>CM056739.1:43133355-45910655 GCA_029844215.1 Przewalskia tangutica | reverse complement strand
GGTCTTTTTAAGAGAGTTGAAGTATGTAGTACTTGGGAGTTAAAACCGGATTTTGGCATAAAAATGAGAGTTTAGAAGTATAGTAATTTAGCTTGTGCTTTAGCTTGTGATAGTCTTGTTGTGCAAAAGATTTGTATTCTTTAACATACTCACAGTATGTCTCTCAATGGAGAAGTCGGGTATATTGTTTAATGTTGTTACATGGACATATACGGACCGAGTGAAGAATTAGGAGGCATCGCGGCCATCTGGGTGTCGCAATCACGGAGTATATTGTTATTGTTATCACATGGAGCGTATACCAGCACGATGATCAATTAAGGGGGCATGCGCCGTCACGTGGCAGTTGATTACGGTATATTGTGTATTATTATACGGGGACATATACGCGCTCGATGAAGGTAAATTCAGGGAGCATGCGTGACCCGTCTGGCGGAGTTGATTACGGTATATTGTTATTATTGTTACATGGAGATATCTTGCACGCGATGAAGAATTCGGGGCATGTGTAGCGTACGCGGGAGTTGATTACGGTATATTGTTATTATTGATACATTGGACATGCTATGCGCGATGAAAAATTAAAAGGGGCATGCAGCCGGGTTAAACTCGGTCGCATGTATTGTGCATCACAGACATGTCTACACTGCCGTGGAGAATTTCGGGGCATGCGTCCGTGATCTGGAGCGCAGATATATATGTAAATATATATTACATTGGTGCTATATAGCCAAGCCATGAGGAAGAATTTCACGGGCGTGATTGATATTGTATGGCGTGAGACCGCGGAATTTATATTTTTGGGTGATGACTTTGAAATTGTGAGTCCACGACTTGACATATTTGCTTACATATTGTGTATTGTAGTTTTGGTTATCATACATGTCTCTGCATTTTATATAGTTTGCTATGATTATCCACCGTATTTTTCAGATTTCACGTACACAAATTTTTGTTATGCGACCTCGCCCGAGGCTCTGCGTTAAATATCGCGGAGTAAGTACACCGATTGTTGATCCTACCGCTCATAGGATCATGATTCAGCGTTGGAAGCTCGCCGTTTCTCAGAGGAAACTTATCTTTTAGTATAGTCACTGTCATTGTCGTCTTGCCACATACATTGGTATGGCGGGAACTTGTCCCGTCATAGTTGTTGTTACATTCTTAGAAGTGCATGAAATGCATGCTGTGGGCGGGGTTTGGGGATAAAGGATGTGACCCAAGATTTTGAACCACATATATATACGGGAAAGGTGACCGTAGTTTAGGTTAGCTTGTTTCCTATTTTATCTTATTTCATGTTTAAATTTCTATTTCAGTGATTTTCTACGATGTGTTCTTATCAACTAGGGTGCAGGAGTAAAGGCACCAGTGATGCGGACCAGGTCGGGTCGTGGCTTGCAACCAGAGAGCCGTTTGGCGAGAGAATTGTCAGGCCAGAGTGCTTAACTGGTTATGTCCACAGTGGTTGCGGGGAGTATGTATGTGAGGGCGTGCGTCTGGAGTGGCCCGAGAAATTTTGAAAGAAAGAGAAAGATGTGAGTTCCCGACGGAAAAAGGATTTCCGAAGTATGTCATTTTAGTATTTTTGCGAATTTTTACCAGGCGGGCGTTTTTGGACCAGCGAGAGGCAACACTTGGCACCTGCCGTTGGTGGACTTCGAAGAAAGGCGGCTAGGGTAGAATGGATGGGCAATGATGGTGGAGAAGATATTTGTGTAGATATTTGTGAGGATTTGTGGAGTAGGGTTAGGAGGTGCACTTGGCTTGATCTTGGCCTTTACAACGTAGCACTTGAGCTTGATCTTGGCCATTGAGACAGTTTGGCCTTTGGCTTTGCTATAAATGCCACTCCACTTGTGAGGAACTTATGGTTCTTTCCTCCTCCTTTGTCTAAGTCGTGAAATCCCTCACTCTCCACTTGCGTGTTGCTCTCGTCCAACTCCGCTTCTCCCTTAGAAGCCGCCCTTGGCGAGAACACCCCCTCCACAGCCTAGTTGTGCCAACTGTGGAGCCTACCCCCTTGGTAGAAGAAGTTGTCTTCCAGTATTGTTGTATTATGTAAAAATACCTTAGCCTTGTACGCCTTAGTATTCAGAGATACCTCTTTCACGTGAAGTCAGGAAATACTACCTTTTTGTCCTTTTAGTCTCAGCCAGAACTCACAGGAAATCTTCGTAGTTGGTTGGAAGTAGGTGAGTAGAAGTTAGTTAGAACTTCTAAGGGTTGTTTGGAGTGGTTTGGGCCCAGCGTGGAGTGGAGCTAAACCTTGCTCGGGGCGACGTTAAACTTCGGATAATTTTTGGGCTTATCGAGGTAATTATCTTGTCCCTCTATTGTAATTGGAAATTACATGTTTGTTAGGATATATAGTTGAAGTATACTATATATGGAACTATGCATGAAGTATTCGGCAATGTCTTTTTGACTTAAGCACTGAAGAATAAATAAGCTGATGAGCTGTATTTACATGCATTTTGTATTGCGATGTTAGACTTGTGTAGTATTCTTGGTAGGGTGTACCTGCGTCAAGGTAGGCGTATAAACCCCCACAGATTTGGCTTGGTAGGGCGGCCTCGATAGAGAGGAGATTTCTGTTGTTGGGGGAGAGTCTTTTGCAATTTCTATAGAAAGATAGAAACTTGTGTTTTGGGGTTAATAGGCGTTTTGACCTTTATGGGTGAAATGCTAACATTAGCGTATTCTCTTTCGAGGAGTGGAAAGAGGCTAGCAAGGTTTATGTAGTACTTGGAGCATTTTGCTTATTGTCGATAAATAAATGCTTTGAGTATGTGAACCTCTTCATATCTTTTCTAGCATGATTATTGTGAACTATATGTAGCAAATGCAGTAGACGTACATGTGCTTTAAATGATTTGGTTGGTTTTAAAACATAGGGTGTTATAATAGGCTTTATGGGAAGTTGGACCTATAACTTGACGCTTATATGAAAGTGAAAATGGATTTCTTGATGTTTGAGAAGTTAAGAGCACTTGATCTTATAAGATAAGAGACTTAACTTATTTGTTTTAATGTGGATGTTTGTGTGAAACCTCATTGCAGCTGATAATGAGTACTTGGTTTTAAAGGGATAATGTTTCTTGATTTCGGGAATCGAGAATGTGTATCGTACAGACCAACTGCGGCGTTAATAAAGGAAAATGTCTTTGAATAATGATGTGTTGTATTAAAACCGGTAGAAACCCTCGTCTAAATGCATGTTAGAAGCTAAGATGAGACAAAATGATATTACATTTTCTAGATCATAGGTACATTCTTTCGTATTAATAAGATCGATTATAAACGAGAATAAACTACTCGCGTATGCATGACGTATATTTACTCCAAATTGTTAAAAGGAATCAAGTGATTAAGTTTGAGGAAACTATGAAACCATTTGAAAATGAGAAGCTTGAGTAATTGAAACTGAGCATAGCTGGAACTTGGAAAAAAATGTTATTTACTTGATTTTGAAAAGGAAGGTGGGTTGGTCATTCCAATCACTACGGGTATCGGGTGACTTTTATAAAAGTAATGGATCTCTTTTAAAAAGAGACACGTATGTAGTACTTTGGGGTTAAAAACCGGACTTTGGCGTAAAATGAAAGTACTTTTGAGTTGTGTGAAACACTATGTACTTGTGATGATAGCCTTTATTGTACAATCATTACGTGTTTACGTATTCTGGCGTCTCTACGATAAGTCGGTTGACTAGTTGAGAACTTACTTGGGCGTGCGAAGCGTTGTGTGGAGAAATTCACGCAGTGCGTTCTGTTGATAGTATTATGTATTTGTAATCAGCTTTGGGCCATCACGACCGCGATCGCGTAAGCGCCACGGAGTATGCTTCCATTTGGTTCAAGGTCTTGTAGTTAATCGCTTTGGATATCTTGACGTACGTCGCGTGCCGCTGGCGGGTATGTTTCGTTTGATTGCTCGCCCTTGTGATTTCCACTTTTGGACATCTTGACCACGATGCACGTAAGCGCTGCGGGTATCGTCCGTTTGGAATATTGTCTTATTTTCCCTTTGGAGCCGCGACACGCGATCGTGGCGGCGGGTATCGTCCATTTGGAGATGTTATCATATTTTCCACTTTGGACGTCTGGCACGATCACGTGGCCGCGGGTATACTTCCATTTGGATTCTTTGTCTTATTGTTGAGAGTCCACATGGACATGCCTACACCGATCAAGTCAGGGGGCATGTGGACATGGGACATTAGTATTATTGTTGCACTCATGGACATGTACTACACGATCTGCGATGTTAGAGGCGTGCAGCGGTAATGTCACGAACTGATTGATGTTGTGGGCGTGAGACCCATAGTTATATTGGAGTGATATATTTATATGTTGTGAGCGTAGTTTGGTTATCATACATGTCTCTGCTTTATATAGACTAGTATGATTTCATTTCTGGTATTATGCAGTTTCACATGCTTAAAAATTTGTTATGCCGACCTTTGTGCGCGAGGCTGCGTTCATCTGTGCATGGTAAGTCACATCGATCGTGGATCCACCGCTCAGGATCACGATTCAGCGCATTTGAAGCTCCATTTCTCAGGAGGCTTATCTTTTGGTAGGTGTTCCGCATGAGTTGTAGGTTCTTGTACATTGGTATGGCGGGGCCTGTCCCGAGTCATAGTCGTATATATCTTAAGTGCAGAAATGCTTGTTGTAGGCGGGGAGTTGTAAAGTTAAAGCCATTCGGGTTTTATGTATATCTGAAGGCAAGCTTTGTTTTTAGTTGCTTTGTTTATTTATTATATCCACTTGTTAAATGTCTCATGTTTTATGTTAGCTGATTTTCTAAATGTATGTATCACTAAGGTGCCAGGTGAGCACGATGCTTGAGCTTAACCCGGGCAGTCGTTACAAAAGTGGTATCAGAAGCGATTAATCCTCGGAAAGTGTCTCTGAACCGTGTACAGTAGAGTCTTGATTGCTCGGTGTGTTGTGCGCCACGTCTATAATCAGGAGGCTATAGGACATTTAAGTTTGTTCCATTCTTCTGCATTCGAGATGCGTGCCTTAGAAATTTGTGTTGTAAGTTGGACCCCTCACGGCGTATCTACGTTTTTACGATTATGCCTCGCGCAACACGCGAGCCCGAGAAGGCAAGGCGTAGAATCGCGCTAGTGAGATCTGAAATGCGAGCGCGAGCGGTACACGAGTTGTCTTGAGCCGGCCCGGTTTTCGCGGCGCTTGCCAGCACAGCGAGTTTAGAGCGCAGCGATGGTGATGAGACTTCTGATACGAGCCTCCAGTCCGCGATGCAGGCAGAGATGGAAGTCATGAGAATGGCTTGATTATTGGCGAGTTGTGGCGAATGAGAGCAGTGAATCACGGCGATTCGGTTCGATGTGGCCGATGGTTTACCCAGCCGGCGAGATAGTTTGAGGCTCACAGGACTTTACGAGTTGTAGCCACGCGAGTTTTATAGGTGAGGCGGGAGGATGATCGCGAGAGTTACGTCAAGGCGATTCTGACCGGATCGTGCACGGGTGATGAGCCTTGAGGCCGAGTGCGTGACCTTTGGATTCGCGTCAATTTGCGTGATACGCGATCCGGTGGTTTGATTCATGGGAGCTTTCCGGGAGAGCATGCGCGCTCAGCGGTATGGGATGAGTTTTGAGGCTTTCCGCACCTTCTTGCCTCCGCGAGATAAGGGAGACACGGGGGCGACAGATTTTTATTCTTTAAACGAGGCAGAGAGCGCATTGTCGGGAGTCTGATGTGAGTTCGATTCTTTAGCTCGATATGTCCTAAGCTGCTGCGGATATGGAGGATAGGGTGCATCGCTCGTCGCGGGCTTGATGATTATGGCGAATCTTGTGCGGTGTTTCTCTTGTAGGAGCATGGACATTGCCCGTGTCTGAGCTCATCTGCGCTAGGATGCTGAGGCACGGAGAAGTCGGCGAATGACTGGATCGCGAGAAGAGGGCCGGGGACGGCGGCGCAGAGTCCTTTGGTGGCTTTCGGGCGGACCGCCTCGGCAGCAGCCAGAGCTAGTTATATACCCCCAGCCGTCTGAGAGTGGTCCTCCAGCAGTCTTGGGAGGCGGTCGGAGCTCGAGGTTCAATTACCGTGACGGGGCGGGGTGTTAACCAGGTGAAGCCACCCACTACCTCGTTGTGACCATTGTGGTAGACTCCACGTTTGGAAGTATGAGTGCTAGATTGGGAGTTTGTTTTGCATGCGGCAGCGGAGCCATTTCACGAGGCCGTCCGACCGAGGGGGAAGCGCGGATATTGCGACTCGACGCCTGAGGATGCGTGGCTGGTTCATCGCCGCCTACGGTATGACTATACCTGCGAGCAGCCTATGATTAGAGTGGGTGTAGCTTGGTATATCCTTACCCTCTAGAGTTTTGGTATGCTTGTTATGATGATCTCATTATTATGTGCTTATGCGAATAGCGTTGTGTTAATTTTGAGTTAGAACATGTAACATGGTTAGTTAGGAGGATAAGTATGGGGGCATGGTAAGTGTGAACCTTAGACTATATCACGGCGAGACCTTAGGGTAAGGTCGTCTTGGGTTAAAGATTTATTTGACCACTATGAGTATCGGTGGTAGTATCGTGGGATTATTTGTGTGATAAGTCGGGTAGTGTGAGATGGAAGTGGTAGCTTTCGTGATGTGAATTAAATAAGATTGTTCGGTCGGGAACGAGTTTGGCCGGTTGTGGGTGGGTTGAGGCGTGATCACGGGTCAACCGTGCCGGATGGAGTGGGTCAGTTCTAGGTGGTCCCTCCGGTGGTAAGTCACGAGGATGCTAGGCCCAGTTTGTGTGACCAACGTATGAGTTAAGTGGGCGCGTTCGACCAAGCGGTTCGTAAAGCCAGGAATGGCCTTAAGGAAGTTGAGTTAGTAAGATGACGAGGTTGGAGGTAGTGACTCGGAGATTTTCGAGGCAGGTAATGGTAGAAGTATGAGTACGTCTTGGGAGAGTTCAAGTGTTCGAAGAAGTGCAGCGAGTAAGGAAGGAAGAAACGTGTGTTATTGCGTGTGGTATGGCGTTGACAACTTGTTGAGGAACTTAATGCTCCGTCTTGAAGGAACATTCGGGCTGAATGTTTCTAGGAGGGAGAATGTTATACCAAGTAGTTGGGGGTATGTATGTGAGGGCGTACGTCGAAAGTCTGGCGAGAAATTTTGAAAAGAAAGAAAGATGTGAGTTTTTCGTAGGAAAAGTTTCCGGCTATGTCATTTAGTATTTTTGCGAATTTTTAGAGAGGCGGAGCGTTTTTGGACCAACGAGGAGGGCAACACTTCCCCTCTGGTTGGTGGACTGAAAAGGCGGCTAGGGCCGAATGGATGGGCAAGTGGTGGAAGATATTTGTGTAGATATTTGTGAGGATTTGTGGAGTAGGGTTAGGGTGCGCGGCAGATCTTGGCCTTACACTTGTGTAGCACTTGGCTTGATCTTGGCCGTTGGTTGGCCTTTGGCTTTGCTATAAATACCCTCCCTTGTGAAGACTTATTCATTCACTCCTCCATTTGTCTAAGTCTTGAAATCCCTCATCTCACTTGTTGTTGCTCTCGTCCAACTCCACTTCTCCCCAGAAAGAGGCCATGGCGAGAACACCCTCCAGCTGGTTGTGCTAGGCCAGCCTACCTTGGTAGAAAGTTGTCTTAAGTATTGTTGTTATGCCCAAAATACCTTAGCCTTGCACACTTGTAGTATTCCAGATACCTCTTTACGTAGAAGGAAATACTACCTTTTTGTCCTTTAGTCTCAAGGAAACCCTAAGGAAATCTTCATAGTTGGTTGAAGTATGTGAGTAGAAGTTGGTTAGAACTTCTAAGGGTTGTTTGGAGTGGTTTGGGCGCGTGGAGTGGAGCTAAACCTTGCTCGGGAGGCGACGTTAAACTCGGATAATTTTGGGCTTATCGAGGGTAATTATCTTGTCCCTCTATTGTAATTGGAAATTACATGTTTGTTAGGATATATAGTTGAAGTATACTATATATGGAACTATGCTTAGTATTAAGCAATGTCTTTTGACTTAAGCACAGAATAAATAAGCTGGCTGTATTTACATGGGGTGTATTGCGGTAGACTTGTGTAGTATTCGAGGTAGGGTGTACACGTCCAGGGTGAGCGTGTAAACCCCACTGGTTGGCTTAGTAGCGGCCTCGATAGAGGAGGAGATTCTGTTGTTGCGGGGAAGTCTTTGCCGAATTATCTATAGAAAGATAGAACCGTGGGTTTTGGGGTTAATAGACGGTTTGACCTTTAAAGGTGAAAGTACTAAGAGTGGCGTATTCTACTCGAGGAGTGGAAAGGGCTAAAGGTTGTAGTACTTGGAGCATTTTGCTTATTGTCGATAAATCGTCGCGAGGTATGTGAACCTCTTCCTATCTTTTCTAGCATGATTATTGTGAACTATGTAATGCGGTGAGACGTACATGTGCTAAATGATTTGGTTGGTTTTAAAACATAGGGTGTTATAATAGCTTTATGGGAAGTTAGTTATAACGCGACCTTATGTAAATGAAAATAGTTTCGATGTTAGAAGTTAAGAGACTTGATCTTATAAGATAAGAGACTTAACTTATTTGTTTTTAATGTGGATGTTTGTGTGAAACCTCATTCGTGAGTAATGAGTACTTGGTTTTAAAGGGATAATGTTTCTTGATTTGGAATCGGAATGTGTATCGACAGACCAGCTGCGGCGTTAATAAAGGAAAATATCTTGAATAATGATGTGTTGTATTAAAACCGATAGAAACCTCCATCTGCATGAGAAAGCTAGATGAGACAAAATGATATTACATTTTCTAGATCATGGTTCTTTATAATAAGATCGTTATAAACAAGAATAAACTACTCAGCATTATATGACATATGTTACTCAATTGTTCTAAAAGAGAATCAGTGATTAAGTTTGGAAACTATGAAACCATTTGAAAATGAGAAGCTTGAGTAATTGAAACTAGGCAAAGCTGGAACTTAGGAAAAGAATGTTGTTACTTGATTTTGAAAAGGAAGGTGGGTTAGTCATTCAATCTACGGGTATCGGGTGACTTTTATAAAAGTAATGGATCTCTTTTAAAAAGAACTTAACGTATGTAGTACTTTGGGGTTAAAAACCGGACTTTGGCGTAAAATGAAAGTACTTTGAGTTGTGTGAAACTTGCCTATGCTTATGATGATAGCCTTTATTGTACAATCGCCCGTGTTTACGTGTTACGCGTCTCTCGATAAAGTCGGTTGGTAGTTGAGAACTTACGGAGCGTCTGGCGGTGGCGGAGAAATTCCGCAATGCGTTCGTTGATAAGTATTATTATTTGTTAATGGCTTTGGACATCACGACGCGATCGTGCGCGCGGGTATGCTTCCATTTTAGTTAGATCTTGTGGTTAATCGCTTTGGATATCTTGACCACGATGCGTGGCGCTGCGGGTATGTTTCCATTTGATTATCGCCTTGTGATTTCCCTTTGGACATGCGACGCGATCGTGGCGCGCGGGTATCGCGTCCATTTGGAATGTTATCTTATTTTTCCCTTTGGACATCACCGACGATCGTAGCGCGCGGGTATCGTCCATTTGGAATGTTGTCTTATTTTTCCCTTTGGACATCACGACACGATCACGTGGCGCGGGTATCTTCCATTTGGATTCTTTGTCTTGTTATTTGAGAGTCCATGGACATGCCTACCGTCACGAATTCAGGGGCATGTGGCCGTGGGACATTAGTATGTGTTGCATCATGGACATATCTACCGTCACGATATTAGAGCATCGCGGCCATGTCTGAACACGATTGATGTTGTGGGCGTGAGACCCGTAGATTATATTAGATGATGGCTATTTTATGTTGTGGCTGTAGTTTGGTTATCATCATGTCTCTGCTTTATATAGACTAGTATGATTTCATTTCTGATATTATACATTTTCACATACTTGGTACTGTTGTCGACCTCGCTTGAAAGTGCGTTCATCTGCATGGTAAGTGTCGATCGTGGATCGCTCATAGGATCACGATTCGTAGCATTTGAAGCTCACGTTTCTCGGAGGCTTATCTTTTAGTAGGTGTTCCACTGAGTTGTAGGTTCTTGTACATTGAGGGTATGGCGAGACACTGTCCGTCATAGTCGTTAATATATCTTAGAAGTGCATGTAATCTTGTTGTGGCGAGGTTGTAAAAGATTAAAGCATTGAGTTTTATGTATATCTGAAGGCAGCCCATTTTTAGTTGCTTTGTTTATTTATTATATCCCTTGTTAAATGTCTCATGTTTTATGTTCATTGATTTTCTACGATGTATGTATCCTTAGGGTGCGGGGTAAGGCACCGATGCTTGAACCCGGGCGAGTCGTTACTGCGGTGGGATATACGGACTACGAGATCGGTTGCGAGATTCTTCACCTTATGCTAGGCGGGATGTTAAGCGTGCCGCCGACCTGAGAAGTCGGTGGAAGTTCCCGATTTTAGCGGTCCTTTGAGCGCCTATTTGATTTTCGGTATATCATAACCCTCACAGAGACTAGTTTGTATTGTTGTATTGTTATACGTATTTCAGTATATGCGTGAGAATACGTACAAAATCTAACCAAAGTTTAGGCAAGCGTTTTTTTGGCTGACTCGCAAGCGAATAGTTTTTAAATGAAACGTTTCCACGACTTTTCGTAGGGTAAATTCGGCTATGCCATTTCTAATTTTGCGGATTTTTCCGAGGCGAAACATTTTGGACCAGCGGGAGGCGACACTTGGCACCCTCGATTGGTGGACTTGAATAAATCCATTGGGCGAATTGGAATACCTTGGCACGTTTTTGTACCTTGTGCATAAGTCGAGGAGTTGGTAGGATATTTGTGTGGAGTAAATCTTACTACACTTGCCTTGCACTTGTCTTAATCTTGGCCATTGGTTGGCCTTCTTGACCTATAAATACCCCCTTAAGATGAAGAGTTCTTCGTCCACAAATTCCATTCAAGTCTTGAAAATCCTCTCATCTCCATGCAGCCTTTTCGTCCAAACACCTCCCATAAGCATGAGGCCCGGCGAATACCCTCTAGCCTAAGTAGTTTGGTGAGCCCCCACTGCCTAGTGAAACCTACCCCACTCCTTGGTAGAAAAGTTGCCTTCTTGTATTGTTATATTGCCCAAGTACCCTAGCCCCAGATCCTTAGTACTTAGTAGAAGTTGTGAAGAACCTTACAGGTTTCATGGAGCATGACTTAGGAGCAAACCTTGCTCGAGTAGCGACTTTATCTAGGATATTATTGGGCTTACAGAGGTAACTAATCTAACCCTCTTTTGAATTAGAGAATACTTCATTTGTAGTATAAGAATAAGTATAAATACTTAGAAGAATATTGCGAGAATAGAATTGACTATTATCACGGTAGAAGGGTTTAAAGAAGAATAATTGAACTATCTTTATATAGAATTTGTTTTCCACGTAGACTTATATAGCTCAGGTAGGAAGTCTTTTGCCGACTTTCCGTAGAATTGTGAACCCTCTGTTTAGAATGACCTTGAGTAGTCTTTGATAGATGCAGTGGCTATTATAGTGACTACCTGCGCGTTTATATTCGACTTGGCGGTGGTTTTTTTGAGAAGGTATGTGATTCTTCGCAAAAGCATGATATTTTATAATATATATGTAATCTGATGAAGCGTACATGTGTTAGCGAATAATACTTACGGCAATGCCTCACTTAAGCTGAATAACAACTGTGATGCCTGCGGCTTAACTTTGAATAATAAGAAGCGAAAGCTTTTAAAAGATGCGAATCATTGTTATGAGAAGAGAACTAAGCGGTTTTTAAGGCGAAGCTTAAGAGTTATACTAGCTTTATGGGAAGTTAGGTATAACGGCTTAAGATTAATAAAAGGAACGATTTACCTATGTGTTTTATGCAGACTTATATTGATTGGTGAAAGAATAATAAAATGGTTTGATAAGTGGACATGATTGATGCTATGTGTGTTAGTGTCTTGTAACGTTTGTGTAAAGAAGTATTCTTGTTGTGCTTATGTTGTTTAACGATAATTTGTTAGGTTAGTGTAACATCGCTCACTCTTGACATGTGCAGGGGTTAAGCTGCCCTCCGTCTGCGGGGGTAGACTCGGTGATGCAGGACCGTGATTAGAGAATACCTCATGCGGGTCAAGGACCTATGTGGAGCTACGGGAGTTCGAGGTTAGTGTGCGGGGTTATACCTCATGCGGTCTATGTGGCCATGCGGACTACGAGTCGGGGCGATCTGGAGTAGCTACCCTCGATGCGGGGTTATATACTATGCGGGCCTATGTGATTGGCCTATCACGGACTACGAAGTCGAGATTAGGCTTGCATGGTGATACTACGGGCAATTGGCCTTGATCATTGCGGCCTAGAAAAGACACATTCAGTTTACCTATTCTTTGCTCTTGTTTGTGATATGGCCTTATGTGCAGTTTCCTTAGTTGTTTCATACATATTTGTAAAGTGGTTTTAAAAATGATATGTTTTCATTTAAGTACCTTCTGATTTCACATACTTAGTACACTGTTGTCTTGACCTCCTTGAGGCTGCGTTCATGCAGTGAGTAAGAGGCAAGCAGTGCTAGATCCATCCATAGGATCTTTTTGCTTTGGTGTCGGGAGCTCCATCTTATAGGAGGCTCTGCTTTTTAGGTATGATCTCCTGTTGTAGATAGTTTTTGTCTTTGTCGAGGGTATGGCGGGGAATGTCGCCATAGTTATTTATTTCTTTAAGTGCATAGAGCATATTTATGATTAGGATGTAAGCTTGCAAAAACCATGTTTATATATATATCGAAAAGTATTATTTTCAGCTTAAAGCGTGTCTTATTTTATAAAGCATTTCATGTCTTGTTTATATTTCCGCGATTACTACGATGTATGACTACTTGGGTGCCCGGTAAGGCACGATCCACGAACCCGGAATGGTGCGTGACAAAAGTGAGTATCGAGCGATTAATCCTCGGAAATTGTCTGAACCGTATCTAGTAAGTGCGATTATCGGTGTGTTGTGCACCACCCAATGTCGGAGGCTATAAGATATTTAGGATTAGTTTCCATTCTTACTCACGAGATCGTGCTTTTGGTGTGTTAAGTTGGACCCCTCTAACGTATTCCTTTTTACGCTATGATTATGCCTCGCGTAAGGCAGCCGGGCCCAGGGCAAAGCGGGGAGGTGTCGATCGACACCTAAGTCACGAGGCTCGAGCCGATCTATACCATGACGGCGAGTTCTATAGCCCGCCCGACCAGCGAGACCACGGTACCACGCACCTCCCCCTGACACAGGGCGGAGAGTTAAATCTGAGAGATAGCTTGACTTTTAGCTAGAGTTGTGGCGAATCACGAGATAAGTGAATCGGCGATTCGATTCGGCTCGGCTCGTCGCACCGTGGTACGAGAGCGAATAGTTTGACTACGAGATTTCTTGAGTTGTAGCCCGCGAGTTTTGGTCGGGCGGAGGATGATCGCGAGTTCAAATCGGCTCTGAAGGATCGTGCGGTGGCGAGCCTGAGGCAGTCTGTGACCGATTCGCGTCGGCTGCGTGATACGCGTCGATTGGTTTGATTCGTGGGAGTTATCCGGGAAACCGCGCGTCGACTCGCAGGATGAGTTCGAGGCTTTCCGCTCAGCCGTATGCCTCGCGGATGAGAGGCGCGGGTGATAGATTTTTCTTGCTGGCGAGAGAGGGCGCCTTGTCGGGAGTACAATGTCGAGTTTGATTCATTGGCTCGATATGTCAGCGTTAGTAGCGATTATGGAGGATAGGGTGCACCGCTACGTCAGGGCTAGATGACTATATGGCGAGTCGTGTGCGGTGTTTCGCCGATGGGTATGGGCGTACCGCGTGCGAGCTAAATGCTGCAGGATGAGGCGTATAGGCAGCGGGTTGTGACGGCGGCGAGAAGGCCGGGGCGGCGAGGTCTTTTGGTAGCTTCTCGTGGTGGCGGCCTCGTGGCGATCTGGTTGCACGCGGCCGGCTCGAGCACTCTGCCGTCCTCGGCCGGCCCGAGATATTCGAGGCAAACCGGGGCCCCGAGGACTTGAGCGTCAGGCTTGGAAGTCTTGGCGATCAGGACCACCCGCCGGTGGCCGTCTGGCGAATCCCACCGGGAGTTGTGGTGCTACGGGAGCTTGTTTGATTGTAGCGGCGAGTCGCTATCACGGCTGTCGACGAGGCGATCTTGATGGTAAGTCGACTACGAGTTCTTTCTTCTTCATCCAGCGATTACTCGCCACGGAGGTCAAAGTACTCGTGGACGGCAGTCGCGGCGAGAGTCGTGGCGCGGGTCGATTCTAGCGGTCCTCGAGAACGCATTTATGCTGTCCGGCCAGCGGGATCGGGAGGCCTCGCTTTGATGTCAATCACGGTACCTTATCGGTTTAGGTTTGATGTGTATGCTTTGATAGATCGGGTTACTACTACATCACTATATATCTCCCTTGTTGCTAGAAGGATAGGGATAGAGCACGAGTCCATAGACCCTCGAGTAGCTACGCGATGGGTGATTCGGTGGTAGCTCGGCGGGTATATAGAGCTTGTCTGTGACCGTTCTGATCGTCGGACCTGGCCAGGCTTGATAGAGTTGGAGATGATTGACCGGCGTGATCATGGGGATGGATTGGCTAGCTTCTTGCTATGCCAATGTAGCTGAGAGAGAAATGCGATTCGATTTCTGAGGCCGGTTGTTGAGTGGGAGGAGCGGTATCAGCAGAGGGTAGGTTTATTTCTACCTCAGGCTAGGAAGATAGTGCGAGAAGGGTATATCTACCATCTCGTTGGGTGTTTGATCTTGAAGGCTGCGGTACCATATTTTTAGTCGATTCGATGGTCGTGAGTTCCCAGGCGTGTTTCGGATGACCTCGGGTATCCCTCGAGAGGAGATCGAGTTTTGTATAGATGTGTTGCGGATACTCGGCTATTTCCATTCCTCCATCTGAGAATGGCTTTGCGAGTTGAGAGAGTTGAAGGACCAGTGAGGATTTCTTTGGAGAAGGGCTTCATTAGGCCTAGTGTTTCTCCACTGGAGGCGCGGTATTGTTCGTGAAGAAGAAGGGCGGGGCGCTGCGCATGTGTGTTGATCTGAGCGGTGAACAAGGTGACCATTAAACGAATACCCCGCTACCGGGATTGTTGATTTGTTCGACCGGTTGCAGTGCGAATCTTCTCCAAGATTGATCTGGTCGGGCTATCATCAGTGCAGTCGAGAGGTGGATGTCCACAGAAGTGCATTGGGACGATGCGGGCATTATGAGTTCGTCGTATGTCTTTTGGGTTGACGATGCTCGGCGTGTATTCATGGATTTGATGAGCCGAGTGTTCAAACCATTTTGGACGCGTTGTGATAGTGTTCATTGATGATATCTTGGTTTATTCGCTCGAGCGGGAAGCGTGCGGGCGTTTGAGGGCTTTGTGATTCTCGAGACAGCGATTATCGCCAAGTTTTCCAAATGTGAGTTTTGGTTGACTTGATGGCGTTTCTTAGGCATATTATGGGCTGATGGCATTCGAGTGGATACGGCGATCGGCGATCGGGACTTGGCCTGAACCTCTTACTCGGCGGTTCGCGATTTTAGGCCTTGCGAGGATATTATCGTGATTCGTGGAGAAGTTTGCTTATCTACGCACCGTTGACTAAGTGACTCGGAAGCCAAGTTTGATGGTGATGCTTGTAGTGTTATACCAGTAGTTCTAGGGTATGTATGCGAGGGCGTGCGTGCGAGAATCTGAGAAAGATTGGAAAGGAAGAAAGAAGCGATTTTCCACGGAAAAGTTTCGGTTTTTGTGAAGGAAAAAGGTTCGTTAATGGGGTGGATTCCCAGTTTGGTATTCGGACTTCTGGAATATTAGAAATTATGGAATTTTATTTTGAAAATGGTCACGTGGGGCCCACGGGAGAAATTCTGATTTTGTAGAACCAGCTTTGTTTTGAGATTTTGGCCATTATGGATATTTTGGAAGATGTTTTATTTTGGGCCAATAGGAGGGTGACACGTGTCACCCCACTTTAATGGCTTAGTAGAATGGCATTTGTGCCTGACACTTTGGTTAAGTCGTTTTTCGGCGGCGTTTTCCACGACTTTCGTAGGGAAATTAGGCTATGTCTTTTCTTATTTTGCGGATTTTTAGAGGCGGAACATTTTGGACCAGCGAGAGGCGACAGCACCTCTCGTTTGGTGGGCAAGGTGAAGCGGCTTGGGCGATTTGGGAAGGCAAGTGGGAGATATTTTTGGTAGATATTTTGTGTGCAAGTTGGCTAGGTACACATGGGTGAATCTTGGCCTACACTTGCCTAACACTTGGTGTAATCTTGGCCATTGGTTGGCTTTCACTTGACTATAAATACCCGCTGAAGACTAATTCATTCAAAATTGCCTAAGTCTTGAAAGCTTCTTCCTTCCCCCTTAGTGTAGTGTCTTGGCGAGAGCCCTCTCTCCCCGGCGAGAGTCCCCTAGTGGGGTAGGCCGAGGGTAGACACCCACTCCTGGAGTTGCTAGCCGTGGGGTACCCACTGCTTTAGGTTGTTTTTAAGTATAATACCCTTGTTGTGGTAGAAATACTCTCAGTATTGTTATAATGCCCAAATTACCTTGGCAGTATACCTTGTTGTATTCTAAGGTTATTCCTATCTGAAAAGCCAGAAATACTATTATACTTCCGTCGGTCACAAAAGCGAAACCACAGGAAAATCTCGTAGTCAGTTGGAGTATTGTGAAGAAGTTGGTTAGAACTTCAAGGGTGGTTTAGAAGCGGGTTGGGCGCTCGGAGTTGGAGCTAAGCGATTGCCGGGATCGACTTTAAACTTCGGATAATTATGGGCTTATCGAGGTAATTATCTTGTCCTATTGTAATTGGATATTACATGTTGTTAGAATATATAGTTGAAGTATACTATATATAGAAATGAGCGTAGTTGTTAGCGATGTCTTTTGACTTAAGCACGAAGAATAAGGAAGCTGACTGTAATTACATGGGGTGTATTACGATAGACTTGTGTAGTATTACGGTATAGTAGAATTGTACCGTTCGGGTTAGATGTATAACCCACGGTTGGCTTAGTAGCGGCCTCGTTAGAGGAAGAGATTTCTGTTGTGGCGAGGAGAGTCTTTGCCGAATTTTACGTAGAATGTTCTCGATGTTAATAAGCGCGCTTGTGGCCTTATAGGTTGAAGTGCTACGTGTGGAATGATCGGCAGCTTAGGAGTAGCCATTGTTTGTAAGCGTTTTGCTATTAGTCGATGCTACGTCGCGGTATGTGAACCTCTTCCTATCTCTCCTGGCGTGATATGTGTGAACTATGTAGTGCGGTAGGCGTACGTGTGTTTGATTGTTGTAAAACATAAAGTGTTATAACGGCTTTATGGGAAGTTGGTTATAACAACTTTATGTAGGTAAAAAATGGGTTGTGGTTTTGAAAGGTAAGCGGTTGATTATAAGCGACTTGTTATGTGTTAATGAAGAACTTGAAGTATTTCAAAAGGTTTATAAATCATTTTGAAAGAATATGTGTAATAATGTATTTTTGAAAACTTAAGAGTTATACTAGCTTTATGGGAAGTTAGGTATAACGGCTTAGAATGTTTCTTGATTTTGGAAATCGGGATGTGTATCGACAAACCAACTGCGGCGTTAACAAAGAAATGTTTTGAATAATTAAGTATGATTAAAACCGGTAGAAACTTCCATCTGCATGAAGCTAAGATAAGACAAAATGATATTTCCTAGATCATAGTTCTTTGTAATAAGATTGTTATAAATAAGAATAACCTACTTACATGTAAGGCTTATGTTTCTCAATTGGTTAATAAAAGGATTATATTCTTGAATGAATAAGACTATGAACTCTGAAACCTTTTTAAAATAAGCTGGAACATTTGAAATTAGGCAAACTCGAGCGTTTGGAAAATAATGTTGTTACTTGATTTTACAAAGGTAAGTGTTTTAGTTTACTTAAAAAAACGATCACTCTATTTTATACTACGGGTATTGTGTGACTTATGTGATAGGAACGGATCTTTTAAAGATTTAATGTATGAAATGCGTTGGGGTTAGATACTCGAACTTGTTAGTAGAAAGTACCTTGTGTGAACAACTTGATTGAATTGGTTTGTGATAGCCTTGTAATACTTTCTTGTTGATTTGATAAGTAAACATGTTAGGATCTTTACTTGTGTTAGTATCTTGTGATTGTTATGTAAGAAGTCATTCTTGCTTTGTGCTTACATTATTAAAAGGTAAGTCCGTTATCTTGTTATTATATCACTACCCGCTTGGTTGTGTATCACAGGGCTTGCCACCACTTGATCGGGTCTATCGGCTATCACGGTCCTTGAGACTATGCGGAACGCGGTATGCTCGAGATTGATTGATCATTCGGGTGTTTAGCGATCACGGGGATTCCTATGCGGTCTACGAGGACTATCACGGTCGCTTGAGGGCTATCGCAGTGGAAGTCGGGGCGGATCTGAGGTTGGCGCCGATCACGGGGTATACCTCGGTGGTCTAGGACGAGTTCGAGAATACCTTATGCAGTGCGTGTGTGACCTATCGCGGGCTGCGAGAGTTCGAGGAATAAACGCGCATTGATCTGCGGGCGGTGGCGGCCGATCTGTAGTGCGGTCTAGAGAGACCTCGTGATCTGATTTGTGGCATTTGTGATGCTGGGGTCTTAGTAGTTGGCTATGCCTTCGTACTTACCGTGCGGTCTTATTGTGATGACTTTGAGGCGTGAGTCACGACTTGACATATTTGCTTAGTTGTTGTGAGCGTAGTTTGGTTATCATACATGTCTCTGCTTTATATAGACTACCGTGATTTGATTCTGATGTGCTTCTGATTTCACATACTTGGTACATGTTATGCGACCTCGCCGAGGCTGCGTTCATCTGCGAGTTGGTACATCGATCGTTGATCCTAGCTCTCGAGTCACGATTCGGCGTTTAGGAAGCTCCGTTTCTCGGAGCTTATCGGTGGTATAGTCCCCATGCGTAGTAAGTGTTTACATTCGGGGTTTGGCGGGGCCTGTCCGCCGTTGTGTCGTATCATTCTTAGAAGTGCATAATCTTGTTGTGGCTGGGTTGGTAAAAAGGATTAAAATTTGTTCATTGTAAAAGAGTTGATGGTTATATATATGCAGTAAGGCAAGTTTCCTGATTATTGTTTTATATTTACATTATCTCATGTTGTTGTTTTATGTTCGTGATTACTCGATGTTGTGTCACTAGGGTGCGGGGTAAGGCACGATCCACGGGCCGATTTAGTCGTGACAAAAGTAGTATCGAAGCGATTAATCCTCGGAAAGTGTCTACGAGCCGTATCGGTAGAGTCTTGATTATCGGTGTGTTGTGCACGCCCGATGTCGAGAGGCTATAGGATATTTAGGATGGTTTCTATTCTTCTCACTCTGAGATCGTGCCTTAGAAGCGGTGTTGAAAGTTGGACCCTCGACGAAATTCTTTCCACTTGTCGTTATGCCTCGCGTAGAGCAAGCACGGGCCGGGAGGCGAGCGGCCGAGGCTGCGAGTTGAGATCGGAGGGTTGCGTGAGGCCTGAGCAATTACCACACAGGCGGTGTTTTGTTGGGGAGTTATGCTCGTCACTAGCCCAGTGAGTTTGCAGCGGCGGTAGTTCTGCTGCGGCGTGATATGAACGCCGGTTGCGGCCAAAGCGAGAATATAGATTGCGAGACAACGCGTTACTAGCTATGGATTTGGCTACGGAGAGTATACCGATGTATCGCCAGTCTTGATGACTACCTAAGAGAAGGTTGTGCAGAGTAATCCTTGATTGAAGCGAGCATGGCACGTATGCGGGCTTATGCGCGTGGTGAAAGCGTAGAGATCGGCAGGTTAACGAGGGCAATGAGAAGAGGGCGGGCGGAGTCCGGTAACTTTCAAGGTGAGTATACCTTAAGTGCTATGTTACGATGGCGGTGTGTTAGTTGTGATTAGAAATCATGGTGGGTTAGCAGAGTAAGATTTTGGAGGATAGAAAGTGTGAGCCTTAGAGCTTTATCGCGAAGACCTTAGAGGTAAGGCCGTCTCGGGTAGAGGCGTATGTTTATGTTTGACCCTTATAGGAGTGCATAGTGCACGTGGTGTGTTTGGGATAAGTCACATGTAGTATGAAATGAAGAGGGTAGTTGAGCTAAGAAGACCGCTAGGTTTTAAGTAGCGTGTTTAATAAGATTGTTCCTTCGGGAGATGGTATTTTCGCCTTGCGGGTCGGGTTGAGGCTACGTCTTGGGTCAACCGCGGTAGGTTTAGTGGTGGGGTCAGTTTGTGGTGGTCCCTCTTTGTGTTAGGGTCATGAGGGTGTTAGGCCCGTATTTGGTTAGCCACGTGCAAGTTCGTGGATCACGTTCGACCGGTGAGTCGGGCGATGAAGCGACCTATCGTGTTCTTGGTCGAAGTCGTTCCTCGGCGATGTTGATGTTATCGAAAAGGTTGTGAGGTTGCAGGTGCCTACCTTCGCCTTATGAGACAGTGGAGCCAGTGCGGCTGTTCCTCTTCTGGGAGTTTGTACGAGCGGGGCTAGGAACTTCGGGTGAGTCTCGTGTCGCGTTCGCCACCGGGCGATGTTTTGATTTGAGAGTATTTTGTGAGATCGTTGTCTCCGGTTGAAGTGTTTAAGCTACCATTTGGTGTTCGGATGTCGTCTTGTAGCGCCTTGTAGAAGCGAAATGCAAGTTGCGGTCGATTGGTTCGATGTTAGCGGGGTTGAATAGTTAGTTGAGCTTGTTCCGGTAATTTGTGGATAGTGAAGCTTGTCTAGAAGAAGTTACAGCGGCTCGGAGGAATCGTCGCGGATGTCGGCGGCAGCTTAGAGTTGAGTTGGCGGTCGGTCTTCTTGAAAGTACCACCGGGCGGTGTGGCGAGTTTGGAAAGCGAAGGAACTTAGCGAGTTACTTTGGGCCTTTGTGAGTTCATGTGAAGAATAGGCGGGTTGCACATATGTTAGCATTCTTGCGTCAGACTTAGGAGGAAGGGCGTCCGATCTTCGTATTGTTATGATCGGGAAAGTATCGGAGATCCGTCCAGTGTTCCCGATTAATGATGACCACGTTAGAGATAGTAACCCGAGTTTTGGCGAAGCCGTATCGAGAATGTAGTAAGAGTTGAGTGTGCGAGATCTCGGGATCATGGCCGGTACCATTTGTTAGAGTCGTCGGGCAAGGCTCGCGACAAAGTGACAAAAGTGGTATCGGTGACTAAGTATATTTTGACCCGGGAAGAGGTATTTGTGGTGATGTAGAGGTGTTTCCTCGTGGCCTTGGATGTAAGTATCTGCGCAGGTGTTTCTGTGGCCAGGTGTGGCAGGATTGTTCTCGTAAGTATAGTAGTGAAGACTATACTGGCGCGCGTTTGTTTTAAGACTTAGAAGGAACATTCGGGACGAATGTTTCTAAGGAGGGGAGAATGTTATACCCCGTAGTTCCAGGGTATGTATGCGAGGACGTACGTACGAGAATACGACAGAAAGATTGGAAAGGAAGAAGAGGCGATTTTTCCACGGAAAAGTTTCGGTTTTGTGAAGGAAAAAGGTTCGTTAATGGGAATTGGATTCCCAGTTTGGTATTCGGACTTCTGGAATATTAGAAATTATGGAATTTTATTTTGAAAATGGTCACGTGGGGCCCACGGGAGAAATTCTGATTTTGTAGGGCCAGCTTTGTTTTGAGATTTTGGCCATTATGGATATTTTTGGAAGATGTTTTATTTTGGGCCAATAGGAGGGTGACACGTGTCACCCCTAAGTAGCTTAGCGAATGGCATTTGTGCCTGACACACGGTTAAGTCGTTTTTCGGCGAAGCGTTTTCACGGCTTTCGTAGGGAAATTCGGCTATGTCTTTTCTTATTTTTGCGGATTTTTAGAGAGGCGGAACATTTTGGACCAGCGAGAGAGGCGACACGGCACCTCTCGTTGAGTGGGCAAGGTGGCGGCTTGGGCGATTTGGGAAGGCAAGTGGGAGATATTTTTGGTAGATATTTTGTGTGCAAGTTGGCTAGGTACACATGGGTGAATCTTGGCCTACACTTGCCTAACACTTGGTGTAATCTTGGCCATTGGTTGGCTTTCACTTGACTATAAATACCCCTTTGAAGACTAATTCGTTCACAAATTGCCTAAGTCTTGAAAAGCTTCTTCCCTTAGTGTAGTGTCTTGGCGAGAGCCACTCTCTCCCCTTGGCGAGAGTCCCCACAGTGGGGTAGTAGAGGGTAGACACCCACTCACAGAGTTGCTAGCCAGTGGGGTACCCACTGCTTTAGGTTGTTTTAAGTATAATACCACTTGTTGTGGTATAGAAATACTCTCAGTATTGTTATAATGCCCAATTACATGGCCGTATACCTTGTTGTATTCTAAGGTTATTCTATCTGAAAAGCCGAAATACTATTATACTTCCCGTCGGTCCAAAAACGAAACCACAGGAAAATCTCCATAGTCAGGTTGGAGTATTGTGAAGAAGTTAGTTAGAACTTCTAAGGGTGGTTTAGGCGGGTTGGAGCGCTCGGAGTTGGAGCTAAGCGATTGCGGGATCGACTTTAAACTCGGATAATTATGGGCTTATCGAGGTAATTATCTTGTCCTATTGTAATTGGATATTACATGTTGTTAGAATATATAGTTGAAGTATACTATATATAGAAGCTGAGCGTAGTTGTTGGCGATGTCTTTTGACTTAAGCTGAAGAATAAGGAAGCCCAGGACGTAATTACATGGGTGTATTCTGTGAGACTTGTGTAGTATTACGGTATAGTAGAATTGTACGTTCGGGTTAGATGTATAACCCACGGTTGGCTTAGTAGCCGGCCTCGTTAGAGGAAGAGATTTCTGTTGTGGCGAGAGAGTCTTTGCGAATTTTACGTAGAGATGTTCTCACGATGTTAATAAAGCGCGCTTGTGGCCTTATAGGTTGAAGTGCTACGTGTGGAATGATCCAGCTTAGGAGTAGCCATTGTTTGGAGCGTTTTGCTATTAGTCGATACTCGTCGCGAGGTATGTGAACCTCTTATATCTCTAGCGTGATATGTGTGAACTATGTAGTGCGGTGAGCGTACATGTGTTTGATTGTTGTAAAACATAAAGTGTTATAACGGCTTTATGGGAAGTTGGTTATAACGACTTTATGTAGTAAGAAAAATGGGTTGTGGTTTTGAAAGGTAAGCGGTTGATTATAAGCGACTTGTTATGTGTTAATGAAGAACTTGAAGTATTTCAAAGGTTTATAAATCATTTTGAAAGAATATGTAATAATGTATTTTTGAAAACTTAAGAGTTATACTAGCTTTATGGGAAGTTAGGTATAACGGCTTAAGAATGTTTTCTTGATTTTGGAAATCGGGATGTGTATCGACAAACCAACTGCGAGCGTTAACAAAGGAAATGTTTTGAATAATTAAGTATGATTAAAACCGGTAGAAACTTCCATCTGCGTAGAAGCTAAGATAAGACAAAATGATATTTCTAGATCATGGTTCTTTGTAATAAGATTATTATAAATAAGAATAACCTACTTACATGTAAGGCTTATGTTTCTCAATTGGTTAATAAAAAGTTATATTCTTGAATGAATAAGACTATGAACTACGAAACCTTTTTAAAATAAGAAAGCTGGAACATTTGAAATTAGGCAAACTCGAGCGTTTGGAAAATAATGTTGTTACTTGATTTTACAAAGGTAAGTGTTTTGGTTTACTTAAAAAATGATCCTCTATTTTATACGGGTATTGTGTGACTTATGTGATAGGAGCGGATCTTTTAAAGATTTAATGTATGAAATCGTTGGGGTTAGATACTCGAACTTGTTAGTAGAAAGTACCTTGTGTGAACAACTTGATTGAATTGGTTTGTGATAGCCTTGTAATACTTTCTTGTTGATTTGATAAGTAAGCGTGTTAGGATCTTTACTTGTGTTAGTATCTTGTGATTGTTATGTAAGGGTCATTCTTGCGTGCTTACATTATTAAAAGGTAAGTCCATTGTCTTGTTATTATATCACCTACCCGCCATGTGTGTATCACAGGGCTTGCCACCCTTGATGCGGTCTATCTGGCTATCACGGTCCTTGAGACTATGCGGGCCAGCGGTATGCTCGAGATTGATTGATCATTCGGGTGTTTGCTTTGATCTGAGGATTCCCTATCACGGTCTCACGAGGACTATCACGGTCCTTGAGGGCTATGCGGCTGCGGAAGTCGGGGCGGATCTGAGGTTAAGTGCAGCCGATCTGGGGTATACCTCGGGTGGTCTAGGACCGGGTTCGAGAATACCTTATGCGGAGTGTGTGTGACCTATGCGGGCTGCGAGAGTTCGAGGAATAGGCGCATTGATAATGCGGGCGATGGCGGCCGATCTGTGGTGCGGTGCAGAGACCTCGTGATCTGATTTGTAGCATTTGTGGTGCGGGGTCTTAGTAGTTGGCTATGCCTTGTACTTACCGTGCGGTCTTATTGTGATGACTTTGAGGCGTGAGTCCACGACTTGACATATTTGCTTAGTTGTTGTGAGCTGTAGTTTGGTTATCATACATGTCTCTGCTTTATATAGACTACCATGATTTGATTCTGATGTACTTCTGATTTCACATACTTGGTACATGTTGTCTTGACCTCCTTGAAGTGCGTTCATCTGCGCGAGTTGAGGTACATCGATCGTTGATCCAGCTCTCGAGTCCGCGATTCGATTTGGGAAGCTCCGTTTCTCGGAGGCTTATCGATGGTATAGTCCCTGTCGTAGTAAGTGTTTACATTCGGGGGTTTGGCGGGAACCCTGTCGCCATTGTGGCTCGTATCATTCTTAGAAGTGCATGTAATCTTGTTGTGGTGGGTTGGTAAAAGGATTAAAATTTCAATTGTAAAAGAGTTGATGGTTATATATATGCGTAAAGGCAAGTTTCCTGATTATTGTTTTATATTTATTATCTCGTATTGTTGTTTTATATTCGTGATTACTCGATGTTGTGTCACTAGGGTGCAGGGTAAGGCACGATCACGGAGCGATTTGGTCGTGGCGATGGCGAGTTTCGATTCTTGAAAGAGGTGCAGCGGCCTTGCGTTCTTACTCTTCGGAGGTCGGATGGTTATATGTGTATTGTGATCGTCGGGCATCGGGTTGGGATGTGTGTTGATGCGGCATGGCGGGGTTATAGCATATGCATCCAGTGAAGAAAAAGCGGAGAACTACCAGCGTGATTTGGAGTTGGCGGTGTGATTCACGCTTTGAAGATGCGGAGGCCTTATTTGTATGGGGTTCGTGGATATTTTACAGGACCCAGAGCCTCGGTATATCTTGACGAGGAGGTGAACTTCGGCGAGGCGGTGGTTAGAGTTGCTTAAGGATTACGATGTTGATATCTGTACCACGGGAAGGCGATGTTGTGGCGGATGCTCTTAGTCGTAGGTCGATGGGAGCTGCTCGGATGTCTGCGGTAGAGAGGAGGGACATAGTTCGTGATTTGCACGATTAGCGAGCCTTGGTATGCATTTGATTGATTACGATAGCGATGGGGTTAGAGTTCGTGAGGTTGCGAGTCTTCCATCGTCGAGAGGTGAAGAGGCAGCGATTCGAGGATCCGGCTTTTATTCGTTATCGTGATACTGACTCTTGTGAGGCAAAGTCGCTTTTGAGTAGCACGATGGGGTGCTAAGGTTTGGCGGTGTGTGTTCGGATGTTTGGGACTTGTGAGTTCTTGGTGTTATACCGTAGTTGCGAGGTATGTATGTGAGGGCGTGCGTGCGGCGTGCAAAAATTTTGAAAAGAAAGAAAGATGTGAGTTTTACGGAAAAGTTTCCGATCGTTTGTGAAGAAAAGATTCGTTAATGGAATTGGATTCCCAGTTTGGTATTTGGACTTCATAGATTATATTAGAATTATGGAATTTTATTTTTGGAAATGGTCACGTGGGGCCCGGGAGAAATTCTGGTTTTGTAGCCAGCTTTGTTTTGAGATTTTGGCCATTGTGGATATTTTTTTGAAGAGCGTTTTTGAGGGCCAATAGGAGGGTGACACGTGTCACCCGCCTGAGTAACTTGGCCGAAGTTACATTTGAGCGCATGGCGACTAGAGTCGTTTCAGCGAAAGCGTTTCCCACGGCTTTCGTAGGAAAATTCCGGCTATGTCTTTTTAATTTTTGCGGATTTTTAGAGGCGAAACATTTTGGACCAACGGGAGGTGACGTGTCACCCTCGCATTGAAGCAAGTGGGCGTCGAGTGGAAGATGTGGTTCACGTGGCTTGATCTTTTGGCTCGCGTTTTGGCCCTATTGGTTCCTTGTTTGTGCCTTGTTTTGGCCTTGTTTTGTGGCTTGTCTTGTGCCGTGTTTTGTGGAGTAGGGGTTAGGGTGTACTTGGCAGTCAAGGCCTTACACTTGCCTTGCCGTGGCTTGATCTTGGCGTTGGTTGGCATTTGGGTTTCTTATAAATACCCCCTTTGTGAAGACTTCGTTCATCCACAAATGTTTCCAAGTCTTGAATCCCTCCCTCATCTTGTTGACTCTCGTCCAACTCCTCTCCCATGAAAGTGGCCTTTGGCGGAGTGAGGTCTCCATAAGCTTGTGAGGTCTGGCCAGTGGGGTACCACACTGCTAGTTGTTTCGTATAATACCCTTGTTGTGGTATAGAAATACTCCCTAGTATTGTTATAATGCCCAAAATACCTTAGCCTTGTACCTTGTAGTATTCCAAAGATACCTCTTTGCTGCGTAGAGTCGGAAATACTACCTTTTGTCCTTTTAGTCTCAAGCCAGAAACCACAAGGAAATCTTCATAGTTGGTTGAAGTATGTGAGTAGAAGTTGGTTAGAACTTCTAAGGGTTGTTTGGAGTGGTTTGGAGCGCGCGGAGTGGAGCTAAACCTTGCTCGGGAAGCGACGTTAAACTCGGATAATTTTGGGCTTATCGAGGTAATTATCTTGTCCTCTATTGTAATTAGAAATTACATGTTTGGTTGAAGTATACTATATATGGAACTACTTAGTATTGCAATGTCTTTTGACTTAAGCTGAAGAATAAAGCTGAAGAGCTTTGTATTTACATGGAATTTGTATTGCGATGAACTTGTGTAGTATTCTGAGTAGAATTGTACACGTCAGGTTAGGCGTGTATACCCCAGTTGGCTTGGTAGCCTGGCCTCGATAGAGGAGGAGATTTCTGTTGTTGCGAGGAGGTCTTTGAATTTTCTATAGAAAGATAGAAACTTGTGTTTTGGGGTTAATAGGCGTTTGTGACCTTTATAGGTGAAAGTACTAAGAATGGCGTATTACTCGAGGAGTGGAAAGGGCTAGCAAGGTTGTAGTACTTGGAGCATTTTGCTTATTGTCGATAAATCGTCGCGAGGTATGTGAACCTCTTCTATCTTTTCTAGCATGATGGTTGTGAACTATGTAGTCGATGAAGGCGTCACGTGTTGTTATACCGTATTTCCGGTATATGCGTAAGGGAATACGTCTGAAAATCTTGCCTTAAAGATAAGCCTTGAGCGTTTTTTTAGGCCTGACTCGCAAGCGAATAGTTTCAGGCGAAGCGTTTCCACGGCTTTACGTAGGGTAAATTCGGCTATGCCATTTCTAATTTTGCGGATTTTTCCGAGAGGCGAAACATTTTGGACCAGCGGGAGGCGACACTTGGCACCTCCGATTTGTGGACTTGAAATGCGTCCGTTTGGACGAATTGATGAAGTTAGGCACGTTTTTGGTGCCTTGTTCAAAGTCAAGGAGTTGGTAGGATATTTGTGTATAGTTAATCCTCACCTTTACACTTGCCTTGCACTTGTCTAAATCTTGGCGTTGGTTGGCCACTTCTTGACCTATAAATACCCACAAGATGAAGAGTTCTTCATCCACAAATTACTTTCCAAGTCTTGAAAATCCTCCATTCTCCATTGTTAGCCATTCGTCAAAAGCCTCTTCCTCTAGCCTAAGTGGCCTTGGCGAATACCCCACTAGCTGGCCAAAATCTACCCCTCCCTTGGTAGAAAAAGTTATCTTCTTGTATTGTTATAATGCCCAAAATACCACTAGCCCAAATACCTTAGTACTTAGTAGAAGTTGTGAAGAACTTCTAAGGTTAACTGGAGCATCTGACTTAAGAGCAAACCTTGCTCGGTAGCGACTTTTCTAGGATATTATTGGGCTTCAGGGTAATAATCCTAACCCTCTTTTGAATTAGAGAATACTTCTGTTATAGTATAAGAAATAGTATAAATACTTAGAAGTATATCAGAATAGAATTGAAGTGTTAATCACTTAGAAGGGTTTAAAGAAGACTAATCAAGCGTACTTACATAGAATTTGTTTTCCTGATGAACTTATATGGCTCAGGGTAGGGAAGTCTTTGCGACTTCTAGTAGAATTATGAACCCTGTTTAGAATGACCTTGAGTAGTCTTTAATAGATATCTGTGACTATTATAGAAATGACTCTGTGCGACATATTGACTTGGCGGTGGTTTTATTTGAGAAGGTATGTGATTCTTCCTAAAGCATGATATTTTACAATATAACTACGGCAATGCCTTTGGCTTAAGCTTTGAATAATACTTACGGCAATGCCTGGCTTAAGCTGAATAATACTTCAGCGATGCCTCTCGGCTTAAGCTTTGAATAATAAGAAGCGAAAACATTTGAAGACTCTTGAATCATATTAACAGAAGAGAACTAATTGGTTTTAAAGCGAAGCTTAAGAGTTATACTAGCTTTATGGGAAGTAAGTATAACCTTAAGATTTATAAAAGAAACAAGTTTGCCATGTGTTTATAACGAGACTTGTATTGTAGAAAGAATAATAAGGATGGTTTGATCAATAGACATGATATGATGCTATGTGTGTTAGTATCTTGTAACGTTTGTATAGGTGAGTATCCTTGTTGTGCTTATATTGTTTAAAGATAAGTTGTTATGTTAGTATACTATCACTCGCCTCTTGAGATGATCACAGGGGTTAAGTAAGCCCTCCGATCTGGGGTAGACTCGGTGATGCAGGACCGTGATTCGAGAATACCTCATGCGGGTCGAGGCCTATGCGGGCTCGAGTTCGAGTTAGTATGCGGGGTTATACCTCATGCGATGCATGTGGCCCGTGCGGACGAGTCGGGGCGATGCAGAGTAGCTACCCTCGATGCGGGGTTATACCTCATGCGGGCCCGTGAGTGGCCTATGCGGACTCGGGAGTCGAGTTAGGCTTGCGAGAATGATGATGAGGCGAGTGGCCTGTTTCGATCATTCGCGGCCTAGACAAGACTCATTCTGATTACTATTGTTGCTCTTGTTTGTGATGTGGCACTATATGCGGTTTCTTGGTTGTTTCATACATATTTATGGTGGTTTTAAAAAATGATATGTTTCATTTAAATACTTCTGATTTCGCATACTTAGTACTGTTATGCGACCTCCTTGAAGCTGCGTTAAATCTGCGGTAAGAGGCGGCAGTGCTAGATCCACATCCTTAGGATGCTGCGTTGGTGTCGGGAGCTCAATCTTCTAGGAGGCTCTACTTTTAGGTATGATCTCACTGTATTGTAGATAGTTTTATCTGATCGAGGTATGGCGGGAACACTGTCGCCATATGTTACTTCCTTAGAAGTGCAGCCTTTATTATGCAGTTGGGATATAGCTAAAACTTGAGTTATTTATATTATCTTAGAAAGGCAAGCTTTTCTTGAGATAAAAGCGTGTCTTATTTTATAAAGCTGTTTCTGTCTTGTTTTATATTCATGGTTACTCGATGTATGACTACTTGGGTGCCGGTAAGGCACGATCCACGGGCCAGGCAGTCGTGACAAAAGTGGTATCGAAGCGATTAATCCTCGGAAAGCGTCTACGAACCGTATCTAGTAAGTCTTGATTATCGGTGTGTTGTGCACCACACCAATAATCGAGAGGCTATAGGATATTTAGGATTGGTTTCCATTCTTCTCATTACGAGATCGTGCTTTAGAGGCGTGTTATAGGTTGGACCCTCTAACGTATTCCTTTCTATGTGATTATGCCTCGCGTAAAACCCGGCCGGGCGAAGGGCAAAGCGGGAGGCTGCTAGCGAGACACCCAGTCACGAGGCTCGAGGCCAGTCTATACGAGGCGGCGAGTTCTATGGCGCCGCCCGGCCCAGCGAGACCACGGTACCAGCTCGCATCCCACGGCACAGGCGGAGAGTTAGAATCTGAGAGATGGCCCGGCTTTTGGCTAAAGTTGTGGCCCGTCTGAGAGAGATTGGATCACGGCGGATTCAGCTCAGCTCGATCGCACCGTGGTACCGGCGAGAAGTTTGAGGCTCTGAGACTTCTTGAGTTGTAGCCGCGGAGTTTTATGGGTCGGCGGAGGATGATCGCGAGGAGTTCATCGTCGGTCGAGGATTTTGAGAGTGATCGAGCGTCGGAGGCGAGTCAGTGATCTTTGGTTCACATAGGCTGCGTGATACGCGATCGATTGGTTGGTCATGGGAGTTATCCGGGAGAAACCTGCGACCCACTTGGGATGAGTTCTCGGAGGCTTTCTCGCTCACTTTTTGCCTCGCGGATGAGGAGGCGCGGGTGATAGATTTTTCTTCTTGAGGCGAGAGAGGGCCTTGTTGTCGAAGTACAATGTCGAGTTTGATTCTTTGGCTCGATATGTCCCGGCGTTGGTAGCGATATGGAGGATAGGGTGCCGCTATGTCAGGCTGAAGCGACTATATGGCGGAAGTCGTGTGCGGGGTTTCTCTCCGGTAGGTATGGACATTACCGCGTGCGAGCTCACGCCCTTGGATGCGAGGCGCGAGGTCGGCGAGTGGGCGACGGCGGCGAGAAGAAGGCCGGGGCGGAGAGGTCTTACGGTGGTTATCGTGGTGGCGGCCTCGGCGGCGATCTGGGTCGCACCACGGCCCGGCTGAGCACTCACTGCCGTCCCAGCCTGGCGAGTTTTGGCGGACGGGGCCAGGGGCTTGGGCGTCGAGTAGCGAGTGCGGCGATCGGGACCACCCGATGTGGCGTCGGTAGATCCCATTCACAGGAAGTGTGGTACTCTTATGGATCTTATTCTGATTGTGGCGGCGAGGTCACTGCGAGGCTGTCAGGCCAGGCGTGGCGGTGGTAGGGCCCGACGCCGGGTTACGTGGCGGCCATCATCTCCTACGATTACTCGCCGGGCGGGTGCTCACGGGTCGGTAGTCGCGGCGGTCGTGGCTCGAGTCGATTCTAGCGGTCCTCGAACGCATTTATGCTTTGTCCGGTAAGCGGGATCGGAGGCCTCGCGATGTCGTCACGGTACCTTATCGGTTCAGGTTTGATGTTTATGCCTTGATAGATCGGGTTCTACTCTGTCTATATATCTCCTTGTTGCTAGTAGGATAGGGATAGAGCACGAGTCCATAGACCACTTTCGAGTAGCTACGCGATGGGTGATTCGGTGGTAGCTCGGCGGGTATATAGAGCTTGTCCTGTGACCGTTCTGATCGTCGGACCACTGGCGACTTGATAGAGTTGGAGATGATTGACTTGCGTGATCATGGGGATGGATTGGCTAGCCTCTTGCTACGCCAATGTAGGCTGAGAGAGAGTAATGCAGTTCCGATTTCTGAGGCCGGTTGTTGAGTGGGAGAACGCGGTATCGCCGGGGTAGGTTTATTTCCTACCTCGAGGCTAGGAAGATGGTGCGAAGAATACATCTACCATCTAGTTGAGTGTTTGATCACGAGGCTGCGGTACAGATTTTGATCGATTCCGTAGTCGTGAGTTCCCAGACGTGTTCCCGGATGACCTCGGGTATCCCTCTGAGAGGAGATTGAGTTTTGTATTGACATATTGCGGATACTCGGCTATTTCCATTCCGCCATCTGAATGGCACCTGCCGAGTTGAGAAAGTGAAGGATCGGCAGGGATTTGCTAGAAAAGGGCCATTAGGCCCAGTGTTTCTCACAGAAGCGCGGTATTGTTCGTGAAGAAGAAGGGCGGGGCCAGCTGCGCATGTGTGTTGATTCTGACGGTGAACAAGGTGACCATTAAACGAATACCCGCTTCCCGAGATTGATGATTTGTTCGACCCGATTTGCGAGCGCGAGATGTTTCTCGAGATTGATCTGCGTTCGGGCTATCATCGAGTTCGTGTCGAGAGAGGTGGATGTCCCTAGGCTGCGTTCGGGACGATGCGGGCATTATGAGTTGAGTCATGTCTTTTGGGTTGACCGATGCTCGTGGTATTCATGGATTTGATGAGCGAGTGTTCAAACCATTTTGGACACGTTTGTGATAGTGTTCGTGATGATATCTTGGTTTATTCTCGCTCAGAAGCGAGGCATCACGGAGCATTTGAGGAAGTCTTGTGATTCTCGAGACCAGCGATTTATGCCAAGTTTTCCAAATGTGAGTTTTGGTTGACTTGATGGCGTTTCTTGGGCATATTATGGGGTGATGGCATTCGAGTGGATCTGGCGAATCGGCGATCGAGACTTGGCGGACCTCTACTCAGCGAGGTTCGCGATTTTACAGGCCTTGCGAGGATATTATCGGTTCGTGGAAGTTTGCTTATCTACGCACCGTTGACTAAGGTGACTCGGAAAGCGACCAAGTTTGATGGTGATGCTTGTGGCGAGGTTTCGATTCTTTGAAAGAGGCGCGGCCGCCCGTTCTTACTCTTCGGAGGTCGGATGGTTCGTCGTGTATTGTGATCGTCGGGCATCGGGTTGGGATGTGTGTTGATGCGGCGTGGCGAGTTATAGCATATCATCCGGCGGTGAAGAAACACGGAGAACTACCCGCGTGATTTGGGTGGCGGCGGTGATTCACGCTTTGAAGATGCGAGGCACTATTTGTATGGGGTTCACGTGGATATTTATACGGACCACAGAGCCTCAGGTATATCTTGACGGAGGAGCTGAACTTCGGCGAGAGGCGGTGGTTAGAGTTGCTTAAGGATTACGATGTTGATATCTGTACCACCCGAGGAAGGCAATGTTGTGGCGAGATGCTCTTAGTCGTAGGTCGATGGGAGCTTATCGGATGTACGACCAGCGAGGAGGACATGGTTCGTGATTTGCATCGATTAGCGAGCCTTGGTGTCCGTTTGATTGATTACGATAGCGATGGGGTTAGAGTTAAGTGAGGTTGCGAGTCTTCCATCGTCGAGGAGGTGAAGAGCAACGATTCGAGATCCGGTTTTGTACGTTATCGTGATCTGACTCTTACGTGAGGCAAAGGTCCTTTTGAGGTAGCACTGATGGGGTGCTAAGGTTTGAAGCGGTGTGTGTTCGGATGTTTGAGGACTTGGCGGAGTTCTTGGGGAAGCACAGCGTAGCGTTACTCTATCCATCAAAGTCGACCAAGATGTACCACGACCTTAGATCTGTGTATTGGTGGGATGGCTTGAAAAGAGGCGTTGCGAGTTCGTAGCTCGGTGCGTGTTGTCGGCGGTGAAGGTAGAGCACGAGGCACGGTGGTTTATTCTGAGCGATTGAGATCCCGACACGGAAGTGGGAGGTAATCAACATGGATTTCATCACGGGATTACCTCGCACTCGGAGGAGACATGATTCTATATGGGTTATCGTCGGCGGTGGTGAAATCAGCCCACTTTCTTCCGTCGGGGCGACTTTTAGTGAGGATTATGCGGACTTTACATCAGAGATCGTCGGTGCGTAGAGTCCTGCCCGATCATATCGAACGAGGAGCCCGATTTCGGCTAACCAGAGTCCTTCCAGAGGAGTTTAGGGGCCGGTGAGCACAGTCGGCATTTCATCCACAGACAGACGGACGAGCGAGCGCCTTATCGGACTCTTGAGATATCTGCGAGCTGTGTTATTGACTTTAGTAGTAGTTGGGAGGATCATTTGCCTCTAGTTGAGTTCGCGTATAATAATAGCTACCACTCCCGGTATTCGGATGGCGCCTTATGAGGCCTTGTATGGGAGGAAGTGCGGTCGCCTATAGGTTGGTTCGATGTGGGCGAGGGCGGCTAGTGGGACGGTTGATACGGCGATGGATAAGGTGAAGCTTATCAGGCGGCTATTGGCGACTCAGTCGGCCAGTCGTATCACGAGATCATCGTCGTCGGCATCTTGAGTTCGAGTTCATGATTGGGTTTTCCTAAAGGTGTCACCCATGAAGGTGTGATGAGATTCGGGAAGAGGGAAGCTGGCCCGAGTACGTTAGGCGTTTGAGTTGTCGCGAGGTAGGCAAGGTTGCCTGAGTTGAATCTGCCGTCCGACACGGAGGCGGTCATCCGGTGTTTCACGTATCTATCTTTGAGGAGATGTATCGGGGATCCATCTAGGGTGCACCGATTGTGATGTCGGTGGCCAGGGGTTATCGTATGAGAGATTCCATGCGCGATAGTCGATCGTCGGAGTTAGCGTCTGCGGACGAAGGGCGTGGCTTCGTCAAAGTCTTGTGGCGGAGCGAGCTTAGGGAGGAGATGGCGTGGGAAGGCGAGGAGAACATGAGGCGGTACCTCGCTATTTCCCACACCTCCGGGTAATTCACTTTCCTCTTGTAAATTTTCGTTATCGTTTCTGCCTAAGTGTTGCTGTGTGGCCGTGTGTGGCATTTACAACTGTTTAAGCTTCTTCGATAACTGTCTTGGGAAGGAACATTCGGGACGAATGTTTCTAAGGGGGGGAGAATGTTATACCCGTATTTCGGAGTATGCGTGAGGAATACGTCTGAAAGTCTTGCCTTAAAGATAAGCCTTGAGCGTTTTTTTAGGCCTGACTCACAAAGCGAATAGTTTTTCGATGAAACGTTTCCACGACTTTCGTAGGGTAAATTCGGCTATGCCATTTCTAATTTTGCGGATTTTTCAGAGGCGAAACATTTTGGACCAGCGGGAGGCGACACTTGGCACCTCCAATTTGTGGACTTGAAATCGTCCATTTGGGCGAATTGATGAAGTTAGGCACGTTTTTGGTGCCTTGTTCAAAGTCAAGGAGTTGGTAGGATATTTGTGTATAGTTAATCCTCACCTACACTTGCCTTGCACTTGTCTAAATCTTGGCCGTTGGTTGGCCACTTCTTGACCTATAAATACCCTTAAGATGAAGAGTTCTTCATCCACAAATTACTTTCAAGTCTTGAAAATCCTCCTTCTCACTTGTTAGCCAATTCGTCAAAGCCCTCTTCCCCTCTGGCCTAAGTGGCCTTGGCGAATACCCCACTAGCCTAGCCAAAAATCTACCCCCTCTTGGTAGAAAAAGTTATCTTCTTGTATTGTTATAATGCCCAAAATACCTAGCCCAAATACCTTAGTACTTAGTAGAAGTTGTGAAGAACTAAGGTTCTTGGAGCATACAACTTAGGAGCAAACCTTGCTCGGTAGCGACTTTTCTAGGATATTATTGGGCTTACAGGGTAATAATCCTAACCCTCTTTTGAATTAGAGAATACTTCTTTGTTATAGTATAAGAAATAGTATAAATACTTAGAAGTATATCACAGAATAGAATTGAAGTGTTAATCACTTAGAAGGGTTTAAAGAAGACTAATCAAGCTGTACTTACATGAATTTGTTTTCCTGATGAACTTATATGGCTCACGGGTAGGAAGTCTTTGGACTTCAGTAGAATTATGAACCCCTGTTTAGAATGACCTTGAGTAGTCTTTAATAGATATACGTGACTATTATGGTGACTCTCTGCGCGCGACATATTGACTTGGCGGTGGTTTTTTGAGAAGGTATGTGATTCTTCCTAAAGCATGATATTTTACAATATAACTACGGCAATGCCTGACTTAAGCTGAATAATACTTACGGCAATGCCTCACGGCTTAAGCTGAATAATACTTACGGCGATGCCTGGCTTAAGCTTTGAATAATAAGAAGCGAAAACATTTGAAGACTCTTGAATCATATTATGAAGAGAACTAATTGGTTTTAAAGCGAAGCTTAAGAGTTATACTAGCTTTATGGGAAGTAAGTATAACCACTTAAGATTTATAAAAGAAACAAGTTTGCCTATGTGTTTATAACGGACTTGTATTGTGAAAGAATAATAAGGATGGTTTGATCAATAGACATGATATGATGCTATGTGTGTTAGTATCTTTATAACGTTTGTATAGGTGAGTATCCTTGTTGTGCTTATATTGTTTAAAGATAAGTTGTTATGTTAGTATACTATCACTCGCCTCTTGAGATGATCTGGGGTTAAGCGCCTCCGTCTGCGGGGTAGACTTCGAGCGATGCAGGACCGTGATTCGAGAATACCTCATGCGGGTCGGGGCCTATGCGAACTCTGAGAGTTCGAGTTAGTATGCGGGGTTATACCTCATGCGTGCTGTGTGGCCGTGCGGACGGCGAGTCGGGGCGATGCAGGAGTAGCTACCCTCGATGCGGGGTTATACCTCATGCGGGCCCACGTGAGTGGCCTATGCGGACTCGGGAGTCGAGTTAGGCTGCGAGAATGATGATGAGGCGAGTGGCCTGTTTCGATCATTCGCGGCCTAGACAAGACTCATTCTGATTACTATTGTTGCTCTTGTTTGTGATGTGGCACTATATGCGGTTTCCTTGGTTGTTTCATACATATTTGTAAGCTAGTTTTAAAATGATATGTTTCATTTAAATACTTTCTGATTTCGCATACTTAGTACTGTTGTCTTGACCTCGCCGAGGCTGCGTTAAATCTGCGAGTAAGAGCGGCAGTGCTAGATCCACATCCTTAGGATCTGCGTTGGTGTCGGGAGCTCCATGCTTCTCGGAGGCTCTACTTTTGGGTATGATCTCCTGTATTGTAGATAGTTTTGTCTGATCGGGGTATGGCGGGCCACTGTCCGCCATAGTATTTACTTCATTAAGTGCATGTATTATTATGCAGTTGGGATATAGCTATAAAACTTGAGTTATTTATATTATGCTTGAAAAGCAAGCTTTTCTTGAGATAAAGCGTGTCTTATTTTATAAAGCTGTTTCTGTCTTGTTTTATATTCATTGGTTACTCGATGTATGACTACTTGGGTGCCCGGTAGGCACGATCACGGGCCGGGCAGGTCGTGACACGTATCTTAATGATTTGGTTGGTTTAAAACATAGGGTGTTATAATAGCTTTATGGGAAGTTAGTTATAACGACCTTATATAAGTGAAAATGGTTTCTTGATGTTAGAAGTTAGAGACTTGATCTTATAAGATAAGAGACTTAACTTATTTGTTTTAATGTGGATGTTTGTGTGAAACCTCATTCGTGAGTAATGAGTACTTGGTTTTAAAGGGATAATGCTTTCGATTTGGAATCAAAATGTGTATCGACAGGACCGGCTGCGGCGTTAATAAAGGAAAATGTATTGAATAATGATGTGTTGTATTAAAACGATAGAAACCTCCATCTGCATAGAAGCTAAGATAAGACAAAATGATATTACATCTTCTAGATCATGCATTTCTTTGTAATAAGATCGTTATAAAGCAGAATAAACTACTCACATATATGACATATGTTACTCGATTGTTCTAAAAGGAATCAGTGATTAAGTTTGGGAACTATGAAACCATTTGAAAATGAGAAGCTTGAGTAATTGAAACTAGGCAAGCGGAACTTAGGAAAAGAATGTTGTTACTTGGTTTTGAAAAGGAAGGTGGGTTGGTCATTCTAATACTACGTATCGGGTGACTTTTATAAAAGAAATGGATCTCTTTTAAAAGAACTTACGTATGTAGTACTTTGGGGTTAAAAACCGGACTTTGGTATAAAATGAAAGTACTTTGTGTTGTTGTGAAACTTGCCTATGCTTGTTGTTGTGAAGCTTGGCTATGCTTGTGTGATAGCCTTTGTTGTGCAAAGCGTTGTATTTACGTATTCTGCGCGTCTCGATGGAGGGTCGGTTGACTTGTTGAGAACTTACTTGGGCGTCGGCGTGTGGCGGAGAAATTCCGCAGATGCGTTCTGTTGATAGTATTATTGTTGTTAATCACTTTGGACATGCGACACGATCGTGGCGCGCGGGTATGCCTCCATTTTGGTTAAGGTCTTGTGGTGAATCGCTTTGGATATCTTGACCACGATCGTGGCGCGCGGGTATCGTCCATTTGGAATGTTGTCTTATTGTTTCCCTTTGGACATCGACACGATCGTAAGCGCGCGGGTATCGTCCATTTGGAATGTTGTCTTATTGTTTCCCTTTGGACATCGACACGATCGTAAGCGCACGGGTATCGTCCATTTGGAATGTTGTCTTATTGTTTCCCTTTGGACATACCGACACGATCGTAGGCGCGGGTATGCTTCCATTTGGATTCTTTGTCTTGTTGTTGAGTCACGTGGACATGTATCTGCCGTCTGGAATTAGGGCATGTGGCCATGGGACATTGGTATTATTGTTGCATCATGGACATGTCTGCCGTCACGATTCCAGGGAGCATCGGCCATAATGCGAACTGATTGATGTTGTGGGCGTGAGACCCATAGTTATATTGGAGTGATGATTTTATGTTGTGAAGCGTAGTTTGGTTATCATACATGTCTCGCCTTTATATAGACTAGTATGATTTCATTCTGATATTATGCGATTTCACATACTTGGTACTGTTATCGACCTCGCCCGGGCTGCGTTCATCTGCGCGGTAAGTACATCGGTCGTGGATCCTCGCCATGGATCACGGTTCGTAGCGTTGAAGCTCCGTTTCTCGGAGGCTTATCCTTAGTAGGTGTTCCACGAGTTGTAGGTTCTTGTACATTCGGGGTATGGCGAGCCCTGTCCGTCATAGTCGTGTTTATCTTAAGTGCATGTAATCTTGTTGTGGCGGGGTTGTAAAAGATTAAAGCTGTTCGGGTTTTATGTATATCTTGAAAGGCAAGTTTTGGTTGCTTTGTTTATTTATTATATCTCTTGTATAATGACTCATGTTTTATGTTCCGCTGATTTTCTCGATGTATGTATCGCTAGGGTGCGGGTAAGGCACGATGCGAACCGGGCAGATCGTTACAAAAGTGGTATCGAGCAGTTAGTCCTCGGAAAGTGTCTGACCGTGTCTAGTAGAGTCTTGATTATCGATGTGTTGTGCACCACATCTATAATCGGGAGGCTGCGAGACATTTAGGATTAGTTTCCATTCTTCTCATCACGAGATCGTGCCTTAGAGGTGTGTTGTAAGTTGGACCCCTCGGCGTATCTCGTTTTACGATTATGCCTCCGCCTGAGCAACCGGGCCAGAGGGCAAGGCGGCCGAGTGCGCTAGTGAGATCTGAGAGAAGTGCAGCGCGAGCGAGCGATACACGAGTTGTGCTTGAGCGGCGGGTTTCGCGGCGCCCGGACTGCGAGTTTAGAGCGCGGCGTGGGCGTGAGACTCTGATGCACGAGCCTCGATCCACGATGCGGAAGCGGGAGATGGGTCACAAGAGATGGCGATTATTGGCGAGTTGTGGCGAGATATGAGGCAGTGGATCGGCGATTCGGTTCGATGCACGATGGTTCACCCCGGCGGATAGTTTGAGGCTACGGGACTTTCTCGAGTTATGTAGCGCGAGTTTTATGGGTCGAGGCACGAGGATGATCGCGAGTTCATCCGGCGATTCTGACGGATCGTGCGGGTGATCAAGGCTTGAAACCGAGTGCGACCTTTGGTTCGCATCGGCCGCGTGATCTGCGATCGATTGGTTTGATTCATAGGAGCTTTCGGGGTGAGCATGCACTCGGCAGTATGGGATGAGTTTTGGGGCTTTCCTCACGCACTTCTTGCCTCCGGATGAGGAGAACGCGGTAAGCGATTTTTGTTCTTGAGGCAGAGGCGCCTGTCGGGAGTACAATGTCGAGTTCGATTCTTTGGCTCGATATGTCCACTGCGCTAGTTGCGAATATGGAGGATAGGTGCATCGCCACGTCAGGGCTTGATGATTATATGGCGAATCTTGTGCGGGTGTTTCTCTTGGTAGGGCATGGACATTTCGCATGCGAGCTCATGCACTAGGATGTGAGGCACGGAGGGTCGGCGGAATGACCTGGATCAGCGAGAAGAGGGCGGCGGCGAGGTCCTTTGGTGGCTTTCGAGGCGGACGCCTCGGGCGAGCTAGTTATATACCCCACCGATGCAGTGGTCCTCCGCGTCTTGAGGCGGTCGGGGCTCGAGGTTCAGATTTTCGTGAGCGGGGGTGTTAACGGTGAAGCCACCCTACCTCGTTGTGACCATTGTGGTAGACTCCATTTTGGAGAGTGTCGTGCTAGATTGGGAGTTTGTTTTGCATGCGGCCAGCGAGGCCATTTGCGAGGCGTCTACCAAGGGAAGCGCGGATGTTCTGACTCGACGCCGGGATGCGTGGTGGTTCATCACCCTACGGTATGCGCCTGCGAGGGCCTATGATTAGAGTGGAGCGGTAGCCAGTATATCCTTAACCCTCTAGAGTTTTGGTATGCTTGTTATGATGATCTCATTATTGTGTGCTATGCGGATAGCATTGTGATATGTGTGAGTTAAAATGCATGGTTAGTTGGAAGGATACGTATGGGGGCATGGTAAGTGTGAACCTTAGACTATGTCACGGCCCGAGACCTTAGGGGTAAGGTCGTCTTGAGTTAAAGATTTATTTTTGACCTGCTCGAGTAGTAGTGCGTGGGATTTATTTGTGTGATAAGTCCGTGGGTAGTGTGAGATGGAAGTGGTAGCTTTCATGATGTGAATTAGTAAGATTGTTCGGATCGGGAACAAGAGTTTAGCGCGGTTGGGGTCGGGTTGAGGACCATTTGCGGGTCAACCCGTAACCGGTTTGGGGTGGGGTCAGTTAGGTGGTCCCGCCAGTGGTAGGGTCACGAGGATGCTAGGCCCAGTTTGTATGATCATCGTATGAGTTCGTGGGCGCGTTCGACCGAAGCGGTTCGTAAAGGCGGGAATGGCCTTAAGGAAGTTTGAGGTTAGTAAGATGACCAAGTTTGGAGGTAGTGACTCGGAGATTTTTCGAGAGCGAGTAATGGTGAAGTATGGTACGTCTTGGGAGAGTTCAAGTGTTCGAGAAGGGCACGACGAGTAAGGAAGGAAGAAACGTGTGTTATTTCGTAGCCGGCGTGGCGTTGACAACTTGTTAGAGGAACTTCATCGATATCCGTCTTGAGAAGGAACATTCGGGACGAATGTTTCTAAGGAGGGAGAATGTTATACCCGTAGTTGCGGGGTATGTATGTGAGGGCGTGCGTGCGACGTCTGTAAAATTTTGAAAAGAAAGAAAGATGTGAGTTTTCGACGGAAAAGTTTCCGGTCATTTGTGAAGAAAAAGATTCGTTAATGGGAATTGGATTCCCAGATTTGGTATTTGGACTTCATAGATTATATTAGAATTATGGAATTTTATTTTTGGAAATGGTCACGTGGGGCCCACGGGAGAAATTTACGGTTTGTAGGGCCACTTTGTTTTGAGATTTTGGCCATTGTGGATATTTTTTTGAAGACGTTTTGAGGGCCAATAGGAGGGTGACACGTGTCACCCACTTTCACGGCCGAAGTTACATTTGAGCGCAGTGGCATAGAGTCGTTTTCCTCAGGCAAACGTTTCCACGACTTTCGTAGGGAAAATTCCGGCTATGTCCTTTTTAATTTTTTGCGGATTTTTCAGAGACGAAACATTTTGGACCAACGGAGGTGACATGTCACCCTGCATTAAACAAGTGGGCGTCAGTGGAAGATGTGGTTCACGTGGCTTGATCTTTTGGCTCACGTTTTTGGCCCTATTGGTTCCTTGTTTTGTGCCTTGTTTTGGCCTTGTTTGTGGCTTGTCTTGTGCCATGTTTTGTGGAGTAGGGGTTAGGGTGTACTTGGCTTGATCAAGGCCTTACACTTGCACATGGCTTGATCTTGGCCGTTGGTTGGCATTTGGGTTTGCTATAAATACCCCGCTGTGAAGACTTCATTCATCCACAAATGTTTCCAAGTCTTGAATCCCTCCTCCCTCTTGTTGACTCTCGTCCAAGAGCTCCTCTCCCCATGAAAGTGGCCTTTGGCGTGAGGTCTCCACTCCCAGTGAGGTCTAGCGTGGGTACCCACTGCTAGTTGTTTTCGTATAATACCCTTGTTGTGGTATAGAAATACTCCTAGTATTGTTATAATGCCCAAAATACCTTAGCCTTGTACCTTGTAGTATTCCAAAGATACCTCTTTCGTAGAGTCCGAAATACTACCTTTTGTCCTTTTAGTCTCAAACAAAACCTAAGGAAATCTTATAGTTGGTTGAAGTATGTGAGTAGAAGTTGGTTAGAACTTCTAAGGGTTGTTTGGAGTGGTTTGGAGCGCACGGTGGAGCTAAACCTTGCTCGGGAGGCGACATTAAACTCGGATAATTTTGGGCTTATCGAGGTAATTATCTTGTCCCTCTATTGTAATTAGAAATTACATGTTTGGTTGAAGTATACTATATATGGAACTACTTAGTATTCGGCAATGTCTTTTGACTTAAGCTGAAGAATAAAGAAGCCCAGGCTGTATTTACATAGGACTGTATTGAAGTAGACTTGTGTAGTATTACTGAGTAGAATTGTACACGTCAGGTTAGACGTGTATACCACTGGTTGGCTTAGTAGCCTCGATAGAGGAGGAGATTTCTGTTGTTGCGGGAGAGTTTCTGCCGAATTTTCTATAGAAAGATAGAAACTTGTGTTTTGGGGTTAATAGACGTTTGTGACCTTTATAGGTGAAAGTACTAAGAATAGCGTATTCTACTCGAGGAGTGGAAAGGGCTAGCAAGGTTGTAGTACTTGGAGCATTTTGCTTATTGTCGGTAAATCGTCGCGAGGTATGTGAACCTCTTCCTATCTTTTCTAGCATGATGGTTGTGAACTATGTAGTACAGTAGACGTACATGTGCTAAGTGATTTGGTTGGTTTAAAACATAGGGTGTTATAATAGCTTTATGGGAAGTTAGTTATAACGACCTTATGTAAGTGAAAATGGTTTACTGATGTTAGAAGTTAAGAGACTTGATCTTATAAGATAAGAGACTTAACTTATTTGTTTTAATGTGGATGTTTGTGTGAAACCTCATTCGTGAGTAATGAGTACTTGGTTTTTAAAGGGATAATGCTTTACTGATTTCGGGAATCAAAATGTGTATCGACAGACCACTGCAGCGTTAATAAAAGGAAAATGTATTGAATAATGATGTGTTGTATTAAAACCAGTAGAAACCTCCATCTGCATAGAAGCTAAGATAAGACAAAATGATATTACATCTTCTAGATCATGGCTGCTGTAATAAGATCGTTATAAACAAGAATAAACTACTCACATATATGACATATGTTACTCAATTGTTCTAAAAAGGAATCAAGTGATTAAGTTTGGGAACTATGAAACCATTTGAAAATGAGAAGCTTGAGTAATTGAAACTAGGCAAACTGGAACTTAGGAAAAGAATGTTGTTACTTGGTTTTGAAAAGGAAGGTGGTTTGGTCATTCTAATACTACTGTTATCGGGTGACTTTTATAAAAGAAATGGATCTCTTTTAAAAGAACTTACGTATGTAGTACTTTGGGGTTAAAAACCCGGACTTTGGTATAAAATGAAAGTACTTTGTGTTGTTGTGAAACTTGCCTATGCTTGTTGTTGTGAAGCTTGGCTATGCTTATTGTGATAGCCTTTGTTGTGCAAAGCGTTGTATTTACGTATTCTGGCGTCTCTCGATGGAGGGTCGGTTGACTTGTTGAGAACTTACTTGGACGTGCCGGCAGTGACGGAGAAATTCCACGGGTACGTTCCTGTTGATAGTATTATTGTTGTTAATCACTTTGGACATACTGACACGATGCGTAGCGCACGGGTATGCCTCCATTTTGGTTAAGGTCTTGTGGTGAATCGCTTTGGATATACTGACACGATGCGTAGCGCACGGGTATGCGTCCATTTGGAATGTTGTCTTATTGTTTCCCTTTGGACATACTGACACGATGCGTAGCGCACGGGTATGCGTCCATTTGGAATGTTGTCTTATTGTTTCCCTTTGGACATCGACCACGATCGTAGCGCTGCGGGTATCGTCCGTTGGAATGTTGTCTTATTGTTTCCACTGGACATCGACACGATCGTGGCGCTGCGGGTATGCTTCCATTTGGATTCTTTGTCTTGTTGTTGAGGTCACATGGACATGTCTACACCGATGCAGAATTCCGGGGGCATGTGGCCATGGGACATTGGTATTATTGTTGCATCATGGACATGTCTACACCGTCTGAGATTCGGGGCACGCGCCATGTCTGAACTGATTGATGTTGTGGCGTGAGACCCATAGTTATATTGGAGTGATCGTTTTATGTTGTGATCGTAGTTTGGTTATCATACATGTCTCGCTTTATATAGACTAGTATGATTTCATTTCTGATGTTATGCATTTCACATACTTGGTACTGTTATCTTGACCTCCTTGAAGTGCGTTACATCTGCGGTAGAGTACATCGGTCGTGGATCCTCGCTCATAGGATCACGATTCAGCGCATTTGAAGCTCCGTTTCTCGGAGGCTTATCCTTAGTAGTGTTCCACGAGTTGTAGGTTCTTGTACATTCGTGGGTATGGCGGGCCCTGTCCGTCATAGTCGTGTTTATCTTAGAAGTGCAGCATCTTGTTGTGGGCGGGGTTGTAAAAAGATTAAAGCTGTTGAGTTTTATGTATATCTTGAAGGCAACCGTTTTGGTTGGCTGTTTATTTATTATATCTCTTGTATAATGACTCATGTTTTATGTTCCGCTGATTTTCTCGATGTATGTATCGCTAGGGTGCCCGGTAAGGCACGATGCGAACCGGGCAGTCGTTACACTGGGGAAGCGTAGCGCGTTACTCTATCCATCGGTCGACAAGATGTACCACGACCTTAGATCTGTATTGGTGGGATGGCTTGAAGAGGGCGTTGCGAGTTCGTAGCTCGGTGCGTGTTGTCGGCGGTGAAGGTAGAGCACCGCAGGCACGGTGGTTTGTTACTGAGCGATTGAGATCCCACAGAAGTGGGAGGTAATCAACATGGACTTCATCGGGATTACCTCGCACTCGGAGGAGACATGATTCTATATGGGTTATCGTCGGCGGTGAAATCAGCCCACTTTCTTCCGTCGGGGCGACTTTTTCGGTGAGGATTATGCGGACTTTACATCAGAGATCGTCATCGCATGGAGTCCCTACTTCGATCATATCGCATGAGGAGCCCGGTTCTGCCTAACTTCCGGAGTCCTTCCAGAGGAGTTTAGGGACGCAGTGAGCACGTGCGCATTTCATCCACGAGCAGACAGCAGAGCGCACTATCCGCACTCTTGAGGATATCTTTGCGAGCTGTGTTATTGACTTGATGGTAGTTGGGAGGATCATTTGCCTCTGGTTGAGTTCGCGTATAATAATAGCTACCACTCGGTATTCGAATGGCGCCTTACGAGGCCTTGTATGGGAGGAAGTGCGGATCGTCTATAGGTTGGTTCGATGTGGGCGAGTGCGGCTAGTGGGACGATTTGGTGCAGCGCGATGGATAAGGTGAAGCTTATCCGAGGCGGCTAATTAACGACAGAAGTCGGCGAAGTCATATGCGGATCATCGTCGTCGACATCCGAGTTCGCAGTTGATGATTGGGTTTTCCTGAAGGTGTCACCCATGAAGGGTGTGATGAGATTCGGGAGGAAGGGTAAACTCAGCCCAAGGTACATTGGGTCGTTTCAGATTATCCGCAGGGTAGGCAAGGTTGCCTATGAGTTGGATCTGCCGTCCGATCTGGAGGCAGTGCATCCGGTTTTTCACGTATCTATCTTTGAGAGATGTATCGGGATCCATCTAGGGTACACCGATTGACGATGTCAGTGGCCGGGGGTTATCGTATGAGGAGATTCCATGCGATAGTCGATCGTCGGGTTAGGCGTCTGCGGACCAAGGATGTGGCTTAGTCAAAGTCTTGTGGCGAACGAGCTCGGGAGGAGATGGCGTGGGAAGAGAGGACTTGAGGCGAAGTATCCTCACCTATTCCCACCTCCGGGTAATTCACTTTCTACTTGTAAATTTTCGTTATCGTTTACGCTAAGTGTTGTTACGTGGCGTGTGTGGCATTTGCAAGCTGTTTAAGTTATGAAGAATCTTATCGTTAAGCGTCTTGGGAAGGAACATTCGGGACGAATGTTTCTAAGGGGAAAATGTTATACCAGTATTTCAGTATGTGCGTAAGAGAATACGTCAAAAGTCTAGCCTTAAAGTTTAGGCAAAACATTTTTTTGGCACAACTCACAAAACGAATAGTTTCCGACGAAAGCGTTTCCACGACTTTCGTAGGGTAAATTCGGCTATGCCATTTCTAATTTTTGCGGATTTTTAGAGATACGAAACATTTTGGACCAACGGGAGGCGACACTTGGCACCTCCAATGGTGGACTTGAATCGCCCATTGGGCCGAATTGGAATACTGTAGCACGTTTTTGTGCCTTGTGCACAAGTCAAGGAGTTGGTAGGATATTTGTGTGGAGTAAATCTTCACCCTACACTTGCCTTGCACTTGTCTTAATCTTGGCCATTGGTTGGCCACTTCTTGACCTATAAATACCCCCCTGAAGATGAAGAGTTCTTCATCCACAAATTCCATTCCAAGTCTTGAAAATCCTTTCCTCTCCCTTTGTAGCCTTTTCGTCCAAAACACCTCCCCCTCCCCTTGTGAAGGCCCTTGGCCGAATACCCCCCCTCTAGCCTAAGTAGTTTGGCGAGGCCCCACTAGCCTAGCCAAACTACCCCCCTGGTAGAAAAGTTGCCTTGTATTGTTATATTGCCCAAAGTACCTAGCCCAAATCCTTAGTACTTAGTAGAAGTTGTGAAGAACTTCTAAGGTTTCTTGGAGCATACAACTTAGGAGCAAACCTTGCTCAGTGCGACTTTATCTAGGATATTATTGGGCTTACCGAGGTAACTAATCCTAACCTCTTTTGAATTAGAGAATACATCTTTGTTGTAGTATAAGAATAAGTATAAATACTTAGAAGAATATTGCGAATAGAATTGAGCTGTTATCACGGTGAAGGGTTTAAAGAAGAATAATTGAACTATGCTTATATAGGACTGTTTTCACTGATGAGACTTATATAGCTCAGGGTAGGAAGTCTTTGCGACTTTCCGTAGAATTGTGAACCTACTGTTTAGAATGACCTTGAGTAGTCTTTGATAGATGTGCGTGACTATTATAGGTGACTCTGCGTGACATATTCAACTTGGCGGTGGTTTTATTTGAGAAGGTATGTGATTCTTCCTAAAGCATGATATTTTATAATATATATGTGTACGATGACGTACATGTGTTAACTGAATAATACTTACGGCAATGCCTCACGGCTTAAGCCTGAATAACACTTACGGCAATGCCTCACGGCTTAAGCCTGAATAATAAAGAACTGAAAGTTTTTCAAAAGATTACTGAATCATTGTTAACAGAAGAGAACTAACTGGTTTTTAAGACAGAAGCTTAAGAGTTATACTAGCTTTATGGGAAGTTAGGTATAACACTTAAGATTAATAAAAGGCAGTTTACTATGTGTTTGTAACAGACTTATATTGATTGGTGAAAAGAATAATAAAATGGTTTGATAAGTGGACATGATTGATGCTATGTGTGTTAGTGTCTTGTAACGTTTGTGTAAAAGAGTATTCTTGTTGTGCTTATGTTGTTTAACGATAAGCTGTTAGGTTAGTGTAACATCACTCGCTCTTTTACATATTATCGGGGTTAAGTCGCCTCCGATGCGGGGTAGACTCAGCGATGCAGGACCATGATTCGAGAATACCTCATGCGGGTCCAAGGACCTATGCGAGCTACGGAGTTCGAGTTAGTGTGCGGGGTTATACCTCATGCGTGCATGTGGCCATGCGGACTACGAGTCGGGGCGATGCCAGAGTAGCTACCGATGCGGGGTTATATACCCTATGCGGGCCTATGTGATTGGCCTATGCGGACTCAGAGTCGAGATTAGGCTTGCATGGTGATACTACGCAATTGGCCTGCCGATCATTCGCGGCCTAGAAAAGACCATTACGATTTACCTATTCTTTGCTCTTGTTTGTGATATGGCACTATGTGCGGTTTCTTGGTTGTTTCATACATATTTGTAAACTGGTTTTAAAATGATATGTTTTCATTTAAGTACCTTACAGATTTCACATACTTAGTACTGTTGTCTTGACCTCCGGGGCTGCGTTCATCTGCGGTAAGAGGCGGCAGTGCTAGATCCGCATCCTTAGGATATTTTTGCTTTGGTGTCGGAGCTCCATCTTCTCTGAGGCTCTACTTTTGGGTATGATCTCCCGTTGTAGATAGTTTTTGTCTTGTCAGGTATGGCGGGCCCCGTCATGCAATAGTTGTTTATTTCTTTAGAGTGCAGTAGACATGTTATGCGATTGGGATGTAATCGCAAAAACCATGTTTATATATATATGCCGAAAGCGCTATTTTCTCACTTAAAGCGTGTCTTATTTTATAAAGCTGTTTCATGTCTTGTTTTATATTTCCGGATTACTCGATGTATGACTACTTGGTGCCGGTAAGGCACGATCACGAACCGGAATGGGTCGTGACAGTTATGGTGGATACATGTTAAGTGCTATGTACGGATAGCATTGAGTTAAGTGTGAATTAGAAAACATGGGTAGTTGAAAAGGGTAAGTCTGGAGACGAGACAATTGTGAGCCTTAGAATTTATAACAGTTAGGACCTTGGATGCAAGGCCATCTTGAGTGGATGATTTTTACGGTTGGTCTTTGTCGAAGTACTTGGTATGTGTGATATATGTTGTGGGATAATTCCATAGGTAGTGTGAGATGGAAGTTGTAGCTTTCATGACGTGAATTAGTAAGATTGTTCCGGATCGGGGAACGAGAGAGTTTGGCGCGATAGCGCGTCGGGTTGAGGCCAGATCGCGTGTCAACCCGCAGCCCGGAATGAGGTGGGGTCAGTTCGAGGTGGTACCGCCAGGTGGTAGGATCGCGAGGGTGCTAGGCCCAGGTTTAGGTAACCATCGTACGAGTTCGCGGATGTGTTCGACTAGAATCGGATCGTGAAGGCCGGGAATGGCCTTAAAGGAATTTGAGGCTAGTAAGATGACCAAGTTTGGAGGTAGTGACTCCAAGGTTTTGGAAAATGAAGCGATGACTGGTGTATGGTACGTGTACTAGAAAGATTTCGGGTGTACGAAAAGGGTACGACGAGTAAGGAAAGAAGTGAACATGTGTTAAGAGATCGGGAGTGACCATTTCTTTTGTGAAGTGAAGATGTGAAGAAAGTATCCTTTAGACCATGGGTGGAAGCTTTTGTCACGACCCGACCTCGGGCCCGCGACTGGTGCCTTACCCCGGGCACCCTAGTGATACAACATCAGAGAAAATCAGCGGAAATAAAAACTTAAACATGAAACAAGATACATCATAAGAAAATAGGCCAACCAAAACGGTCGCCTTCATGTATATATATCAAACCGAACGATTCTGATCCTTTACAACCTGCCAGTACTACGGACCTAACAATGTAACAACAACTATGACGGACGGCCCCACCATACCCAGATGTACAAGAACTCAACTCGGAAACATACCAAAAGATAAGCCTCCGAGAAGCGGAGCTTCCAATCTGTTGACGTGATCCTATGGCGAGGATCCACAATGGCCGTGTACCTCACTGCGGCATGAGCGCAGCCCCGAAGGAGGTCGATGCAACAGTACCAAGTATGTGGCCCGAAAAATCAGAATGAAATCACATTTCATCATTTTATAAAACCATTTGAAATAAATGTGATTATGTCAAGTAAGAGCGCGTATCCCGAATAATCACTCACACATAACTATGGGTCTCACGCCCATAATATCACTCATGCCGTGGAACTCATTCCTCACTTCCGCAGCACATGATGTAAAACAACACCCGTATGTGAACACGAACACTAGATCACACTGCGTCGTCAAACCGATCGGGCAGTAGAATCGCCTATACCGGTTCAAAGCTAGTCATAAAACTTCACGGGCGTACGGAAGCTAATTACGGATCCAAAAGCTAGCCAATGGCGAGGCAAGTACCAAAGCTAACGTGCCACTAGCCAACCGTCTCACGAGATAGATATGGCAAGTATCTCGAGCTATCTACCGGCCACTGCGATACGAGAAATGACCGGGACAAGTATCCAAAGTGTGCAGTAACCACGTGTACAAATCAAGCGTGATTGTTCGTCGCGGCAAAACCGTGGATTAGCGGTCCATGGACTAATAACAAAACTCACAATGACCGCATGCCCGACATCTTACCTCGGAAAGCATGGCGTGAAACCATCCCATGGGCGCGTGCGTGGAACATCCATCGCGTCGGCGTGTCGAAGGAATAACAAGATAATACTCAAAGTGGGCGCGTACTGTGGAAAATCCAACGCGTCAGTATGTCCAAAAGAAATAACCAGATAATACTCAATAGTGGACGCATACTCGTGGAAAATCCAACGCGTCAGTATGTCCAACAATCAATCAGATAACCGGTCCTCCCCGAGAGACACGGTAGCACAGAATCACAACACTTGCACAACAAGGCTATCACAACAAGCATAGGCAAGTTTAATGTACTTTCATTTTATATCAACAATCCGAAATATTACATACTTTCATTCTTTAAAAAAAAGACCTCTTGTTACGTAAAAGCCATACGATACTAATACTCGTAGTATATAAAGAAAACACGTTTTACTTTTAAAACCAAATTACTTCACCTTCGTAAAAAATCTTTACAAGGCTTTTAAAATCAAGTACTCTATACTTTTTAAACCAAGTGCTTTTCTTTTAGAACAACATGAAGTATACTCTTTTAAAACCCAATTAACTTACTTTTTTCAAAACAAGTAACCTATACTTAAATCAAGTTACTTCTCCTTTTCCGAAAACAAGTCGTTATAAGTCAAGTCTCTTATCTTTCAAGATCAAGTCTCTTAACTTTCAAAATCAAGTCGTTTTTCTGTCAAAACCAAATCTTTCTTTTATCTTCATAAAGTCGTTATAACTAACTTCCCATAAAGCCATTATAACACTTTATGTTTTAAACAAACAAAATTCATTTCACACACGCGTCGTCTACCGTACTATATAGTTCACAACAATCATGCTCAAGAGTATAGGAAGAATCACATACCTTTTTAGCTTAAACCACAAGCCAAGTCAAGTATGTCGCGTGTAGAAGATCCACCTATAACAACCACAATACATCTATCAACTTCTAGTTCTCTTCGTAGAATATTCTAAATACAAGATTTCTTATTCTACTGAAAATTGGCGACACCTCCCCGCTAACACATAAATCTCCTCGTATCAAGGCCCGCTAGGCCAACCACTCGAGGATTACACGTCTAACCGGGCGTGTTCAATTCTACTTCACAATAATACTACACAAGTCTACATGTAAATGCAGTCGATGTAAATCTGGTTCTAACCTTTATAATCATCCTTCCAATATAATATAATCAAGTATAACTACTCTGACATGTAATATCCGATTACAATAGGGGCGTAGATTATTACCTCGATAAGCCCAAAATTATCCAAGTTTATAAGTCGATCTGGGCAACGTTTAGCTCCATTCCTTACGCTCCAACCCGCTCAGCGACCCATAGAAGTTTCTAAACAACTTCTCTAAACACTTCAACCAAGCTATGAAGGTTTTCTAGGGTTTCGTTTTCGACTATTGGAATAAAGTAGTATTTCCGGCTCTAGTATTAAAACAACTTTGGAATACTACTAGGATACTAGGCCAAGGTATTTGGGATTATACTACAATACACAAAGTATTACTACTCGAGTGGGGAGGGGCGAAAAAGCAACTACAAAGGGAGGAGTATTTTGCCTTGGAAAGTATTAGTGAGGATGAAATTACTCTTCAACTTAAGAGGTATGTCACGACCGAACCGGGCGTGGTGGTGCCTTACCCGGGCACCCAGTAGACATACATCGTAGTAATGTCGGAACATAAAACAAGACATGAAATAACAAGAAGTGTAAAAGCGATGTCTGAGAAAACTTGCCCTTGGCATATATATAAAACAACTTAAAACCGAGCGATTACATCCCATTACAACTCGCCCACAAGATTACTCTGCACCTCTAAGAATGATATGACAACAATGGCGGGCGGGGCCGCCATACCCCGAATAAGCACCTACAACAACGGGGACTATACAAGATAAGCCTCCGAGAAACGGAGCTTCCCAAACGCTTGTGACCATGGCGAGGATCAACACTGGTGTACCTCTACACGCGGCATGAGCGGCCCGAAGGAGGTCGATAACAGTACCAATTATGTGGCCCGAAAATCAGAAATGAAATCATAGCGATCTATATAAAACAAGAGACATGTATGATAACCAAACTACGATTCCTGATAAATAAGCGATCATGTCAAGTCGGGACTCACGCCTCAAAGTCATCACTCAAATATAACTATGGGTCTCACGCCTACAACATCAATCATGCGTGGAATACCTTCCTCACTGCCAGCGATCATGATATAAAAGTACCAAGGAACACACATGAACACGGGTCCACTTGTGTCATAATAATACCGTCTGGGGTAAATCAAGGCATAGCCGATCGCTAACACCTACAGTACTAACAAGGTCATAAAGCGTATCATAAGATCTGTCTGACCGCCACATGATCGAAAGCCGCCACACGCCGCGATATCAAATGTGTGCGTCTAGCCTCGAATTTCCGCGACTCGCGTAGGCCAACCTCATAGGCCCGCATGAGGTATTCCGCGTCGGTAGCTACACCCGCCGTCCCGACTCGCGATCCGCATGGCCACATAGACGCATGAACATAAAGGCGCGCACTAACTCGGAACTCTCGTAGCTCGCATAGATCCCTGGACCCGCGTGAGGTATTCTCGAATCATAGTCCCGGACCACGAGATATACCCGCGTGGAGTGCAGCTTAACCCCCGGGATAATGTCAAGGTGAGTGGTACAATACCAACATAACGGCTGATTGTTAAACAACATAAGCGCGATCGAGGGAAACCCCTTTACACAAACATCACAAGATACAAACACACGTAGCATCCTAACATGTTTACTTATCAAACCAACAAGAAAGTATTACAAGGCTATCACAAACCAACTCAATCAAGTTATTCACACAAGGTACTTTCTACTTTATGTTAAACAAGTTCGGGTTTTTATCCCCAAAGTACTTCATACATTAACTCTTTAAAGATCCGTTTCTTTCACAAAAGTCACACCATACCCGTAGTATAAAAATAGAGTGACTATCTTTTTAAGTAAACCAAATCACTTCTCTTTGTAAAATCAAGTAACAACATTCTTTTCCAAACGTTCAAGTTTGCCTAATTTTAAATACTCAAGTTTCTCATTTTCGAAAGGTTTCGTAGTTCATAGTTTTAATCACTTAATGATATAATTCTCTTTTAAAACCATTTGAGAAACATGTGCCTTATATATGAGTAGGTTATTCTTGTTTATAACAATCTTATAATAGCAGCCATGATCTAGGAAATGTAATATCATTTTGTCTCATCTTAGCTTCTATGCAGATGGGGGTTTCTACTGGTTTTAATAATACTTAAATAGTCAATACATTTCCCTTTATTAAGCGATGTGGTGCATTCGATACTTATTCTGATTTCCGAAATCAGTAAAACATTATTCCCTTTAAAAACCAAGTACTCATTACTCACGAATGAGGTTTCACACTTTTTAACAAAATTCAGATTAATTCAAGTCTCTTATCTTTTAAGATCAAGTCTCTTAACTTCTTAAATCAATAAATCATTCTTTTTATCTCTCTTAAGCCGTTTTACCTAACTTCCCATAAAGCTAGTATAACTCTTAAGCTTTTAAAACCAAGTATTACTCTTTTGTTAAAAATGATTCAGTATTCTTTTGAAATACTTCAAGATTATTCAGGCTTAAGTCAAAAGACATTGCCGTAATTATTATTCAGGCTTAAGTCAAAAGACATTGCCGTAATTATTATCCAGTTAACACACGTACGTCTACCGTACTATATATATTTTAAAATATCATGCTCAAGAGTATAGGAAGAATCACATACCTCGCGACGATTATCGACTATTAGCAAAACGCTCCACGGCTATAACCCGACTAGCCTTGTCCACCTTTCAAGTAGAACATGCTACTTGCAGAACATTCAACCTATAAAGGTTATACAGGTCTATCAAAGTCTAGACTACTCTGTAGATCATTCTTCTGATGTGATTTAATATCAAGTCTTTTATGTAATACCCTTCTATTCTGATTCAATTCTCTTCTTTGAATCTTATATTCATGTCCATATTACTACAGTATGTAATTTCCAATTACAATAGGGGGACAAGATATTTACCTCGATAAGCCCATAATTATCCAAGTTTAAATGTCGATCCTGAGCAACGTTTAGCTCCTACTCTGGGCGCTTCAACCCGCTCCAAACAACCCTTAGAAGTTTCTAAACAACTTCTACTTAGCACTTCAACCAACTATGAAGATTTTCCTTAGGGTTTCGGTTTGAGACAAAAAGGACATAAGGTAGTATTTTCGGGCTCTACGTATAGAGGTAACTTTTGGAATACTACAAGGTATATGGCTAAGGTATTTTGGGTATAGTAACAATACTTGGAGAGTATTTTCTACCAAGGGGGGGGGGGGTGTTTCACGAGAACAACAATCAAGAGAGGGGGGGGTACTTCTCGGCCAAAGGCCACTAGGAAGGGGGGGAAGGGTTTCGGCCAAGGGCCTTCTCAAAGGGGGAGGGGGACTCTTGGACGAGACACTACACTAAGGGGGGGGGGGGAAGAGAGCTTTCAAGACTTAGAAGTTTGGATGAAGAAGTCTTCACAAAGGGGGGGTATTTATAGGGAAACCAATGGACAAGATCAAGCCATGTGGGGGGCAAGTGGAGGGCCAAGATCAAGCCAAGTGCACTCTAACCTGTTATACCCCGTATTTCCAGAGTATGTACGTGAGGACGTACGTAGAAAAGTTTGAGCCTTAAAGTAGGCTAGTGCCGAAAACTTTGTTAACAAGTACCGAAAAGAGTCGTTTTCCGACGAAACGTTTTACAAGACTTGCGAAGGGAAAAATACGGCTATGTCATTTTTATTTTTTGCGGATTTTTCCGAGAGACGAAACATTTTGGACCAACGGGAGGGTGACATGTGTCACCCTCACATTGGACGTGAGATTGTGGACGGCAAGGGCTAGCAATGGCACGTTTTTTGTGCCTTGTTTGTAGTCAAGGTTAGGTAGGATATTTGTGAGATATTTTGTGTAGTTGATGAGAAAGTGGGACCCACTTACACATGTCCAAATCCCCACCCTACACTTTCCTAACACTTGTCTTGATCTTGGCCATTGGTTGGCCATTGCTTGACCTATAAATACCCCCCTTAGTTGATGAACTTCTTCATCCAAAAATCATTCTCCAAGTCTAAAAACCCTCTCCCCCTTAAGTGTTGTGTTCGTCGAGGTCCCCTCGGGAAGCCTCGCCGAGAATCTACCCCCCCCTTGCCTCGTAGTTTCGTATAATACCCCCCGGTGTGGTATAGAAATACTCTCCAAGTATTGTTATAATGCCCTAAATACCTTAGCCCATATACCTTGTAGTACTTTCCAAAGTTACCTCTATCGTAGAGCCCGAAATACTATTATACTTTCCTCGATAAAACGAAACCCTGGGAAAACCTTCATAGTCGGTTGAAGTGTTAAGTAGAAGTTCGTAGAACTTCTAAGGGTTGTTTGGGCGGGTTGGGCGCCAGTAGGAGCTAAACGTCGCTCAGATCGACATTTATACTTGGATAATTTTGGGCTTATCGAGGTAAATAATCCTATCCTTCTAGTGTAATTGGAAATTACATCTTGTAGTAGTATTGAAATGAATATAAGATTCATAGAAGAGAATTGAAGCTGTAATAGAAGGATATTACTGAAAAGACTTGAACCAAATCGCATCGAAGAATATTAAAGTAGAAGATTAAAGCATACTTACATAGGACCGTATTCTGATGAACTAATAACCTTTATTGGTTGAATGTTCTGAGTAGCATGAACTACTTGGAAGGTGGACAAGGCTAAGCGGGTTATAGCCGTGGGCGTTTTGCTTATAGTCGATAATGTCGTCGCGGTATGTGATTCTTCCTATACTCTTGAGCATGATATTTTAAAGGAATATATATATAGTACGGTAGACGTACGTGTGGCAATGTCTTTTGACTTAAGCCTGAATAATAAGAATCTGGAAGTATTTTACAAGAATATATATATAGTACGGTGAAGCGTGCGTGTGCGAACGTAGTTGTACGGAAATGTCTTTTGACTTAAGCCTGAATAATAAGAATCTTGAAGTATTTCAAAATAATTAAGAAACCTTTTTGAAAGAAGAGTAATACTTGGTTTTGAAAACATAAGAGTTATACTAGCTTTATGGAAAGTCAGGTATAACGTTTTAAGAGAGATAAAGAGAATGGTTTACTGATTTTTAGAAGTTAAGAGACTTGATCTTAAAAGATAAGAGACTTGACTTAATATGAATTTTGTGTGAAACCTCATTCGTGAGTAATGAATACTTGGTTTTAAAAAGGAATAATGTTTTACTGATTTCGGAAATCAGAATAAGTATCGAACAAACCACTGCAGCGCTAATAAAGGGAAATGTATTGAATAATTAAGTATTATTAAAACCAGTAGAAACCTCCATCTGCATAGAAACTAAGATGAGACAAAATGATATTACATTCCTAGATCATGGCTGCTTAATAAGATTGTTTATAAACAAGAATAAACTGCTCACACCTATGGCATATGTTACTCAATTGTTTTAAAAGAGATTAAGACATCGAACTATGAAACTTTTCTAAAATAAAGAGACTTGAGTAATTGAAATTGGGCAAACTGGAACTTTAGGGAAAAGAAAGGCATTGTTTTAAATTGGTTTAAAACATAAAGTGTTATAACAGTTTTATGGGAAGTTAGTTATAACGACTTTATGAAAACAAAAGAAGGGTTTTATCATTGGTTTTAATGTGGTAACTTGACTTTAAAAAGAGAAGTGTTTGGTCTAAAAAGAAGGCATGGTATTGCCTTAATTTGGTTTTAAAAAGGAAAGTATGGATGTTGTTTTGGTTTACTTAAAAAGATGTAAGTCACTCTATTTTTATACTAAGGGTATCGGGTGACTTTTATAAAAGGAATGGATCTCTTAAAAGGAATTTAACGTACGTAGTACTTTAGGGTTAAAACCCGGACTTTGACATAAAATGAAAGTACCTTGAGTTGCGTATAACTTGCCTATGCTTGTTGTTGTGAAACTTGCCTATGCTTGTTGTAATAGCCTTTGTTGTGCAAGAATTGTGTTTCTATACTACCGCGTCTCTCGATGGAGGGCCGATTGACTTGTTGAGAACTTACTTGGACGTACCGGCAGTGACGGAGAATTCCGCACGCGCTCGCTGATAGTGTTATTCCATGGACTAGCTCTCCATGAGGTTTCTTACTGTTCGGCCTTGGTACCTGGTGGTCGGCTTTAGTACTTGCCCCGTCTCGTGGCTGATTCGGCCTTGGTACCTTGTAGTTAGACCTCGCACTTGCCCCGTTCAGTGTAGTGACGAAGTCTCGTGATACGGCCTTGGAACCTGGTAGTTAGCCCTCGTACTTGCCCCGGTCAGCTACGTGGCCGGCCTTGGTATCTGGTAGTCGGCTTTCGTGCTTGCCGTGTCGCCGTGGTTTGGTTGTATTGTATTGTTAGTACGGCTTTGGCATCGTGTAGGACTTGGTGTTGGTGTACTTCGGTGTTATCATATCATAGACTGCCGACAGTGAGGAAGGTATTCCACGGGCATGATTGATGTTATGGGCGTGAGACCCATCATTATATTTGAGTAATGACTTGGAGGGCGTGAGTCCCTGACTTGATATAACTGTATTTGTGTGTCGTAGTTTGGTTATCATACATGTCTCCGCTTTATATAGACTATTATGATTTCATTTACGATATTCTGATTTCACATACTGTACTGTTATCTTGACCTCGCCCGGGCTGCGTTCATGCCGCAGGTAGAGGTACATCGGTTGTCGATCCCCGCTTTTAGGATCACATTTCAGCGTGTTGGGAAGCTCCGTTCCTTCGGAGGCTTATCTTTGGTATGTTACCCTGAGTATGTAGGTTCTTGTACATTCGAGGGTATGGCGGGCCCCGTCCCGTCATAGTTGTTGTAAAAATCTTAGAGTGCAGCAATGTTGTGGCGGGGTTGTAAGGATTATGAATCGCTCAAAGGTCTATATATATAAATGCTGAAAGGCAACCGTTTTGTTTGGCCTATTTTCTTTCTTCTTGATCTATATCTATTTATATGTTTAAGTTTTCATTTCCGCTAGTTTTTCTCTGATGTTGTATCACTAGGGTGCCCGGGGTAAGGCACCAGTCACAGGCCCGGGTTCGGGTCGTGAAAAAAGTGGTATCAGAGCAGTTAGTCCTCGGAAAGTGTCTGAGGCATCGTGTCTAGTAGAGTCTTGATTATCGATGTGTTGTGCACCACATCTATAATCAGGAGGCTATAGGACATTTAGGATTGGTTTCCATTCTTCTCATTCTGAGATCGTGCCTTAGAGCTGTGTGATAAGTTGGACCCCTCTGACGTACTTCATTTTTACCAGTTATGCCTCCGCCATGAGCGGCCGGGCGAAGGGCAAGGCGGCGAGAGGAGCTGCGAGTAAACGCGGCGATCTCTGGAGACCACAAGACACTGAGCCTCCATCCGCGATGCAGGCGAGAGGATGGGTTACAAAGTGGGCGATTAATGGCGTGGTTGTGGCGGACTTGAGGATAGGCGGGCGCGGCGGTTCGAGCACCGATGGTCCACCCTCGAGATAGTTTGAGGCTACGGGATTTTCCGAGTTGTAGGCGCCAGAGTTTTATGGGTCGAGGCACGAGGATGATCCGCAGGAGTTCATCCGAGCGATTCTGACGATCATGAGAGTGATCAAGGCATCGGAGACCGAGTCGGTGGTCCTAGGTTCGCATCGGCTGCGTGATACCGCAGTCGACTGGTTTGATTCATGGGAGTTGTCCCGGGGAGAGAATGCACTTCCAGCTATATGGAACGAGTTCTCAGAGGCATTTCTTGCACATTTCTTGCCTCCACAGATGAGGAGGGCTCACCATGATTTTTGGTGTTGCGGCGAGCCGCATACGGTTCGGGAGTACAATGTGGAGTTCGACTCATTGGTCCGGTACGTCCCCGCGTTAGTAGCTAGTATGGAGGATCGAGTGCACCGATATGTTCTGTGGCTCGATGATTACCTAGCGTAAATTTGTTGGTGTAGCTCTTCACCGCATAGACATTGCGCATGCGAGCTTATGCACTTGGATGTGAGGCGGAGAAATCGACGAATGACAAAAATCAGCGTAAGAGGGCGTAAGCAGGTCCTTTGGTGACTTTCGAGGCGGACCGCCTCGTGATGGACTAGTTATGTACCTCCGCTAGTACAGTGGTCCTCCACAGCCTTCGGACGCCAGGTATTCGAGAGCGGTCGTGGCTCCCGTGTTTCAGATTTTCGAGAGTAGGAGTGCTCGCCGGATGAGGTCGCCCTTGTCTCAGTGTGGCCGTTGTGGAAAACTTCATAAGGGAGAGTGTCGTACTAACTTGGGAGATTGTTATTCTTGCGCCAACAGGCCATCGGCGAGAGACCGTCCACTGAGGGGTAGCGCTGGTAGGATAGCACAGACTACTAGAGCAGTTGCGGGTTCTTTACCTTCCATAGCTAGGCAGGATGTTCATACACCGGCAGGCCACGGTAGAGGTCGCGGTGGAAGTTCCCAGTTTTAGCGGTCCTTTGAACCGCCTATTTTCAGGTATATCCTTAACCCTCTAGAGTTTTGTATGTTTTAATGTATGTTGATGTGTTTAGTGTTATGTTCGGATAGATTTGTGCTAAAATGTGAGTTATAAGCCTAGTTAGTGAAAAAGGGTAAGCCTGGGGGGGAGAAAATGATGAGCCTTAGAATATTACAGTTGAGACCTTAGATGTAAGGCCGTCTTGAGTACAAGATTTTGCGGGTGATCTTTGTCAGAAGGTATAAGTATACGTGGGGTAATTGTGGGAAAATTCCTTGGGTGGTGTAAAATGGAAGTGGTAGCTTTCATGACCTGTATAGGTAAGATTGTTCCGGATCGGGAAACAAGAGCTTGATGCGTTAAGTGGGTCGGGTTGGGGCCATGTTGCGGGCCAACCCGCGGCCTGTTTCGAGGTGGGTCAGCTCTGGGTGGTCCCGCCAGGTGGTAGGGTCACGAGGGTGCTAGGCCCAAGTTTAGATGACCATCGTATGAGTTCGTGGATATGTTCGACCAGAAGCGGATCGTGAAGGCCGGGAATGGCCTTAAGGAAGATTGAGGTTAGTAAGATGATCAAGTTTGGAGGTGGTGACTCCAAAGTTTTGGTAACTGAAGTGATGACTGAAGTGTGGTACGTATACTAGAAGAGTTCTAGTGGTCGAGAAGGGCACGACGAGTAAGGAAAGAAGTGAACTTGTGCTGAAAGATGGAAGTAATCATTTTTGTGAAACGAGTGTGCGAAGGGAGTATCCTTTGGACCAGAAGCGATAATTGGTACTGTTTTGCATCGTCGAGGTGATTCCTCGTTGGCTTGGATTTAAGTATTTGCGCGCGTGTATTCTGTGATCATTGCGGCAATTGCAAACTGGTTAAGCTATGAGGAACTTGATCGTTATCTGTCTTGAGAAGGAACATTCGGGACGAATGTTTCTAAGGAGGGGAGAATGTTATACCCCGTATTTCCAGAGTATGTACGTGAGGACGTACGTAGAAAAGTTTGAGCCTTAAAGTAGGCTAGTGCCGAAAATTTTGTTCACAAGTACCGAAAAGAGTCGTTTTTCGACGAAACGTTTTACAAGACTTGCGAAGGGAAAAATACGGCTATGTCATTTTTATTTTTTGCGGATTTTTCCGAGAGACGAAACATTTTGGACCAACGGGAGGGTGACATGTGTCACCCTCACATTGGACGTGAGATTGTGGACGGCAAGGGCTAGCAATGGCACGTTTTTTGTGCCTTGTTTGTAGTCAAGGTTAGGTAGGATATTTGTGAGATATTTTGTGTAGTTGATGAGCAAGTGGGACCCACTTACACATGTCCAAATCCCCACCCTACACTTGCCTAACACTTGTCTTGATCTTGGCCATTGGTTGGCCATTGCTTGACCTATAAATACCCTCCTTAGTTGATGAACTTCTTCATCCAAAAATCATTCTCCAAGTCTAAAAACCCTCTCCCCCTTAAGGGTTGTGTTCGCCCAGTCCCCTCGGAAGCCTTGGCCGAGAATCTACCCCCCCCTCCCTTGCCTAGTAGTTTCGTATAATACCCCTCTTTGTGGTATAGAAATACTCTCCAAGTATTGTTATAATGCCCTAAATACCTTAGCACATATACCTTGTAGTACTTTCCAAAGTTACCTCTATACGTAGAGCCCGGAAATACTATTATACTTTCCCTCAGTCGCAAAAACGAAACCCTAAGGAAAACCTTCATAGTCGGTTGAAGTGTTAAGTAGAAGTTGCGTAGAACTTCTAAGGGTTGTTTGGAGCGGGTTGGAGCGCCCAGAGTAGAGCTAAACGTCGCCAGATCGACATTTATACTTGGATAATTTTGGGCTTATCGAGGTAAATAATCCTATCCTTCTAGTGTAATTGGAAATTACATCGTAGTAGTATTGAAATGAATATAAGATTCATAAGAGAATTGAACTGTAATAGAAGGATATTACGTAAAAGACTTGAACTCAAATCGCATCGTAAGAATATTAAAGTAGAAGATTAAACCGCACTTACATGGGGGTATTTCTGATGAGACTAATAACCTTTATTGGTTGAATGTTCTGAGTAGCATTAACTACTTGGAAGGTGGACAAGGCTAGCCGTTATAGCGATTGGCGTTTGCTTATAGTCGATAATCGTCGCGAGGTATGTGATTCTTCCTATACTCTTGAGCATGATATTTTAAAGGAATATATATATAGTACGGTAGACGTACGTGTGGCAATGTCTTTTGACTTAAGCCTGAATAATAAGAATCTGGAAGTATTTTACAAGAATATATATATAGTACGGTAGACGTACGTGTGCGAACTGAACGTAGTTGTACGGCAATGTCTTTTGACTTAAGCCTGAATAATAAGAATCTTGAAGTATTTCAAAAGAATTAAGAAACTTTTTTGAAAGAAGAGTAATACTTGGTTTTGAAAACATAAGAGTTATACTAGCTTTATGGAAAGTCAGGTATAACGTCTTAAGAGAGATAAAGAGAATGGTTTACTGATTTTTAGAAGTTAAGAGACTTGATCTTAAAAGATAAGAGACTTGACTTAATATGAATTTTGTGTGAAACCTCATTCGTGAATAATGAATACTTGGTTTTAAAAAGGAATAATGTTTTACTGATTTCGGAAATCAGAATAAGTATCGAACAAACCACTGCAGCGCTAATAAAGGGAAATGTATTGAATAATTAAGTATTATTAAAACCAGTAGAAACCTCCATCTGCATAGAAACTAAGATGAGACAAAATGATATTACATTCCTAGATCATGGCTGTTTAATAAGATTGTTTATAAACAAGAATAAACTGCTCACACCTATGGCATATGTTACTCAATTATTTTAAAAGAGATTAAGACATCGAACTTTGAAACTTTTCTAAAATAAAGAGACTTGAGTAATTGAAATTGGGAAAACTGGAACTTTAGGGAAAAGAAAGGCATTGTTTTAAATTGGTTTAAAAAATAAAGTGTTATAACAACTTTATGGGAAGTTAGTTATAACGACTTTATGAAAACAAAAGAAGGGTTTTATCATTGGTTTTAATGTGGTAACTTGACTTTAAAAAGAGAAGTGTTTGGTCTAAAAAGAAGGCATGGTATTGCCTTAATTTGGTTTTAAAAAGGAAAGTATGGAAGTTGTTTTGGTTTACTTAAAAAGATGTAAGTCACTCTATTTTTATACTAAGGGTATCGGGTGACTTTTATAAAAGGAATGGATCTCTTAAAAGGAATTTAACGTACGTAGTACTTTAGGGTTAAAACCCGGACTTTGATATAAAATGAAAGTACCTTGAGTTGCGTATAACTTGCCTATGCTTGTTGTTGTGAAACTTGCCTATGCTTGTTGTGATAGCCTTTGTTGTGCAAGAATTTTGTTTCTATACTACCGCGTCTCTCGATGGAGGGCCGGTTGACTTGTTGAGAACTTACTTGGACGTCTGCGGTGACGGAGAATTCCACGCACGCCCCGCTGATAGTGTTATTCCATGGACTAGCTCTCCACGAGGTTTCTTCGTTCGCCTTGGTATCCGTGGTCGGCCAGATTTGCCGCCTCGTGGCTGATTCGGCCTTGGTACCGGTAGTTAGCCCTCGCCTTGCCGCTCGATTGTAGTGACGAATTCGTGATACGGCCTTGGTACCCGTAGTTAGCCCTCGCATTGCTCCCGCCGCCTACGTGGCGGCCTTGGTATCTGGTAGTCGGCCAGACTTGCCGTGTCGCCTTCGTGGTTTGGTTGTATTGTATTGTTAGTACGGCTTTGGCATCGTAGACTTGGTGTTCAGTGTACTTCTTGGTGTTATCATATCATGCATTGCCGCGGCGAGAAGGTATTCCACGCATGATTGATGTTATGGCGTGAGTCCCATCATTATATTTGAGTAATGACTGAGGCGTGAGTCCCGACTTGATATAATCAGATTTGTGTGTAATGTAGTTTGGTTATCATACATGTCTCCGCTTTATATAGACTATTATGATTTCATTTACGATATTCTGATTTCACATACTTAGTACTGTTAGATCGACCTCCTTCGGCCGCGTTCATGCCGCAGTAGAGGTACATCTACCGCCGATCCCGCTTAGGATCACATTTCAGTGTTGAAGCTCCGCTCCTTGGAGGCTTATCTTTGTATGTTACCCGAGTCCGTAGGTTCTGTACATTCGTGGTATGGCGGCCCCGTCCCGTCATAGTTGTTGTAAAATCTTAGGTCCATGCTTGTTGTGGGCATGGTTGTAAGGATTGTAACTGTTCAAAGGTCGATATATATATAAATGCTGAAAGGCAACCGTTTTGTTTGGCCTATTTTCTTTCTTCTTGATCTATATCTATTTATATGTTTAAGTTTTCATTTCCGCTGGTTTTTCTCTGATGTTGTATCACTAGGGTGCCCGGGGTAGGGCACCAGTCACGGGCCCGGGTTCGGGTGGTGACTTAACCCTACTCCACAAAACAAGGCACAAAACAAGGCACCAAACATGGCACAAAATAAGGCACAAAACATGGCCAAAAACCGTGACCCATCGGCCAACTAGCACGCCCACTTGAGGGTGACAAGTGTCACCCTCCCGTTGGTCCAAAATATTTCGTCTCTCGGAAAAATCCACAAAAATTATAAATGACATAGCCGCATTTTTCCCCTCGCAAGCTTTGTAAAACGTTTCGTCAAAAAAACGATTCTTTTCGGTAGTTGTGAACAAAATTTCGACCCTTGCCTACTTTAAGGCAAAAACTTTCGTACGTACTTCCTTACGTACATACTCTGGAAATACGGGGTATAACATTCTCCCCTCCTTAGAAACATTCGTCCCTAATGTTCCTTCTAAGTCTCAAGACAGATAACGATGAAGTTCCCCTTAACTTAAACAAGTTGCCAATGCCACACATGGCCACAAAATAACACACGCTCCAATACTTAATCCAAGTCTACTAGGAATCACCTCTATGTTCTCAACACATGCTCGCTTCTCCCCTTACTCGTCGTACCCTTCTTGAACACTTGAACTCTTTCTCATAACTTACCACATTCCTGTTACTGCTTCAGTTTCCAAAACTCTGGGTTACTACCTCTAACTTGGTCATCATTAATCGAACACTGATGGATCTCGATACTCTTCCGAACATAGCAACTTGAAAGATCGGACGCATCGCCTCCTACGCGGACGGCAATACTAACATATAGGCAACCCGCCTACTCTTCGCATAATCTGAAAAGGCCCAAAGTAACTCGGGCTAAGTTTCTATTTTCCAAAACTCGTCACACCTTCCGGTGGTGCCTTGAAGACCCACCGTCAACTCAACTCTGCGTCGCCGCCGATTATCCGCACGACTTCGCTGACTCGAAATGCCGATAACCTCTCCTGGATAGGCTTCACCCTATCCACATCCTGCCGAAATAAATATGAACCAACTATCTGCACTTTGCCAACATCGAACCAATCGACCGGCAACTTACAATTCCGCCCCACACAAGGCGTCATAAGGCAACATCCGAATACTGAAATGGTAGCTAAAACACTCCCTCAACAGGAGGCAACAATCCTTACAGCTACCCCTGAAATCAAAACACTGGCCCGAGGATGAATGCGATACGGAGACTCACCGGAGTTCCTACTCTGCCTGGTAAAACTCCCAGAAAAAGAAATAGCCATAACCTGGGCTTCACTGTCTGTCATAAGGTGAAAGTAGGCACCTCGTGCAGCCTCACAACTTTACAGATATAATATCTCGCATAACCCTCTGCCGAGTAAACGGTCCCGACTATAAGACAAGAGGGACTGTCCTCATCGGCCCAACTACTGGTCGAACGCATCCACGAACTCGCACGATGGTTAACTAAACTTGGGCCTAACACCCTCGTGACCCCACCACCTGGCGGGACCACCCGAATCGACCCATCACAAAACAATGCTGGGTTGACCCACATGGCCTCAACCCGACCCACTTTCGCGCAAAACACTAGCTCCCGATCCTAACAATCTCACTAATCACGTTACGAAAACCTAGCGGTCTTCTTAGCTCAACTACCTCTTTCATTCCATACTACCTGTGACTTATCCCACAAATATATCCCATTTATACTATGCACTCGATAAGGGTCAAACATAAAATAACTCTTTTACCCAAGATGGCCTTGCCTCTAAGGTCTCTACGTATAAAACTCTAAGGCTTATACTTACCTTATCCCCAATCTTACCCTTTAAATAACCATGATTTCTAATCACAACTAACACAATGCTATCCGACATAACACTTAAGGGATACTCATCCTATCACACATACAAATCTCTGTAGGTTAAGGATATACCGCATCTCTTCCACTCCCTGTCGTTATAATCAGTCCGCCTCTATCAGGCGCATAGCTAAGGAAGGTGACGAACTAGCCACCGTCCCGGGCTAAGTCTCTACATCGCGCCACCTGGTGGACAATTTCTCGAAAAATGGCCCGCTGCGCAAGCAAAACAAGTACCAACAAAAGACGACATTCCCGATGACGTCCGCACCGCGACACCGGGAAAACTGAATCGGTGGCTGGAACCTACGTGTAGCTGTGAACCGGAAGCTCTGGAGCTCTGACCAACTCCGACTTGCCCCCCAAACGTCCTGAACCCTGTGGAGAACCACTCTGCTCTGGCGGAGGCGTATAACCAATCTGCTGCTGAGGCGGTTCGCCTCGAAAGTTACCAAAGGACCTTGCTGTTCCGGCCCTCTTCTGCTGTCCTTGGTTAACCCTTCGATCTCCACGTTTCTCGGCTGCTGCATAAGCCGCGCACGTGCCATGCTCAAGCCTAATCAAGAATTACTCCCGCATCGACCCTCTCTTAGATATTCATCAAGACTCGCGGTACATCGGTATACTCTGCAGCCAAATCCATAGCTAGTAATAGTCGCCTCTTTGCAATCTATATTATCCGCTCTCGTGGGCGAAGGTTCATATATCATGGTCGCAGATGGCGCCGCTGCGCGTGCTAAACTCCGGGCCGCGACATCGCAGAACTCCCGAATGAAGCACCACCCAGTGATGATTGGGCTGTGCCCTCGTAACCCTTCAGATTTACTCGCAGCCTTCTACGGTGCCTTGCCCTACAGGCCGGTTTCTTTACGCGGAGGCATAACGGTAAGGGAAAGAAATACGTTAGAGGTGTCCAACTTATAACACAGCTCTAAGCACGATCTCAGAGTGAGAAGAATGGAAACCAATCCTAAATATCCTATAGCCTCCTGATTATTGGTGTGGTGCACAACATACCGATAATCAAGACTTCATCGATGCGTTCAGACACTTTCCGAGGATTAATCGCTCGATACCACTTTTGTCACGACCTAACCGTTCGTGGATCGTGCCTTACCCTGCACCAAGTAGATATACATCAGAGTAATCAGCGGAACATAAAACAAGACATGAAATAACAAGAAGTGTAAAACATTAATCTGAGAAAACTTGCCCTTCGGCATATATATAAAACAACTTAAAACCGAACAGTTACATCCCATTACAACTCTGCCCACAACAAGATTACTGCACTCTAAGAATGATATGACAACAATGGCGGGACAGGCCCCGCCATACCCCGAATGTAAGCTTACAACAACAGGGACTATACCAAGATAAGCCTCCAGAAACGGAGCTTCCCAACGCTCAGCTGTGATCAGATGAGCGAGGATCAACATCGTGTACCTCTACCGCGGCATGAACGCAGCCCAAGGAGGTCGATAACAGTACCAAGTATGTGGCCCGAAATATCGTAAATGAAATCATAGCGATCTATATAAAACAGAGACATGTATGATAACTAAACTACATTTCACAATAAATAAGCGGTCATGTCAAGTCGTGACTCACGCCTCAAAGTCATCACTCAAATATAACTATGGGTCTCACGCCACAACATCAATCATGCCCGTGGAATACCTTACCATCGCCAGGCAATATGATATAAAAGTACCGGAACACACATGAACACGTGTCCCACGTGTCATAATAAAACCGTGCGGGGTAAATGCGAAGGCATAGCCGACTACTAACACCTACGCATTAACAAGGTCATAAATCAGATCATAAGATCTGTCTGAACCGCCACATGATCGCCGCCACACGCCGCAGAGATCAAATGTGCGCGTTTAGCCTCGAACTTCCCGCAACTCCGCATAAAGGCCAACCTCATAGGCCCGCATGAGGTATTCCCGCATCGAGGGTAGCTACTCCGGCGCATCGCCCCGACTCGCACCGCATGGCCACATAGATCGCATGACCATAAAGGCCGCACACTAACTCGAACTCTCAGAGCTCGCATAGGTCCCCGACCCGCATGAGGTATTCTCGAATCACGGTCCTGCATCACCGAGATATACCCCGTGACGGAGGCGCTTAACCCGGGATCATGTCAAGGTGAGTGGTACAATACCAACATAACGGCTGATTGTTAAACAACATAAGCGCGATCGAGGGAAACCCCTTTACACAAACATCACAAGATACAAACACACGTAGCATCCTAACATGTTTACTTATCAAACCAACAAGAAAGTATTACAAGGCTATCACAAACCAACTCAATCAAGTTATTCACACAAGGTACTTTCTACTTTATGTTAAACAAGTTCGGGTTTTTATCCCCAAAGTACTTCATACATTAACTCTTTAAAGATCCGTTTCTTTCACAAAAGTCACACCATACCCGTAGTATAAAAATAGGGTGACTATCTTTTAAGTAAACCAAATCACTTCTCTTTGTAAAATCAAGTAACAACATTCTTTTCCAAACGCTCAAGTTTGCCTAATTTTAAATACTCAAGTTTCTCATTTTCAAAGGTTTCGTAGTTCATAGTTTTAATCACTTAATGATATAATTCTCTTTAAAACCATTTGAGAAACATGTGCCTTATATATGAGTAGGTTATTCTTGTTTATAACAATCTTATAATAGCACCATGATCTAGGAAATGTAATATCATTTTGTCTCATCTTCGCTTCTACGCATGGGGTTTCTACCGGTTTTAATAATACTTAAATAGTCAATACATTTCCCTTTATTAGCGCCAGTGGTCTGCTCGATACTTATTCGATTTCCAAATCAAGAAACATTATTCCCTTTAAAACCAAGTACTCATTACTCACGAACGAGGTTTCACACTTTTAACAAAATTCAGATTAATTCAAGTCTCTTATCTTTTAAGATCAAGTCTCTAACTTCTTAAATCAATAAATCATTCTTTTATCTCTCTTGCCGTTATACCTAACTTCCCATAAAGCTAGTATAACTCTTAAGCTTTTAAAACCAAGTATTACTCTTCCGTTAAAAATGATTCGTTGTTCTTTGAAATACTTCAAGATTATTCAGCTTAAGTCAAAAGACATTGCCGTAATTATTATTCGTGCTTAAGTCAAAAGACATTGCCTAATTATTATCCAGCTTAACACACGACGCTCACCGCACTATATATATTTTAAAATATCATGCTCAAGAGTATAGGAAGAATCACATACCTCGCGACGATTATCGACTATTAGCAAATGCTCCACGCTATAACCCAATAGCCTTGTCCACCTTCAAGTAGAACATGCTACTTGCGTAACATTCAACCTATAAAGGTTATACAAGTCTATCAAAGTCTAGACTACTCAGATCATTCTTCCGATGTGATTTCGCTCAAGTCTTTTCTCGTAATACCCTTCTATTACAGCTCAATTCTCTTCTTTGAATCTTATATTCATTTCATATTATTACGATGTAATTTCCAATTACAATAGGGACAAGATATTTACCTCGATAAGCCCATAATTATCCAAGTTTAAATGTCGATCCCGAGCAACGCTTAGCTCCTACTGGCGCCCAACCCGCTCCAAACAACCCTTAGAAGTTTCTAAACAACTTCTACTTAGCACTTCAACCAACTATGAAGATTTTCCTTAGTGGTTTCTGGCTTGAGACAAAGGACATAAGGTAGTATTTCCTGCTCTACGATAGAGGTAACTTTGGAATACTACAAGGTATAAGGCTAAGGTATTTTGGGTATAGTAACAATACTTGGAGAGTATTTTCTACCAAGGGGAGGGTGTTTCACGAGAACAACACTCAAGAGAGTGGGTACTTCTCTACCAAAGGCCACTAGAGGGAAGGGTTTCGCCAAGGGCCTTCTCAAAGGAGGGGACTCGACGAGACACTACACTAAGGGGAGGAAGAGAGCTTTCAAGACTTAGAAGTTTGGATGAAGAAGTCTTCACAAGGGGTATTTATAGGAAACCAACGGACAAGATCAAGCCATGTGGGGGGCAAGTGGAGGGCCAAGATCAAGCCAAGTGCACCCTAACCCTACTCCACAAAACAAGGCACAAAACAAGGCACCAAACATGGCACAAAATAAGGCACAAAACATGGCCAAACACCGTAACCCATCGGCCAACTAGCACGCCCACTTGAGGGTGACAAGTGTCACCCTCCCGTTGGTCCAAAATATTTCGTCTCTCGGAAAAATCCGCAAAAATTATAAATGACATAGCCGCATGTTTCCCCTCGCAAGCTTTGTAAAACGTTTCGTCAAAAAAATGATTCTTTTCGGTAGTTGTGAACAAAATTTCGACCCTTGCCTACTTTAAGGCTAAAACTTCCGTACGTACGTCCTTACGTACATACTCTGGAAATACGGGGTATAACAGGGTATATATAGAGGATTCAAGGGTCAAGATCAAGTCAAGTGGGTGGTCAAGATTAGGCCATGTGTGTGTGGGTCCCACCACACCACATGGCCAACGATTTTGCTCTCCAAGTGTCAATGCATTTCGGCCAAGGGGACAAGTGGCTAGCCAATTGTCCCTCCAATTTCGGCCAAGGGTGCCACATGGGGGTTGTCACGACCCGAACCCGGGCCCGTGACTGGTGCCTTACCCCGGGCACCCTAGTGATACAACATCAGAGAAAATCAGCGGAAATAAAAACATGAACATGAATTAAGAGAAAAGATAAATAAACAGGCCAACCAAAACAGTTGCCTTCATCATATATACATAAATACCCGAACAGCTTATCCTTTTACAAACCCCGCCACAACAAAGCATGCACTTAAGATTTTATACAATGTTTATGACGGACAGGCCCCGCCATACCCCGAATGTATAAGCATCTACGCACTGTGGTAACATACCAAAAGATAAGCCTCCAAGGAACGGAGCTTCCCAATACGCCAAAGGTGATCCTAAAATGGATCGACAATGATGTATCTTTTACTCGCAGATTAACGCACTTCAAGGAGGTCAAGATAACAGTACCAAGTATGTGAAATCAGAAATATCAGAAATGAAATCATAATAGTCTATACAAAGCAGAGACATGTATGATAACCAAACTACGCTCACAACATAGAAGCCATGTCAAGTCGTGGACTCACGCCTCAAAGTCATCCTCACGCCCGTGGAACTTCTTCCTCACCGCCAGCCTAGGTACAAATCATGTGATACGATAATGTGTCTCGCCCATCTTATGGACCCAATATAGAAACGTGGAATACATTCTGATGAACCTGGTAGTCGCTGAAATACATTCTGATGAACCGATAGTCAAGTGATATACATTCCTGACGAACCGTAGTCGAGTGAAATACATTCCTGATGACCCAGAATCAAGTGAAATACATTCTGATGACCCGTAATCAAGTGAAATACATTCCCTGATGACCCAGAATCAAGTGAAATACATTCCCGGATGACCCTAATCAAGTGAAATACATTCCTGATGACCCGAATCAAGTGAAATACATTCCCTGATGACCCGTAATCGAGTAGAACACGCTTCTGCACAACAAGGCTATTACACGTAATACATGGTCAAGTTTCATAACAACAAGCATAAGCAAGTTACACACGACTCAAGGTACTTTCATTTTATGTCAAAGTCCGATTTAACCTTAAAGTACTACGTCCGTTAAATTCCTTTTAAGATCCATTTCTTTACAAAGGTCACCCGATACCCGTATTATAAAATTGGAGTGACTAACATTGTTAAGTAAACCAAAATGCTTTCCTTTGTAAAATCAAGTAACAACCTTATTTTTCCAAACGTTCAAGTTTGCCTAATTTCGAATGCTCAAGTTTCTCATTTTAGAAAAAGGTTTCGTAGTTCATAGTTTTAGTGCTTTAAAACATAATTCTCCTTTAAACGCTTTTGAGAAACATACGCCTTATATGTGAGTAGGTTATTCTTGTTTATAATCAATCTTATTAAGCAACCATGATCTAGGAAATGTAATATCATTTTGTCTCATCTTAGCTTCTATGCATGGAGGTTTCTACCGGTTTTAATAATACTTCATTAGTCAATACATTTTCCTTTTATTAACGCCGCAGTTGGTTTGTCGATACACATTCTCGATTCAAATCAAGAAACATTCTTAAGCCGTTATACCTAACTTCCCATAAAGCTAGTATAACTCTTAAGCTTTCAAAACCTAAGTACTACTCATTCTTTCAAAACGATTCATAAATCTTTGAAATACTTCAAGTTCTTTATTAACACATATCAAGCCGCTATTATTCAAATCGCTACCTTTTAGAGACCACAAAGTATTTGCTTATCCACATAAAGTCGTTATAACCGACTTCTCATAAAGCCGTTATAACACTTTATGTTTTAAACCAATCAAATACATTTAGCACACGTGACGCTCACCGCACTCACATAGTTCACACATATCATGCTAGAAGAGATAGAAGAGGTTCACATACCTCGCGACGATTATCGACTAATAGCAAAACGCTCCAAGTACTCAAACCGCTTGGCCACACTCTCACCAAGCAGTATCACTCCACACGTAGTACTACAACCTATAGAGGCCACAAAGCGCCTATTAATATCTTTAGATCCCGACGAGAATATTCTACGTAAAATTCGAAGACTTCCCCGCAAACAGAAATCTCCTCCTCTATCGAGGCCGCTACCAAGCCAACCAGGGGTTAACACGCCTAACCGGACGTGTACAATTCTACTACACAAGAATGTTACACAAGTCATCGTAATACACCCCATGTAATTACGCTCGCTTCTCTTCTTTAAATTCAGCTTAAGTCGCAAGACATCGCCGTAAGTATTATTCAGCTTAAGTCAAAAGACATTGCCGCACAACTATGTTCAGTTCTATATATAGTATACTTAACTATATACTCCTACAACATGTAATTTCCAATTACAAATGTATGTCAAGAATGTTTACCTCGATAAGCCCAAAATTATCCGAGTTTATATGTCGATCCCGAACAACGCTTAGCTCCTACTCCGGCGCCCAACTGCTCCAACCAACCCTTAGAAGTTCTAACCAACTTCTACTTATGACTTCAACTACGGGTGAAGATTTACTTAGGGTTTCGTTTGGATCGAGGAAGTATAATAGTATTTTCTGGCTTTTGTAAAAAGTGGTACTTTGGAAAGTACTACAAGGTATTTGGCTAAAGTATTTTGGGCATTATAACAATACTTGGAGAGTATTTCTATACCACAAAAGGGGTATTATACGAAACAACTAGGCTAGTGGGTAGACCTCTCGCCAAGGCTTCTGGTGGGGGTGTGGCGGATTTAAAGTAAGTAAGAGGAGGGAGTATTTTGAGACTTAGGTAGATTGCTCAAGTTTTGGATGAAGAAAGTTCATCAACTAAGGGGTATTTATAGTCAAGTGAAGGCCAACCAATGGCCAAGATGAAGACAAGTGCATAGCAAGTGTAAGGCCAAGATTAAGCCACGTGCAACCTTATCCATCTACACAAAATATCCTACCTAACCCTTGACCACAATTCAACACAAAAACGTACTAATCCTTGCCCATTTCGTCCGCTAACCTTCACCAATTAGGGTGACAAGTGTCGCCTCTTGTTGGTCCAAAATGTTACGCCTCTAAAAATCCGCAAAAATTATAAATGACATAGCCGAAATTCCCTACGAAAGTCGTGGAAAACGCTTCGCCGAAAAACGACTCTAACCGTGTTGTGCACAAAAGAATTCGCCAAGCCTAAAGAAGTTCGAAATTTCACGCACGCCCCCACGCACATACTGAAATACGGTATAACATTCTCCTCCTTAGAAACATTCGTCCGAATGTTCCTTCTCAAGACGGATAACGATAAAGTTCTTCTAATAAGTTGCCAACGCCACAACCGCCACGAACAACACATGCACGCAAATACTTATATCCAAGTCCACGAGGAAACACCTCTAACATCACAAACTTTTGTCACTTTGCCGCGAGGTTCTAGTGTCACTCCGGCGACCCAACAAATGGTGCCGGACTGCATGCGATTCCTGAGGTCTAAAATATACATCCTTCGCACCTTCTCCCTTTACAAGAAATGATCATATCTATGCTCGCAATACATGCTCGCTCTACCCTTACTCGTCGTACTCTTCTCGAACTCTTGAACTCTTCCAAGATAATGCACTCACACTTCGCTTATCGCTCGCTTATCCAAACCTTGGAGTCACGACCTCCAACTTGGTTATCTTACTAGCCTCAATCTTCCTTAAGGCCACTTCCGGCCTTCACGACCCGCCTGGTCGAACATATCCACGAACTCATACGATGGTCATCTAAACTGGGCCTAGCACCTCGTGACTTACCGCTGGCGTGACCACCCGTAGCTGACCCCACCTCATTCCGGCCACGGTTGACACGCAACACGCCCTCAACCCGAGCCTCACACGCCGACTCTCTCAAGCCGATCCGAACAACCTTGTTAAATCACATCATGAAAGATACCACTTTCATTTACCCAACCTGCAGACTTATCACACAATATATTCTAGGCATAAAATGCACTCGACAAGGATCACTCGCAAAATCTTGTACTCAAGACGGCCTTACATCTAAGGTCTCAATCGTAATATTCTAAGGTTCATCATTTTCTCACCCCCAGCTTACCCTTTTTCCCAAACCGTGTTCCTAAATCACATTTTAGCATAAAGCTATCCGAACATAACACTTAACACCTTAACATAACATCAAAACATACAAGCCTCTAGATGGTTAAGGATATACCGGCTACCGCCCACTCTAATCATAAGTCCACCGCAGGCGCATAATCAGGGGCGCGGCGAACTCCGCCATCGATCCTGAGGTCGCGCTAAGCCGCCGCACTCTCCTATAAGCACGCCTCGCCACATGGCCCTCGACGGCCGCAGTGAAACAAGCACCAAAAAGACGACATTTCCCGGATGATGTTTGCCACATCGCGCACACCGGGGACATGAATCTCACCGCAAGCACTCACGTAAACTCGCGGAACTAAGCCCCGAGCTCGACTAGCTCCGAATACCCGAACGACCAAGATCGCGAGGACCACTGCATCGGGCGGAGGTACATAACTAGATCGCCGAGGCGGTCCGCCTCAAAGTTACCAGCGACCTGCTCGCCCTCTTCGCCGATCTCTGGCCATTCCGCCGACCTCTCCGCGTGCCTCACATCCTAGTGCATGAGCTTGCACGCGGCAATGTCCATGCCCTACAAGAGCTACACCCGCATAAGCCTCGCCAAGTAATCGCCCAGCCCGGTGACGTAGCGTGTACTGTTCTCCATATCCGCTACTACAAGGAACATACCGAGCTAATGAGTCGAACTCCACATTGTACTTCTAACCGCCCGCCCGCCCCGCTCAACGCCAAAAATTGCTACCCGAGCCTCTCATTCGCGAGGCAAGAAATGTGCAAGAAATGCCTCGAGAACTCGCCCCAAATCGCTGGAAGTGCATGCTCTTCCGACAGCCTCACGAATCAAACTACCAATCGCAGATTACGCAATGATGCGAACTCAATACCACCGACTCGCTCGAGGCTCGATCACTCACGATCCGGTCAGAGTCGCTTGATAAACTCCCGAGGGTCGCCCTCGCCCGATCCATGTAACACCGAGGGCTACAACCGTGAAGTCCCGTAGCCTCAAACCGCTCGCCGGGTGAACCACGGTGCCGCTGGGCCGGAATCGCCAGATCCAATTTATCCTCATATTCGCCACGACTCGCCAAGAATCGCCATCTCTTGTACTTATCTCATCGCCTGTGCCGCGGACCTGAGGCTCGTGTATCAGAGTCTCAGCAGCCATCGCCGCGCTCTAAATCTCGGCCGGGCGGCGTCGCGAAACCCGCCGGCAAGTACTGCTCAGTATCGACCGCTCGCGCTCGCATTTCTCAGATCTCACTAATGCCTTAGATCGCTTGCCTATCTGGCTCAAGGTTTTACGCGAGGCATAATCGTAAAGGAAAGGAATACGCCGAGGGTCCAATTTATCACACAACTCTAAGGCACGATCTCGTAATGAGAAGAATGGAAACTAATCCTAAATGTCTCGCACTCCTCGACATAGATGTGGCGCACAACACACCGAGCATCAAGACTCTACTAGACACGGCTCAGACACTTTCCGAGGACTAATCGCTCGATACCACTTTTGTCACGACCAACCTGCCCGGATCGTGCCTTACCCCGCACCCTAGTGATACAACATCGAGAAAATCACTAAATAAAAACATGAACATGAATTAAGAGAAAAGATAAATAAACAAAGCAACCAAAACAGCTTGCCTTCATCATATATACATAAATACCCGAACTTATCCTTTTACAAACCCCGCCCACAACAAAGCTGCACTTAAGATTTTACAACAGTTTATGACGGACAGTGGCTCTCGCCATACCCCGAATGTATAAGCATCTGCTGCACTGTGGTAACATACCAAAAGATAAGCCTCCAAGGAACTGAGCTTCAATACGCCAAGGTGATCCTAAAATGGATCGACAATGACGATTTTTTACTCGCAGATGAACGCACTTCAAGGAGGTCAAGATAACAGTACCAAGTATGTGAAATCAGAAATATCAGAATGAAATCATAATAGTCTATACAAAGCAGAGACATGTATGATAACCAAACTACAGCCACAACATAGAAGCCATGTCAAGTCGTGACTCACGCCTCAAAGTCATCCTCATGCCCGTGGAACTTCTTCCTCACCGCCGCCTAGGTACAAATCATGTGATACGATAATGTGTCTCGCCCATCTTATGGACCCAATATAGAAACGTGGAATACATTCCTGATGAACCCAGAGTCGCGAAATACATTCCTGATGAACCAGAGTCGAGTGATATACATTCCTGATGAACCTAGTCGAGTGAAATACATTCCTGATGACCCGAATCAAGTGAAATACATTCTGACGACTTAATCAAGTGAAATACATTCCCGGATGACCCTTAATCAAGTGAAATACATTCCTGATGACGGTAATCAAGTGAAATACATTCCTGACGACCAGAATCAAGTGAAATACATTCCTGACGACCGTGAATCAAGTGAAATACATTCCTGATGACCCGTAATCAAGTGAAATACATTCCTGATGACCCAGAATCGAGTAGAACACGCTTGCACAACAAGGCTATTACACGAATACGGTCAAGTTTCATAACAACAAGCATAAGCAAGTTACACACGACTCAAGGTACTTTCATTTTATGTCAAAGTCCGATTTAACCTTAAAGTACTACGTCCGTTAAATTCCTTTTAAGATCCATTTCTTTACAAAGGTCACCCGATACCGTAGTATAAAATTGGAGTGACTAACATTGTTAAGTAAACCAAAATGCTTTCCTTTGTAAAATCAAGTAACAACCTTATTTTCCAAACGCTCAAGTTTGCCTAATTTCAATGCTCAAGTTTCTCATTTTAGAAAAAGGTTTCGTAGTTCATAGTTTTAGTGCTTTAAAACATAATTCTCCTTTAAACGCTTTGAGAAACATACGCCTTATATGTGAGTAGGTTATTCTGTTTATAATCAATCTTATTAAGTACCATGATCTAGAAATGTAATATCATTTTGTCTCATCTTAGCTTCTATGCAGATGGAGGTTTCTACCGGTTTTAATAATACTTCATTAGTCAATACATTTTCCTTTTATTAACGCCGCAGTTGGTTTGTCGATACACATTCTCGATTTCCAAATCAAGAAACATTCTTAAGCCGTTATACCTAACTTCCCATAAAGCTAGTATAACTCTTAAGCTTTCAAAACCTAAGTACTACTCATTCTTTCAAAACGATTCATAAATCTTTGAAATACTTCAAGTTCTTTATTAACACATATCAAGCCGCTTATTATTCAAATCGCTACCTTTTAGAGACCACAAAGTATTTGTTATCCACATAAAGTCGTTATAATCGACTTCATAAAGCCGTTATAACACTTTATGTTTTAAACCAATCAAATACATTTAGCACACGACGCTCACCGTATCACATAGTTCACACATATCATGCTGAAGAGATAGGAAGAGGTTCACATACCGCGACGACATCGACTAATAGCAAAACGCCCAAGTACCATTAAACCGCTTGGCCACACTCTCGCCAAGCATCACCCACACGTAGTACTACAACCTATAGAGGCCACAAAGCGCCTATTAATATCTTTAGATCCCGACGTGAATATTCTACGAAAATTCGGCAAAGACTCTCCCCGCAAAACAGAAATCTCCTCCTCTATCGAGGCCGCCACCAAGCCAACCGGGGTTAACACGCCTAACCTGACGTGTACAATTCTACTACACAAGAATGTTACACAAGTCTCATCGTAATACACCCCATGTAATTACAGTCGCTTTCTTTAAATTCAGCTTAAGTCGCAAGACATCGCTGTAAGTATTATTCGTGCTTAAGTCAAAAGACATTGCCGCACAACTATGTTCAGTTCTATATATAGTATACTTAACTATATACTCCTACAACATGTAATTTCCAATTACAAATGTAAGGTCAAGAATGTTTACCGATAAGCCCAAAATTATCCGAGTTTATATGTCGATCCCGAACAACGCTTAGCTCCTACTCCGGCGCCCAACTGCTCCAACCAACCCTTAGAAGTTCTAACCAACTTCTACTTATGACTTCAACTACGTGAAGATTTACTTAGGGTTTCGCTTTGGATCGAGGAAGTATAATAGTATTTTCTGGCTTTTGTAAAAAGTGGTACTTTGGAAAGTACTACAAGGTATTTGGCTAAAGTATTTGGGCATTATAACAATACTTGAGAGTATTTCTATACCACAAAAGGGGTATTATACTGAAACAACTAGCAGTGTGGTAACCTCGCCAAGGCTTCTCAGGGGTAGTGTGGCGGACAAAGTAAGTAAGAGAGGAGGAGTATTTTGAGACTTAGGTAGATTGCTCAAGTTTTGGATGAAGAAAGTTCATCAACTAAGGGTATTTATAGTCAAGTGAAGGCCAACCAACGGCCAAGACGAAGACAAGTGCATAGCAGTGTAAGGCCAAGATTAAGCCACGTGCAACCTTATCCATCTACACAAAATATCCTACCTAACCCTTGACCACAATTCAACACAAAAACGTACAATCCTTGCCCATTTCGTCCGCCAACCTTTCACCAATTGAGGTGACAAGTGTCGCCTCTGTTGGTCCAAAATGTTACGCCTCTGAAAATCCGCAAAATTATAAATGACATAGGAAATTCCCTACGAAAGTCGTGGAAAACGCTTTCGTAAAACGACTCTAACCGTGTCAGGCACAAAAAGAATTCGCCAAGCCTAAAGAAGTTCGAATTTCTACGCACGCCCCCACGCATACTCGGAAATACGGTATAATAGGGTGACACGTGTCGCCCCGATTCGTCTAAAATATTTCGCCTTCCGAAATATCCAAAATACCAAAACCTCAAAAACAAAGTGGGTTCACAAAATCGTAAATTTCTCCGGCCCCACGTGACCATTTCCAAAATAAAATCCAATAATTCTAATATAATCCAAGAAGTCCAAATACCAAACTGGGAATCCAATTCCCATTAACGAACCTTTTTCTTCACAAAACCTAAACTTTTCCGAAAAATCACATCTTTCTTTCTTTCCAAAATTTTTGTCACGACCAAATCGGCCGTGATCGTGCCTTACCCCGCACCCTAGTGACACAACATCGAGTAATCACGAACATAAACAACAATACGAGATAATGTAAATATAAAACAATAATCAGGAAAACTTGCCTCACATATATATAACCATCAACTCTTTTACAAACGAATGCTTAATCCTTTTACCAACCCCGCCCACAACAAGATTTCATGCACTTCTAAGAATGATACGACCACAATGGCGGACAGGCTTCGCCAAACCCCAATGTAAACACTTACTACGACAGGACTATACCACCGATAAGCCTCCGAGAAACGGAGTTTCCCAAACGCCGAATCGTGACTCGAGAGCTGTGATCAACGATCGATGTACCTCAACTCGCGCATGAACGCAGCCCCGGGCGAGGTCGCATAACAGTACGAGTATGTGAAACTAAAAATAAATATCAGTAATGAAATCATAGTAGTCTATACCAAGCAGAGACATGTATGATAACCAAACTACGCCACCACAAATAAGCAGCCATGTCAAGTCGTGACTCACACCTCAAGTCATCACCAATTTAACAACGGGTCTCACGCCCACAACATCAATCGCGCCTGGAATACCTTCTCACCGCCGCGCTTATGATATACAAGCACCAAGGAATACACATGAACACCGTGTCCCACCGTGTCCTAATAAAACTGCATGGTAAGTACGGAGACATAGCCGACTACTAACACCTACGCATCAACAAGGTCATAAATCAGATTATAAGATCTGCTCTGCATCATTACATGATCAAAGCCGCCACTTGCCCGCAGATCTAATGCGCGCCTAGTCCTCGAACTTCCCGCAGCCCGCATAGGCCAATCTCATCGCCCGCATGAGGTATTCCTCGCATCGAGGGTAGCTACTCCCGATCGCCCCGACTTTCGAGTCCGCATGGCTACAAGGACCGCATGCCCATAAAGGACGATACTAACTCGAACTCTCGTAGCTCCGCATAGGCCCTCGTGACCCGCATGAGGTATTTCTCAATCACGGTCCTGCATCACCGAGTCTACCCCGTGACGGAGGGCGCAACCCTAATCATCTCAAGAGATGAATGCCACAATACTATCATAACGATCGATAGTTAATAAGCACAATCGCGGAAACCCCTTACACAAACATCACAAGATACTAACACACGTAGCATCCTAACACGCTTACTTATCAAAGCAACAAGAAAGTATTACAAGGCTATCACAAACCAATACAATCAAGTTATTCACACAAGGTACTTTCTACTAACAAGTTCGTATCTATCCCCAAAGTACTTCACACATTAAAATCTTAAAAAAGATCTGCTTTTCACATAAGTCACACAATACCCGTAGTATAAAATAGAGTGACTGCCCTTTTAAGAAAACTAAAACTCTTACCTTTGTAAAATCAAGTAACAACATTATTTTCCAAACGCCCAAGTTTGCCTAATTTCAAATGTTCACGTTTCTTATTTTAGAAAGGTTTCAGAGTTCATAGTCTTATTCATTTAAGAATATAATTCTCTTTTAAACAACTGAGAAACATAAGCCTTATATGTGAGTAGATATTCTTGTTTATAACAATCTTATTACAAGAAATGCATGATCTAGGAAATATCATTTTGTCTCATCTTAGCTTCTATGCAGATGAAGTTTCTACTGGTTTTAATAATACTTAATTATTCAAAACATTTCCTTTTATTAACGCTGCAGTGGTTTGTCGATACACATTCTGATTTCCGAAATCAGTAAAGCATTCTTAAGCCGTTATACCTAACTTCCCATAAAGCTAGTATAACTCCTAAGTTTTCAAACACCAAGTATTACTTCTCCTTTCAAAACGATTTCAGAAATCTTTTGAAATACTTCAAGTTCTTTATAATCACACATCAAGCCGCTTATAAACAAATCATTTACCTTTTAAAACCACAAGGTGTTTTCTTATCTACATAAAGTCGTTATAACCAACTTCCCATAAAGCCGTTATAACACTTTATGTTTTAAACCCATCGAATACATTTAGCACATGTACGCTCACCGCATCATAGTTCACACATATCATGCTAGAAGAGATAGGAAGAGGTTCACATACCTCGCGACGATTATCGACTAATAGCAAAATGCTCCGAGTACCTCAAGCCGTCGGCTACTCCTTAAGCCAAGTAGAACGCGCCACACGTAGTACATCAACCTATAAGGCCACAAGGCGCTTATTAACATTTAGATCTCATCGTAGAACATTCTACCGAAAATTGGCAAGACTCTCCCCCGCAACACAGAAATCTCTCCTCTAATCTGGCCGCTACCAAGCCAACCAGTGGGTTATACATCTAACCCGAACTGTACAATTTACTCCACAAGATTACTACACAAGTCTACTCAGAATACTCTATGTAATTACAGTTCAGTTCTTCAGGCTTAAGTCCAAGGACATTGCCACAAGCTATGTTCAGTTATATATATATAGTATACTTTAACTATATTTTCCTACAACATGTAATATCCAATTACAATAGGGGGACAAGATATTTACCTCGCTAAGCCCATAATTATCCAAATATAAAGTCGATCCTGGGCAATCGTTTAGCTCCAACTCCGAGCGCTCCAACCCGCTCTAAACCACCCTTAGAAGTTCTAACCACCTTCTTCACAATACTCCAACGGACTATGGAGATTTTCCTAGGGTTTCGGTTTTGTGGACCGACTGAAGTATAATAGTATTTCCGGCTTTTCAGATAGGTATAACCTTAGAATACAACAAGGTATACTACTAAGGTAATTTGGGCATTATAACAATACTTTTGAGAGTATTTCTACCAAGAGTGGTATTATATGAAACAAACTAGCAGTGGGTACCCCACTGCCACACCACAAAGGAGTGTGGCTACCCTCGCCTACCCCACTGTGGGGACTCTCGCCAAGGGGAGAGAGGGCTCTCGCCAAGACACTACACTGGGGAAGGAAGAAGCTTTCAAGACTTAGGCAATTTTGGAACGAATTAGTCTTCAAAGCAGTGGGTATTTATAGGTCAAGTGAAAGCCAACCAATGGCCAAGATTACACCAAGTGTTAGGCAAGTGTAGGGCCAAGATTCACCCATGTGCCTAGCCAACTTGCACACAAAATATCTACCAAAAATATCTCCCACTTGCCTTCCCAAATCGCCCAAGTCGCCACCTTGCTCACCAACGGTAGGTGCTGTCGCCTCTCGCTGGTCCAAAATGTTCCGCCTCTGAAAAATCCGCAAAATAAGAAAAGACATAGCCGAATTTTCCTCGCAAGTTATGTAAAACGCTTCAAAAAACGACTTAACCGTGTCAGGCACAAATGCCATTCTACTAAGTTACCTAGGCGGGGTGACACGTGTCACCCTCCTATTGGCCCAAAATAAAACATCTTCCAAAATATCCATAATGGCCAAAATCTCAAAACAAAGCTGGCCCCACAAAACCAGAATTTCTCCCGTGGCCCCACGTGACCATTTTCAAAATAAAATTCCATAATTCTAATATTCCAGAAGTCCGAATACCAAACTGGGAATCCACCCCATTAACGAACCTTTTTCCTTCACAAAACCGAAACTTTTCCGTGGAAAATCGCCTCTTCTTCCTTTCCAATCTTTCTCAGATTCTCGCACGCACGCCCTCGCATACATACCCTAGAACTACGGTATAACATTCTTCCTTCCTTAGAAACATTCGTCCCGAATGTTCCTTCTAAGTCTCAAACAAACGCGCGCCAATATAGTCTTCACTACTATACTTACGAGAACAACTCGCCATACCGCCATGGAAACACCGCGCAAAACTTACATCTAAGTCCACGAGGAAACACCTCTACATCACCACAAATACCTCTTCCCGGGTCAAAATATACTTCCTTAGTCATCGATACCACTTTTGTCACTTTGTCGCGAGCCTTGTTCGACGACTCCAACAAATGGTACCGGTCGCCATGATCCCTATGATCTCGTGACACTCAACTCTTACCACATTCTCGATACGCTTCGCTTCCAAAACTCGGTTACTATCTCTAACGTGGTCATCATTAATCGGGACATTCTCGATGGATCTTCGATACTTTCCCAACATAACAATACGAAGACCGACGTATCGCTTCCTAAGTCTGACGCAATGCTAACATATAGGCAACCCGCCTATTCTTCACATGAACTCAAAAGGCCCAAAGTAACTCGCTAAGTTCCTTCGCTTCACAACTCGCCACACCGTCCGGTGGTACTTTCAAGACCGACCGCCAACTCGAACTCTAAGCGCCGCCGATTATCCGCACGATTCCTCCGAGCCGCCGTAACTTCTTCTAGACAAGCTTCACTATCCACACCGGCCGGAACAAGCTCAACCAACTATTCGAACCCCGCCAACATCGAACCAATCGACCGCAACTTGCATTCTCGCTCTACAAGGCGCCACAAGACGACATCCGAACACCGAATGGTAGCTTAAACACTTCAACCGAGACAACGATCTCACAAATACCCTCAAATCAAAACACCGCCCGAGGGCGACGCGATACGAGACTCACCGAAGTTCCTAGCCCCGCCGTACAAACTCCCGAAGAGAAACACCGCACTGGCTCCATCAGTTCACATAAGGCGAAGGTAGGCACCCTGCAACCTCACAACCTTTTCGTGATAACATCAACACCGCCGAGGAACGACTCGACCAAGAACACGATAGGTCGCTTCATCGCCCGACCACCGGGTCGAACGCATCCACGAACTTCAGCACGCTAACTAAACACGGGCCTAACACCTCATGACCCTAACACAAAGAGGACCACCACAAACTGACTCACCACCAAACCTACCGCGGTTGACCAAGACGTAGCCTCAACCCGACCCTAAGGCGCAAATACCATCTCCCGGCGAACAATCTTACTAAACACGCTACTTAAAACCTAGCGTCTTCTTAGCTCAACTACCCTCTTTCATTTCCTACTACATGTGGACTTATCCCAAACACACCACGTGCACTATGCACTCCTATATGGTCAAACATAAACATACGCCTCTACCGAGACGGCCTTACCTCTAAGGTCTTCGATAAAGCTCTAAGGCTCACACTTTCTATCCTCCAAAATCTTACTCTGCTAACCCACCATGATTTCTAATCACAACTAACACACCGCCATCGTAACATAGCACTTAAGGTATACTCACCTTGAAAGTTACCGGCGACCTCACGCTCGCCCTCTTCTCATTGCCCTCGTTAACCCGCCGATCTCTACGCTTTCGCCGCCGCGCATAAGCCCGCATACGTGCCATGCTCGCTTAATCAAGGATTACTTTGCACAACCTTCTTAGGTAGTCATCAAGACTCGCGATACATCGGTATACTCCGTAGCCAAATCCATAGCTAGTAACGCGTTGTTCTCGCAATCTATATTCTCGCTCCTGGCCGTGGAACCGGCGTTCACATATCACGCCGCAGAGGAACCGCCGCCGCCATGCTTAAACTCACGCCGCTAGTGACGCCGCAGAAATCCCCGAACGAAGCACTACCCTAGGTAATGATTTGGCCTCAGCCCTCGCCACCCTCCGAACTCTACTCAGCCTCCTGGCCGCTTGCCCTCCCGGCCCTGCTACGCGAGGCATAACGAGCAAGTGGAAATAATTTCGCCGAGGGTCCAACTTACAACACGCCTCTAAGGCACGATCTCGAGTGAGAAGAATAGAAACTAATCCTAAATATCCTATAGCCTCCTCGACATCATGGTGCACAACACCCCGATAATCAAGACTTCATCGGATACGGTTCAGAGACACTTTCCGAGGATTAATCGCTCGATACTCACTTTTGTCACGACCAAATCGCCCGTGATCGTGCCTTACCCTGCACCCTAGTGACACAACATCGTAGTAATCGAACATAAACAACAAATACGAGATAAATGTAAATATAAAACAATAATCAGGAAACTTGCGCACGATATATATAACCATCAACTCTTTTTACAAATGAACAATTTTAACTTTTACCAACCCCGCCACACAACAAGATTATGCACTTCTAAGAATGATATTTATCACAATGGCGGACAGTGGCCCCGCCAAACCTCGAATGTAAACACTTACTACGCAGGACTATACCACCGATAAGCCTCCGAGAAACGGAGCTTCCCAAACGCCGAATCGGACCGAGAGCTAGGATCAACGATCGATGTACCTCAACTCGCGCATGAACGCAGCTTCGGCGAGGTCAAGCATAACAGTACCGGTATGTGAAACTAAAAATAACATCATAATGAAATCATAGTAGTCTATACCAAGCAGAGACATGTATGATAACCAAACTACGCTCACCACAAATAAGCGCCATGTCAAGTCGTGACTCACACCTCAAGTCATCACTCAATTTAACAACGGGTCTCACGCCCACAACATCAATCGTGTCCGTGAATACCTTCCTCACCGCCATAGCTTTATGATATACAAGCACCAAGGAATACATGAACACCGTGTCCCACCGTGTCCTAATAAAACTGCATGTAAGTACGTAAGGCATAGCCGACTACTAACACCTACAGCATCAACAAGGTCATAAATCAGATTATAAGATCTCGCCTGCATCGCCACATGATCAAAGCCGCCACTTGCCCGCAGATCTAATGCGCGCTTAGTCCTCGAACTTCCCGCAGCCCGCATAGGCCAATCTCATCGCCCGCATGCAGGTATTCCCGCATCGAGGTAGCTACTCCCTGATCGCCCCGACTTTCGAGTCCGCATGGCCACGCGACCGCATGCCCATAAAGGACGATACTAACCTCGAACTCTCGTAGTTCGCATAGGCCCTCAGACCCGCATTTAGGTATTCTCGAATCACGGTCCTGCATCACCGAGTCTACCCCGCACGGAGGGCATTTTAACTCTAATCATCTCAAGAGATTAATGCCACAATACTATCATAACGACCGATAGTTAATAAGCACAATCAAGGAAACCCCTTACACAAACATCACAAGATACTAACACACGAGCATCCTAACACGCTTACTTATCAAAGCAACAAGAAAGTATTACAAGGCTATCACAAACCAATACAATCAAGTTATTCACACAAGGTACTTTCTACTAACAAGTTCGTATCTATCCCCAAAGTACTTCACACATTAAAATCTTAAAAAAGATCTGCTTTTTTCACATAAGTCACACAATACCCGTAGTATAAAATAGAGTGATCACCCTTTTAAGAAAACTAAAATCCTTACCTTTGTAAAATCAAGTAACAACATTATTTTCCAAACGCCCAAGTTTGCCTAATTTCAAATGCTCACGCTTCTTATTTTAGAAAGGTTTCAGAGTTCATAGTCTTATTCATTTAAGAATATAATTCTCTTTAAACAACTGAGAAACATAAGCCTTATATGCGAGTAGGATATTCTTGTTTATAACAATCTTATTACAAGAAGCCTATGATCTAGAAATATCATTTTGTCTCATCTTAGCTTCTATGCAGATGGAAGTTTCTACCGGTTTTAATAATACTTAATTATTCAAAACATTTTTATTAACGCCGCAGTTGGTTTGTCGATACACATTCCGATTTCCAAATCGAAAGCATTCTAAGCCGCTATACCTAACTTCCCATAAAGCTAGTATAACTCCTAAGTTTTCAAACACCAAGTATTACTTCTTTCAAAACGATTTCGTAAATCTTTGAAATACTTCAAGTTCTTTATAATCACACATCAAGCCGCTTATAAACAAATCATTTACCTTTTAAAACCACAAGGTGTTTTCTTATCTACATAAAGTCGTTATAACCAACTTCCCATAAAGCCGTTATAACACTTTATGTTTTAAACCCATCGAATACATTTAGCACACGTACGCTCACCGCATTACATAGTTCACACATATCACGCTGTAAGAGATAGAAGAGGTTCACATACCTCGCGACGACATCGACTAATAGCAAAACGCTCCGAGTACTTCGCCGCTTGGCCACTCCTGCCAAGTATAACGCGCCACACGAGTACATCAACCTATAAGGCCACAAGGCGCTTTATTAACATTTAGATCTCATCGAGAACATTCTACCAAAATTGGCAAAGACTCTCCCGCAACAACAGAAATCTCCTCCTTCTAACTGGCCTGGCTACCAAGCCAACCAGTGGGTTATACATCTAACCCGAACTGTACAATTCTACTCCAAGACTACTACACAAGTCTATCAGAATACAAACCCTATGTAATTACAGTCAGCTTCTTCAAAGCTTAAGTCCAAGGACATTGCCACAAGCTATGTTCGCTATATATATATAGTATACTTTAACTATATTTTCCTACAACATGTAATATCCAATTACAATAGGACAAGATATTTACCTCGCTAAGCCCATAATTATCCAAATATAAAGTCGATCCCTGCAATCGCTTAGCTCCAACTCCGAGCGCCCAACCCGCTCTAAACCACCCTTAGAAGTTCTAACTAACTTCTTCACAATACTCCAACTGACTACGGAGATTTTCCTAGTGGTTTTGTGACCGACTGAAGTATAATAGTATTTCTGGCTTTTCAGATAGGTATAACCTTAGAATACAACAAGGTATACTAAGGTAATTTGGGCATTATAACAATACTTTTGAGAGTATTTCTACCAAGAGTGGGTATTATATGAAAACAACTAGCAGTGGGTACCCCACCCACACCACAGCGAGTGGGTGGCTACCTGCCTACCCCACTGTGGGGACTCTCACCAAGGGGAGAGAGTGGCTCTCGCCAAGACACTACACTGGGAAGGAAGAAGCTTTCAAGACTTAGGCAATTTTGCGAACGAATTAGTCTTCAGCAGGGTATTTATAGTCAAGTGAAAGCCAACCAACGGCCAAGATTACACCAAGTGTTAGGCAAGTGTAGGCCAAGATTCACCCATGTGCCTAGCCAACTTGCACACAAAATATCTACCAAAAATATCTCCCACTTGCCTTTCCCAAATCGCCCAAGCGCCCACCTTGCTTCACCAACGAGGGTGCCATGTCGCCTCTCGCTGGTCCAAATGTTCGCCTCTAAAAATCCGCAAAAATAAGAAAAGACATAGCCGGAATTTTCCTCGCAAGTTATGTAAAACGCTTCGCCGAAAAACGACTTAACCAAAGTGTCAGGCACAAATGCCATTCTACTAAGTTACCTAGGCTGGGTGACACGTGTCACCCTCCTATTGGCCCAAAATAAAACATCTTCCAAAATATCCATAATGGCCAAAATTCAAAACAAAGGGCCCCACAAAATCAGAATTTCTCCCGTGGCCCCACGTGACCATTTTCAAAATAAAATTCCATAATTTCTAATATTCCAGAAGTCCGATACCAAACGGGAATCCAATTCCCATTAATGAACCTTTTTCCTTCACAAAAACCGGAAACTTTTCCGTGGAAAAATCGCCTCTTTCTTCCTTTCCAATCTTTCTGTCGTATTCTCGTACGTACGTCCTCGCATACATACCCTAGAACTACGGGGTATAACAATTTTTGTCGTAATCTCGTACGTACGTCCTCACATACATACCCTGGAACTACGGGTTATAACATTCTTCCCCCCTTATAAACATTCGTCCCGAATGTTCCTTCTAAGTCTCCAAACAAACGCAGCCGCAGATAGTCTTCACTACTATACTTACTTAAACCAATCACGCCATCAATGGCCATAGTATATCATACAAATCCAAGCCAACGAGGAATTACCTCTAACATCACAAAAGCTCACACCCATGGTCTAAAGGATACTCCTTCGTGATCTTTACTTCATTAAAAGAAATGATCACTTCCGCTCTCATAACACATTGTTCGCTCCTTCTTACTCGCCGTCCCTTTCTCGCACACCGAACTCTCTATAGTACACGCCCACACTTCGCCATCGCTCACTTTCCAAAACCTCGAGTCACTACCTCCAAACTTGGTCATCTACAAGCCTTTCATTCCTTAAGGCCATTCCCGCCTTTACGATCCGATTCTAGTCGAACACATCCACGAACTCATACGACGGCTACCTAAACTCGCATAGCACCCTCGTGACTCTACCACCGGTGACCACTCGAACTAACCCCACCCCAAACCGGTCATGGTTGACTCGCGAACGGTCCTCAACCCGACCCATAATCGCACTGCACTTTGTTCCCGATCCGAATCTTACCTATCCAAGTCGCGAAACCTACCACTTTCATCTCGCACAACCCAAGGAAAATCCTCAATACATTTCACGATCCAAGTGTTTCACAAAGACTAACCGTAGAAATCTTTTCAGACGTGACGGCACGATCTGCCCGGGCTCGTGGATCGTGCCTTACCCGCACCCAAGTAGTCATACATCGTAGAAATCAATGAAAATAAACAACCAAAATATGAAACAAGATAAATAAGACACGCTGGAAAAGTTGCCTTTCTACATATATGTATATAAGTACCCCAAAATGAACAGCTATATCCCAACCTTACAACAGTCTATGCACTTAAGAGTTTAAAACAACAATGGCGGACAGGCCCCGCCATACCCCGAATACAAATATCTACAACGACATGGGACCATACCAAAATGCTAAGCTTCCGAGAAACTGAGCTTTCCTAACGTCAAACGGTGATCCTAAGAACGGATCAACAGAGGAGTACCTTTACCGCAGATGAACGCAGCTTCAAGGAGGTCAAGATAACAGTACCAAGTATGTGAAATCAAAATATCAGAAATGAAATCATAGTAGTCTATATAAAGGTGAGACATGTATGATAACCAAAACTACAGCTCACAAGAAATAAACAAATATGTCAAGTCGTGGACTCACGCCTCAAAGTCATCATAAAACCGCACGGTAAGTACGAGGGCATAGCCGACTACTACAAACCCCAAGATAACAAGGTCAGAATCAGATTATGAGATCTGCTTGCATCGCCACATGATCAAAGCCGCCACTCGCCGCAGATCTAATGCGCGCTTTAGCCCCGTACTTTCCGTAGCCCGCACGGGCCACCCAATGGCCCGCATGAGGTATTCCCGCATCGAGGGTAGCTACTCCCGCAGCCGCCCCGACTCGCCGCCACATGGCCACAAAGACCGCATGACCACAAGGGCCGCATACTAACCTGGAACTCCCGTAGTTCCGCATAGGCCATACAGACCTGCATAAGGTATTCTCGAATCATAGGTCACTAGACCCGCCTGAGTCTACCCCGCATCGGAGGGCAGCTTAACCCCCGGAATCATGAGTGATATAATATCAACATGACAGCTTATCGTTAAACAACCTAAGCACAATAAGGGAAAACCCCTCTATACAAACATCACAAGATACTAACTCACGTAGCATCCTAACACGTTTACTTATCAAGTCAACAAGAAAGTATTACAAGACTATCACAAATCAATACAATCAAGTTATTCACACAAGGTACTTTCTACATTATGCTAACAAGTTCGGGTTTTTAGCCCCAAAGTACTTTATGTATTACTCTTTTAAAAGATCCGTTTCTTTCACAAAAGTCACACAATACCCGTAGTATAAATAAAAAAAAAAGAGTGATTATCTTTTGAAGTAAATCAACACATTTCTCTTTGTAAAATCAAGTAACAACATTCTTTTCCCAACGCTTAAGTTTGCCTAATTTCAATTACTCAAGTTTCTCATTTTCGAAAGGTTTCGTAGTTCATAGCTTTAATCCTTTAAAACAATTTGAGAAACATATACCCTAAGTGTGAGTAGGTTATTATTATTCGTAACAATCTTTTACAATGCCATGATCTAGTAAATGTAATATCATTTTGTCTCATCTTAGCTCCTATGCAGATGGAAGTTTCTACTGTTTTAATAATACTTTATTAGTCAAAATAATTCCTTTATTAGCGCCGTGGTTTGTTCGACATTTATTCTGACGCAGAAACATCATTCCTTTTGAAAACCAAAATACTATTTACTCACGAACGAGGTTTCACACTTTTAACAAAATTCATATTAGTATAATAAGTCAAGTCTCTTATTTCTTAAATCAATAAATCGCTCTTTTTATCACTTTAAGCCGTTATACCTAACTTCCCATAAAGCTAGTATAACTCTTAAGCTTTTAAAACCAAGTGTTACTCTTCTTTAAAAAAGGTTTCTAATTCTTTTGAACTACTTCGCATTCTTTTATTCAGCTTAAGTCAAGACATTGCCGTAATTATTATTCAGCTTAAGTCCAAGACATTGCCGTAATTATTATTCGTGCTTAAGTCCAAGTCATTGCCGTAATTATTATTCGCTTAACACACGACGCCTACCGCACTATATACATATTTATTTAAAATATCATGCTCAAGAGTATAGGAAGAATCACATACCTTCTCGAAATCCACCGCCAAGTCAATATGTCGCGCAGAGAATCGACCCATAATACCAACACGCCTATCAACGCCCGCATCAGATCGCATAAAAGCTCTAAGCAGAGGGTTCGTTATTCTATGGACATTTGGGCAGCACTTCCCTACCCGTGAGCTACTCAAGTTCATCAGGAAAACAAATTCCATGTAAGTACAGCTTCTATTATTCATCTTTTAAACCCTTCTATCGTGATAATACTCAATTCTATTCTTTAATATCCTTCTAAGTATTTAATACTTACTCCTATACTTCTACAATATATATATTCTAATTACAAAAGGAGGATAAGGTTATTTACCCTCGGTAAGCCCAATAATATCCTAGATCAAAGTCGCTACCGAGCAAGGTTTAGCTCCTAAGTTGTGCTCCAGAGTCTAAGAAAACCTTGTAGTTCTTCACAACTTCTACTAAGGACTAAGTGGATTCTGGGCTAGGTAATTGGGCATTATAACAATACTAAGGCAACTTTTCTACCAAGGAGTGGGTAGTATTTCGGCTAGGCTAGCTTTATGGGGGTTTCTCTGGCTAGGCTTCTCAAAGGAGGTGTGTTTGGACGAAACAACAAGAGGAGAGTGAGGATTTGAGACTTAGAAAGATCGCTCAATTTAGATGAAATAACTCTTCAACAAGGGGTATTTATAGGTCAATGGATGGCCAACCAATGGCCAAGATTATGCCAAGTGCAAGGCAAGGTAGGTGAGGATTTAGGCAAGTGTCCTTGGCCAACTTGCACACAAAATATCCTACCAACTCCAAGACAAAATAAGCCAACCCAATCTACCTATTGCCGCAGGACATCCACCAATGAGAGGTGACAAGTGTCGCCTCTCGCTGGTCCAACGTGTTGCGCGCCTCTCGAAAAATCCGCAAAAATTAGAAATGACATAGCCGGAATTTATCCTACGCGAAGTTGTGTAAAACGCTTCGCCGAAAACGACTCTAAACGTGTCAGGTACAAAGTGGAATTCGCCCAAGCCAACTACGGGTGACACGTGTCGCCCCTACTGGCCCAAAATATTTCATCTTCCTAAATATCCACAATAGCCAAAATCTCAAAACAAAGTGGCTCCTACAAAACCAGAATTTCCAGGCCCCACGTGACATTTCCAAAATAAAATTCCATAATTCTCTAATATTCCAAGAAGTCCGATACCAAACTGGGAATCCACCCCATTAACGAACCTTTTTCCTTCACAAAACCGAAACTTTTCCGTGGAAAATCACCCTTTCTTCCTTTCCACTTCAATGCCCTATTCTCGCACGCACGCCCTCGTATACATACCCTGAAACTACGGGGTATAACATTCTCCCCTCCTTAGAAACATTCGTCCCGAATGTTCCTTCTAGGTCTCAAAACAGACAGGCGACAGTATAGTCCTTACTGCTATACTTATGGAAACAACCATGCCACACCTGGCCACCACACAACAAGCGCACATACTCATCTCCAAGTCCACGAGGAATCACCTCTATCACGAAAGTTCCTACTAGAGGTCTAAAAAGATACTCCCTTCGCACCTACTCTTTACAAACGAAATGATCACACCTATGCCTGTAATACATGCCCGCTTCTTCCCATACCACTTTTGTCACTTTGCCTTACTCGTCGCACTTTCTTCTCGTACACTCGAACTCTTCCTTATCACTTACCATGTTTCTGATACTGCTTCCCACTGACTCTGAGCTGCCAATAACCTCTTCTGGATAAGCTCCACCCTATCCACGCCCTGCTGAACAAGTACGAACCAACCGTCTGCACCTTGCTTACATCGAATCAATCGATCGGCAATCTTACACTAGCACTTATAAAAAGGCTCCAAACGGTGACACCCGAATACCAAATGGTAGCTATAATATATACTCAACAAGAGGCTAAGAGTCCTTACGCCTACTCCCAAATCCAACCACTTGCCCGAGGTGAACGCGACACCGAGATTCACCCGAAGTTCCTAACCTTGCCCGTAACTCTTCCGTAAAAGAAACACCGTAGCTCGACACCCCGCTACCATAAGGTGAAGCGTAGGCACCTGCAGCCCTTACAACCTTCTTGAAATAATCATCTCGCAACTTACTACCGAAAGTACACCGCTTGACTAAAAGATAAGGGCCGACCATCGCCCGATCATCGATCGAACGCATCCACGAACTCGCATAATGGTTAACTAAACTCGCCTAACACCTCGTGATCCTCGACACAAAGCGACCACCACAAACCGACCCCATCACCAAACAGGCTGGTCGTCGACCGCAACACGGCCTCAACCCCGACCCGAACAATCTCACTAATCACGCATTTAAAACCTAGCGCCTTCTAAGCTCAACCGCCCTCTTCGCTTCACAACACTCAAGGATTCATCCCACAAAAATATCTCACGATACTATGCACCTCGATAAGTGGTCAAACACGAAATAATTCTTTACCAAAGACGGCCTCGCCTAAGGTCTCTACGTATAATATTCTAAGGCTCCACTCTCTCTATCCCCAATCTTACCTGTGTTAACTAAAAATAATTCTAATCACACTAACACCATGTTAACCAAAACAATACTTTAAGATATTCGCATCTTACTATACATATAAATCTCTAAAGCGGTTAAGGATATACCGTATCTACGCGGCACTTTCCTAGGTCGCCTAGTCAATCCCGCTCGGGCGAGTCGGGAAGGTGATGAACTATCCACTAACCCCGGCCGAGTCCTACATCCCGCCAACTCGTTGATAATTTCTCGCAAACACTTGGCCCGCCGCAAACAAAACAAGCCGCCGCAGCACGACACTTCACGGCGACATCGACCACAACGGCCACACCGGCGGGGTGGCCTCCCGCTAACACCTCCTCTCGTAACCACCGCATCCACAATCGACCCGGGCCGAGTCTTCCTACTTGCATCCTTCCTCATAGAACATTCTCGCCATACGGCCCCGAGGACCGCAATAAAAACAAGCACCAAGAAAGACGGCACTTCCCGATGACGTCGCTACATCGTGAACACCGAGGAAAATCAACCTCGCGAGGACACTGCGCGGCGGAGGCGCATGTCTAATTCGCCGAGGCGGTTCGCCTCGAGTTACCAAATGATCTCGCCAAACGGGCCCTCTTCACGATCTTGTTTAATCTGCCGATTCTACCTCTCTCACCAGCACATAATCCTCGAACGCAAGCCTCGCTCGCCTCGATCAAGAGCTACTCTCACAACCCTTCTTTAGATAAGCATCAATATCCTCGTATACCTGCACATAAAATACTTTCGCCGCCAAGTCCTTGCTAGTAACAGGCCGCTCTTCCAATCCATATTTTCGCCCCAAGTCGTGAATCAAGGTCCGTGGTCATGGCCGCAGAGGAACTGCTGCCGTACAAACTCGCCGGCGCACGCCTCGTAACTCCTCACGAAGCATCACCTCAGTGATGATCGGGCTCGTGCTCTTCTAAATCTCTCAGATTTACTCGCAGCCTTCGCCGCTTTGCTTCTCGCGCTGTTCGGCGCGAGGCATAATCGTAAAGGAAAGGAATACGTTAGGGGTCCAACTTATAACACAACTCTAAAGCACGATCTCGAGTGAGAAGAATGGAAACCAATCCTAAATATCCTATAGCCTCTCGACATTGGTGTGGTGCACAACACACCGATAATCAAGACTTACTAGATACGGTCAGTAGACACTTTCCGAGGATTAATCGCTCGATACCACTTTTGTCACGACTGCTCGGCCCGTGGATCGTGTCTTACCCGCACCCAAGTAGTCATACATCGAGAAATCACGGAAAATAAAACAACCAAAATATGAAACAGATAAATAAGACACGCTTCGAGAAAGTTGCCTTTCTAGATATATGTATATAAGTACCCCAAAATGAAGCTATATCCCAACCTTACAACAGTGCTGCACTTAAGAGTTTAAATAACAATGGCTGGACAGGCCCCGCCATACCTCAATACAAATATCTACAACGACAGGGACTATACCAAAATGCTAAGCTTCCGAGAAACGGAGCTTTCTAACGTCAAACGGTGATCCTAAGAACGGATCAACAGTAGGAGTACCTTACTCGCAGATGAACGCAGCCTCAAGGAGGTCAAGATAACAGTACCAAGTATGTGAAATCAAAATATCAGAAATGAAATCATAGTAGTCTATATAAAGCAGAGACATGTATGATAACTAAAACTACAGCTACAAGACATAAACAATATGTCAAGTCGTGACTCACGCCTCAAAGTCATCATAAAACCGCACGGTAAGTACGAGGGCATAGCCGACTACTACAAACCCCAGCATAACAAGGTCAGAATCAGATTATGAGATCTGCCTGCATCATTACATGATCAAAGCCGCCACTCGCCCGCAGATCTAATGCGCGCTTCAGCCCTCGAACTTTCCGTAGCCCGCACGGGCCACCCAATGGCCCGCATGAGGTATTCCCGCATCGAGGGTAGCTACTCCCTAGCAGCCCCGACTCGCCGTCCGCACGCCACAAAGACCGCATGACCACAAGGCCGTGATACTAACTCGAACTCCGTAGCCCGCATAGGCCATACAGCACTGCATAAGGTATTCTCGAATCATAGGTCACTAGACCACCGAAGTCTCCCGCAAGACGGAGGGCATTAACCCTAATCATGAGTGATATAATATCAACATGATGCTTTATCGTTAAACAACCTAAGCACAATAAGTGGAAAACCTCTATACAAACATCACAAGATACTAACTCACGAGCATCCTAACACGCTTACTTATCAAGTCAACAAGAAAGTATTACAAGACTATCACAAATCAATACAATCAAGTTATTCACACAAGGTACTTTCTACATTATGCTAACAAGTTCGGTTTTAGCCCCAAAGTACTTTATGTATTACCTTTAAAAGATCTGCTTTTCACAAAAGTCACACAATACCCGTAGTATAAAAAAAAAAAAAAAGGATTATCTTTTCAAGTAAATCAACACATTTCTCTTTGTAAAATCAAGTAACAACATTCTTTTCCCAACGCTTAAGTTTGCCTAATTTCAATTACTCAAGTTTCATTTTTCAAAGGTTTCGTAGTTCATAGCTTTAACTTTAAAACAATTTGAGAAACATATACCCTAAGTGTGAGTAGTTATTATTATTCGTGAATAATCTTGTTACAATGCCATGATCTAGTAAATGTAATATCATTTTGTCTCATCTTAGCTCCTATGCATGGAAGTTTCTACCGTTTTAATAAAACTTTATTAGTCAAAATAATTCCTTTATTAGCGCTATGGTTTGTTCGACATTTATTCCGACGGAAACATCATTCCTTTTGAAAACCAAAATACTATTTACTCACGAATGAGGTTTCACACTTTTTAACAAAATTCATATTAGTATAATAAGTTAAGTCTCTTATTTCCTTAAATCAATAAATCGTTCTTTTATCACTCTTAAGCCGTTATACCTAACTTCCCATAAAGCTAGTATAACTCTTAAGCTTTTAAAACCAAGTGTTACTCTTCTTTAAAAAAGGTTTCTTAATTCTTTGAACTACTTCGCATTCTTTTTATTCGTGCTTAAGTCAAGACATTGCCGTAATTATTATTCGTGCTTAAGTCCAAGACATTGCCGTAATTATTATTCGTGCTTAAGTCCAAGACATTGCCGTAATTATTATTCAGCCAAGTCCAAGACATTGCCGTAATTATTATTCGCTTAACACACGACGCCTACCGAACTATATACATATTTATTTAAAATATCATGCTCAAGAGTATAGGAAGAATCACATACCTTCTCGCGAAATCCACCGCCAAGTCAATATGTCGCAGCAGAATCGACCTATAATACCAAATACGCCTATCAACGCCCGCATCAGATCGCATAAAGCTCTAAGCAGAGGGTTCGTTATTCTACGGACATTTGGGCAGCACTTCCCTACCCGCGAGCTACTCAAGTTCATCGTGAAAACAAATTCTATGTAAGTACAGCTCTATTATTCATCTTTAAACCCTTCTGTGATAATACCAATTTTATTCTTTAATATCCTTCTAAGTATTTAATACTTACTCCTATACTTCTACAAGATATATATTCTAATTACAAAAGGAGGATAAGGTTATTTACTCCTGTAAGCCCAATAATATCCTAGATCAAAGTCGCTGAGCAAGGTTTAGCTCCTAAGTTGTGCGCCCAGAGTCCAAGAAAACCTTAGAAGTTCTTCACAACTTCTACTAAGGACTAGGGATTTGGGCTAGGTAATTTGGGCATTATAACAATACTAGAAGGCAACTTTTCTACCAAGGAGGGGTAGTATTTCGCCAGGCTAGCTTTAGAGGGGGTTGCTCTGCCAGGCTTCTCAAAGTGGAGCGTGGTTTGGACGAAACAACAAGTTAGGAGAGGAGGGATTTGAGACTTAGAAAGATCGCTCAATTTAGATGAAATAACTCTTCAACAAGGGGTATTTATAGGTCAAGGGATGGCCAACCAATGGCCAAGATTACGCCAAGTGCAAGGCAAGTGTAGGGCGAGGATTTAGGCGCTGTCCTCGCCAACTTGCACACAAAATATCCTACCAACTCCAAGACAAAATAAGCCAACCTAATCGCCCTATTGCGGTGACATCCACCAACGAGAGGTGACAGTTGTCACGACTGCCCGGCCCGTGGATCGCGCCTTCCGGCACCCAAGTAGTCATACATCGTAGTAATCGGAAATATAAAGCAAGACATGAAACAGCTTTATAAAATAAGACACGCTTATGTGAGAAAACATCGCTTTCGCATATATATATAAACATTGTTTAGCTACATCCGACAATCGCATACATGACTATGCACTTCTAAGGAAATATATAACTATGGCGGACACAGGCCCCGCCATACCGATCAGATAAAACTATCTACAACAGTGAGATCATACCTAAAAGTAGAGCCTCCTAAAAGACGGAGCTCCCGACACCAACGTAGAGATCCTAAGAACGTGGATCTAGCACTGCCGCTCTTACTCGCAGATGAACGCAGCCCGGCGAGGTCAAGATAACAGTACTAAGTATATGAAATCAGAAATACTTAAATGAAACATATCATTTTAAAAAAACAGTTTTGCAAGTATGTATGAAACAACTAAGGAAACCGCATATACACATCACAAACAAGAGCAGAATAGGTAAACCGTAATGTGTCTTTTCTAGGTCGAATGATCGAGCAGGCCAATTGCCCGTAGTATCACCATGCAAGCCTAACTCGACTCCGTAGTCCGCATAGGCCAATCACATAGGCCCACATAGGTACATAACCCCGCATCGAGGGTAGCTACTCCTCGGCATCGCCCCGACTCGCTGTCCGCACGGCCACATGCATCGCATGAGGTATAACCCCGCACACTAACCCGAACTCCGTAGCCCGCATAGGTCCCTTGGACCCGCATGAGGTATTCTCGAATCACGGTCCTGCATCACCGAGTCTACCCGCACGGAGGGCAGCTTTAACCCCTGACATGTCAAGAGGCGAGCGATGCTACACTAACCTAACAGCTTATCGTTAAACAACACAAGCACAACAAGAATACTCTTTTTCACAAACGTTACAAGACACTAACACACATAGCATCATATCATGTCTACTTATCAAACCATCTTATTATTCTTTTCACAATTCAATATAAGTCCGTTATAAACACATAGGCAAACTGTTTCTTTTATCAATCTTAAGTGGTTATACTTAACTTCCCATAAGGCTAGTATAACTCTTAAGCTTCGCTTAAAAACCAATTAGTTCTCTTCTTAAAAATGATTCAAGATTCTTTTGAAATGCTTTCGATCTTTATTATTCGTGCTTAAGCCGAGGCATCATTGTAGTGTTATTCAGCTTAAGCCAGGCATCACGTAAGTATTATTCAGCTTAAGTCAAAGACATTGTCGTAGTTATATTTTAGTTAACACACGACGCTACCGCACTATATATATTGTAAAATATCATGCTTTAGGAAGAATCACATACCTTCTCAAATAAAACCACCGCCAAGTCAATATGTCACAATAGCAGAGTCACCATAATAGTCACATATATCTATCAAAGACTACTCAAGGTCATTCTAAACAGAGGTTCACAATTCTACTGAAAGTCTGGCAGCACTTCCCTACCCTGAGCTATATAAGTTCATCAGAAAACATTCCATGTAAGTACTTTGATTATTCTTCTTTAAACCCTTCTACGTGGTAATAGCTCAATTCTATTCGCAATATTCTTCTAAGTATTTAATACTTATTCTTATACTACTACAGATGTATTCTCTAATTCAAAAGAGGGTTAGGATTAGTTACCTCGATAAGCCCAATAATATCCTAGAAAAGTCATACCGAGCAAGGTTTTGCTCCTAAGTTGTATGCTCCATGAAACCTTAGAAGTTCTTCACAACTTCTACTAAGTACTAAGGTATTTGGGCTAGGTATTTTGGGCATTATAACAATACAAGAAGGCAACTTTTCTACCAAGTGAGGGTAGGTTTGGCTAGGCAGTGGGCCTCTACCAAACTACTAGGCTAGAGGGGGTGTATTCGCCAAGGGCCTTCACAAGGGAGGGAGGTGTTGACGAAAAGGCTACAATGGAGAGGAGAGGATTTTCAAGACTTGAAAGATTTGTGGACGAAGAACTCTTCATCTCTAAGGGTATTTATAGGTCAAGAAGTGGCCAACCAATGGCCAAGATTAAGACAAGTGCAAGGCAAGTGTAGTGAGGATTAACTATACACAAATATCCTACCAACTCTTGACTTGTGCACAAGGCACAAAAACGTGTTCACTATAGTCCAAATCGCCCAAACGGACGCATTTCAAGTCCATCAATCGGAGGGTGACAAGTGTCACCTCCCGCTGGTCCAAAATATTTCGCCTCTAAAAATCCGCAAAAATTAGAAATGGCATAGCGGAATTTACCCTACGAAGTCGTGGAAACGCTTCGCCTTAAAACTATTCGCTTGGTGAGTTGTGCCCAAAAAAACGCTTTGCCTAAACTTTAAGGCTAGACTTTTCAGACGTATTCCCCACGACGCATCTGAAATACGGGGTATAACATTCTCCCCTCCTTAGAAACATTCGTCCCGAATATTCCTTCCCAAGAAAGTTAACGATAAGATTCCTCATAACTTAAACAGTTGTAAATGCCACACACGGCCACAGAGCAACACTTAGGCAGAAACGATAACGAAAATTTACAAGTAGGAAAGTGAATTTACCCGAGGTGCTGGGAATAGCGAGATACTTCCGCCATGTCCTCCTCGCCCCACGCCATCTCCTCCTCGAGCTCGCTCCGCCACAAGACTTTGACTGGCCACGCCCTGGTCCGCAGACGCCTAACTCCGACGATCGACTATCGCTACGGAATCTCTCATACGATAACCCCTGGCCACCGACATCGCCAATCGTGTACCCTAGATGGATCCCCGATACATCTCCTCAAAGATAGATACGTGAAAACCGGATGCACCGCTCCAGACGGACGGCAGATTCAACTCATAGCAACCTTGCCTACCTCGCGACAACTGAAACGCCCAACGTACCTAGGGTCGAAGCCTTCTTCCCGATCTCATCACACCCTTCATGGGTGACACCTTTAGAAAACCCAATCATGAACCTCGAACTCAAGATGCCGACGACGATGATCTCGTGATACGACTTCGCCGACTCGAGTCCAATAGCCGCCTTGATAAGCTTCACCTTATCCATCGCTCGCTGTACTAAACCGTCCCACTAGCCGCACTCTCGCCCACATCGAACCAACCTATAGGCGATCCGCACTTCCTCCCATACAAGGCCTCATAAGGCGCCATCTCAATACCGAGTGGTAGCTATTATTATACGCGAACTCAACTAGAGGAAAATGATCCTCCCAACTACCATCGGTCAATAACACAGCTCGCAAAGATATCCTCGCAGTCCGATAGTGCGCTCGCCGTCCGTCTGCTCAGGATGAAATGCAGACTGTGCTCACCGCCCCTAAACCCTCTCGAAGCGACTCTCTGTTAGCCGTGAATCGGGCTCTCTCGATATGATCAAGTAGGACTCCATGCACCGACGATCTCTGATGTAAAGTCCGCATAATCCTCACCGGTAAAAGGTCGCCCCGACGGAAGAAAGTGGGCTGATTTCACACCGCCGACGATAACCCATATAGAATCATGTCTCTCCGAAAGCGCGAGGTAACCTCGCGATGGTCCATGTTGATTACCTCCCACTTCCGTGTCGGGATCTCAATCGCTCAGAATAAACCACCGTGCCTCGTGCTCTACCTTCACCGCCGACAACACGCACCGAGCTACGAACTCGCAACGCCCCTCTTCAAGCCATCCCACCAATACACGATCTAAGGTCGTCGTGGTACATCTTGGTCGCACTTGACGGATAGAGTAACGCGCTACCGCGTGCTTCCCAAGAACTCGCCAAGTCCTCAAACATCCGGAACACATACCGCTTTCAAACCTTAGCACCCCATCAAAGTACCTCAAAAGCGACCTTGCCTCACGTAAGAGTCAGATCACGATATCGAATCAAAGCCGGATCTCGAATCGCCGCTTCTTCACCTCCTCGACGACGGAAGACTCGCAACCTCACGAACTCTAACCCCATCGCTATCGTAATCAATCAAACGGACACCAAGGCTCGCTAATCGATGCAAATCACGAACCATGTCCTCCTCTCTTGCTGCACATCCGATAGGCTCCCATCGACCTACGACTAAGAGCATCCGCCACAACATCGCCTTCCCGTGGTACAGATATCAACATCGTAATACTTAAGCAACTCTAACCACCGCCTCTCGCCGTAAGTTCACTCTCCCGCCGTCAAGAAATACCGAGGCTCGTGGTCAGATAAATATCCACGCAACCCCATACAAATAGTGCCTCATCTTCAAAGCGTGAATCACTACCGCTAACTCCAAATCACGCGGGTAGTTCTCTCGTGTTTCTTCACCGCCGACGATATGCTATAACCCCGCCATGCCGCATCAACACACATCCCAACCCGATGCCCGACGATCACAATACACGATATAACCATCCGACCTCCGAAGAGTAAGAACGGGCGGCCGCCTCTTTTCAAGAATCGAAACCCCGCCACAAGCATCACCATCAAACTTGGCCGCTTCCGAGTCACTTAGTCAACGGTGCGTAGATAAGCAAACTTCTACGAACCGATAATATCCTCGCAAGGCCCGTAAAATCGCGAACTCTCGCTGAGTAAGAGTTCAGGCCAAGTCCCGATCGCTTCGATTCGCCGATTCACTCAATGCCATCACCATAATATGCCTAAGAAACGCCATCAAGTCAACCAAAACTCACATTTGGAAAACTTGGCGCATAATCACGGTCCCGAGAATCACAAGACATTTCAAATGCTCCGCATGCTCCCGCCTGAGCGAATAAACCAAGATATCATCAATGAACACTATCACAAACGTGTTCAAAAATGGTTTGAACACTCGTTCATCAAATCCATGAATACCGCCGAGCATTCGTCAACCCAAAAGACATGACCTCAACTCATAATGCCCGCACGTCCTCGAATGCAGCCTGTGGACATCCATCTCTCCGACTCGCACTGATGATAGCCCGATCGCAGATCAATCTCGAGAAACATCTCGCACTCGCAATCGGTCGAACAAATCATCAATCCCGGGAAGCGGGTATTCGTTTAATGGTCACCTTGTTCACCGCTCAGATCAACACACATGCGCAGCTGGCCCCGCCCTTCTTCTTCACGAACAATACCGCGCCCCCTGCGAGAAACACTAGGCCCGATGAAGCCCTTCTCCAAAGAAATCTCTAAGCCGATCCTTCAACTCTCTCAACTCGGCAGTGCCATTCTCAGATGGCGAATGGAAATAGGCCGAGTGTCCGCAATATGTCAATACAAACTCAATCTCCTCTCGTGAGGGATACCCGAGGTCATCCGAAACACGCCCGGAACTCACGACCATCGAATCGATCAAAATCTGGTACCGCAGCCTTCAGATCAAACACCCGAACGAGATGGTAGATATACCCTTCTCGCACTATCTTCCTAGCCTCGAGGTAGGAAATAAACCTACCCCTCTGCGATACCGCGCTCTCCCACTCAACAACCGGCCTCAGAAACCGAACTGCATTTACTTTCTCTTCATAGCTTACATTGGCGTAAGAAGCTAGCCAATCCATCCCCATGATCACGCCAAGTCAATCATCTCTAACTCTATCAAGCTCGCCAGGTCCGACGATCAAATGGTCACAGACAAGCTCTATATACCCGCCGAGCTACCATCGAATCACCCATCGCGTAGCTACCTCGAAAGTGGTTCATGGACTCGTGCTTTATCCCTATCCTACTAGCAACAAGTGGAGATATATAGGACAGAGTAGAACCCGATCTATCAAGGCATACACATCAAACCTGAACCGATAAAGTACCGCGATTTACATCAGTGAGGCCTCCCGATCCCGCTTACCGACAAAGCATAAATGCGGTTCTCGAGGACCGCTAGAATCGACCGCGCCACGCACTGCCACACTGCCGGCCCACGAGTACCTTGCCTCCGTGCGAGTAATCGCTTGGGATGAAGAAGACCCGCGAAAGAACTCAGAAGTCGACTTACCATCAAGATCGCCTTGGTCTGACAAGCCGCATAGTGACCCCGCCGCTACAATCAAACAAACTCCCGTAGCACCACAACTCCCGGCCGGGATCTACCGTGACGGCCACACCGGCGGGTGGTCCCGACGCCGCACTTCCGCCGCCTGACGCTCAAGTCCTCGGGGCCTCGCCGCTCAATATCTCCGGCCTGGCCGAGGACGGCGCAAGAGTGCTCGCTGGCCGGCCGTGGTACCCAGATCGCCGAGGCCGCCACCACGATAGCTACCAAAAGGCCCTCGCCGCCCCTTCTTCGCCGCTCACAACCCGCGGTCTCTACGCCTCACATCCAAGAGCACGAGCTCGCATGCGGTAATGTCCATACCCGGCCGAGAGAAACACCCGCATATGACTCGCCATATAGTCGCTTCAGCCCGTGACATAGCGTGCACCCTAACCTCCATATTCGCTACTAATGCCGACATATCGAGCCAATGAATCAAACTCGACATTGTACTCCCGACAAGGCGCCCTTCTCGCCTCAAGAGTAAAATCTATCACCGCGCCTCCTCATCCGCGAGGCAAGAAGTGAGCGAGGAAAGCCTCGAGAACTCATCCTGTAGCTGGGACGCGCGGTTTCCCCGATAACTCCTATGAATCAAACCAATCGATCGCGTATCACGCACCGACGCGAACCGGCGTCACAGACTTGCCTCTCGAGGCCTTGATCACCTCATGATCCTTCAAGCCGACGGATGAACTCCTCGCGATCATCCTCCGCCGACCAGAAAACTCGGGCGGCTACAACTCAAGAAATCTCAGAGCCTCAAACTATTCGCCTCTGTACCACGGCGCGACTGGCCGAGCTGAACTGAATCGCCGATCCAGCCTCTCTCGACGCCACAACTTTAGCCAATAGTCGGGCTATCTCTCTTGTACTCCTAACCTCCGCCTGTGCCGCGGGATGCGAGTGGTACCGTGGTCTCGCTGGGCCGGGCGGCGCCATAGAACTCGCCGCTGCCTCGTATAGATCGGGCCTCGAGCCCTCGTGACTTGTGTGTCTCGCTAGCGCCTCCTACCGCTGCCTTCTCGCCCGGTTGTCTTACGCGAGGCATAATCACATAGAAAGGAATACGTTAGAGGGGTCCAACCTATAACACATTTCTAAAGCACGATCTCGTAATGAGAAGAATGGAAACCAATCCTAAATATCTTATAGCCTCGACATTAGCGTGGTGCACAACACACCGATAATCAAGACTCTACTAGATACGGTCAGACACTTTCCGAGGATTAATCGCTCGATACTACTTTTGTCACGACTGCCCGGCCCGGATCGTGCCTTACCGGCACCCAAGTAGTCATACATCGTAGTAATCGGAAATATAAAGCAAGACATGAAACAGCTTTATAAAATAAGACACGCTTTACGTGAGAAAACATCGCTTTCTGGCATATATATATAAACATGGTTTAGCGCTACATCCGACATCGCATAACATGACTACAAACCTCTAAGGAAATATACAACTATGGCGGACAGTGGTTCCGCCATACCCCGATCAGCATAAAACTATCTACAACAGTGAGATCATACCCAAAAGCAGAGCCTCCTAAAAGACGGAGCTCCCGACACCAACGTAGAGATCCTAAGAATGTGGATCTAGCACTGCCGCTGCCCTTACCGCAGATGAACGCAGCCTCAAGGAGGTCAAGATAACAGTACTAAGTATATGAAATCAGAAATACTTAAATGAAACATATCATTTTAAAAAAACAGCTTTTGCAAGATGTATGAAACAACTAAGGAAACCGCATATAGCCACATCACAAACAAGAGCAGAATAGGTAAATCAGAATGTGTCTTTTCTAGGTCGCGAATGATCAAGCAGGCCACTGCCCGTAGATCACCATGCAAGCCTAACTCGACTCCCAGAGTCCGCATAGGCCAATCACATAGGCCCGCATAGGGTACATAACCCCGCATCGAGGGTAGCTACTCTCGCATCGCCCCGACTCGCCGTCCGCACGGCCACATAGACCGCATGAGGTATAACCCCGCACACTAACCTCGAACTCCCAGAGTTCGCATAGGTCCCTTGACCCGCATGAGGTATTCTCAATCACGGTCCTGCATCACCGAAGTCTACCCCGCAGACGGAGGCGCTTTAACCCCTGCATATGTCAAGAGCGAGCGATGCTACACTAACCTAACAAATTATCGTTAAACAACACAAGCACAACAAGAATACTTTTTCACAAACGCTACAAGACACTAACACACATAGCATCATATCATGTCTACTTATCAAACCATCTTATTATTCTTTTCACAATTCAATATAAGTCCGTTATAAACACATAGGCAAACTGCTTTCTTTATCAATCTTAAGTGGTTATACTTAACTTCCCATAAGGCTAGTATAACTCTTAAGCTTCGCTTAAAACCAATTAGTTCTCTTCATAAAAATGATTCAGATTCTTTGAAATGCTTTCGATCTTTATTATTCAAAGCTTGCCAGGCATCGCTGTAGTGTTATTCAGCTTAAGCCGTGAGGCATTGCCGTAAGTATTATTCAGCTTAAGTCAAAGACATTTCCGTAGTTATATTTTAGTTAACACATGTACGCTCACCGCATTATATATATTGTAAAATATCATGCTTTAGGAAGAATCACATACCTTCTCAAATAAAACCACCGCCAAGTCAATATGTCGCTACAGCAGAGTCACCATAATAGTCACAGATATCTATCAAAGACTACTCAAGGTCATTCTAAACAGAGGGTTCACAATTTACTGGAAAGTCGGGCAAGACTTCCCTACCCTGAGCTATATAAGTTCATCAGGAAAACAAATTCTATGTAAGTACAGCTTGATTATTCTTCTTTAAACCCTTCTATCGTGGTAATAGCTCAATTCTATTCTCGCAATATTCTTCTAAGTATTTAATACTTATTCTTATACTACTACAAAGATGTATTCTCTAATTCAAAAGAGGGTTAGGATTAGTTACCCTGTAAGCCCAATAATATCCTAGAAAAGTCGCTACCGAGCAAGGTTTTGCTCCTAAGTTGTATGCTCCAATGAAACCTTAGAAGTTCTTCACAACTTCTACTAAGTACTAAGGTATTTGGGCTAGGTATTTTGGGCATTATAACAATACAAGAAGGCAACTTTTCTACCAAGTGGGGGTAGGTTTTGGCTAGGCAGTGGGGCCTCGCCAAACTACTAGGCTGTAGGTGTATTCGCCAAGGGCCTTCACAAGGAGTGGGGAGGTGTTGGACGAAAAGGCTACAAGGGAGAGGAGAGGATTTTCAAGACTTGAAAGATTTGTGGACGAAGAACTCTTCATCTCTGGGGGGTATTTATAGGTCGAAGTGGCCAACCAACGGCCAAGATTAAGACAAGTGCAAGGCAAGTGTAGGTGAGGATTAACTATACACAAATATCCTACTAACTCCTCGACTTGTGCACAAGGCACAAAAACGTGTTCACTATAGTCCAAATCGGCCCAAACGGACGATTTCAAGTCCATCAATCGGAGTGTGACAAGGTCGCCTCCCGCTGGTCCAAAATGTTTCGCCTCTGAAAAATCCGCAAAATTAGAAATGGCATAGCCGAATTTACCCTACGAAAGTCGTGGAAACGCTTCGCCGAAACTATTCGCTTTGTGAGTCGTGCCCAAAAAAACGCTTTGCCTAAACTTTAAGGCTAGACTTTCAGACGTATTCCTCACGCACGCACTGGAAATACGGGTATAACAACATGTTGTCGCCTCCCGCTGGTCCAACGTCGCGCCTCTCTAAAAATCCGCAAAAATTAGAAATGACATAGCCTAATTTATCCTACGCGAGTCGTAAAACGCTTCATTTAAAAACGACTCTAAACGCGTCAGGTACAAAGTGGAATTCGCCCAAGCCAACTGAGTGGGGTGACACGTGTCGCCGCCCTACTGGCCCAAAATATTTCATCTTCCTGAAATATCCACAATGGCCAAAATCTCAAAACAAAGCTGGCTCCCACAAAACCAGAATTTCTCAGGCCCCACGTGACCATTTCCAAAATAAAATTCCATAATTTCTAATATTCCAAGAAGTCCGACACCAAACTGGGAATCCACCCCATTAACGAACCTTTTTCCTTCACAAAACCTAAACTTTTCCGTGGAAAATCACCACTTTCTTCCTTTCCACTTCAATGTCGATTCTCGCACGCACGCCCTCGATACATACCCCAAACTACTGGTATAACATTCTCCCCTCCTTAGAAACATTCGTCCCGAATGTTCCTTCTAGGCCTCAAAACAGACAGGCGACAGTATAGTCCTTACTGCTATACTTATGGAAACAACCATGCCACACCTGGCCACCACACAACAAGCGCACATACTCATCTCCAAGTCCACGAAGAATCACCTCTATCACGAACGTTCCTACTAGAGGTCTAAAAAGATACTCCCTTCGCACCTACTCTTTACAAACGAAATGATCACACCTATGCCTGTAATACATGCCCGCTTCCTCCCATACCACTTTGCCTTACTCATCGTACCCTTCTCGTACACTCGAACTCTTCCTTATCACTTACCATGTTTCGAGCATCGCTTCCCACCGACTCGAGCCGCTAATAACCTCTTCTCGATAAGCTCCACCCTATCCACGCCCGCAACAAGTACGAACCAACCGTCGCACCTTGCTTACATCGAATCAATCGATCGGCAATCTTACACTAGCACTTATAAAAGGCTCCAAACGGTGACACCGAATACCAAATGGTAGCTATAATATATAACTCAACAAGAGGCTAAGAGTCCTTACACCTACTCCCAAATCCAACCACTTGCCCGAGCGAACGCGACACCAGATTCACCAGTTCCTAACCTTGCCTCGTAACTCTTCCAGAAAGAAACACTGTAGCTTGACTCCCCGTCACCATAAGGCGAAGGTAGGCACCTGCAGCCTTACAACCTTCTTGAAATAATCATCTCGCAACTTACTACCGAGTACACCCGCTTGACTAAAAGATAAGGCGTCAACCTCATCGCCCGACCATCGATCAACGCATCCACGAACTCGCATAATGGTTAACTAAACTCGCCTAACACCTCGTGATCCTCGACACAAAGCGACCACCACAACCGAATTTATCACCAAACAGTATGCTGGTCGACCGCAACACTACTCAACCCGACCCTAACAATCTCACTAATCACGCATTTAAAACCTAGCGGCCTTCTAAGCTCAACTGCCCTCTTTCGCTTCACAACACTCAAGGATTCATCCCACAAAAATATCTCACGATACTATGCACCTCGAGCAAGTGGTCAAACACGAAATAATTCTTTACCAAAGACGGCCTCGCCTCTAAGGTCTCTACGTATAATATTCTAAGGCTCCCACTCTCTCTATCCCCAATCTTACCAAAGTTAACTAAAAATAATTCTAATCACACTAACACCATGTTAACCGAAACAATACTTTAAGATATTCGTGATCTTACTATACATATAAATCTCTAAAGCGGTTAAGGATATACCAGATCTACGCCGCACTTTCCCTAGGTCGCCTAGTCAATCCCGCTCGGGCGATACCGTGGGCGTGATGAACTATCCACCGACTCGGGCCGAGTCCCTACATCCCCGCCAACTCGTTGGACAATTTCGCAAAATGGCCCCGCTGGCCGCAAACAAAACAAGCCGCCGCAGGCACGACACTCCCACGATGACATCGACCACAACGCCACACCGGCGCCGTGGCCTCGCTAACACCCCTCCTCTCGTAACCACCGCATCCACAATCGATCCGTAGGTCGAGCCTTCCTACTGCATCCTTCCTCATGTAACATTCCTCGCCATATGGCCCTCGACGGCCGCAATAAAACAAGCACGAAAGACGGCACTTCCCGACGACGCCGCCACACCGCGAACACCGAGGAAAATCAACTCGCGAGGGACACTCAGACCGGGCGGAGGCGCATGTCTAATTGGCCGAGGCGGTTCGCCGAGAGTTACCAAATGATCCCGCCAAACGGCCCTCTTCTCACGATCTTGTTTAACTGCCGATTCTACCTCTCTCACCACGCACATAACTCAACGCAAGCCCGCTCGCCCTCGATCAAGAGCTACTCCTCACAACCCTTCTTTAGATAAGCATCAATATCCTTGGTATACCGGCATAAAATACTCTTTCGCTGCCAAGTCCTTGCTAGTAATGTGGCCGCCTCCTTCCAATCCATATTTTCGCTTCCAAGTCGTGGAATCAAGGTCCAGATGTCATGGCCGCAGAGGAATCGCCGCCGTACAAACTCACGTTGGCGACGCCTCGTAACTCCTCGCACAAGCATCACCTCAGTGATGATCGGGCCTGTGCCCTTCTAAATCTCTCAGATTTACTCGCAGCCTCCTTCGCCGCTTCGCTCTTCTCCTGCGTCAAGGCGCGAGGCATAATCGTAAAGGAAAGGAATACGCAGGGGTCCAACTTATAACACCTCTAAAGCACGATCTCAGAGTGAGAAGAATGGAAACCAATCCTAAATATCCTATAGCCTCCTCGACATCGGTGGTGCACAACACACCGATAATCAAGACTTACTAGATACGGCTCAGACACTTTCCGAGGATTAATCGCTTCGATACTACTTTTGTCACGCACTGCTCGGCCCGTGATCGTGCCTTACCCGCACCCAAGTAGTCATACATCGTAGAAATCACGGAAAATAAAACAACCAAAATATGAAACAAGATAAATAAGACACGCTGGAAAAGTTGCCTTTTCGCATATATGTATATAAGTACCCCAAACGAATAGCTACATCCCAACCTTACAACAGTCTACATGCACTCTAAGAGTTTAAACAACAATGGCGGACAGGCCCCGCCATACCCCGAATACAAATATCTACAACGACAGGGACCATACCAAAATGCTAAGCTTCCGAGAAACTGAGCTTTCCTAACGTCAAACGGTGATCCTAAGAACTGGATCAACAAGGAGTACCTTTACTCGCTGCATGAACGCAGCCCCGTAAGGAGGTCGCATAACAGTACCAAGTATGTAGTTGAAAATACTGAAATGAAATCATAGTAGTCTATATAAAGGTGAGACATGTATGATAACCAAAACTACAGCTACAAGAAATAAACAAATATGTCAAGTCGTGACTCACGCCTCAAAGTCATCATAAAACCGCACGGTAAGTACGAGGGCATAGCCGACTACTACAAACCCCGCATAACAAGGTCAGAATCAGATCATGAGATCCGTTTGCATCATTACATGATCAAAGCCGCCACTCGCCCCGCAGATCTAATGCGCGCTCAGCCCCGAACTTTCCGTAGCCCGCACGGGCCACCCAATGGCCCGCATGAGGTATTCCCTCGCATCGAGGGTAGCTACTCCCTAGCCGCCCCGACTCGCCGTCCGCATGGCCACAAAGACCGCATGACCACAAGGGCCGTGATACTAACTCGAACTCCCGTAGCTCCGCAAGATAGGCCATACTGCACTGCATAAGGTATTCTCGAATCATAGTCACTAGACCCGCCGAGTCTACCTCGCAGACGGAGGCGCTTAACCCCTAATCACGAGTGATATAATATCAACATGACATTTTTATCGTTAAACAACCTAAGCACAATAAGTGGAAAACCTCTATACAAACATCATAAAGATACTAACTCACGAGCATCCTAACACGCTTACTTATCAAGTCAACAAGAAAGTATTACAAGACTATCACAAATCAATACAATCAAGTTATTCACACAAGGTACTTTCTACATTATGCTAACAAGTTCGGTTTTAGCCCCAAAGTACTTTATGTATTACTCTTTAAAAGATCCGCTTTTCACAAAAGTCACACAATACCCGTAGTATAAAAAAAGAGTGATTATCTTTTGAAGTAAATCAACACATTTCTCTTTGTAAAATCAAGTAACAACATTCTTTTCCCAACGCTTAAGTTTGCCTAATTTCAATTACTCAAGTTTCTCATTTTCAAAGGTTTCGTAGTTCATAGCTTTAACTTTAAAACAATTTGAGAAACATATACCCTAAGTGTGAGTAGTTATTATTATTCAGAATAATCTTGTTACAAATGCCATGATCTAGTAAATGTAATATCATTTTGTCTCATCTTAGCTCCTATGCAGATGGAAGTTTCTATTGGTTTTAATAATACTTTATTAGTCAAAATAATTCTTTATTAGCGCCGTGGTTTGTTCGACATTTATTCTCGACAGAAACATCATTCCTTTGAAAACCAAAAATACTATTTACTCAATGAACGAGGTTTCACACTTTTTAACAAAATTCATATTAGTATAATAAGTCAAGTCTCTTATTTCCTAAAATCAATAAATCGCTTTTTTATCACTTGCCGTTATACCTAACTTCCCATAAAGCTAGTATAACTCTTAAGCTTTTAAAACCAAGTGTTACTCTTCTTAAAAAAGGTTTCTTAATTCTTTTGAACTACTTCGCATTCTTTTTATTCAGTGCTTAAGTCCGAAGACATTGCTGTAATTATTATTCAGGCTTAAGTCCGAAGACATTGCCGTAATTATTATTCAGGCTTAAGTCCGAAGACATTGCCGTAATTATTATTCAGGCTTAAGTCCGAAGACATTGCCGTAATTATTATTCGCTAACACACGCACGCTCACCGCATCTATATACATATTTATTTAAAATATCATGCTCAAGAGTATAGGAAGAATCACATACCTTCTCTACAAATCCACCGCCAAGTCAATATGTCGCGCAGCAGAATCGACTCTATAATACCAACACGCCTATCAACGCCCGCATCAGATCGTACAAAGCTCTAAGCAGAGGGTTCGTTATTTTACGGACATTTGGGCAGCATTTCCTACCCTGAGCTACTCAAGTTCATCGTGAAAACAAATTCATGTAAGTACGCTTCTATTATTCATCTTTAAACCCTTCTATCGTGATAACAGCTTAATTCTATTCTTTAATATCCTTCTAAGTATTTAATACTTACTCCTATACTTCTACAAGATATATATTCTAATTATAAAAGGAGGATAAGGTTATTTACCCTGTAGCCCAATAATATCCTAGATCAAAGTCACCGAGCAAGGTTTAGCTCCTAAGTTGTGCGCTCCAGAACTCCAAGAAAACCTTGTAGTTCTTCACAACTTCTACTAAGGACTATGGATTTGGGCTAGTAATTGGGCATTATAACAATACTAAGGCAACTTTTCTACCAAGGGAGTGGTAGTATTTCTGGCCAGGCTAGCTTATGGGGTTGTTTCTCGCCAGTGGCTTCTCAAAGGGGAGGTGGTTTGGACGAAACAACAAGAGGGAGAGGGAGGATTTGAGACTTAGAAAGATCGCTCAATTTAGATGAAATAACTCTTCAACAAGTGGTATTTATAGGTCATGGACGGCCAACCAATGGCCAAGATTATGCCAAGTGCAAGGCAAGTGTAGGGTGAGGATTTAGGCAAGTGTCCTTGGCCAACTTGCACACAAAATATCCTACCAACTCCAAGACAAAATAAGCCAACCCAATCGCCCTATCACTACATGACATCCACCAATGAGAGGTGACAAGTGTCGCCTCTCGCTGGTCCAACGTGTTGCGCCTCTCTAAAAATCCGCAAAAATTAGAAATGACATAGCCGGAATTTATCCTACGCGAAGTCAGTAAAACGCTTCGCGAAAAACGACTCTAAACGCAAAGGCCAGGTACAAAGTGGAATTCGCCCAAGCCAACTACAGTGGGTGACACGTGTCGCCTCCTACTCGCCCAAAATATTTCATCTTCCTGGAATATCCACAATGGCCGAAATCTCGAAAACAAAGCTGGCCCTACAAAACCGTGAATTTCCCCGTGGCCCCACGTGACCATTTCCAAAATAAAATTCCATAATTTCTAATATTCCAAGAAGTCCGATACCAAACTGGGAATCCAATTCCCATTAACGAACCTTTTTCCTTCACAAAAACCGGAAACTTTTCCGTGGAAAAATCACCTCTTTCTTCCTTTCCAATTTCAATGTCGTATTCTCGTACGTACGTCCTCGTATACATACCCTGAAACTACGGGGTATAACAACGGCCTTACATCTAAGGTGTTATACCCCGTATTTCCAGAGTATGTACGTAAAGGAATACGTACAAAAAGTTTGGTCTTAAAGTTAGGCCTTGGACGATTTTTTAGGCACAACTCACAAAGCGAACAGCTTTTCCGACGTAAACGCTTCCATTTTCAGAGGATAAATTCGCCATGTCATTTCTAATTTTTATGATTTTTCCGAGAGACGAACACTTTGACCAACGAGAGGCTACACTTGCCACCCTCTCATCGTGGACTTGTCACGCAATAGGCCGAATGGACGCACCATCCTTGTCATAAAGTTGGTTAGATATTTTGTGTGCAAGTTGGCTAGGTACACTTGCCCTAATCTCGACCTTACACTTGCCTAGCACTTGGCTAAATCTTCGCCATTGGTCACATGTCTTGACCTATAAATACCCTCTGAGACGAAGAGTTCTTCATCCACAAAAGCTTTCCAAGTCTAAAAATCCTTCCCTCTCCCTTTGCGAGCAATTCCAACACACCCTCCCCTCGGTAGCTCGCCGAGGCTACCCCACCCCTAGCCTAGCCGAAACCTACCCCTCCCTTGGTAGAAAAGTTGCCTTCTTGTATTGTTATAATGCCCAAAATACCCTAGCCCAAATACCTTAGTACTTAGTAGAAGTCATGAAGAACTTCTAAGGCTCTCGAGCATACAACTTGTGAGCAAAACCTTGCTCAGCGCCGACTTTTCTAGATATTATTGGGCTTACCGAGGTAACTAATCCTAACCCTCTTTGAATTGTGAGAATACTTACTGCTGTAGAATAAGAATAAGTATAAATACTTAGAAGGTTATTAAGGAATAGAATTGAACTGTAACACCTGTAGTGGTATAAAAGAAGAATATACGAATCAGATTTACATAGGATCGCTTTCACAAGAGACTTATATAGCTCACCTAGGGTTGTGCCGCCCGACTTTCCGTAGAATCGAGGACCCTCTGCTTAGAATGACCTACGTAATAGTCTAGACTTTGATAGATATCTGTGACTATTATAGCTGATTCTCTCATACACATACTCGACTCAAGTGTGTGGATTTCACGGTATGTATGTGATTCTTCCTAAAGCATGATATTTTACAATATGTATATAGTACTAGACGCATACGTGTTAATCGAATAATACTTACAAGAATGCCTCACGCTTAAGCTCGATAATACGTGACGCAATGCCTCACGCTTAAGCCTCAATAATAAAGAATCAAAACATTTCAAAAGGACTATCAACCATTTTTTTACGTAAGAGAATTAATTGGTTTCTCAAATGTGCTTAAGAGTTATACTAGCTTTATGGGAAGTTAAGTATAACCACTTAAGATTGATAAAAGAAACAAGTTGCCTATGTATTTCTAATGCACTTATATGAAATTGTGAAAAGAATAATAAGATGGTTTGATAAGTAGACATGACATGTTGCATGTGTGTTAGTACCTTGTAACGCTTGTATAAGTGAGTATCCTTGTTGTATTTATGTTGTTTAAAGATAAGTCGCTATGTTAGTGTACTATCACTCACCTTCGAGATGATACCGAGGTTGTCGCCTCCGACGCGGTAGACTCAAAGCGTCCGGGACCATGATTCGAGAATACCTCACGCGGTCCAGGGCCTACGCGAGCTACGAGAGTTCCGTGTTAGTATGCGGGTTATGCCTCACGCGGCCTATGTGGCCATGCGACAATGAGTCCAGATTTACGCCGAGGAGTAGCACTCGACGCGGGTTATACCTCACGCGCCCACGCGAAGGCCTACGCGACTCGAGTCCAGGATTAGGCTTGCAGAACGAGGATACGGGCGAGTGGCCCTGCTTTCGATCATTCGCAGCCAGACAAGACGACATGCTTACCTATTGTTGCTTTGTTTGTGATGTGGCACTATGCGCGCTTCTCGTTGTTTCACACATATTTGTAAACCGGTTTTAAAATGATATGTTTTCATTTAAGTACTTTACGCTGCATACTTAGTACTTGTAATCGACCTCCTTCGGGCCGCTCATGCCGCAGTAAGGGCAAGCAGTGCTAGATCCGCATCCTCAGATCTCTACGCAGCGCCGTGAGCTCCATCTCTTCCGAGGCTCTACTTTTGGTATGATCTCCCGTTGTAGATAGTTTTTGTACAGCCAGGTATGGCGGCCCCGTCCCGCCATAGTTGTATATTTCCTCAGAGGTCTGTAGTCATGTTGTACAGTCGATGTAAATCGCTAAAACATGATTATATATATACGCCGAAAGGCGATGTTTTCTCACATATCTCGTGTCTTGTTTTATAAATCGCTTCATGTCTTGCTTTATGTTTCCGCCGACACTGATGTATGACTACTGGTGCCCCTTGCATGGCACCACGCCCCGAACGGTCGTGACAAAAGTGGTATCGTGAGCGCTTAATCTCTGAAAGTGTCTACGCATCGTATCTAGTAGTCTCGATTATCGCAAGGCACCACACCAATAATCGTGAGGCTATAGGATATTTAGGATTGGTTTCGCTCTTCTCATTCCGAGATCGCGGCTTTAGAGCCGTGTTATAGGTCGACCTCTAACGTATTCCTTTCCTATAACGCTTATGCCTCCACGTAAGGCAACCCGCCCGTGGCGGCAAGGCACCGAGGAGTCGCTAGCAGACACCCAGAGTCACGAGGGCTCGTGCCCGCCATACCGTAGACGGCGAAGTTCTATGACGCCGCCGCCCCAAAGAGACCACAAGACCCACACCTCCCGCCCCACACCGGGGCGAGGAGTTAGTGGTACAAGGAGACGGCCCACCTTTGACAAAGTCAGGCCCGACACGGAGAGGCCGACGCGCAGCCTGGCCCAGCCCAAAGGCTGGCCGCACCATCTGCTCACCCGAGGCAGAGTTTGAGGCTACGAGACTTCGAGTCAGAGTTCACGAGTTTTACGGATCGAGGCCGAGGATGATCCGCAGGAGTTCATCCGCCGCCTTCAGAGGATTTTGAGAGCGATCGTATGCCGAGACCGAGTCCGCGGATCTTTGGTTCACATAGGTCGCGGATACCGCAGCCGATTGGTTTGATTCACGGAGTTATCCCGGGAGAGCACGCGCCCCCGCCTACTGGGATGAGTTCTCGCAGGCTTTCTCACTCACTTCTTGCCTCCACAGACGGCGAGGGCGCGGCCGATAGATTTTTACCATCGAGGCGCAGAGGACGACCGCCGTGAGTACAACGCCGAGTTTGATTCATTGGCTCGATATGTCCCAAAGATTGTAGCAGATATGAGGATAGGTGCACCGCTATGTCACCGGCTAGACGACTATATGGCCGAGTCACGCAGGTGGTTTCTCTCCACCGTATGGACATTACCCGCACGCAGCTCACGCCGATGCGGCGAGCGCAGAGGTCGACGAGCGACAGACAGCAGCAGGTTAAGGCCAGACGGAGGGTCTTCGTGGTTATCGTGCGGGCGGCCTCAAGAAGAGCCTAGATTCGCACCACGCCCAAAGACAGAGCACTCCCGCACCGCCCTCAAGACACGCACGCTGAGGGCGCACTGCGCCCTGTGGCTTCGTGACGCCCAGTGGTAGCAGAGGATCGCCGACGGACCACCCCAGCCAGGCCGATGCGCAGATCCCATTACGGAAGTGTGGTACTACTTTTGAGCTTGTTACGCCAGGGCCAGCAGGTCACTTTGGCGGACCGTCCGACCGGGGCAACACGTGGTAGGCTCACCTTCTCGCTGCCGCTCATCATCTCCTACAGCTTACTCGCCCGAGGGCGTGGTGCTCATGGGTCAGAGGTCGCGCAGCAGGCCGTGGCTCGTCTCAGCCTAGCGGTCCTCGTAACCGCATTTATGCTTTGTCCACCGACAGATCGTGAGGCCTCACCGATGTCGCCAGGTACCTTATCGGGCCGGGTTTGACGTGTATGCTTTGATAGATCCGGTTCTACTGGCCCCATATATCTCCCTTGTTGCTAGTAGATGTGGATAGAGCCCGAGTCCATAGACCCTTTCGAGGTAGCTACGCCAATGGGTGATTCAGTAGCTCACGTATATAGAGCTTGTCCCGTGATCATTTACGCCGCCGACCGCCGACTTGATAGAGTCGAGATGATTGACTTCGACGTGATCACGGGACGGATTGGCTAGCTTCGCCACGCCAATGTAGACCGCAGAGAGAGAATAGTACGGTTCCGCTTCGGCGAGCCATTGTCGAGCGGGAGGAGCACCAGACGCCGGCGGTAGGTTTATTTCCTACCTCGCTAGGAAGACGGTGCGTATGGTATATCTACCATCTCGTCGTGTTTGATAATCAAGTCGCGTACCAGATTTTCCGGCCCAAAGAGTCACGAGTTCCCGCACGTGTTTCCGCACGACCTTCCCGCATCCTCCCGAGGAGATCGAAGTTTTGTATAGACAGCAGCGATACTCCTATTTCCATTCCGCCATACGTAACGGCACCCGCCGAGTTGAGAGTCAAGGATCACCTTAGGATTTGCTAGAGAAGCGGCTTCATTAGGCCTAGTGTTTCTCCCGGGAGCGCCAGATTGTTCGCAAGAAGGACGGACGCCGCATACGCTGTTGATTACAAATTAACAAGGTGACCATTAAGAACAGATACCCTTCCTAGGATTGATGATTTGTTCGACTACCGTGGTGCGTAGATGTTTCTCCAAGATTGATCCGCGATCGCTATCATCAAAGTAGTCGAGAGGCGATGTCCCTAGATCGCATTCCGACCCAGACGCATTATGAGTTCGTGGTCATGTCTTTGTTGACCAATGCTCCCGCCAGATTCATGGATTTGATGAACCGAGTGTTCAAACCATTTTTGACACGCTTCAGATAGTGTTCATCGATGATATCTTCGTTTATTCTCGCCAGAGCAGAGCACGCGAGTATTTGGCGATCAGGCCGACGCTTCTCCAGACTCAGAACAGACGCCAAGTTTTCCAAACGTGAGTTTTGCTGACTTCAGCGCTTTCTGGGCATATTGTCGGCCGACGGCATTCGAGTTGATACGCCAAGATCGAGGCAACAGACTTGGCCTGCACCTACTACTCCGGCGCAGGTTCGCAGCTCGGGCCTCGCAGGTATTATCGCGCGTTCAGGAGAAGTTTGCTTCTATCTTCGCACCATTGACTAGGCCGACTCGTGGCAGCCAAGTTTCAGCGGATCGATGCCAGGAGCGGTTTCCAGCTGTCGAAGAGAGACCGACGACCGCCTCGCTTCTTACTTCCGCAGGTCCAGATGGTTATGTCGTATCGTGACGCGCCGTGCATCGGGTTGGGATGTGTTGACGCAAAGATGGCAGAGTTATAGCATATGCATCCCGACACCAAGAAACACGCAGGAACTACCCCACCCATGATTCGAGTCGGCACCGTGATTCACGCCAAGATCCGAGGCACTATTTGTACGGGTTCACGTGGATATTTTTACGCACCACAAGAGCCTCCAAGATATCTTCACCGCAGGAGCCGAACTTACGATGCAGACGGTGGTTAGAGTTGCTTAAGGATTACGACGTGACATCCCGCACTACCCGCAAGGCCAATGTCAGGCGTACGCCTTAGTCGTAGTCGACGGGGAGCCCATCGACGCGCAAAGAGAGCAGGCGGACATGGTTCGTAATTTGCACCGCCAGCAAGCCTCGTGTCCGCTTGATTGATTCTCGATAGCAATGGGGTTAGAGTTCGCGAGGTTGCCGAGTCTTCCATCGCTGGCGAGGCAAGAGGCAACAGCCGAGGATCCAGCTTTGATTCGATATCGCGATACGCCTCTTCGCGAGGCGCGGTCCTGAGGTAGCACCACGGGTGCTAAGGTTCGAGGGCGTGTTGTGTGTTCCAGATGTTTCGTGACTTCGCAGCAGTTCTCGGGAAGCACACACAAGCATTTATCCATCCGGTCGACTCAAGATGTACCACGACCTTAGATCCGTGTATCGCGGACGGCTCAAGCAGGACGCCGCAGAGTTCGTAGCTCAAAGCCCGCGTTGTCGCGCAGCGAAGGCAGAGCACCGCAGACCCGTGGTTTGTTACAGCGATAGAGATCCCGACTGGAAGTGGGAGGTAATCAACATGGACTTCATCACAGATTACCTCGCACTCGTATGAGACATGATTCTATACGGGTTATCGCCGACAGTCGACGAAATCAGCCCACTTTCTTCCCGCCGTGACGACTTTTTCTACCGAGGATTATGCCGCACTTTACATCCGAGAGATCGCCGATCGCATGGAGTCCCTACTTCGATCATATCGCATGCAGGAGCCCGCCATTTACCAACTTCCTGAGGTCCTTCCAGGGTTTAGGACGCAGTGAGCCCGAGCATCGCATTTCATCCACGCATGCATCGGACAGCAGAGCGCACTATCCGCACTTCGAGGATATGTCGAGCCCGGTTATTGACTTCAGCAGTAGTTGGGAGGATCATTTGCCTCTAGTTGAGTTCGCAGATAATAATAGCTACCACCCAAAGATTCGACGGCGCCTTACGAGGCCTTGTACGAGGAAGTGCAGATCGCCTATAGGTTGGTTCGAGGTGGGCGAGGTGCAATGGGACCAGACGGTGCAGCAGGCCGGATAAGGCGAAGCTTATCCGAGAGCGCTATCGACAAATTTCGTAGTCGATGAAGTCGATGCAGATCATCGCCGCCGACATCCGAGTTTGCAAATACGATTGGGTTTTCTCGCGCCACCCACGGCGGTGTGATGAGATTCGGAAGAAGGAAACTCACCAAGGTACATCGGGCCGCTTCGCATTGTCCGCAGGCAGTGCAAGGTTGCCTACGAGTTCGATCCGCCGTCCGATCCGAGGCGCGCATCCGTGTTTCACGCTTTACGCCGGCGAGATGATCGGATCCATCTAGTGGTACATCCGATTGACGATGTCCAGTGACCGGGGGTTATCGATGAGGAGATTCCCATAGCGATAATCGATCGCCGTGTTAGCGCTCATGACGGCGGACGTGGCTTCCGCCAAAGTCTTGTGGCGAACGAGCTCGTGAGGAGAAGACGCGGAAGCCGGCGAGGACATGAGGCGTAAGTATCCTCACCGCTCCCACCCTCCGTAATTCACTTTCCTACTTGTAAATCTTCATTATCGCTATGCCTAAGTGTTGTTTATGGTCGCGTGGCTTTTGCAAACTGCTTAAGTTTTGAAGAACCTTATCGTTATCCTGCTCAAAGGAACATTCGACGAATGTTTCGGCGAGGAGAATGTTATACCCCGTATTTGCAGTATGTACGTAAAGGAATACGCATAAAAAGTTTGGTCTTAAAGTTAGGCCTCGACGATTTTTTAGGCACAACTCACAAAGCGAACAGCTTTTCCGACGTAAACGCTTTCCACAAATTTCGTAGGATAAATTCGCCATGTCATTTCTAATTTTTATGGATTTTTCCGAGAGACGAACACTTTGACCAACGAGAGGCGACACTTGCCACCCTCTCATCGTGGACTTGTCACGCAATAGGGCCAATGGACGACCATCCTTGTCATAAAGTTGGTTAGATATTTCAGTGCAAGTCACAGGTACACTTGCCCTAATCTCGACCTTACACTTGCCTAGCACTTGGCAAATTCGCCATCGGTTGGCCATGTCTTGACCTATAAATACCCTCTCGAGATGAAGAGTTCTTCATCCACAAAAGCTTTCCAAGTCTAAAAATCCTTCCTCTCCTTTGTGAGCAATTCATCCAACACACCCCCTCCCTCGAGAAGCTTCGCCGAGGCTACCCCACCCCTAGCCTAGCCGAAACCTACCCCCTCCCTGGTAGAAAAGTTGCCTTCAGTATTGTTATAATGCCCAAAATACCCTAGCCCAAATACCTTAGTACTTAGTGAAGTTGTGAAGAACTTCTAAGGTTTCTCGAGCATACAACTTGTGAGCAAAACCTGCTCAGCGCGACTTTTCTAGGATATTATCAGCTTACCGAGGTAACTAATCCTAACCTCTTTGAATTGTAGAATACTTATCACAGTAGAATAAGAATAAGTATAAATACTTAGAAGGTTATTAAGGAATAGAATTGAACTGTAACACCTAGAAGCGGTATAAAAGAAGAATATACGAATCAGATTTACATAGACTGCTTTCACAGAGACTTATATAGCTCACCGGTAGGTCAGGCGCCCGACTTTCCGTAGAATCGAGGACCTCTGCTTAGAATGACCTACGTAATAGTCTAGACTTTGATAGATATCCGTGACTATTATAGTCGATTCTTCAAGGCACATACTCGACTGGTGTGGATTTCACGGTAGGTATGTGATTCTTCCTAAAGCATGATATTTTACAATATGTATATAGTACGGTAGACGCATACGTGTTAATCGAATAATACTTACTTGAATGCCTCACGCTTAAGCTCGATAATACGTGACGGAATGCCTCACGCTTAAGCTCGAATAATAAAGAATCAAAACATTTCAAAAGGACTATCAACCATTTTTTTACGTAAGAGAATTAATTGTTTTCAAATGTAAGCTAAGAGTTATACTAGCTTTACGGGAAGTTAAGTATAACCACTTAAGATTGATAAAAGAAACAAGTTGCCTATGTATTTCTAATGCACTTATATGAAATTGTGAAAAGAATAATAAGATGGTTTGATAAGTAGACACGACATGTTGCATGCTGTGTTAGTACCTTGTAACGCTTGTATGTCGGTATCCTTGTTGTACTTATGTTGTTTAAAGATAAGTCGTTATGTTAGTGTACTATCACTCACCTCGAGACGATACCGAGGTTGTCGCCTCCGACGCGGTAGACTCAAAGGTCCGGGACCATGATTCGAGAATACCTCACGCGTCCAGTGGGGCCTACGCGAGCTACGAGTTCCGTTAGTTGCGGGTTATGCCTCACGCGGCCTACGTGGCCATACGCGACAATGAGTCCAGGATTTACGCCGAGGAGTAGCTACCCTCGACGCGGGTTATACCTCACGCGCCCACGCGAGTGGCTCATGCGACCGGAGTCCAGGATTAGGCTTGCAGAACGAGGATACGGGCGAGTGGCCCTGCTTTCAATCATTCGCAGCCTAGACAAGACGTGACATGCTACCTATCAGTTGTTCTTGCGGATGCGGCACTATGCGCGGCTTCTCGTTGTTTCACACATATTTGTAAACCGGTTTTAAAATGATATGTTTTCATTTAAGTACTTTACGCTTCGCATACTTAGTACCGTTGTAATCGACTTCTCGGGCCGCTCATGCCGCAGGTGGCAAGCAGTGCTAGATCCGCATCTCAGATCTCTACGCTGCGTCGTGAGCTCCATCTCTTCCGAGGCTCTACTTTTGTATGATCTCCTGTCAGAGATAGTTTTGTACAGTAGTGGTATGGCGGCCCTGTCCCGCCATAGTTGTATATTTCAGAGGTCAGAGTCATGTTGTACAGGTTTGATGTAATCGCTAAAACATGATTATATATATACGCCGAAGGCGATGTTTTCTCACATATCTGTGTCTTGTTTTATAAATCGTTTCATGTCTTGCTTTATGTTTCCGCTGACACTGATGTATGACTACTGGGTGCCCCAGAAGGCACTACCACTGCCCCTAACGGGTCGTGACATAAGGTCTCAACGTGTAATATTCTAAGGTTCACACCTTCCAAACCCCCATACAAACCTTTCAACTAACCATGTTTTCTAACACATCAATAACACCAACGCTATCCGTACATAACACACAATAAGGAGATCATCATAACAAGCATACTAATCTCTAGAGGGTTAAGGATATACCTGGAATCATATAGGCGGTTCCAAGGACCGCTAGAATCGAACTTCCACCACGACTTCGCCCCGCCTCGCCGGCAGATGAACACCGCTTAGCTATCGGCCAAGAACCCGCAATGCATCCCGGCGCCGAGTCTCAATATCCGCGCTACCCCCGGCCTGACAATTCTTCGCTAAATGGCCCCGCCGCCGCATGTAAACAAACCCTATGAATATCGCGACATTCCCGCACGGGTTTTACCACACCGCTACACTTAGGCTCTGGTGGCTTCATCCGCCAAAGACCCAACTCCTCAAAACTCAACCTCGAGCCCCGACCGCCTCAATACTGAGGCCTCAAGATCAGAGGACCACTCAGATCGGGCGCGCGTATAACTAGTCTCACGCCGAGGCGGTCCGCTCGAAGTTACTAAAGGACCCCCGCCCCGGCCTTCTTCGCCGGTATCGTCAACTGCGCCTCTCTGCCTCAAACCCCAGCGCACGAGCTCGCACGCGGCAATGTCCATGCCCTACCAGCGATACACCAACAAGACTCGCCAAGTAGTCATCAAGCCACGTGACGTAGCGCACTCTATCCTCCATATTAGCTACTAACGCAGGACATATCGAGCCAACGAAGTCGAACTCTACGCTGTACTCCGAATCGCAAGGCCCTCCCTGCCTCAAAGATCGTAAACTCGCCGCCCGTGCCTCTCATCTCGCGGAGGCAAGAAATGGCCGAGAAATGCCTCCGAACTCGCCCCAAATACCGGAGGAGCATGCTCCCGAGATACCCGACGACCAAACCGCCGATCGCAGATCACGCAGCCGACGCGAACCTAAGACCACCGACTCTCCAAGCTCGATCACTCTACGATCCACAGAATCGCTTGATGAACTCCTCGCGATCATCCTCGTGCCTCAACCCATAAAACTCGTGGGCTACAACTCGTAAAGTCCCGCAGCCTCAAACTATCTCGACCGGGTGAACTACGGCCATCGAATCGAATCGCCGTGATTCAAATTTATCTCGTTCTGCCACGATCCCGCCAAGAATCGCCATCTCTTGTAACCCATCTCTCTCGCTTCCAGCCGCTTGACCGAGGTTCGTATCGTGGTCTCGTAGCCACCGCCGCGCCTAAACTCGTTGGGCCGGGCGGCGCTACAAAACTCGCTGCCTCAAGCACTATCTGTGTAATGACGCACGTGCCTCGCATTCTCGTTCTCGCCAGCCTCCTCGCCGCTTGCCCTTCTGGACCCTAGTTGCCTTTCGCAGAGGCATAACTGGTACAAAAGAACTACATCAGAGGGGTCCAACTTACACACAGCTCTAAGGCACGATATCAGAGTGAGAAGAATAGAAACCAATCCTAAATATCCCATAGCCTCCTCGATTATAAAGCGTGCACAACACGCCGATAATCAAGACTCTACTAGATACGGCTCAGACACTTTCCGAGGATTAATCGCCTGATACCACTTTTGTCACGACTCCGACTGCCCGCGATCGTGCCTTACCCCGCACCCTAGTGATACAACATCGCAGAAAATCAGCAAATAAAACTTAAACAGAAACAAGATACATCATAAGAAAATAGCAACCAAAACGGCCGCTTTCATGTATATATATCAAACCGAACAGCCATAATCCTTTACAACCCCGCCACAACAAGATTCATGCACTTAAGAATGTAATAACAACTATGACGACAGGCCCCGCCATACCTCAATGTACAAGAACCTACAACTCAGTGGAAACATACCAAAAGATAAGCCTCCGAGAAACGGAGTTTCCTAATACGCCAATCAGGATCCTATGAGCGAGGATCCACAACCGATGCATTTCTACCGCGCAGATGAACGCAGCTTCAAGCGAGGTCCGCATAACAGTACCAAGTATGTGAAATCAAAATATCAGAATGAAATCACATTTCATCATTTTATAAAATCATTTCGAAATAAGTAAACAAGCAGGTCAAGTAAGGGGCGATATCCCGTAATAATCACTCACACATAACTACGGGTCTCACGCCATAATATCACTCATGCCCGTGGAACTCATTCCTCATCACGGCAGACATGATGTAAAACAACACCCATATGTGAACTCAACACTAGATCCTCGCTCAAGGCTATCAAACCGACGCTAAGTAGAATCGCCTATACCGCCTAAAAGCTAGTCATAAAACTTCACGCAAGGTACTAAGCTAATTACCAGATCCAAAAGCTAGCCACGAATCGCCGAGGCAAGTACCAAAGCTAACGCATTCTAGCCAACCGCCTCACGAGATACGACCGAGGCAAGTATCTCGTTATCTACCAAAGAACACGATACACGAAATGCACCAGACAAGTATCCAAAGCGCTCAGAACTACATGTACAAATCAAGCCCGTGATTGTTCGCCACCGCGCAAGCTTCATGGATTACCGGTCCATGGACTAATAACAAAACTCACAACGACCGCATGCCCCAAGATCTTACTCTGAAAGCACGCCATGAAACCATCCCATCGGACGATGCCCGAACATCCATCGCTACAAGATGTCCAAAGGAATAACAAGATAATACTCAAAGCCGACGATACTGTGGAAAATCCAACGCCACAAGATGTCCAAAAGAAATAACCAGATAATACTCAATAGCCGACGATACTCGTGGAAAATCCAACGCCACAAGATGTCCAACAATCAATCGATAACCGGTCCTCCCGAGACACGGTGAGTACGTAATCACAACACTTGCACAACAAGGCTATCACAACAAGCATAGGCAAGTTTAATGTACTTTTATTTTATATCAACAATCCAAATACTACATACTTTCATTCTTTAAAAAAGACCTCTTGTTACGTAAAGCCATACGATACTAATACTGTAGTATATAAAGAAAACACGCTTTACTTTTAAAACCAAATTACTTCACCTTCAGAAAATCTTTACAAGGCTTTTAAAATCAAGTACTCTATACTTTTTAAACCAAGTGCTTTTCTTTTAGAACAACATAAGTATACTCTTTAAAACCCAATTAACTTACTTTTTCAAAACAAGTAACCTATACTTAAATCAAGTTACTTCTCCTTTCCAAAACAAGTCGTTATAAGTCAAGTCTCTTATCTTTCAAGATCAAGTCTCTTAACTTTCAAAATCAAGTCGCTTTTTCTCACAAACCAAATCTTTCTTTTATCTTCATAAAGTCGTTATAACTAACTTCTCATAAAGCCATTATAACACTTTATGTTTTAAACAAACAAAATTCATTTCACACACGCACGCCTACCGCATCATATAGTTCACAACAATCATGCTCAAGAGTATAGGAAGAATCACATACCTTTTAGCTTAAACCACAAGCCAAGTCAAGTATGTCGCGAGAAGATCCACATATAACAACCACAATACATCTATCAACTTCTAGTTCTCTTCAGAGAATATTCTAAATACAAGATTCCTTATTCTACGTAAAATTCGGCAGCACTCCCGCTAACACATAAATCTCTCCCTATCAAGGCCCGCTACTGTGCCAACAACTCCTGTGGATTACACGCCTAACCTGACGTGTTCAATTCTCGCTTCACAATAATACTACACAAGCTCTACTGTAAGTACACCAGTTGTAAATACAGTTCAAACCTTTATAATCATCCTTCCAATATAATATACTCAAGTATAACTACTACAACATGTAATATCCAATTACACAGGACATAGATTATTACCGATAAGCCCAAAATTATCCAAGTTTATAAGTCGATCCCGGGCAATGTTTAGCTCCAATTCCTTACGCCCAACCCGCCCAAGCACCCATAGAAGTTTCTAAACAACTTCTCTAAACACTTCAACCAAGCTACGGTTTTTCTAGTGGTTTCGCCATGACTATCGAATAAAGTAGTATTTCCTACTCCTAGTATTAAAAAAACTTTGGAATACTACTAGGATACTAGGCCAAGGTATTTGGGATTATACTACAATACACAAAGTATTACTACCTGCTGGGGAGGGGACTAAAAGCAACTACAGCGAGTGGAGTATTTTGCCTCGAAAGTATTCGAGCGGATGAAATTACTCTTCAACTTAAGGGGTATATATAGAGGATTCAAGGTCAAGATCAAGTCAAGTGGTGGTCAAGATTGGGCCATGCGTGTGTGGGTCCCACCACACCACATGGCCAACGATTTTGCTCTCCAAGCGTCAACGATTTTCGGCCATGACAAGCCGCTAGCCACTGTCTTCCAATTTCGGCCAGCGTGCCACACGGGTGAAACGTGTCACTCGATTCGCCCAAAATATTTGCCTTCCGAAATATCCAAAATATCGAAACCTCAAAACAAAGCAGGTTCACAAAACCGCATTTTCCCAGGCCCCACGCGATTATTTCCAAATAAAATCCAATAATTATAATATAATCTGAAGTTCAAATACCAAACTGAATCCAATTATTAACGACCTTTTCTTCACAAAAACCGGAAACTTTTCCGTCGAAAAATCACCTCTTTCTTTCTTTCCAAAATTTCTGTCGTAATCTCGTACGTACGTCCTCACATACATACCCTGGAACTACGGGGTATAACAGCTTTAGTGTTTTTATACACGTTAGAGGTGATTCCTCGTTGGGTTGGATTGAGTTTTGCGCGTATGTTATACTATGGCCATTGGTGGCATAATTGGTTTCGTAAGTATAGTAGTGAAGACTATACCACAAGCACGATGTTTTGAGATTCTAGAAGGAACATTCGATGAATGTTTCAAGGGGAAGAATGTTACACCCCGTAGTTCCGTGGTATGTATATGAGGACGCACGCACGAGAATAACACGCAGAATATCGGAAAGAAGAAAGACGTGATTTTTTCGACTAAAAGTTTCCTGATTTGTAAGGAAAAGGTTCGTTAACGGGAATTGATTCAGACGGTATTTGGACTTCGGATTATATTAGAATTATGGAATTTTATTTCCGATTTGGTCACGCTGGCCCACTGGAAAATTTACGCTTTGCCAATTTATGGGCCCACTTTGTTTTCGAGATTTTCGATATTTTGGATATTTTCTAAGATGAAATATTTTGGACGAGCAGAGGGCTACATATGGCACTCTACGTGGCCGTATGGCCAAATTAAGGCACTTCGATCGTTATATGACAAGTTGGCAAGCCACTTGTCCCATTTTTTATGTGACATTTGATCGTAGATTACCCACACACATGTCCCCAATCCTCACCTTACACTTGCTTTAATCCTAGCCATTGATTTCTCTATAAATACCCCTTGAGTGCAAGACTTAATTTCATCCACACTTGAAATATTTTCCAAGGAAAATTCTCCCTTCATCCCTTAGTGAAGCTCTCGTCCAACCCCACCTCGTAGAAATTCTTAAATAGTTGTGGTATAATCCCAAATACCTTAGCCTAAATCCCTTGTAGTATTCCAAAGTTAATCCCAACATAAGAGCCCGGACATACTACTTTATTCCAATAGTTGCAAAATGAAACCCTAGGAAAATCTTCATAGTTGGTCAAGTTGTTACAGGTTGTTTAGAAACTTCTGGCGGTTGATCGAGCGCTGGAGCGTAAGGAATTGGAGCTAAGAGTTGCTCATGAGCGACTTATTAATCTTGGAGAATTTTGGGCTTATCGAGGTAATGATCTATGTCCTTCTCTTGTAATTGGAAATTACATATTGTAGTAATGTATAGTTGAGTATGCTATATGTAGAATGAATATTATAGTGAATTGAATCAGATTTACATCGACCAGATTTACAGAGACTTGTAGTATTATCGCTGGGAAGTGTTGTACACGCCCGTTAGACGGTAACCCCTCGAGTTGTTGGCTCGCAGCGCCTCGATATGAGAGAGTTACGTGGTCATGTGTGGGAGGCGCCGAATTTTCCGGAGAATATGGAACCTTGTAATTAGAAATTTTATACGAGGGATCTAGAAATTAATATACGTTTTTTGGCGTTTATAGGTCAAGACTACGAGTACAGATTCTACTGGCGGTGGAAAAGGCTAGCGCGTTATAGTACTTGGGAGCATTTTGCTAATTGTCGATAATCGTCGCGAGGTATGCGAACGTTATACCTCAGATTTCCGCAGTATGTACGGAGGACGCACGAGAGAAATTTGAACTTTGTGGCTTCGCCGAAATATTTTGTGCACAACACCGTTAGAGTCGCCGACTAAACGCTTTACACAACTCGCGGCGGAAAATTCCGCCATGACATTTCTAATTTTATGATTTTTCCGAGTCGAATGTGTCGATCAACAAGAGGGCGCCACTTGGCACCCTCTCATCAAGGAATGGGCGGCCCCTGACGATTTTCCTGACATTTTTGTCAAGTAGTAGGTAGGATATTTCAGCGGTAGATGGATAAGGTGCACTTGGTACGATTCGCCCTACACTTGCCTTGCACTTGGCATGATTCGCCATCATCGCCATGGCTTGACCTATAAATACCCCTCTTGATGACTTCTTCATCCATTCCACAAAGTTTCTAGTCTTGAAAGCCTTCCCTCTCCTTGCAGTGTCTCGCCCAAACACCCTCCCCTTCGGAAGGCCCTTCGCCGAGAGCCCTTCCCCTCGTCGAGAGTACCCCCAATGGTAGGCCGAGGTATACACCCCCTTGTGGTGTTGTCTCGTATAAATACCCCTCGTAGAAATACTCTCAAAAGTATCACATTATACCCAAATTACCTTAGCCAGATACCTTGTAGTATTCTAAGGTTATACCTATACGAAAGCCCCGTAATACTATTATACTTCCCGTCACTACAAAACCGAAACCCTAAAGAAAATCTCCATAGTTAGTCGAGTAGTATGTATGTTGGTTAGAACTTCTAAGGGTGGTTTAGAGCGGTCGAGCGCACGAGTCGAGCTAAACGCTGCCTGTGATCGACTTTATACTGATAATTACGGGCTTATCGAGGTAAATATCTTGTCCTCTATTGTAATTGGAAATTACATGATTGTTAGACTATATAGTTGAAGTATACTATATATAGAATCGAACGTTGTTATCGCAATGTCTTTCGACTTAAGCCCAATAATAAGAAACCTTTCGAAAGAAGAGTGTCGAATCAGAATTACATAGATCAGACATGAGACTTCAGGTTGCTTTTCTTCGTGAGGTAGAATTGTGCACGCCCGATTAGACGATAACCTCGTTGGCTTGGTAGCCGCCGATAGAGGAGATTTACGCTTGTCGGGGAGGTGTCACCAATTTTCAGAATGTTCTACGAAGAGATCTTAATGTTAATAAGCGCTGTGGCCTTATAGGTCAAGTACTACGCGTGGCGCGATCTACTTGGCTTAAGGAGTAGCCGACGGCCTGAGGTACTGAGCGCCTCGCTATTAGTCGATAATCGTCGCGAGGTACGTGAACCTCTTCATATCTCTTCTAGCATGATACGTGTAACTATGTAGTACGTAGACGCATACGTGTTAAATGTATTTGATTGATCTAAAACATAAAATGTTATAACGCTTTATGGGAAGTTGGTTATAACAACTTTATGTAAGAAGATACTTGTGGTTTTTAAAAGGTAAATCGATTTGAACTATAACCGTCAAGGTTACGTGATAATAAAGAATCTCAAGTATTTCAAAAGATTTTTGAATCATTTTGAAAGGAGAGTAATACTTGGTTTTTGAAAACTTAAGAGTTATACTAGCTTTACGGGAAGTTAGGTAGAACGGCTTAAGAATGTTTTATCGTTTCGAAATCGTAACGTATCGACAAACCACCGCAGCTGCTAATAAAAGGAAATGTTTTGACAGATTAAATATTATTAAAACCAGAGAAACTTCCATCCGCATAAGCTAAGATTTAGACAAAATGATATTTCCTGATCATGGTCATTGTAATAAGATTGTTATAAACAAGAATATCCTACTCACATATAAGGCTTATGTTTCTCGATGGCTTAAAAGAGAATTATATTCTTAAACGAATAAGACTATGAACTACTAAACCTTTCAAAATGAGAAACTCGAGTAATTGAAATTAGGCAAACTTGAGCGCTGGGAAAAGAATGTTGTTACTTGATTTTACAAAGAGAAGTGTTTTGATTTACTTCAAAAGATAATCACTTTATTTTTATACTACTGTATCAGGTGACTTTTGTGAAAGAAACGGATCTTTTAAAAGAGTAATACATAAAGTACTTTGGGGCTAAAAACCCAACTTGTTAACATAATGTAGAAAGTACCTCGTGTGAATAACTTGATTGTATTGATTTGTGATAGTCTTGTAATACTTTCTTGTTGACTTGATAAGTAAACATGTTAGATGCTACGAGTTAGTATCTCGTGATGTTTCAGGTAAAGCGGGTTTTTCCTTGTCAGGCTTAGGTTGTTTAACGATGTTGTTATGATGATATTATATCACCTATGATTCCGGTTGTCGCCCGACGCGGTAGACTCAAAGTGTCTAGTGACCTATGATTCGAGAATACCTTACGCAGTCTCAGATGGCTGCGCGAACTACGGAGTTCCAGTTAGTACGCGCCCTTGTGGTCACGCGTTCAGGCTACGCGACGGGCGAGTCCGTGACGCCGGGAGTAGCTACCTCGATGCGGGAATACCTCACGCGGCCATCGAGTGGCCCATGCGAGCTACGGAAGTTCCGTGGCTAGACGCGATATTAGATACATCGCGCAGTGGCCGCTTTGATCATGTGACGGCCAGACAGATCTCATGATACGCTTTACGACCTTGTTTGTACTGTGGATTTAGTAGTCGCCATGCCTTCGCATTTACCCCGCACGGCTTTTATGATGACTTTGAGGCGAGTCCTCGACTTGACATGATCGCTATTTATCAGGAATCGTAGTTTTGGTTATCATACATGTCTCCCGCTTTATATAGACTACTATGATTTCATTTATAGTATTTTCGCCACATACTTGGTACCGTACATCGACTCCTTCGGGCCGCTCATGCCGCAGTAAAGGTACGCCGCCGCTGATCCTCTCTTAGGATCACAAGCTTGGGAAGCTCCATTTCTGAGGCTTATTCGCATAGTCCCCGCTGTAGGTTTTTACATTCGTGGTATGGCGGCCCCGCCCCGCCAGCATATCGTATTATTCCTGCAGGTCTCTAGTACTGCGCGCAAAGCCGTAAAGCGGATGTAATCGCTCAATTGTTATTTATATATACCAAGGTAACCGCTTTTGGTTAGCCTCGTTTTCTTATTTCACCGCCTTATTACATCGTTTCATATATTGTCTTTATGTTCACGACACTGACGTATGCCTACTGGGTGCCCGGTAAGACACTACCACGCCCGTTCGGTCGTGACAGAGTGGTATCGTGAGCGCTTAATCCTCGGAAAGTGTCTACGCATCGCAGAGAGTCTTGATTATCGCGGTCGCGCACCACGCCAATAATCGTGAGGCTACGTGATATTTAGGATTGGTTTCATTCTTCTCACTCGAGATCGTGCCTTAGAGTTGGTTGTAAGTCGGACCTCTCACGCATTTCTTCTTACCGCTATGCCTCCGCGTAGGCAACCCGCCCAGAGGGCAAGGCAACGGCGGAGCCGCGAGCAGAGTTCAGAGGGTTACGAGGCACAGCCCAACCATCACCGAAAGTGTGCTTCGCTCGGAGTTATGCTACGCCACCACTTCAAAGAGAGTTTAGCACGGGCAGAGTTCCTACCGCGCCATGACATTTGAACCTTCGCCCACGCATCGAAACAGAGAATATAGATTTGCAAGAGACAACCCCGCATTAGCTATGGATTTGGCTACGAGAGTATACCGATGTACCGCGAGTCTTGACGAATATCTTAGAAAGGTTGTGCGAGTAATTCTTCGCTAGCTCGAGCATGGCTCGTGTAATGCGCGGCGCGTGCCAAGAAGAAACGAGATCGACGGTTAACGGCGACGTAAGAGGCCAGAGCAAAGAAGGTCCTTTGGTAACTTCCGAGTCGAGTCACCTCACCAATAGATTAGATTATGCACATCCACCAAGCGTAAAGGTCCTCCACAGGTTCGTGACGCTCGGTATGCAGAGTTGGTCGAGCCCAGAGTTTCCTGCTCACACCACACGAGGTTCCAAACACCGGATTCGCTTTTTCCCGTTGTTCACAGTGACAAACGCCATCCCGGAATGTCATCTTTAGTTGGTACTTGTTTTACCCGCGCGCCGTGGCCACGTGGTCGAAAGGATGTCCTAGTAGAGGACTCAACCTTCGTGATCGCGGTAGTTCGCCATCTCCCTAGCATGACTTACGGTAGGTTTGTTTAGAACGACTAAGGAGAGCGCAAGAGATACAGTATATCCTTAACCCTCTGTAGATCAGATGTATGATAAGACGGGTATATCATGTTGCTATGTTCGATAGCAAGGTGTAATTAGTGATTAGAAATCATGGTTAGTAACCGGAAAGATTGACGGATAGGGAAGTGTGAGCCTTAGAGCTTTATACGAGACCTTGCAGGTAAGGCCATCTCGAGTAAAGAAGTATTTTATGCTTGACCTTTGCCTGAGTGCATCAGGCACTGGATATATGTTTTCGGGATAAGTCCTCGAGTAGCGTGATATGAAAGAGGGTAGTCGAGCTAGGAATACCGCTAGGTTTTCGTAACGTGATTTGTGAAATTGTTCGGACGGAGAGCTAGTGTTTCGCGCGACGCCGTAGGTCAGCCACGCCGCAGTCAACCCGCCCGTATGGCGCGGGTCAGCTCGTGGTCCCGCCGCGATAGTGGTCACGAGGGTGTTAGGCCCATGTTTCGTTAACCCAGACGAGTTCGTGGATGCGCTCAACCGAGTCGGGCCGACGGGGCAGCCCGTCGTGTTTTTCGGTCAGACCGCACTCAGCAGTTGCTGATATATCGCGTGGTAAGGTCGACGGTGCCCGCTTCACCTTACGACAGCATGGAGCCCGTGTTACGCTGCTTTTTCTCGAAGTTTTACTGTGCAAGGTTAGGAACTCAGTAGTCTCGACCACATTCGCCGCCGTTGTTCGATTTCAGGTAGTTGCGAATTGTTGTCTCTCGTCAGGAGTGTTTTTAGCTACCATTTCGTTGTTCGATGTCGCCTTAAGCCTTTGTGGCGGAAGTGTAAGTCACGGCCGATTGGTTTGATGTCAAGGTTCGATAGTTGGTTCGTGCTTGTTCCAACAAAGCATGGATAAGCGCAGGCTTATCTAGAAGAGGTTTTTGGCACTCGTAGTTAACTAAGTCGTATGATAATCGCGCGACGCTGGAGTTCGCCGACGGTCGGATTTCAGGTACCACCTGACAGGTGTAAGAGGAAACTTAGCCCGAAAGTTACTTGGGCCTTTGAAGTTCATGCGAGGATAGGCCAAAGTTGCCTATATGTTAGCATTTGCCATTCAACTTGTGAGGCAAGCAGGCCCAATTTTTCGTGTTATGTTCGAGAAGGAAATCTGAGGTCCATCCAGAGTGTTCCCGCATGATGACCAAGTTGAAGATAATAACCCCAGATTTGGAAATCAAGCGATGTAAATATGGTAAGAGTTCGAGTGTACAAGAAGTTGTATCACCACACCCAAATTGCCCGTGGATCGTGCCTTACCTCGCACCCTAGTGATACAACATCGAGAAAACCAGCGAAATAAAAACTTAGACACGCAACAATAGATATAATAATAAACAAAGCAACCAAAACAATGTTTCAAGATATACATAAAACTCAATGCTTTAATCCTTTTACAACCCCGCCCACAACAAGATTACATGCACTTAAGATTTATTAACGACTATGACGACAGGCCCGCCATACCCCAATGTACAAGAACGCACAACTCAGTGGAACACATACCAAAAGATAAGCCTTCTGAGAAACGAGCTTCCCAAAACGCCGAACCGAGATCCTAAGAGCGAGGATCCACGACTGATGCACTTCTACCTCGCATGAACGCACTTCGGGCGAGGTCAAGATAACAGTACCAAGTATGTGAAATCAGAATATCAGCTTAAATCATAATACTATATAAAGCAGAGACATGTATGATAATCAAAATACAAGACGCAACATAAAAGTGCCAAGTCGTGACTCACGCCTCAATGTCACCACTCAAATATAACTACGGGTCTCACGCCCACCACATCCATCATGTTCGCATCATGGCCACATGCCCCGGACATCGTGACGGTGTAGACATGTCCATGATGCAACACATAACAAGGCCGCACGGCCACATGCCCCTAACATCGTGACGGCAGATACGCCCATGTAACCTCAATAACAATATATCGTGGTCAACCCCGCCGCATGGCCACATGCCTCGGACATCAGACGGTGCAGACATCGCCCATGTTGCGCAGAATAACCATATATCGGTAATCAACTCGCCGCATGGTCGCGATGCCCCTAATATCAGACGGTAGACACGCCCACGTGACATCAACAACAAGACAAGAATCAAAATGGAAACATACCCGTGGAATTCTCCATCACCGCCAAAGACGCCCAAGTAAGTTCTCAATAAGTCAACCTCTATCGAGAGACGCAGAATACGTAAATACCACACTTGCACAACAAAGGCTATCATCACAAGCGTAGGCAGTTTCACAACAACAAGCATATGCAAGTTTCACAACAACAAGCATAGGCAAGTTTCACACAACTCAAAATACTTTCATTTTATGCCAAAGTCCGGGTTTTAACCCTAAAGTACTACGTACGTTAAATTCTTTTAAAAGAGATCCATTACTTATAAAAGTCACCCGATACCCGTAGTATTAGAATGACCAACCCACATTCCTTTTCAAAATCAAGTAACAACATTCTTTTCCTAAGTTCCAGTTTGCCTAGTTTCAATTACTCAAGCTTCTCATTTTCAAATGGTTTCATAGTTCCCAAACTTAATCACTTGATTCCTTGTTAGAACAATTGAGTAATATATGTCTAACGTGATTTTAGTTTATTCTTGTTTAAAACATTCTTATTACAAAGAATCATGATCTAGAAAATGTAATATCATTTTGTCTCATCTTAGTTTCTATGCAGATGAGGTTTCTAATGTTTTAATACGATACATCATTATTCAATACATTTTCCTTTATTAACGCCGCAGCTGGTCCTGCCGATACACATTCCGATTCAAATCGTGAAACATTATCCCTTTAAATAAAACCAGGTACTCATTACTCACGAATGAGGTTTCACACAAACATTCACATTAAAACAAATAAGTTAAGTCTCTTATCTTATAAGATCAAGTCCCTTAACTTCTAACATCAGTAAACCATTTTCTTTACCTCTCTTAAGACATTATACCTAACTCCCCATAAAGCTAGTATAACTCTTTTAAAACCACAAAGTATTTTCTTACCTACATAAAGTCATATAACCAACTTCCCATAAAGCCGTTATAACACTTTATGTTTTAAGAACAATCAAACACAAGCTAACACATGACGCCTACCGCACTACATAGTTCACACATATCATGCTGTAAGAGATATAAGAGGTTCACATACCTCGCGACGATTTATCGATTATATGCATAATGCTCCAAGTACTACAACCTTGCTAGCCCTTTCCACTCCTCGAGTAGAATACGCTACTCTTAGTTCTTCCACCTATAAAGGTCACAAACGCCTATTAACCCCAAAACACAAGTTTCTATCTTTCTACGTAAAATTCAAAGACTTCCCCAAGAACAGAAATCTCCTCCTCTATCGAGGCCGCTACCAAGCCAACCAGTGGGGGTTTACACGCCTAACCTGACGTACAATTCTACTCAAGAATACTACACAAGTTCATCGCAATACACCCCATGTAAATACAGTCACTTCTTTCTTTACATTGTGCTTAAGTCAAAAGACATTGTCGCACAATAATGTTCACTTCTATATATAGTATACTTCAACTATATATTCTAACATGTAATTTCCAATTACAAAAGCGGGACAAGATTATTTACCTCGACAAGCCCAAAATTATCCAAGTTATATCCGATCCCGAGCAAGGTTTAGCTCCTACCCGTACGCCCAATCCGCCTCCAAACAACCCTTAGAAGTTCTAACTAACTTCTACTCAAATACTTCAACCAACTATGAAGATTTCCTGTGGTTTCTGGTTTTGAGACTAAAGGACAAAAGGTAGTATTTCCTGCTCTACGAAAGAGGTAACTTTTTAAATACTACTAGGTAAAGGCTAAGGTATTTTGGGAATTATAACAATACTAGGAGAGTATTTCTATACCACAAAAAGGGGGTATTATACTAAAACAACTAGGCTAGTGGGTACCACTACCAGCACCACAGCGTGGTAGTACCTCTCTACCACACCTCAAAGTGGAAGAGGAGGGTTTCGCCAAGGCCAATTTTATGGGAGAGGGATCTGACGAGTCAACAAGAGGGAGGGAGGGGTTTCAAGACTTGAAGATTTTTGACGAATGAAGTCTTCAAGAGAGTGGTATTTATAGAAAGCCAAAGGCCAACCAACGCCAAGATCAAGCCATGTTCAAGGCAAGTGTATGGCCTTGACTGCCAAGTACACCCTAACCCTACTCCACAAAACATTGCACCAAACAAGCCACAAAACAAGGCACAAAACAAGGCCAAAACAAGGAACCAATCAGGTAAGGCCAACGCCCCTCTGACGCCCAAATCGCCCAAAGCACCCACTTGTTTAATGCAGGTGACACATGCCACCCTCCCGCTGGTCCAAAATGTTTCGCTCTGAAAAATCCGCAAAAATACAAAACGACATAGCCGAATTTTCCTCGCAGTTACGCAGAAAACGCTTCGCCAAAAACGACTTAACCGTGTCAGCACAAATGCCATTCTGGCCAAGTTACCTAGGCGGGGTGACACGTGTCACCTCCTAATGGCCCTCATAAAACGCCTTCCAAAAATATCCACAATGGCCAAAATCTCAAAACAAAGTGGGCTCTACAAAACCGTAAATTTCTCCCGTGGGGCCCCACGTGACCATTTCCAAAATAAAATCTCAAAATTCTAATATAATCTATGAAGTCCAAATACCAAACTGGGAATCCAATTCCCATTAACGAACCTTTTTCTTCACAAATAACCTAAACTTTTCCAAAAACTCACATCTTTCTTTCTTTCCAAATTTTTTTCTGTCATGCTCTCGTACGTACGTCCTCGCATACATACCCTGAGAATACGAGGTATAACATTCTCCCCTCCTTAGAAACATTCGTCCCGAATGTTCCTTCTCAAGACGGATATCGATGAAGTTCTCTAACAAGTTGCCAACGCCACTGGGCCACAAAAATAACACACGCCCTCTTCCTTCCTTACTCGCCATGCCCTTCTCGAACACTTGAACTCTCCCAAGACGTACTCATACTTCACCATTACCTGCTCCCAAAAATCTCCGAGTCACTACCTCCAAACTTGGTCATCTTACTAACCTCAACTTCCTAAGGCCATTCCCGCCTTTACGAACCGCTCTGGTCGAACGCGCCCACGAACTCATACGATGATCATACAAACTTGGGCCTAGCATCCTCGTGACTCTACCACCTGGCGGGACCACCCAGAACTGACCCCACCTTAATCCGGCTACGGGTTGACCTGATCACGTCCTCAACCCGACCCACAATCGCTGCAAGCCCTCGCTCCCGACACACCTAACAATCCCGCTAAATCACATCATGAAAGCTACCACTTCCATCTCACACTACCCATGGACTTATCACACAAATAAAACCCACGCATACTACGACTCGATAAAGGTCAAACATAAAACTAATCTTTTACTCAAGACGACCTTACCTCTAAGGTCTCAATCGTGATACCAGTGGTTCACACTTACCATGCCCCCATACTTACCCTTCTACAATAACCAGTGTCTAAATCACATTTAGCACAAAGCTATCCGAACATAACACTTAACACATCATTAACATCAATACATACAAGTATCTAAAGGGTTAAGGATATACTCAAACTAGGCGTTCAAGGACCGCTAAAATCGAACTTCCACCGCGACTTACCGTGGCCCGCGAATCGCCTAAGAGTTCAGGTTATCCTACCAGCTACCCTCGGCCTGACAGTTCGCCATATGGCCCCGCTGGCCGCAAGAATAACAAGCTCCTTCGTACTACGACACTCCCAAATGCGGCTCTACCACATCGACTACACCGAGGTGTGGGCGATCGACCGCCAAGACTCTACTCCCGAACATTCAAACCCGGGAGCCCCGACCGCCTTCCCGAATATCCTAAGGGTCCCGGCTACGGAGGACCACTCGCAATGGCGGAGGTACATAACTAGTCGCCGCCGAGGCGGTCCGCCTCGAAGTCACTAAAATATCCGGCCGCCTTGGCCTTCTTCTCGCAAAGCCGTCCACCCGCCGACCGCGCCTCGCACTCCAAGTGTACGAGCTCGAATGCGCAATGTCCATGTCCGGCAAGAGAAACACCCGCACAAGACTCGCCATATAATCATCTAGCCCGCGACGAGCGACGCACCCTATCCTCCATATCCGCAATGCAAGCGCAGGACATATCGAGCCAAAGAATCAACTCGACATCAGACTCCCGACAAGGCGCCTCTCTGCCTCAAGAATAAAAATTTGTCGCCCGCGTTCTCCTCATCTCGGAGGCAAGAAGGCGTGAGAAAAGCCCCCAAAACTCATCCCATACCGCCGAGGTGCATGCTCTCCCGAAAGCTCCCACGATCAAACCAATCGATCGCGGACACGCACCGATGCGAACCGGCGTCACAGACTCGGTCAAGCTCGATCACCCGTGACGATCTCTTCAGAATCGACGATGAACTCCTCGCGATCATCCTCGTGCCTCACCCATAAAACTCGGGCGGCTACAACTCGTAAAGTCCCGTAGCCTCAAACTATTCGCTTCTCGCACCACAGCGCCGCTGAACCGAATCGCCAGATCCACTGCTCATATTCGCCACAACTCGCCAATAATCGCCATCTCTCGCGACCTATCTCCCGCCTGCATCGTGGACCGAGGCTCGTGCATCAGAGTCTCATCGCCCACGGCCGCGCTCTAAACCCCGCTGTGCCGGGCGGCCGCGAAACTCGCCGGCCGGAAGCACTGCCTCGTGCATCGACCGCTCGCGCTGCATTCTTCCTCAGATCCCACTAGCGCCTCCTCGCCGCTTGCCCTTCTGGCACCGTCGCTTTGCGCGAGGCATAATCGTAAAATGAAACACATCGTAGGGTCCAACTTACAACTCACTTCTAAGGCACGACCGTAATGAGAAGAATAGAAACCAATCCTACATGTCCTATAGCCTCCTGATTATAGACGTGGTGCACAACACACCGATAATCAAGACTCTACTAGACACGGTTCAGACACTTTCCGAGGACTAATCGCTCGATACCACTTTGTTACACCCCAAATTGGCCCGTGGATCGTGCCTTACCCCGCACCCTAGTGATACAACATCGAGAAAACCAATGAAATAAAAACTTAGACATGCAACAATAGATATAATAATAAACAAAGCAACCAAAAACAGCTTGCCTTCAAAGATATACATAAAACTCCGAATGGGCTTTAATCCTTTTACAACCCCGCCACAACAAGATTTACATGCACTTAAGATTTACAACGACTATGACGGACAGTGGCTCCCGCCATACCCCAATGTACAAGAACCTACAACTCGTGGAACACATACCAAAAGATAAGCCTCCGAGAAACGGAGCTTCCAAAACGCTGAATCGAGATCCTAAGAGCGAGGATCCACGATCGACGCACTTACCGCAGATGAACGCAGCCTCAAGGAGGTCGCATAACAGTACCAAGTATGTGAAATCAGAATATCGCAGCTTAAATCATACTATATAAAGCAGAGACATGTATGATAACCAAAATACAAGACGCAACATAAAAGAGCCAAGTCGTGGACTCACGCCTCAAAGTCACCACTAAATATAACTACGGTCTCACGCCCACAACATCCATCATGTTCGCATCATGGCCACATGCCCCTACATCGTGACGGTAGACATGTCCATGATGCAACACACAATAACAAGGCCGCATGGCCACATGCCCCGGACATCGTGACGGCAGATATGCCCATGTAACCTCAATAACAATATACCAGTGGTCAACCCCGCCGCACGCCACATGCCCCCTAATATCAGACGGTAGACACGCCCATGTTGCAAGAATAACCATATATCGTAATCAACCCGCCGCACGGCCGCATGCCCCTAATATCGTGACGGCAGACATGCCCATGTGACATCAACAACAAGACAAGAATCAAAATGGAAACATACCCGTGGAATTCTCCATCACCGCCAAAGACGCCCAAGTAAGTTCTCAATAAGTCAACCGCCTCTATCGAGACGCAGAATACGTAAATACCACACTTGCACAACAAAGGCTATCATCACAAGCGAGGCAAGTTTCACAACAACAAGCATAGGCAAGTTTCACAACAACAAGCATAGGCAAGTTTCACACAACTCAAAGTACTTTCATTTTATGCCAAAGTCCGGTTTTTAACCCCAAAGTACTACATACGTTAAGTTCTTTTAAAAGAGATCCATTACTTATAAAAGTCACCCGATACCCGTAGTATTAGAATGACCAACCCACATTCCTTTTCAAAATCAAGTAACAACATTCTTTCCTAAGTTCCAGCTTTGCCTAGTTTCAATTACTCAAGCTTCTCATTTTCAAATGGTTTCATAGTTCCCAAACTTAATCACTGATTCCTTTTAGAACAATCGAGTAATATATGTCTCACGCGAGAGTAGGTTATTCTTGTTTACAACATTCTTATTACAAAGAGCATGATCTAGAAAATGTAATATCATTTTGTCTCATCTTAGTTTCTATGATGGAGGTTTCTACCGGTTTTAATACGATACATCATTATTCAATACATTTTCCTTTATTAACGCCGCAGGGTCCTGTCGATACACATTCTCGATTTCCAAATCAAGAAACATTATCCCTTTAAATAAAACCAAGTACTCATTACTCACGAATGAGGTTTCACACAAACATTCACATTAAAACAAATAAGTTAAGTCTCTTATCTTATAAGATCAAGTCCCTTAACTTCTAACATCAAGAAACCATTTTCTTTACCTCTCTTAAGACATTATACCTAACTCCCATAAAGCTAGTATAACTCTTTTTAAAACCACAAAGTATTTTCTACCTACATAAAGTCATATAACCAACTTCCCATAAAGCCGTTATAACACTTTATGTTTTAAGAACAATCAAACACGCTTAACACACGACGCTCACCGCATTACATAGTTCACACATATCATGCTAGAAGAGATAGAAGAGGTTCACATACCTCGCGACGATTTATCGACAATAAGCAAAATGCTCCAAGTACTACAACCTTGCTAGCCCTTTCCACTCTCGAGTAGAATACGCTACTCTTAGTACTTCCACCTATAAAGGTCACAAACGCCTATTAACCCCAAAACACAAGTTTCTATCTTTCTACGTAAAATTCAAGAAGACCCCCGCAACAACAGAAATCTCCTCCTCTATCGAGGCCGCTACCAAGCCAACCAGTGTGGGTTTACACGCCTAACCTGACGTACAATTCTACTCAAGAATACTACACAAGTTCATCGCAATACAAATTCTATGTAAATACAGCTTCTTTCTTTACATTCAGCTTAAGTCAAAAGACATTGCCGCACAATAATGTTCAGTTCTATATATAGTATACTTCAACTATATATTCTAACATGTAATTTCCAATTACAAAAGTGGGGACAAGATTATTTACCTCGACAAGCCCAAAATTATCCAAGTTATTATCACGATCCCGAGCAAGGTTTAGCTCCTACTCCGCGCGCTCCAATCCGCCTCCAAACAACCCTTAGAAGTTCTAACTAACTTCTACTCAAATACTTCAACCAACTACGAAGATTTCCTTAGTGGTTTCATTTGAGACTAAAGGACAAAAGGTAGTATTTCCTGCTCTACGTGAAAGAGGTAACTTGAAATACTACTAGTAAAGGCTAAGGTATTTTGGGCATTATAACAATACTAGAGAGTATTTCTATACCACAAAAGGGGTATTATACTAAAACAACTAGCAGTGGGGTACCCTACTACCAGACCACAGCGTGGGGTAGTACTCTCTACCACACCTCAAAGGGGAAGAGGAGGGTTTCGGCCAAGGCCAATTTTAAGGAGAGGGGCTCTGGACGAGAGTCAACAAGAGGAGGGGAGGGGTTTCAAGACTTGAAGATTTTTGACGAATGAAGTCTTCAAGAGAGTGGTATTTATAGAAAGCCAAAGTGCCAACCAACGCCAAGATCAAGCCATGTTCAAGGCAAGTGTATGGCCTTGATCGCCAAGCACACCCTAACCCTACTCCACAAAACATTGCACCAAACAAGCCACAAACAAGGCACAAAACAAGGCCAAAACAAGGAACCAATCAGGTAAGGCCAACGCCCTCTGACGCCCAAATCGCCCAAAGCACCCCACTTGTTTCCAATGCGAGGGTGACACATGTCACCCTCCCGCTGGTCCAAAAATGTTTCGCCTCTAAAAATCCGCAAAAATACAAAACGACATAGCCGAATTTTCCTCGCAGTTACGCGAAACGCTTCGCCGAAAAACGACTTAACCGTGTCAGGCACAAATGCCATTCGCCAAGCCATTTAGGCGGGGTGACACGTGTCACCCTCCTAATGGCCCTCATAAAACGCCTTCCAAAAATATCCACAATGGCCAAAATCTCAAAACAAAGCTGGCCCTACAAAACCAGAATTTTCCCGTGGCCCCACGTGACCATTTCCAAAATAAAATCTCAAAATTCTAATATAATCTATGAAGTACAATACCAAAACTGGGAATCCAATTCCATTAACGAACCTTTTTCTTCACAAATAACCGGAACTTTTCCGCGAAACTCACATCTTTCTTTCTTTCTTTCCAAATTTTTTCTCACATGCTCAGACGCACGCCCTCGCATACATACCCCGAGAATACGAGGTATAACATGTACGACATCCTCGTGGATCGATGCAGTCCGCACCATTTGTTGGGTCGCCGAGGACACTAACCTCGCGCAAAGTGACAAAAGTAGGTTGTCGAGCATGTATGGCGAGCATTGACGTGATCATTTCTTTTTGTAAAGATAAGGTGCGAAGAAAATATATTTTAGACACCAGAGAGGTGTTTGGTGATGTTAGAGGTGTTTCCTCGTGGACTCGATGTAAGTATTTTTTTCGCAAGTTGTTTCGTGGCTACGCAGGCGTGATTGTTTCGTAAGTAGCAAAGGAAGACTATATCGGGCGCACGCTTGTTTTGAGATTTAGAAGGAAACATTCGACGAATGTTTCTAAGGGGAGAATGTTATACCGTATTTCGCAGTATGTACGAGGACGCACGAGAAATTTGAACTTTGTGCTTCACGAAATATTTGCGCACAACACCCTAAGCTAGAGTCGTTGACTAAACATTTTACACAACTCGCGGCGGAAAATTCCTATGACATTTCTAATTTTATGATTTTTCCGAGAGTCGAACGTGTTGGACTAACAAGAGGGCGCCACTGGCACCCCTCTCATTGGCGAATGGCGGGCGCCCTCGACGATTTTCCTGACATTTTTGTCAAAGTAGGTAGGATATTTTGGTGGTAGATGGATAAGGTGCACTTGGCATGATCTCCCTACACTTGCCTTGCACTTGGCATGATCTTGGCCATTGGTCCATGGCTTGACCTATAAATACCCCTCTTTGATGACTTCTTCATCCATTCCACAAAGTTTCTAGTCTCAAAGCCTTCCCTCCTTGTAAAGGTCTCGCCCAAACACCCCCTCCCCTTTGAGAAGGCCTTGGCCGAGCCCTTCCCTTGGCCGAGAGTACCCCCTGGCAGTCGAGGGGTATACACCCCCTGTGGTGTTGTCTCGTATAAATAAGTTATACCTGATTTCCAGAGTACGTACGCAGGACGCATTTAGGAAATTTCAACACGAGAATAGGCTTGGCCGAATTATTTTTGTACACAACACCCGATTAGAGTCGCTTTTCTAAACGCTTACGCCTTCGTAGGGAATTTCCGCCATGTCATTTTTAATTTTTATGGATTTTTCCGAGAGATTTAAACATTTTTCGATTAACGGAGGTGACACTTGTCACCCTCATTGACTAGAAAGAGGAGGCTTGGCCTCGCCGATTGGTTCATGGTTTTGTGCCTTGTTTTGGCCTTGTTTTGTGGCTTGTTTTGTGCCATGTTTTGAGTAGGGTTAGGTGCACTTGGCTCGATCTTGGCCTTACACTTGCCTCAGCACTTGGCAGATCTCGCCATTGGTCGCCTTTGGTTTTGCTATAAATACTCTCTAAGTGATGAACTTTCTTCATCCACAAATATTTTTCTATGTTAAATCCTCCTCCCTCCCTAGTGTAGAATTCGCCAAGAGCCTCCTCCCCTCGCCGAGAGCCCTTCCTCCTCGGGTGCTAGCACTGGTACCCCAGCCTAGTTGTTTTCAGATAATACCCCTCTTGGTAGAAATACTCAAAAGTATTGTTATAATGCCCAAATTACCTTAGCCGATACCTTGTTGTATTCTAAGGTTATACCTATACGAAAGCCCGTAAATACTATTATACTTCCTTCCACAAAACCGAAACCCTAGGAAAATCTCCATAGTTAGTCGGAGTACTATGTAAGTTGGTTAGAACTTCTAAGGGTTGTTTGAGCGGTCGAGCAATCTTAGTAGAGCTAAACTTTGCTAAGGATCGACATTAAACTCGATAATTACGGCTTATCGAGGTAATTATCTTGTCCTCTATTGTAATTGGAAATTACATATTATTAGAATATATAGTCAAGTACTATATATGTAATCGACGTAGTTATCGCAATGTCTTTTGACTTAAGCCCAATTTAAAAGAAGAATACCGAATCGTAATTACATAGGCAGTATTACAGTAGACTTGTAGTAGTACCGCGGAGTAGAATTGTACCGCTAGGTTAGACGATAACCGTTGGCTTTAGCCGCCTCGTAGAGAGAGATTTACGCTTGCTGGGGAGGTGCCACTTTCTGTAATGTTCTACGATGAGATCTAAATGTTAATGTCGCCAGGCCTTATAGGTCAAGTACGCAGGCGCGACCGCTTGGCTTACGAGTAGCCGACTTGGAAGTACTTGAGCGCTGCTATTAGTCGATAATCGCCGCGAGGTTTGAACCTCTTCCTATCTCTTCTAGCATGATATGTGTGAACTATGTAGTACGGCAGACGCATACGTGCTAAATGTATTTAATTGGTTTAAAACAAAGTGTTATAACGCTTTACGGAAGCCTGCTATAAATTTTTACGTTGGTAAGAAAATACTGTGGTTTTTAAAAGGTAATCGATTTGAACTATAACCGCTTGTTATGTGTTAATAGAGAACTTGAAGTAATACTTGGTTTTTGAAAACTTAAGAGTTATACTAGCTTTATGAAGTTAGTATATCTGCTTAAGAATGTTTTATCATTTTAATCGTAACGTATCGACAAACCATCGCATAATAATAAAGGAAAATGTTTTGAATAATTAAGTATTATTAAAACAAGAAACTTCCATCCGCATAGCAGATTAGACAAAATGATATTTTCTAGATCATGGTCGCCGAATAAGATTGTTATAAACAAGAATATCCTACCACATATAAGGCTTACGCTTCTCCGATCATTTAAAAGAGAATTATATTCTTCAACGAATAAGACTATGAACTACGAACCTTCTAAAATAAGAAACGTGAACATTTGAAATTAGGCAACTTGACGCTTGGAAAATAATGTTGTTACTTGATTTTACAAAGGTAAGAGTTTTGGTTTTCTTAAAAGGACAAATACTCTATTTTATACTACGTTATCAGGTGACTTACGTGAAAGAAATGTATCTTTTAAAGATTTAATGCGTGAAGTACTGGGGATAGATACAACTTGTTAGAAAGTACCAGGTGAATAACTTGATATCGTTTGTGATAGCCTTGTAATACTTTCTGTTGATTTGATAAGTAAACATGTTAGATGCTACGCTGTTAGTATCTTCGCGATGTTAGTAAAGGGTTTTCCTCCGATCGCGCTAAAGTTGTTTGACTATCACCATGCCGGGTATGTACCACTCACTCGATTGCGCCCGAGGTTGTCGCCCGACGCGGGTAGACTCAGCGTGTCCGGGACCATGATTCGAGAATACCTCACGCGGGTCCGTGGATCCATGCGAACTACGAGTTCCGTGTTACAGCGCCTTATGGTCCGCGGCTCAGGCCACGCGATCGCGAGTCCAGACGACGCCGGGAGGCATACCTCGACGCGGGTTATACCACGCGGCCTATGAGGTTGCCTACGCGAGTCGCGAGAGTTCAGTATAGACGCGCACATTTGATATCGCGCGAGTGACCGTTTTATCACGCGACTGCCAGACAGATATCATGACACGATGACCTTGTTGGCACTGGCGCAGAGTCGCTATGCCTTCGCATTTACCCCGCATCTTTATTAGAACAGGGACTCGTGTTCACGTGTATTCTTCGCTTGTATATCATAAACCGCCGCAGCGAGGAAGGTATTCCACGCATGATTGATGTCGCGGGCGAGACCCATTACATGTTTGAGTGACGACTTTGGCGGCGTCCTCGACTTGATATGATCGCTGTTTATCAGGAATCGTAGTTTTGTTATCATACATGTCTCCCGCTTATATAGACTACTATGATTCCATTTACGATTTTCGCCACATACTCTGCACCAGATCGACTTCTTCGGCCGCTCATGCCGCAGTAAAGTACACCACCGCCGATCCGCCTAGTGGTCACAAGCCACGCTGTGTCACGACCCGATTCCGGCGGATCGTGCCTTACCCGCACCCTAGTGATACAACATCGAGTAATCGAACATAAACGATACAAGACATATTATGAAATATGAAACAATAACTGAGAAAACTTGTTTTCTAAGATATATATAAATAACAACTTTTTCCAACATGAACAGCTTTAATCCTTTTTACAAACCCCGCCACAACAAGATACATGCACTTAAGAAATGATACGATAACAATGGCGGACAGGCCCCGCCATACCCCGAATGTAAACACCTACAACAACAGGACTATACCATCGATAAGCCCGAGAAACGGAGCTTTCCACACGCCGAATCAGACTCAAGAGCGAGGATCAATGATCGCGTACTTTACTCGCGTGATGAACGCAGCTCTCAAGGAGGTCAAGACAACAAAAATTTGCATGTGAAACTAAAAATATCAGAATGAAATCATAATAGTCTATAAAGCAGAGACATGTATGATAACCAAACTCCAGTTCACAATAAATAATAAGTCATGTCAAGTCTTGGACTCACGAAATCAAATTCATAAATCAAATATAACAATGGGTCTCACGAGCACATCCTCAATCATGCCCGTGGAATACCTTCCTCACGGCAGCTTATGATATAAAAGCACCAAGGAACACACGAACACCGTGTCCCACTGTACATAATAACACGCATGGTGGTAAGTAAGGCATAGCCGATTACTAACACCTACGCACAACAAGGTCATGAATCAGATTATAAGATCTGCTTAGACCGCCACATGATCAAAGCCGACCACTTGCCCGCAGATCTAATGCGCGCTTCAGCCCCGAACTTTCCGCAGCCCCGCATAGGCCAATCAGATCGCCCGCATGAGGTATAACCCCGCATCGAGGGTAGCTACTCCCTGCAGCGCCCCGACTCGCCGTCCGCATGGCCACAAGGACCGCATGACCACAAGGGCCGATCTCAACTCGAACTCCCAGCTCCGCATAGCCCTCGACCCGCATGAGGTAGTCTCAATCATAGTCCATCGACCCGCCGAAGTCTACCCCGTGACGGAGGCGCTTAATCCCCTAATCATCTCAAGAGACGAGTGATGTATAATACTATCATAATGCCTATCGTTAAACAACATAAGCACAACAAAGGAAAACCCCTTTACACAAACATCACAAGATACTAACACACGAAGATCCTAGCATGTTTACTTATCAAATCAACAAAGGTATTACAAGGCTATCACAAACCAACACAATCAAGTTATACACACTGTACTTTCTACTATATGCTAACAAGTTCGGGTTTTATCCCCAAAGTACTTCATACATTAATTCTTAAAAGATACGCTACTTTCGCAAAGTCACACAATACCCATAGTATATGAAAATATAGTGATTATCTTTCAAGTAAATCAAAACACTTCTCTTTGTAAAACTCAAGTAACAACATTATTTTCCAAACGCCCAAGTTTGCCTAATTTCAAATGTTCATGTTTTATTTAGAAAGGTTTCAGAGTTCATAGTCTTATTCATTTAAGAATATAATTCTCCTTTAAACTATCCGAGAAACATAAGTCTTATATGTGAGTAGGATATTCTTGTTTACAACAATCTTATTACGTTAATGCATGATCTAGAAATATCATTTTGTCTCATCTTAGCTTCTATGCAGATGGAAGTTTCTACCGTTTTAATAATACTTAATCAAAACATTTTTATTAACGCCGCAGTTGGTTTGTCGATACACATTCGATTTCCAAAATCAAGAAACATTCTAAGACGCTTGTCACGAATCCGCCCGGTTCGTGGATCGTGCCTACCGGCACCCAAGTAGTCATACATCGTAGTAATCGAAATATAAAGCAAGACATGAAACAGCTTTATAAAATAAGACACGGCTTATGAGAAAACACGCTTTCTAATATATATATATCATGGTTTAGCAGCATCCGACATCGCATAACATGACTACGCACTTAAGGAATATATAACTATGGCGACAGTGGCCCGCCATACCTCGATCAGATAAAACTATCTACAACAGAGATCATACCAAAAGTAGAGCCTCCAAGAGACGGAGCTCCCGACACCAACGCAGATCCTAAGGACGCGGATCTAGCACTCGCTCTCTTACCGCGATGAACGCAGCCTCAAGGAGGTCAAGCATAACAGTACTAAGTATGCGAATCAGAAATACTTAAATGAAAACATATCATTTTAAAACCGCTTACAAATATGTTTGAAACAACCAAGGAAACCGCACGTAGTGCCACATCACAAACAAGAGCAACAATAGTAATCAGAATAGTCTTGTTTAGGCCGCGAATGATCGAACAGGCCACTCGCCATATCATCATTCCGCAGCCTAACTCGACTCCCGAGTCCGCATAGGCCACTCACACGGGCCTCGCATGAGGTATAACCCCGCATCGAGGGTAGCTACTCCTGCATCGCCCCGACTCGCTGTCCGCATGGCCACATGCATCGCATGAGGTATAACCCCGCATACTAACCTCGAACTCTCGTAGCCCGCATAGGCCCCCGACCCGCATGAGGTATTCTCGAATCACGGTCCTGCATCACCGAAGTCTACCCCGTGACGGAGGGCGCTTAACCCCTGTGATCATCTCAAGAGCGAGCGATAGTATACTAACATAACAACTTATCTTTAAACAACATAAGCACAACAAGGATACTCACCTATACAAACGTTACAAGATACTAACACACATAGCATCATATCACGTCTACTTATCAAACCATCTTTATTATTCTTTTCACAATATAAGTCCGTTATAAACACATAGGCAAACTTGTTTCTTTTATAAATCTTGTGGTTATACTTACTTCCCATAAAGCTAGTATAACTCTTAAGCTTCGCTTTAAAACCAATTAGTTCTCTTCATAATATGATTCAAGAGTCTTTGAAATGTTTTCGCTTTTATTATTCAAAGCTTAAGCCGAGGCATCGCTGTAAGTATTATTCAGCTTAGTGGGCATTGCCGTAAGTATTATTCAAAGCTTAAGCCGTGAGGCATTGCCGTAGTTATATTGTAAAATATCATGCTTTAGAAGAATCACATACCTTCTCAAATAAAACCACCGCCAAGTCAATATGTCGCAGAGAGTCACCATAATAGTCACAGATATCTATTAAAGACTACTCAAGGTCATTCTAAACAGAGGGTTCATAATTTACTGTAAGTCGGGCAGCACTTCCCTACCCTGAGCTATACAAGCTCACTGTGGAAAACAAATTCTATGTAAGTATAGTTTGATTATTCTTCTTTAAACCCTTCTACTGTGGTAATAGCTCAATTCTATTCTGATATTCTTCTAAGTGATTAATACTTATTCTTATACTTCTACAAAGATGCATTCTCTAATACAAAAGAGGGTTAGGATTATTACCCTGCAGCCCAATAATATCCTAGAAAAGTCACCGAGCAAGGTTTTGCTCCTAAGTCAGATGCTCCAAGAACCCTAGAAGTTCTTCACAACTTCTACTAAGTACTAAGGTATTCGGGCTAGGTATTTTGGGCATAATAACGATACAAGAAGGTAACTTTTCTACCAAGGAGGGGGTAGATTTTTGGCCAGGCTGTGGGGTATTCGGCCAAGGCCACTTAGGCTGTATGGGAAGAGGCTTGGACGAAATGGCTAACAAGTGAGAATGAGGATTTTCAAGACTTGAAAGTAATTTGTGGACGAAGAACTCTTCATCTTAAGGTATTTATAGGTCAAGGGCCAACCAATGGCCAAGATTTAGACAAGTGCAAGGCAAGTGGTGAGGATTAACTATACACAAATATCCTACTAACTCGACTTGTGCACAAGGCACAAAAACGTGTTCTTCCTAGTCCAAATCGCCCAAACGGACGATTTCAAGTCCATCAATCGAGGTGACAAGTGTCGCCTCCCGCTGGTCCAAAATGTTTCGCCTCTAAAAATCCGCAAAATTAGAAATGGCATAGCCGAATTTATCCTACGAAAGTCGGGAAACGCTTCGGAAAAACGATTCTTTAGTGAGTCAGGTACAAATAAAAACGCCCAAGGCTTATCTTTAAGGCTAGACTTCGCATTTATTCCCTTACGCATATACTGGAAATACGGTATAACATTCTCTCTTAGAAACATTCGTCCCGAATGTTCCTTCCCAAGACGCTTATCGAAGCTTAAACAGCAAATGCCACACGCCGCCACATCAACACTTAGGCGTAAACGATAACTAAAATTTACAAGAGGAAAGTGAATTTACCCGGAGGCGGGGAATAGCGAGGATACTCCGCCTCATGTCCTCCTGGCTTCCCACGCCATCTCCTCCCCGAGCTCGCTCCGCCACAAGACTTCGACTGGCCACGCCCCGTCCGCAGACGCCTAACTCCGACGATCGACTATCGCTATGGAATCTCTCATACGATAACCCCACACCGACATCGCCAACGGGTGTACCCTAGATGGATCCCCGATACATCTCCTCAAAGATAGATACGTGAAAACCGGATGCACCGCTTCCAGACGGACGGCAGATTCAACTCATAGGCAACCTTGCCTACCTCGCGACAATCAAACGCCCAATGTACCTAGGGCCGAAGTTTCTTCTTCCGACTCATCACACCCTTCATGGGTGACACCTTTAGGAAAACCCAATCATGAACTCGAACTCAAGATGCCGACGACGATGATCCGTGATACGACTTGCCGACTCGAGCCGCCAATAGCCGCCTTGATAAGCTTCACCTTATCCATCGTCATTGCATCAACCGTCCCACTAGCCGCCCGCCCACATCGAACCAACCTATAGGCGATCCGCACTTCTCCCATACAAGGCCTCATAAGGCGCCATCTCGAATGCCGAGCAGAAGCTATTATTATACGCGAACTCAACTAGAGGCAAATGATCCTCCCAACTACCATCGGTTAATAACACAGCTCGCAGATATCCTCGCAGTCCGATAGTGCGCTCGCCCATCCGTCTGCTCGTCGGATGAAATGCGCACTGTGCTCACCGCCCCTAAACCCTCTCGAAGCGACTCCGTGTTAGCCGAACCGGGCTCTCGTTCGATATGATCGGCAGGGACTCCATGCACCGACGATCTTCTGATGTAAAGTCCGCATAATCCTCACCAAAAGTCGCCCCGACGGAAGAAAGTGGGCTGATTTCACACCGCCGACGATAACCCATATAGAATCATGTCTCCTCCGAGCGCGAGGTAATCCCGTGATGAAGTCCATGTTGATTACCTCCCACTTCCGTGTCGGATCTCTATCGCCAGAATAAAACCACCGTGCCTCGTGCTCTACCTTCACCGCCGACAACACGCATCGAGCTACGAACTCGCAACGCCCTCTTCAAGCCATCCCACCAATACACGATCTGCGTCGTGGTACATCTTGGTCGACTTTGACGGATAGAGTAACGCGCTACCGCGTGCTTCCCAAGAACTCCGCCAAGTCCTCAAACATCCGAACACACACCGCTTCTCAAACCTTAGCACCCCATCGTGCTACCTCAAAAGACCCTTGCCCTCACGTAAGAGTCAGATCACGATATCGAATCAAAGCCGATCTCGAATCGCCGCTTCTTCACCTCCTCGACGATGGAAGACTCGCAACCTCACGAACTCTAACCCCACCGCTATCGTAATCAATCAAACGGACACCAAGGCTCGCTAATCGATGCAAATCACGAACCATGTCCCTCCTATCTAGCCGCACATCCGATAGGCTCCCATCGACCTACGACTAAGAGCATCCGCCACAACATCGCCTTCCCGTGGTACAGATATCAACATCGTAATCCTTAAGCAACTCTAACCACCGCCTTCGCCGAAGTTCAGCCTCCTCCGTCAAGATATACCGAGGCTCTGTGGTCTGTATAAATATCCACGCCAACCCCATACAAATAAGGCCTCCGCATCTTCAAAGCGAATCACTACCGCTAACTCCAAATCACGCGGGTAGTTCTCTCAGAGCTCACCGCCGATGCATATGCTATAACCCCGCCATGCCGCATCAACACACATCCCAACCCGATGCCCGACGATCACAATACACGACATAACCATCCGACCTCCGGAAGAGTAAGAACGGGCGCTGCCGCCTCTCTTTCAAAGAATCGAAACCCCGCCACAAGCATCACCATCGAACTTGGCCGCTTTCCGAGTCACCTAGTCAATGGTGCGTAGATAGAAGCAAACTTCTACGAACCGAGCATATCCTCGCAAGGCCCGTAAAATCGCGAACCTCTCGCTGAGTAGCAGGTTCAGGCAGTCCTCGATCGCCGATTCGCCAGACAACTCGAATGCCATCACCCCGGCTAATATGCCCAAGAAACGCCATCAAGTCAACCAAAACTCACATTTGGAAAACTTGGCGTATAATCGCTGGTCCTGAGAATCACAAGACAGCCTCAAACGCCCGCATGCCCCGCTCGAGCGAATAAACCAAGATATCATCAATGAACACTATCACAAACGGTTCAAAAATGGTTTGAACACTCGCTCATCAAATCCATGAATACCGCCGAGCATCGTCAACCCAAAAGACATGACTCAACTCATAATGCCCGCATCGTCCTAATGCAATTCTGTGGACATCCACCTCTCGACACGAACTCGATGATAGCCCGAACGCAGATCAATCTTGAGAAACATCTCGCGCTCGCAATCGTCGAACAAATCATCAATCCCGGAAGGGTATTCGTTTAATGGTCACCTTGTTCACCGTCAGAATCAACACATGCGCAGCTGGCCCCGCCCTTCTTCTTCACGAACACCGGCTACTTCTGCGGGAAACACTGGCCTAATGGCCCTTTCTCCAAAGAAATCCTCACCGTCCTTCAAATCTCAACTCGGCAGTGCCATTCTCAGATGGCTAATGGAAATAGGCCGAGTATCCGCAATATGTCAATACAAAACTCAATCTCCTCTCGTGAGGATACCCGAGGTCATCCGGGAACACGCCCGGGAACTCACGACTACGGAATCGATCAAAATCGTACCGCACCTCGTGATCAAACACTCAACTAGATGGTAGATATACCCTTCTCGCACCATCTTCCTAGCCTCGAGGTAGGAAATAAACCTACCCTCTACGATACCGTGCTCCTCCCACTCAACAACCGGCCTCAGAAATCGAACTGCATTACTTTCTCTCAGCTTACATTGGCATAGCATGGTTAGCCAATCCATCCCCATAATCACGCCGTCAATCATCTCCAACTCTATCAAGTCGCCGTGGTCCGACGATCAGAATGGTCACAGACAAGCCCTATATACCCGCCGAGCTACCACCGAATCACCCATCGCGTAGCTACTCGAGTGGTCTATGGACTCGTGCTCTATCCTCATCCTACTAGCAACAAGGGAGATATATAGGACAGAGTAGAACCCTGATCTATCAAGGCATAAACATCCAACCTGTAAACCGATAAGGTACCGTGATTTACATCAGCGAGGCCTCCGATCCCGCTTACCGACAAAGCATAGACGCGTTCGAGGACCGCTAGAATCGACCCGAGCCACGACTCGCCACGACTGGCCGACCCATGTGAACCCCGCCCGGCGAGTAATCAGAGAGATGACGGCCGCAATGTAACTCGGGCGTCGAGCCCTACCACCGCCACGCCGGCCGACAATCCTCGCAGCGACCTCGCCGCTACAATCGTAATAAGCTCCAAAATTAGTACCACACTTCCCGTAATGGGATCCACCGTGACGCCACACCGGGTGGTCCCGACGCCGCACTCTCGCTACTCGACGCCTCAAGCCCTCGGGCCCCTGGCCCGCCTCAAAACTCGGGCCAGGCCGAGGACGCGCAGGAGTGCTCGAGCCGGCCGTGGTGCGACCCAGATCGCCGAGGCCGCCACCACGAGCAACCACCAAGACCTCCCGCCCCGGCCTTCTTCGCTGCCGCTCGCCCACTCGCCGACCTCGCGCCTCGCATCCAAGGGCGCGAGCTCGCACGCGGTAATGTCCATACCCTACCGAGAGAAACCCCGCACATGACTTCCGCCATATAGTCGCTTCAGCCCGACATAACCTGCACCCTATCCTCCATATTCGCTACTAATGCCGGGACATATCGAGCCAATGAATCAAACTCGACATTGTACTCCCGACAAGGCCCTCTCGCCAAGAAGAAAATCTATCACCGCGCTCCTCATCCGCGAGGCAAGAAGTGAGCGAAAGCCTCCGAGAACTCAACCTAAGTACTGGGACGCGGTTTCCCGATAACTCCTATGAATCAACCAATCGATCGCGTATCACGCAACTTATGTGAACTAAAGATCACTTGACTCGGCCTCCGACGCCCGATCACTCTCAAAATCCTTCAAGTCGACGGATGAACTCTCGCGATCATCCTCCGCCTCGACCCATAAAACTCCGCGGCTACAACTCAAGAAGTCTCGTAGCCTCAAACTCTCTCGCCTCGTGAACAACGGTACGATCGAGCCGAGCTGAACTGAATCGCCAGATCCAGCCTCTCTCGACGGGCCACAACTTTAGCCAAAAGTCGGGCTATCTCTCAGACTCTAACTCTCCGCCAGCCGCGGGACAGAGGCGCTGGTACTGTGGTCTCGCTGGGCCGGCGGCGCCATAGAACTCGCCGCCTCGTATAGATCTGGCCCGAGCCTCGTGACTCGTGTCTCGCTAGCGCCTCCTACGCTTGCCTTCTCGCCCGGTTGCCTTACGCGAGGCATAATCACATAGAAAGGAATACGTTAGAGGGGTCCAACCTATAACATGCCTTCTAAAGCACGATCTCGTAATGAGAAGAATGGAAACCAATCCTAAATATCCTATAGCCTCCTCGACATCGCGTGGTGCACAACACACCGATAATCAAGACTCTACTAGATACGGTTCAGACACTTTCCGAGGATTAATCGCTCGATACCACTTTTGTCACGACTGCCCGGCCCGTGGATCGTGCCTTACCGGCACCCAAGTAGTCATACATCGTAGTAATCGAAATATAAAGCAAGACATGAAACAGCTTTATAAAATAAGACACGCTTTGTGAGAAAACACGCTTTCTAAGATATATATATATCATGGTTTAGCGCTACATCCGACATCGCATAACATGACTACGCACTTCTAAGGAAATATATAACTATGGCGACAGGCCCCGCCATACCTCGATCGCACAAAACTATCTACAACAGGAGATCATACCAAAAGTAGAGCCTCCAAGAGACGGAGCTCCCGACACCAACGCAGATCCTAAGACGCGGATCTAGCACTGCTGCCCTTACCGCAGATGAACGCAGCCTCAAGGAGGTCAAGATAACAGTACTAAGTATGCGAAATCAGAAATACTTAAATGAAAACATATCATTTTAAAACCAGCCACAAATATGTTTGAAACAACCAGGAAACCGCACGTAGTGCTACATCACAAACAAGAGCAACAATAGTAATCGAATAGGTCTTGTTCAGGCCGCGAATGATCGAAACAGGCCACTCGCCCATATCATCATTCTCGCAGCCTAACTCGACTCCCTGAGTCCGCATAGGCCACTCACACGGGCCCGCATGAGGTATAACCCCGCATCGAGGTAGCTACTCCTGCATCGCCCCGACTCGCTGTCCGCATGGCCACATAGACCGCATGAGGTATAACCCCGCATACTAACCTCGAACTCTCAGAGCTCCGCATAGGCCCCCGACCCGCATGAGGTATTCTCAATCACGGTCCTGCATCACTCGAGTCTACCCCGCAGACGGAGGGCGCTTAACCCCAGATCATCTCAAGAGGCGAGTGATAGTATACTAACATACCAACTTATCTTTAAACAACATAAGCACAACAAGGATACTCACCTATACAAACGTTACAAGATACTAACACACATAAGATCATATCATGTCTACTTATCAAACCATCTTTATTATTCTTTTCACAATATAAGTCCGTTATAAACACATAGGCAAACTTGTTTCTTTTATAAATCTTAAGTGGTTATACTTACTTCCCATAAAGCTAGTATAACTCTTAAGCTTCGCTTTAAAACCAATTAGTTCTTCTCATAATATGATTCAAGAGTCTTTTGAAATGTTTTCGCTTCTTATTATTCAGCTTAAGCCACAGGCATCGCTGTAAGTATTATTCAAAGCTTAAGCCAGGCATTGCCGTAAGTATTATTCAGCTTAAGCCGTGAGGCATTGCCGTAGTTATATTGTAAAATATCATGCTTTAGGAAGAATCACATACCTTCTCAAATAAAACCACCGCCAAGTCAATATGTCACACAGAGAGTCACTCATAATAGTCACGTATATCTATTAAAGACTACTCAAGGTCATTCTAAACAGAGGGTTCATAATTCTACGGTAAGTCGGGCAGACTTCCTACCCATGAGCTATACAAGTCTCATCGTGAAAACAAATTCTATGTAAGTATAGTTTGATTATTCTTCTTTAAACCCTTCTACTGTGGTAATAGCTCAATTCTATTCTCGTGATATTCTTCTAAGTGATTAATACTTATTCTTATACTTCTACAAAGATGCATTCTCTAATACAAAAGAGGGTTAGGATTATTACCCTGCAAGCCCAATAATATCCTAGAAAAGTCACTACTGAGCAAGGTTTTGCTCCTAAGTCAGATGCTCCAGAACCCTGAAGTTCTTCACAACTTCTACTAAGTACTAAGGTATTTGGGCTAGGTATTTTGGGCATTATAACGATACAAGAAGGTAACTTTTCTACCAAGGAGTGGGTAGATTTTTGGCCAGGCTAGTGGGGTATTCGCCAAGGCCACTTAGGCTAGAGTGGAAGAGGGCTTGGACGAAATGGCTAACAAGTGGAGAAGGAGGATTTTCAAGACTTGAAAGTAATTTGTGGACGAAGAACTCTTCATCTTAAGGGGTATTTATAGGTCGTTGGCCAACCAATGGCCAAGATTTAGACAAGTGCAAGGCAAGTGTAAAGTGAGGATTAACTATACACAAATATCCTACCAACTCCTCGACTTGTGCACAAGGCACAAAAACGTGTTCTTCCTAGTCCAAATCGCCCAAATGGACGATTTCAAGTCCATCAATCGGAGGTGACAAGTGTCGCCTCCCGCTGGTCCAAAATGTTTCGCCTCTAAAAATCCGCAAAATTAGAAATGGCATAGCCGAATTTATCCTACGAAGTCGTGGGAAACGCTTTCGTTAAAACGATTCTTTTAGTAGTCAGGTACAAATAAAAACGCCCAAGGCTTATCTTTAAGGCTAGATTTTCAGACGTATTCCCTTACGCATACCCGAAATACTGGTATAACAACGCTATACCTAACTTTCCATAAAGCTAGTATAACTCTTAAGTTTTCAAAACAAATCAAGTATTACTTCTTCTCTCAAAATGATTCAAAACTCTTTTGAAATACTTCAAGTTCTTTATTAACACATAACAAGCCGCTTATAGTTCAAATCGCTACCTTTTAAAACCACATGTATTTTCTTACCAACATAAAGCCGTTATAACCAACTTCCCATAAAGCCGTTATAACACTTTACGTTTTACACCAATCAAATACATTTAGTACACGTGCACGCTCACCGTATACATAGTTCACACATATCATGCTAGAAGAGATAGGAAGAGGTTCACATACCTCGCGACGAGTATCGACTAATAGCAAAACGCCCAAGTACTCCCAACCGCTTCGCTACTCCTAAAGCCAAGTAACGCGCCACACGTAGTATTTCAACCTATAAGGCCACAAGGCGCTTTATTAACATTAAGATCTTATCGTAGAACATTCTACGTAAAATTCGGCAAGACCTCCCCGCAACAAACAGAAATCTCCTCCTCTAGCGGGGCCACCAAGCCAACCAAGTGGTTATACATCTAACCCGAACGTACAATTCTACTCCACAAGATTACTACACAAGTCTATCAGAATACGCTTCATTCTTCAGCTTAAGTCAAAAGACATTGCCAACTAACCACGCTCAGTCTATATATGGTATACTTTAACTATATATTCTAACAACATGTAATTTCCAATTACAATAAGAGGACAAGATATTTACCTCGATAAGCCCATAATTATCCAAGTATAAAGTCGATCCCGGCAATCGCTTAGCTCCAACTCCGAGCGCCCAACCCGCTCTAAACCACCCTTGAAGTTCTAACCAACTTCTACACAATACTCCAAATCTGACTATGGAGATTTTCCTAGGTTTCGACTTTGTGACCGTCACTGAAGGATAATAGTATTTCCTGCTTAGATAGGTATAACCTAGATACTACAAGGTATACTAATAAGGTAATTGGGCAATACTTTAGAGAGTATTTCTACACCACAAAGGTGGTATTATACTAAAGCAACTCGCAGTTCTAGCCAAGGCCTCTAGGTGAGAGGGAGGCCTCTGGCCGAACTCAACACTAGTGGGAGGAGAAGATTTAACACTTAGAAACATTTAGGAAAGGATTAAGAATTCATCAAAGGGAGAGGGCATTTATAAGACAAGCCAAGGCCAACCAATGGCCAAGATCGAGCTAGCCAAGACAAGCTGGTGTGGCCAAGATATGCCCAAGTGCCCCTAGTCCCTACTCCTTAAAACCTCACAAATATCTACCAAAATATCTACCACTGACTCTCCCAATTGGTCCCATGTGCCGCCCACCTTGCCCACTTAACGATGTTATACCTGATTTAGTATGTACGTAGTGAATACGCGAAAGTCTTGCCTTAAAGATAAGCCTGAACGCTTTTTTTAGGCACAACTCACAAAACGAATAGTTTTCCCGACTAAACGCTTCCACAAATTTCGTAGGTAAATTCGCTATGCCATTTCTAATTTTTTGGATTTTTCCGAGAGACTAAACATTTTGACCAACGGGAGGGCGACACTTGGCACCTCCCACTAGGATTTGAAATCGCCCATTTGGACGATTTGTGGCACGCTTGGTGCCTTGTTCAAAGTCAGGAGTTGGTAGGATATTTGTGTATAGTTAATCCTCACCCTACACTTGCCTTGCACTTGTCTAAATTCGCCATCGTGGCCACTTCTGACCTATAACACTCCCTTAAGATGAAGAGTTCTTCATCCACAAATTACTTTCCAAAGTCTTGAAAATCCTCCTCCTCCCTTTGTTAGCCAATTCGCCCAGCCCTCTTCCCTCTAGCCTAAGTGGCCTTGGCCGAATACCCCCTAGCCTAGCAAAAATCTACCCCTCCCTTGGTAGAAAAGTTATCTTCTTGTATTGTTATAATGCCCAAAATACCCTAGCCCAAATACCTTAGTACTTAGTAGAAGTTGTAAAGAACTTCTAAGGTTCGAGCATACAACTTGTGAGCAAACCTGCTCAGCGACTTTTCTAGGATATTATCAGCTTACCGAGGTAATAATCCTAACCTCTTTGAATTAGAGAATACTTACCGTTATAGTATAAGAATAAGTATAAATACTTAGAAGTATATCATGTAATCGAATTGAAGTATTAATCACTTGTATGGTTTAAAAGAGGAATAATCAAATCAGATTTACATAGATCACACAAGAGACTTATATAGCTCACCTGCAGGAAGTTGTCATCACTTACCGTAGAATTATGAACCCCCGTTAGAATGACCTTCGTGAGTAGGCTTTAATAGATATCCGTGACTATTATAGGTCGACTTTCGACATATTCAACTCGCGTGGTTTTCACGGTATGTATGCGATTCTTCCTAAAGCATGATATTTTACAATATAACGCAATGTCTTTGACTTAAGCTCGATTAATACTTACTAATGCCTCACGCTTAAGCTCGACAAAACTTACTAAGAATGCCTCACGCTTAAGCCTCAATGATAAAGAATCAAAACACTTCAAAAGACTACCGAATCATATAAACGTAAGAGAACTAATTGGTTTTTAAAATGTGCTTAAGAGTTATACTAGCTTTAGTATAACCACTTAAGTTTTATAAAGAAACAGTTTGTGTTTATAATGCATTTGTATTGTGAAAAGAATAAAGATGGTTTGATCAATAGACATGATATGTCGCGTGTTAGTATTCGTAACGCTTGTATAAAGTAGTATCCTTATCAGGCTTATGTTGTTTAAAGATGTTGTTACGTTAGTATACTATCACTCATCTCGAGACGATACCGGGTTAAGCCGCCTCCGACGCGGGTAGACTCAGCGGTCCGGGACCATGATTCGAGAATACCCTACGCGGGTCCTGGGCCTATGCGGAGCTACGAGTTCCGTGTTAGTACGCTGGTTATACCGCGTTCAGTGCCATGCGACAATGTAGTCCAGGACGACGCCGAGGAGTAGCTACCCTCGACGCGTTTTACTCTCATGCGCCCATGCAGTGGCCTACGCGACTCGAGTTCAGATTAGGCTTGCACGATGATGGGGCGAGTGGCCCTGCTTCGATCATTCGCAGCATAAGACTCATTACGCTTACCTATCGTTGCTTGCTTCTGATGCGGCACTACGCGCGCTTGTTGTTTCATACATATTTGTAAACCGTTTTAAAATAATATGTTTCATTTAAGTACTTTACGCTGCATACTTAGTACTTTGTACTGGGCTGCTCATGCCGCAGTGGCAGCTAGATCCGCATTCTGTGGATCTCTACGCCGTGCTGAGCTCCATCTCTTCCGAGGCTCTACGTATGATCTCCTCAAGATAGTTTTGTATAGCAGGGCCTCGTCCCGCCATAGTTGTATATTTCAGAGGTCTCAGTCGGATGTAATCACAACTATGATTATATATATATGCCGAAGGCTGTTTTCACATAAACTGTGGTCTTACTTTATAAACTGCTTCATGTCTTGCTTATATTTCCGCCGACACTCATGTATGACTACTAGGCATCAAACACGGCCCCAGACGTCGTGACAAAAGTGGTATCGTGAGCGCTTAATCCTGAAAGTGTCTACAGACCGTATCTAGTAGAGTCTTGATTATCCAGGCACTACGCCAATAATCGTGAGGCTATAGGATATTTAGGATTGGTTTCATTCTTCTCATTCCGAGATCGTGCTTTAGAGTCGTGTTATAGGTCGACCTCTAACGATTCCTTTCCTTTCCAATAATGCCTCCACGCAGGCAACCCGCCCTGGCAAGGCAACGCGGAGCCGCCAGCAGGACACCCAGAGTCACGAGGGCTCGTGCCCGCCTATACCGTAGACGGCGAAGTTCTATGACGCCGCCAAGAGACCACTCACACCTCCCGCCCCACACCGGGCAGGAGTTATGGAGACGGCCCACTTTGCTAAAGTCAGGCCCGACACGATGAGAGATTGACGCGGCGCCTGGGCCCACCCACCCTGTTCACCCGAGGCAGAGTTCGAGGCTACGACTTCGAGTCAGAGTCTGGCCGAGTTTTACGGGTCGAGGCCTGAGGATGATCCGCAGGAGTTCATCCGCCGCCTTCAGAGGATTTTGAGAGTGATCGCACGCCTGAGACCGAGTCCGTGATCTTTGGTTCATAGGTCGCGGATACCGCAATGATTGGTTTGATCTTACGGGAGTTATCCCGCGAGAGCACGCCCTACTGGGACGAGTTCTCAGGCTTTCACTACTTCGCCTATTTGCGAGGGCGCTGGTCGATAGATTTTTACCACGAGGCAGCAGGACGACCACGAGTACAATGTCGAGTTTGATTCTTTGGCTCGATATGTCCCAAAGATTGGATAGGTGCACCGCCATGTCACCGCCAGACGACTATAAGCCATGGGTTTTCCACTGGTATGGACATTAAGCTCACGCCTCGATGAGCGCCGAGGTCGACGAGACAGACAAGAAGCAAGGCCGTGACGGAGGGCCGTAGTTATCGTGGGCGCGCCAAGCAGCTAGCCTAGATTCGCACCACAAGCACTCGCACCGCCTCAAGACCCAGAGTTTTCGAGGCGCACTCGGCCCCAGAGCTTCACGCCCGCAGTAGCAGAGGTATCGCCGACGACCACCCCCGCCAAGCCGACGGGGATCCCATTACGGAAGGGTACTACTTATGGATCTTGTTAAGGCCAGCAGGTCACTTTCAGGTGGTAGGCCCACCTTCAGTTCGTGGCCGCTCATCATCTCCTACGCTTACTCGCCCGAGGCGTGGTGCTCAGCGGGTCGCCAGGTCGCGCAGGTCGTGGCTCGTCCTGGCCTAGCGGTCCTCGTAATCGCATATATGCTTTGTCCACCGACAGATCGTGAGGCCTCACCCGGGTTTGATGTTTATGCCTGATAGATCCGGTTCTACTCCTATATATCCCCTGTCGCTGATAGTGGATAGAGCCTGAGTCCATAGACCCTTTCGAGGTAGCTACGCCAAATGGTGATTCGGTAGCTCTGCTGGTATATGAGCTTGTCCCGTGACTATTTACAACTCGACCCTAGCCGACTGATGAGTCGAGATGATCGACTTCACGTGATTACGGGACGGAGCCAATGTAGATCGCAGAGAGAGAGTAGTACGGTTCCAGCTCGAGGAGCCATTGGAGGAGCACAGATCGCTGGTGGTAGGTTTATTTCCTACCTCGCTGGAAGATGGTGGGGTACATCTACCATCTAGTTCGAGTGTTTGATACCGAGGCACCAGATTTTCAGCCGCCTCGAGTCACGAGTTCCCGACGTGTTCCTGCACGACTCGCATCCTCCCGAGATTGAGATTGACATATTGCATTTCCATTCCGCCATACGTAACGGCACCGCCGAGCTGAGAGAGCCAAGGATCGCCTTAGGGATTTGCAGTGTGGCTTCATTAGGCCTGCTTTCTCCCCGGGGCGCTGGATTGTTCAGCGTTAAGTGACTGACGCCGCGCACGTGTGTTGATTAAACAAGGTGACCATTAAGAATGTATACCCTTCCTGTGATTGATGATTTGTTCGACCACTGTATGCGTAGATGTTTCTCCAAGATTGATCTCGCGTCGCTATCATCACTGTGTCGTAGAGGATGTCCCTAGGATCGCATTCGTGACCCAGACGCATTACGAGTTCATGGTCATGTCTGGTCGACTAACGCTCCGCAGATTCATGGATTTGATTAACCGAGTGTTCAAACCATTTTGGACACGCCAGATAGTGTTCATCGATGATATCTTGGCTTATTCTCGCCAGAGCAGAGTACGCGAGTATTTGAGGACCGCCGACAGCTTCCAGACTGCAGACGCCAAGTTTTCCAAACGTGAGTTTTGCTGACTTCGGGCGCGGGCATATTGTTGGCATTCGAGTGGATACGCCAAGATCGTGACTTGGCCTGCACCTACTACTCCGGCAGAGGTTCGCTTTTCGGGCCTCACAGGATATTATCGCTGCTCGTGGAGTAAGTTTGCTTATCTCTCGCACCATTGACTAGCCGACTCAAGTTTCGGATCGATGCCAGGAGCGTGGTTTCCAGTTTAAGAGAGACTCACGACCGCCTCGCCTTACTTCCGCAGGTCCGTATGGTTATGTCGACGCGCCGCATCTGTTGATGCAAAGATGGCAGAGTTATAGCATACGCATCCCGACACCAAGAAACACGAGAGGAACTACCCCACCCATGATTTGGAGCCGGCAATGCGATTCACGCCAAGATCCGAGGCACTATTTGTACGGGGTTCACGTGATATTTATACACTCACAAGAGCCTCCAGATATCTTTCAGAGCCGAACTTACGAAGACGGTGGTTAGAGTCGCAGGATTACGATGTTGATATCCTATACCACCCGTTAAGGCCAATGTCAGGCGTATGCCTTAGTCGAGGTCACGGAGCCATCTGACGCGCTAGAGAGTGGGACATGGTTCATGATTTGCACCGCTAGCGAGCCTCGTGTCCGCTTGATTGATTCCGATAGCAGGGTTAGAGTTCGCGAGGTTGCCGCAGTCTTCCATCGCCGGCGAGGCGAAGAGGCAATAGCTCGAGGATCCACTTGATTCGATATCGATACAGCCTTCGCGAGGCGCGGTCCTTTGAGGTAGCACCCAGGTGCTGGCGACCAGGTGTTCCAGATGTTTCGTGACTTCGCAGGTTCTGGGAAGCACACACATACACTTCATCCATCCGGTCGACTCAAGATGTACCACGACCTTAGACAAGAGGACGCTGCAGATTTCAGAGCTCGCCCGTGGTCACGCAGTGAAGGTAGAGCACCAGATTGTTACGCATTTACTGAGATCCCGACCGAAGTGGAGGTAATCAACATGGACTTCATCACGATTACCTCGCACTCGTATGAGACATGATTCTATATGGGTTATCACGACAGTCGACGAAATCAGCCCACTTTCTTCCCGTCCGACGACTTTTTCTACCGAGGATTACGCCGCACTTTACATCCGAGATCGCGAGTCCCTACTTCGATCATATCGCATGCAGGAGCCCACTTCGCTAACTTCCTGAGGTCCTTCCGCAGGGTTTAGGACGCAGTGAGCTCGAGTACGCATTTCATCCACGCATGCACTGACAGCAGAGCGCACCATCCGCACTTCGAGGATATGCCGCGAGCCCGTGTTATTGACTTTAGTGGTAGTCGGGAGGATCATTTGCCTCTAGCTGAGTTCGATATAATAATAGCTACCACTCCAAAGATTCTTACGAGGCCTTGTATGGAGGAAGTGCAGACGCCATAGGTTGGTTCGATGTGACCAGATTTGGTACAGCAGTGTGGATAAGGTGAAGCTTATCCGAGAGCGCTATCGACAGCTCGTGAGTCGGCTCGACGCAGATCATCGCCGCCGTGATCTCGAGTTCGAGGTTCATGATCGGGTTTTCCAGCTGTCACCCCGGCGGTGATGAGATTCGAAGAGGTTTCACCAAGGTACATCGGGCCGCTTCGATTGTCCGCAGGCAGCAAGGTTGCTTACGAGTCGATCTCGCCGTCCGACCGAGGCAGCGATCCGGTTTCACGATCTACGCCGAGGAGATGTATCGGATCCATCTTGGTGCACCCGATCGACGTACGTCCAGTGACCGAGGGTTATCGATGAGGAGATTCCTATAGCGATAGTCGATCGGCGCCCGCGACGGCGGACGGGCTTCCGCCAAAGTCTTGTGGCGAACGAGCTTAGTGAGATGACGCGGAAGCCGAGAGGACACGAGGCAGAGGTACCTCACCTATTTCCTACACCTCCGTAATTCACTTTCCTACTTGTAAATTTTCGCTATCGCTTTTACCAAGTGTTGCTCGTGGCATTTACAATCGCTTAAGCTTCTTCGATAATCGTTTTAAAGGAAACATTCGGGACGAATGTTTCTAAGGGGAGAATGTTATACCCCGTATTTCCAGAGTATGTACGTAAGGGAATACGTACGAAAGTCTTGCCTTAAAGATAAGCCTTGAACGTTTTTTTTTAGGCACAACTCACAAAACGAATAGTTTTCCGACTAAACGCTTCCACCGTAGGTAAATTCCGCCATGCCATTTCTAATTTTTATGATTTTTCCGAGAGACTAAACATTTTGACCAACGGAGGGCGACACTTGGCACCCTCCACCAGGACTTGAAATCGCCCATTTGGACGAGCACGCTGCGCCTCGTTCAAAGTCAAGGAGTCAGTAGATATTTGTGTATAGTTAATCCTCACCCTACACTTGCCTTGCACTTGTCTAAATCTTCGCTATTGGTTGGCCACTTCTTGACCTATAAATTCCTTAAGATGAAGAGTTCTTCATCCACAAATTACTTTCCAAAGTCTTGAAAATCCTCCTCCTCCCTTGTTAGCCAATCTGCCCAAAGCCCTCTTCCCTCTAGCCTAAGTGGCCTCGCCGAATACCCCCTAGCCTAGCAAAAAATCTACCCTCCCTTGGTAGAAAAGTTATCTTCTTGTATTGTTATAATGCCCAAAATACCCTAGCCCAAATACCTTAGTACTTAGTTAGAACTTCTAAGGTTCTCGAGCATACAACTTGTGAGCAAACCTGCTCAGCGCGACTTTTCTAGATATTATCAGCTTACCGAGGTAATAATCCTAACCTCTTTGAATTAGAGAATACTTACTGTTATAGTATAAGAATAAGTATAAATACTTGAAGTATATCACGTATCGTAATTGAAGTATTAATCACTAAAGAGGAATAATCAAACTGCAGATTTACATAAGAGACTTATATAGCTCACCGGTGCAGTGCGCCCGACTTACCGTAGAATTACGAACTCCCTGCTTAGAATGACCTTCTAGGCTTTAATAGATATCTCGTGACTATTATAGGTCGCATCAAGGCACATATTCAACTCAAGGTGGTTTTCACTGGTATGCATGTGATTCTTCCTAAAGCATGATATTTTACAATATAACTACGGCAATGTCTTTGACTTAAGCCCGAATAATACTTACGGTAATGCCTCACTTTAAGCTCGAATGCCTCACTACTTAAGCTCGACAAAACTTACTAAGAATGCCTCACTACTTAAGCCCGAATGATAAAGAATCAAAACACTTCAAAAGACTACCAATCATATAAATGTAAGAGAACTAATTGGTTTTAAAATGTGTTTAAGAGTTATACTAGCTTTACGGGAAGTGAGTATAACCACTTAAGTTTTATAAAAGAAACAGGTTTGCCACGTGTTTATAATGCATTTGTATTGGTGAAAAGAATAAAGATGGTTTGATCAATAGACATGATATCGCATGCATGTGTTAGCATCTTGTAACGCTTGTATAAAGCGTAGTATCCTTATCAGGCTTATGTTGTTTAAAGATGTTGTTATGTTAGTATACTATCACTCATCTCTCGAGATGACAGTTGTCGCCTCCGACGCGTGGTAGAGTCCGGGGACCATGATTCGAGAATACCCTACGCGGGTCCGGGCCTACGCGAGCTACGAGTTCCGTGTTAGTACGCGGGTTATACCTCACGCGTCTCACATGGCTACGCGACAATGAGTCCAGATTTACGCCGAGGAAAAGATTTTACCCTCGACGCGGTTTTACCTCACGCGCCCACGCGAGTGGCCGCATGCGACCGAGTCCGTGATTAGGCTTGACGACCGATCATTCGCAGCCTAGACAAGACTCATTACGCTTACCTATTGTTTTGCTTGCGATGGGCACTTTCATACATATTTGTAAACCGGTTTTAAAATAATATGTTTCATTTAAGTACTTTACGCCTGCATACTTAGTACTCGTTGTGATCGACTTCCTTCGGGGCCGCTCATGCCGCAGGCAAGGGTGCTAGATCCGCATTCTGTGGATCTCTACGCTGCGCCGAGCTCCATCTCTTCCGAGGCTCTACTTTTGCATGATCTCCCGTCAGATAGTTTTGTGGCCCCGTCCCGCCATAGTTGTATATTTCTGTAATCACGAACTATGATTATATATATATGCCGAAGTCACATAAACCGTCTTACTTTATAAACTGTTTACGCTTGCTTTATATTTCCGCCGACACTGACGATGACTACTGGCACGCCCCAGACGGTCGTGACAAATGGCAGGTGCCTATGTCGCCTCTCGCTGGTCCAAATGTTCTCTCTGAAAAATCCGCAAAAATAAGAAAAGACATAGCCGAATTTTCCTTCGCAGTTATGTAAAACGCTTCGCCGAAAAACGACTCTAACCGGCACAGGCACAAATGCCATTCACTAAGCCACCTAGGCGGGTGACACGTCACCCTCCTATCGCCCAAAATAAAACATCTTCCAAAATATCCACAATGGCCAAAATTCAAAACAAAGGGGCTCACAAAACCAGAATTTCTCCCGTGGGCCCCACGTGACCATTTCCAAAATAAAATTCCATAATTCTCTAATATTCCAGAAGTCCGAATACCAAACTGGGAATCCACCCCATTAACGAACCTTTTTCCTTCACAAAACCGAAACTTTTCCGTGAGAAATCGCTCTTTCTTCCTTTCCAATCTTTCTCGTCAGATTCTCGCACGCACGCCCTCGCATACATACCCGTGAACTACGGGCATAACATTCTTCCTTAGAAACATTCGTCCGAATGTTCCTTCTAAGTCTCAAAACGAACGCGCTGCAAAAGATAGTCTTCACTACTATACTTACGAAACAATCCCGCCACACCGCCACGTAAATACCCACGCAAAATACCTACATCCAAGTCCACGAGGAAACACCTCTAACATCACCACAAATAATACTACTTTTGTCACTTTGTCGCGAGCCTTGCTCCAACGACTCCAACAAATGGTACCGGCTGTACGCGATCACCGGTCGCCGACACTGAATTCTTACCATATTTCGATATCGCTTTAGTATCCAAAACTCGGTTACTATCTCTAACGTGGTCATCATTAATCGGGAACATTCTCGACGGATCTTCGATACTTTCCTAACATAACAATACGAAGATCGGACGCCCTTCCTCCTAAGCCGGACGCAAGAATGCTAACATATAGGCAACCCGCCTATTCTTCACATGAACTCACAAAGGCCCAAAGTAACTCGCTAAGTTCCTTCGCTTCAAAACTCGCCACACTCGTCCGGTGGTACTTTCAAGAAGACCGACCACAACTCAACTCTGCCGCCGCCGACATCCGCACGATTCCTCCGAGCCGCCGTAACTTCTTCTAGACAAGCTTCACTATCCACAACCGGAACAAGATCAACCAACTATCTCAACCCCGCCAACATCGAACCAATCGACCGCAACTTACACTTCCTCCTCGCAAGGCTTCATAAGGCGACATCCGAACACTCAAATGGTAGCTCAAACGCCCCTCCACAGAGACAACAATCCTCACAACTACCTCAAATCCACGTGACCGCCCGGAGGGCGAACGCGATTCGAGACTCACCCGAAGTTCTTAACACATGCTTGGTAAAACTTCCGTAAACAAAACAACCGTAACTGGCTCCACTGTCATTATGGCGGAAGGTAGGCACCCTGCAGCCTTACAACCTTTCTCGATAAATCAACATCGCCAAGTGAACGGTCCCGATCAAGAACACGACGGGCTGCCCCATCGCCCGACCACCGGCCGAACGATCCACGAACTCGCACGCTGTTAACTAAACTCGCCTAGCACCTCGTGACCCTACCACGCGCGACCACCACAACCGCACTTCACCGCCATACATGCCGCTGGTTGACCCGCAACGTGGCCTCAACCCGACCCGCAACGCCGCACAATACTAGCTCCCGATCGAACAATCTCACTAATCACGCTACTAAAACCTAGCGGCCTTCTTAGCTCAACTACCCTCTTCATTTCACACTACTTAGGACCTATCCCAAACACACCACGTGCACTATGCACTCCTATAAGTGGTCAAACATAAACATACGCCTCTACCCGAGACGGCCTTACCTCTAAGGTATTTATGATAAAGCTCTAAGGCTCACACTTTCTCTATCCTCCAAAATCTTACTCTGCTAACCCACCATGATTTCTAATCACAACTAACACACCGCTATCGTAACATAGCACTTAAGGTATACTCACCTTGAAAGTTACCAAGGACTCACGCCCGCCCTCTCTCGCCCTGGTTAACCCGCCGATCTCACGCTTTTTCGCTCGCTGCATAAGCCCGCATACGTGCCATGCTCAAGCCCAATCAAGAATTACTCTGCACAACCCTTTCTTAGGTAGTCATCAAGACTCGCAGTACATCGGTATACTCCGTAGCCAAATCCACGGCTAGTAATGTGGTCGCTTTGCAATCTAAATTCTCTCCCGGCCGTGGAACCAAGGTTCAAATATCACGGCCGCAGTAGAACCGCCATCGCCGCTAAACTCACGGCTAGTAACGCCGCAGTAAATCCCCGAACGGCGCACTACCCTAGGTAATGATCGGGCTCGCGCTCGCAACCCTCTCAGATTCTACTCGCAGCCTCCTTGGTCGCTTCGCCTCTCCGGGCCCGGTCTCTACGCGAGGCATAATCTGCAAGTGGAAAGAAATACGCTAGAGGGTCCAACTTAAAACACGCCTCAAGGCACGACTCAGAGTGAGAAGAATAGAAACCAATCCTAAATATCCTATAGCCTCCTCGATTATCGGGCGTGCACAACACACCGATAATCAAGACTCTACCGATACGGTTCAGACACTTTCCGAGGATTAACTCGCTCGATACTCACTTTGTCACGACCATTCCGGCCCGTGGATCGTGCCTTACCCCGCACCCTAGTGATACAACATCGTAGTAATCACGAACATAAACGATACAAGACATATTATGAAATATGAAACAATAACTGAGAAAACTTGCCTTTTCGCATATATATAAATAACAACTTTTTCCAACATGAACAGCTTTAATCCTTTACAAACCCCGCCACAACAAGATTACTGCACTTCTAAGAAATGATACGATAACAACGGCGACAGTATTCCGCCATACCCTCAATGTAAACACCTACAACAACAGTGGACTATACCATCGATAAGCCTCCGAGAAACGGAGCTTTCCCACACGCTGAATCATGACCCTAAGAGCGAGGATCAATGATCGTGTACCTTTACTCGCAGATGAACGCACTTCAAGGAGGTCAAGATAACAGTAATTAGTACGTGAAACTAAAAATATCAGAAATGAAATCATAATAGTCTATAAAGCAGAGACATGTATGATAACCAAACTATAGCTCACAATAATAAGGCCATGTCAAGTCGTGACTCACGCCTCAAGTCATCACTAAATATAACAACGGGTCTCACGCCCACAACATCAATCATGCCCGTGGAATACCTTCCTCACCGCCAGCTTATGATATAAAAGCACCAAGGAACACACACGAACACCGTGTCCCACTCGTGCTATAATAACACGCATGGTAAGTACGAAGGCATAGCCCACTACTAACACCTACAAGCATCAACAAGGTCACGAATCAGATTATAAGATTCTGCCCATCACATGATCAAAGCCGACCACTTGCCCGCAAAGATCTAATGCGCTGCTTCAGCCTCGAACTTTCCGCAGCCCCGCATAGGCCAATCAGACGCCCGCATGAGGTATAACCCCGCATCGAGGTAGCTACTCCCGCAGCCGCCCCGACTCGCCACCACACGGGCCACAAGGACCGCATGACCACAAGGGTCGATCTCAACCTCGAACTCCCGCAGCTCCGCATAGTCCCTCGACCCGCATTTAGGTAGTCTCAATCATAGTCCATCGACTACCGAGTCTACCCCGCATCGGAGGCGCTTAACCCCTAATCATCTCAAGAGATGAGCGATGTATAATACTATCATAACAATTATCGTTAAACAACATAAGCACAACAAAGGAAAACCCCTTTACACAAACATCACAAGATACTAACACACGAAGATCCTAGCATGTTTACTTATCAAATCAACAAGGTATTACAAGGCTATCACAAACCAACACAATCAAGTTATACACACCGTACTTTCTACTATATGCTAACAAGTTCGGGTTTTATCCCCAAAGTACTTCATACATTAATTCTTTAAAAGATACGCTACTTTCGCAAAGTCACACAATACCCGTAGTATATGAAAATATAGTGATTATCTTTCAAGTAAATCAAAACACTTCTCTTTGTAAAACTCAAGTAACAACATTATTTTCCAAACGCCCAAGTTTGCCTAATTTCAAATGTTCATGTTTCTTATTTAGAAAGGTTTCAGAGTTCATAGTCTTATTCATTTAAGAATATAATTCTTTAAACTATCCGAGAAACATAAGTCTTATATGTGAGTAGGATATTCTTGTTTACAACAATCTTATTACAAAGAACATGATCTAGAAATATCATTTTGTCTCATCTTAGCTTCTATGCAGATGGAAGTTTCATGGTTTTAATAATACTTAATCACAAAACATTTCCTTTTATTAACGCCGCAGTTGGTTTGTCGATACACATTCCGATTTCCAAAATCAAGAAACATTCTTAAGACGTTATACCTAACTTTCCATAAAGCTAGTATAACTCTTAAGTTTTCAAAACAAATCAAGTATTACTTCTTCTCTCAAAATGATTCAAAACTCTTTTGAAATACTTCAAGTTCTTTATTAACACATAACAAGCCGCTTATAGTTCAAATCGCATCTTTTAAAACCACATGTATTTTCTTACCAACATAAAGCCGTTATAACCAACTTCCCATAAAGCCGTTATAACACTTTATGTTTTACACCAATCAAATACATTTAGTACATGACGCTTCACCGATTACATAGTTCACACATATCATGCTGTAAGAGATATAAGAGGTTCACATACCTCGCGACGAGTATCGACTAATAGCAAAACGCCCAAGTACTCCCAACCGTCATTACTCCTAAAGCTAAGAACGCGCCACCCGTTTTACTTCAACCTATCAGGTTACAAGGCGCTTATTAACATTAAGAAATTATCGGAGAACATTCTACGTAAAATTCGCAAGACTCTCCCCGCAACAACAGAATCTCCTCCTCTAGCTGGCCGCTACCAAGCCAACCAGGGGGTTATACATCTAACCCGAACGTACAATTCTACTCCACAAGATTACTACACAAGTCTATCAGAATACGCTTCGGCGGCTTCTTCAGCTTAAGTCAAAAGACATCGCTAACTAACCACGCTCGCCTATATATGGTATACTTTAACTATATATTCTAACAACATGTAATTTCCAATTACAATAGAGGACAAGATATTTACCTCGATAAGCCCATAATTATCCAAGTATAAAGTCGATCCGCAATCGCTTAGCTCCAACTCCGAGCGCCCAACCCGCTTTAAACCACCCTTAGAAGTTCTAACTAACTTCTACACAATACTCCAACTGACTATGGAGATTTTCCTAGGTTTCGGCTTTGTGACCGACTGAAGGATAATAGTATTTCCTGCCAGATAGGTATAACCTTAGAATACTACAAGGTATACTACTAAGGTAATTGGGCATTATAACAATACTTTGTAGAGTATTTCTACACCACAAAGTGGTATTATACTAAAGCAACTTCACAGTGGTGAATTTCTGCCAAGGCCTCAGAGAGGGAGGCCTCTTGGCCGAACTCAACACTAAGTGGGAGGGAGAAGATTTAACACTTAGAAACATTTAGGAAAGGATTAAGAATTCATCAAAGTGAGAGGGTATTTATAGACAAGCCAAGGCCAACCAATGGCCAAGATTGAGCCAAGTGCTACACAAGTGTAGGCCAAGATATTCCCAAGTGCCCCTAGTCCCTACTCCTAAAACCCTCACAAATATCTACCAAAATATCTACCACTGACCTCCCCACTGGCCCCACGTGTCGCCCACCTTGCCCACCAAACGGAGGTGCGCGCCGCCTCTCGCTGGTCCAAAATGTTCCGCCTCTAAAAATCCGCAAAATAAGAAAAGACATAGCCGAATTTTCCTTCGCAGTTATGTAAAACGCTTCATTTAAAAACGACTCTAACCAAAGGTCAGGCAAATGCCATTCGCCAAGTTCCACCTAGGCGGTGACACGTGTCACCCTCCTATTGGCCCAAAATAAAACATCTTCCAAAATATCCACAATGGCCAAAATCTCAAAACAAAGCTGGCTCCCACAAAACTGTGAATTTCTCCCTGGGCCCCACGTGACCATTTCCAAAATAAAATTCCATAATTCTCAATATTCCAGAAGTCCGAATACCAAACTGGGAATCCAATTCCCATTAACGAACCTTTTTCCTTCACAAAACCTAAACTTTTCCGTGGAAAAATCGCTTCTTTCTTCCTTTCCAATCTTTCTTCATATTCTCGCACGCACGCCCTCGCATACATACCGTGAACTACGGGTATAATAGCTGGGAGAGCTCCGCTTCTCCGAGGCTTGTTCGCATAGTCCCCTCACAGAAAGCCATATCTCGTGGTATGACGGCCCCGCCCCGTCGCTGTTGGCATATCATTCGTAGAGGTCAGAGTACCATCGCGGGCGTGGTTTGTAAAAAGGATTAAACTGCTCATGTTGAAAAAGTTGTTGTTTATATATATGCCGAAGGCAAGTTTTTCTCGATTATTGTTTCATATTTCATATGCTCAGATCGCTTTATGTTCTACCGACACTCGATGTATCACCAGGTGCCCGGTAAGCACTACCACGCCCGAATCGGTCGTGACAAAAGTGGTATCGCAGTTAATCCTGAAAGCGGTCTACGCATCGTATCCAAGAGTTCGATTATCGCTGCCGCGCACCACACCAATAATCGTGAGGCTATAGGATATTTAGGATCGTTTCTATTCTTCTCACTCGAGATCGCGCCTAGAGCCGTGGTTGTAAGTCGACCCGACGATTTCTTCCTCACCGCTATACCTCCGCGTAGGCAACCCGCCCAGAGGTCAAGGCGCAGAGGAGCCGCGAGCAGAGTACGGAGGTTACGCGGGCACAGCCCAATCATCACCGGGCGGTGCTTCTGGGAGTTTTGCGACGCCACTAGCCCCAAAGAGTTTAGCACGGCGCAGCCTCATCGCGCCATGACATTTGAACCTTCGCCACGATCAGAACAGAGAATATGGATCGCAGAGGCGACCTATTACTAGCTATGGATTTGGCTACCGAGAGTATACCGATGTATCGCGAGTCTTGATGAATATCAACGGTAAGGTCAAGAGTAAGTTCTTCGCTTAGGCGAGCATGGCTCGTGGTACGCTTATGCACATCACGAGAAACATAGAGATCGACGTTAACAAAGGACGCTGGTAAGGCCGAGAGCAAACAGGTCCTTGTAACTTTCGAGGCGAGTCGCCACCACAGATTAGATTATGCACTCCGCCAGGCAGCAGTGGTCTTCCACGAGTTCGTGACGCTCGTACGCAGAGTTGGTCGTAACTCCGTGACTTCCGCTTCACAGCGCACGCCGCCGTCCGGAATGTCGCTTTTTAGTCGGGTACTTGTCACTCGACCGCCGTGGTCCGGGTCGAAAAGTGTCCTCAGAGGAGGACTTAGCCTTCGTGATCGCGGCAGCGTGTCATCTCCTCACATGCGCTCTACGGTGCTTTGATTAGAACGACTAAGCGGAGCAAAAGAGATATAGATATATCCTTAACCCTCTGTAGATCTCAGATGTGATATGCGAGTATACCTTAAGTGCTATGTTCTGATAGAAGGTGTTAGTTGTGATTAGAAATCACGGGTTAACCGAGTAAGATTTGGGGATATGGCGTGTGAGCTTTAGAGTTTTTTACGCAGACCTTTGAGGCGTGCCATCTCGAGTAAAAGATGTATTGTTTATGTCGACTTTATCGGAAGTGCATAGCACGCGAGTTAAGGCTGGGATAGGTCCCTAGTGTGGAATGAAAGGGGTAGTTGAGCCAAGAAGACCGCTAGGTTTTCAAACGTGATTAGCAGATTGTTCCGATCGGAGCTAGTATCGCGCTGTCGGGCCGGGTTGAGGCCACGCCGCGGTCAACCCGCTGTAGGCTCGCGTGGGGTCGCTTTCAGTGGTCCCGCCTGGTAGGGTCACGAGGGTGTTAGGCCCGAGTTTAGTTAACCAACGCGCGACCGGGACGATTCGACCAAAGGTCGCCGAGGAGGTCACCGCCTTGTTCTAGCAAAGACCGCTACTTACCGGCCGAGTTATCCAAAGGTTGTAAGGCGCACGGGTGCCTACCTTCACCTTATGACGCATGCGGAGCCTGTGTTACGCTTATTTTTGTTTCGAAGTTTTACCAAGCACGTGTTAAGAACTCAGCGTAGTCTCAGACCGCATTCGCCGCCGTTGTTCGATTTCGTGATAGTCGGGATTGTTGTCTCGCGGAGGTAGTGTTTAAGCTACCATTTCAGTTGTTCTGATATCGCCATGAAGCCTGTGGCGGCGGAAGTGTAAGTCTGGCCGATTGTCTGACAAGGTTCGCATACTGGTTCAGCTTGTTCCAGCCAGATCGTGGTTGTGGTATGACGAGTTTTGGAAAACAAGGAACTTAGCCCGAGTTTCGCCCTTTGAGTTCATGTAGAATAGGCCAGCTGCCTATATGTTAGCATTTGTCATCCGACAGAGGCAAAGACGTCCGGCCTTTCAGATTGATATGATCGTGAAAGTATCGAGATCCATTCGCAGTGTTCCCAAGCCATGACCACGCAGAGATAGTAACCCCGAAGTTTCGAGATCCGCCAGACGTAAATGCGGGTAAGAGTTCGAGTGTACGATTTCGTGGATCGACGCACCCCTGCACCATTTGTCGGGTCGCCGAGCAAGGCTCGACAAAGTGACAAAAGTGGTACCATTTGTCGGGTCGCCGGTATGCTAATGCCTCGCAAAGTGACAAAGTCGTATCTACGATTTAGTAAAGAGAGAGAAGCTTGCACGTATGGCGAGCATAGATGTGATCATTTCTTTGTAAAGAGAAGGTGCGGGAAGTATATTTTAGACCTGAAGTGTTTTGTGGTGATGATTAGAGGTGTTTCCGTGACTCGATGTAAGCATTTTTGCAAGTTGTTTCGTACAGCGTGGCAGATTGATTCTCGTAAGTATAGTAGTGAAGACTATAATCCGCACGCTTGTTTTGAGATTTAGAAGGAACATTCGACGCATGTTTCTGCGAGGAGAATGTTATACCCCGATTTCCGCAGTATGTACGCAGGACGACGTAGGAAATTTCAACTCGAGAATAGGTCACGAATTATTTTTGTACACAACACCCGATTAGAGTCGCTTTCCGCTAAACGCTTTCGCCTTTCGTAGGAATTTCCGCCATGTCATTTTTAATTTTTGCGGATTTTTCCGAGAGACTAAACATTTTGGATTAACGGAGTGGTGACACTTGTCACCCTCGACTCAGAAAGAGGAGGCTTGGCCTTGGCCGATTGGTTCATGGTTTTGTGCCTTGTTTTGGCCTTGTTTTGGCTTGTTTTGTGCCATGTTTTGTGAGTAGGTTAGGTGCACTTGGCTCGATCTTAGCCTTACACTTGCCTTGCACTTGGCTAGATCTCGCCATTGGTCGCCTTTGGTTTGCTATAAATACCCTCTAAGTGATGAACTTTCTTCATCCACAAATATTTTTCTAAGTGTTAAATCCTCCTCCCTCCCTTAGTGTAGAATTCGCCAAGAGCCTCCTCCCCTGGCCGAGAGCCCTTCCCCTGGTGCTAGCCAGGTACCCCTAGCCTAGTTGTTTTCAGATAATACCCCTCTTGGTAGAAATACTCTCAAAAGTATTGTTATAATGCCCAAATTACCTTAGCCAGATACCTTGTTGTATTCTAAGGTTATACCTATACGAAAGCCCGTAAATACTATTATACTTCCTTCCACAAAACCGAAACCCTAGGAAAATCTCCATAGTTAGTCGAGTACTATGTGTTTGGTTAGAACTTCTATGGTTGTTGAGCGGTCGAGCACCGAGTAGAGCGAAACTTGCTAAGGATCGACATTAAACTCGATAATTACGGGCTTATCGAGGTAATTATCTTGTCCTCTATTGTAATTGGAAATTACATATTATTAGAATATATAGTCAAGTATACTATATATGTAATCGACGTAGTTATCGCAATGTCTTTGACTTAAGCCCAATTTAAAAGAACATCGAATCAGAATTACATGTCAGTATGCGAGACTCAGTGTAGAGTACCGCGGAGTAGAATTGTACCCTAGGTTAGACGATAACCCCCGTTGGCTTGGTAGCCACCGTTAGAGAGAGATTTACGCCGCATGGGGAGGCGCCGAATTTTCTGAGAATGTTCTACGAAGAGATCTAAATGTTAATGCTGAGCGCTTTGCTATTAGTCGATAATCGTCGCGAGGTACGCGAACCTCTTCCTATCTCTTCTAGCATGATATGTTTTAAAAGGTCGATTTGAACTATAACCTTGTTAAATACTTGGTTTGAAAACTTAAGAGTTATACTAAAAGGAAAATGTTTTGAATAATTAAGTATTATTAAAACCAAATGATATTTTCTAATAAGATTGTTATAAACAAGAATATCCTAAAAGAGAATTATATTCTTAAATGAATAAGACTATTAAACCTTTCTAAAATAAGAAACGGAACATTTGAAATTATTTACAAAGGTAAGAGTTTTGGTTTTCTTAAAGGACTATTTTATACTAAAGAAACATATCTTTAAAGAATTTGATAAGCGAGAATACGTGTTCACGTATTCCTCGTGCTTGTATATCATAAATCGCCAGCTGGCGGGTATTCCACGCATGATTGATGTCATGGCGAGACCCATTGTTATGTTCGAGTGATGACTTTGAGGCGAGTCCCCGACTTGATATGACCGCTTGTTTATCAGGAATCGTAGTTTTGTTATCATACATGTCTCCCGCTTTATATAGACTACTATGATTCCATTTACAAGATTTTCAGCCACATACTCTGCACTGCCAGATCGACTCCTCGGGCCGCTCACGCCGCAGTAGGTACACCGCCGTTGATCCTCGCCTGGTCACAGCTCATCAGCTGGGAGAGCTCCGCTTTCTCCGAGGCTTGTTCGTATAGTCCCCGCTGCAGTAAAGCTACATTCGTGGTATGACGGCCCCGCCCCGCTGCTGTTGTCATATCATTCGTAGAGGTCTCAGAGTAATCCGCAAGGTGGTTTGTAAAAAGGATTAAACTGCTCAAGTGAAAGTTGTTGTTTATATATATGCCAAAGACAAGTTTTTCTCATTATTGTTTCATATTTCATAATATGTCTTGTATCGCTTTATGTTCCATTACACTGATGTTGTATCACTAGGTGCCCGGTGGCACTAACACGGTCTTAATCGGGTCGTGACAAATACCCTTCTTCGTAGAAATACTCTCAAAAGTATTATTATACCCAAATTACCTTAGCCGATACCTTGTAGTATTCTAAGGTTATACCTATACGGAAAGCCCCTGAATACTATTATACTTCCGTCACAAACCGAAACCCTAAAGAAAATCTCCAGTTAGTCGAGTAGTATGTAGAAGTTGGTTAGAACTTCTGGTGGCTTGTAGCTGGTCGAGCGCACGAGTCGAGCCAAACGCTGCCTGTGATCGACTTTATACTTGGATAATTATGGGCTTATCGAGGTAAATATCTTGTCCTCTATTGTAATTGGAAATTACATGATTGTTAGACTATATAGTTGAAGTATACTATATATAGAATCGAACGCTGTTATCGGCAATGTCTTCGACTTAAGCCCTAATAATAAGAAACCTTTTCGAAGAAGAGTGTTGAATCAGAATTACATAGGATCAGATACCGTGACTTGTAGCTTTTCATGAGGTAGAATTGTGCACGCCCGATTAGACGATAACCCCGGTTGGCTTCGTAGCCGCCCCGTAGAGAGAGATTTACGCTGCCATGGGGGAGGTACGCGAATTTTCTCAGAATGTTCTACGAAGAGATCTTAATGTTAATAAGCGCCTGTGGCCTTATAGGTCAAGTACTACGCGGCGCGATCTACTGGCTTAAGGAGTAGCCGACTTTGAGGTACTTCGAGCGCTCGCTATTAGTCGATAATCGTCGAGGTATGTGAACCTCTTCCTATCTCTTCTAGCATGATATGTGTAACTATGTAGTACTAGATGTACACGTGTTAAATGTATTTGATTGATCTAAACATAAAGTGTTATAACGGCCATGGGAAGTTGGTTATAACAACTTTATGTATGTGAAGATACTTGTGGTTTTTAAAAGGTAATCGATTTGAACTATAATCAGTTATGTGATAATAAAGAATCTGAAGTATTTCAAAAGATTTTTGAATCATTTTGAAAGGAGAGTAATACTTGGTTTTTGAAAACTTAAGAGTTATACTAGCTTTACGGGAAGTTAGTAGAACGGCTTAAGAATGTTTTACTGGTTTCGAAATCGTAATGTATCGACAAACCACCGCACATTAAAAGGAAATGTTTTGAATAATTAAGTATTATTAAAAAGAGAAACTTCCATCCGCATGTGCTTAAGAGACAAAATGATATTTCCTAGATCATGGTCAGAATAAGATTGTTATAAACAAGAATATCCTACTCACATATAAGGCTTATGTTTCTGATGGCTTAAAAGAGAATTATATTCTTAAATGAATAAGACTATTACTACGTAAACCTTTCAAAATGAGAAACTCGAGTAATTGAAATTAGGCAAACTCGAGCTGGGAAAAGAACGCTGTTACTTGATTTTACAAAGAGAAGTGTTTTGATTTACTTCAAAAGATAATCACTTTATTTTTATACTACGTATCAGTGACTTTTATAAAGAAACAGATCTTTTAAAAGAGTAATACATAAAGTACTTCTGGGCTAAAAACCCGAACTTGTTAACATAATGAAAGTACCTTGTGTGAATAACTTGATTGTATTGATTGTGATAGTCTTGTAATACTTTCTTGTTGACTTGATAAGTAAACATGTTAGGCTACGCGAGTTAGCATCTGTGACGCTGTGTAAAGGGTTTTTCCTTGTCAGGCTTAGGTTGTTTAACGATAAGTTGTTATGATGATATTATATCACCCATGATTCCGGGTTGTCCTCCGACGCGGGTAGACTCAAAGCGTCTAGTGACCTATGATTCGAGAATACCTTACGCAGTCCAGATGGCCTATGCGGAACTACGGAGTTCCGGTGTTAGTACGCGCTGTGGTCACGCGTCTCAGGCTACGCGACGGCGAGTCCAGACGCCGCCGGGAGTAGCTACCGACGCGGGAATACCTCACGCGGGCCATCGGAGCCGCCCACGCGAGCTACTGAAGTTCTGTGGCTAGACGCGCGACATTAGATACATCGCGCGAGTGGCCGCCTTTGATCATGCGACGCCTTCAGATCTCATGATACGCTTTACGACCTTGCTTGTACTGTGGGTTTTAGTAGCTCGCCATGCCTTCGCATTTCACCCGCACGCTTTATGATGACTTTCGCGCGAGTCCCCGACTTGACATGATCGCTTATTTATCAGAATCGTAGTTTGGTTATCATACATGTCTCCCGCTTATATAGACTACTATGATTTCATTTACGATTTTCGCCACATACTTGGTACCGCATCGACTCCTTCGGCCGCTCATGCCGCAGTAAAGCGTACGCCAATGCCGATCCTCTCTTAGGATCATAGTTCAGCGCTTGGGAAGCTCCGCTTCTCCGTAGGCTTATCTTGCATATAGTCCGCCGTAGGTTTTTACATTCGTGGTATGGCGGCCCCGCCCGCCAGTTATCGCATTATTCCTGCAGGTCCGTAGCATCGCTAGGCAAAGCCGTAGGGATGTAATCGCTCAATTGTTATTTATATATACCGAAGGTAACCGCTTTTGGTTAGCCTGCTTCTTATTTCACCGCCTTATTACACCGGTTTCATATATTGTCTTTATGTTCCGACATTACTGATGTATGCCTACTGGGTGCCCGGTAAGACACCACCACGCCCGGTTCGGTCGATAAAGGAACCTCTTCCTATCTTTTCTAGAATGATGTCAGGAACTATGTAGTACGGTAGACGACGCTATGCTAAACGAATTTTGTTGGTTTAAAACATAAAGGTTATAATAGCTTTATGGGAAGTTAGTTATAACGACTTTACGTAGTAAAAGAACGGTGTTGAGTTTTTAAAGATAAGAGATGTCACGACCCAACTCCTCACGATCGTGCCTTACCCGCACCCTAGTGATATAGCATCGAGAAAATCAGCGAAATAAAAACTTAAACAGAAACAAGATACAACATAAGAAAAGCAACCAAAAACGGTCACCTTTATGTATATACATATAACCAACAGCTTAAAATCCTTTACAAACCCCGCCACAACAAGATTCATGCACTTAAGAATGTAATAACAAATTTATGTGACAGGCCCGCCATACCTCAATGCACAAGTACCTACAATGACAGGGACTATACTAAAAGATAAGCCTCCGAGAAACGGAGCATCCCAAACGCCGAATCGCGATCCTATGAGCGAGGATCAACAATCGTGTACTTACTCGCAGATGAACGCAATTTCAAGCGAGGTCAAGATAACAGTACTAAGTATGTGAAACTGAAAATACCGTGAATGAAATCACATTTCTTCATTTTATAAAACCATTTCACAATAAGTAAACAAGCAGTTGGCAAGTGGACGACGCCCTCAAAATCATCACTCACATAACTACTGGTCTCACAATATCAATCATGCCCGGAACTCATTCTCACCGCCAAGTAGCATGATGTAAAACAACACCTATGTGAACTCAACACTAGATCCGCGTCAGGCTATCAAACCGACGCAAGTAGAATAGCCAACTACCAATCCGGCTAGTCATAAAACTTCACGCCAAGTACGGAAGCCAACTACCGATCCAAACCAGCCACGAATCGCCGAGGCAAAGATCTTTAGCGCATCAGAGCCTACCGCCTCACGAGATACGACCGCGACAAGTATCTTAAGCTATCTACCGTGAGTGCCGATACACGAAATGACCGTGACAAGTATCTAAAGTGTTCCTCAGAACTACATGTACAAATCAAGCCCGTGATCTCTCGTCACCGCGCAAGCTTCATGGATTAGCGTCCATGGACTAATAACATAACCTCACAACGACCGCATGCCCCGATCTTACTCCTGCATAAGCATGGCCATGAAACCATCCCATCGACGCGATACCCGTGGCCACCCATCGACGCATGTCCAAAGGAAATAACAAGATAATACTCAAAGGACGATACCCGGCCACCCAACGCACAAGATGTCCAAAAGAAATAACAAGATAACACTCATAGTAAGCATACCCGTGGACCATCCATCGTGTCAAGATGTCCAACAATCAACCAAATAGCCTACTCCACCGAGAGACACTGTAGCACAAAATCAATCACTTGCACAACAAAGGCTATCACAACAAGATAGGCAAGTTCAACGATTTTCATTTTATGTCAACAATCCGGTTTCAACCCCAAAATACTACATACTTTCATTCTTTCAAAAAGACCTCTTTATGTAAAAGCCACACGATACTAATACTCGTAGTATTAAAAACACGCTTCCTTTCAAACCAATTTACTACACCTTCCGAAAATCTTTATAAGGCTTTTAAAATCAAGTACTCTATACTTTTTAAACCAAGTGCTTTTTCTTTTAAAACAACATCAATGTATACTTTTAAAACCCAAGTAACTTACTCTTTTCAAAAAAAGTAACCCATACTAAAATCAAGTTACTTCTCCTTTTCCGAAATCAAGTCGTTTATAAGTCAAGTCTCTTAACTTTCAAAATCAAGTCGTTTAGCTTTCAAAATCAAATCTTTCTTTTATCTTCATAAAGTCGTTATAACTAACTTCCCATAAAGCCATTATAACACTTTATGTTTTAAACAAACAAAATTCATTTCACACGCACGCTCACCGTACTATATAGTTCACAACAATCATGCTCAAGAGTATAGGAAGAATCACATACCTCTTCGGCTTAATCCACAAGCCAAGTCGAGTATGTCGCGCGTAGAAAATCCACCTATAATATTCACAATACATCTATCAACTTCTAGTTCTCTTTATAGAATAATTCTAAGTACAAGGATCCTTATCCTACGGACAATTCGCAAAGACCTCCCCGCAATCACAATAAATAACCTCCCACAACAAGGCCTACTACCAAGCCAACAACTCCAAGGGGATTACACGTCTAACCGGACGTGTACAATTCTGCCTAACAATAATACTACACAAGTCATCAGAATACAAATTTAATGTAAATACAGTTCAATCCTTTATAATCATCCTTCCAATATATCTTATACTCAATTCTAAACTACTACAATATGTAATATCCAATTACAATAGGGGACATAGATCATTACCTCGATAAGCCCAAAATTATCCAAGATTATAAGTCGATCCTGAGCAATGTTTAGCTCCAATTCTGTCACACCCCGAACCCCGGGCCCATGACTGGTGCCCTACCTGGGCACCCTTCTACCTTAACAATACAAGTAAATTGCGGAAATTAAATAACACCTCATTTTTTTTTCCTTTAAAACCAACGTACGTGCAAGGGCAAAGCCGACAAGGCTGCCATATAGTATACATAAATAAAAGACACTACACCGTACATGAGTCCAATCCCACATATGAATACGCACTCTAAGAGTTAAATCAAATATGACGGACAAGGCCCCGCAGATCTAAAACAGATAAAGCCTGCATCAAGGATATATACCAAAAGATAAACTCGACAGGGAGCTATCCAAAACCCCGAGCAGATCCTACACCGCCGATCACCAAACAATGCATCTATACTCAGATGAACGCAGCTCAAGGAGGTCAAGAACGGGCATCGTATCAGTGTGAACAAATAGTATCGTAATAAAATCATAACAGCTTAAACAAAGCAGAGACATGATGATAGCCAACCTACAAGACACAACACATAAGCAACATATCAAGTCGTGGACGCAGCCTCAAAGTCACTACTCAAATATAATTCATGGGTCTCACGCCCATAATATCAATCATGCCTGGAATCCTTCCTCACCGGGCACCCATGTAATAACACCAATAAGGATACATGAACACCAAGTCCCACTCGTGTCCTAAATGCCTCGTGGTCTCATGCCCCTAATCCCACATCGTAAAAAGCATGACCATGTGGTAACACAATCAAATCCGGGACATATATGATAATCAAATTACAACACATTGTGCCTTTCTAACAATGAGAGTAAAATGAGTATCCTTACAATATAAAATATAAGCTCATGATCAAAACAGCCCATCCGCTCGCAAAGATCATTTAACCATCCTACTCTCGGGACTATTTCACCCGTGATAGGCCGCGTGGACCCGCGGAGGTATTCCTCGCACGGGACTATTTCACCCGCATAAGCCCTTACTGACTCGCACGAGGTATTCCTCGATAGGTCGGACCCGCCCGCACGGGACTATTTCACCCGCATAATTCCTTACGACCCGCATTTAGGTATTCCTCGCATCGCAGCAATTCCACTGAATCAGAATGCCACAACCGGAATGACCAACGACCGATATACCAATAGCACACAACCGCTATTTCAAAGACACATAGGCAATTCTCAACTAATCGTGCCAAGTACTTATCAAGGCACACATGGAAATAATTCTCAATTAACCAAGCTAAAGTACTTAACAAGGCACACATAGAATAATTCTCATTTGACAAGCCAAAGTACTTATCAGGCAAATAGAATAATTCTCATTTAACAAGCCAAAGTACTTATCAGTAACAAATAGAATAATTCTCATTTAACAAGCCAAAGTACTTATCAGGCACAAATAGAATAATTCTCATTTAACAATCCAAAGTACTTATCGTGGCACAAATAGAATAATTTCATTTAACAAGCCAAAGTACTTATCAGGGGCACTCTTAGACAAATTCTCAATTTATCAGCCAAAGTACTAATCAAGGCACACTTAGACAAATTCTCAATTTATCAAGCCAAAGTACTAATCAAGGCACACTTAGACAAATTCTCAATTTATCAAGCCAAAGTACTAATCAAGGCATCACATAGAATTATTCTCAATTTATCAAGCCAAAGTACTAATCAAGGCACACTTAGACAAATTCTCAATTTATCAAGCCAAAGTACTAATCAAGGCATCACATAGAATTATTCTCAATTTATCAAGCCAAAGTACTAATCAAGGCATCACATAGAATTATTCTCAATTAAGTAGGCCAAAGTACTACGTACGTACATTCTTTTCAAAAGACTCCTTTTTATGTAAAATCCCAAGATACTAACACCCGTAGTATCAAGGCATGTCTATTTTTCAAAGTAAGTTACTACACGTTTAGAAAACTCATTTCAAGGCTTGAAATCAAGTAACTTCAAATTTTCACAATCTAGGCAACTTATGCCCTTTAATCAAAATAGACAACTTTCTAAACCTTCCATAAAGCCGTTATAACCAACTTCCCATAAAGCCGTTATAACCCTTTATGGTTTTAGACATATCCGTTCCTTTAATAACCAAGAGACTTATGCTATTAAAAACCAAGTATCACATACTTACAAATCAAGTTCTTAACTTTCAAAACACTTCAAGTCTCTTAATATATAGAAAACAAGTTTCTTCTACTTTTAAACTTCAAGTAACTCACACCTTTAAGACAAGTTACTTCTCTTAAACCATATACTTTCTCCTCTTTAAATCAAATAAGTAAATCACTCCTTTGACTCCCTAAAGTCATTATAATGACCTTTAGGTTTTGGAACTAAGGCACTAGCCAAAAGATTTGGAAACCACTTCCTTTAAAGACACTATGAACTTTAAGTAAAATACTTTAACTTTTAAGAATGCAAACTTCGCTAAGAAAAAGGATTTCAAAACTTACAATTTAAACATCAAAGTACAATCAAGGAAGTACATAGAACAAATTCTATTCTAGCAATCCAAATACAACCAAGGAACGGATCATTTAAGAGTAGAACATACTTTCTTAATCTTAAGGAATCATGCTAGAAGAGGAGATAGTTCACATACCTTTTCGCTAAAATCCTCAAGCTGCCGAATACGCCAGCATATGTTGTCAACCTATAATGGTCACAACAAGACTATCAACTTCTAGTCTCTAACGAGAATAATACTAAGTATTCGGTCTCTAATTCTACTGAAAATCTGCAAAGACTTCCTTTGTTTCTACTCACTTTGCCACCTTTTTCAAGGCCGAATACAATAACCATCAAGCCACATTTAAGGCTCCAAACAATCAACCAAACAAAGGGGATTACACGCCTAACAATACGTGTAAAATTCCGCCCCACAATTCATACCAAATAGTATAATACTACACTAGCCATTCTCGGCCAACATATAACCAATAACACTACGTCTTTACCAATCCTTTTCCAATTTCAAGTTCTTAGGTCTAACATGTTATATAATCTAAACAACTTCAACAACTACACTTTCATTCTTTATACAACATGCGACGCTTAAACTAATAATCGACTTGAATTGAAATCTTAAGGCTAAACATGCTAGTTTCCGGATTAGGGTTCCAATAGCCAATATAATAATCAAACTTCGTAATATATAACTCATGCCATAATAACCATAGCTACAATCAATAAGTAAACTTAATTGCTAAAACGACAAAATTATACCTTTTCAAGCCCTTAAAATTCCAAGATTCCAAAGTCGCGCTTTAGCAATTCTTCGCTCTTTCCTTAGGTTCCAATCCGCCCAAGCACTCCTTGAGGCCTATGAAGAACTCCATCTTCAAGTTCCAACTTCAAAGTCAAGAACTCCTTTAGTTTCCGCCATACTAACGTAAAATGCGCTTCCAAATCTTTCTATCGAGATAACCTTACAATACCCTAAGGGACATCAAGTTAAAGTCTCAGGCTATCGATCAAAATTGCAAAATTTTCTGGATTCGAGATAAAGCCGAGAGCTATGTCTAAGCTCAAAGTTTCTTGAAAATTTTTCTAAGCATAATGCTAAAGTCTTGCTACTAGTATACTTATAACACAAATGGAGGGCTGATAATAACACTTGTTAAAATTAGGAAGAGATCAAGCCAAACGGCTCGACTGGTCAACTTTGTCAAGCTCCAAGAAGACTAATCTTTCACCTCGTCAATGACCATTATGCCCATGCATAAATTCACCAAGCCATGTGGAGGTGCCACGTGGTTGCCTTCTCATTCGTCCATAAAAATTTAGAACTCGGGCCCCACAAACGTAAATTTCTGGGCCCCACGTGACCAAATCCTTGAAAAATAGATTTCCATAATATTAATAAGTTCCATATTCTTCAAATAATACATTTTGAGAATCCAATTTCAACAACGAACATTTTTCCTTTCCGACGCTCTAAGATTTTTCCGCTTTAAAAATAATTCCTCCTTTCAACCAATTTCAAGTCTTGCTTCCTTCGACATTCTCTATTACATGCCCCGACTTACTGGTGTAACATTCTTCCCCTTAGACACATTCGCCCCGAATGTTCTTAGTCTGCTGCTTATACAAACTCCAGATAAACTCTATACTATGCCTATCAATCAATACTCCACGAGACTAACGACGCCACACACGGCCACCACATAACATACGTAAACATAATAATGGACCTTCCGTCCGTGGTCCCTTCTCACAAAACCCAAGGTTACAAATTTTCCCAAACACGGATCCTTAGAGGTTCCTTTCTTTCCTTACTTGTCATTCTTTCTCGCATTTCTAAACTCATTTAGTTAACGTGACAAAATCTCAAATTTGTTTCGCTTCCAATCTCGAGTTACTAACCAAACTTGGCCATATTATTACTTACATTCCCGTTAAGGCTCTTCTCGGTCCTTACGACCTAGGTGGAACGCATCCACGAACTCGCATAACGACAACCCAACTCGCCTCGGCCTCCTGACCCTACCACATAACTGACCATTTCTAATCGACATCACCCCATTCCATACTATCTACGACCAAACGAGTCCATAACCCGACTCATCGTCACACTTAACTCCTCATTCTTAGTCTGAAATAAATCTCTCTCTTATCTCAAGGTGCTTCTCGCCCTATCCTCCCATTCACTAGAGGTTTGTCACATAAGACAAAGTATTTCTACTGCACAATCTTCCCTATCGGTCTTACACTTATTACGGGGTAATTACTACTTGTGAACTCTACACAACTATAGTCTCAGTTCACTTATCATTCTTGTCAACATTCTTAACTTTTCACTTTACTAATCAAAGTATCCCTACCTCTGGGGTACTATCACTTTACAACTCTAGAAACAATGGGAAAACATATACGCTAGGGTAAAATCTGAATCTATCAACACACGTATGATTCAAAAGAATCAAAATATACCAGAATCTCCGCGCGATGCCGCTCCCGATCCTCGCCCAAGAGTCACGTATTCTCCCGCGTTCAAGGACCGCCAGAACTATAAACTCCACTCGACTACCACTACGGCCGACATCCTAACACCCCGCCCGAGACACACAACAGGGAAAGGGAACCAACTACCGCCTCATAGTCGAGCCACCTCACCGGCATTCTTCTAAAAGGACATACCTAACATGGCCCGGACGCCACAATAATAACAAACACCGCGCATAACGACATTTCCGAACGACGCTACCACAATGGACACACCGAGGAATAAGTGGCCTCGATCGAGAAAATCCTCGCTTCCGGAACCTCGACTGGAGCTCTGACCGACTCAAATACTCGCTGGGTCCAAACTCCCACCGTGAGCCGCGGTATGTACGGGTAGGGATGAATATCTCACTGGCCGCTGAGGCACTCGCCCAAAACTCACCGATAACCAACCGGCCCAGCCTCTTACGCAGATCTCCGCTACCGCCCTCTACCCTCCGCAGACACCGTCTGCATCGACGAATAACCTCCCGCGATGAAATCAGAGTAATCGCGATCCGGTCAATATCATAATGGCCTTCATGACCCTAAAGTATTCCCCTAATCAGAAACCGGAGGTCCGTGCTTGGTTCAAACTCGCGCAGAACTCACGATCGCGAACAACATCCGGTATACCGGGCATAAGCCCTATCAACTCTCTCGAGTCCGACTAGTAGCCTTACTACTCCTTTGCCCTTCTGGCGGCCGCTGCTCTCCTCGAGGCATAATCAGAATACAACAATACGCCGAGGAATTATCTTACTAACACAAACATGGCACGATCTAGAGTGAGAAGAATAGAAACTAACTCCTAAATGTCCCGTAGCTCATGTTTACGGGCGTGGCGCGCAACACACCGATAATCAAGACTCTACTAGACACGGCCTCAGACATTCCGAGGATCGCTCGATACCACTGCCACACCCCAACCTCGGCCTGCGGATCGTGCCCTACCCGGGCACCCTTCTACCTTAACAATACAAGTAAATCGCGAAAATTAAATAACACCTCATTTTTTTCCTTTAAAACCAACGACGCAGTAAGGCAAAGCCGACAAGGCCGCCATATAGTATACATAAATAAAAGACACTACACCGCATACGAGTCCAATCCTACAAACGAATACGCACTTATGAGTTAAATCGAATATGACGGACAAGGCCCCGCCAGACGCAAAATCAGATAAAGCTTGTATCAAGGATATATACCAAAAAGATAAACTCATGGATGCAGGAGCTATCCAAAACCCCGAGCAGATCTCACACTGCCGATCACCAAACAGCACCTATACTCGCAAAGATGAACGCACTTCCAAGGAGGTCAAGACGGCATGCATCAAGTATGGAACAGGAGTATCAGAATAAAATCATAACAGCTTAAACAAAGCAGAGACATGTATGATAGCCAACCTACAGACACAACACATAAGCAAATATATCAAGTCGTGACGCAGCCCTCAAAGTCACTACTCAAATATAATTACGGGTCTCACGCCCATAATATCAATCACGCTGTGGAATCATTCTCACCGCTAGCATAATGATGTAATAACACCAATAAGGATACATGAACACCAAGTCCCACCTGTGTCCTAAATGCCTGGTCTCATGCCCTAATCCCACATCGTAAAAGATGACCATGTGGTAAATACAATCAAATCCGGGACATATATGATAATCAAATTACAACACATTGTGCCTTTCTAACAATGAGAGTAAATAAGAGTATCCTTACAATATAAAATAGAAGCTCATGATCAAACAGCCCATCCGCCCGCAGATCATTTAACCATCCTACTCGGGACTATTTCACCCGATAGTCGCGTGGACCCGCGTGAGTTATTCCTCGCACGGGACTATTTCACCGCATAAGCCCTTACGACTGCATGAGGTATTCTCGCATAGGCCGGACCCGCCGCACGGGACTATTTCACCCGCATAAGTCCCACTGACCGCACGAGGTATTCTCGATCGTGTGTAGCAATTCCACTAACTGTGAATGCTACAACCGGAACGACTCAAACGACTCGATATACCAATAGCACACAACCGCTATTTCAAAGACACATAGGCAATTCTCAACTAATCAAAGCAAGTACTTATCAAGGCACACATGGAAATAATTCAATTAACTAAGCCAAAGTACTTAATAAGGCACACATAGAATAATTCTCATTTGACAAGCCAAAGTACTTATCAGTAACAAATAGAATAATTCTCATTTAACAAGCCAAAGTACTTATCGGCACAAATAGAATAATTCTCATTTAACAAGCCAAAGTACTTATCGTACACAAATAGAATAATTCTCATTTAACAAGCCAAAGTACTTATCAAAGGCACAAATAGAATAATTTCATTTAACAAGCCAAAGTACTTATCGTGGCACACTTAGACAAATTCTCAATTTATCCAGCCAAAGTACTAATCAAGGCACACTTAGACAAATTCTCAATTTATCAAGCCAAAGTACTAATCAAGGCACACTTAGACAAATTCTCAATTTATCAAGCCAAAGTACTAATCAAGGCATCACATAGAATTATTCTCAATTTATCAAGCCAAAGTACTAATCAAGGCACACTTAGACAAATTCTCAATTTATCAAGCCAAAGTACTAATCAAGGCATCACATAGAATTGTTCTCAATTTATCAAGCCAAAGTACTAATCAAGGCATCACATAGAATTATTCTCAATTAAGTAGGCCAAAGTACTACGTACGTACATTCTTTTCAAAAGACTCCTTTTTATGTAAAATCCCAAGATACTAACATCCGTAGTATCAAGGCATGTCTATTTTTCAAAGTAAGTTACTACACGTTTAGAAAACTCATTTCAAGGCTTGAAATCAAGTAACTTCAAATTTTCACAATCTAGGAAACTTATGCCCTTTAATCAAAATAGACAACTTTCTAAACCTTCCATAAAGCCGTTATAACCAACTTCCCATAAAGCCGTTATAACCCTTTATGGTTTTAGACATATCCATTCCTTTAATAACCAAGAGACTTATGCTATTAAAAACCAAGTATCACATACTTACAAATCAAGTTCTTAACTTTCAAAACACATCAAGTCTCTTAATATATAGAAAACAAGTTTCTTCTACTTTTAAACTTCAAGTAACTCACACCATTAAGACAAGTTACTTCTCTTAAACCATATACTTTCTCCTCTTTTAAATCAAATAAGTAAATCACTCCTTTGACTCCCCTAAAGTCATTATAATGACCTTTAGGTTTTGGAACTAAGGCACTAGCCAAAAGATTTGGAAACCACTTCCTTTTCAAGACTCTATGTACTTTAAGTAAAATACTTTCACTTTTAAGAATCCAAACTTCGCTAAGAAAATGGATTTCACAACTTACAATTTAAACATCAAAGTACAATCAAGGAAGTACATAGAACAAATTCTATTCTAGGCAATCCAAATACAACCAAGGAATGGATCATTTACGAGTAGAACATACTTTCTTAATCTTAAGGAATCATGCTAGAAGAGAGATAGTTCACATACCTTTTCGGCTAAAATCCTCAAGCTAAGCCGAATATGCCGTACATAGAAGTGTCAACCTATAATGGTCACAACAAGACTATCAACTTCTAGTCTCTAACGTAGAATAATACTAAGTATTTGGTCTCTAATTCTACGGAAAATCCAAGACTTCCTTTGTTTCTACTCACTTTGCCACCTTTTTCAAGGCCGAATACAATAACCAACAAGCCACATTTAAGGCTCCAAACAATCAACCAAACAAAGGGGATTACACGCCTAACAATACGTGTAAAATTCCGCCCCACAATTCATACCAAATAGTATAATACTACACTAGCCATTCTCGGCCAACATATAACCAATAACACTACGTCTTTTCCAATCCTTTTCCAATTTCAAGTTCTTAGGTCTAACATGTTATATAATCTAAACAACTTCAACAACTACACTTTCCTTCTTTATACAACATGCGACGCTTAAACTAATAATCGACTTGAATTGAAATCTTAAGGCTAAACATGCTTGTTTCCGGATTAGGGTTCCAATAGCCAATATAATAATCAAACATCGTAATATATAACTCATACTTGCTAATAACCATAGCTACAATCAATAAGTAAACTTAATTGCTAAAACGACAAAATTATACCTTTTCAAGCCCTTAAAAATTCCAAGATTCCAAAGTCGCGCCTTAGCAATTCTTGGCTCCTTTCCTTAGGTTCTAATCCGCTCCAAGCACTCCTCAGGCCTACAAGAACCCATCTTCAAGTTCCAACTTCAAAGTCAAGAACTCCTTTAGTTTCCGCCACTAACGTAAAATGCTGCCCAAATCTTTCTATTGAGATAACCTTACAATACCCTAAGTGACATCAAGTTAAAGTCTGGCTATCGGATCAAAATTGCAAAATTTTCTGGATTTCGAGATAAAGCCGTGAGCTACGCTGGCTAAGCTCAAAGTTTCTGAAATTTTTCTAAGTATAGAATGCTCAAGTCTTGCTACTAGTAGTATACTTATAACACAAATGGAGGGCTTGATAGTAACACTTGTTAAAATGAGGAAGAGATCAAGCCAAACGCTCTCGACTGGTCAACTTTGTCAAGCTCTAAAGAAGACTAATCTTTCACCTTGGTCAATGACCATTATGCCCTTGCATAAATTCGACCAAGCCATGTGGGAGGTGCCACGTGTCGCTTTCTCATCTCGCCCATAAAATTCCAGAATCCTCGCGGCCCCACAAAACGAAATTTCTTGGGCCCCACGTGACCAAATCCTTGAAAATAGATTTCATAATATTAATAAGTTCCATATTCTTCAAATAATACATTTTGAGAATCCAATTCTCAACAACGAACATTTTTCCTTTCCGACGCTCGAAGATTTTTCCGCTTAAAAACAATTCCTCCTTTCAACCAATTTTCAAGTCTTGTTTACTGTGACATTATCTATTACATGCCCTGACTTACGGGTGTAATAAATTCTTACGCCCAACCCGCCTAAGCAACCCTTAGAAGTTTCTAAACAACTTCTCTTAACACTTCATCTAAGCTATGAAGATTTCTAGTGGTTTCATTTTGACTAAAGGAATAAAGTAGTATTTCCTGCTTCTAGTATTGAAATAACTTTGGAATACAACTAGATACTAGGCTAAGGTATTTGGGATTATACTACAACACTTGAAGTATTTCTACACCAAGTGGGGACGAACACCACAGCTGAGGGATATTTTTGCCTCAAAGAACTTAAGTGCTGGATGAAATGAAGTTCAACTGCAGGGGTATTTATGAGAAACCAAGGTCAAGATCATAGCAAGTGTGTGGTCAGATTGGGCCATGTGTGTGGGTCCCACCACACCACATGGCCAACGAAATGAGGTCCAGTGTTACATATTTTGCCAGTGACAAGCGGCAAGACATTGTCTCTCCAATTCCCACGACACCTGCCGGGGTGACACGTGTCGCCATTTACTGCCCAAAATATTTCATCTTCCAAAATATCCGTAATGCCAAAAATCCAAAAATAGTTCTTCACAAAACCAGAATTCTTCCACGCGACATTTCTCAAAATAAAATTCCATACTTATATAATTCAAAAGTTCAGTAAATATTAAATTACTCATTAACTAATTTTTTCCTTCATTAAAACCTGTAATGCTCGCCGAAAATAATATCTTTCTTTTTCCAAAATTATCGTCAGATTTCACGCACGCCCTCACATACATACCCCGAACTACGGGTAAATCGTTATACCCCGTAGTTTCAGGTATATATGAGAATGTACGCATTTAGATTTCAATGCAAATTTTGGAAAGAAAGTGAAGACGTGATTTTTCGACTAAAAGTTTCCGCTTTGTGAAGAAAAGGTTCGTTAACGGGAATTGGATTCCTGATTTGGTATTTGGACTTCTGGATTATTTTAGAATTTTGAGATTTTATTTTCTAAATGGTCACGCTGGGCACACGGAGAAATTTACTTTTTGGGCCCGCTTTGTTTTTGAGATTTTCGATATTTTGATATATTCTAAGACGAAATATTTTGGACGATTTAGTTTGGGGCTAACACGGTCACCCCATGTGTCACTTGTCCGATTGAGGGACAAGTGGCTAGCCACTTGTCCCCTTGACCGAATGGCCCAACAATGGCAAGCCACTGTCTCAGGAAATCGCCATGTGGCGCGTGGGACCCACACACACATGGCCCAATCTTGAACACCCACTTGACTTGATCTTGACCTTTGAATCCTCTATAAATACCCCCATATGTTGATGACAAAATTCATTCCACACTTGAGCTTTTTCAAGCAAAATACTCCCTCCCTTTAGCCTTGCTTCCCCCCTCTCCCCACTTGTGTAGAAAATACTTGTATTGTCAGATAATCCCAAATACCTTGGCCTAGTATCCCTAGTAGTATTCCAAAGTTGTTTTAATACTAGGAGCCCGGAAATACTATTTTTTCCAAAAGTCGCAAAAAGAAACCCTAGAAAATCTTCATGTCATATAATCAGATTTCCATCAGATGACGCTGGGACGACGTAGAAAAGTTTAAGCCCTAAAGTTAGGCAATGTTCGAATTTTGTTCACAACCCCGATTAGAGTCGCTGACGAACGCTTTACAAACTTCATAAGGAAAATTCGCTATGTCATTTATTATTTTTGCGATTTTTCCGAGAGACGAAATGTTTTGGATCAACGGAGGGTGACACTTGTCACCCCTCTGACGGTAAAGCCGGCGCCCCTCGACGACGGGCATGTTTACGTGGGCATGTTTTGTGGCCTAAAACTGGGTCCATGTTTTGTGGAGTAGATAGGTGAATCAGCACATCTTCGCCCTCCACTTGCCCCCAACTCGCTTCGATCACGCCATTGGTTTCCTATAAATACCCTCCCTTTGAAGACTTCTTCATCCATTCCACCAATCTCCAAGTCTTGAAAACCCCTCCCCTATTTCGTGAGGCCCCCTTGGCCGAGAGATATCACCCCCCCTCCTTGTGGTGTGGCCGAGACACCCCCCCCTTCCTAGAGGTGCTAAGTCGAGGGGTACCCCCCCTACCTTGAGTTGTTCTCATAAAATACCCCCCCTCTTGGTAGAAATACTCTCCAAGTATTGTTACTATACTCAAAATACCTTAGCCTTACACCTTGTAGTATTCAAAAGTTATCTCTATACGTAGAGCCCGGAAATACTACCTTTTGTCCTTTTAGTCCCTAGGGAAAATCTTCACAGTTGGTTGAAGTATTAAGAAGAAGTTGCGTAGAACTTCTAAGGGTTGTTTGGAGCGGGTCGAGCGCCTGCAGTAGAGCTAAACGTTGCTCAGATCGACATTTATACTTGGATAATTATGGGCTTATCGAGGTAAATATCTTGTCTCTATTGTAATTGGAAATTACATACGTAGTACGGAAATGAATATAAGATTCATGTAAGAGAATCGAACTGTAATGATATTATAGAAAAGACTTGAATCAAATCACATCGTAAGAATAATCTCATGATTAGTCTAGACATTGATAGACTTGTATAACCTTTATAGGTTGAAAGTTCTCGCAAGAGCATGTTCTACTTAAAAGCGTGGGCAAGGCTAGCCTTATAGCCGCGAGCGCTTTGCTAATAGTCGATAATCGCCGCAAGGTATGTGATTCTTCCTATACTCGAGCATGATATTTTAAAGAATATATATATAGTACGGTAGACGACGTGTGTTAATCGAATAATAATTACGCAATGTCTTTTGACTTAAGCCCGACAATAATTACGGCAATGTCTTTTGACTTAAGCCCTAATAAAAGAATCAAGTATTTCAAAAGCATTAAGAAACCTTTTGAAAGAAGAGTAACACTTGGTTTTAAAGCTAAGAGTTATACTAGCTTTATGAGAAGTTAGGTATAACGACTTAAGAGAAGTAAAATGAATGGTTTACTGATTTTAGAAGTTAAGAGACTTGATCTTAAAAGATAAGAGACTTGACTTAATTGAATTTTGTTAAAAGGTGTGAAACCTCATTCGTGAGTAATGAGTACTTGGTTTTTAAAAAGGAATAATGTTTTACTGATTTCGAAATCGTAATAAGTATCGAATGCACTACGCTAGCATTTAATAAAGGGAAATGTATTGACTAATCAAGTATTATTAAAACCAGTAGAAACCTCCATCTGCATAGAAGCTAAGATGAGACAAAATGATATTACATTTCCTACATCATGGCTGCTGTTATAAGATTGTTATAAACAAGAATAACCTACTCACATATAAGGTATATGTGTCACGACCCGTTCCGGGGCCCGTGACTGGTGCCTTACCCGGGCACCCAAGTAGTCATACATCAGAGAAAATCAGCGGAACATAAAACAATAACATGAAGCCAATGTAATAAGACAGTGAAATAAGACAAAGCAACCCAAAACTAAGGTTACCTTCAGATATATAATAACAATTTGAATAAGCATATCCCATTACAACCCCGCCCACAACAAGCATTTCATGCACTTACGAATGATATGACAACAACGACGGACAGGCCTCGCCATACCCCGAATGTAAGCACCTACAACAACAGGGACTATACTAAGATAAGCCTCCGAGAAACGAGCTTTCCCAAACGCCGAATCAGACTCCTAAGAGCGAGGATCAACGATCGGTGTACCTTTTACCGCGATGAACGCAGCCCCGGCGAGGTCAAGATAACAGTACCAAGTATGTGAAATCAAAATAACATCAGAATGAAATCATAATAGTCTATATAAAGCAGAGACATGTATGATAACCAAACTAAGTCACAATAAATAAGCGATATGTCAAGTCGTGACTCACGCCTCAAAGTCATCACAATAGAACCGCACGGTAAGTATGAAGGCATAGCCGACTACTAAGACCCACGCACTCAAAATGCCATAAATCAGATCACGAGGTCTTTCTAGACCGCACTACATGATCGGTTGCCCACTCGCTCGCAGATCACCGCGGCGCGCCTATCCTCGAACTTACCGCAGCCCGCATAGGTCACACACACCCGCATGAGGTATTCTCGAATCATGGTCCTGCATCACCGAGGTATACCCCGCGACGGAGGCGCTTTAACCCCAGATCCGCCGACTTCCGCACTCGCATAGTCCTCAAAGACCGTGATAGTCCTCAAGCGACCGATGTGGCATCCCCGTGACGGCTAAACACCCGAATGATCAATCCCGAGTATACCGCTGCCCGCATAGTCTCATAGACCGTGATAGGCCGATAGACCAATCAAGGTGGCAAGCCCTCGATAATAAGTCAAGGAGGTATGTGATATAATAACAAGATAACTGATTAACGCTTAACAACGTAAGCACAACAAGAATGACTCTTTACATAACAATCACAAGATACTAACACACGTAGCATCGAACATGTTTACTTATCAAATCAACAAGAAAGTATTACAAGGTTATCACAAACCAACACAATCAAGTTATTCACACAAGGTACTTTATGCTAACAAGTTCGTATCTATCCCCAAAGTACTTCATATATTAACTCTTTAAAAGATCCGCTTTCTTTCACTAAGTCACACAATACGTAGTATAAAATAGAGTGATCGCTTTTTAAGTAAACTAAAACACTTCCCTTTGTAAAATCAAGTAACAACATTATTTTCCAAACGCCCAAGTTTGCCTAATTTCAAATGTTCATGTTTCTTATTTTAGAAAGGTTTCAGAGTTCATAGTCTTGTTCATTTAAGAATATAATTTCTTTAAACAATCTGAGAAACATATGCCCTATATGTGAGTAGGTTATTCTTGTTCATAATCGATCTTATTAAGCAAACCATGATCTAGGAAATGTAGTATCATTTTGTCTCATCTAGCTTCTATGCATGAGGTTTCTAATGGTTTTAATAATACTTTAATAAAAACATTTCCTTTATTAACGCTTAAAGTGGTTTGTCTACTCATTCGATTTCCAAATCAAGAAACATTATTCCTTTTAAAACCAAGTACTCATTACTCACGAATGAGGTTTCACACAAAATTTATATTAATTTAATTAAGTCAAGTCTCTTATCTTTTAAGATCAAGTCTCTTAACTTCTAAAATCAATAAATCATTCATTTTATCTCTCTTAAGCCGTTATACCTAACTTCCCATAAAGCTAGTATAACTCTTAAGTTTTTAAAACCAAGTATTACTCTCCTTTAAAAATAGCTTTAAGTCTCTGAAATACTTCAAGATTCTTATTATTCGCTTAAGTCAAAAGACATTGCCGTATAACTACGTTCAATTAGCACGCGTACGTCTACCGTACTATATATATATATTCATTTAAAATATCATGCTCAAGAGGATATGAAGAATCACATACCTCGCGACGATTATCGACTATAAGCAAATCGCCCACGGCCATAACCCTACTAGCCCGTCCACCTTCAAGTAGCACATGCTACTCACGTAACATTCAACCTCGATAAGCCCAAAATTATCCAAGTTTAATGTCGCCTCCCGAGCACCGCTTAGCTCCAACTCCGCGCGCCCAACCCGCCTCCAACCACCCTTAGAAGTTCTAACCAACTTACTTAATACTCCAACCAACTATGGAGATTTTCCTGTGGTTTCTGCTTGAGACAAAAAGGACATACTGTAGTATTTCCTGCTCTACGACAGAGGTATCTTTGGAATACTACAAGGTATATGGCTAAGGTATTTGGGTATAGTAACAATACTTTGAGAGTATTTACCAAGAGAGGGGGTATTTATACGAGACAACACCATATGGTAGATACCCCTACCAACCCCACTCAGGAGTGGTACTCGGCCATGGAAGGGGCTCTCGCCAAAGCCTCACAAGTGGGGACGAGAACAACACTACAAGGGAGGGAGGATTTCTAAACTTAGAAATTATTTTAGGATGAATAAGTCTTCAAAGGGGAGGGTATTTATAGTCAAGCAAAGCCAACCAATGGCCAAGATCATGCCAAGTGCTAAGCAAGTGTAGGCCAAGATTCATCCATGCACCTTATCCATCTACCACAAAATATCCTACCAACTACTTGACAAAAAGCCAAGGAATTGGCCCAAGCTTTACCACACTCCCACCAACTAGAGGGTGACAAGTGTAGCCCTCTTGTTGGTCCAAAATGTTTCGTCTCTCGGAAAAATCCGCAAAAATTAGAAATGGCATAGCCGGAATTTACCCTACGCGAGTTGTGTAGAACATTTCGTCGAAAAACGACTCTAATCGGGTGTTGTGCACAAAAAATAATTCGGCCAAGCCTACTTAAAAGCCCAAACTTTTCTACGTACGTCCTTACGTACATACTCTGGAAATACAGGGTATAACATTCTCCCCTCCTTAGAAACATTCGTCCCGAATGTTCCTTCTAAGTCTCAAAACAAACAGGCGCCAATATAGTCTTCACTGCTATACTTACGAAACAATCACGCCATACCTGGCCACTATTCAACACACGCGAAAACTCACATCCAAGTCTACGAGGAAACACCTCTAACATCACCACAAATACCTCTCTCCGGGGTCTAAAATATACTTCCTTCGCACCTTCTCTTTACAAAAGAAATGATCACATCTATGCTCGCCATACATGCTCGCTTCTTCCCTTACGTGTCGTACCCTTCTTGTACACTCGAACTCTTTCTCATAACTTACCACGTTCATGTTACTGCTTTAGTTTCCAAAACTCGTCACACCCTTTCCGGGGTGGTACCTTCAAGAAGACTCACCGTCAACCTGAACTCCAAGCGTTGTCGCAGATTATCCGCACGACTTCGCTGATTCTCGAGCCGCCAATAACCTCTTCTCGATAAGCTTCACCCTATCCACATCCCGCCAACACGATGAACTAACTATCTCAACCTTGCCAACGCCGAACCAATCGACCGACAATCTTACACTTCCGCCTAAGGCTTCATAAGGCAAAACCAACACCGAAATGGTAGCTAAAACACTTTCAACAGAGACAACAATCCTCACAATACCCCCAAATCAAAACACTGGCCCGAGGACGAATACGACATGGAGACTCACCTGAGTTCCTAACCCTGCCTGGTAAAACGTCCAGAAAAAGAAACAGTCATAACCTGGGCTCCACTATCTGACATAAGGTGAAAGTAGGCACCCCGTGCAGCCTTACAACCTTCCTGATATAATCATCCCGCAACTTACTACCGAGTACACGGTCTTTACTAGAAGACAAGACGGCCGACTCCTCGCCCGACTATCGTCGAACGATCTGTCACGACCAACCTGCCCGTGATCGTGCCTTACCCTGCACCCTAGTGATACAACATCGAGAAAATCAGCTAAATAAAACATGAACATGAATTAAGAGAAAAGATAAATAAACAAAGCAACCAAAACAATATGCCTTCATCAAATATACATAAATACCCGAATGCTTATCCTTTTTACAAACCCCGCCTACAACAAAGCAATGCACTTCTAAGATTTTACAATCGCATGACGGATGGCCCCGCCATACCCCGAATGTATAAGCATCTGCTGCACTGTGGTAACATACCAAAAGATAAGCCTCCGAAGGAACGGAGCTTTCCAATACGAAAGGTGATCCTAAAAGCGGGTCGCATAACCGATGTACCTTTTACTCATGCAGATGAACGCAGCCTCAAGGAGGTCGATAACAGTACCAAGTATGTGAAATCAGAAATATCAGAAATGAAATCATAATAGTCTATATAAAGCAGAGACATGATGATAACCAAACTACGCTCACTACATAGAAGCCATGTCAAGTCGTGACTCACGCCTAAAAGTCATCCTCATGCCCGTGGAACTCCTTCCTCACCGCCAGCCTAGGTACAAATCATGTGATACGTATAATGTGTCTCGCCCATCTTATGGACCCAATATAGAAAAGGGTGGAATACATTCTGCTCATCCCATGAACCAGAGTCGAGTGGAATACATTCTGATGAACCTGTTAGTCAAGTGAAATACATTCGGATGAACCGTAGTCAAGGAATACATTCTGATGAACCTGGCCTCAAGTGAAATACATTCCTGATGAACCAGAATCAAGTGAAACACATTCTGACGAACCGTAGTCGAGTGAAATACATTCCTGACGAACCAGAATCGTGATATACATTCCGATGACCCAGAGTCAAGTGATATACATTCCTGATGAACCTGAGTCGAGTAGAACACAGATTTACACAACAAGGCTATCACACGAACATGGTCAAATTTCATAACAACAAGTATAAGCAAGTTACACACGACTCAAGGTACTTTCATTTTATATCAAAGTCCGATTTTTAACCTTAAAGTACTACGTCCGTTAAATTTCTTTTAAGATCCATTTCTTTTACAAAGGTCACCCGATACCGTAGTATAAAAATAGAGTGACTAACATTGTTAAGTAAACCAAAATGCTTTCCTTTGTAAAATCAAGTAACAACCTTATTTTCCAAACGCTCAAGTTTGCCTAATTTCAATGCTCAAGTTTCTCATTTTAGAAAAAGGTTTCGTAGTTCATAGTTTTAGTCCTTTAAAACATAATTCTCCTTTAAACGCTTTGAGAAACCTATGTCTTATGTTGAGTAGGTTATTCTTGTTTATAATCAATCTTATTAAGCAACATGATCTAGAAATGTAATATCATTTTGTCTCATCTTAGCTTCTATGCAGATGGAGGTTTCTACCGGTTTTAATAATACTCTTTTAGTCAATACATTTTCCTTTATTAACGCCGCAGTTGGTTTGTCGATACACATTCCGATTTCCAAATCAAGAAACATTCTTGCCGCTATACCTAACTTCCCATAAAGCTAGTATAACTCTTAAGCTTTCAAACCCAAGTAATACTCATTCTTTCAAAACGATTCATAAATCTTTTGAAATTCTTCAAGTTCTTTATTAACACAGATCAAGCCGCTATTATTCAAATCGCCACCTTTTAAAACCACAAAGCATGTGCTTATCCACATAAAGCTATTATAACCAACTTCCCATAAAGCCGTTATAACACTTTATGTTTTAAATCAATCAAATACATTAGCACATGTACGCTCACCGCACTACATAGTTCACACATATCATGCTAGAAGAGATAGGAAGAGGTTCACATACCTCGCGACGATTATCGACTAATAGCAAAACGCCCAAGTACCTCAAACCGTCGCGACACTCTCACCAAGCAGATCACCCACACGCAGATTACAACCTATAGAGGCCACAAAGCGCCTATTAATACCTTTAGATCCCGACGTAGAATATTCTACGTAAAATTCGGCAAAGACTCTCCCCGCAACAGAAATCTCTCCTCTCTATCGAGGCCTACCAAGCCAACCGGGGTTAACACGCCCGACCGGACGTACAATTCTACTACACAAAGAATGCTACACAAGTCTCATCGAATACACCCATGTAATTACGCTTCTCTTATTTAAATTCAGTGCTTAAGTCAAAAGACATTGCCGCACAATTATAATGCTCACTTCTATATATAGTATACTTCAACTATATATTCCTACAACATGTAATTTCCAATTTCAATGTATGTCAAGAATGTTTACCTCGATAAGCCCAAAATTATCCGAGTTTATATGTCGTTCTCGAACAAGGTTTAGCTCCTACCCGCGGCGCTCCAAACGCTCCAAGAAACCCTTAGAAGTGTCTACACAACTTCTACTTAATACTTCAACTACTGTGAAGATTTTTCCTTAGGGTTTCGCTAGTGGCTAAAGGAAAGTATAATAGTATTTTCCAAGCCAGATAAAGGGTACTTTGGAAAGTACTACAAGGTATTTGGCTAAAGTATTTTGGGCATTATAACGATACTTGTAGAATACATTTCTACCAAGGGGTAGTATTTTGACTAGAACAACTAGGCTGGGGTTGCTCTCGGCCAGAGCCACTAGCAAGTGGGGGCTCGCCGAGGGCCTTCAAGAGGGGAGAGGGGTGGTGTTTGGACGAGAACAAGGTTGAGGGAGAGGGAGGGATTTTCAAGACTTAGACAATATTTGACGAAGAAGTTCATCAACTAAGGTGGTATTTATAGGTCAAGTGAAGGCCAACCAAAGGCCAAGATGAAGACAAGTGTGGTGCAAGTGTAGGGCTAGATTTAAGCCAAGTGCACCTTATCCATCTACCACAACAACTTGCACAAAATATCCTACCTAACCCCACTCACCAATTCGCCCAAATTGCCGTCCCACTCCATCCAATGCGAGGTGACACTTGTCACCCTCCCGCTGGTCCAAAATGTTTCGCCTCTCGGAAAATCCGCAAAAATTTAAACGACATAGCCGGAAATTCCCTACGAAAGTCGTGGAAAACGCTTCGAAAAACGACTTAACCGGTGTCAGGCACAAAAAGAATTCGCCAAGCCTAAAGAAGTTCGAAATTTCTACGCACGCCCCCACGCATACTCCGAAATACGGTATAACAAGATCCATGAACTCAGACGCTGTTAACCAAACACGGGCCTAACACCTCATGACTCCTATCACAAGGCGACCACCACAACCGACCCCACCATAAAACAGTCGCTGGTCGACCGCGCACGGCCTCACCACCCACTCGCGTAAACACTTGCTCCCGATCCTAACAATCTCACTAATCACGCATGAAAGCCTAGCGGTCTTCTTAGCTCAACTATCCTCTTTCATTTCACACTACTCGTGACTTATCACACAATATATCCCACGCGGCACTATGTACTCTGCAAGGGTCAAACACAAAATAAATCTTTCTTTCGAGACGGCCTTACCTCTAAGGACTCTACGATAACATTCTAAGGCTCACACCTTTCTATCCCCAAATCTTACTCATTAACTAACCATGATTTCTAATCACAATTAACATGTCGATATCAAGACATGCACTTACGATATACACATCTTATCACACATACCGATCTCTGAGGTTAAGGATATACCAGATCTACCGCTTCACCCCTTAGTTATTCTAATCAAACCTGCCCCGTAGGGTGCATAGCTAGGGAAGGTAACGAACTACCCACCGATCCTAAAGGCTAAGTCCTCCTACTTGGACACCCTTTCGACACCTGGCCCTGACGACCGCAGGTACAACAAGTACCAACAAAAAGACGACATTCCCCGGGATGACGTCTGTCACATTGTGAACCTAAGCCCCTGAGCTCACCAACTCCCGCCACCCCGAACGCCCCGAACCCCGCGGAGGACCTCTGCACCGTGGACGTGCATAATCAATCACGCGAGGTGATTCGCCAAAGTTACTAAAGGATCTCATTGCTCGCCTCTCTCGCCGCTTGGTTAACCCATCGATCTCTACGCTTCACGGCCACGCATAAGCCCGCATACGTGCCATGCTCAAGCCTAATCAAAAATTACTCTTGCACAACCTCTTAGATAGTCATCAAGACTCGCGGTTCTGCAGATATTCTCTAGTAGCCAAATCCATACCTAGTAATGGTCGCTTTGCAATCTATATTCTCTCGCCCCCGTCGTAACCGAAGGTTCAAATATCATGGCCGCAGTAGGAATCGCCGCTGCTAAACTCACTGGGCTAGTGACGCTGCAGAACTTCCCGAACGGCACTTAACTAAGGTGATGGTTGGGCTCCTCGTAACCCTCTCAGACCGACTCAGCCTCCTCGGCCGCCTTGCCCTCCCGGCCCGGCTTGCCTCACGCGAGGCATAATGGTAAGGGAAAGAAATACGCGAGGGTCCAATCTTACAACACAAATTTCTAAGGCACGATCTCGCAGAGAAGAATAGAAACCAATCCTAAATATCCTATAGCCTCTCGATTATTGGTGTGGTGCACAACACACCGATAATCAAGACTCATCGATACGGCAGAGACACTTTCCGAGATTAATCGCTCGATATAACTTTTGTCACGACTGCCTGGCTCTGGATCGTGCCTTACCCGCACCCAAGTAGTCATACATCGTAGAAAATCACGGAACATAAAACAATAACATGAAGCCAATGTAATAAGACAAAGAAATAAGAAGACAAAGCAACCTAAAACGGTTACCTTCAGATATATAAATAACAATTTGAATGCTACATCCCATTACAACCCCGCCCACAACAAGATTTAATGCACTTACGAATGATATGATAACAACGACGGATGTGGCTCATTATACCCCGAATGTAAGCACCTACAACAACAGGGACTATACCAAGATAAGCCTCCGAGAAACGGAGCTTTCCAAACGCTGAATCAGGACTCTAAGAGCGAGGATCAACGATCGTGTACCTTTTACCGCAGATGAACGCAGCTTCAAAGCGAGGTCAAGATAACAGTACCAAGTATGTGAAATCAAAATAACATCAGAATGAAATCATAATAGTCTATATAAAGCAGAGACATGTATGATAACCAAACTACGCTTCACAATAAATAAGCGATTGTCAAGTCGTGACTCACGCCTCAAAGTCATCACAATAGAACCGCATCGGTAAGTATGGCGCATAGCCACTACTAAGACCCACAGCACCAAAAATGCCATAAATCCGATCACGAGGTCTTTCTGCACCGCACTACACGATCGGCCGCCACTCGCCTGCAGATCACCGCTGGGCGTCTATCCCCGAACTTACCGCAGCTCCGCATAGGTCACACATGCACCCGCATGCAGGTATTCTCGAATCACGGTCCTGCATCACCGAGGTATACCCCGCATCGGAGGCGCTTAACCCCTGTGATCCGCCGACTTCCGCAACCCGCATAGTCCTCAAAGACCGTGATAGTCCTCAAGGACCGCATAGGGCATCTCGTGACGGGCTAAACACCCTAATGATCAATCTCGAGCATACCGCCGCTCCGCATAGTCTCATAGACCAGATAGCCGTGATAGACCGCATCGCGGTGGCAAGCCCTGTATAATAAGTCAAGGGTATGTGATATAATAACAAGATAACGCTTAACGCTTAACAACGTAAGCACAACAAGAATGACCCCCTTACATAACAATCACAAGATACTAACACACGAAGATCCTAACATGTTTACTTATCAAATCAACAAGAAAGTATTACAAGGTTATCACAAACCAACACAATCAAGTTATTCACACAAGGTACTTTATGCTAACAAGTTCGGGTATCTATCCCCAAAGTACTTCATATATTAACTCTTTAAAAGATCCGTTTCTTTCACAGAAGTCACACAATACCCGTAGTATAAAATAGAGTGATCTGTTTTTCAAGTAAACCAAAACACTTCCCTTTGTAAAATCAAGTAACAACATTATTTTCCAAACGTCCAAGTTTGCCTAATTTCAAATGTTCATGTTTCTTATTTTAGAAAGGTTTCGTAGTTCATAGTCTTGTTCATTTAAGAATATAATTCTCTTTTAAACAATCTGAGAAACATATGCCCTATATGTGAGTAGGTTATTCTTGTTCATAATCGATCTTATTAAGCAGCCATGATCTAGGAAATGTAGTATCATTTTGTCTCATCTTAGCTTCTATGCAGATGGAGGTTTCTACTGGTTTTAATAATACTTCTTTAATAAAAACATTTCCCTTTATTAACGCTGCAGTTGGTTTGTTTGCATTTCATTCTCGATTTCCAAATCAAGAAACATTATTCCTTTTAAAAACCAAGTACTCATTACTCACGAATGAGGTTTCACACAAAATTTATATTAATTTAATTAAGTCAAGTCTCTTATCTTTTAAGATCAAGTCTCTTAACTTCTAAAATCAATAAATCATTCATTTTATCTCTCTTAAGCCGTTATACCTAACTTCCCATAAAGCTAGTATAACTCTTAAGTTTTTAAAACCAAGTATTACTCTCCTTTCAAAAAAACAGTTCTTAAGTCTCTTGAAATACTTCAAGATTCTTATTATTCGGGCTTAAGTCAAAAGACATTGCCGTACAACTACGTTCAATTAGCACGCGTACGTCTACCGTACTATATATATATATTCATTTAAAATATCATGCTCAAGAGGATAGGAAGAATCACATACCTCGCGACGATTATCGACTATAAGCAAATTGCTCCACGGCTATAACCCGGCTAGCCTGGTCCACCTTTCAAGTAGCACATGCTACTCACAGAACATTCAACCTCGATAAGCCCAAAATTATCCAAGTTTAATGTCGCTCCTGAGCACCGTTTAGCTCCAACTCCGTGCGCTCCAACCCGCTCCAAACCACCCTTAGAAGTTCTAACCAACTTCTACTTAATACTCCAACCAACTATGGAGATTTTCCCTAGGGTTTCGGTTTGAGACAAAAAGGACATACGGTAGTATTTCCGGGCTCTACGTATAGAGGTATCTTTGGAATACTACAAGGTATACGGCTAAGGTATTTTGGGTATAGTAACAATACTTTGGAGAGTATTTCTACCAAGAGGGGGAGGGGGTATTTATACGAGACAACACCACATGGAGGTGTATACCTCGCCAACCCCACTGGAGGGGTACTCTGCCATGGGGAAGGGTGCTCTCGCCAAAGCCTCACAAGCTGGGGGGACGAACAACACTACAAGTGAGGAGGATTTCTAAACTTAGAAATTATTTTAGGATGAATAAGTCTTCAAAGGAGGGGTATTTATAGGTCAAGCAAAGCCAACCAATGGCCAAGATCATGCCAAGTGCTAAGCAAGTGTAGGGCCAAGATTCATCCATGTGCACCTTATCCATCTACCACAAAATATCCTACCAACTACTTGACAAAAGCCAAGGAATTCGGCCCAAGCTTTTCCGCCACTCCCACCAACCAGAGGTGACAAGTGTCGCCTCTTGTTGGTCCAAAATGTTTCGCCTCTCGGAAAAATCCGCAAAATTAGAAATGGCATAGCCGAATTTACCCTACGCGAAGTTGTGTAGAACGCTTCATTTAAAAACGACTTAATCGGGTGTTGTGCACAAAAATAATTCGCCAAGCCTACTTAAAAGCCCAACTTTTCTACGCACGCCCCACGCATACTACCGAAATACGGGGTATAACAATATGTTTCTCAAATTGTTTTAAAGAAGAATTACATAATTAAGTGACTAATACTATGAACTACGAAACCTTTCGAAAATGAGAAACTTGAGTAATTGAAATTAGGCAAACTTGAACGTTTGGAAAAGAATGTTGTTACTTGATTTTACAAAGAATAGTGTTTTGATTTACTTCAAAAAATAGTCACTCTATTTTTATACTACGGGTATTGTGTGACTTTTGAGAAAGAAGCAGACCTTTTAAAGAGTTAATGTATGAAGTACTTTGGGGATAAAAATCCGATCTTGTTAATCATATAGTAGAAAGTACCTTGTGTGCATAACTTGATTTTGTTGGTTTGTGATAGCCTTGTAATACTTTCTTGTTGATTTGATAAGTAAACATGCTAGGATGCTATGTGTGTTAGTATTTCGTGATGTTTGTGTAAAGGAGTTTTTCCTCATTTGCGCTTAAGTGGTTTAACGATCAACCGTTATGTTGGTATTGTACCACTCACCTTGACATGATCCCGGGGGTTAAGCTGCCATCCGATGCGGGGTAGACTCAGGCGGTCTGGGACCATGATTCGAGAATACCTCACGCGGTCCCGGGACCTATGCGCGAGTCGCGAGTTCCGTGTTAGCGCGCCTTTATGGTCATGCGGTCTATGTGGCTACGCGGATCGCGAGTCCAGCGGATGCCGGGAGTAGCTACCGACGCGAGGAATACCTCACGCGGTCCTATGAGGTTGGCCTACGCGAGTCGCGGAAGTTCCAGGCTAGACGCGCATATTTGATACGCGGGCGTGTGGCCGCCGATCATGTGGCGGCTTCAGACAGATCTTATGATACGCTTTATGACCTTGTTAGTACCGCTGGTGTTAGTAGCTCGCCATGCCTTCGCATTTACCCGCACGGTTTTATTATGATACGTGGGACCGTGTTCATGTATTCCTTGGTGCTTTGATATCATAGATCGCCAAGCCGAGGAAGGTATTCCACGCATGATTGATGTTATGGGCGTGAGACCCATAGTGATATTTGAGTGATGACTTTGAGGCGTGAGTCCCCGACTTGACATGACTTCTTATTTATCAGAATCGTAGTTTGGTTATCATACATGTCTCGCTTTATATAGACTACTATGATTTCATTTACGATTTTTCGGGCCACATACTTGGTACCGTTGTATCGACCTCCTTCGGCCGCTCATGCCGCAGTGTAGGTACACCGTTGTTGATCCTCGCCTAGGATCGCAGTCACTGCTTTGGGAAGCTCCGCTTCTCCGAGGCTTATCAGCCGTATAGCCCCGTCGTTGTAGGTTATTACATTCAGGTATGGCGGCCCTGCCCGCCATTGTTGTTATATCATTCTTAGAGGTCCGTAGTATCGCGCGGCGTAGTTGTAAAAAGGATGTAATCGCTCGCTTAAGTTTTTATATATATGCCGAAAGGCAACTTTTCTTCGTATAATTGTTTCATATTTCATATCTTGTTTTATATTCCACCGTTACTCGATGTATGTATCACTAGGGTGCCCGGTAAGACACTACCACGCCCGAAGTTCGGTCGTGACAAAAGTGGTATCGAGCGCTTAATCCTGAAAGTGTCTACGCATCGTATCTAGTAGTTCGATTATCGTGTGTTGTGCACCACACCAATAATCGTGAGGCTATAGGATATTTAGGATCGTTTCATTCTTCTCACTCGAGATCGTGCTTAGAGTCGTGTTATAAGTTGGACCTCTAACGATTTCTTTCCTTACCGCTATGCTCTCCGCGTAGGCAACCCGCCCAGGCAAGGCAGCCGAGGAGGTGCGATTAGAGCACGAGGGTTACGAGGCACAGCCCAATCATCACCGTGGTGCTTCATTCGGGAGTTCGACGCCGCCCCAAAGAGTCTAGTACGGCGGCAGCTTCCATCACGCCATGATAGTTGAACCTTCGCCTACGCCAAGAGCAGAGAATATAGATTGCAAAGAGGCGACCACATTAGCCAAGGATGTAGCTACCAGAGAGTATGATGTATCGATTTATCACGGGTCTTGACGACTATCTAAGAGAGGGTAGTGCAAGAGTAATTCTTCAGTTAGGCTTGAGCATGGCCTGTGTATGGGCTTATGCGCCTCAGGCTGAGAAATGTAGGGATCAACGGGTTAACCAAGATCGCCAGAGGGGCGCAATAAGCAGGTCCTTTGGTAACTTTCGAGGCGACCTTCTCAAAGCAGATCGTTATGCGCCTCCGCCAGAGCGCAGTGGTTCTCCATGGGTTCAGGACGCTCGGGTACGCAGAGTTGGTCGAGCTCCAGCTTCCGCTCACACTACACGAAGGTTCCAAACAATGATTCGCTTTTTCCTGTTCACACGACAAAGCGCCATCCCGGAATGTCGCTTTTAGTTGGTACTTGTTTTACTGGCACACCGTGGCCATGTGTCGAAAGGATGTCCTAGTAGGAGGGATGCAAGTAGGAGGACTCAGCCTTCATGATCAGTGACCAGTTCATCATCTTCCCTAGCTATGCGCATGCGCCCTACGGGGCAGGTTTGATTAGAACGACTAAGTGAGTGAAGCGAGACACAGTATATCCTTAACCTCTAGAGATTGTATGTGTGATAATTGTGATTAGAAATCATGGTTAGTTAAAAGGGTAAGATTGGGGATAAGGAAGTGTGAGCCTTAGAATTTTATACGTGGAGACCGTAGAGGCAAGGCCATCTCTAGTAAAAGATTTAGTTTATGTTTGACTTTATCTGAGTGCATAGTGCACGTGAGGTATATTATGTGATAAGTCCCCAGTAGTGGGAAATGAAAGAGGTAGTTGAGCTAAGAAGACCGCTAGGTTTTCGTAATTTGATTAGCGAGATTGTTCCGCTCGGGAGCAAGAGTTTTGTGCGATAATGGTCGGGTTGGGGACCGATTGCGGGTCAACCCGCGCCCGTATGGTGGTGGGGTCAGGTGGTCCCGCTTGTGTTAGGGTCATGAGGGTGTTAGGCCCATGTTTAGTTAACCAGCGTACGAGTTCGTGGATGCATTCGACCAGTAGTCGGGCCGATGGGGTCAGCCCGTCTTATCTTTTAGTCAAACCGTGTACTCGGCAGTAAGTTATGCGAGATGTTTATATCAGGAAGGTTATAAGGCTGCACGAGGTGCCTACCTTCACCTTATGGCGCATGTGGAGCCTGTGTTACGATCGCTTTTTCTCAAGATTTACCAGCAGGTTAGGAACTCAGCAGTCTCAGACCGCATTCGCCCTGCCGTTGTTGGGATTTCGTGGTAGCCGAGGATTGTTGTCTCCTGTTGAGGGAGTGTTTTATAGCTACCATTTCAGTTTTCGGTTGTTGCCTTATGAGGCCTTGTAAGGGCGGAAGTGTAAGTTGTCGGTCGATTGGTTCGATGTTGGCAAGGTTCAGATAGCTGGTTCATTCTTGTTTCAGCAGGATGTGGATAGAGTGAAGCTTATCCAAAAGAGGTTAGTAGCACTGCAGTCAACGGTTGTGCGGGTAATCGGCGTCGACACTTGGAGTTCAGGTTGACGGTCGGTATTCTTGAAGGTACCACCCCGGATAGGGTGTGACGAGTTTTGGAAAACAGAGGGAACTTAGCCTGAGGTACTTGGAGCGTTTTCAGATCCGTTGGAGGATAGGCCAGATTGCCTATAAGTTAGCTTTGACGTCCGACGTGGGAGGCAGTATGTCCGGTCTTTCATGTTGTTATGTTCGGAAAAATATCGGAGATCCATCCAGAGTGTTCCCAGTTAATGATGACCAAGTTGGAGGTAGTAACCCAGAGATTTGGAAACTGAAGCAGTAACAGAAATGTGGTAAGTTATGAGAAAGAATTCGAGTGTACAAGAAGGGTGTTACACCCCGTATTTTCAGGATATGTTTTAAGAACGTACGTAAGAACTCGCTAGTGTTAAAATTAGAGACTTGTAAAATTTTATCGGAATTATGAAATTGTCGGAAAACGTTTTATTTTGACGAATGGGAGGGCGACACGTGTCACCCCCCCCCCCCCTTAAGTGAGCTTGGATGAATTGATCTTGGACATAAGGGTCATTTGACCCTTGTTAGGAAGACAAGTCTTGCACTTGAAGAGCTTGACATAATTGACTTGGTCAATGGACCCACTTAGCCTTGATATTTAATAAGAGATCATCCAAACCACCCAATTGTTTGCATCTTGACCCTCCATGTCCCTTTATAATACTAGTAGTAGCATGAGAGAGCACAACACTTAGAAAAATTTGCAAGAATTTCAAGAACCCCTCTAGGTTGCTCTCGGGTTCCATGCCTTTCAAAAGGAAAAAAATTTGTTTCTTGTCCATTAAACTCCACACTTTAAACCAAGGTTCTTGAGGGTAGTGTAAGCTTATCTCAATAGAAAAATCTCGGAAAAAGTTAGTTTTCGGGTTAGTCGCAAAGTGAAAACCTAGTGGCTTTCTAGGTTTTGGATTGAAGGAAAGTTGTTGGTGTGGTTCTAAGGGTCTCAAGGAGCGGATTGAGGTGTCTTGATGAGGCTCTAGGTTGCTAAGGAGCAACTTCGGTTTTGAAGATTGGATTACAATTCGTTGAGGTATAATCTTGTTCTTTGAAAGTGTTACAAGATTATTTATATTGTTGTTGTTAGCTTTACATGTTGCTAGCATAAAGTTGTTAAGTTGAAGTTTGTAAGTATTATGGATTACTTGTAGCTTAATGTCACACCCCGAAATTCGGGCCCGTGACTGGTGCCTTACCCCGGGCACCCTAGTGATACAACATCAGAGAAAAACCAGCGGAAATAAAAACTTAGACATACAACAATAGATATAATAATAAAGCAACCAAAACAAATTGCCTTCAAGATATACATAAAACCCGAACAGCTTTAATCCTTTTACAACCCCGCCACAACAAGATTACTGCACTTCTAAGATTTACACGACTATGACGGACAGGCCTCGCCATACCCCGAATGTACAAGAACCTACAACTCAGGGAAAACACATACCAAAAGATAAGCCTCCTGAGAAACGGAGATTCCCAATACGCTGAAATGTGATCCTATGAGCGAGGATCCACGATCGATGTACTTACCGCGGATGAACGCAGCCTCAAGCGAGGTCAAGACAACAGTACCAAGTATGTGAAATCAGAATATCGCAGCTTAAATCATAACAGCTATATAAAGGTGAGACATGTATGATAACCAAAATACAAGACGCAACATAAAAGCTAGCCAAGTCGTGACTCACACCTCAAAGTCACCACTAAATATAACTATGGGTCTCACGCCCACCACATCCATCATGTTCGCATCATGGCCACATGCCCCGAATATCGTGACGGTGTAGACATGTCCATGATGCAACAATAATAACAAGGCCGCATGGCCACATGCCCCGAATATCGCAGACGGTAGACATGCCCATGTAACCTCAATAAGAATATACCGTGGTCAACCTCGCCGCACGCCACATGCCCCGGAATATCGTGACGGTAGACACGCCCATGTTGCGCATAACCATATATCGGTAATCAACCCGCCGCATGGCCGCATGCCCCGAATATCAGACGGTAGACATGTCCATGTGACATCAACAACAAGACAAGAATCAAATGGAAACATACCCGTGGAATTCTCCATCACCGCCAAAGACGCCCAAGTAAGTTCTCAATAAGTCAACCGCCTCTATCGAGAGACGCAGAATACGTAAATACCACACTTGCACAACAAAGGATATCATCATACAAGATAGGCAAGTTTCACAACAACAAGCATAGGCAAGTTTCACAACAACAAGCATAGGCAAGTTTCACAACAACAAGCATAAAGTTTCACAACATCTCGTAGTACTTTCATTTTATGCCAAAGTCCGGTTTTTAACCCCAAAGTACTACATACGTTAAGTTCTTTTAAAAGAGATCCATTACTTTTATAAAAGTCACCCGATAATTCGTAGTATTAGAATGACCAACCCACATTCCTTTTCCTAAGTTCCAGCTTGCCTAGTTTCAATTACTCAAGCTTCTCATTTTCAAATGGTTTCATAGTTCCCAAACTTAATCACTTGATTCCTTTTAGAACAATTGAGTAATATATGTCTCACGCGAGTAGGTTATTCTTGTTTACAACATTCTTATTACAAAGACATGATCTAGAAAATGTAATATCATTTTGTCTCATCTTAGTTTCTATGCAGATGGAGGTTTCTACCGGTTTTATTAACGCCGCAGGGTCTGTCGATACACATTCGATTTCAAATCAAGAAACATTATCCCTTTAAATAAAACCAAGTACTCATTACTCACGAATGAGGTTTCACACAAACATTCACATTAAAACAAATAAGTTAAGTCTCTTATCTTATAAGATCAAGTCTCTTAACTTCTAACATCAAGAAACCATTTTCTTTACCTCTCTTAAGACATTATACCTAACTCACCATAAAGATAGTATAACTCTTATTAAAACATTTAAAACAAAGTGTTACTCTCCCTTCAAAACGATTTATAAATCTTTTGAAATACATCAAGTTATTTATTATAACTAGCCGCTTATAATTCACATCGCTACCTTTAAAACCACAAGGTATTTTCTTACCTACATAAAGTCGTTATAACCAAAGTCCCATAAATCAGTTATTAAACTTTATGTTTTAAGAACAATCAAACACACTTAACACATGTAAGTCTACCTTAATACAAAGTTGACACATATCATGCTAGAAGAGATAGGAAGATGTTCACATACCGCGACGATTTATCGACAATTAGCAAAATGCTCCAATTACTACAACCTTGCTAGCCCTTTCCACTCCTCGAGTAGAATACTCTACTCTTAGTAGTTTCACCTATAAAGGTAACAAACGTCTATGAACCCCAAAACACAAGTTTCTATCTTTCTACGTAAAATTCTAAAGACTTCCCGCAACAACAGAAATCTCCTCCTCTATCGAGGCCGCTACCAAGCCAACCAGGGGGTTTACACGCCTAACCTGACGTGTACCATCCTACTCAAGAATCTACACAAGTCTACCGCAATACAAATCCCATGTAAATACAGTCAGCTTCTTTTCTTTATTCTTCAGCTTAAGTCAAAAGACATTGCCGAATACTAAGTATAGTTCCATATATAGTATACTTCAACTATATATTCTAACAAACATGTAATTTCCAATTACAATAGAGGACAAGATAATTACCTCGCTAAGCCCATAATTATCCAAGTTAAATGTCGATCCTTAGCAACGCTCACCCAACTCCGGTGCTTCATCCCGCTCCAAACAACCCTTAGAAGTTCTATCCAACTTCTACTTAAATCCTTCAACTAACAATGAAGATTCCTTAGGGTTTCGGTTTGAGACTAAAGGACAAAAGGTAGTATTTCCTGCTCTACGACAGAGGTATCTTTGGAATACTACAAGGTACAAGGCTAAGGTATTTTTGGCATTATAACAATACTTGGAGGAGTATTTCAACACCACAAAAGGGTATCACACGAGAACAACACTCTAAAAGAGTGGGGTGTTCTCGCTTTAGGCTCACAAAGGGGAGGGTTTCGCCCAAGGCCTTCACAAGGGGAGAGGGGGCTCTTGGACTAAAAGAGGAGGGAGAGGACTCAAGACTTGGAAGGTTTTGGATGAAGAAGTCTTCAAAGAGAGGGGTATTTATAGCAAAACCAAAGGCCAACCAATGGCCAAGATCTAGCCAAGTGCAAGGCAAGTGTAAGGCCAAGATCAAGCCAAGTGCACCCTAACCCCTACTCCACAAAACACTCCACAAAACATGGTACAAAACTAGGCCAAAAGAGGGAGCCAATCGCCAAGGCCAACCAATGCCTCGACGCCCAAATCGCCCAAGCACCCACTTGCTTCAATGCGAGGTGACATGCCACCCTCCCGTTGGTCCAAAATGTTTCGCCACCGGAAAAATCCGCAAAAATTAAAAAGTCATAGCCGAATTTTCCCTACGAAGTCGTGGAAACGCTTTCGCGAAACGACTTACTCCTGCACTTGTGCCCAAATTTCAATCCAATGCCTAACTTAAGGCTCAAATTTCAGACGCACGCCCATACGCATATACCGAAATACGGGTATAACATTCTTCCTTAGAAACATTCATCCCGAATGTTCCTTCTAGGTCTCAAACAAACAAAGCGCATAGTCTTCACCGCTATACTTACGAAACGATCATGCCACACCGCCACAAACACACGCTCTCTTCTCCCTTTCTCGTAGTACTGCCTCAACACTCGAACTCGTTCTAGTATCCGTATCACACTTCTGTTTCCAACCCTTGGAATCACCACCTCCAAACTTGGTCATCTCACTAACCTCGATTTCCCCTAAGGCCATTCCCGGCCTTCACGAACTGATTCTGGTCGAACGTATCCACGAACTCATACGATGGTCATCGAAACTTGGGCCTAGCACCCTCGTGACCGCCACCGGCGACCACCTGCAGCTGACCCTACCGAACAGACGCGGGTTGGCCCGCAACATGGCCCCAACCCGACCCACTGTAGCGCCAACTCCCGCTCCTCGACACGGAACACATCATGGAAGCTACCACTTCCATCTCACACTAACCAGATTTTTAAATCACACTATAGCACAAGGCTATCCGAACATAACACTTAACACATCATTAACATCAAAACATACAAGTATCAACAGGGTTAAGGATATACCTGAAACTAGGCGGTTCAAGGACCGCTAAAACTGGGAACTTCCACCGCGACCTCTACCGTACGCCGTGTATGAACATCCCGCCTCGCATGGAAGGTGAAGAATCGCAATCGCCTAAGAGTTCAGGCTATCCTACCACCGCTACCCGTCGGACATCTCGCCATATGGCCCGTTGGCCGCAAGAATAACAAGCTCCTTGGTACTACGACACTTCAAATGCGGCTCACTACATCGACCACACCGAGGTAGGTGATCGATCCGCCAACACCCCTACTCCTTGAACATCTCAAACCCGGGAGCCCCGACCGCTTCCCGAATATCCCAAGGTCCCGGCGTCGCGGGCGACCACTCGCAATGGCGGAGGTACATAACTAGTTCGCTGGCCGAGGCGTCCGCCCGAAGTCGCCAAAATATCCGCCGCCTTGGCCTTCTTCTCGCCGAAAGCCGTCCACCTGCCGACCTTCAAGCGCCTCGCACCCGCGTATGAGCTCGAATGCGGCAATGTCCATGCCCTACAAGAGAAACACTCGCACAAGACTCGCCATATAATCATCTAGCCCGCGACGTAGCGATGCACCCTATCTTCCATATCTCGCAACTAGCGCAGGACATATCGAGCCAAAGAATCAAACTCGACATTGTACTCGACAAAGGCGCCTCTCTCGCCTCAAGAATAAAAATCGTTTACCGCCCTCCTCATCCATGAGGCAAGAAGTGCGTGAGGAAAGCCCCAAAACTCATTCCATATCACTGGAGGCGCATGCTCTCCCGGAAAGCTCCCACGAATCAAACTAATCGATCATGTATCACGCACCGACGCGAACCGGCGTCACAGACTCGGTCTCAAGCCTTGATCACCCGTGATGATCCTTCAGAATCGACGGATGAACTCCTCGCGATCATCCTCGTGCCTCGACCCGTAGAACTCGCGGCTACAACTCGTAAAATCTCGTAGCCTCAAACTATTCGCTTCTCGCGCACTACAAAGCCGCTGAATCGAACTACCGTGATCCACTGCCTCATATCTGCCACAACCTCGCCAATAATCGCCATCTCTGTGACCATCTCCCCGCCTGCATCGTGGACCGAGGCTCGTGTATCAGAGTTTCATCGCCCACGGCCGCGCTTAAACCTCGCTGGTGCCGCGGCGCTGCGAAACTCGCCGTTAAGCACTGCTCGTCTCGACCGCTCGCGCTTCTGACTTCTCAGATCTCACTAGCAGCCTCCCGCTGCCTTGCCCACTGGCCCGGGTTGCCTTGCGCGGAGGCATAACTGGTAAAAACGAGACACGTCAGAGGGGTCCAACTTATAACACAGCTCTAAGGCACGATCTCAGAATGAGAAGAATAGAAACCAATCCTAAATGTCCTATAGCTCTCGACATAGATGTGGTGCACAACACATCGATAATCAAGACTTACTAGACACGGTCGTAGACACTTTCCGAGGACTAACTACTCGATACCACTATGTCACACCCCAAATTGCCCGTGGATCGTGCCTTACCCCGGCACCCTAGTGATACAACATCGAGAAAACCAATGGAAATAAAAACTTAGACATACAACAATAGATATAATAATAAACAAAGCAACCAAAACAGCTTGCCTTCAAAGATATACATAAAACTGAACAGCTTAATCCTTTTACAACCCCGCCCACAACAAGATTATGCACTCTAAGATTTACACGACTATGACGGACAGGGCCCCGCCATACCCCGAATGTACAAGAACCTACAACTCGTGGAAACACATACCAAAAGATAAGCCTCCGAGAAACGGAGCTTCCCAATACGCCGAATCGTGATCCTATGAGCGAGGATCCACGATCGATGTACTTCACCGCATGAACGCATCCCCGGGAGGTCGATAACAGTACCAAGTATGTGAAATCAGAATATCGCAGCTTAAATCATAACATATATAAAGCAGAGACATGTATGATAACCAAAATACAAGACGCAACATAAAGCAGCTAAGTCGTGACTCACGCCTCAAAGTCACCACTCAAATATAACTACGGGTCTCACGCCCACCACATCCATCATGTTCGCATCATGGCCACATGCCCGAATATCGTGACGGTAGACATGTCCATGATGCAACACACAATAAGGCCGCATGGCCACATGCCCCCGGAATCAGACGGTGTAGATATGCCCATGTAACCTCAATAACAATATACCGTGGTCAACCCCGCCGCACGCCACATGCCCCCGGACATCAGACGGTAGACACGCCCATGTTGCAGTAATAACCATATATCGTAATCAACCCGCCGCACGGCCGCATGCCCCGAATATCAGACGGTAGACATGCCCACGTGACATCAACAACAAGACAAGAATCAAATGGAAACATACCCGTGGAATTCTCCATCACCGCCAAAGACGCCCAAGTAAGTTCTCAATAAGTCAACCGCCTCTATCGAGACGGTAACACAGAAATACCACACTTGCACAACAAAGGATATCATCACAAGCATAGGCAAGTTTCACAACAACAAGCATAGGCAAGTTTCACAACAACAAGCATAGGCAAGTTTCACAACAACAAGCATAGGCAAGTTTCACAACAACATGCATAGGCAAGTTTCACAACATCTCAGAGTACTTTCATTTTATGCCAAAGTCCGGGTTTTTAACCCCAAAGTACTACATACGTTAAGTTCTTTTAAAAGAGATCCATTACTTTTATAAAAGTCACCCGATACCCGTAGTATTAGAATGACCAACCCACATTCCTTTTCCTAAGTTCCAGTTTGCCTAGTTTCAATTACTCAAGCTTCTCATTTTCAAATGGTTTCATAGTTCCCAAACTTAATCACTTGATTCCTTTTTAGAACAATTGAGTAATATATGTCTCACGTGAGAGTAGGTTATTCTTGTTTACAACATTCTTATTACAGCAGCCATGATCTAGAAAATGTAATATCATTTTGTCTCATCTTAGTTTCTATGCAGATGGAGGTTTCTACTGGTTTTATTAACGCTGCAGTGGTCTGTCGATACACATTCTGATTTCCGAAATCAGTAAAACATTATCCCTTTAAATAAAACCAATTACTCATTACTCACGAATGAGGTTTCACACAAACATTCACATTAAAACAAATAAGTTAAATCTCTTATCTTATAAGATCAGTCTCTTAACTTCTAACATCAGTAAACCATTTTCTTTACCTTTCTTAAGACATTATACCTAACTCCCCATAAAGCTAGTATAACTCTTTTTAAAACCTTTAAAACCAAGTGTTACTCTCCCTTCAAAACGATTTATAAATCTTTTGAAATACATCAAGTTCTTTATTATAACTAGCCAGTTATAATTCACATCGCTACCTTTAAAACCACAAGGTATTTTCTTACCTACATAAAGTCGTTATAACCAACTTCCCATAAAGCCGTTATAACACTTTATGTTTTAAGAACAATCAAACACGCTAACACATGACGCTTCACCGCACTACATAGTTCACACATATCATGCTAGAAGAGATAGGAAGAGGTTCACATACCTCGCGACGATTTATCGACAATAAGCAAAATGCTCCAAGTACTACAACCTTGCTAGCCCTTTCCACTCTCGAGTAGAATACGCTACTCTTAGTACTTTCACCTATAAAGGTCACAAACGTCTATTAACCCCAAAACACAAGTTTCTATCTTTCTACGTAAAATTCGCAAAGACTCTCCCGCAATGGCAGAAATCTCCTCCTCTATCGAGGCCGCTACCAAGCCAACTGTGGGGTTTACACGCCTAACCTGACGTGTACCATCCTACTCAAGAATCTACACAAGTCTACCGCAATACACCCTATGTAAATACAGCTTCTTTTCTTTATTCTTCAGCTTAAGTCAAAAGACATTGCCGAATACTAAGTATAGTTCCATATATAGTATACTTCAACTATATATTCTAACAAACATGTAATTTCCAATTACAATAGAGGACAAGATAATTACCTCGCTAAGCCCATAATTATCCAAGTTAAATGTCGATCCTTAGCAACGCTCACTCAACTCCGGTGCTTCATCCCGCTCCAAACAACCCTTAGAAGTTCTATCCAACTTCTACTTAAATCCTTCAACTAACAAACAAGATTCCTAGGGTTTCGGTTTGAGACTAAAAGGACAAAAGGTAGTATTTCCTGCTCTACGTGATAGAGGTATCTTTGGAATACTACAAGGTACAAGGCTAAGGTATTTTGGGCATTAAAACAATACTTGGAGGAGTATTTCAACACCACAAAAGTGGTGGTATCACACGAGAACAACACTCTAAAAGAGGGGGTGTTCTCGCTTTAGGCTCACAAAGTGGAGGGTTTCGCCCAAGGCCTTCACAAGGGGAGAGGGGGCTCTTGGACGAAAAGAGGAGGAGAGGACTCAAGACTTGGAAGGTTTTGGATGAAGAAGTCTTCAAAGAGAGTGGGTATTTATAGCAAAACCAAAGGCCAACCAATGGCCAAGATCTAGCTGTGCAAGGCAAGTGTAAGGCCAAGATCAAGCCAAGTGCACCCTAACCCCTACTCCACAAAACACTCCACAAAACATGGCACAAAACTAGGCCAAAAGAGGAGCCAATCGCCAAGGCCAACCAACGCCTCGACGCCCAAATCGCCCAAGCACCCCACTTGCTTCAATGTGCAGGTGACACATGTCACCCTCCCGTTGGTCCAAAATGTTTCGCCACTCGGAAAAATCCGCAAAAATTAAAAAGTCATAGCCTAATTTTCCTACGAAGTCAGCTGGAAACGCTTCGTCGGAAAAACGACTCTACTCGCACTTGTGCCCAAATTTCAATCCAATGCCTAACTTAAGGCTCAAATTTGACGCACGTCCATACGCATACTACTGAAATACGGTATAACATTCTTCCTCTTAGAAACATTCGTCCGAATGTTCCTTCTAGGTCTCAAACAAACAGTGACAAAGATAGTCTTCACCGCTATACTTACGAAAATGATCATGCCACACCGCCACAAACACACGCTCTTCTCCCTTTCTCGTAGTACTGCCTCGAACACTCGAACTCGTTCTAGTATCCGTATCACACTTCGCTTCCAACCTGGAATCACCACTCCAAACTTGGTCATCTCACTAACCTCGATTTCCCTAAGGCCATTCCCGCCTTCACGAACTGATTTCGGTCGAACGTATCCACGAACTCATACGATGGTCATCTAAACTGGGCCTAGCACCCTCGTGACCGCCACCGGCGACCACCTGCAGCTGACCCTACCGAACAGACGCGGGTTGGCCCGCAACACGGCCCCAACCCGACCCATCAGAGCGCCAACTCCCGCCTCCGACACGGAACACATCATGGAAGCTACCACTTCCATCTCACACTAACCAGATTTTTAAATCACACTATAGCACAAGGCTATCCGAACATAACACTTAACAAATCATTAACATCAAAACATACAAGTATCAACAGGGTTAAGGATATACCTGAAACTAGGCGGTTCAAGGACCGCTAAAACTGGGAACTTCCACCGCGACCTCTACCGTGGCCCGCTGGTGTATGAACATCCTGCCTCGCTATGGAAGGTGAAGAATCTGCAATCGCTTAGTTCAGGCTATCCTACCAGCGCTACTCGTCGGATAATCTTCGTCATATGGCCTGCTGTCGCAAGAATAATCACACACTTAATTCGCCCGTGGATCGTGCCTTACCGCACCCTAGTGACACAACATCGAGAAAATCAGCGAAAATAAAACTTTAAACATGAAATGAGAGACATGATAATAAAACAGTCAACCAAACGGTTACCTTCCAATGATATACATATAACAACTTTTTTCAAAACGAGCAGTTTAATCCTTTTACAAAACCCCGCCACACAAAGGCGCTGCACTTAAGATTTACAACAACTATGACGACAGTGGCCCCGCCATACCCCGAATGTACAAGAACCTACAACTCAGTGGAACACATACCAAAAGATAAGCCTCCAAGGAACGGAGCTTCCCAATATGCCAAAGGTGATCCTAGAGCGGGGATCGACAATGTACTTCTACTGCGGCATAACGCAGCCTCCGGGAGGTCGATCATAACAGTACCAAGTATGTGAAAGAAAAGATCAGAATGAAATCATAATAGTCTATATAAAGCAGAGACATGTATGATAACCGGATGAAATACGTGACTTCGCCATCTCGCGACTCGTGTAAAATCGGATGTGATACGACCGCCATCTCGTGGGACTCGGTGTAATATCGGATGAAATACGTGATTTCGCCACCTCGTGGGACTCGGTGTAATATCAAATGGAATACGCCCTCGCCATCTCGGGACTCTTGTATAATCGCTCATAACAAATCAACCGCCCTCCATCGAGACGCCAGAATACGTAAATACCACACTTGCACAACAAAGGCTATCATCACAAGCATAGGCAAGTTTCACAACAACAAGCATAGGCAAGTTTCACAACAACAAGCATATGCAAGTTTCACACAACTCAAAGTACTTTCATTTTATGCCAAAGTCCGGGTTTTAACCCTAAAGTACTACGTACGTTAAATACCTTTTAAGAGATCCGCTTTTCACATAAGTCACACAATACCCGTAGTATTAGAATGACCAACCCACATTCCTTTTCAAAAGTCAAGTAACAACATTCTTTTCCTAAGTTCCCGTTTGCCTAGTTTCAATTACTTAAGCTTCTCATTTTCAAATGGTTTCATAGTTCATAAACTTAATCACTTGATTTCTTTTTAGAAAGATTGAGTAATATATATCTTACGTGAGAGTAGGTTATTCTTGTTTACAACATTCTTATTACAGCAGCCATGATCTAGAAAATGTAATATCATTTTGTCTCATCTTAGTTTCTATGCAGATGGAGGTTTCACCGGTTTTAATACAAGACTTCATTTATTCAATACATTTTCCTTTTATTAACGCCGCAGGTGGTTTGTCGATACACATTCGATTTCCAAATCAAGAAACATTATCCCTTTAAATAAAACCAAGTACTCATTACTCACGAATGAGGTTTCACATAAACATCCACATTAAAACAAATAAGTTAAGTCTCTTATCTTATAAGATCAAGTCTCTTAACTTCTAACATCAGTAAACCATTTTCTTTACCTCTCTTAAGACATTATACCTAACTCCCCATAAAGCTAGTATAATTCTTTTTAAAACCTTTAAAACCAAGTGTTACTCTCCTTCAAAACGATTTATAAATCTTTTGAAATACATCAAGTTCTTTATTATAACAAGCCGATTATAATTCACATCGATTACCTTTTAAAACCACAAAGTATTTTCTTACCTACATAAAGTCATATAACTAACTTCCCATAAAGCCGTTATAACACTTTATGTTTCAAACTAATCAAATACATTAAACACATGTACGCTCACCGTACTACATAGTTACACACATATCATGCTAGAAGAGATAGGAAGAGGTTCACATACCTCGCGACGATTATCGACAATAAGCAAAAAGCTCCAAGTACTATAACCTTGCTAGCCCTTTCCACTCCTCGAGTAGAATACGCTACTCTTAGTACTTTCACCTATAAAGGCCACAAACGTCTATTAAATCTTAAACACAAGTTTTCATCTTTCTACAGAAAATTCAAAGACTCTCCCGCAAATCAAGTAATCTCTCTCTATCGAGGCCGGCTACCAAGCCAACCAGGGGGGGGGGTTTGCACGCCTAACCGGACGTGTACAATTCTACTTCACAGTAATGCTACACAAGTCTACTGTAATACAGTCCTATGTGATTACAGTTCAGTTCTCTTATTTAAATTCAGGCTTAAGTCGCAAGACATTGCCGTAAGTATTATTCAGGCTTAAGTCAAAAGACATTGCCGCACAATTATAACGTTCAGTTCTATATATAGTATACTTCAACTATATATTCCTACAACATGTAATTTCCAATTACAATAGAAGGTCATGAGTGTTTACCTCGATAAGCCCAAAATTATCCGAGATAAAAGTCGATCCTGAGCAAGGTTTAGCTCCTACTCCGTGCGCTCCAAAACGCTCCAAGAAACCCTTAGAAGTGTCTACACAACTTCTACTTAATACTTCAACTACGGGTGAAGATTTTTCCCTAGGGTTTCGTTTTAGTGACTGAGGGAAAGTATAATGGTATTTTCGGGCTTGTATAAGTGTAACCTTGGGAATACTACAAGGTATTTGGGGCTGAGGTATTTGGACATTATAACAATACTAGAGAGTATTTCTATACCACAACAAGGGTATTTATACGAGACAACTAGGCTAGTGGGTACCCTGCCAGTGGCACCACAAAGGGGAGGGGGAAGCTCTCGGCCAAGCTCTCAAAGGGGGAGGACTTTTGGACGATTTCAAGACAAGAGGAGGAGTATTTGAGACTTAGATAGATTGCTCAATTTTTGACGAAGAAAGTTCATCAACTAGAGGGTATTTATAGGTCAAGTGAAGGCCAACCAATGGCCAAGATGAAGACAAGTGTGGTGCAAGTGTAGGGCTAGATTTCCACCATGTGTACCTTATCCATCTACCACACCAACTTGCACAAATATCCTACCTACCACATGCCCCCCTTTCGGCCAAGCTTTACCGCCCACCACTTCCAATGTGAGGGTGACACTTGTCACCCTCCCGTTGGTCCAAAATGTTTCGTCTCTCGGAAAAATCCGCAAAAATTAGAAATGACATAGCCGAATTTTCCTACGAAAGTCGTGGAAACGCTTTCGTCGAAAAACGACTCCAATCGGGTGTTGTGTACAAATTTCGAAACTAGCCAACCTTTAGGCTTAAATTATTATACGTACGCCCTCACGTACATACTCTGGAAATACGGGGTATAACAATAACAAGCTCCCTTGGTACTACGACACTCCCCGAAATGCGGTCTACTACATCGACCACACCGAGGTAGGGGTATCGATCCGCCAACACCCTACTCCCAACATCTGAAACAGGAGCCCCGACTGCTCAATATCCTGGGGTCCCGAGGCTGCGAAGGACCACTCGCAATGGCGGAGGTACATAACTAGTCTGGCCGAGGCGGTCCGCCTCGAAAGTCGCCAAAATATCCGGCCGTCTTGGCCTTCTTCTGCTGAAAGCGGTCCACCCGTCGATCTCTGCGCTCCTCGCACCCAAGTGCATGAGCCTGAATGCGGGCAATGTCCATGCCCGGCTGAAGAGAAACACCCGCACAAGACTCGGCCATATAATCATCTAGCCCGGTGACGTAGCGATGCACCCTATCTTCCATATCTGCACCAAGCGCAGGACATATCGAGCCAAAGAATCGAACTCGACATTGTACTCACGACGGTCGCCTCTCTGTCTCAAGACAAAAATCATTTACGGCGCCCTCCTCATCTGCGGAGGCAAGAAGTGCGTGAGAAAGCCCCAAAACTCATTCCATATCTGAGGTGCATGCTCTCCCGGAAAGCTCCTACGAATCAAACCAATCGATCGCGGTATCACGCACCGATGCGAACCGAGGTCACTGACTCGGTCTCAAGCCTTGATCACCCGCGTGATCCTCAGAATCGACGGATGAACTCCTGCGGATCATCCTCGTGCCTCGACCGTAGAACTCGCGGGCTACAACTCGTAAAATCTCGTAGCCAAACTATTCGCTTCTCGTGCACCACGGTGCATGGAATCGAACTACCGCATCCAACTCGCCATATCCGCCACAACCCTGGCCAATAACTGGGCCATCTCCTTGTGACCCATCTCCCCTGCTCCAGACTGTGGGACTGGAGGCTCAGGTACTGTAGTCTCATCAGCCACGGCTGCGGCTCTAAACCCTGCTGGTGCTGGCGGCGTCGCGAAACTCGCCGTCGGAAGCACTGTCTCATGTCTTGGACGGCCTGCGCCTCGGACTCTCTCAGATCTCACTAGCAGCTCCCTCGGCTGCCTTGCCCACCTGGGCCCGGGTTGCCTTGCGCGGAGGCATAACTGGTAAAAACGAGACACGTCAGAGGGGTCCAACTTATAACACAGCTCTAAGGCACGATCTCAGAATGAGAAGAATAGAAACCAATCCTAAATGTCCTATAGCCTCCTGATTATAGATGTGGTGCACAACACATCGATAATCAAGACTCTACTAGACACGGTCTGTAGACACTTTCCGAGGACTAACTGCTCTGATACCACTATGTCACACCCCGAAATTCGGGCCCGTGACTGGTGCCTTACCCCGGGCACCCTAGTGATACAACATCAGAGAAAAACCAGCGGAAATAAAAACTTAGACATACAATAATAGATATAATAATAAACAGGTCAACCAAAAGCTGCCTTCAAGATATACATAAAACACGAGCAGTTTAATCCTTTTACAACCACACCGCCACAAAGATTGCACTTAAGACCTCTAAGATTTACAACGACTATGACGGACAGGCCCCGCCATACCCTCGAATGTACAAGAACCTACAACTCGTGGAAACACATACCAAAAGATAAGCCTCCGAGAAACGGAGCTTCCTAATACGCCGAATCGTGATCCTATGGCGAGGATCCACGATCGATGTACCTACACTGCGGCATGAACGCATCCCCGGGCGAGGTCGATGCAACAGTACCAAGTATGTGGAAATCAGAATATCTGCGGTTAAATCATAACGATCTATATAAAGCGGGAGACATGTATGATAACCAAAATACAAGACGCAACATAAAAGCGGTCAAGTCGTGACTCACGCCTCAAAGTCACCACTCAAATATAACTATGGGTCTCACGCCACCACATCCATCATGTTCGCATCATGGCCACATGCCCCGAATCTTGCGCACGGTGTAGACATGTCCATGATGCAAAATAATAACAAGCGCCGCACGCCACATGCCCCGGAATCTGCATCGGTGTAGACATGCCCGTATAACCTCAATAACAATATCGGTGGTCAACCGCCGCGTGGCCACATGCCCCGAATCGCGTCGGTGTAGACACGCCCATGTTGCGTAATAACCATATATCGGTAATCAACCCGGCCAGACGTGGCCGCCACGACCGTTCGGGGCCGTGGATCGTGCCTTACCCGCACCCAAGTAGTCATACATCGTAGAAAAACCGAATATAAAACAACCAAGATATGAAATATAAGTAAGACGGTTTACGGGAAAAAGTTGCCTTCGCATAATGTATATAAATAACCCAAAACGCAACGATTACATCCCGACCTTACAACAGTCTGCACCTCTAAGAGTTTAAAACAACAATGGCGGGACAGGCCTGCCATACCCGCAATACAAATATCTACAACGACGGGGACCATACCAAAATGCTAAGCTTCCGAGAAACGGAGCTTTCCCAACTGCGGTGATCCTAAGAACGGATCAATAGTAGAGTACCTTTACCGCGGCATGACGCAGCCCCAGGAGGTCGATAACAGTACCAAGTATGTGGCGAAATCAAAATACCGTAAATGAAATCATAGTAGTCTATATAAGGCGGGAGACAGTATGATAAGCCAACACTACGATTCACAATAAATAGCGATCATGCCAAGTCGTGACTCATGCCCTCAAAGTCATCACAATAGAACCGTGCGGGTGTAAATGCGAAGGCATAGCCGACTACTAAAACCACAGTACCAACAAGGTCATAAATCGTATCATGAGATCTGCCTGCACTCACATGATCAAAGCCGCCACTCGCGCAGATCTAATGTGCGCGTCTAGTCCGAACTTCCCGCACTCGCATAGGCCAAACAGATAGGCCCGCATGAGGTATAACCCCGCGTCGAGGGTAGCTACTCCCGGCGGCGTCTAGACACGTCGTCCGCGTGGCTACAAGAACCGCATGACCACAAGGGCGCGTACTAACACGGAACTCCGCGTTCGCGATAGGCCATCTGACCCGCGTAAGGTATTCTCGAATCATAGGTCCATCGACGCTGAGTCTACCACCGGAGCGGCTTAACCCTGGAGTTATGAATGATATAATATCAACATAACCGCTTATTGCTAAACAACATAAGCACAACAAGGAAAAACCCCTTTACACAAATATCACAAGATACTAACTCACGTAGCATCCTAACATGTTTACTTATCAAGTCAACAAGAAAATATTACAAGACTATCACAAATCAATACAATCAAGTTACAACATTCTTTTCCTAACGTTCAAGTTTGCCTAATTTCAATTACTCAAGTTTCTCATTTTCGAAAGGGTTTGTAGTTCATAGTTTTAATCCTTTAAAACAATTTGAGAAACATATACCCTAAGTGTGAGTAGGTTATCATTATTCGTAACAATCTTATTACAGCAGCCATGATCTAGTAGATGTAATATCATTTTGTCTCATCTTAGCTCCTATGCAGATGGAAGTTTCTACTGGTTTTAATAATACTTTATTAGTCAAAATAATTCCCTTTATTAAGCGGCTTTGTGGTTTGTTCGACATTTATTACGATGGGTAAAACATCATTCCTTTTGAAAACCAAAAATACTATTTACTCACTAATGAGGTTTCACACTTTTTAACAAAATTCATATTAGTATAATAAGTCAAGTCTCTTATTTCCTTAAATTAATAAATCGTTCTTTTTATCACTCTTAAGCCGTTATACCTAACCTCCCATAAAGCTAGTATAACTCTTCAGCTTTTAAAACCAAGTGTTACTCTTCTGTAAAAATGATTCGAGATTCTTTTGAAATGTTTTGATTCTTTATTATTCGTGCTTAAGCGTGAGGCATTCTGTAGTATTATTCGAGCTTAAGCGTGGCATTCGTAAGTATTATTCGTGCTTAAGTCAAAGACATTGCGTAGTTATTATTCGATTAACACGTATACGTCTACCGTACTATATATATTGTAAAATATCATGCTTTAGGAAGAATCACATACCTTCTCGCGAAAACCTCCCGCCAAGTTGAATATGTCGCGCGAGTATCGACCTATAACGATCAAATCGTCTATCAACGTCCGTATCTTGTACAAAGTTCTAAGCGGAGGGTTCGTTATTCTATGGTCATTTGGGCGACTTCCCTACGGTGAGCTACTCGAGTCTGCTGTGAAAACAGTCCATGTAAATCTGGTTCTATTATTCATCTTTTAAACCCTTCTACGTGATAACAGTTCAATTCTATTCGATATCCTTCTAAGTATTTAATACTTATTCCTATACTTCTACAATATATATATTCTAATTACAAAAGGAGGATAAGGTTATTTACCTCGGTAAGCCCAATAATATCCTAGATAAAAGTCGCGCCTGAGCAAGGTTTAGCTCCTAAGTTGTGCGCTCCGGTAGCTCCAATAAAACCTTAGAAGTTCTTCACAACCTCTACTAAGGACTAAGGGATTTGGGCTAGGGTAATTCGGGCATTATAACGATACTAGAAGGCAACTTTTCTACCAAGGGAGGGGGGGTAGTGTTTCGGCTAGGCTAGCTTTGGAGGGGGGGGGGGGTTGCTCTCGGCCAGGAGCTTCTCAAAGGGAGGGGTGTGTTTGGGCGAAACAACAAGAGGGAGAGGAGGATTTGAGACTTAGATAGATAGCCCAATTTAGGAGGCAAGAACTCTTCAACAAGGGGGGGTATTTATAGGTCAAGACATGGCCAACCAATGGCCAAGATTATGCCAAGTGCAAGGCAAGTGTAGGGTGAGGATTTAGGCAAGTGTCCTTGGCCAACTTGCACACAAAATATCCTACCAACTCCAAGACAAAACAAGCCATCCCAATCGGCCCTATTGCGCGTGTGACATCCATCATGAGAGGGTGACAAGTGTCGCCTCTCGTTGTCCAACGTGTTGCGTCTCTCGGAAAAATCCGCAAAAATTAGAAACGACATAGCGGAATTTATCCTACGCGAGTTGTGTAAAGCGTTTCGTCGAAAACGACTCTAAAGCGGTGTTGTGTACAAAGTGGAATTCGTCGAGCCAACTAGGGGGTGACACGTGTCGCCTCCTACTCGTCAAAATATTTCATCTTCCGAAAATATCCATAATGGCCAAAATCTCAAAACAAAGTGGGCCCACAAAAGCCAGAATTTTCTCCCGTGGGCCCCACGTGACCATTTCCGAAAATAAAATTCCATAATTCTCTAAAATTCCAAGAAGTCCGAATACCAAATCTGGGAATCCAATTCCCATTAACGAATCTTTTTCCTTCACAAAAACCGGAAACTTTTCCGTGGAAAAATCACCTCTTTCTTCCCATTCCAATTCCAATGTCGTATTCTCGTACGTACGTCCTCGCATACATACCTTGAAACTACGGGGTATAACAGCCGCATGCCCCCGGAATACTGCATCGGTGTAGACATGTCCATGTGACATCAACAACAAGACAGTAATCAAAATGGAAACATACCCGTGGAATTCTCCATCACTGCCAGCACGTCCAAGTAAGTTCTCAACAAGTCAACCGGCCCTCTATCGAGAGACGCGGTAACACAGAAATACCACACTTGCACAACAAAGGATATCATCACAAGCATAGGCAAGTTTCACAACAACAAGCATAGGCAAGTTTCACAACAACAAGCATAGGCAAGTTTCACAACAACAAGCATAGGCAAGTTTCACAACATCTCAGAGTACTTTCATTTTATGCCAAAGTCCGGGTTTTTAACCCCAAAGTACTACATACGTTAAGTTCTTTTAAAAGAGATCCATTACTTTTATAAAAGTCACCCGATACCCGTAGTATTAGAATGACCAACCCACATTCCTTTTCCTAAGTTCCAGTTTGCCTAGTTTCAATTACTCAAGCTTCTCATTTTCAAATGGTTTCATAGTTCCCAAACTTAATCACTTGATTCCTTTTTAGAACAATTGAGTAATATATGTCTCACGTGAGAGTAGGTTATTCTTGTTTACAACATTCTTATTACAGCAGCCATGATCTAGAAAATGTAATATCATTTTGTCTCATCTTAGTTTCTATGCAGATGGAGGTTTCTACTGGTTTTATTAACGCTGCAGTGGTCTGTCGATACACATTCTGATTTCCGAAATCAGTAAAACATTATCCCTTTAAATAAAACCAAGTACTCATTACTCACGAATGAGGTTTCACACAAACATTCACATTAAAACAAATAAGTTAAATCTCTTATCTTATAAGATCAAGTCTCTTAACTTCTAACATCAGTAAACCATTTTCTTTACCTCTCTTAAGACATTATACCTAACTCCCCATAAAGCTAGTATAACTCTTTTTAAAACCTTTAAAACCAAGTGTTACTCTCCCTTCAAAACGATTTATAAATCTTTTGAAATACATCAAGTTCTTTATTATAACTAGCCAGTTATAATTCACATCAGTTACCTTTTAAAACCACAAGGTATTTTCTTACCTACATAAAGCTGTTATAACCAACTTCCCATAAAGCCGTTATAACACTTTATGTTTTAAGAACAATCAAACACGCTTAACACGTATGCGTCACCGTACTACATAGTTCACACATATCATGCTAGAAGAGATAGGAAGAGGTTCACATACCTCGCGACGATTTATCGACAATAAGCAAAATGCTCCAAGTACTACAACGCTTGCTAGCCACTTTCCACTCGAGTAGAATACGCTACTCTTAGTACTTTCACCTATAAAGGTCACAAACGTCTATTAACCCCAAAACACAAGTTTCTATCTTTCTACGAAAATTCGCAAAGACTTCCCCAACAGCGTAAATCTCCTCTCTATCGAGGCTACCAAGCCAACCAGTGGGGTTTACACGCCTAACCTGACGTGTACCATCCTACTCAAGAACTCTACACAAGTCTCTGCAATACACTATGTAAATACGATTCGATTCTTTTCTTTATTCTTGAGCTTAAGTCAAAAGACATTGCGAATACTAAGTATAGTTCCATATATAGTATACTTCAACTATATATTCTAACAAACATGTAATTTCCAATTACAATAGAGGACAAGATAATTACCTCGCTAAGCCCATAATTATCCAAGTTAAATGTCGATCCTTAGCAACGTTCACTCAACTCCGGTGCTCCATCCCGCTCCAAACAACCCTTAGAAGTTCTATCCAACTTCTACTTAAATCCTTCAACTAACAAACGAAGATTCCTTAGGGTTTCGGTTTGAGACTAAAGGACAAAAGGTAGTATTTGCTCTACGTATGAGGTATCTTTGGAATACTACAAGGTACAAGGCTAAGGTATTTTGGGCATTATAACAATACTTGGAGAGTATTTCAACACCACAAAGGGGTATCATCAGAACGACCCGTTCGGGGCATCTTGGTGCCTTACCCCGGCACCCTAGTGATACAACATCGAGAAAACCGGAAAACAAAACATGAGTCATGAAACAAGAGATATAATAATAAGCGAGCAACCAAAGCGGTTGCCTTCGATATACATAAAACACGAGCAGTTTAATCCTTTACAACCCCGCCCACAAGATTTCTGCACTTAAGATTTACAACGACTATGATGGGACAGGGCCGCCATACCCACGAATGTACAAGAACCTACAACTCGGGAACACATACCAAAAGATAAGCCTCCGAGAAACGGAGCTTCCCAAAACGCTGGCGAGATCCTAAGAGCGAGGATCCACGGCCGATGTACCTCTACTGCGGCATGACGCGGCCCGAAGGCGAGGTCAAGCAACAGTACCAAGTATGTGAAATCAGAAAAATATCAGAATGAAATCATACTAGTCTATATAAAGCGGGAGACATGTATGATAACCAACTACGATTCACAACATAAGCGATCATGTCGATCGAGGACTCACGCCTCAAGTCATCACTCGAATATAACTATGGGTCTCACGCCCACAACATCAATCATGTTCGTGTCATGGCGCGTGCCCCGGACTGCGTCGGTGTAGACATGTCCATGATGCAACAATAATACCAATGCCTCACGCCACACGCCCGGAATTCTACCTCGGTGTGACACGCCCATGTGACATCAACAATAATATCTTGGGTGATCAACCCCGCGTACGCCACATGCCCCGGAATTCTACCTCGGTGTAGACATGTCCATGTAACCACAATAACAATATATCGGGTAATCAACCCGACCGCACGGCCGCGTGCCCTAATCTTTGCGTCGGTGTAGACATGTCCATGTGACATCAACAACAAGACAATAATCAAAATGGAAACATACCCGTGGAATTCTCCATCACCGCCGACGTCCAAGTAAGTTCTCAATAAGTCGAGGCCTCTATCGAGGCAGCGGTAATACGTAAATACCACACTTGCACAACAAAGGCTATCATCACAAGCATAGGCAAGTTTCACACCAACAAGCATAGGCAAGTTTCACACAACTCAAAGTACTTTCATTTTATGCCAAAGTCCGGGTTTTTAATCCCAAAGTACTACATACATTAAGTTCTTTTAAAAGAGATCCATTACTTTTATAAAAGTCACGATACGTAGTATTAGAATGACCAACCCACATTCCTTTTCAAAAATCAAGTAACAACATTCTTTTCCTAAGTTCCAGTTTGCCTAGTTTCAATTACTCAAGCTTCTCATTTTCAAATGGTTTCATAGTTCCCAAACTTAATCACTTGATTCCTTTTTAGAACAATTGAGTAATATATGTCTCACGTGAGAATAGGCTATTCTTGTTTACAACATTCTTATTACAGCAGCCTTGATCTAGAAAATGTATATCATTTTGTCTCATCTTAGTTTCTATGCAGATGGAGGTTTCTACTGGTTTTAATACAATTCATCATTATTCAATACATTTTCCTTTATTAACGCTGCGGTCCTGTCGATACACATTCGATTTCAAATCGGAAACATTATCCCTTTAAATAAAACCAAGTACTCATTACTCACGAATGAGGTTTCACAAACATTCACATTAAAACAAATAAGTTAAGTCTCTTATCTTATAAGATCAAGTCTCACAACTTCTAACATCAAGAAACCATTTTCACTACATAAGGTCGTTATAACTAACTTCCCATAAAGCTATTATAACACCCTATGTTTTAAACCAACCAAATCACTTAGCACGTATGCGTCACCGTACTACATAGTTCACAACAATCATTCTAGAAAAGATAGGAAGAGGTTCACATACCTCGCGACGATTTATCGACGATAAGCAAAATGCTCCAAGTACTACAACGCTAGCCCTTTCCACTCCTCGAGTAAAATACGCTACTCTTAGTACTTTCACCTATAAAGGTCACAAACGTCTATTAACCCCAAACACAAGTTTCTATCTTTCTACGAAAAATTGGCCTCCCACACAGCGTAAATCTCCTCCTCTATCGAGGCCGGCTACCAAGCCACCCAGGGGGGGGGGGGGTTTACACGTCTAACCGGACGTGTCCAATTCTACGTAATACTACACAAGTCTCTGCTGATACCCTATGTAAATCTGATTCGATTCTTTATTCTTGAGCTTAAGTCAAAAGACATTGCCACAATAATGTTGATTCTATATATAGTATACTTCAACTATATAATCATACAACATGTAATCTCCAATTACAATAAGGGGACAAGAATATTTACCTCGACAAGCCCAAAATTATCCGAGATAAAAGTCGATCCTGAGCAAGGTTTAGCTCCACTCCGTGCGCTCCAAACCACTCCAAACAACCCTTAGAAGTTCTAACCAACTTCTACTCAAATACTTCAACCAACTATGAAGATTTCCTTAGGGTTTCGGTTTGAGACTAAAAGGACAAAAGGTAGTACTTCCGGGCTCTACGTAAAGAGGTATCTTTGGAATACTACAAGGTACAAGGCTAAGGTATTTTGGGCATTATAACAATACTAGGAGAAGTATTTCAATACCACGAGGAGGGTATTATCAAAACAACTAGGCTAGGGGTACCAGCATTGCCTTAAAGGGGAGGAACCCTCGGCCAAAGGCCACACGAAAAAGGGGAGGGGGAAGGCTCTCGGCTAAGAGCTCACAAAGGGGGAGGAGAGGGTTTCAAGACTTGGAAGTTTTTGGAATGGATGAAGTCTTCACACTTAGGGGGGTATTTATAGCAAAACCAAAGGCCAACCGAGGCGAGATCCTTCCAAGTGTATAGCAAGTGTAAGGGCAAGATTAAGCCAAGTGCACCCTAACCCCTACTCCACAAAACATGCCACAAAACAATGCACCAAACAAGGCCAAACAAGGCACAAAACAAGGAGCGATTGGCGGCGTGAACGATCGTCGAGGTTGCGCGCTTGCTTCGATGTGAGGTGACACATGTCACCCTCGTTGGTCCAAAATGTTTCGCCTCTCGGAAAAATCCATAAAAATACAAAGCGACATAGCGAATTTTCCGCCGCAGTTACGCAAAAGCGTTTAAAAAACGACTCTAGCAGGTGTTGTGCACAAATGTCATTCGGCCAAGCCACTGGCGGGGTGACACGTGTCACCCTCCTATTGGCCTCAAAACATCTTCCTAAAAATATCCACAATGGCAAAAATCTAGAAAACAAAGTGGGCCCCAAAGCAGTAAATTTCTCCGTGGGCCCAGCGTGACCATTTCCAAAATAAAATCTCAAAATTCTAATATAATCTATGAAGTCCAAATACCAAATCTGGGAATCAATTCCCATTAACGAACCTTTTCTTCACAAATAGCAGGAAACTTTTAGTAGAAAACTCACATCTTTCTTTCTTTTCAAAATTTCTGTAGTACTCTCGTGCGTGCGTCCTCACATACATACCACTGCAACTACGGGTATAACAATCCTGCAGAACAACACTCTAAAAGAGGGGTGTTCTCGACTTTAGGCTCACAAAGGGGAGGTTTCGCCCGAGGCCTTCTGAGGGGAGAGGGGGCTCTTGGGCGAAAGAGGGAGGAGAGGGACTCAAGACTTGGAAGGTTTTGGATGAAGAAGTCTTCAAAGAGAGGTATTTATAGCAAAACCAAAGGCCAACCAATGGCCATGATCTAGCCAAGTGCAAGGCAAGTGTAAGGCGAATCAAGCCAAGTGCACCCTAACCCCTACTCCACAAAACACTCCACAAAACATGGCACAAAACTAGGCCAAAAGAGGGAGCCAATCGGCCAAGGCCAACCAATGCCTCTTGGACGCCCAAATCGTCCAAGCACCCCACTTGCTTCCAATGTGAAGGTGACACATGTCACCCTCCCGTTGGTCCAAAATGTTTCGTCACTCGGAAAAATCCGCAAAAATTAAAAAAGTCATAGCCGGAATTTTCCTCGAAAGTGTGAAAGCGTTCGTCGGAAAACGACTCTACTCGGTACTTGTGCCCAAATTTCGAATCCAATGCCTAACTTAAGGCTCAAATTTCGTACGTACGTCCATACGTACATACTCTGAAAATACGGGGTATAACACTTAAGTTCGAAATGAAAAGTAAGTCATGTTAAGTTGGAATACAATTTGATCGTTATTAGAATCGTCGCATGTAATTGACTAGAAGATTATAGTAATTATAATTGGTTGCGACTAGATATCATGTTATCTTTACCAAGTTGGATTGAAATGGAAATTGGATAAGAATTAGTATTGTTGAACTCAAGGTGGCCGAATTTGGACTTGTAGTTTGTATTAGTTTGTTATTCATTTGTACTAGACTACCTTCTATATTGTTGTGAGCCAATTGGGGCTGTTTGGTTATTGTATTCGGCCTTGAAAAAGGTGGCAAAGTAAGTAAAAACAAAGGAGGTGCTGTCCGATTTTCCGTAGAATTTAGCGACTTAGCACCTAGAATATTCTACGTTTGAAATAAGAGGTTAATGGACGTATGGTGACCATTATAGGTTGGTGTACTAAGTAATGCGTATCCTACTTGAAGAATGGAATAGCTCAAGGTTGAAGTACTTTGGAGCATTTTGCAACTTGTCGCTAGTCGTCGCGAGGTATGTGAACCTCTTCTTTCGTTGGCATGATCCTACGTATGAAATATCCATGTGATAACATTTTAAGATTTCTTCTACTCTTAGAAGTTAAGAAGTATTTACATTGTTGAATCTAAGTTAAGAGTATGTTTAAATTGTCCTAAGTCCTTACTAGGTCTTATGGGAGACGTTGGTAAGGATGGTTAGGAAATTATGAGATTTGATTTAAGGGCTATGTATCTTGATTTATTTAAAGTAAGTATGTAAGTTGATTTTTTTTATGTTTGAAAATGACTTGAATTTATATGTGAAAAGGGGATTGGTTTTAAAAGTGTAGATGACATGATTTTACAAGTATAAGTAAATGGACTTTAAAGAATGTATGTTATGAAGTTTTAAGACTATGAACTTTGATTTTCTTTAAAGGATTATGAAACTTTATTTTTCAAGATTATGGGACTTGATTTCTAAAGTACAAGCGACATGATTTGAAAGAGTGTATGCTACGAGGTGTTAAGGCTATAAGCCTTGATTTTATAAGTGGAAATGACTTAATTTTACAAAGTATGGCTTCTTAATTTATTTCAAAAGATAAGAAGATGGCTTCCAAAAGAGTATGTGACTTGAGCTTTAAAAAGAAAGGAGTTCTATGATTCTTTTTAAGTATGTATGTACGTAGTATTTTTGGGATCTAGTTTTCCTAATGTTGTAAGAATAAAAGTGTCTTAAGTTCTCTAAAATGAAAGGTTGTTATAATAGCTTTATGGGAAGTTGTTATGACGACTTAAGAAGAAGTGAAAAGATGGTTTGAAAATGTTATGTAAGGAAAATTACAGGAGCCTACAAATAGGCGGATTCGTTATGAAATACAGGAGCCTACAAATAGGCGGATTACGTTATGAAATACCGAGCCTACAAATAGGCGGATTACGTTATGAAATACAGAGCCTACAAATAGGTCGGACTACGTTATGAGATACACCGAGCCTACATAGTGGGATTACGCCATATTACCCGAGCCTTCACATGCCGGGTTCGTCATCTTGCGAGCTCCACAGCGGGCGGATTATGTTATATGATTCCACAGTACACCGAGCTCCACAGGCGGGCCGGATTATGTTATATGATTCCACAGTACACCGAGCTCCACAGGCGGGCCGGATTATGTTATATGATTCCACGATGCAAGAGCTCCACAGCGGGCGGATTATGTTATATGATTCCACGATGCACCGAGCCCCGGGCGGGCGGATTATGTTATGTAAGATATGTAAGTTATGCGAAAAATTTGGATTAAACTCTTAAGTAAGTATGTAAGAATATGTTGTTAAATCTTATCGAAAGAAGGAAAGGCGATTAATATATGATTGGTTTCGCGAGTTAAAAGGACATTCTTTTATCTGAGATATGATTTGGTTATTGCATTTATTTACATTCCATATTAAATTTTTGTTATCGACCCCCGGGAGTGCGTTCATGCCCGCAGGTGATAGGTACACAGGTTGGTGATCCTTGCTCTTAGGATCTCTGTCCAGTTTTTGGAAAGAAGCCCCTTTCACTCCGGAGGCTTGTCTTTTGGTACGGTTTCCCTAAGGTGGTAGACTTATGTACATTCAGGGGTATGGCGGGGCCTGTCCGCTTGCGATTATAATTCTTAGAGGTGCAGTAGTCACATGTTGTGGGTCGGTTTGTAAAAAAGAAAGGGATGTAACTGCTGTTGTTATGTATATGTATATGTGTCCAGGAAGGTAGCCTTATCGGCTAACCTGTGGTTTAATCTGTCGTTATTTTTTTATTTTATAAGTTTCATGTATGTTCCGCTATTCTCTGATGTATACGAGCAGGGTGCCCGGGTAGGGCACCGATCATGAGCCGGGTCGGGTCGTGACAAAAGTGGTATCAGAGCAGTTAGTCCTCGGAAAGTGTCTACAGACCGTGTCTAGTAGAGTCTTAATTATCGGTGTGTTGTGCACCACATCTATAATCAGGAGGTTGCAGGACATTTAGGATTGGTTTCCATTCTTCTCACTCTGAGATCGTGCGATAGAGGCGTGTTGTTAAGTCGTCTCTCCCTAACGAGTTATGTTGTTCTGCATTACGAGAAAGCGTGATGACCGGGAAAGACTATGTGGATTGCGTATCCGGGTTGGTAATGATTGTAGTATAGTTGGTATTGTGACATACATCTATACGGAGTTATGTATGAGTCGGGCAGCGTGTTGCCTAGAATGATGTTAGATTTCGAGGAATTGGTAAAGACTAACTAGATCACGGGAAGGTATGGGATAGTTAATGAATTCGCCAAGATCTTATGTTTTATTTGAGATAATTGGGAAAGGATGAGGTATGCGATAGGGTAGTGAACCCTTAAGAAGCCATGTTAAGGAACCTAACGGAATGTCGTGTTAATAGATTAAGGCTGCGTAGTAGGCTCAAGAGAATTGTGCGGATGAGGTCGCGTAGAGTGAGTAATGGGTGTTGTGATTGAGACAACATGGTTTTGGTTTTATGAGAAGTTTTTGTACCCGTTTATTGGGGGACTGGTAAGGTAGGCTTGGAGCATGGAAATTGCGAGCCTAAGAATATTGATTACTGACCAAAGACCTTAGGTATATAAGGCTTTCTCTGGCAATAAGATTTTAAGTCAGACCAAGGATAAGAGTTAAGTGCGGCCGAGTCGGTGGAGGACTTCACGGGTCTCCCATGGCCTGGAATAAGTAGGATCAGTTGTTAGTAGTTAAAGCTCGTGGCGAGTCACGAGGGTGCAAGGCCCAAGTCTAGTTAATTGTTTTACGGGTTCGTGGACGCGTTCCACCGGAACCAGGTAATGAAAGCCGGAAATGGCCTTATTTTGTTTTATAGAGTGACTCCAAAGATTGGAGGCCAGCATTGGTATGGAAGTTATGTATATTAGTGTGAGTAGGAAATACGGAAAGAGTACGACCAGTAAGAAAGATAACAACCAAGTGTAAAGGAATAGAGCCTGAATCCATGAGAACCTTTCGAGGTAACTACACCCGTGAGTGTGTGTGGGGTGGTAGCTGAGCGGGAATATGAGGTTTTCCCGGTGATGATGCAGTCGTCAGACCCTAGTAGACCTAGTAGAGAGGATTATGACAAACTTTGAGGTCATTATAAGTATGGGCTAGTTGGCTTTGTGAGTGCCAAGGTTGACATCATAGTATAAATATTGTTATGTGGCCGTGGGTGGCATATGTCGTAAGAAGGGTGTAGTATAAGGAGACTATGTCGCGCTTTAATTAGATTGGACTCCGAAAGAACATTCGAGGACGAATGTTTCTAAGGGGGGAAGAATGTTACACCCCGTATTTTCAGGATATGTTTTAAGAACGTACGTAAGAACTCGCTAGTGTTAAAATTAGAGACTTGTAAAATTTTATCGGAATTATGAAATTGTCGGAAAACGTTTTATTTTGACGAATGAGAGGGCGACATGTGTCACCCCCCCTTAAGTGAGCTTGGACGAATTGATCTTGGACATAAGGGTCATTTGACCCTTGTTAGGAAGACAAGTCTTGCACTTGAAGAGCTTGACATAATTGACTTGGTCAATGGACCCACTTAGCCTTGATATTTAATAAGAGATCATCCAAACCACCCAATTGTTTGCATCTTGACCCTCCATGTCCCTTTATAATACTAGTAGTAGCATGAGAGAGCACAACACTTAGAAAAATTTGCAAGAATTTCAAGAACCCCTCTAGGTTGCTCTCGGGTTCCATGCCTTTCAAAAGGAAAAAAGTTTGTTTCGTGTCCACTAAACTCCACACTTTAAACCAAGGTTCTTGAGGGTAGTGTAAGCTTATCTCAATAGAAAAATCTCGGAAAAAGTTAGTTTTCGGGTTAGTCGCAAAGTGAAAACCTAGTGGCTTTCTAGGTTTTGGATTGGAGGTTTGAAGGAAAGTTGTTGGTGTGGTTCTAAGGGTCTCGAGGCGGATTGAGGTGTCTTGATGAGGCTCTAGGTTGCTAAGGAGCAACTTCGGTTTTGAAGATTGGATTACAATTCGTTGAGGTATAATCTTGTTCTTTGAAAGTGTTCTGAGATTATTTATATTGTTGTTGTTAGCTTTACATGTTGCTAGCATAAAGTTGTTAAGTTGAAGTTTGTAAGTATTATGGATTACTTGTAGCTTAAGTTCGAAATGAAAAGTAAGTCATGTTAAGTTGGAATACAATTTGATCGTTATTAGAATCGTCGCATGTAATTGACTAGAAGATTATAGTAATTATAATTGGTTGCGACTAGATATCATGTTATGCTACCAAGTTGGATTGAAATGGAAATTGGATAAGAATTAGTATTGTTGAACTCAAGGTGGCCGAATTTGGACTTGTAGTTTGTATTAGTTTGTTATTCATTTGTACTAGACTACCTTCTATATTGTTGTGAGCCAATTGGGGCTGTTTGGTTATTGTATTCGGCCTTGAAAAAGGTGGCAAAGTAAGTAAAAACAAAGGAGGTGCTGTCCGATTTTCCGTAGAATTTAGCGACTTAGCACCTAGAATATTCTACGTTTGAAATAAGAGGTTAATGGACGTATGGTGACCATTATAGGTTGGTGTACTAAGTAATGCGTATCCTACTTGAAGAATGGAATAGATCAAGGTTGAAGTACTTTGGAGCATTTTGCAACTTGTCGCTAGTCGTCGCGAGGTATGTGAACCTCTTCTTTCGTTGGCATGATCCTACGTATGAAATATCCATGTGATAACATTTTAAGATTTCTTCTACTCTTAGAAGTTAGAAGTATTTACATTGTTGAATCTAAGTTAAGAGTATGTTTAAATTGTCCTAAGTCCTTACTAGGTCTTATGGGAGACGTTGGTAAGGATGGTTAGGAAATTATGAGATTTGATTTAAGGGCTATGTATCTTGATTTATTTAAAGTAAGTATGTAAGTTGATTTTTTTATGTTTGAAAATGACTTGAATTTATATGTGAAAAGGGGATTGGTTTTAAAAGTGTAGATGACATGATTTTACAAGTATAAGTAAATGGACTTTAAAGAATGTATGTTATGAAGTTTTAAGACTATGAACTTTGATTTTCTTTAAAGGATTATGAAACTTTATTTTTCAAGATTATGGGACTTGATTTCTAAAGTACAAGCGACATGATTTGAAAGAGTGTATGCTACGAGGTGTTAAGGCTATAAGCCTTGATTTTATAAGTGGAAATGACTTAATTTTACAAAGTATGGCTTCTTAATTTATTTCAAAAGATAAGAAGATGGCTTCCAAAAGAGTATGTGACTTGAGCTTTAAAAAGAAAGGAGTTCTATGATTTTTTTTAAGTATGTATGTACGTAGTATTTTTGGGATCTAGTTTTCCTAATGTTGTAAGAATAAAAGTGTCTTAAGTTCTCTAAAATGAAAGGTTGTTATAATAGCTTTATGGGAAGTTGTTATGACGACTTAAGAAGAAGTGAAAAGATGGTTTGAAAATGTTATGTAAGGAAAATTACACCGAGCCTACAAATAGGCCGGATTACGTTATGAAATACACCGAGCCTACAAATAGGCCGGATTACGTTATGAAATACACCGAGCCTACAAATAGGCCGGATTACGTTATGAAATACACCGAGCCTACAAATAGGTCGGACTATGTTATGAGATACACCGAGCATACACATAGGCCGGATTACACCATATTACCCCGAGCCTTCACATAGGCCGGGTTACGTCATCTTACACCGAGCTCCACAGGCGGGCCGAATTATGTTATATGATTCCACAATGCAAGGCTCCACGGCGGGCGGATTATGTTATATGATTCCACAATGCACCGAGCTCACAGCGGGCGGATTATGTTATATGATTCCACAAGACACAGAGCTCCAGCGGGCGGATTATGTTATATGATTCCACGATGCAGGCCATACGCGGGCGGATTATGTTATGTAAGATATGTAAGTTATGTGAAAAAGGTGGATTAAACTCTTAAGTAAGTATGTAAGAATATGTTGTTAAATCTTATCGAAAGAAGGAAAGAACGGTTAATATATGATTGGTTTGGGAGTTAAAGGACATTCTTTTATACATATATGATTTGGTTATTGCATTTATTTCATTCCATATTAAATTTTGTTATCTTGACCCGCCGAAGCTGCGTTCATGCCGCAGTGATAGGTACACAGGTTGGTGATCCTTGCTCTTAGGATCTCTGTCGATTTTGGAAAGAAGCCCTTTCACTCGAGGCTTATCTTTTAGCACGGTTTCCCTGGGTGGTAGACTTATGTACATTCGGGGTATGGCGGGGCCTGTCACTTGCTTGTAATTCTTAGAGTGCGTAGTCACATGTTGTGGGTCGGTTTGTAAAAAGAAAGGGATGTAAATCTTTGTTGTTATGTATATGTATATGTGTCGGAAGGTAGCCTTATCGGCTAACACGTGGTTTAATCTGTCGTTATTTTTTATTTTATAAGTTTCATGTATGTTCATTGCTATTCTCGATGTATACACGAGCAGGTGCCCGGTGTAGGGCACCGATCGCGGGCTTGGTCGGGTCGTGACAAAGGGTATGACGAGTAAGAGAAGAAGCGAGCATGTATTACAAGCATGGTTGTGATCATTTCGTTTGTAAAGAGAAGGTGCGAAGAGAGTATCTTTTAACCCTTGGGTAGGAGCTTTTGTAGTGATGGAGGTGATTCCTCGTGGACTTGGATGTAAGTATTTGTGCGTGTGTGATTTTGTGGCCAGGTGTGGCATGATTGTTTTCATAAGTATAGCAGGGAAGACTATACTGACGCATGTTTGTTTTGAGACTTAGAAGGAACATTCGGGACGAATGTTTCTAAGGAGGGGAGAATGTTATACCCCGTATTTCCATTGTATGTACGTGAGGACGTACGTAGAAAAGTTTAAGCCCTAAAGTTAGGCAAGGTTCGAATTTTGTTCACAACCCCCGATTAGAGTCGTTTTTCGACGAAACGTTTTACAAAACTTGCGAAGGGAAAATTCCGGCTATGTCATTTATTATTTTTGCGGATTTTTCCGAGAGACGAAATGTTTTGGACCAACGGGAGGGTGACACTTGTCACCCTCAAGTGGACGGTAAAGTGGGCGTCCCCCTTGGACGATGGGCATGTTTTTGTGGCATGTTTTGTGGCCTAAAACTTGGGTCCATGTTTTGTGGAGTAGGATAGGGTGCACTTGGGCACATCTTGGCCCTCCACTTTCCCCCCACTTGGCTTGATCATGGCCATTGGTTTCCCTATAAATACCCCTCCCCTTTGAAGACTTCTTCATCCATTCCACCAATCTCCAAGTCTTGAAAACCCCTCCCCCATTTCGTGAGGCCCCCTTGGCCGAGAGATATCACCCCCCCTCCTTGTGGTGTGGCCGAGACACACCCCCCCCCTTCCTAGAGGTGCTAGCCGAGGGGTACCCCCTCCTACCTTGAGTTGTTCTCATAAAATACCCCCCCCCCCTCTTGGTAGAAATACTCTCCAAGTATTGTTACTATACCCAAAATACCTTAGCCTTACACCTTGTAGTATTCCAAAGTTATCTCTATACGTAGAGCCCGAAAATACTACCTTTTGTCCTTTTAGTCCCTAGGGAAAATCTTTACAGTTGGTTGAAGTATTAAGAAGAAGTTGCGTAGAACTTCTAAGGGTTGTTTGGAGCGGGTTGGAGCACCCAGAGTAGGAGCTAAACGTTGTTCAGGATCGACATTTATACTTGGATAATTATGGGCTTATTGAGGTAAATATCTTGTACCCCTATTGTAATTGGAAATTACATACTGTAGTAGTATGGAAATGAATATAAGATTCATAGAAGAGAATTGAACTGTAATAGAAGGATATTACAGAAAAGACTTGAACTGAAATCACATCAGAAGAATAATCTACAGATTAGTCTAGACATTGATAGACTTGTATAACCTTTATAGGTTGAAAGTTCTGCAAGTAGCATGTTCTACTTAAAAGGTGGGCAAGGCTAGTAGGGTTATAGCGTGGAGCGTTTTGCTAATAGTCGATAATCGTGCAAGGTATGTGATTCTTCCTATAATATTGATCATGATATTTTAAAGAATATATATATAGTACGGTGAGCGTCGTGTGTTAATCGAATAATAATTACGGCAATGTATTTTGACTTAAGCTGAATAATAATTACGGCAATGTCTTTTGACTTAAGCTGAATAAAAGAATCAAGTATTTCAAAGAATTAAGAAACCTTTTTGAAAGAAGAGTAACACTTGGTTTTAAAAGCTTAAGAGTTATACTAGCTTTATGGGAAGTTAGGTATAACGACTTAAGAGAAGTAAAATGAATGGTTTACTGATTTTAGAAGTTAAGAGACTTGATCTTAAAAGATAAGAGACTTGACTTAATTGAATTTTGTTAAAAGGTGTGAAACCTCATTCGTGAGTAATGAGTACTTGGTTTTTAAAAAGGAATAATGTTTCTTGATTTGAAATCGAATAAGTATCGAGCAGGACCCTGTAGCGCTAATAAAGGGAAATGTATTGACTAATCAAGTATTATTAAAACCAGTAGAAACCTCCATCTGCATAGAAGCTAAGATGAGACAAAATGATATTACATTTCCTAGATCATGGCTGCTGTTATAAGATTGTTATAAACAAGAATAACCTACTCACATATAAGGTATATGTTTCTCAAATTGTTTTAAAGAATAATTACATCATTAAGTGACTAATACTATGAACTACGAAACCTTTCGAAAATGAGAAACTTGAGTAATTGAAATTAGGCAAACTTTAACGTTTGGAAAAGAATGTTGTTACTTGATTTTACAAAGAATAGTGTTTTGATTTACTTCAAAAGATAGTCACTCTATTTTTATACTACGGGTATTGTGTGACTTTTGAGAAAGAAGCAGACCTTTTAAAGAGTTAATGTATGAAGTACTTTGGGGATAAAAACCCGATCTTGTTAATCATATAGTAGAAAGTACCTTGTGTGCATAACTTGATTTTGTTGGTTTGTGATAGCCTTGTAATACTTTCTTGTTGATTTGATAAGTAAACATGCTAGGATGCTACGTGTGTTAGTATCTTGTGATGTTTGTGTAAAGGAGTTTTTCCTCGATTGCGCTTAAGTTGTTTAACGATCAGCCGTTATGTTGGTATTGTACCACTCACCTTGACATGATCCCGGGGGTTAAGCTGCCCTCCGATGCGGGGTAGACTCAGGCGGTCTGGGACCATGATTCGAGAATACCTCATGCGGGTCCCGGGGACCTATGCGGAGCTGCGAGAGTTCCAGGTTAGTGTGCGGCCTTTATGGTCATGCGGTCTATGTGGCCATGCGGACTGCGAGTCCAGGCGGATGCCGGGGAGTAGCTACCCTCGATGCGAGGAATACCTCATGCGGGCCTATGAGGTTGGCCTATGCGGAGCTGCGGGAAGTTCCAGGGCTAGACGCGCACATTTGATACTGCGGGCGTGTGGCCAGCTTCGATCATGTGGCGGTCTAGACAGATCTTATGATACAGTTTATGACCTTGTTAGTACTGTGGGTGTTAGTAGTCGGCTATGCCTTCGTACTTACCCCGTACGGTTTTATTATGACACAGGTGGGACCTGGTGTTCATGTGTATTCCTTGGTGCTTTGATATCATAGACTGCCGACAGTGAGGAAGGTATTCCACGGGCATGATTGATGTTATGGGCGTGAGACCCATAGTGATATTTGAGTGATGACTTTGAGGGCGTGAGTCCCTGACTTGACATGACTGCTTATTTATTGTGAGCGTAGTTTGGTTATCATACATGTCTCTGTTTTATATAGACTACTATGATTTCATTTCTGATATTTTGATTTCACATACTTGGTACTGTTATCTTGACCTCCTTGAGGCTGCGTTCATCTGCGCGGTAGAGGTACGCGGTGTTGATCCTCGCTCTTAGGATCGTAGTTCAGCGTTTTGGGAAGCTCCGTTTCTCCGGAGGCTTATCAGTGGTATAGCCCCCTGTCGTTGTAGGTTCTTACATTCAGGGGTATGGCGGGGCCCTGTCCCGCCATTGTTGTTATATCATTCTTAGAGGTTTGTAGTACTGTTGTGGGCAGAGTTGTAAAAAGGATGTAACTGTTCGGGTTTAAGTTTTTATATATATGCCGAAAGGAAACTTTTCTTCAGATAATTGTTTCATATTTCATATCTTGTTTTATATTCCGTTGATTACTCTGATGTATGTATCACTAGGGTGCCCGGGGTAAGGCACCAGTCACGGGCCTGAGTTCGGGTCGTGACAATAAGCTTGGTTGAAGTGTTAAGAGAAGTTGTTTAGAAACTTCTAAGGGTCGCTTGGAGCGGGTTGGAGCGTAAGGAATTGGAGCTAAACTGTCACGACCCGAACCCGGGCCCGTGACTGTTGCCTTACCCTGGGCACCCTAGTGATACAACATCAGAGTAATCAGCGTAATATAAAACATGACATAATATAATATGAATGAGAAAACAGTTTAACTGAGAAAGATTGCCTTTCGGCGTATATATATAAAAAAAACATGAATCCGACGATTACATCCTTTTACAAATTCTGCACAACAGATTTACTGCACTCTAAGAATGATACGACAACAATGGCGGACGGGGCCTCGCCATACCACGAATGTAAGTACCTACTACGACGGACTATACCGATAATCCTCCGGAGAAACGAGCTTCCCAACAACATTGTGACCCTATGAGCGAGGATCAACGACGGTGTACCTCACTGCGACATGAGCCGAAGGAGGTCGATACAACAACAGTATGTAAAGCGTAAAGTACTTTAAATGAAATCAAAGTATTTAAAACCATTTGCAAATACAATTAGTTCAATTTGCACATAGTGCCATATCACAAACAAGAGCAATAATAGGTAAATCAGAAGTCTTTCCTAGGCCGCGAATGATCGAAGCAAGGCCAATCGCCCATAGTATCATTATGCATGCCTAACCACGGACTCCGCAATCCGCATAGGTCACACATAGACCGCGTGAGGTATTCCTCGCGTCGGGTAGCTAACCCCGTACCCTCTGGACTCCGCATCCGCATAGTCTCGATAGACCGCGTAGTCACATTGCACCGCATAGGCATCCCCGCGTCGGGATAAAACACCGGAATGATCAACCTGGAACTCCGCGGACTCCGCATAGTCACGCAGACCGCATAGGCCGTATAGACCGCGTCGGGTGGCAAGCCCTCGGTATAACAAGTCGAGGGTATGTGATATAATAACATAACAGTTATCGTTAAACAACATAAGCACAACAAGGAACCCTTTACACAAACATCACGGATACTAACACACGTAGCATCCTAACATGTTTACTTATCAAATCAACAAGAAAGTATTACAAGTCTATCACAAACCAACACAATCAAGTTATTCACACAAGGTACTTTCTACTTTATGTTAACAATTTCGGGTTTTTATCCCCAAAGTACTTCATACATTAACTCTTTTTAAAAGATCCGTTTCTTTCAAAAAGTCACACAATACCATGATATAAAAATAGAGTGACTATCCTTTTAAGTAAACCAAAACACTTCCTTTGTAAATCAAGTAACAACATTATTTTCCAAACGTTCAAGTTTGCCTAATTCCAAATGCTTAAGTTTCTCATTTTCGAAAGGTTTCGTAGTTCATAGTTTTAATCACTTAATGATATAGTTCTCCTTTAAAACAATTTGAGATACATATGCCTTATATGTGAGTAGGTTATTCTTGTTCATAATCAATCTTATTTAAGCAGCCATGATCTAGGAAATGTAATATCATTTTGTCTCATCTTAGCTTCATGCGGATGGAGGTTTCTCTGGTTTTAATAATACTTAATTAGTCAATACATTTTCCTTATTAACGCTGCAGTGGTTTGTTCGATACTTCTTCTGATTTCCGAAATCAGTAAAACATTATTCCTTTTAAAAACCAAGTACTCATTACTCACGAATGAGGTTTCACACTTTTTAACAAAATTCAGATTAATTCAATTAAGTCAAGTCTCTTATCTTTTAAGATCAAGTCTCTTAACTTCTTAAATCAATAAACCATTCTTTTTACCTTCCTTAAGTCGTTATACCTAACTTCCCATAAAGCTAGTATAACTTTTAAGTTTTAAAACCAAGTACTACTCTTCTTTCAAAAAGGTTTCTTAATCCTCTTGAAATACTTCAAGATTCTTATTATTCAGGCTTAAGTCAAAAGACATTGCCGTAATTATTATTCAGTTAACACACGTACGTCTACCGTACTATATATATATTTTAAAATATCATGCTCAAGAGTATAGGAAGAATCACATACCTCGCGACGATTATCGACTATTAGCAAAACGCTCCACGGCTATAACCCGGCTAGCCTCGTCCACCATTCAAGTAGTACATGCTACTCGCAGATCAATCAAACCTATAAGGGTTATACAAGTCTATCAATGCCTAGACTACTCTTGTAGAATATTCTTCTGATGTGATTCTAGTTCAAGTCTATTCTGTAATATCCTTCTATTACAGTTCAATTCTCTTATATTCAATTCTATACAACTACAGTATGTAATTTCCAATTACAATAGAAGGATAGGATTATTTACCTCGGTAAGCCCAAAATTATCCAAGTTTAATGTCGATCCTGAGCAACGTTTAACTCCTACTCCGGGTGCTCCAACCCGCTCCAAACAACCCTTAGAAGTTCTACGCAACCTCTTCTTAATACTCCAACCAACTATGGAGATTTTCCTTAGGGTTTCGTTTTTGCGACTGAAGGGAAGTATAATAGTATTTCTGGGCTTTTAGTATAAGTGTAACCTTGGAATACTACAAGGTATATGGGCCAAGGTATTTTAGAATAGTAACAATACTTGGAGAGTATTTCTACCAAGAGGGGGGGTGTATTTTGCGAAAACAACTCAAGGTAGGGGTACCCTCGGCGAGGCCACTAGGAGGGTGTACCTCGGCCAGGAGCCTTCTCAAAGGGGAGGGTGCTCTGCTAGAGCTCTCAAGAGAGGAAGGGATTTCAAGACTTAGGGATTTTGTGGATGAATAAGTCTTCACAAAGGGGTATTTATAGGAAATCAATGGCCAAGATCATGCCAGTAGTAGGCAAGTGTAGGGTGAGGATTCATCCATGTGTACCTTATCCAACTACCACACAAAAATATCACAAATATCCTACCAACTCTTGACTTCCAATCGTCCAACTTGCCGCCCTTCACTCCACCAACTTGAGGGTAACAAGTGTCGCTACCGTTGGTCCAAATATTGTCTCGGAAAAATCCGCAAAAAATATAAATGACATAGCCGAATTTTCCTTGCAGTTTTGTAAAGCGTTTAAAAACGATTCCTTCTTAGTTGTGAACAAAATTTGGTCCTAGTTTAACTTTAAGGCTTAAACTTTTATCGTGCGCCACGCATATACTGGAAATACGGGGTATAACATTCTCCCCTCCTTAGAAACTGTTATACCCCGTATTTCCAGAGTATGTACGTGAGGGCGTACGTATAAAATTTAAGCCTTAAGGTTTGGCTAGGTTCGAAAATTTGGGCACAAGTGCCGAAAAGAATCGTTTTTCGACGAAACGTTTTACTAAACTTGCGGGAAAATTCGGCTATGTCATTTATAATTTTATGGATTTTTCCGAGAGACGAAACATTTTGGACCAACGGGAGGGTGACATGTGTCACCCTCACATTAGAAGCAATGGTGGACGGCAAAGGGACGATTGGGAGCACTTTAGTTGGTAGGATATTTTGTGCAAGTTGGTGTGGTAGATGGATAAGGTGCACTTGGATTAAATCTAGCCCTACACTTGCCTTACACTTGGATGGATCTTGGCCATTGGTTGGTCATTTCTTGACCTATAAATACCCCCCTTGTTGAAGAGTTATTTCATCCAAACTTGAGCATTCTTTCTAAGTCTCTAAATACTCCCTCCCTCTTGTTTGCTTTCGTCCAAAGCCCCCTCCCCTTTGAGTAAGGCCTTGGCCGAGAGCACCCCTCCCCCTTTGTAGTGTTCTAGCCGTGGGGTACCCCCCCACCCTAGCCTAGTTGTTTTCGTATAATACCCCCTTTGTGGTATAGAAATACTCTCCAAGTATTGTTATAATGCCCAAATACTTTAGCCCAAATACCTTGTAGTATTTTCCAAAGTTACCTCTATACGTAGAGCCCGGAAATACTATTATACTTTCCTTTAGCCACTAAACAAAACCCTAAGGAAAACCTTCATAGTCGGTTGAAGTGTTAAGTAGAAGTTGCGTAGAACTTCTAAGGGTTGTTTGGAGCACACGGAGTAGGAGCTAAACCTTGCTCAGGATCGACATTTAAACTTGGATAATTTTGGGCTTATCGAGGTAAATACTACTGTCCTTCTATTGTAATTGGAAATTACATGTTGTAGGATTGTATAGTTGAAGTATACTATATATAGAATTGAACATAGTCTTGCGGCAATGTCTTTTGACTTAAGCCTGAATTTAAAGAAGAACTGAACTGTAATTACATAGGACTGTATTACAGTAGACTTGTGTAGCATTACTGTGGAGTAGAATTGTACACGTCCGGATTAGACGTACAACCCCCCCCTCTAGGGAGTTGTTGGCCTGTTAGCAGGCCTCGATAGAGGAGGAGATTTACGCGTGCGGGGAGGTGCACGAAATTTCGTAGAATATTCTACGTTGAGATCTAGATGTTAATAGGCGCCTTGTGGCCTCTATAGGTTGAAGTACTACGTGTGGCGTGAGCTGGCTTAAGGTGTAGCCGACGGTTTGAGGTACTTGGAGCATTTTGCTATTAGTCGATAATCGTCGCGGTATGTGAACCTCTTCCTATCTTTTCTAGCATGATATGTGTATAATTATGTAGTACGGTAGACGCGTACGTGTTGAATGTATTTGATTGGTTTAAAGCATAAAGTGTTATAACGACTTTATGGGAAGTTGGTTATAACAGCTTTATGTAAGTAAGAAATGCTTTGTGGTCTTTAAAGATAACTGATTTGACTTATAACTGACTTGATGTGTGATGATAAGAATCTTGAAGTATTTCAAAAGAATTAAGAAACCTTTTTGAAAGAAGAGTAATACTTGGTTTTGAAAACATAAGAGTTATACTAGCTTTATGGGAAGTTAGGTATAACGTCTTAAGAGAGATAAAGAGAATGGTTTACTGAATTTTAGAAGTTAAGAGACTTGATCTTAAAAGATAAGAGACTTGACTTGAATGAATTAATATGAGTTTTGTGTGAAACCTCATTCGTGCGTAATGAGTACTTGGTTTTTAAAAGGAATAATGTTTCTTGATTTTGGAAATCGAATGAGTATCGACAAACCATCGCAGTTAATAAAAGGAAATGTTTTGACTAATTAAGTATTATTAAAACCAGTAGAAACCTCCATCTGCATAGAAGCTAAGATGAGACAAAATGATATTACATTTCCTAGATCATGGCTGCTTTAATAAGATTGATTATGAACAAGAATAACCTACTCACATATAAGACATATGTTTCTCAAATTGTTTAAAAGAGGATTATATTCTTAAGTGATTAAGTCTATGGACTATGAAACCTTTATAAAATAAGAGACTTAAGTGTTTGAAATTAGGCAAACTTGAACTTTTGGAAAAGAATGTTGTTACTTGATGTTGAAAAGGAAAGTGTTTTGGTTTACCTAAAAATGTGAGTCACTCTATTTTAAATACTACGGGTATCGGGTGACCTTTATAAAAGGAATGGATCTTTTAAAAAGAATTTAACGTACGTAATACCTTGGGGTCAGAACCTGGACTTTGGCCTAAAATAAACTTGAGTTGTGTGTAACTTGCCTATGTTTGTGTTTGATAGCCTTGTGTGCATATACTGTATTTCTATACCACCGCGTCTCTCGATGGAGGGCCGGCTGATTTGTTATGAACGATTATCCACCGAGTCCCACGAGATGGGCCGAGACACGTATTTCATCTGATTCTCCACCGAGTCCCACGAGATGGGCCGGGACACGTATTCGATCTGATTTTTCACCGAGTCCCACGAGATGGGCCGGGACACGTATTCCATCTGATTATTCACCGAGTCCCACGAGATGGGCCGTGACACGTATTCCATCTGATTCTCTACCGAGTCCCATGGGATGGGCCGGGACACGTATTCCACATGATTCTTTACCGAGTCCCACGGGATGGGCCGGGACACGTATTCCACTCGATTTACACCTAGATCGCCAGTGAGGAAGGAGTTCCACGCACGGAGGATGACTTGAGGCGTGAGTCCCCGACTTGACATGATCGCTATGTTGTGAATCGTAGTTTGGTTATCATACATGTCTCCCGCTTTATATAGACTATTATGATTTCATTTACGCCTTTACGCTTTCACATACTTGGTACTGCATCGACCTCCTTCGGGCGGCGTTCATGCCGCAGAAGTATATCGGCCAGGATCCTCGCCATAGGATCAAAGTTCAACAGGTTGTGAAGCCCCGCTTCTTCGAGGCTTATCTTTTGGTATGTTACCCGAGTCTGCAGGTTCTGTACATTCGTGGTATGGCGGGGCCCTGTCCGTCATAGTTGTTGTCACTTCTTAGATGTCTCAGTAATGCGGGGCGAGTTTGTAAAAAGGATAAGCTGTCGGTATTTATGTATATATACCAAGGCAAATCGCTTTGGTTGGCCTGTTTATTTATCATGTCTCTTAATTCAAGTTCGTGTTTTATTTCACTGATTTTCTCTCGATGTTGTATCACTAGGGTGCCCGGTAGGCACGATCACGCCCGGTTCGGTCGTGACAAAAGTGTACCAGAGCGCTTAATCCTGAAAGTGTCTACTGCACCATGTCTAGTAGTCTTGATTATCGGTGTGTTGTGCAGCTCATCTATAATCAGGAGTCTTTAGGTCATTTAGGTTTGGTTTCCATTATTCTCATTCTCGAGATCGTGCCTTAGAGCCGTGTGATAAGTTGGACCCTCCGACGTATTTCGTTTTACCGATGCATCCGCTGCAGGCAACCCGCCTGTGGGCAAGGAAGCCGAGGGAGCTGCTAGTGAGATACAGAGGAGTACGAGGGCGCAGGCCCGATCAGTACCTGAGATTGTGCTTCAGACGGCGAGTTTTTGGCGAGCGCCAATACGACAGAGTTTAGAGTCGCAGCAGCTGGTCCGAGACTACAAGACTGAGCCTCCACCCCACACTGGAGCAGATGAGATGGGGTACAAGGAGATGGCCTGCGATCGCCGTGGTCGTGGCCGATATGAGGATAGGCCGATGCAGTTCCAGCCCCATTAGCACCGTAGTTCACCCCGAGCGATGCTTGAGACTACGGACTTTCTCGAGTCAGAGCCCGCCAAATGTTCTATGGATCGAGAGCCGAGGATGACCTCGTGAGTTTATCCGACAGCTACAACGGATCATGAGAGTGATCAGAGTCTTAGAGGCAGAGTCAGTGGTATTGGGTTCGCATCAGCTGCGTGATACTGCAATGATCGGGTTTGATTCGCGAGCCGTCCCGGGAGAGCATGCACCTCCGTACCGCTTTGGGACGAGTTCTCGCGGGCTTTTCTTGCACATTTCTTGCCCCCACGTATGAGGAGGGCTCGGGCCGGCAGATTTTTGACGTTGAGGCGTGATCGCGGGCGGTTAGAGAGTACAATGTGGAGTTCACCATTAGCTCAAGATGTTCCCAGTAGTAGCTGATATGGAGGACAGAGGACACCGCTACGTCACCGGGCTAGATGATTACTTAGCAGAAGCTTGTACGGGTGTAGCTCTTCAGCCGGGCATGGACATTGCCCGCATGCAAGCCCATGCACTAGGATGTGAGGCACGGAGAGGTCGAAGGAATGACCGAGATCAACGGAAGAGGGCCAGGACAGCAGGGTCCTTTGGTGAATTTCGAGGCGGACCGCCTCAGCAGCAGACTAGTTATGTACCTCCGCCAGTACAGAGTGGTCCTCCACAGTCTTCGTGACGCTCGGTATTCGAGCTGGTCGTGGCTCCAGGCTTCGTTCACGAATATACATGGGTTCTAGCCACGGGTTCAGTTTTCTCGTGTACACGATGTGGCGTAGTCATCCCGGAATGTCGTCTTTTATCGTGCTTGTTTTTCCTACTACCGCCGTGGCCATATGACGAAACCGCCCTAATAGGAAGGATGCGCAGAATGACTCACCACCGGTCAAGCGTGTTCATCGCTTTCATACGCTATGCGCCTGCAGGCGTGCCTATGATTAGAGTGGAGTGGTAGATTCAGGTATATCCTTAACCCTCTAGAGATTTGTATGCATGATATGATGACCTTATTATTGTGTGCTTTGTACGGATAGTGTTATGTTGATTATGAGTTAGAAAACCTGGTTAGTGAAAAAGGGTAAGCTCAAAGCAGGAAATGATGAACCTTAGAATATTACAACAGACCTTAGATGTAAGGCCGTCTTGAGTACAAGATTTTGCGGGTGATCCTTGTCAGAATGTATAAGTTTACGTGGAGTAATTGTGGGAAGATTCCTTGGGTAGTGTAAAATGGAAGTGGTAGCTTTCATGACCTGTATAGGTAAGATTGTTCCGGATCGGGGAACAAGAGCTTGATGCGTTAAGTGGGTCGGGTTGGGGCCATGTTGCGGGCCAACCCGCGGCCTGTTTTGAGGTGGGTCACCGGGTGGTCCCGCCAGGTGGTAGGGTCACCAGGGTGCTAGGCCCAAGTTTAGATGACCATCGTATGAGTTCGTGGATATGTTCGACCAGAAGCGGATCGTGAGGGCCGGGAATGGCCTTAGAGGAAAGTGAAGCTAGTAAGATGACCAAGTTTGGAGGTTGTGACTCCAAAGTTTTGGCAACAGAAGCGTTGATCAAGTGTGTACGATGCTAGAAGAGTTCAAGTGTTCGAGAAGGGCACGACGAGTAAGGAAGGAAGTGAACTTGTGCTGAAAGATGGAAGTAATCATTTTTGAGAAATGAATGTGCGAAGGGAGTGTCCCTTGGACCAAGAGCGAGAGTTGGTATTGTTTTGCATCATCGAGGTGGTTCCTCGTTGGCGTAGATTTAAGTATTTGCGCGCATGTGTTATTTCGTGGCCAGGCGTGGCGTTGGCAACTTGTTAGAAGAACTTTATCGTTATCCGTCTTGAGAAGGAACATTCGGGACGAATGTTTCTAAGGAGGGGATAATGTTATACCCCGTATTTCCAGAGTATGTACGTGAGGGCGTACGTATAAAAATTTAAGCTTTAAGGTTTGGCTAGGTTCGAAAATTTGGGCACAAGTGCCGAAAAGAATCCATTTTCGACGAAACGTTTTACTAAACTTGCGAAGGGAAAATTCCGGCTATGTCATTTATAATTTTTGAGGATTTTTCCGAGAGACGAAACATTTTGGACCAACGGGAGGGTGACATGTGTCACCCTCACATTGGAAGCAATGGTGGACGGCAAAGGGACGATTGGGAGCACTTTAGTTGGTAGGATATTTTGTGCAAGTTGGTGTGGTAGATGGATAAGGTGCACTTGGATTAAATCTAGCCCTACACTTGCCTTACACTTGGATGGATCTTGGCCATTGGTTGGTCATTTCTTGACCTATAAATACCCCCCTTGTTGAAGAGTTATTTCATCCAAACTTGAGCATTCTTTCTAAGTCTCTAAATACTCCCTCCCTCTTGTTTGCTTTCGTCCAAAGCCCTCCCCTTGAGTAAGGCCTCGCCGAGAGCACCCTCCCCTGGGTAGTGTACTAGCCATGGGGTACCCCCCCCCCTAGCCTAGTTGTTTTCGTATAATACCCCCCTTTGTGGTATAGAAATACTCTCCAAGTATTGTTATAATGCCCAAATACTTTAGCCCAAATACCTTGTAGTATTTTCCAAAGTTACCTCTATACGTAGAGCCCGGAAATACTATTATACTTTCCTTTAGCCACTAAAAAAACCCTAAGGAAAACCTTCATAGTCGGTTGAAGTGTTAAGTAAAGTTGCGTAGAACTTCTAAGGGTTGTTTGGAACGGGTGGAGCACACGAGTAGGAGCTAAACCTTGCTCAGGATCGACATTTAAACTTGGATAATTTTGGGCTTATCGAGGTAAATACTACTGTCCTTCTATTGTAATTGGAAATTACATGTTGTAGGATTGTATAGTTGAAGTATACTATATATAGAATTGAACATAGTCTTGCGGCAATGTCTTTTGACTTAAGCCTGAATTTAAAGAAGAACCGAATCAGTAATTACATAGACAGTATTACATGAGACTTGTGTAGCATCGTGGAGTAGAATTGTACACGCCCGATTAGACGTACAACCCCCTCTAGGAGTTGTTGCTGCTCAGCGTGCCTCGATGCAGAGAGACTTACGCTCATGTGCGGGAGGTGCCACAAATTTCGTAGAATATTCTACGTTGAGATCTAGATGTTAATAGGCGCCTGTGGCCTCTATATGTTGAAGTACTACGTGTGGCGTGAGCTGCTTGGCTTAAGGTGTAGCCGACGTTTGAGGTACTTGGAGCATTTTGCTATTAGTCGATAATCGTCGCGGTATGTGAACCTCTTCCTATCTTTTCTAGCATGATATGTATATAATTATGTAGTACGGTAGACGCATACGTGTTGAATGTATTTGATTGGTTTAAAGCATAAAGTGTTATAACGACTTTATGGGAAGTTATATAACACTTTATGTAAGTAAGAAATGCTTTGTGGTCTTTAAAGATAACCGATTTGACTTATAACCGACTTGATGTGTGATGATAAGAATCTTGAAGTATTTCAAAAGAATTAAGAAACCTTTTGAAAGAAGAGTAATACTTGGTTTTGAAAACATAAGAGTTATACTAGCTTTATGGGAAGTTAGGTATAACGTCTTAAGAGAGATAAAGAGAATGGTTTACGATTTTTAGAAGTTAAGAGACTTGATCTTAAAAGATAAGAGACTTGACTTGAATGAATTAATATGAGTTTTGTGAAACCTCATTCGCGTAATGAGTACTTGGTTTTTAAAAGGAATAATGTTTCTTGATTTTGGAAATCGAATGAGTATCGACAAACCACTGCAGCGTTAATAAAAGGAAATGTTTTGACTAATTAAGTATTATTAAAATCAGTAGAAACCTCCATCTGCATAGAAGCTAAGATGAGACAAAATGATATTACATTTCCTAGATCATGGCTGCTTTAATAAGATTGATTATGAACAAGAATAACCTACTCACATATAAGACATATGTTTCTCAAATTGTTTAAAAGAGGATTATATTCTTAAGTGATTAAGTCTATGGACTATGAAACCTTTATAAAATAAGAGACTTAAGTGTTTGAAATTAGGCAAACTTGAACTTTTGGAAAAGAATGTTGTTACTTGATGTTGAAAAGGAAAGTGTTTTGGTTTACCTAAAAATGTGAGTCACTCTATTTTAAATACTACGGGTATCGGGTGACCTTTATAAAAGGAATGGATCTTTTAAAAAAAATTTAACGTACGTAATACATTGGGGTCAGAACCTAGACTTTGGCCTAAAATAAACTTGAGTTGTGTGTAACTTGCCTATGTTTGTGTTTGATAGCCTTGTGTGCATATACTGTATTTCTATACCACCGCGTCTCTCGATGGAGGGCCGGCTGATTTGTTATGAACGATTATCCACCGAGTCCCACGAGATGGGCCGGGACACGTATTTCATCTGATTCTTCACCGAGTCCCACGAGATGGGCCGGGACACGTATTCGATCTGATTTTTCACCGAGTCCCACGAGACGGGCCGACACGATTCCATCCGATTATTCACCGAGTCCCACGACGGGCCGACACGATTCCATCCGATTCTCACCGAGTCCCATGGACGGGCCGACACGATTCCACATGATTCTTACCGAGTCCCACGGACGGGCCGACACGATACACACACGATTTACACCTGCATCGCGGTGAGGCGAGTTTCACATACTTGGTGCCTTACCCGCACCCTAGTGATACAACATCGAGAAAATCGGAAATAAAAACATGAACATGAATTAAGAGACATGATAAGTAAACAAAGCCAACCAAAACAATGGTTTCAAGATATATACATAAATACCCGACGCTTATCCTTTTTACGCATCGCCACAACAAAGATTCTGCACTTCTAAGAAGTGACAACAACTATGACGGACAGGCCCCGCCATACCCCGAATGTACAAGAACCTACTGCACTGTGGTAACATACCAAAGATAAGCCTCCAAGGAACGAGCTTCCCAACACGCCGGAATGTGATCCTATAAGCGGATCGACAATCGATGTACCTTTACTCGCGCAGATGAACGCAGCTCAAGGAGGTCAAGATAACAGTACCAAGTATGTGAAATCAGAAATACTATAAATGAAATCATAATAGTCTATATAAAGCAGAGACATGTATGATAACCAAACTACGCTTCACAACATAAAAGCAATCATGTCAAGTCGTGACTCACGCCTCAAAGTCATCCTCACGCCCGTGGAACTCCTTCCTCACCGCCAGCCTAGGTACAAATCATGTGATACGTATAATGTATCGCCCATCTTATGGACACAATATAGAAACGTGTGGAATACATTCCTGATTAACCCAGAGTCAAGTGAAATACATTCCCGGATGAACCCAGAGTCAAGTGAAATACATTCTGATGAACCTAGTCAAGTGAATACATTCTGATGAACCGGTAGTCAAGTGAAATACATTCCCGGATGAACCGGTAATCAAGTGAAATACATTCCCGGATGAACCGGTAGTCAAGTGAAATACATTCTCGGATGAACCGGTAATCAAGTGAAATACATTCCCGGATGAACCGGTAGTCAAGTGAAATACATTCCCGGATGAACCGGTAGTTGAGTACAACACAATACTCGCACAACAAGGCTATCACACGTAACATGGTCAAGTTTCATAACAAAAGCATAGGCAAGTTATACACAAATCAAGGTACTTTCATTTTATGTCAAAGTCCGGATTTTAACCCTAAAGTATTACGTACGTTAAATTCCTTTTAAAGATCCATTTCTTTTACGAAGGTCACCCGATACCCGTAGTATAAAAATAGAGTGACTAACATTGTTAAGTAAACCAAAATGATTTCCTTTGTAAAATCAAGTAACAACCTTATTTTCCAAACGTTCAAGTTTGCCTAATTTCAAAAGCTCAAGTTTCTCATTTTAGAAAAGGTTTCGTAGTTCATAGTTTTAAATCCTTTAAAACATAATTCTCCTTTAAACGTTTTGAGAAACATATGTCTTATATGTGAGTAGGTTATTCTTGTTTATAATCAATCTTATTAAGCACCATGATCTAGGAAATGTAATATCATTTTGTCTTATCTTAGCTTCTATGCAGATGGAGGTTTCACCGGTTTTAATACCATACTTCATTATTCAATACATTTTCTCTATTAACGCCGCGTTGGTTTGTCGATACTCATTCCGATTCAAATCGTGAAACATTATTCCTCTTAAAACCAAGTACTCATTACTCACGAATGAGTTTTCACACTTTTAACAAAATTCATATTAATACCATTAAGTCAAGTCTCTTATCTTCTAAAAATCAAGAAACCATTCTTTTATCACTCTTAAGACGTTATACCTAACTTCCCATAAAGCTAGTACAACTCTTATGTTTTCAAAGCCAAGTATTACTCTTCTTTCAAAAGGTCTTTTGAAACACTTCAAGTTCTTTATTATTACACATCAAATCCGTTATAAGTCAAATCAGTTACCCTTTGAAACCACAAAGCATTTTCTTAGCTACATAAAGCTGTTATAACCAACTACCCATAAAGCCGTTATAACACTTTATGTTTCAAACCAACCAAATACATTAAACACAGTACGCCTACCGTACTACATAGTTATACACATATCATGCTAGAACAGATAGGAAGAGGTTCACATACCGCGACGATTATCGACTAATAGCAAAACGCTCCAAGTACCTCAAACCGCTGGCTACTCCTAAGCCAAGTAGATCACGCCACACGTAGTACTTCAACCCATAGGCCACAAGGCGCCTATTAACATCTAGATCTCAATGGAGAATATCCTACGTAAAATTCGAAGACCTCCCCGCAATGCAGAAATCTCCTCCTCAGCGAGGCCGCTACCAAGCCAACCAGTGGGGGTTAACACGCCTAACCTGACGCTTACAATTCTACTACACAATGTTACACGTTGTCACGACTGCCCGGCCCGTGGATCGTGCCTTACCGGCACCCAAGTAGTCATACATCGAGAAATCACGGAAATATAAAACAAGACATGAAACAGCTTTATAAAATAAGACACGCTTATGTGAGAAAACATCGCTTTCGCATATATATATAATCATAGTTCAAGATTACATCCGACATCGCATAACATGACTACAGACTTCTAAGGAAATATACAACTATGGCGACAGGGCCGCCATACCGATCGCATAAAACTATCTACAACAGGGAGATCATACCAAAAAGTAGAGCCTCGGAAGAGACGGAGCTCCCGACACCAACGTAGAGATCCTAAGGATGCGGATCTAGCACTCGCTGCCCTTACTGCGGCATGAACGCAGCCCAGAAGGAGGTCGATCTGACAATTACTAAGTATGCGAAATCAGTAAAGTACTTAAATGAAAACATATCATTTTTAAAACCGGTTTACAAATATGTGTGAAACAACGAGGAACGCACATAGTGCCACATCACAAACAATAGCAACAATAGGTAATCAGAATGAGTCTTGTCTAGGCCGCGAATGATCGAAACAGGCCACTCGCCCCATCATCATTCGCAAGCCTAATCCTCGACTCGAGTCCGCATAGGCCACTCACGGGCCCGCATGAGGTATAACCCGCATCGAGGGTAGCTACCCTCGGCATCGCCCCGACTCGCTGTCGCACGGCCACATAGACGCGTGAGGCATAACCCGCATACTAACTCGGAACTCGTAGCTCGCATAGGCCCCCGACCCGCATGAGGTATTCTCGAATCATGGTCCTGCATCGCTGAGTCTACCGCGTCGGACGGCGCCAACCCCGGTATCATCTCAAGAGGTGAGTGATAGTATACTAACATAACAACTTATCTTTAAACAACATAAGCACAACAAGGATACTCACCTATACAAACGTTACAAGATACTAACACACATAGCATCATATCATGTCTACTTATCAAACCATCTTATTATTCTTTTCACAATATAAGTCTGTTATAAACACATAGGCAAACTTGTTTCTTTTATCAATCTTAAGTGGTTATACTTAACTTCCCATAAAGCTAGTATAACTCTTAAGCTTCTGTTTTAAAAACCAATTAGTTCTCTTTAAAATGATTCAGTATTCTTTTGAAATGCTTTCAGATCTTTATTATTCAGGCTTAAGCCGTGAGGCATTCGTAAGTGTTATTCGTGCTTAAGCGTAGGCATTGCCGTAAGTGTTATTCGTGCTTAAGTCAAAGACATTGCGTAGTTATTATTCAGCTTAACACGTATGCGCCTACCGTACTATATATATATATTGTAAAATATCATGCTTTAGGAAGAATCACATACCTTCTCAAATAAAACCACGCCAAGTTCAATATGTCGCAGAGAGTCGACTATAATGGTCACGAGATATTTATCAAAGACTACTCAAGGTCATTCTAAACAGAGGGTTCACAATTCTACTGAAAGTCGGGCAGCACTTCCTACCCGTGAGCTATATAAGTCATCGTGAAACGATCCCATGTAAAAATGTGATTCAATTATTCTTCTTTTAAACCCTTCTACTGTGATACAGCTCAATTCTATTCGTGATATACTTCTAAGTATTTATACTTATCCTTATACTACAACAAGATATATTTTCTAATTCAAAAGAGGGTTAGGATTAGTTACCTCGGTAAGCCCAATAATATCCTAGAAAAGTCGCTGAGCAAGGTTTTGCTCTAAGTTGTATGCTCCAAGAACCTTAGAAGTTCTTCACAACTTCTACTAAGTACTAAGGTATTTGGGCTAGGGTATTTTGGGCATTATAACGATACAAGAAGGTAACTTTTCTACCAAGGGAGGGGGGTAGATTTTTGGCTAGGCTAGGGGGGGGGCCTCGGCCAAACTACTAGGCTAGAGAGGGGGGGGGGGTATTCGGCCAAGGGCCTTCACAAGGGGAGGGGGAGGTGTTTTTGGACGAGAAGACTACAAAGGGAGAGGAGAGGATTTTTCAAGACTTGGAAGATTTGTGGATGAAGAACTCTTCATCTCTAAGGGGGGTATTTATAGGTCAAGCCTTGGCCAACCAATGGCCAAGATGAAGACAAGTGCAAGGCAAGTGTAGGGTGAGGATTAACTAAACACAAATATCCTACCAACCCTTGACTTGTGCACAAGGCACAAAAAACGTGCCTTGGCTCTCCAATTTCGTCCATGGACGATTCAAGTCCATCAATGGGAGGGTGCCAAGTGTTGCCCTCCCGTTGGTCCAAATTGTTTCGCCTCTCGGAAAAATCCGCAATATAAGATCTGGCATAGACGGAATTTACTCTACGAAAGCTGTGGAAACGTTTCGTCGGAAAACGATTCTTTTAGTGAGTTGTGTACAAAATAAAACGTCCAAGGCTTATCTTTAAGGCAAGACTTTCGTACGTATTCCCTTACGTACATACTCTGGAAATACGGGGTATAACATTCTCCCCTCCTTAGAAACATTCGTCCCGAATGTTCCTTCCCAAGACAGTTATCGAAGAAGCTTAAACAGTTGTAAATGCCACACACGGCCACAGAGCAACACATAGGCAGAAATGATAACGAAAATTTGCAAGTAGGAAAGTGAATTTACCTGGAGGTGTGGGGAATAGGTGAGGATACTTCCACCTCATGTCCTCCTCGGCTTCCCATGTCATCTCCTCCCTGAGCTCGTTCCGCCACAAGACTTTGACGAAGCCACGCCCTTCGTCAGACGCCTAACCCGACGATCGACTATCGCCATGGGAATCTCCTCATACGATAACCCCTCGGTCACTGGACATCGCCAATCGGTGCACCCTAGATGGATCCCGATACATCTCTCAAAGATAGATACGTGAAACACGGATGCACCGCCTCGGATCGGACGGCAGATCCAACTCGTAGGCAACCTTGCCTACCCTGCGGACAATCTGAAACGGCCCAATGTACCTTGGGCTGAGCTTCCCCTTCTTCCCGAATCTCATCACACCCTTCATGGGTGACACCTTTAGGAAAACCCAATCATGAACCTCGAACTCAAGATGTCGACGACGATGATCTGATACGACTTCCGCCGACTCGAGTCAATAGCCGCCTCGGATAAGTTTCACCTTATACACTGCATTATGTACCAAATCTGGTCACACTAGCTGCCAATCGCACACATCGAACCAACCTATAGGCGATCTGCACTTCCTCCCATACAAGGCCTCATAAGGCGCCATCTGAATACTGGAGTGGTAGCTATTATTATAAGCGAACTCAACTAGAGGCAAATGATCCTCCCAACTACCACTGAAGTCAATAACAAATGCTCGCAAAGATATCCTCAAGAGTGCGGATAGTGCGCTCGCTGTCGTCATCGTGGATGAAATGCAAGACTGAGCTCACTGCGTCCTAAACTCCTCGAAGGACCTCCGAAGTTAGCCGTAACCGGGCTCCTGCATGCGATATGATCGGGTAGGGACTCCATGCACCGACGATCTCTCGGATGTAAAGTCCGCATAATCCTCACCAAAAGTCGTCCGACGGAAGAAAGTGGGCTGATTTCGTCGACCGCCGACGATAACCCATATAGAATCATGTCTCCTCCGAGTGCGAGGTAATCCCGTGATGAAGTCCATGTTGATTACCTCCCACTTCCGTTGGGATCTCAATCGTCAGAATAAACCACCGTGCCTCGTGCTCTACCTTCACTGCGACAACACGGGCGGAGCTACGAACTCGCAACGCCCTCTTCAAGCCATCCCACCAATACACGTATCTAAGGTCGTGGTACATCTTGGTCGACCCGGATGGATAGAGTAACGCGCGTGTGCTTCCCCAAGAACTCTGCCAAGTCTCAAACATCCGGAACACACAATCGCCTCAAACCTTAGCACCCCATCGTGCTACCTCAAAGGACCGCCCTCACGAAGAGTCAGATCACGATATCGAATCAAAGCCGGATCCTCGAACTGCTGCCTCTTCACCTCTCGACGATGGAAGACTCGCAACCTCACGAACTCTAACCCCACCGCTATCGTAATCAATCAAACGGACACCAAGGCTCGCTAATCGATGCAAATCACGAACCATGTCCTCCTCTCTGTCACATCCGATAGGCTCCCATCGACTACGACTAGAGCATCCGCCACAACATTGGCCTTCCCGGTGGTATAGATATCAACATCGTAATCCTTAAGCAACTCTAACCACCGCCTCTGTCGTAAGTTCGGCTCCTCTCGTCAAGATATACCGAGGCTCTTGTGGTGTATAAATATCCACGTGAACCCCATACAAATAGTGCCTCCAGATCTTCAAAGCTTGACTCACGGCTGCCAACTCCAAATCATGGGTGGGGTAGTTCCTCACGTGTGTCTTCAGCTGTCGGGATGCATATGCTATAACCCGCCATCTTTGCATCAATACAAATCCCAACCCGATGCCTGACGCATCACAATACACGACATAACCATCTTGACCCTCTGGAAGAGTAAGAACGGGGGCGGTCGTCAGTCTCTCTTTCAAAGAATCGAAAACTCGCCACAAGCATCACCATCAAACTTGGCTGCCTTCGAGTCGGCCTAGTCAATGGTGCGTAGATAGAAGCAAACTTCTCCACGAACCGCCGATAATAACTTGCAAGGCCCGATCGCGAACCTGCCGGAGTAGTAGGTCTCGCCAAGTCTCGATCGCCTCGATCTTGGCGTATTAACTCGAATGCCATCACCCGACAATATGCCCAAGAAACGCCATCAAGTCAACCAAAACTAACATTTGGAAAACTTGGCGTATAATCGCTGTCTGGAGAATCATCGGCCTGATCGCCTAAATGCTCGCGTGCTCCGCCTGGCGAGAATAAACCAAGATATCATCAATGAACACTATCACAAACGTGTCCAAAAATGGTTTGAACACTCGGTTCATCAAATCCATGAATACCACGAGCATTGGTCAACCAAAGACATGACCAACTCATAATGCCCGCGGGTCCTAATGCGATCCTGGGGACATCCACCTCTCGACTCGCACTGATGATAGCCCGATCGCAGATCAATCTTGGAGAAACATCTCGCACCCGCAATGGTCGAACAAATCATCAATCCGGGAGGGTATCTGTTCTTAATGGTCACCATGTTCACCGTCAGAATCAACACACATGCGCAGCGTCCGCCCTCTTCTTCACGAACAATACCGCGCTTCTGTGGAGAAACACTGGGCCTAATGAAGCCCTTCTCTAGCAAATCCCTAAGCCGATCCTTCACTCTCTCAACTCGGCAGTGCCATTCGTATGGCGGAATGGAAATAGGCGAGTATCCGCAATATGTCAATACAAAACTCAATCTCCTCTCGGGAGGATACCGGAGGTCATCCGGGAACACGTGCGGGAACTCGCGACTACGGAATCGATGAAAATCTGGTACCGCAACCTCGTGATCAAACACTCGAACCGGATGGTAGATATACCCTTCGCACCATCTTCCTAGCCTCGAGGTAGGAAATAAACCTACCCCTCGGCGATACTGGTGCTCCTCCCACTCAACAACCTCGCCTCAGAACTGGAACCGCACTACTCTCTCTGCAGTCTACATTAGCATAGCAAGAAGCTAGCCAATCCATCCCCATAATCACGTCGGTCAATCATCTCCAACTCTATCAAGTCGGCTAGTGGTCGACGATCGTAAATGTCACAGGACAAGCCCTATATACCCGCCGAGCTACCACCGAATCACCCATCGCGTAGCTACCTCGAAAGGGTCTATGGACTCGTGCTCTATCCCTATCCTACTAGCAACAAGGGAGATATATAGGGCAGTAGAACCGGATCTATCAAGGCATAAACATCAAACCCGAACCGATAAGGTACCGTGGCGACATCGTGTGAGGCCTCCGATCTGTCGGTTACGGACAAAGCATAAATGCGGTTCGAGGACCGCTAGAATCGACTCGAGCCACGACCTCTGCCGCGACCTGCGACCCACGAGCACCTCGCCTCGGGCGAGTAATCGTAGGAGATGATGAGCGGCCACGTAACCTCAAGGTGAGCCCTACCACCGCCACGGTCGGACGGTCCTCGCAGTGACCTGCTGGCCTACAATCGTAACAAGATCCATAAGTAGTACCACACTTCCGTAATGGGATCTACCGCATCGGCCACCGGGGTGGTCCCGATCGGCCGATACCTCGCTACTCGACGCCCGAAGCCCAGGGCCCAGTACGCCCTCGAAAACTCGGGTGTCGAGGGCGGTGCAGAGTGCTCGAGCCGGCCGTGGTGCGACCTAGGCTCGCCGCCGAGGCCGCCACCACGATAACCACGTAAGACCCCCGCCCCGGCCTTCTTCGCTGCGTCGCCCACTCGTCGACCTCTGCGCTCGCCGCATCCAAGGGCGTGAGCTGCGTGCGGGTAATGTCCATTACCGGTGGAGAAACCCCGCACATGACTCGGCCATATAGTCGTCAGCCGGTGACATAGCGGTGTACCCTATCCTCCATATCTGCTACCATGCGGACATATCGAGCCAATGAATCAAACTCGACATTGTACTCCCCGACAAGGTCGTCCTCTCGCCTCGGCAGAAAATCTATCGGCCCGCGCCCTCCTCATCTGCGAGGCAAGAAGTGAGTGAGGAAAGCCTCGAGAACTCATCCCAGTAGGCTGGGACGCGTGCTCTCCCGGATAACTCCCATGAATCAAACCAATCGATCGCGGTATCACGCAATTTATGTGAACCAAAGATCACGACTCGGTCTCGACGCCCGATCACTCTCAAAATCCTCTGAAGTCGACGGATGAACTCCTGCGGATCATCCTCCGCCTCGACCCATAAAACTCCGCGGCTACAACTCAAGAAATCTCGTAGCCTCAAACTATTCGCCCTCGGGTGTACCACGGGTGCGATCGAGCCGAGCCGAACCGCCGCATCCAATCTCTCTCAGACGGGCCACAACTTTAGCCAAAGTCGGGCCATCTCCTTGTACCCTAACTCCTCCGCCCGGTGTGGGACGGGAGGTGTGGGTGCGTGGTCAGTCTTTGGGTGGCGGCGTCATAGAACTCGCCGCCTCGTATAGACGGGCTCGAGCCCTCGTGACTCTGGGTGTCTGCTAGCGACTCCTCGGCCGCCTTGCCCACGGGCGGGTTGCCTTACGTGGAGGCATAATCAACAGAAAGGAATACGTTAGAGGGTCCAACCTATAACACGGCTCTAAAGCACGATCTCGTAATGAGAAGAATGGAAACCAATCCTAAATATCCTATAGCCTCACGATTATTGGTGTGGTGCACAACACACCGATAATCAAGACTACTAGATACGGTCAGACACTTTCCGAGATTAATCGCTCGATACCACTTTTGTCACGACCCGCTCGGGCTCGTGATCGTGCCTTCAAGGGCACCCAAGTAGTCATACATCGAGAAATCGCGGAAATATAAAACAAGACATGAAACAGTTTATAAAATAAGACACGCTTTATGTGAGAAAACATCGCCTTTCGCATATATATATAATCATAGTTCAGCTACATCCGACAATCGCATAACATGACTACAGACTTCTGAAATATACAACTATGGCGGGACGGGGCCGCCATACCCCGATCGCATAAACTATCTACAACAGTGAGATCATACCAAAAAGTAGAGCCTCCAAGAGATGGAGCTCCGACACCAACGTAGAGATCCTAAGGATGCGGATCTAGCACTCCTTGCCCTTACTGCGGCATGAACGCAGCCCCAAGGAGGTCGATAACAGTACTAAGTATGCGAAACAGTAAAGTACTTAAATGAAAACATATCATTTTTAAAACCGGTTTACAAATATGTGTGAAACAACCAAGGGAACCGCATAGTGCCACATCACAAACAATAGCAACAATAGTAATCAGAATGAGTCTTGTCTAGGCCGCGAATGATCGAAACAGGCCACTCGCCCCATCATCATTCGCAAGCCTAATCTCGACTCCGAGTCCGCATAGGCCACTCACGTGGGCCCGCATGAGGTATAACCCGCATCGGTAGCTACTCCTCGGCATCGCCCCGACTCGCTGTCCGCATGGCCACATAGACCGCATGAGGCATAACCCCGCATACTAACTCGAACTATCGTAGCTCGCGCATAGGCCCCTCGACCCGCATGAGGTATTCTCGAATCACGGTCCTGCATCGCCGAAGTCTACCCGCATCGGAGGCGCTTAACCCTGATCATCTCAAGAGGTGAGTGATAGTATACTAACAAAACAACTTATCTTTAAACAACATAAGCACAACAAGGATACTCACCTATACAAACGTTACAAGATACTAACACACATAGCATCATATCATGTCTGTTATAAACACATAGGCAAACTTGTTTCTTTTATCAATCTTAAGTGGTTATACTTAACTTCCCATAAAGCTAGTATAACTCTTAAGCTTCTGTTTTAAAAACCAATTAGTTCTCTTTAAAATGATTCAGTATTCTTTTGAAATGCTTTCAGATCTTTATTATTCAGGCTTAAGCCGTGAGGCATTGCCGTAAGTGTTATTCAGGCTTAAGCCGTGAGGCATTGCCGTAAGTGTTATTCAGCTTAAGTCAAAGACATTGCCGTAGTTATTATTCGATTAACACGTACGTCGCGTACCGTATATATATATTGTAAAATATCATGCTTTAGGAAGAATCACATACCTTCTCATGAAAACCACCGCCAAGTTGAATATGTCGCAAGCAGAGTCACCTATAATGGTCACAGATATTTATCAAAGACTACTCTGAAGGTCATTCTAAACAGAGGGTTCACAATTCTACGGAAAGTCGGGCAGCACTTCCCTACCCGGTGAGCTATATAAGTTCATCAGAAACAAATTCTATGTAAGTACAATTCAATTATTCTTCTTTAAACCCTTCTTTGTGATAACAGTTCAATTCTATTCTGTGATATACTTCTAAGTATTTATACTTATCCTTATACTACAACAATATATATTTTCTAATTCAAAAGAGGGTTAGGATTAGTTACCTCGGTAAGCCCAATAATATCCTAGAAAAAGTCGCGCCTGAGCAAGGTTTTGCTCCTAAGTTGTATGCTCCAAGAACCTTAGAAGTTCTTCACAACTTCTACTAAGTACTAAGGTATTTGGGCTAGGGTATTTTGGGCATTATAACGATACAAGAAGGTAACTTTTCTACCAAGGGAGGGGGGGTAGATTTTTGGCTAGGCTAGGGGGGGGGCCTCGGCCAAACTACTAGGCTAGAGAGGGGGGGGGTATTCGGCCCAGGGCCTTCACAAGGGGAGGGGGAGGTGTTTTTGGACGAGAAGACTACAAAGGGAGAGGAGAGGATTTTTCAAGACTTGGAAGATTTGTGGATGAAGAACTCTTCATCTCTACGGGGGGTATTTATAGGTCAAGCCTTGGCCAACCAATGGCCAAGATGAAGACAAGTGCAAGGCAAGTGTAGGGTGAGGATTAACTAAACACAAATATCCTACCAACCCTTGACTTGTGCACAAGGCACAAAAAACGTGCCTTGGCTCTCCAATTTCGTCCATGGACGATTCAAGTCCATCAATGGGAGGGTGCCAAGTGTTGCCTCCCGCTGGTCCAAAATGTTTCGCCTCTCGGAAAAATCCGAAAATAAGAAATGGCATAGCCGAATTTACTCTACGAAAGTGGAAACGTTTCGTGGAAAACGATTCTTTTAGTGAGTTGTGTACAAAATAAAACGCCCAAGGCTTATCTTTAAGGCAAGACTTTCAGACGTATTCCTTACGCATACTGCGAAATACGGTATAACAACAAGTCTGTAATACACCTATGTAATTACAATTCTCTTCTTTAAATTCAGCTTAAGTCGCAAGACATTGCCGTAAGTATTATTCAGCTTAAGTCAAAAGACATTGCCGCACAACTATGTTCATTCTATATATAGTATACTTAACTATATACTCCTACAACATGTAATTTCCAATTACAATCACGACGACCGAACTGGGCCGTGTCGTGTCTTACCTCGCACCCTAGTGATACAACATCGTAGTAATCGGAACATAATACATACATGAAACAAATGAAGTACAAAAAGTAATTTGAGGAAAACTTGCCTTTGGCATATATAAATAACAACTCTTACAAATGAACAGTTTAATCCTTTTACAAACCCCGCCTAGATCTACATGCACTTCTAAGAAAAGATATCGACAACAATGGCGGGACAGGTTCCGCCATACCCCGAATGTAAATACCTACAACGACGAGGACTATACTAAGATAAGCCTCCGAGAACGGAGCTTTCCCAACGCTGAATCGTGACCAAGAGCGAGGATCAACGGTGTACCTTTACTGCGGCATGACGCAGCCCCAAGGAGGTCGATAACAAAAGTGCAGTATGCGAATCAAAAACGTAAATGAAATCATAGTAGTCTATATAAAGCGTGAGACATGTATGATAACCAAACTACAGCTCACAATAAATAGCAATCATATCAAGTCGTGACTCACGCCGAAGTCATCACTCAAATACATAAATATGGGTCTCACGCCCACAACATCAATCATGCGTGGAATACCTTCCTCACCGCGTGATCGATGATAGAAAAGCACCAAGGAACACACATGAACAATGTGTCCCACATGTGCCTAAATAAAGCGATGCAGGTAATGCGAAGGCATAGCCGACTACTAACACCTACAGTACTAACAAGGTCAAATCGAATCATGATATCCGCTCTGACCGTCACATGATCAAAGCCGGTCACTCGCCCGCAATATCAAATGTGCGCGTCTAGCCCCGAACTCCCGCACTCCGCATAGGCCAATCTCATAGGCCCGCATGAGGTATAACCCCGCATCGAGGGTAGCTACTCCGGCATCGCCCCGACTCGCGATCCGCATGGCCACATGCACCGCATGACCATAAAGGTCGCGCACTAACTGGAACTCGTAGCTCCGCATAGGCCCCAGGACCCGCATGAGGTATTCTCGAATCATGGTCCTGCATCACCGAAGTCTACCCGCATCGAGGGCGACTTAACCCGGAAACACGGTGAGTGGTATAATACCAACATAACGGTTTATCGTTTAAACATCATAAGCACAATCAAGGGAAAATCCTTTACTCAAACATCACAGTATACTATCAAACGTAGCATCCTAATATGATTACTTATAAAATCAACTCGAAGGTATTACAAGGCTATCACATACCAACACAATCCAGTTATACACACGGTACATTCTATTGTATGATTAACAAGATCAGTATCTATTCTCAAAGTACTTCATACATTATCTTTTAAAAGATACGTTACGTTTACAAAAGTCACACAATACGTAGTATATGAAAACTAGAGTGATTATCTTTTGAAGTAAAGCAAAACACTTCTCTTTGTAAAATCAAGTAACAACATTATTTCTCAAACGCCCAAGTTTGCCTAATTTCAAATGTTCACGTTTCTTACTTTAGAAAGGTTTCAGTAGTTCATAGTCTTATTCATTTAAGAATATAATTCTCTTTTAAACTATCGAGAAACATAATCCTTATATGTGATTATGATAATCTTGTTTATAACAATCTTATTACAACAGCCATGATCTAGGAAGTATCATTTTGTCTCATCTTAGCTTCTATGCAGATGGAAGTTTCTAATGGTTTTAATAATACTTAATCTGTCAAAACATTTCCTTTTATTAACGCGTTGGTTTGTCGATACACATTCGATTTCGAAATCAAGAAACATTCTTAAGCCTTTATACCTAACTTACAATAAAGATAGTATAACTCTTAAGTTTTCAAAACCCAAGTATTACTTATTCTTTAGATATGATTCAAAAATATTTTGAAAATCTTCAAGTTCTTTATTATCACATAACAAGCCAGTTATAGTTCAAATCAATTACCTTTTAAAAACCACAAGTATTTTCTTACCAACATAAAGCTGTTATAACCAACTTCCCATAAAGCCGTTATAACACTTTATGTTTTAAACCAATCAAATACATTTAGCACATGACGCTCACCGCACTACATAGTTCACACATATCATGCTAGAAGAGATAGGAAGAGGTTCACATACCTCGCGACGAGTATCGACTAATAGCAAACGCTCAAGTACCTCCAACCGCTGGCTACTCCTTGCCAAGTAGATCGCGCCACGCCGTAGTACTCAACCTATAAGGCCACAAGGCGCTTATTAATATTTAGATCCCTACGTAGAACATTCTACGTAAAATTCGCAAGACTCTCCCCGCAACAACAGCGTAAATCTCCTCCTTTATCGAGGTAGCTACCAAGCCAACCGGGGTTATACATCTAACCCGACGGGTACAATTCTACTCACGTAAAAGCTACACAAGTCTCATGTCTACGATCTTATGTAAATACAGATTCGACTCTTCTTTCAAAAGGTTTCTTATTATTCGTGCTTAAGTCAAAAGACATTGCGATAACTACGTTCAGTTCTATATATAGTATACTTCAACTATATAATCATACAACATGTAATTTCCAATTACAATAGAGGACAAGATATTTACCTCGATAAGCCCATAATTATCCGAGTTTAAATGTCGATCCTCGAGCAAGGTTTAGCTCTACTCAGTGCGCTCAACGCTCTAAACAACCCTTAGAAGTTCTAACCAACTTCTACTTATTACTCCAACTAACCATGGAGATTTTCCTTAGGGTTTCGGTTTTGTGACGGAAGGAAGTATAATAGTATTTCGGGCTTTTCAGATAAGTATAACCTTAGAATACTACAAGGTATACGACTAAGGTAATTTGGGCATTATAACAATACTTTTGAGAGTATTTCTAACAAGAGGTGTATTTATACTAAAACTACTAGGCTAGGGGGTGTACCACACGGCTAGCACCCTAAGGAGGGGTGTCTACCCCTCGGCCTACCCCACTAGGGGGGGGGACTCTCGGCCAAGGGGGGGGGGAGAGGGGCTCTCGGCTAAGGCCTCACAAGGGGGGAGAAAGAGAGCTTTCAAGACTTAGGCAAATTTAAGGATGAAGAAGTCTTCAAAGGGAGAGGGTATTTATAGGACAAGCCAAGGCCAACCAATGGCCAAGATCTTGCCAAGTGCAAGGCAAGTGTAGGGCCAAGATCTTGCCAAGTGCACACTAGCCAACTACCACAAAAATATCCTACCAACCCTTGACCACAAAGGCCACACTTTCGGCCACCACAATTCCGCCCAAGGTGTTCCAATGAGAGGGTGACAAGTGTCGCCCTCTTGTTGGTCCAAAATGTTTCGTCTCTCGGAAAAATCCGCAAAAATTAAAAATGACATAGCCGGAAATTCCCATACGAAAGCTGTGAAAACGTTTCGCTGAAAACGACTCTAACCGTGTTGTGAACAAAGTTAATTCGCCAAGCCTAATTCTCAAGTTCAAATTTTCTACGCACGCCCCACGTCATACTCTGGAAATACGGGGTATAACATTCTCCCCTCCTTAGAAACATTCGTCCCGAATGTTCCTTCTAAGTCTCAAAACAAACGTGCGCCAGTATAGTCTTCACTACCATACTTACGAAACAATCCTGCCACAATGGCCACAGAAACAACTGCGCAAAAATACTTACATCCAAGTCCACGAGGAAACACCTCTAACATTACCACAACCACCCCTCTCCGGGGTCTAAAATATACTTCCTTCGCACCTTCTCCTTACAAAAGAAATGATCACATCTATGCTCGCCATACATGCTCGCTTCTTCCCGATACCACTTTTGTCACTTTGCGCGAGGTTCTAGTGTCACTCGGCGACTCCAACAAATGGTACCGGACTACATGCGATCCCCGAGGTCGTGCACTCGAACTCTTACCACATTTACATCGCTTGGTTTCCAAAACTCGGGTTACTATCTATAAAGTGGTCATCATTAACGGGAACACTGATGGATCTCCGATACTTTCCGATCATAACAATACGAAAGACCGGACGTCTCGCCTCCTAAGTCGGACGGCAAAGCTAACATATAGGCAACCCGCCTACTCGCACGATCTGCAAGGCCCAAAGTAACTCAAGCTAAGTTCCTCTGTTTTCCAAAACTCGTCACTCAAACCGGTGGTATCTTGAAGACCGACCGTCAACGAACTCTGCGTCGTCGCCGATTATCCGCACGATTTCTCGAGCCGCGAACCTCTTCTAGACAAGCTTTACTCTATCCACATCTGGGAACAAGCTGAACCAACTATTTGAATCTTGTCAACATCGAACCAATCGACCGCGACTTACACATCCGCCCTACAAGGCTTTATAAGGCGACACCGAACACCGAAATGGTAGCTTAAATACTCCTCCACAGAGACAACAATCCCCACAACTACCCTCGAAATCCACGACCGCCCGGCGAGGCGAATGCGATCGAGACTCACCGAAGTTCTTAACCCCGCTTGGTAAAAACTTCCGAAACCAAAAATGTACCACTGGCTCCACTGCGCCATAAGGTGAAGGTAGGCACCTCGTGCGACCTTACAACCTTTCGATATATCATCTCGCATAACCTTCTCGCCGAGTAAACGGTCTTTGCTAGAAGACAAGGCGGTGACCTCGCCGGCCCGACTGCGGTCGAATCGTCCACGAATTCATACGTTGGTTAACTAAACTCGCCTAACACCTCGTGACCTACCACAAGGCGGGACCACCACAAAATGTCCTCCACTAAACATGCCGGGTTGACCCGCGTGGCCTCAACCTGACCCTAACGCGCTAAAGCGCTCCAGAAGGAAAACTCTCACTAATCACGTTACGAAAACCTAGCGGTCTTAGCTCAACTACCTCTTTCATTCCACACTACTCGGGGACTAATCCCACAAACATAACTCACGTGCACTATGCACTCCTATAAGGGTCAAACATAAACAATACATCTTTTACTCGAGATGGCCTTACCTCTAAGGTCTCTACGTATAAAATTCTAAGGCTCACACCTTTTCTATCCCCCAATATCTTACTCGGTTAACCCACCATGATTTCTAATCACAACTAACACACTGCTATCGTAACATAGCACTTAAGGTATACTCACCTTATCACACATACAGATCTCTGAGGTTAAGGATATATCTATATCTCATCGCTTCACTCCCTTAGTCTAATCAAACACCTGCAGTGCGCATAGCTAGGGAGATGACGAACTACCCACCGATCTGAAGGCTAAGTCCTCCCGAGGACACTCTTTCGACATCGACCACGGCGGTCATAGGTACAACAAGTACCATCTAAAAAGCGACATTCCACGGGATGGCGCCGCCATTGTGAACACCGAAAAAAGAAAATCAATCCGGCTGGTACGGAACCTACGTGTAGTGTGAACGGAAGCTCGAGCTCGACCAACTCCTGCATACCCAACGCCCCGAACCCCGTGGAGGACCTTTCGCACCGGTGGATGCGCATAATCTAATCTGGTGAGGCGACTCGCCGAGTTACCAGGACCTTGCTACTCGGCCTCTTCGCTCGCCGTTAACCCGTCGATCTCTACTTTTCTTGGCTGCTGCGCGCATAAGCCCGCATACGTGCCATGCTCAAGCAAGAACTTACTCTTGCACAACCTTCTCGTTGATATTCATCAAGACTCGCGGTACATCGGTATACTCTCGTAGTCAAATCCATAGTTAGTAATGGTCGCCTCCTTGAAATCTATATTCTGTTCGATGCCGTGGGCGAAGGTTCAAATATCATGGCGCGGTAGGAAGCCGCCGCCGTGCTAAACTCTGCTGGCTAGTGACGCCGCAAAACTCCCGAATGAAGCACCCAGGTGATGATTGGGCTGTGCCCACGTAACCCTCTCTGCTACTCGGCTCCTCGGCCGCCTTGCCCTCTGGGCGGGTTGCCCTACGGAGGCATAGCGGTAAGGAAAGAAATACGTTAGAGGTCCAACTTACAACACCGCTCTAAGGCACGATCTCGAGTGAGAAGAATAGAAACCAATCCTAAATATCCTATAGCCTCACGATTATTGGTGTGGTGCACACACACCGATAATCAAGACTCTATCGATACGATGCAGACACTTTCGAAGATTAACCGCTCGATACCACTTTTGTCACGACCGAACTCGGCGTGGTCGTGCCTTACCGGGCACCCTAGTGATACAACATCAGTGTCAGTGAACATAATACACATACATGAAACAAATGAAGTACAAAGCAATTGAGGAAAACTTGCCTTTCGGCATATATAAATAACAACTCTTACAAATGAGCAGTTTAATCCTTTTTACAAACCACCGGCGGTACTCTGCACTTAAGAAAAAGATCGACAACAATGGCGGACAGGGGCCATACCATGAATGTAAATACCTACAACGACGGACTATACTAAGATAAGCATCCGAGAAGCGGAGCTTTCCCAAACGCTGACTGACCCTAAGAGCGAGGATCAACGGCGGTGTACCTTTACTGCGGCGTGAACGCACTGGCGAGAAGTCGATCTGGCAGTGCAAGGTATGCTGGCGAAAATCAGTAAATGAAATCATAGTAGTCTATATAAAGCGTGAGACATGTATGATAACCAAACTACGATTCACAATAAATAGCGATCATATCAAGTCGTGACTCACGCTCGAAGTCATCACTCAAATACATAAATATGGGTCTCACGCCCACAACATCAATCATGCGTGGAATACCTTCCTCACCGCCATCAATGATAGAAAAGCACCAAGGAACACACATGAACAACAACGGGTCCCACTGCGCCCAAATAAAACGATGCGAGGGTAAATGCGAAGGCATAGCGACTACTAACACCAGACTAACAAGGTCGTAAATCGAATCATGATATCTGCTAGACCGTCACATGATCAAAGCGGTCACTGCCGCGCAATATCAAATGTGCGCGTCTAGCCACAGAACTCCCGCACTCCGCATAGGCCAATCTCATAGGCCGCGTGAGGTATAACCCGCATCGAGGGTAGCTACTCCGTCGTCACGGACTCGCGACCGCGTAGCGCATAAATCGCATGACCATAAAGGCCGCACTAACTGGAACTCGTAGCTCCGCGGGCCCCGTGACCCGCATGAGGTATTCTCGAATCATGGTCCCAGACCGCCTGAGTCTACCCCGCATCGGAGGGCAGCTTAACCCCCGGAAACACGGTGAGTGGTATAATACCAACATAACAGTTTATCGTTTAAACATCATAAGCACAATCAAGGGAAAATCCCTTTACACAAACATCACAGAATACTAACACACGTAGCATCCTAATATGATTACTTATCAAATCAACACGAAGGTATTACAAGGCTATCACAAACCAACACAATCGATTATACACACAAGGTACATTCTATTGTATGATTAACAAGATCGAGTATCTATTCTAAAAGTACTTAATACTTTATCTTTTAAAAGATACGTTACTTTTACAAAAGTCACAAAATACGCTTAGTATATGAAAACTAGAGTGATTATCTTTTGAAGTAAAGCAAAACACTTCTCTTTGTAAAATCAAGTAACAACATTATTTCTCAAACGTCCAAGTTTTCCTAATTTCAAATGTTCACGTTTCTTACTTTAGAAAGGTTTCGTAGTTCATAGTCTTATTCATTTAAGAATATAATTCTCTTTTAAACTATCTGAGAAACATAAGCCTTGTATGTGAGTAGGATATTCTTGTTTATAACAATCTTATTACAGCAGCCATGATCTAGGAAATATCATTTTGTCTCATCTTAGCTTCTATGCGGATGGAAGTTTCTCGGTTTTAATAATACTTAATCACAAAACATTTCCTTTTATTAACGCTGCGGTGGTTTGTCGATACACATTCCGATTTCAAATCAAGAAACATTCTTAAGCCGTTATACCTAACTTCCCATAAAGCTAGTATAACTCTTAAGTTTTCAAAACCAAGTATTACTTCTTCTTTCGAAATGATTCAAAAATCTTTTGAAAAACTTCAAGTTCTTTATTAACACATAACAAGCTAGTTATAGTTCAAATCAGTTACCTTTTAAAAACCACAAGTATTTTCTTACCAACATAAAGCTGTTATAACCAACTTCCCATAAAGCCGTTATAACACTTTATGTTTTAAACCAATCAAATACATTTAGCACATGTACGTCTACCGTACTACATAGTTCACACATATCATGCTAGAAGAGATAGGAAGAGGTTCACATACCTCGCTACGAGTATCGACTAATAGCAAAACGCTCCAAGTACCTCCAACCGTTGACTACTCCTTAAGCCAAGTAGATCGCGCCACACGTAGTACTCAACCTATAAGGCCACAAGGCGCTTATTAATATTTAGATCCCTACGTAGAACATTCTACAGAAAATTCGGCAGCACCTCCCCCCCCGCAACAGCGTAAATCTCCTCCTTTATCGAGGCCGGCTACCAAGCCAACCAGGGGGGGGTTATACATCTAACCCGAACGGGTACAATTCTACTCCGTAAAAGCTACACAAGTCTGATGTACGCCTTATGTAAATCTGATTACTCTCCTTTCGAAAAGGTTTCTTATTATTCAGGCTTAAGTCAAAAGACATTGCCGATAACAACGTTCAGTTCTATATATAGTATAATTCAACTATATAATCATACAACATGTAATTTCCAATTACAATAGAGGGACAAGATATTTACCTCGATAAGCCCATAATTATCCGAGTTTAAATGTCGATCGAGCAAGGTTTAGCTCCTACTCAGGCGCTCCAACCCGCTCTAAACAACCCTTAGAAGTTCTAACCAACTTCTACTTATTACTCCAACTAACCATGGATATTTTCCTTAGGGTTTCGGTTTTGTGTGGAAGGAAGTATAATAGTATTTAGGCTTTTCAGATAAGTATAACCTTAGAATACTACAAGGTATACGACTAAGGTAATTTGGGCATTATAAAAATACTTTTAAGAGTATTTCTAACAAGAGGGTATTTATACGAAAACTACTAGGCTAGGGGTGTACCCCACGGCTAGCACCCTGGAGGGTGTCTACCCTCGGCCTGCCCCACTGGGGACTCTCGGCCAGGGGAGAGGGCTCGGCTAAGGCCTCACAAGGGGAGAAGAGAGCTTTCAAGACTTAGGCAAATTTAAGGATGAAGAAGTCTTCAAAGGAGAGGGTATTTATAGGACAAGCCAAGGCCAACCAATGGCCAAGATCTTGCCAAGTGCAAGGCAAGTGTAGGGCCAAGATCTTGCCAAGTGCACACTAGCCAACTACCACAAAAATATCCTACCAACCCGACCACAAAGGCCACACTTTCGGCCACCACAATTTCCGCCCAGGTGTTCCAATGAGAGGGTGACAAGTGTCGCCTCTTGTTGGTCCAACATGTTTCGTCTCTCGGAAATATCCGCACAAAGTCAATATGACAGAGCCGGAAATTCCCATCGAAAGTCGTGAAACGTTTCGCTTAAAAACGACTCTAACCGTGTTGTGAACAAAGTTAATTCGGCCAAGCCTAATTCTCAAGTTCAAATTTTCTACGCACGCCCCACGTACATACTGGAAATACGGTATAACAACAAATGAAGGTTAAGAATGTTTACCTCGATAAGCCCAAAATTATCCGAAGTTTAAATGTCGATCCCGAGCAAGGTTTAGCTCTACTCAGTGGCTCCGACCCGCTCGACCAACCCTTAGAAGTTCTAACCAACTTCTACTTATAACTTCAACTACGGGTGAAGATTTACTTAGGGTTTCGTTTTTGTGGTGAGGAAGTATAATAGTATTTTCAGGCTTGTAAAGTGTAACCTTGGAAAACTACAAGGTATTTGGGCCAAGGTATTTGGGCATTATAACAATACTTGAGAGTATTTCTATACCACAAAAGGGGGTATTTATACGAGACAACTAGGCTAGGGGGTACCCACGGCAAAACACCACAAAGGGAGGAGGTGGCTCTCGGCCAAGGGCTCTCAAAGGGAGGGGGTGTGGTGGAAGCCCAGCTGAGGAGAGGGAGTATTTTGAGACTTAGATAGATTGCTCAAGTTTTTGGATGAAGAAAGTCTTCAACTAGAGGGGTATTTATAGGTCAAGTGAAGGCCAACCAATGGCCAAGATGAAGACAAGTGTGGTGCAAGTGTAGGGCTAGATTTCAACCATGTGGACCTTATCCATCTACCACACAACTTGCACAAAATATCCTACCAACTAAAGTAGCCCAAAATCGTCCATTAAGCCGCCCACTCAAGGCCAATGTGAGGGTGACACTTGTCACCCTCCCGTTGGTCCAAAATGTTTCGTCTCTCGGAAAAATCCGCAAAAATAATAAATGACATAGCCGGAATTTTCCCTACGTAAGCTGTGGAAACGTTTCGTCGAAAAACGACTTTAATCGGGTGTTGTGTACAAATTTCGAAACTAGCCAACTTTAAGGCTCAAATTATAATACGTACGCGCTCACGTACATACTCTGGAAATACGGGGTATAACATCTATGTTCTCAACACATGCTCACTTCTCCCCTTACTCGTCGTATCCTTCTCGTACATTTGAACTCTTTCCCATAACTTACTACATTTCTGATACTGCTTCAGTTTCCAAAATCTCTGGGTTACTATCTCCAACTTGGTCATCATTAACTTAGAATACACTGGATGGATCTCCGATACTCTTCCGAACATAGCAACATGAAAGATCGGACGTACTGCCTCCTACATCGGACGGCAATGCTAATTATAGGCAACCTGGCCTATTCTTCACATGACCTGAAAAGGCCCAAAGTAACTCGGGCTAAGTTTCCTCTGTTCTCTAAAACTCGTCACACCCTTTCCGGGGTGGTACCTTCAAGAAGACCCACCGTCAACCTGAGCTCCAAGTGTTGACGCCGATTATCCGCATTTACTCGTTGACTCTGAGTTGCCAATAACCTCTTCTGGATAAGCTTCACCCTATCCACATCCTGCCGAAACATGCATGAACCAACTATCTGAACCTTGCCAACATCGAACCAAATCGACCGGCAACTTACACTTCCGCCCCTACAAGGCTTCATAAGGCGGCATCCGAATACTGATATGGTAGCTATTATAATACACACTCAACCAAGAGGCGAATAATCCTTACAGCTACCCCTGAAATCCAAACCACGGCACGAGGCGAATGCGATCTTGAGACTCACCGAGTTCCTAACCTGCACTGGTAAAACCTCCAGAAAAAGCGAAGTAACACGGCTCCACTGTCGTCATAAGGTGAAGGTAGGCACCTCGCAACGCCTCGCAACCTTCCGGATATAACATCTCGCATAACCTGCTGGTAAACGGTCTCGACTAAAAGACAAGAGGTGACCTCATCGGCCCGACCATGCGGTCGAATGCATCCACGAACTCGTACGATGGTTAACTAAACTTGGGCCTAACACCCTCATGACCCCACCACATGGCGGGACCACCACAAACTGACCCCACCACCAAACAGGCTGCGGGTTGACCCGCGACATGGCCTCAACCCGACCCACTTTCGCGCCAAACACTTGCTCCCCGATCCGGAACAATCTCACTAATCAAGTTACGAAAACCTAACGGTCTTCTTAGCTCAACTACCCTCTTTCATTTCACACTATTTCCGGGACTTAACACACGAATATAGCTCACGTGTACTATGCACTCCAATAAGGGTTAAACGTAACAATATAAATCTTTTACTCGAGATGGCCTTACCTCTAAGGTCTCCACGTATAAAACTCTAAGGCTCACACTTTCCTTACCCCCAATCTTACCCGGTTAAGTAACCATGATTTCTAATCACAATTTACACAACGTTATTTGAACGTAACACTTAAGATATACTTATCTTATCATACGTACTAATCTCTAGAGGGTTAAGGATCTACCTGTATCTACTGCTTCACTACCCTCTGTCGTTCCAATCAATCCTGCCCTGCTGGACGCATAGCTGGGGAAGGTGATGAACTAGTTGTCACGACCCGAACCCGGGCCCGTGACTGGTGCCTTACCCCGGGCACCCTAGTGATACAACATCAGAGAAAATCAGCGGAAATAAAAACATGAACATGAATTAAGAGAAAAGATAAATAAACAAAGCCAACCAAAACAGTTGCCTTCATCATATATACATAAATACCCGAACAGTTATCCTTTTTACAAACCACCGCCACAGCGATTACTCACATGACCTCTAAGATTTTTACAATGCTATGATGGGGACAGGCCCCGCCATACCACGAATGTATAAGAATCTGCTGACTGTGGTAACAGACCAAAAGATAAGCCTCCGAAGGAAAGGAGCTTCAATCTGAAAGGTGATCCTAAGCGGGATCGGATAACGATGTACCTTTTACTGCGGCATGACGCGGCCCTCAAGGAGGTCGATAACAGTACCAAGTATGTGAAAGCGTAAATCACGTAAATGAAATCATAATAGTCTATATAAAGCAGGAGACATGTATGATAACCAAACTACAGTTCACAACATAGAAGCAGTCATGTCAAGTCAGGGACTCACGCCCTCAAAGTCATCCCTCATGCCCGTGGAACTTCTTCCTCACTGCCGGCAGTCTAGGTACAAATCATGTGATACGTATAACAGGTCTCGGCCCATCTTATGGACCCAATATAGAAACGTGTGGAATACATTCCCGGATGAACCGGTAGTCAGTGAAATACATTCCCGGATGAACCGATAGTCAGTGATATACATTCGGATGAGCCGGTCGAGTGAAATACATTCCGGATGAGCCGTAATCAAGTGAAATACATTCCGGATGAACCGTAATCAAGTGAAATACATTCCCGGATGACCGGTAATCAAGTGAAATACATTCGGATGACGTGTAATCAAGTGAAATACATTCGGATGACCCGTAATCAAGTGAAATACATTCCGGATGAGCCGTAGTCGAGTAGAACACGATTTGCACAACAAGGCTATCACACGTAACATGGTCAAGTTTCATAACAACAAGCATAAGCAAGTTACACACGACTCAAGGTACTTTCATTTTATGTCAAAGTCCGGATTTTAACCTTAAAGTACTACGTCCGTTAAATTCCTTTTAAGATCCATTTCTTTTACAAAGGTCACCCGATACCCGTAGTATAAAATTTGAGTGACTAACATTGTTAAGTAAACCAAAATGCTTTCCTTTGTAAAATCAAGTAACAACCTTATTAAGCGAAGGAGTTAGAGAGAAGTTTCTCTCACTAAGAAAACGCTCTCAACGTTTCCCTTAGTTGCTCCTTAGGTTTCTTCCTCTTCTTCCCCCCCCCCCCCCTTAGTTTTTTCGTTTGACTCATTATGGTTTGATTGTTATTGTCCACAATATGAAAAAGTCTAAACGTTACACACGTTCTAGCAATGATTCGGGAGGTTCAGCGGTTCACGCAAAGCTAGAACAAAGAAGAAGAAAAAGAATGGCGATAGTCCAACAATTGCAGGAAAATCTTATTAAGCAATCTCGGACCCTTCTGTGTTGGTTCATGTTACTCCAGACTCGCGCTTTCCTTTAGAAAATGTAGTAGATGATTCTATGCTACAAAGGATACATGAATGGGGCAAAAATATCGAAATTGAAAGCTTGGATATTAGTGAGTTTGAAGGCAGAACTTAGAGCGGGACCATTGACGCCACAATGCTACTATGGTGGTCGATCATTCCACGGGCCAATTTGTTGGTAAAGGGTTCATTTCGGAAGAACTAGACAGTCCTCCGGCATTAGTACCCGACACTACAGAAATTCTCTCGAGGTTTCTTTGGAAAAGGGTTGAAATCTGGGCGAACATTGCAATTGGTGAAGCGAGACACGATGGCATTCTCGGGTCTAAAAGGTCGGGCGTGGGTCAAAGGTTCTTGGCGGGTCGTGCGAGGTTCATGGGTCCAAGAGTAATCATGTCTTGTTTGATTCAAGTCGATTGAAAGCATTGATGGTACTTCTATCCCCGAAGTTCAACGCGGATGTCAAGAGAGCAAACTTCAATGCCCGGAAGCGATGGGACTACTCCATTACGGGTCGGGTCTTGGGTCGAAGGCTAAGGCGGGTCACGAGGATAACAATGATACTAGGAATATGCACTCTATGCAAGGATCAAGATCGGATGTGGAATACGAAGGGTTTCTAGCCCCGAGGTTTGAACGTCACAATTGAAGGAGCCGAGGCGTCAAACTTTAATCGCGGGTATCAAGTTTACACTCCCAACCGGGCCTTAATGATGGTCGATTTCCAAGGCGGGCAGGGGATAACCTAGGGACATTAACTACCCCGTTTTACAAGGAGCTAAGTCAATGGTGGGTTCAACGTTTTGATTGAGGAGTCTTAGGCGTCGCGCATTTATGAGGCGTACCCGGCGACTCTCATTACTCAGGTTCTTTATGATGGTATTAGTTCCAAGACGGATCGGGGATAATCTAGGGCATTGACTACTCACGTTACGAAGAGCCAAGTCAATTGTGAGAAACAAAGCTATTTCTTTGTCGAGAGCCTAGGAACTCCACGAGGCCGAGGGTCGGCATTGAATGTGGCGGGTATCAATGACTCTCTACTAACTCGGGACTTTATGATGGTCTTGGTTCCAAGACGAATCGAGAGGACAATCTAGGGCATTGACTACTCACGTTACGAAGAGCCAAGTCAATTGTAAGAAACAAAGCTATTTCTATGTCGAGGAGCCTAGGAACTCCATAACCATCAATGATGCAAGAGTCGAGTCAACATTGAATGAGACGGCATTCAAAGTGCCTTCTCGTGATTCAAGTCAACAACCCCGTTTCTTTAAGTGTCACCAATGAAGCCTTCCCTACTTTAGCTAGTTTGCTAAGTGGAGCCAATCTCAAGAATCACAACACTCATTTCGTCTTTAACACTTCCTCGGATTCGGTAGAGTCCTAAACTTCCCCTCTCTCATCTAATACCACTTCACTACTTCCTGAATTTCACAACACCACACCCCTTCTATCTCCTCTTCCTTCTATTCCTTACGAAACCAACACAAATTCCTACCTCCCAAATGGCACGCAAATCATCTCTTCTATTGCGGGCCCAAGCTCACTCCCTTCTACCCTCCCCTCCGCCTATACCTCCGGATATACCTCCCAATGATTTACACACTAATGCACCTTCTAAACCACATCATTTCCTACCACGGCCACAACTCACAACAATCTTCCCCAAACCATGGCAAAGGTCCCTTCCTCAAAAAGACTTATCTTTGAGTCTTTGCGGGAACTAGGATTGAGGCAAAAGGTATGAAGTTACAATTTATTGAACAACAAGGAGGAAGTAAATATAGATCTTGAGGATGAAGTTCCTTTCATAGAAACTTGGGGCTATTGCCTAATAGGTTGCTTCACGGGTCCTTTCGGAAGAGAAGCGTGAATACGATTGTGAAAGGATGGGAGTTAAATGTCGTATTATACCATATGGCAAAGGTGGGCGATGTTCAAATTCATGACGGAGGAAGAGCGCACTAATGTACTTCACGGAGGCCCTTATATGGTCTACGGGAAAACCATGATGCTCAAGGCTATCAATAAAGGAGTTCTTATAACGGATGATTTGTTTATGGACATTCTATTTGGGTCACTTTCCGGACATTCCCTTCTATTTGGAGTGCAACGGGCCTTAGTAAGATTGCTTCACGTGTAGGAAAACCTCTTTACACCGACAATATACTAAGGAAAGGTCTAAAATGAACTATGCAAGAGTTACAGTGGAAGTGGATGTTAGCAAGGAGCCGATAATGGACTTTGTCGTCAATCTCCCGATAACGAAGTATACTCAAAGGGTAAACTATGAGAATTACCTGACTTTTGCTATCATTGTGCGGCTTTTGGACACAACCACTTGAAGTGTAGGAAGGCGAGGATGATGTCAACATTGAAGAAGCTCCAATAACATGCAATCGAGGTCCCCTAACAACGGGGATGATTCTATTCATTTGAAGGTCAACAAAGTGCGGGTGGAACCAACCCTCCTCATCCACCAACTTCTCAACATCCCGTAGATGCTGATAACTTGATGGACATTGAAGAAAGCGTGCACACAACACCTCCGTATGCGGAAGCTTGGGAGAAGTATCACGTGCGCGGGTCCTCCGGTTTGGGTCATTACGGCCCACCATGTTTGCGGGATTCTCTAGCAAAGTCCTCACCGCCTAATTCTCACAATGGCGTTACACAACATGTTAGGATGAGGGTGAGTCAAAACATTCTGATTACGAGATGCCTATGAACCCGCCACCTTCATTGGATGAAGTTACATTCAGCGGTGCTACGGAAAAGGCTCGACTTGTGTCAAGTAACGTTAACTTTGAGCGTGGGAACATAGCTTGGTACACAAGTTATGGCTTCCAGCAACAAAGATGATGGATGGCAGGAGGTTTTGTCCAAAAAGAATGGGCCGAAAAGCAGTGGGAAAGCGAAGGCAGCTAAACGCGGAGGTGCTGATAAAACCTCCTTTGTTTCCTAATGAAAATACTTTGTTGGAATGTCCGTGGTCTTTGCGGACAAAGGGATAGAACTGCCACGCAAGCTCTAGTGTGTAGTATCACAAAGCGGCATGATGCGGCTATGATTTGTCTATTGGAAACTAAGCTATCTCAACCAAGGATGAGTCTTTCTCTACTCAAAGATTCAAAGCATGGAAGTTTTGCTCAAATTTGGAATTCATTAGTGGCGGTAGAATGCTATTACTTTGGGATCCATCCAGGGTTTGTTGCGAAGTGCTTGGTATGGACTCTCAAAGATATCCATGTCCAGCAAGTTGCAATATAACACAAGTGTCCTTCCTTGCCACATTTGTGTACCGGTTTATAGCATCTCGGATAGAAGGATGCTTTGGCATCACCTTTCTCACTTGGGCGTTGGCATCAATAAGCCGGATGATTATGGGAGATTTCAACACTTGCAACCCTAATGATAAGGTGGGGTCCTCCTCTCACGCCTTATGCACTTAGGGATCTTGGAGATTTCGTGAATTCTCATGGACTAGAAGACGCTCCTTCATCCGGTTCCTTCTACACTTGGACGAATGGTTCGATTTGGTCTAAGCTTGATAGAGTATTGATGAATCAAAATTGGAGTGATTTGACCTTAGAATGCAAGGCCAACTTCATGCCTATGGAGCCTGTCTCGGACCACTGTCCTGTGATAGCCACGATTATTGCATCCTATAATGTTGGGAAAGCATCTTTCAAGTTCATGAATATGTGGCTTTCTCTGACCTTTGAGAACATTATGACTTCATGTTGGAGACAAGACATATGGGTCTTGCTCGATTCGTCCTTGCCTCCAAATTGAAAGCCTGAAGCAACCTTTAAGGGCTTTGAACATAAGTGACTTTGGAGTATCGAACAAAGAGCAAAGGGGCAAACATAGAGTTCAAGGAGGCTATCAATGCACACATGGAAAATCCCTTTGATGAGGAGCTTAAAGCCAAGGTTAAGTCCTCAAGAGCTAGAGCAAACACCTTCTTTGGAAGCTGAAAGACACTTCATAAGGCAGAAGTCAAGACAGAAGCACTTGATTGGAAGTGATAGATGTTCCAAATACTTTCATAGTTTGATCAAAAGGAGTAATGTCAGGAACTCCATTAACTTTCTTATTAAAGCTAATGGTACTATCACTACATCACCAGAAGAAGTCAGGAAATTGCTTGTTGAATTTTACAAAGATCTATTAGGTACTTCCCGACCCACTACCAACTTTGATCCTGATGTGTTCAACTATGGCCCAAAGCTGAGTGAAGAGGCGAGATTACAGCTTTTGCATTTCATCACCCCAAAGGAGATTTGGGAAGCACTCTCTGATATAGGCAATGACAAGGCACTGACCAGGATGGTTATCGGCCTTCTTCAGAATAGATGGAAAGATGTAGGCCATGATGTTGTAAGATGTGTCGAGAGTTCTTCTCTCATGGAGTTCTTTTGAAGCGAGTTAATCATACCATCATTACCTCGCTACCAAAAAGCGACCATGATCCCAAGGTAAATGATTTCAGGCCCATCGGATTGACTAATGTGATCTATAAGATCATCACAAAGATTCTAGCTAACAGAATGGCATTGATCCTTCCTTCTCTCATTGACAAATCCCAAGGGGCTTTTGTGAAAGGAAGAAACATGATGGACAACGTATATGTGGCACAAGAGCTTGTGAGAGGATTTAATGAGCGAGTCTCACCAAGATGTATGTTTATGGTGGACCTTCGTAAAGCATTACGTCTGATCTCTTGGAGCTTCGCCGAATTGGTACTAAGAAGTCTAAAATTTCGACAGTTACAAGATGGATCATGGAATGTGTTAGCTCAACCTCCTTCTCCCTTTCTATCAATGGTGATCTACATGGATACTTCAAAGGAAAGCGTGGCCTAAGACAAGGTGATCCTATGTCCCCTACTCTCTTTATCTTGTGCATGGAATACCTCTCAATTTGCTTAAAATGAAGGCTGAGGCAAGAGCTTTCTCATATTTTCCAAAGTGTAAGAAATTGGGCATTACTCATCTTGCATTCGCGGATGACCTCATGCTTTTTGCCAAAGGAGATATATCTTCAGTTGGGATTCTTATGGATTATGCGGAAGAGTTGGAGGCTGCCTGGGATTAACTCTTAACCCGCTAAATCCTCTGTCTACTTAGCGGGAATGCATTCTGATTCGGGACTTGATATTGACGAGTGGGTTTCGCCATTGGTAGCTTTCCTCACGATACTTGGGGATCCCTTTGTCCCTATTTCAGTCTCGGTGGATCAATTTGCCCCGTTCACTAGTGCTATTTCGAATTACATTCAGAAATGGGGCACGCACTCTTATCTTTGGTAGTGGAACTAATCGGTCGGTCGTCGAGGGTTGAGAGCTTTTGGTTAGGGCACTTCCTATCGGCCACTATTATCAACAAGGTAAGGTCCGCTTGTATTCAATTCTTATGGAAACCACCAAGAGTTTCTTGGGATATCATTTGCCTGCCTCAACCGAAGGTGGCTTGGGTCTTATGAACATCAAGGAATGGAATCATGCCTGCTATCCGGGGCGATTTGGCAAACTCACGGAAGCGATTCTATATGGGTCGATGGATCAATAGCCACTATTTGAGAGATATTACAATTTGGGACTATGAAGTGCGTCTAGGGACTCCTTTATTCAAAAAGATTTGTGGGATTCGCGACAAATTTGTTTCTATCTTTGGTAGCCATGGTGATGCTATTGTGACTTTACAAAATGTTGTGCCAACGGTATATTTGATTCAAGCCTCGTATATGATATCTTGCACTCATGAAGCTAAAAAGCCTTGGATGTCACAAATTTGGAAAGGATTCATTCCTCCCAAATTCTCTTTTACTATGTGGCTAAAGTGCAGGAAGCGGTTAGCTACAAAGGATACTCTATCATTTCTCAACTTGGAGGATAAATCTTGCGGATTCTGCAAGCAAGCTAATGAAACAAGGGAACACCTCTTCTTTGACTGCCCCTTTACACACATGATTTGGAAGAGCATAAAAGATTGGTTGGGTATTAGAAGAGAGATGACAAGCTGAAAGCTCCTTAAATGGATTAAGAAAGAACACCGGGACAAGCATCCAGAGCAAAGCTATTTTGCTTACTTTTGCATAATGGTTTATGAGATTTGGAGGGCAAGAAACACAATGCTCTTTGAAGGCACTGAGCTTTGCCGAGAAGAGGTCATTCTGAGAATCAAAACAACATCTTATAGAGTTCTCTATGATTTTATCCTCTTGTAGTGGCACCTTTTGAGTGACCACCCTCCCTCTATCTCTTCTTGTTTGCATTACGTTGAGGCTTGAGATACCTCAACGACTGATTGTAGCCACTTCCTTTTCGTTATTAGTAATAATATTTGCATTTACCTAAAAAAAAAAAAAAAAAAGTAACAACCTTATTTTCCAAACGTTCAAGTTTGCCTAATTTCGAATGCTCAAGTTTCTCATTTTAGAAAAAGGTTTCGTAGTTCATAGTTTTAAATCCTTTAAAACATAATTCTCCTTTAAACGTTTTGAGAAACCTATGTCTTATAAGTGAGTAGGTTATTCTTGTTTATAATCAATCTTATTAGCGACCATGATCTAGAAATGTCATTTTGTCTCATCTTAGCTTCTATGCGGATGGAAGTTTCTACCGGTTTTAATAATACTAAATCTGTCCAAAACATTTCCTTTTATTAACTGCGATGGTTTGTCGATACATACGATTTCCAAATCAAAAACATTTTAAGCCGTTATACCTAACTTCCCATAAAGCTAGTATAACTCTTAAGTTTCAAAAACCAAGTATTACTTCTTCTCTCAAAATGATTCAAAAATCTTTTGAAATACTTCAAGTTCTTTATTATCACATAGCCACCCGATTATAGTTCAAATCGGTTACCTCTTAAAAACCACAAGTACTTTCTTACCTCATAAAGTTATAACCAACTTCCCAAAGCCGTTATAACACTTTATGTTTCAAATCAATCAAATACATTAAACATATGTGCGTCACCGTACTACATAGTTATACACATATCATGCTAGAACAGATAGGAAGAGGTTCACATACCTCGCGACGATTATCGACTAATAGCAAAGCGCTCCAAGTACCTCAAACCGTCGGCTACACTCTCGATCAAGCGATCACTCCACACGTAGTACTACAACCTATAGAGGCCACAGCGCCTATTAATATCTTTAGATCGGCGTAGAATATTCTACGAAAATTAGCGGCACCTCCCGCATGGCGTAAATCTCCTCTGTCGAGGCGGCTGAAGCCAACCGGGGTTAACACGCCTAACCAGGGCGTGTACAATTCTACTACGGTAATGTTACACAAGTCTCCGTAATGTCTGATCTATGTAATTCTGATTCGATTCTCTTCTTTAAATTCGGGCTTAAGTCGCAAGACATTGCGTAAGTATTATTCAGCTTAAGTCAAAAGACATTGCCGCACAACTATGTTCAGTTCTATATATAGTATACTTAACTATATACTCTCTGACATGTAATTTCCAATTACAAGGTCAGAATGTTTACCTCGATAAGCCCAAATTATCCGAGTTTAAATGTCGATCTGAACAACGTTTAGCTCTACTCGGGCGCTCAATCCGTTCAACCAACCCTTAGAAGTTCTAACCAACTTCTACTTATGACTTCAACTACGGGTGAAGATTTACTTAGGGTTTCGTTTTTGTGGTGAGGAAGTATAATAGTATTTTAGGCTTTTGTAAAAGTGTAACCTTGGGAATACTACAAGGTATTTGGGCCAAGGTATTTGGGTATTATAACAATACTTGGAAGTATTTCTATACCACAAAGGGGGTATTTATACGAGACAACTAGGCTGGGGTACCCGTGGCAAAACACCAAGGGAGGAGGTGGCTCTCGGCCCAAGGGCTCTCAAAGGGGAGGGGGTGTGGTGGACCAGCTCAAGGGAGAGGAGTATTTTGAGACTTAGTTAGATTGCTCAAGTTTTGGATGAAGAAAGTCTTCAACTAGAGGGTATTTATAGGTCAGTGAAGGCCAACCAATGGCGAATCCGTCCAAGTGTTAGGCAAGTGTAAGGTCAAGATTAAGCCATGTGCAACCTTATCCATCTACCCAAAATATCCTACCAACTCCTTGACCAAAACAATGCACAAAAAGCGTGCCAACTCTCCCATTTCGTCCGTCTCTCTTCCAATTAGGGTGACAAGTGTAAGCCTCTCGTTGGTCCAAAATGTTCGTCTCTCGGAAAAATCCGCAAAATTATAAATGACATAGCGAAATTTTCCCTACGAAGTGTGGAAAGCGTTTCGTCAAAAACGACTCTGTCGGGTGTTGTGTACAAATTTCGAAACTAGCCAACTTTAAGGCTCAAATTATAATACGTACGTGCTCACGTACATACTCTGGAAATACGGGGTATAACATTCTCCCCTCCTTAGAAACATTCGTCCCGAATGTTCCTTCTCAAGACGGATAACGATAAAGTTCTTCTAATAAGTTGCCAACGCCACAACTGGCCACGAAACAACACATGCCCGCAAATACTTATATCCAGTCGAGAAACACCTCTAACATCACAAACTTTTGTCACTTTGCCGCGAGGTTCTAGTGTCACTCCGGCGACCCAACAAATGGTGCCGGACTGCATGCGATTCCTGAGGTCTAAAATATACATCCTTCGCACCTTCTCCCTTTACAAGAAATGATCATATCTATGCTCGCAATACATGCTCGCCTCTACCCTTACTCGTCGTACTCTTCTCGAACTCTTGAACTCTTCCGATATCGTATTACACTTGATCATCGCCAGTTCTCCAAACCTTGGAGTCACCACCTCAACTTGGTTATCTTACTAGCCTCGATCTTCCTTAAGGCCACTTAGGCCTTCACGATCCGCTCGGTCGAACATATCCACGAACTCATACGATGGTCATCTAAACTTGGGCCTAGCACCCCGTGACCCTACCGCTGTGGGACCACCCGTGCCGACCCACTCATTCCGAGCTACGGGTTGACACGCGCACGTCCTCACCCGAGCCTGCATCACGCCGACTCTCTCGTTTCTCGTCCGAACAACCTTGCTAAATCACATCATGAAAGATACCACTTTCATTTACCCAACCAGAGACTTATCACCTGATATATTCTAGGCATAAAATGCACTTTGACAAGGATCACTCAAAATCTTGTACTCAAGCGGCCTTACATCTAAGGTCTCAATTGTAATATTCTAAGGTTCATCATTTTCTCACCTCAAGCTTACCTTTTTCCCCAACCGGGTTCTAAATCACATTTTAGCACAAAGCTATCCGAACATAACACTTAACACATTAACATAACATCAAAACATACAAGCCTCTACATGGTTAAGGATATACAGAAGCTACCGCTCACTCTAATCATAAATGCACTGCAGTAGCATGTAATAGAAGGAGATGAACACGCCATCGATCCGAGGCTGCGCCAAGCGGTACCTCTCTATAACCAGTCTCGTCGCATGTAGCCTGGCGGTAGCGTGAAACAAGCACGATAAAAAGAAGCGACATTTCGGGATGATGTTTGCCACATCGTGCCGAGAGGGACGTGAATCCTGGCGGCTAGCACTCACTTAAACACGTGAACGAAGCCACAGCTCGACCGGCTCGAATACCGACGACGAAGGCGCGGAGGACCACTTTGTCTTGGCGGAGGTACATAACTAGGCTGGCTTGGCGGTCGCCTCGAAAGTTACCAAAGGACCTGTTGTTCGGCCTCTTACGCTCATCTCGGTCATTCGTCGACCTCTCCGTGCCTCACATCCTAGTGCATGAGCTTGCGTGCGGGCAATGTCCATGCGGTGAAGTGCTACCGTACAAGCCTCTGCCAAGTAATCGTCGGCCGGTGGCGTAGCGGTGTACTCTGTCCTCCATATCCGCTACTCTGGCGGGAACATACCGAGCTAATGGTCGAACTCCACATTGTACTCTCTAACCGTCGCGTCACGCCTCAGCGTCGAGAATGCCGGCCCGAGCCCTCACCATACATGGAGGCAAGAAATGCAGAAATGCCCTCGAGAACTCGTCCCAAAGCTTTGGAAGTGCATGCTCTTCCGGGACAGCTCGCGAATCAAACCGATCAGCTGCGGTATCACGCGGTGATGCGAACAATACCACCGACTACGCCTGCGAGGCTCGATCACTCTCATGATCATTGTAGCTGTCGGATAAACTCACGAGGGTCGTCTCGGCTCTCGATCCATAGAACATGGAGGCTCTGACTCGGGAAGTCCGTAGCCTGCTGCGCTCGAGGGTGAACTACGGTCTTCTTGGGTGCAGGCTGCTGCATCGGCCTATCCTCATATCTGCCACGACCACGGCGATGGCGCCATCTCCTTGTACCCCATCTCATCGGCTCGGTGTGGGGCCGAGGCTCAGTCTTGTAGTCTCGGCGGCCCAACTTTGCGACTCTAAGCTTCTTTGGTCTTTGTGGCGTCGCGAAACCGCCGTCGAATCTTGTCTCAGTCTTGGGGCTGCGCCCTCGTACTCCTCTGTATCTCACTACGACTCCTCATTGCCTTGCCCATCCGGGCTGGGTTGCCTTCTGCGGAGGCATAAGCGGTAAGGAAAGGAATCGTCGGAGGTCGATTTATCCACTGACTACAGGCGCGATCTCGGAATGAGAAGAATGAAACCAATCCTAAATGTCCTGCGACCTCACGATTATAGATGTGGTGCACAACACCGATAATCAAGACTCTACTAGACACGGTCTGTAGACACTTTCGAGGACTAAGCGCTCGATACCACTTTTTATAATACATCTTATTAGCGACCGTGATCTAGGAAATGTCATTTTGTCTCATCTTAGCTTCTATGCGGATGGAAGTTTCTCTTGGTTTAATAATACTAAATCTGTCCAAAACATTTCCTTTTATTATTCTGCGGTGGTTTGTCGATACACCTTACGATTTAAATCGGTAAAACATTTTAAGTAGTTATACCTAACTTCCCATAAAGCTAGTATAACTCTTAAGTTTCCAAAACCAAGTATTACTTCTTCTCTCAAAATGATTCAAAAATCTTTTGAAATACTTCAAGTTCTTTATTATCACATAGCTTGACCGGTTATAGTTCAAATCGGTTACCTCTTAAAACCACAAGTACTTTCTTACCTACGTAAAGTTTGTTATAACCAACTTCCCATAAAGCGTTATAACACTTTATGTTTCAAATCAATCAAATACATTAAACATATGTAAGTCTCGTACTACATAGTTATACACGTATCATGCTAGAACGGATAGGAAGAGGTTCACATACCGCGGCGATTATCGACTAATAGCAAAAGCGCTCCAGTACCTCAAACCGTCGGCTACACTCGGTCAAGCGGTCACTCCACACGTAGTACTACAACCTATAGAGGCCACGGCGCTATTAATATCTTTAGACCCCGGCGTAGAATATTCTCTGAGAAAATTCGGCGACACCTCCCGCACGCGAGTAAATCTCCTCTATCGGTGGCTACCAAGCCAACGAGGGGGGCACACGTCTAACCGGCGTGTACAATTCTACTACGGTAATGTTACACAAGTCTCTTATGTCTGATCCTATGTAATTCTGATTCGGTTCTCTTCTTTAAATTGGGCTTAAGTCGCGAGACATTGCAGTAAGTATTATTCGGGCTTAAGTCAAAGACATTGCCGCACAACTATGTTCAGTTCTATATATAGTATACTTAACTATATACTCTACAACATGTAATTTCCAATTACAACGAAGGTCAAGAATGTTTACCTCGATAAGCCCAAAATTATCCAGGAGTTAATATGTCGATCTGAACAACGTTTAGCTCTACTCAGGCGCTCGATCCGTTCAACCAACCCTTAGAAGTTCTAACCAACTTCTGCTTATGACTTCAACTACGGGTGAAGATTTACTTAGGGTTTCGTTTTGTGGTGAGGAAGTATAATAGTATTTTAGGCTTTTGTAAAAGTGTAACCTTGGGAATACTACAAGGTATTTGGGCAGGTATTTGGGCATTATAACAATACTTGGAGAGTATTTCTATACCACAGGGGTATTTATACAAGACAACTAGGCTGGGGGTACCCGGCAAACACCACAAAGGGGAGGAGGTGGCTCTCGGCGAGGGCTCTCAAGGGGAGGGGTGTGGTGGGCCAAAGCCTGAGGAGAGGGAGTATTTTGAGACTTAGTTAGATTGCTCAAGTTTTGGATGAAGAAAGTCTTCAACTAGAGGGGTATTTATAGGTCAAGTGAAGGCCAACCAATGGCGAAGATCCGTCAAGTGTTAGGCAAGTGTAAGGTCAAGATTAAGCCATGTGACCTTATCCATCTACCCAAAATATCCTACCGACTCCTTGACCAAAAACAATGCACAAAAAGCGTGCCAACTCTCCCATTTCGTCCGTCCACTCCTTTGATTAGAGGTGACAAGTGTAAGCCCTCGTTGGTCAAAATGTTTAAATCTCTGGAAAAATCCATAAAAATTATAAATGACATAGCCGGAATTTTCCCACTCTGGCGAGAAACGTTTAGTCAAGCGACTCTGTCGGGTGTTGTGTACAAATTTCGAAACTAGCCAACTTTAAGGCTCAAATTATAATACGTCTGCTCGCGTACATACTGCGGAAATCACGGTATAACAGTCAATGATCCGAAATTGAGTCTCCCATCTGCACCACCCTTGGTGGACAATTCCTCATAAAATGGCCTGCTGTCGCAAGCATAAATTTGTCAGTAGTGCGACACTCCCGAATGATACCTACCTACAACATGTACCTCTGGCCAGGTGGGGTGGCCTCCTCAGCTAACACCCTTAGTACTCAGAGATCACGAATCGCGATGCGGTAGGTGAGTCCTCTTGCATCCCTCCTGCTAGGACACCGCTTTCGACACGTAGCCACGGTAGCGGGTAAAACAAGTACCAACTAAAAAGCGACATTCCCGGGGTGGCGTCATCACCATGTGAACACTGGAAAAAAGCGAATCCGGTGTTGGAACTCGTGTGTTGTGAGCGGGAAGCCACGGAGTTACGTCGACTCTGCGTACCGAGCGTCACGAAGTGCGTGGAGGACCACTGCGCCTTTGGTGCATATCTAATCTCTTTGAGGCGTTTGCTTGAAAGTTACCAAAGGATCTTGCCGTCGGACCTCTTGGTATCGCTTTATTAATCTGTCGATCTCTACGTTTCTCGGCGGTGCGCATAAGCCGTCTGTGCCATGCTCAAGCTTTGACCCGCTATTCTTGCACAATCCTCTCTTAGATAGTCATCATGACCATGATAAATCGATCACATCATATACTCTCTGGTATCGTCTAGCTAATGTGGTCGTCTCTGCTGCAATCTATACTTTACGCTCTTGGTGCGTGGAAATGAAGGTTCAAATATCATGGCGCGATAGGAGCCGATGCCGCCGTGCTAAACTCTATTGGGCTAGCGGCGTGGCAGAACTCCCGAATGAAGCACTACCTAGGTGATGATTGGGCTGTGCCTCGTAACCCTACTCTGCTACTCGCGGCCCATTTTGCCTTGCCATACGGGCGGGTTGCCTTCAGCGGAGGCATAGCGGTAAGGGAAGAAATCGTTAGAGGGTCAACTTATAACACGGCTCTAAGGCGCGATCTCGAGTGAGAAGAATGAAACCAATCCTAAATATCCTATAGCCTCACGATTATTGGTGTGGTGCGCGACAGCGGATGTCGAACTGCTGAATCTGATGCGTAGACACTTTAGAAGATCGCGCTCACGATACCACTTTTGTCACGACCGAACCGGGCGTGGTAGTGCCTACGAGCACCTGGTGATACAACATCCAATAATCGGTCGGAATATAAAACATGACATAATATAATATGAATGAGAAAACAGTTTAACTGAGAAAGATTGCCTTTCGGCGTATATATATAAAAACAAAACATGAATCCGAACAGTTACATCCCTTTTACAAATTCTGCCCACAACAGTACTACAGACCTCTAAGAATGATACGACAACAATGGCGGGACAGGGCCCCGCCATATCCTGAATGTAAGTACTGCTACGACGGGGACTATACGTGATAAGCCTCGGAGAAAGCGGAGCTTCCCAAACATTGGTGTGACCACATGGCGAGGATCAGCGGCGGTGTACCTCTACTGCGGCATGAGCGGCCCGAAGGAGAGTCGATCTGCGGTACCAAGTATGTGAAGCGTAAAGTACTTTAAATGAAATCAAAGTATTTAAAACCATTTGCAAATACAATTAGTTCAATTTGCACATAGTGCCATATCACAAACAAGAGCAATAATAGGTAAAGCGTAGGTCTTTCCTAGGCGCGAATGATCGAAGCAAGGCCAATCGCCCATAGTATCATTATGCATGCCTAACCACGGACTCCCGCGATCGCATGGGTCACACATAGACCCGCGTGAGGTATTCCTCGCATCGGGGTAGCTAACCCCGGTACCTCACGGACTCCGCGATCGCGCATAGTCTCAATAGACGCGCATAGTCACACGGACCGCGTAGGGCATCCCGCGTCGGGATAAAATACCCGAATGATCAACCACGGAACTCCGCGACTCGCGTAGTCACGCGGACCGCATAGGCGTATAGACCGCGTCAAGGTGTGCAAGCCCTCGGTATAACAAGTCGAGGGTATGTGATATAATAACATAACGACTTATCGTTAAACAACATAAGCCTGACAAAGGGGAACCCCTTTGCAAACATCACGAATACTAACACCGTAGCATCCTAACATGTTTACTTATCAAATCAACAAGAAAGTATTACAAGGCTATCACAAACCAACACAATCAAGTTATTCACACAAGGTACTTTCTACTTTATGTTAACAATTTGGGTTTATCCCCAAAGTACTTCATACATTAACTCTTTTAAAGATCCGTTTCTTTCAAAAAGTCACACAATACCATGATATAAAAATAGAGTGACTATCCTTTTAAGTAAACCAAAACACTTCCTTTGTAAATCAAGTAACAACATTATTTTCCAAGCGTTCAAGTTTGCCTAATTCCAAATGCTTAAGTTTCTCATTTTGAAAGGTTTCGTAGTTCATAGTTTTTAATCACTTAATGATATAGTTCTCCTTTAAAACAATTTGAGATACATATGCCTTATATGTGAGTAGGTTATTCTTGTTCATAATCAATCTTATTTAGCGATCATGATCTAGGAAATGTAATATCATCTCATCTTAGCTTCATGCGGATGGAGGTTTCTCTTGGTTTTAATAATACTTAATTAGTCAATACATTTCCACTTATTAGCAGCTGCGGTGGTTTGTTCGATACTTCTTACGATTTCGAAATCGGTAAAACATTATTCCTTTTAAAAAACCAAGTACTCATTACTCACGAATGAGGTTTCACACTTTTAACAAAATTGATTAATTCAATTAAGTCAAGTCTCTTATCTTTTAAGATCAAGTCTCTTAACTTCTTAAATCAATAAACCATTCTTTTTACCTTCTTAAGTCGTTATACCTAACTTCCCATAAAGCTAGTATAACTTTTAAGTTTTAAAACCAAGTACTACTCTTCTTTCAAAAGGTTTCTTAATCCTCTTTAAATACTTCATGATTCTTATTATTGGGCTTAAGTCAAAGACATTGCCGTAATTATTATTCGATTAACACACGTCGTCTACGTACTATATATATATTTTAAAATATCATGCTCAAAGTATAGGAAGAATCACGTACCTCGCGACGATTATCGACTATTAGCAAAAGCGCTCCGGCTATAACGCTAGCCTCGTCCACCTTTCAAGTAGTACATCTTACTCGCGGATCAATCAATCTATAAAGGGTTATACAAGTCTATCGATGCCTAGACTACTCTTGTAGAATATTCTTACGATGTGATTCGGTTCAAGTCTGATACGTAATATCCTTCATTATAGTTCAATTCTCTTCTATGAATCTTATATTCAATTCTATACAACTACGTTATGTAATTTCCAATTACAATAGAAGGATAGGATTATTTACCTCGGTATGCCCAAAATTATCCAAGTTTAATGTCGATCACGAGCAACGTTTAGCTCTATAAGATTGCTCCAACGCTCCAAACATCCTTAGAAGTTCTACATGACTTCTTAATACTCGACCAACTATGGAGATTTTCCTTAGGGTTTCGTTTTTGCGACTGAAGGGAAGTATAATAGTATTTCTGGGCTTTTAGTATAAGTGTAACCTTGGAATACTACAAGGTATTTTGGAATAGTAACAATACTTGGAGAGTATTTCTACCAGAGGGGGTGTATTTCTGAAAACAACTCAAGGTAGGGGTACCCCTCGGCGAGGCCAGCAGGAGGGGTGTACCCCTCTGCGAGGAGCACTTCTCGAAGGGGAGGGTGCTCTCGGCTGGAAATCTCTCGAGAGAGGGGAAGGGATTTCAAGACTTAGGGATTTTGTGGATGAATAAGTCTTCACAAAGGGGTATTTATAGGAAATCAATGGCGAGATCATGCCAAGTAGTAGGCAAGTGTAGGGTGAGGATTCATCCGTGTGTACCTTATCCAGCTACCACACAAAAATATCACAAATATCTACCAACTCTTGACTTCCAATCGTCCGACTTGCAGTCCTTCACTCCACCAACTTGAGGGTGACAAGTGTCGCCTCTCGTTGGTCAAAATATTTCGTCTCTCGGAAAAATCCGCAAAAAATATAAATGACATAGCGGAATTTTCCGCCCATGAAGATTTTGTAAAGCGTTTAGTCAAAACGATTCCTTTCGGTAGTTGTGAACAAAATTTCGGTCTAGCCTAACTTTAAGGCTTAAACTTTTATCGTGCCATGCGCGTACATACTGCGGAAATACGAGGTATAACATAAGCGTTGCTCGGGATCGACTTATAAACTTGGATAATTTTGGGCTTGTCGAGGTAATGATCTATGTCCCTATTGTAATTGGATATTACATGTTGTAGTAGTTATACTTGAGTAAATTATATTGGAAGGATGATTATAAAGTTGAGCGTATTTACATTGGATTGTATTCTGATGAACTTGTGTAGTATTATTGTGAAGCGATTTGAACACGTCAGGTTAGGCGTGTATTTTCCTGAGTTGTTGGCGTGGCGGGCCTTGATAGGAGAGATTTATGTGATAGCGGGGAGGTCTTTGCGAATTTTACGTAGAATAGGGAATCTTGCATTTAGAATATTCTACGAGGAGATCTAGGAGTTGATAGGCGTTTGTGGCCTTTATGAGTTGCGATACTACGAGTAGCGTATTCTACTTGAAGAGTGGAAAGCGGCTAGCGATTCTTGTCACGACCGTTCGGGGCGTGGTAGTGCCTTACCCGGGCACCCAAGTAGTCATACATCAGAGTAATCAGCGGAACATAAAAATAAGACATGAAACAACTGTAAAATAAAATACATTTTATCTGAGAGAAAGTCGCCTTTCGGCATATATATAAATACAAAGTTTGAACAGTTTAATCCTTTTACAAACCCTGCCTGCGATTACTACGGACCTCTAAGAATGTGCGACAACTATGGCGGAGACGGGGCCGCCATACCGCACTGTATGTCAGAACCTACGGATTCGGGGTAACATGCAAAAGATAAGCCTCGGAGAAGCGGGGCTTCCCAAGCCGATTTGTGATCTAGGCGGGGATCGGCGGCCGATGTACCTCTACTGCGGTATGAGCGCAGCCCTCGAAGGAAGTCGATCTGTATCACGACCGAACCGGGCCGTGTTGGTGCCTTATCCGGGCACCCAGTAGGCATACATCAGTAATCGGCGGAACATAAAACAAGGCATGAAATATCAAGAAGTGTAAAGCGATGTCTGAGAAAACTTGCCGCCCGGCATAAATATAAATCAACTTAAAGCCGACGGTTACATCCCATTACAACTCTGCCTGCGATTGCTACATACCTCTAGAATGATATGACAACAATGGCGGGACGGGGCCGCCATACCACGAATGTAAATACCTACAATGACGGGGACTATACGTGATAAGCCTCGGGAAGCGAGCTTCCCAAGCGTGACTGCGATCCTAAGGCGAGGATCAACAACGGTGTACCTCTACTGCGGCATGAGCGCGGCCCGAAGGAGTCGGTACAACGAGTACCAAGTATGTGAAGCGTAAATCACGTAAATGAAATCATAGCAATCTATATAAAGCAGGAGACATGTATGATAACCAAACTACAGTTCATGATAAATAAGCAGTCATGTAAGTCAGGGACTCACGCCCTCAGAGTCATCACTCAAATATAACTATGGGTCTCGCGCCATGCGTCAATCATGCGTGGAATACCTTCCGCCAGCTGCGATCTATGATATAAAAGTACCGAGAATACACATGAACACGGGTCCCACGTGTCATAATAAACCGTCTGAGGGGTAAATGCGAAGGCATAGCCGACTACTAACACAGTACTAACAAGGTCATAAAGCGTATCATAAGATCTGTCTAGACGCCACATGATCGAAGGCGGCCTGCGCGCGCGGTATCAAATGTGCGCGTCTAGCCTGGAACTCCGCGACTCGCGTAGGCCAACCTCGTAGGCCGCGTGAGGTATTCCTCGCGTCGGTAGCTCTCCGGCGTCGTCACGGACTCGCGATCGCGTAGCCCGTAAACGCGTGACCATAAAGGCGCACACTGAACACGGAACTCGTAGTTCCGCATAGGTCCGGGACCGCGTGAGGTATTCTCGAATCATGGTCCCCGGACCGCTGAGTCTACCCGCGTCGGAGGCGGCTTAACCCGGGATCATGTCAAGGTGAGTGGTACAATACCAACATAACGGCTGATCGTTAAACATCTTAAGCGCAATCGAGGAAAAACAATCATCGCGAATCTAACACGTAGCATCTAGCATGTTTGCTTATCAAATCAACAAGAAAGTATTACAAGGCTATCACTGACCAACCTGATCAAGTTATGCACAAGGTACTTTCTACTATATGATTAACAAGATCGGGTTTTATCCCCAAAGTACTTAATACACTAACTCTTTAAAAGTGCGCTTCTTTCTCAAAAGTTACATAATACCCGTAGTATAAAAATAGAGTGACTATCTTTTTAAGTAAATCAAAACATTACTCTTTGTAAAATCAAGTAACAACATTATTTTCCAAACGTTCAAGTTTGCCTAATTTCAATTACTCAAGTTTCTCATTTTCGAAAGGTTTCGTAGTTCATAATATTAATCACTTAATGATATAATTCTCTTTGAAAACAATTTGAGAAACATATGCCTTATATGTGAGTAGGTTATTCTTGTTTATAACAATCTTATAATGACCATGATCTAGGAAATGTAATATCATTTTGTCTCGTCTTAGCTTCATGCGGATGGGGTTTCTCTTGGTTTTAATAATACTTAAATAGTCAATACATTTCCACTTTATTAAGCTTCTTTGTGATGCATTCGATACTTATTACGATTTCAAATCGGAAAAACATTATTCCTTTTAAAAAACAAGTACTCATTACTCATGAATGAGGTTTCACCGTTTTTAACAAAATTCAGATTAATTCAATTAAGTCAAGTCTCTTATCTTTTAAGATCAAGTCTCTTAACTTCTAAAATCAGTAAACCATTCTTTTTACTTCTCTTAAGCCGTTATACCTAACTTCCCATAAAGCTAGTATAACTCTTAATCTTTTAAAACCAAGCGTTACTCTTCTTTCAAAAAGGTTTCTCAACTCTTTTGAATTACTTGAAGATTATTGGGCTTAAGTCAAAAGACATTGCCGTAATTATTATTCAGGCTTAAGTCAAAAGACATTGCCGTATTTATTATTCAGTTAACACACGTACGTCTACCGTACTATATATATTTTAAAATATCATGCTCAAGAGTATAGGAAGAATCACATACCTCGCGACGATTATCGACTAATAGCAAATAGCTCCAAAGTATTGTAGTTCAGCTAGTCTTTTCCACCCTCCGAGTAGAATACGCTACTCGCGATGATTTGACCTATAGCGGTTATACAAGTCTATCAATGACTAGACTACTCGGTAGAATAAATCTAGATACAAGATTCTACGGAAAATTGGGCGTGACTTCCTATCAGTCAAACTTCACAAGTCTCTGTAAATACGGTCTATGTAAATCTGTTCAATTCCTTCTTATATACCTTCTGGTATATAACATACTTAATTCTTATACTTGATAGTATGTAAACTCAATTACAATAGGGAGACAAGATATTTACCTCGATAAGCCCATAATTATCAAGTTTAAATGTCGATCTGAGCAACGTTTAGCTCTACTGCGGGTGCTCGACCAGCTCCAAACAACCCTTAGAAGTTCTACGCAACACTTAATACTTCAATGGCTATGAAGATTTTCCTTAGGGTTTCGGTTTGAGACAAAAGGACAAAGGTAGTATTTTAGACTCTACGTATAGAGGTAACTTTTGGAATACTACAAGGTATAAGGCTAAGGTATTTTGGTATAGTAACTATACTTGGAGTATTTTCTACCAAGAGGGGGTGTTCTCACGAGAACCACTAGGCAAGGGGTACCCTGGAGCTTACTACTAGGAGGGGTGTGTCTCGGCCACACCTGAGGAGGAGGTGACAACTCTCGGCGAGGGCCTCGCGAAAAGGGGAGGGTTTTCAAGACTTAGGAAGTGAGGAGTGGATGAAGAAAGCTTCACAAAGGGGGCTATTTATAGGGAGTTGATGGCGAATCAAGCCATGTGGGGCAAGTGGAGGGCGAGATTTGCCCAGTGCCCCTGCCTACTCCGCGAAACAAGGCCTGAAAACAAGGCACAAATCAAGCCACAATTTCATGCCCGTACGTCGTCGAGGGGCGCCCGCTTTTACCGTCACTTGAGGGTGACAAGTGTCACCCTCGTTGATCCAAAATATTACGTCTCTCGGAAAAATCCATAAAAATTAAAAATGATATAGCGAATTTTCCCTTATGAAGTTTAGTAAAGCGTTTAGTCGAACGATTCTAATCGGGTGTTGTGCACAAAATATTTTTCGTCGTACCTACTTAAAGTTCAAACTTTTCTCGTATGTCCCGGCGTCATACTCTGCGGAAAAAGCGGGGTATAACATTCTCCTCGCCGAAACATTCATCGAATGTTCATACATGTCTCAAACAAACATGCGCGGTATAGTCTTGGCTATATTTACGAAAACAATCACGCCACGCTGGCCATCAAATAACACGTGCGCAAATACTTAATCCAAGTCCACTGGAATCATCTTTAGTATAACAAGCTCCCTTTGAGGTCTAAAATATACACCCGCCGCGCCTCTTTACAAAGCGAAATGATCGCATCTGTATTCGACACGTCTTCGCCTCTCCCTTTACTCGTCATACCATACCGTACATTCGGACTCTTTCTCATGACTTACCATATTTTCCTCTTGCTTGATTTCCAAAATCCGGGTTTACTATCTCTCGACTTGGTCATCATTAGCGGGAACACTCTGGATGGATCTCGATACTTTCCGAACATAACAACCACGAAAGACTAGGCGTCTTGCCTCTAAGTCGGACGTCGATGCTAACTATAGGCAACGGCCTATTCTTCACATGATCTGAAAAGGCCCAAAGTAACTCGGGCTAAGTTTATCTGTTTTCCAAAACTCGTCACACCATAACCACGTTCTGTGAAAAAGGTATGAACCGACAATCCGAACACGCAGCGTCAGACAATCGGCCAAACAACTTACTTAGCCCTAAGGCCGTAAGGCGATATCAAAGCGAAATGGTAGCTATAAAACACTCCCTCGATAGGAGACAACAATCCTCGCATCTACCCACGAAATCAAACAACGGCGAGGCGAATGCAATCTGGAGACTCGCGAGTTCCTAACCTGCTGGTAAAACTTCGAGCGAAAATAAGCGTAACACAGGCTCCTGCGACATAAGGTGAAAGCGGGCACCTCGTGCGAGCCTTACAACCTTCTGATACAATCATCCGCGCATAATCCTCTGCGAGTAAGCGGTCGACTAAAAGACAAGATGGGCTGACCTCGTCGGCCCGACTCTTGGTCGAGCATCCACGAACTTCGTCGTTGGTTAACTAAACTTGGGCTAACACCCGCGTGATCCTACTACGGAGGGACCACCACAATGGCCCCACCGTAAAATAGGTCGGCGGGTTGACGCGCGTGGCCTCAACCCGACTCGTTCTCGCGTAAAACACTTGCTCCCGACGGAACAATCTGCTATCGAGTTCACGAAAACCTGGCGGTCTTCTTAGCTCAACTACCTCTTTCATTTCACATAACTCGGGGACTTATTATACAAATATATCTCGCGTGCTCTATGCACTCGATAAAGTCAAACACAAATGTAATCTTTTACTCAGATTGCCTTGCCTCAGAGGTCTCACGTATAAAGCTCTAAGGCTCACTTTTCCTATCCATGATCTTTTGGTTACTAACCGTGATTTCTAATCACAATTTACACAATGCTATCAGAATATAACACTTAAGGTATATAAATGCTTACATACTAATCTACAGAGGGTTAAGGATATACATGTATCTCTTGATTCACTCCCTTAGTCGTTCTAATCAAGCACCTTGCCTGGTGCGCTAGGAAGATGGCGAACTACCGCGATCTGAAGGTGAGTCCTCACTTGCATCCCTCTGCTAGGACATCCCTTTCGACCACGTGGCCACGGCGGCGCGAGTAAGACAAGTACCAATAAAAGCGACATTTTAGGGATGATGCAGCCATATTGTGAACAGGGAAAAAGCGAATCGGTTGGAACTGCGTGTAGCGTGAGCAGGAAGCTCTGGAGCTCGACCGACTCTGCTTATCCCAGCGTCTGAACTCAGTGGAGGGCGCTCTGCGGTGGATGTGCGTATCTAATCTCTTCTTTGAGGTGGTTCGCCTCGAAAGTTACCAAAGGACGCTATTTAGTTACAGCCTCTTACTGGTCCTTGGTTAACGTCGATCTCCACGTTTCTCGGCTGCGTGCATAGCGCAGTACGAGCCATGCTCGAAGCCTAAGCGAAGAATTACTCTGCGACCCTCTCTTAGATATTCATCAAGACTCGCGATGCATCGGTATACTCTCGGTAGCCAAATCCATAGCTAATGCGGTCGCCTCTTTCTGCAATCTATATTCTCCATTCGGTCGTGGGGTGAAGGTTATACTATCGTAGCGCGATGGAGCTAGCTGCTGCGTGCTAAACTCTGCTTTGGGGCTGGTGGCGTGAGAACTCCCGAATGAAACACCACGGTGATGATTGGGCACTGTGCCACAGTAACCGCTTTGTGCTCTACTCGCGGCTCCGCCATTTGTCTTGCCCTCACAGGCGGGTTGCCTTGCGGAGGCATAGCGATAAGGGAAAGAAATCGTTAGAGGTCAACTTATAACACTGACTCTAAGCCGCGATCTCGAGTGAGAAGAATGAAACGATCCTAAATATCCATAGCCTCACGATTATTGGTGTGGTGCGCGGCACGATAATCAAGACTCTACTAGATGCACGGTCTGTAGACACTTTCAGAGGATTAGCGCTCGATACCACTTTTGTCACGACCGAATCGGGCGTGGTGGTGCCTTACCGGGCACCCAGTAGACATATATCGAGTGTCGGTGAACATAAAACAAGACATGAAATATCAAGGCGTGTAAAGCGATGTCTGAGAAAACTTGCCGCCGGCGTAAATATAAACCAACTTAAAAGCGAGCGATTACATCCCATTACAACTCTGCCCCTGTGATTACTCTGGACCTCTAGAATGATATAACAACAATGGCGGGCGGGGCCGCCGTACCACTGAATGTAAATACCTCTGATGACGAGGACTATACCGTGATAAGCCTCGGAGAAGCGGAGCTTCCCCAGCTTGACTGCGATCCTAGGCGAGGATCAACAACGGTGTACCTCACTGCGGCATGAGCGGCCACGAAGAGTCGATGCAGCGGTACCAAGTATGTGGCGTAAATCACGTAAATGAAATCATAGCGATCTATATAAAGCAGGAGACATGTATGATAACTAAACTACGATTCCTGATAAATAGCGATCATGTCAAGTCGAGGACTCGCGCCCTCGAAGTCATCCTCAAATATAACTATGGGTCTCGCGCCCACATTAATCATGCGTGGAATACCTTCCAGCTGCTGGCGATCTATGATATAAAAGTACCGAGAATACACATGAACACGGGTCCACGTGTCATAATAAAACCGTCACGGGGTAAATGCGAAGGCATAGCCAGGCTACTAACACCAGCGGTACTAACAAGGTCATAAAGCGTATCATAAGATCTGTCTGACGCCACGTGATCGAAGGCGGCCTGCGCGCGTGGTATCAAATGTGCGCGTCTAGCCACTGGAACTTCCGCGACTCGCGTAGGCCAACCTCGTAGGCCGCGTGAGGTATTCCTCGCATCGAGGGTAGCTCTTACCGGCGTCGTCTGGACTCGCGATCGCGTAGCGCGTAGATCGCGCATGACCATAAAGGCGCGCTAACACGGAACTCGTAGTTCGCGCCGGTACCGGACCCGCGTAGGTATTCTCGAATCATGGTCCCGGACCGCTGAGTCTACCCCGCGTCGGAGGCGGCAACCCGGGATCGTGTCAGGTGAGTGGTACAATACCGAATTAATGGCTGATCGTTAAACAACTTAAGCGCGATCGAGGAAAAACAATCATCACAAATCTTAACTGCGTAGCATCTAGCATGTTTACTTATCAAATCAACAAGAAAGTATTACAAGGCTATCACAAACCAACCTGATCAAGTTATGCACACGTACTTTCTACTATATGATTAACAAGATCGGGTTTTATCCCCAAAGTACTTCATACACTAACTCTTTAAAAGGTGCCTTCTTTCTCAAAAGTCACATAATACGTAGTATAAAAATAGAGTGACTATCTTTTGAAGTAAATCAAAACATTACTCTTTGTAAAATCAAGTAACAACGTTCTTTTCCAAGCGTTCAAGTTTGCCTAATTTCAATTACTCGAGTTTCTCATTTTGAAAGGTTTGTAGTTCATAGTATTAATCACTTAATGATATAATTCTCTTTGAAAACAATTTGAGAAACATATGCCTTATATGTGAGTAGGTTATTCTTGTTTATAACAATCTTATAACGACCGTGATCTAGGAAATGTAATATCATTTTGTCTAAATCTTAGCACATGCGGATGGGGGTTTCTCTTGGTTTTAATAATGCTTAAATAGTCAATACATTTCCACTTTATTAAGCGGCTGTAGTGCATTCGATACTTATTACGATTTAGAAATCGGTAAAACATTATTCCTTTTAAAAAAACAAGTACTCATTACTGCGAATGAGGTTTCACACTTTAACAAAATTGATTAATTCAATTAAGTCAAGTCTCTTATCTTTTAAGATCAAGTCTCTTAACTTCTAAAATCGATAAACCATTCTTTTTACTTCTCTTAAGCGTTATACCTAACTTCCCGTAAAGCTAGTATAACTCTTAGCTTTAAAACAAGCGTTACTCTTCTTTCAAAAGGTTTCTCAACTCTTTTGAATTACTTGAATTATTAGGGCTTAAGTCAAAAGACATTGCGTAATTATTATTCGGGCTTAAGTCAAAGACATTGCGTAATTATTATTCGATTAACACACCTCGTCTACCGTACTATATATATTTTAAAATATCATGCTCGAGTATAGGAAGAATCACGTACCTCGCGACGATTATCGACTAATAGCAAATAGCTCCAATCTTGTAGTCGGCTAGTCTTTTCCACCCTCCGAGTAGAATACGCTACTCGCGATCTTGACCTATAACGGTTATACAAGTCTATCAATGACTAGACTACTTGGTAGAATAAATCTAGATACTGGTCTACGGAAAATTGGGCGTGACTTCCCACTGCAGTCAAACTTCACAAGTCTCTGTAAATCTGATCTTATGTAAATGCAGTTCAATTCCACTTCTTATATACCTTCTGGTATATAACTTATATAATTCTTATACTTGACCCGCTCTAAACAACCCTTAGAAGTTCTACGCAACTTCTACTTAATACTTCAATTTAGTATGAAGATTTTCCTTAGGGTTTCGTTTTGAGACAAAAAGGACAAAAGGTAGTATTTCTGGGCTCTACGTATAGAGGTAACTTTTGGAATACTACAAGGTATAAGGCTAATGTATTTTGGTATAGTAACAATACTTGGAGAGTATTTTCTACCAAGAGGGGGTGTTCTCACGAGAACAGCTAGGCAAGGGGTGGGGTACCCCTCGGCAGCACTGCTACGAGGGGTGTGTCTCGGCCACACCACAAGGAGGAGGAGGTGACAACTCTCGGCGAGGGCCTCGCGAAAAGGAGGGTTTTCAAGACTTAGAAAGTGAGGAGTGGATGAAGAAAGCTTACAAGGGGTGGTATATATAGGGAGTTCGATGGCGAATCAAGCCATGTGGGGCAAGTGGAGGGCGAGATTTGTCCAAGTGCCCCTGCCTACTCCACCAAACAAGGCACAAACAAGGCACAAATCAAGCCACAATTTCATGCCCATCGTCGAGGGCGCCCACTTTTGCAGTCACTTGAGGTGACAAGTGTCACCCTCTCGTTGATCCCAAAATATTCGTCTCTCGGAAAAATCCGCAAAAATTAAAAATGATATAGCGAATTTTCCGCCCATGAAGTTTAGTAAAGCGTTTAGTCGAAAAAGCGATTCTAATCAGTGTTGTGCACAAAATATTTTTCGTCCATGCCTACTTAAAGTTCAAACTTTTCTCGTGCGTCCCGGCGTACATACTGCGGAAAAAGCGGGGTATAACAACAATTATCAGTATGTGGCTGAAAATCACGTAAATGAAATCATAGTAGTCTATAACAAAGCAGGAGACATGTATGATAACAAAACTACGATTCAGAATATAAGCGATCATGTCGAGTCAGGACTCACGCCCTCAAAGTCATCACTCGAATATAACGCCTGACGGCGCGTGCCCGACATCTTACCTCGGTATAAGCATGGTCATGGAACCGTCCTAATGGAAGCATGCAGTGGGCCACCCGTCGTGTCGGTATGTCGAAAGGAAATAACAAGATAACCGTGAGAATGGAAGCATACTCGTGGGCCACCCGTCGATGTCGGTATGTCGGCCGATAACAAGATAACTCTCCAATGGAAGCATGCAGTGGGCCACCCGTCGTGTCGGTATGTCGAGGAATAACAAGATAACCGTCGAATGGAAGCATACTCGTGGGCCACCCGTCGTGTCGATGTCAAGCGACAACAAGATAACTCTCATAATGGAAGCATGCGTGGGCCACCCGTCGTGTCGGTATGTCGAGGAATAACAAGATAACCGTCGAATGGAAGCATACTCGTGGGCCACCCGTCGTGTCGGTATGTTGGCCGATAACAAGATAACTCTCCTAATGGAAGCATACGTGGGCCACCCGTCGTGTCGGTATGTCAAAGGATCGATTAGTGGAAGCATGCGTGGGCCACCCGTCGTGTCGATATGTCCATCAATCAACGGATAATGGCCTCGGCGAGAGCGGTAGCGAAATACAACATTTGCACAACAAAGGCTATCACTACAAGCGTAAGCAAGTTCAACATACTCGTGGACTTATATTTTATTACAACCAATCGGGTTTTAACCCCAGTACTACACACATTAACTCTTTAAAAGCTCGTTTCTTTACAAAAGTCACACAAATACAGTAGTATAAAAATAGAGTGACTATCTTTTTAAGTGAACCAAAACACTTCCCTTTGTAAAATCAAGTAACAACATTATTTTCCAAACGTTCAAGTTTGCCTAATGTCAAATGCTTAAGTTTCTCATTTTCGAAAGGTTTCATGGTTCATAGTTTTAATCACTTAATAATAATTCTCCTTTAAAACAATTTGAGAAACATATGCCTTATGTGTGAGTAGGTTATTCTTGTTTATAACAATTTTATTAAAACAACCATGATCTAGGAAATGTAATATCATTTTGTCTCATCTTAGCTTCTATGCAGATGGAGGTTTCTACTGGTTTTAATAATACTTAATTATTCAATACATTTCCACTTTATTAAGCTGCAGTGGTTTGTTCGATACTTATTCTGATTTCTGAGATCAGTAAAACATTATTCTTTTAAAAACCAAGTACTCATTACTCACGAATGAGGTTTCACATTTTAACAGACTTTAAAATCAATTAAGTCAACCGTTCCTTTTTATCTCTCTTAAGTCGTTATACCTAACTTCCCATAAAGCTAGTATAACTTAAGCTTTCAAAATCAAGTATTACTCTTCTTCCAAAACGGTTCTTAATTCTTTTGAAATACTTCAAGATTCTTATTATTCAGGCTTAAGTCAAAAGACATTTGTTATACCCCGTATTTCCAGAGTATGTACGTAAGGGCATACGTACTAAAGTTTAGCCTTAAAGATTAGGCATAGGACGATTTTTTTGGGCCTGACTCACAAAAGCGAATGGTTTTAGGCGAAGCGTTTTACAAAACTTGCGGCGGAAAATTCGACTAAGTCATTTATATTTTTGCGGATTTTCCAAGAGGATGAAATATTTTGGACCAGCGGGAGGTGACACTTGTCACCTCGTTGGGCAACGCGAGGAGGCCACGATTGGCAAAGTTTTGGGGCACAAAACATGGGCCATTGTTTGTGGAGTGATTTGAGGAGTAGGTTGAGGGCACTTGGGCAAATCTTGGCCTCCACTTGCCCCCACTTGGCGATCATGGCCGTTGGTTTCCCTATAAATACCCAGCTGAAGACTTATTCATCCACTCCACAAATCTCAAAGTCTTGAAATCCCTTCTCCTCCCCTTTGTGAGCTTCTCATCCTAGCCTCACCACCTCTGAGAGCCTAGCTGAAACACCCTCTCCTCTAGCCTAGTGGCTTTGTGAGCCCCACTTGGTAGAAAGTTGTCTTCCAAGTATAGCCACTATTCCAAAATACCCTAGCCCCAAATCCCTTTTAGTATTTAAGTAGAAGTTGTTGGAAACTTCTAAGGGTTCTTGGATGTTACACCCCGTAAATTCAAGGAGTTAGATAAGAACATACCAAGGAATTTAAGATGTGAAAAGTTGATAGATAAGTTGACAACATGTGTTGGACGGATTTTGAGTTTACCTTGGAGTGTTGTACCCCAGATGTTAAGAGTTTCGAGGTGTTTAAAGGCCTAATATGTAGTTCGTTAAATCTAGATCCCAACGCAATAAACCGTTCGTCGATTGGACATCGGAGTCAAAAGTTATGGAAGTTTCAAGTTTGGTGTGACGGCGACATGATTTTGATTCAGTGCAGCGCCGCGGCCGAATCTGAGGCATGGCGCGGTTGTTGATACGAAGTCGCGAGGTTGCGCCTTGGCCGCCGAATCTGAGGCATGGCGCGACATCTGAAGATTTATTTTTGGAAGTGGAAGCCTTGGCCGTGGCGAACGCAGCGCTGCCAAAGCGGGAATTTTGTGAAGTGACGAGCAGGATATTCGCTTATAACCTATGGGAGGGTGACAAGTGTCCCTCCCGTCCTTTTATCGATAAGTGGTCTATTTTGGGGCAAGTCTTGGAAGACTTGGCCATTCCATTTCATTCATTTCCAAACCCTCCTAAGAAAAACCCTCTCCCTTCTCTCTAGTTTTTGGAAGAAAACCTAGCTTTAGAGAGATTGTTGGAGCGGCGGCAAGAAGAAAAAGTGTGGGTAAACTTGTGGGTAACGCTGGTGGGCGATTTTGTGGAAGAGGTGGAAGAAAAAGGGGCTTTGTGGGCTATTCCTTAAGGTAAAAGTTTCCCTTTCTCTTGGTTATGAGCTAAATTTGTTTTATTTTAGTAGTATAGATGTGAGCACAGAAATTTGTTTTTATTTTAGTAGTTTAGAGTTGAGCCTAAAGGACATTATATTGTAGTAGTATAGAATTGAGCCTGAGGCTGTTTTATATTGTATAGATTTGGATCTTGTTGTCTTGTTAAAAACTGAAATGGGCATGTTAGCCTTAAGATTGTAATTGTTGAAGAGGTCTAGGGCTAGATGTCCTGTTAGACCTAAGAACTTGGATTTGAAAGATTTGAAAGGGGTTTAAGGTTGGTTTAGTGTGTGCCTTGACTTGATATGAAGTGTAAGGGTCTTGATTGTTTGAAGAAAAGAGTAGGAAAATCTTATTCGTTAGTAATAAGTGCTTGGTTGTTAAAGAATAAGCCCTCTTGATCTCATAAGGGCTTATAGTTGTAATTGGTTGGGTTAAAACATAAAGTGTTATAACGGCTTTATGGGAAGTTGGTTATAACCACTTTATGTAAGTAAAAGAATGTTTTGTTGATTTCAAAGGACAAGTGATTTGACTTAAATGGTGTCAAAAAGTGTGAAACCTAATTCGTGAGAAATGAATACTTGGTTTTTAAAAGAATAATGTTACAAATTTCGGAAATGGGAATAAGGATCGAACAAGCCAATGCAGCGTCGATAAAGGAAAGAAGTAATGACAATTAATTATATTAAAACCAGTAGAAACCTCCATCTGCATAGAAGCTAAGATAAGACAAAATTGTATTACATATCCTAGATCACGGCTGCTCTAATAAGAATTATTGTAATCAGGTTTTGATCCTCTAAAAAAAAAATTCCAAAGTAAGGAATTCGATTTTCTAAAAGAAAAGAGATTTAAGAATTGGAAGTGTTTTGTTTTAAAAGAAAGGCATGGTTTTGTCTTGTATTGTTTTAAAACATAAAGTGTTATAATAGCTTTATGGGAAGTTAATTATAACGACTTTACGAAAATAAAGGAATGGTTTTTATAATTGGATTTAGATTGGGATACTTGACGTTGTGCTAAAAAGTGTTTAGAGTGCTTGATTTAAACCTGAATGTGTTCGATACTACGGGTGTTAGTATCGGGTGGCGTTTGCGTAGAAAGAGGTCTTTGTTTTGAAGGAATGAAATCGTTGAAGCGGCCTATGCTTGTTGTGATAGCTTTTGTTGTGCAAGTGTTGTATTCTTTGTGCTCTGGCGTCTCGTTGGAGGCGGCTATCAGTTGGTTGGTGGACATCTTGACACGTTGGGTAGCCCGGGTATGCTTCCACGGTGAGTATTATCTTGTGGTTGATTGATGGACATCTTGACGCGTTGGGCGGCCAGCGGGTATCGTCCGATGAGTATTATCTGGTTAGTTGTTTGGACATACCGAAGCGCGTTGGGTGGCCCGGGTATCTTCCACGGGATTGTTATCTTGTTGACTCCTTTGGGCATGCAGGCATTTGGATGGTCCACGGGTATGGGCCCACTAGGGCGGTTCGGGGGCCATGCTTATACAGAGGTGAGATCTTGAGGCATCGGCCTTTGTGCGGGTTAAATTCGGGTTGTATTTGAGTGATGATTTCACGGGCGTGAGTCCTATCTTGATATGGTGCTTTTAAGTTGTGGTGTTGTAATTTGGTTATCATACATGTCTCTGCTTTATATAGACTATTATGATTTCATTTCTGATATTTTCTGATTTCACATACTTGGTACTGTTATCTTGACCTCCTTGAGCTGCGTTCATCTTGCGAGTTGAGGTACGTAACTGGCGATCCACTCTCTTAGGATCATTTGTTCGGTTCTCGGAAAGCTCCGTATCTCGGAAGCTTGTCACGTGAGTGCGGTTCCACTGAAGTAGTAGACTTTTGTATATTCGAGGGCATGGCGGGGCCTGTCCGTCATTTGGGTTTCAAATTCTTAGAAGTGCATGCCTTTGTTGTGGGCGAGTTTGTAAGGGATATAGCTGTTCAAGTTTTATATTATGTACAAAAGGTAGCAGTTGGGTTAACTGCTTTCTTATTTCAACATTTTATATGTTTAAGTTTTTATTTCCATTTGGTTTTCTACGATGTTGTATCAACTACGGTGCGGGGTAAGGCACGATCACGGGCCGGGTTGGAATTCGTGACAAAGTGGTATCAGAGCCGTTAATCCTCAAAGAGTGTCTACAGACCGTATCCAGTAGAGTCTTGATTATCGGTGTGTTGTGCACCACGTCTATGTCGGAGGCTATAGGATATTTAGGATTGGTTTCCATTCTTCTCACTCACGAGATCGTGCCTTAGAGCGGTGTTATAAGTTGGACTCCTCAGCGTGTTCTTTGTATACGGTGATGCCTCACGCAAGACAACCAGAGCGAAGAGGCAAGACGGCGAGAGGAGGCTGCGAGTAGAAGCGGCGGTCTCTCCCGAGACTACGGACTGAGCCTCCATCCGCGGCACAGGCGAGAGAGATGGGTTCTGAGAGATAGCGATTATTGGCGAGATCGTGGCGAACACGAGGATAGGCGGATCTGGCAGTTCGATGCACCCATGGTTCACGAGGTCGAGATAGTTTGAGGCTACGGGATTTTACGAGTTGTAGCCCACACGAAGTTCTGGTCGAGGCACCGGAGGATGATCGCGAGGAGTTCATCAAGCGATTCTGACGGATCGTAGGAGTGATCGAGCTTGGAGACCGATTCGGTGGTTTTGGGTTCACATCGGCTGCGTGATCTGCGATCGTGGTTTGATTCGTGGGAGGAGCTGTCGGGGAACATGCACCTCCGGTGGTTGGGGTGAGTTCTCGAGGCTTTTGGCCATTTCTTGCCTCCACGGATGAGGAGAGGCGGGTGGCGATTTTGATGCTAAGACAAAGAGGCGCATAGTTCGAGTACAATGTAGTTTGACTCATTGGCGGTATGTCCCATTGTGGTGGCCAATATGGAGGATAGAGTGCCGTTATGTCAGGACTCGATGATTATTTAGCGGAGGATGCCAATTGTAGCTCTTCAGCGGGCATGGACATTGCCGCGTCGAACTATCTGTGGTGAGAGCGTGAGTCGGCGGAATAACCAATCGGCAGAAGAGGGCGGGGCGGTAGAGTCCTCTGCAGTGACCCGAGGCGAACAACCTCAGCGAGCTAGCTATTTACCTCGGCCGATCTGAGTGCCCCATCACGATCTTGAGCGTTCAGAAATTCGGGAAGCGGTCGGGCTCCCGAGTTTGAGTTTTGGGGGCGAGGGGCGTTAGTCGGATGGGACCACCCTGCCTCGTTGTGGCGTTGTGGTAGGCTCCATGGTGGGAGTGTCGTCTTTGGGATGGGGTTTGTTTTGCATGCGGCCAGCGGGCCATTTGCGAGGTGTCGACGAGAGATAGCGCGGATGTAGAGACTCGACGCCGGGATCGGTGGTGATTCGTCTCCTCCTTTTGTGCGCAGTGCGAGGAAGGAACATGAGTAGAGCAGCGAGAAAGGAAAGTAAAGCGATGAATTCTGGTATATTCTTAAACCTCACAGAGACTTGTATGCATTGATGGTAGGGTGATGTGTTAAGTGTTATGTTCGGATAACTTTGTGTTAAAAATGTGAATTAGAAGCCTGATTAGTGAAAAGGGTAAGTCTGAGGATGAGAAGATTTTTAACCTTAGAATTTATAACAATTGAGACCTTAGAGGTAAGACCGGCTAGAGTAAAAGATTTTACAGTGATCCTTGTCGGAAGTACATAGTATGTGGGGAGAATTTTTTTTTCTAGTAATAAGTCCATGAGTGGCATAACTGATTCTTTCATGAGTGGAGTAGTGAAGACTATACCGGCGTCTGCGTTTTGGAGACTTAGAAGGAACATTCGGGACGAATGTTTCTAAGAGAGAGAATGTTACACCAGTAAATTCAAGGAGTTAGATAAGAACATACGAGGAATTTAAGATGTGAAAAGTTGATAGATAAGTTGACAACATGTGTTGGGATTTTGAGTTTACCTTGGAGTGTTGTACCCAGTTGTTAAGAGTTTCGAGGTGTTTAAAGGCCTAATATGTAGTTACGTTAAATCTAGATCCCAACGCGATAAACCGTTAAGTCGATTGGACGTGAGTCAAGTTATGGAAGTTTCAAGTTTGGTGCGCAGCGGCGGCAGCGATTTTGATTCGAAGTGCAGCGCGGCCCGAATCACGAGCGGCGCGGTTGTTACGAAGTCGCGGGGTTGCGATCTTGTGGCCGGAATCTGGCGCATGGCGGCCGACATGCGGAAGATTTATTTTGGAAGTGGAAGTGGAAGCGGCGGCTGAGCGAATTTGCGCGATGGTGTGAAAAAGCAGGGGATATTTAAACATAACCTATGGGAGGGTGACAAGTGTCCTCCCATCCTTTTATCGATGAAAGTGGTCTATTTTAGGGCCAAGTCTTGGAAGACTTGGCCATTCCATTTCATTTCATTTCCAAACCCTCCTAAGAAAAACCCTCTCCCTTCTCTAGTTTTTGGAAGAAAACCTAGCTATAGAGAGAGATTGTTGGAGCGCGGCAGAAGAAAAGTGTGGGTAAACTTGTGGAGTACTTGGTGGGCGATTTTGACGGAAGAGGAGGAAGAAAAAGGGGCTTTTGTGGGCTATTCCTTAAGGTAAAGTTTCCCTTTCTCTTGGTTAGGAGCCTAAGGATTTGTTTTATTTTAGTAGTATAGATGTGGTCGATGCTATTTTATTTTAGTAGTTTAGAGTTGAGCCTAAAGAATTTTGTTATATTGTAGTAGTATAGAATTGAGCTGAGGCTGTTTTATATGTATAGATTTGGATCTTGTTGTCTTGTTAAAAGCTGAAATGGGCATGTTAGACTTAAGATTGTAATTGTTGAAGAGGTGCAGGGCTAGATGTCTGTTAGACCTAGAACTTGGATTTGAAAGATTTGAAAGGGGTTTAAGGTTGGTTTAGTGTGGGCGTTGGGTTATTGAATTCGACCTTAGCAAAGGTGGCAAGTTAGTAAAGACAAAGGAAGTGTCGTCCAATTGTCGTAGAATTTGGGGACTTTGCACTTAGTTATTCTACGTTGAAGCTAGAGTTTGATAGGCGTTTATGACTTATAGGATTGAAGTACTACGGTAGCATATTCTACTTAAGGCGATAGTCTTGTGGAGCATTTTGATTATTGTCGACAATCGTCGCGGTATGTGATTCTTCCTATCCTCTTGACATGACTATTTGTGAAATATATAGTGCGGTGAAGCCGCGTGTGTTAAAGGAATTAAATTTCCACTTTTGTGCCTTGACTTGATATGAAGTGTAAGTCTTGATTGTTTGAAGAAAAGAGTAGGAAAATCTTATTAGTTAGTAATAAGTGCTTGGTTGTTAAAGAATAAGCCCTCTTGATCTCATAAGGGCTTATAGTTGTAATTGGTTGGGTTAAAACATAAAGTGTTATAACGGCTTTATGGGAAGTTGGTTATAACCACTTTATGTAAGTAAAAGAATGTTTTGTTGATTTCAAAGGACAAGTGATTTGACTTAAATGGTGTCAAAAAGTGTGAAACCTAATTCGTGAGAAATGAATACTTGATTTTTAAAAGAATAATGTTACAAATTTCGGAAATAGAATAAGGATCGAACAAGCCAATGCAGCGTCGATAAAGGAAAGAAGTAATGACAATTAATTATATTAAACCAGTAGAAACCTCCATCTGCATAGAAGCTAAGATAAGACAAAATTGTATTACATTTCCTAGATCACGGCTGCTCTAATAAGAATTATTGTAATCAGGTTTTGATCCTCTAAAAAAAAAAATTCCAAAGTAAGGAATTCGATTTTCTAAAAGAAAAGAGATTTAAGAATTGGAAGTGTTTTGTTTTAAAAGAAAGGCATGGTTTTGTCTTGTATTGTTTTAAAACATAAAGTGTTATAATAGCTTTATGGGAAGTTAATTATAACGACTTTACGAAAACAAAGGAATGGTTTTTATAATTGGATTTAGATTGGGATACTTGACGTTGTGCTAAAAAGTGTTTAGAGTGCTTGATTTAAACCTGAATGTGTTCGATACTACGGGTGTTAGTATCGGGTGGCGTTTGCGTAGAAAGAGGTCTTTGTTTTGAAGGAATGAAAGTACGTTGAACTGGCCTATGCTTGTTGTGATAGCTTTTGTTGTGCAAGTGTTGTATTGCTGTGCTACCGCGTCTCTCGTTGGAGGGCCGGCTATCTGGTTGGTTGGTGGACATACAGACACGTTGGGTAGCCCACGGGTATGCTTCCACGGTGAGTATTATCTTGTGGTTGATTGATGGACATACTGACACGTTGGGCAGCCCACGGGTATGCATCCACAGTGAGTATTATCTGGTTAGTTGTTTGGATATACCGACGCGTTGGGTGGCCCACGAGTATGCTTCCACAGGGATTGTTATCTTGTTGACTCCTTTGGGCATACCGAAACCACATTTGGATGGTCCACGGTATGGGCCACCAGGGCGGTTCGAGGCCATGCTTATACCGAGGTGAGATGCCGGGGCATGCGGCCTTTGTGCGGGTTAAATTCCCGGGTTGTATTTGAGTGATGATTTCACGGGCATGAGTCCCTATCTTGATATGACTGCTTTTAAGTTGTGGTGTTGTAATTTGGTTATCATACATGTCTCCTGCTTTATATAGACTATTATGATTTCATTTACAGTATTTCTGATTTCACATACTTGGTACTGTTATCTTGACCTCGCCGGGCTGCGTTCATGCCGCAGGTTGAGGTACATAGCTTGCTGATCCACTCTCTTAGGATCGCTGTTCGGTTCTCGGAAAGCTCCATATCTCCGGAAGCTTGTCCTGTGGTACGGTTCCCTGAAGTAGTAGACTTTTGTATATTCAGGGGCATGGCGGGGCCCTGTCCCGTCATTTGGGTTTCAAATTCTTAGAGGTCTGTAGCACTGTTGTGGGCAGGTTTGTAAGGGATGTAACTGTTCAAGTTTTATATTATGTACAAAAAGGTAACCGTTGGGTTAACCTGCTTTCTTATTTCACTGTTTTATATGTTTAAGTTTTTATTTCCGCTGGTTTTCTCTGATGTTGTATCACTAGGGTGCCCGGGGTAAGGCACCAGTCACGGGCCCGGGTTCGGGTCGTGACATTGGAGCTATCGGAGCGTGCAACTAGGAGCTAAACCTTGCTCAGGATCGACATTTAACTTGGATAATTTTGGGCTTATCGAGGTAAATATCTTGTCCTTCTATTGTAATCGGATATTACATATAAAGAATAGAAGTGAACTGTAATCACAGTAGAAGGGTATAACAGAAGAAGAATTAAATTGTACTTACATAGGACTGTTTTAACAGTAGACTTTGGTAGCTTACCAGGTAGGGAAGTGCTGCCCGATTTTCCGTAGAATTAAGAACCCTCTGCTTAGAATAGTCTACAGAGTAGTCTAGACATTGATAGACGTATCTGACTATTATAGGTTGATTCTCTGTACGACATATTCGACTTGGCGGTGGATTTCGCGAGAAGGTATGTGATTCTTCCTATACTCCGAGCATGATATTTTAATATATATATATAGTACGGTAGACGTACGTGTGTTAACTGAACGTAGTTGTACGGCAATGTCTTTTGACTTAAGCCTGAATAATAAAGATCTTGAAGTCTTTAAAAAGAATTATAAATCATTTTTGAAAGAAGAAGGATATTGTTTTAAAACAAAAAGTTTAAGAGTTATACTAGCTTTATGGGAAGTTAGGTATAACCACTTAAGAAGGATAAAAGGAACAGTTTACTTATGTGTTTATAAAAGACTTATATTGATTTCTGGAAAGTATAATAAGATGGTTTGATAAGTAGACATGATATGATGCTATGTGTGTTAGTGTCTTGTAACGTTTGTATAAGAGGGTATTCTTGTTGTGCTTATGTTGTTTAACGATAAGCTGTTATGTTGGTATTATATCACTCACCTCTTGACATGATACCGGGGGTTAAGCTGCCCTCCGATGCGGGGTAGACTCGAAGTGATGCAGGACCATGATTCGAGAATACCTCATGCGGGTCCAGGACCATCGCGAGCTACGAGTTCCAGTTAGTGTCGCGGCCTTTATGGTCATGCGGCCTATGTGGCCACGCGGACTACGAGTCGGGGCGATCTTGGGAGAGCTACCCTCGATGCGAGGAATACCTCACGCGGGCCTAGGTGGCTATCACGGACTCTGAGTCGAGGATTAGGCATGCATAATGATACTATGGGCGATTGGCCTGCTTGATCATTCGCAGCCTAGAAAAGACACATTACGGTTGCCTATTGTTGCTCTTGTTTATGATGTGCACTATTTGCGGTTACATTGGTTGTTTGATGCATATTTGTAAATTGGTTTTAAAAGATATGATTTCATTTAAGTACTTTACGCTTCACATACTTAGTACTGTTGTCTTGACCTCCTTCCGAGGCTGCGTTCGTCTGCATGAGTAAAGGGAAGCAGGTAGCGGATCCTCAGTCTTAGGATCTTTTTCTTTGGTGTCAGGAGCTCCATCTTCTCCGGAGGCTCGGCTTTTGGGTATGATCTCCCTGTTGTTATAGATAGTTATGTACATTCAGGGTATGGCGGGGCCCTGTCCCGCCATAGTTGTTTACTTCCAGAAGTGCAGTAGTCCTATTATGCAGTTGGGATGTAACCGGCAGATTTTAGTTTATATATATATCTTAGAAGGCGATTTTCTCAGATAAGTTGTGTCTCAATTTACATTGTTTCATGTCTTGTTTTTATATTCACTGATATTCTCTGATGTATGACTACTTGGGTGCCCGGGTAAGGCACTACCACGGCCCGAATGGGTCGTGACAAAAGTGGTATCGAGCGCTAATCCTCGGAAGGTGTCTGAGCCGTATCTAGTAGTCTTGATTATCGGTGTGTTGTGCACCACACCAATAATCGTGAGGCTATAGGATATTTAGGATCGGTTTCCATTCTTCTCACTCGAGATCGTGCCTTAGAGCCGTGTTATAAGTTGGACCTCTAACGTATTCCTTTCGTATCAGATTGTATGCCTCACGTAAGCAACCCGCCTGGGGCAAGGCGTAGGAGGCTGCTAGTGGGACACCGAGAGTCACGAGGGCTCGTGCCCGATCTATACAGACGGCGAGTTCCACGATGCCGCCCGACCCCGAGAGGGTTTAGTGGCAGCAGCGGTGGCGATGAGACCACATTACCTACACCTCGGTCCCGGCCGGAGCGAGCGAGATGGGTTAGAGAGATGGCCCGATTCATCGCCAGATCGTGGCGGATGTCACGACTTAGGTCCGGCCCGTGGATAGTGCCTTACCCCGCACCCTAGTGATACAACATCGAGTAATCACGGAACATAAACAATACAAGACATATTATGAAACATGCAACAATAAAGAGAGAAAAACTTGCCTTTCGGCGTAGATAGAAATAACAACTTTTTCCAACATGAACAGTTTTAATCCTTTTACAAACCACACGCAAAGATTTACAGCACTTAAGAAATGATACGACAACAATGGCGGGACAGGGCCGCCATACCCTCGAATGTAAACACCTACAACAACGGACTATACCATCGATAAGCCTCCGAGAAACGGAGCTTTCCCACGATCGTGACCAAGAGCGAGGATCAATGATCGTGTACCTTTACTCGCGGCGTAACGCAGCCCCGGAGGTCGATCTGGCAGTGCAAAAATTTGTATGTGAAACTAAAAATACGTAAATGAAATCATAATAGTCTATAAAGCGAGACATGTATGATAACCAAACTACGATTCACAATAATAGCGATGCGTGTCAAGTCGGGGACTCACGCCTCAAGTCATCACTCAAATATAACAATGGGTCTCACGCCCACAACATCAATCATGCGTGGAATACCTTCCGCCACGGCATGGCGATTTATGATATAAGACCAAGGAACACACACGAACACCAGTCCCACTGTGCTATAATAACACGCATGTGGTAAATGCGAAGGCATAGCCGACTACTAACACCCGCGGTACCAACAAGGTCATGAATCAGATCATAAGATCTGCTTGCATCGCCACATGATCAAAGCGACCACTTGCCCGCAGATCTAATGTGCGCGTCTAGCCTCGAACTTTCCGCACTCGCGTAGGCCAATCAGATCGCCCGCATGAGGTATAACCCGCGTCGGTAGCTACTCCTCGACAAAGATCCCGACTCGCCGTCCGCATGGCACGAGGACCGCATGACCACGGGCGCGTCTAACTCGAACTTCCGCGATTCGCGATAGCCCTCGACCCGCGTGAGGTAGTCTCGAATCATAGTCCATCGACCACCGAGTCTACCGCGTCGGAGGCGGCTTAACCCTAATCATCTCAAGAGATGAGTGATGTATAATACTATCATAACGACTTATCGTTAAACAACATAAGCACAACAAAGGAAAAACCCTTTACACAAACATCACAAGATACTAACACACGTAGCATCCTAGCATGTTTACTTATCAAATCAACAAGAAGGTATTACAAGGCTATCACAAACCAACACAATCAAGTTATACACACTGTGCACCTTCTACTATATGCTAACAAGTTCGGGTTTTATCCCCAAAGTACTTCATACATTAACTCTTTAAAAGATACGCTACTTTCACAAAAGTCACACAATACCGAGTATATGAAAATATAGTGATTATCTTTTGAAGTAAATCAAAACACTTCTCTTTGTAAAACTCAAGTAACAACATTATTTTCCAAACGCCCAAGTTTGCCTAATTTCAAATGTTCATGTTTCTTATTTAGAAAGGTTTCAGTAGTTCATAGTCTTATTCATTTAAGAATATAATTCTCTTTAAACTATCGAGAAACATAGGTCTTATATGTGAGTAGATATTCTTGTTTACAACAATCTTATTACAGAACCATGATCTAGGAAATATCATTTTGTCTCATCTTAGCTTCATGCAGATGGAAGTTTCTCTGGTTTTAATAATACTTAATCACAAAACATTTCCTTTTATTAACGCCGCAGTTGGTTTGTCGATACACATTCTGATTTCCAAAATCAAGAAACATTCTTAAGACGTTATACCTAACTTTCCATAAAGCTAGTATAACTCTTAAGTTTTCAAAACAAATCAAGTATTACTTTTCTCTCAAAATGATTCAAAACTCTTTGAAATACTTCAAGTTCTTTATTAACACATAACAAGCCAATATAGTTCAAATCGCTTACCTTTTAAAAACCACATGTATTTTCTTACCAACATAAAGCCGTTATAACCAACTTCCCATAAAGCCGTTATAACACTTTATGTTTTACACCAATCAAATACATTTAGTACGTACGCTTCACCGTCTTACATAGTTCACACATATCATGCTGTAAGAGATAGGAAGAGGTTCACATACCTCGCGACGAGTATCGACTAATAGCAAAACGCCCAAGTACTCCCAACCGGCTACTCCTAAAGCCAAGTAACGCGCCACACGTAGTACTTCAACCTATAAGGCCACAAGGCGCTTATTAACATTAAGATCTTATCGCAGAACATCTCTACGTAAAATTCGGCAAAGACTCCCCACAGCGTAAATCTCCTCCTCTCACTGGCGGGCTGCCAAGCCAACCAGGGGGTTATACATCTTACCCGAACGGCACAATTCTACTCCACAAGATTACTACACAAGTCTACTGTAATACGCTTCTTCAGCTTAAGTCAAAAGACATTGCTAACTAACCACGCTGCTTCTATATATAGTATACTTTAACTATATATTCTAACAACATGTAATTTCCAATTACAATAGAGGACAAGATATTTACCTCGACAAGCCCATAATTATCCAAGTATAAAGTCGATCCCGGGCAATCGCTTAGCTCCAACTCCGAGCGCCCAACTCCATTTAAACCACCCTTGAAGTTCTAACCAACTTCTACACAATACTCCAACTGACTATGGAGATTTTCCTAGGGTTTGGTTTTGGGACTGACGGGGAGTATAATAGTATTTAAGCCTTTTAGATAGGTATAACCTTAGAATACTACAAGGTATACTACTAAGGTAATTTGGGCATTATAACAATACTTTGAGAGTATTTCTACACCACAAGCGGGGTATTATACTAAAGCAACTTCACAGGGGTACCCCACGGCCACAGTACTAGGAGGGGGTGTACCCTCGGCCAAGGCCTCTAGAGAGAGGAGGCCTCTTGGCGAACTCAACACTGGCGGAGGAGAAGATTTAACACTTAGAAACATTTAGGAAAGGACGAAGAATTCATCAAAGGGAGAGGGTATTTATAGACAAGCCAAGGCCAACCAATGGCCAAGATTGAGCCAAGTGTTACACAAGTGTAGGCCAAGATATGCCCAAGTGCCCCTAGTCCCTACTCCTTAAAACCCTCACAAATATCTACCAAAATATCTACCACTGACCTCCCAATTGGCCCCACGTGTGCCCACCTGCCCACCAATGAGAGGTGCCAAGTGCCGCCTCTCGTTGGTCCAAAATGTTCGCCTCTCGGAAAAATCCGCAAAAATAAGAAAAGACATAGCGGAATTTTCCTTCGCCAAGTTATGTAAACGCTTATTTAAAAACGACTCTAACCGTGTGTCAGGCACAACGCCATTCGCCAGCCACTGGCGGGGTGACACGTGTCACCTCCTATCGGCCCAAAATAAAACATCTTCCAAAATATCCACAATGGCCAAAATCTCAAAACAAAGTGGGCCCCACAAAATCAGAATTTCTCCGTGGGCCCCACGTGACCATTTCCGAAATAAAATTCCATAATTCTCTAATATTCCAGAAGTCCGAATACCAAATCGGGAATCCACCCCATTAACGAACCTTTTCCTTCACAAAACCGAAACTTTTCCGTGGAAAAATCGCTTCTTTCTTCCTCTTTCCAATCTTTCGTCATTATTCTCGCACGCACGCCCTCGCATACATACCTCGGAACTACGGTATAACATTCTTCCTCTTAGAAACATTCGTCCGAATGTTCCTTCTAAGTCTCAAAACGAACGCGTACAAGATAGTCTTCACTACTATACTTACGTAAACAATCCCGCCACACCGCCACGTAAATACCCACGCAAAATACCTACATCCAAGTCCACGAGGAAACACCTCTAACATCACCACAAATAATACTACTTTTGTCACTTTGTCGCGAGCCTTGCTCCAACGACCCAACAAATGGTACCGGCCGCGCGATCACCAGCCGTCAGACACTGAATTCTTACCATATTTCGATATCGCTTTAGTATCCAAAACTCGGTTACTATTCTAACGAGGTCATCATTAATCGAACATTCGATGGATCTTCGATACTTTCCTAACATAACAATACGAAGACCGGACGCCCTTCCTCCTAAGTCGGACGGCAATGCTAACATATAGCAACCCGCCTATTCTTCACATGAACTCACAGGCCCAAAGTAACTGCTAAGTTCCTTCGCTTCCAAAACTCGCCACACTCGTCCGGTGGTACTTTCAAGAAGACCGACCGCCAACTCAACTCTGCCGCCGCCGATTATCCGCACGATTCTCCGAGCTGCTGTAACTTCTTCTAGACAAGCTTCACTATCCACACTACCGGAACAAGATCAACCAACTATTCAACCTCGCCAACATCGAACCAATCGACCGCAACTTACACATCCGCCCGCAAGGCTTCATAAGGCGACATCCAACACCGAAATGGTAGCTCAAACGCTCACAGAGACAACAATCCTCACAACTACCTCAAATCCACGACCGCCCGGTGGCTTAACGCGATCTCAGACTCACCGAAGTTCTTAACACATGCTTGGTAAAACTTCCGTAAACAAAAACAGAACCTGGCTCCACTGTCAGTCATAAGGTGAAGGTAGGCACCGTGCAGCTTACAACCTTTCCGATAAATCAACATCGCCAGTGAACGGTCCCGATCGAAGAACACGATGGGCTGCCCCATCGCCCGACCACCGGCCGAACGCATCCACGAACTCGCACGCTGGTTAACTAAACTCGCCTAGCACCTCGCGACCCTACCACAGGCGGGACCACCACAACCAGACCCCACCGCCATACATGCCGCTGGTCGACCCAACGCGGCCTCAACCCGACCCGCAACGCCGCACAATACTAGCTCCGATCGGAATAATCTCACTAATCACGCTACGAAACCTAGCTGTCTTCTTAGCTCAACCACCCTCTTCATTTCACACTACTTAGGACCTATCCCCAAACACACCACGTGCACTATGCACTCCTATAAGGGTCAAACATAAACATCGCCTCTACCCGAGACGGCCTTACCTCTAAGGTCTTTACGTATAAAGCTCTAAGGCTCACACTTTCTCTATCCTCCAAAATCTTACTCTGCTAACCCACCATGATTTCTAATCACAACTAACACACCGCTATCGTAACATAGCACTTAAGGTATACTCACCTTGAAAGTTACCAAGGACCTGGCTTCTCGCCCTCTTCTCGCCCTCGTTAACCCGCCGATCTCTACGCTTTCTGGCCGCCGCGCATAAGCCCGCACACGTGCCATGCTCAAGCCCAATCAAGAATTACTCGCACAACCCTTTCTTGTAGTCATCAAGACTCGCGTACATCGGTATAATCTTCCGTAGCCAAATCCATGGCTAGTAACAGGTCGCCTTGCAATCTACATTCTGCTCCGCCGTGGGCGAAGGTTCAAATATCATGACCGCAGCAGGAACCGCCGCCGCGTGCTAAACTCCACTGGGCTAGTAACGCCGCAGTAAATCCCGAACGAGCACTACCTAGGTAATGATCGGGCTGTGCCCGCAACCCTCGTATTCTACTCGCAGCCTCCTCGGCCGCTTCGCGCCTCCCGGGCCGGTTGCCCTACGCGAGGCATAACGGTAAGGAAAGAAACACGCTTAGAGGTCCAACTTAAAACACAATTTCTAAGGCACGACTCGAGTGAGAAGAATAGAAACCAATCCTAAATATCCTATAGCCTCTCGATTATTGGCGTGGTGCACACACCGATAATCAAGACTCATCGGATACGGTCAGACACTTTCCGAGGATTAATCGCTCGATACTCACTTTTGTCACGACCGATTCCGCCCGTGGATCTGCCTACCCCGCACCCTAGTGATACAACATCGAGTAATCACGAACATAAACAATACAAGACATATTATGAAATATGAAACAATAACTGAGAAAACTTCGCTTTCGATATATATAAATAACAACTTTTTCCAACATGAACGCTTTAATCCTTTTACAAACCCCCGCCCACAACAAAGATTACATGCACTTCTAAGAAATGATACGATAACAACGGCGGATGTGGCCCGCCATACCCCGAATGTAAACACCTACAACAACAGGACTATACCACCGATAAGCCTCGAGAAACGGAGCTTTCCACGCACGAATCGCGACCCTAAGAGCGAGGATCAATGATCGTGTACCTTTACTCGCAGATGAACGGCCTCGGGCGAGGTCGCGACAGTACCGAGTACGTGAAACTAAAAATCGTAAATGAAATCATAATAGTCTATAAAGCAGAGACATGTATGATAACCAAACTACGCTTCCACAATAATAGCCATGTCAAGTCGTGACTCACGCCTCAAGTCATCACTCAAATATAACAACGGGTCTCACGCCCACAACATCAATCATGCGTGGAATACCTTCCTCACCGGCAGCTTTATGATATAACAAAGACAAGGAACACACACGAACACTGTGTCCCACCTGCTATAATAACACGTGCATGTAAGTACGAAGGCATAGCCGATTACTAACACCTACGCATCAACAAGGTCATGAATCAGATTATAAGATCTGTCTGCATCGCCACATGATCAAAGTCACCACTTGCCCGCAGTTCAATGCGCAAGGCTCAGCCTCGAACTTTCCGCACTCCGCATAGGCCAATCCGATCGCCCGCATGAGGTATAACCCCGCATCGAGGGTAGCTACTCCGACAAAGATCCTCGACTCGCCCGTCGCATGGCCACAAGTGACCGCATGACCACAAGGGCCGCGTCTAACTCCGAACTTCGCAGCCCGCATAGTTCTCGACCCCTGCATGCAGGTAGTCTCGAATCATAGTCCATCGACCCGCCCGAGTCTACCCGCATCGGAGGCGGCTTAACCCTAATCATCTCAAGAGACGAGTGATGTATAATACTATCATAACAAATTATCGTTAAACAACATAAGCACAACAAAGGAAAAACCCCTTTACACAAACATCACAAGATACTAACACACGTAGATCCTAGCATGTTTACTTATCAAATCAACAAGAAGGTATTACAAGGCTATCACAAACCAACACAATCAAGTTATACACACTGTACCTTCTACTATATGCTAACAAGTTCTGGTTTTATCCCCAAAGTACTTCATACATTAACTCTTTAAAAGATACGCTACTTTCACAAAAGTCACACAATACCCTAGTATATGAAAATATAGTGATTATCTTTCAAGTAAATCAAAACACTTCTCTTTGTAAAACTCAAGTAACAACATTATTTTCCAAACGCCCAAGTTTGCCTAATTTCAAATGTTCATGTTTCTATTTAGAAAGGTTTCAGAGTTCATAGTCTTATTCATTTAAGAATATAATTCTCTTTTAAACTATCTGAGAAACATAGTCTTATATGTGAGTAGGATATTCTTGTTTACAACAATCTTATTACAAAGAATTATGATCTAGGAAATATCATTTTGTCTCATCTTAGCTTCTACGCAGATGGAAGTTTCTAATGGTTTTAATAATACTTAATCACAAACATTTCCTTTTATTAACGCTGCAGTTGGTTTGTCGATACACATTCGATTTCCAAAATCAAGAAACATTCTTAAGACGTTATACCTAACTTTCCATAAAGCTAGTATAACTCTTAAGTTTTCAAAACAAATCAAGTATTACTTCTTCTCTCAAAATGATTCAAAACTCTTTTGAAATACTTCAAGTTCTTTATTAACACATAACAAGCCGCTTATAGTTCAAATCAGCCACCTTTTAAAACCACATGTATTTTCTTACCAACATAAAGCCGTTATAACCAACTTCCCATAAAGCCGTTATAACACTTTATGTTTTACACCAATCAAATACATTTAGTACGCACGCTCACCGTACTACATAGTTCACACATATCATGCTGTAAGAGATAGGAAGAGGTTCACATACCGCGACGAGTATCGACTAATAGCAAAACGCCCAAGTACTCCCAACCGGCTACTCCTAAAGCCAAGTAGAACGCGCCACACGTAGTACTTCAACCTATAAGGCCACGCGCTTTATTAACATTAAGATCTTATCGTAGAACATTCTACGTAAAATTCGCAAAGACTCTCCGCAACAACAGAATCTCCTCTCACGGCCGCCACCAAGCCAACCGTGGGTTATACATCTTACCCGAACTGTACAATTCTACTCCACAAGATTACTACACAAGTCTCATCAGAATACGCTTCATTCTTCAGCTTAAGTCAAAAGACATCGCCAACTAACCACGCTCATTCTATATATAGTATACTTTAACTATATATTCTAACAACATGTAATTTCCAATTACAATAGAGGACAAGATATTTACCTCGACAAGCCCATAATTATCCAAGTATAAAGTCGATCCCGGCAATCGCTTAGCTCCAACTCGAGCGCCCAACCCGCTTCTAAACCACCTTAGAAGTTCTAACCAACTTCTACACAATACTCCAACTGACTATGGAGATTTTCCTAGGGTTTCTGGCTTTGGACTGACGGGAGTATAATAGTATTTCCTTTTCAGATGTGTATAACCTTAGAATACTACAAGGTATACTACTAAGGTAATTGGGCATTATAACAATACTTTGAGAGTATTTCTACACCACAAAGTGGTATTATACGAAAGCAACTTCACAGTGGGTACCCACGCCACACTACTGTGAGTGGGTGTACTTCGCCAAGGCCTCCAGGAGAGTGGGAGGCCTCTTGGCCGAACTCAACACTCAAGGAGGGAGAAGATTTAACACTTAGAAACATTTAGGAAAGGATGAAGAATTCATCAAAGGGAGAGGGTATTTATAGCACAAGCCAAGGCCAACCAACGGCCAAGATCGAGCCAAGTGTTACACAAGTGTAGGCCAAGATATGCCCAAGTTCCCTAGTCCCTACTCCCAAAACCCTCACAAATATCTACCAAAATATCTACCACTGACCTCCCCATTGGTCCCACGTGCGCCACCTTGCCCACCAATGAGAGGGTGCCATGCGCCTCTCGCTGGTCCAAAATGTTCGCCTCTCGAAAAATCCGCAAAAATAAGAAAAGACATAGCCGAATTTTCCTTCGCAAGTTATGTAAAACGTTTAAAAAACGACTTAACCTGGCACAAATGCCATTCGGCAAGCCACTAAGCGGGGTGACACGTGTCACCCTCCTATTGGCCCAAAATAAAACATCTTCCAAAATATCCACAATGGCCAAAATCTCAAACAAAGGGCCCCAAAAACTCAGAATTTCTCCGTGGCCCCACGTGACCATTTCCAAAATAAAATTCCATAATTCTCTAATATTCCAGAAGTCCGAATACCAAATCTGGAATCCAATTCCCATTAACGAACCTTTTTCCTTCACAAAAACCTAAACTTTTCCGTGGAAAATCGCTTCTTTCTTCCTTTCCAATCTTTTCGTATTCTCGCACGCACGCCCTCGCATACATACCCCGGAACTACGGGTATAACACCGCATACGAGGATAGGATAGATGCAGCCTCAGCTCCAACAAGACTACGGCTCACCCGAGATCGCATACTGAGGCTACGGATTTTCTCGAGTCAGAAATGGCTTTCTGCAGTTCTGGTCGAGGCTCGAGATGATCCGCAGGAGTTCATCCGTCACTGCGCAGGATCATGCGAGTGATCAAGGCTTTAGAGACCGAGTCCGTGGTCTTCACCACATAGGTCGCGTGATACCGCAGCCGATTGGTTTGATTCGCGAGTTATCTCTGGAGAGCACGCGTCCCGCCTACTGGGACGAGTTCTCGAGGCCTTTATCACTCACTTCTTGCCTACGTACGAGGAGGGCACGGCCGATGATTTTTGTTGCCGAGACAGAGAGGACGCATGACAGGGAGTACACCGAGTTCGATCGCTGGCTCGATATGTCCCTCGCTGGTAGCGAGATATGGAGGATGGTGCATCGCCACGCCACCGGTTAGATGATTATACGGACGAGTCTTCGCGGTGTGGCTCTTCACCAGCATGGACATTACCGCATGCAGCTCACGCACTTGACGATGCGAGCGTAGAGGCCGACGGGTTGACAGACGAAGCAGGTTAAGACCTGACTGGTCTTTTGGTAGCTATCGGTGGACTACCTCGCAGCAGCCTTCAGATTTGCACCACGCCCACCAGAGCACTCCGCCCGCCTTCAAAGACATGCCCGAGTATTCGGGCGTGTCGTGGCCCCAGACTTCGACTTCCAGGTAGCAGAGGTGCAACCGACGAGACCACCCTCAAGTGGGCCGACAGTAGATCCCATCTCGAGTTGTGGTCCTACTTCAGAGGTTGCTACACTTGTGGCCAGCAGGCCACTTTGCGAGATCGTCCGACTGGAGCGCCGCAGTGGTAGGAGTCACCTGCTGTGGTCTTTCACCGGGTCTTCTTCCTCTCTAGCTTACTCGCCCGAGGGCGTGGTACTCATGGACCAGCGTGTCGCGCAGGTCGTGGCGCGGGTCCCAGCTTCTAGCGGTCCTCGTAACCGCATTTATGCCTTGTCCACCAAGCAGATCGTGAGGCCTCACGATGTCGCCACTGTACCTTATCGGGCCGATTTGACGTGTATGCCTTGATAGATCCGGTTCTACTACTGCCCCATATATCTCCCTTATCGCTAGTAGATGTGATAGATCCCGAGTCCATAGACCCTTTCGAGGTAGCTACGCCAGCTGGTGATTCGGCTGTAGCTCGGCGGTATATAGGGCTTGTCCAGGATTATATACACCGCCGACCAGCCGACTTGATAGAGTCGATATGACCGATTTCGACGCGATCATAGGTATGGATTGGCTAGCTTCTTGCTACGCCAATGTAGACCGCAGGAGAGAGTGGTACGGTTCAGCTTCGGCGAGTCTGGTTGTTGAGTGAGAGGAACACAGATCACCGGGGTAGGTTTATTTCCTACCTCAAGGCTAGGAAGATGGTGCGAAGGGCATATCTACCATCTCATTCGGTGTTTGATACCGAGGTCATGTACCAGATTTTCACTGGCCCAAAGAGTCGAGAATTCCCGCACGTGCTTTCCAGCGACCTCCTGCATCCTCCCGAGAGGAGATAGAGTTTTGTATCGACAGAGCCGCACACTCGCCCTATTTCCATTCCGCCATACGTAACGGCACCGCCGAGTTGAGAGAGTTGAAGGACCACGAGAGATTTGCCGAAAAGGCTTCATCAGCCTAGTGTTTCTCCCCGGGAGCGCGGTATTGTTCGTGAAGAAGAAGGACGACGCCGCGCATGTGTTGATTACAGTGCAACAAGGTGACCATTAAACAGATACCCTTTCCTGTGATTGATGATTTGTTCGACCAGCAGTTGTCACGACCAACCCGTTCGTGGATCGTGCCTTACCCCGCACCCTAGTGATACAACATCGAGAAAATCAATGAAATAAAAACATGAATACGAATTAAGAGACAAGATAAATAAACAGCCAACCAAAACAGCTGCTTTCATCATATATACATAAATACCAATGCTTATCTTTTACAAACCCCGCCACAACAAAGCATGCACTTAAGATTTTTACAACTATGACGGACAGGCCCCGCCATACCCTCGAACGTATAAGAATCCATGCACTCGGGTAACATACCAAAAGATAAGCCTCCAAGAAATGGGCTTCCGACATGAATCGTGATCTATGAGCGATCCACAACCGATGTATTTCCACTGCAGATGAACGCAGCCCAAGGAGGTCAAGATAACAGTACTAAGTATGTGAAATCAGAAAGATCAGAATGAAATTATAATAGTCTATATAAAGCAGAGACATGTATGATAACCGTATGAAATACGTGTCTCGCCCATCTCGCGACTCGTGTAATCGGATGAAATACGTGTCCTTCCCATCTCGTGACTCGTAAAAATCGATGAAATACGTGTCTCGCCATCTCGTGGGACTCTGTAAAAATCGATGAAATACGTGTCCTCGCCATCTCGCGACTCTGTAAAAATCGATGAATACGTGTCCTCGCCATCTCGGGACTCTTGTATAATCGACGGAATACGTGTCCCCGCCATCTCGTGGGACTCTGTATAATCAAATGGAATACGTGTCCTCGCCATCTCGCGACTCGTGTATAATAAAATTAAATACGTGTCTCGCCATCTCGGACTCGTGTAATCGCTCATAACAAATCAACCGCCTCCATCGAGAGACGCGGGGTACAGAAATACAACAAAGGCTATCACAACAAGCATAGGCAAGTTTCACAACAACAAGTATAGGCAAGCTTCACGACAACAAGCATAGGCAAGCTTCACGACAACAAGCATAGGCAAGTTATACACAACTCAAAGTACTTTCATTTTATGCCAAAGTCCGGGTTTTAACCTTGGTACTACGTACGTTAAATTACTTTTAAAGATCCATTTCTTTTACAAAGGTCACCCGATACCCGTAGTATAAAAATAGAGTGACTAACATCGTTAAGTAAACCAAAATGCTTTCCTTTGTAAAATCAAGTAACAACCTTATTTTCCAAACGTTCAAGTTTGCCTAATTTCAAATGCTCAAGTTTCTCATTTTAGAAAAGGTTTCGTAGTTCATAGTTTTAATCCTTTAAACATAATTCTCCTTTAAACGTTTTGAGAAACATATGACTTATAGGTGAGTAGGTTATTCTTGTTTATAAACAATCTTATTAAGCAAGTCATGATCTAGGAAATGTAATATCATTTTGTCTCATCTTAGCTTCTATGCAGATGGAGGTTTCTACTGGTTTTAATAATACTTCATTAGTCTTTACATTTCCTTTATTAACGCCGCAGTTGGTTTGTCGATACTTATTCGATTTCAAATCAAGAAACATTATTCCTTTTAAAACCAAGTACTCATTACTCACGAATGAGGTTTCACCCAAAATTCATACATTTAAGTCAAGTCTCTTATCTTAAAAATCAGAAACCATTCTCTTTATCTCTCTTAAGACGTTATACCTAACTTCCCATAAAGCTAGTATAACTCTTATGTTTTCAAAGCCAAGTATTACTCTTCTTTCAAATAGGTCTTTTTGAAACACTTCAAGTTCTTTATTACTACACATCAAATCCGTTATAAGTCAAATCGCTACCCTTTGAAACCACAAAGCATTTTCTTACCTACATAAAGTCGTTATAACCAACTTCCCATAAAGCCGTTATAACACTTTATGTTTCAAACCAATCAAATACATTAAACACGTACGCTCACCGCATTACATAGTTATACACATATCATGCTAGAACAGATAGAAGAGGTTCACATACCTCGCGACGATTTCCGACTAATAGCAAAGCGCCCAAGTACTCTCAAACCGCTTGGCCACACCTTAAGCCAAGTGCACCACGCCACACGTAGTATTTCAACCTATAGAGGCCACAAGGCGCCTATTAACATCTTAGATCTCAATGTAGAATATCTTACGTAAAATTCGGCAAGATCTCCCCAACAGAATCTCCTCTATCGAGGTCGCTACCAAGCCAACCAGTGGGGGTTTGCACGCCTAACCGACGCTGCATAATTCTACTCACGCAATACTACACAAGCCTCATCAGAATACACCCCATGTAATTACGCTCGCCACTTCTTAAAATTCAGCTTAAGTCGCAAGACATTGCCGTAAGTATTATTCAGCTTAAGTCAAAAGACATTGCCGCACAACTATGTTCAGTTCTATATATAGTATACTCAACTATATACTCCTACAACATGTAATTTCCAATTACAATGTAGGTCAAGAATGTTTACCTCGATAAGCCCAAAAATTATCCGAGTTTATACGTCGATCCCGACTAAGGTTTAGCTCTACTCCGCGCGCTCCAACCCGCCTCCAACCAACCTTTAGAATTTCTAACCAACTTCTACTTAACACTTCAACCGACTATGAAGGTTTTCCTTAGGGTTTCGTTTTTGTGACTGAGGGAAGTATAATAGTATTTTCTGGGCTTTTGTATAAAAGGGTACTTTGGAAAGTACTACAAGGTATATGGGCTAAAGTATTCGGGCATTATAACAATACTAGAGAGTATTTCTATACCACAAAAACGGGTATTATACTAAAACAACTAGCTAGTGGGTACCTCGCCAGGGTACCACAAAGGCAAAGTGGGGTTCGAGGGCCTTCAAGAGGGGGGGAGAGGGGTGGTGTTTGGACGAGAACAAGGTTGAGGGAGAGGGAGGGATTTTTTTTTTTTTTTTAGGTAAATGCAAAAATTATTACTAATAACGAAAATAAAGATGGCTACAATAAGTCATTGAGGGTTCTCAATCCTCAATGTTTACGCAAACAAGAAACGTGGGAGTAGTGGTCACCAAAGGTGCCATTACAAGAGGATAAGATCATAATAGTTTTAAGTATTGATTCTAGACAATGACATATAAGTATCCTATGTAGAATTAAAACTCCTTGCGTGCTTAGTACGCGCATTAGATGCATTTGTTGGGGAAATCAAAGGTCGCCATAAATGGCTTAAGTCGCTTGGCATTGAACGCCCATCGTCGAGACCAAATGTGAGAACTTAGGCGCTTTTGATAAGAGCGATCCTTCGATTTCCTCATAAGTTAATATTCCAAGACTTGATCAAGAGTAGACCTTCAATCCCGTAGCCATCAATCTTCCAAGCCTCTTTTGACGAGTTGCCCCTTTGGTTTCGCAACCTGAATTCATTAACGGGTGACACTTCTACCTCACCTCATAAATTTACGATGCCTCATCAACGAGATGTTTCCTCGTTTTCTTAGCAAATAAATGCCCCAAAAACCAAGTCTCGTTAGTGGTAGACTGCTCGACTTCCACACGATTCAAACTACCAAGAACCATGGGAAATGAACCAACATCGCTTCTACAAACTTTAACCAAAGACCCTTAGGTCGCAGCCCAAGACCCACGACCATCAACGTGACCAATCAAGAACCCAAGACTACCCTCCGACCTCCTCGACCCGTAACCATCCTCTTGATCCTCCATAGACCCAAACCCACCCATGCGACCCGACATCCCCTCGAGAAGGGGTGAGGCTTCGGAAACCGCAACATTTGCCTTCTCAAAATCCTTGGGAAAAGAAGTACCAACGGCTTCACCAACCTTAGACTGATGTTTCGTGGACATGAACCCTGACCCATGACCACCGTCCTGACCCGCCATCGACCCTGGATCATCCACAAGACCCGAATCAACTTCGACTTCCATGTTTCAATGAAACAACAAAAAGCCACACCTTTATCCTTCATAAGATTACCTTCCATACCGTGACCCATGGATTCCATCCACAACCCATGACCACTATCACGACCCTCTTGCAACCCGGGACCCCCCACCATACCCACCTTTGACCGGATTCTAACAAGATCCGCACCAACCAAGGTCAAACGTCACGTAAGAGGAGCCCTTCAATCCCGTAGCCATCAAGTTTCTAAACCTCTTTTGACGAGCCGCCTTTGGCTCGTGAACCTTGAATACACTCAGAGACGACTCTTCTGCTCTCAACCTTTCAAGTTTCGATGTCCCATTGAATGAGATGTATCCTCGTACTCTCAAGAATTAAATTCGTGAGTACAAAATGAGCGAGGTGTGCCATTGACATCCGCAACAAAAGAATGTATCAAATTACTAGACCTCTTTTGGCTAAAAACCCTGGCTTCATTAACCTTAGCATTTCCAAGGTCAATTGAAATGAAAAGTTCTCGAGTCAACCACTAAAGTCCGTGGCCCATGGACTTTCCCCAAGACCCATGTCCACCCACCGACCCGCCTTCAACCCGTGACTAACCTCGAGTCCCGCTGACCCTCGCATCCAAAGCCGCCGGAAAAAACTCTTTGCACTCGTAAACCAAGGATCGAGGCCCGATTCGTGTCACGACTGCTCGGCCCGTGATCGTGCCTTACCCGCACCCTAGTGATACAACATCATAGTAATGAGCTTAACTTATAACACTTACTTGAAACAAATCTAGTACAAACATTAATCTGAGGAAAACTTGCCTTTATTCATTTATATAAATAACAACTTTTCAACATGAACAGTTTAATACTTTTTACAAACCCCGCCACAACAATTACTGCACTTAAGAAATGATACGACAACAATGGCGGGACAGGTTCTCGCCATACCCCGAATGTAAATACCTACAACAACAGGGACTATACCACCGATAAGCCTCCGAGAAACGGAGCTTTCCCAACGCCGAATCAGGACCCTAAGAGCGAGGATCAATGATCGCGTACCTTTACTCGCGTATGAACGCAGCCTCAAGCGAGGTCGCATAACAGTACCAAGTATGTGAAACAAAATAACATCAGAAATGAAATCATAGTAGTCTATACAAAGCAGAGACATGTATGATAACCAAATTACAGCCACAATAAATAAGTAGTCATGCCAAGTCGTGACTCACGCCTCAAGTCATCACTCAAATTTAACAACGGGTCTCACGCCACAACATCAATCGTGCGTGGAACACATTCTCATCACGGCAATCCATGATATGAAAGCACCAAGGAACACACATGAACACGTGTCCCACTCAGTTATAATAAAACTGACGTAAGTACGAAGGCATAGCCGATTACTAAAACCTACGCATTTCAACAAGGTCATAAATCGTGTCATGATATCTGCCTTGCACCGCCACATGATGAAAGCCGTCACTCGCCTGCAGATCAAATGCGCGCGTTTAGCCCCGAACTCTCCGCACTCCGCATAGGCCAACCTCATAGGCCCGCATGAGGTATAACCCGCATCGAGGGTAGCTACTCCCGCATCGCCCCGACTCGCACCGCATGGCCACAAAGACCGCATGACCACAAGGGCCGAACTAACCGGAACTCCCGTAGTTCCGCACGGATCCCTCGACCCGCATGAGGTATTCTCAATCACGTCCTGCATCACCGAGTCTACCCGCGACGGAGGCAGCTTAACCTCCTGACACAAGTCAAGGCGAGTGGTACAATACCAACATAACGGCCGATAGTCAAACAACTTTAAGCGCAATGCAGGAAAACCCTTTACACTAACATCACAAGATACTAACACACGTAGCATCCTAACATGTTTACTTATCAAATCAACAAGAAAGTATTACAAGGCTATCACAAACCAATACAATCAAGTTATTCACACAAGGTACTTTCTATTAACAAGTTCGTATCCGCCCCAAAGTACTTCATACATTAAATCTTTAAAAGATCTGCTCTTCCACATAAGTCATACAATACCCGTAGTATAAAATAGAGCATCTGCCTTTTAAGTAAACCCAAAACACTTACCTTTGTAAAATCAAGTAACAACATTATTTTCCAAACGCCCAAGTTTGCCTAATTTCAAAAATGCTCAAGTTACTTATTTTAGAAAGGTTTCATAACTCATAGTCTTAATCTCTTTTAAAACATTCGAGTAACATAAGTCTTATGAGTGAATAGGTTATTCTTGTTTATAATAATCTTACTACAGCCCATGACCTAGAAAATGTAATATCATTTTGTCTCATCTTAGTTTCTATGCAGATGGAGGTTTCACGGTTTTAATAATACAACTCATTAGTCAAGACATTTTCCTTTATTAACGCCGCAGTTGGTTTGGCGATACACATTCCGATTCAAATCAAGAAACATTCTTAAGCCGTTATACCTAACTTCCCATAAAGCTAGTATAACTCTTAAGTTTTCAAAAACCAAGTATTACTCTCCTTTCAAAACGATTTATAAATCTTTTGAAATACATCAAGTACTTTATTATAACAAGCCAGTTATAATTCACATCAGTTACCTTTTAAAACCACAAAGTATTTTCTTACCTACATAAAGTCATATAACCAACTTCCCATAAAGCCATTATAACACTTTATGTTTTAAAAACAATCAAACACACGCTTAACACGACGCTCACCGCACTACATAGTTCACACGCATCATGCTAGAAGAGATAGGAAGAGGTTCACATACCTCGCGACGAGTATCGATAATAAGCAAAATGCTCCAAGTACTACAACCTTGCTAGCCCTTTCCACTCTCGTAGAATACGCTACTCTTAGTACTTTCACCTAAAAGTCACAAACGCCTATTAACTTCAAAACACAAGGTTCCATTTCTCTACGTAAAATTCGCAAAGACCTCCCCGCAACAGAAATCTCCTCTCTATCGAGGCCGCCACCAAGCCAACCAGGGGTTTATACGCCTAACAGACGTGTACAATTCTACTCAAGAATACTACACAAGTCTCCATCGCAATACACCCTATGTACATACAAGGGCTTCTTTCTTTATTCTTCAGCTTAAGTCAAAAGACATTGCATAAAGATTGCTTAGTTCTATATATAGTATGCTTCAACTATATATTCTAACAACATGTAATTTCCAATTACAATTAGAGGACAAGATAATTACCTCGATAAGCCCATAATTATCCAAGTATAAATGTCGATCCTTAGCAACGCTTAGCTCCTACTCCGGTGTCTAACCCGCCCAAACAACCCTTAGAAGTTCTAACCAACTTCTACTTAAATACTTCAATCATCAACGAAGATTTCCTTAGGTTTCGGCTTGAGACAAAAGGACATACTGTAGTATTTCCTGCTCTACGATAGAGGTTTCTTTGGAATACTACAAGGTATACTGCTAAGGTAATTTGGGCATAGTAACAATACTTTGAGAGTATTTCTACCAAGATGGGGTATTTATACGAGACAACACCACATGGGGTGTATACCCTCGGCCTACCCCACTGTGGGGAAACTCTCTGCCATGGGAGGTGCTCTCGCCAAAGGCCTCACAAAGGGGGAGGGACTCTCGCCAAGACACTACACTAAGGGAGGAAGAAGCTTTCAAGACTTAGAGATTTTGGGACGCAAGAAGTCTTCACAAGGAGTGGTATTTATAGTCAAGCAAAGGCCAACCAATGGCCAAGATCTAGCCAAGTGTTAGGCAAGTGTAGGCCAAGATATGCCCAAGTGCCCCTAGTCCCTACTCCTTAAAACCCTCACAAATATCTACCAAAAATATCTACCCACTGACACCCCAATTCGCTCCAAGTCGCCCCACTGCTTTCAATGCCAGGTGACACATGTCACCCTCCCGCTGGTCCAAGATGTTCCATCTCTAAAAATCCGCAAAAATAAGAAAAGACATAGCCGAATTTTCCCTCGCAGTTATGTAAAACGCTTCGTCAAAAAACGACTCTAACCGGTGTCAGGCACAAATGTCATTCATGGCCACCTAGGCGGGGTGACACGTGTCACCTCCTATTGGCCCAAAATAAAACATCTTCCAAAAATATCCACAATGGCCAAAATCTCAAAACAAAGTGGGCCCCAAAACCAGAATTTCTCCCGTGGCCCCACGTGACCATTTCCAAAATAAAATTCCATAATTCTCTAATATTCCAGAAGTCCGACACCAAACTGGGAATCCATTCCATTAACGAACCTTTTCCTTCACAAAAACCGAAACTTTTCCGTGGAAAAATCACCTCTTTCTTCCTTTCCAATCTTTCGTCGTATTCTCGCACGCACGCCCTCGCATACATACCTCGAACTACGGTATAACATCAAGCCTCAAACCCCGAATAAAGAACACTACCCCTCGCACCCGGTCCACCTCCATACCCGCTGACCGATCACCAACAAGATCCGCAAACTCCTCCGAGGCGAGTGCCATCGAATCGCAGCAGCCTTCCGACTTCTAAGGAACTCCCGAAAAGCTCCCTTCGACTCAAAGACAATTCGACGGTGAACCAAGGGTTTCAACCACAACCCTTTATCACCATCACGACCCTCCCGCAACCCGTGACCACCCACCATTCCCGCATTAGACCAGTGGAAATCCGCCAAGACCCGTAAACCTCCATCGTAGCTTTTCAACCGAACACTAGCCGAGGTTGCCACCGAAGGTCGGGAGAAACCAAGTGCTGCTTCCTCAACCCAAGACCACCATCATGACCCTCTTGCACACCAAGAACACCTCCCGGCCCGCTAATAACCCAAAGAACACCCGCCGTCCCGAAATTCCGCAATATTCGCAGAGGCTACAAATCCAACGCCAGTCGCCTCCTAAATGCAAACTTCAAATTCATATCTTGTAACTTATAATCTTGAACAATAAAAATAATCTCTTTCATTCTTTTGGCGGAAATCTTTGTATTCTTTCTCATGGCTATAAGGAAGATACCTTACTCTATAACAAATCAATTAGAGTGCGCGTGAAATGAGCACACAAACTTCAACGTAGGATGGATTAGATCAAAGAACAATCCGTGTAGTATATCAGTTGATGAAAATCATAGAAGAAGGAAGACATAGAAGAGCAACTAGGAAAAAATGTTGAGAGCATTTTCACCTAGTGAGAGAAACATCTCTCTAACTCTTCATTTTAGAGGGAGGGATTTTTGAGACTTAGATAGATTGCTCAAGTTTGGATGAAATAACTCTTCAACTTAGAGGGGTATTTATAGGTCAAGGAATGGCCAACCAATGGCCAAGATCCATCCAAGTGTTAGGCAAGTGTAAGGCCAAGATCAAGCCAAGAGCACCTTATCCATCTACCACCAAAATATCCTACCTAACCCTTGACCAAGAATCAACACAAAAACGCGCTATCATGCTCGCCGCCCACTTCTCACGCCCAATGCGGCGTGACACATGTCACCTCCCGCTGGTCCAAAATGTTTCGCCTCTCGTAAAAATCCGCAAAAATTATTAATGACATAGCCGAATTTTCCCTACGAAAGTCGTGGAAACGCTTCGCTGAAAAAACGACTTTTCGCACTTGTGCACAAATTCAACCTATGCCTACATTAAGGCTCAAATTGTATACGCACGCCTCACATACATACTGAAATACGGTATAACATTCTCCTCTTAGAAACATTCGTCCGAATGTTCCTTCTCAAGACGGATAACGATAAAGTTCTTCTAACAAGTTGCCAACGCCACAACCGCCACGAAATAACACACGCACGCAAATACTTATATCCAAGTCCACGAGGAAACACCTCTAACATCACAAACTCTTGTCACTTTGCCGCGAGGTTCTAGTGTCACCCCGCTGATCCAACAAATGGTACCGATCGCATGTGATCCCCGAGGTCTAAAATATACATCCTCCGTGACCTTCTCCTTTACAAGAAATGATCATATCTATGCTCGCAATACATGCTCGCTCTACCCTTACTCGCCAGATTTTTCTCGAACACTTGAACTCTTCTAGTATACGTATCACACTTCCGCCAACGCCGCTTTCCAACCCTCGAGTTACTACCTCCAAACTTGGTCATCTTACTAACCTCGATTTCCTAAGGCCATTCTCGCCTTCACGAACTGATTCTCGCCGAACGATCCACGAACTCATACGATGGTCATCTAAACTGGGCCTAGCACCCCGTGACTGCCGGCGGACCACCTGCAGCTGACCCACCTCAAAACAAAGCCGCTGGTTGGCCCGCAACACGGCCCCAACCCGACCCATGTCGCGCCAACTCTTGCTCCTCGACACCTAACAATCTTGCTAAATCACATCATGAAAGATACCACTTTCATTTACCCAACCTGTGACTTATCACACAATATATTCTAGGCATAAATGCACTCGACAAGGATCACTCGCAAAATCTTGTACTCAAGACGGCCTCACATCTAAGGTCTCAATCAGAATATTCTAAGGTTCATCATTTTCACACCCAGCTTACCCTTTTTCACCAACTGTGTTCCTAAATCACATTTTAGCACAAAGCTATCCGAACATAACACTTAACACATTAACATAACATCAAAACATACAAGCCTCTGAGGGTTAAGGATATACCAAGCTACCACTCCACTCTAATCATAAGCTCACCGCCGCAGGCGCATAGTCGAAGGCGGCTTAACCCGCCACCGATCCAGAGGTCAGTCATTCTGCTTGCATCCTTCCTACCAGGACGCCATTATACGGCCCTCGACGGCCGCAGAAAACAAGCACTGCAAAAAGACGACATTCCTCGACGACGCTCGCCACATCGCGTACACCGAGGAAAACTCAACCCGATCGTTGTAACCCATGTATATCGCAACTAAGCCCGAGCTCACCACCCCGAATACCTCAACGCCCCGACGATCGTGGGGACCACTGCATCGTGGAGGTACATAACTAGATCGCCGCCGAGGCGTCCGCCTCGAAGTTACCAAAGGACCCGCTGCTCGCCCTCTTCTCACGATCTCTGGCCATTCCGCCGACCTCCGTGCCTCACATCCTAGTGCATGAGCTTGCATGCGGGAAATGTCCATGCCCGGGAAGAGCTACACCGCATAAGCCTCGCTAAGTAATCATCCAGCCCGTGACGTAGCGTGTACTCGCCCTCCATATCGCCTATCACGGAACATACCGAGCTAATGAGTCGAACTCACATCAGACTTTCTAACCGCCGCCTGCCCCGCTCAATGTCAAAAATCACGCCGAGCCTCCTCATTTGTGGGGCAAGAAATGTGCAAGAAAAGCCCTTGAGAACTCGCCCCATACTGGAAGTGCATGCTCTTCCCGACAACTCCACGACCAAACTACCAATCGCAGATTACGCACTGACGTGAACTCAATACCACCGACTTCGCTCAAACTCGATCACTTCATGATCAGTCAGAGTGAATACTGATAAACTCCCGAGGGTCATCTCGCCTCGATCCATGTAACATCGGGCTACAACTCGTAAAGTCCTGTAGCCTCAAACCGCTCGGGGTGAACTACGGGTGGTACTGGGCCGAATCACAGATCCAAATTTATCCTCATATCTGCCACGACTCGCCAAGAATCGCCATCTCTCTTGTACCCATCTCATCCGCTCCAAAGCATGGGACCGAGGCTCGTGTATCAGAGTCTCAGCAGCCACGCCGCGCTCTAAACTCGCTGGTGTCGGGCGGCGCCGCAAACTCGCCGCCAGCACTGCTCAGTAATCGACCGCTCGCGCTCGCATTCTCTCAGATCTCACTAATAGCCTTCGATCGCCTTGCCCATCTGGGCTCGATTGCCTTACGCGGAGGCATAATCGTAAAGGAAAGGAATATGTCGTAGGGTCCAACTTATCACACGCCTCTGGGCACGATCTCGTAATGAGAAGAATGGAAACCAATCCTAAATGTCCTATAGCCTTCGATTATAGACGTGGCGCACAACACACCGATAATCAAGACTCTACTAGACACTCGTAGACACTTTCCGAGGACTAATCGCTCGATACCACTTTTGTCACGACCAACCCGGCGTGATCGTGCCTTACCCTGCACCCTAGTGATACAACATCATAGAAAATCAGCGGAAATAAAAACATGAATATGAATTAAGAGACAAGATAAATAAACAGGCCAACCAAAACAGTTGCCTTCACCATATATACATAAATACCCGAACAATTATCCTTTATACAAACCCCGCCACAACAAGCATGCACTTCTAAGATTTTTACAATGGCTATGACGACAGGCCCCGCCATACCGAACGTATAAGAATCTACGCACTGTGGTAACATACCAAAAGATAAGCCTCAAGAAATGGGGCTTCGACACGCTGATCGTGATCCTATGAGCGAGGATCCACAACCGATGTATTTCCACCGCAGATTTAACGCAGCCTCGGCGAGGTCAAGACAACAGTACCAAGTATGTGAAATCAGAAAAGATCAGAATGAAATCATAATAGTTTATATAAAGCGTGAGACATGTATGATAACCGTATGAAATACGTGTCCTCGCCATCTCGCGACTCGTGTAATCGGATGAAATACGTGTCCTCGCCATCTCGTGGGACTCGTAAAAATCGATGAAATACGTGTCCTCGCCATCTCGGGACTCGTGTAAAAATCGATGAAATACGTGTCCCCGCCATCTCGTGGGACTCTGTAAAATCGATGAAATACGTGTCCTCGCCATCTCGCGACTCGTGTATAATCGATGGAATACGTGTCCTCGCCCATCTCGTGGGACTCTGTATAATCAAATGGAATACGTGTCTCGCCATCTCGCGACTCTTGTATAATAAAATGAAATACGTGTCCTCGCCATCTCGACTCCAGGTAATCGCTCATAACAAATCAACCGCCCTCCATCGAGAGACGCGGTACGTAAATACAACAAAGGCTCTCACAACAAGCATAGGCAAGTTTCACAACAACAAGTATAGGCAAGCTTCACGACAACAAGCATAGGCAAGCTTCACGACAACAAGCATAGGCAAGTTATACACAACTCAAAGTACTTTCATTTTATGCCAAAGTCCGGTTTTAACCCCTGGGTACTACGACGTTAAATTACTTTTAAAGATCCATTTCTTTACAAAGGTCACCCGACACCGTAGTATAAAAATAGAGTGACTAACATCGCTAAGTAAACCAAAATGCTTTCCTTTGTAAAATCAAGTAACAACCTTATTTTCCAAACGCTCAAGTTTGCCTAATTTCAAATGCTCAAGTTTCTCATTTTAGAAAAGGTTTCGTAGTTCATAGTTTTAATCCTTTAAACATAATTCTCCTTTAAACGCTTTGAGAAACATATGCCTTATAAGTGAGTAGGTTATTCTTGTTTATAAACAATCTTATTAGCTACCATGATCTAGGAAATGTAATATCATTTTGTCTCATCTAGCTTCTATGCATTGATGTTTCTATTGGTTTTTATATTACTTGATTAGTCTTTTCATTTCGCTTTATTAACGCTGCAGTGGTTTGTCGATATTTATTCGATTTCAAATCAAGAAACATTATTCCTTTTAAAACTAAGTACTCATTACTCACGAATGAGGTTTCACCCAAAATTCATACATTTAAGTCAAGTCTCTTATCTTCTAAAATCGAAACCGTTCTCTTTATCTCTCTTAAGACGTTATACCTAACTTCCCATAAAGCTAGTATAACTCTTATGTTTTCAAAGCCAAGTATTACTCTTCTTTCAAATAGGTCTTTTTGAAACACTTCAAGTTCTTTATTTCTACACATCAAACTGCTATAAGTCAAATCGCTACCCTTTGAAACCACAAAGCATTTTCTTACCTACATAAAGTCGTTATAACCAACTTCCCATAAAGCGTTATAACACTTTATGTTTCAAACCAATCAAATACATTAAACACATACGCGCCTACCGCATTACATAGTTATACACATATCATGCTAGAACAGATAGGAAGAGGTTCACATACCGCGACGATTTCCGACTAATAGCAAAGCGCCCAAGTACTCTCAAACCGCTTCGGCCACCTTAAGCCGCACCACGCCACACGTAGTATTTCAACCTATAGAGGCCACAAGGCGCCTATTAACATCTTAGATCTCAATGTAGAATATCTTACGTAAAATTCGGCACCTCCCCTTCCCCGCACAACAGAAATCTCTCTCTATCGAGGCCGCTACCAAGCCAACCGGGGTTTGCACATCTAACTGACGCTGCATATATTCTACCACAAGAATACTACATGCTTCATCAGAATACACCCATGTAATTACAGCTCGCCACTTCTTAAAATTGTGCTTAAGTCGCAAGACATCGCCGTAAGTATTATTCAGCTTAAGTCAAAAGACATTGCCGCACAACTATGTTCAGTTCTATATATAGTATACTCAACTATATACTCCTACAACATGTAATTTCCAATTACAACAGAAGGTCAAGAATGTTTACCTCGATAAGCCCAAAAATTATCCGAATTTATATGTCGATCCTGAGCAAGGTTTAGCTCCTACTCCGTGCGCTCCAACCCGCTCCAACCAACCCTTAGAAGTTCTAACCAACTTCTACTTAACACTTCAACCGACTATGAAGGTTTTTCCTTAGGGTTTTGTTTTTGTGACTGAGGGAAGTATAATAGTATTTTCTGGGCTTTTGTATAAAAAGGGTACTTTGGAAAGTACTACAAGGTATATGGGCTAAAGTATTTGGGCATTATAACAATACTAGGAGAGTATTTCTATACCACAAAAATGGGTATTATACGAAACAACTAGGTTAGTGTACCTCGCCAGGTACCACAAAGGCATGGGGGGTTCGCCTAGGCCTTCAAGAGGGGAGAGGGGTGGTGTTTGGACGAGAACAAGGTTGAGGAGAGGAGGGATTTTGAGACTTAGATAGATTGCTCAAGTTTGGATGAAATAACTCTTCAACTTAGAGGGTATTTATAGTCAAGGAATGGCCAACCAATGGCCAAGATCCATCCAAGTGTTAGGCAAGTGTAAGGCCAAGATCAAGCCAAGCGCACCTTATCCATCTACCACCAAAATATCCTACCTAACCCTTGACCAAGAATCAACACAAAAACGCGCCATCGATGCCTCGCCGCCCACTTCACGCCCAATGCGAGGTGACACATGTCACCCTCCCGCTGGTCCAAAATGTTTCGCCTCTCGGAAAATCCGCAAAAATTATTAATGACATAGCTGGAATTTTCCTACGAAAGTCGTGGAAACGCTTCGCCAAAAACGACTCCTTTTCGCACTTGTGCACAAATTCGAACCTATGCCTACTTTAAGGCTCAAATTGTATACGCACGCCTCACGCATATACTGGAAATACGGGTATAACATGCAGGCGAGATGTTTCTCCAAGATTGATCCGCGATCGCTATCATCGTGCAGTCGAGAGGCTGATGTCCCTAGATCGCATTCCGACCCTGCGCATTATGAGTTCGTGGTCATGTCTTTCGGTTGACCAATGCTCCGCGGTATTTATGGATCCGATGAACCGAGTGTTCAAGCCATTTTTGGACACGCTTGTGATAGTGTTCATTGATGACATCTTGGTTTATTCTCGCCGCACTGCGAGCACGCGAGCATTTCGGCGAGACCGGTCGGTAGTTCTCCAGACTAACAAATGTACGCCAAGTTTTCCAAATGTGATTTTTGGTTAACATCTGTGGCTTTTCTTGGGCATATTGTCGGGCTGATGGTATTCGTGGATACGCCAAGATCGAGGCAATGAGTTGGCCTGCACTACTACTCCGGCAGTATGCGCGCTTGGGCCTCGCAGTTACTATCGGTTCGTGGAGAAGTTTGCTTCTATCTCGCACCATTGACTAGGTGACTGTATGCACTAAGTTTCAGCGGACCGATGCTTGTGAGCGTGGTTTCCATCATCAAGGAGAGACTGACGACCGCCCCCGTTCTTACTCTTCCAGAGGGTCCCGACGGTTATGTTGTGTATTGTGATGCGTCAGGCATCGGATTGGGATGTGTGTTGATGCAGCAGGGCAAGGTTATAGCGTACGCATCCCGACAGCTTAAGAAGCATGAGAGGAACTACCCCACCCATGATTTGGAGTTGGCAGCGATGATTCACGCCTTGAAGATCTGGAGGCACTTTTTGTATGGGGTTCATGTGGATATTTATACAGACCACAAGAGCCTCCAGTATATCTTCAGCCAGAGGGAGCTGAACTTATGACAGAGACGGTGGTTAGAGTTACTCAAGGATTATGATATTGATATCCTGTACCACCCGGGGAAGGCCAATGTCATGCGTATGCCTAGTCGTAGTCACGGGTAGCCTATCATACGTGCCGGAGAGGACGGCATGGTTCGCGATTTGCATCAGTTAGCGAGCCTTGGTATCCGTTTGATTGATTCTGGTAGCAGTGGGGTTCGAGTTCGAGAGGTTGCCGAGTCTTCCATTGTCGAGGCGAAGAGGCAACTGAGGATCCGCTTGACACTGCATCGCCGCGATACGACTCTTCGTGAGGAAGGTCCTTTAGGTAGCACTGACGGGTGCTAAGGTTTGAGGGCAGGTGTGTGTTCCAGATATTGCGTGACTTCAGCAGTTCTGTGGAAGCACACACACAAGCTACTTCATCCATCCGTGGTCGACCAAGATGTACTCACAACCTGATCCTGTATTGCTGGATGGCTTGAAGAGGGACATCGCAGAGTTTGTAGCTCGCCCGTGGTTGTCGCAGGTGAAGGCAGAGCACCGTGAGGCCCGTGGTTTGTTGCGACGATCGAGATCCCGACCGGAAGTGAGGTGATCAACATGGACTTTATCACGCGATTACCTCGCACTCAGAGGATACATGATTCTATATGGGTTATCGCCGACAGTCGAAATCAGCCCACTTTCTTCCGCCAGACGACTTTTCTACCGAGATTATGCGCACTTTATATCCAAGAGATCGCCGATCGCATGGAGTCCCTATTTCGATCATATCCGATGCGAGCCTGGGCATGCCTAACTGAGGTCTTTCCATGGTTTAGGACGCAGCGAGTTCGAGCTGATTCCATCCACGCATGACGGACAGCCGAGCGCACCATCCGCACTCTCGGTGATATGTCCGCGAGCCTGTGCATGGACTTCGTGGTAGCCGAGGATCATTTGCCTCTAGCTGAGTTTCGTATAATAATAGCTACCACTCCAAGATTCGACGGCGCCTATGCAGGCCTTGTATGGGAGGAAGCGCATCGATGATAGCTGGTTTGATGTGGGCGAAGTTACGCTAGTGGGACCAGATCCGTGCAGCAGTGTGGATAAGGTGAAGCTTATCCAGAGCTAAGGTATCACGATACCGTAGTCGACAGGTCATATGCAGATCATCGCCGCCAGATCCGGAGTTCGAGGTCGATGATTGGGTTTTCTCAAGGCGCCACCCATGGCGGTGCGATGAGATTCGGGAAGGGGAAACTCACCGAGGTACATCGGGCCGCTTCGCATTGTCCGCAGGTAGGCAAGATTGCCGATGAGTTGATCTCGTCCGATCCGAGGCAGATCCGTGTTTCATGTTTCTACAAGAGATGTATCTGAGATCCATCTAGAGTGCACCGATTGACGCATGTCCAGTGACCGGGGGTTATCGATGCAGAGATTCCCATAGCGATAATCGATCGACAGTTAGGCTCGCGACCAAGGACGTGGCTTCCACAAGTCTTGTGGCGAACGAGCTCGCGAGGAGACGACGTGGGAAGTCGAGGAAGACATGAGGCGTATATCCTCACTTATTCCCCACACCTCCGTAACTCACTTTCCTACTTGTTGATTTAATTTACTTATCGCCTAAGTGTTGTTCCGCGGCGTACGTGGCATTTGCTAACTGCTTATGTTATGAAGAACCTTATCATTATCTGCTTGGAAGGAACATTCGGGACGAATGTTTCTAAGGAGGGGAGAATGTTATACCCCGTATTTCCAGAGTATGTACGTAAGGGCATACGTACTAAAGTTTAGCCTTAAAGATTAGGCATAGGACGATTTTTTTTGGGCACAACTCACAAAACGAATGGTTTTCCGACGAAACGTTTTACAAAACTTGCGACGGGAAAATTTCGGCTATGTCATTTATATTTTTTGCGGATTTTTCCGAGAGGATGAAATATTTTGGACCAACGGGAGGGTGACACTTGTCACCATCATCGACGGCGAGGCCACTGGCAAGGTTTTGGGGCACAAAACATGGGCCATTGTTTGTGAGTGATTTGAGGAGTAGGTTGGGGCACTGGGCAAATCTTCGCCCTCCACTTGCCCCCACTTGGCTTGATCACGCCATTGGTTTCCTATAAATACCCCCTTTGAAGACTTATACATCCACTCCACAAATCTCCAAGTCTTGAAATCCTTCTCCCCTTGTAGCTTCTCATCCTAGCCTCACCCCTCTCTGAGAGCCTAGCCGAAACACCCTCTCCCCTCTAGCCTAGTGGCTTTGGCCGAGAGCCCCTTGGTAGAAAGTTGTCTTCCAAGTATAGCCACTATTCCAAAATACCCTAGCCCCAAATCCCTTTTAGTATTTAAGTGAAGTTGCTGGAAACTTCTATGGTTCTGAGCTATCTGAGCGCAACTAGGAGCTAAACTCGCTCAGATCGATATTTAACTGATAATTTTGGCTTATCGATGTAAATATCTTGTCCTTCTATTGTAATCTGATATTACATATAAATAATAGAAGTGAACTGTAATCACAGTATAAGGGTATATAAGAAAAATTAAATCAGATTTACATAGATCGCTTAATAAGAGACTTGGGTAGCTTACCGTGCAGGGAAGTGCTGCCCGATTTTCCGTAGAATTAAGAACCCTCGCTTAGAATAGTTCGCAGTAGTTCATACATTGATAGACGATTCGACTATTATAGGTCGATTCTCATACACGACATATTCGACTTGGCGTGGATTTCGCCAAGGTATGTGATTCTTCCTATACTCCGAGCATGATATTTTAATATATATATATAGTACGGTAGACGTACGTGTGTTAACTGAACGTAGTTGTACGGCAATGTCTTTTGACTTAAGCCTGAATAATAAAGATCTTGAATCTTTAAAAAGAATTATAAATCATTTTTGAAAGAAGAAGGATATTGTTTTAAAACAAAAAGCTTAAGAGTTATACTAGCTTTATGGAAAGTTAGGTATAACCACTTAAGAAGGATAAAAGGAACAATTTACTTATGTGTTTATAAAAGACTTATATTGATTTCTGGAAAGTATAATAAGATGGTTTGATAAGTAGACATGATATGATGCTATGTGTGTTAATGTCTTGTAACGCTTGTATAAGAGGTATATTCTTGTTGCGCTTATGTTGTTTAACGATAAGTCGTTATGTTAGTATTATATCACTCACCTCTGACATGATACCGGGTTGCTGCCCTCCGACGCGGGTAGACTCAGCGTCCGGGACCATGATTCGAGAATACCTCACGCGGGTCCAGGGACCCATGCGAGCCACGAGTTCCGTGTTAGTGTGCGCCTTACGGTCATGTGGTCTATGTGGCCACGCGACCACGAGTCCAGACGATGCCGAGAGTAGCTACCCTCGATGCGAGGAATACCTCACGCGGCCTAGGTGGCCTACGCGACTACGGAGTCGTGATTAGGCATACGATAATGATACTACGGGCGATTGTCCCGCTCGATCATTCGCACTAGAAAAGACCTGCTCTTACCTATTGTTGCTCTTGTTTATGATGTGGCACTATGTGCGTTACATTGGTTGTTTCGCATATTTGTAAAATTGGTTTTAAAGATATGATTTCATTTAAGTACTTTACGCTTTCACATACTTAGTACTGATCGATCTCGCCGGGCCGCGCTCACGCCGCAGTAAAGGGAAGCAGTAGCGATCCTCGCCCAGGATCTTTTCTTTGTGTCGAGCTCCATCTTCTCCGAGGCTCGCTGGGTATGATCTCCTGCTGTTATAGATAGTTATGTACATTCGTGGTATGGCGAGCCCCGTCCCGCCATAGTTGTTTACTTCTGAGAGGTCAGTAGTCCTATTGTACACTGGGATGTAAAATGCCGATTTGGTTTATATATATGTCACGACCCGAACCCGGGCCCGTGACTGGTGCCTTACCCCGGGCAACCTAGTGATACAACATTAGAGAAAATCAGCGGAAACAAAACATAAACATGAACCAAGAGACATGATAAATAAACAAAGCAACCAAAACAAAGCTTCTCAGATATACATAAAAACCCAACAGCTTATCCTTACAAACTCGCCACAATAGCAAGATTTCAATGTAACTCTAAGAAAGTGATAACAACTATGACGGACAGGGCCCGCCATACCCTCGAATGTACAAGGACCTACAGACTGTGGTAACATACCAAAAGATAAGCCTCCAAGAAACGGGGCTTCCTAACACGCCAATCATGGATCCTAAGAGCGAGGATCTCAACCGACGTATTTCTACTCAGATGAACACACTTCAAGGAGGTCAAGACAACAGTACTAAGTATGTGAAACAAAATATCAGAATGAAATCATAATACTATCTAAAAACAGAGACATGTATGATAACAAAACTACAGCTCACAAATATAAAAGCCATGTCAAGTCGTGACTCACGCTCAAAGTCATCCTCACGCGTGGAACTCTTTCTCACCGCCAGCAACTAGGTATAAATCATGTGGAATACGTGTCTCGCCCATCCCACGGGACTCGATAAAGAACCAGGTGGAATACGTGTCTCGCCCATCTCACGACTCGATAAAGAATCGTGGAATACGTGTCTCTGCCCATCTCACGACTCGATAAAGAATCGTGGAATACGGTCTCGCCCATCTCATGGGACTCGATAAAAATCGTGGAATACGTGTCTCTACCATCTCATGGACTCGATAAAGAATCACCATAACAAATCAGCCGCCCATCGAGACGCGGAGTACGTAAATACAACATTTGTACAACAAAGGCTATCACCACAAGCATAGGCAAGTTCATCATACTTGTTATACCCCGTATTTCCAGAGTATGTACGTAAGGACGTACGTAGAAAAGTTTGAACTTTAAAGTTGGCTTGACGAATTATTTTTGTGCACAACACCGATTAGAGTCGTTTTCGACTAAACGCTTTATACAACTTCATAAGGAAAATTCCGCTATGTCATTTCTAATTTTTACGGATTTTTCCGAGAGACAAAATATTTTGGACCAACGAGAGGGCGACACTCGCACCTCTCATGGACTTAAGGGGGCTTTAGGCCGATTGACGGGCAAGTTGTTGGTAGATATTTGCAGGGTTTTGGGCGAGTAGGACTAGGGCACTTGGGCACATCTGCCCTCCACTTGCCCCACTTGGCTAGATCATGGCCCTGATTTCCTATAAATACCCTCCCCCTTTGAAGACTTCTTCATCCATTCCATAATTTCCAAGTCTTGAAAACCTCCCTCCCTCCTTGTTGGTTTCGCCCCTCTCCCTTTGAGAAGGCCTTGGCCGGCAGCACCTCCCTTAGCCGAGAGTACCTCCTAGCTGGGTTGGCCGAGGGGTACACACCCCTTCATGGTGTTGTCTCGTATAAATACACCCCTCTGTAGAAATACTTCCAAAGTATTGTTACTATACCCAAATTACCTTAGCCGATACCTTGTAGTATTCCAAAGATACTCTATACGTAGAGCACGTAAATACTACCGTATGTCCTTTTGTCTCAAACCGAAATCCTAAGGAAAATCTTCATACTTGGTCAAGATTAAGTAAGTTGCGTAGAACTTCTATGGTTGTTTGGAGCGCTGAGCGCGCCAGTAGGAGCTAAACGCTGCTCGTGATCGACATTTTAACTTGGATAATTATGGGCTTATCGAGGTAAATATATTGTCTCCTTTGTAATCGAGTATATACTATCGAGGTATAAGAATTAAGTATAAGGTATATACGCGAAAGTATATAAGAGAATTGAACTGTATTGTAAGGATATTACGTAAAAGACTTCAACCAAATCACATCGTAAGATTAACTCGCAGAGTAGTCTAGACTTTGATAGACTTGTATAACCGTTATAGGTTCAAGATCGCGAGTAGCGATTCTACTCGCTGGTGGAAAAGGCTAGCCTGATTACATTACGCTGAGCGTTGCTTTTAGTCGATAAATCGTCACGAGGTATGTGATTCTTCCTATCCTCTCGAGCATGATATTTTAAAGAATATATATAGTACTAGACGCACGGTGTTAACCGAATAATAATTACGGCAATGTCTTCGACTTAAGCCCGAATAATAATTACGGCAATGTCTTTGACTTAAGCCCAATAATCTTCAAGATTTCAAAAGAATATTGAATCGCTTTTAACGTAAGAGTAATACTTGTTTTAAAGCTTAAGAGTTATACTAGCTTTATGGGAAGTTAGGTATAACTACCAAGAGAGATAAAAAGAATGATTTATTGATTTAAGAAGTTAAGAGACTTGATCTTAAAAGATAAGAGACTTGACTTAATTGAATTTTGTTAAAGTGTGAAACCTCATTCATGAGTAATGAGTACTTGGTTTTTAAAAGGAATAATGTTTTACCGATTTCGAAATCGTAATAAGTATCGAACAAATCACAAAGAACGCTTAATAAAAGGGAAATGTTTTGACTAATAAAGCATTATTAAAACCAAGAGAAACTTCCATCCGCATGTAGCTAAGACGAGACAAAATGATATTACATTTCCTGGATCACGGTCACAGTAATAAGATTGTTATGAACAAGAATAACCTACTCACACATAAGGTATATGTTTCTCAAATTGTTTTAAAGGATTAAAACTATGAACTACTTAAACCTTTCAAAATGAGAAACTTGAGTAAATAAAATTAGGCAAACTTGAACGCTTGAAAGAACGCGGTTACTTGATTTTACAAAGAGAAGTGTTTTGATTTACTTCAAAATATAATCACTCTATTTTCATATACTACTTGTATTGTGTGACTTTTATAAAGTAACGCATCTTTTAAAGAGTTAATGTATGAAGTACTTTGGGGATAAAACCCGATCTTGTTAATCATATAGTAGAAAGTACCTTGTGTGTATAACTTGATTGTGTTGGCTCAGGATAGCCTTGTAATACTTTCTTGTTGATTTGTTAAGCAAACATGCTAGGATGCTACGCAGTGTTAGTATTCGCGATGTTTGTGTATGCGGTTTCCTCGATCGCGCTTAAGTTGTTTAACTATCACCGTTATGCTGGTATTGTACCACTCACCTTGACATATTTCCGAGGTTGCTGCCCTCCGACGCGGGTAGACTCAGCGGTCCGGGGACCATGATTCGAGAATACCTGGCGCGTCCGGGACTATGCGGAACTACGAGTTCCGTGTTAGTGCGCGGCCTTTATGGTCATGCGGCCTATGCGACACGCGGATCGCGATCCAGCGGACGCCGGAGTATTTACCGACAAGCGTGGTTATACCTCACGCGCCTACGAGGTTGGCCTACGCGAGTCAGCGAGAGTTTGTGGCTAGACGCGCGACATCGATATCGCGCGCAGTGACACTTTGATCACGCGACGGTCTAGACAGATATCATGACACGCTTTATGACCTTGTTAGTACCGCGTGTTAGTAGTCGATCATGCCTTCGCATTTACCCGCATCGCTTTTATTTGGACACAGCGGACCCGTGTTCATGGTATTCCTCGTGCTTTTATATCATGGATCGCCACGGCGAGGAAGGTATTCCACGCATGATTATGTTACGGCGCGAGACCCATAGTTATATTTGAGTGATGACTTTGATGCGCGAGTCCCGACTGGACCGCTATTTATCAGGAATCGTAGTTTGCTATCATACATGTCTCCGCTTAGATAGACTACTATAATTTCATTTACGCATTTTCGCCACATACTGTACCGGCCAATCGACTTCGGGGCCGCTCATGCCGCGCAGTCGAGGTACACCGCCGCCGATCCTCGCCATGTGGTCACAGTCATTGCTGGGAAGCTCCGCTTCCCGAGGCTTATCACGGCCTAGTCCCCGTCGTTGTAGGTACTTACATTCGTGGTATGGCGGCCCCGTCCCGCCATTGTTGTCGTGATCATTCTGAGGTATGTAGTATCACAAGGCGTAATTGTAGAGCGGATGTAATCGTTCAAATTGTTATTTATATATATAATGGCGTAACTGCTTTTAGGTTGCCTTTCTTATTGCATCGCCTTATTACATCGTTTCATGTATTATCTTTATATTCCGATTTCTCGATGTATGACTATCGGGTGCCCGTAGACACGCCACGCCCTGCCGGTCGTGACAAAAGTGGTATCGAGCGCTAATCTCGGAAAGTGTCTGCGCATCGCATCTAGTAGTTCGATTATCGGCGTGTTGCGCACTACACCAATAATCGTGAGGCTATATGATATTTAGATTGGTTTCATTCTTCTCACTCGAGATCGCGCCTGTGAGCCGTGTTATAAGTCGACCCTCTAACGTATTTCTTTCCCTTACCGCTATGCCTCCGCAGGGCAACTCGCCCGATGGCGCAAGGCGGAGCCGCGAGTCGAGCATGCAGGTTACGACGCACGTGCCCGCCATCACCGTGGTGTTTCATTCGGGATTTATGCTACGCCACCACCCAAGAGAGTTTAGCACGCAGCAAAGGCCTACTACGCACCATGATATATTAACCTTCGCCCACGCAACGAACAGAATATAGATCGCAAAGAGGCACTCGCATTAGTTATGGATTTGGCTACCAGAGTATACCGATGTACCGCGAGTCTGATGACTATCTAAGAGAGGTTGGACAAGAGTACTTCTTCGCTAGCGCGAGCATAGCCCGTATCGCTTATGCAGCAGCCAAGAAACGTAGATCGACGCGTTAACCAAGGACAAGAGGCTGCCGAACGCAAGGTCCTTTGGTAACTTCGAGGCAAATCGCCTCACCAGAGATTAGATATGCACCTCCGCCTGCACAGTGGTCTCACTTTCAGACTTTCTGGTAAGCCGAGTTGGTCGAGCCCAGGCTTCCGCTCACGGTGAAGCGCCATCCCGGAATGTCATCTTTAGTTGGTACTTATTGTACTTCGTGGCCATGTGTTGGAAGCGATGTCCTAATAGAGGGATGCAGCAGAGGACTCACCAGATCGCGGCCAGTTCGCATCTTCCCTAATGCGCCTTCACGGCGTGTTTGATTAGAACGACTTAGGAGAAGCAGCTTGATACAGTATGTCCTTAACCTCTAGAGATTAGTACGCTGTAAGATTAGTATATCTTAAGTATTATGTTAGATAACATAAGTGGAAATTGTGATTAGATATCATGGTTAGTTAACCGAGTAAGATTTGGGGATAGATGAAGTGTGAACCTTGTAGTCTTATACGTAGAGACCTTGTAGGTAAGGCCATCTCGAGTAAAAGAGGTATTTTATGTTTGACCTTTATCTAATGCATAAAGGCACGCCAGATATGTTTGTGTGATAAGTCCCGAGTTGTGGGAAAATAAAAGAGGGTAGCCGAGCAGAAGACCGCTAGGTTTTTGTAACGTGATTAGTAAGATTGTTCCGATCGGAGCAAGTGTTTTACGAGAGCTGGTCGTTGAGCTGTCGCGTCAACCCGCGACTGCTTTACGGTGGGGCCGCTTGTGGTGGTCGCCTGCGTGGTCACGAGGTGTTAGGCCCAAGATTAGTTAACCAAACAGACGAGTTCGCGGATTCACGTGACAGAGTCGCCGACGAGGTCACCATCTTGTCCTTCAGATCGACTACTCTAGGCGGTTACGCGAGATGTTATATCGAAGGTTGTAAGGTTGCACGAGGTGCCTACCTTCGCCTTATTATGACGCATGGAGCCTGTACACTGCTTTCTTTTCGGAAGTTTTACCAGCAGCAGTTTCGAACTCGTGCAGTCTCCGATCGCATTCGCTCCCGCCTGTTTTGATTTCGTGGTAGCCGCAGGATTGTTGTCTCATGTCGGCGGAGTGTTTTAGCTACCATTTCAAGATTCGGATATCGCCTTACGGCCTCGTAGGGCGAAGTTCGCCGCTGATTGATTCGATGTAGCGTTCTGATAGTCGGGTTCATACTTGTTCACAGAACGCGGATAGCGGCTTATCCGCATGAGGTTATCGCACTGAGTCAAACTAAGTCGGCGGATAATCTACGACATCACGTAGTTCAGTCGACGAGGATCTTCAAGGTACCACCCGGCGGTGACGAGATTCGAAAATAAGAAACTTAGCCCGAAGTTACCTGGGCCTTTCAGATCATGTGGAGCAACAGGCCAGTTGCTTATATGTTAGCATTTGCCGCCCAACTTAGAGGCAAGATGTCCGCCTTTCGTGGTTATGTTCAAGAGTATCTGAGATCCATCCAGAAAGTGTTCCCGCTTAACGATGACTTTAGAGATAGTAACCGTAGATTTGGTAATGCAGATACGGTAAGAAAGAGTTCGAGTGTACGGAAGCGGTACGACGCGTGCGGAAGAAGCGGCACGTATCGCGGCAGATAGACGCGATCATTTTTATAAGGAGAAGGTGCGTAAAGAAGTATATTTTAGACCTCGCAAGTGGCTGCGACATGCTAGGTGTTTCGTCGACTGACGTAAGTATTTGCACGTGTTTCGTGGGCCGCGGGCAGATCGCTCGTAAGTATAGTAGCGAAGACTATACCGTGCCGCTTGTTCGAGATTGAAGAACATTCGACGAATGTTTCTACGAGGAGAATGTTATACCGGATTTCCGCAGTAATGCACGTATGACGCACGTAGAAAAGTTTGAACTTTAAAGTTGGCTTCGACGAATTATTTTTGCAAGACAACACCCGATTAGAGTCGCCGTAAACGCTTTACACAACTTCATAAGGGAAAATTCCGCCATGTCATTTCTAATTTTATGATTTTTCCGAGAGACGAACATTTTGGACCAACGGTAGGGCGACACTCTGGCACCCTCTCATCGCGGATTAAGCGCGCTTTAGGCCGATCGACGGGCAAGTTGTCGTAGATATTTGTGAGGCTTTTGGCGAGTAGGACTAGTGGGCACTTCACACATCTTGGCCTCCACTTGCCCCACTTGGCTAGATCACGGCCCTCGATTTCTATAAATACCCTCCCCTTTGAAGACTTCTTCATCCATTCCATAATTTCCAAGTCTTGAAAACCTCCCTCCTCCTTGTTGCTCTCCCCCCTCTTCCTTGAGAAGGCCTTCGCCGAGAGCACCCTCGTCGGTGAGTACCCCTCCTAGCCTGGGTTGGCTCGGGGTACACACCCACTTTTCGGGTGTTGTCTCGTATAAATACACCCCTCTGGTAGAAATACTTCCAAAGTATTCATTACTATACCGTTATACCCGTATTTTCAGTGGCATGTACGCGAGGCGCATGATATAAATTCTGAGCCTTAAAGATTAGGCAAGAATGAAATTTTGTACAAGTACCGAAAGGAGTCGCTTTTCACGAACGCTTCCACTTCGTAGAGGAAAATTCCTTTGTCATTAATAATTTTATGATTTTTCCGAGAGACTTAAACATTTTCAGATTAACGAGGTGACATGTGTCACCTCACATCGGAAGGAAGTGGACTACCAAAGTGGAAAAGTGGCACGCTTTTGTGCAAAAATCAGGGTCGCGGTTAGGTAGGATATTTTGTGTAGTTGATGAGCAAGTGGTACCCACAAACACATGGCTTCATCTCGACCTTACACTTCGCTTACACTTCGATAGATCTCGCCATTGGTCGCCATTTCGACCTATAAATACCCTCTAAGTTGATGAACTTATTCATCCAAAAATTGTCTAAGTCTTGAAAAATCCCTCCCTCTCCTCTTGTTGTTTTCGCCCACCACACCCTCCCTTCGGAGATTTCATGAGAGCAACCTCCTAGCCTAGTCAGTGTTAGTCGAAATACTACCCCTCGTAGAAATGTATTCTACAAGTATTGTTATAATGCCCAAAATACTTTAGCCAAATACCTTGTAGTACTTTCCAAAATACCCTTTATACGAAAAGCCTGAAAATACTATTATACTTTCCTTAGCCACTAAACGAAACCCTAAGGAAAACCTTCATAGTCGGTCAAGGTTTAGTAGGCTGCGAGAACTTCTAAGGGTTGTTTGGAGCGGATCGAGCACTCTGAGCAGAGCAAACGCCGCTCGCAGCCACTTTACTTGGATAATTTGGCTCATCGAGGTAAATACTATCGCCCTTCTAGTGTAATTGGAAATTACATAACGTAGTAGTATAGTAACGTAATATAAGATTCATGTAAGAGAATTGAATCGTAATGTAAGGATATTACGAAAAGACTTGAATCAAATCACTAAGAATATAGTAAGTTCAACTGCATTTCATGTGATCGTATATACAGTAGATCGATAACCTTTATCGGGTTGAATGTTCGTCGCAAGTAGCACGGCTACTTAGCGGGACCAAAGCTAGCCGGTTATAGCCGAGCGCTTTGCTTATAGTCGATAAATCGTCACGAGGTATGTGATTCTTCCTATACTCTTGAGCATGATATTTAAAAGAAGATATATATAGTACGGCAATATCTTTGACTTAAGCCCGATAATATATAGTACTAGAGACGCAAAGTGCTAATCGAATTGTACGGCAATGTCTTTTGACTTAAGCCTGAATAATAAGAATTTTAAAGTATTTCAAAATTGCTAAGAAACCATTTTTGTTAAGAGTAACACTTGGTTTTAAGGTTTTAAAAAGAGTTATACTAGCCTTTATGGGGAGTTAGGTATAACGCCTTAAGAGAGGTAAAGAAGATGGTTATTCGATTTTGGAAGTTAAGAGACTTGATCTTATAAGATAAGAGACTTAACTTAAAATGAATTAATATGGATTTTGTGAAACCTCATTCGCAGTAATGAGTACTTGGTTTTAAAAGGAATAATGTTTTAATTAAAAATCAACGTATCGATAAACCACCGCTACTAATAAAGGAAAATGTATTGAATAATTAAGTATTATTAAAACCAAGAAACTCCATCCAGATAAGCCTAAGATTTAGACAAAATGATATTACATTTTCTAGATCACGTCGCTTAATAAGATTGATTATGAACAAGATTAATCTACTCACCTATGGCATATGTTACTTCTATTGTTTTAAAAAGAGATTAAGACATCAACTATGAAACTTTTCTAAAAAGAGACTCATGTGATTGAAATTAGCAAACCGAAACTTTTAGGAAAAGAAAGGCATCAGGTTGTCTTTTAAAATGGTTTAAAATATAAAGTGTTATAACAAATTTTAATGGAAGTTGGTTATAACGACTTTATGAAACAAAAGAATGGTTTTATCATTTGTTTTAATGTGGTAACTTGACTTTTTAAAAGAGAAGTATTTTGGTCCAAAATGGCTATATGGTATCTGCTTTAATTGGTCTTAAAAGGAAAGTATGAAAGTTGTTTTTACTTAAAAGATATAAGTCACACATTTTATATACTACGCATCGCGTGACTTTAGAAAAGCGAATGAATTCTTAAAAGGAATTTAACGCATTTAGTACTTTAGGTTAAAACCGGACTTTGACATAAAATGAAAGTACCTTGAGTCAGGTATAACTCGGCCTATGCTTGCTGTTGTGAAATGTTATACCGTATTTCCGGTGTATTATGCGTCAGGCGATGCGTAGAAAAATTTTGAAGGCTGCGTGAAGCGGCTTGGAATTTACTCAGCTGTCTGTGACACGATTAGAGTGCGTTTTTCGGCGAAAGCGTTTCCCGACTTCGTGAGGAAATTGACTATATCATTTATATTTTTGCTTGGATTTCAGAAGACCGAAATATTTTGGGCCAGCGGGGTGACAACGTCACCTAGTTTGGAGACGAGCGGTTTAGAGAAACGATCGGGTTGGATTGGACTTGTGCGATTGGTCTGCTATTTTGGGCCTTGTTTTGTGGCTTGTTTTGTACCGTATTTGGCGGTGGAGTAGGGTTAGGGTGCGCCGGCGGTCTGGGCACTTACAGCTTTGCATGCACCACGTAGCTTGATCTTACAACCCGTTCGTTTGGCACCAGGTTTCTTATAAATACCACTGAAGCGAGAAGCATTCATCCAAAACTTTCAAGTCTTGAAACCATACTCCCTTCTTATTTAACCTCACAATGAGAGCTTCCCCTCTCCCCACATTTTCGTGTGTGGCGCTTTTGGCGGGGTTCCACTCTAAAGCTTTGGTGTCTTGCCGTAGGGTCACCTCCCCACTGTAGCCTAGTTGATTGACTGCGTATAATGCACACACCTCTTGTGAAATACTCTCCCAAGTATTGTTATAATGCACCAAAATACATAGCCTTTAACTGTGCCTTGTTGTATTCCAAAGTTACCTGCTATCACATTAGAGCAGGAAATACTACCTTTTGTCTTTTTGTCTCAATGAGAACCACTAGTAAATCTTCATAGTTGGTTGGAAGTATTTAAGTAGAAGTTGGTTAGAAGCTTCTAAAGGTTGTTTGGAGCGCCTGGGTAGGAGCTAAACCTTGCCTCGAGGATCGGCGATTTATAACTTGGATACTTATGGAGGCTTATCGAGAGTGAAATACTCTTGTCCTCTGTTGTAATTGGAAATTACATGATTAGTTGAACTATATGGTTGAAGTATACTATGTATAGTCTTTGAGAGCACGTAGATTATAATGATATCTTTTGACTTAAGCACTGAATAATAAACGAAACCTTTTGAAGAAAGAAGGAAATCTTGTTGTAATTACATGAGGTGCCAATACAGTGATTAGACTTGTATAGCTTTGGCATGTAGTAAGAATGCATTGATACGTCCAGGTTAGACGTACCGACCCCACGCAGTTTGGCTTAGTGTAGCCGGCCTCGATAAAAGGGAGATTCTTGTTTGTTGCGGGGAAGTGCTTGCAATTTTTAAGTAGAGATGTTCTCACGATAAGATCTAAATGTTAATAAGCCTTGTGGCCTTATAGGTTCGAAGTACTTCGTGTGCGCGATCTGCCGGCTTAAGGAGTAATGACCATTTGGAAGTACTTGGAGGCGTTTTGCTGTTGGTAGATACTCAAATCGGCGAATATATGAACCTCTTATATCTCTTACTGGCATGATATGTGTGAACTATGCAGTCACAGTGAGCGTCACGTATTGTGCTAAATGTATTTGATTAGTTTAAAACATAAAAAGTGATATAACGAACTTTGTCAGGAAGTTGGTTACTCTTGACTTTATGCTTAGGAAGAAAAATACTTGTAGTTTTAAAAGGTAATGATTTGAAGAGCTATAAGCATTGGCTTGACATGTGATAATAAAACGAAGTATTTGAAAGATTTTGAATCATTTTGAAAGAGAAAGCAATATCTTGGGTTTTTGAAGAACTTAAAGTTATACTATTTATGGGAAGTTAGGTATAGCTTGGCTTAAGGAAATGTTTCGCGATTTGGAAATCGGAATGTATGCAAACAACAAACCCTTTATGTTTGTCGATAAAGGGAAATGTTTTGAATAATTCAGCATTATTAAAACGGTAGAAAGCTTAAATCTGCGGTAGATGAGACAAATGATATTTCTAGATCATGATTGCTTTGTAATAAGATTATTATAAACAGAATATCTACTCATATAAAGGGCTTATGCTACCGGATGGTTTAAAGGAGAATTATATTCTTAAAAAGTATAAAGGCTATGAAGCTTCTAAAACGCTTTTTAAAGCAAGAAAGCAGAGAACATTTGAAATTAGAGCCAAAGCTTGGGCGTTTGGATAATAATATGTTGTTATGATTTACAAAGATAAGTCTTTGCAGTTACTTCAAAGATAATCACTACTTTATTTTCATATCACTACGGGTATTGTGTGACTTTTGTAATGTAATATCTTTAAAGAGTTATTGCGTATAAAATTACTTTGGGGATAAAACCAGATCTAGATTAATCATATAGTAGAAGTACCTTATGTGTGAATAACCAGTTGTATTGGTTTACTTGATAGCGCTTGTAATACCGCTGTAGTATTGATTTGATAAGTAATCATATTAGGATGCTCTGATGTGTTGAGTATTACTGTGATGTTTTGTGTAAAGGGAGTTTTCCTTGGTGTGCTTATGTTGTTTTAAGCGATAGTCATTATGTTGGTATTATACCACTCGTGCATGTTCGGGGGTTAAAGTTTTGCACCTCCGTCTGCGGTGAGTAGATTTCAGTGATGCAGGACACGTGATTGAGAAATACACCTCATTGCCACGGGTCACGGGGGCTATCTGTGCGGGAGTACGAGAGTTCGAGGTTATTGTCGCGGCCTTTATGGTCATGCGATGCATGTGGCCCGTCTGCAGACTGCCCAGTCGGGCGTCTTGATGAAGGTAGCCACCCTGCGATGTAGGAGGTTATGCCTCATGCGGGCACATGTAAAGATTGGCCTATCTTGAGGCTGCGGGGGAGTTCGAGGCTAAACCTTGTGGCGCATTTTGATCTAATTGCGAGGCGGCGGCCGGCTTTGATCGTGGCCAGTCTGAAGACGGATATCGCGGTAATGCGATTTATGGCGTATTAGTGCTTGTATTAGGTGTTAGTAGTCGGCTATGCCTTACGTACGCCTGTCAGTGCTATTTTATTTGGACACGAGTGGGACTTTTATTTGTTCATGTAATATTCGCTTGGTGTTTTTCTATGGGTGAAGTATTGCGGTGGGGGAAGGACATTCCCGCGGGCATAGTTGATGTTGTGGGCGTGAGACCCGTGTTTATATTTGAGTGATGACTTTGAGGCGTGAGTCCGCGACTTGATATATTTGCTATTTATTGTAGGCCCTTAGTTTGGTTATCATACATACGTCTCTGCTTTATACACGACTGGGCTACTATGAGGATTTTGCACTACGGTATTTTGAGTTTCACATACTGCCGAAATTTTTCATTGTCGCGACGCGCTCGCCCGGAAGTACGTTACGTTCACCGTGCATGGTACACGGTCGTTCCGATGCCTGCTTCACTGGGAGTCCGCAGTTCGAGCGTTTGGGGAAGCTCAGTTCCTCGGAGGCGCCCATCTTGGTATAGTCACGCGCTGATATTTGTAGGTGCTTCGTTCGGGGTATGTATTGCCAGAGCCACATCCGTCGTTGTTGTAAATATCGTGCGTGAAGTGCATGCAATGCTTTTGTTGTAGGCGGGAGTTTGTAAAAGGATTAAGCTAAAGCTGCATGTTAGAAAGAGTTTGTTGTATATATATATATGCTTTAGAAGAGCAACTTTGCTTCAGATATACGTGTCTCGATTTATCACTATTTCGTATCTTGGTTATTTTATATTCAGCGGTGATTACTCACGATGTATGACCCTATTTGGGGTGCAGATGAAGGAACCGATGCGGGCAGAGCAGTAGGCGAATCGTGACATGAAACTTGACCATGTTACGTGCCCAGTAGCCTTGTTGCTGTCAAATCGCATGTTCTGCTTTCGACTACGGTTGGCTTGGATTGAGGCAGGAGATATGTATTCACTCGACTACAGGTTAAATCAGGAGATGTATTTCACTCGACTGGTTCATCAGAATGTATTTCAACTGCGACTCTGGGTTAGAGCCCAGGAATGTATTTCACTCAGACTACTGGGTTCATGGGATGAGCAGGAATGCTATCTACCAACGTTTCCTTATCTTTGGGTCCATGAGATGGGCGAGACATGTGTCATCGATATCATGATTTTGGCCACTAGGCATTCTTGCGAGTGAGGAAGAAGTTACAGGCATGAGGATGACTTTGAGGCGTGAGTCCCGACATAACCTCTTGCATATTTATATTTGCAGGCCTTAGTTTTGGTTATCATACATATCTCACTGCTTTATACTAGACTATTGTATGATTTGATTCACAGTATTTTTCTGATTTCGCATCGCATGGTACTTGTTGTCTTGACCTCGCCCGAGAAGTGCGTTCATCTGCGCGGTAGAAGTATCTGCATTTGTCGATCGCGTTTAGGATCTCATTTGACGTCTTTGGGAAAGCTCAGTCCGCTTGGAGGCTTATCTTCAGTATGTGCCACATAGTCTGTGGATCCGCATGCATTCGAGAATTATGGCGGGGCCACATCCGTCATGCCGTTGTTAATATAAATCTTGGGAGTGCACCTTGCTTTATTTGTAGGCAGGGTTGTAAGGATTATGGCTTTATTCAAATGTTTATATATATATATCCATGCTGTTGAAAGCGACCAGTTTTGGTTGGCCTGTTATCTTTCATCTTAATCCGTGTCCCATTTACATATTTTAGAGATTTCTTCGTAGATTTTCTACGATGTTGTATCACTAGGGTGCGGGGTAAGGCACGATCCACGGGCAGGTTGGTCGTGATAAAAGTGGTATCGTATACACCTAAAGTGTCTAAGGCATCGTCTAGTAGAGTCTTCATTATCACAGGTTTGCGGCACCAGCATCTATAATTCAGAGGCTACAGACATTTAGGATCGTTTCATTCTTCATTCCGAGATCGTGGCTCTAGAGCCAGGTGATAAGTCGACTTCTCCTCACGTATTCCTTTCCTTTGGCTAGCTATGCCTCCGTAAGAAACTCGCAGCCTGTGACGGGCGCGCGTTTATGAGCTGTTATGATGAGGAGTACGAGGCGCAGCCCGGCCAAGACCGAGATGGGTTGCCCGGATTGCTGGCTCGCGACGCCACAAAGACCAGCAGAGTTTAGAGCCGCAAAGAAGTGGCTGCTAAGACTACAATACTGAGCGCCTCCAGCCCCACACCGGAGCGTACTTAGACGGCATGCCGAGACGGGCGCCTGAAGCATCGCTGCCGTGGTCGGGCTACGATACGAGGAGCAGGCTGGACGCAGCAGCCTGGCCCAGAGGGCCCATCACCCCGGCGCATACCAGACTACTGGATTTTCTCAGGTGTAAATCCGCCGTAGTTTTACGGTCGAGGCTCACGATGATCCGCGAGTTCATCCATACAATGTGTCACGAGAGTGACTGGCACCATACCGAGCTGCTGGGTTCTAGGTTCGCGATTTACCGTGATACCGCAGTCGACCGTTTGATTCGCGGAGCCGCCCCGGAGAGAATGCACTTCCACCATACGGGACGCAGTTCTCGGCGATTTCACGGCCTCCGGCTGTATGAGGAGTATCGCCGATAGATTTTGACGCTAAGGTGACTGCGACAAGCAGAGGAGTACAAGGTGGAAGCCCGACTCGTTAGCTCGGCAGGTCCACAGAAGAGCTGATACGGAGGACGCAGTACACCGCCACGCCACCGCTAGATGATTACACTTAGCGAGAGGCTTGTCGGGTGAAAAGCTCTTGATGGGCATGGACGTGCCAGCATGCAAGCTCATGCACTAGGATGTACGGAGAAGTCAGCGAAATGACGAGATCGGCCGGAAGAAGCGGGGACAGCGAGGGTCGCACAGTAGCTTTGGCGGACGCCTCGTGACGGAGTTAGTTATGTACCTCGCGATCTGAGTGGTCCTCCACGGTCATCGGGCGTTCGAAGGTATTCGGGAGCTGGTCGAGCTCGGGGCTTAGTTCCGCGGTATCACGTGAGTCTTCTTGTGATTCATCCCGCCGATTATTACGATGCGTGGCGTAAATCGGGAATGTCGTGCTTTTCTGGTGCTTGTTTCACTGCGTGGCGAGGGCCATGGCCGAAGCGTAACTTATAGGAAGTGCAGCGACTTGGCGCAGCCTGCGGATCGATGGCGGGTTCGTGCGCACTACGGTATACGCCCTGCGGTGATTTATGATTAGAATGGGGCGGTAGGTTCGAGGTATATCCTAACCCTGCAGAAGTTTTTGCATGTGATGTGATCATATTATTGTGCTATATGCGGATGGCGTTGTGTTATATTGTGAGTTAGAAAACATGGTTAGTTGGAAGAGTAAGTATGGGGGCATGGAAGGTGTGAACACCAGGTGTTGTGATTGAGACGCTACAGACAAGGTCGTCTTGAGTAAAGATTCATTTTTGTTTGACTTTTATCAGTGCGTAGTATCGTGGGATATATTTGTGTGATAAGTCCATGGGTGAGTGTGAAATGGAAGTAGTAGCTTTCATGATGTGAGTTAATGAAATTGTTCCGTATCGGGAAGCGAGGTTTAAGCGCGGTGTGGAGTCGGGTTGAGGCGTGTGCGGGTCAACCCGTGCTTGAATTAAGGTAAGGTCGGTTCTGGGTGGTCCCGCCGGATGGTAGGAGTCACCAGTGCTAGGCCCAAGTTTAGATGACCATCATTGAGTTCGTGGATATATGTTAGAGCGAAGATCAGTTCTGAAGGCCGAGAATGGACCTAGAAGAAATGTCGAGGTTAGTAAAAGATGACCAAGCTTGGAGTAGTGACTCCAAGAGGTTGGAAATGCATTGACGTTGGTGAAATTGTGATGCATTATCTTAGAGCAGTTCCGCAAGTTTTCTAGGAAAATACGACGAGTAAGGGTAGGCAGAGGCGAATGTACGACGCGAAAGCATAGATATGATCATTTCTTGTGAAGGAGAAGGTCTGAAGGATGTATATTTTAGACCTCGGGGATCGACATGCAAATAGGCACCATTTGTTGGGTCGCCTGAATTGACACTAGAACCTCGCGGCAAAGTGACAAAGTTTGCGATGTTGTATGTGTTTCGTGGATTTTAGCGAATCATGTAAGTATTCATGCGCGGGTGTTCGTGGCGGCGTGGCGTGATTATTACCGTAAAGTATAGTAGCGTAAAAATTTATCTTCGCGCATGTTTGTTTTGAGAGATTTAGAAGGAACATTGGGACGAGATGCTTTCTAAGAGAGGAAGAATGTTATGCATCGTATTTCCGGGAGTATGTGCGTGAGGCGTCACGTATATAAATTTGACCTTAAAGATTGACGAGGAAATGAAATTTTGTACAAGTCTGCACTTAAAAGGAGTCGTTTTCGACGTAATGACGCTTTCCCTGACTTTATTGAGGGAAAATTCCGCATTTATGTCATTAATAATTTTGCGCGATTTTTCCGAGAGACGAACATTTGGACCAACGGGAGGGTGACATATGTCACCCTCACATTGGAAAAGTGCCGACGGCCAAAGGGAAAAAGTTGGCACGTTTTTGTGCAAAGAATTGTGGTCAAAGGCGTTAGGTAGGCAGATATTTTCAGTGTAGCTTGATGAGCAAGTCGGGACCCACAAACACACGGTGGCTTTATCTTGTACCTTACACTTGCTTTTACACTTGGATAGATCTTGGCCATTGGTTGGCCATTTCTTGACTTCCTATAAATACCACTCTAAGTTGATGAACTTATTCATCCAAAAATTGTCCTAAGTCTTGAAAAATCCCTCCCTCTCCCTCTTTGTTGTTTGCGTCCACCACACCCCTCCCTTTGAGCTCTAGCCGAGAGCAACTCCTAAGCCTAGTTGTGTAGTCGAAATACTACCCTCGCATGGTAGAGAAATGTATTCTACAAGTATTGTTATAATCTGCCACGAAAATACTTTAGCCAAATACCTTGTAGTACTTTCCAAAATACCCTCTTTTATCACGAAAAGCCTTAAAATGCACTATTATACTTTCCTTTAGCCACTAAACTAAAACCCTAAGGAAAACCTTCATAGTCGGTTGAAGTGTTTAGTAAAGTCAAGCAGTGGGAACTTCTAAGGCGGTTTGCTTTGGGGACCAGTTGAGCTTCTTTCGAGTAGGAGCTAAACGCTGCTCGGGAGCGACTTTTTACTTGGATAATTTTGGGCTCATCGAGAGTAAATACTACTGCCCTTCTAGTTGTAATCGAAATTACATAACGTAGTAGTATAGAATGAATATAAGATTCATAGAGAGAATTGAACTGTATGTTAGAAGGGGATATTACGTAAAAGACTTGAACCGAAATCACTTGTGGAAGAATATAAGTAGAAGTTCATTTGTGCACTTACATGAAATTTATATACAAAAGAGATCGATAACCTTTATTTGTCGAATGTTTCTTGCAAGTAGCGCACGGGCTACTTAGAAGCGCGGACCAAAGCTTAGCCGTTATAGCCGTGGAGCGTTTTGCTTATAATATAAATCATCGTGAGGTATGTTGATTCTTCCTATACTCTTCGGGGCATGATATTTTAAAAAGAAGATATATATAGTAATGTTAAGAATATCTTTGACTTAAGTTCATTTCATTAATATATAGTACCTCGTGATCGCATGACGTGTGCTAATTGGAACGTAGTTGTACGGCAATGTCTTTTGGACTTTAAGCTCTAATAATAAGAATTTGAAGTATTTCAAAATTGCTAAGAAACCATTTTGAAAGAAGAGTAACACTTGGTTTAAAGGTTTTAAAAGAGTTATACTAGCCTTATGAAAGTTAGGTATAACGCCTTAAGAGAGGTAAGAAGATGGTTCTGATTTTAGGAGTTAAGAGACTTGATCTTATAAGATAAGAGACTTAAATGAATTAATATGGATTTTGTGTGAAACCTCATTCGTGAGTAATGAGTACTTGGTTTTTAAAAGGAATAATGTTTTACTGATTTCGGAAATCAGAATGTGTATCGATAAACCACTGCAGCGTTAATAAAGGAAAATGTATTGAATAATTAAGTATTATTAAAACCAGTAGAAACCTCCATCTGCATAGAAGCTAAGATGAGACAAAATGATATTACATTTTCTAGATCATGGCTTCTTAATAAGATTGATTATGAACAAGATTAATCTACTCACCTATGGCATATGTTACTCTATTGTTTTAAAAAGAGATTAAGACATTGAACTATGAAACTTTTCTAAAAAGAGACTTGCGTAATTGAAATTAGGCAAACTGGAACTTTTAGGGAAAAGAAAGGCATTGTGTTGTCTTAAAATGGTTTAAATCATAAAGTGTTATAATGTTTTATGGGAAGTTGGTTATAACGACTTTATGAAAACAAAGAAGGGTTTTATCATTTGTTTTAATGCTGGTAACTTGACTTTAAAAGAGAAGTATTTTGGTCCAAAAGGAAGGTATGGTATTGCCTTAATTTGGTCTTAAAAGGAAAGTATGAAAGTTGTTTTGGTTTACTTAAAAGATATAAGTCACACATTTTTATATACTACGGGTATCGGTGACTTTTAGAAAGAATGAATCTCTTAAAAGGAATTTAACGACATTAGTACTTTAGGCTTAAAATCCGGACTTTGACATAAAATGAAAGTACTTTGAGTTGTGTATAACTTGCCTATGCTTGTTGTTATGAAACTTGACCATGTTACGTGTGATAGCCTTGTTGTACAAGTCGTGTTCTACTCGACTACCGGTTCATGGGATGAGCCGAATGATTTCACTCGACTACCTGTTCATCCAGAATGTATTTCACTCGACTACCGTTCATCCGGAATGTATTTCACTCGACTACCGGTTCATCCGGAATGTATTCACTCGACACGGTTCATCCGGAATGTATTTCACTCGACTACCGGTTCATCCGGAATGTATTTCACTCGACTTACGTTCATGGGATGAACCGGAGGAGAGACGCATCCCACACGTTTCTATCTTGGGTCCATGAGATGGCCGAGACATGTTATCGTATCACATGATTTGTACCTAGGCAAGTGGTGAGGAAGAAGTTCCACTGCATGAGGTATGACTTTGAGGCGTGAGTCCCCGACTTTCATAACATCTTTTATGTTGTGATCGTAGTTTAGTTATCATACATGTCTCCGCTTTATATAGACTATTATGATTTCATTTCGATATTTTTACGTTTCACATACTTGGTACTTGTTATGCGACCTCCTTCGAGCTGCGTTCATGCCGCAGTAGAAGTACACCTACCGCCGATCCGCGCTTAGGCGAGACATCTCATTTCAGCGTCTTGGGAAGCTCCGTCTCTTGGAGGCTTATCTTTGGTATGTGCAGTCCGTGGGGTCCTTGTACATTCGAGGTATGGCGGCCACATCCGCCATAGTTGTTAATATAAATCTTAAGTTATGTAAATTGTTGAGCAGGGTTGTAAGGATTGTAACTGTTCAAATGTTTATGTATATATATGTTGAAAGGCAACCGTTTTGGTTGGCCTATTTTCTTTTATCTTGATCCATGTCTATTTACATGTTTAAGTTTTATTTCGGTTTTCTACGATGTTGTATCACTAGTGGTGCCCTGGTAAGGCACGATCCACTGGCCCGGTTGGGTGTGACATATACCCAAATTACCTTAGCCGTATACCTTGTAGTATTCCAAAGATACCTCTGTCGTAGAGCTAAATACTACGGTATGTCCTTTTTGTCTCAAACCGAAACCCTAAGGTAAATCTTCATACTTGGTTCAAGTATTAAGTAGAAGTTGCATTAGAACTTCTAAGGGTTGTTGGAGGCGAGTTGGGCGCCAGTAGGAGCTAAGCGTTACTCGGGATCGACATTTTAACTTGGATAATTATGGGCTTATCGAGGTAAATATCTTGTCTCCCTTTTGTAATCGAGTATATACTATTGAAGTATAAGAATTAAGTATAAGGTATATACAAGGAAAGTATATAGAAGATAATTGAAGCGTAATGAAGGATATTACGAAAGACTTGAACTGAAATCACATCAGAAGATTAACCTGCAGAGTAGTCTAGACTTTGATAGACTTGTATAACCGTTATAGGTTGAAGTACTGCGAGTAGCGTATTCTACTCGGAGGGTGGAAAAGGCTAGCCGGATTACATTACGTTGGAGCGTTTTGCTTTTAGTCGATAAATCGTCACGAGGTATGTGATTCTTCCTATCCTCTTGAGCATGATATTTTAAAGAATATATATATAGTACGGTAGACGTACGTGTGTTAATTGAATAATAATTAAGGCATTGTCTTCGGACTTAAGCCTGAATAATAATTACGGCAATGTCTTTGACTTAAGCCTGAATAATCTTGAAGTATTTCAAAAGAATCTTGAATCGGTTTTATGAGAAGAGTAATACTTGGTTTTAAAGCTAAGAGTTATACTAGCTTTACGGAAGTTAAGTATAGCGGCAGAGAGATAAAAGAATGATTTATTGATTTAAGAAGTTAAGAGACTTGATCTTAAAAGATAAGAGACTTGACTTAATTGAATTTTGTTAAAGTGTGAAACCTCATTCGTGAGTAATGAGTAATTGGTTTTTAAAGGAATAATGTTTCTGATTTCTAAATCGTATAAGTATCGAACAAATCACGCTAGTCGCTAATAAAGGGAAATGTTTTGACTAATAAAGTATTATTAAAACCAGTAGAAACTTCCATCTGCATAGAAGCTAAGATGAGACAAAATGATATTACATTTCCTAGATCATGGCTGCTGTAATAAGATTGTTATGAACAAGAATAACCTACTCACACATAAGGTATATGTTTCTCAAATTGTTTTAAAGGATTAAAACTATGAACTACGAAACCTTTCGAAAATGAGAAACTTGAGTAATTGAAATTAGGCAAACTTGAGCGTTTGGAAAGAACGTGTTACTTGATTTTACAAAGAGAAGTGTTTTGATTTACTTCAAAAGATAATCACTCTATTTTCATATACTACGGGTATTGTGTGACTTTTGTGAAAGTAACGCATCTTTTAAAGAGTTAATGTATGAAGTACTTTGGGGATAAAAACCCGATCTTGTTAATCATATAGTATAAAGTACCTTGTGTGTATAACTTGATTGTGTTGGTTTGTGATAGCCTTGTAATACTTTCTTGTTGATTTGTTAAGTAAAAATGCTAGGATGCTACGTGTGTTAGTATGTTGTGATGTTTGTGTATAGGGGTTTCCTCATCGCTTTAAGTTGTTTAACTATCAACCGTTATGTTGGTATTGTACCACCCACCTCGACACGCTTCGGAGGTTAAGCGCTCCGATGCGGGGGTAGACTCAGCGATGCGGGACCATGATTCGAGAATACCTCATGCGGGTCCAGGGGACCTATGCGGAACTACGAGAGTTCCAGGTTAGTGTGCGGCCTTTATGGTCATGCGATGCATGGACATGCGGATCGCGAGTCGAGCGGATGCCGGGAGTAGCACCGATGCGTGGTTATACCTCATGCGGGCCTATGAGGTTGGCCTATCGCGCTGCGAAGAGTTCTGGGGCTAGACGCGCACATTGTGAATCTGCAAGCGTGTGACCGGCTTTGATCATGTGATGATTCAGACAGATATCATGATACGATTTATGACCTTGTTAGTCTGCGGTGTTAGTAATCGGCTATGCCTTCGTGCTTACCCCTGTCTCGCTTTTATTTGGACACAGTGGGACACACGGTGTTCATGTGTATTCCTTGGTGCTTTTATATCATAGGCCGCGGTGAGGAAGGTATTCCACGGGCATGATTGATGTTATGGGCGTGAGACCCATAGTTATATTTGAGTGATGACTTTGGCGTGAGTCACGACTTGACATTGCTATTTATTGTGAACGTAGTTTGGTTATCATACATGTCTCGCTTTATATAGACTACATGATTTCATTTACGATATTTTGATTTCACATACTTGGTACTGTTATCGACCTCGCCGGGCTGCGTTCATCTGCAAGTCGAGGTACACGATCGTTGATCCTCGCCATAGGAGTCACATTCGGCGTTTGAAGCTCCGTTTCTCCGAGGCTTATCACAGATAGTCCTGTCGTTGTACTTACATTCGTGGGTATGGCGGGCCATGTCCCGCCATTGTTGTCGTATCATTCTTAGGTGCGTGAATCATTGTAGGCAAAATTGTAGAAAGGGATGTAATCGTTCAAATTGTTATTTATATATATAATGAGTAGCGTTTTTAGGTTGCTTTGTCTTCTTATTGCACTGTCTTATTACATTGGTTTCATGTATTATCTTTATATTTCGCTGATTTAACCCCAAAGTACTACATACATTAATTCTTTTCAAAAGATCCGTTTCTTTCACAAAAGTCACACGATATCCGTAGTATGAAAATAGAGTGACTATCTTTTTAAGTAAACCAAAACACTTCCCTTTGTAAAATCAAGTAACAACATTATTTTCCAAACGTTCAAGTTTGCCTAATTTCAAATGCTCAAGTCTCTTATTTTAGAAAGGTTTCATAACTCATAGTTTTAATCTCTTTTAAAACAATTGAGTAACATAAGTCTTATGTGTGAGCCGTTTATTCTTGTTTATAACAATCTTATTCACAATGATCTAGGAAATGTAATACAATTTTGTCTTATCTTAGCTTATGCAGATGGAGGTTTCTACCGTTTTAATAACAATTAGTCAATACATCTCCTTTATTAACGCTAATGGTTTGTTCGATACTTATTCTCATTTCCAAATCGGTAACACATTATTCTTTAAAAGCCAAGTACTCATTACTCACGAATGAGGTTTCACAACTTTTAACAAAATTCATAGTCCTTAACATTTCATAAACGTCATTTTATAAGTTAAGTCTCTTATCTTTCAAGACAACATCAAGTATTCTTTTTAGAACCCAAAGAACTTACTCTTTTCAAAACAAGTAACCTATACTTAAAATCAAGTTACTTCTCTTTTTCCGAAAATAAGTCGTTATAAGTCAAGTCTCTTATCTTTCAAGATCAAGTCTCTTAACTTTCAAAATCAAGTCGTTTATAAGTCAAGTCTCTTATCTTTTAAGATCAAGTCTCTTAACTTCTACAATCAATAAACCATTCTTTTACCTACATAGAGTCGTTATAAAAAACATCCCATAAATTTATTATAAAACCCAATTTTTTAAAACGACCAAAATAATTTATCACGTATGCGTCACCGCATTACATAGTTTACAAAACATCATGCTAGAAAGGATAGGAAGAGGTTCACATACCTCGCGACGATTATCGACAAATAGCAAAACGCTCCAAGTACTTCAACCCGTCGGCTACTCCTTAAGCCAAGTAGATCACGCCACACGTAGTACTCCACTCCTAAAATGGTCATAGTACTTCTATCAAACTTTTCTTACCATTGAAGACTTATACCAATAAAAAGCCCTCTAATTCTACGGAAATTTGGGCAGCATTTCCCCCGTTTTTACTCACTTTTCCATCTTTCTCCAAGGCCCGAATAACCGTAATATATATACCATATATAAGGCGTAATAATTAAACAACATAAAGAAGGGGATTATATGCCCAAACGGTAACGCGGTTTACTATCACGCCTCCATAACAACAATAAGTAAAAGAAGGGGATTACGCGCCCAACCGGTAACGCGGTTTACTATCACGCCTCCATAACAACAATAAGTAAAAGAAGGGGATTACGCGCCCAACCGGTAACGCGGTTTACTATCACACCTTCATAACAATACAATAATTAAAAAGGGGATCACACACCCAAACGGAACGCGATTGAACAATCTTCCCCTTAACAGAAATGTAAATACAGTCCAAAGTAAATACAGTCCAAAGTAAATACAGTCCAAAGTAAATACTGTCCAAAGTAAATACTGTTATACCCCGTATTTCCAGAGTATGTACGTGAGGGCGTACGTATAAAAATTTAAGCCTTAAGGTTGGCAAGGTTCGAAATTTGTACACAAGTGCCAAAAAGAATCGTTTTTCGACGAAACGTTTTACAAGACTTGCGAAGTGAAAAATACGGCTATGTCATTTTTATTTTTTGCGGATTTTTCCGAGAGACGAAACATTTTGGACCAACGGGAGGGTGACATGTGTCACCCTCACATTGGAAGTGATTGGGGCGGCAAGTTGGACGACTTGGAGCTTGTGGTTGGTAGGATATTTTTGTGCAAGTTGGTGTGGTAGATGGATAAGGTACACATGGTTAAATCCTAGCCCTACACTTTCCTAGCACTTGGCTTCATCTTGGCCATTGGTTGGCCTTTGCTTGACCTATAAATACCCCCCTTAGTTGATGAACTTCTTCATCCAAAAATCATTCTCCAAGTCTAAAAACCCTCTCCCCTTAAGTGTTGTGTTCGTCCAAGGCCCCCTTGCCTAGTGGTTTCGTATAATACCCCCTTTGTGGTATAGAAATACTCTCAAGTATTGTTATTATGCCAAAATACTTTAGCCCAAATACCTTGTAGTACTTTCCAAAGTTACCTCTATCGTAGAGCAGGAAATACTACTATATTTCCTTCAATACTAAACGAAACCTAAGGAAAACCTTCATAGTCGGTTGAAGTGTTAAGTAGAAGGCGTAGAACTTCTAAGGGTTGTTTGGAGCGGGTTGGGCGCACGGAGTAGGAGCTTAACATTGCTCGGGAAGCGACATTAAACTTGGATAATTTTGGGCTCATCGAGGTAAATACTACTGTCCTTCTATTGTAATTGGGAATTACATACTGTAGTTGTATAGAAATGAATATAAGATTCATAGAAGAGATTTGAACTGTAATAGAAGGATATTACAGAAAAGAATTGAACAGTAATAGGAGGATATTACAAAATAGACTTGAATAAATCACATCAGAAGAATAATAAAGTAGAAGATTCAATGTACTTACATAGATTTTGTATTTCTGAGTGGTGATAGCCTTTATTGGTTGAATGTTCTGCGAGTAGCATGTGCTACTTGGAAGGTGGACAAGGCTAGCCGGGTTATAGCCGTGGAGCGTTTTGCTTATAGTCGATAATCGTCGCGAGGTATGTGATTCTTCCTATCCTCTTGAGCATGATATTTTAAAGAATATATGTATATAGTACGGTGAAGCGTGCGTGTGTTAAGCGAACGTAGTTGTGCGGCAATGTCTTTTGACTTAAGCCCGAATAATAAGAATCGAAATATTTTAAAGAATATATATATAGTACGGTAGACGTCGTGTGTTAATCGAGCGTAGTTTACGCAATGTCTTTGACTTAAGCCTGAATAATAAGAATCTTGAAGTATTTCAAAAGAATTAAGAAACCTTTTTGAAAGAAGAGTAATACTTGGTTTTGAAAACATAAGAGTTATACTAGCTTTATGGGAAGATAGGTATAACGTCTTAAGAGAGATAAAGAGAATGGTTTACTGATTTTTAGAAGTTAAGAGACTTGATCTTAAAAGATAAGAGACTTGACTTAAATGAATTAATATGAATTTTGTGTGAAACCTCATTCGTGAGTAATGAGTACTTGGTTTTTAAAAGGAATAATGTTTTACTGATTTCGGAAATCAGAATGAGTATCGACAAACCACTGCAGCGTTAATAAAGGAAAATGTATTGAATAATGAAGTATTATTAAAACCAGTAGAAACCTCCATCTGCATAGAAACTAAGATGAGACAAAATGATATTACATTTCCTAGATCATGGCTGCTTAATAAGATTGATTATAAACAAGAATAACCTACTCACCTATAAGGCATATGTTTCTCAAATTGTTTAAAAGAGAATTATGTTTTAAAGGATTAAAACTATGAACTACGAAACCTTTTCGAAAATGAGAAACTTGAGCATTTGAAATTAGGCAAACTTGAACGTTTGGAAAATAATGTTGTTACTTGATTTTACAAAGGAAAGCGTTTTGGTTTACTTAACAATGTAAGTCACTCTATTTTTATACTACGGGTATCGGGTGACCTTTGTAAAAGAAATGGATCTTTAAAAGGAATTTAACGTACGTAGTACTTTAGGGTTAAAACCCGGACTTTGACATAAAATGAAAGTACCTTGAGTTGTGTATAACTTGCCTATGCTTGTTGTTGTGAAACTTGCCTATGCTTGTTGTGATAGCCTTTGTTGTGCAAGAATTGTGTTTCTATACTACCGCGTCTCTCGGTAGAGGGCCGGTTGACTTGTTGAGAACTTGCTTGGACGTGCCGGCAGTGACGGAGAATTCCACGGGTACGCTCCTGTTGATAGTGTTATTTTGTTGTATCCTCTTGGACCTACTGACACGATGGGTGGCCCACGGGTATGGTTCCATTAGGATTGTTATTCCATGGACTAGCTCTCCATGAGGTTTCTTGTTCTACTTGGTATCCGGTGGTGGCTTTCAGACTTGCCGCCTCGTGGCTGATTCGGCCTTGGTACAGTAGTTAGCCCTCGCACTTGCCCGCTCGATTAGTAGTGACGGTCTCGTGACCACGACCGGTACCTGGTAGTTAGCCCTCGTACTTGCGCGGGTAAGCTTCGTGACACGGCCTTGGTATCTGGTAGTGGGCTTTCGTACTTGCCGTGTCGCCCGTGGTTTGGTTGTATAGTATTGTTAGTACGGCTTTGGCATCGGTAGACTTGGTGTTCGGTGTACTTCTTGGTGTTATCATATCATATCTCTACGGCGGTGAGGAAGGTATTCCACGGCATGATTGATGTTGTGGGCGTGAGACCCAATATTTATATTTGAGTAATGATGTCACGACCCGTTCGGGCAGTGGATCGTGCCTTACCCGCACCCAAGTAGTCATACATCGAGTAATGTGAATATAAAAACAAGACATGAAACAGTTGTAAAATGAGACACGTTTATCTGAAGAAAAGTCGCCTTTCGGCATATATACATATAACCCAAGTTTTGCGATTCATCCCAAATGTACAATAGAACTCTGAACCTCTGGAAAGTAAACAACTATGGCGGGACAGGGCCACGCCATACCTGATCTGTACAAAACTAATTACAACAGGAGAGCATACCCAGTAGAGCCTCCGGAGAAGATGGAGCTCCTGACACCAACGCAAAGATCCTAAGGATGCGGATCTAGCACCTGCTTGCCCTTACCTGTGGCATGAACGCAGCCCCCGAAGGAGGTCGATCTACAGTACTAAGTATGTGAAAGCGTAAGTACTTAAATGAAAACATATCGTTTTAAAATCGGTTTACATATATGTATGAAACAACTAAGGTAACGCACATAGTGCCACATCATAAACAAGAGCAACAATAGGTAAATCAGAATAGGTCTTTTCTAGGCTGCGAATGATCGGGCAGGCGATTGCGTAGTATCACCATGCAAGCCTAATCCTGGACTCAGTAGTCGCATAGGCCACTCACGTAGGCCCGCATAGGTATATAACCCGCATCGAGGGTAGCTACTCCTCGGCATCGTCCCGGACTCGTAGTCCGCATGGCCACATAGGCCGCGTGAGGTATAACCCCGCTAACACTCGAACTCCCGTAGCTCCGCATAGGTCCCCTGGACCCGCATGAGGTATTCTCGAATGATGGTCCCAGACCGCCTGAGTCTACCCTGCATCGGAGGGCAGCTTAACCCCCGGTAACATGCCAAGAGGTGAGTGATATTACACTAACATAACAGCTTATCGTTAAACAACATAAGCACAACAAGAATACTCTCTTATACAAACGTTACAAGACACTAACACACATAGCATCATATCATGTCTACTTATCAAACCATCTTATTATTCTTTTCACAAATCAATATAAGTCATTATAAACACATGGTAAACGTTCCTTTATCACTCTTAAGTGGTTATACCTAACTTCCCATAAAGCTAGTATAACTCTTAAGCTTCTGCTTTAAAACCAATTAGTTCTCTTCATTAAAAATGATTCAAGATTCTTTTGAAATGCTTTGATCCTTATTATTCAGCTTAAGTCGCAAGACATTGCGTAAGTATTATTCGAGCTTAAGTCAAAAGACATTGCGTAAGTATTATTCGATTAACACGTGTCACCGTCTACTATATATATATTTTAAAATATCATGCTTTAGGAAGAATCACATACCTTCTCGTGAAAACCTCGCCAAGTTGAATATGTCAGCGGAGAATCAGCCTATAATAGTCACATACATCTATCAAAGTCTAGACTACTCGGAAGGTCATTCCAAACAGAGGGTTCACAATTCTATGGAAAGTCGGGCAGCACTTCCCTACCCGGTGAGCTATATAAGTCTACTGTGAAAACAGTCCTATGTAAGTATAGTTTGATTATTATTCTTTTAAACCCTTCTACTGTGATAACAGTTCAATTCTATTCTGTAATATTCTTCTAAGTATTTAATACTTATTCTTATACTACAACAGTAAGTATTCTCTAATTACAAAAGAAGGACAAGTTTATTTACCTCGATAAGCCCAATAATATCCTAGATATAAGTCGATCCGGAGCAAGGCTTAGCTCACAAGTTGTATGCTCAGGATAGCTCCGAAACCTTAGAAGTTCTTTACAACTTCTACTAAGTACTAAAGGATTTGGGCTAGGGTATTTTGGGCATTATAACAATACTAGAAGGCAACTTTTCTACCCCGGGAGGGGGGGGTAGTGTTTCGGCTAGGCTTCTTTTAGGGGTATTCGGCCAAGACTTCACAAGGGGAGAAGTGAGGCTTGGGACGATGGCTCACAAGGGGAAGGAGGATTTAGACTTGGAAATTTGTGATGAATAAGTCTTCAAAGAGAGTATTTATAGGAAACCAAGGGCCAAGATCAAGCCAAGTGGGGGCAAGTGGAGGGCCAAGATTTGCCCAAGTTCACCTAACCTACTCTCAAATCACTCCACAAACAAAGGTCCGTGTTCTAAGCCCCTAAAGCCTCCCGATCGTCTAAGGCAAAGGCCCTTGTCGTCCACGAGGTGACAAGTGTCACCCTCTCGTTGGTCCAAAAAGGTTCCTTCGCTCGGAAAAATTTGCAAAAATTAGAAATGACATAGCCGGAATTTACCCTACGCGAGTCGTGTAAAACGTTTCGTCGGAAAACGATTCTTTGCGTGAGTTGTGCCCAAAAAACGTCCTAGGCCTAAACTTTTAAGGCTACACTTTCGTACGTACGCCCTTCCGTACATACTCTGGAAATACGGGGTATAAAATTCTCCCCTCCTTAGAAACATTCGTCCCGAATGTTCCTTCCCAAGATAGCTAACGATAAGGTTCCTCATAACTTAAACAGTTGCAAATGCCACACGGCCGCGAACAACACTTAGGCATAAACGATAACGAAATTTATAAGTAGGAAAGTGAATTACGGAGGTGTGGGAATAGGTGAGATATACGCCTCACGTCCTCCTCGGCTTCCCACTTCATCTCCACGAGCTCGTTCGCCGCGTAACTTTGTGGAAGCCACGTTTTTGGTCATGACGCCTAACGACGATCGATTATCGCTATGGGAATATCCTCACGATAACCCCTCGATCACACTGGACATCGTCAATGGTGTACCACTAGATGGATCCGATACATCTCCGGCATGGATACGTGAAAACCGGATGCACGCCTCCGCATCGGACGGCAGATCCAACTCGTAGGCAACCTTGCTTACCTGCGGACAATCTGAAACGGCCCGATGTACCTTGGTGAGTTTCCCTTTCCCGAATCTCATCACACCCTTCATGGGTGACACCTAGGAAAACCCAATCATGAACCTCGAACTCCGGATGCGACGGCGATGATCTGCATATGACTTGCCGACTCACGCCGTCGAACCTCTCTGGATAAGCTTCACCTTATCCACTGCCTGCTGCACCAAATCTGGTCCCACTAACTGCACCTCGCCCACATCGAACCAGCCTATAGGCGATCTGCACTTCCTCCCATACAAGGCCTCATAAGGCGCCATCTGAATACTGGAGTGGTAGCTATTATTGTATGCAAACTCAACTAGAGGCAAATGATCCTCCCAGCTACCCCTGAAGTCAATAACACAGGCTCGCGGCGATATCCTCGAAGTCCGGATAGTGCGCTCTGCTGTCCGTGCATGCGTGGATGGAATGCGACTCGTGCTCACTGCGTCCCTAAAACCCTCTGGAAAGACCTCCAGAAGTTAGCCGTAAACTGGGCTCCTCTGTCTGATATGATCGAAGTAGGGACTCCATGCAGTCTGACGATCTCTCGGATGTAAAGTCTGGCATAATCCTCAGCCGAAAAAGTCGTCCTGACGGGAAGAAAGTGGGCTGATTTCGTCGACCGTCGACGATAACCCATATAGAATCATGTCTCCTCGAGTGCGAGGTAATCTCGATGAAGTCCATGTTGATCACCTCCCACTTCTGTGTCGGGATCTCTATCGTCGTAACAAACCACCGGGCCTGCGTGCTCTACCTTACTGCGGCAACACGGGCGAGCTACGAACTCGCAACGTCCTCTTCAAGCCATCCCACCAATACAGATCTAAGGTCGTGGTACATCTTGGTCGACCACTGGATGGATAGAGTAACGCCGCGTGTGCTTCCCCAAGAACTCCGCGAAGTCCTCAAACATCCGGAACACACAACTCGCCTCAAACCTTAGCACCCATCGTGCTACCTCAAAGGACCCTTCCTCACGAAGAGTCAGATCACGATAACGTGTCAAAATGGATCCTCGAACTGTTGCCTCTTCACCTCATCGGCGATGGAAGACTGGCAACCTCACGAACTCGAACCCCATTTGCTATCAAAATCAATCAAGCGGACACCAAGGCTCGCTAATCGATGCAAATCACGAACCATGTCCCTTCTGCCTGCACATCCGATAGGCTCCCCATCGACCTCGACTAAGAGCATACGCCTGACATTAGCCTTCCCGTGGTGCAGGATATCAACATCGTAATCCTTAAGCAACTCTAACCACCTTCTGCGCCGTAAGTTCGGCTCCTCGGTGAAGATATACTGGAGGCTCTTGTAGTGCGTATAAATATCCACGTGAACCCCATACAAATAGTGCCTCGGATCTTCAAAGCGTGAATCACGGTGCGACTCCAAATCATGGGTGGGGTAGTTCTCTCGTGTTTCTTGTTGTCGGGATGCATACGCTATAACCTTGCCTGCTGCATCAACACATCCCAACCCGATGCGACGTCACAATACACAACATAACCGTCTGGACCTCTGGAAGAGTAAGAAGCGGGGCGGTCGTCGATCTCTCTTTCAGCATTTGGAAACCCCGCCACAAGCATCGATCCATCAAACTTGGCGCTACGAGTCGACCTAGTCAATGTGCGAAGATAGAAGCAAACTTCTCCACGAACGCGATAATATCCTGCAAGGCCCGACTGCGAACCTGTCGGAGTAGTAGGTCAGGCAAGTCTCGATCGCTCGATCTTGGCGTATCCACTCGAATGCCATCACCCGAGCAATATGCCCAAGAAAAGCCACGAAGTCACCAAAACTCACATTTGGAAAACTTGGCGTACAATCGCTGGTCTGGAGAAGCTCGACAAGATCGCCAAATGCTCCGCGTGCTCACGCTCTGGCGAATAAACCAAGATATCATCAATGAACACTATCACAAGCGTGTCCAAAAATGGTTTGAACACTCGGTTCATCAAATCCATGAATACCGCGAGCATTGGTCAACCAGACATGACCTGAACTCATAATGCGTCTGCACGTCCGAATGCGATCCTGGGACATCCACCTCTCGACTTCGACTTGATGATAGCCCGACCAGATCAATCTTGGAGAAACATCTACGCGCACCTGGTCGTCGAACAAATCATCAATCCCAGGAAGGGTATCTGTTCTTAATGGTCACATTGTTCACCGCACAGTAATCAACACATGCGCGGCGTCCGCCCTTCTTCTTCACGAACAATCTGGCGCTCCCGGGAAAACACTAGGCTGATGAAGCCGCTTCTCCAACAAATCCCTAAGTGATCCTTCACTCTCTCAACTCGCGGGTGCCATCCTCGTATGGCGAATGGAAATAAGCGAGTGTGCGGCAATATGTCTATACAAAACTCAATCTCCTCTCGAGGGATACGGAGGTCGTGCGGAAACACGTGCGGGAACTCTCGACTACCGGGCCGAAAATGCTGCGCTGCGACCTCGGTATCAAACACGAACGAGATGGTAGATATACCCTTCGCACCATCTTCCTAGCCTTGAGGTAGGAAATAAACCTACCGCCGGCGATACTGGTGCTCCTCCCACTCAACAACCGGCTCGCCGAACTGGAACCGTGCTACTCTCTCTCTGCGGTCTACATTGGCGTAGCGAAGCTAGCCAATCCATCCCGTGATCACGTCGAAGTCAATCATCTCCAACTCTATCAAGTCGGCTGAGTCGACGACAGTAAATGGTCACGAGGACAAGCTCTATATACCGCCGAGCTACCCGAATCACCCATGGCGTAGCTACCTCGAAAGGTCTATGGACTCGTGCTCATCCTATCCTACTAGCAACAAGGGAGATATATAGGACATAGTAGAACCGAATCTATCAAGGCATAAACATCAAACCCAGCGATAAGGTACGTGGCGACATCGGTGAGGCCTCACGATCTGTCGGTGGACAAAGAATAAATGCGGTTCGAGGACCGCTAGAAGCTGAGACGCGCCACGACCTGCGCGACCTGCTAGTCCATGAGTACCTTGCCCTGCAGGGGCGAGTAGCTATCGAGGATGAAGACCCGAAAGAACGCGTAGGTGACCCTACCATCAAGGCCGCCTTGGTGGACGGTTCCTCGCATAGTGACCCTGCGGCCTGGCGAAACAAGCTCCGTAGCGGCACCACAACTCGAAGTGGGATATACCGCGCTCGGCCACGAGGTGGTCCCGTCGGCGCAGTACCTGCCGCTGCGGGCGTCAAGTCCTGGGGCCACAGTACGCCCTCGAATATCTCTGGTGTGCTTTGAGGGCGGTGCGAGTGCTCGAGCTGGTGTGGTGCAAATCTAGGCTAGCTTGGCCGCCCACGATAGCCACCAAAAGACCCTGCCGTCCTGGTCTTCTGCTGCTGCCTGTCAACCCGTCGGACTCTACGCTCCTCGCATCCAAGAGCATGAGCCTGCATGCGGGTAATGTCCATACCCACTGAAGAAATACCCGCACATGACTCGGCCATATAATCATCTAGCCCGTGGCGTAGCGGTGCACCCTATCCTCATATCTGCTACTAACGGGGACATATCGAGCCAATGAATCAAACTCGACATTGTACTCCACGACGGTCGTCCTCTGCCTCGGCGATAAAAATCTATCGGCCGCGCCCTCACCATGGAGGCAAGAAGTGAGTGAGAAAAGCCTCTGAGAACTCATCCCAAGTAGTTGGGGACGCGTGCTCTCCCCGGGATAACTCCCACGAATCAAACCAATCGACTGCGGTATCACGCAACCTATGTGAACCAAAGATCACGGACTCGGTCTCCGACGCCCGATCACTCGAAAATCCTCTGGTAGCGGATGAACTCCTGCGGATCATCCTCGGCCTCGACCCATAAAACTGCGGCGGGCTACAACTCGGAAAGTCTCGTAGCCTCAAACTCTGCCTCGGGTGAACCACTACGATCGGGTGGGGCTGAACCGCCGCATCCGGCTGTCTGTATGCGCCACGATCTGGCGATGGCTCGCCATCTCTGTAACCCATCTCATCTGCTCCGGTGTGGGGTGGAGGTGTATCTTGTGGTCTCATCAGCCGCTACAGCGGCCCTAAACCCTCCTGGGGTCGGCGGCGTCGTAGAACTCGTCGTCTCTGGTATAGACTGGGCCCGAGCCCTCGTGACTCTAGGTGTCCCACTAGCAGCTCCCTCAGCTGCCTTGCCCTTCTAGGCCCGGTTTGCCTTAAGTGGAGGCATAACTGTTACAGAAAAAGGGATACGTTAGAAAGGTCCGACTTATAACACAGCTCTAAGGCACGATCTCAGAATGAGAAGAATGGAAACCAATCCTAAATATCCTATAGCCTCCTGATTATTGGTGTGGTGCACAACACACCGATAATCAAGACTCTACTAGATACGGTCGGTAGACACTTTCCGAGGATTAAGCGCTCGATACCACTTTGTCACGACCCGTTCGGGGCGTGATCGTGCCTTACCCGGGCACCCAAGTAGTCATACATCAGAGTAATCAGCGGAATATAAAAACAAGACATGAAACAGTTGTAAAATGAGACACGGTTTATCTGAAGAAAAGCTGGCCTTTTGGCATATATACATATAACCCAAGTTTTGCAGTTACATCCCAAATGTACAATAGGACTACAGACCTCTAGGAAAGTAAACAACTATGGCGGGACAGGGCCCCGCCATACCCTGATTATACAAAACTAATTACAACAGGGAGAGCATACCCAAAAGTAGAGCCTCCGGAGAAGATGGAGCTCCTGACACCAACGCAAAAGATCCTAAGGATGCGGATCTGCACTCTTTGCCACCGCGGCATGAATGCACCCCGGGGAGGTCGATCTTATCACGACCGTTAAGGGCGTATCGTGCCTTAAGGGCACCCAGTAGTCATACATCGAGTAACGTGGAAAAATAAAACAAGACAGAAATGCTTTATAAAATAAGGCAGTTTATCGATGAAAAGCTTGCCTTTCGGCATAATATAAATACTCAAGTTTTTGCGATTACATCCCAACCGTACAATAGTACTACTGAGACCTCTAAGGAAGTAAACAACTATGGCGGGACAGGGGCCCGCCATACCTGTACAAACTATCTACCATACAGGAGATCATACAAAGTAGAGCCTCCGAGAAGATGGAGCTCGACACCAATGCAAAGAGATCCTAGGATGCGGATCTAGCACTGCTTGCCACCTGCGGCGTGAGCGGCCCCGAAGGAGTCAAGATTACAGTACCAAGTATGTGAAACTATAAAGTACTTAAAATGAAATCAAAGTATTTAAAACCTTTTCACAAATACAATCGGTTCAATTGCACATAGTGCCATCACAAACAACAACAAGAATAGGAAAAGCGTAATGTCTATTCTAGGCGCGAATGATCAAGCAAGGCCAATCGCCCATAGTATCGTGCGTGCCTAGTCTCGACTTCGCACCCGCATAGGTCCCGCACGGACCGCGTGAGATATTTCGCATCGGGGCAGCCAACCCGGCGTCCGCCTGAGCTCCGCACTCGCATAGCCTTAAAAGACCGCATAGTCTCAGCGGACCGCGTAGGAGTCCCGCATCGAGCAACGCCGGAATGATCAATCACGAGCATACCGCCGCTCCGCATAGTCTCACGAACCGCGTAGGCGTATAGACCCGCATCGAAGGCAAGCCATGTATAACAATCGAGGGTAGGTGATACAATAACGAGACAATGGACTTACCGGTTAGCAGCGTAAGCACGGCAAGAATGACCCTTACACACGGCGTTACAAGACACTAACACGGTAGCGTCATAACATGTCTACTTATCAAACAATCTTACTACACTTAACATAAATCAATACAAGGCTTTTATAAACAAAACAAGTAAAAGTTCCTTTTATCTTCTTAAGTTGTTATACCTAACTTCCCATAAAGCGATTATAACTCTTACGCTTTTGTTTTAAAACCAAATATTTATCTTACATTAAAAATGATTGATATTCTTTTGAAATGTTTTGATTCTTTGTTATTGAGCTTAAGCGTGAGGCATTCGTAAGTATTATTCGAGCTTAAGCGTGAGGCATTGCCATAAGTATTATTCAGCTTAAGTCAAAGACATTGCCGTGGTTATTATTCGATTAACACGTATCGTCTACCGTACTATATATTATAAAATATCATGCTTTAGGAAGAATCACATACCTTCCGTGAAAACCACCGCCAAGTTGAATATGTGCCAAGAGAGAGTCGACTATAATAGTCACGTATATCTATCAAAGATCGCTCACGAGGTCATTCTAAGCGGGGGTTCATAATTCTCGGAAAGTCGGGCGACAACCCTACGGTGAGCTATGTAAGTCTCTGTGAAAGCAGTCTATGTGAGTACTGATTCAATTATTCTTCTTTTAAACCCTTCTGTGATACGATTCAATTCTATACGTGATATTCTTCTAAGTATCTAATACTTATTCTAATACTACAACGATAAGTATTCTCTAATTCAAAAGAGGGTTAGGATTAGTTACCTCGGTAAGCCCGATAATATCCTAGATAAAGTCGCTTTGAGCAAGGTTTAGCTCTAAGTTGTATGCGCTCAGGTAGCTCGAAACCTTAGAAGTTCTTCACAACTTCTACTAAGGACTAAGGGATTTGGGCTAGGAGTATTTTGGGCATTATAACGATACTAGAAGACAACTTTTCTACCAAGGGAGGGGGTAGATTTGGCTAGCTAGGGGGTAGGCCTGCCAAGCTTCTCGAGGGAAGGGGGTGTTGGACGAATTGCTAACAAAGGGAGAGGAAGGATTTTTAGACTTGGAAAGCTTTTGTGGATGAAGAACTCTTCATCTCGAGAGGTATTTATAGCTCGCCTTGGCCAACCAATGGCCAAGATGAAGACAAGTGCAAGGCAAGTGTAGGGTGAGGATTTAGGCAAGTGTCCTTGGCCAACTTGCACACAAAATATCCTACCAACTCCAAGACAAAGAAGCCAACCCAATCGGCCCTATTGCGTGTCGAGTCCACCAATTGGAGGGTGACAAGTGTCGCCTCCCGTTGATCCAAAATGTTTCGTCTCTCGGAAAAATCCGCAAAATACTAAATGACATAGTCGAATTTTCCCTACGAAAGGCATGGAAAGCGTTTCGTCGGAAAGCGATTCTTCTAGTGTGTTGTGCACAAATAAAGCGTCGAGCTAACTTTAAAGCCAAACTTTTTATGCGTATTCCCTTACGTACATACCACAAATACGGTATAACATTCTCCCTCCTTAGAAACATTCGTCCGAATGTTCCTTCTCGAAACGATTATCGAAGAAGCTTAAGCGGTTAGCAAATGCCACACACGACACAAACAACACTTAGGCATAAATGATAATGGAAATTTACAAGTAGGAAAGTGAATTACGGAGGTGTGGGGAATAGGTGAGGATACTTCTGTCTCATGTCCTCCCGGCTTCCCGTCATCTCTCTCTGAGCTCGTTCGCCACAAGACTTTGGCGGAAGCCACGTCCGCCGTCATGAGCGCTAACGACGATCGACTATCGCTATGGGAATCTCCTCATACGATAACCCCCGGTCACTGGACATCGTCAATCGGGTGTACCTAGATGGATCCGATACATCTCCTCGGCGTAGATCGTGAAACCGGATGCCTTGCCTCCGGATCGGACGACGGATCGACTCGTGAGCAACCTTGCCTACCTGCGGACAATCGAAGCGGCCCGATGTACAAGTGAGTTTCTTCTTCCGAATCTCATCACACCGCCGTGGGTGGCGCTAGGAAAACCCAATCATCTGCGAACTCGGATCTGGCGGCGATGATCTGCGTCGACTTCTCATCGACTGCGGTATCAATAGTCGCTCTCGGATAAGCTTCACCTTATCCACTGCTTTGCACCAAATCTGGTCCCATTGCACCTCGCCCATCGAACCAACCTATAGGCGTCTGCACTTCCTCCCATACAAGGCCTCATAAGGCGCCATCGAATCTTTGGAGTGGTAGCTATTATTATCATAAACTCAACTAGAGGCAAATGATCCTCCCAACTACCATTGAAGTCAATAACAGGCTCGCGACATATCCTCAAGAGTGCGGATAGTGCGCTCTGCTGTCAAAGTGCATGCGTGGATGAAATGCGATACTCGAGCTCACTGCGTCCCTAAACCCTCTGGAAGGACCTCCGAGTTAGCGTAAAGCGGGCTCCTGCATGCGATATGATCGGTAGGGACTCCATGCGATCGGCGATCTCTCGGATGTAAAGTCTGGCATAATCCTCGGTAGAAAAAGTCGTCTGACGGGAAGAAAGTGGGCTGATTTCGTCACCGTCGACGATAACCCATATAGAATCATGTCTCCTCACGAGTGCGAGGTAATCTGTGATGAAGTCCATGTTGATTACCTCCCACTTCGGTCGGGATCTCGATAAATGCGTAACGAACCACGGGCCTCTGGTGCTCTGCCTTCACTGCGACAACACACGGGCGAGCTACGAACTCTGCAGCGTCCCTCTTCGCCATCCACCAATACACGGATCTAAGGTCGTGGTACATCTTGATCGACCCGGATGGATAGAGTAGCGCGCGTTGTGTGCTTCCCCAAGAACTCTGCGAAGTCACGAAACATCCGAACACCTGATGCGCCCTCAAACCTTAGCACCCCATCGGTGCTACCTCAAAGGACCGCTTGCCCTCACGAAGAGGCGTATCACGATGCTCGAATCAAAGCGGGATCCTCGAGCTGTTGCCTCTTCACCTCGCTCAACGATGGAAGACTCGGCAACCTCGCGAACTCTAACCCTGCTATCGAGAATCAATCAAGCGGACACGAGGCTCGCTAATCGATGCAAATCACGAACCATGTCCTCCTCTCTAGATGCACATCTGATGGGCTCCCGTCGACCTACGACTAAGGCATACGCCTGACATTGGCCTTCCCGGGTGGTGCGGGATATCAACATCGTAATCCTTAGCAACTCTAACCACCGTCTCGCCGCAAGTTCGGCTCCTGCGGGTGAAGATATCTTGGAGGCTCTTGTGGTGTATAAATATCCACGTGAACCCCATACAAATAGTGCCTCCGGATCTTCAAAGCGTGAATCACGGTGCGACTCCAAATCATGGGTGGGGTAGTTCTGCGTGTTTCTTGGTGTCGGGATGCATATGCTATAACCCTGCCATCTTTGCGTCAACACATCCCAACCCGATGCTGACGCATCACAATACACGACATAACCATCTGGACCTGCGGAAGAGTAAGAAGCAGGCGGTCGTCGGTCTCTCTTTCGTAGCGGAAACCACGCTCCTGAGCATCGATCCAGAAACTTGGGCGCCTTCGAGTCGGCCTAGTCAATGGTGCGAAGATAAAGCAAACTTCTCCACGAACCGCCGATAATATCCTGCAAGGCCCGAGCTGCGAACCTCTGCCGGAGTAGTAGGTCTAGGCCAAGTCTGTCGCCTCGATCTTGGCGTATCCACTCGAATGCCATCAGCCCGACAATATGCCCAGCGCCAGAAGTCAACAAAACTCACATTTGGAAAACTTGGCGTCTGTTGCTGATCTGGAGAAGCGTCGGCCTGACCCTCAAATGCTCGCGTGCTCTGCTCTGGCGAGAATAAACCAAGATATCATCAATGAACACTATCACAAACGTGTCCAAAAATGGTTTGAACACTCGGTTCATCAAATCCATGAATCTGCACGAGCATTGGTCAACCAAAAGACGCGACCACTGAACTCATAATGCGTCACGGGTCTGAATGCGATCTAGGGACATCCACCTCTCGACTACTTTGATGATAGCCGATCGCAGATCAATCTTGGAAAACATCTCGCACCACACTGGTCGAACAAATCATCAATCACAGGAAGGGGTATACATTCTTTATGGTCACCTTGTTGGTGCACCGTAATCAACACACATGCGCGGCGTCGCCTTCTTCTTCACGAACAATACGGCGCTCCCGGGGAGAAACACTAGGCGATGAAGCCGCTTCTCGGAAATCTCTGTGATCCTTGACTCTCTCAACTCGGCAGTGCCGTTCGTATGGCGGAATGGAAATAGGCGAGTGTCGCAATATGTCAATACAAAACTCAATCTCCTCTCGGGAGGATACGGGAGGTCATCGGAAGCTGCGTGCGGGAACTTCGACTCTGGCGGTGAAAATCTGGTACGCGGCTTGATATCAAACACGAGCGAGATGGTAGATATACCTCCGCACCATCTTCCTGGCCTTGAGGTAGGAAATAAACCTACCACCGGCGTCTGGTGCTCCTCCCACTCGACAATGGCTCGCCGGAAGCTGGAACCGTGCTACTCTCTGCGGTCTACATTGGCGTAGCAGAAGCTAGCCAATCCGTCCCCATAATCACGTCGAAGTCAATCATCTCCAACTCTATCAAGTCGGCTAGGGTCAAGCGCGTGTAAATGGTCACGGGACAAGCTCTATATACCCGCCGAGCTACCACCGAATCACTGGCATGGCGTAGCTACCTCGAAAGGGTCTATGGACTCGGGCTCTATCCTATCCTACTAGAAACAAGGGAGATATATGGGGCAGTAGAACCGGATCTATCAAAGCATACACATCAAACCCGGCCCGATAAGGTACAGCCAGCGACATCGGTGAGGCCTCACGATCTGTCGGTGGACAAAGCATATATCGCGATTACGAGGACCGCTAGGCTGGGACTGCGCCACGACCTCTGCCGCGACCCGCTGATCCATGTGTACCTTGCCCTCTGGGGCGAGTAACTGTCGGGGATGAAGAAGCGGCAGCGAACCATGGTGAGCCTACCACCACGCCGCCCGGTCGGACAAACTCTGCAAAGTGACCTGCGGCCACAAGTATAGCAAGCTCGGTCTGACTCGAATGGTATCTGCCACAGCGGGCTGCGAAAGCGGACCTCGAGCGGTTAGCACCCTGCTACCGAAATCCAAGTCACGGGCCACGACACGCCCCGACCGCTCTGGGTCTTTGAAAATGAGGTAGGGCGCTCTGCGGCCAGGCTGCGGTGCAAATCTGGACTTCCGATGCGCCCACCACGAGGACCACAAAAGAACCGGCCGTCTTGGCCTTTCCTGCTGGCGATATCGCTCTGCCGGCGGTCTACGCTCCTCGCAGCCGGTGCATGAGCTCTGCATCGGGTTATGTCCATGCACTGGTGAAGGACACACCCGCACAAGACTTCGGCAATGTAATCATCTAGCCCGATGACATAGCGATGCACCTGTCCTCCATCTACGCTACGGTGCGAGGACATATCGGGCCAAATAATCAAACTCGACATTGTACTACCTCACTGTGCGTCCTCCCACACTCAGCAACAAGAATCTATCAGCTCGTGCCCTCATAAATGCGGAGGCGAAGTGTGTGAGAAAAGCCTCAAAACTCATCCCATCTGCTGAGGTGCATGCTCTCCCCGGAAAGCTCCCGTGAATCAAACCGATCAGCGGTATCACGCGGCCGTCTGAACCGAATATCACGACCTCGATCTCGAAGCCACGATCACCCGCATAATCCTCTGCGGTGACGGATGAACTCCTGCGGATCATCATCCGTCCTCCACCCGTAAAACTATGGCGGGATACAACTAAAGAATTCTCGTAGCCTCAAACTATACGCCTCGGGTGCACTTCTGGTGCGGCGGTGGGCTGGGCGTCGCATCCGGCCTCTCTCGTGTCGGGCCACAACTTTAGCCAATAGTGGGCCATCTCAGCTTGTACCTAACTCCTCCGCCCGGTGTGGGGCGGAGGTGTGGGTGCGTGGTCTCTTTGGGGCCGGCGGCGTCATAGAACTCGCCGTCTGCGGTATGGCGGGCACGAGCCCTCGTAACTCTGGGTGTCTGCTAGCGGCTCCCTCGGTGCCTTGCCATACGGGCCGGGTTGCCTACGTGGAGGCATAAGCCATTACGGGAAAGGAATACGTTAGAGGTCGACTATAACACGGCTCTAAAGCACGATCTCGAATGAGAAGAATGGAAACCAATCCTAAATATCCTATAGCCTCACGATTATTGGTGTGGTGCAACACACCGATAATCAAGACTCTACTAGATCTGATGCGTAGACACTTTCCGAGATTAAGCGCTCGATACCACTTTTGTCACGACCCGTTCGGGGCGTGGTAATGTCTTAGGGGCACCCAGTAGTCATACATCGAGTAACGGCGGAAAATAAAACAAGGCGAAGCAGTTTATAAAATAAGGCCTGATTTATCGATGAAAAGCTTGCCTTTCGGCATAATATAAATACTCAAGTTTTTGCGATTCATCCCAAGCGTACAATAGTACTACAGACCTCTGGAAGTAAACAACTATGGCGGGACAGGGCCCGCCATACCAGCTGCATACAAACTATCTACCATACTGGGAGATCATACAAAAGTAGAGCCTCGGAGAAGATGGAGCTCACGACACCAATGCAAAGAGATCCTAAGGATGCGGATCTAGCACACCTTGCCACTGCGGCGTGAGCGGCCCCGAAGGAAGTCGATCTGTGAGTACCAAGTATGTGAAACTATAAAGTACTTAAAATGAAATCAAAGTATTTAAAACCTTTTCACAAATACAATCGGTTCAATTGCACATAGTGTCACATCACAAACAACAACGATAATAGGAAAAGCATGCAGTCTATTCTAGGCGCGAATGATCGAAGCAAGGCCAATCGCCCATAGTATCGTCTGCGTGCCTAGTCTGAACTTCGCGGCCGCATAGGTCCACGGACCGCGTGAGATATTTCTCGCGTCGGGGCAGCTGACCCCGGCGTCGCCTAGGCTCCGACGCGCATAGCCTTAAAAAGACCGCGTAGTCTCAGCGGACGCATAGGAGTCCGCGTCGGGCTAAACGCCGGAATGATCAATCCGGAGCATACCGGCGCTCGCATAGTCTCGCGAACCCGCATGGGCCGTATAGACCGCGTCGAAGGGCAAGCCCGGTATAACGATCGAGGGTAGGTGATACAATAACGATACAATGGACTTACCGGTTAGCAACGTAAGCCGTGGCAAGAATGACCCGCTTTACGGCGTTACAAGACACTAACGGTAGCGTCATAACATGTCTACTTATCAAACAATCTTACTACACTTAACATAAATCAATACAAGGCTTTTATAAACAAAACAAGTAAGCGGTTCCTTTTATCTTCTTAAGTTGTTATACCTAACTTCCCATAAAGCGATTATAACTCTTACGCTTTTGTTTTAAAAACCAAATATTTATCTTACGTTAAAAATGATTGATATTCTTTTGAAATGTTTTGATTCTTTGTTATTGAGCTTAAGCGTGAGGCATTCTGTAAAGTATTATCGAGCTTAAGCGTGAGGCATTGCCATAAGTATTATTCGAGGCTTAAGTCAAAGACATTGCGTAGTTATTATTCGATTAACACATGCGTATCGTCTGCGTACTATATATTATAAAATATCATGCTTTAGGAAGAATCACATACCTACCAGTGAAAACCACCTGAAGTTGAATATGTCGTGTGAGAGTCGACCTATAATAATCACGAGATATCTATCAAAGATCGCTCTGAGGTCATTCTAAGCGGAGGTTCATAATTCTACGGAAAGTCGGGCAGCCTGACCCTGCCGATGAGCTATGTAAGTCTCTTGTGAAAGCATTCTATGTGAGTCAGATTCAATTATTCTTCTTTTAAACCCTTCTCTTTGTGATACGATTCAATTCTATACGTGATATTCTTCTAAGTATCTAATACTTATTCTAATACTACAACAGTAAGTATTCTAATTCAAAAGAGGTTAGGATTAGTTACCTCGGTAAGCCCAATAATATCCTAGATAAAGTCGCACGAGCAAGGTTTAGCTCCTAAGTTGTATGCGCTCAGTGGCTCGAGAAACCTTAGAAGTTCTTCAACTTCTACTAAGGACTAAGGGATTTGGGCTAGGGTATTTTGGGCATTATAACGATACTAGAAGACAACTTTTCTACCAAGGGAGGGGTAGATTTCGGCTAGCTAGGGGTAGGCCTCGCCAGCTTCTCCGAGGGAAGGGGGTGTTGGACATTGCTAACAAAGGGAGAGGAAGGATTTTTAGACTTGGAAAGCTTTTGTGGATGAAGAACTCTTCATCTCAAGAGGGTATTTATAGCTCAAGCCTTGGCCAACCAATGGCCAAGATGAAGACAAGTGCAAGGCAAGTGTAGGGTGAGGATTTAGGCAAGTGTCCTGGCGACTTGCACACAAAATATCCTACCAACTCCAAGACAAAAGAAGCCCAATCGGCCCTATTAGTGTCAAGTCCACTGATTGGAGGTGACAAGTGTCGCCCTCCGTTGATCCAAAATGTTTCGTCTCTCGGAAAAATCCGCAAAAATACTAAATGACATAGTCGGAATTTTCCTCACGAAGTCGTGGAAAGCGTTTAGTCGGAAAGCGATTCTTCAGTGTGTTGTGCACAAATAAAGCGTCGAGGCTAACTTTAAAGCCAAACTTTTTATCGTATTCCCTTACGTACATACCGAAATACTGGTATAACAAGTACAATTACTAAGTATGTGAAGCCTGAAGTACTTAAATGAAAACATATCGTTTAAAATCGGTTTACATATATGTATGAAACAACCAAGGTAACGCACATAGTGCCACATCATAAACAAGAGCAACAATAGGTAAGCGTAGGTCTTTTCTAGTGCGAATGATCTGGCGGGGCCAATTGCGTAGTATCACCATGCAAGCCTAATCACGGACTCCGTAGTCGCGTAGGCCACTCACGTAGGCCGCGTAGGGTATATAACCCGAATCGTGGTAGCTACTCGGCGCATCGTCCCGACTCGTAGTCCGCGTGGCCGCATAGACGCGTGAGGTATAACCGCACACTAACACCGAACTCCGTAGCTCGCGTAGGTCCCTGGACCCGCGTAGGTATTCTCGAATCATGGTCCCGGATCGCTGAGTCTACCCGCGTCGGAGGCGACTTAACCCCGGTAACATGTCAAGAGGTGAGTGATATTACACTAACATAACGACTTATCGTTAAACAACATAAGCCTGAAGAATTGTCACGACCGGCATGGCGATCGTGCCTTACGGGCACCCAGTAGTCAAACAACATCGAGAAAATCGCGGAAATTAAAACTCATACATGATAACCAATGAAAAGAAAAGCAGGCTATCAAGCGGTTACCTTTTACGAAAATAACTTACACTGAGCGATTTACAATCCGCTTGCATCGATTACTACGGACCTCTAAGAATTTTTATAACATCTCTGGCGGAGACGGGGCCCGCCATACCACGAATGTACCAAAGTTCTACAACTTGAGGAACCGTACTAAATGACAAAGTCTCGAATGAATGGAGCTTTACGAAGCGAGCAGCGATCCAAAGTGCGGATCAACAAGCGATGTATCTCGACTGCGGCGTGAACGCGGCCCGAGAAATCGATAACAGTGCAGAGTATGCGAAGCGAGAAAAATCGTAAATGAAATCATAATAGTCTATAAGGAAAGCAGGAGACATGTATGATAACCAAACTACTGATTACACCACGTATATCTGATCGATCAAATCAAACCACATCAAGTCGGGGACTCACGCCGAAAGATCATTACTCAAAGTGGGCGCATACTGCGTGGGCTACCCAACGTGTCGGTATGTCGACCCGATAACAAGATAGTACTCACCGTGGGCGCGTACTGGTGGGCTACCCAACGTGTCGGTATGTCCCAACCAATAACAAGATAATACTCGCGTGGGCGCATACTGCGTGGGCTACCCAGCGTGTCGGTATGTCTGACCGATAACAAGATAATACTCACCGTGGACGCATACTGCGTGGGCTACCCAGCGTGTCGGTATGTCCCGACCAATAACAAGATAATACTCACTGTGGGCCAGCATACTGTGGGCTACCCAAGCGTGTCGGTATGTCCAAACCGATTTACAAGATAACACTCACAATGGAAGCATACCCGTGGGCTACCCAGCGTGTCGATATGTCGAAGGATCAATATAGTGGAACCCGGCATACCCAGCGTGTCGATATGTCCATCATACCGCCCGATATCCAGGCCCTCGTCGAGAGACTCGGTAGCACAAAGTCAAACACTTGCACAACAACAAAACTATCACCACAAGCAGACGGGTTACACACGACTCAAAGTACCTTCGTTTAAGTCAACAACCGGGTTCCAACCCCAATACTACATTCTTTCCTACCTTCAAAGACCTCTCTTTACGTAGAAACCATACGATACTATCACACATAGTATCACACACATTCATGTTTAGAACACGTCTTCAAACACAATTAACATAACGTCAAGTATACTTTTAAAAGTCCAAGTAATTAACTCCTTTAAGGTCAAGTATTCCTACCTTTTAAAACCAAGTCATTTACTTTTCCCTAAGAAAAGTTCGATATTTGAAACAAGTGATTTATACTTTCAAACTCAAGTTACTTCTCTTTTCCAAAATCCGACATTATCCTTTACAATCCATTAAGTTCATTCTTTGGAATTTTAAGAAAAACGAACTTGTTGTCAATGATTCTCATTTAAGCGACCGTGATCTAGGAAATGTAATATCATTTTGTCTTATCTTAGTTTCTATGCGGATGGAGGTTTCTCTGCGGTTTTAGTATAATCAATTAGTGAAACCATTTCCTTTATTAAGCTGCGATGGTGTGTTCGATACTTATTCCCACTTTCAAATCCATTTCACATTCTTGTGCCGTTATACCTAACTTCCCGTAAAGCTAGTATAACTCTTAAGTTTTCAAAAACCAAGTATTACTCATTACTCACGAATGAGGTTTTACAACTTTTGAATGCATTACAAAACTTTCACAATTCTAAGTTAAGCCTCTTATCTTACAAGATCAAGTCTCTTAACTTCTACCAATCAACAACCGTTCTTTTACTCACGTAAAGTTGTTATAACTAACTTCCCATAAAGCCGTTATAACCCCTTTATGTTTTAAACCAACCAATACCACATAAACATTTATGAGACCAAGAGGGCTCGTTAACAGCCAGAGTGCCCATTACTAACGGATAAGACTTACTACTCTTACATAATGAAGCCCTTTACACTTCATAACAAGTCAAGACACAATTTGGAAAATCAATTTCCTTTAGCACACGTCGTCAACCGCACTATATATTTCACAAATAGTCATGTGAAGAGGATAGGAAGAATCACATACCTCGCGACGATTGCCGGCAAAAAAGCAAAAGCGCCCACATGTTGAACCCTTCGGTAGGATCGCTACTCGTGGCGCCTCAATCCTATAAGGGTCATAAGACATCTATTAACTTCTAGTTCGAGCGTAGAATAAGCTAAAAGCAAAGCCCCACGGGTTCTGCGGAACTTACTACCTTTATCAGGTCAGCGATAACCCATTCAAAACCCTTTTCAATACTCTTTCAATTCAAGTTTTAGGTTAACATGATGTCTAACCTAAACATCTTCAACTACCACAATATCCCTCATACAACGTGCAACGACTAACTTTGTCACCAAAAGGTAGTTACAATCTTAAGGCTAACATGCCCACCGGTTTTCCACGGGACAACAAGATCCAAAACTACACAAGCCTAATTATAACCTGGGCTCAAATCTAATTTCCAACAATAATATAACAGCCTTGGGCTCACTTCTAAACTCCAACAATGATATAACAACCTTGGGCTCACTTCTAAACTACTATCATAAGTAAAAACTCAAATCCAAGAGGAAGGGAAACTTTTACCTTTTGGAAAAGCCCACAAGCCCTTTTCTTCCACTTCCTTTCCGTCAAACTCGTCACGGTGCTTCCACAAGTTCACGACACCTTTTCCTCCGCCTTGCGCGCCAGTTCCCTAAGGCGGGTTTCTCAAAAACCTAGAGAGAAGGAGAGGGTTTTCTCTTGGGAGGGTTTGAAATAAATGGCCAAGTCTTCCAAGACTTGGCCTAAAACTTCTATCATTTGGTCAAGGATGGGAGGGACACTTGTCGCCTCCCATAGGCTCCTTATAAAAATATCACGATTTTTCTCCTTTACATGAGAAAATCCCGCCTTAGCGCCCAGCTTCGCCGCCGGCCATGGCGCTAACACTTCAGAAAATAATTGCACGCGCAGCGCGCGGCGCGCTTCGCATTCGGCCGCGGCGCAACACCCGCAGACCACCGTACAATCGGCGCCGCGTTCGTTTCTCCGCGCGGCTACGACCCCGAATCAAGTCATCGCTTTGCTTGATCAAGGCGCCCAAACTTGAAACTTCCATAACTTTTGACTCGCTTGTCGATCGGCGAGCGGTTGGTTGCGTTGGGACCTAGATTCAACGGACTACACACTAGGCCTTTTAAACACCTTACAATCCCCAACAACTGGGGTCCAACACTCAGGTAAACTCAAAGTCCTTCAACACATGTTTGCCAACTTATCTATCTTCTAGAATTTACGGGTGTAACATTCTTCCCCCTTAGAAACATTCGTCCCGAATGTTCCTTCCAATCTTGAGAACACGTGCGCGGTATAGTCTTCACTACTATACCTACCAAAACTCATTTGTGCCTCTCATGGCCATAATATAGAAATCACGCATCTCCAAATTCCGTGCTGGGAAATCACCTCGTGCAAACATCACTATTTTCTCCTCCCTTGGTCTAAAGGATACTCTCCTTACTCGGCGTACCTTCCTTGTACACTCGCGCCCCTCTAGCACGCGTTCCACAATTCGATCAATGCTTGTTTCTACCACCTTGAGTCACTACCTCGACTCGTCCATCTTACTAATCCACGTCATGGAAGCTACCACTCCCATCACAAACTACTCGTGGAATCATCACACAAAACTCCATGTATACCATACACTCAGGCAAGGATTAACGATGAAGGCTTCTACCCAGACGGCCTTACGTCTAAGGTCTCAAAAATTTTCTCATTCCCAAACTTACCCTCTTTAATAACCATGCTTCCAAAACACATTATATACACTGCTACCCGAACATAGCACTCAACACATCACCACAACATCAAAGCATACAATACTCTAGAGGGTTAAGAACGCACTGTAACTATTGCTTCACTTCCCTTCTTGTCGCTCTACTCATGTTCTTTCGGTACGACGCACAAAGGAGGAGGTGAATCGCCCACCGATCCAGAAGGTGAATCTCAACCTCGCGCTATCTCTGGTGGGACAATTCCTTGCAAAATGGCGGTGGCGCGTGTAAAACAGATTCCCTATTAGCGACACTCCCATCGTGGAGCCTACCACGATGGTCAACGAGGTAGGGTGGTCCCGTCAGACTAACATCCACGATCCCAAAACTCGAAACCTTGGAGCCACGACCGCTCCGAATTTTTCGAGCGTCGGCGGCGAGGTGGAGCACTCGTCTTGGCGGAGGCGTAACTAACTTTCTGTTTGCCGCTGCCGAAGGTCACCAAAGGACCTGCGCCTTGGCCTACTCTGTTGATCTTGGTCGTTCCGTCGACTCCACGTGCCTCGCATCCAGTGCATGAGCTGCGTGCGGGCGATGTCGTGCGGTGAAGAGCTACTCCCGAGCAACTCTACGCCAAATAGTCATCAAGCCTGTGACATAGCGGTGCACTCTGTCTCCGTGTCGGCTACTAACGCGGGGCGTCGAAGCTAGTGAGTTAAACTCCACGTTGTACTCACAACCGTCGCCCGTTACGCCTCGACATCAAAATCTGTCCGGCGAGTCCTCGCGTACGTGGAGGCAAGAAATGTGCAAGAAATGCCTCAGAGAACTCGTCCCATCTCATTTGGAAGTGCATGCCCTCCCGGGACAGCTCCACGAATCAAACGATCGGCTGCGGTATCACGCGCCCGATGCGAACCTAGGACCAGCGACTCGGTCTCGATGCCTTGATCACTCTCATGATCCGTATGGCGTCGGATGAACTCCTGCGGATCATCCTCGGGCCTCGACCGTAGAACTCTGGCGGGCCTGACTTCGAGAAAGTCCGCGACCTCAAACTATCCGATCTCGGGTGAACGGCTGGTGCTCTTGAACTGCTGCGTCCGGCTATCCTCGTGTTCGCCTGACCACGGCGATAAGCGGGGCCAACTCGCGTAACCCGTCTCCTGCTCCGGGCCAGGTGGGGTGGAGGCTCAGTCTTGTGGTCTCTGTGAGGCTGCCGACGCTCTACTCGCGACTCCTCTGCGCCTTGCCCTTACGGGCCTGGTTGCCTTCGCGAGGCATAGCGGTAAAAAGCGAAACACGTCGGAGGGTCCGACTTACAACGGCTCTAAGGCACGATCTCGAGAATGAGAAGAATAGAAACCAATCCTAAATGTCCATGACCTCACGATTATAAATGTGGTGCACAACACATCGATAATCAAGACTCTATAGACACGATGCATAGACACTTTCCGAGGACTAAGCGCTGCGATACCATACATCGCGACCGGCAGGCGCTGGTGCCTTACCGGGCACCCAGTAGTCAAACAAAATCGAGAAAATCGGCGGAAATTAAAACTCATACATGATAACCAATGAAAAGAAAAGCAGGCTATCAAACGGTTACCTTTTAGAAATAACTTACACACGAGCGATTCTGATCCCACCCATCGATTACGGACCTCTAAGAATTTTTATAACATCTACGGCGGGACGGGGCCATACCACGAATGTACCAAAGTTCTACAACTTGAGAACCGTACCAAATGACAAAGTCTCGAATGAATGGAGCTTTCGAAGCGAACAGCGATCCAAAGGTGCGGATCAACAAGCGATGTATCTCGACTGCGGCGTGAGCGCGGCCCGAAGGGGTCGATAACAAAAGTGCAGAGTATGCGAAGCGAGAAAAATCGTAAATGAAATCATAATAGTCTATAAGGAAAGCAGAGACATGTATGATAACCAAACTCTGATGCACCGCGTATATCTGGTCGGTCAAATCAAACCACGTCAAGTCGGGGACTCGCGCGAAAGATCATTACTCCGAAGTGGGCGCATACTGCGTGGGCTACCCAGCGTGTCGGTATGTCGACCCGATAACAAGATAGTACTCACTGTGGGCGCGTACTCGTGGGCTACCCAGCGTGTCGGTATGTCCAACCAATAACAAGATAATACTCACTGTGGACGAGCATACTGCGTGGGCTACCCAACGTGTCGGTATGTCCCGATAACAAGATAATACCATACATGACGATACTGCGTGAAGCTCACCACGGCGTAACCATCAATAACAAGATAATACTCACTTTGTGGGCCCAGCATACTGGGCTACCCAGCGTGTCGGTATGTCCAAACCGGTTTACAAGATAACACTTAATGGAAGCATACGTGGGCTACCCAGCGTGTCGATATGTCCCCGAAGGATCAATATAGTGGAAGCGTACGTGGGCTACCCAGCGTGTCGATATGTCCATCATACCACCCGATATCCGCCCTCCGTCGAGAGACTACGGTAGCACAAAGTCAAACACTTGCACAACAACAAAACTATCACCACAAGCGCAGACGGGTTACACGCAACTCAAAGTACCTTCGTTTAAGTCAACAAACCGGTTCCAACCCAAAATACTACATTCTTTCCTACCTTCAAAGACCTCTCTTACGTAGAAACCATGCGATACTATCACATAGTATCACACACATTCATGTTTAGAACACGTCTTCAAACACAATTAACATAACGTCAGTATACTTTTTAAAAGTCGAGTAATTAACTCCTTTAAGGTCAGTATTCCTACCTTTTAAAACCGAGTCATTTACTTTTCCCTAAGAAAAGTTCGATATTTGAAACAAGTGATTTATACTTTCAAACTCAAGTTACTTCTCTTTTCCAAAATCCATTACATTATCCTTTACAATCCATTAAGTTCATTCTTTGGAATTTTAAGAAAAACCGAACTTGTTGTCAATGATTCTCATTTAAGCGGCCGTGATCTAGGAAATGTAATATCATTTTGTCTTATCTTAGTTTCTATGCAGATGGAGGTTTCTTGGTTTTAGTATAATCAATTAGTCGAAACCATTTCCTTTATTAGCATTTTGCGATGGTGTGTTCGATACTTATTCCCACTTTCGAAATCCATTTCACATTCTTGTGCCGTTATACCTAACTTCCCATAAAGCTAGTATAACTCTTAAGTTTTCAAAACCAAGTATTACTCATTACTCACAAATGAGGTTTTACAACTTTTGAATGCATTACAAAACTTTCACAATTCTAAGTTAAGCCTCTTATCTTACAAGATCAAGTCTCTTAACTTCTACCGATCAACAACCGTTCTTTTACTCACATAAAGTTGTTATAACTAACTTCCCATAAAGCCGTTATAACCCGCTTTATGTTTTAAATAACCAATACCACATAAACATTTATGAGACCAAGAGGGCTCATTAACTTTAAGCAGAGTGCCCATTACTAACGGATAAGACTTACTACTCTTACACATAATGAAGCCCTTTACACTTCATAACAAGTCAAGACACAATTTGGAAAATCAATTTCCTTTAGCACACGTGCGTCAACCGCACTATATATTTCACAAATAGTCATCTTTGAAGAGGATAGGAAGAATCACATACCTCGCGACGATTGCGACAAAAGCAAAAGCCGCGATGTTGAACCGCTTCAGTAGGATACGCTACTCGTGGCGCCTCGATCTATAAAGTCATAAGACATCTATTAACTTCTAGTTCGAGCGTAGAATAAGCTAAAAGCAAAGCCCCAGGTTCTACGGAACTTACTACCTTTATCGAGTCGAAAGCAGAACCCATTCAAAACCCTTTTCAATACTCTTTCAATTCAAGTTTTAGGTTAACATGATGTCTAACCTAAACATCTTCAACTACCACAATATCCCCTCTATACAACATGCAACGACTAACTTTGTCACCAAAGGTAGTTCTGATCTTAAGGCTAACATGCCCAGCCGGTTTTCCACGGGACAACAAGATCCAAAACTACACAAGCCTAATTATAATGACCTCGGGCTCAAATCTAATTTCAACAATAATATAACAGCCGGGCTCACTTCAAACTCAACAATGATATAACGACCTTGGGCTCACTTCTAAACTACTATCATAAGTAAAAACTCAAATCCAAGAGGAAGGAAACTTTACCTTTTGGAAAAGCCCACAAGCCCTTTTCTTCCACTTCCTTTCCGTCAAACTCGTCACGATGCTTCCCCAAGTTCACCAACACCTTTTTCCTCCTTGCCGCCGCTTCAGCGTTCCCTAAGGCCGGGTTTCTCAAAAACCTAGAGAGAAGGAGAGGGGTTTTCTCTTGGGAGGTTTGAAATGAAATGGCCAAGTCTTCCAAGACTTGGCCTAAAGTAGGCTTCTATCTGGTCAAAGGATGGGAGGGACACTTGTCACCCTCCCATGGGCTCCTTATAAAAATATCACGATTTTTCTCCTTTACATGAGAAAATCCCGCCTTCGCGCCGCAGCCACGCCAGCCAATGGCGCTTGCTTCCGAGAAAATAATTGCAGCGCTGCACGCGCCGCCTGCGTTCAGCGCGCGGCGCAACACCGCAGACCCTCGGTACAATCGGCGCGCGGCCACATTTCTCCGGCGCGCTGCTCTGAACCCCGAATCAAGTCATCACTTTTGATCAAGGCCAAACTTGAAACTTCCATAACTTTTGACTCCGTTGTCCAATCGACGAACAGTTGGTTGCGTTGGGACCTAGATTCAACGGACTACACACTAGGACTTTTAAACACCTTACAATCCTTAACAACTGGGGTCCAACACTCAAGGTAAACTCAAAGTCCTTCCAACACATGTTTGCCAACTTATCTATCTTCTAGAATTTACGGGGTGTAACAAGAATACTCTCTTATACAAACGTTACAAGACACTAACACACATAGCATCATATCATGTCTACTTATCAAACCATCTTATTATTCTTTTCACAAATCAATATAAGTCTGTTATAAACACATAGGTAAACTGTTCCTTTTATCACTCTTAAGTGGTTATACCTAACTTCCCATAAAGCTAGTATAACTCTTAAGCTTCTGTTTTAAATACCAATTAGTTCTCATCTGTTAAAAATGATTCAATATTCTTTTGAAATGTTTTCAGATCCTTATTATTCAGGCTTAAGTCGCAAGACATTGCCGTAAGTATTATTCAGGCTTAAGTCAAAAGACATTGCCGTAAGTATTATTCAGTTAACACGTGTACGTCTACCGTACTATATATATATTTTAAAATATCATGCTTTAGGAAGAATCACATACCTTCTCGGCGAAAACCTCCTGCCAAGTTGAATATGTCGCGCGCAGAGAATCAGCCTATAATAGTCACAGACATCTATCAAAGTCTAGACTACTCGGAAGGTCATTCCAAACAGAGGGTTCACAATTCTATGGAAAGTCGGACAACACTTCCCTACCCGGTGAGCTATATAAGTCTACTGTGAAAACAGTCCTATGTAAGTATAGTTTGATTATTCTTCTTTTAAACCCTTCTCTTTGTGATAATATTCAATTCTATTCTGTAATATTCTTCTAAGTATTTAATACTTATTCTTATACTACAACAGTAAGTATTCTCTAATTACAAAAGAAGGACAAGTTTATTTACCTCGATAAGCCCAATAATATCCTAGATATAAGTCGATCCGGAGCAAGGCTTAGCTCCTAAGTTGTACGCTCCGATAGCTCCAAGGAAACCTTAGAAGTTCTTTACAACTTCTACTAAGTACTAAAGGATTTGGGCTAGGGTATTTTGGGCATTATAACAATACTAGAAGGCAACTTTTCTACCAAGGGAGGGGGGGGTAGTGTTTCGGCTAGGCTTCTTTTAGAGGGGGTATTCGACCAAGACTTTCTGAGGGTGGAGAAGTGAGGCTTGGGACGATGGCTCATGGGAAGGAGGATTTAGACTTGGAAATTTGTGATGAATAAGTATTCAAAGAGAGGGGTATTTATAGGGAAACCAAGGGCCAAGATCAAGCCAAGTGGGGGGCAAGTGGAGGGCCAAGATTTGCCCAAGTGCACCCTAACCTACTCCTCAAATCACTCCACAAACAAAGGTCCATGTTCTAAGCCCCAAAAGCCTCCCAATCGTCCAAGGCAAAAGGTCACTTGGTCGTCCACTTGAGGGTGACAAGTGTCGTCACCTCGTTGGTCCAGGTTAAAGGTTCCGCTCTAAAAATTCGCAAAAATTAGAAATGACATAGCCGGAATTTACCCTACGCGAGTCGTGTAAAGCGTTTGCCGGAAAACGATTCTTTGTGTGAGTTGTGCCCAAAAAACGTCCTAGGCCTAAACTTTTAAGGCTACACTTTCGTACGTACGCCCTTACGTACATACTCTGGAAATACGGGGTATAACAAATGACTTGGAGGGCGTGAGTCCCTGACTTGATATAACTGTTATATGTATATACAATAGTTTTGTCACGACCCGAATCCGGGCCCGTGACTGGTGCCTTACCCCGGGCACCCTAGTGATACAACATCAGAGAAAAATCAGCGAAAATAAAACGTGAACATGAAATGAGAGATATTATAAATAAACAGGCCAACCAAAACAGTTGCCTTTCAACATATATATATAAACGTCTGAACAGTTGCAATCCTTACAACCACGCCACAACAAAGTGCTACGCACCTTAAGATTTTTACAACTATGACGGGCGGGGCCGCGTACCACGAATGTACAAGAACCTCTGGCATCGTGGTAACATGCAAAGATAAGCCTCAGGAACGGAGCTTCCCAATACTGAAAGGTGATCCTAAAAGCGGGGATCGGCCGATGTACTTCTACTGCGGCGTGACGCGGCCAGAAGGAGGTCGATAACAGTACCAGTATGTGAAATCAGAATATCAGTAAATGAAATCATAATAGTCTATAAAAAGCGAGAGACATGTATGATAACCAAACTACGATGCACACATATAACGCTTATATCAAGTCGGTCTCGCGCTCCGGTCATTTACTCAAATATAATTATGGGTCTCACGCCCACAACATCGCCATGCCGTGGAATACCTTCCTCATTCCGGCGATCATGATATGATAACACGAAGTACACCAACACCAAGTCCTACCGATGCAAAGCCGTAATAACAATACAATACAACCAAACCACGGGCGACACAGGCAAGTACGAGCCGACTACGGATACAAGGCGGTCACGTGGTGACCGGGCAATCTGGTCGACCACCGTACCAAGGTCGTATCACGAGACTTCGCCACTCTGAAGCGGGGCAAGTGCGAGGGCTAACTACCAGTACTAAGGCCGACCACGAGGCAATCTGGCGACCACGGTACCAAGGCCGAGCGAAGAAACCTCATGGAAGCTAGTCCATGGAATAACACTATCATCGTGAGCATAACTGTGGAATTTTCCGTCGCTGCAGACGTCCAAGTAAGTCTCAACGAGTCAACCGACTCCATTTAGAGACGCGGTAATATAGAACACAATTCTTTCATAACAAAGGCTATCACAACAAGCCTAGGCAAGTTACACAACAACAAGCATAGGAAAGTTTTACACAACTCAAGGTACTTTCATTTTATGTCAAAGTCCGGTTTTAATCCTAAAGTACTACGACGTTAAGTTCCTTTTAAAGATCCATTCCTTTATAAAAGTCACCCGATACGTGAGTAAAATAGAGTGACTTATATCTTTTAAGTAAACCAAAACAACTTCCATACTATCCTTTTTAAAACCAAATTTAGGCAACACCATGCCTTCTTTTTAGACCAAAACACTTCTCTTTTTAAAGTCAAGTTACCACATTAAAACCAATGATAAAACCCTTCTTTTGTTTTTATAAAGTCGTTATAACTAACTTCCCATAAAGCTGTTATAACACTTTATGGTTTAAACCAATTTAAGATAACACAATGCCTTTCTTTTCCCTAAAGTTCCAGTTTGCCTAATTTCAAGTATTCACGTTTCTTATTTTAGAAATGTTTTGTAGTTCATAGTCTTATTCATTTAAGAATATAATTCTCTTTTAAACAAACTGATAAACATATGCCTTATATGAGAGTAGGTTATTCTTGTTCATAATCAATCTTATTAAGCAGCCATGATCTAGAAAATGTAATCTCATTTTGTCTCATCTTAGCTTCTATGCAGATGGAGGTTTCTACTGGTTTTAATAATACTTCATTAGTCATTACATTTTCCTTTATTAGCCAGCTGCGATGGTTTGTTCGATACTTATTCGATTTCGAATCAAGAAACATTATTCCTTTTACAACCAGGTACTCATTACTCACGAATGAGGTTTCACACTAACATCCATATCAAGTCAAGTCTCTTATCTTTTAAGATTAAGTCTCTTAACTTCTAGAAATCAGTAAAACCATTCTCTCTTAAGACGTTATACCTAACTTCCCATAAAGCTAGTATAACTCTTATGTTTTCAAAACCAAGTATTACTCTTCTGTTAAAGATGATTCATCATTCTATTTAAATACTTCAAGATTCTTTACTATTACACAACAAGTCGCTTATAAGTCAAATCGATTACCTTTTAAAACCACAAAGCATTTCCTTACCTACATAAAGTTGTTATAACTAATTTGCCATAAAGTCTATAACACTTTATGTTTTAAACCAATCAAATACATTTAGCACATGTACGCTCACTGCACTACATAGTTACACACATATCATGCTAGAAAAGATAGGAGAGGTTCACATACCTCGCGGCGATTATCGACTAATAGCAAACGCTCCAAGTACCTCAAACCGCTTCGGCTACACCTTAAGCCAAGTAGACCACGCCACACGCAATATTTCAACCTATAGAGGCCACAAGGCGCTATTAACATCTTAGATCTCAATGTAGAATATTCTACGTAAAATTCGGCGACTCTCCCCGCACACAGCGTAAATCTCCTCTCTATCGAGGCCGCTACTGCCAACCGGGGGTTTGCACGTCTAACCGGACGTGTACAATTCTACTACACAGCAATGCTACACAAGTCTACTGTAATACAGTCCTATGTAATTACAGTTCAGTTCTCTTTTTTAAATTCAGGCTTAAGTCGCAAGACATTTCCGTAAGTATTATTCAGGCTTAAGTCAAAAGACATTGCCGCACAATTAAAATGTTCAGTTCTATATATAGTATACTTCAACTATATATTCCTACAACATGTAATTTCCAATTACAATAGAAGGTCAAGAGTGTTTACCTCGATAAGCCCAAAATTATCCGAGTTTATATGTCGATCCTGAGCAAGGTTTAGCTCCTACTCCGTGCACTCCAACCCGCTCCAAACAACCCTTAGAAGTTCTAACCAACTTCTACTCAATTACTTCAACTATCAATGAAGATTTCCTTAGGGTTTCGTTTAGTGGCTAAAGGAAGTATAATAGTATTTTCTGGGCTTTTGTATAAGTGTAACCTTGGGAAAACTACAAGGTATTTGGGCCAAGGTATTTGGACATTATAACAATACTAGGAGAGTATTTCTATACCACAACAAGGGGTATTATACGAAAACAACTAGGCTAGGGGGGGGTACCCCACGGCCAAGCCTCACTCAAGGGGGGGTTTGCCTCGGCTAGGCTCTCAAAGGGGGAGGGTACTTTCGGCCAAGGGGGGAGGGGGTGTGGTGGACGAAACTCAAGAGGGAGGGAGTATTTTGAGACTTAGATAGATTGCTCAAGTTTTGGATGAAGAAAGTCTTCAACTTAGAGGGGTATTTATAGGTCAAGTGAAGGCCAACCAATGGCCAAGATGAAGACAAGTGCATAGCAAGTGTAAGGCCAAGATTTAGCCATGTTCTACCTTATCCATCTACACAAAATATCCTACCTAACCCTTGACCAAAAATTCAACACCAAAAACGTGCCAATGGTCAAGCTTGCCGTCCACTTGCTTCCAATGTGAGGGTGACACTTGTCACCCTCCCGTTGGTCCAAAATGTTTCGTCTCTCGGAAAAATCCGCAAAAATTATTAATGACATAGCCGAAATTTTCCCTCGTAAGTCAGGAAACGTTTCGTCGGAAAACGACTCTTTTCGGCACTTGTGCCCAATTTTGAACCTTGCCTAATCTTAAGGCTCAAATTCTTATACGTACGCCCTCACGTACATACTCTGGAAATACAGGGTATAACAAGTTTGGTTATCATACATGTCTCCTGCTTTATATAGACTATTATGATTTCATTTACAGTATTTACAGTTTCACATACTTGACTGTTGTCTCGACCTCCTTCGGCTGCGTTCATGCCGCAGTAGAGGTACATCTACCGCCGATCCTCGCGTTTAGGATCACATTTCAGCGTATTGGAAGCTCTGTTCCTTGGAGGCTTATCTTTTGGTATGTTACCACAGTCCAGAGGTTCTTGTACATTCGGGGTATGGCGGGCCCCGTCCGTCATAGTTGTTGTATAAATCTTAGAGTTACAGCCTTTGTTGTGGCGTGGTTGTAAGGATTAAACTGTTCAACTTTGTAATTATATATATATGCCGTAAGGCGATTTTCTCTCAGGTAAAATGTGTCTCATTTCACATTTTGTTTCATGTATTGTTTTTATGTTCCGATGATTACTCTGATGTATGACTACTTGGGTGCCCGGGTAAGGCACCAGTCACGGGCCCCGGAACGGGTCGTGACAAAAGTGGTATCAGAGCAGTTAATCCTCGGAAAGTGTCTCTGAGCATCGTGTCTAGTAGAGTCTTGATTATCGGTGTGTTGTTCACCACATCTATAATCAGGAGGCTGAAGGAAATTTATGATTGGTTTCCATTCTTCTCATTATGTGATCGTGCCTTAGCCGCGTGTGATAAGTTGGACCCTCCGGCGTACTTCCTTTACCGCTATGCCTCCGCGCAAGGCAACCCGGGCGAGAAGGGCAAGGCGAGTAGTAGCAATGCGGCCTCTCTGAGACCACAAGACTGAGACTCCAGTCCCGATGCGGAGCAGGAGATGGGTTACAAGGAGTGGAGCGATTAATGGCCGAGGGTTGTGGCGCACTTGAGGATAGGTGGGCAGCCGATTCGAGCACCAGTGGTCCACCCTAGATCAGATAGTTTGAGTCTACGGATTTTCCGAGTTGTAGCGCCGTAGTTTTATGGGTCGAGGCCCGAGGATGATCCGCGGAGTTCATCCTGGCGATTCAGTGGATCATGAGAGTGATCAAGGCATCGGATACCGAGTCAGTGGTCCTAGGTTCGCATCGGCTGCGTGATACCGCAGTCGACTGGTTTGATTCGTGGGAGCTGTCCCGGGGAGAGAATGCACTTCCAGCTATATGGGACGAGTTCTCAGGAGCATTTCTTGCACATTTCTTGCCTCCACAGAGGAGGAGGGATCGGGCCGACAGATTTTTGGTGTTGCGTAACCGGCGTGCAGTTGGGAGTACAATGTGGAGTTCGACTCATTGGCCCGGTACGTCCCCGCGTTAGTAGCTAGTATGGAGGATCGAGTGCACCGATATGTTACAGGGCTTGATTATTACCTAGCAGAAAGTGGTTCGGGTGTAGCTCTTCAGTCGGGCATGGACATTGCCCGCATGCAGGCTTATGCACTTGGATGTGAGGAGCGGAGAAATCGACGGAATGACCAAGATCAGCAGAAGAGGGCCGAATGCGAGGTCCTTTGGTGACTTTCGAGGCGGACCGCCTCAAGGCAGACTAGTTATGTACCTCCACCAAGATGCAGTGGTCCTCCACACCGGGACCTTCGGGGTATTCAGGAAGCGGTCGTGGCTCCTGTGTTTCAGATTTTCGGGAGTAGGAGTGCTCACGGATGAGGTCGCCCTTGTCTCAGGTGTGGCGTTGTGGAAAACTTCATAAGGAGAGTGTCGTACTAACTTGGGAGATTATTATTCTTGCGCCAACAGGCCATCTCGGCGTCCACTGTGGGTAGCGCTGGTAGGATAGCACGACTACGGATCGATTGCGGGTTCTTCACCTTCCATAGCTAGGCGGGATGTTCATACACGGCAGCTACAGAGGTCGCAGATGGAAGTTCCGATTTAGCGGTCCTTTGAACCGCCTATTTTCAGGTATATCCTTAACCCTCTAGAGACTTGTATGTATTGATGTTATGATGATGTGTTTAGTGTTATGTTCGGATATCTTTGTGCTAAAATGTGATTTCAAAACCTGGTTAGTGAAAAAGGGTAAGCCTGGGGGTGAGAAAATGATGAACCTTAGAATATTACAGTTGAGACCTTAGATGTAAGACCGTCTTGAGTACAAGACTTTGCGGGTGATCTTTGTCAGAATGTATAAGTATACGTGGAGTAATTGTGGGAAAATTCCTTGGGTAGTGTAAAATGGAAGTGGTAGCTTTCATGACCTGTATAGGTAAGATTGTTCCGGATCGGGAAACAAGAGCTTGATGCGTTAAGTGGGTCGGGTTGGGGCCATGTTGCGGGTCAACCCGTAGCCCGGTTTGGGGTTGTGTCAGTTCGAGGTGGTCCCACCATGTGGTAGGGTCACGAGGGTGCTAGGCCCAAGTTTAGATGACCATCGTATGAGTTCGTGGATGTGTTCGACCAGAAGCGGATCGTGAAGGCCGAGAATGGCCTTAAGGGAGATTGAGGCTAGTAAGATGACCAAGTTTGGAGGTGGTGACTCCAAAGTTTTGGAAACTAAAGCGATGGCGAAGTGTGATGCGATACTAGAAGATTCAAGTGTTCGAGAAGGGCACGACGAGTAAGGAAGGAAGAGAACGTGTGTTATTTCATGGCCAGGTGTGGCGTTGGCAACTTGTTAGAGGAACTTTATCGTTATCCGTCTTGAGAAGGAACATTCGGGACGAATGTTTCTAAGGAGGGGAGAATGTTATACCCCGTATTTCCGCAGTATGCGTGAGGCGTACGTATAAAAATTTAAGCCTTAATGTTGGCAAGGTTCGAAATTTGTACCAAGTCTGCAAAAGAATCGTTTTTCGACGAAACGTTTTACAAGACTTGCGAAGGGAAAAATACGGCTATGTCATTTTTATTTTTTTGCGGATTTTTCCGAGAGACGAAACATTTTGGACCAACCGGAGGGTGACATGTGTCACCCTCACATTGGAAGTGATTGGGGCGGCAAGTTGGACGACTTGGAGCTTGTGGTTGGTAGGATATTTTTGTGCAAGTTGGTGTGGTAGATGGATAAGGTACACATGGTTAAATCCTAGCCCTACACTTGCCTAGCACTTGGCTTCATCTTGGCCATTGGTTGGCCTTTGCTTGACCTATAAATACCCCCCTTAGTTGATGACCTTCTTCCTCCCAAGATCATTCTCCAAGTCTCAACACCCTCTCCCCCTGAGGTGTGGTGTTCGTCAGGCCCCCTCAGGGAAGCCTTGGCCGAGAATCTACCCCCCTTGCCTAGTGGTTTCGTATAATACCCCCCTTTGTGGTATAGAAATACTCTCCAAGTATTGTTATTATGCCAAAATACTTTAGCTCTCAAATACCTTGTAGTACTTTCCAAAGTTACCTCTATACATAGAGCCCGGAAATACTACTATATTTCCTTCAGTCACTAAACGAAACCCTAAGGAAAACCTTCATAGTCGGTTGAAGTGTTAAGTAGAAGTTGCGTAGAACTTCTAAGGGTTGTTTGGAGCGGGTTGGAGCGCACGGAGTAGGAGCTTAACATTGCTCAGGAGCGACATTAAACTTGGATAATTTTGGGCTCATCGAGGTAAATACTACTGTCCTTCTATTGTAATTGGGAATTACATACTGTAGTTGTATAGAAATGAATATAAGATTCATAGAAGAGATTTGAACTGTAATAGAAGGATATTACAGAAAAGAATTGAACTGTAATAGGAGGATATTACAGAATAGACTTGAATAAATCACATCAGAAGAATAATAAAGTAGAAGATTCAACTGTACTTACATAGGACTGTATTTACAGTAGACTGATAGCCTTTATTGGTTGAATGTTCTGCGAGTAGCATGTGCTACTTGAAAGGTGGACAAGGCTAGCCGGGTTATAGTCGTGGAGCGTTTTGCTTATAGTCGATAATCGTCGCGAGGTATGTGATTCTTCCTATCCTCTTGAGCATGATATTTTAAAGAATATATGTATATAGTACGGTAGACGTACGTGTGTTAACTGAACATAGTTGTACGGCAATGTCTTTTGACTTAAGCCTGAATAATAAGAATCTGGAAATATTTTAAAGAATATATATATAGTACGGTAGACGTACGTGTGTTAACTGAACGTAGTTTACGGCAATGTCTTTTGACTTAAGCCTGAATAATAAGAATCTTGAAGTATTTCAAAAGAATTAAGAAACCTTTTTGAAAGAAGAGTAATACTTGGTTTTGAAAACATAAGAGTTATACTAGCTTTATGGGAAGATAGGTATAACGTCTTAAGAGAGATAAAGAGAATGGTTTACTGATTTTTAGAAGTTAAGAGACTTGATCTTAAAAGATAAGAGACTTGACTTAAATGAATTAATATGAATTTTGTGTGAAACCTCATTCGTGAGTAATGAGTATTTGGTTTTTAAAAAAAGGAATAATGTTTTACTGATTTCGGAAATCAGAATGAGTATCGACAAACCACTGCAGCGTTAATAAAGAAAAATGTATTGAATAATGAAGTATTATTAAAACCAGTAGAAACCTCCATCTGCATAGAAACTAAGATGAGACAAAATGATATTACATTTCCTAGATCATGGCTGCTTAATAAGATTGATTATAAACAAGAATAACCTACTCACCTATAAGGCATATGTTTCTCAAATTGTTTAAAAGAGAATTATGTTTTAAATGATTAAAACTATGAACTACGAAACCTTTTCGAAAATGAGAAACTTGAGCATTTGAAATTAGGCAAACTTGAACGTTTGGAAAATAATGTTGTTACTTGATTTTACAAAGGAAAGCGTTTTGGTTTACTTAACAATGTAAGTCACTCTATTTTTATACTACGGGTATCGGGTGACCTTTGTAAACGAAATGGATCTTTAAAAGGAATTTAACGTACGTAGTACTTTAGGGTTAAAACCTGACTTTGACATAAAATGAAAGTACCTTGAGTTGTGTATAACTTGCCTATGCTTGTTGTTGTGAAACTTGCCTATGCTTGTTGTGATAGCCTTTGTTGTGCAAGAATTGTGTTTCTATACTCCGCGTCTCTCGGTAGGCGGTTGACTTGTTGAGAACTTGCTTGGGCGTGCCGGTGACGGAGAATTCCGCAGTGCGCTCGCTGATAGTGTTATTTTGTTGTATCCTCTTGGACCTCGACACGCGATGGGTGGCCAACGGGTATGGTTCCATTAGGATTGTTATTCCATGGACTAGCTCTCCATGAGGTTTCTTGTTCGACCTTGGTATCGGTGGTGGCTTTCGTACTTGCCCGCCTCGTGGTGATTCGGCCTTTGCACAGTAGTTAGCCTCACACTTGCCCGCTCGGTGTAGTGACAAAGTCTCGTGACACGACGCGGTACACAGTAGTTAGCCCTCGTACTTACCCGGTCGCTCATGACACGGCGCGGTATCCGTAGTCGGCTTTACGTCTTGCCGCCTTCCGTGGTTTGGTTGTATAGTATTGTTAGTACGGCTTTGGCATCGTAGGACTTGGTGTTGGTGTACTTCTTGGTGTTATCATATCATATAACTGCGTGATGAGAAGGTATTCCACGGGCATGATTGATGTTGTGGCGTGAGACCCAATATTTATATTTGAGTAATGACTTGGAGGCGTGAGTCCCGACTTGATATAATCGTTATATGTGTGTCTTTGTAGTTTGGTTATCATACATGTCTCCGCTTTATATAGACTATTATGATTTCATTTACTGATATTCTGATTTCACATACTTGGTACTGTTGTCTTGACCTCCTTCGGGGTGCGTTAAATGCCGCAGTAGAGGTACATCTACCGCCGATCCGCGTTTAGGATCACATTTCAGCGTATTGGGAAGCTCCGTTCCTTCGAGGCTTATCTTTTGGTATGTTACCACAGTGCAGGGTTCTTGTACATTCAGGGGTATGGCGGGGCCCTGTCCCGTCATAGTTGTTGTATAAATCTTAGAGGTCTGTAGCACTGTTGTGGGAAGGGTTGTAAGAATTAAACTGTTCAACTTTGTAATTATATATATATGCCGTAAGGTGATTTTCTCTCAGGTAAAATGTGTCTCATTTCACATTTTGTTTCATGTATTGTTTTTATGTTCCGCTGATTACTCTGATGCATGACTACTTGGGTGCCCGGGTAAGGCACCAGTCACGGGCCCCGGAACGGGTCGTGACAAATACAGTCCTTAAGTTGGGGTCCTTGGCCAACTTTGTCCATTTTTTCTTATCCAAATTTACTCATTAGTCATCCAACTTATATTTCCATTCTTAATATAAGTTATAGTTACTTTGTTAATTACTTCTTCACAAGTAAGATACGTTTTTACCATTTTAATGGCTAACGGCCAATCCTTTCTTTTAACAAGTTAACAAGATCCAACTCTTCCAAACTTTACTCCATATATTATATACTCCATAATATACTTATAATATATGTATAATGACCAATTCACAAAGTGGTTAAGATTTACTACCTCAAATAGCCCAAAATCTATCCAAGAACTTAATGTCGCTCCAAGCAAGTCTTAGCTCCAAATCTTTACGTTCCAAGCCGCTACAAGCAACCCATAGAAGCTCCTAACCAACTTCTCTTCAAGATTCAACTCCAAAAAGTGAAGAACACTTAGGGTTTTTGTTCATGGAGCTCTCGGCCAAGGTGAAGTTTAGAGGTTTAGGGGTGTGAAATCTTTTCCAACTCTTGGTACACAATCTTTCTAACACCTTAGGGAAGAACACTTGAGAGTTTAAGAATTGTTGGACAAATTTAGGTCAAGGAATGGCACCATGGCCGAAACCACAAGGCAAGGGATAGAGTATTTGTTCAAGTCTTGAAATGGTTAAGTGTGGAAGTTTTCATCAACTAAGGGTGCATATATAGGACAACCAAGGGCTAGGATGAAGGCAAGTGTGTGGTTGAGATTGGGGACAAGTGTGTGTGGGTCCCACAAGCCACTTGTCCACACAAAATATCTAGCAAGACTTGGCCACTTGTCTTGCCACTTGTCTAGCATAATTCGGCCAAGAGCCACCTAGGGGGGTGACACGTGTCGCCCTCCTACTCGTCCAAAATATTTCATCTTCCGAAAATATCCATAAAGGCCAAAATCTCGAAAACAAAGTGGGCCCCACAAAACCGTAAATTTCTGCCGTGGCCCCACGTGACCAATTCCGGAAATAAAATTCCATAATTCTCAAATAATTCAAGAAGCCCAAATACCAAATCTGGGAATCCAATTCCCATCAACGAACCTTTTTCCTTCACGAAATCCGGAAACTTTTCCGTCGAAAAATCACATCTTTCTTTCCTTCCAAAATTTCTGTCGTATTCTCGTACGCACGTCCTCACATACATACCCTGGAACTACGGGGTATAACAATATATATGCCGAAAGGCGATTTTCTCAGATAAGTTGTGTCTCAATTTACATTGTTTCATGTCTTGTTTTTATATTCCGCTGATATTCTCTGATGTATGACTACTTGGGTGCCCGGGTAAGGCACCAGTCACGGGCCCCGGAATGGGTCGTGACAACATTGCCGTAAAACTATATTCAGTTAACACACGTACGTCTACCGTACTATATATATATTCTTTTAAAATACTCCAAGATTCTTATTATTCAGGCTTAAGTCAAAAGACATTGCCGTAACACTACATTCAGTTAACACACGTACGTCTACCGTACTATATATATATTCTTTTAAAATACTTCATGCTCAAGAGGATAGGAAGAATCACATACCTCGCGACGATTATCGACTATTAGCAAATAGCTCCAAAGTACTGTAATCCTGCTAGCCTTTTTCACTTCTTCGAGTAGAATACGCTACTCGCAGTACTTCACCCTATAATGGTCATACAAGTCTATCAACGTCTAGACTACTCTGTAAAATAATTCTAGATACAGATTCCTTTATTCTACGGAAAATTGGGCAGTACTTCCCTACCCGCCAACTACATAAGTCTACTGTACATACAGTCCTATGTAAGTACAGTTCAGTCTTCTTCTTTAATATCCTTCTATGTATCTTATATTCATTTCTATACTACTACAGTATGTAATTTCCAATTACAATAGAAGGACAGTAGTATTTACCTCGATAAGCCCAAAATTATCCAAGTTTAATGTCGATCCTGAGCAAGGTTTAGCTCCTAATTGCACGCTCCGATAGCTCCAAGAAACCCTTAGAAGTTTCTAACAACCTCTACTCAAATACTAAAAGGGATTTGGGCTAGGGTATTTTGGAATAGTAACTATACTTAGAAGACAACTTTCTACCAAGGGGAGGGGGTACTACCGGCCACTAGGCTAGAGGGGGGGGGGAGGGGTGCTCTCGGCTAGAGCTTCTCAAGAGGGGGGGGGGGGGGAAGGGATTTTAAGACTTTTAAATGTCTAAGTGTGGATGAAGAAGTTCATCAACTAAGGGGGTATTTATAGGCCAACCAATGGCCAAGATTTAGACAAGTGGTAGGCAAGTGTAGGGTGGGGATTTGGAGATGTGTTAAGTGGGTCCCACTTGCTCATCTACCACACAAATATCTCACAAATATCCTACCTAACCTTGACCAATGTTTTAGGCAACAAAAAGGCCAAAAACGTGTGCCCAATTCCGCCACTTGAGTGTGACACATGTCGCCCTCTCATTGGTCCAAAATATTTCGTCTCTCGGAAAAATCCGCAAAAATAATAAATGACATAGCCGTATTTTTCCCTTCGCAAAGTTTGGAAAACGTTTCGTCGGAAAACGATTCTTTTCGTGTGTTGTGCACAAAATTTTCGGTCCTTGCCTAACTTAAGGCTTAAACTTTTATACGTACGCCCTCACGTACATACTCTGGAAATACGGGGTATAACATTCTCCCCTCCTTAGAAACATTCGTCCCGAATGTTCCTTCCACGACGGATAACGATAAAGTTCCTCTTAGCAAGTTGCCAATGCCACACCTGGCCACAAAATAACACACGCGCAATTACTTAACCCAAGTCAACGAGGAATCACCTCTAGCATTACAAAAGCTTCCACCCCCGGTCTAAAAGATATTCCCTTCGCACCTTTACTTCACAAAAGTAATGATCATTTCTATTCTCTTAGCACATGTTCACTTCTTTACTTACTCGTCGTACTCTTCTCGAACACTTGAACTCTTCTAGTATACGTACCATACTTCAGTCATTACTTCAGTTCCCAAAATTTCTGGAGTCACTACCTCTAAACTTGGTCATCTTACTAGCCTCGATCTTCTTTAAGGCCATTCCCGGCCTTCACGATCCGATTCTGGTGGAACATATCCACGAACTCATACGATGGTCATCTAAACTTGGGCCTAGCACCCTCGTGACCCTACCACCCGGCGGGACCACCCAGAACTGACCCCACCACAATACAGGCCGCGGGTTGACCCGCGGTCGGTACTCAACCCGACCCGCTATCGCGCCAACACTTGTTCCCCGATACGAAACAATTTTACTAGTTCACGTCATGAAAGCTACCACTTCCATCTCACTCTACCCAAGGACTTATCATGCTAATACACCCTAGGCCTATAGAGCACTCCGACAAGGATCATTTGCAAAATCCTTTACTCGAGACGACCTTACATATAAGGTCTCAACATGCAATATTCTAAGGTTCATACCTTCCCTGTCCCCATACTTATCCCTTTCAACTAACCATGTTTTCTAACTCCCAATTAACACAACGCTATCCGTACATAGCACACAATAAGATCATCATAACAAGCATACAAAACTCTAGAGGGTTAAGGATATACCTGTATCTACCGCTTTACTCTAATCACAGTCCTGCCCTGCAGGGCGCATAGCTGTAGAAGGTGATGAACCAGCCATAGATCCCGTAGTCTGTGCTGCCCCACCAGTGCTACCTCTGGTCGGACAGTTTCTCGAAAAATGGCCCTGTTGGCCGCATGTAAAACAAACTCCCGAACTAGCACGACACTCCCCAAAATGGAGTCTTCCACATCGGCCACAATGAGGTAGGGGTGGCTTCAGCTGGCTAACACCCCTGCTCTCCCGAAAATCTGAACCCTTGAAGCCCTGACCTGCTCCTGAATACTCTGGATGCCCTGAAGATTGTGGAGGACCACTCTATACTGGCGGAGGCGCATAACTAGTCTGCTGCTGAGGCGGTCCGCCTCGAAAGTCGCCAAAAGACCCTACTGTTCTGGCCCTCTTCTGCTGATCTCGGTCATTCCGTCGACCTCTCCGCTCCTCACATCCCAGTGCATAAGCCTGTATGCGGGCAATGTCCATGCCCGGCTGAAGAGCTACACACGAACAAGCCTCTGCCAAGTAGTCATCAAGCCCGGTGACGTAGCAGTGCACTCTGTCCTCCATGTCGGCTACCAATGCGGGGACGTACCGAGCTAATGAGTCAAACTCCACATTGTACTCCCGAACCGTACGCCCGGCCTGCCTCAACGTCAAGAATCTGTCGGCCCGAGCCCTTCTCATCTGTGGAGGCAAGAAATGTGCAAGAAATGCCCCTGAGAACTCGTCCCAAACTGCTGGAAGTGCATACTCTCCCCGGGACAGCTCCCACGAATCAAACCAGTCGACTGCAGTATCACGCAGCCGATGCGAACCTAAGACCACCGACTCGGTCTCTGAAGCCTTGATCACTCTCATGATCCGCTGTAACTGTCGGATGAACTCCTGCGGATCATCCTCAGGCCTCGACCCGTAGAACTCTGGCGGGCTACAACTCAGAAAGTCCCGTAGCCTCAAACTATCCGATCTCGGGTGAACCACGGGTGCTCTTTGGGCTCGCTGCGTCCGGCCTATCCTCGTTCTGCCACCATCACGGCGATGGCGGGCCATCTCTTTATAACCCATCTCCTCTGCTCCAGCCGTGTGGGGTGGAGGCTCGTGTTGTGGTCTCAGCACGGCCGCGGCTCTAAACTTCAGCAATCGGCGGCGTCGCAAATCTCGCCGTCAAGCACTATCTCGTAAAGACGGCTGCGCCCCCGTACTCCTCTGTATCCTACTAGCAGCTCCCTCGGCTGCCTTGCCCATCTGGGCCCGGGTTGCCTTGCGCGGAGGCATAACTGGTAAAAACGAGATACGTCAGAGGGGTCCAACTTACAACACAGCTCTAAGGCACGATCTCAGAATGAGAAGAATGGAAACCAATCCTAAATGTCTCGCACTCACGATTATAGATGTGGTGCACAACACACCGATAATCAAGACTCTACTAGACACGATCTGTAGACACTTTCCGAGGATTAACTGCTCTGATACCACTTTTGTAACGACCCGTTCCGGGGCCCGTGACTGGTGCCTTACCCGGGCACCCAAGTAGTCATACATCAGAGTAATCAGAGGAACATAAAAACAAGACATGAAACAACTGTAAAATGAAACACATTTTATCTGAGAGAAAGTCGCCTTTCGGCATATATATAAATACAAAGTTTGAACAGTTTAATCCTTTTTACAAACCCTGCCCACAACAGTACTACAAACCTCTAAGAATGTAACGACAACTATGGCGGGACAGGGCCCCGCCATACCCCTGTATGTACAAGAACCTACAGACTCAGGGTAACATACCAAAAGATAAGTGTTATACCCCGTATTTCAAGAGTATGTACGTAAGGGAATACGTACAAAAGTCTAGCCTTAAAGTTTAGGCACAAAACGTTTTTTTTGGCACAACTCACAAAACGAATAGTTTTCCGATGAAACGTTTCCACAGCTTTCGTAGGGTAAATTCCGGCTATGCCATTTCTAATTTTTGCGGATTTTTCCGAGAGACGAAAAATTTTGGACCAACGGGAGGGCGACACTTGGCACCCTCCAATTGGTGGACTTGAAATCGTCCATTGGACGAATTGGGGTTAGATTGGCACGTTTTTTGTGCCTTGGCACAAGTCAAGGAGTTGGTAGGATATTTTGTGTGCAAGTTGGCCAAGGACACTTGCCCTAATCTTGACCTTACACTTGCCTAGCACTTGGCTAAATCTTGGCCCTTGGTTGGCCATGTCTTGACCTATAAATACCCCCTTAAGATGAAGAGTTCTTCATCCACAAATTCCTTTCCAAGTCTTGAAAATCCTCTCCTCTCCCTTATAGCCTTTTTCGTCCAACACCCCTTTTTATCGAGCTTGGCCGAGGCAACCCTCCCCTAGCCTGGCGAAATCTACCCCCTCCTTGGTAGAAAAGTTGCCTTACGGTATTGTTATAATGCCCAAAATACCCTAGCCCAAATCCCTTAGTCCTTAGTAGAAGTTGTGAAGAACTTCTAAGGTTTCTTAGCTCTGAGGCGTACAACTTAGGAGCTAAACCTTGCTCAGGCGCGACTTTATCTAGGATATTATTGGGCTTACCGAGGTAACTAATCCTAACCCTCTTTTGAATTAGAGATTACATACTGTAGTAGTATAAGAATAAGTATAAAATACTTAGAAGAATATCACAGAATAGTATTGAATCATATCACGTAGAAGGGTTTAAAGAGGAAATATCAAATTGTACTTACATGACTGTTTTCACGATGAACTTGAGTAGCTCACCGGGTAGGAAGTGCTGCCCAATTTTCCGTAGGATATAGAACCCTCTGCTTAGAATCATTTACAAAGTAGTGCGAGCGTTGATAGGCGTGTCGACTATTATAGGTCGATTCTCTGCGCGACATATTCAACTTGGCGGTGGTTTTATTTGAGAAGGTATGTGATTCTTCCTAAAGCATGATATTTTACAATATATATGTAGTACGGTGACGTACATGTGTTAACTGAATAATAACTACGGCAATGCCTCACGCTTAAGCCTGAATAATACTTACGGCAATGCCTCACGGCTTAAGCCTGAATAATAAAGAACTGAAAGCATTTCAAAAGAATACTGAATCATTTTTAACAGAAGAGAACTAATTGGTTTTTAAAACAGAAGCTTAAGAGTTATACTAGCTTTATGGGAAGTTAAGTATAACCACTTAAGAATTATAAAAGAAACAGTTTGCCTATGTGTTTATAACAGACTTATATTGAATTGTGAAAAGAATAATAAGATGGTTTGATAAGTAGACATGATATGATGCTATGTGTGTTAGTGTCTTGTAACGTTCTTGTTGTGCTTATGTTGTTTAAAGATAAGTTGTTATGTTAGTGTACTATCACTCACCTCTTGACATATTACCGGGGGTTAAGCTGCCCTCCGATGCGGGGTAGACTCAGGCGGTCTGGGACCATGATTCGAGAATACCTCATGCGGGTCCAGGGGACCTATGCGGAGCTATGGGAGTTCCAGGTTAGTGATGCGGGGTTATACCTCATGCGGTCTATGTGGCCATGCGGACTACGAGTCCAGGACGATGCCGAGGAGTAGCTTCCCTCGATGCGGGGTTATGTACCCTATGCGGGCCTATGTGAGTGGCCTATGCGGACTACGAGTCGTGATTAGGCTTGCATGGTGATACTACGGGCAATTGGCCTGCTTCGATCATTCGCACCTAGAAAAGACTCATTCTGATTTACCTATTGTTGCTCTTGTTTATGATGTAGCACTATGTCTGTCCCTCGTTGTTTCATACATACTTGCAAAACTGATTTTAAAATGATATGTTTTCATTTAAGTATTTTCTGATTTCATATACTTAGTACTGTTATCGACCTCCTTCTGGGCTGCGTTCATACCGCGGTAAGAGCGGCAGTGTTAGATCCACATTCTTAGGATCTACGTTGGTGTCGGGAGCTCCATCTTTTCCGAGGCTCTACTTTTGGTATGATCTCCTGTTGTAGATAGTTTTATCTGATCGAGGTATGGCGGGGCCCTGTCGCCATAGTTGTATATTTCCTTAAGTGCAGAGTCATGTTATGCAAGATTATCGGATGTAGCTGCTAAACCATGTTTATATATATATGCCGAAAGCGGCGTTTCTCACATAAAGCGTGTCTTATTTTATAAATTGTTTCATGTCTTGTTTTATATTTCCGATTACTCGATGTATGACTACTTGGGTGCCCGGTAAGGCACGATCCACGGGCCGGAATGGGTCGTGACAAAAGTGGTATCGAGCGATTAATCCTCGTAAAGTGTCTGAGCAGTATCTAGTAGAGTCTTGATTATCGGTGTGTTGTGCACCACACCAATAATCGTGAGGCTATAGGATATTTAGGATTGGTTTCCATTCTTCTCACTCTGAGATCGTGCTTTAGAGTGTGTTAAAGTTGGACCCTCTAACGTATTCCTTTTACATGGATTATGCCTCCACGTAAGGCAACCGGGCCCGAGAAGGGCAAAGCGGCCAGAGGCGCGATGGGACACCTAGAGTCACGAGGCTCGGGCCCGGTCTATACCGTGAGGCGGCGAGTTCTCGACGCCGCCCGGCCCAAAGAGACCACAGCACCCACACCTCGCCCCACGGCTGGGCGGAGGAGTTAGGGTAAGGAGATGGCCCGACTGCGGCGGGATCGTGGCGAACATGAGGGCGGTGGATCACGGATTCGATCCAGCCCCATCGTACGTGGTTCACCCGAGGCGAGAGTTTGAGGCTACGAGACTTCACGAGTTGTAGCGCGAGTTTTACTGGTCGAGGCCGAGGATGATCGCGAGGAGTTCATCCGTCGGCTCTGAGGATTACGAGTGATCGGGCGTCGGAGGCGAGTCGTGATCTTTGGCTCACATAGGCTGCGTGATACCGCGATCGATTGGTTTGATTCATGGGAGTTATCCGGGAGAGCACGCGTCCCGCCTACTGGGATGAGTTCTCGCAGGCTTTCTCACTCACTTCTTGCCTCCACGGATGAGGAGGCGCGGTGATAGATTTCTCTGCTGGCGAGAGAGGACGCCTTGTCGGAGTACAATGTCGAGTTTGATTCATTGGCTCGATATGTCCCGGCGTTAGTAGCGATATGGAGGATAGGGTGCACCGCTACGTCAGGGCTAGATGACTATATGACCGAGTCGTATGCGGGTGTTTCTCTTCACCGTATGGACATTACCGCATGCGAGCTCATGCTCTTGGATGTGAGGCGTAGAGACGCCGGGTTGTGACGAAGAAGGCCGGGGCGGCGAGGTATTTTGGTGGCTATCGTGGTGGCGGCCTCGCAGCGATCTAGATTTGCACCACGGCCGGCTCGAGCACTCTGCGCACCGTCCTCGGCCAGCCCGAGATATTCGAGGAAGACCGGGGCCCGGGACATCGACGTCGAGCGGCGAAGTGCGGCGTCGGGACCACCCGCCGGTGTGGCCGTCGCGAGATCCCACCGGGAGTTGTGGTGCTACGAGCTTGTTTTGATTGTGGCAGCAGGTCACTATCACGGCTGTCAGGCGAGGCGATCTTGATGGTAGAAGTCGACTACGAGTTCTTTCACCGGTCTTCTTCATCCCGACAGCTACTCGCCTGGAGGCAAGGTACTCATGGGCGGCCAGTCGCGGCAGGTCGTGGCGCGGGTCGATTCTAGCGGTCCTCGAACGCATTTATTCTTTGTCCAGCGACAGATCGTGAGGCCTCACCGATGCCGTCACGGTACCTTATCGGTTCTGGGTTTGATGTGTATGCTTTGATAGATCGGGTTCTACTTTGTCCTATATATCTCCTTGTTGCTAGTAGGATAGGGATAGAGCACGAGTCCATAGACCCTTTCGAGGTAGCTACGCCGATGGGTGATTCGGTGGTAGCTCGGCGGGTATATAGAGCTTGTCTGTGACCATTCTGATCGTCGGACCACTGGCGACTTGATAGAGTTGGAGATGATTGACTTCGACGTGATCATGGGGATGGATTGGCTAGCTTCTTGCTACGCCAATATAGACCGCGAGAGAGAGTAATGCAGTTCGGTTTCTGAGGAGCGGTTGTTGAGTGGGAGGAGCACGATATCGCCGAGGGTAGGTTTATTTCCTACCTCGAGGCTAGGAAGATGGTGCGAAGAGTATATCTACCATCTCGTTCGGGTGTTTGATCACGAGGCTGCGGTACCAGATTTTCCGTCGATTCCGGTGGTCGAGTTCCCAGGCGTGTTTCAGGCGACCTCCGGTATCCCTCGAGAGGAGATTGAGTTTTGTATTGACATATTGCGGACACTCGGCTATTTCCATTCCGCCATCTGTAATGGCACTCTTGAGTTGAGAGAGTTGAAGGATCGGCTTAGGGATTTCTTTGGAGAAGCGGCTTCATCGTGCCTAGTATTTCTCCCCGGGAGGCCCGGTATTGTTCGTGAAGAAGAAGGGCGGGGCCGCGCATGTGTTGATTCTGAGCGGTGAACAAGGTGACCATTAAGAACGAATACCCCTTCCGTGATTGATGATTTGTTCGACCCAGATTGCGGCGCGAGGTGTTTCTCCAAGATTGATCTGGTCGGGCTATCATCAGTGCGAGTCGAGAGAGGTGGATGTTCCTAGGATCGCATTCGGACCCGATCACGGCATTATGAGTTCAGTCATGTCTTTTGGGTTGACCAATGCTCGACGGTATTCATGGATTTGATGAACCGAAGTTTTCAAACCATTTTGAACACGCTTGTGATAGTGTTCATTGATGATATCTTGGTTTATTCGCTCGGAGCGAGGAGCATGCGGAGCATTTGAGGCTGTCTTGTGATTCTCCAGACCAGCAGTTGTGCGCCAAGTTTTCCAAATGTGAGTTTTGGTTGACTTCAGTGGCGTTTCTTGGGCATATTGTCGGGGCTGATGGCATTCGAGTGGATACGGCCAAGATCGAGGCAGTCAGGACTTGGCCTAGACCTACTACTCCGACATAGGTTCGAAGTTATCTGGGCCTTGCAGATTATTATCGGCGGTTCGTGGAGAAGTTTGCTATCTACTGCACCATTGACTAGGGTGACTCGGAAAGCGACCAAGTTTCAGATGGTGATGCTTGTGGCGGGGTTTCGATTCTTTGAAAAGAGGCGACGACCGCCCGTTCTTACTCTTCCGGAGGTCGGATGGTTATGTCGTGTATTGTGATCGTCGGGCATCGGGTTGGGATGTGTGTTGATGCAGCATGGCGGGGTTATAGCATATCATCCGACGGTGAAGAAACACGAGGAACTACCCACCCATGATTTGGAGTTGGCGGTGTGATTCACGCTTTGAAGATCCGGAGGCACTATTTGTATGGGGTTCACGTGGATATTTTTACGCACCACAAGAGCCTCGGTATATCTTCACCGGAGGAGCTGAACTTACGGCGAGACGGTGGTTAGAGTTGCTTAAGGATTACGATGTTGATATCCTGTACCACCGGGAAGGCCAATGTTGTGGCGTATGCTCTTAGTCGTAGGTCGATGGGAGCCTATCGATGTGCGGCTAGAGAGGAGGACATGGTTCGTGATTTGCATCGATTAGCGAGCCTTGGTGTCCGCTTGATTGATTACGATAGCGGTGGGGTTAGAGTTCGTGAGGTTGCCGTGTCTTCCATCGTCGAGAGGTGAAGAGGCAACGATTCGAGATCGGCTTTGATTCAATATCGTGATACAGCTCTTCGTGAGGGCAAGGGTCCTTTTGAGGTAGCACATGATGGGGTGCTAAGGATTGAGGGCAGATTGTGTGTTCCAGATGTTTCAGGACTTGGCGGAGTTCTTGGGGAAGCACACAGCGGCGTTACTCTATCCATCCGGTCGACCAAGATGTACCACGACCTTAGATCTGTATTGGTGGGATGGCTTGAAAAGGGGCGTTGCGAGTTCGTAGCTCGGTGCCATGTTGTCGGCAGTGAAGGTAGAGCACGGAGGCCTGGTGGTTTGTTGCAGCGATAGAGATCCCGACACCGAAGTGGGAGGTGATCAACATAGACTTCATCACAGGATTACCTCGCACTCAGAGGAGACATGATTCTATATGGGTTATCGTCGACAGGCTGACGAAATCAGCCCACTTTCTTCCCATCAGGACGACTTTTTCGGCTGAGGATTATGCCAGACTTTACATCCGAGAGATCGTCAGACTGCATGGAGTCCCTATTTCGATCATATCGCATGACGAGAGCCATTTCGGCTAACTTCGGAGGTCTTTCGAGAGGTTTAGGGACGCAGTGAGCACAGTCGCATTCCATCCACAGAGCGACGGACGGCCAGGCGCACTATCCGCACTCTTGAGGATATCTGCGAGCCGTGTTATCGACCGAGGTAGTGGGAGGATCATTTGCCTCTAGTTGAGTTCGCGTACAATAATAGCTACCACTCCAGTATTCAGATGGCGCCTTATGAGGCCTTGTATGGGAGGAAGTGCAGATCGCCTATAGGTTGGTTCGATGTGGGCGAGGTGCAGCTAGTGGGACCAGATTTGGTGCAGTGACGATGGATAAGGTGAAGCTTATCCGAGAGCGGCTATCGACTCGTAATCGGCAAGTCGTATGCAGATCATCGTCGTCGACATCTGGAGTTCGCAGTTGATGATTGGGTTTTCCTGAAGGTGTCACCCATGAAGGGTGTGATGAGATTCGGGAAGAAGCGGAAACTTCGGCCCAAGGTACATCGGGCGTTTGGTGTCCGCAGGTAGGTAAGGTTGCCTACGAGTTGGATCTGTCGTCCGTCTGGAGGCGGTGCATCCGGTGTTTCACGATCTATCTTTGAGAGATGTATCGGGGATCCATCTAGTACACCCGATTGACAATGTCTAGGTGACTGAGGGGTTATCGTATGAGGAGATTCCCATAGCGATAGTCGATCGTCAGGTTAGGCGTCTGCGGACCAAGGATGTGGCTTCCGTCAAAGTCTTGTGGCGGAACGAGCTTAGGGAGGAGATGACGTGGGAAGCTGAGGAGGACATGAGGCGGAGGTATCCTCACCTATTCCCCACACCTCCAGGTAATTCACTTTTCCTACTTGTAAATCTTCATTATCGTTTATGCCTAAGTGTTGTTCTGTGGCCGTGTGTGGCATTTGCAACTGTTTAAGTTATGAAGAATCTTATCGTTAACTGTCTTAGGAAGGAACATTCGGGACGAATGTTTCTAAGGGGGGGAGAATGTTATACCCCGTATTTCCAGAGTATGTACGTAAGGGAATACGTACAAAAGTCTAGCCTTAAAGTTTAGGCACAAAACATTTTTTTTGGGCACAACTCACAAAACGAATAGTTTTCCGACGAAACGTTTCCACAGCTTTCGTAGGGTAAATTCCGGCTATGCCATTTCTAATTTTTGCGGATTTTTCCGAGAGACGAAACATTTTGGACCAACGGGAGGGCGACACTTGGCACCCTCCAATTGGTGGACTTGAAATCGTCCATTGGACGAATTGGGGTTAGATTGGCACGTTTTTTGTGCCTTGGCACAAGTCAAGGAGTTGGTAGGATATTTTGTGTGCAAGTTGGCCAAGGACACTTGCCCTAATCTTGACCTTACACTTGCCTAGCACTTGGCTAAATCTTGGCCCTTGGTTGGCCATGTATTGACCTATAAATACCCCCTTAAGATGAAGAGTTCTTCATCCACAAATTCCTTTCCAAGTCTTGAAAATCCTCTCCTATCCCTTATAGCCTTTTTCGTCCAACACCCCCTTTTAGTGAGCTTGGCCGAGGCAACCCTCCCCTAGCCTAGCCAAATCTACCCCACTCCTGGTAGAAAAGTTGCCTTACGGTATTGTTATAATGCCCAAAATACCTAGCCCAAATCCCCTTAGTCCTTAGTAGAAGTTGTGAAGAACTTCTAAGGTTTCTTAGAGCTCTGAGCGCACAACTTAGGAGCTAAACCTTGCTCAGGCGCGACTTTATCTACGATATTATTGGGCTTACCGAGGTAACTAATCCTAACCCTCTTTTGAATTAGAGATTACATACTGTAGTAGTATAAGAATAAGTATAAAATACTTAGAAGAATATCACGAATAGTATTGAACTGTTATCACGAGAAGGGTTTAAAAGAAGAAATATCAAATTGTACTTACATGGAATTTGTTTTCTGATGAACTTGAGTAGCTCACGGGTAGGGAAGTGCTGCCCAATTTTCCGTAGGATATAGAACCTCTGTTTAGAATCATTTACAAAGTAGTCCGAGCGTTGATAGGCGTGTCGACTATTATAAGTGATTCTCTGCGCGACATATTCAACTTGGCGGTGGTTTTATTTGAGAAGGTATGTGATTCTTCCTAAAGCATGATATTTTACAATATATATGTAGTGCGGTGACGTACATGTGTTAACTGAATAATAACTACGGCAATGCCTCACGCATGCTGAATAATACTTACGGCAATGATGCCTCAAGCCCTTTGAATAATAAAGAATCGAAAGCATTTCAAAGAATCTGAATCATTTTTATGAAGAGAACTAATTGGTTTTAAAGCGAAGCTTAAGAGTTATACTAGCTTTATGGGAAGTTAAGTATAACCACTTAAGAATGATAAAAGAAACAGTTTGCCTATGTGTTTATAACAGACTTATATTGAATTGTGAAAAGAATAATAAGATGGTTTGATAAGTAGACATGATATGATGCTATGTGTGTTAGTGTCTTGTAACGTTCTTGTTGTGCTTATGTTGTTTAAAGATAAGCTGTTATGTTAGTGTACTATCACTCACCTCTTGACATATTACCGGGGGTTAAGCTGCCCTCCGTCTGAGGTAGACTCGGTGATGCAGGACCATGATTCGAGAATACCTCATGCGGGTCCAGGGGACCTATGCGGAACTACGGGAGTTCCAGGTTAGTGATGCGGGGTTATACCTCATGCGGTCTATGTGGCCATGCGGACTACGAGTCCAGGACGATGCCGAGGAGTAGCTACCCTCGATGCGGGATTATGTACCCTATGCGGGCCTATGTGAGTGGCCTATGCGCACTACGAGTCGAGATTAGGCTTGCATGGTGATACTACGCAATTGGCCCGCTTGATCATTCGCGACCTAGAAAAGACACATTCTGATTTACCTATTGTTGCTCTTGTTTATGATGTGGCACTATGCGGTCCCTCGTTGTTTCATACATACTTGCAAAACCGATTTTAAAATGATATGTTTTCATTTAAGTATTTCTGATTTCATATACTTAGTACTGTTATCGACCTCCTTGGGCTGCGTTCATCTGCAGTAAGGGCGGCAGTGCTAGATCCACATTCTTAGGATCTACGTTGGTGTCGGGAGCTCCATCTTTTAGGAGGCTCTACTTTTTGGTATGATCTCCTGTTGTAGATAGTTTTGTCTGATCGGGGTATGGCGGGCCCTGTCCGCCATAGTTGTATATTTCCTTAGAAGTGCAGTAGTCATGTTTATGCGATATCGGATGTAGCGCTAAACCATGTTTATATATATATGCCGAAAGGCGACGTTTTCTCACATAAACTGTGTCTTATTTTATAAACTGTTTCATGTCTTGTTTTATATTTCCGATGATTACTCTGATGTATGACTACTTGGGTGCCCCGGTAAGGCACCAGTCACGGGCCCCGTTATGGGTCGTGACAATAAGCCTCCGGAGAAACGGGGCTTCCCAAAACGCTGATTTGTGATCCTAGAAGCGGGGATCGACTACCGATGTACCTCTACCTGCGGCATGACGCGGCCCCGAAGGAGGTCGATCTAACGAGTTACATGTATGTGGCGAAAATCACGTAAATGAAATCATAGTAGTCTATAACAAAGCAGAGACATGTATGATAACAAAACTACGATTCACAATATAAGCGATCATGTCAAGTCGTGACTCACGCCTCAAAGTCATCACTCAAATATAATGTCACGACCGACCGGGCGTGGATCGTTCCTACCGGGCACCCTCGTGATACAACATCGGAGAGAATCGTGAAATAAAAACATAAACATGAAACAAGAGACATGATAAATAAAGCAGGCCAACAAAGCGATTTGCCTTTTGTATATATTCATAAAACCCAATATTATCCTTTTTACAAACTCGCCCACAACTACATGCACCTAAGAAGTGACAATAACTATGACGGGACAGGCCGCCATACCCACAGAATGTACAAGAACCTACTGCACTCGTGGTAACATACCAAAAGATAAGCCTCGGAGAAACGGGGCTTCCAATCTGTTGGCTGTGATCCTATGGCGAGGTCCACAACCGATGTACCTCACTGCGGCATGACGCAGCCCAAGGAGGTCGATAACAGTACCAAGTATGTGAAACTGAAAATATCGTAAATGAAATCATAATATCTATATAAAGCAGAGACATGTATGATAACCAAACTACATTTCATAACATAAGCGATCATGTCAAGTCGGGACTCACGCCTCAAAGTCATCCTCATGCGTGGAACTCCTTCCTCACCGCCATCTAGGTACAAACCATGTGATACGTATAACATGTCTCGGCCCATCTCATGGACCCGGTATAAAGCGTGTGGAATACATTCCGGTTCATCTCATGAACTCGGTAGTCGGATGGAATACATTCGGTCCATCCGTGGACGCGGTAGTGAGTGAAATACATTCGGTTCATCCACGTGAGCGGTAGTCGAGTGAAATACATTCTCGGTTCATCCATGAATGCGGTAGTCGAGTGAAATACATTCGGTTCATCTCATGAACCGTGAGTCGAGTAAAATACAAGACTTGCACAACAAGGCTATCACACGCAACAACAGGCAAGTTACACACAACTTAAGGTACTATCATTTTATGCCAAAATCCTTACGACCCTAAAGTATTACATACATTAACTCTTTTAAAAAATACGTTTCTTTCACAAAAGTCACACAATGTTCGTAGTATAAAATAGAGTGACTATCTTTTAAGTAAACCAAAACACTTCCCTTGTAAAATCAAGTAACACATTATTTTCCAAACGTCAAGTTTGCCTAATTTCAAATGCTCAAGTTTCTCATTTTCGAAAGGTTTCGTAGTTCATAGTTTTAATCACTTAAGAATATAATTCTCCTTTAAAACAAATTTGGGAAACATATGCCTTATGTGTGAGTAGGTTGTTCTTGTATATTACAATCTTATAAAGCGACCATGATCTAGGAAATGTAATATCATTTTGTCTCATCTTAGCTTACATGCGGATGGAGGTTTCTATTGGTTTTAATAACAATTAGTCAATACATTTCCTTTATTAACGCTGCAATGGTTTGTTCGATACTTAATCTCATTTCCAAATCAGAAACATTATTCTTTTAAAACCAACTACTCATTACTCATGAATGAGGTTTTACAACATTTTAACAAAATTCATAACAAGTCAAACTAAGTCAAGTCTCTTATCTTTCAAGATCAAGTCTCTTAACTTTCAAAATCATGTCGTGTATAAGTCAAGTCTCTTATCTTTCAAGATCAAGTCTCTTATCTTTCTACAATCAATAAACGATTCTTTTACCTACATAAAGTCGTTATAACTAACTTCCCATAAAGCTATTATAACACCTATGTTTTAAACCAACCAAATCACTTAGCACACGTATGCGTCACCGTACTACATAGTTCACAACAATCATGCTAGAAAAGATAGGAAGAGGTTCACATACCTCGCGACGATTATCGACAAATAGCAAAACGCTCAAGTACTTCAACGTCGGCTACTCCTTAAGCCAAGTAGATCACGCCACACGTAGTACTCACTCTAAAATGGTCATAGTACTTCTATCAAACCTTTCTTACCATTGAAGACTTATACCAATAAAAAGCCCTCTAATTCTACGGAAAATTCGCAAGACTTCCCCGTTTTACTCACTTTTCCATCTTTCTCAAGGCTGAATAACCGTAATATATATACCATATATATATATAAGGCGTAATAATTAAACAACATAAAGAAGGATTACACGCCCAAACGGTAACGGTTTACTATCACGCCTCATAATAACAACAAGTAAAAGAAGGGGATTACGCGCCAAACGGTAACGCAGGTTTACTATCACGCCTTCATAATACAATAATTAAAAAGGATCACACGCCCAAACGAACGATTGAACAATCTTCCCTTATGAAATGTAAATACGATCCAAAGTAAATACGATCCAAAGTAAATCGTCCAAAGTAAATCTTGTCCAAAGTAAATCTGATCCAAAGTAAATCTGTCCAAAGTAAATCTGATCCTTAAGTAAATCGTCCCAGTAAATACTGATCCTTATGTTGGGGTCCTTGGCCAACTTTGTCCATTTTACTTATCCAATTACTTCATTAGTCATCCAACTTATATTCCATCTTAATATAAGTTATAGTTACTTTGTTAATTACTTCTTCACAAGTAAGATACGTTTTTACCATTTTAATGGCAAACGGCCAATCCTTTCTTTTAACAAGTTAAAAAGATCCAACTTTTCCAAACTTTACTCCATATTTTATATACTCCATAATATACTTATAATATATGTATAATGACCAATTCACAAAGAGGTTGAGGTTTACTACCTCAAATAGCCCAAAATTATCCAAGAACTTAATGTCGCTACAAGCAAGTCTTAGCTCCAAATCTTTCCGTTCCAATCCGCTACAAGCAACCCATAGAAGCTCCTAACCAACTTCTCTTCAAGAACCAACTCCAAAAAGTGAAGAACACTTAGGGTTTCCAACTAGTAAGTTTCGGCCAAGGCATGAACAATAGGTTAGGGGTGTGAAATCTTTTCCAACTCTTGGTACACAATCTTTCTAACACCTTAGGGAAGAACACTTGAGAGTTTAAGAATTGTTGGACAAATTTAGGTCAAGAAATGGGCTCAAAACGAGAGCAAGGTCAAGGGAGAAGGAGGGAATTTCTTGTCTTGAAATGGTTAAGTGTGGAAGTTTTCATCAACTAAGGGTGCATATATAGGACAACGAGGGCTAGGATGAAGGCAAGTGTGTGGTTGAGATTGGGGACAAGTGTGTGTGGGTCCACAAGCCACTTGTCCACACAAAATATCTAGCAAGACTTGGCCACTTGTCGCGCAAAATATCTAGCACGACAAGGCCACTAGTCTTGCCACATCTTACCAAATTTCGGCCATCAGGCCACCAAGGGGGGTGACACGAGTCGCCTCCTACTCGTCAAAATATTTCATCTTAGAAATATCCATAAAGGCAAAAATCTAAAACAATGCTGGGCCCAAAGCAGTAAATTTCTCAGTGGGCCCACGTGACCAATTCGGAAATAAAATTCCATAATTCTAATATAATTCAATAAGCCCAAATACCAAATCTGGGAATCCAATTCCCATCAACGAACCTTTTTCCTTCACAAAACCCGGAAACTTTTCCGTCGAAAAATCACATCTTTCTTTCTTTCCAAAATTTCTGTCGTATTCTCACACGTACATCCTCACCTATATACCCTGGAACTACGGGGTATAACATTCTTCCCCCCTTAAAAACATTCGTCCCGAATGTTCCTTCTAAGTCTCCAAACGTACTTGCGTCGTTATAGTCTTCACTACTATAATTACAAAACCGATCATGCCACCAATGGCCAGAATATAACATGTGCGCAAAACTCAAATCCAAGCCAACGAGGAATCATTTCTAATCTCACAACAGCTCCAACTAGCTTCAATTTACTCTAAGGCCATTCCCGGCCTTCACGATCCGATTCTGGTCGAACGCATCCACGAACGTCTGATGGTTACCTAAACTGGGCCTAGCACCTCGTGACCTACCACTGGCGGGACCACCTGGCGACCCACCCCAAACCGGGCTGCGGGTTGACACGCAACCTTGCCTCGGCGACCCATTTGCGCGCCAAACTCTTGTTCCGATCCGGAACAATCTCACTAATCAAGTTACGCAAACTGGTGGTCTTATCATAACTATCCTTATATAATTCACACCACTCGGGGACTTATCACACAATTTTTTTTTATAACCTCGTATACTATGCACTCCGACAAAGGTCAATCGTAAACAAATCTTTTACTCAAGACGGCTCGCATCTAAGGTCTCCACTTATAATATTCTAAGGTTCACACCTTCCACCCCAAACTTACCTCTTCAACTAGTCATGTTCTCTAAGTTATACTTAACACAATGCTATCGTACATAGCACACAATAATAAGATCATCATATCGCGCAAACAAAACTCTAGAGGTTAAGGATATACACTGTATCTACCGCTTCACTCTAATCATAGGCACGCCTGCAGTATGCATGTAGAAGGCGATGAACACGCCATCGATCCGGTGAGCTGCGTCATCTTTGCCGATACCCCTCCTATAAACACATTCTCTCGTCACATGGCCACGGCGGCGCAGTGAAACAAGCACCCGATAAAAAGCGACATTCCGGGATGGCGCTGCCACATCGTCGCAGAGGGGGCATGAATCCTGGCTAGAACTCACGTATATATGTGAACCGAAGCCTGGAGCCACGACCGGCTCCGAATACCCGAGCGTCACGAAGGCGCGGAGGACCACTCTGTCTTGGCGAAGGTGCATAACTAGCTTGCCGGAGGCGATCGCCTCGCAAGTTACCAAAGGACCTGCTCGGCCTTCTTCGCGATCCGGTCATTCGTCGACCTCTCCGTGCCTCACATCCAAGTGCATGAGCTGCGTGCGGGCAATGTCCATGCGGTGAAGAGCTACACGAACAAGCCTCGCCAAGTAATCATCGAGCGGTGGCGTGGCGGTGCACTCGTCCTCCATATCCGGTTACTAAGGCGGGGACATACCGAGCCAACGAGTCAAACTCCACGTTGTACTCCTAAATGCGCGATGCGCGCTTAACGTCAAACATCACTGCCGGCGAGCCTCTCATGCGTGGAGGAAGAAATGTGCAAGAAATGCCGCCGAGAACTTCGCCCAAACTCTGGAGTGCATGTTCCCCTCGGGGCGGTTCCCGTGAATCAAACGATCATTGCGGTATCACGCGGTGATCACGAACCAATACCACCGACTACGCCTGCGAGACTCGATCACTCTCATGATCATTGTAGGCGTCGGATAAACTCACGAGGTCATCCTCGGCTCGATCCATAACGGCGGGCTCTGACTCGAGAAAGTCCGTAGTCTCAAACTTTCGCTCGGGGTGAACTACGGGTGCTCTTTGGGGAAGGCTGCTGCGCATCGGCCTCTCGCCATATCGGCCACGACCACGGCGATGGCGCCATCTCTTGTACCCGTCTAAATCTGCTCCGGTGTGGGGTGGAGGCTCAGTCTTGTAGTCTCGGCAGACCATCGCTGCGGCTCTAAACTCTGCCGTGGCGGCGTCGCAAACTTCGCCGTCGGAAGCACTATCTCGGTGCGGCCCGGGCCTGCCGGTAACCCTCCGTTCTCTACTCACGGCTCCTCGGTGCCTTGCCGCCACAGGCCCGATTGCCTGCGTGGAGGCATAAGCGGCACATAAGAATACGTCGGAGAGTCAACTTATAACACAACTCTAAGGCACGATCTCGGAGTGAGAAGAATAGAAACCAATCCTAAATGTCCTGCGGCCTCACGATTATAGATGTGGTGCACAACACACGATAATCAAGACTCTAGAACCACGGTGCGTAGACACTTTCGAGGACTAAGCGCTCGATACCACTTTTGTCACGACCGAGCCGGGCCGTGGTCGTTCTTTACCGGGCACCCTCGTGATACAACATCGAGAGAGAATCGTGAAATAAAAACATAAACATGAAACAAGAGACATGATAAATAAGCAGGCCAACCAAAGCGATTGCCTTTTGTATATATTCATAAAACCCGACGATTATCCTTTTTACAAACTCGCCACAGCGATACTACGGACCTGCAAGTGACAATAACTATGACGGGACGGGGCCGCCATACCACGAATGTACAAGAACCTCTGCACTCGTGGTAACATGCAAAGATAAGCCTCCAAGAAAGCGGGGCTTCCCAATCTGTTGAGCGTGATCCTATGAGCGAGGTCCACAACCGATGTACCTCTACTGCGGCATGACGCGGCCCCGAAGGAGGTCGATTACAACAGTACCAAGTATGTGAAGCGAAAAATCGTAAATGAAATCATAACGATCTATATAAAGCAGAGACATGTATGATAACCAAACTACATTTCATAACATAAAAGCGGTCATGTCAAGTCGGGGACTCACGCCTCAAAGTCATCCGCCGTGCGTGGAACTCCTTCCGCCAGCTGCCGTGATCTAGGTACAAACCATGTGATACGATAACATGTCTCGGCCCATCTCATGGACCCAAGATAGAAGCGTGTGGAATACATTCCGGTTCTCATGAACTCGGTAGTCGGATGGAATACATTCGGTCCATCCCGTGGGCGCGGTAGTCGAGTGAAATACATTCCGGTTCATCCATGAACGCGGTAGTCGAGTGAAATACATTCCGGTTCATCCATGAGCGGTAGTCGAGTGAAATACATTCGGTTCATCCATGAACGATGAGTCGTAAAATACAATACTTGCACAACAATGCTATCACACGCAAACATAGGCAAGTTACACACAACTTAAGGTACTATCATTTTATGCCAAAATCCCGGTTCTGACCCTAAAGTATTACATACATTAACTCTTTTAAAAAGATACGTTTCTTTCACAAAAGTCACACAATGTTCGTAGTATAAAATAGAGTGACTATCTTTTAAGTAAACCAAAACACTTCCCTTGTAAAATCAAGTAACACATTATTTTCCAAACGTTCAAGTTTGCCTAATTTCAAATGCTCAAGTTTCTCATTTTTGAAAGGTTTCGTAGTTCATAGTTTTAATCACTTAAGAATATAATTCTCCTTTAAAACAAATTTGAGAAACATATGCCTTATGTGTGAGTAGGTTGTTCTTGTATATTACACTCTTATAAGCGACCATGATCTAGGAAATGTAATATCATTTTGTCTCATCTTAGCTTACATGCGGATGGAGGTTTCTCTTGGTTTTAATAACAATTAGTCAATACATTTCCTTTATTAACGCTATGCAATGGTTTGTTCGATACTTAATCTCATTTCGAAATCGATAAAACATTATTCTTTTAAAACCAACTACTCATTACTCATGAATGAGGTTTTTACAACATTTTAACAAAATTCATAACAAGTCAAACTAAGTCAAGTCTCTTGTCTTTCAAGATCAAGTCTCTTAACTTTCAAAATCATGTCGTGTATAAGTCAAGTCTCTTATCTTTCAAGATCAAGTCTCTTATCTTTCTACAATCAATAAACCATTCTTTTACCTACATAAAGTCGTTATAACTAACTTCCCATAAAGCTATTATAACACCTATGTTTTAAACCAACCAAATCACTTAGCACGTATGCGTCTCACGTACTACATAGTTCACAACAATCATGCTAGAAAAGATAGGAAGAGGTTCACATACCTCGCGACGATTATCGACAAATAGCAAAGCGCTCAGTACTTCACGTCGGCTACTCCTTAAGCCAAGTAGATCACGCCACGTAGTACTCACTCTAAAATGGTCATAGTACTTCTATCAAACCTTTCTTACCATTGAAGACTTATACCAATAAAAAGCCCTCTAATTCTACGGAAAATTCGTAAGACTTCCCCGTTTTACTCACTTTTCCATCTTTCTCCAAGGCGAATAACCGTAATATATATACCATATATATATATATAAGGCGTAATAATTAAACAACATAAAGAAGGGGATTACACGCCCAACGGTAACGGTTTACTATCACGCCTCCATAATAACAACAAGTAAAAGAAGGGGATTACGCGCCTGACGGTAGCGGTTTACTATCACGCCTTCATAACAATACAATAATTAAAAAGGGGATCACACGCCCCAAGCGGAACGCGATTGAACAATCTTCCCGCGAAATGTAAATCTGATCCAAAGTAAATCTGATCCAAAGTAAATCGTCCAAAGTAAATCTTGTCCAAAGTAAATCTGATCCAAGTAAATCTTGTCCAAAGTAAATCTGATCCTTAGTAAATCTTGTCCAAAGTAAATCTGATCCTTATGTTGGGGTCCTTGGCCAACTTTGTCCATTTTACTTATCCAATTACTTCATTAGTCATCCAACTTATATTCCATCTTAATATAAGTTATAGTTACTTTGTTAATTACTTCTTCACAAGTAAGATACGTTTTTACCATTTTAATGGCAAACGACCAATCCTTTCTTTTAACAAGTTAACAAGATCCAACTTTTCCAAACTTTACTCCATATTTTATATACTCCATAATATACTTATAATATATGTATAATGACCAATTCACAAAGAGGTTGAGGTTTACTACCTCAAATAGCCCAAAATTATCCAAGAACTTAATGTCGCTTCAAGCAAGTCTTAGCTCTAAATCTTTCGTTCCAATCGCTACAAGCAACCCATGAAGCTCTAACCAACTTCTCTTAGAACCAACTCCAAAGAGAAGAACACTTGGGTTTCCAACTAGTAAGTTTCGCAAGGCGTGAACAATATGTTAGGGGTGTGAAATCTTTTCCAACTCTTGGTAAACAATCTTCCTAACACCTTAGGGAAGAACACTTGAGAGTTTAAGAATTGTTGGACAAATTTAGGTCAAGAAATGGGCTCAAAAACGAGAGCAAGGTCAAGGGAGAAGGGAGGGAATTTCTTGTCTTGAAATGGTTAAGTGTGGAAGTTTTCATCAACTAAGGGTGCATATATAGGACAACCAAGGGCTAGGATGAAGGCAAGTGTGTGGTTGAGATTGGGGACAAGTGTGTGTGGGTCCCACAAGCCACTTGTCCACACAAAATATCTAGCAAGACTTGGCCACTTGTCCACACAAAATATCTAGCAAGACAAGGCCACTTGTCTTGCCACTTGTTAGCAAATTTCGGCCATGAGGCCACCTAGGGGGGTGACACGTGTCGTCCTCCTACTCGTCCAAAATATTTCATCTTCCGAAAATATCCATAAAGGCAAAAGTCTCGAAAACAAAGTGGGCCCCACAAAACCGTAAATTTCTCCCGTGGGCCCCACGTGACCAATTCCGGAAATAAAATTCCATAATTCTAATATAATTCAAGAAGCCCAAATACCAAATCTGGGAATCCAATTCCCATCAACGAACCTTTTTCCTTCACAAAACCCGGAAACTTTTCCGTCGAAAAATCACATCTTTCTTTCTTTCCAAAATTTCTGTCGTATTCTCACACGTACATCCTCACCTATATACCCTGGAACTACAGGGTATAACATATAACCCGCACAACGGCCGCATGCCCCGACATCTTACCTCGGTATAAGCATGGCCATGGAACCATCCTAATGGAAGCATACCCGTGGGCCACCCATCGTGTCAGTATGTGCGAAGGAAATAACAAGATAACCATCGAATGGAAGGCATCTCGTGGGCCACCCATCGTGTCGGTATGTCCAAGCCGATAACAAGATAACTCTCCTAATGGAAGCATGCGTGGGCCACCCATCGATGTCGGTATGTCGAAGGAATAACAAGATAACCGTGAATGGAAGCATACTCGTGGGCCACCCATCGTATCGGTATGTCGGCCGACAACAAGATAACTCTCCTAATGGAAGCATATCATCACGACCGAACCGGGCGTGGATCGTGCCTTACCGGGCACCTAGTGATACAACATCGGAAAACCAATGGAAATAAAACTTAAACATGTAAATAGACATGGATTAGGATGAAAGAAAATAGGCCAACCAAAGCGGTTGCCTTTCAACATATATATATATAAACATTTGAGCAGTTACAATCCTTACAACCACACTTACAATTACTCTGCACCTCTAAGATTTATACAACAACTATGGCGGGACGGGGCCGCCATACCACAATGTACAAGGACCTACTGGACTCGGGTAACATACCAAAGATAAGCCTCAGAAGGCGGAGCTTCCCAAGACTGAAATGAGATCCTAAGCGGGGATCGGCAGTAGGTGTACTTACTGCGGCATGAGCGGCCCGAAGGAGGTCGATAACAAGTACCAAGTATGTGAAGCGTAAAATCAGTAAATGAAATCATAATAGTCTATATAAAGCGGGAGACATGTATGATAGCAAACTACGATTCACAACATAAAGCGATTATGTCAAGTCGAGGACTCACGCCTCAAAGTCATCCTCATGCGTGGAACTTCTTCCTCACCTTGGCGATCTAGGTACAAATCATGTGATACGTATAACATGTCTCGGCCCGTCATGGACCCAGTATAAAGCGTGTGGGATACATTCCGGTTCATCCCATGAACCGTGGTCGAGTGAAATACATTCCGGATGAACCGGTAGTCGAGTGAAATACATTCGGATGAGCCGGTGGTCGAGTGAAATACATTCGGATGAGCCGTAGTCGAGTGAAATACATTCCGGATGAACCGTGGTCGAGTGAAATACATTCCGGATGAACCGGTGGTCGAGTAGAACACGATACTTGCAACAAGGCTATCACACGTAACATGGTCAAGTTTCACAACAACAAGCATAGGCAAGTTATACCTGACTCAAGGTACTTTCATTTTATGTCAAAGTCAGGATTTTAACCTAAAGTACTACGTCGTTAAATTCCTTTTAAGAGATTCATTCCTTTTATAAAGTCACGATACGTAGTATATAAAAATGTCGACTTATATCTTTTAAGTAAACCAAAACAACTTTCATACTTTCCTTTTTAAGACCAAATTAAGGCAATACCATGCCTTCCTTTTTGACCAAAATACTTCTCTTTTAAAAGTCAAGTTACCACATTAAAACAAATGATAAAACCCTTCTTTTGTTTTCATAAAGTCGTTATAACCAACTTCCCATAAAGCTGTTATAACACTTTATGTTTTAAACCATTTTAAGACAACACAATGCCTTTCTTTTCCCTAAAAGTTCCAGTTTGCCTAATTTCAATTACGCAAGTCTCTTTTTAGAAAAGTTTCATAGTTCAATGTCTTAATCTCTTTTTAAAACAATAGAGTAACATATGTCATAGGTGAGTAGGTTAATCTTGTTCATAATCAATCTTATTAAGCAGCCATGATCTAGAAAATGTAATATCATTTTGTCTCATCTTAGCTCATGCGGATGGAGGTTTCTCTTGGTTTTAATAATACTTAATTATTCAATACATTTTCCTTTATTAACTGCAGATGGTTTATCGATACATTCTGATTTCCGAAATCAATAAAACATTATTCCTTTTAAAAACCAAGTACTCATTACTCACGAATGAGGTTTCACACAAAATCCATATTAATTCATTTAAGTTAAGTCTCTTATCTTATAAGATCAAGTCTCTTAACTTCTAAAATCAGTAAACCATCTTCTTTACCTCTCTTAAGACGTTATACCTAACTCCCCATAAAGCTAGTATAACTCTTTTTAAAACCTTTAAAACCAAGTGTTACTCTTCTTTCAAAAATGGTTTCTTAACAATTTTGAAATACTTCAAAATTCTTATTATTCAGGCTTAAGTCAAAAGACATTGCCGTTCAACTACGTTCAATTAGCACACGTACGTCTACCGTACTATATATTATTCAGGCTTAAGTCAAAAGACATTGCCGTACAACTACGTTCAATTAGCACACGTACGTCTACCGTACTATATATTATTCAGGCTTAAGTCAAAAGACATTGCCGTACTATATATATCTTCCTTTTAAAATATCATGCTCGAGTATAGGAAGAATCACATACCTCGACGATTTATCGACTATAAGCAAAACGCTCCACGGCTATAACTTGCACTTTGGTCACCTTCTAAGTAGCCCATGCTACTTGCGAGAACATTCAACCAATAAAGGTTATCGATCATCGTATATACGATCCTATGTAAATCTGATTGAACTTCTACTTATATTTTAAAGTGATTTGATTCAAGTCTTTTACGTAATATCCTTCTATTACGATTCAATTCTCTTCTATGAATCTTATATTCATTTCTATACTACTACAGTATGTAATTTCCAATTACACTAGAAGGACAGTAGTATTTACCTCGATGAGCCCAAAATTATCCATGTAAAAAGTCGCTCCTGAGCAACGTTTAGTTCCTACTCCGAGTGCTCCAATCCGCTCCAAACAACCCTTAGAAGTTCTACGCAACTTCTACTAAACACTTCAACCGACTATGAAGGTTTTCCTTAGGGTTTCGTTTAGTGGCTAAAGGAAGTATACTAGTATTTTCTGGGCTTTTGTATAAGTGTAACCTTGGGAATACTACAAGGTATTTGGGCCAAGGTACTTGGGCATTACAACAATACTAGGAGAGTATTTCTATACCACAACAAGGGGTATTATACGAAAACAATTAGGCTAGGGGTACCTCTGGCTAGGAGCACCATGAGGGGAGAGGGAGGCTCTCGGCCAGGGCCTTTCTCAGGGGAGGGCTTTGGGCGAAAGCAAACAAGAGGAGGAGTATTTGAGACTTAGAAAGATTGCTCGAGTTTTGGATGAAGAAAGTCTTCAACAAGGGGGGTATTTATAGGTCTAGCAATGGCCAACCAATGGCCTAGATGAAGACAAGTGTGGTGCAAGTGTAGGGCTAGATTTTAACCATGTGGACCTTATCCATCTACCACACAACTTGCACAAAATATCCTACCAATTAAAGTAGCCCAAATCGTCCAAATGCCGTCAACCTTCTTCCAATGTGAGGTGACACTTGTCACCCTCCGTTGGTCAAAATATTCGTCTCTCGGAAAAATCCATAAAAATTTGAAATGACATAGCGGAATTTTCCCTTCGCAGTTTAGTAAAGCGTTTAGTCGAAAAACGACTCCTTTCGGCACTTGTGTACAAATTTGAACCTAGCCAAACCTTAAGGCTTAAATTTAAAATGTCGCCCTCACGTACATACCGGAAAAATACGGGTATAACATCCTCCTCTTAGAAACATTCGTCGAATGTTCCTTCTCAAGACGGATAACGATAAAGTTCTTCTAATCGTTGTCAACGCCACATCGGCCATGGAATAACACGCGTTCTCTTCCTTCCTTACTCGTTGTGCCCTTCTCGAACACTTGAACTCTTCTAGTATACGTACCATACTTCAGTCATCGCTTTAGTTTCCAAAACTTTGGAGTCACCACCTCCAAACTTGGTCATCGTACTAGCTTCACTTTCCTCTAAGGCCATTCCGGCCTTCACGAACCGGTCAGTCGAACATATCCACAAACTCATCGATGGTCATCTAAACTTGGGCCTACCCTCGTGACCCTACCGCTGGCGGGACCACCGGGCTGACCCCACCTCGAAGCAGGCGCGGGTTGGCCCTCAACATAGCCCCAACCCGACCCACTTAACGCATCACGCTCTTGTTTCCGATCCGAACAATCTTACCTATCTGGTCATGAAAGCTACCACTTCCATTTTACACTACCCGAGTTATCCTTCCAACTAACCATGCTTTCTAACTCATAACTAACACAACGCTATCCGTACATAGCACACAACAAAAGATCATCATATCAAGCATGCAAAACTCTAGAGGGTTAGGGATATACCTGAACCTACCGCTCCTCTAATCATAGGCACGCCTGCCAGTATGCGTATAGAAAGCGATGAACGCCGCGATCCGGTGAGCTGCGCCAGCTGCCGGTACCTCTCCTATAAGCACGATCTCTCGTCACATGGCCACGGCGGCGCAGTGAAACAAGCACCAGTAAAAAGACGACATTCCCCGGGATGATGTTTGCCACATCGTGCACACTGAGGGGGACATGAATCCTGTTGGCTAGCACTCACGTATACCTGTGAACAGAAGCCACGGAGCTCGACCGGCTCGAATACCGAACGTCACGAAGGCGCGGAGGACCACTCTGTCTTGGCGGAGTACATAACTAACTCTTCTTTGGCGGTCGCCTCGAAAGTTACCAAAGGACCTGCTGTCACGGCCTCTTCTGCGATCTCGGTCGTTTCGCCGACCTCTCCGTGCCTCACATCCTAGTGCATGAGCTTGCGTGCGGGCAATGTCCATGCCGGTGAAGAGCTACACCGTACAAGCCTCGCCAAGTAATCATCTAGCCGGTGACATAGCGGTGTACTCATCCTCCATATCGGCTACTCTGATGGGACATACCGAGCTAACGAGTCGAATCGCACATTGTACTCTCTAACGTCGCGCCCCGCCTTAACGTCAAAAATCATCGGCCGAGCCCTCTCATCGTGGAGGCAAGAAGTGTGCAAGAAATGCCTTTGAGAACTTCGTCCCATATAGCGGAAGTGCATTCTCTCCGGGACAGCTCGCGAATCAAACGATCGGCTGCGGTATCACGCGGCCGATGCGAACCTAGGACCACCGACTCGGTACCCGATGCCTTGATCACTCTCATGACCAGAATCTGCGGATGAACTCCTGCGGATCATCCTCGAGCCTCGACCCATAAAACTCGCGGGTTACACTCGGAAAATCCCGTAGTCTCAATGCGCTCGGGGTGAACTACGGGTGCTCTTTGGCCCCGGCTGCTGCGTCCGGCCTATCTTCATATCGGCCCACGACCACGGCGATGGCGGGCCATCTCCTTGTACCCCATCTCATCTGCTCCGGTGTGGGATGAAGGCTCGAGTGCGTAGTCTCGGCGACCAACTGCTGCGGCTCTAAACTCTCTTTGGTCTTTGTGGCGTCGCGAAACCCGCCGTCGGAAGTACTGTCTCAGGTACTGACCGGGCCTGCGCCATCGTACTCCTCTGTATCTCACTAACAGCTCCCTCGACTGCCTTGCCCATCTGGGCCTGGGTTGCCTTACGCGGAGGCATAACTGGTAAAGGAAAGGAATACGTCAGAGGGGTCCAACTTATCACACAGCTCTAAGGCACGATCTCAGAATGAGAAGAATGGAAACCAATCCTAAATGTCCTATAGCCTCCTGATTATAGATGTGGTGCACAACACACCGATAATCAAGACTACTAGACACGATGCGTAGAGACTTTCCAGGACTAATCGCTCGATACCACTTTTGTCACGACCGAACCGGGCGTGGTCGTGCTACCGGGCACCCTAGTGATACAACATCAGAGAAAACCAGCGGAAATAAAACTTAAACATGTAAATAGACATGGATTAGGATGAAAGAAAATAGGTCAACCAAAACGGTTGCCTTTCAACATATATATATATAAACATTTGAGCGATTCTGATCCTTACAACTCTGCCACAACAATGCTACAGACCTGCAAGATTTATACAACAACTATGGACGGACGGGGCCGCCATACCACGAATGTATAAGGACCTACAAACTCGTGGTAACATACCAAAGATAAGCCTCAGAAGGCGGAGCTTCCCAAGACGCTGAAATGAGATCCTAAACGGGGATCGGCGGTAGGTGTACTTACTGCGGCGTGAACGGCCCGAAGGAGGTCGATAACAAGTACCAAGTATGTGAAAGCGTAAAATCGTAAATGAAATCATAATAGTCTATATAAAGCGGGAGACATGTATGATAACCAAACTACGATTCCAACATAAAAGCGATTATGTCAAGTCGGGACTCACGCCCTCAAAGTCATCCCTGCCGTGCGTGGAACTTCTTCCTCAGCTGGCGATCTAGGTACAAATCATGTGATACGTATAACATGTCTCGGCCCGTCATGGACCCAAGGTATAAAGCGTGTGGGATACATTCCGGTTCATCCCGTGAACCGTGGTCGAGTGAAATACATTCCGGATGAGCCGGTAGTCGAGTGAAATACATTCCGGATGAACCGGTAGTCGAGTGAAATACATTCGGATGAACCGTAGTCGAGTGAAATACATTCCGGATGAGCCGGTAGTCGAGTGAAATACATTCGGATGAACCGGTAGTCGAGTAGAACACGATGCTTGCACAACAAGGCTATCACACGTAACATGGTCAAGTTTCACAACAACAAGCATAGGCAAGTTATACCTGACTCAAGGTACTTTCATTTTATGTCAAAGTCCGGATTTTAACCCTAAAGTACTACGTACGTTAAATTCCTTTTAAGAGATTCATTCCTTTGATAAAAGTCACCCGATACCCGTAGTATATAAAAATGTGTGACTTATATCTTTTAAGTAAACCAAAATAACTTTCATACTTTCCTTTTTAAGACCAAATTAAGGCAATACCATGCCTTCTTTTTGGACCAAAATACTTCTCTTTTAAAAGTAAAGTTACCACATTAAAACAAATGATAAAACCCTTCTTTTGTTTTCATAAAGTCGTTATAACCAACTTCCCATAAAACTGTTATAACACTTTATGTTTTAAACCATTTTAAGACAACACAATGCCTTTCTTTTCCCTAAAAGTTCCAGTTTGCCTAATTTCAATTACGCAAGTCTCTTTTTAGAAAAGTTTCATAGTTCAATGTCTTAATCTCTTTTTAAAACAATAGAGTAACATATGTCATAGGTGAGTAGGTTAATCTTGTTCATAATCAATCTTATTAAGCAGCCATGATCTAGAAAATGTAATATCATTTTGTCTCATCTTAGCTTCTATGCAGATGGAGGTTTCTACTGGTTTTAATAATACTTAATTATTCAATACATTTTCCTTTATTAACGCTGCAGTGGTTTATCGATACACATTCTGATTTCCGAAATCAGTAAAACATTATTCCTTTTAAAAACCAAGTACTCATTACTCACGAATGAGGTTTCACACAAAATCCATATTAATTCATTTAAGTTAAGTCTCTTATCTTATAAGATCAAGTCTCTTAACTTCTAAAATCAGTAAACCATCTTCTTTACCTCTCTTAAGACGTTATACCTAACTCCCCATAAAGCTAGTATAACTCTTTTTAAAACCTTTAAAACCAAGTGTTACTCTTCTTTCAAAAAAATGGTTTCTTAACAATTTTGAAATACTTCAAAATTCTTATTATTCAGGCTTAAGTCAAAAGACATTGCGTTACTACGTTCAATTAGCACACGTCGTCTGCGTACTATATATTATCAGGCTTAAGTCAAAAGACATTGCCGCATACAACTACGTTAAATTAGCACACGTACGTCTACCGTACTATATATTATTCAGGCTTAAGTCAAAAGACATTGCCGTACTATATATATCTTCCTTTTAAAATATCATGCTCAAGAGTATAGGAAGAATCACATACCTCGCGACGATTTATCGACTATAAGCAAAAGCGCTCACGGCTATAACCTAGCTTTGGTCCACTTCTAAGTAGCCCATGCTACTTGCGTAACATTCAACCAATAAAGGTTATCGATCTCACGTATATACAATCTATGTAAATGCAGTTGAACTTACTTATATTTTTAAGTGATTTGATTCAAGTCTTTTACAGAATATCCTTCTATTACAGTTCAATTCTCTTCTATGAATCTTATATTCATTTCTATACTACTACAGTATGTAATTTCCAATTACACTAGAAGGACAGTAGTATTTACCTCAATGAGCCCAAAATTATCCAAGTAAAAAGTCGCTCCTGAGCAACGTTTAGCTCCTACTCCGAGTGCTCTAATCCGCTCCAAACAACCCTTAGAAGTTCTACGCAACTTCTACTAAACACTTCAACCGACTATGAAGGTTTTCCTTAGGGTTTCGTTTAGTGGCTAAAGGAAGTATACTAGTATTTTCTGGGCTTTTGTATAAGTGTAACCTTGGGAATACTACAAGGTATTTGGGCCAAGGTACTTGGGCATTACAACAATACTAGGAGAGTATTTCTATACCACAACAAGGGGTATTATACGAAAACAATTAGGCTAGGGGTACCTGGCTAGGAGCACCATGAGGGGAGGGAGGCTCTCGGCCAAGGGCCTTTCTCAAAGGGGGAGGGGGCTTTGGACGAAAGCAAACAAGAGGGAGGGAGTATTTGAGACTTAGAAAGATTGCTCAAGTTTTTGGATGAAGAAAGTCTTCAACAAGGGGGGGTATTTATAGGTCTAGCAATGGCCAACCAATGGCCTAGATGAAGACAAGTGTGGTGCAAGTGTAGGGCTAGATTTTAACCATGTGGACCTTATCCATCTACCACACAACTTGCACCAAAATATCCTACCAACTAAAGTAGCCCAAATCGTCCAAATGCCGTCCAACCTTCTTCAATGTGAGGTGACACTTGTCACCCTCCGTTGGTCCAAAATATTTCGTCTCTCGGAAAAATCCATAAAAATTTGAAATGACATAGCCGAATTTTCCGCCATGAAGTTTAGTAAAGCGTTTCGTCAAAAACGACTCCTTTTCGGCACTTGTGTACAAATTTCGAACCTAGCCAAACCTTAAGGCTTAAATTTAAAGCGTGCGCCCTCACGTACATACGGAAAAATACGGTATAACATCCTCCTCGCCAGAAACATTCGTCCGAATGTTCCTTCTCAAGACGGATAACGATAAAGTTCTTCTAATCGTTGTCAACGCCACATCCGCCATGTAATAACACACGTTCTCTTCTTTCCTTACTCGTTGTGCCGCTTCTCGAACACTTGAACTCTTCTAGTATCGTACCATACTTGATCATCGCTTTAGTTTCCAAAACTTTGAGTCACCACCTCCAACTTGGTCATCTTACTAGCTTCACTTTCCTCTAAGGCCATTCCCGGCCTTCACGATCCGCTTCTGGTCGAACATATCCACGAACTCATACGATGGTCATCTAAACTTGGGCCTAGCACCCTCGTGACCCTACCACTGGCGGGACCACCCGGTGACCCACTCGAAAGCAGGCGCGGGTTGGCCCTCAACATAGCCCAACCCGACCAGCTTAACGCATCACGCTCTTGTTTCCGATCCGAACAATCTTACCTATCTGGTCATGAAAGCTACCACTTCTATTTTACACTACCCGAGTTATCCTTCCAACTAACCATGCTTTCTAACTCATAACTAACACAACGCTATCCGTACATAGCACCTGACAAAAGATCATCATATCAAGCATGTAAAACTCTAGAGGTTAGGGATATACGAACCTACCGCTCACTCTAATCATAGGCACGCCTGCGGTATGCATGTGTAGAAGGCGATGAACACCGCCGATCCGGTAAGGCTGCGCCAGCTGCGGTACCTCTCTATAAGCACGATCTCTCGTCACATGGCCACGGCGGCGCAGTGAAACAAGCACCATAAAAAGCGACATTCCCGGGATGATGTTTGCCACATCGTGCACTGGAGGGCATGAATCCTGCCGCTAGCACTCACGTATACCGTGAACGAAGCCACGGAGCTCGACCGGCTCGAATACCGAGCGTCACGAAGGCGCGGAGGACCACTGCATCTTGGCGAGGTACATAACTAACTCTTCTTGGCGGTCGCCTCGAAAGTTACCAAAGGACCTGCTGTCACGGCCTCTTCTGCTGATCTCGGTCATTTCGTCGACCTCTCCGTGCCTCACATCCTAGTGCATGAGCTTGCATGCGGGCAATGTCCATGCCCGGCTGAAGAGCTACACCCGTACAAGCCTCTGCCAAGTAATCATCTAGCCCGGTGACGTAGCGGTGTACTCATCCTCCATATCGGCTACTCTGGGGACATACCGAGCTAACGAGTCGAACTGCACATTGTACTCTCTAACCGTCCGCCCGTCCTGCCTTAACGTCAAAAATCTGTCGGCCCGAGCCCTCATCATATGTGGAGGCAAGAAGTGTGCAAGAAATGCCTTTGAGAACTCGTCCCATATAGCTGGAAGTGCATTCTCTCCCCGGGACAGCTCCCACGAATCAAACCAGTCGACTGCGGTATCACGCAGCCGATGCGAACCTAGGACCACTGACTCGGTACCCGATGCCTTGATCACTCGCGACCAGTGTAGCTGCGGATGAACTCCTGCGGATCATCCTCGAGCCTCGACCCATAAAACTCGGCGGGTTACACTCGGAAAATCCGTAGTCTCAAATGCGCTCGGGGTGAACTACGGGTGCTCTTTGGATCGAACTGCTGCGTCCGGCCTATCTTCATATCGGCCACGACCACGGCGATGGCGCCATCTCCTTGTACCCCATCTCATCTGCTCCGGTGTGGGGTGAAGGCTCAGTCTTGTAGTCTCGTGACCAGCGCTGCGACTCTAAACTCTCTTTGGTCTTTGGCGGCGTCGCGAAACCCGTCGGGCTTGTCTCAGTCTTGGCCGCTGCGCCTCGTACTCCTCAGTATCTCACTAACAACTCCCTCGACTGCCTTGCGCATCTGGGCTCAGGTTGCACGCGGGCATAATCGTAAAGGAAAGGAATACGTCAGAGGGTCCAACTTATCACACAGCTCTAAGGCACGATCTCAGAATGAGAAGAATGGAAACCAATCCTAAATGTCCTATAGCCTCATGATTATAGATGTGGTGCACAACACACCGATAATCAAGACTCTACTGAACACGGTGCGTAGAGACTTTCCGAGACTAAGCGCTCTGATACCACTTTTGTCACGACCGAACCGGGCGTGATCGTGCCTACCGGGCACCCTAGTGATACAACATCAGAGAAAACCAGCGGAAATAAAACTTAAACATGTAAATAGACATGGATTAGGATGAAAGAAAATAGGTCAACCAAAACGGTTGCCTTTCAACATATATATATATAAACATTTGAGCGATTCTGATCCCTGACCACACTTGCAACAATGCTACGGACCTCTAAGATTTATACAACAACTATGACGGACGGGCCCGCCATACCCCAGATGTACAAGGACCTCTGGACTCGGGTAACATGCAAAGATAAGCCTCGAAGGCGGAGCTTCCCAAGACGCTGAAATGAGATCCTAAACGCGGGGATCGACAGCAGGTGTACACTGCGGCATGAGCGGCCCCCGAAGGAGGTCGATAACAAGTACCAAGTATGTGAAGCGAAAAATCGTAAATGAAATCATAATAGTCTATATAAAGCAGGAGACATGTATGATAACCAAACTACAGTTCACAACATAAAAGCAGTTATGTCAAGTCAGGGACTCACGCCCTCAAAGTCATCCCTCGTACGTGGAACTTCTTCCTCACCGCCGGCGATCTAGGTACAAATCATGTGATCATTATAACATGTCTCGGCCCGTCATGGACCCGGTATAGAAGCGTGTGGGATACATTCGGTTCATCCCATGAACCGTGGTCGAGTGAAATACATTCCGGATGAACCGGTGGTCGAGTGAAATACATTCCGGATGAGCCGTGTCGAGTGAAATACATTCGGATGAGCCGGTAGTCGAGTGAAATACATTCCGGATGAGCCGTGGTCGAGTGAAATACATTCGGATGAACCGGTAGTCGAGTGAAATACATTCGGATGAGCCGTGGTCGAGTAGAACACGATTTGCACAAAAAGGCTATCACACGTAACATGGTCAAGTTTCACAACAACAAGCATAGGCAAGTTATACACAACTCAAGGTACTTTCATTTTATGTCAAAGTCCGGGTTTTAACCCTAAAGTACTACGTGCGTTAAATTCCTTTTAAGAGATTCATTCCTTTTATAAAAGTCACCCGATACGTAGTATATAAAAATGTCGACTTATATCTTTTAAGTAAACCAAAACAACTTTCATACTTTCCTTTTTAAGACCAAATTAAGGCAATACCATGCCTTCTTTTTGGACCAAAATACTTCTCTTTTAAAAGTCAAGTTACCACATTAAAACAAATGATAAAACCATTCTTTTGTTTTCATAAAGTGTTATAACCAACTTCCCATAAAGTGTTATAACACTTTTATGTTTAAACCATTTTAAGACAACACAATGCCTTTCTTTTCCTAAAAGTTCCGGTTTGCCTAATTTCAATTACGCTGTAAGTCTCTTTTTAGAAAATTTTCATAGTTCAATGTCTTAATCTCTTTTTAAAACAATAGAGTAACATATGCCATAGGTGAGTAGGTTAATCTTGTTCATAATCAATCTTATTAAGCAGCCATGATCTAGAAAATGTAATATCATTTTGTCTCATCTTAGCTTCTATGCAGATGGAGGTTTCTACTGGTTTTAATAATACTTAATTATTCAATACATTTTCCTTTATTAACGTTGCAGTGGTTTATCGATACATCTGATTTCCGAAATCAGTAAAACATTATTCCTTTTAAAAACCAAGTACTCATTACTCACGAATGAGGTTTCACACAAAATCCATATTAATTCATTTAAGTTAAGTCTCTTATCTTATAAGATCAAGTCTCTTAACTTCTAAAATCAGTAAACCATCTTCTTTACCTCTCTTAAGACGTTATACCTAACTCCCCATAAAGCTAGTATAACTCTTTTTAAAACCTTTAAAACCAAGTGTTACTCTTCTTTCAAAAATGGTTTCTTAACAATTTTGAAATACTTCAAAATTCTTATTATTCAGGCTTAAGTCAAAAGACATTGCCGTACAACTACGTTCAATTAGCACACGTACGTCTACCGTACTATATATTATTCAGGCTTAAGTCAAAAGACATTGCCGTACAACTACGTTAAATTAGCACACGTCGCTCCGTACTATATATTATTGGGCTTAAGTCAAAGACATTTGCGTACTATATATATCTTCCTTTTAAAATATCATGCTCAAAGTATAGGAAGAATCACATACCTCGCGACGATTTATCGACTATAAGCAAAAGCGCTCCACGGCTATAACCCTAGCTTTGGTCCACTCTAAGTAGCCCGTACTTGCGTAACATTCAACCAATAAAGGTTATCGGTCTCTTGTATATACGATCCTATGTAAATACAGTTGAACTTCTACTTATATTCTTGAAGTGATTTGATTCAAGTCTTTTCTGTAATATCCTTCTATTACAGTTCAATTCTCTTCTATGAATCTTATATTCATTTCTATACTACTACAGTATGTAATTTCCAATTACACTAGAAGGACAGTAGTATTTACCTCAATGAGCCCAAAATTATCCAAGTAAAAAGTCGCTCCTGAGCAACGTTTAGCTCCTACTCCGAGTGCTCCAATCCGCTCCAAACAACCCTTAGAAGTTCTACGCAACTTCTACTAAACACTTCAACCGACTATGAAGGTTTTCCTTAGGGTTTCGTTTAGTGGCTAAAGGAAGTATACTAGTATTTTCTTGGCTTTTGTATAAGTGTAACCTTGGGAATACTACAAGGTATTTGGGCCAAGGTACTTGGGCATTACAACAATACTAGGAGAGTATTTCTATACCACAACAAGGGGTATTATACGAAAACAATTAGGCTAGGGGGGGGGGTACCCCTCGGCTAGGGCACCACAAAGGGGGGAGAGGGAGGCTCTCGGCCAAGGGCCTTTCTCAAAGGGGGAGGGGGCTTTGGACGAAAGCAAACAAGAGGGAGGGAGTATTTGAGACTTAGAAAGATTGCTCAAGTTTTTGGATGAAGAAAGTCTTCAACAAGGGGGGGTATTTATAGGTCTAGCAATGGCCAACCAATGGCCTAGATGAAGACAAGTGTGGTGCAAGTGTAGGGCTAGATTTTAACCATGTGGACCTTATCCATCTACCACACAACTTGCACCATAATATCCTACCAACTAAAGTAGCCCAAATCGTCCAAATGCCGTCAACCTTCTTCCAATGTGAGGTGACACTTGTCACCCTCGTTGATCAAAATATTTCGTCTCTCGGAAAAATCCGCAAAAATTTGAAATGACATAGCGAATTTTCCCTTCGCAAGTTTAGTAAAGCGTTTAGTCGAAAACGACTCCTTTCGGCACTTGTGTACAAATTTCAACCTAGCCAAACCTTAAGGCTTAAATTTAAAAGCGTGCGCCCTCGTGCATACTCGTGAAAAATCGGGTATAACATCCTCCCTCTTAGAAACATTCGTCCGAATGTTCCTTCTCAAGACGGATAACGATAAAGTTCTTCTAAGCGTTGTCAACGCCACATCGGCCATGGAATAACACACGTTCTCTTCCTTCCTTACTCGTTGTGCCGCTTCTCGAACACTTGAACTCTTCTAGTATCGTACCATACTTGATCATCGCTTTAGTTTCCAAAACTTTGGAGTCACCACCTCAAACTTGGTCATCTTACTAGCTTCACTTTCCTCTAAGGCCATTCCGGCCTTCACGAACCGATTCAGTCGAACATATCCACAAACTCATACGATGGTCATCTAAACTTGGGCTAGCACCCTCGTGACCCTACCACTGGCGGGACCACCCGGGCTGACCCAGCATCGAAGCAGGCGCGGGTTGGCCTCAACATAGCCCCAACCCGACCACTTAACGCATCACGCTCTTGTTTCCCGTCCGAACAATCTTACCTATACAGGTCATGAAAGCTACCACTTCCATTTTACAATACCCAAGGAATTATCCTTCCAACTAACCATGCTTTCTAACTCATAACTAACACAACGCTATCCGTACATAGCACACAACAAAAGATCATCATATCAAGCATGCAAAACTCTAGAGGTTAGGGATATACAGACCTACCGCTCCACTCTAATCATAGGCACGCCTGCAGGCGCATAGTATGAAAGCGATGAACACGCCATCGATCCGGTGAGGCTGCGCCCAGCTGCGGTACCTCTCCTATAAGCATCTCTCGTCACATGGCCCTGACGGCGCGCAGTGAAACAAGCACCCGATAAAAAGCGACATTCCGGGATGATGTTTGCCACATCGTGCACCGAGGGCGTGAATCCTGGCTGGCTAGCACTCACGTATACAGTGAACGGAAGCCACGGAGCTCGACCGGCTCGAATACCGAGCGTCACGAAGGCGCGGAGGACCACTCTGTCTTGGCGGAGTACATAACTAACTCTTCTTGGCGGTCCGCCTCGAAAGTTACCAAAGGACCTGCTGTCACGGCCTCTTCTCGATCTCGGTCGTTTCGCGACCTCTCCGTGCCTCACATCCTAGTGCATGAGCTTGCATGCGGGCAATGTCCATGCCGGTGAAGAGCTACACGTACAAGCCTCGCCAGTAATCATCTAGCCGGTGACGTGGCGGTGTACTCATCCTCCATATCGGCTACTCTGGACGGGGACATACCGAGCTAACGAGTCGAACGCACATTGTACTCTCTAACCGTCGCGATCCCGCCTTAACGTCAAAAATCCGGCGAGCCCTCCTCATCTGTGGAGGCAAGAAGTGTGCAAGAAATGCCTTTGAGAACTCGTCCCATATAGTGAAGTGCATTCTCTCCCGACAGCTCGCGAATCAAACCAATCGATTGCGGTATCACGCGGCCGATGCGAACCTAGGACCACCGACTCGGTACCGATGCCTTGATCACTCTCGCGACCAGAATCGCCGGATGAACTCCTGCGGATCATCCTCGTGCCTCGACCCATAAAACTCGCGGGTTACACTCGAGAAAATCCGTAGTCTCAGCTATGCGCTCGGGGTGAACTACGGTGCTCTTGGAATCTACTGCGTCGGCCTATCCTCATATCGGCCACGACCACGGCGATCGCCATCTCCTTGTACCCCATCTCATCTCCGGTGTGGGATCAAGGCTCAGTGCGTAGTCTCGGCGACCATCGCTGCGGCTCTAAACTTCTTTGGTCTTTGGCGGCGTCGCGAAACCGCCCGTCGGAAGCACTGTCTCAGTCTTGGCCGACTGCGCCTCGTACTCCTCAGATCTCACTAATAGCTCCTCTCGACGCCTTACGATCGGGCTCGTTGACTACGCGGAGGCATAATCGGTAAAGGAAAGGAATACGTCGGAGGGGTCAACTTATCACAGCTCTAAGGCACGATCTCAGAATGAGAAGAATGGAAACCAATCCAAAATGTCCTATAGCCTCCTGATTATAGATGTGGTGCACAACACACCGATAATCAAGACTCTACTAGACACGTTCTGTAGAGACTTTCCGAGGACTAATCGCTCGATACCACTTTTGTCACGACCGAACCGGGCGTGGCGGTGCCTTACCCGGCACCTAGTGATACAACATCGAGAAAACCAGTGGAAATAAAACTTATACATGTATATAGACATGGATTAGGATGAAAGAAAATAGGTCAACCAACACTGTTGCCTTTCAAGTTATTTATATATAAACATTTGAGCGATTCTAATCCTTACAACCCCGCCCCATACAACAATGCTACGCACTTAAGATTTATACAACAACTATGACGGACGGGTCCCGCCATACCCCTGAATGTACAAGGACCTACAGACTCAGGGTAACATACCAAAGATAAGCCTCCGAAGGGACGGAGCTTCCCAAGACGCTGAAATGAGATCCTAAACGCGGGGATCGACAGCCGGTGTACTTCTATCTGCGGCATGAACGCAGCCCCCCGAAGGAGGTCAGTACAACAAGTACCAAGTATGTGAAACCGTAAAATCAGAATGAAATCATAATAGTCTATATAAAGCAGGAGACATGTATGATAACCAAACTACAGTTCACAACATAAAAGCAGTTATGTCAAGTCAGGGACTCACGCCCTCAAAGTCATCCCTCATGCCCGTGGAACTTCTTCCTCACTGCCGGCAGTCTAGGTACAAATCATGTGATACGTATAACATGTCTCGGCCCATCTCATGGACCCAGTATAGAAACGTGTGGGATACATTCCCGGTTCATCCCATGAACCGGTAGTCGAGTGAAATACATTCCCGGATGAACCGGTAGTCGAGTGAAATACATTCCCGGATGAACCGGTAGTCGAGTGAAATACATTCCGGATGAACCGGTAGTCGAGTGAAATACATTTCCGGATGAATCGGTAGTCGAGTGAAATACATTCCCGGATGAACCGGTAGTCGAGTGAAATACATTCCCGGATGAACCGGTAGTCGAGTAGAACACAGTACTTGCACAACAAGGCTATCACACGTAACATGGTCAAGTTTCACAACAACAAGCATAGGCAAGTTATACACAACTCAAGGTACTTTCATTTTATGTCAAAGTCCGGATTTTAACCCTAAAGTACTACGTACGTTAAATTCCTTTTAAGAGATTCATTCCTTTTATAAAAGTCACCCGATACCCGTAGTATATAAAAATGTCTGACTTATATCTTTTAAGTAAACCAAAACAACTTTCATACTTTCCTTTTTAAGACCAAATTAAGGCAATATCATGCCTTCTTTTTGGACCAAAATACTTCTCTTTTAAAAGTCAAGTTACCACATTAAAACAAATGATAAAACCCTTCTTTTGTTTTCATAAAGTCGTTATAACCAACTTCTCATAAAGCTGTTATAACACTTTATGTTTTAAACCATTTTAAGACAACACAATGCCTTTCTTTTCCCTAAAAGTTCCAGTTTGCCTAATTTCAATTACGCAAGTCTCTTTTTAGAAAAGTTTCATAGTTCAATGTCTTAATCTCTTTTTAAAACAATAGAGTAACATATGCCATAGGTGAGTAGGTTAATCTTGTTCATAATCAATCTTATTAAGCGACCGTGATCTAGAAAATGTAATATCATTTTGTCTCATCTTAGCTTCTATGCGGATGGAGGTTTCTTTGGTTTTAATAATACTTAATTATTCAATACATTTTCCTTTATTAACGCCGCGATGGTTTATCGATACACATTCGATTTCAAATCAGAAACATTATTCCTTTTAAAAACCAAGTACTCATTACTCACGAATGAGGTTTCAAACAAAATCCATATTAATTCATTTAAGTTAAGTCTCTTATCTTATAAGATCAAGTCTCTTAACTTCTAAAATCAGTAAACCATCTTCTTTACCTCTCTTAAGACGTTATACCTAACTCCCCATAAAGCTAGTATAACTCTTTTTAAAACCTTTAAAACCAAGTGTTACTCTTCTTTCAAAAATGGTTTCTTAACAATTTTGAAATACTTCAAAATTCTTATTATTCAGGCTTAAGTCAAAAGACATTGCCGTACAACTACGTTCAATTAGCACACGTACGTCTACCGTACTATATATTATTCAGGCTTAAGTCAAAAGACATTGTCGTACAACTACGTTAAATTAGCACACGTACGTCTACCGTACTATATATTATTCAGGCTTAAGTCAAAAGACATTGTCGTACTATATATATCTTCCTTTTAAAATATCATGCTCAAGAGTATAGGAAGAATCACATACCTCGCGACGATTTATCGACTATAAGCAAAACGCTCCACGGCTATAACCCGGCTAGCCTGGTCCACCTTCTAAGTAGCCCATACTACTTGCAGAACATTCAACCAATAAAGGTTATCAGTCTACTGTATATACAGTTCTATGTAAGTACAGTTGAACTTCTACTTATATTCTTCCAAGTGATTTGATTCAAGTCTTTTCTGTAATATCCTTCTATTACAGTTCAATTCTCTTCTATGAATCTTATATTCATTTCTATACTACTACAATATGTAATTTCCAATTACACTAGAAGGACAGTAGTATTTACCTCGATGAGCCCAAAATTATCCAAGTAAAAAGTCGCTCACGAGCAACGTTTAGCTCTACTCGAGTGCTCGATCCGCTCCAAACAACCCTTAGAAGTTCTACGCAACTTCTACTAAAAACTTCAACCGACTATGAAGGTTTTCCTTAGGGTTTCGTTTAGTGGCTAAAGGAAGTATACTAGTATTTTCTGGGCTTTTGTATAAGTGTAACCTTGGGAATACTACAAGGTTTTTGGGCCATTGTAATTGGGCATTAAAACAATACTTGGAGAATATTTCTATACCACAACAAGGGGTATTATACGAAAACAATTAGGCTAGGGGTACCCTCGGCTAGGAGCACCACAGGGGAGAGGAGGCTCTCGGCCAGGGCCTTTCTCAAAGGGGAGGGGCTTTGGACGAAAGCAAACAAGAGGGAGGGAGTATTTGAGACTTAGAAAGATTGCTCAAGTTTTTGGATGAAGAAAGTCTTCAACAAGGGGGGGTATTTATAGGTCTAGCAATGGCCAACCAATGGCCTAGATGAAGACAAGTGTGGTGCAAGTGTAGGGCTAGATTTTAACCATGTGGACCTTATCCATCTACCACACAACTTGCACCAAAATATCCTACCAACTAAAGTAGCCCAAATCGTCCAAATGCCGTCCAACCTTCTTCCAATGTGAGGGTGACACTTGTCACCCTCCCGTTGGTCCAAAATATTTCGTCTCTCGGAAAAATCCGCAAAAATTTGAAATGACATAGCCGGAATTTTCCCTTCGCAAGTTTAGTAAAACGTTTCGTCGAAAAACGACTCCTTTCGGCACTTGTGTACAAATTTCGAACCTAGCCAAACCTTAAGGCTTAAATTTAAAAACGTACGCCTCACGTGCATACTGGAAAATACGGGGTATAACATCCTCCCCTCCTTAGAAACATTCGTCCCGAATGTTCCTTCTCAAGACGGATAACGATAAAGTTCTTCTAACTGTTGTCAACGCCACATCTGGCCATGGAATAACACACGTTCTCTTCCTTACTCGTTGTGCCCTTCTCGAACACTTGAACTCTTCTAGTATACGTACCATACTTCAGTCATCGCTTTAGTTTCCAAAACTTTGGAGTCACCACCTCCAAACTTGGTCATCTTACTAGCTTCACTTTCCTCTAAGGCCATTCCCGGCCTTCACGAACCGATTCTGGTCGAACATATCCACAAACTCATACGATGGTCATCTAAACTTGGGCCTAGCACCTTCGTGACCCTACCACCTGGCGGGACCACCCAGGGCTGACCCCACCTCGAAACAGGCCGCGGGTTGGCCCTCAACATGGCCCCAACCCGACCCACTTAACGCATCACGCTCTTGTTTCCCGATCCGGAACAATCTTACCTATACAGGTCATGAAAGCTACCACTTCCATTTTACAATACCCAAGGAATTATCCTTCCAACTAACCATGCTTTCTAACTCATAACTAACACAACGCTATCCGTACATAGCACACAACAAAAGATCATCATATCAAGCATGCAAAACTCTAGAGGGTTAGGGATATACCTGAACCTACCGCTCCACTCTAATCATAGGCACGCCTGCGGCGCATAGTAGAAGGCGATGAACACGCCATCGATCCGTAGGCTGCGCAGCTGCGGTACCTCTCTATAAGCACGATCTCTCGTCACATGGCCTGACGGCGCAGTGAAACAAGCACCATAAAAACGACATTCCCGGGATGATGTTTGCCACATCGTGCACCGAGGGACATGAATCCTGTGGCTAGCACTCACGTATACATGAACGAAGCCACCGAGCTCGACCGGCTCGAATACCCGACGTCACGAAGGCGCGGAGGACCACTCAGACTTGGCGGAGGTACATAACTTCTTTCTTTGGCGGTCCGCCTCGAAAGTTACCAAGGACCTGCTGTCACGGCCTCTTCTGGCGATCTCGGCCATTTCGCCGACCTCTCGTGCCTCGCATCCTAGTGCATGAGCTTGCATGCGGGCAATGTCCATGCCGGTGAAGAGCTACACCGTACAAGCCTGCCAAGTAATCATCTAGCCCGTGGCGTGGCGGTGTACTCATCCTCCATATCGGCTACTCTGCGGGGACATACCGAGCTAACGAGTCGAACTCCACATTGTACTCTCTAACCGTCGCGATCCCGCCTTAACGTCAAAAATCTGTCGGTCCGAGCCCTCCTCATCTGTGGAGGCAAAAAGTGTGCAAGAAATTCCTCTGAGAACTCGTCCCATAAAGCTGGAAGTGAATTCTCTCCCCGGGACAGCTCGCGAATCAAACGATCGGCTGCGGTATCACGCGGCCGATGCGAACCTAGGACCACCGACTCGGTACCGATGCCTTGATCACTCTCATGACCGCCGTAGCTGGGATGAACTCCTGCGGATCATCCTCGAGCCTCGACCCATAAAACTCGCGGGTTACACCTCGAGAAAATCCGTAGTTTCAAATGCGCTCGGGGTGAACTACGGGTGCTCTGGGGCTGGGCGCTCATCCGGCTATCCTCATATCGGCCACGACCACGGCGATGGCGCCATCTCCTTGTACCCATCTCATCTGCTCCGGTGTGGACCGGAGGCTCAGTCTTGTAGTCTCAGCAGCCAGCCACTGCGGCTCTAAACTTCTTTGGTCTTTGGCGGCGTCATGAAACCTGCCGTCGGGCTTCTGTCTCATCTTGGCCAGGGCTGCGCCCTCGTACTCCTGTATCTCACTAACTCCTCCTCTTGCCTTGCCCGTGGGCTCAGGTTACCTTACGCGGAGGCATAAGCGGTAAAGGAAAGGAATACGTCGGAGGGTCCAACTTATCACCTGACTCTAAGGCACGATCTCGTAATGAGAAGAATGAAACCAATCCTAAATGTCCTATAGCCTCACGATTATAGATGTGGTGCACAACACACCGATAATCAATACTACTAGACACGGATGCTGTTGACACTTTCAGAGGACTAATCGCTCGATACCACTTTTGTCACGACCGAACCGGGCGTGGTCGTGTCTTACCGGGCACCTAGTGATACAACATCAGAGAAAACCAGCGGAAATAAAACTTAAACATGTAAATAGACATGGATTAGGATGAAAGAAAATAGGCCAACCAAATCGGTTGCCTTTCAACATATATATATATAAACATTTGAGCGATTACAATCCTTACAACCACGCTTACAGTGATGCTACAGACCTCTAAGATTTATATAACAACTATGACGGACGGGGCCGCCATACCACGAATGTACAAGGACCTACTGGACTCGGGTAACATACCAAAGATAAGCCTCGAAGGGCGGAGCTTCCCAAGACGCTGAAATGAGATCCTAAATGCGGGGATCGGCGGTAGGTGTACTTCTACTGCGGCGTGACGCGGCCCGAAGGAGGTCGATCTAACAAGTACCAAGTATGTGAAAGCGTAAAATCAGTAAATGAAATCATAATAGTCTATATAAAGCAGAGACATGTATGATAACCAAACTACGATTCACAACATAAAAGCGATTATGTCAAGTCGTGACTCACGCCTCAAAGTCATCCTCACGCTCGTGGAACTTTTCCTCACCGCGATCTAGGTACAAATCATGTGATACGATAACATGTCTCGGCCCGTCATGGACCCGATGATAGAAAGCGTGTAGGATACATTCCGGTTCATCCCATGAACCGTAGTCGATGAAATACATTCGGATGAACCGTGGTCGAGTGAAATACATTCCGGATGAACCGTGAGTCGAGTGAAATACATTCACGGATGAGCCGTAGTCGAGTGAAATACATTCCGGATGAACCGTAGTCGAGTGAAATACATTCCGGATGAGCCGTGTCGAGTGAAATACATTCCCGGATGAACCGGTAGTCGAGTAGAACACAGTACTTGCACAACAAGGCTATCACACGTAACATGGTCAAGTTTCACAACAACAAACATAGGCAAGTTATACACAACTCAAGGTACTTTCATTTTATGTCAAAGTCCGGATTTTAACCCTAAAGTACTATGTACGTTAAATTCCTTTTAAGAGATTCATTCCTTTTATAAAAGTCACCCGATACCCGTAGTATATAAAAATGTGTGACTTACATCTTTTAAGTAAACCAAAACAATTTTCATACTTTCCTTTTTAAGACCAAATTAAGGCAATACCATGCCTTCTTTTTGGACCAAAATACTTCTCTTTTAAAAGTCAAGTTACCACATTAAAACAAATGATAAAACCCTTCTTTTGTTTTCATAAAGTCGTTATAACCAACTTCTCATAAAGCTGTTATAACACTTTATGTTTTAAACCATTTTAAGACAACACAATGCCTTTCTTTTCCCTAAAAGTTCCAGTTTGCCTAATTTCAATTACGCAAGTCTCTTTTTAGAAAAGTTTCATAGTTCAATGTCTTAATCTCTTTTTAAAACAATAGAGTAACATATGCCATAGGTGAGTAGGTTAATCTTGTTCATAATCAATCTTATTAAGCAACCATGATCTAGAAAATGTAATATCATTTTGTCTCATCTTAGCTTCATGCAGATGGAGGTTTCTCTTTGGTTTTAATAATACTTAATTATTCAATACATTTTCCTTTATTAACGCTGTAGTGGTTTATCGATACACATTCTGATTTCCGAAATCAGTAAAACATTATTCCTTTTAAAAACCAAGTACTCATTACTCACGAATGAGGTTTCACACAAAATCCATATTAATTCATTTAAGTTAAGTCTCTTATCTTATAAGATCAAGTCTCTTAACTTCTAAAATCAGTAAACCATCTTCTTTACCTCTCTTAAGACGTTATACCTAACTCCCCATAAAGCTAGTATAACTCTTTTTAAAACCTTTAAAACCAAGTGTTACTCTTCTTTCAAAAATGGTTTCTTAACAATTTTGAAATACTTCAAAATTCTTATTATTCAGGCTTAAGTCAAAAGACATTGCCGTACAACTACGTTCAATTAGCACACGTCGTCTCGTACTATATATTATTCAGCTTAAGTCAAAAGACATTGTCGTATAACCACGTTAAATTAGCACACGTCGTCTGCAGTACTATATATTATTCAGCTTAAGTCAAAAGACATTTGTCGTACTATATATATCTTCCTTTAAAATATCATGCTCAAGAGTATAGGAAGAATCACATACCTCGCGACGATTTATCGACTATAAGCAAAAGCGCTCCACGGCTATAACGGCTAGCACGGTCCGCTTCTAAGTAGCCCATGCTACTTGCGAGAACATTCAACCAATAAAGGTTATCGATCTCAGTATATACGATCCCATGTAAATGCAGTTGAACTTCTACTTATATTCTTACGAAGTGATTTCGGTTCAAGTCTTTTACGTAATATCCTTATTACAGTTCAATTCTCTTCTATGAATCTTATATTCATTTCTATACTACTACAGTATGTAATTTCCAATTACACTAGAAGGACAGTAGTATTTACCTCGATGAGCCCAAAATTATCCAAGTAAAAAGTCGCTCCTGAGCAACGTTTAGCTCCTACTCCGAGTGCTCGATCCGCTCCAAACAACCCTTAGAAGTTCTCACTTCTACTAAAAACTTCAACCGACTATGAAGGTTTTCCTTAGGGTTTCGTTTAGTGGCTAAAGGAAGTATACTAGTATTTTCTGGGCTTTTGTATAAGTGTAACCTTGGGAATACTACAAGGTATTTGGGCCAAGGTACTTGGGCATTACAACAATACTAGGAGAGTATTTCTATACCACAACAAGGGGTATTATACGAAAACAATTAGGCTAGGGGGGGTACCCCTCGGCTAGGGCACCACAAAGGGGGGAGAGGGAGGCTCTCGGCCAAGGGCCTTTCTCAAAGGGGGAGGGGGCTTTGGACGAAAGCAAACAAGAGGGAGGGAGTATTTGAGACTTAGAAAGATTGCTCAAGTTTTTGGATGAAGAAAGTCTTCAACAAGGGGGGTATTTATAGGTCTAGCAATGGCCAACCAATGGCCTAGATGAAGACAAGTGTGGTGCAAGTGTAGGGCTAGATTTTAACCATGTGGACCTTATCCATCTACCACACAACTTGCACCAAAATATCCTACCAACTAAAGTAGCCCAAATCGTCCAAATGCCGTCCAACCTTCTTCCAATGTGAGGGTGACACTTGTCACCCTCCCGTTGGTCCAAAATATTTCGTCTCTCGGAAAAATCCGCAAAAATTTGAAATGACATAGCCGGAATTTTCCCTTCGCAAGTTTAGTAAAACGTTTCGTCGAAAAACGACTCCTTTCGGCACTTGTGTACAAATTTCGAACCTAGCCAAACCTTAAGGCTTAAATTTAAAAACGTACGCCCTCACGTACATACCCGGGAAAAATACGGGGTATAACATCCTCCCCTCCTTAGAAACATTCGTCCCGAATGTTCCTTCTCAAGACGGATAACGATAAAGTTCTTCTAACTGTTGTCAACGCCACATCTGGCCATGGAATAACACACGTTCTCTTCCTTCCTTACTCGTTGTGCCCTTCTCGAACACTTGAACTCTTCTAGTATACGTACCATACTTCAGTCATCGCTTTAGTTTCCAAAACTTTGGAGTCACCACCTCCAAACTTGGTCATCTTACTAGCTTCACTTTCCTCTAAGGCCATTCCCGGCCTTCACGAACCGATTCTGGTCGAACATATCCACAAACTCATACGATGGTCATCTAAACTTGGGCCTAGCACCTTCGTGACCCTACCACCTGGCGGGACCACCGGGTGACCCACCTCGAAAGCGGGCGCGGGTTGGCCTCAACATGGCCCCAACCCGACCCACTTAACGCGTCACGCTCTTGTTTCCCGATCCGAACAATCTTACTATCTGGTCATGAAAGCTACCACTTCCATTTTACAATACCCGAATTATCCTTCCAACTAACCATGCTTTCTAACTCATAACTAACACACCGCTATCCGTACATAGCACACAACAAAAGATCATCATATCAAGCATGCAAAACTCTAGAGGGTTAGGGATATACCTGAACCTACCGCTCCACTCTAATCATAGGCACGCCTGCGGTGCATGCATAGTAGAAGCGATGAACACGCCATCGATCCGGTCGCGCTGCGCCAGCGGTACCTCTCTATAAGCACGATCTCGTCACATGGCTCACGGCGCGGGTGAAACAAGCACCGATAAAAAGCGACATTCCCGGGATGATGTTTGCCACATCGTGCTGCGAGGGACATGAATCTGTTGGCTAGCACTCACGTATACCAGTGAACGAAGCCCGGAGCTCGACCAGCTCGAATACCCGAACGCCACGAAGGCGCGGAGGACCACTCTGTCTTGGCGGAGGTACATAACTAACTCTTCTTGGCGGTCCGCCTCGAAAGTTACCAAAGGACCTGCCGTCTGGCCTCTTCTCTGCGATCTCGGTCATTTCGCGACCTCTCCGTGCCTCGCATCCTAGTGCATGAGCTTGCATGCGGGCAATGTCCATGCCGGTGAAGAGCTACACCGTACAAGCCTCTGCCAAGTAATCATCTAGCCGGTGGCGTGGCGGTGTACTCGCCCTCCATATCGGCTACTCTGAGGGGACATACCGAGCTAACGAGTCGAACTCCACATTGTACTCTCTAACCGTCGCGATCGCCCCGCTTAACGTCAAAAATCTGTCGGCGAGCCCTCCTCATCTGTGGAGGCAAGAAGTGTGCAAGAAATGCCTTTGAGAACTCGTCCCATATAGTGAAGTGCATTCTCTCCCGGGACAGCTCCCGCGAATCAAACGATCGGCTGCGGTATCACGCGGCCGATGCGAACCTAGGACCAGCGACTCGGTACCGATGCCTTGATCACTCTCATGACCATTGTAGCTGCCGGATGAACTCCTGCGGATCATCCTCGTGCCTCAACCCATAAAACTCGCGGGTTACACCTCGGAAAATCCGTAGTTTCAAACCCATGCGCTCGGGGTGAACTACGGGTGCTCTGGGGCTGGGCGCTACATCCGGCTATCCTCATATCGCCACGACCACGGCGATGGCGGCCATCTCCTTGTACCCCATCTCATACGCTCCGGTGTGGGGCTGAGGCTCGTGCATGTAGTCTCAGCGACCATCGCTGCGGCTCTAAACTCTTTGGTCTTTGGCGGCGTCGCGAAACTCTGCCGTCGGGCTCTTTGTCGTATCTTGGCCAGGGCTGCGCCCTCGTACTCCTCTGTATCTCACTAACAGCTCCTCTTTGCCTTGCCCATGGGCACAGGTTACCTACGCGGAGGCATAGCGGTAAAGGAAAGGAATACGTCGGAGGGTCCAACTTATCACACAGCTCTAAGGCACGATCTCAGAATGAGAAGAATGGAAACCAATCCTAAATGTCCTATAGCCTCCTGATTATAGATGTGGTGCACAACACACCGATAATCAATACTCTACTAGACACGGTCTGTTGACACTTTCCGAGGACTAACTGCTCTGATACCACTTTTGTCACGACCCGAACCCGGGCCCGTGACTGGTGCCTTACCCCGGGCACCCTAGTGATACAACATCAGAGAAAACCAGCGGAAATAAAACTTAAACATGTAAATAGACATGGATTAGGATGAAAGAAAATAGGCCAACCAAAATGGTTGCCTTTCAACATATATATATAAACATTTGAGCGATTCAATCCTTACAACCACGCTTGCAACGATTACTACGGACCTCTAAGATTTATATAACAACTATGGCGGACAGGGCCCGCCATACCACAGAATGTACAAGGACCTCTGGACTCGGTGGTAACATACCAAAGATAAGCCTCAGAAGGCGGAGCTTCCCAAGCTGAAATGAGATCCTAAATGCGGGGATCGACGGTAGGTGTACTTACTGCGGCGTGAACGCGGCCCGGAGAGTCGATCTGACAAGTACCAAGTATGTGAAATCGTAAAATCAGTAAATGAAATCATAATAGTCTATATAAAGCGGGAGACATGTATGATAACCAAACTACGATTCCACAACATAAAGCGATTATGTCAAGTCGGGACTCACGCCTCAAAGTCATCCTCGTACGTGGAACTTTTTCCTCACCGCCGGCGATCTAGGTACAAATCATGTGATACGATAACATGTCTCGGCCCATCTCATGGACCCGGTATAGAAAGCGTGTGGGATACATTCGGTTCATCCATGAACCGTGAGTCGAAATGAAATACATTCGGATGAACCTAGTGGTCGAGTGAAATACATTCCGGATGAACCGTAGTCGAGTGAAATACATTCACGGATGAACCGTAGTCGAGTGAAATACATTCGGATGAGCCGGTAGTCGAGTGAAATACATTCGGATGAGCCGGTAGTCGAGTGAAATACATTCCGGATGAGCCGGTAGTCGAGTAGAACACGATACTTGCACAAGGCTATCACACGTAACATGGTCAAGTTTCACAACAACAAACATAGGCAAGTTATACCTGACTCAAGGTACTTTCATTTTATGTCAAAGTCCGGATTTTAACCCTAAAGTACTATGTACGTTAAATTCCTTTTAAGAGATTCATTCCTTTTATAAAAGTCACCCGATACCCGTAGTATATAAAAATGTGTGACTTACATCTTTTAAGTAAACCAAAACAATTTTCATACTTTCCTTTTTAAGACCAAATTAAGGCAATACCATGCCTTCTTTTTGGACCAAAATACTTCTCTTTTAAAAGTCAAGTTACCACATTAAAACAAATGATAAAACCCTTCTTTTGTTTTCATAAAGTCGTTATAACCAACTTCCCATAAAGCTGTTTTAACACTTTATGTTTTAAACCATTTTAAGACAACACAATGCCTTTCTTTTCCCTAAAAGTTCGGTTTGCCTAATTTCAATTACGCAAGTCTCTTTTTAGAAAAGTTTCATAGTTCAATGTCTTAATCTCTTTTTAAAACAATAGAGTAATATATGCCATAGGTGAGTAGGTTAATCTTGTTCATAATCAATCTTATTAAGCAGCCATGATCTAGAAAATGTAATATCATTTTGTCTCATCTTAGCTTCTATGCAGATTGAGGTTTCTACTGGTTTTAATAATACTTAATTATTCAATACATTTTCCTTTATTAACGCTGCAGTGGTTTATCGATACACATTCTGATTTCCGAAATCAGTAAAACATTATTCCTTTTAAAAACCAAGTACTCATTACTCACGAATGAGGTTTCACACAAAATCCATATTAATTCATTTAAGTTAAGTCTCTTATCTTATAAGATCAAATCTCTTAACTTCTAAAATCAGTAAACCATCTTCTTTACCTCTCTTAAGATGTTATACCTAACTCCCCATAAAGCTAGTATAACTCTTTTTAAAACCTTTAAAACCAAGTGTTACTCTTAACAAAAATGGTTTCTTAACAATTTTGAAATACTTCAAAATTCTTATTATTAGGGCTTAAGTCAAAAGACATTGCCGTACAACTACGTTCAATTAGCACACGTACGTCTACCGTACTATATATTATTCAGGCTTAAGTCAAAAGACATTGCCGTACAACTACGTTAAATTAGCACACGTACGTCTACCGTACTATATATTATTCAGGCTTAAGTCAAAAGACATTGTCGTACTATATATATCTTCCTTTTAAAATATCATGCTCGAGTATAGGAAGAATCACATACCTCACGATGATTTATCGACTATAAGCAAAAGCGCTCCACGGCTATAACTTGGCTAGCACAGTCCACCTTTAAGTAAGTCACGACCGTTAGGGCGTGGTGGTGCCTACCGGGCACCCTAGTGATCCACCATCAGAGAAAACCAGCTGAAATAAAAACCTTAAACATGCAAGGAGAGACATGATAGATAACCAGGCCAACCAAACCCGTTGCCTTCTGTATATATACAGAAAAACCCGAACAGTTATCCTTTTGACAAAACCCTTCCCACAACCGTGCTACAGACCTCTAAGATTTTTTTAACGAATGACGGACGGGGCCGCCATACCACAGAATGTACAGAGACTACAACTCGTGAAACCTACAAAGATAAGCCTCAGGAACGGAGCTTTCAACACGTGAAATGTGATCCTAGAGCGAGGACCCACGATCGATGTACCTTACTGCGGCGTGAACGGCCCGAAGGAGGTCGATAACAGTACCAAGTATGTGAATCGAAAAATCGTAAATGAAATCATAGCGATCTATAAAGCGGGAGACATGTATGATAACCAAACTACGATACAACATATAAACAATCATATTAAGTCGTGACTCACGCTCCAAATCATCACTCGTGCGTGGAATTCCTTCTCACCGCCAGCGATCATGATATGATATCAACAAGACAAGAATCCAAATGGAAGCATACCCGTGCGCTACGCATCGTGTCAGTATGTCCAAAGGGAAACAATAAGACAACTTTCCAAATGGAAACATACCCGTGCGCTACGCATCGTGTCAGTATGCCCAAAGGGAAACAATAAAGCAGTATCAAAATGGAAACATACCCGCGCTACGCATCGTGTCGGTATGCCCAAAGGAAACAATAAAGCGAGATCAAAATGGAAACATACGTGCGCGCTACGCGTCGTGTCGGTATGTCCAAAGCGATTAGCAAAAGTAACACAATCAGCGACGCGTGCGTGGAATTTCTCCGTCGCTGACGCGTCAAGTAAGTTCTCAACAAGTCACCGACCACTCCATCGAGGCGCGGTAGTATAGAAACACAATTCTTGCACAACAAAGGCTATCACGACAAGCATAGGCAAGTTTCACAACAACAAGCATAGGCAAGTTTCACAACAACAATCATAGGCGGGTTTCACAACAACAAGCACAGCGGGTTTCACAACAACTCAAAGTACTTTCATTTTATGCCAAGGTCCGGTTTTAACCTAAAGTACTACGTCGTTAAATTCCTTTTAAGAGATTCATTCTTTTTATAAAGTCACCCGATACGTAGTATAAAATAGAGTGACTTACATCTTTTAAGTAAACCAAAACAACTTCCATACTTTATGTTTTAAACCATTTTAAGACAACATAATGCCTTTCTTTTCCTAAAGTTCCAGGTTTGCCTAATTTCAATTACACAAGTCTCTTTTTAGAAAAGTTTCATAGTTCAATGTCTTAATCTCTTTTAAAACAATTGAGTAACATATGCCATGGCGAGTAGGTTATTCTTGTTCATAATCAACCTTATTAAGCGACCATGATCTAGAAAATGTAATATCATTTTGTCTCATCTTAGCTTATGCAGATGGACGTTTCTTGGTTTTAATAATACTTAATTATTCAATACATTTTCCTTTATTAACGCAGCTGCGATGGTTTGTCGATACACATTCTGATTTCAAATCAGTAAAACATTATTCCTTTCAAAACCCAAGTACTCATTACTCACGAATGAGGTTTCACACATCTTACAACATTCAAATCAATTTAATTAAGTTAAGTCCCTTATCTTATAAGATCACGTCTCTTAACTTCTAAGATCAAATAGCCATTCCTTTTTTTATCTCTTTTAGACGTTATACCTAACTTTCCATAAAGCTAGTATAACTCTTAAGTTCTCAAAGCAGTATTACTCTTCTTTCAAAAGGGTTTCTTAATGAAAGACTTCAAGTTCTTTATCATCACACATCAAGTCGGTTATAACTCAAATCGATTACCTTTTAACAATCATGGGCTTTTCTTATCTACATAAAGTCATTATAACCAACTTCCCATAAAGTCGTTATAACCCTTTATGTTTTAAACCAATCAAATACTTTTAACACATGTACGTCTACCGTACTACATAGTTACACATATATCATGCTAGAAAGATAGGAAGAGGTTCACATACCTCGCGACGAGTATCGACTAATAGCAAAACGCTCCAAGTACTTCAAACCGTCGGCTACTCCTTAAGCCACGTAGATCGCACCACACGTAGTACTTCAACCTATAAGGCCACAAGGCACTTATTAACATCTAGATCTCATTGTTCCATAATCTCTGAAAATTCGGCTCTCCCCGTGCAGCGTAAATCTCCTCTCTATCGGTGGCTACCAAGCCAACCGAGGGGTTTGCGTCTAACGGACGTGTACAATTCTACCAGTAATACTACACAAGTCTCATGTCTGATCCTATGTAATTACTGATTTCACCTTTAAATTCGGGCTTAAGTCGCGAGACATTGCGTAAGTATTATTCGAGCTTAAGTCAAAAGACATTGCCGCACAATTATAATGTTCAGTAATATATATAGTATACTTCAACTATATATTCCTACAACATGTAATTCCCAATTACAATAGAAGGTCAGGAGTGTTTACCTCGATAAGCCCAAAATTATCCGAGTATATATGTAGATCCTGAGCAAGGTTTAGCTCTACTCGGCGCTCAATCCGCTCCAAACAACCCTTAGAAGTTCTAACCAACTTCTACTTAAATACTTCAACCAACTATGAAGATTTCCTTAGGGTTTCGGTTTGAGACTAAAAGGACAAAGGTAGTATTTAGGGCTCTACGTATAGAGGTAACTTTGGGAATACTACAAGGTATTTGGGCTAAAGTATTTTGGGCATTAAAACAATACTAGGAGAGTATTTCTATACCACAAAGGGGTATTTATACGAGACAACTAGGCTGGGGTACCCCCGGCGAGCTTCATGAGGGAGGGTGTGGTGGCTCTCGGCCAAGCTCAACTAGGAGGGGAGAGGGACGAAAAGCTCAAGCTAAGAGGAGTAGTTTGAGACTTAGATAGATTGCTCAATTTTTGGATGAAGAAAGTTCATCAACTAAGGGGTATTTATAGGTCAAGTGAAGGCCAACGATGGCGAAGATGGTGCCAAGTGCAAGGCAAGTGTAAGGCAAGATTAAACCATGTGCAACCTTATCCATCTACACAAAATATCCTACCTAACCCTTGACCACAAATTCAACACCAAAAGCGTGCAAGCTTAGCCCATTTGCCGTCAACCTCTTCCAATGTGAGGGTGACACATGTCACCCTCCGTTGGTCCAAAATGTTACGTCTCTCGGAAAAATCCGCCAAAAATTATAAATGACATAGCGAATTTTCCCTACGAAAGCGTGGAAGCGTTTAGTCGAAAACGACTCTAGCAAGGGTGTTGTGTACAAATTTCGAATCTTGCCTATCTTAAGGCTCAAATTTTATACGTGCGTCCCCACGTCATACTGCGAAATACGGTATAACATTCTCCCCTCGCTAGAAACATTAAATCGAATGTTCCTTCTCAAGACGGATAACGATAGAGTTCTTCTAATAAGTTGCCAACGCCACAATCGCCACGAAACACCCGCGTAAATACTTACATCCAAGTCCACGAGGAAACACCTCTAACATCACAAACTTTTGTCACTTTGCGCGAGGTTCTAGTGTCACTCCGCGACCCAACAAATTGTATGCCGGATCGCATGCGATTCCCGAGGTCTAAAATATACATCCTTCGCACCTTCTCCTTCACAAGAAATGATCATATCTATGCTCGCAATACATGCTCGCCTCTGCCCTTACTCGTCGTACTCTTCTCGAACACTTGAACTCTTCAGTATCGTATCGTACCACACTTTAGTCAACGCTTCGTTTCCAACCTCGAGTCACTACCTCCAAACTTGGTCATCTTACTAGCCTCAATCTTCCTTAAGGCCATCCTCGACCTTCACGATCTGCCTGCAGTCGAACACGCACGAACTCATACGATGGTCAACTAAACTTGGGCCTAGCACCCTCGTGACCCTACCACCGGCGGGACCACCCGAGCTGACCCTACCTCATCCGACTCACGGGTTGATACGCAACACGCCCTCGGCGAGCATCATCACGCCGACTCTCTCGTTTCTCGATCCGGAACAATCTTACCTCTACAGGTCATGAAAGCTACCACTTCCATTTCACACTACCCAGGGACTTATCACACAATACATTCTAGGCATAAAATGCACTCCGACAAGGATCACTTGCAAAAACTTGTACTCAAGACGGCCTTATATCTAAGGTCTCAACTGTAATATTCTAGGGTTCATCATTTCCTCACCCTCAAGCTTACCCTTCTCACTAACCAGGTCCTACATCACATTTTAGCACAAAGCTATCCGAACATAACACTAATCACAACATCAATACATACAAAACTCTAGAGGGTTAAGGATATACCTGAAAGTAGGCGGTTCAGAGGACCGCTAAATCTGAAACTTCCACCGCGACCTCTGTGGCCGCCGGTATGAACATCTGCTGGCTATGGAAGGTGAAGAACCCACAACTGATCTCAGATTACGTGCTATCCTACGGTGCTACCCACAGTGGACAGTTTCTCCCAAAATGGCCTGCCGCATGTAAAACAAACTCCTGACTAGCACGACACTCCACCGTGGAGTCTACCACGTGATCACAACGAGGTAGGGGTGGCTTCACCGCTAACACCCCTGCTCTCCCGAAAATCTGAACCCTTGGAGCCCTGACCTGCTCCTGAATACTCTGGATGCTCTGAAGATTGTGGAGGACCACTCTGTACTGGCGGAGGCGCATAACTAGTCTGCTGCTGAGGCGGTCCACCTCGAAAGTCACCAAAGGACCCTGCTGTTCTGGCCCTCTTCTGCTGACCTTGATCATTTCGTCGATTTCTCCGCTCCTCACCTCCAAGTGCATAAGCCTGTATGCGGGCAATGTCCATGCCCGGCTGAAGAGCTACACCCGAACAACTCTCTGCTAGGTAATCATCGAGCCCTGTAACATATCGGTGCACTCGATCCTCCATACTAGCCACTAATGCGGGGACGTACCGGGCCAATGAGTCGAACTCCACATTGTACTCCCGAACCGTACGCCCGTTCTGCCGCAACACCAAAAATCTGTCGGCCCGAGCCCTCCTCATCTGTGGAGGCAAGAAGTGTGCAAGAAATGCCTTTGAGAACTCGTCCCATAAAGCCGGAAGTGCATTCTCTCCCGGGGCGGCTCGCGAATCAAACCAATCGATCATGCGGTATCACGCATACGATGCGAACCTAGGACCACCGAATCGGTCTCCGATGCCTTGATCACTCTCATGATCCAGAATCGCCGGATGAACTCCTGCGGATCATCCTCGTGCCTCGACCCGTAAAACTGCGGAGGGTTACATCTCGTAAAATCGTAATCTCAAATGCGCTCGGGGTGAACTACGGGTGCTCACGAAATCGGCTGAACTGCGTCGATCCCCTATCCTCGTATGCGCCACGATCCCGGCGATGGCGCCATCTCTCTGTAACCCATCTCCTCTGCTCCAGACTGTGGGACTGGAGGCTCAGGTACTGTGGTCTCTGTAGAGGGGTCCAACTTATCACACATCTCTAAGGCACGATCTCAGAATGAGAAGAATGGAAACTAATCCTAAATGTCCTATAGCCTCCTGATTATAGATGTGGTGCACAACACACCGATAATCAAGACTACTGACACGATGCGTAGACACTTTCAGAGGACTAATCGCTCGATACCACTTTTGTCACGACGTTCGGCCCGTGGATCGTGCCTACCCGGCACCCTAGTGATACAACATCGAGAAAACCAGCGGAAATAAAAACCTTAAACATGAACTGAGAGACATGATAGATAAACAAGCCAACCAAAACAGTTGCCTTCAGTATATATACATAAAAACCCGAACAGTTATCCTTTTTACAAAACCCTTCCCACAACAGTGCTACAGACCTCTAAGATTTTTTTTTAACAGCAATGACGGGTCAGGGCCCCGCCATACCCCTGAATGTACAAGAGACTACAACTCAGGGAAACCTACCAAAGATAAGCCTCCGAAGGAACGGAGTTTCAACACGAAATGTGATCCTAAGAGCGAGGACCACGATCGATGTACCTCTACTGCGGCGTGAACGCGGCCCCGAAGGAGGTCGATAACAAGTACCAAGTATGTGAATCGTAAAATCAGTAAATGAAATCATAGCGATCTATATAAAGCAGAGACATGTATGATAACCAAACTACGATACAACATATAAACAATCATATTAAGTCGTGACTCACGCCTCCAAATCATCACTCGTGCGTGGAATTCCTTCTCACGCCAATCTATGATATGATATCAACAAGACAAGAATCCAAATGGGAGCATACGTGCGCTACGCATCGTGTCGGTATGTCCAAGGAAACAATAAGACAAGATTCCAAATGGAAACATACGTGCGCTACGATCGTGTCGGTATGCCCGAAGGGGAAACAATAAAGCGAGATCAAAATGGAAACATACGTGCGCTACGATCGTGTCGGTATGCCCAAAGTGGAAACAATAAAGCGAGATCAAAATGGAAACATACGTGCGCTACGATCGTGGTCGATATGTCCAAAGCGATTAGCAAAAGTAACACAATCAGCGACGCGTGCGTGGAATTTCTCCGTCACCGCCAGACGCCCAAGTAAGTTCTCAACAAGTCAACCGACCCTCCATCGAGGCGCGGTAGTATAGAAACACAATTCTTGCACAACAAAGGCTATCACGACAAGCATAGGCAAGTTTCACAACAACAAGCATAGGCAAGTTTCACAACAACAAGCATAGGCAGGTTTCACAACAACAAGCACAGGCAGGTTTCACAACAACTCAAAGTACTTTCATTTTATGCCAAGGTCCGGGTTTTAACCCTAAAGTACTACGTACGTTAAATTCCTTTTAAGAGATTCATTCTTTTTATAAAAGTCACCCGATACCCGTAGTATAAAATAGAGTGACTTACATCTTTTAAGTAAACCAAAACAACTTCCATACTTTATGTTTTAAACCATTTTAAGACAACACAATGCCTTTCTTTTCCCTAAAGTTCCAGTTTGCCTAATTTCAATTACACAAGTCTCTTTTTAGAAAAGTTTCATAGTTCAATGTCTTAATCTCTTTTAAAACAATTGAGTAACATATGCCATAGGCGAGTAGGTTATTCTTGTTCATAATCAACCTTATTAAGCAGCCATGATCTAGAAAATGTAATATCATTTTGTCTCATCTTAGCTTCTATGCAGATGGACGTTTCTCGGTTTTAATAATACTTAATTATTCAATACATTTTCCTTTATTAACGCTGCGATGGTTTGTCGATACATTACGATTTCCGAAATCAGTAAAACATTATTCCTTTCAAAAACCAAGTACTCATTACTCACGAATGAGGTTTCACACATCTTACAACATTCAAATCAATTTAATTAAGTTAAGTCCCTTATCTTATAAGATCACGTCTCTTAACTTCTAAGATCAAATAGCCATTCCTTTTTTTTTATCTCTTTTAGACGTTATACCTAACTTTCCATAAAGCTAGTATAACTCTTAAGTTCTCAAAGCAGTATTACTCTTCTTTCAAAAGGGTTTCTTAATGAAAGACTTCAAGTTCTTTATCATCACACATCAAGTCGCTTATAACTCAAATCGCTTACCTTTTAACAATCATCGTGCTTTTTCTTATCTACATAAAGTCGTTATAACCAACTTCCCATAAAGCGTTATAACCCTTTATGTTTTAAACCAATCAAATACTTTTAACACGTATGCGTCTACCGTACTACATAGTTACACACATATCATGCTAGAAAGATAGGAAGAGGTTCACATACCTCGCGACGAGTATCGACTAATAGCAAAACACTCAAGTACTTCAAACCGTCGGCTACTCCTTAAGCCACGTAGATCGCACCACACGTAGTACTTCAACCTATAAGGCCACAAGGCGCTTATTAACATCTAGATCTCATTGTTCCATAATCTACGTAAAATTCGCGTGCTCTCCCCATGGCAGCGTAAATCTCCTCCTCTATCGAGTAGGCTACCAAGCCAACCAGTGGGGTTTGCACGCCTAACCGGACGTGTACAATTCTACCACGATAATACTACACAAGTCTCATGTCTGATCCTATGTAATTACTGATTACCACCTTTAAATTCTGGCTTAAGTAGCAAGACATTGCCGTAAGTATTATTCGAGCTTAAGTCAAAAGACATTGACAATTATAATGTTCAGTAATATATATAGTATACTTCAACTATATATTCCTACAACATGTAATTCCCAATTACGATAGAAGGTCGGGAGTGTTTACCTCGATAAGCCCAAAATTATCCGAGTATATATGTCGATCCTGAGCAAGGTTTAGCTCTACTCCGGCGCTCCAATCCGCTCCAAACAACCCTTAGAAGTTCTAACCAACTTCTACTTAAATACTTCAACCAACTATGAAGATTTCCTTAGGGTTTCGGTTTGAGACTAAAGGACAAAAGGTAGTATTTCCTGCTCTACGATAGAGGTAACTTTGGGAATACTACAAGGTATTTGGGCTAAAGTATTTTGGGCATTAAAACAATACTAGAGAGTATTTCTATACCACAAAGGGGGTATTTATACGAGACAACTAGGCTAGGGGTACCCTGCCAAGGCTTCACAAGGAGGGTGTGGTGGCTCTCGCCAAGCTCAACTAGGAGGGGGAGAGGGACGAAAGCTCAAGCTAAGAGGAGTAGTTTGAGACTTAGATAGATTGCTCAATTTTTGATGAAGAAAGTTCATCAACTAAGGGGTATTTATAGGTCAAGTGAAGGCCAACCACTGGCCAAGATGGTGCCAAGTGCAAGGCAAGTGTAAGGCCAAGATTAAGCCATGTGCAACCTTATCCATCTACACAAAATATCCTACCTAACCCTTGACCACAAATTCAACACCAAAACGTGCAAGCTTAGCCCATTTGTCCCAACCTCTTCCAATGTGAGGTGACACATGTCACCCTCCCGTTGGTCCAAAATGTTACGCCTCTGAAAATCCGCAAAAATTATAAATGACATAGCCGGAATTTTCCTACGAAAGTCGTGGAAACGTTTCAGAAAAACGACTCTAACCGGTGTTGTGTACAAATTTCGAATCTTGCCTATCTTAAGGCTCAAATTTTATACGCACGCCCCACGCATATACTGAAATACGGTATAACATTCTCCTCCTTAGAAACATTCGTCCCGAATGTTCCTTCTCAAGACGGATAACGATAGAGTTCTTCTAATAAGTTGCCAACGCCACAACTGGCCACGAAACACCCGCGTAAATACTTACATCCAAGTCCACGAGGAAACACCTCTAACATCACAAACTTTTGTCACTTTGCCGCGAGGTTCTAGTGTCACTCCGGCGACCCAACAAATTGTACCGGACTGCATGCGATTCCTGAGGTCTAAAATATACATCCTTCGCACCTTCTCCCTTCACAAGAAATGATCATATCTATGCTCGCAATACATGCTCGCCTCTACCCTTACTCGTCGTACTCTTCTCGAACACTTGAACTCTTCTAGTATACGTACCACACTTTAGTCAACGCTTCTGTTTCCAACCCTTGGAGTCACTACCCCAAACTTGGTCATCTTACTAGCCTCAATCTTCCTTAAGGCCATCCCCGACCTTCACGATCTGCTTCTGGTCGAACACACCCACGAACTCATACGATGGTCAACTAAACTTGGGCCTAGCACCCTCGTGACCCTACCACCTGGCGGGACCACCCAGAGCTGACCCTACCTCAATCCGGGCTACGGGTTGATACGCAACACGTCCTCAACCCGAGCATCTGTCACGCCGACTCTCTCGTTTCTCGATCCGGAACAATCTTACCTCTACAGGTCATGAAAGCTACCACTTCCATTTCACACTACCCAGGGACTTATCACACAATACATTCTAGGCATAAAATGCACTCCGACAAGGATCACTTGCAAAAACTTGTACTCAAGACGGCCTTATATCTAAGGTCTCAACTGTAATATTCTAGGGTTCATCATTTCTCACCCTCAAGCTTACCCTTCTCACTAACCAGTCCTACATCACATTTTAGCACAAAGCTATCCGAACATAACACTAATCACAACATCAATACATACAAAACTCTGTAGGTTAAGGATATACTGAAAAGTAGGCGGTTCGGAGGACCGCTAAAATCGAAACTTCCACCGCGACCTACCGTGGGCCCGCCGTGTATGAACATCCCGCTCAAGCATGGAAGGTGAAGAACCCACAACCGATCTCAGATTCTGGCTATCCTACCAGTGCTACCCAGTCGGACAGTTTCTCCTAAATGGCCCTGCCGGCCGCATGTAAAACAAACTCCTGACTAGCACGACACTCCCACCGCGAGTCTACCACGGCCACAACGAGGTAGGGTGGCTTCACCGCTAACACCCCCGCTTCTCCGAAATCAACCTCGAGCCCCGACCGCCTCAATACTGGATGCTCAAGAAGATTGGAGGACCACTCAGATCGGGCGGAGGCGCATAACTAGTCTCGGCTGAGGCGGTCCACCTCGAAAGTCACCAGGACCTGCTGCTCGCCCTCTTCACGACCTTGATCATTTCGCCGATTTCTCCGCCTCACCTCCAAGTGCATAAGCTCAGATGCGGCAATGTCCATGCCCACAAGAGCTACACCAACAACTCTCGCTAGGTAATCATCGAGCCTCAGAACATATCGGTGCACTCGATCCTCCATACTAGCCACTAATGCGGGACGCACGCCAATGAGTCGAACTCCACATTGTACTCCCGAACCGCACGCCTGCTCGCCGCAACACCAAAAATCTGTTTACCCGAGCCCTCCTCATCCGCGAGGCAAGAAGTGTGCAAGAAATGCCTTTGAGAACTCGCCCCATAAAGCCTGTTGCATTCTCTCCCGACAGCTCCCACGATCAAACCAATCGATCGCGTATCACGCACCGATGCGAACCTAGACCACCGACTCGGTCTCCGATGCTTGATCACTCACGATCCGTCAGAATCGCCGGATGAACTCCTGCGGATCATCCTCGTGCCTCACCCATAAAACTCGAGGGTTACATCTCGTAAAATCCCGTAATCTCAAATCTCGCTCGGGGTGAACTACGGTGCTACTGGGCCGGAATCGCGTGATCCGCCTATCTCATGTTCGCCACGATCCCGCCGATGAATCGGGCCATCTCTTCAGAACCCATCTCCTCTCGCCTGCATCGCGGGACCTGAGGCTCGTGCATCGTGGTCTCGAGATCGCCACGCTCTACTCACGCCTCCTCTCGCCGCTTTGCCCTTCGGGTTGCTTTACGCGAGGCATAATCGTAAAGGAAAGGAATACGTCGAGGGTCCAACTTATCACACATCTCTAAGGCACGATCTCGTAATGAGAAGAATGGAAACCAATCCTAAATGTCCTATAGCCTCGATTATAGATGTGGTGCACAACACACCGATAATCAAGACTCTACTAGACACGGTCAGACACTTTCCGAGGACTAATCGCTTCGATACCACTTTTGTCACGACTGCCTGCCCGTGGATCGTGCCTTACCTCGCACCCTAGTGATACAACATCGAGAAAACCAATGGAAATAAAAACCTTAAACATGAAATGAGACATGATAGATAAACAGCCAACCAAAACAGCTTGCCTTCAAGATATATACATAAAAACCCGAACGCTTATCCTTTTACAAAACCCTTCCCACAACAAGCATGCACTTAAGATTTTTTTAATAAAGAATGACGGTCGTGGCCTCGCCATACCCCGAATGTACAAGAGACTACAACTCGTGAAACCTACCAAAGATAAGCCTCAAGGAACGAGCTTTCCAACACGCCAAATGTGATCCTAGAGCGAGGACCCACGATCGATGTACTCTACCGCGCAGATGAACGCACTTCAAGGAGGTCAAGATAACAGTACTAAGTATGTGAATCAGAAATATTGTAAATGAAATCATAGCAAATATATAAAGCAGAGACATGTATGATAACCAAACTACAGTAAACAACATATAAACAGTAATATAAAGTCAGGGACTCACGCCCTCCAAATCATCACTCGTGCCCATGGAATTCCTTCTCACCGCCGGCAGTCTATGATATGATATCAACAAGACAAAGAATCCAAATGGGAGCATACCCGCGCGCTACGATCGTGTCGATGTCCAAAGGGAAACAATAAGACAAGATTCCAAATGGAAACATACCCGCGCGCTACGATCGCGGTCGTGATGCCCAAAGGGAAACAATAAAGCGATTCAAAATGGAAACATACCCGCGCGCTACGATCGTGTCGTGATGCCCAAAGGGAAACAATAAAGCGAGATCAAAATGGAAACATACCCGCGCGCGCCACGATCGTGTCGTGATGTCCAAAGCGATTAGCAAAAGTAACACAATCAACGAACGCACTGCGGAATTTCTCCACCGCCAGACGCCCAAGTAAGTTCTCAACAAGTCAACCGACCCTCCATCGAGAGGCGCAGAGTATAGAAACACAATTCTTGCACAACAAAGGCTATCACGACAAGCATAGGCAAGTTTCACAACAACAAGCATAGGCAAGTTTCACAACAACAAGCATAGGCGTGTTTCACAACAACAAGCACAAAGGTGTTTCACAACAACTCAAAGTACTTTCATTTTATGCCAAGGTCCGGTTTTAACTCTAAAGTACTACGACGTTAAATTCCTTTTAAGAGATTCATTCTTTTATAAAAGTCACCCGATACCGTAGTATAAAATAGAGTGAATTACATCTTTTAAGTAAACCAAAACAACTTCCATACTTTATGTTTTAAACCATTTTAAGACAACACAATGCCTTTCTTTTCCCTAAAGTTCCAGTTTTCCTAATTTCAATTACACAAGTCTCTTTTTAGAAAAGTTTCATAGTTCATTGTCTTAATCTCTTTTAAAACAATTGAGTAACATATGCCATAAAGTAGGTTATTCTTGTTCATAATCAACCTTATTAAGCAGCCATGATCTAGAAAATGTAATATCATTTTGTCTCATCTTAGCTTCTATGCAGATGGAGGTTTCTACTGGTTTTAATAATACTTAATTATTCAATACATTTTCCTTTATTAACGCTGCAGTGGTTTGTCGATACACATTCTGATTTCCGAAATCAGTGAAACATTATTCCTTTCAAAAACCAAGTACTCATTACTCACGAATGAGGTTTCACACATCTTACAACATTCAAATCAATTTAATTAAGTTAAGTCCCTTATCTTATAAGATCACGTCTCTTAACTTCTAAGATCAAATAGCCATTCCTTTTTTTTTATCTCTTTTAGACGTTATACCTAACTTTCCATAAAGCTAGTATAACTCTTAAGTTCTCAAACGTATTACTCTTCTTTCAAAAAGGGTTTCTTAATGAAAGACTTCAAGTTCTTTATCATCACACATCAAGTCGCTTATAACTCAAATCGCTACCTTTAACAATCATCGCTTTTTCTTATCTACATAAAGTTGTTATAACCAACTTCCCATAAAGCCGTTATAACCCTTTATATTTTAAACCAATCAAATACTTTTAACACATATACGTCTACCGTACTACATAGTTACACACATATCATGCTAGAAAGATAGGAAGAGGTTCACATACCTCGCGACGAGTATCGACTAATAGCAAAACGCTCCAAGTACTTCAAACCGTCGGCTACTCCTTAAGCCACGTAGATCGCACCACACGTAGTACTTCAACCTATAAGGCCACAAGGCGCTTATTAACATCTAGATCTCATTGTTCCATAATCTACGTAAAATTCGAAGACCTCCCCGCAAACAGAAATCTCCTCCTCTATCGAGGCCGGCCACTAAGCCAACCGTGGGGTTTGCACGCCTAACCGACGTGTACAATTCTACCCACAAGAATACTACACAAGTTCATCAGAATACACCCTATGTAATTACAGTTCACCACCTTTAAATTCAGCTTAAGTCGCAAGACATTGCCGTAAGTATTATTCAGCTTAAGTCAAAAGACATTGCAAGACACTTATAATGTTCAAGAATATATATAGTATACTTCAACTATATATTCCTACAACATGTAATTCCCAATTACAATAGAAGGTCGTGAGTGTTTACCTCGATAAGCCCAAAATTATCCGAGTATATATGCCGATCCTGAGCAAGGTTTAGCTCCTACTCCGGCGCCCAATCCGCTCCAAACAACCCTTAGAAGTTCTAACCAACTTCTACTTAAATACTTCAACCAACTATGAAGATTTCCTTAGGGTTTCGGTTTGAGACTAAAAGGACAAAAGGTAGTATTTCCTGCTCTACGATAGAGGTAACTTTGGGAATACTACAAGGTATTTGGGCTAAAGTATTTTGGGCATTAAAACAATACTAGGAGAGTATTTCTATACCACAAAGGGGTATTTATACGAGACAACTAGGCTGGGGTACCCTCGCCAAGGCTTCACAAGGGAGGGTGTGGTGGCTCTCGCCAAGCTCAACTAGGAGGGGGAGAGGGACGAAAGCTCAAGCTAAGAGGAGTAGTTTGAGACTTAGATAGATTGCTCAATTTTGATGAAGAAAGTTCATCAACTAAGGGGTATTTATAGGTCAAGTGAAGGCCAACCAATGGCCAAGATGGTGCCAAGTGCAAGGCAAGTGTAAGGCCAAGATTAAGCCATGTGCAACCTTATCCATCTACACAAAATATCCTACCTAACCCTTGACCACAAATTCAACACCAAAAACGCAAGCTTAGCCCATTTGCCGTCCAACCTCTTCCAATGTGAGGTGACACATGTCACCCTCCCGTTGGTCCAAAATGTTACGCCTCTCTAAAAATCCGCAAAATTATAAATGACATAGCCGGAATTTTCCCTACGAAAGTCGTGGAAACGTTTCAAAAAACGACTCTAACCGGGTGTTGTGTACAAATTTCGAATCTTGCCTATCTTAAGGCTCAAATTTTATACGACGCCCCACGCATACTGCGAAATACGGTATAACAAAGAGCCCATGCTACTTGCGTAACATTCAACCAATAAAGGTTATCACCATCAGTATATACATCCATGTAAGTACAATTTAACTTCTACTTAAATTCTTCTGAAGTGATTTCAGCTCAAGTCTTTTCTGTAATATCCTTCTATTACAGTTCAAATCTCTACTATGAATCTTATATTCATTTCTATACTACTACAGTATGTAATTTCCAATTACACTAGAAGGATGAGTATTTACCTCGATGAGCCCAAAATTATCCAAGTAAAAGTCGCTCCCTGAGCAACGTTTAGCTCCTACTCCGAGTGCTCAATCCGCTCCAAACAACCCTTAGAAGTTCTACGCAACTTCTACTAAACACTTCAACCGACTATGAAGGTTTTCCTTAGGGTTTCGTTTAGTGGCTAAAGGAAGTATACTAGTATTTTCTGGGCTTTTGTATAAGTGTAACCTTGGGAATACTACAAGGTATTTGGGCCAAGGTACTTGGGCATTACAACAATACTAGGAGAGTATTTCTATACCACAACAAGGGTATTATACGAAACAATTAGGCTAGGGGTACCTCGGCTAGGGCACCACAAAGGGGAGAGGGGGAGGCTCTCGGCCAAGGGCCTTTCAAAGGGGCGGCTTTGGACGAAAGCAAACAAGAGGGAGGGAGTATTTGAGACTTAGAAAGATTGCTCAAGTTTTTGGATGAAGAAAGTCTTCAACAAGGGGGGTATTTATAGGTCTAGCAATGGCCAACCAATGGCCTAGATGAAGACAAGTGTGGTGCAAGTGTAGGGCTAGATTTTAACCATGTGGACCTTATCCATCTACCACACAACTTGCACCAAAATATCCTACCAACTAAAGTAGCCCAAATCGTCCAAATGCCGTCCAACCTTCTTCCAATGTGAGGGTGACACTTGTCACCCTCCCGTTGGTCCAAAATGTTTCGTCTCTCGGAAAAATCCGCAAAAATTTGAAATGACATAGCCGGAATTTTCCCTTCGCAAGTTTAGTAAAACGTTTCGTCGAAAAACGACTCCTTTCGGCACTTGTGTACAAATTTCGAACCTAGCCAAACCTTAAGGCTTAAATTTAAAAACGTACGCCCTCACGTACATACCCGGGAAAAATACGGGGTATAACACATACCCGTGGGCCACCCATCATGTCAGTATGTCCAAAAGGGAATAACAAGATAACCATCAGAATGGAAGCATACTCGTGGGCCACCCATCGTGTCAGTATGTCCAAGCCGATAACAAGAAAACTCTCCTAATGAAAGCATACCCGTGGGACACCCATCTTGTCAGTATGTCCAAAAGGATCGATTAGTGGAAGCATACCCGTGGGCCACCCATCGTGTCAGTATGTCCATCAATCAACCAGATAGCCGACCCTCCAACGAGAGACGCGGTAGCACAGAAATACAACATTTGCACAACAAAGGCTATCACCACAAGCATAGGCAAGTTCAACATACTCATGGACTTATATTTTATTACAACCAATCAGGGTTTTAACCCCCAAAGTACTACACACATTAACTCTTTAAAAGCTCCGTTTCTTTCACAAAAGTCACACAAATACCCGTAGTATAAAAATAGAGTGACTATCTTTTTAAGTGAACCAAAACACTTCCCTTTGTAAAATCAAGTAACAACATTATTTTCCAAACGTTCAAGTTTGCCTAATTTCAAATGCTTAAGTTTCTCATTTTCGAAAGGTTTCATGGTTCATAGTTTTAATCACTTAATAATAATTCTCCTTTAAAACAATTTGAGAAACATATGCCTTATGTGTGAGTAGGTTATTCTTGTTTATAACAATTTTATTAAAACAGCCATGATCTATGAAATGTAATATCATTTTGTCTCATCTTAGCTTCTATGCAGATGGAGGTTTCTACTGGTTTTAATAATACTTAATTATTCAATACATTTCCCTTTATTAGCGCTGCAGTGGTTTGTTCGATACTTATTCTGATTTCTGAGATCAGTAAAACATTATTCTTTTAAAAACCAAGTACTCATTACTCACGAATGAGGTTTCACATTTTAACAGACTTTAAAATCAATTAAGTCAACCGTTCCTTTTTATCTCTCTTAAGTCGTTATACCTAACTTCCCATAAAGCTAGTATAACATAAGCTTTCAAAATCAAGTATTACTCTTCTTCCAAAACGGCTCTTAATTCTTTTGAAATACTTCAAGATTCTTATTATTCAGGCTTAAGTCAAAAGACATTGCCGTAAAACTATATTCAGTTAACACACGTACATCTACCGTACTATATATATATTCTTTTAAAATACTCCAAGATTCTTATTATTCAGGCTTAAGTCAAAAGACATTGCCGTAACACTACATTCAGTTAACACACGTACGTCTACCGTACTATATATATATTCTTTTAAAATACTTCATGCTCAAGAGGATAGGAAGAATCACATACCTTGCGACGATTATCGACTATTAGCAAATAGCTCCAAAGTACTGTAATCCTGCTAGCCTTTTTCACTTCTTCGAGTAGAATATGCTACTCGCAGTACTTCACCCTATAATGGTCATACAAGTCTATCAACGTCTAGACTACTCTGTAAAATAATTCTAGATACAGATTCCTTTATTCTACGGAAAATTGGGCAGTACTTCCCTACCCGCCAACTACATAAGTTCATCAGACATACAAATTCTATGTAAGCACATTCACTTTCTTCTTTAATATCCTTCTATGTATCTTATATTCATTTCTATACTACTACAGTATGTAATTTCCAATTACAATAGAAGGACAGTAGTATTTACCTCGATAAGCCCAAAATTATCCAAGTTTAATGTCTATCCTCTGCAAGGTTTAGCTCCTAATTGCACGCTCCGATAGCTCCAAGAAACCCTTAGAAGTTCTAACAACTTCTACTCAAATACTAAAAGGGATTTGGGCTAGGGTATTTTGGAATAGTAACTATACTTAGAAGACAAATTTCTACCATGGGGTACTCTACTGGCCACTAGGCTAGAGGGGAGTGGTGCTCTGGCCAGAGCTTCTCAAGAGGGGGAAGGGATTTTAAGACTTAGAAATGTCTAAGTGTGGATGAAGAAGTTCATCAACTAAGGGTATTTATAGGCCAACCAATGGCCAAGATTTAGACAAGTGGTAGGCAAGTGTAGGGTGGGATTTGGACATGTGTTGTGGGTCCCACTTGCTCATCTACCACACAAATATCTCACAAATATCCTACCTAACCTTGACCAATGTTTTAGGCAACAAAAGGCCAAAAACGTGTGCCCAATTCCGCCACTGAGGTGACACATGTCGCCTCTCGTGGTCCAAAATATTTCGCCTCTCGGAAAAATCCGCAAAAATAATAAATGACATAGCCGTATTTTTCCCTTCGCAGTTTGGAAAACGCTTTGCGTAAAACGATTCTTTTCGTGTGTTGTGCACAAAATTTTCGGTCCTTGCCTAACTTAAGGCTTAAACTTTTATACGTACGCCCTCACGTACATACTCTGGAAAATTACGGCTATGTCATTTCTAATTTTTGCGGATTTTTCCGAGAGATGAAATATTTTGGACCAACGGGAGGGTGACATGTGTCACCCTCACATTGGACGTTGTGATGGCGGCTAGTGGACGAATTGGGGTCTTGGGTTAGGTAGGATATTTGTGATAGTTGGTGTGGTAGATGGATAAGGTACACATGGGTAAATCCTCACCCTACACTTGCCTACCACTTGGCTTGATCTTGGCCCTTGGTTGTCCTATAAATACCCCCCCTTAGTTGATGAACTTCTTCATCCTAAAATAGTTTCTAAGTCTTGAAAGTTCTCTACCCCTTAGTGTAGTGGTTCGTCCAAGCCTCCCCCTTTGAGAATGCCCTTGGCCGGTGGTACACCCCTCCTAGTGGCCTTGGCCGAGGGTACACCCCTTGCCTAGTTGTTCTCGCAAAATACTACCCCCCCTCTTGGTAGAAATACTCTCCAAGTATTGTTACTATACCAAAATACCTTAGCCTAATACCTTGTAGTATTCCAAGGTTACCCCTATACTAAAAGCCCAGAAATACCATTATACCTCCTTCACTACTAAACGAAACCCTAAGGAAAATCTTCACGCTTGGTTGATGTATTAGGAAGAAGTTTCAGAGAACTTCTAAGGGTTGTTTGGAGCGGTGGAGCACCCGAGTAGAGCTAAACGTTGCTCGGGATCGACATTAAACTTGGATAATTTTGGGTTTACCGAGGTAAATAATCCTATCCTTCTATTGTAATTGGAAATTACATACTGTAGTTGTATAGAAATGAATATAAGATTCATAGAAGAGAATTGAACTGTAATAGAAGGATATTACGTAATAGACTTGAATCGAATCACATCGTAAGAATATTCTACAAGAGTAGTCTAGGCATTGATAGACTTGTATAACCCTTATAGGTTGATTGATGCGAGTAATGTACTACTTGAAAGGTGGACGAGGCTAGCCGTTATAGCCGTGAGCGTTTTGCTAATAGTCGATAATCGTCGCGAGGTATGTGATCATTCCTATCCTCTTGAGCATGATATTTTAAAAGAATATATATATAGTACGGTAGACGTACGTGTGTTAACTGAACGTAGTTATACGGCAATGTCTTTTGACTTAAGCCTGAATAATAAGAATCTTGAAGTATTTCAAAAGAATTAAGAAACCTTTTTGAAAGAAGAGTAATACTTGGTTTTAAAAGCTAAGAGTTATACTAGCTTTATGGGAAGTTAGGTATAACGACTTAAGAGAGATAAAAAGAATGGTTTATTAATTTTAGAAGTTAAGAGACTTGATCTTAAAAGATAAGAGACTTGACTTAAGTAATTTAATATGAGTTTTTGTGTGAAACCTCATTCGTGAGTAATGAGTACTTGGTTTGTAAAAGGAATAATGTTTTCTTGATTTAAATGAGAATAAGTATCGAACAAACCACGAAATACTAATAAAGGAAATGTATTGACTAATAAAGTATTATTAAAACCAAGAGAAACCTCCATCCTGCATAGAAGCTAAGATGAGACAAATGATATTACATTTCCTAGATCATGGTCGCTTAAATAAGATTGATTATGAACAAGAATAACCTACTCACATATAAGGCATATGTATCTCAAATTGTTTTAAAGGAGAATTATATCATTAAGTGATTAAAACTATGAACTACGAAACCTTTCAAAATGAGAAACTCGAGCATTTGAAATTAGGCAAACTTGAACGCTTGGAAAATAATGTTGTTACTTGATTTACAAAGGAAGTGTTTTGGTTTACTTAAAAGGATAGTCACTCTATTTTTATACTACGTATTGTGTGACTTTTGTGAAAGAAACGGATCTTTTAAAAGAGTTAATGTATGAAGTACTTTGGGGATAAAACCCAAATTGTTAACATAAAGTAGAAAGTACCTTGTGTGAATAACTTGATTGTGTTGGTTTGTGATAGCCTTGTAATACTTTCTTGTTGATTTGATAAGTAAACATGTTAGGATGCTACGTGTGTTAGTATCCGTGATGTTTGTGTAAAGGGGTTCCCTTTGTTGTGCTTATGTTGTTTAACGATAAGTTGTTATGTTATTATATCACATACCCTCGACTTGTTATACCGAGGGCTTGCCACCCTTGATGCGGTCTATATGGCCTATGCGTCTATGTGACTATGCGAGCAGCGGTATGCTCCGTGATTGATCATTCCGGTGTATATCCCGACGCGGGGATGCCCTATGCGGTCCGTGTGACTACGCGGTCTATTGAGACTATGCGATCCGCGAGTCCGCGAGGGTACCGGGGTTAGCTACCCCCGATGCGAGGAATACCTCACGCGGGTCTGTGTGTGACCTATGCGGACTGCGGGAGTCCATGATTAGGCACGCATAATGATACTATGGGCGCTTGGCCTTGCTTCGATCATTCGCGGCCTAGAAAAGACCTGTTACAGTTTATCTACCTTGCTCTTGTTCATGTTGTGGCACTATGTGCAGTTGAACTGTTGTATTTGCAAATGGTTTTAAATACTTTGATTTTACTTCAAGACGTTACGCTTTCACATACTTGGTACCGCCAGATCGACCTTCTGAGGGTGCGTTCATGCCGCAGTAGAGGTACACCGCCGTTGATCCTCGCTCTAGGGTCACAGTCATTTGGAAGCTCCGCTTTTCTGAGGCTTATCACGTATAGTCCCCGCCGTTGTAGGTACTTACATTCAGGGGTATGGCGGGGCCCTGTCCCGCCATTATTGTCATATCATTTTTCGAGGTCTGTAACACTGTTGTGGGCAGAGTTGTAAAAAGGGATGTAACTGTTCTAGTTGTTATATATATTTATGCCGAAAGGCAAGTTTTCTTAGATGATCTGTTTCATATTTCATATTATGTCATGTCTTGTTTTATATTCCACGACACTCGATGTATGTCTACTGGGTGCCCGGTAAGGCACCGCCACGCCCGGTTCAGTCGTGACAAAAGTGGTATCGAGCGCTTAATCCTCGGAAAGTGTCTACAAACCGTATCTAGTAGAGTCTTGATTATCGGTGTTGTGCACCACACCAATAATCGTGAGGCTATAGGATATTTAGGATTGGTTTCCATTCTTCTCACTCCGAGATCGTGCCTTAGAGTCGTGTTATAAGTTGGACCTCTAACGTATTTCTTTCCTTACCGCTATGCCTCCGCGTAAGGCAACCCGCCCGAAGGGTAAGGCAATGAGGAGTCGCGAGTAAAGTACAGAGGGTTACGAGGGCACAGCCCAACCATCACCCGGTGGTGCTTCATTCGGGAGTTCACGACGCCACCCAAGCAGAAGTTTAGCACGGGCAGAGCTTCCATCTGCGCCATGATGATGAGCCTTCGCCCACGACCGAACAAAGAATATGGATTAAAAGGAATGGACTCACATTAGCTAGGATTTTAGCAACCAGAGAATATAGAGTGCACCGATATATCACGGGTCTTGATGACTATCTAAAGAAAGGATGTGCAAGAGTAGCTCTTCAGTCAGGCTTGAGCATGGCCTGTGTACGGGCTTATGCGCAGCAGGCCGAGAAACGTAGGGATCAACGGGTTAACCAAAATCAGCAGAAGAGGGCCAGATCGGCAGGGTCCTTTGGTAACTTTCGAGGCGAATCGCCTCAGCAGCAGACTGGATATGCGCCTCCGCCAGAACAGAGTGGTCCTCCACAGGGTTCAGGACGTTCAGAGTATGCCGGAGTTGGTCGAGCTCCGTGGCTTCGGTTTACGATACACGGGGTTTTCCCAATGTTCGCAGCGCGCACGCCACCGGAATGTCGCTTTTTTGGAGCTTGTTATACTTACGCCAGCAGGCCATTTTTCGAGGAATTGTCCGACTAGAGGGCGCGATGTAGAGACTCACCTTCAGATCGGTGGCTAGTTAATCGTATTCCCTATCGCCACTCACGGTGATCGTTAGAACGACAAAGGGGAAGTGAAGCGGTAGATACATGTATATCCTTGAACCCTCTAGAGATTGTAGGTATGATAAGATAAGCATATCTTAAGTGTTATGTTCAGATAACATAAGTGTTAATTGTGATTAGAAATCATGGTTAGTTAACCGGGTAAGATTGGGGCAGAAAGTGAGCCTTAGAGTTTTATACGTAGGGACCTTAGAGGTAAGGCCATCTCGAGTAAAAGATGTATTTTTTTTATGTGTTTGGCCCTTATCGGAGTGCATAGTGCACGTGAGATATAGTTTTATAATAAGTCCCTGAGTAGTGTGGAATGAAAGAGGGTAGTTGAACTAAGAAGACCACTAGGTTTTCGTGACTTGATTAGTGAGATCGTTAGGATCGGAACAAGAGTTTTGCGCGAGCAATGGCTCGGTTGAGGACCAATCGCGGGTCAACCCGCGACTGCTTTTGTGGTGGGATCAGCCGTGGTCCCGCCGGTGGTAGGGTCACGAGGGTGTTAGGCCCAAGTTTAGTAAACCAACGCATTTGAGTTCGTGGATGCGTTCGACCAAAGAGTCGGCCGATGAGGTCAGCCCATCTTGTCCTTCTCAGCAGATCGCTTACTCGGGCGAGAGTTATGCGAGATGTTATTTATCGTGAAGGTTGTAAGGCTGCACGAGGTGCCTACTTTCACCTTATGATGCATGAAGCCTGTGGTGTGGCTATTTCGTTTTCCGGATGTTTTACCAGGCAGGGTTGAGGAACTCAGGTGAGTCTCAGTATCGCATTCGCCCTCGGGCCAGTGTTTGGATTTCAGGGGTAGCTGTAAGAATTGTTGCCTCCGGTTAAAGGAGTGTTTTTATAACCACCCTTTCAAGATTCGATATCGCCCACGAAGCCTCGTAGGCGGTAGTGTAAGTCACGGCCGATTGGTTCGATGTTGGCAAAGTTCAGATAGCTGGTTCATACTTGTTTCGGCAGGATGTGGATAGGGTGAAGCCTATCCAGGAGAGGTTATCGGCAGCTCAGAGTCAACGGAAGTCGTGCGGATAATCGGCGACGACGCTTGGCGTTCAGGTGGACGGTGGGTCTTCTTGAAGGTACCACCCCGGAAAGGGTGTGACGAGTTTGGGAAACAGAGGAAACTTAGCCCGAGTTACTTTGGGCCTTTCAGATCATGTGAAGAGTAGGCCAGGTTGCCTATATGTTAGCTTTTGCCGTCCGACTTAGGAGGCAGTATGTCCGGTCCTTCATGTTGTTAGGTTCAGAAAAGTATCGGAGATCCATCCAGAGTATTCCCAGTTAATGATGATCAAGTTGGAGGTAGTAACCCAGAGATTTTTGAAATTGATGCAGTAACAGAAATGTTGGAGGTAGTAACCCAGAGATTTTTGAAATTGATGCAGTAACATAAATGTTGTAAGTTATGGGAAAGAGTTCGAGTGTACGAGAAGGGTACGACGAGTAAGGGAAGAAGCGAGCATGTGTTAAGAACATAGAAGTGATCATTTCGTTTGTAAAGTGAAGGTGCGAAGGGAGTATCTTTTAGCCCTTGGGTGGGAGTTTTTGTGATGTTAGAGGTGAATCCTCGTGGACTTGGATGTAAGTATTTGCGCATGTTGTATTATGGCCAGGTGTGGCATGATTGTTTTCGTAAATATAGCAGTGAAGACTATTCTGGCGCATGTTTGTTTTGAGACTTAGAAGGAACATTCGGGATGCCTCCGCGCAAGGCAACACGGGCCCAGAAGGGCAAGGCAGAGGAGCCGCGAGTATAGCGGGCGCTCTACAGAGACCACAAGACTGAGCCTCCATCCCACACCGGGAAGTGATGATGAGTTACAACGAGGGCCCGATTAATGGCCGTGGTCAGGCGACTTGAGGATAGGCCGACGCAGCAGCCCAGAAGCACTGGTTCACCCCGCATCGAGATAGTTTGAGGCTACGGATTTTCTGAGATGTAACCCGCCAGAGTTTTATGGGTCGAGGCTTGAGGATGATCCGCAGGAGTTCATCCGGCAGTTACAGCGGATCATGAGAGTGATCAAGGCATCGGAGACCGAGTCGGTGGTCCTAGGTTCGCATCGGCCGCGTGATACCGCAATGATCGTTTGATTCGCGAGCTGTCCCGGGAGAGAATGCACTTCCTATATGGGACGAGTTCTCGAGGCATTTCTTGCACATTTCTTGCCTCCCCGGATGAGAGGGCTCGCCGGCGATTTTTGGTGTTATGCGCGAACGCGACGGTTCGGGAGTACAATGTGGAGTTTGACTCATTGGCCCGGTACGTCCCCGCGTTAGTAGCTAGTATGGAGGATCGAGTGAACCGATATGTTACAGGGCTCGATGATTACCTAGCAGAGAGTTGTTCGGGTGTAGCTCTTCAGCCGGGCATGGACATTGCCCGCATGCAGGCTTATGCACTTGGATGTGAGGAGCGGAGGAATCGACGGAATGACCGAGATCAGTAGAAGAGGGCCAGAACAGCAGGGTCCTTTGGTGACTTTCGAGGCGGACCGCCTCAGCAACAGACTAGTTATGTACCTCCGCCAAGATGAGTGGTCCTCCACGACGCCCGGGACCTTCGGGATATTCAGGAGCAGGTCAGGGCTCCCAGGGTTCAGATTTTCAGGGGAGTAGGAGTGCTCGCCGGATGAGGCCACCCGTATCTCAGTGTGACCATTGTGGTAAAGCCCATAGATGGGAATGTCATACTGGTTTGGGAGATTGCGATACTTGCGGCCGGCAGGGCCATTTGACGAGAGACTGTCCGACTAGGGGTAGCACTGGTGGGATAGCACAGACTACTAGAGCAGTTGCGGGTTCTTCACCTTCCATAGCTAGGCAGGATGTTCATACACCGGCGGGCCACGGTAGAGGTCGCGGTGGAAGTTCCCAGTTTTAGCGGTCCTCTGAACCGCCTATTTTTCAGGTATATCCTTAACCCTCTAGAGATTTGTATGTATTGATGTTTTGATGATGTGTTTAGTGTTATGTTCGGATAGCTTTGTGTTAAAATGTGACTTAGAAGCCTGGGGGTGAGAAAATAATGAACATTAGAATATTACAGTTGAGACCTTAGATGTAAGGCCGTCTTGAGTACAAGATTTTGCGGGTAATCTTTGTCAGAATGTATAAGTTTACGTGGAGTAATTTTGGGAAAATTCCTTGGGTGATGCAAAATGGAAGTGGTAGCTTTCATGACCTGTATAGGTAATATTGTTCCGGATCGGGGAACAAGGGCTTGATGCGTTAAGTGGGTCGGGTTGGGGCCATGTTGCGGGCCAACCCGCGGCCTGTTTCGAGGTGGGGTCAGCTCTGGGTGGTCCCGCCAGGTGGTAGGGTCACGAGGGTGCTAGGCCCAGGTTTAGATGACCATCGTATGAGTTCGTGGATGTGTTCGACCAGAAGCGGATCGTGAAGGCCGGGAATAGCCTTAAGGGAGATTGAGGCTAGTAAGATGACCAAGTTTGGAGGTGGTGACTCCAAAGTTTTGGGAACTGAAGCGATGATCAAGTGTGGTGCGATACTAGAAGAGTTCAAGTGTTCGAGAAGGGCACGACGAGTAAGGAGGAAGAGAACGCGGTGTTATTTCGTACAGCGTGGCGTTGGCAACATGTTAGAAGAACTTCATCGTTATCCGTCTTGAGAAGGAACATTCGGGACGAATGTTTCTAAGGAGGGGAGAATGTTATACCCCGTATTTCTAGAGTATGTACGTAAGGACGTACGTAGAGAAGTTTGAGCCTTAAAGTAGGCAAAGTGGCGAATTTGTACACAAGTGCCGAAAAGAATCGTTTTTCGACGAAACGTTTTACTAGACTTGCGAAGGGAAAATTCCGGCTATGTCATTTCTAATTTTTGCGGATTTTTCCGAGAGACGAAACATTTTGGACCAACGGGAGGGTGACATGTGTCACCCTCACATTGGAAGGAAGTGGGCGGCAATGGACGAAAATGGGTGACTTTAGTTGGTAGGATATTTTGTGCAAGTTGGTGTGGTAGATGGATAAGGTACACATGGTTAAATCCTAGCCCTACACTTGCATGGCACTTGGCTTGATCTTGGCCATTGGTTGGCCATTGCTTGACCTATAAATACCCCTCTAAGTTGAATACTTTCTTCATCCAAACTTGAGCAATCTTTCTAAGTCTCAAATACTCCCTCCCTCTTGTTTGCTTTCGTCCAAAGCCCCCTCCCCCTTTGAGAAAGGCCCTTGGCCGAGAGCCTCCCCCTCCCCTTTTGTAGTGTTTAGCCGAGGGGTACCCCCCCTAGCCTAGTTGATTTCGTATAATACCCCCCCTTTTTGTGGTATAGAAATACTCTCCTAGTATTGTTATAATGCCAAAATACTCTATCCCAAAACCTTTGTAGTATTTCCAAGTACCCTCTATACGAAAAGCCCGGAAAATACTATTATACTTTCCTTTAGCCACTAAACGAAACCCTAAGGAAAACCTTCATAGTCAGTTGAAGGGTTAGATAGAAGTTGCGTAGAACTTCTAAGGGTTGTTTGGAGCGGATTGGAGCACTCGGAGTAGGAGCTTAACGTTGCTCAGGAGCGACATTAAACTTGGATAATTTTGGGCTCATCGAGGTAAATACTACTGTCCTTCTATTGTAATTGGAAATTACATACTGTAGTAGTATTGAAATGAATATAAGATTCATAGAAGAGAATTGAACTGTAATGGAAGGATATTACAGAAAAGACTTGAACTGAAATCACATCAGAAAAATATTAGAGTAGAAGATTAAATCAGATTTACATAGATCGTATTTACTGAGATGATAACCTTTATTGGTTGAATGTTCTGCAAGTAGCATGTGCTACTTAGAAGGTGGACAAGGCTAGCCGGCTTATAGCCGTGGAGCGTTTTGCTTATAGTCGATAATCGTCGCGAGGTATGTGATTCTTCCTATACTTTTGAGCATGAAGTATTTTAAAGGAATATATATATGGTACGGTAGACGTACGTGTGGCAATGTCTTTTGACTTAAGCCTGAATAATAAGAATCTTGAACTATTTTAAAAGTATATATATAGTACGGTAGACGTACGTGTGTTAACTGAACGTAGTTGTACGACAATGTCTTTTGACTTAAGCCTGAATAATAAGAAACTTGAAGTGTTTTAAAAGAGTTAGGAAACCCTTTTGAAAGAAGAGTAATACTTGGTTTTGAAAACATAAGAGTTATACTAGCTTTATGGGAAGTTAGGTATAACGTCTTAAGAATGGTAAAGAGAATTGGTTTACTGATTTTTAGAAGTTAAGAGACTTGATCTTAAAAGATAAGAGACTTGACTTGAATGAATTAATATGAATTTTGTGTGAAACCTCATTCGTGAGTAATGAGTACTTGGTTTTTAAAAGGAGAAACGTTTTACTGATTTCGGAAATCAGAATGAGTATCGACAAACCACTGCAGCGTTAATAAAGGAAAATGTGTTGAATAATGAAGTATTATTAAAACCAGTAGAAACCTCCATCTGCATAGAAGCTAAGATGAGACAAAATGATATTACTTTTCCTAGATCATGGCTGCTTAATAAGATTGATTATGAATAAGAACAACCTACACTCATATAAGACATATGTTACTCAATTGTTTTAAAAGAGATTATGACTATGAAACTTTTCTAAACTAAAGAGACTTGAGTAATTGAAATTAGGCAAACTGGAACTTTAGGGAAAAGAATGTTGTTGAAAAGGAAAGTGTTTTGGTTTACCTAAAAATATGAGTCACTCTATTTTATACTACGGGTATCGGGTGACTTTTATAAAAGGAATGGATCTCTTTAAAGGGAATTTAACGTACGTAGTACTTTAGGGTTAACACCCAGATTTTGACCTAAAATGAAAGTACCTTGAGTTGTGTATAACTTGCCTATGCTTGTTGTTGTGTAACTTGCCTATGCTTGTTGTTGTGTAACTTACCTATGTTTGGTGTTGTGTAACTTGCCTATGCTTATGGTGATAGTCTTTGTTGTGCAAGAATTGTGTTTCTATACTACCGCGTCTCTCGATGGAGGGCCGGTTGACTTGTTGAGAACTTACTTGGACGCATCTGGCGATGACGAGATTCCACCGTATGCTTCCAAAGAGCATTGTTACATGGGCATGTCCACACCGCTGATGGATTCGTAGACATGTGACCATTATTGTTATGGCGAAGATCGTGACTTACGGTTGTGATCGTGCGTATCCTCGCTTACTTGCCCCGCCGCCCACGTGGACGCAGTGGATCTGGTATAGGTTATTGACTTGCCACGCGTCGCCTTCGCGCGAAGTATCGTGACTTACGGTTGTGATCGGTGCGGCCGATTCACTTGCCCCCGCCGCCTACGTGGCGCAGATGGATCCGTGGAGGCTGGTGTACTTGCCACGCGCCGCCTTCGCGAGTCGGTGTTTGGATGGAGCCGTGACTTACGGTTGTGATCTGCGCGTGGCGATTCACTTGCCCCGTTAGCTACGCGCGAGGAGAGCCGGTGGAGGCTATTGCACTTGCCACGTGTCGCCTTCATGATATGGTTGTGCGATTATTGTACGGTCGGATCCGTAGTCATACTTGCCCCGCATGCTTTATTGACACAGTGGGACACGGTGTTCATGTATACTCCTTGGTGTTGTTATATCATGATCACGGCAGCTGAGGAAAGGAATTCCACGCACGAGTGATGATTTGGAGGCGTGAGTCCCCGACTTGATATGACCGTTTATATGTCAGGTATCTATAGTTTGGTTATCATACATGTCTCCGCTTTATATAGACTATGATGATTTCATTTACGATTTTCTGCTTCACATACTTGGTACCTGTTGTACTGACCTCCTTCGGGGGGCTGCGTTCATGCCGCAGGTAGAGGTACATCGGCTGTCGATCCCCGCTTTTAGGATCACCTTTCAGCGTCTTGGGAAGCTCCGTTCCTTCAGAGGCTTATCTTTGGTATGTTACCCTGATGTCTGTAGGTTCTTGTACATTCAGGGGTATGGCGGGGCCCTGTCCCATCATAGTTGTTGTATAAATCTTAGAGGTCCAGAGTAATCACAAGCGTGGTTGTAAGGATTGTAACTGTTCAAATGTCTATACATATATATATGTTGAAAGGCAACCGTTTTGGTTGGCCTATTTTCTTTATCTTGATCCATGTATATTTAAATGTTTAAGTTTTTATTTTCCGCTGGTTTTTCTCTGATGTTGTATCACTAGGGTGCCCGGGGTAAGGCACCAGTCACGGGCCCCGGAACGGGTCGTGACAATACCCGTAGTATAAAAATAGAGTGACTTATGTTCTTAAGTAAATTAAAATACTTCTTTTTGTAAAAAAAATCAAGTAACAATATTCTTTTCCAAACGTTCAAGTTTGCCTAATTTCAAATACTCAAGTTTCTCATTTTTGAAAGGTTTCATAGTTCATAGTTTTAATCACTTAATGATATAATTCTCCTTTAAAACAATTTGAGAAACATATGCCTTATATGTGAGTAGGTTATTCTTGTTTATAACAATCTTGTTACAGCAGCCATGATCTAAGAAATGTAATATCATTTTGTCTCATCTTAGCTTCTATGCAGATGGAGGTTTCTACTGGTTTTAATAATACTTTATTAGTCAATACATTTCCCTTTATTAGCGCTGTTGTGGTCTGTTCGATACTTATTCTGATTTCTGAAGTCAGTAAAACATTATTCCTTTTAAAAACGAAGTACTCATTACTCACGAATGAGGTTTCACACTTTTTAACAAAATTCAGATTAATTCAATTAAGTCAAGTCTCTTATCTTTTATGATCAAGTCTCTTAACTTCTTAAATCAATAAATCATTCTTTTTATCTCTCTTAAGCCGTTATACCTAACTTCCCATAAAGCTAGTATAACTCTTAAGCTTTTAAAACCAAGTATTACTCTTCTGTTAAAAAATGATTCAGTATTCTTTTGAAATACTTCAAGATTATTCAGGCTTAAGTCAAAAGACATTGCCGTAATTATTATTCAGTTAACACACGTACGTCTACCGTACTATATATATATTTTAAAATATCATGCTCAAGAGTATAGGAAGAATCACATACCTCGCGACGATTATCGACAATTAGCAAATAGCTCCACGGCTATAACCCGGCTAGCCTTGTCCACCTTTAAGTAGTACATGCTACTCGCAGAACATTCAACCTATAAAGGTTATACAAGTCTATCAAAGTCTAGACTACTCGGTAGAATAAATCTAGATACAAGATTCTACGGAAACTTGGGCAGCACTTCCTTACCCGTCAAACTTCACAAGTCTCATCAGAATACAAATCCTATGTAAGTACAGTTCAATTTTCTTCTTATATACCTTCCTTGTATATAACTTATACTTTAATTCTTATACTTCAACAGTATGTAAACTCTAATTACAATAGGGGGACAAGATATTTACCTCGATAAGCCCATAATTATCCAAGTTTAAATGTCGATCCTGAGCAATGTTTAGCTCCTACTCTGGGCGCTCCAACCCGCTCCAAACAACCCTTAGAAGTTCTATGCAACTTCTTCTTAATACTTCAACCGGCTATGAAGATTTTCCTTAGGGTTTCGGTTTGAGACTAAAAGGACAAAAGGTAGTATTTTCGGGCTCTACGTATAGAGGTAACTTTTGGAATACTACAAGGTATAAGGCTAAGGTATTTGGGTATAGTAACAATACTTGGAGAGTATTTCTACCAAGAGGGTACCTCTACCACACCACTAGGAGGAGGAGGGTGTACCTCGGCCAAGGCCTCTAGGAGGGTGTACCCTGCCAAGGCCTCACGGGGAGGGGGGAGGAGACTCTTTGGACGAGAGCTCTTCAAGAGGGGGGGGAGAGGATTTCAAGACTTAGAACAATTTGGGATGAAGAAGTCTTCAAGTTGGGGGGGGGGGTATTTATAGGGAAACCAATGGACAAGATCAAGCCATGTGGGGGGCAAGTGGAGGGCCAAGATCAAGCCAAGTGCACCCTAACCCTACTCCACAAAACAAGGCACAAAACTTCCGTACGTACGTCTTTACGTACATACTCTGGAAATACGGGGTATAACAGTATGTCTACTTGGGTGCCGGGTAGGCACGATCCACGCCCGGTTCGGTCGTGACATACTGGTATAACGCGATTCTGATCGTGGAGCGTTTTGCTAATTGTCGATAATCATCACGAGGTATGTGAACCTCTTCCTATCTTTTCTAGCATGATTGTTGTGAACTATGTAGTACGGTAGACGTACATGTGCTAAGTGAATTGGTTGGTTTAAAACATAAGGTGTTATAATAGCTTTATGGGAAGTTAGTTATAACGACTTTATGTAGGTAAAAGAATGGTTTATTGGTTTTTGAAAGTTAAGAGACTTGATCTTGAAAGATAAGAGACTTGACTTATAAACGACTTGATTTTGAATGTTAAGAGACTTGATCTTGAAAGATAAGAGACTTGACTTATAACGACTTGTTTTCGGAAAAAGAGAAGTAACTTGATTTTAAGTATAGGTTACTTGTTTTGAAAAGAGTAAGTTATTTGGGTTTTAAAAGAATACTTGTTGTTTTTTTAAAAGAAAGGAGACTTGTGGAATTGAAGAGTTTTTGGTTTAGAACATAAAGTGTTATAACAACTTTATGGGAAGTTAGTTATAACGACTTTTTGAAAACAAAGGAATGGTTTTATCATTGGTTTTAAAATGGTAACTTGACTTTAAAGGAGAAGTGTTTTGGTCTAAAAAGAAGGCATGGTATTGTCTTAATTTGGTTTAAAAATGAAGGTATGGAAGTTGTTTTGGTTTAATTAAAATGTTAGTCACTTTATTTTTATACTACGGGTATCGGGTGACTTTTGTAAAAGAAATGGATCTTCTATAAAGAATTTAACGTACCTAGTACTTTGGGGATTAAAACCTGGACTTTGTCATAAAATGAAAGTACCTTGAGTTGTGTGTAACATGCCTATGTTTGCGTGTGATAGCCTTGTTGTGCAAGTGTTGTATTCTTATGTTACCGCGTCTCTCGATGGAGGGTCGGTCGTGTTATTCTTGATCATTTTGGACATCTCGACACGACGAGCGCCCACGTATGCTTCCACTATGATAGTCCACGGGTATCGACTCGATGGATGGTCCACGTATGCGCCATGATGAGGGTTCGCTTCCCGCTGATAGTGTTATTCCATGGACTAGCTCTCCATGAGGTTTTACTGATTCGGCCTTGGTATCCGTGGTTGGCTTTACTTGCCCCGCCTCGTGGCTGATTCGGCCTTGGTACTGGTAGTTAGCCTCGTGACTTGCCCCTGCTCGGTTTAGTGGCGAAGTCTCGTGACACGCCTTGGTACCGGTAGTTAGCCTTCAGATTGCCGGCCACCACGTGACACGCCTTGGTACCAGTAGTCGGCCAGACTTGCCCCGTGTCAGCTTCGTGGTTTGGTTGTATAGTATTGTTAGTACGGTTGTTATGACACAGGTGGGACCTAGTGTTCATGTGTACTTCTTGGTGTGATTATATCATAGACTGCCGGCAGTGAGGAAGGTATTCCACGGGCATGATTGATGTTGTGGGCGTGAGACCCATTGTTATATTTGAGTAATGACTTTGAGGGCGTGAGTCCCTGACTTGACATGACTGTTTATATATTGTGGACTGTAGTTTGGTTATCATACATGTCTCCTGCTTTATATAGACTATTATGATTTCATTTACAGTATTTTACAGTTTCACATACTTGGTACCTATTGTACTGACCTCCTTCGGGGGGCTGCGTTCATGCCGCAGGTAGAGGTACATCGGTTGTGGATCCGCGCTCTTAGGATCACAGTTCAGCATTTTGGGAAGCTCCGTTTCTCCGGAGGCTTATCTTTGGTATAGTCTCCTGTCAGTGTAGATACTTGTACATCTGTGGTATGGCGGCCCTGCCGCCATAGTTATGGTTACATTCTTAGAGGTCCGTAAGATCGCTCAAGTGTGGTTTGTAAAAGGATTTAACTGTTCAGGTTGATATATATATGTATATATTCAGGAAGGTGACCGTTTTGGTTAGCCTGTTTCATACTTTATCTCTTGTTTCATGTTTAAGTTTTTATTTCCGCTGATTTTCTCTGATGTTGTATCACTAGGGTGCCCGGTAGGCACGATCACGTGCCGGATCGGTCGTGACAAAAGTGGTATCGAGCGATTAGTCCTCGAAAAGTGTCTACTGCACCGTGTCTAGTAGTCTTGATTATCGTGTGTTGTGCACCACATCTATAATCGAGGTCGCAGGACATTTAGGATTGGTTTCCATTCTTCTCACTCGAGATCGTGCCTTAGAGTTGTGTTATAAGTTGGACTCCCTGACGTATTCGTTTGTACCGCTTATGCCTCCGCGAAGACAACCAGGCCCGATGGGCAAGGCGAGAGGAGCTACGAGTTGAACACGAGGGTCATGAGGCACAGCCCGGTCATTACCTGAGATAGTACTTCAGACGACGAGTTTTATGACGCCGCTAGCCCCAGCAGAGTTTAGAGCGACAGCAGTTTCTACGGAGGTCACGATACCTGAGCCTCCAGATCCATGGCCAGGAGCCGAGGATATGAGTTCAAGGAGATAGCCCAATTACTAGCTAGGCTGGTGGCTGGGAATGAGGACGGACGGGAGCCGGTGGTTCCGGCAGTACCAGTGGTTCACCCTAGATCCGATAGTCTGAGACTTCGGGATTTCTTGAGTTGCGCGCGAGTTCTATGGATGAGAGTCGTGATGATCCTCGTGGTGTCGTGCTAGTTTGGGAGATTATTATACCTATGGCCGCTGGCCATGTGATGGGAGGATGTCCTAGTAGGAAGGATACAGGTGAGGACTCACCTACCGGGTTAGTCTTGATTTAGTGGTTCGAGATGAAGGGTGTTAGCAGAGAGGCCACCCCACCTCGGTGCCGTTATGATAGGCGTCATGGTGAGGAGTGTCGCATCGCTCGATACCAGATGCTTACGGCCAACAGGGCCATTTGGTGAGAGTTTGTCCGACCAGAGGTAGCACAGATGTAGAGACTCAACCTTCGGGATCGATGACTGGTTCATCGCCTTATATAGCTAGGCGCCCTGCAGGGCAGGATTATGGTTAGAGCGACAAATGGAAAGTGAGGCAGTAGTTGCAGAGATATCTTTAGCCCTTAAGAGACTTGTTTATGTTGTTATGGTGGGTACATGTTAGGTGCTATGTACGGATAGCATTGTGGTAAGTGTGAATTAGAAAACATGGGCAGTTGAGAAAGAGTAAGTCTGGAGACGAGACGATTATGAGCCTTAGAATTTATAACAGTTAGGACCTTGGGTGCAAGGCCGTCTTAGGTAAAAGATTTTGTTTACGATTTGATCTTTGTCAGAGTACATTGTATACGTGGAGTATAATTGTGTGATAAGTCCCTGAGTGGTGTGAGTTATAAGAGGGTAGTTGAGCTAAGAAAACCACTAGGTTTTCGTGACTTGATTAGTAAGATTGTTCCGGATCGGGAACGAGAGAGTTTGGGCGATAGCGGGTCGGGTTGAGGCCAGATCGCGGGTCAACCCGCAGCCCGGAGTGAGGCGGTGTCTGTTCGAGGTGGTCCCGCTGTGTCATAGGGTCACGAGGGTGCTAGGCCCAAGTTTAGGTAACCATCGTATGAGTTCGTGGATGTGTTCGACCAGGATCGAATCGTGAAGGCGGGGAATGGCCCTGAGGGAATTTGAGGCTAGTAAGATGACCAAGTTTGGAGGTGGTACTCCAGGGTTGTGGAAATTGAAGCGGTAACTGAAGTGTGGAACGTGTACTATAGAGAGTTCGGGTGTACGAGAAGGGTACGACGAGTAAGAAGAGAAGCGAACATATGTTATGAGAACGGAAGTGATTATTCTTTTGTGAGGTGAAGATGCGAAGGGAGTATCCTTTAGACCTTGGGTGTGAGTTTTTTTTTTGTGATGTTAGAGGTGATTCCTCATTGGCTTGGGATTGTATGTTATACTATGACCATTGATGGCATGATTGGTTTCGTAAGTATAGGAGTGAAGACTATACCGGCGCATGTGTGTTTGGGGACTTAGAAGGAACATTCGGGACGAATGTTTCTAAGGGGGGAAGAATGTTATATCCCGTAGTTTCAGGGTATATATGTGAGAATGTACGTACGAGATTTCGACAGAAATTTTGGAAAGAAAGGAAGATGTGATTTTTCGACGGAAAAGTTTCCGGTTTTTGTGAAGAAAAAGTTTCGTTAATGGGAATTGGATTCCCAGATTTGGTATTTGGACTTCTTGGATTATTTTAGAATTTTGAGATTTTATTTTCGGAAATGGTCACGTGGGGCCCACGGGAGAAATTTACGGTTTTGTGGGGCCCGCTTTGTTTTTGAGATTTTCGATATTTTGGATATTTTCGGAAGAAGAAATATTTTGGACGAGTCGGGGGGAAACACGTGTCACCCCCATGTGTCACTTGGCCGAATTGGAGGGACAAGTGGCTAGCCACTTGTCCCCTTGCCCGAAATGGCCCAACAAGTGGCAAGCCACTTGTCTTGTGAAATCGTTGGCCATGTGGTGTGGTGGGACCCACACACACATGGCCCAATCTTGACCACCCACTTGACTTGATCTTGACCTTTGAATCCTCTATAAATACCCCCATATGTTGATGACAAAATTCATTCCACACTTGAGCTTTTTCAAGCAAAATACTCCCTCCCTTTTAGCCTTGTTTCGTCCCCCTCTCCCCACTTGTGTAGAAAATATTTCTTGTATTGTTGTATAATCCCAAATACCCTGGCCTAGTATCCCTAGTAGTATTCCAAAGTTGTTTTAATACTAGGAGCCCGGAAATACTATTTTTTCCAAGTCGCAAAAAGAAACCCTAGAAAATCTTCATAAGCTTGGTTGAAGTGTTAAGAGAAGTTGTTTAGAAACTTCTAAGGGTCGCTTGGAGCGGGTTGGAGCATAAGTAATTGGAGCTAAACGTTGCTCAGGATCGACTTATAAACTTGGATAATTTTGGGCTTGTCGAGGTAATGATCTATGTCCCCCTATTGTAATTGGATATTACATGTTGTATTAGTTATACTTGAGTATATTATATTGGAAGGATGATTATAAAGGATTGAACTGTATTTACATTGGATTTTATTTACAGTAGACTTGTGTAGTATTATTGTGAAGCAGATTTGAACACGTCCGGTTAGACGTGTATTTTCCCCTGAGAGTTGTTGGCCAGGCGCCTTGACAGGAGAGATTTATGTGATAATGGGGAGGTGCTGCCAAATTTTCTCAGAGATTAGGAATCTTTCATTTAGAATATTCTACGAGGAGATCTAGGTGTTGTTATGGGTTTGTGGCCTTTATAGTCAAAGATTCACGAGTAGCGTATTCTACTCAAGAGTGGAAACGCCAGCAGGTTACTGATCGTGGAGCATTTTGCTAATTGTCGATAATCGTCGCGAGGTATGTGAACCTCTTCCTATCTTTTCTAGCATGATTGTTGTGAACTATGTAGTACGGTAGACGTACATGTGCTAAGTGAATTGGTTGGTTTAAAACATAAGGTGTTATAAGAGCTTTATGGGAAGTTAGTTATAACGACTTTATGTAGGTAAAAGAATGGTTTATTGGTTTTTGAAAGTTAAGAGACTTGATCTTGAAAGATAAGAGACTTGACTTATAAACGACTTGATTTTGAAAGTTAAGAGACTTGATCTTGAAAGATAAGAGACTTGACTTATAACGACTTGTTTTCGGAAAAAGAGAAGTAACTTGATTTTAAGTATAGGTTACTTGTTTTGAAAAGAGTAAGTTATTTGGGTTTTAAAAGAATACTTGTTGTTGTTTTAAAAGAAAGGAGACTTGTGGAATTGAAGAGTTTTTGGTTTAGAACATAAAGTGTTATAACAGCTTTATGGGAAGTTAGTTATAACGACTTTATGAAAACAAAGGAATGGTTTTATCATTGGTTTTAAAATGGTAACTTGACTTTAAAGGAGAAGTGTTTTGGTCTAAAAAGAAGGCATGGTATTGTCTTAATTTGGTTTTAAAAGGAAGGTATGGAAGTTGTTTTGGTTTAATTAAAATGTTAGTCACTTTATTTTTATACTACGGGTATCGGGTGACTTTTGTAAAAGAAATGGATCTTCTATAAAGAATTTAACGTACGTAGTACTTTGGGGATTAAAACCTGGACTTTGTCATAAAATGAAAGTACCTTGAGTTGTGTGTAACGTGCCTATGTTTGCGTGTGATAGCCTTGTTGTGCAAGTGTTGTATTCTTATGTTACCGCGTCTCTCGATGGAGGGTCGGTCGTGTTATTCTTGATCATTTTGGACATACTGACACGATGGGCGCCCACGTATGCTTCCACTATGATAGTCCACGGGCATACCGACTCGATGGACGGTCCACGCATGCCGCCATGATGAGGGTTCGTTTCGCTGATAGTGTTATTCCATGGACTAGCTCCATGAGGTTTTACCGATTCGGCCTTGGTATCCGTGGTTGGCTTTCGACTTACCCCGCCTCGTGGCTGATTCGGCCTCGTACTGTAGTTAGCCTTCGCACTTGCCCCGCTCGGTTTAGTGGCGAAGTCTCGTGACACGCCTTGGTACCTGTAGTTAGCCTTCAGATTGCTCGGCCACTACGTGACACGACTTGGTACCGTAGCCTGGCCAGACTTGCCGTGTCGCCTTCGTGGTTTGGTTGTATAGTATTGTTTGTACGGTTGTTATGACACAGTGGGACCTAGTGTTCATGTGTACTTCTTGGTGTGATTATATCATAGATCGCAGCGGTGAGAAGGTATTCCACGCATGATTGATGTTGCGCGCGAGACCCATTGTTATATTTGAGTAATGAATTTGAGGCGAGTCCACGACTTGACATGATCGTTTATATATGTGGACTATAGTTTGTTATCATACATGTCTCCCGCTTTATATAGACTATTATGATTTCATTTACAGATTTACGCTTTCACATACTTGGTACTGCCAGATCGACCTCATTCGGGGCCGCGTTCATGCCGCAGTAGGTACATCGGTTGTGGATCCGCGCTCTAGGATCACAGCCAAGCATTTTGGGAAGCCCGTTTCTCGGAGGCTTATCTTTGGTATAGTCCCCGCCGGTGTAGATACTTGTACATTCTGGTATGGCGGCCCCGTCCCGTCATAGTTATGGTTACATTCTTAGAGGTCTAGTAATCTTGGCAAGTGTGGTTTGTAAAAGGATTTAACTGTTCAGGTTGATATATATATATGTATATATTCAGGAAAGTGACCGTTTTGGTTAGCCTGTTTCATACTTTATCTCTTGTTTCATGTTTAAGTTTTTATTTCCGCTGATTTTCTCTGATGTTGTATCGCTAGGGTGCCCGGGGTAAGGCACCAGTCACGGGCCCTGGATCGGGTCGTGACAGTAACATTCTTCCCCCCTTAGAAACATTCGTCCCGAATGTTTCTTCTAAGTCTCTAAACATACGTGTGCCGGTATAGTCTCCACTACTATACTTACATAACCAAACATGCCACCAATGTCCAGAATATAACATGCGCGCAAAACTCAAATACAAGCTAACGAGGAATCACCTCTAGTACACGTTCCACACTTCAGTTACTGCTTCAATTTCCACAACTTTGGAGTCACTACCTCCAAACTTGGTCATCTCACTAGCTTAAATTTCCTCTAAGGCCATTTCTGGCCTTCACAATCTGATTCTTGTCGAACGCATCCACGAACCCGTACGATGGTTACCTAAACTTGGGCCTAGCACCCTCGTGACCCTATCACACAGCGGGACCACCACAAATTGACCCCACCCCATTCCGGGCTGCGGGTTGACCCGCGACCTTGTCTCAACCCGACCCATTTATCGTGCCAAACTCTCTCGTTCCCCAATCCGGAACAAACTTACCAACCAAGTCACGAAAACCTAGTGGTCTTCTTAGCTCAACTACCCTCTTTCATTTCAGACCACACATGGACTTATCACACAAATATACCCCACGTATACTATGCACTCCGACAAAGGTCAATCGTAAACAAAATCTTTTACTCAAGACGGCCTCGCATCTAAGGTCTCCACGTATAATATTCTAAGGCTCATAATTTCCCTGTCCCCAATCTTACCTTTTCAACTAACCATGTTTTCTAATCACAATTAACACAATGCTATCTGTTCATAACACTTAAAATATATTCATCTTATCACACATACAAATCTCTAGAGAGTTAAGGATATACCTGTATCTACTGCTTCACTCCCCCTCTGTCGCTCTAATCATAATCCTGCTCTGTTGGGCGCATAGCTAGAGAAGGTGATGAACTAGCCACTGATCCTGAAGGCTGAGTCTCTACATCCGTGCTACCTCTGATCGGACAATTTCTCACGAAATGGCCCTGCTGGCCGGATGCATAACAAGTTGCCGAAGTAGTACGACACTCCCCACAATGACGCCTACCACAACGGCCACACCGAGGTGGGGGTGGCCTCTTCTGGCTAACACCCCTTCCCCTCCGAACCACCGACCGCGAATCGACTGGTAGCCGAGTCCTCCTACCTATATCCCTCCTACTAGAACATTCTCTCTTCACATGGCCCTGACGGCCGCAGGTAAAACAAGCACTAGCAAAAAGACGACATTCCCCGGGATGACGCCTGTCACATCGTGAACACTGAGGGAAAACTAGATCCGGCTGGCTAGAACCTATGTATATCTGTGAACTAAGCCCCGAGCTCACCAACTCCTCGTGATACCCCGAACGCCCCGGCATGGAGGACCACTCTGATCGGGCGGAGGCGCATAACCGATCACGCTGAGGCGGTTCACCTTGAAAGTTACCAAGGACCGCTGATCCGCCCTCTTCACGACCTTGGTTAATCCGTCGATTTCTACGTTCCTCAGCCTGCTGCGCATAAGCCTGTACGCAGGCCATGTCCATGCCTGACTGAAGAGCTACTCTTGCACAACCATTTACTAGATAATCATCTAGACCCGTGATATATCGGTACATTCTATACTCTCTGTTTGCTAAAACCCTAGCTAGTAACAGTGCCATCCCTTCGCAATCCATATTTTCTGCTCCTGGTCGTGGAACTGAAGGTCCAGATATCATGGCCGCAGAGGAATCGCTGCCATTGCGCTAAACTCACTGGGCCGCGACGTCGCAGAACTCCCCGAATGAAGCACCACCTCAGGTGATGATTGGGCCCGTGCCCTGGTAACCCTCTGTGCTCTACTCGCAGCTCCCTCTGCTGCCTTGCCCTTCTGGGCCCTGGTTGCCTTGCGCGTAGGCATGACTGGCATAAAAGAATACGTCAGAAGGAGTCCAACTTACAACACAGCTCTAAGGCACGATCTCAGAGTGAGAAGAATAGAAACCAATCCTAAATATCCTGCAGCCTCCTGATTATAGGTGTGGTGCACAACACGCCGATAATCAAGACTCTACTAGATACGGTCTGTAGACACTTTTCGAGGACTAACTGTTCTGATACCACTTTTGTCTCGACCAAAAACAGGAAACAAGATACAACATAAGAAAACAGGCTAACCAAAAACGGTCACCTTTATGTATATACATATAACTGAACAGTTAAAATCCTTTACAAACTCTGCCCACAACAGTACTACAGACCTCTAAGAATGTAACAACAACTATGACGGTGTTATACCCCATATTTCCAGAGTATGTACGTGTGGGCGTACGTAGAAAAGTTTGAGCCTTAAAGTTAGGCAAGATTCGAAATTTTGTGCACAACCCCCGTAAAGAATCGTTTTTCGACGAAACGTTTTACAGAACTTGCAAAGGGAAAATTCCGGCTATGTCATTTATTATTTTTGCGGATTTTTCCGAGAGATGAAATATTTTGGACCAACGAGAGGGCGACACTTGTCACCCTCAAGTGGCGGATGGTGGACGATTTTGGGACGTTTTCTCCCTTGTTTTGTGGCTTGTTTTGTGGCATGTTTTGTGGCCTAATCCTTGGGTCTTTGTTTGTGAGGGATTTGTGGAGTAGGGTTAGGGGCACTTGGGCAAATCTTGGCCCTCCACTTGCCCCCCACTTGGCTTGATCATGGCCCTTGGTTTCCCTATAAATACCCCCCCCCCCCCCTTTGTGAAGACTTCTTCATCCAAAAATGTTCTAAGTCTTGAAATCCTCCCTCCCTTCTTGTTGTGTTCGTCCAAAGCCTCCCCCCTTCCCCTTTGAAAGGCCCTTGGCCGAGAGTTTCCCCCCTCCTAGTGGTGTTGGCCGAGGGGTACACCCCCCCTTGCCTTGTTGTTCTCGTAAAGTACACCCCCCCCCTTGGTAGAAAAGTATTCTCCAAGTATTGTTACTATACCAAAATACCTTAGCCTTATACCTTGTAGTATTCCAAAAGTTACCTCTATACGTAGAGCCCAGAAATACTACCTTTTATCCTTTTAGTCTCAAACCAAAACCCTAAGGAAAATATTCATAGCAAGTTGAAGTATTAAGTAGAAGTTGCGTAGAACTTCTAAGGGTTGTTTGGAGCGGGTTGGAGCGCCCAGAGTTGGAGCTAAACGTTGCTCAGGATCGACATTTAAACTTGGAAAATTTTGGGCTTATCGAGGTAAATACGCTTGACCTTCTTTTGTAATTAGAGTTTACATACTGTTGAAGTATAAGAATTAGTAAAAGTTATATACAAGGAAGGTATATAAGAAGAGAATTGAACTGTACTTACATAGGATTGTATCTACAGTAGACTTGTGAAGTTTGGCGGGTAGGGAAGTGCTGCCCAATTTTCCGTAGAATCTTGTATCTAGAATTATCCTACCGAGTAGTCTAGACATTGATAGACTTGTATAACCATTATATGTTGAAGTACTGCGAGTAGCATATTCTACTCGAAGGGTGAAAAAGGCTAGCAGGATTACAGTACTTTGGAGCTATTTGCTAATAGTCGATAATCGTCGCGAGGTATGTGATTCTTCATATACTCTTGAGCATGATATTTTAAAGAGTATATATATAGTACAGTAGACGTACGTGTGTTAACTGAATGTAGTATTACGGCAATGTCTTTTGACTTAAGCCTGAATAATAAGATTCTTGAAGTATTTCAAAAGAATTAAGAATCCTTTTTGAAAGAAGAATAATACTTGGTTCGAAAGCTTAAGAGTTATACTAGCTTTAAGGGAAGTTAGGTATAATGACTTAAGAAAGATAAAAAGAATGGTTTATCGCTTTTAAGAAGTTAAGAGACTTGATCTTAAAAGATAAGAGACTTGACTTAATTGAATTGATATGAAAGTTGTTAAGAAGTGTGAAACCTCATTCGTGAGTAATGAGTACTTGGTTTTTAAAGAATAATGTTTTACTGATTTCGGAAATAAGAATAAGTAAGGAACTTGATTTCTAAAAGAGACTTGAGGAAATTAAAGAGTTTTTGGTTTAAAAGAAAGGCATTGTTTTGTCTTAAAATTGGTTTAAGACATAAAGTGTTGTAACAGCTTTATGGGAAGTTGGTTATAACGACTTTATGAAAATGAAAGAATGGTTTTATCATTGGTTTTAAAATGGTAACTTGACTTTAAAAGGAGAAGTGTTTTGGTATAAAAAGAAGGTATGGTATTGCCTTAATTTGGTTTTAAAAGGAAAGTATGGAAGTTGTTTTGGTTTACTTAAAATATGTTAGTCACTCTATACTGCGGGTATCGGGTGACCTTTGTAAAAGAAATGGATCCTTTAAAAGAGTTTAACATACGTAGTACTGGGGTTAAAACCGACTTTGGCATAAAATGAATGTACCTTGAGTTGTGTGTAACTTTCCTATGTTTGATAGCCTTGTTGCAAAGTGTTGTATTCTTATGTTACCGCTCTCGAATGGAGGGCGGTCGTGTTATTCTTGATCATTTTGGACATACCGACACGATGGGTGCCCACGTATGCTTCCACTATGATAGTCCATGGGCATACCGACTCGATGGATGGTCCACTGTATGCGCCATGATGAGGGTTCGCTTTCCTATTGATAGTGTTATTCCATGGACTAGCTCTCCACGAGGTTTTTACCGATCGGCCTTGGTATCCGTGGTCGGCCATACTTGCCCCATCTCGTGGCTGATTCGCCTTGGTACTGGTAGTTAGCCCTCGTGACTTGCCCCGCTCGGTGTAGTGACGAAGTCTCGTGACACGACTCGTACCGTAGTTAGCCCTCGCATTTGCCCCGGCCACCACGTGACACGCCCTGGTATCCGTAGTCGGCCAGATTGCCCGTGTCGCCTTCGTGGTTTGGTTGTATAGTATTGTTAGTATAGTGTTATACCCCGTATTTCCAGAGTATGTACGTAGGGGCGTACGTACAAAAAGTTTAGCCTTAAGTTAGGCATTATGGACGATTTTGGGCACAACTCACAAAACGGATGGTTTTCCGACGAAACGTTTTACAAAACTTGCGTAGGGTAAATTACGGCTATGCCATTTCTAATTTTTGCGGATTTTTCCGAGAGACGGAACATCACCCTCAAGTGGACGGAAATGGGGGCTTTTGCCTTGGACGATTGGGAGGGTTTTGGGGCCTAAACCATGGGCCATTGTTTGTGGAGTGATTTGAGGAGTAGGTTAGGGGGCACTTGGGCAAATCTTGGCCCTCCACTTGCCCCCCACTTGGCTTGATCATGGCCTTTGGTTTCCCTATAAATACCCCCCCCCCCCCTTTGAAGACTTATTCATCCACTCCACAAAAATCTCCAAGTCTTGAAATACCTTCCCCTTTGTGAGCTTCTCGCCCCAGCCTCACCCCTCTAGAAAGCCTAGCCGAAACACCCCTCTCCCCCCCTCTAGCCTAGTGGCTTTGGCCTTCCCCCCCCGGTAGAAAGTTGTCTTCCAAGTATAGCCACTATTCCAAAATACCCTAGCCCCAAATCCCTTTTAGTATTTAAGTAGAAGTTGTTGGAAACTTCTAAGGGTTCTTGAGCTATCTGAGCGCAACTAGAGCTAAACCTTGCTCAGGATCGACATTTAACTTGGATAATTTTGGCTTATCGAGGTAAATATCTTGTCCTTCTATTGTAATCGGATATTACATATAAATAATAGAAGTGAACTGTAATCACAGTATAAGGGTATAACAGAAGAAAAATTAAATCAGATTTACATGTAGATCGTTTTAACAAGAGACTTGGGTAGCTTGGCGGGTAGGAAGTCTGCCCAATTTTCCGTAGAATAAAGAACCCTCTGCTTAGAATGACCTACGAGTAGTCTAGACTTTGATAGACGTCTTTGACTATTATAGTCACATTACTCTGCGACATATTCGACTTAGCAGGTGGATTTCGCCGAGAAGGTATGTGATTCTTCCTATACTCTTGAGCATGCTATTTTAAAGAATATATATATAGTACGGTAGACGTACGTGTGTTAACTGAACGTAGCTTTACGGCAATGTCTTTTGACTTAAGCCTGAATAATAAAGATCTTAAAAGTCTTTCAAAAGAATTATAAATCAGTTTTGAAAGAAGAAGAATATTTGTTTTTAAAACAAGAAGCTTAAGAGTTATACTAGCTTTATGGGAAGTTAAGTATAACGACTTAAGAAAGATAAAAGAAACAGTTTACTTATGTGTTTATAAAAGACTTATATTGATTTATGGAAAGTATAATAAGATGATTGGATAAGTAGACATAATATGATGCTATGTGTGTTAGTGTCTTGTAACGTTTGTGTAAGAGGGTATTCTTGTTGTGCTTATGTTGTTTAACGATAAGCTGTTATGTTAGTATTATATCACTCACCTCTTGACATGATACAGGGGTTAAGCGCCTCCGACGCGGGTAGACTCAGCACCGGGGACCATGATTCGAGAATACCTCATGCGGGTCCAGGGGACCTATGCGGAACTACGAGAGTTCCAGGTTAGTGTGCGGCCTTTATGGTCATGCGGTCTATGTGGCCATGTGGACTACGAGTCCAGGACGATGCCGGGGAGTAGCTACCCTCGATGCGAGGAATACCTCATGCGGGCCTAGGTGGCCTATGCGGACTACGGGAGTCCAGGATTAGGCATGCATAATGATACTATGGGCGATTGGCCCTGCTTTGATCATTCGCAGCCTAGAAAAGACCTGTTACAGTTTACCTATTGTTGCTCTTGTTTATGATGTGGCACTATGTGCGGTTACATTGGTTGTTTCGTGCATATTTGTAAAATTGGTTTTAAAATGATATGATTTCATTTAAGTACTTTACAGTTTCACATACTTTGTACCTGTTGTCTCGACCTCCTTTCGGGCCGTTCATGCCGCAGGTAAAGGGAAGCAGGTAGCGGATCCTCAGTCTTAGGATCTTTTTCTTTGGTGTCAGGAGCTCCATCTTCTCCGGAGGCTCGGCTTTTGGGTATGATCTCCCTGTTGTTATAGATAGTTAAGTACATTCAGGGTATGGCGGGGCCCTGTCCCGCCATAGTTGTTTACTTCAGAGGTGCAGTAGTCCTATTGCATACTGGGATGTAAACTGCCAGATGTTTTGTTTATATATATATGCCGAAAGGCGATTTTCTCAGATAAGTTGTGTCTCAATTTACATTGTTTCATGTCTTGTTTTATATTCCGCTGATATTCTCTGATGTATGACTACTTGGGTGCCCGGGTAAGGCACCAGTCACGGGCCCCGGAACGGGTCGTGACAAAAGTGGTATCAGAGCAGTTAATCCTCGGAAGGTGTCTACAGACCGTATCTAGTAGAGTCTTGACTATCGGTGTGTTGTGCACCACACCAATAATCAGGAGGCTATAGGATATTTAGGATTGGTTTCCATTCTTCTCACTCTAAGATCGTGCTTTAGAGCTGTGTTATAAGTTGGACCCCTCTAACGTATTCCTTTTCTGTAACAGTTATGCCTCCACGTAAGGCAACCCGGGCCCAGAAGGGCAAGGTAGCCGAGGGAGCTGCTAGTGGGACACCTAGAGTCACGAGGGCACAGGCCCAGTCTATACCCGAGACGGCGAGTTCCACGACGCCGCCGACCCGTGAGGTTTAGGGCGCGCAGCGGGCGATGAGACCACAAGATCACACCTCCATCCCACACCGGAGCATTTAGATGGGTTACAAGGAGATGGCGCCATCGCCGGGATCGTGGCAGATACGAGTATAGGTTGATGCAGCAGCCTGATTCTAGCCGCGGCTCGTGGTTCACCCGAGATCGCATTTGAGGTCGCGGAATTTTCTGAGTTGTAGCCCGCCAGAGTTCTACGGGTCGAGGCCTGAGGATGATCCGCAGGAGTTCATCCGTCAGTTGCAGAGGATCATGCGAGTGATCAAGGCTTCAGAGACCGAGTCCGTGGTCTTCAGCTCACATAGGCTGCGTGATACCGCAGTCGATTGGTTTGATTCGTGGGAGTTATCTCGGGGAGAGCGCGCGTCCCCAGCTACTTGGGACGAGTTCTCGGAGGCTTTTCTCACTCATTTCTTGCCTCCACAGATGAGGAGGGCACGGGCCGACAGATTTTTGTTGCTGAGACAGAGAGGACGCACAGTTAGAGAGTACAACGTTGAGTTTGATTCGTTGGCTCGATATGTCCCTGCGTTGGTAGCAGATATGGAGGACAGGGTGCATCGTTACGTCACCGGGCTAGATGATTATATGGCCGAGTCTTGTGCGGGTGTGGCTCTTCAGCCAGGTATGGATATTACCCGCATGCAGGCTCATGCACTTGGATGCGAGGAGCGTAGAGGCCGACGGGTTGACAGACAGCAGCAGAAGAAGACCAGGACGGCAGGGTCTTTTGGTGGCTATCGTGGTGGGCGACCTCAGCAGCAGTCTAGATTTGCACCACAGCCAGCTCAAAGCACTCCTACTCCGTCTTGATGCCCAGAGTATTCGAGGCGTGTCGGGGCCCAGGACTTCGGACTTCCAGGGTAGCAGAGGTGCTAACCGATCGAGACCACCCCCCCTCAGTGTGGCCGATGCGGTAGATCCCATCACGGGAGTTGTGGTCCTACTTCAGGAGGTTGCTACACTTGTGGCCAGCAGGGCCATTTTGCGAGAGACTGTCCGACTAGGAGCAGCGCGGGTGGTAGGAGTCAGCCTACAGGGTCTTTCGCCGGGTCTTCTTCCTCTCCTACAGTTACTCGCCTCGGAGGGCAGGGTACTTATGGACCAGCAGGTCGCGGCAGAGGTCGTGGCGCGGGTCCCAGTTCTAGCGGTCCACAGAACCGCATTTATGCCTTGTCCAGCCGGCAAGATCGGGAGGCCTCACCGATGTCGCTGTGTACCTTATCGGTTCTGGATTTGATGTGTATGCCTTGATAGATCCGGTTCTACTGCCCTATATATCTCCCCTTATTGCTAGTAGGATAGGGATAGATCCCGAGTCCATAGACCTTTCGAGGTAGCTACGCCAAACAGTGATTCGATGGTAGCTCGGCGGGTATATAGGGCTTGTCCGGGACTATATACGTCGCACCATCCGACTTGATAGAGTTGGATATGACCGATTTCGACGCGTGATCACGGGTATGGATTGGCTAGCTTGCTACGCCAATGTAGACCGCAGGAGAGAGTAGTATGGTTCCAGCTTCGGCGAGCCGTTGTTGAGTGGGAGGAGCACCGTATCGTCGAGGGTAGGTTTATTTCCTACCAAGGCTAGGAAGATGGTGCGGGTACATCTACCATCTCGTTCGGTGTTTGATATCGAGGTGCGGTGCCAGATTTTCGGGCCGATGGTCGAGAGTTCCCGCACGTGTTTCCGTAAGACCTCCTATCCTCCCGAGATGGAGATAGAGTTTTGTATCGATGTCGCCAGACACTGGTGTCACGACCCGACCTGCTCGCTCATGATCGTGCCCTACACAGGCACCCCTTTGGCATACATCGAGAATAGCAATGAACATACACAATCGATAAAATACTTAAACATAAAATAACAACAAAGCTAGCCGATAAGGCCACCTTCCGTAACTTATACCAATAAAACAAGACATTTTTTTTCTTTACAACCCAATCCACTATGTGACTACAGCACTTAAGAATAACAATCACAGTGACGGCCCCGCCATACCTCAATGTACAACAACCGACAATACCGAGGATAAGCCTCCGAAATGAGGAGCTTCAACAAATAACAGTGATCCTAAGAGCGAGGATCAGCAACCTGTACTCTACCTGCGGCATGAACGCAGTCCCCCGAATGAGGTCAGTACAACATGTACCAAATATGTGAAACTGAAAGTATTGTAATGAAATCATGTCACAACCCGAACCCGGGCCCGTGACTGGTGCCTTACCCCGGGCACCCTAGTGATACAACATCAGAGAAATCAGCGGAATATAAAACAATAACATGAAACAACATGAAGTATGAAATAATAATCTGAGAAAAATTGCCTTTCGGCATGTATTTATGAAAACTTAAATTCGAACAGTTACATCCCATGACAACACTGCCCACAACAGTACTACAGACCTCTACGAATGATATGACAACCACGACGGGACAGGGCCCCGTCATACCCCTGAATGTAAGCACCTACAACAACAGGGGACTATACCAAGATAAGCCTCCGGAGGAACGGAGCTTCCCAAACGCTGAATCTGACCCTAAGAGCGAGGATCAACGATCGTGTACCTTTACTGCGGCATGAACGCAGCCAAGGAGGTCGATAACAGTACCAAGTATGTGAAATCAAAATATCAGAAATGAAATCATAGTAGTCTATATAAAGCAGGAGACATGTATGATAACCAAACTACAATTCACAATAAATAAGCAGTCATGTCAAGTCAGTGACTCACGCCCTCAAAGTCATCACTCAAATATAACAATGGGTCTCACGCCCACAACATCAATCATGCCCGTGGAATACCTTCCTCACTGCCGGCAGTCTATGATATAAAAGCACCAAGGAATACACATGAACACCAGGTCCCACCTGTGTCATCATAAAACCGTACGGGGTAAGTACGAAGGCATAGCCGACTACTAAAACCTACAAGCATAAACAGGTCATAAATCAGACATGATCTGTCTGCATCGTCACATGATCAAAGCCGCCACTCGCCGCAGATCTAATGCGCGTCTAGCCCTGGAACTTCTCGTAGCTCCGCATGGGCCACTCCAATGGCCCGCATGAGGTATTCCCCGCATCGAGGGTAGCTACTCCCCGGCAGCGTCCTGGACTCGCCGTCCGCATGGCCACATAGACCGCATGACCACAAAGGCCGCACACTAACCTGGAACTCCCGCAGTTCCGCATAGGCCACACAGACCCGCATAAGGTATTCTCGAATCATAGGTCACACAGACCCGCCTGAGTCTACCCCGCATCGGAGGGCAGCTTAACCCCCGGAATCATGAGTGATACAATACTAACATAACAGCTTATCATTTAAACAACATAAGCACAATCAAGGGAAACCCCTTTACACAAACATCACAAGATACTAACACACGTAGCATCCTAGCATGTTTACTTAACAAATCAACAAGAAAGTATTACAAGGCTATCACAAACCAACACAATCAAGTTATACACACAAGGTACTTTCTACTATATGATTAACAAGATCGGGTTTTTATCCCCAAAGTACTTCATACATTAACTCTTTAAAAGATACGTTACTTTCACAAAAGTCACACAATACCCGTAGTATATGAAAATAGAGTGATTATCTTTGAAGTAAATCAAAACACTTCTCTTTGTAAAATCAAGTAACAACATTCTTTTCCAAACGTTCCAAGTTTGCCTAATTTCAATTACTCAAGTTTCTCATTTTCGAAAGGTTTGTAGTTCATAGTTTTAATCCTTTAAAACAATTTGAGAAACATATACCTTATGTGTGAGTAGATTATTCTTGTTCATAACAATCTTGATACAACATCCATGATCTAGGAAATGTAATATCATTTTGTCTCATCTTAGCTTCTATGCAGATGGTAGTTTCTACTGGTTTTAATAATACTTTATTAGTCAAAACATTTCCTTTATTAGCTAGCTTTGTGGTTTGTTCGATACTTATTCGATTTCAAATCAAGAAACATAATTCCTTTTGAAAACCAAGTACTCATTACTCACGAATGAGGTTTCACACTTTTTAACAAAATTCAATTAAGTCAAGTCTCTTATCTTTTAAGATCAAGTCTCTTAACTTCTTAAATCAATAAATCATTCTTTTTATCTCTCTTAAGTCGTTATACCTAACTTCCCATAAAGCTAGTATAACTCTTAAGCTTTTAAAACCAAGTATTACTCTTCTGTTAAAATGATTCAGTATTCTTTTGAAATACTTCAAGATTATTCAGGCTTAAGTCCGGAGACATTGCCGTAATTATTATTCAGTTAACACACGTACGTCTACCGTACTATATATATATTCTTTAAGATATCATGCTCAAGAGGATAGGAAGAATCACATACCTCGCGACGATTATCGACTATTAGCAAAACGCTCCACGGCTATAACCCGGCTAGCCTTGTCCACCTTTCAAGTAGCACATACTACTCACAGAACATTCAACCGATAAAGGTTATACAAGTCTATCAAAGTCTAGACTACTCGGTAGAATAAATCTAGATACAAGATTCTACGGAAATTTGGGCAGCCCTTCCCTACCCGTCAAACTTCACAAGTCTACTGTAATACAGTCCTATGTAAGTACAGTTCAATTCTCTTCTTTAAATTCAGGCTTAAGTCAAAATACATTGCCGCACAACTATGTTCAGTTCTATATATAGTATACTTCAACTATATATTCCTACAACATGTAATTTCCAATTACAATAGAAGGTCAAGAGTGTTTACCTCGATAAGCCCAAAATTATCCAAGTATAAAGTCAATCCTGAGCAACGTTTAGCTCCTACTCCGGGTGCTCCAACCCCCTCCAAATAACCCTTAGAAGTTCTACGCAACTTCTTCTTAATACTCCAACCAACTATGGAGATTTTCCTTAGGGTTTCGTTTTTGTGACTGAAGGGAAGTATAATAGTATTTCTGGGCTTTTCGTATAAGTGTAATCTTGGAATACTACAAGGTATATGGCTAAGGAAATTTGGGTATAGTAACAATACTTGGAGAGTATTTCTACCAAGAGGGGGGGTATTTATACGATACAACACCACAAGGGAGGGTGTATAACCCTTGGCCAACCCCACTAGGAGGGGGGGTACTCTCGGCCAAGGGGGGAGGGGGAGGCTAGGACGAGATACTACAAAAAGGGGGGGAGAAGAGAGCTTTCAAGACTTAGCACAATTTTGGATGAAGAAGTTCATCAAAGGGGAGGGGTATTTATAGGTCAAGCCATGGCTAACCAATGGCCAAGATCAAGCCAAGTGTGGTGCAAGTGTAGGGCTAGGATTCACCCAAGTGTACCTTATCCATCTACCCACAAAATATCCTACCAACTACTTAACAAAAAAGCCAAGATCAATCGTCCAAACCGCCCACCACAACGCCCAATATGAGGGTGACACTTGTCACCCTCCCGTTGGTCCAAAATGTTTCGTCTCTCGGAAAAATCCGCAAAAATTAAAAATGACATAGCCGGAATTTTCCCTTCGCAAAGTTTGTAAAACGTTTCGTCGAAAAACGACTCTAACCGGGTGTTGTGCACAAAAATCGAACCTATGCCTAACTTTAAAGCCCAAACTTTTCTACGTACATCCTTACGTACATACTCTGAAAATACGGGGTATAACATTCTCCCCTCCTTAGAAACATTCGTCCCGAATGTTCCTTCTAAATCTCAAAACAATTGTGCGCCAGTATAGTCTTCACTACTATACTTACGAGAACAATCCTGCCACAACTGGCCACAGAAACACCTGCGCAAAAATACTTACATCCAAGTTCACGAGGAATCACCTCTGACATCACAAAAGCCCTTACCCGAGGTCTAAAATATACTTCCTTCGCACCTTCTCCTTACAAAAGAACTGATCACCTCTATGCTCGCAATACATGCTCGCTTCTTCCTTACGCTGCCGCACTTTCTCGTACACTCGAACTCTTTCTTACCATATATCTTGACACTGATTCAGTTTCCAAATCTCTGGGTTACTATCTCCAACTTGGTCATCATTAACTGGGAACACTATGGATGGATCTCCGATACTTTACCGAATATAGCAACACGAAAAGACCGGACATACTGCCTCCTAAGTTGGACGGCAAATGCTAACATATAGGCAACCTGGCCTATTTCCTCACATGATCTGAAAGGCCCAAGGTAACTCGGGCTAAGTTTCCTCAAAACTCGTCACACCCTAGCCACATTCTGCTGAAACCGGTATGAACCAACAATCTGCACCTTGCCAACATCGAACCACTCGACCGGCAACTTACACTTTCGCCCCCCAAGGCTTCATAATGCGATATCCGCAAACTGAAATGGTAGCTATAAAACATTCCCTCAACAGGAGACAACAATCCTCACAAGTACCCCTGAAATCCAAACACCGCCCGAGGCGAACGCGATCTCGAGACTCACTGAGTTCCTAACCATGCTCGTAAAACTTCCGTAAAAGAAACAATGCACTGGCTCCACTGTCTGTCATAAGGTGAAGGTAGGCACCCCGTGCAGCCTTACAACCTTTCTGATAAAAACATCTCGCATAACTCTCTGCCGAGTAAACAGTCTTGACTGAAAGACACGACGGGCTGACCCCATCGGCCCGACTACTGGTTGAACGCATCCACGAACTCGTACGATGGTTAACTAAACTTGGGCCTAACACCCGTGACTCCTACCACCGGCGGGATTACCACAACCGACCACCATAAAACAGTCGCTGGTTGACCCGCGCATGGCCTCAACCCGACCCACTCGCAGAAACACTTGATCCCCGATCCTAACAATCTCACTAATCCACGCTACTAAAACCTAGCGGTCTTCTTAGCTCAACTACCCTCTTCCTTCCAAACTACTCAGGGACTTATCACACAAACATATCTCACGTGCACTATGCACTCCGATAAGGGTCAAACATAAAATACCTCTTTTACTCGAGATGGCCTTACCTCTAAGGTCTCTACGTATAAGACTCTAAGGTTCACACTTCCTCTATCCCCCAAATCTTACTCGGTTAACTAACCATGATATCTAATCACAATTTTTCACTTATGTTATCTGAACATAATACTTAAGATATACTCATCTTACACGTACTAATCTCTAGAGGGTTAGGATATACTCAGATTCATCGCTTCACTCCCGTAGTCGTCTAATCAAACCTACCCGTGCAGGCGATAGCTAGGGAAGATGACGAACTACTCACCGATCCTGAAGGCTGAGTCCTCCTACTAGGACATCCTTTCGACACATGGCCCTGACGGCCACAGGTAAAACAAGTACCAACTAAAAGACGACACTCCCCGGGAGGACGTCTGTCACACTGTGAACACTGGGGAAAAACTGAATCCGGCTGGCTGGAACCTACGTAGCCGTGAACCTAAGCTCGAGCTCGACCAACTCCGCTTACCGAACGTTCGGAACCCGCGAGGACCACTGCACCGTGGATGTGCGTAATCTAATTGGCCGTGAGGTGACTTGACTCAAAGTTACCAAAGGACTTGCTGTTCGACCGCCTTCGCCCTGGTTAACCCGTCGATCTCTACGCTTGGCTCACGCGCATAAGCCCGCATACGTGCCGTGCTCAAGCCCAATCAAGAATTACTTGTACAACCTCTCTTAGATAGTCATCAAGACTCGCAGACATCGGTATACTCTCCGTAGCCAAATCCATATCTAGTAACAGTGGTCGCTTTGCAATCTATATTCTCTGTCCCTGGCCGTGGAATCAAGGTTCAGATATCATGGTCGCAGATGGCACCGCTGCCTGTGTAAACTCACTGGGCCGGGACGAGCATAACTCCCGAATGAAATACCACCGGTGATGATTGGGCTGTGCTCGTAACCCTCTCAGATTTACTCGCAGCCTCCTCGGCCGCTTGCCCTCCTAGGCCCGGGTTTGCCCTACGCGGAGGCATAACGGTAAGGGAAAGAAATACGTTAGAGGGTCCAACTTACAACACAGCTCTAAGGCACGATCTCTGAGTGAGAAGAATAGAAACCAATCCTAAATATCCTATAGCCTCCTGATTATTGGCGTGGTGCACAACACACCGATAATCAAGACTCTACTAGATACGGTCTGTAGACACTTTCCGAGGATTAACTGCTCTGATACCACTTTTGTCACAACCCAACCTGGCCCGTGATCTGCCTTACGCCGGGCACCCTAGTGATACAACATCAGAGAAATCAGCGGAATATAAAACAATAACATGAAACAACATGAAGTATGAAATAATAATCTGAGAAAAATTGCCTTTCGGCATGTATATATGAAAACTTAAATTCGAACAGTTACATCCCATGACAACACTGCCCACAACGGTACTACAGACCTCTACGAATGATATGACAACCACGACGGGACAGGGCCCCGTCATACCCCTGAATGTAAGCACCTACAATAATAGGGGACTATACCAAGATAAGAATCCGGAGGAACGGAGCTTCCCAAACGCTGAACTGTGACCCTAAGAGCGAGGATCAACGACTGGTGTACCTTTACCTGCGGCATGAACGCAGCTTCAAGGAGGTCGATAACAGTACCAAGTATGTGAAATCAAAATATCAGAATGAAATCATAGTAGTCTATATAAAGCAGAGACATGTATGATAACCAAACTACGCCACAATAAATAAGCGATCATGTCAAGTCGAGACTCACGCCTCAAAGTCATCACTCAAATATAAAATGGGTCTCACGCCCACAACATCAATCATGCCTGGAATAGCTTCTCACCGGCGATCTATGATATAAAAGCACCAAGGAATACACATGAACACCAGGTCCCACCTGTGTCATCATAAAACCGTACGGGGTAAGTACGAAGGCATAGCCGACTACTAAAACCCACAGTACAACAAGGTCATAAACTGTATCATGATCTGTCTAGACCGTCACATGATCAAAGCTGGCCACTCGCCCGCAGTATCTAATGTGCGCGTCTAGCCCTGGAACTTCCCGTAGCTCCTCATGGGCCACTCCAATGGCCCAAATGAGGTATTCCCCGCATCGAGGGTAGCTACTCCCCGGTAGCGTCCTGGACTCGCCGTCCGCATGGCCACATAGACCGCATGACCACAAAGGCCGCACACTAACCTGGAACTCCCGCAGTTCCGCATAGGCCACACAGACCCGCATAAGGTATTCTCGAATCATAGGTCACATGCACTACCGAAGTCTACCCCGACGGAGGCGCTTAACCCCCGGAATCATGAGTGATACAATACTAACATAACAGCTTATCATTTAAACAACATAAGCACAATCAAGGGAAACCCCTTTACACAAACATCACAAGATACTAACACATGTAGCATCCTAGCATGTTTACTTAACAAATCAACAAGAAAGTATTACAAGGCTATCACAAACCAACACAATCAAGTTATACACACAAGGTACTTTCTACTATATGATTAACAAGATCGGGTTTTTTATCCCCAAAGTACTTCATACATTAACTCTTTAAAAGATACGTTACTTTCACAAAAGTCACACAATACCCGTAGTATATGAAAATAGAGTGATTATCTTTTGAAGTAAATCAAAACACTTCTCTTTGTAAAATCAAGTAACAACATTCTTTTCCAAACGTTCCAAGTTTGCCTAATTTCAATTACTCAAGTTTCTCATTTTCGAAAGGTTTGTAGTTCATAGTTTTAATCCTTTAAAACAATTTGAGAAACATATACCTTATGTGTGAGTAGGTTATTCTTGTTCATAACAATCTTGATACAACAGCCATGATCTAGGAAATGTAATATCATTTTGTCTCATCTTAGCTTCATGCAGATGGTAGTTTCTACTGGTTTTAATAATACTTTATTAGTCAAAACATTTCCCTTTATTAGCGCTGCTGTGGTTTGTTCGATACTTATTATGATTTCCGAAATCAGTAAAACATAATTCCTTTTGAAAACCAAGTACTCATTACTCACGAATGAGGTTTCACACTTTTTAACAAAATTCAATTAAGTCAAGTCTCTTATCTTTTAAGATCAAGTCTCTTAACTTCTTAAATCAATAAATCATTCTTTTTATCTCTCTTAAGCCATTATACCTAACTTCCCATAAAGCTAGTATAACTCTTAAGCTTTTAAAACCAAGTATTACTCTTCTCATTAAAATGATTCAAGATTCTTTGAAATACTTCAAGATTATTCAGCTTAAGTCCCAGACATTGCCGTAATTATTATTCGATTAACACACGACGCTCACCGTACTATATATATATTCTTTAAGATATCATGCTCATGAGGATAGGAATATTCACATACCTCGCGACGATTATCGACTATTAGCAAAACGCTCCACGGCTATAACTCGGCTAGCCTTGTCCACCTTTCAAGTAGCACATGCTACTCACAAAACATTCAACCTATAAAGGTTATACAAGTCTATCAAAGTCTAGACTACTCGGTAGAATAAATCTAGATACAAGATTCTACGGAAATTTGGGCATCTTCCCTACCCACAAACTTCACAAGTCTCATCAGTAATACACCCTATGTAAGTACAGTTCAATTCTCTTCTTTAAATTCAGGCTTAAGTCAAAATACATTGCCGCACAACTATGTTCAGTTCTATATATAGTATACTTCAACTATATATTCCTACAACATGTAATTTCCAATTACAATAGAAGGTCAAGAGTGTTTACCTCGATAAGCCCAAAATTATCCAAGTATAAAGTCGATCCTGAGCAACGTTTAGCTCCTACTCCGGGTGCTCCAACCCGCTCCAAATAACCCTTAGAAGTTCTACGCAACTTCTTCTTAATACTCCAACCAACTATGGAGATTTTCCTTAGGTTTTCGTTTTTGTGACTGAAGGGAAGTATAATAGTATTTCTGGGTTTTTCGTATAAGTGTAATCTTGGAATACTACAAGGTATACTACTAAGGAAATTGGGTATAGTAACAATACTGAGAGTATTTCTACCAAGAGGGGTATTTATACGAGACAACACCACAAGTGGGTGTGTATACCTCTACCAACCCCACTAGGAGGGGTACTCTGCCGGGGAGGGGAGGCTAGGACGCGATACTACCAAACGGGGGGGAGAAGAGAGCTTTCAAGACTTAGCACAATTTTGGATGAAGAAGTTCATCAAAGGGGAGGGGTATTTATAGGTCAAGCCATGGCTAACCAATGGCCAAGATCAAGCCAAGTGTGGTGCAAGTGTAGGGCTAGGATTCACCCAAGTGTACCTTATCCATCTACCCACAAAATATCCTACCAACTACTTGACAAAAAAGCCAAGACCTATCGTCCAAACCGCCCACCACAACGCCCAATATGAGGGTGACACTTGTCACCCTCCCGTTGGTCCAAAATGTTTCGTCTCTCGGAAAAATCCGCAAAAATTAAAAATGACATAGCCGGAATTTTCCCTTCGCAAAGTTTGTAAAACGTTTCGTCGAAAAACGACTCTAACCGGGTGTTGTGCACAAAAATCGAACCTATGCCTAACTTTAAAGCCCAAACTTTTCTACGTACATCCTTACGTACATACTCTGAAAATACGGGGTATAACAAATTATAAGTCTAATAATAAAACTGGAGACATGTATGATACTCAATTAACAGTACACTGTGCCTTACTAACAATGAGAGTAAATAGGTGTATACTTACAATATAAAGTAGGAAGCTCACGATCAAAACAGACCACGTCCGCAGATCATTACAATCCTATTCACGACTATTTCACCCGCGTAGATCGCGTGGACCCGCATGAGGTATTCCTCGCATGGGACTATTTCACCCGCGTAAGCCCTTACGGACTCGCACGAGGTATTCCTCGCATAGGTCGGACCCGCCCGCACGGGACTATTTCACCCGCATAAGCCCTACGGACTCGCACGAGGTATTCCTCGCGATCGTGGGTAGCAAATCCACGAAAATATGCAATGCCACAAACCCGGGGAATTACCCCGCAATTATTACTGAACTACTAGCACAAATCCGGCTATCACACATAACATAAGCACTACCGGCTTATCATACAATATATAAGCAAGTTAAGCAATCCCCTAACTTATTATTATTCTGTTTCATATACACTCTCATTTTAGTTTACTTAAGGCACTAACATGTTCTTTATAAAAATCCGGGAATTTAACCCAAAGTACTACGTACTTCTATTCTTTCAAAATGACTCATTTCATTATAAAACTTCCAAGATACTAATAACCGTAGTATCAAGTTACAATTTCTTTTTCAAGACAAGTCACAATACTTTTAGAAATAAAATTAGGCTTCTAAATCAAGTGACTTCTTCTCTCGTAAAATCCTTAGGCAATTGATGCCTTTAAATCAAATTGCCTTTCAAATAAATCAAGCCATTTATCTTTCCATAAAGCCAATATAACCAACTCCCCATAAAGTCGTTATATTCACTTTATACCTAAGTCAAGTACAATTTCCTATCCAAGGGACTTATACGTTTAAAACGAAACAAGTGTCACATTCTTTAAAACTCTTCGAGTCCCTTAACATGCTTAAATTACTTAAGAGTAAACCATTCTCTTATTAACTTTCCATAAAGCTATTATAACCAACTTCCCATAAAGCCGTTATACTAGCTTTATACATTAGCAACTTACATACTTTTTTTTAACCAAGAGACTTAAACTTTCCAACAAAACAAGTATCAAAATACTTTCAACATACTTAAAGTCTCTTAACTTTTGAAAACCAGGATATCCTTAATAATTAAACAAGTGAGTTAATTCCCTAACTCAAACAACTTGGGCATTCTTAAAATAAGCCAAGGATATCAAATAGACTAGGTTGTCAAAATTCAGACGCTCACCGCACTATACATTTACAACTTAATCATGCTCAAGAGATAAGAAAGTTCCACATACCTCTTCGGTTTAATCCACTTGCTAAGTCCAATCGCCGTACGTAGTATGCCAACCTATAATGACCATAGTACGTCTATTAACTTCTAGTTTCAAACGTAGAATATTCCAAGTGCAAGTCACTAAATTCTACGGAAAATCGGACAGCACTTACTTTGTTTTTACTAACTTTGCCACCTTTTTCAAGGCCGAATACAATAACCAAACAGCCCCAATTGGCTCACCACAATTTATAAGGTAGTTCAATACAAATGAATAACCAAACAGCCCCAATTGGCTCACCACAAACGATAACAAACTAGTCTAAACTATAATGTCAATTCGGCAATTAGGCAACAATACAAATCGTTTCCAATTCCTTTTTAATCCAAGTGGTTTAGTATAACATGATATCAATCCGCAATCGATTACAACTACTACAATCCTCAAGTAGGTAAACATGCGACGATTCTAATAAACGACCAAAAATTGTATTTCAATTTCAAAAGGCTAATCATGTCCTTTTCGGTTCTAGGCTTCTACAATCCATGTCACTTATCAAACTTCATAACACAAATCACATGATCACTTATAACTTATCATAACATGAAATCTTCAATTACAAAAGTAAAACGAAGATTATACCTCAATTAGCCCAATTATGATCCAAGATCACAAGTCGCTCCTTAGCAACTTTAGCTCCTCCTTTCGACGTTCCAATCCACTCCAAGCAACCCTTAGAAGCTTATAAAAGACTCATCTTCAAGTTTCAACTTCAAAGTTGAATAACCCTTTAGGTTTTCGCCTGGATACTAATACGAAAACACCACATTTCCGGGATCTTTTTATTGAGAAACACTTACTATACCCTTAGGTACCTTGGTTTAAAGTGGGGGAATTATTGGACAACAATTGAAATTTTTTCCTTCAAACCCTAGCCCTTGGCCGAGAGCTCCCTCAAGCCTCCCTCAAATTTTCTTGAAAATTTCTAAGTGTTTAGCCTTGTCTTGCACTAGCATACAATATATAACATGATGGAGGGTTAAGATTAGCACAATTGTGTGGCTTGGATAAGTTTCACATGGATCAAGTCTAGGTGGCCTTTGACTTAGTCAACTTTCTCAAGCTTCAAGACTAGCAAGACTTGGTCATTTAATTTAGGGTCAAATGACCATTCTAACCATGAAAATTTCGTCCATGACCATAAGGGGGGTGACACGTGTCGCCCTCCCGTTCGTCGCAATATTTCATTTCCGACCAATTCCAAAAATTCCGACAAACTTTTACTCGTCTCAAATCTTAACATTGTTGAGTTCTTACGTACGTTCTTATAAACATATCCTGAAATTCCGGGGTGTAACATTCTTCCCCCCTTAGAAACATTCGTCCCCGAATGTTCTCTCGGGAGTCAAACTTAAGATAGCGACATAGTGTCCTTACAACCCCTACGTACCAATAATGCCACACTTGGCCGCATAACAATACTCATACCAAAATATCAACCAACCCCACGTGTCAACATCGGTTATCCGCATAAAGCTTCATGACTCTAAGCTTACTACAATCTTCCCGGATAAGCCTCGCTTATCCATAGCCCGCCGAGTCAAGTTCGACTAAATAATCAACCTCACCATGTCGAACCATCCGACCGCGATCTCCACTTTCTACACACAAGGCCTCGCATCGCCACCAAAACCGAAAGGGTATCTCATATCGCTACGTAACAAGACAAGAGGCAATTAACCTTCCCGCTATTCCACGAAATCAAAACACAGCCCGCAACCTATCCTCGCGCTCGGATAGTACGCTTCCGCTCGACCGTCGGCCCGAGGTGTAATACAACACTGAGACTCACCTGTGTCCCTAATCCTTTCTGAAAAACCTCCAGAAGTTATCCGCAACTGAGCTAATCTATCTGTAATCATAAGCGTAGGAACCCCATGCAGTCTCACAATCTCTCTGCTATACAAGCTAGTATAAACCTCAGCCGAGTAAGTGGTCCCAATCCGAAAGAACACAGCTGGTTTCACAAATTTAATTACCATGACCCTGTGGAGTCGCACTTCCTCCGAGTACGATGCCACCCTCAGAACAAGATCCATAATAATTACCTCTCATATCTAGGTTGGGATTTCAATCGCCTACAATAGCCCACTGGGCTTCCGGTACACAACCATGACCTGCTACTAACTCGGACACTAAGCAGTAAACTCCGCTATGTCTCTCTTCCGGTCATCTTACCCATACATACATCTGAGGCCACGACACGACTTAGTCGGCCCCAAACAATTAGAGCAATAAGCACCGCGCGGCCTCCCTAGAACTCGCGACTAGTCCTCGCAAAGACCGGTACACGCATCTATCTCATCTCATAGACCCCATCCGTGCTACTCAAACAGCTATTCTCTCCTCAAGAGTCGTGAACTCGATACCAGATCATAATCGAATCCTCATATCGCCGCCTCCTTACCTCCCCAACAACTAAGACTCGAACCTCTGATCTAGACTTCATTAACCTTGGAAACAAAATAATCGAACCCCTAGGCTCGAATCAAGGATCTCACGACCATATCCTCGCCTATCCGCTGCCCATCCGCGCACTACCCTTAGGTCCACCACAAAGAGTATCTCAGAATCGCCTTGGCTTTCCCGGATGGTATAGATACCAATATCACAATCCTTGAGTAACTCTAACCACCATCGGTGTCGCAAATTCTATCGCCTCACCGGACATACCGAGGCTTTGTGGTCCGCATAATTATCCACATGAAGTTCAGATATACGCCATGCCCCCAAATCTTCCAGCATGATTTAATCGCCGCCACTCTAAATCGTGAGTGGCGCAATTTCTTCTCCCGCTTCCCTAACTACCGGAAAACATAGGCTCTATCCTTAACTGCCATACAAGACACAACCTAGCCCAACACCCAACGTGTTATCATAATAACCTAACCTCTAGTCTCACAGAGGGGTTAGAATCAGAGTCGTGGTCAACTTATCTTTCGATAATCAAAGCCTTTCTCATTCCTCGCGAAATATTCGTATCCTTAATCTCACTTATGGTTCCTGCTTTCCTTTCTCTGCTGCAACCAAACTTGGTCACTAAACTTAGATTTGATTCCTTTGCTTGCCTCACGGCTAAGACTTCATCACAATCACATTTTGGGAGGTTTCTGATCTCACAAGTAGTAACCCTGCCTTTCCTTCCAGAGCCTATAACTAGGTGTTACCACATTTTCTTGAAATGTTCTTACGCCATTATCAACTAATGGTCTTTACACTGCCCTGGGTAATCATGACCCGTGCAACTTACATTAATATCTTTACGATACTTCTCGACCAATTGCACGTGCTCTTAATTACCCCAACACAACACTTTTCCCACGGTTATCTACAACTGTAACCTATGGCATGACGATACCGAAGACCTTACATGTCTTATATCCTTCGTCTAACAACATGGGTACACACAACCCCATAATTCGTAAAATTGTCCTTTTATGTGGGGGAGAAAACTTATCTCCCTTTCTTAAACTTTCTTGAGTCACAACCCTAATCACAGGTCCTCTCGCGTCCAAGAATTATCTAATCATCACGCCCGCCTTAAAGTAGTGTAGATTTTCAAAACTACCAAAGATGCCCTCACTTCTAAAGACTGCATTTATTTATTCATGCCTTGCACATTTTCCTGAAATTATCTGGAAGGTCGTGGCCCTGACCGCCACACCAAACCAACTCCAAGTACCTCCAAGGGCATTTAACATAAATTCCTTCAAATTCAATTATTACTACTTTCTGCCTCAATCCACCTCAAATGAACAAATCACACAGACTTATTAAAAACAATTATGTCAAAGAAGGAAGAATAATTCACTGGTTACCACCACTTCTCTTCCTTTCCACTCGATAACCGGCTTATCGGAAAACTGGTACCGAAATCAATCTCTCTTTGTAGTCCACGTTGGCATCACAAGAGGCCAACTAGTCCGTACTCATAATGACCTCAACGTCTGTCAATGTACTCCGCTAGGTCCGCTAAGGTCCAACGATCGTATCGTTACCGTAATTATTATCTACTAGCTCACCTACCACCCATCACTCACGCGTGTGATCACCCGAAAAGGTTCTCATGGATTCAGCTTTATTTCTTTACACTTGGTTGCTCTCTTTTCATCGGTCGCATTTTTCCGCACTCCCAAACTTATTTTAGCGCACGCATAGCCTTCATATCGATCCGGTCTCCAATCTTTGGAGTTACTAAATTAAACAATACAAGGCCCATTCCGGCTCGCAACCTGGTTTCGTGGAATGCGCCCACGAACCCATAAAACGATTAACTAGACTTGGGCCTTACACCTCGCGGACTGCCACGAATGACTACTACCAACTAATCCCATTTCATTTCAAGCTATGGGGACCCTTAATAGATCCTCAACCCGACTCAAGGCCGCACTTAACTCTTACCCTCGGTCTGACTTAACTTTACTACCCGAGAAGGCCTTATATACCTAAGGTCTCGACGGTTATCACATTCTCAGGCTCGCAATTTCCATGCTCCAAGCCTAACTTATCAGCCCCCCGTAACCGGGTACAAAAACTTCTCGTAAAATCATAGTCGTGTTGTCTTGACCATAACAACTATACTTTCTTCGTCCGGATCTCGCCCGTACAATTCCCTTAAGCATACCACATAGCTTAAGTTGCTAACATAGTCTTCCACTTAGTCTCTTAATTAACTTCTTAAGGGTCCATTACATTCTCACACATCTCATCATCACCTAATTATCTCAAATTAGCACGTAAAACCTTGATGAGAGTTCCTTAACTGCTCATACCTTCCCGGTATTTATTTAGTCCTTACCCAATTGTTATACCCCGTATTTCCAGAGTATGTACGTAAAGACGTACGTAGAAAATTTGAACTTGAGAATTAGGCTTGGCCGAATTAATTTTGTTCACAACACCCTTGCTAGAGTCGTTCGACGAAACGTTTCCACAACTTTCGTAGGGGAATTTCCGGCTATGTCATTTTTAATTTTTGCGGATTTTTCCGAGAGACGAAACATTTTGGACCAACAAGAGGGCGACACTTGTCACCCTCTCATTGGAACACCTTGGGCGGTAAAGGGGGTTGGCCGAATGGCCATTGTTTGGTCAAGGGGTTGGTAGGATATTTTGGTGGTAGATGGATAAGGTGCACTTGGCAAGATCTTGGCCCTACACTTGCCTTGCACTTGGCAAGATCTTGGCCATTGGTTGGCCTTCACTTGACCTATAAATACCCACCCCTTTGAAGACTAATTCATCCACAAAATTGCCTAAGTCTTGAAAGCTCTCCTTCTCCCTCCCCTTGTGTTGAGTTCGGCCGAGAGCCCCTCTCCCCCCCCTTGGCCGAGAGTCCCCTAGTGGTAGGCCGAGGGTAGACACCCTCCCCTAGCCTAGTTGTCTTCGTATAATACCCCCCCCTCTTGGTAGAAATACTCTCAAAAGTATTGTTATAATGCCCAAATTACCTTAGCAGATACCTTGTAGTATTCTAAGGTTATACTTATACGAAAAGCCCGTAAATACTATCATACTTCCTTCCGTCACAAACCGAAACCCTAAGGAAAATCTCCATGGTTAGTTGAGTAATAAGTAGAAGTTGGTTAGAACTTCTAAGGGTTGTTTGGAGCGGCCTGAGCGCACTGAGTAGGAGCTAAACCTTGCTCAGATCGACATTTAAACTCGGATAATTATGGGCTTATCGAGGTAAATATCTTGTCCTCTATTGTAATTGGAAATTACATGTTGTTAGACTATATAGTTGAAGTATACTATATATAGAATCAACGTTGTTATCGGCAATGTCTTTTGACTTAAGCCCGAATAATAAGAAACCTTTTCGAAAGAAGAGTATCGAATCAGATTTACATAGGGCATCAGACAGAGACTTGTGTAGCTTTTCCGTGAGGTAGAATTGTGCACGTCCCGTTAGATGTATGAACCCCGGTTGGCTTGATAGCCACCCGATAGAGAGAGATTTACGCTGTCATGGGGAGGCGTGCCAATTTTATGTAGATTGTTAAACGAAGGGCTGTAAATGTTAAAAAGCGACATGGGGCCTTATAGGTTGAATTACTACGTGTGGCGCGATCTACTTGGCTTAAGGAGTAGCGGTTGGAAGTACTTGAGCGTTTTGCTATTAGTCGATACTGCCGCGAGGTATGTGAACCTCTTCCTATCTCTTCTAGCATGATATGTGTGAACTATGTAGTACGGTAGACGTACATGTGCTAAATGTATTTGATTGGTTTAAAACATAAAGTGTTATAACGGCTTTATGGGAAGTTGGTTATAACAGCTTTATGTTGGTAAGAAAATACTTGTGGTTTTTTAAAAGGTAACTTATCTGAACTATAACTGGCTTGTTATGTGTTAATAAAGAACTTGAAGTATTTCAAAAGATTTTTGAATCATTTCGAAAGAAGAAGTAATACTTGGTTTTTGAAAACTTAAGAGTTATACTAGCTTTATGGGAAGTTAGGTAATAACGGCTTAAGAATGTTTTACGATTTCGAAATCGAATGTGTATCGACAAACCACCTAGCGTTAATAAAAGGAAATGTTTTGACAGATTTAGTATTATTAAAATCAGTAGAAACTTCCATCTGCATAGAAGCTAAGATGAGACAAAATGATGTTTCCTAGATCATGGCTGCTGTAATAAGATTGCTATAAACAAGAATATCCTACTCACATATAAGACTTATGTTTCTCAGATAGTTTAAAGGAGAATTGTATTCTTAAATGAATAAGACTATGAACTACGAAACCTTTCTAAAATAAGAAACGTGAACATTTGAAATTAGGCAAACTTGGACGTTTGGATAATAATGTTGTTACTTGATTTTACAAAGATAAGTGTTTTGATTCACTTCAAAAGATAATCACTCTATTTTCATATACTACGGGTATTGTGTGACTTTTGTGAAAGTAACGTATCTTTTAAAAAAAAGTTAATGTATGAAGTACTTTGGGGATAGAAACCCGAACATGTTGACATATAGTAGAAAGTACCTTGTGTGTATAACTTGATTGTGTTGGTTTGTGATAGCCTTGTAATACCTTCGTGATGCTTTGATAAGTAATCATATTAGGATGCTACGTGTGTTAGTATTCTGTGACGTTGGTGTAAAGGGGTTTTCCCTTGATTGTGCTTATGTTGTTTAAACGATAAACTGTTATGTTGGTATTATACCACTCACCGTGTTCCGGGTTAAGCCGCCTCCGACGCGTAGACTCAGCGGTCCGGGACCATGATTCGAGAATACCTCACGCGGTCCCGGGGCCTATGCGAGCTACGAGTTCCGTTAGTGTGGCGCCTTTATGGTCACGCGGTCATGCGTGGCGCGATCGCGAGTCCGGGGCGATGCCGGAGTAGCTACCCTCGATGCGGGGTTATACCTCATGCGGGCCTATGAGATTGGCCTATGCGGAGCTGCGGGGAGTTCCAGGGCTAGACGCGCACATTTGATATTGCGGGCGAGCGACCAGCTTTGATCATGTGACGGCCTAGACAGATATCATGATACAGTTTATGACCTTGTTAGTACTGTGGGTGTTAGTAGTCGGCTATGCCTTCGCATTTACCCCGCATCGCTTTAATTGGACACCGCCGGACCCGTTGTTCATATGTATTCCTTGGTGCTTTTCTATCATTGACCGCCAAGCGAGGAAGGTATTCCGCGCATGATTGATGTTGCGGGCGTGAGACCCATTGTTATATCGAGTGATGACTTCGAGGTGTGAGTCCTCGACTTGATATGACCGCTATTTGTTGTGAATCGTAGTTTGGTTATCATACATGTCTCCGCTTTATATAGACTACTATGATTTCATTTACGATTTTCGCTTCACATACTCGCACTGTCAGATCGACCTCCTTCGGGCCGCGTTCATGCCGCAGTAAAGGTACACCGCCGTTGATCCTCGCCTTAGGGTCACAGCTGCGTTGGGAAAGCTCCGCTTCCGAGGCTTATCTTCGTATAGTCCTGTCGTTGTAGATATTTACATTCGTGGTATGGCGGGCCCCGTCCCGCCATTGTTGTCATATCATTTCTTAGAGGTCCTGTAATCTTGCAAGTGTGGTTTGTAAAAAGGATTAAACTGCTCATTTGTAAGAGTTGTTATTTATATATATGCCGAAAGGCAAGTTTTCCTCAGACATCGCTTTGTACTTCATTTGTTTCATGTATGTGTTTTATGTTCCATTGACACTCGATGTTGTATCACTAGGGTGCCCGGTAAGGCACTATCCACGCCCAGTTCGGTCGTGACACCAACTCGTAATCTAAAATCATCCTAGGCAACACACATGTGACCCTAAACATAAATCCGTATAGTTGTATGTCACAATACCAACTATACTACAAACATTACCAACCCGATACGCAATCCACATAATCCTTCCCGGTCATCACGCCTTTCTCGTGTCGCAAACAATCATAACTTGTTAGGAAAGACGACCCTAACCATACAGCTATATCGCACGATCTTAGAGTGATAAGAATGGAAACCAATCCTAAATGTCTCGCACCTCCTCGATTATAGATGTGCACAACACACCGATAATCAAGACTCTACTAGACACGGCGTAGACACTTTCCGAGGACTAATCGCTTTGATACCACTTTTGTCACGACCCGACCCCGAAGCTCACGATCGGTGCCCTACCCGCACCCTTTGCATACATCGAGAATAGCGGAACATACACAATCGATAAAATACTTAAACATAAAATAACAACAAAGTTAGCCGATAAGGCCACCTTCCGTAACTTATACCAATAAAACAAGACATTTTTTCTTTACAACCCAATCCACTATGTGACTCTGCACTTAAGAATAACAATCCAAGTGACAGGCTCGACATACCCCTCAATGTACAACAACCGACAATACCAGTGGATAAGCCTCAAATGAGGAGCTTCTCAACAATGAACTGATCCTAAGAGCGAGGATCAGAACTGACTTCACCTACTGCAGATTTAACGCAGCAAGGAGGTCAAGACAACATGTACCAAATATGTGAAACGAGCATCAGAATGAAATCATAAGTCTAATAATAAACTCGAGACATGTATGATACTCAATTAATAAAGACATCAGGCCTTACTAACAATGAGAGTAAATAGGTGTATACTTACAATATAAAGTAGGAAGCTCACGATCAAAACAGGACCACCTGTCCGCAGTATCATTAAGCAATCCTATTCCTGGGACTATTTCACCCGCATAGATCGCGTGGACCCGCATGAGGTATTCCTCGCATGGGACTATTTCACCCGCATAAGCCCTTACGGACTCGCATGAGATAAGCTCTACGGACTCGCATGAGGTATTCCTCGCATCGTGGGTAGCAAATCCACGGAAATATGCAATGCCACAAACCCGGGGAATGACCCCGCAATTATTACTGAACTACTAGCACAAATCCGGCTATCACACATAACATAAGCACTACCGGCTTATCATACAATATATAAGCAAGTTAAGCAATCCCCTAACTTCTTATTATTCTGTTTCATATACACTCTCATTTTAGTTTACTTAAGGCACTAACATGTTCTTTATAAAAATCCGGGAATTTAACCCAAAGTACTACGTACTTCTATTCTTTCAAAATGACTCATTTCATTATAAAACATCCAAGATACTAATAACCGTAGTATCAAGTTACAATTTCTTTTTCAAGATAAGTCACAATACTTTTAGAAATAAAATTAGGCTTCTAAATCAAGTGACTTCTTCTCTCGTAAAAGGCTTAGGCAATTGATGCCTTTAAATCAAATTGCCTTTCAAATAAATCAAGCCATTTATCTTTCCATAAAGCCAATATAACCAACTCCCCATAAAGTCGTTATATTCACTTTATACCTAAGTCAAGTACAATTTCCTATAGAAGTGACTTATTCGTTTAAAACGAAACAAGTGTCACATTCTTTAAAACTCTTCGAGTCCCTTAACATGCTTAAATTACTTAAGAGTAAACCATTCTCTTATTAACTTTCCATAAAGCTATTATAACCAACTTCCCATAAAGCCGTTATACTAGCTTTATACATTAGCAACTTACATACTTTTTTTTAACCAAGAGACTTAAACTTTCCAACAAAACAAGTATCAAAATACTTTCAACATACTTAAAGTCTCTTAACTTTTGAAAACCAGGATATCCTTAATAATTAAACAAGTGAGTTAATTCCCTAACTCAAACAACTTGGGCATTCTTAAAATAAGCCAAGGATATCAAATAGACTAGGTTGTCAAAATCTCAGACGCTCACCGCACTATACATTTACAACTTAATCATGCTCAAGAGATAAGAAAGTTCCACATACCTCTTCGGTTTAATCCACTTGCTAAGTCCAATCGCCGTACGTAGTATGCCAACCTATAATGACCATAGTACGTCTATTAACTTCTAGTTTCAAACGTAGAATATTCCAAGTGCAAGTCACTAAATTCTACGGAAAATCGGACAGCACTTCCTTTGTTTTTACTAACTTTGCCACCTTTTTCAAGGCCGAATACAATAACCAAACAGCCCCAATTGGCTCACCACAATTTATAAGGTAGTTCAATACAAATGAATAACCATACAGCCCCAATTGGCTCACCACAAACGATAACAAACTAGTCTAAACTATAACGTCAATTCGACAATTAGGCAACAATACAAATCGTTTCCAATTCCTTTTTAATCCAAGTGGTTTAGTATAACATGATATCAAGCCGCAATCGATTACAACTACTACAATCCTCAAGTAGTTAAACATGCGACGATTCTAATAAACGACCAAAAATTGTATTTCAATTTCAAAAGGCTAATCATGTCCTTTTCGGTTCTAGGCTTCTACAATCCATGTCACTTATCAAACTTCATAACACAAATCACATGATCACTTATAACTTATCATAACATGAAATCTTCAATTACAAAAGTAAAACGAAGATTATACCTCAATTAGCCCAATTATGATCCAAGATCACAAGTCGCTCCTTAGCAACTTTAGATCCTCCTTTCGACGTTCCAATCCACTCCAAGCAACCCTTAGAAGCTTATAAAAGACTCATCTTCAAGTTTCAACTTCAAAGTTGAATAACCCTTTAGGTTTTCGCCATGACTAATACGAAAACACCACATTTCCGGGATCTTTTTATTGAGAAACACTTACTATACCCTTAGGTACCTTGGTTTAAAGTGGGGGAATTATTGGACAACAATTGAAAAAATTTCCTTCAAACCCTAGCCCTTGGCCGAGAGCTCCCTCAAGCCTCCCTCAAATTTTCTTGAAAATTTCTAAGTGTTTAGCCTTGTCTTGCACTAGCATACAATATATAACATGATGGAGGGTTAAGATTAGCACAATTGTGTGGCTTGGATAAGTTTCACATGGATCAAGTCTAGGTGGCCTTTGACTTAGTCAACTTTGTCAAGCTTCAAGACTAGCAAGACTTGGTCATTTAATTTAGGGTCAAATGACCATTCTAACCATGAAAATTTCATCCATGACCATAAGGGGGGGTGACACGTGTCGCCCTCCCGTTCGTCGCAATATTTCATTTCCGACCAATTCCAAAAATTCCGACAAACTTTTACTCGTCTCAAATCTTAACATTGTTGAGTTCTTACGTACGTTCTTATAAACATATCCTGAAATTCCGGGGTGTAACACTCGGCCTATTTCCATTCCGCCATACAGAATGGCACCTGCCGAGTTGAGAGAGTTGAAAGACCAGCTGAGAGATTTGCTGGAGAAGGGCTTCATCAGGCCTAGTGTTTCTCCCTGGGGGGCGCCGGTATTGTTCGTAAAGAAGAAGGATGGGACGCTGCGCATGTGTGTTGATTACAGGCAGCTGAACAAGGTGACCATTAAGAACAGATACCCCCTTCCCATGATTGATGATTTGTTCGACCAGTTGCAGGGCGCGAGATGTTTCTCCAAGATTGATCTGCGATCGGGCTATCATCAGGTACGAGTCAGAGAGGCGGATGTCCCTAGGACTGCATTCCGGACCCGGAACGGGCATTATGAGTTCAGGGTCATGTCTTTTGGGTTGACCAATGCTCCAGCGGTATTCATGGATTTGATGAACCGAGTGTTCAAGCCATTTTTGGACACGTTTGTGATAGTGTTCATTGATGATATCTTGGTTTATTCTCGCTCAGAGCAGGAGCATGCGGATCATTTGAGGACTGTGCTGAGAGTTCTCCAGGACCAACAATTGTACGCCAAGTTTTCCAAATGTTAGTTTTGGTTAACTTCAGTGGCTTTTCTTGGGCATATTGTCGGGGCTGATGACATTCGGGTGGATACAACCAAGATCGAGGCAGTCAGGGGTTGGCCTAGACCTACTACTCCGGCCAGGTGCGCAGCTCGGGCCTGCAGTTATTATCGGCGGTTCGTAGAAGTTTGCTTCTATCTCGCACCATTGACTAGGTGACTCGTAAGGCGGCTAAGTTTCAGATGGATGATGCTTGTGAGCGTGGTTTCGATTCTTGAAGGAGAGATCGACGACCGCCTCGTTCTTACTCTTTCGCAGGTCCAGACGGTTATGTTGTGTATTGTGACGCGTCGCGTCGGGCTCGGATGTGTGTTGATGCAGCTGGGTAAGGTTATAGCGTACGCATCCCGACAACTTAAGAAGCATGAGAGGAACTACCCCACCCATGATTTGGAGTTGGCAGCGGTGATTCACGCTTTGAAGATCTGGAGGAACTATTTGTATGGGGTTCATGTGGATATTTATACAGACCACAAGAGCCTCCAGTATATCTTCAAACAGAGGAGCCGAACTTACGGCGAGACGGTGGTTAGAGTTGCTTAAGGACTATGATGTCGATATCCTGTACCACCTGGGGAAGGCCAATGTTGTGGCAGATGCCCTTAGTCGTAGGTCGATGGGTAGCCTATCAGATGTGCAGCCGGAGAGGAAGGGCATGGTTCGTGATTTGCATCAGTTAGTGAGCCTTGGTCCGTTTGATTGATTCTGATAGCAGTGGGGTCCGAGTTCGAGAGGTTGCCGAGTCTTCCATCGTCGAGGAGGTGAAGAGGCAACAGTTTGAGGATCCAGCTTGACGCGCATCGCGATACGACCCTTCGTGAGGGAAAGGGTCCTTTTGAGGTAGCACCTGATGGGGTGCTAAGGTTCGAGGGCAGGTTGTGTGTTCCAGATATTGCAGGACTTGGCAGAGTTCTAGGAAGCACACAGCGCGTTACTCTATCCATCCGTGGTCGACCAAGATGTACCACGACCTTAGATCCGTATTGGTGGGATGGCTTGAAGAGGACGCGTTGCGAGTTTGTAGCTCGGCCCGTGTTGTCGCAGTGAAGGTAGAGCACCGTGAGGCCCGTGGTTTATTGCGACGATTGAGATCCCGACCGGAAGTGGGAGGTAATCAACATGGACTTTATCACAGGATTACCTCGCACTCGTAGGAGACATGATTCTATATGGGTTATCGCCGACAGTCGACTAAATCAGCCCACTTTCTTCCCGTCAGACGACTTTTTCTACCGAGGATTATGCCGCACTTTACATCCGAGAGATCGCCGATCGCATGGAGTCCCTATTTCGATCATATCGCATGCAGGAGCCCGGTTTACGGCTAACTCGGAGGTCTTTCCGTATGGTTTGGGACGCAGTGAGCTCGAGTCGCATTCCATCCACGCATGCATTTGACAGTCGAGCGCACTATCCGCACTCTCGAGGATATGCGAGCCCGTGTTATTGACTTCGTGGGTAGCGGAGGATCATTTGCCTCAGTTGATTTTGCGTATAATAATAGCTACCACTCCAAGATTCGATGGCGCCTTATGAGGCCTTGTATGGGAGGAAGTGCGCCGATAGGCTGGTTTGATGTGGGCGAGTGCGATTGGTGGGACCAGATTTGGTGCAGCGTGATGGATAAGGTGAAGCTTATCCAGAGCGATTCTTGGCAGCTCGAAGTCGATAAAGTCATATGCGCATCATCGCCGTCGGCATCCGGAGTTCGAGGTTGATGATTGGGTTTTCTGAAGTGTCACCCATGAAGCGGTGTGATGAGATTCGGAAGAAAGGGAAACTTCGGCCAGGTACATCGGGCCGCATTGTCCGCAGGTAGGCAAGGTTGCCTATGAGTTGATCTGCCGTCCGATCTGAGGCGCGCATCCGTGTTTCATGTTTCTATCTTTGAGGAGATGTATCGGATCCATCTAGAGTGCACCGATTAACGATGTCCAGTGACCGAGGTTATCGTATGAGGAGATTCCCATAGCGATAATCGATCGTCAGGTTAGGCGTCTGCGGACCAAGGACGTGGCTTCCGTCAAAGTCTTGTGGCGGAACGAGCTCAGGGAGGAGATGACGTGGGAAGCTGAGGAGGACATGAGGCATAAGTATCCTCACTTATTCCCCACACCTCCAGGTAACTCACTTTCCTACTTGTTGATTTAATTTACTTATTGCCTAAGTGTTGCTTTACGGTCGTGTGTGGCATTTGCAACTGTTTAAGTTATGAAGAACCTTATCGTTATCTGTCTTGGGAAGGAACATTCGGGATGAATGTTTCTAAGGAGGGGAGAATGTTATACCCCGTATTTCCAGAGTATGTACGTAGGGGCGTACGTACAAAATGTTTAGCCTTAAGTTAGGCATTATGGACGATTTTGGGCACAACTCACAAAACGGATGGTTTTCCGACGAAACGTTTTACAAAACTTGCGTAGGGTAAATTACGGCTATGCCATTTCTAATTTTTGCGGATTTTTCCGAGAGACGGAACATTTTTGGTTAACGAGGGTGACACTTGTCACCTCAAGTGACGGCAATGGGGGCTTTTGCCTTGGACGATTGGGAGGGTTTTGGGGCCTAAACCATGGGCCATTGTTTGTGGAGTGATTTGAGGAGTAGGTTAGGGGGCACTTGGGAAAATCTTGGCCCTCCACTTGCCCCCCACTTGGCTTGATCATGGCCTTTGGTTTCCTTATAAATACCCCCCCCCCCCCCCCTTGGAAGACTTATTCATCCACTCCACAAAAATCTCCAAGTCTTGAAATCCCTTCTCCCCCCCCCCCCTTTGTGAGCTTCTCGTCCTAGCCTCACCCCCCCTCCCTCTAGAAAGCCTAGCCGAAACACCCCTCTCCCCCCCCCTCTAGCCTAGTGGCTTTGGCCGAGAGCCTCCCCCCCCCTTGGTAGAAAGTTGTCTTCCAAGTATAGCCACTATTCCAAAATACCCTAGCCCCAAATCCCTTTTAGTATTTAAGTAGAAGTTGTGGGAAACTTCTAAGGGTTCTTGGAGCTATCGGAGCGTGCAAACTAGGAGCTAAACCTTGCTCAGGATCGACATTTAACTTGGATAATTTTGGGCTTATCGAGGTAAATATCTTGTCTTTCTATTGTAATTGGATATTACATATAAGAATAGTTAAGACTTGAGTATAAGATATAGAAGGATATTAAAGAATAGAAGTGAATTGTAATCACAGTAGAAGGGTATAACAGAAGAAGAATTAAACTGTACTTACATAGGACTGTATTTACAGTAGACTTGGGTAACTTCGCGGGTAGGGAAGTGCTGCCCAATTTTCCGTAGAATAAAGAACCCTCTGTTTAGAATGACCTACAGAGTAGTCTAGACTTTGATAGACGTCTTTGACTATTATAGGTTGTTACTCTGCGCGCGACATATTCGACTTGCCAGGTGGATTTCGCCGAGAAGGTATGTGATTCTTCCTATACTCTTGAGCATGATATTTTAAAGAATATATATATAGTACGGTAGACGTACGTGTGTTAACTGAACGTAGCTTTACGGCAATGTCTTTTGACTTAAGCCTGAATAATAAAGATCTTAAAAGTCTTTCAAAAGAATTATAAATCAGTTTTGAAAGAAGAAGAATATTGTTATGGCCCTTGTCTCAGTGTGGCCGTTGTGGAAAACTTCATAAGGGAGAGTGTCGTACTAACTTGGGAGATTGTTATTCTTGCGGCCAACAGGGCCATCTGGCGAGAGACTGTCCGACCAGGGGTAGCACTGGTAGGATAGCACAGACTACGAGATCAGTTGCGGGTTCTTCACCTTCCATAGCTAGGCAGGATGTTCATACACCGGCAGGCCACGACAGAGGTCGCGGTGGAAGTTCCCAGTTTTAGCGGTCCTTTGAACCGCCTATCTTTTCAGGTATATCCTTAACCCTCTAGAGTTTTGCATGTGTGATACGATGATTGTATGTTGAGTGCTATGTACAGATAGCTTTGTGTGTATTGTGGTTTAGAGACATGGATAGTTGAAAGAATAAGTATGGGGGCAGGGAAGGTATGAACCTTAGAATATTACACGTTGAGACCTTAGATGTAAGGCCGGCTTGAATAAAAGATGTTACGGTTAGTCTTTGTCGAAATACTTGGTTTGCGTATAAATGTATTGTGGGATAATTTCGTGAGTTGTGTAAAATGAAAGTGGTAGCTTTCATGATGTGAATTAGTAAGATTGTTCCGTATCGAGGAGCAAGAGTTGGCGCGACGGAGGGTCGGATTGAGGCGTATGCGGTCAACCCGTGAGTCTTGGATTTAGTGGGTCGGGCTGGTGGTCCCGCCAGATGGTAGGGTCACGAGGGTGCTAGACCCAAGTTTAGATGACCATCGTATGAGTTCGAGGATATATTCGACCAGAAGCGGATCGTGAAGGCCGGGAATGGCCTAAAAGAAGATCGAGGCTAGTAAGATGACCAAGTTTGGAGGTAGTGGCTCCAGAAATTTTGGGAACTGAAGTAATGACTGAAGTATGGTACGTACTGGGAGAGTTCAAGTGATTACGACGAGTAAGGAAAGAAGTGAACGTGTGTTAATCAGAATAAAAGAGATCATTTTGTTGTGAAGTGAAGATGCGAAGGGAGTATCCTTTAGACCAGGGTGGAAGCTTTTGTAATGTTAGAGGTGATTCCTCGTAGACTTGGATTAAGTATTGAAGAGTGTGTTATTTTGTGGCCATGTGTGGCATTGGCAACTTGTTTAAGTTAAGAAGGAACTTCATCGTTATCCGTCTTGAGAAGGAACATTCGGGACGAATGTTTCTCGAGAGAGAATGTTATACCAGTATTTCCAGTATGTACGTGTGGGCGACGAGAAAAGTTTGAGCCTTAAAGTTAGGCAAGATTCGAAATTTTGTGCACAACCCCGTAGAGAATCGCTTTTCGACTAAACGCTTTACGTATCTTGCAAAGGGAAAATTCGCTATGTCATTTATTATTTTTATGGATTTTTCCGAGAGATGAAATATTTTGGACCAACGGTAGGCGACACTTGTCACCCTGGCGGATGGTGGACGATTTTGGGACGTTTTACGCCTTGTTTTGTGGCTTGTTTTGTGGCATGTTTTGTGGCCTAACCTTGGGTCTTTGTTTGTGAGGGATTTGTGGAGTATGGTTAGGGTCACTTGGGCAAATCTTGGCCCTCCACTTGCCCCCCACTTGGCTTGATCATGGCCCTTGGTTTCCTATAAATACCCCTCCCCGCTTGTGAAGACTTCTTCATCCAAAAATGTTCTAAGTCTTGAAATCCTCCCTCCCTTCTTTTTGTGTTCGTCCAAAGACTCCCCCCTTCCCCTTTGATAGGCCCTTGGCCGAGAGTTTCTCCCCCCCTCCTAGTGGTGTTGGCCGAGGGGTACACCCCCCCTTGCCTTGTTGTTCTCGTAAAGTACACCCCTCCCCTTGGTAGAAAAGTATTCTCCAAGTATTGTTACTATACCAAAATACCTTAGCCTTATAGCTTGTAGTATTCCAAAAGTTACCTCTATACGTAGAGCCCGGAAATACTACCTTTTGTCCTTTTAGTATCAAACCAAAACCCTAAGGAAAATCTTCATAGCAAGTTGAAGTATTAAGTAGAAGTTGCATAGAACTTCTAAGGGTTGTTTGGAGTGGGTTGGAGCGCCCAGAGTTGGAGCTAAACGTTGCTCAGGATCGACATTTAAACTTGGATAATTTTGGGCTTATCGAGGTAAATACGCTTGACCTTCTTTTGTAATTAGAGTTTACATACTGTTGAAGTATAATAATTAAGTATAAGTTATATACAAGGAAGGTATATAAGAAGAGAATTGAATTGTACTTACATAGGACTGTATCTACAGTAGACTTGTGAAGTTTGGCGGGTAGGGAAGTGCTGCCCAATTTTCCGTAGAATCTTGTATCTAGAATTATCCTACCGAGTAGTCTAGACATTGATAGACTTGTATAACCATTATAGGTTGAAGTACTGCGAGTAGCGTATTCTACTCGAAGGGTGGAAAAGGCTAGCAGGATTACAGTACTTTGGAGCTATTTGCTAATAGTCGATAATCGTCGCGAGGTATGTGATTCTTCCTATACTCTTGAGCATGATATTTTAAAGAGTATATATATAGTACGGTAGACGTACGTGTGTTAACTGAATGTAGTATTACGACAATGTCTTTTGACTTAAGCCTGAATAATAAGATTCTTGAAGTATTTCAAAAGAATTAAGAATCCTTTTTGAAAGAAGAATAATACTTGGTTCGAAAGCTTAAGAGTTATACTAGCTTTATGGGAAGTTAGGTATAACGACTTAAGAAAGATAAAAAGAATGGTTTATCGCTTTTAAGAAGTTAAGAGACTTGATCTTAAAAGATAAGAGACTTGACTTAATTGAATTGATATGAAAGTTGTTAAGAAGTGTGAAACCTCATTCGTGAGTAATGAGTACTTGGTTTTTAAAGAATAATGTTTTACTAATTTCGGAAATAAGAATAAGTAAGGAACTTGATTTCTAAAAGAGACTTGAGGAAATTAAAGAGTTTTTGGTTTAAAAGAAAGGCATTGTTTTGTCTTAAAATTGGTTTAAGACATAAAGTGTTATAACAACTTTATGGGAAGTTGGTTATAACGACTTTATGAAAATGAAAGAATGGTTTTATCATTGGTTTTAAAATGGTAACTTGACTTTAAAAGGAGAAGTGTTTTGGTCTAAAAAGAAGGTATGGTATTGCCTTAATTTGGTTTTAAAATGAAAGTATGGAAGTTGTTTTGGTTTACTTAAAAGATGTTAGTCACTCTATACTGCGGGTATCGGGTGACCTTTGTAAAAGAAATGGATCCTTTAAAAAGAGTTTAACATACGTAGTACTTTGGGGTTAAAACCTGGACTTTGGCATAAAATGAAAGTACCTTAAGTTGTGTGTAACTTTCCTATGTTTGATAGCCTTGTTGTGCAAAATGTTGTATTCTTATGTTACCGCGTCTCTCGAATGGAGGGTCGGTCGTGTTATTCTTGATCATTTTGGACATACCGACATCGACGGGTGGCCCACGGTATGCTTCCACTATGATAGTCCATAGGCATATCGACCACGGACGATGGTCCACGTATGCGCGCCATGAGGGTTCGCTTCCGCTGATAGTGTTATTCCATGGACTAGCTCTCCATGAGGTTTTTACCGATCGGCCGGTATCCGTGGTCGCCAGACTTGCCCCGCCTCGTGGCTGATTCGCCTGTACTGGTAGTTAGCCCTCGTGACTTGCCCTGCTCAGCCAGTAGTGACGAAGTCTCGCGACACGCCTGTACCGTAGTTAGCCCTCGTGATTGCCTCGGCCACTACGCGACACGCCTTGGTATCCGTAGTCGGCCAGATTGCCCGTGTCGCCTTCGTGGTTTGGTTGTATAGTATTGTTAGTACGCACTTGGTGTTCATGTGTACTGCGTGGTGTTATTATATCATGATCGCCAGCCGGCGGAAGGTATTCCACGGGCATGATTGATGTTGCGCGTGAGACCCATAGTTATATTTGGGTGATGACTCGAGCGTGAGTCCTCGACTTACATGATCGCTACTTATCAGGAATCGTAGTTTGGTTATCATACATGTCTCCCGCTTATATAGATCGCTATGATTTCATTTACTGATTTTCGCCATATACTTGGTACCGTTATCGACCTCCTTCGGGGTTGCGTTCATGCCGCAGTAGAGGTACATCGCTGTTGATCCTCGCCTTAGGATCACAGTCATTGGGAAGCTCCGCTTTCTCCGAGGCTTATCTTTGCATGTTACTCCGAGTCAGTTGTAGGTTCTTGTACATTCAGGGGTATGGCGGGGCCCTGTCCCGTCATGTTGTATAAAAACTCTTAGAGGTGTGTAGTACTGTTGTGGGAAGGGTTTGTAAAAAGGATTAAACTGTTCGGTTTGGAAGATTTGTATACATATATTTTATTGGAAGGTAACCGTTTGGTTGGCCTGTTTTATGATCTTATCTCTTGTTTCATGTTTAAGTTTTATTTTCCGCTGATTTTCTCTGATGTTGTATCACTAGGTGCCCGGTAAGGCACTACCACGCCCGGATCGGTCGCGATGACGACAGGCCCCGCCATACCCCTGAATGCACAAGTACCTACAATGACAGGGGACTATACCAAAAGATAAGTCTCTGGAGAAACGGAGCTTCCCAAACGCTGAACTGCGATCCTATGAGCGAGGATCAACAACTGGTGTACCTCTACCTGCGCAGATGAACGCACTTCGGGCGAGGTCAAGATAACAGTACCAAGTATGTGAAACTGAAAATACTGTAATGAAATCACATTTCATCATTTTATAAAACCATTTCGCAATAAGTAAACAGTTATGTCAAGTAAGGGACGCACGTCCTCAAAATCATCACTCACACATAACTATGGGTCTCACGCCCACAATATCAATCATGCTCGTGGAACTCATTCCTCACTACCGGCAGTACATGATGTAAAACAACACCTATATGTGAACCTGAACACTAGATCCTGCCTGCGTTATCAAACCGATCGGGCCAAGTAGAATAGCCAACTACCAGTCCGAAGGCTAGTCATAAAACTTCACGGGCCAAGTACGGAAGCCAACTACCAGATCCAAACCAGGCACGCAACTGGCCGAGGCAAGTATCTTAAGCTAGCGTACCAAAGCCTACCGTCTCACGAGATATGACCGTGGCAAGTATCTTAAGCTATCTACTAGAGTCTGCCGATACACGAGAAATGACCAGGGCAAGTATCTAAAGTGTTCCTGTAACCACATGTACAAATCAAGCCCGTGATCTCTCGTCACCGCGGCAAGCTTCATGGATTAGCGGTCCATGGACTAATAACATAACCCTCACAATGACCGCATGCCCCGGCATCTTACCTCGGTATAAGCGTGGCCATGAAACCATCCCATCGGATCTGATACTCGTGGCCACCCATCGACGATGTCCAAAGGAAATAACAAGATAATACTCAAAGTTGACGCATACCCGTGGGCCACCCAACGTGTCAGTATGTCCAAAAGAAATAACAAGATAACACTCATAGTGGAAGCATACCCGTGGACCATCCATCGTGTCAGTATGTCCAACAATCAACCAAATAGCCGGCCCTCCACCGAGAGACACGGTAGCACAAAATCAATCACTTGCACAACAAAGGCTATCACAACAACCATAGGCAAGTTCAACGTACTTTCATTTTATGTCAACAATCCGGGTTTCAACCCCAAAATACTACATACTTTCATTCTTTCAAAAAGACCTCTTTTTATGTAAAAGCCACACGATACTAATACTCGTAGTATTAAAAACACGTTTTCCTTTCAAACCAATTTACTACACCTTCCGAAAATCTTTATAAGGCTTTTAAAATCAAGTACTCTATACTTTTTAAACCAAGTGCTTTTCTTTTAAAACAACATCAATATATACTTTTAAAACCCAAGTAACTTACTCTTTTCAAAACAAGTAACCCATACTAAAATCAAGTTACTTCTCCTTTTCCGAAATCAAGTCGTTTATAAGTCAAGTCTCTTAACTTTCAAAATCAAGTCGTTTAGCTTTCAAAATCAAATCTTTCTTTTATCTTCATAAAGTCGTTATAACTAACTTCCCATAAAGCCATTATAACACTTTATGTTTTAAACAAACAAAATTCATTTCACACACGTACGTCTACCGTACTATATAGTTCACAACAATCATGCTCAAGAGTATAGGAAGAATCACATACCTCTTCGGCTTAATCCACAAGCCAAGTCGAGTATGTCGCGCGTAGAAAATCCACCTATAATATTCACAATACATCTATCAACTTCTAGTTCTCTTTATAGAATAATTCTAAGTACAAGGATCCTTATCCTACGGAAAATTGGGCAGCACCTCCCCCCCCCCCCCCCCGCAATCACAATAAATAACCTCCCACAACAAGGCCTGCTACCAAGCCAACAACTCCAAGGGGATTACACGTCTAACCGGACGTGTACAATTCTGCCTAACAATAATACTACACAAGTCTACTGTAAATACAGTCTAATGTAAATACAGTTCAATCCTTTATAATCATCCTTCCAATATATCTTATACTCAATTCTAAACTACTACAATATGTAATATCCAATTACAATAGGGGGACATAGATCATTACCTCGATAAGCCCAAAATTATCCAAGATTATAAGTCGATCCTGAGCAATGTTTAGCTCCAATTCCTTACGCTCCAACCCGCTCCAAGCAACCCTTAGAAGTTTCTAAACAACTTCTCTTAACACTTCATCTAAGCTATGAAGATTTCTAGGGTTTCATTTTGCGACTAAAGGAATAAAGTAGTATTTCCGGGCTCCTAGTATTGAAATAACTTTGGAATACAACTAGGGATACTAGGCTAAGGTATTTGGGATTATACTACACTTGAAGTATTTCTCTACACAAAGTGGGGGGGTGGGGGGGGGACGAGAACACCACAAAGGGAGGGGATATTTTTGCCTTGGAAGAACTTAAGTGTGGGATGAAATGAAGTCTTGAACTAAGGGGGGTATTTATAGAGAAACCAAGGGTCAAGATCATAGCAAGTGTGTGGTCAAGATTGGGCCATGTGTGTGTGGGTCCCACCACACCACATGGCCAACGAAAATGAGGTCCAAGTGCCATGGCCATTTCGGCCAAGGGACAAGTGGCAAGACACTTGTCCCTCCAATTCGGCCCACATGGCCACCTAAGGGGGGTGACACGTGTCGCCCCCTTACTTGTCCAAAATATTTCATCTTCCGAAAATATCCGTAATGCCAAAAATCTGAAAAATAAAGTGGGCCCCACAAAACCGTAAATTCCTCCCGTGGGCCCCATGTGACCATTTCTGAAAATAAAATTCCATAATTCTTATATAATCCAAGAAGTCCAAATACCAAGTCTGGGAATCCAATTCCCATTAACGAATCTTTTTCCTTCACAAAACCCGAAAACTTTTCCGTCGAAAAATCACATCTTTCTTTCTTTCCAAAATTACTGTTGTATTCTTGTACGTACGTCCTCACATACATACCCTGGAACTACGGGGTGTAACAAGAGACTTGACTTATATTTGACTTGATATGAAATGTGAAGAACTTTAATTGTGTTAAAAGTGGTGAACCTCATTCGTGAGGAATGAGTACTTTGTCTAAAGAAAAGGAAAAGGAGTAAGTTATATAGATTTCGGAAAATGGGAATAAGTATCGAACAAGCCATTGCAGCGTTAATAAAGGAAAAAGTAACGACAATTAATTATATTAAAACAAGTAGAAACCTACATCTGCATAGAAGCTAAGATAAGACAAAATTGTATTACATTCCTAGATCATGGCTGCTTTAATAAGATCATTATAAACAAGTTTTGATTTTTCTTAAATTCCAAAGTAAGAAACTTGATTTCTAAAAGAAAAGAGACTTGAGGAATTGAAGAGTTTTTGGTTTAAAAGAAAGGCATGGTGTTATACCCCGTATTTTCAGAGTATGTACGTGAGGACGTACGTACGAAAGTTTAAGCCTTAAGTTAGGCAAGGACCGAAAATTTTGTGCACAACACACGAAAAGAATCGTTTTCCGACGAAACGTTTTCTAAACTTTGCGAAGGGAAAAATACGGCTATGTCATTAATAATTTTTGCGGATTTTTCCGAGAGATGAAATATTTTGGACCAACGAGAGGGCGACACTTGGCCCTCAAGTGGACGGCAAAGCTAGGGGAGTCTTGGCACGTTTTTTTGCCTTTCCCTTGGTCAAGGGTTAGGTAGGATATTTTGTAGATATTTTGTGTAGTTGATGAGCAAGTGGGACCCACAAACACTTGTCCAAATCTTGACCTTACACTTGCCTACCACTTGTCTTGATCTTGGCCATTGGTTGGCATATAAATAGCCCCCTTAGTTGAAGACTTCTTCATCCACACTTAGAGATTTCAAGTCTTGAAAATCCTCCCCCCCCCCCTCTTGTAGAAGCTCTCGTCCAAAAGAGCACCCTCCCCTTTGAAAGGCCCTCGCCGAGACACAAACTCCCTCTCGAGTTGTCTCGTATAAATACCCCTTGGTAGAAAAGTATTCTCCAAGTATTATTACTATTCCAAAATACCTTGGCCCAAATACCATGTAGTATACCAAGGTTACCCCTATACGAAAAGCCCAGAAATACTATTATACTTCCCTTCAGTCACAAAACACAACCCTGAGGAAAATCTTCATAGCCGGTTGAAGTATTAAGAAGAAGTTGCGTAGAACTTCTAAGGGTTGTTTGGAGCGGTGGAGCACCTGCAGTAGGAGCTAAACGTTGCTCAGGATCGACATTTAAACTTGGATAATTTTGGGCTTATCGAGGTAAATACTCTTGACCTTCTATTGTAATTGGAAATTACATACTGTAGTTGTATAGAAATGAATATAAGATTCATAGAAGAGCATTAAACTGTAATAGAAGGATATTACAGAAAAGACTTGAACTGAAATCACATCAGAAGAATATTAAAGAAGAAGGATTAAACTGTACTTAAATAGGATTGTATTTACAGTAGACTTGTGAAGATTGACGGGTAGGGAAGTGCTGCCCAATTTTCCGTAGAATCTTGTATCTAGATTTATTCTACCGAGTAGTCTAGACGTTGATAGACATATATAACCTTTATAGGTTGAAAGTTCTGCAAGTAGCATGTTCTACTTGAAAGGTGGACAAGGCTAGCCGGGTTATAGCCGTGGAGCGTTTTGCTAATAGTCGATAATCGTCGCGAGGTATGTGATTCTTCCTATCATCTTGAGCATGAAATTTTAAAAGAATATATATATAGTACGGTAGACGTACGTGTGTTAACTGAACGTAGTTTTACGGCAATGTCTTTTGACTTAAGCCTGAATAATAAGAATCTTGAAGTATTTCAAAAGAATTAAGAAACCTTTTGTTAAGCGGTAATACTTGGTTTTAAAAGCTTAAGAGTTATACAAGCTTTATGGGAAGCTAGGTATAACGACTTAAGAGAGATAAAAAGAATGGTTTATTGATTTTAGAAGTTAAGAGACTTGATCTTAAAAGATAAGAGACTTGACTTAATTGAATTAATATGAATTTTGTTAAAAAGTGTGAAACCTCATTCGTGAGTAATGAGTATTTTGGTTTTCAAAAGGAATGATGTTTTACTGATTTCGGAAATCAGAATAAGTATCGAACAAACCACAGCAGCGCTAATAAAGGGAAATGTATTGACTAATAAAGTATTATTAAAACCGAGAAACCTCCATCCGCATGTGCTAAGATGAGACAAAATGATATTACATTTCCTAGATCATGGTCGCTTTAATAAGATTGTTATGAACAAGGATAACCTACTCACACATAAGGCATATGTTTCTCAAATTGTTTTAAAGGATTAAAACTATGAACTACTAAACCTTTCAAAATGAGAAACTTGAGCATCCAAATTAGGCAAACTTGAACGTTGGAAAATAATGTTGTTACTTGATTTTACAAAGGGAAGTTTTGATTTACTTAAGAAGATAGTCACTCTATTTTTATACTACGTATCAGGTGACTTTTGTGAAAGAAACGGATCTTTTAAAGAGTTAATGTATGAAGTACTTGGGGATAAAACCCAATTTGTTAAATCATAAAGTAGAAAGTACCTTGTGTGAATAACTTGATTGTGTTGGTTTGTGATAGCCTTGTAATACTTCCTTGTTGATTTGATAATTAAACATGTTAGGATGCTACGTGTGTTAGTGTCTTGTGATGTTTGTGTAAAGGGGTTTCCCTTGTTGTGCTTATGCTGTCTAACGGTAATCCGTTATGCTAGTATTACATCACTCACCTCTTGACATGATTCCGGTTAAGCCGCCTCCGACGCGGGTAGACTCAAAGCGATCCAGGACCATGATTCGAGAATACCTCACGCGGTCCCGGGACCTATGCGAGCTACGAGTTCCGTGTTAGTGCGCCTTGTGGTCATGCGATCTATGCGCTACGCGATCGCGAGTACAAGACGTTGCCGGGGAGTAGCTACCCTCGATGCGAGGAATACCTCACGCGCCATCGAGTGGCCTACGCGGAGTCGCGGAAGTTCCAGGACTAGACGCGACATTAGATACCGCGCGAGTGGCCTTCGATCATGTGGCGTTCTAGACAGATCTAATGATACCGCGATGACCCGCTGCATCGTGGGTTTTAGTAGTCGCTATGCCTTCGCATTTACCCCGCACGGTTTTATTATGACACAAGGGACATGGTGTTCATGTGTATTCCTTGGTGCTTTTATATCATAGATCGCCAGTGGCGGAAGGTATTCCACGCATGATTGATGTTGTGGGCGTGAGACCCATAGTGATATTTGAGTGATAACTTTGAGGGCGAGTCTATGACTTGACATGATCGCTATTTATCAGGAATCGTAGTTTGGTTATCATACATGTCTCCCGCTTTATAGACTACTATGATTTCATTTACGCATTTTCGATTTCACATACTTGGTACCGCCAGATCGACCTCCTTCTGGGCCGCTCATGCCGCAGTAGAGGTACACCGGTTGATCCTCGCCTTAGGGTCACAGCGTTTGGGAAGCTCCGCTTTCCCGAGGCTTAAGCGATGTATAGTCCCTGTCGTTGTAGGTACTACATTCAGGTATGGCGGCCCCGTCCCGCCATTGTTATCGTATCATTCTGTAGGTCCGTAGTACCGCCAGGCGTAGTTTGTAAAAGGGATGAATCGCTCGGTTTTAAAGTTTATATATATATATGCCGAAAGGCAAGTTTTCTCAGATAACTGTTTCACATTTCATATTATATCAGGTCTTGTTTTATGTTCCGCTGATTACTCTGATGATTGTATAACTAGGTGCCCGGTAAGACACTACCACGCCCGGTTCGGTCGTGACAAAAGTGGTATCGTGAGCGCTTAATCCTCTGAAAGTGTCTACGCATCGTATCTAGTAGTTCGATTATCGGTGTGTTGTGCACCACACCAATAATCGTGAGGCTATAGGATATTTAGGATTGGTTTCCATTCTTCTCACTCAGAGATCGTGCCTTAGAGCTGTGTTATAAGTTGGACCCCTCTAACGTATTTCTTTCCCTTACCGTTATGCCTCCGCGTAAGGCAACCCGGGCCCAGGAGGGCAAGGCAGCCGAGGGAGCTGCGAGTAGAGTTCAGAGGGTTACTAGGGCACATGCCCAATCATCGCCTGGGGTGGTGCTTCATTCGGGGAGTTCTGCAACGTCGCCAGCCCCAGCAGAGTTTAGCACAGCGGCAGCAGTTCCTACTGCGGCCATGATATATGAGCCTTCGCCCACGCAGAACAAAGAATATGGATTACAAAGGAATGGACCTGTTACTAGCTAGGATTTTAGCAGCCAGAGAATATAGAGTGCACCAATATATCACGGGTCTTGATGACTATCTAAAGAAAGGTTGTGCAAGAGTAACTCTTCAGTCAGGCATGGATATTTCCCGCGTACAGGCTTATGCGCAGCACGCAGAGGAACGTAGAGATCGACGGATTAACCAAGATCAGCAGAAGAGGGCCAGAACAACAGAGTCCTTTGGTAACTTTCAAGGCAACCGCCTCAGCAGTAAATTAGATATGCACATCCACCAGTGCAGAATGGTCCTCCACAGGGTTCAGGACGTTCGGGGTATGCAGGAGTTGGTCAGAGCTCCAGGGCTGCTGGTTCGCAAATACACGTAGGTTCCAGCCAGCCGGATTCAGTAATTCGGAGAGGAAAGGGTGTTAGCCAGAGGAGGCCACCCCCACCTCGGTGTGGCCGTTGTGGTAGGTGTCATTTTGGGGAATGTCGTGCTTCTTCGACAGCTTGTTTTGCTTATGACAGCAGGCCATTTTATGAGAAATTGTCCGACTGCAGGTGGCGCGATGTAGAGACTCACCCGGGATCGCTGGCTAGTTCATCATCTTCCTAATGCGCCCAACAGTAAGGTGGTTGATTAGAACGACAAACGGGGAGTGAAGCAATATATACCAGTATATCCTTGACCCTCTAGAGATTAGTGTGTGTGATAAGATAAGTATATCTTAAGTGTTACGTTCAGATAACATTGTGTAAATTGTGATTAGAAACCATGGTTAGTTAGAAAGGTAAGATTGGGGATAAGGGAAAGTGTGAGCCTTAGTGTTTTATACGTGGAGACCTTAGAGGTAAGGCCATCTCGAGTAAAAGAGGTATTTTATGTTTGACCCTCATCGGAGTGCATAGTGCACGTGAGATATATTTGTGTGATAAGTCCCTGAGTGGTATGATATGAAAGAGGGTAGTTGAGCTAAGAAGACCGCTAGGTTTTCGTAACTTGATTAGTGAGATTGTTCCGGATCGGGGAGCAAGTGTTTTGCGCGAAAGTGGGTCGGGTTGAGGCCATGTCGCGGGTCAACCCGCAGCCTGTTTTGTGGAGGGGTCAGTTCGGGGTGGTCCCGCCGGGTGGTGGGGTCACGTGGGTGTTAGTCCCAAGTTTAGTTAACCAACGTACGAGTTCGTGGATGCGTTCGACCAGTAGTCGGGCCGATGAGGTCGATCCTCTTGTCTTTCACCAAGATCGCTTACTCAGAGGTTATGCGAGATGTTATATCGTGAAGGTTGTAAGGTTGCACGAGGTGCCTACTTTCACCTTATGACAGCAAAGGAGCCCAATTTACTACTGCTTTTTCTGGAGGTTTTACCAGGCAGGGTTAGGAACTCAGGTGAGTCTTAGTATCGCATTCGCCCTCGGGCCAGTGTTTGGATTTCAGGGGTAGCTGTGAGGATTGTTGCCTCCTGTTGAGGGAGTGTTTTACAACTACCATTTCAGTATTCGGATATCGCCTTATGACGCATTGTAGGGGGCGGAAGTGTAAGTTGCCGGTCGATTGGTTCGATGTTGGCAAAGTTCAGATAGTTGGTTCATACTTGTTTCGGCAGAATGTGGATAAGGGGAAGCTTATCCAGAAGAGATTTTTGGCAGCTCAGAGTCAACAGAAGTCGTGCGGATAGTCGGCGACGACACCTAGAGTTCAGGTTGACGGTGGGTCTTCTTGAAGGTACCACCCCGGAAAGGGTGTGACGAGTTTGGGAAACAGAGGAAACTTAGCCTGAGTTACTTTGGGCCTTTTCAGATCATGTGAAGAATAGGCCAGGTTGCCTATAAGATAGCATTGTCATCCGACTTAAGAAGCAGTACGTCCGGTCTTTCATGTTCTTATGGTCGGGAAAGTATCGGAGATCCATCCAGAGTATTCCCAGTTAATGATGGCCAAGTTGGAGATAGTAACCCAGAGATTTTGGAAACTGAAGCAGTAACAGAAGTGTGGTAAGTTATGAGGAAGAGTTCGAGTGTACGAGAAGTGTACGACGAGTAAGGGAAGAAGCGAGCATGTGTTAAGAACATAGTTGTGATCATTTCTTTTGTAAAGTGAAGGGAGTATATTTTAGACCTCGGGTGGGAGCTTTTGTTGTGATGGGAGTGATTCCTCGTGGACTTGGATGTAAGTGTTTACGCGTGTTGTATTGTGGCCAGGTGTGGTATGATTGTTCTCGTAAGTACAACAGTAAAGACTATACTGGCGCATGGTTGTTTTGAGACTTAGGAGGAACATTCGGGACGAATGTTTCTAAGGAGGGGAGAATGTTATACCCCGTATTTTCAGAGTATGTACGTGAGGACGACGCATTTAAAGTTTAAGCCTTAAGTTAGGCAAGGACCGAAAATTTTGTGCACAACACACGAAAATAATCGTTTTCCGACGAAACGTTTTCCAAACTTTGCGAAGGGAAAAATACGGCTATGTCATTAATAATTTTTGCGGATTTTTCCGAGAGATGAAATATTTTGGACAAACGAGAGGGCGACACTTGGCCCTCAAGTGGACGGCAAAGCTAGGGGAGTCTTGGCACGTTTTTTTGCCTTTCCCTTGGTCAAGGGTTAGGTAGGATATTTTGTATAGTTGATGAGCAAGTGGGACCCACAAACACTTGTCCAAATCTTGACCTTACACTTGCCTACCACTTGTATTGATCTTGGCCATTGGTTGGCCTATAAATACCCCCCTTAGTTGAAGACTTCTTCATCCACACTTAGAGATTTCAAGTCTTGAAAATCCTCCCCCCCCCCTCTTGTAGAAGCTCTCGTCCAAAAGAGCACCCCTCCCCCCCCCCCCTTTCAAAGGCCCTTGGCCGAGACACAAACCCCCCCTCTCTCTTGAGTTGTCTCGTATAAATACCCCCTCCCCCCCTTGGTAGAAAAGTATTCTCCAAGTATTATTACTATTCCAAAATACCTTGGCCCAAATACCATGTAGTATTCCAAGGTTACCCCAATACGAAAAGCCCAGAAATACTATTATACTTTCCTTCAGTCACAAAACACAACCCTAAGGAAAATCTTCATAGCCGGTTGAAGTATTAAGAAGAAGTTGCGTAGAACTTCTAAGGGTTGTTTGGAGCGGGTTGTAACACCCAGAGTAGGAGCTAAACGTTGCTCAGGATCGACATTTGAACTTGGATAATTTTGGGCTTATCGAGGTAAATACTCTTGACCTTCTATTGTAATTGGAAAATACATACTGTAGTTGTATAGAAATGAATATAAGATTCATAGAAGAGCATTGAACTATAATAGAAGGATATTACAGAAAAGACTTGAACTGAAATCACATCAGAAGAATAATAAAGAAGAAGGATTAAACTGTACTTACATAGGACTGTATTTACAGTAGACTTGTGAAGATTGACGGGTAGGGAAGTGCTGCCCAATTTTCCGTAGAATCTTGTATCTAGATTTATTCTACCGAGTAGTCTAGACGTTGATAGACTTATATAACCTTTATAGGTTGAAAGTTCTGCAAGTAGCATGTTCTACTTGAAAGGTGGACAAGGCTAGCCGGGTTATACCGCGAGCGCTTTGCTAATAGTCGATAATCGTCGCGAGGTATGTGATTCTTCCTATCCTCTTGAGCATGATATTTTAAAAGAATATATATATAGTACGTAGACGACGTGTGTTAATTGAACGTAGTTTTACTAGCAATGTCTTTTGACTTAAGCCCAATAATAAGAATATTGAAGTATTTCAAAAGAATTAAGAAACCTTTTGAAAGAAGGTAATACTTGGTTTTAAAGCTAAGAGTTATACTAGCTTTATGGGAAGTTAGGTATAACGACTTAAGAGAGATAAAAAGAATGGTTTATTGATTTTAGAAGTTAAGAGACTTGATCTTAAAAGATAAGAGACTTGACTTAATTGAATTAATATGAATTTTGTTAAAAAGTGTGAAACCTCATTCGTGAGTAATGAGTATTTTGGTTTTCAAAAGGAATGATGTTTTACTGATTTCGGAAATCAGAATAAGTATCGAACAAACCACAGCAGCGCTAATAAAGGGAAATGTATTGACTAATAAAGTATTATTAAAACCAGTAGAACCTCCATCCGCATAAGCTAAGATGAGACAAAATGATATTACATTTCCTAGATCATGGCTGCTTTAATAAGATTGTTATGAACAAGAATAACCTACTCACACATAAGGCATATGTTTCTCAAATTGTTTTAAAGGATTAAAACTATGAACTACGAAACCTTTCGAAAATGAGAAACTTGAGCATCTGAAATTAGGCAAACTTGAACGTTGGAAAATAATGTTGTTACTTGATTTTACAAAGGGAAGTGTTTTGATTTACTTAAGAAGATAGTCACTATATTTTTATACTACGGGTATTGTGTGACTTTTGTGAAAGAAACAGATCTTTTAAAGAGTTAATGTATGAAGTACTTTGGGGATAAAAACCCGAATTTGTTAAATCATAAAGTAGAAAGTACCTTGTGTGAATAACTTGATTGTGTTGGTTTGTGATAGCCTTGTAATACTTCCTTGTTGATTTGATAATTAAACATGTTAGGATGCTACGTGTGTTAGTGTCTTGTGATGTTTGTGTAAAGGGGTTTCCCTTGTTGTGCTTATGTTGTCTAACGGTAAGCCGTTATGCTAGTATTACATCACTCACCTCTTGACATGATTCCGGGTTAAGTCGCCTCCGACGCGGGGTAGACTCAAAGTGATGCAGGACCATTATTCGAGAATACCTCATGCGGGTCCTGGGACCTATGCGAGCTACGAGAGTTCCGTGTTAGCGCGCCCTTGTGGTCACGCGGTCTATTTGGCCACGCGATCGCGAGTCCGGGACGCCGCCGGAGTAGCTACCCTCGACGCGAGGAATACCTCACGCGGGCCATTGGAGGGCCTATGCGAGACGCGGAAGTTCGAGACTAGACGCGCACATTAGATATCGCGCGAGTGGCCGCCTTCGATCATGTGGCGGTCTAGACAGATCTCATGATACGGTTTATGACACTGTTGGTATTGTGGGTTTTAGTAGTCGGCTATGCCTTATATTTACCCCGTACGGTTTTATTATGACACAGGTGGGACCTGGTGTTCATGTGTATTCCTTGTTGCTTTTATATCATAGATCGGCAGTGAGGAAGGTATTCCACGTGCATGATTGATGTTGTGGGCGAGACCCATAGTGATATTTGAGTGATGACTTTGAGGCGTGAGTCCCCGACTTGACATGATCGCTATTTATCAGGAATCGTAGTTTGGTTATCATACATGTCTCCTCGCTTTATATAGACTACTATGATTTCATTTACGATTTTCTGGCCATACTTGGTACTGTTATCGACCTCCTTGGGGCCGCTCATGCCGCAGGTAGGTACACCCGTGTTGATCCTCGCTCTTAGGGTCACAGTTCAGTGTTTGGGAAGCTCCGTTTCTCCGGAGGCTTAGCAGTGGTATAGTCCCCTGTCGTTGTAGGTACTTACATTCAGGGGTATGGCGGGGCCCTGTCCCGCCATTGTTATCGTATCATTCTTAGAGGTCTGTAGTACTGTTGTGGGCAGAGTTTGTAAAAGGGATGTAACTGTTCGGTTTTAAAGTTTATATATATATATGCCGAAAGGCAAGTTTTCTCAGATAACTGTTTCACATTTCATATTATATCATGTCTTGTTTTATGTTCCGCTGATTACTCTGATGATTGTATCACTAGGGTGCCCGGGGTAAGGCACCAGTCACGGGCCCGGGTTCGGGTCGTGACACATGGTCTTGTCTTAAATTTGTTTAAAACATAAAGTGTTATAATAGCTTTATGGGAAGTTAGTTATAACGACTTTATGAAAACAAAAGAATGGTTTTATTATTGGATTTAAAATGGTAACTTGATTTTGGGAAAAGAGAAGTAACTTGAGTTTAACGGTATAAGTAACTTGTTTTCAAATATCGAACTTTTCTTGATGGAAAAGTATAAGTGGCTTGGTTTTAAAAGGTAGGAGTACCTTGATCTTAAAAGAGTTAGTTACTTGGGTTTTAAAAAGTATACTTGACGTTGTTTTAAAAGTGTAAGCCACTTGGTTTAAAAAGTGTAAAGTACTTGATTTAAACATGAACGTGTTTGGTACTACGAATAATAGTATCGAGTTGTTTTTACGTAAAAAGAGATCTTTTTGAAAGGATTAATGTATGTAGTACTTTGGGGTTAAAACCCGGATTTGTTGTCATAAAATGGAAGTCTAAGAGTATGTTAAATTTGCCTATGCTAGTTGTTGTCACGACCCGAACCGGGGCCCGTGACTGGTGCCTTACCCCGGGCACCCTCGTGATACAACATCAGAGAAAATCAGCGGAAATAAAAACATAAACATGAAACAAGAGACATGATAAATAAACAGGCCAACCAAAACAGTTGCCTTCTGTATATATACATAAAAACCCGAACAGTTATCCTTTTTACAAACTCGCCACAACAAGATTACATGCACTCTAAGAAGTGACAACAACTATGACGGACAGGCCCCGCTATACCCTGAATGTACAAGAACCTGCTGCACTGTGGTAACATACCAAAAGATAAGCATCCAAGAATCGGCTTCCCAACACGCCGAATCGTGATCCTATGAGCGAGGATCCACAACCGATGTACTTACTGCGGCATGAACGCAGCCCCCCGAAGGAGGTCAGTACAACAGGTACCAAGTATGTGAAACTGAAAAATACTGTAAATGAAATCATAACAGTCTATATAAAACAGGAGACATGTATGATAACCAAACTACAGCTCATAACATAAAAACAGTCATGTCAAGTCAGGGACTCACGCCCTCAAAGTCATCCCTCATGCCCGTGGAACTCCTTCCTCACTGCCGGCAGTCTAGGTATAAATCGTGTGGAATACGTGTCTCGGCCCATCCCATGGGACTCGATAAAGAACCAGGTGGAATACGTGTCTCGGCCCATCTCATGGGACTCGATAAAGAACCAGGTGGAATACGTGTCTCGGCCCATCTCATGGGACTCGATAAAGAATCAGGTGGAATACGTGTCTTGGCCCATCTCATGGGACTCGATAAAGAATCATACATACAGATCAGCCGGCCCTCCATTGAGAGACGCGGTGGCATAGAAATACAGTACTTGCACAACAAGACTATCACACGCAAACATAGGCAAGTTACACACAACTTGAAGTACTTCCATTTTATGTCGAAGGCCAGGTTCTAACCCCCAAAGTATTACGTACGTTAAATTCTTTAAAAGAAAGATCCAATTCTTTTATAAAGGTCACCCGATACCCGTAGTATTAAAAACAGAGTGACTCACATTTTTAAGTAAACCAGAACACTTTCTTTTTTTTAAAATCAAGTAACAACATTATTTTCCAAACGTTCAAGTTTGCCTAATTTCAAATGCTCAAGTCTCTTATTTTAGAAAGGTTTCATAACTCATAGTCTTAATCTCTTTTAAAACAATTGAGTAACATATGTCTTATGTGTGAGCAGTTTATTCTTGTTTATAACAATCTTGTTACAGCAGCCATGATCTAGGAAATGTAGTACAATTTTGTCTTATCTTAGCTTCTATGCAGATGGAGGTTTCTACTGGTTTTAATAACAATTAGTCAATACATTTCCTTTATTAACGCTGCAATGGTTTGTTCGATACTTATTCTCATTTCAAATCAAGAAACAGTATTCTTTAAAAGCCAAGTACTCATTACTCACGAATGAGGTTTCACAACTTTTTAACAAAATTCATAGTCCTTAACTTTTCATAAAACGTCATTTATAAGTTAAGTCTCTTATCTTTTAAGATCAAGTCTCTTAACTTTCTAAAATCAATAAATCATTCTATTACTTACATAAAGTCGTTATAACTAACTTCCCATAAAGCTATTATAACACTATATGTTTTAAACCAACCAAAACTCGTTTAGCACACGTACGTCTACCGTACTACATAGTTCACAACAATCATGCTAGAACAGATAGGAAGAGGTTCACATACCTCGCGACGATTATCGACAAATAGCAAAATGCTCCAAGTACTTCAACCCGTCGGCTACTCCTTAAGCCAAGTAGATCACGCCACACGTAGTACTCCACTCCTAAAATGGTCATAGTACTTCTATCAAACCTTACTCACCATTGAAGACTTATACCAATAAAAAAACCCTATAATTCTACGGAAAATTCGGCAGCACTTCCCCCGTTTTTACTCACTTTTCCATCTTTCTCCAAGGCCCGAATAACCGTAATATATATACCATATATATATAAGGCGTAATAATTAAACAACATAAAGAAGGGGATTACACGCCCAAACGGTAACGCGGTTTACTATCACGCCTCCATAATAACAATAAGTAAAAGAAAGGGATTACGCGTCCAACCGGTAACGCGGTTTACTATCACGCCTTCATAACAATACAATAATTAAAAAGGGGATCACACGCCCAAACGGAACGCGATTGAAAAATCTTCCCCTTAACAGAAATGTAAATACAGTCCAATGTAAATACAGTCCAAAGTAAATACGGTCCAAAGTAAATACAGTCCTTAAGTTGGGGTCCTTGGCCAACTTTGTCCATTTTACTTATCCAATTTACTCATTAGTCATCCAACTTATATTTCCATTCTTAATATAAGTTATAGTTACTTTGTTATTAGCTTCTTAGCAAGTAAGATACGTTTTTACCATTTTAATGGCTAACGACCAATCCTTTCTTTTAATCAAGTTAACAAGATCCAACTCTTCCAAACTTTACTCCATATATTATATACTCCATAATATACTTATAATATATGTATAATGACCAATTCAGAAAGAGGTTAAGATTTACTACCTCAAATAGCCCAAAATCTATCCAAGAACTTAATGTCGCTCCAAGCAAGTCTTAGCTCCAAATCTTTACGTTCCAATCCGCTACAAGCAACCCATAGAAGCTCCTAACCAACTTCTCTTCAAGATTCAACTCCAAAAAGTGAAGAACACTTAGGGTTTTTGTTCATGGAGCTCTCGGCCAAGGTGAAGTTTAGAGGTTAGGGGTGTGAAATTGTCACGACCCGTTCCGGGGCCCGTGACTGGTGCCTTACCCGGGCACCCAAGTAGTCATACATCAGAGAAAATCAGCGGAACATAAAAACAAGACATGAAGCAAGAGATATTATATATAAACAAAGCAACCAAAAATTGCTTGTCAGATATAAATACATAAAACCCGAATGCTTTAATCTTTACAAACCTGTCCACAACAGATTTCTGCACTCTAAGATTTACAACAACCATGATGGGACAGGCCCCGCCATACCACGAATGTACAAGAACCTACAACTCGTGGAACACATACCAAGAATAAGCTTCCGAGAAACGGAGCTTCCCAATACGCTGAACTGTGATCCTATGAGCGAGGATCAACTACCGGTGTACTCCTACCTGCGGCATGAACGCAGCCCCCCGAAGGAGGTCAGTACAACAGGTACCAAGTATGTGAAACTGATAATACTGCAGTTAAATCATAACAGTCTATATAAAGCAGGAGACATGTATGATAACCAAAATACAGTACGCAACATAAAAGCAGTCAAGTCCGGGACTCACGCCCTCAAAGTCATCACTCAATATATAACTATGGGTCTCACGCCCACAACATCAATCATGTTCGCATCATGGCCGCATGCCCCCGGAATTCTGCATCGGTGCAGACATGTCCATGATGCAACAATAATAACAATGCCGCATGGCCACATGCCCCCGGAATTCTGCATCGGTGCAGACATGTCCATGTAACATCAACAACAATATACTGGGTGGTCAACCCTGCCGCATGGCTACATGCCCTGCACTTACATCGGTGCGCATACGTCCATGTAACAATAATAACCATATATCGGGTAATCAACCCTACCGCACGCCACATGCCCTAATTTACATCGTGCGTATATGCCCATGTAACAATAATAACCATATATCGGGTAATCAACCCTGTTATACCCCGTATTTCCAGGGTATGTACGTAAGGGAATACGTACAAAAAGTTTGGCTTTAAAGTTAGCCTTGGACGTTTTATTTGTGCACAACACACTAGAAGAATCGTTTTCCGACGAAACGTTTCCACAACTTTCGTAGGGAAAATTCCGACTATGTCATTTAGTATTTTTGCGGATTTTTCCGAGAGACGAAACATTTTGGACCAACGGGAGGGCGACACTTGTCACCCTCCAATTGGTGGACTTGACACGGCAATAGGGCCGATTGGGTTGGCTTCTTTTGTCTTGGAGTTGGTAGGATATTTTGTGTGCAAGTTGGCCAAGGACACTTGCCTAAATCCTCACCCTACACTTGCCTTGCACTTGTCTTCATCTTGGCCATTGGTTGGCCAAGGCTTGAGCTATAAATACCTCTCTGAGATGAAGAGTTCTTCATCCACAAAAGCTTTCCAAGTCTAAAAATCCTTCCCTCTCCCTTTGTTAGCAATTCGTCCAACACCCCCTTCCCTCGAGAAGCTTGGCCGAGGCCTACCCCTAGCTAGCCAAATCTACCCCCTCCCTTGGTAGAAAAGTTGTCGTCTAGTATCGTTATAATGCCCAAAAAACCCAAGCCCAAATCCCTTAGTCCTTAGTAGAAGTTGTGAAGAACTTCTAAGGTTTCTAGAGCTACCTGAGCGCATACAACTTAGAGCTAAACCTTGCTCAGGCGCGACTTTATCTAGGATATTATTGGGCTTACCGAGGTAACTAATCCTAACCCTCTTTTGAATTAGAGAATACTTACTGTTGTAGTATTAGAATAAGTATTAGATACTTAGAAGAATATCACATAATAGAATTGAACTGTTATCACAGTAGAAGGGTTTAAAAGAAGAATAATTGAACTGTACTCACATAGGACTGTTTTCACAGTAGACTTACATAGCTCACCGGGTAGGGTTGTGCTGCCCGACTTTCCGTAGAATTATGAACCCCCCTGTTTAGAATGACCCTCAGAGCAGTCTTTGATAGATATCTGTGACTATTATAGGCTGACTCTCTGCGCGCGACATATTCAACTTGGCAGGTGGTTTTCGCTGAGAAGGTATGTGATTCTTCCTAAAGCATGATATTTTATAATATATAGTACGGTAGACGTACATGTTAATCAATAATAACTACGCAATGTCTTTGACTTAAGCTGAATAATACTTATGGCAATGCCTCACGCTTAAGCTCGAATAATACTTACGAATGCCTCACGCTTAAGCTGAATAACAAAGAATCAAAACATTTCAAAAGAATATCAATCATTTTTAACATAAGATAAATATTTGGTTTTAAAACAAAAGCGTAAGAGTTATACCGCTTTATGGGAAGTTAGGTATAACAACTTAAGAAGATAAAAAGGAATCTGCTTACTTGTTTTGTTTATAAAAGCCTTGTATTGATTTATGTTAAGTGTAGTAAGATTGTTTGATAAGTAGACATGTTATGACGCTACTGTGTTAGTGTCTTGTAACGCCGTAAAGGGGTCATTCTTGTGCTTACGTTGCTAACCGTAAGTCCATTGTATCGTTATTGTATCACCTACCCTTGATCGTTATACCGGGCTTGCCCCTTGATGCGGGTCTATACGGCCTATGCGGTCTGTGAGACTATGCGAGCGCGGTATGCTCGTGATTGATCATTCCGGCGTTTAGCCTGACGCGGACTCTACGCGTCTGCTGAGACTATGCGGTCTTTTAAGGCTATGCGGGCGGGAGCCTAGGCGGATGCCGAGTCGCTACCCCGATGCGAGAAATATCTCATGCGGTCCGTGGGACCTATGCGCGTCGAAGTCCAGACTAGGCACGCAGAATGATACTATGGGCGATTGGCCTTGCTTCGATCATTCGCGCCTAGAATAGACTGCATTCGCTTTTCCTATTACTGTTGTTGTTTGTGATGTGGCACTATGTGCAATTGAACTGATTGTATTTGTGAAAAGGTTTTAAATACTTTGATTTCATTTTAAGTACTTTATAGTTTCACATACTTGGTACCTGTTGTACTGACCTCCTTCGGGGGGCTGCGTTCATGCCGCAGGTAAGGGCAAGCAGGTGCTAGATCCGCATCCTTAGGATCTCTTTGCATTGGTGTCAGGAGCTCCATCTTCTCCGGAGGCTCTACTTTTGGTATGATCTCCCTGTATGGTAGATAGTTTGTACAGTCAGGGTATGGCGGGGCCCTGTCCCGCCATAGTTGTTTACTTCCTTAGAGGTCTGTAGTACTATTGTACAGTTGGGATGTAACTGCAAAAACTTGAGTTATTTATATTATGCCGAAAGGCAAGCTTTTCATCAGATAAACTGTGTCTTATTTTATAAATCGCTTCTGTCTTGTTTTATTTTCCGCCGTTACTCGATGTATGACTACTTGGGTGCCCCAAAGGCACGATCACGCCCCTAACGGGTCGTTACAAAAGTGGTATCGAGCGATTAATCCTCGGAAAGTGTCTACAGACCGTATCTAGTAGAGTCTTGATTATCGGTGTGTTGTGCACCACACCAATAATCAGGAGGCTATAGGATATTTAGGATTGGTTTCCATTCTTCTCATTCTGAGATCGTGCTTTAGAGCTGTGTTATAGGTTGGACCCCTCTAACGTATTCCTTTCCCGTATGCTTATGCCTCCACGTAAGGCAACCCGCCCGGCGGCAAGGCAAATGAGGAGCTGCTAGCAGACACCCAGAGTTACGAGGGCTCGTGCCCGCCTATACCGTAGACGGCGAGTTCTATGACTGGCCCCAAAGAGACCAAGCACCCACACCTCCCGCCCCACACCGGGCGGAGGAGTTAGGGTACAAGGAGATGGCCCAGCTATTGGCTAAAGTTGTGGCCCGACACGAGGAGAGGTTGGATGCGATTCAGCCTCCAGCTCGGCCGCACCGTAGTGCACCCGAGGCGAATAGTTTGAGGCTACGAGATTTCTTGAGTTGTAGCCCGCCGTAGTTTTACGGGTCGAGGCCGAGGATGATCCGCAGAGTTCATCCGTCACCGCAGAGGATTACGCGGTGATCGTGGCTTCGTAGACCGAGGCCGTGACATTCGGTTCGCATCGGCTGCGTGATACCGCAATCGATTGGTTTGATTCATGGGAGCTTTCCCGGGGAGAGCATGCACCTCCAGCAGTATGGGATGAGTTTTCAGAGGCTTTTCTCACACACTTCTTGCCTCCGCAGATGAGGAGGGCACGAGCTGATAGATTCTTGTTGCTGAGGCAGGGAGGACGCACAGTGAGGGAGTACAATGTCGAGTTTGATTCTTTGGCTCGATATGTCCCTGCACTGGTAGCAGAGATGGAGGACAGGGTGCATCGCTATGTCACTGGGCTAGATGATTACATGGCCGAGTCTTGTGCGGGTGTGTCCCTTCAGCCAGGCATGGACATAACCCGTATGCAGGCTCATGCACTGGGTTGTGAGGAGCGTAGAGACCGCCGGGTAGAGCGATATCAGCAGCAGAAGAAGGCCAAGACGGCCGGTTCTTTTGGTGGTCCTCAGGGTGGGCGGCATCAGCAGAAGTCCAGATTTGCACCACAGCCAGCGCAGAGCGCTCCTACCTCATTTTCAGCACAGCCAGAGCGGTCGGGGGCAGGTCAGGGCCCCAGGACTTCGGATTTCCAGGGTAGCAGGGGTGCTAACCGTTCGAGGTCTGCTCAGTGTGCCCGTTGTGGCAGATACCATTCTGGGAGTCAGACCGAGCTTTCTATTCTTGTGTCCAGCAGTGTCAGTTTGCGAGAGTTTGTCCGACCGGGCGGCGCCGTGGTAGGCTCACCAGTGGTCTGCTGCCGCTTCTTCATCCCGACAGCGATTTCGCCCCGAGGGCAAGGTACACATGGATCAGCGGTCGCGGCAGGTCGTGGCGCAGTCCAGCTTCTAGCGGTCCTCGTAACCGCATATATGCTTTGTCCACCGACAGATCGTGAGGCCTCACCGATGTCGCCACGGTACCTTATCGCTGGGTTTGATGTGTATGCTTTGATAGATCTGCCCCATATATCTCCCTTGTTGCTAGTAGGATGGGGATAGAGCCTGAGTACATAGACCCTTTCGAGGTAGCTACGCCAGTGGGTGATTCGGTGGTAGCTCGGCGGGTATATAGGGCTTGTCCTGTGACCATTTACGCCGTCGGACCAGCCGACTTGATAGAGTTGGAGATGATTGACCGACGTGATTATGGGGATGGATTGGCTAGCTTCTTGCTACGCCAATGTAGACCGCAGAGAGAGTAGTACGGTTCCAGCTTCTGAGGAGCCATTGTTGAGTGGGAGGAGCACGGTATCGCCGGTGGTAGGTTTATTTCCTACCTCAAGGCTAGGAAGATGGTGCGAAGGGGTATATCTACCATCTCGTTCGGTGTTTGATATCAAGCTGCGTACCAGATTTTCATCGCCGATGAGTCACGAGTTCCCGCACGTGTTTCCTGATGACCTCCGTATCCTCCCGAGAGGAGATTGAGTTTTGTATTGACATATTGCGCACACTCGCCTATTTCCATTCCGCCATACGTAATGGCACCCGCCGAGTTGAGAGAGTTGAAGGATCACTTAGAGATTTCCGAGAAGGGCTTCATCAGCCTAGTGTTTCTCCCCGGGAGCGCCAGATTGTTCGTGAAGAAGAAGGACGGGGCCAGCGCATGTGTGTTGATTACAGCACCGAACAAGGTGACCATAAAGAATGATACCCTTCCTGTGATTGATGATTTGTTCGACCGGCGAGGTGCGCGAGATGTTTCTCCAAGATTGATCTGCGTTCTGGCTATCATCAGTGCGAGTCGAGAGGTGGATGTCCCTAGGATCGCATTCAGACCCTGACGCATTATGAGTTCGTGGTCATGTCTTTGGTTGACCAATGCTCCGGCGGTATTCATGGATTTGATGAACCGAGTGTTCAAACCATTTTTGGACACGTTTGTGATAGTGTTCATTGATGATATCTTGGTTTATTCTCGCTCAGAGCAGGAGCATGCAGAGCATTTGAGGGCTGTGCTGACAGTTCTCCAGGACCAGCAGTTGTACGCCAAGTTTTCCAAATGTGAGTTTTGGTTGACTTCAGTGGCGTTTCTTGGGCATATTGTCGGGGCTGATGGCATTCGAGTGGATACGGCCAAGATCGAAGCGCCAGACTTGCCTAGACCTACTACTCCGGCAGAGGTTCGCAGCTCGGGCCTTGCGAGATATTATCGGGCGTTCGTGGAGAAGTTTGCTTCTATCTCGCACCATTGACTAGGCCGACTCGTGGCGACCAAGTTTGATGGATGATGCAGGAGCGGTGGTTTCCGATTCTTGAAAGAGAGATCGACGACCGCCTCGTTCTTACTCTTCCGGAGGGTCCATGGTTATGTCGTGTATTGTGATGTCGAGCATCGGGTTGGGATGTGTTGATGCAGATGGCAGGTTATAGCATATGCATCCCGACACCAAGAAACACGGAGGAACTACCCCACCCATGATTTGGAGTCGCACCGTGATTCACGCTTTGATGATCTGTAGGCTCTATTTGTATGGGGTTCACGTTGATATTTATACGCACCACAAGAGCCTCCAAGATATCTTCACCGGAGGAGCTGAACTTGCGTCAGAGACGGTGGTTAGAGTTGCTTAAGAATTACGATGTTGATATCCCGTACCACCCGGGAAGGCCAATGTTGTGCGTATGCTCTTAGTCGTAGGTCGATGGGGAGCCTATCGATGTGCAGCTAGAGAGGAGGGACATGGTTCGTGATTTGCATCGATTAGCGAGCCTGGTGTCCGCTTGATTGATTACGATAGCAAGGTTAGAGTTCGTGAGGTTGCCGAGTCTTCCATCGCTGGCGAGGTGAAGAGGCAACAGCTCGAGGATCCCGCTTTGATTCGATATCGTGATACGACTCTTCGTGAGGGCAAGGGTCCTTTGAGGTAGCACCGATGGGGTGCTAAGGTTTGAGGGCGCATCGTGTTCCGGATGTTTCGTGACTTCGCGAGTTCTTGGGGAAGCACACAGCGTTACTCATCCATCCGGTCGACCAAGATGTACCACGACCTTAGATCCGTATTGGTGGGATGGCTTGAAGAGGACGTTGCGAGTTCGTAGCTCGCCCGTGTTGTCGCAGTGAAGGTAGAGCACCGGAGGCCCGTGGTTTGTTCTGACGATTGAGATCCCGACCTGGAAGTGGGAGGTAATCAACATGGACTTCATCACAGGATTACCTCGCACTCAGAGGAGACATGATTCTATATGGGTTATCGTCGACAGGCTGACGAAATCAGCCCACTTTCTTCCCGTCAGGACGACTTTTCTACCGAGGATTATGCCGCACTTTACATCCGAGAGATCGTCGATCGCATGGAGTCCCTACCTCGATCATATCGCATGAGGAGCCCGCCTTACGCTAACTTCCTGAGCTCCTTCCGCAGGGTTTAGGGACGCAGTGAGCTCGAGTAATCGCATTTCATCCACGCATGCATCGGACAGCAGAGCGCACTATCCACACTCTTGAGGATATGTTGCGAGCCTGTGTTATTGACTTCAGTGGTAGTTGGGAGGATCATTTGCCTCTAGTTGAGTTTCGTATAATAATAGCTACCACCCAGATTCGGATGGCGCCTTATGAGGCCTTGTATGGGAGGAAGTGCAGATCGCCTATAGGTTGGTTCGATGTGGGCGAGGTGCTAGTGGGACCAGACGGTGCAGCGAGTGATGGATAAGGTGAAGCTTATCCGAGCGACTATTGACACCGTAGTCGCATGAAGTCGTATGCAGATCATCGCCGTCGGCATCCGGAGTTCGCGATAGATGATTGGGTTTTCCTAAAGGTGTCACCCATGAAGGGTGTGATGAGATTCGGAAGAAGAAACTCACCAAGGTACATCGGGCCGCTTCAGATTGTCCGCAGGTAGGCAAGGTTGCTACGAGTTGATCTGCCGTCCGATCTGGAGGCGGGCATCCTGTTTCACGTATCTATGCCGAGAGATGTATCGGGATCCATCTAGTGGTACACCCGCTTGACGATGTCCAGGTGTCCGAGGGGTTCTCGTAGGAGGAGATTCCCATAGCGATAGTCGATCGTCGAAAGCGTCTGCATGACGAAGGACGTGGCTTCCGTCAAAGTCTTGTGGCGGAACGAGCTCAGAGAGGAGATGACGTGGGAAGCCGAGGAGGACATGAGATAGAAGTATCCTCACCTATTCCCCACACCTCCAGGTAATTCACTTTCCTACTTGTAAATTTCCATTATCATTTATGCCTAAGTGTTATTTTGTGGTCGTGTGTGGCATTTGCTAACTGTTTAAGCTTCTTCGATAACTGTCTTGAGAAGGAACATTCGGGACGAATGTTTCTAAGGAGAATGTTATACCCTATTTGTGGTATGTACGTAAGGGAATACGCATAAAAGTTTGGCTTTAAAGTTAGCCTCGACGCTTTATTTGTGCACAACACACTAGAAGAATCGTTTTCCGACGAAACGTTTCCACAGCTTTCGTAGGGAAAATTCCGACTATGTCATTTAGTATTTTTGCGGATTTTTCCGAGAGACGAAACATTTTGGACCAACGGGAGGGCGACACTTGTCACCCTCCAATTGGTGGACTTGACACGGCAATAGGGCCGATTGGGTTGGCTTCTTTTGTCTTGGAGTTGGTAGGATATTTTGTGTGCAAGTTGGCCAAGGACACTTGCCTAAATCCTCACCCTACACTTGCCTTGCACTTGTCTTCATCTTGGCCATTGGTTGGCCAAGGCTTGAGCTATAAATACCCCTCTTGAGATGAAGAGTTCTTCATCCACAAAAGCTTTCCAAGTCTAAAAATCCTTCCCTCTCCCTTTGTTAGCAATTCGTCCAACACCCCTTCCCTCGAGAAGCTTGGCGAGGCCTAACCCCCCCTAGCTAGCCGAAATCTACCCCCCTCCCTTGGTAGAAAAGTTGTCTTCTAGTATCGTTATAATGCCCAAAATACCCTAGCCCAAATCCCTTAGTCCTTAGTAGAAGTTGTGAAGAACTTCTAAGGTTTCTTGGAGCTACCGGAGCGCATAACTTAGAGCTAAACCTTGCTCAGCGCGACTTTATCTAGGATATTATTGGGCTTACCGAGGTAACTAATCCTAACCTCTTTTGAATTAGAGAATACTTATTTGTAGTATTAGAATAAGTATTAGATACTTAGAAGAATATCACGAATAGAATTGAACTGTTATCACAAAGTAGGCGGTTTAAAAGAAGAATAATTGAATCAGACTACATAGGACTGTTTTCACAATGAGACTTACATAGCTCACCTGTAGGGTTGTGCCTGACTTTCCGTAGAATTATGAACCCCCTGCTTAGAATGACCTCGAGCGATCTTTGATAGATATCTCGTGACTATTATAGTCGACTTCTGCGCGACATATTCAACTTGGCGGTGGTTTTCACGGTAAGGTATGTGATTCTTCCTAAAGCATGATATTTTATAATATATAGTACGGTAGACGCATACGTGTTAATCGAATAATAACTACGGCAATGTCTTTGACTTAAGCTGAATAATACTTATGGCAATGCCTCACGCTTAAGCTCGATAATACTTACGGAATGCCTCACGCTTAAGCTGAATAACAAAGAATCAAAACATTTCAAAAGAATATCAATCATTTTTAAGAAGATAAATATTTGGTTTTAAAACAAAAGAGTAAGATTTATACTTGATTTATGTGTAGTTAGGTATAACAACTTAAGAAGATAAAAAGGAACTTTTTACTTTTTTTGTTTATAAAATCATTGTATTGATTTATGTTAAGTGTAGTAAGATTGTTTGATAAGTAGACATGTTATGACGCTACCTGTGTTAGTGTCTTGTAATGCCGTAAGTGGTCATTCTTGCGGCTTACGTTGCTAACCGTAAGTCCATTGTATCGTTATTGTATCACCTACCCCTCGATCGTTATACCGCGGCTTGCCCCTCGATGCGGTCTATACGGCCTATGCGGTCTGTGAGACTATGCGAGCGCGGTATGCTCCGAGATTGATCATTCCGGCGCTTAGCCTGATCGCGGACTCTACGCGGTCCGCTGAGACTATGCGGTCTTTTTGGCTATGCGGGCCGCGAGCCTAGGCGGATGCCGGGTTGGCTGCCCCGGCGAGAAATATCTCATGCGGTCCGTGGGACCTATGCGGCCGCGGAAGTTCAGACTAGGCACGCAGAATGATACTATGGGCGATTGGCCTTGCTTCGATCATTCGCGGCCTAGAATAGACCTGTTACAGTTTTCCTATTACTGTTGTTGTTTGTGATGTGGCACTATGTGCAATTGAACTGATTGTATTTGTGAAAAGGTTTTAAATACTTTGATTTCATTTTAAGTACTTTATAGTTTCACATACTTGGTACCTGTTGTACTGACCTCCTTCGGGGGGCTGCGTTCATGCCGCAGGTAAGGGCAAGCAGGTGCTAGATCCGCATCCTTAGGATCTCTTTGCATTGGTGTCAGGAGCTCCATCTTCTCCGGAGGCTCTACTTTTGGTATGATCTCCCTGTATGGTAGATAGTTTGTACAGTCAGGGTATGGCGGGGCCCTGTCCCGCCATAGTTGTTTACTTCCTTAGAGGTCTGTAGTACTATTGTACAGTTGGGATGTAACTGCAAAAACTTGAGTATTTATATTATGCCGAAAGGCAAGCTTTTCATCAGATAAACTGTGCCTTATTTTATAAACTGTTTCCTGTCTTGTTTTATTTTCCGCTGGTTACTCTGATGTATGACTACTTGGGTGCCCCGGTAAGGCACCAGTCACGGGCCCCGGAACGGGTCGTGACAAACCCTGCCGCATGGCCACACGCCCCCGGAATTCTACATCGGTGTAGACATGCCCATGTAACAATAATAATGGAAGCATACCCGTGGAATCTTCCGTCACTGCTGGTACGTCCAAGTAAGCTCTCAACAAGTCAACCGGCCCTCCATCGAGAGACGCGGTAGTATAGAAACACAATTCTTGCACAACAAAGGCTATCACAACAATCATAGGCGAGTTACACAACAACAAGCATAGGCAAGTTATACAACAACAAACATAGGCAAGTTATACACAACTTAAGGTACTTCCATTTTATATCAAGTCCGGGTTTTAACCCTAAAGTACTACGTACGTTAAATTCCTTTTAAAGAGATCCATTCCTTTTATAAAGGTCACCCGATACCCGTAGTATAAAAATAGAGTGACTCACATTTTTAGGTAAACCAAAACACTTTCCTTTTTCAACAACATTCTTTCCCTAAAGTTCCAGCTTTGCCTAATTTCAATTACTCAGTCTCTTTATTTTAGAAAAGTTCCATAGTTCATAGTCTTAATCATTTAAGAATATAATTCTCTTTAAACAACTGAGAAACATATGCCTTATGAGTGTAGGTTATTCTTGTTCATAATCAATCTTATTAAGCAGCCATGATCTAGGAAATGTAATATCATTTTGTCTCATCTTAGCTTCTATGCAGATGGAGGTTTCTACTGGTTTTAATAATACTTCATTATTCAATACATTTTCCTTTATTAACGCTGCAGTGGTTTGTCGGTACTCATTCTGATTTCCGAAATCAGTAAAACATTATCCCCTTTTAAAAACCAAGTACTCATTACTCACGAATGAGGTTTCACACTTTTAACAAACTTCATATCACTACAATTAAGTCAAGTCTCTTATCTTTTAAGATTAAGTCTCTTAACTTCTAAAAATCAGTAAACCATTCTTTTTATCTCTCTTAAGACGTTATAGCTAACCTCCCATAAAGCTAGTATAACTCTTATGTTTTCAAAACCAAGTATTACTCTTCTTTCAAAAAGGTTTCTTATTTCTTTTGAAATACTTCAAGATTCTTCTTATTCAGGCTTAAGTCAAAAGACATTGCCGTAACACTACATTCAGTTAACACACGTACGTCTACCGTACTATATATATATTCCTTTTAAAATATTTCAAGATTCTTATTATTCAGGCTTAAGTCAAAAGACATTGCCTTACAACTATATTCAGTTAGCACACGTACGTCTACCATATTATATATACATATTATTCAGGCTTAAGTCAAAAGACATTGCCACACGTACGTCTACCGTACTATATGTATTCTTTTAAAATACTTCATGCTCAAGAGTATAGGAAGAATCACATACCTTGCGACGATTATCGACTATAAGCAAAACGCCCCACGGCTATACCCCGGCTAGCCTTGTCCACCTTCCAAGTAGCACATGCTACTCGCAGAACATTCAACCAATAAAGGTTATCAGTCTACTGTAAATACAGTCCTATGTAAGTACAGTTTAATCTACTTCTTTAATATTCTTCTGACGTGATTTCAGTAAAAGTCTATTCTGTAATATCCTTCTATTACAGTTCAATTCTCTTCTATGAATCTTATATTCATTTCTATACTACTACAGTATGTAATTCCCAATTACAATAGAAGGACAGTAGTATTTACCTCGATGAGCCCAAAATTATCCAAGTTTAATGTCGCTCCTGAGCAACGTTAAGCTCCTACCCGCGGCGCTCCAACCCGCTCCGAACAACCCTTAGAAGTTCTACGCAACTTCTACTTAACACTTCAACCGACTATGAAGGTTTTCCTTAGGGTTTTGTTTAGTGGCTAAAGGAAAGTATAATAGTATTTCCGGGCTCTACGTATAGAGGTAACTTTGGAAAGTACTACAAGGTATATGGGCTAAGGTATTTGGGCACTATAACAATACTTGGAGAGTATTTCTATACCACAAAGGGGGGTATTATACGAAACCAACTAGGCTAGGGGGGGGGGGTACCCCTCTCGGCCAAAGCTTCTCAAAAGGGGGGGGGGGGGTGTAGGACGAACACAACTTCTCAAAGGGGGAGGGATTTTTTAGACTTGGAAAATAATTTTAGGATGAAGAAGTTCATCAACTTAGGGGGGTATTTATAGGTCAAGCAATGGCCAACCAATGGCCAAGATCAAGCCAAGTGCCATGCAAGTGTAGGGTCAAGATTTACCCATGTGTCCTTATCCATCTACTACACAAAATATCCTACCTAACCCTTGACCAAGAAAAACACAAAAAACGTGCCAAAGGGAAGCCCTCTTTGCCGTCCAATGAGGGTGACAAGTGTCACCCTCCCGTTGGTCCAAAATATTTCGTCTCTCGGAAAAATCCGCAAAAATTATAAATGACATAGCCGTATTTTTCCCTTCGCAAGTTTAGTAAAACGTTTCGTCGAAAAACGATTCTTTTCGGCACTTGTGCCTAAATTTTCGAACCTTGCCAAACTTTAAGGCTTAAATTTTTATACGTACGCCCTCACGTACATACTCTGGAAATACGGCGTATAACAGAAATATTTTCCAACTCTTGGTACACAATCTTCCTAACACCTTAGGGAAGAACACTTGAGAGTTTAAGAATTGTTGGACAAATTTAGGTCAAGGAATAGCACCATGGCCGAAACCACAAGGCAAGGGAGAGAGTATTTGTTCAAGTCTTGAAATGGTTAAGTGTGGAAGTTTTCATCAACTAAGGGTGCATATATAGGACAACCAAGGGCTAGGATGAAGGCAAGTGTGTCGTTGAGATTGGGGACAAGTGTGTGTGGGTCCCACAAGCCACTTGTCCACACAAAATATCTAGCAAGACTTGGCCACTTGTCTAGCATAATTCGGCCAAGAGCCACCTAGGGGGTGACACGTGTCGCCCTCCTACTCGTCCAAAATATTTCATCTTCCGAAAATATCCATAAAGGCCAAAATCTCGAAAACAAAGTGGGCCCCACAAAACCGTAAATTTCTCCCGTGGGCCCCACGTGACCAATTCCGGAAATAAAATTCCATAATTCTAATATAATTCAAGAAGCCCAAATACCAAATCTGGGAATCCAATTCCCATCAACGAACCTTTTTTCATCACAAAACCCGGAAACTTTTCCGTCGAAAAATCACATCTTCCTTTCTTTCCAATATTTCTGTCGTATTCTCGTACGTACGTCCTCACATACATACCCTGGAACTACGGGGTATAACAGTTGTGATAGCCTTGGTGGTATTACTATGTTACCGCGTCTCTCGGTTGGAGGGTCGGCTGACTTGTTGTGAATTTGTTGGACGTACCGGCAGTGGCGGAGGATTCCACGGGTATGCTTCCATTTTGTTTGATCTTGGCCATGCTTATACGATGAGGGATGCCGGGGCATGCGACCAGGATGCGGGTTAGATGCCCGGACGTTTCATTGGACGTACCGGCAGTGACGGAGGATTCCACGGGTATGCTTCCATTGTTATTATCACATGGACATGTCTACACCGATGAGGGATTCCGGGCACGCGCCACGCAATGGTTAAACTCCCGGTATATTATTATTGTCACATGGGCATGTCTACACCGATGAGGGATTCCGGGGGCATGTGATGTTACACCCCGTAGTTCCAGGGTATGTATGTGAGGACGTACGTACGAGAATACGACAGTAATTTTGGAAAGAAAGAAAGATGTGATTTTTCGACGGAAAAGTTTTCGGGTTTTGTGAAGGAAAAAGGTTCGTTAATGGGAATTGGATTCCCAAATTCGGTATTTGGACTTCTTGGATTATATTAGAATTATGGAATTTTATTTTTGGAAATGGTCAGGTAGGGCCCACAGGAGAAATTTACGGTTTTGTGGGGCCCACTTTGTTTTCGAGATTTTCGGTATTTTGGATATTTTCGGAAGATGAAATATTTTGGATTTAGTAAGGGGCGATACGTGTCACCCCCTTAGGTGGCCATGTGGGCCGAATTGGTGGGACAAGTGTCTTGCCACTTGTCCCTTGGCCGAAATGGCCATGGCACTTGGCTCTTGTTTTTGTTGGCCATGTGGTGTGGTGGGGCCCACACACACATGGCCCAATCTAGACCACACACTTGCTATGATCTTGACCCTTGATTTCTCTATAAATACCCCCTTAGTTCAAGACTTAATTTCATCCCACACTTAAGTTTGTCCAAGGCAAAAATATCCCCTCCCTTTCGGGGGTTCTCGTCCCCCCCCCCCCCCCACTTTGTGTAGAGAAATACTTCAAGTATTGTTGTATAATCCCAAATACCTTAGCCTAGTATCCCTAGTAGTATTCTAAAGTAATCCCAACATAAGAGCCCGGAAATACTACTTTTTTTCCAATAGTCGCAAAATGAAACCCTAGAAAAATCTTCATAGCTTGGATGAAGTGTTAAGAGAAGTTGTTTAGAAACTTCTAAGGGTCGCTTGGAGCGGGTTGGAGCGTAAGGAATTGGAGCTAAACGTTGCTCAGGATCGACTTATAATCTTGGATAATTTTGGGCTTATCGAGGTAATGATCTATGTCCTTCTATTGTAATTGGAAATTACATATTGTAGTAATGTATAGTTGAGTATGCTATATGTAGAATGAATATTATAAAGTGAATTGAATCAGATTTACATTAGATTGTATTACGAGACTTGTAGTATTATTGTGGGGAAGTGTTGTACACGTCCGGTTAGACGTGTCATCCCCTTGAAGTTGTTGGCTTGGTAGCAGGTCTTGTTATGGGAGGTTATTTATGTGATTGCGGGGGGGGGGGGGGGGAGGTGCTGCCGAATTTTCCGTAGGATAAGGATCCTTGTACTTAGAATTATTCTATAAAGAGAACTAGAAGTTGATAGATGTATTGTGAATATTATAGGTGGATTTTCTACGCGCGGCATACTCGACTTGGCTTGTGGATTAAGCCGAAGAGGTATGTTATTCTTCCTATACTCTTAAGCATGATTGTTGTGAACTATATAGTACGGTAGACGTACGTGTGTGAAATGAATTTTGTTTGTTAAAACATAAAGTGTTATAATGGCTTTATGGGAAGTTAGTTATAACGACTTTATGAAGATAAAAGAAAGATTTGATTTTGAAAGCTAAACTACTTGATTTTGAAAGTTAAGAGACTTGATCTTGAAAGATAAGAGACTTGACTTATAAACGACTTGATTTCGGAAAAGGAGAAGTAACTTGATTTAAGTATAGGTTACTTGTTTTGAAAAGAGTAAGTTATTTGGGTTTTAAAGAGTATACTTGATGTTGTTTTAAAAGAGAAGCACTTGGTTTAAAAAGTATAGAGTACTTGATTTTAAAAGTCTTGTAAAGAATTTTACGAAGGTGAAGTAATTTGGTTTGAAAAGAAAACATGTTTTGATACTACGAGTATTAGTATCGTGTGGCTTTTACGTAAAAAGAGGTCTTTTTGAAAGAATGAAAGTATGTAGTATTTTGGGGTTGAAACCCGGATTGTTGACATAAAATGAAAGTACGTTGAACTTGCCTATGCTTGTTGTGGTAGCCTTTGTTGTGCAAGTGTTTTGATTCTGTGCTACCGCGTCTCTCGGTGGAGGGCCGGCTATTTGGTTGATTGTTGGACATACTAACACGATGGATGGTCCACGGGTATGCTTCCACTATGAGTGTTATCTTGTTATTTCTTTTGGACATACTGACACGTTGGATGGTCCACGGGTATGCGTCCACTTTGAGTAGTTATTTCCTTTGGACATACTGACACGATGGATGGTCCACGGGTATGCGTCCAGTAGGATGGTTTCATGGCCATGCTTATATCGAGGTAAGATGTCGGGGCATGCGGTCATTGTAAGGGTTAAATTCCCGGGTTATGTTATTAGTCCATGGACCGCTAATACATGAAGCTTGATTTGTACGTGGTTACAGCACACTTTAGATACTTGTCCTGGTTATTTCTCGTGGTACGCTCGCAGATAGCTTTAGATACTTGTCACGGTTATTTCTCGTGAGACGTAGGCTCGCACGTTAGCTTAAGATATTTGCCTCGCCGATTCGTGGCTGGTTTTGGATCCGTAGTTGGCTTCCGTGATTGGCCCGTGAAGTTTTATGACTAGCCTTCGGATCCGTAGTGGCTATTCTACTCGCCCGATCGGTTTGATGACGCAGCGTGATCTAGTGTTCGTGTTCACATACGGGTGTTGTTTTACATCATGTAACGCCAGCTGAGGAAGGAGTTCCACTGTATGATTGATATCATGGGCGTGAGACCCATAGTTATGTGTGAGTGATGATTTTGAGGACACGCGCCCCTTTACTTGACATAATCGCTACTTATTGCGAAATGGTTTTATAAAATGATGAAATGTGATTTCATTACAGTATTTTCAGTTTCACATACTTGGTACCTATTGTACTGACCTCCTTCGGGGGGCTGCGTTCATGCCGCAGGTAGAGGTACACCAGTTGTTGATCCTCGCTCATAGGATCGCAGTTCAGCGTTTGGGAAGCTCCATTTCTCCGGAGGCTTATCTTTTGGTATAGTCCCCTGTCATTGTAGGTACTTGTACATTCAGGGGTATGGCGGGGCCCTGTCCCGTCATAGTTGTTGTTACATTCTTAGAGGTCTGTAGTACTGTTGTGGACAGGGCTTGTAAAGGATTTTAACTGTTCGGTTTTATATATATATGTATACGAGAAGGTGACCGGTTTTGGTTGGCCTGTTTCTTACTTTATGTCTTGTTTCATGTTTAAGCTTTTATTTCCGCTGATTTTCTCTGATGTTGTATCACTAGGGTGCCCGGGGTAAGGCACCAGTCGCGGGCCCGAGATCGGTTCGTGACAAAAGTGGTATCAGAGCAGTTAGTCTTCGGAAAGTGTCTACAGACCGTATCTAGTAGAGTCTTGATTATCGGCGTGTTGTGCACCACACCTATAATCAGGAGGCTGCAGGATATTTAGGATTGGTTTCTATTCTTCTCACTCTGAGATCGTGCCTTAGAGTTGTGTTGTAAGTTGAACTCCTCCTGACGTATTCTTTTATGCCAGGTATGCCTCCACGCAAGGCAACCAGAGCCCGTGAGCAAGGCAAAGAGGCGGAGTCTGCAAGTATAGCAAAGAATCTCACCGAGGCCACAAGATTCGAGCCTCCAGTCCCACGGCCAGGAACAGAGGATATGGGTTACAAGGAGATGGCCCAGTTACTAGCTAGGATTGTGGCTAGACACGAGGACAGACGTGAGTCGGAGGTTCCAGTAGCACCCGTAGTTCACCCCAGATCGGATAGTTTGAGACTACGGGACTTTTTTAGCTGCCGCCCACCTGAGTTCTACGGGTCGAGGCCTGAGGATGATCCGCAGGAGTTCATCCGACAGTTACAGCAGATCATGAGGGTGATCAAGGCTTCGGAGACCGAGTCGGTGGTCTTAGGTTCGCATCTGCTGCGTGATACTGCAATGATCGTTTGATTCGCGAGCTGCCCCGGGAGCATGCGCCCACTGCTGGGGCGAAGTTCTCGAGGCATTTCTCACCATTTCTTGCCTCCTGCATGAGGAGAGCACGGGCCGACAAATTTCTGATGCTGAGACAGAGAGGGCGTACGGTTCGGGAGTACAACGTGGAGTTCGACTCGTTGGCTCGATATGTCCCTGCGTTAGTGGCAGATATGGAGGACAGAGTGCATCGCTATGTCACAGGGTTGGATGATTACTTAGCAGAGAGTTGCTCGGGTGTAGCTCTTCAGCCGGGCATGGACATTGCCCGCATGCAGGCTTATGCACTTAGGTGTGAGGAACGAAGAGGCCGACGGATTGACCAATACCAGCAGAAGAAGGCCAGGACAGCAGGGTCCTTTGGTAACTTTCCAGGCGGACCGCCTCAGCAGTAGACTAGTTATGCGCCTCCGCCAGTACAGAGTGGTCCTCTACAGTCTTCAGGGCATCCAGAGTATTCAGGAGCAGGTCAGGGCTCCAAGGGTTCAGGTTTTCGGGGGAGTAGGGGTGTTGGCCAGATGAAGCCACCCCGACCTCAGTGTAGCCAGTGTGGTAAACCCCATGTGGGGGAGTGTTACGGTATTCAGAAGGGTTGTTTTACATGCGGCCAGCAGGGCCATTTTGCGAGAAATTGTCCGACCGGAGGTAGCGCGGATGTAGAGACTCGACCTTCGGGATCAGTTGCGGGTTCTTCGCCTTCAATAGCTAGGCAGGATGTTCATACACCGGCAGGCCATGGCAGGGGTCGTGGTGGAATTTCCCAGTTCTAGCGGTCCTTGGAACCGCCTATTTGATTTCAGGTATATCCTTAACCCTCTAGAGACTAGTATGCATTGGTGATAAGATGAGTATATTTTAAGTGTTATGTTCAGATAGCATTGTGTTAATTGTGATTAGAAAACATGGTTAGTTGAAAAGGTAAGATTGGGGACAGGGAAATTGTGAGCCTTAGAATATTACATGTGGAGACCTTAGAGGCGAGGCCGTCTTGAGTAAAAGATTTTTTTTTACGATTGACCTTTGTCGGAGTGCATAGTATACGTGGGTATATTTGTGTGATAAGTCCCTGAGTGGTGTGAAGTGAAAGAGGGTAGTTGAGCTAAGAAGACCACTAGGTTTTCGTGACTTGATTAGTGAGATTGTTCCGGATCGGGGAACAAGAGCTTGGCGCGAAATGGGTCGGGTTGAGGCCAGATTGCGGGTCAACCCGCAGCCCGGATTGAAGTAAGGAAAATTTGTGGTGGTCCCGCTATGTGATAGGGTCACGAGGGTACTAGGCCCAAGTTTAAGTAACCATCGAACGGGTTCGTGGATGCGTTCGACCAGAATCGGATCGTGAAGGCCGGGAATGGCCTTAGAGTAAATTGAAGCTAGTGAGATGACCAAGTTTGGAGGTAGTAACTCCAGGGTTGTGGAAATTGAAGCGGTAAATGAAGTGTGGAACGTGTACTATAGAGAGTTCGGGTGTACGAGAAGGGTACGACGAGTAAGAAAAGAAGCGAACATGTGTTATGAGAACGGAAGTGATCATTCTTTTGTGAAGAGAAGTTGCGAAAGGAGTATCCTTTAGACCATGGGTGGGAGCTTTTGTGAGATTAGAAATGATTCCTCGTTGGCTCGGATTTGAGTTTTGCGCATAGGTTATATTATGGCCAGGTGTGGCATAATTGGTTATGTAAGTATAGTAGTGGAGACTATACCGACACACGTATGTTTAGAGACTTAAAGGAACATTCGGGACGAATGTTTCTAAGGGGGGAAGAATGTTACACCCCGTAGTTCCAGGGTATGTATGTGAGGACGTACGTACGAGAATACGACAGTAATTTTGGAAAGAAAGAAAGATGTCATTTTTCGACGGAAAAGTTTCCGGGTTTTGTGAAGGAAAAAGGTTCGTTAATGGGAATTGGATTCCCAAATTTGGTATTTGGACTTCTTGGATTATATTAGAATTATGGAATTTTATTTTTGGAAATGGTCAGGTAGGGCCCACAGGAGAAATTTACGGTTTTGTGGGGCCCACTTTGTTTTCGAGATTTTCGGTATTTTGGATATTTTCGGAAGATGAAATATTTTGGACGAGTAAGGGGGCGACACGTGTCACCCCCTTAGGTGGCCATGTGGGCCGAATTGGTGGGACAAGTGTCTTGCCACTTGTCCCTTGGCCGAAATGGCCATGACACTTGGCTCTTATTTTTGTTGGCCATGTGGTGTGGTGGGGCCCACACACACATGGCCCAATCTAGACCACACACTTTCTATGATCTTGACCCTTGTTTTCTCTATAAATACCCCCTTAGTTCAAGACTTAATTTCATCCCACACTTAAGTTTTTTCAAGGCAAAAATATCCCCTCCCTTTGTGGTGTTCTCGTCCCCCACCCCCCCCCCCACTTTGTGTAGAGAAATACTTCAAGTATTGTTGTATAATCCCAAATACCTTAGCCTAGTATCCCTAGTAGTATTCTAAAGTAATCCCAACATAAGAGCCCGGAAATACTACTTTTTTTCCAATAGTCGCAAAATGAAACCCTAGAAAAATCTTCATAGCTTGGATGAAGTGTTAAGAGAAGTTGTTTAGAAACTTCTAAGGGTCACTTGGAGAGGGTTGGAGCGTAAGGAATTAGAGCTAAACGTTTCTCAGGATCGACTTATAATCTTGGATAATTTTGGGCTTATCGAGGTAATAATCTATGTCCCCCTATTGTAATTGGATCTTACATATTGTAGTAGTTTAGAATTGAGTATAAGATATATTGGAAGGATGATTATAAAGGATTGAACTGTATTTACATTAGACTGTATTACAGTAGACTTGTGTAGTATTATTGTGAGGCAGAATTGTACACGTCCGGTTAGACGTGTAATCCCCTTGGAGTTGTTGGCTTGGTAGCAGGCCTTGTTATGGGAGGTTATTTATGTGATTGCGGGGAGGTGCTGCCGAATTTTCTGTAGGATAAGGATCCTTGTACTTAGAATTATTCTATAAAGAGAACTAGAAGTTGATAGATGTATTGTGAATATTATAGGTGGATCTTCTACGCGCGGCATACTCTACTTGGCTTGTGGATTAAGCCGAAGAGGTATGTGATTCTTCCTATACTCTTGAGCATGATTGTTGTGAACTATATAGTACGGTAGACGTACGTGTGTGAAATGAATTTTGTTTGTTAAAACATAAAGTGTTATAATGGCTTTATGGGAAGTTAGTTATAACGACTTTATGAAGATAAAAGAAAGATTTGATTTTGAAAGTTAAACGACTTGATTTTGAAAGTTAAGAGACTTGATCTTGAAAGATAAGAGACTTGACTTATAAACGACTTGATTTCGGAAAAGGAGAAGTAACTTGATTTAAGTATAGGTTACTTGTTTTGAAAAGAGTAAGTTATTTGGGTTTTAAAGAGTATACTTGATGTTGTTTTAAAAGAAAAGCACTTGGTTTAAAAAGTATAGAGTAATTGATTTTAAAAGTCTTGTAAAGATTTTTACGAAGGTGAAGTAATTTGGTTTGAAAAGAAAACGTGTTTTGATACTACGAGTATTAGTATCGTGTGGCTTTTACGTAAAAAGAGGTCTTTTTGAAAGAATGAAAGTATGTAGTATTTTGGGGTTGAAACCCGAATTGTTGACATAAAATGAAAGTACGTTGAACTTGCCTATGCTTGTTGTGATAGCCTTTGTTGTGCAAGTGTTTTGATTCTGTGCTACCGTGTTGTTATACCCCGTATTTCCAGAGTATGTATGTAAGGGCGTACGTATAAAAGTCTAAGCCTTAAGGTTAGGCAAGGACGAAATTTTATGCACAACACACGAAAAGAATCGTTTTCCGACGAAACGTTTTCCAAACTTTGCGAAGGGAAAAATACGGCTATGTCATTTATATTTTTTGCGGATTTTTCCGAGAGATGAAATATTTTGGACCAACGAGAGGGTGACACTTGTCACCCTCAAGTGGACGGTTTGGGCGAGAACATTGGCACGTTTTTTGCCTTGTTTGTGGTCAAGGGGTTGGTAGGATATTTTGGTGGTAGATGGATAAGGTACACTTGCCCAAATCTTGGCCTTACACTTGCCTAGCACTTGACTTCATCTTGGCCATTGGTTGGCCTGTAAATACTCCCCTAACTTGAAGGTTTCTTCATCCCTCAAATGATTTCTAAGTCTTGAAATCCCTTTCCCTCTTGAGATTTCTGCCGAGAGCCCCCTTCTCCTCCTCCCCTTAGTGTAGTTTTCGCCCAAGGTGTTATACCAGATTTCCAGTAGTATGCGAGGGCGTACGATAATAATTTAAGCCTTAAGGATTGGCAAGGATCGAAATTTGGGCACAAGTGCCAAAAGAATCGCTTTTTCGACGAAACGCTTTACAAGACTTCTCAAGGGAAAATTCCGCTATGTCATTTTTAATTTTTGCGGATTTTTCCGAGAGACGAACATTTTGGACCAACGGAGGGTGACATGTGTCACCCTCACATTGGAAGGAATTGTGGGCGTAGTGGACGATTGGGGTCAAGGGAGTTGGTAGGATATTTTGTGATATTTTGGTGGTAGATGGATAAGGTCCACATGGTTAAATCCTAGCCCTACACTTGCCTAACACTTGGATTGATCTTGGCCATTGGTTGGCCATTGCTTGACCTATAAATACCCCTCTAAGTTGAAGACTTTCTTCATCCAAACTTGAGCATTTTTCTAAGTCCCAAAATACTCCTCCCTCTCGAGGTTTCGTCCAAAGCCATCCCCTCCCTTGAGAAAGGCCCTCACGAGCACACCCCTCTAGCCTAGTTGTTTTCGAGAAATACCCCCGCCCCCCCTTTGGTAGAGAAATACTCTCCAAGTATTGTTATAATGCCCTAAATACCTTAGCCCATATACCTTGTAGTACTTTCCAAAGTTACCTCTATACGTAGAGCCCGGAAATACTATTATACTTTCCCTCAGTCGCAAAAACGAAACCCTAAGGAAAACCTTCATAGTCGGTTGAAGTGTTAAGTAGAAGTTGCGTAGAACTTCTAAGGGTTGTTTGGAGCGGGTTGAGCGCCTGTAGTAGAGCTAAACGTCGCCAGATCGACATTTATACTTGGATAATTTTGGGCTTATCGAGGTAAATAATCCTATCCTTCTAGTGTAATTGAAAATTACATACTGTAGTAGTATTGAAATGAATATAAGATTCATAGAAGAGAATTGAACTGTAATAGAAGGATATTACAGAAAAGACTTGAACTGAAATCACATCAGAAGAATATAAGTAGAAGATTAATTTGTACTTACATAGGACTGTATTTACAGTAGACTTATAACCTTTATTGGTTGAATGTTCTGCGAGTAGCATGTACTACTTGGAAGGTGGACAAGGCTAGTCGGGTTATAGCCGTGAAGCGTTTTGCTTATAGTCGATAATCGTCGCGAGGTATGTGATTCTTCCTATACTCTTGAGCATGAAGTATTTTAAAGGAATATATACATAGTACGGTAGACGTACGTGTGTTAACTGAATGTAGTGTTACGGCAATGTCTTTTGACTTAAGCCTGAATAATAAAGAATCTTGAAGTATTTCAAAGATTAAGAAACCGTTTTGAAAAAAGAGTAATACTTGGTTTTGAAAACATAAGAGTTATACTAGCTTTATGGGAAGTTAGGTATAACGTCTTAAGAGTGATAAAGAGAATGGTTTACTGATTTTTAGAAGTTAAGAGACTTGATCTTAAAAGATAAGAGACTTGACTTGAATGAATTAATATGAATTTTGTGTGAAACCTCATTCGTGAGTAATGAGTACTTGGTTTTTAAAAAGGAGAAATGTTTTACTGATTTCGGAAATCAGAATGAGTATCGACAAACCACTGCAACGTTAATAAAGGAAAATGTATTGAATAATGAAGTATTATTAAAACCAGTAGAAACCTCCATCTGCATAGAAACTAAGATGAGGCAAAATGATATTACATTTCCTAGATCATGGCTGCTTAATAAGATTGATCATAAACAAGAATAACCTACTCACATATAAGGCATATGTTTCTCAAATTGTTTAAAAGAGAATTATGTTTTAAAGGATTAAAACTATGAACTACGAAACCTTTTCGAAAATGAGAAACTTGAGCATTGAAAGTAGGCAAACTGGAACTTTAGGGAAAAGAAAGGCATTGTTTTGTCTTAAATTGGTTTAAAACATAAAGTGTTATAACATATTTATGGGAAGTTAGTTATAACGACTTTATGAGAACAAAAGAAGGGTTTTATCATTGGTTTTAATGTGGTAACTTGACTTTAAAAAGAGAAGCTTTTGGTCCAAAAAGAAGGCATGGTATTGCCTTAATTTGGTTTTAAAAAGGAAAGTATGGAAGTTGTTTTGGTTTACTTAAAAAGATGTAAGTCACTCTATTTTTATACTAAGGGTATCGGGTGACTTTTATAAAAGGAATGGATCTCTTAAAAGGAATTTAACGTACGTAGTACTTTAGGGTTAAAACCCGGACTTTGACATAAAATGAAAGTACCTTGAGTTGTGTATAACTTGCCTATGCTTGTTGTTGTGAAACTTGCTTATGCTTGTTGTGATAGCCTTTGTTTTGCAATAATTGTGTTTCTATACTACCGCGTCTCTCGGTGGAGGGCCGGTTGACTTGTTGAGAACTTACTTGACGCGTCTGCGGTGACGAGAATTCCACGCACGCCTCGCTGATAGTGTTATTCCATGGACTAGCTCTCCATGAGGTTTCTTCGCTCGACCTGGTACCGTGGTCGACTTCGATTGCCCCGCCTGCCTCGTGGTCGATTCGCCTGCACAGTAGTTAGCCCTCGCACTTGCCCCGCTCAAACAGTAGTGACGGTCTCGTGATACGCCTCGTACTGGTAGTTAGCCCTCAGACTTGCCCCGGCCACCACGTGGCGGCCTTGGTATCCGTAGTCGGCTTTCGACTTGCCCCGTGGTCGCCTTCGTGGTTTGGTTGTATTGTATTGTTAGTATGGCTTTGGCATCGTGTAGGACTTGGTGTTCAGTGTACTTCGTGTTATCATATCATAGATCGCCAGCCGGAGGAAGGTATTCCACGGGCATGATTGATGCTATGGGCGTGAGACCCATCGTTATATTTGAGTAATGACTTGGAGGGCGTGAGTCCCTGACTTGATATCACTGTTATATGTGTATCGTAGTTTGGTTATCATACATGTCTCCCGCTTTATATAGACTATTATGATTTCATTTACGCTTTTACGCTTTCACATACTTGGTACTTGCATCGACCTCCTTCGGGGCTGCGTTCATGCCGCAGGTAGAGGTACATCGGCTGTCGATCCCCGCTTTTAGGATCACATTTCAGCGTGTTGGGAAGCTCCATTCCTTCGGAGGCTTATCTTTGGTATGTTACCCCAGTCTATAGGTTCTGTACATTCGCGGTATGGCGGGCCCCGTCCCGTCATAGTTGTTGTAAAATCTTAGAGGTCTGAGTAATCGCCAAGTGTGGCGGTTGTAAGGATTGTAATCGCTCAAAGGTCGATATATATATAATGCCGAAAGGCAACCGCTTTGGTTGGCCTATTTTCTTTCATCTTGATCTATATCTATTTATATGTTTAAGTTTTCATTTCACTGGTTTTTCTCTCGATGTTGTATCACTAGGGTGCACGGGTAAGACACCGCCACGCACGTTCGGTCGTGACAAAAGTGGTGTCGAGCGATTAGTCCTCGGAAAGTGTCTACGCATCGTGTCTAGTAGAGTCTTGATTATCGATGTGTTATGCACCACATCTATAATCGTAAGGTCAGCAGGACATTTAGGATTGGTTTCATTCTTCTCATTCGAGATCGTGCCTTAGAGCCGTGTGATATGTTGGACCCTCGACGCATTTCGCTTTTACCGCTATGCCTCCGCCGCAAGGCAACCCGCCCGTGGCGGCAAGGCGTAAGAGGGAGACGCGAGTAGAGCGGCGCCTCTACAGAGACCACGCACTGAGCCTCCATCCCACGCCAGAGCAGAGGAGATGGGTTACAAGGAGCGGCCGATTAATGGCCGTGGTCAGGCTGACTTGAGGATAGGCTGGACGCAGCAGTTCCAGTAGCACCAGTGGTTCACCCTAGATCAGATAGTTTGAGGCTACGGGATTTTCTGAGTTGTAGGCCGCCAGAGTTTTATGGGTCGAGGCCTGAGGATGATCCTCGTGGAGTTCATCCGAAGCGATTCTGGATCATAAGTGATCAAGGCATCGGAGACCGAGTCGCTGGTCCTGTGTTCGCATCGGCCGCGTGATACCGCAGCCGATCGTTTGATTCGTGGAGCCGTCCCGGAGAGAATGCACTTCCACTATATGGGACGAGTTCTCGTGGGCATTTCTTGCACATTTCTTGCCTCCACGCATGAGAGGGCTCGCCGACAGATTTTTGGTGTTGCGACAGAATGGGCGTACGGTTCGGGAGTACAATGTGGAGTTCGACTCATTGGCTCGATACGTCCCCGCGTTAGTAGCTAGTATGGAGGATCGAGTGCACCGATATGTTACAGGGCTCAATGATTACCTAGCAGAGTTGTTCGGGTGTAGCTCTTCACCGCATGGACATTTCCGCACGCAGCTTATGACCGGGATGTGAGGAGCGGAGAAATCGACGAATGACCAAGATCAGCGAGGGCCGTAATACAGGTCCTTTGGTGACTTTCGAGGCGGAACGCCAAAGAAGCAGACTAGTTATGTACCTCGCCAAGACAGAGTGGTCCTCCACAGCCGGGACCTTCGGATATTCGTGAGCAGTCGTGGCTCCTGTGTTTCAGATTTCGGGAGTAGGAGTGCTCGCGATGAGGTCGCCTTGTCTCATGTGCCGCCAGGGAAAACTTCATAAGGAGAGTGTCGTACTAACTTGGGAGATTGTTATTCTGCGCCAACAGGCCATCCGGCGAGATCGTCCGACCGTGTAGCACCGGTAGGATAGCACGCATTACGGATCGGGCTGCGGGTTCTTCACCTTCCATAGCTAGGCAGATGTTCATACACCGGCAGCGCGCAGAGGTCGCGTGGAAGTTCCCGCTAGCGGTCCTTTGAGCCGCCTATTTTCCAGATATCCTTAACCTCTAGAGTTTTGTATGTATTGATGTTATGATGATGTGTTTAGTGTTATGTTCGGATAGCTTTGTGCTAAAATGTGATTTAGAAGCCCAGTTAGTGAAAAGGGTAAGCTGGGGTGATAAAATGATGAACCTTAGAATATTACATTGAGACCTTAGATGTAAAGCCGCTTGAGTACAAGATTTCATGGGTGATCTTTGTCGAATGTATAAGTATACGTGGAGTAATTGTGGGAAAATTCCTTGGGTGGTGTAAATCAAGTGGTAGCTTTCATGACCAGATAGGTAAGATTGTTCCGGATCGGAAATAAGAGCTTGATGCGTTAAGTGGGTCGGGTTGGGCGTATGCGGGCCAACCCGCGCCTGCTTTCGAGGTAGGGTCAGCTCTGGGTGGTCCCGCCAGGTGGTAGGGTCACGAGGGTGCTAGGCCCAAGTTTAGATGACCATCGTATGAGTTCGTGGATATGTTCGACCAGAAGTGGATCGTGAAGGCCGGGAATGGCCTTAAGGAAGATTGAGGCTAGTAAGATGACCAAGTTTGGAGGTGGTGACTCCAAAGTTTTGGGAAGTGAAGTGATGACTGAAGTGTGGTACGTATAGTAGAAGAGTTCAAGTGTTCGAGAAGGGCACGACGAGTAAGGAAGGAAGAGGACGTGTGTTATTTCGTGGACAGGTGTGGCGTTGGCAACTTGTTAGAGGAACTTTATCGTTACCCGTCTTGAGAAGGAACATTCGGGATGAATGTTTCTAAGGAGGGGAGAATGTTATACCCCGTATTTCTAGAGTATGTACGTGAGGGTGTACGTATAATAATTTAAGCCTTAAGGATTGGCAAGGATCAAAATTTGGGCACAAGTGCCGAAAAGAATCGTTTTTTGACGAAACGTTTTACAAGACTTGCGAAGGGTAAATTCCGGCTATGTCATTTTTAATTTTTGCAGATTTTTCCGAGAGACGAAACATTTTGGACCAACGGGAGGGTGACATGTGTCACCCTCACATTGGAAGGAATTGTGGGCGGTATTGGACGATTGGGGTCAAGGGAGTTGGTAGGATATTTTGTGATATTTTGGTGGTAGATGGATAAGGTCCACATGGTTAAATCCTAGCCCTACACTTGCCTAACACTTGGATTGATCTTGGCCATTGGTTGGCCATTGCTTGACCTATAAATACCCCTCTAAGTTGAAGACTTTCTTCATCCAAACTTGAGCATTTTTTTCTAAGTCTCAAAATACTCCCTCCCTCTTGAGGTTTCGTCCAAAGCCATCCCCCCCTCCCCTTTGAGAAAGGCCCTCGGCCGAGCACACCCCCCCCGAGCCTAGTTGTTTTCGAGAAATACCCCCCATTTGGTAGAGAAATACTCTCCAAGTATTGTTATAATGCCCTAAATACCTTAGCCCATATACATTGTAGTACTTTCCAAAGTTACCTCTATACGTAGAGCCCGAAAATACTATTATACTTTCCCTCAGTCGCAAAAACGAAACCCTAAGGAAAACCTTCATAGTCGGTTGAAGTGTTAAGTAGAAGTTGCGTAGAACTTCTAAGGGTTGTTTGGAGCGGGTTGGAGCGCCCAGAGTAGGAGCTAAACGTCGCTCAGGATCGACATTTATACTTGGATAATTTTGGGCTTATCGAGGTAAATAATCATATCCTTCTAGTGTAATTGGAAATTACATACTGTAGTAGTATTGAAATGAATATAAGATTCATAGAAGAGAATTGAACTGTAATAGAAGGATATTATAGAAAAGACTTGAACTGAAATCACATCAGAAGAATATAAGTAGAAGATTAATCTGTACTTACATAGGACTGTATTTACAGTAGACTTATAACCTTTATTGGTTGAATGTTCTGCGAGTAGCATGTACTACTTGGAAGGTGGACAAGGCTAGCCGGGTTATAGCCGTGAGCGCTTTTGCTTATAGTCGATAATCGTCGCGAGGTATGTGATTCTTCCTATACTCGAGCATGAAGTATTTTAAAGGAATATATACATAGTACTGAGACGCATGTGTTAATCGAATGTAGTGTTCCGGCAATGTCTTTTGACTTAAGCCTGAATAATAAAGAATCTTGAAGTATTTCAATGATTAAGAAACCGTTTTGAAAAAAGAGTAATACTTGGTTTTGAAAACATAAGAGTTATACTAGCTTTATGGGAAGTTAGGTATAACGTCTTAAGAGTGATAAAGAGAATGGTTTACTGATTTTTAGAAGTTAAGAGACTTGATCTTAAAAGATAAGAGACTTGACTTGAATGAATTAATATGAATTTTGTGTGAAATCTCATTCGTGAGTAATGAGTACTTGGTTTTTAAAAAGGAGAAATGTTTTACTGATTTCGGAAATCAGAATGAGTATCGACAAACCACTGCAGCGTTAATAAAGGAAAATGTATTGAATAATGAAGTATTATTAAAACCGAGAAACCTCCATCCGTGATAGAAACTAAGATGAGACAAAATGATATTACATTTTCTAGATCATGGCTGCTTAATAAGATTGATCATAAACAAGAATAACCTACTCACATATAAGGCATATGTTTCTCAAATTGTTTAAAAGAGAATTATGTTTTAAAGGATTAAAACTATGAACTACGAAACCTTTTCGAAAATGAGAAACTTGAGCATTGAAAGTAGGCAAACTGGAACTTTAGGGAAAAGAAAGACATTGTTTTGTCTTAAATTGGTTTAAACATAAAGTGTTATAACAGCTTTATGAGAAGTTAGTTATAACGACTTTATGAGAACAAAAGAAGGGTTTTATCATTGGTTTTAATGTGGTAACTTGACTTTAAAAAGAGAAGTGTTTTGGTCCAAAAAGAAGGCATGGTATTGCCTTAATTTGGTTTTAAAAAGGAAAGTATGGAAGTTATTTGGTTTACTTAAAAAGATGTAAGTCACTCTATTTTTATACTAAGGGTATCGGGTGACTTTTATAAAAGGAATGGATCTCTTAAAAGGAATTTAACGTACGTAGTACTTTAGGGTTAAAACCCGGACTTTTGACATAAAATGAAAGTACCTTGAGTTGTTATAACTTGCCTATGCTTGTTGTTGTGAAACTTTCTTATGCTTGTTGTGATAGCCTTTGTTGTGCAAGAATTGTGTTTCTATACTACCGCGTCTCTCGGTGGAGGGCCGGTTGACTTGTTGAGAACTTACTTGACGCACTCAGCGTGACGGAGAATTCCACTGCACGCCTCGCTGATAGTGTTATTCCATGGACTAGCTCTCCATGAGGTTTCTTCGCTCGCCTTGGTACCGGTGGTCGGCTTCAGACTTGCCCCGCCTCGTGGTCGATTCGGCCTCGTACTGGTAGTTAGCCCTCGCGCCGCCTGCTCAGTAGTGACGGTTTCGTGATACGCATTGGTACCGGTAGTTAGCCCTCAGATTGCCCCCGGCCACCACGTGCGGCCTTGGTATCCGTAGTCGGCCAGATTTCGCCTGCAGGTCGCCTTCGTTTGGTTGTATTGTATTGTTAGTATGGCTTTGGCATCGTGTAGGACTTGGTGTTCAGTGTACTTCGTGTTATCATATCATAGACTGCCGGCAGTGAGGAAGGTATTCCACGGGCATGATTGATGCTATGGGCGTGAGACCCATCGTTATATTTGAGTAATGACTTGGAGGGCGTAAGTCCCTGACTTGATATCACTGTTATATGTGTGTACTGTAGTTTGGTTATCATACATGTCTCCTTATTTATATAGACTATTATGATTTCATTTACAGTATTTACAGTTTCACATACTTGGTACCTGTCAGATCGACTCTCCTTCGGGGCCGTTCATGCCGCAGTAGAGGTACATCTACCGCCGATCCCCGCTTTTAGGATAACATTTCAGCGTGTTGGGAAGCTCCGTTCCTTCGGAGGCTTATCTTTGGTATGTTACCCTGAGTCTGTAGGTTCTTGTACATTCAGTGGTATGGCGGGGCCCTGTCCCGTCATAGTTGTTGTAAAAATCGTAGAGGTCTTTAGCACTGTTGTGGGCAGGGTTGTAAGGATTGTAACTGTTCAAAGGTCGATATATATATAAATGCTGAAAGGCAACCGTTTTGGTTGGCCTATTTTCTTTCATCTTGATCTATATCTATTTATATGTTTAAGTTTTCATTTCCGCTGGTTTTTCTCTGATGTTGTATCACTAGGGTGCCCGGGGTAAGGCACCAGTCACGGGCCCGGGTTCGGGTCGTGACACAAGTTCCCCCTCCCCCTTTGAGAGGCCTTGGCCGAGAAGTATCCCCCCCTCCTTGCCTAGTTGTTCTCGTAAAATACCACCCTCTTTGGTTGAGAAATACTTCTCCAAGTATTGTTTTAATGCCAAAATACTATAGCCCAAAACCTTTGTAGAATTTCCAAGTACCCTCTTTACGAAAAGCCCGGAAAATACTACTATACTTTCCTTTAGCCACTAAACGAAACCCTATGGAAAAATCTCCATAATTGGTTGGAGTACTTAGTAGAAGTGTGTAGAACTTCTAAGGGTTGTTTGGAGCGGGTTGGAGCACCCGGAGTAGGAGCTAAACCTTGCTCAGGATCGACATTAAACTTGGATAATTTTTGGGCTTACCGAAGTAAATAATCCTATCCTTCTATTGTAATTGGAAATTACATACTGTAGTTATATAGAAATGAATATAAGATTTATAGAAGAGAATTGAACTGTAATAGAAGGATATTACAGAAAAGAATTGAATCAAATCACGCCGGAAGAATATTAAAGAAGAAGATTGAATCAGATTTACATAGGACTGTATTTACAGTAGACTTGTGTAGCTTAACGGGTAGGGAAGTGCTTCCCGATTTTCCGTAGAATAGAGAACCTACTGCTTAGAATATTCTACAGAGTAGTCTAGACTTTGATAGATCGTTTACCCTTTATAGGTTGAATGTTCCGCGAGTAGCATGTGCTACTTAAAAGGTGGACAAGGCCAATGTTATAGCCGTGGAGCGTTTTGCTAATAGTCGATAATCGTCGCGAGTTATGTGACTCTTCCTATCCTCTTGAGCATGATATTTTAAAGAATATATATATAGTACGGTAGACGTACGTGTGTTAACTGAATGTAGTTTTACGGCAATGTCTTTTGACTTAAGCCTGAATAATAAGAATCTGGAAGTATTTTAAAAGAATATATATATAGTACGGTAGACGTACGTGTGTTAACTGAATGTAGTTTTACGGCAATGTCTTTTGACTTAAGCCTGAATAATAAGAATCTTGAAGTATTTCAAAAGAATTAAGAATCCTTTTTGAAAGAAGAATAATACTTGGTTTGAAAGCTTATGAGTTATACTAGCTTTATGGGAAGTTAGGTATAACGACTTAAGAGAGATAAAAAGAATGGTTTATTGATTTTAAGAAGATAAGAGACTTGACTTAAATGAATTAATATGAATTTTGTGTGAAACCTCATTCGTGAGTAATGAGTACTTGGTTTTTTTAAAAAAAAGGAATAATGTTTTACTTGATTTCTAAATCGAATGAGTATCGACAAACCACTGCAGCGTTAATAAAGGGAAATGTTTTGACTAATTAAGTATTATTAAAACCAGTAGAAACCTCCATCTGCATAGAAGCTAAGATGAGACAAAATGATATTACATTTCCTAGATCATGGCTGCTTTAATAAGATTGATTTTGAACAAGAATAACCTACTCACATATAAGGCATATGTTTCTCAAATTGTTTAAAAGAGAATTATATTCTTAAGTGATTAAGACTATGAACTACGAAACTTTTCTAAAATAAGAGGCTTAAGTACTTTAAATTAGGCAAACTTGAACTTATGGAAAAGAATGTTGTTACTTGATGTTGAAAAGGAAAGTGTTTTGGTTTACCTAAAAATGTGAGTCACTCTATTTTAATACTACGGGTGAGCTTTATAAAAGAAATGGATATTTTAAAAGAATTTAACGACGTAATACTTTGGGGTCGTAACTCGACTTTGGCATAAAATAACCTTGAGTTGTGTGTAACTTGCCTATGCCGCGTGATAGCCTTTGTTGTGCAAGTGTTGTAGTTCTATGCTACCGAGTCCCATGAGATGGGCCGGGACACGTATTCCATCTGATTCTTCACCGAGTCCCATGAGATGGGCCGGGACACGTATTCCATTTGATTCTTCACCGAGTCCCATGAGATGGGCCGGGACACGTATTTCATCTGATTCTTCACCGAGTCCCATGAGACGGGCCGACACGATTTCATCCGATTCTTCACCGAGTCCCATGAGACGGGCCGACACATATTTCATCCGATTCTTCACCGAGTCCCGTAGGATGGGCCGACACGATTCTACATGATTCTTTACCGAGTCCCATGGATGGGCCGACACGTATTCCACACGATTTGTACCTGATCGCTTGGCAGCCGGCGGAAGGAGTTCCACGCACGGAGGATGACTTGAGGCGAGTCCCCGACTTGACATGATCGCTTTTATGTTGTGAATCGTAGTTTGGTTATCATACATGTCTCCTACTTTATATAGACTATTATGATTTCATTTACGATTTTTACGCTTTCACATACTTGGTACCGTTATAATCGACCTCCTTCGGGCCGCGTTCATGCCGCAGTAGAGGTACATCGTGTGGATCCTCGCTCATAGGATCACAGAATAGCGTGTGGAAGCCCCGCTTCTTCTGAGGCTTATCTTTTGTATGTTACCCCGAGTCCGTAAGTTCTGTACATTCGTGGTATGGCGGCCTGCACTGGTCATAGTTGTTGTCACTTTCTTAGAGGTCTGTAGTAATCGCAAGAGTTTGTAAAAAAAAAGGATAACTGTTCGGGTTTTTATGTATATATACAGAAGGCACCTGTTTTGGTTAGCCTGTTTATTTATCACATCTCTTGTTTCATGTTTATGTTTTATTTCCGCTGATTTTCTCTGATGTTGTATCACTAGGGTGTCCGGTAGGCACGATCACGCGTGCCGAACGGTCGTGACAAAAGTGGTATCGTAACGCTTAATCCTCTGAAAGTGTCTACGACCGCGTGTCTAGTAGAGTCTTGATTATCGATGTGTTGTGCACCACATCTATAATCGTGAGGCTATAGGACATTTAGATTGGTTTCATTCTTCTCATTCCGAGATCGTGCCTTAGAGCCGCGTGTGATAAGTTGGACCCTCCGACGTATTCCTTTCATTTACCGCTATGCCTCCGCGTAAGGCAACCCGCCCGGGCGGCAAGGCAATGAGGAGCCGCGAGTAGAGCACGGAGGGTTACCGGGCAGAGGCCCGGGCCAGCACCGAGATAGTGCTTGACGGCGAGTTTTGCGACGCCGCCAAAGACCGGCAGAGTTTAGAGTCGCAGCAGCTGGCCGAGACTACAAGACTGAGCCTCCACCCCACACCGGAGCGTATGAGATGGGTACAAGGAGATGGCGCCATCGCCGTGGTCGTGCCGATATGAGGATAGGCCGGATGCAGCAGCCTCCCCAAGAGCACCCGTAGTTCACCCCGAGCGCATTTGAGACTACGGACTTTCTCGAGTCAGAGCCCGCCGATGTTCTATGGATCGAGAGCCGAGGATGACCTCGTGAGTTTATCCGACAACACAATGGATCATGAGAGTGATCGAGCCTCGAGGCGTAGTCGGTGGTATTGGTTCGCATCACCGCGAGATACCGCAATGATCGGTTTGATTTGTAGAGCTGTCCCGGGAGAGCATGCACTTCCACCGTATGGGACGAAGTTCTCAAGGGCTTTTCTTGCACATTTCTTGCCCCCACAGATCGTGAGGGCTCGGGCCGGTGATTTTTGATATTGAGGCAGGACGGGCGTACGGTTCGAGAGTACAATGTGGAGTTTGACTCATTAGCTCGGTACGTCCCCGCGGTAGTAGCTGATATGGAGGACAGAGTACACCGCTACGTCACCGCGCTAGATGATTACTTGGCGAGGCTCAGACGGGTGTAGCTCTTCACCGCATGGACATTGCCCGCATGCAAGCTCATGCACCGATGTGAGGCACGGAGAGGTCGACGAATGACCGGATCGCAGAAGAGGCCGTAACAGCAGGTCCTTTGGTAACTTTCGAGGCGGCCGCCAACAGCCAGACTAGTTATGTACCTCCGCCCGCAGAGTGGTCCTCCGCGCCTTCGTGACGCTCGGTATTCGAGCTGGTCGTGGCTCCGTGGCTTCGTTCACAGTATACGGGTTCTAGCCACCGGATTCATGTTTCTCGCAGCACGATGCGCGACGCCATCCCGGAATGTCGCTTTTTATCGGGTGCTTGTTTTTCCGCGCCGTCGTGGCCATGTGACGAGAAACTATCCTAATAGGAAGGATGCAGCATGACTCACCCACCGGTCGCAATGTGTTCATCGCCTTTCTATAGCGCCTGCAGGCGTGATTATGGTTAGAGCGACGGCGGAAAATGGCGTTGATACAGTATATTCTTACCCTCTAAAGACTAGTATGCGTTGATGATATGATGATGTGCTAAGTATTATGTTCAGATAGCATTATGTTAAATTGTGATTTAAAGGCCCAGTTAGTAAAGGGTAAAGTCAGTACCTAGAAATTGTGAACCTTAGAATGTTACACGTAGAGACCTTAGATGCGAGGCCATCTTGAGTAAAAGATTTATGTTTGTGTTGACCCTTGTCGGGGTGCATAGTATACGTGGGATATATTTGTGTGATAAGTCCCTGAGTGGTTTGAAATGAAAGAGGGTAGTTGAGCTAAGAAGACCACTAGGTTTTCCTGACTTGAGTTGTGAGATTATTTCGGATCGGGGGAACAAGTGTTTAGCGCGATAATGGGTCGTCAGGACCAATCGCGTCAACCCGCGACCAAATGTGGTGGGCCGGGCCTGGGTGGTCCAGCCAGGTGGTATGGTCACGAGGGTGCTAGGCCCAAGTTTAGATGACCATCATATGAGTTCGTGGATATGTTCGACCAGAATCGGATCGTGAAGGCCGGGAACGGCCTTAAAGGAGATTAAGGTTAGTAAGATGACCAAGTTTGGAAGTAGTGGCTCCAGAAATTTTGGGAACTGAAGTGACGACTGAGGTATGGTACGTATACTAGGAAGAGTTCAAGTTGTTATACCCCGTATTTCCAGAGTATGTACGTAAGGGAATACGTACGAAAGTCTAGCCTTAAAGATAAGCCTTGGACGTTTTTATTTGTGCACAACTCACTAAAAGAATCGTTTTCCGACGAAACGTTTCCACAATTTCGTAGGGTAAATTCCGCTATGCCATTTCTAATTTTTGCGGATTTTTCCGAGAGACGAAACATTTTGGACCAACGAGGGCGACACTTGGCACCTCCAATTTGTGGATTTGAAATCGCCCATGGACGAATTGAAGAACCATTGGCACGTTTTTTGTGCCTTGTGCACAAGTCAAGGAGTTGGTAGGATATTTGTGTATAGTTAATCCTCACCCTACACTTGCCTTGCACTTGTCTTAATCTTGGCCATTGGTTGGCCACTTCTTGACCTATAAATACCCCTTAGAGATGAAGAGTTCTTCATCCACAAATCTTTCCAAGTCTTGAAAATCCTCTCCTCTCCCTTTGTAGCCTTTTCGTCCAACACCTCCCCATCCTCGCAAGGCCCTTGGCCGAATACCCCCTCTAGCCTAGTAGTTTGGCCGAGGCCCCCTAGCCTAGCCAAAAATCTACCCCTCCCTTGGTAGAAAAGTTGTCTTCTAGTATTGTTATAATGCCCAAAATACCCTAGCCCAAATCCCTTAGTACTTAGTAGAAGTTGTGAAGAACTTCTAAGGTTTCTCGAGCTACCTGAGCGCATAACTTAGAGCTAAACCTTGCTCAAAGCGCGACTTTATCTAGGATATTATTGGGCTTCGAGGTAACTAATCCTAACCTCTTTTGAATTAGAGAATACATACCGTAGTAGTATTAGAATAAGTATTAAATACTTAGAAGAATATCACGTAATAGAATTGAATCATACCACAAAGTGGAAGGGTTTAAAAGAAGAATAATCAAACTATACTTACATAGGACTGCTTTCACATGAGACTTATATAGCTCACCTGTAGGGAAGTGTCGCCAACTTTCCATAGAATTGTGAACCCTCTGCTTGGAATGACCTTGAGTAGTCTTTGATAGATGTCTGTGACTATTATAGTCGACTCTCTTGCGACATATTCAACTCAAGTGTGGTTTTCACGGTGAGAAGGTATGTGATTCTTCCTAAAGCATGATATTTTACAATATATATAGTACGGTAGACGACATGTTGTCACGACCAAATCGGGCCGTGGATCGTGCCTTACCCCGCACCCTAGTGACACAACATCGAGTAATCACGAACATAAACGATACAAGACATATTATGAAATATGAAACAATAATATGAGAAGAACTTGCCTTTCGGATATGTATAAATGACAACTTTTAACATGAACGCTTTAATCCTTTTTACAAACCCCGCCACAACAAGATTTCATGCACTTCTAAGAATGATACGACAACAATGGCGGACAGGCCCCCGCCAAACCCCCGAATGTAAACACTTACTACGGCAGGACTATACCATCGATAAGCCTCCGAGAAACGGAGCTTCCCAAACGTCAAATCGTGACCGAGAGCTAGGATCAACGATCGGTGTACCTCAACTCGCGCATGAACGCACTTCGGGCGAGGTCGATAACAAAAATTTAGTATGTGAAATCAAAATAAATCGTAAATGAAATCATAGTAGTCTATACAAAGCATGAGACATGTATGATAACCAAGCTACAGTTTTACAATAACTAAGCAGTCATATCAAGTCAGGGACTCACGCCCTCAAGTCATCACAAAAGAACATAACAGTGGGTCTCACGCCCACAACATCAATCGTGCCCGTGGGACACATTCCTCACTGCCGGCAGTTTATGATATAAAAGCACCAAGGAACACACATGAACACCAGGTCCCACCTGTGCCATAATAACACCGTACGGGGTAAGTACGAAGGCATAGCCGACTACTAACACCTACAGCATCAACAAGGTCATGAATCAGATTATAAGATCTGTCTGCACCGTCACATGATCAAAGCCGCCACTTGCCCGCAGTATCTAATGTGCGCGTCTAGTCCTGGAACTTCCCGCAGCTCCGCATAGGCCAATCTCTTCGGCCCGCATGAGGCATTCCCCGCATCGAGGGTAGCTACTCCCAAGATCGCCCCGACTTCCGAGTCCGCATGGCCACGCGACCGCATGCCCATAAAGGACGCACACTAACTCGAACTCTCAGAGCTCGCATAGGCCCCCGACTGCATGAGGTATTCTCGAATCATAGTCCATCGACCACCGAAGTCTACCCCAGACGGAGGGCGCTAACCCCTAATCATCTCAAGAGATGAATGCCACAATACTATCATAACGACCGATAGTTAATAAGCACAATCAAGGGAAACCCTTTACACAAACATCACAAGATACTAACACACGTAGCATCCTAACACGCTTACTTATCAAAGCAACAAGAAAGTATTATAAGGCTATCACAAACCAATACAATCAAGTTGTTCACACAAGGTACTTCCTACTATATGATTAACAAGATCGGGTTTTTTATCCCCAAAGTACTTCATACATTAACTCTTTAAAAGATACGTTACTTTCACAAAAGTCACACAATACCCGTAGTATATGAAAATAGAGTGATTATTTTCTTAAGTAAATCAATTACTCCTCTTTGTAAAATCAAGTAGCAACATTCTTTTCCAATGTTCAAGTTTGCCTAATTTCCAATGTTCAAGTTTCTCATTTTAGAAAGGTTTCAGAGTTCATAGTCTCATTCATTTAAGAATATAATTCTCCTTTAAACAACTGAGAAACCTAAGCCTTATATGTGAGTAGGATATTCTTGTTTATTACAATCTTATTACAGCAGCCATGATCTAGGAAATATCATTTTGTCTCATCTCAGCTTCTATGCAGATGGAGGTTTCTACTGGTTTTAATAATACTTAATTATTCAAAACATTTCCTTTATTAACGCCGCAGTTGGTTTGTCGATACACATTCTCGATTTCCAAATCAAGAAACATTCTTAAGCCGTTATACCTAACTTCCCATAAAGCTAGTATAACTCTTAAGTTTTCAAAACCAAGTATTACTTCTTCTTTCAAAATGATTCAAAATCTTTGAAATACTTCAAGTTCTTTATTAACACATAACAAGCCGCTTATAGTTCAAATCAAGACTTTTAAAACCACATGTATTTTCTTACCAACATAAAGTCATATAACTAACTTCCCATAAAGTCGTTATAACACTTTATGTTTTAAACCAATCACATACATTTAGCACATGACGCTCACCGTATTACATAGTTCACACATATCATGCTAGAAGAGATAGGAAGAGGTTCACATACCTCGCGACGATTATCGACTAATAGCAAAACGCCCAAGTACCTCAAACCGCCGGCTACTCCCTAAGCCAAGTAGATCGCGCCACGCATAGTACTTCCACCTATAAGGCCACAAGGCGCTTATTAACATAAGGTCTCTTCAGAGAACATTCTACGTAAAATTCGCAAAGACTCTCCCCGCAACAACAGAAACTCCTCCTCTATCGAGGCCGCTACCAAGCCAACCAGTGGGTTATACATTTAACCCTAACGGTACAATTCTACTCCACTGCACTACTACACAAGTTCACTGTAATACATCCCTATGTAATTACAACAAGACTCTTCTTTAAATTCAGCTTAAGTCGCAAGATATTGCCGTAAGTATTATTCGTGCTTAAGCCGAGGCATTGCCGATAACTACGCTTCGCCTATATATAGTATACTTCAACTATATATTCTAACAATATGCAAATTCCAATTACAATAGAGGACAAGATTTTTACCTCGATAAGCCCATAATTATCCGAGTTAAAGTCGATCCTGGCAATCGCTTAGCTCCAACTCCGCGCGCCCAACCCGCCTCCAAACTACCCTTAGAAGTTCTAACCAACTTCTACATACAACTCCAACTAACCATGGAGATTTTCCTTAGTGGTTTCGGTTTGGTGGACCGACTGTAAGTATAATAGTATTTCTGGCTTTTCAGATAGGTATAACCTTAGAATACAACAAGGTATATGGCTAAGGTAATTTGGGCATTATAACAATACTTTTGAGGGTATTTCTATCAAGAGGGGGGGTATTATACGAAAACAACTAGGCTAGGGGGGGAGGTACCCCACGGCCACACCACAAAGGGGGGAGGGGGAGGCTCTCTTGGACGAGAGTCAAACAAGAGGGGAGGTGGAGGATTTCTAAGACTTAGAACATTTTAGGATGAATAAGTCTTCCAAAGGGGTGGGTATTTATAGGCCTAGCAAAGGCCAACCAATGGCCAAGATCTTGCCAAGTGCAAGGCAAGTGTAGGGCCAAGATCTTGCCAAGTGCACCTTATCCATCTACCACAAAATATCCTACCAACCCTTGACCAACAATGGCCAATTCGCCCACCTCTTTACCGCCTAACGTGCTCCAATGGGAGGGTGACAAGTGTCGCCTCTCTGGCCAAAAATGTTTCGCCTCTCTAAAAATCCGCAAAAATTAAAAATGACATAGCCGAAATTCCCTACGAAAGTCATGGAAAACGCTTTCACTAAAAACGACTCTAACCGTGTTATGCACAAATAAAATTCGCCAAGCACTTTAAGGCACAAACTTTTCTACGCACGCCCTCGCGCATATACTCGTGAAATACGGTATAACATTCTCCTTCCTTAGAAACATTCGTCCCGAATGTTCCTTCTAAGTCTCAAACAAACGCGCCAAAGATAGTCTTCACTACTATACTTACGAACAATCCCGCCACACCGCCACGTAAACACCGCGCACACACTTCTATCTAAGTCCACGAGGAAAACACCTCTAATCATCACCACAAAACACTTCTCACCGGGTCTAAAATATACTTCCTTCGCACCTTCTCTTTACAAAAAGAAATGATCACATCTATGCTCGCCATACATGCTCGCTTCTCTTTACTCGTCGTAGATACCACTTTGTCACTTTGCTCGAGGCATTAACCTTCTCAAAGCGACCAACAAATGGTACCACTTTTGTCACTTTGTCGCGAGCCTTGCTCCGACGACCCAACAAATGGTACCGGCCGCACGCGATCCCCGAGGATGTCGATACCGAACTCTTTCCACATTTCTCGATATCGCTCGCTTCCAAAACTCGGCTACTATCTCTAACGTGGTCATCATTAAGTGGGAACACTCGATGGATCTCCGATACTTTTCCGATCATAACAATACGAAGACGGACGCATACCTCCTAATTCGGACGGCAAAGCTAACATATAGGCAACCCGCCTATTCTTCACATGAACTCGTGCGGCCCAAAGTAACTCGCTAAGTTCCTCTCAGTATTCCAAACTCGTCACACCCAACCCGGTGGTACCTTCAAGAAGACCGACCGTCAACTCAACTCTAAGCGCCGCCGATTATCCGCACAATTCTCCGAGCCGCCGTAACTTCTTCTAGACAAGCCGCACTATCCACATCACCGAACAAGCTCAACCAACTAATCGAACCTTGCCAACATCGAACCAATCGACCGGCAATTTACACTTCCGCCCCTACAAGGCTTTAAAAAGGCGACATCTGAACACTGAAACGGTAGCTTAAACACTACCTCCACAGGAGACAACAATCCCCACAACCATCCCTGAAATCCAAACACTGGCCCGAGGGCGAATGCGATTCTGAGACTCACCTGAGTTCTTAACACATGCTTGGCAAAACTTCCAGAAACAAAAACACTGCTCCTCGGCTCCACTGTCATAAGGTGAAGGTAGGCACCTCGTGCAGCCTTACAACTTTTCTGATATATCATCTCGCATAACCCTCTGCCGAGTAAACGGTCTTTGCTAGAATACAACACGGCTGACCTCCTCGGCCCAACTACTGGTCGAATGCATTCATGAAATCGTACGTTGGTTAACTAAACTCGGGCCTAACACCCTCGTGACTTATCACAAGGCGGACCACCACAACCGACCCCACCACCAAACATGCCGCGGGTTGACCCGCAACGCGGCCTCAACCCGACCCGAACGCCAAACGCTAGCTCCCTCAAGGAAAACTCTCACTAATCCTCGCTACGAAACCTAGCGTCTTCTTAGCTCAACTATCCTCTTTCATGTCACACTACTCGTGACTTATCCCGTAACATAGCTCACGTGCACTATGCACTCCTATAAGGGTAAAACATAACACTACACCTTTACCCGAGACGGCCTTACCTCTAAGGTCTTTACGTAAAACATTCTAAGGCTCACACCTTCTCTATCCCCAAAATCTTACTCTGCTAACTAACCAAGATTTCTAATCACAACTAACACACCGCTATCGTAACATAGCACTTAAGGTATACTCACCTTATCACATAAACAAAACTCTGAGGGTTAAAGATATATCTATATCTACCGCTTCACTCCCTTAGTCGTTTCTAATCAAACTCGCCTGCAGGCGCATAGCTGGAGGTGACAAACTACCCACCGATCCTCAAGGCTAAGTCCTCCCGCAAGGACACTCTTTCGACAATGCACTGACGGTCATAGGTACAACACGCACCAACTAAAAGACGACATTCCCCGATGACGCTCACACATTGTGAACACCGAGAAAATCAATCCGGATGGCCGAACCTACGCAGAGCCGTGAACCTAAGCTCGAGCTCGACCAACTCCCGCATACCCCGAACGCCCCGAAATTCGGAGGACTCGCCAGACCGTGGATGTGCATAATCTAATCTGCGAGGCGACTCGCCTCAAAAGTTACTAAAGGACCTTGCCGCCCGCCCTCTTCTCGTGTCCTTCGTTAACTCGCCGATCTCTACATCGCCTCTGGCCACGCATAAGCCCGCATACGTGCCATGCTCGCTTCAATCAAGAATTACTCTTGCACAACCTCTTTAGATAGTCCTCAAGACTCGCGGACATCGGTATACTCTCGTAGCCAAATCTATAGCTAGTAATGTGGTCGCTTTGCAATCTAAATTCTGCTCTGGCCGTGGAACTGAAGGTTCATATATCATGGCCGCAGTAGGGACTGCCGCTGCCGTGCCAAACTCTGCTGGGGCTAGTGACGTCGCAGAAATCCCCGAATGAAGCACTACCCTAGGTAAGGATTGGGCCTGTGCCCTCGCAACCCTCTGAACTCTACTCAGCCTCCTGGCCGCTTTGCCCTCCCGGCTCGGTTGCCTACGCGAGGCATAACGGTAAGGAAAGAAATACGTTAGAGGGTCCAACTTACAACACAAATTCTAAGGCACGATCTCGAGTGAGAAGAATAGAAACCAATCCTAAAATATCCTATAGCCTCCGATTATCGTGGTGCACAACACACCGATAATCAAGACTTCATCGATACTTCGTAGACACTTTCCGAGGATTAACTGCTCTGATACCACTTTTGTCACGACCCGAAACTGGGCCCGTGACTGGTGCCTTACCCCGGGCACCCTAGTGACACAACATCAGAGTAATCAGCGGAACATAAAACGATACAAGACATATTATGAAATATGAAACAATAATATGAGAAGAACTTGCTTTCGCATATGTATAAATGACAACTTTTAACATGAATGCTTAATCCTTTTACAAACCCCGCCACAACAAGATTTCATGCACTCTAAGAATGATACGACAACAATGGCGGGACAGGGCCCCGCCAAACCCCTTAATGTAAACACTTACTACGACAGGGGACTATACCACTGATAAGCCTCCGAGAAACGAGCTTCCCAAACGCCAAATCGTGACTCGAGCTAGGATCAACGATCGTGTACCTCAACTCGCGGATGAACGCAGCCTCAAGGCGAGGTCGATAACAAAAATTACCGAGTATGTGAAATCAAAATAAATCGTAAATGAAATCATAGTAGTCTATACAAAGCAGAGACATGTATGATAACCAAACTACAGTTTTACAATAACTAAGCAGTCATATCAAGTCAGGGACTCACGCCCTCAAGTCATCACAAAAGAACATAACAGTTGGTCTCACGCCCAAAACCTCCATCCTGCGCGTGGAATACATTACTCACTGCCGGCAGTTTATGATAGAAAAGCACCAAGGAACACACATGAACACCAGGTCCCACCTGTGCCATAATAACACCGTGCACGGGTAAAGACGTAGGCATAGCCGACTACTAACACCTACAGCATCAACAAGGTCATGAATCAGATCATAAGATCTGCCTGCATCATCACATGATCAAAGCCGCCACTTGCCCGCAGATCTAATGCGCGCCTAGTCCTCGAACTTCCCGCAGCTCCGCATAGGCCAATCTCTTCGCCCGCACAGGCATTCCCGCATCGAGGTAGCTACTCCCAAGATCGCCCCGACTTCCGAGTCCGCATGGCCACAAGGACCGCATGCCCATAAAGGACGACACTAACTCGAACTCTCAGAGCTCCGCATAGCCCGGGACTGCATTGAGGTATTCTCGAATCATGGTCCCAGACCGCCTGAGTCTACCCCGCATCGGAGGGCAGCTTAACCCCCGGAATCATCTCAAGAGATGAATGCCACAATACTATCATAACGACTGATAGTTAATAAGCACAATCAAGGGAAACCCCTTTACACAAACATCACAAGATACTAACACACGTAGCATCCTAACACGTTTACTTATCAAAGCAACAAGAAAGTATTATAAGGCTATCACAAACCAATACAATCAAGTTGTTCACACAAGGTACTTCCTACTATATGATTAACAAGATCGGGTTTTTATCCCCAAAGTACTTCATACATTAACTCTTTAAAAGATACGTTACTTTCACAAAAGTCACACAATACCCGTAGTATATGAAAATAGAGTGATTATTTTCTTAAGTAAATCAATTACTCCTCTTTGTAAAATCAAGTAGCAACATTCTTTTCCAATGTTCAAGTTTGCCTAATTTCCAATGTTCAAGTTTCTCATTTTAGAAAGGTTTCGGAGTTCAGAGTCTCATTCATTTAAGAATATAATTCTCCTTTAAACAACTGAGAAACCTAAGCCTTATATGTGAGTAGGATATTCTTGTTTATTACAATCTTATTACAAAGAAATCATGATCTAGGAAATATCATTTTGTCTCATCTCAGCTTCTATGCAGATGGAGGTTTCTACTGGTTTTAATAATACTTAATTATTCAAAACATTTCCTTTTATTAACGCTGCAGTGGTTTGTCGATACACATTCTGATTTCCGAAATCAGTAAAACATTCTTAAGCCGTTATACCTAACTTCCCATAAAGCTAGTATAACTCTTAAGTTTTCAAAACCAAGTATTACTTCTTCTTTCAAAATGATTCAAAATCTTTTGAAATACTTCAAGTTCTTTATTAACACATAACAAGCCGCTTATAGTTCAAATCAGTACTTTTAAAACCACATGTATTTTCTTACCAACATAAAGTCGTTATAACCAACTTCCCATAAAGTCGTTATAACACTTTATGTTTTAAACCAATCACATACATTTAGCACATGTACGCTCACCGCATTACATAGTTCACACATATCATGCTAGAAGAGATAGGAAGAGGTTCACATACCTCGCGACGATTATCGACTAATAGCAAAACGCCCAAGTACCTCAAACCGCGGCTACTCCTAAGCCAAGTAGATCGCGCCACGCATAGTACTTCCACCTATAAGGCCACAAGGCGCTTATTAACATAAGGTCTCTTCAGAGAACATTCTACGTAAAATTCAAAGACCTTTTCCCCGCAACAACAGAAACTCCTCTTCTATCGGTGCCGCTACCAAGCCAACCAGTGGGTTATACATTTAACCCTAACTGTACAATTCTACTCCACGGTACTACTACACAAGTTCATCGTAATACAGCCCTATGTAATTACAGCCAAGATTTTCTTTAAATTCAGCTTAAGTCGCAAGATATTGCCGTGTAAGTATTATTCAAAGCTTAAGCCAGGCATCACGATAACTACGCTTCTATATATAGTATACTTCAACTATATATTCTAACAATATGCAAATTCCAATTACAATAGAGGGACAAGATTTTACCTCGATAAGCCCATAATTATCCGAGTTTAAAGTCGATCCTGGGCAATCGTTTAGCTCCAACTCCGCGCGCTCCAACCCGCTCCAAACTACTCTTAGAAGTTCTAACCAACTTCTACATACAACTCCAACTAACCATGGAGATTTTCCTTAGGGTTTCGGTTTGGTGACTGACGGTAAGTATAATAGTATTTCCGGCTTTTCAGATAGTATAACCTTAGAATACAACAAGGTATATGGCTAAGGTAATTTGGGCATTATAACAATACTTTTGAGGGTATTTCTATCAAGAGGGGGGTATTATACGAAAACAACTAGGCTAGGGGGGGTACCCCACGGCCACACCACAAAGGGGGGAGGCTCTCCCACAAGTGGCCTATCTAGGAGTGGGCCTTCGGACGAGAGCCAACCAAGAGGGGAGGGGGAGGATTTCTAAGACTTAGAACATTTTAGGATGAATAAGTTTTCCAAAGGGGTGGGTATTTATAGCCTAGCAAAGGCCAACCAATGGCCAAGATCTTGCCAAGTGCAAGGCAAGTGTAGGCCAAGATCTTGCCAAGTGCACCTTATCCATCTACCACAAAATATCCTACCAACCCTTGACCAACAATGGCCAATTCGCCCACCTCTTTACCGCCTCGCTTCTTACTCTTCCGCAGGTCCAGATGGTTATGTCGTATTGTGATGCGCCGCATCGGTTGGGATGTGTGTTGATGCAAAGATGGCAGGTTATAGCATATGCATCCCGACACCAAGAAACACGAGAGGAACTACCCCACCCATGATTTGGAGTCATGGCGGTGATTCACGCCAAGATCCGAGGCACTATTTGTATGGGGTTCACGTGGATATTTTTACGCACCACAAGAGCCTCAGATATCTTCACCAGAGGAGCCGAACTTACATGAGACGGTGGTTAGAGTTGCAAGGATTACGATGTTGATATCCTGTACTACCCGGGAAGGCCAATGTTGCGCGTATGCCTTAGTCGTAGGTCGATGGGAGCCTATCGATGTGCAGCTAGAGAGGAGGGACATGGTTCGTGATTTGCATCGCTTAGCGAGCCTCGTGTCCGCTGATTGATTCTGATAGCGGTGGGTTAGAGTTCGTGAGGTTGCCGAGTCTTCCATCGCTGAGGAGGTGAAGAGGCAACAGCCGAGGATCCACTTTGATTCGATATCGTGATACAGCTCTTCGTGAGGGCGGGTCCTTGAGGTAGCACCGATGGGTGCTAAGGTTTGAGGCGATTGTGTGTTCCAGATGTTTCGTGACTTCGCAGCAGTTCGGGAAGCACACAATACAAGCATTTATCCATCCGGTCGACCAAGATGTACCACGACCTTAGATCCGTATTGGTGGGATGGCTTGAAGAGGACGCTGCGAGTTCGTGAGCTCAAGGCCCGTGTTGTCGGCAGTGAAGGTAGAGCACCGCAGGCCCGTGGTTTGTTACAGCGATTGAGATCCCGACCTGAAGCGGAGGTAATCAACATGGACTTCATCACAGATTACCTCGCACTCGGAGGAGACATGATTCAATTTGGGTTATCGTCGACAGGCTGACGAAATCAGCCCATTTTCTTCCAGTCAGAACGACTTTTTCGGCCGAGGATTATGCGCGCATTTACATCCGAGAGATCGCCGATCGCATGGAGTCCCTACTGATCATATCGCATGCAGGAGCCCGCCACGGCTAACTTCTGAGGTCCTTCCAGAGGGTTTAGGACGCAGGTGAGCCCGAGTCGCATTTCATCCGCAGACAGACGGATGTGCAGAGCGCACTATCCGCACTATCGAGGATATGTCGCGAGCCCGTGTTATTGACTTTCAGTAGTTGGGAGGATCATTTGCCTCTAGTTGAGTTCGCAGATAATAATAGCTACCACCCAAAGATTCGATGGCGCCATGAGGCCTTGTATGGGAGGAAGTGCAGATCGCCTATAGGTTGGTTCGACGGGCGAGGCGCTAGTGGGACCAGATTTGGTGCAGCAGTGGGATAAGGCGAAGCTTATCCGAGCGGCTATCGACACTCGTAGTCGACAAAGTCGTATGCAGATCATCGTCAGATCTTGAGTTCGAGGTTCATGATTGGGTTTTCCTAAGTGTCACCCATGAAGCGGTGTGATGAGATTCGGAAGAAGGGGAAACTCACCCAAGGTACATTGGGTCGCTTCGATTGCCCGCAGGTAGGCAAGGTTGCCTATGAGTTGGATCTGCCGTCCGATCCGGAGGCGCAGATCCGGTTTTTCACGATCTATGCCGGCGAGATGTATCGGGATCCATCTAGGGTACACCCGATTGACGATGTCCAGTGACCGAGGGTTATCGTATGAGGAGATTCCCATAGCGATAGTCGATCGTCGTTAGCGCCGCGACCAAGGATGTGGCTTCCACAAAGTCTTGTGGCGAACGAGCTCGTGGAGGAGATGACGGGGAAGCCGAGGAGGACATGAGGCGAAGTATCCTCACCTATTCCCACACCTCCGTAATTCACTTTCCTACTTGTAAATTTTCGCATCGCTTCGCCAAGTGTTGTTACGTCGTGTGTGGCATTTGCAATCGCTTAAGTTATGAAGAATCTTATCGTTAATCGTTTGGGAAGGAACATTCGACGAATGTTTCTAAGGAGGAGAATGTTATACCCGTATTTCAGTATGTACGTAAGGGAATACGATTTAAAGTCTAGCCTTAAAGATAAGCCTTCGACGCTTTTATTTGTGCACAACTCACTAAAAGAATCGCTTTCCGACGAAACGCTTCCACAGCCTTCGTAGGGTAAATTCCGCCATGCCATTTCTAATTTTTATGGATTTTTCCGAGAGACGAAACATTTTGGACCAACGGAGGGCGACACTTGGCACCTCCAATTTGTGGATTTGAAATCGTCCATTGGACGAATTGAAGAACCATTGGCACGTTTTTTGTGCCTTGTGCACAAGTCAAGGAGTTGGTAGGATCTTTGTGTATAGTTAATCCTCACCCTACACTTGCCTTGCACTTGTCTTAATCTTGGCCATTGGTTGGCCACTTCTTGACCTATAACACCCTTAGAGATGAAGAGTTCTTCATCCACAAATCTTTCCAAGTCTTGAAAATCCTCTCCTCTCCCTTTGTAGCCTTTTCATTCCAACACCTCCCTCCTTGTGAAGGCCCTGGCCGAATACCCCTCTAGCCTAGTAGTTTGGCCGATGCCCCCCTAGCCTAGCCAAAAATCTACCCCCCTCCCTTGGTAGAAAAGTTGTCTTCTAGTATTGTTATAATGCCCAAAATACCCTAGCCCAAATCCCTTAGTACTTAGTAGAAGTTGTGAAGAACTTCTAAGGTTTCTTGGAGCTACCGGAGCGTACAACTTAGGAGCTAAACCTTGCTCAGGCGCGACTTTATCTAGGATATTATTGGGCTTACTGAGGTAACTAATCCTAACCCTCTTTTGAATTAGAGAATACATACTGTAGTAGTATTAGAATAAGTATTAAATACTTAGAAGAATATCACAGAATAGAATTGAACTGTTACCACAGTGGAAGGGTTTAAAAGAAGAATAATCAAACTATACTTACATAGGACTGTTTTCACAGTAGACTTATATAGCTCACCGGGTAGGGAAGTGCTGCCCAACTTTCCATAGAATTGTGAACCCTCTGTTTAGAATGACCTTCAGAGTAGTCTTTGATAGATGTCTGTGACTATTATAGGCTGACTCTCTCAGCGACATATTCAACTTGGCAGTGGTTTTCAATGGTATGTATGTGATTCTTCCTAAAGCATGATATTTTACAATATATATAGTACGGTAGACGCATACGTGTTAATCGAATAATAACTACGGCAATGTCTTTGACTTAAGCCCGAATAATACTTACGGTAATGCCTCACGCTTAAGCCCGAATAACACTTACGGAATGCCTCACGCTTAAGCCCAATAATAAAGATCCAAAGCATTTCATAAGAATACTGAATCATTTTTAACAGAAGAGAACTAATTGGTTTTTTAAACAGAAGCTTAAGAGTTATACTAGCTTTATGGGAAGTTAAGTATAACCACTTAAGATTGATAAAAGAAACAATTGGCCTATGTGTTTATAATGCACTTATATTGAATTGTGAAAAGAATAATAAGATGGTTTGATAAGTAGACATGATATGATGCTATGTGTGTTAGTGTCTTGTAACGCTTGTGTAAAAGAGTATTCTTGTTGTGCTTATGTTGTTTAACGATAAGTCATAGGTTAGTGTAACATCACTCACCTCTTGACATATTACCGGGTTAAGTCGCCTCCGTCGCGGTAGACTCAGCGTCCAGGACCATGATTCGAGAATACCTCATGCGGGTCCAAGGGACCTATGCGGAGCTACGGAGTTCCGTGTTAGTGTGCGGGTTATACCTCACGCGGTCTATGTGGCCATGCGGACTACGAGTCCAGGATGATGCCGGAGTAGCTACCTCGATGCGGGTTATATACCCTACGCGCCTATGTGATTGGCCTATGCGACTACGGAGTCCGTGATTAGGCTTGCATGGTGATACTACGCAATTGGCCTGCTGATCATTCGCAGCCTAGAAAAGACTGCTAGCTTTACCTATCACGCTCTTGTTTGTGATGTGGCACTATGTGCGCTTCTCGTTGTTTCATACATACTTGCAAAACTGCTTTTTTAAAATGATATGTTTCATTTAAGTATTTTACGCTTTCATATACTTAGTACTGTTGTATCGACTCTCCTTCGGGGCTGCGCTCATGCCGCAGTAAGGGCAAGCAGTGCTAGATCCACATTCTTAGGATCTCTACGCTGGTGCCTGAGCTCCATCTTTCCGAGGCTCTACTGGGTATGATCTCCTGTAGATAGTTTTGTACAAAGTGGTATGGCGGCCCCGCCTCCGTCATAGTTGTATATTTCCTTAGAGGTATGTAGTCATGTTGTACAGTGTCGGATGTAACTGCTAAACCATGTTTATATATATATGCCGAAAGGCGATGTTTTCTCACATAAACTGTGTCTTATTGATTACTCTGATGTATGACTACTTGGGTGCCCCGGTAAGGCACCAGTCACGGGCCCCGGAACGGGTCGTGACACAAGTGTTCGAGAAGGGTACGACGAGAAAAGAAGGAAGCGAGCATGTGCTATGAGAACGGAAGCGATCATTTCTTTTGTGAAGTGAAGATGCGAGGGGAATATCTTTTAGACCTTGGGTGGGAGTTTTGTAATGATCGAGGTGATTCCTCGTGGACTTGGATTTAAGTATTTACGCGTGTGTTATTTCGTGGCCATGTGTGGCATTGGCAACTTGTTTAAGTTAAGAGGAACTTTATCGTTATCTGTCTTGAGAAGGAACATTCGGGACGAATGTTTCTAAGGAGGGGAGAATGTTATATCCCGTATTTCCAGAGTATGTACGTAAGGGCGTACGTATAAAAGTCTAAGCCTTAAGGTTAGGCAAGGACGAAATTTTGTGCACAACACACGAAAAGAATCGTTTTCCGACGAAACGTTTTCCAAACTTTGCGAAGGGAAAAATACGGCTATGTCATTTATATTTTTTGCGGATTTTTCCGAGAGATGAAATATTTTGGACCAACGAGAGGGTGACACTTGTCACCCTCAAGTGGACGGTTTGGGCGAGAACATTGGCACGTTTTTTGCCTTGTTTGTGGTCAAGGGGTTGGTAGGATATTTTGGTGGTAGATGGATAAGGTACACTTGCCCAAATCTTGGCCTTACACTTGCCTAGCACTTGGCTTCATCTTGGCCATTGGTCGCCATTGGTTGGCCTATAAATACTCCCTAACTTGAAGGTTTCTTCATCCTCAAATGATTTCTAAGTCTTGAAATCCCTTTCCCCTCTGAGAGATTTCTAGCCGAGAGCCCCTTCTCTCCCCGTGTAGTTTTCGCCTAAGGTCCCCTCCCCTTTGAGAGGCCTTGCCGAGAAGTATCCCCTGCCTAGTTGTTCTCGTAAAATACCACCCCTTGGTTGAGAAATACTTCCAAGTATTGTTTTAATGCCAAAATACTCTAGCCCAAAACCTTTGTAGAATTTCCAAGTACCCTCTTTACGAAAAGCCCGGAAAATACTACTATACTTTCCTTTAGCCACTAAACGAAACCCTATGGAAAAATCTCCATAATTGGTTAGAGTACTTAGTAGAAGTGTGTAGAACTTCTAAGGGTTGTTTGGAGCGGGTTGGAGCACCCGGAGTAGGAGTTAAACCTTGCTCAGGATCGACATTAAACTTGGATAATTTTGGGCTTACCGAGGTAAATAATCCTATCCTTCTTGTCACACCCCGAACCCCGGGCCCGTGACTGGTGCCCTACCTGGGCACCCTTCTACCTTAACAACTAAGTAAAACTGCAGAAATTAAATAACACCTCCTTTTTCTTTTTTTTTAAAAAAACCAACATACGTGCAAGGGCAAAGCCGACAAGGCTGCCATATATACATAAACAAAAGACACTACACCGTACATGAGTCCAATCCCACATATGAATACGCACTTCAAGAGTTATCAACTATGACGGGACATGGCCCCGCCGTACCCATAAATGTACAAAAGCCTGTACTGAAGAAACTCATACCAAAAAGATAACTCCCGAACAGAAGGAGCTATCCAAAACTCTGAGCAGGGTCCTAAACCTGCCGATCACCAAACAAACAGACCTAAACTCATGCAGATGAACGCAGCCCCGGGCGAGGTCAGTACGAAGAATGTACCAAGTATGTGAAGCTGAAAAATACTGTAAATGAAATCATAGTAGTCTATATAAAGCAGGAAACATGTATGATAACCAAACTACAGTACATAATATGTAAGCAGTAACGTCAAGTCAGGGACTCACGCCCTCAAAGTCATCACTCAAATATAACTATGGGTCTCACACCCACAACATCAATCATGCCCGTGGAATACCTTCCTCACTGCCGGCAGTCTATGATATAATAACACCAAGAAGTATTGTCACGACCCGAACCCGGGCCCGTGACTGGTGCCTTACCCCGGGCACCCAAGTAGACATACATCAGAGTAATCAGCGGAACATAAAACAAGACATGAAATAACAAGAAGTGTAAAACAGTAATCTGAGAAAGCTTGCCCTTCGGCATATATATAAAACAACTTAAAACCGAACAGTTACATCCCATTACAACTCTGCCCACAATAAGCATTTCATGCACTTAAGAATGATATGACAACAATGGCGGATGGCCCGCCATACCCCTGAATGTAAGCACCTACAACAACAGGGGACTATATCAAGATAAGCCTCCGGAGAAACGGAGCTTCCCAAACGCTGAACTGTGACCCTATGAGCGAGGATCAACACTGGTGTACCTCTACCTGCGGCATGAACGCAGCCCCGGCGAGGTCGCATAACAGTACCAAGTATGTGAAATCAAAATATTGTAAATGACATCATAGCGCCTATATAAAACAGAGACATGTATGATAACCAAACTACAGCTCACAATAAATAAGGCCATGTCAAGTCGTGACTCACGCCTCAAAGTCATCACTCAAATATAACTATGGGTCTCACGCCACAACATCAATCATGCCCGTGGAATACCTTCCTCACCGCCAGTCTATGATATAAAAGTACCAAGGAACACACATGAACACCAGGTCCCACCTGTGTCATAATAAAACCGTATGGGGTAAGTACGAAGGCATAGCCGACTACTAACACCCACAGTAATAACAAGGTCATAAACTGTATCATAAGATCTGTCTAGACCGCCACATGATCGAAGCTGGCCACACGCCCGCAGTATCAAATGTGCGCGTCTAGCCCTGGAACTTCCCGCAGCTCCGCATAGGACAACCTCATAGGCCCGCATGAGGTATTCCCTGCATCGAGGGTAGCTACTCCCCGGCATCGTCCTGGACTCGCAGTCCGCATGGCCACATAGACCGCATGACCATAAAGGCCGCACACTAACCTGGAACTCTCGTAGCTCCGCATAGGTCCCCTGGACCCGCATGAGGTATTCTCGAATCATGGTCCCAGACCGCCTGAGATATACCCCGCATCGGAGGGCAGCTTAACCCCCGGGATCATGTCAAGGTGAGTGGTACAATACCAACATAACGGCTGATCGTTAAACAACATAAGAGCGATCGAGGGAAACCCCTTTACACAAACATCACAAGATACAAACACACGTAGAATCCTAACATGTTTACTTATCAAACCAACAAGAAAGTATTACAAGGCTATCACAAACCAACTCAATCAAGTTATTCACACAAGGTACTTTCTACTTTATGTTAAACAAGTTCAGGTTTTTATCCCCAAAGTACTTCATACATTAACTCTTTAAAGATCCGTTTCTTTCACAAAAGTCACACCATACCCGTAGTATAAAAATAGAGTGACTATCTTTTTAAGTAAACCAAATCACTTCTCTTTGTAAAATCAAGTAACAACATTCTTTTCCAAACGTTCAAGTTTGCCTAATTTTAAATACTCAAGTTTCTCATTTTCGAAAGGTTTCGTAGTTCATAGTTTTAATCACTTAATGATATAATTCTCTTTTAAAACCATTTGAGAAACATGTGCCTTATATATGAGTAGGTTATTCTTGTTTATAACAATCTTATAATAGCAGCCATGATCTAGGAAATGTAATATCATTTTGTCTCATCTTAGCTTCTATGCAGATGGGGGTTTCTACTGGTTTTAATAATACTTAAATAGTCAATACATTTCTCTTTATTAGCGCCATTGGTCCTGCATTCGATACTTATTCGATTTCAAATCAAGAAACATTATTCCCTTTAAAAACCAAGTACTCATTACTCACGAATGAGGTTTCACACTTTTTAACAAAATTCAGATTAATTCAAGTCTCTTATCTTTTAAGATCAAGTCTCTTAACTTCTTAAATCAATAAATCATTCTTTTTATCTCTCTTAAGCCGTTATACCTAACTTTCCATAAAGCTAGTATAACTCTTAAGCTTTTAAAACCAAGTATTACTCTTCTGTTAAAAATGATTCAGTATTCTTTTGAAATACTTCAAGATTATTCAGGCTTAAGTCAAAAGACATTGCCATAATTATTATTCAGGCTTAAGTCAAAAGACATTGCCGTAATTATTATCCAGTTAACACACGTACGTCTACCGTACTATATATATTTTAAAATATCATGCTCAAGAGTATAGGAAGAATCACATACCTCGCGACGATTATCGACTATTAGCAAAACGCCCACGCTATAACCCGGCTAGCCTTGTCCACCTTTCAAGTAGAACATGCTACTTGCAGAACATTCAACCTATAAAGGTTATACAAGTCTATCAAAGTCTAGACTACTCTGTAGATCATTCTTCTGATGTGATTTCAGTTCAAGTCTTTTCTGTAATATCCTTCTATTACAGTTCAATTCTCTTCTTTGAATCTTATATTCATTTCCATATTACTATAGTATGTAATTTCCAATTACAATAGGGGGACAAGATATTTACCTCGATAAGCCCATAATTATCCAAGTTTAAATGTTGATCCTGAGCAACGTTTAGCTCCTACTCTGGGCGCTCCAACCCGCTCCAAACAACCCTTAGAAGTTTCTAAACAACTTCTACTTAGCACTTCAACCAACTATGAAGATTTTCCTTAGGGTTTCGGTTTGAGACAAAAAGGACATAAGGTAGTATTTCCGGGCTCTACGTATAGAGGTAACTTTTGGAATACTACAAGGTATAAGGCTAAGGTATTTTGGGTATAGTAACAATACTTGGAGAGTATTTTCTACCAAGGGGGGGGGGTGTTTCACGAGAACAACACTCAAGAGAGGGGGGGTACTTCTCGGCCAAAGGCCACTAGGAAGGGGGGGAAGGGTTTCGGCCAAGGGCCTTCTCAAAGGGGGAGGGGGACTCTTGGATGAGACACTACACTAAGGAGGAGGAAGAGAGCTTTCAAGACTTAGAAGTTTGGATGAAGAAGTCTTCACAAAGGGGGGGTATTTATAGGGAAACCAATGGACAAGATCAAGCCATGTGGGGGGCAAGTGGAGGGCCAAGATCAAGCCAAGTGCACCCTAACCCTACTCCACAAAACAAGGCACAAAACAAGGCACCAAACATGGCACAAAATAAGGCACAAAACATGGCCAAAAACCGTGACCCATCGGCCAACTAGCACGCCCACTTGAGGGTGACAAGTGTCACCCTCCCGTTGGTCCAAAATATTTCGTCTCTCGGAAAAATCCGCAAAAATTATAAATGACATAGCCGCATTTTTCCCCTCGCAAGCTTTGTAAAACGTTTCGTCAAAAAAACGATTCTTTTCGGTAGTTGTGAACAAAATTTTGACCCTTGCCTACTTTAAGGATAAAACTTCCGTACGTATGTCCTTACGTACATACTCTGGAAATACGGGGTATAACATTCTCCCCTCCTTAGAAACATTCGTCCCGAATGTTCCTTCTAAGTCTCAAGACAGATAACGATGAAGTTCCCCTTAACTTAAACAAGTTGCCAATGCCACACATGGCCACAAAATAACACACGCTCCAATACTTAATCCAAGTCTACTAGGAATCACCTCTATGTTCTCAACACATGCTCGCTTCTTCCCTTACTCGTCGTACCCTTCTCGAACACTTGAACTCTTTCTCATAACTTACCACATTCCTGTTACTGCTTCAGTTTCCAAAACTCTGGGTTACTACCTCTAACTTGGTCATCATTAACTGGGAACACTCTGGATGGATCTCCGATACTCTTCCGAACATAGCAACTTGAAAGATCGGACGTACTGCCTCCTACATCAGACGACAATACTAACATATAGGCAACCTGGCCTACTCTTCGCATAATCTGAAAAGGCCCAAAGTAACTCGGGCTAAGTTTCCTCTATTTTCCAAAACTCGTCACACCCTTTCGGGGTGGTACCTTCGAGAAGACCCACCGTCAACCTGAACTCCAAGCGTCATCGCCGATTATCCGCACGACTTCTGTTGACTCTGAGCTGCCGATAACCTCTCCTGGATAGGCTTCACCCTATCCACATCCTGCCGAAATAAATATGAACCAACTATCTGCACTTTGCCAACATCGAACCAATCGACCGGCAACTTACAATTCCGCCCCATACAAGGCGTCATAAGGCAACATCCGAATACTGAAATGGTAGCTAAAACACTCCCTCAACAGGAGGCAACAATCCTTACAGCTACCCCTGAAATCAAAACACTGGCCCGAGGATGAATGCGATACGGAGACTCACCGGAGTTCCTACTCTGCCTGGTAAAACTCCCAGAAAAAGAAATAGCCATAACCTGGGCTTCACTGTCTGTCATAAGGTGAAAGTAGGCACCTCGTGCAGCCTCACAACTTTCCAGATATAACATCTCGCATAACCCTCTGCCGAGTAAACGGTCCCGACTAAAAGACAAGAGGGACTGTCCTCATCGGCCCAACTACTGGTCGAACGCATCCACGAACTCGCACGATGGTTAACTAAACTTGGGCCTAACACCCTCGTGACCCTACCACCTGGCGGGACCACCCCGAACTGACCCCATCACAAAACAGTCTGCGGGTTGACCCGCAACATGGCCTCAACCCGACCCACTTTCGTGCAAAATACTAGCTCCCCGATCCGGAACAAACTCACTAATCACGTTACGAAAACCTAGCGGTCTTCTTAGCTCAACTACCCTCTTTCATTCCATACTACTCAGGGACTTATCCCACAAATATATCCCATTTATACTATGCACTCCGATAAGGGTCAAACATAAAATAACTCTTTTACCCAAGATGGCCTTGCCTCTAAGGTCTCTACGTATAAAACTCTAAGGCTTATACTTACCTTATCCCCAATCTTACCCTTTAAATAACCATGATTTCTAATCACAACTAACACAATTCTATCTGGACATAACACTTAAGGGATACTCATCCTATCACACATACAAATCTCTAAAGGGTTAAGGATATACCAGATCTCGCTTGCTCACTCCTCCGCCGTTCTAATCGGGCCCCGCCTATTGGGCGCATAGCTAAGGAAGGTGACGAACTAGCCACTGGTCCTGAAGGCTAAGTCTCTATATCCGCGCCACCTCTGGTCGGACAATTTCTCGAAAAATGGCCCTGCTGGCCGCAAGCAAAACAAGTACCAACAAAAGACGACATTCCCCGGGATGACGTCTGCCACACTGTGAACACTGGGGAAAAACTGAATCCGCCGGGCCGAACCTACGTAGAATGCGAACCTAAGCTCGAGCTCGACCAACTCCGACTTGCCCCAAACGCCCCGAACCCGTGGAGAACCACTGCTCTGGCGAGGCGTATAACCACCGCTTTGAGGCGGTTCGCCTCGAAAGTTACCAAAGGACTTGCTGTTCGCCTCTTCGCTATCTCGTTAACCCGTCGATCTCTACGTTTCTACCGCTGCTGCATAAGCCCGCACACGTGCCATGCTCAAGCCTAATCAAGAATTACTCGCACGACCCTCTTAGATATTCATCAAGACTCGCGGACATCGGTATACTCTCGGTAGCCAAATCCATAGCTAGTAATGTGGTCGCCTCTTTGCAATCTATATTCTCCGCTCCTGGCCGCGAAGCGTTCATATATCATGGTCGCAGAGGCATCGCTGCCATGTGCTAAACTCTGGGCCGGCGACGCCGCAGAACTCCCGAATGAAGCACCACCTGTGATGATTGGGCCTGCCCTCGTAACCCTCTCAGATTTACTCGCAGCCTCGCCGCTTGCCCATCTCGCCCTGTTGCTTTACGCGGAGGCATAACGGTAAGGGAAGGAAATACGTTAGAGGGGTCCAACTTATAACACAACTCTAAGCACGATCTCAGAGTGAGAAGAATGGAAACCAATCCTAAATATCCTATAGCCTCCTGATTATTGGTGTGGTGCACAACATACCGATAATCAAGACTCATCGGATACGGCTCGTAGACACTTTCCGAGGATTAACTGCTCTGATACCACTTTTGTCACGACCCGAACCCGGGACCGTGACTGGTGCCTTACCCCGGGCACCCAAGTAGACATACATCAGAGTAATCAGCGGAACATAAAACAAGACATGAAATAACAAGAAATGTAAAACAGTAATCTGAGAAAACTTGCCCTTCGGCATATATATAAAACAACTTAAAACCGAACAGTTACATCCCATTACAACTCTGCCCACAACAGTACTACAGACCCTTTTAAGAAATCAAGGTTCTAGGTCTTAAAATTTCATAACATAAACTCTTTTAATTTAAGTAACATATACTTTTATGAGTTGTGAATATGTTATACTCGTTTATAACGATCTTATTAAAGCAGCCATGATCTAGAAAATGTAATACAATTTTGTCTTATCTTAGTTTCTATGCATATGGAGAATTCTATTCATTTTAATATAATTGATTGTCGATACACTTTCTTTTATTAACGTTGCAATGGCTTGTTCGATACTTATTCTCATTCGTGCAGTAAGTTAGCAAAGTCAACTCGACTCCAAATACTTCCTAACGACTCTTACCAACATCCCCCATAAGACTTGGTAATAACTTAGGATAACTTAGACATACCTTTTACACAGAGTAAATCAACATACGTACCTCTTAACCTCTAAGAGTAGAAGGAATCATGAAAATATCACATGTATATTTCATACATAAAACATGCCAAAAGAAGGAAGAAGTTCACATACCTCGCGACGATTATCGACAAGTAGCAAAATGCTCCAAAGTTCATAAACCTTGATAGCTATTTCATCCTTCAAGTAGAATACGCTATACGTAGTACTTGAACCTATAATAACCATAACATGTCTATCAACTCCTAACTTTTTAACATGGAATAATACTAAGTGCTAAGTTTCTTATTCTACATAAATTTGGGCAGCACTTCCTTTGTTTCTACGTACTTTTCCACCTTTTTCAAGGCCCGAAAATCAATAACCAAATGCCACATTTAAGGCCCAACAATTCAGCAATACATAGGAGATTACACGCCTAATAGGACGTGTAAAATTCTGCCCCACAATCAATATAAAACTGTCCAATATTTCCAAGCCATATTCGGCTACCATGTCACAACAATTATCAATTCCTTTCAATTCCTTTTTCAATCCAAGTTGTTATTCCAACATGTTATATACATAACAACAATAACTAAAACTATAAATCATTTCTTCCTTAACATGCGACGATTGTAACTATCGACCAAATTGATTACAACATAAATGGCTAACTTGTCCATTTTCGGTTTTTAACATGTCGACATGATCCAAATCTTTTCAAACTTCATTATGTATACCACATGATCATTTCTTAACTACTATAACATGTAATCTTCAATTATATTAAGAAGATGAAGATTTTACCTCAATAAGCCCTAATAAGATCCAATCGTCAAAGTCGATCCTAGCAACGTTTAGCTCCTCTTCTTATGTTCCAATCCGCTCCAAGCACTCCTTAGAAGCTCCTGAAGAACTCCTCTTCAAGTTCCATCTTCAAAGTTGAAGAACACCTTAGGTTTTCGCCTTGTGACTAACGTAAAGACGTCGTTTTTTCGGGATCTTTCTATTGAGATACCCTTACAATACCCTTAGGAACCTTGGATTAAAGTCTTGTGAATAATGAACCACAAATGAAAATTTTTCTTCTTCATTTTTGCACAAAGCCGAGAGCTACCCTAAGTGCACCTAAAGTTTTGCAATTTTTTTTCTAAGTGTAAGACTTGTCTTGCTACTAGTGTAATGATATACTACTTCCAATGGTCAAGATTAGAACACTTGTGTGGCCTTGATTTATTGGGGTTAAAAGATCTAATGTCAAGTTGGCTAGTTGACTTAGTCAATAATGTCAAGCCTTGGCTAGTTGACTCAGTCAACAATGTCAAACCTTGGCTTGTTCAAGACTTGACCAATTTTTATGACCATTTCGTCCAAGCCTATGTAAGGGGGGGGGGGGGGGGGTGACACGTTTCGCCCTCCCATTCATCCATATACTTCGTTTCCCGACATTTCCATAATTTTGATAAATTTTACGAGTCTCAATTTACAAACATTATTCTTTCCCGAGGTTCAAAAATCATTTTCCGTAGGAAAAAGAAATCCTTCTTTCGTATCAAACTTAAATTTGTATCTTCTTACGTACATTCTCTTAAACACATGTCCTGGAACTACGGGGTGTAACAGATGTATACATGTAAGGGTGCCCAGGTAGGGCACCAGTCGTGGGCCCGGGGTCGGGTCGTGACAAAAGTGGTATCAGAGCAGTTAGTCCTCGGAAAGTGTCTACAGACCGTGTCTAGTAGAGTATTGATTATCGGTGTGTTGTGCACCACATCTATAATCAGGAGGCTGCAAGACATTTAGGATTGGTTTCCATTCTTCTCACTCTGAGATCGTGCGATAGAGCTGTGTTGTTAGGGTTGTCTCTCCCTAACGAGTTATGTTGATTGCAGCTACGAGAAATGCAGCAGTGACCCAGGAAGGACTATGTTGATTTCGTATCAAGGTTGGTGGTAATTGTTGTATAGCTGGTATAATGACGTACAACTATACGGATTTATGTATGAGGGTCATTTATGGGTTGCCTAGAATGATTTTAGATTACCAAGAGTTGGTAAGGACTAACTAGATACCGGGAAGGTATGAAACAGTTAATGAATTCTCATCGAGGTTTTAATAATTATTTTGAGATAATTGGGAAATGATGAGCTGCTTGAGAAGGTATTGAACCCTTAAGAAGTCATGTTAAGGAACTTAACGGAATGCCATGTTAATAGATTAAGCTACGTGGTAGGCTTAAGAGAATGGTACGGATGAGATATGTATGGAGTAAGTAATGGTTGTTGTGATCAAGACAACATGGTTATTGTATTATGAGAAGTTATTGTACCCGTTTATGGGGGGGACTGGTAAGGTAGGCTTGGAGCATGAAAATTGCGAGCCTAAGAATATTGATAGCCGCCGAGACCTTAGGTATATAAGGCCTTCTCGGGCAATAAGATTTTATTCAGACTAAGGGTAAGAGTTAAGTGCGACGGTGGGTCGGGTTAAGGACTTATTACGGGTCACCTCATAGTTTGAAATGGAGTGGGATCAGTTGGTAGTAGTCCCTCTACGTGACAGGGTCACGAGGGTGCAAGACCCATGTCTAGTTAATTATTTTACGAGTTCGTGGACGGGTTCCACCGGAACCAAGTCGTGAGAGCCGGAAATGGTCTTATATTGTTTAATAGAGTGACTCCAAAGATTGGAGGCCAGAATCGGTATGGAGGTTATGTAAGTATGCTAGTGTAAGTTGGAGGTACGGAAAGAATATAACCAGTAAGAAAGTGTAGAATCGCCGATTGGCTGGTTCCACGTAGGCGAGGTTCAGATAATTGGCCCAGATTTGATTCAGCGGGCTGTGGATAAGGCGAAGCTTATCCAGGAAAGATTTTTAGTAAGCTCGGAGGCAGCAGAAGCTTTATGCAGATAACCGACGTCGACACTTGAAGTTCAGGTTGACGTTTTAGTATGAGTATTGTTATGTGGTCGTGGGTGGCATATGTTGTATGAAGGGTGTAGTAAAATGAGACTATGTCGCTATCTAATTAGATTGGACTCCGAAAGGACATTCGGGGACGAATGTTTCTAAGGGGGGAAAAATGTTACACCCCGTAATTCCAGGACATGAATAAGAGAATAGACGCGAGAACACAAAAAAATTGGTACGAAAGAAAGAATTGTTTTTCCGAAGGAAAAATCTTCCAAACGTCGGAAAGGAAAAATGTTCGTTGATGAGAATTAGATTCTCAAAATGCATTATTTGAGGAGTATAGAATTTATTATCATTGTGGAAATGTATTTTACGGATTTGGTCACGTAGGGCCCACCTGAGAAATTTTACGTTTTGTGCCCACGAGAGTTACAAAATTTTATGGACGAATTAGAGGGTGACATGTGTCACCCCCCTACATGGGCTTGTTCGAAGTGGACCAAGGGCAAAGAGGTCATTTGACCAAGAGTTGGATGAACAAGTCTTGCAAGCTCAAGCTTGAGATTGTTGACTAAGTCAAGAGCCCACTTGGCTTGATATTTAAATCCTTTCATCTAAGACCACACAAGTGTTATAATCTTGACCCTCCATTGTTTTATATATACTACACTAGTGCAAGACAAGTCTTCAACACTTAGAAAAAAATTGAGAAAACTTAGTGCACATAAGGGTGCTCTCGGGTTAGCCTATTTTCCCACACAAAATTTTTGCATATGTGGATCATAATTCACAAGACTTTAACCCAAGGTTCCTAGGGGTATTGTAAGGATATCTCAATAGAAAGATCCCGGAAAAATGACGTTTTCACGTTAGTCGCTAGGCGAAAACTTAAGGTGTTCTTCAACTTTGAAGATGGAACTTGAAGAGGAGTTCTTCATGAGCTTCTAAGGAGTGCTTGGAGCGGATTTAAAGATAAGAAGAAGAGCTAAAAGTTGCTAAGGATCGGCTTTTACGCTTGGACATTATTAGGGCTTATTGAGGTAAAATCTTCATCTTCTTAATGTAATTGAAGATTACATGTTATAGTAGTTAAGAAATGAGCATGTGGTATATAGAATGAAGTTTGAAAAGATTTGGATAATGTCGATATGTTAAAACCGAAAATGGACAAGTTAGCCATTAATGTTGTAATCAATTTGGTCGATAGTTACAATCGTCGCATGTTAATGAAGAAAGGATTTATAGTTGTAATTGTTATTATGTATATAAAATATTGGAATAACAACTTGGATTGAAAAAGGAATTGAAAGGAAATTGATAATTTGTTGTGACAATGGTAGCCGATTATGGCTTGGAAATATTGGACAGTTTTATATTGATTGTGGGGCAGAATTTTACACGTCCTATTAGGCGTGTAATCCCCTTTGTATTGCTAAATTGTTGGTCCTTAAATGTGGCGTTTGGTTATTGATTTTCGGGCCTTGAAAAAGGCGTAAAAGTACGTAGAAACAAATGAAATGCTGCCCGATTTTCCGTAGAATAAGAGACCTTACACTTAGTATGATTCTACGTTAAAAAGTGAGGAGTTGATAGACGTGTTATGATTAATATAGGTTGAAGTACTACGAGTAGCGTATTCTACTTAAAGGATGGAATAACTATCAAGGTTGAAGTACTTTGGAGCATTTTGCTACTTGTCGATAATCGTCGCGAGGTATGTGAACCTCTTTCTCCTTTTTGGCATGATTCTATGTATGAAATATACATGTGTTATTTCATGATTCCTCTACTCTTAGAAGTTAAGAGGTATGTATGTTGATTTACTCTATGTAAAAGTTATGTCTAAGTTATCCTAAGTTCTTACCAAGTCTTATGGGGGATGTTGGTAAGAGTCGTTAGGAAGTATTTGGAGTCGAGTTGACTTTGCTAATTTACTGCACGAATGAGAATAAGTATCGAACAAGCCATTGCAGCGTTAATAAAAGAAAATGTATCGACAATCAATTATATTAAAATGCGTAGAATTTCTTCATCTGCATAGAAACTAAGATAAGACAAAATTGTATTACATTTTCTAGATCATGGATGCTTTAATAATATCGTTATAAACGAGTATAACCTATTCACAACGCATAAAAGTATATGTTACTTAATTTAAAGAGTTTACGTTATGAAGTTTTAAGACTATGAACCTTGAATTCTTAAAAGGTTAAGTAACTTGATTTCTTAAAGTTAAGAGACTTGATATTCTAAGTTAAAGAGACTTGATATTCTAAGTTAAGAAACTTGATTTCTTAAAGTGAAGAGACTTGAAGTATTTTGAAAGCTATGAAACTTGATTTGAAAGTATAAGTCTCTTGGTTATAAAAAGAATGAATTTGTCTAAGGCATAAAGAGTTATAACGGCTTTATGGGAGGTTAGTTATGACGGCTTTATGAAAGGTTAAAGATGTCTTAGTCTCTAAAGCATAAAGTTAGTATAACAGCTTTATGGGAAGTTGGTTATAACAACTTTATGAAAGGTTAAAAGAATGGTTTTCTCTGGTAATGTAAACAAAGAAATGACTTGAAATAAAGAAGGGCAATTTGATTTAAAGGTATCAATTGCTTAAAGTTTTAAAGTAAGGGTCACTTGATTTAGAAGCCTAGAAATGTATTTCTAAAAATGTAGTGACTTGTTTGAAATGTAGACATGCCTTGATACTACGGGTGTTAGTGTCACACGACCGATCCTGCTCGCGATCGTGCCCTACAGGCACCCTTACAGGTATACATCAGAGATAATCAGCGGAACATACATGTAACTTATAAAATAAATCAAAAAAAATTAAAAAAAAAAAAACAGGTTAGCCGATAAGGCTACCTCCCTGGACGCATATACATACATAACCAAACGCAGTTACATCATTCTTCTTTACAAACCGACCCACAAGATATGACTACAGACCTCTAAGAGTTTTAACATAACAACTGTGACGGGACAGGGCCCCGCCATACCCCTGAATATACATGAATCTACAACCTCAGGGAAACCGTACCAAAAGATAAGCCTCCGGAGTAAATGGAGCTTTTTCCCAAAACTGAACCGAGATCCTAAGAGCAAGGATCACCAACCTGTGTACCTAATACCTGCGGGCATGAACGCAGCCCCCCGAAGGGGGTCAGTACAACAGGTACCGAGTATGGAACAGAAATAAGGTACAGTAAACAAATCATAACTGTACAACAGAATGACAGGGGCAAGTATAAAAAAAAGTAAATACCAGATCCTACCGTGTCATTACAATCTCGTGAACTTAATCGCACTTTATTATCTTTTCCCATTTTTCAATAAGAGTTATAGTCAAATTCTTACGTACATACTTAGGAAAAATCATCGAGTTCATAAACATATAACTTACGTATCTTGCATAACATAATCCGACCCTTTATGCAGGGACACCTCATTTTGGAGTTCACTTTGATTATTCATACGTGATAATGTAACCCGGCCCATTTGCGGGACACGACGAATTCATAAAAAATCTTCCCACGAAGGTATACTACCCGGCCCATTCTGGGATGCGATAAAGTCATGTAAGTCTGCTCATAAAGGTATATTGCCTGGCCCATTCCTGGGACGCGATAAAGTCATATAGTCTGCCCATAAAGATATACTGCCCGGCCCATTCCTGGGATGCGATAAAGTCATATAGTCTGCCCATAAAGGTATACTGCCCGGCCCATTCCTGGGACGCGATAAAGTCATATAGTCTGCCCATAAAGGTATACAGCCCGACCCATTCCTGGGACGCGATAAAGTCATCTTTACATAACATTTTAAATCATCTTTTCCTTTCTTCTTAAGTCGTTATAACAAATTCCCATAAAGCTATTATAACAACCTTTCACTTTAGAGAACTTAAGACACTTTTATTTCTTTTTACATTAGGGAAAATTAAACCCAAAAGTACTACGTACATACATACTTAAAAAGAATCATAAAACTCCTTCTCTTTTTAAATCCATAAACTTCTTTTAAAAACTCAAGTTACATTCGCTTTTGAAATCAAGCCGCTTAACCTTTGAAATAATTCATGGCAACCAAACTTTTTAAATCAAGTCACTCCTTCCTTTAAGAATCAAGTCTCATAACTTGAAAAATAAAGTCTCATAGCCTTTTTAGAAATCAAGGTTCATAGTCTTAAAACTTCATAACATAAACTCTTTTAATTTAAGTAACATATACTTTTATGAGTTGTGAATAGGTTATACTCGTTTATAACGATCTTATTAAAGCAGCCATGATCTAGAAAATGTAATACAATTTTGTCTTATCGTAGTTTCTATGCAGATGGAGAATTCTACTCATTTTAATATAATAGATTGTCGATACATTTTCTTTTATTAACGCTGCAATGGCTTGTTCGATACTTATTCTCATTCGTGCAGTAAATTAGCAAAGTCAACTCGACTCCAAATACTTCCTAACGACTCTTACCAACATCCCCCATAAGACTTGGTAAGAACTTAGGATAACTTAGACCTACCTTTTTCATAGAATAAATCAACATACGTACCTCTTAACTTCTAAGAGTATAAGGAATCATGAAATAATACCACATGTATATTTCACACATAGAACATGCCAAAAGAAGGAAGAGGTTCACATACCTCGCAACGATTATCGACAAGTAGCAAAATGCTCCAAAGTACTTCAACCTTGATAGCTATTCCATCCTTTAAGTAGAATACGCTATACGTAGTACTTCAAACTATAATGGCCATAATACGTCTATTAACCTCTAGCTTCAAACGTAGAATATTCTAAGTGTAAAGTCACCAAATTCTACGGAAAATCGGACAGCACTTCCTTTGTTTCTACGTACTTTTCCACCTTTTTCAAGGCCCGAATTTAACAACCAAACATGCCACATTTAAGGCCCAACAATTTAGCTATCCAAAGGGGATTACACGCCTTAACAGGACGTGTAAAATTCTGCCCCACAATAATACAAAACAATCCAATAATTACATGCCATTCTTGGCTATAATGTATCATACTACAAAGTCTTATCCAATTCCTTTTCAATCCAAGTTGTTACGTCTAACATGTCATATAGTCACAACTAGTTGTAACAATTATAACCACTTTAATCAACTCTTTAGATAAAATGCGACGACTAAACTAGTAACTAAATTGAATTACAATCTTAAAGGCTAAATCATGCAACTTTCAGATTCCATCCAAATATTCCATAACACTTATCAATCTTCATAATATATTTCACATGATCAATTCTAACTACTACAACATGAAATCTTGAATTACAATAGCAAGACAGAGATTATTACCTCTTTGAGCCCAATACAATCCAAAACCTAAAGTCGATCCTTAGCAACTTCAACTCCTTTTCTTGACGTTCCAATCATCTATTTTCAACCCTTAGAAGCTTGTGAAAAATTCATCTTCTATTTCCAACTACAAAGTTGAAGAACACCTTAGGTTTTCGCCTTGCGACTAACGTAAAAACGTCATTTTTCCGGGATTTTGCTATTGAGATATCCTTACAATACCCTTAGGAACATTGGTTTAAAGTATTGGGATTATTGAACCACAAACGAAAAAATTTCTTCTTAGAATGGAGCTTAGCCGAGAGCTATCAAAGAGACACACTAGTTTCTTGAATAAATTTCTAAGTGTTAGAACTTGTCTTGCTACTAGTGTGGTTATATAACATCATGGAGGGTCTAGACTAGAACAAATGTGTGGCTTGGATGAATGGGATTTAAATATCAAGCCAAGTGGGCTCTTTGACTTAGTCAATAATGTCAAGCTTGGGCTTTGCAAGACTTGATCATCTTTGTCTTGGTCATTTGACCATTCTATCCTTGGTCTATTTCGTCCAAGACCATCCAGGGGGGACACGTGTCACCCTCCCATTCGTCGCAGTATTTCGTTTCCCGACAATTCCATAATTTCGATAAATTTTTCAAGTCTCAAATCTTAACGTCCTGATTTCATACGTATGTTCTTATATACATGTCCTGGGATTACGGGGTGTAACATTTTTCCCCCCTTAGAAACATTCGTCCCCGAATGTTCTTTCGGAGCTCAACCTAATATTTGTCGGCATAGTCTCATAAAACTACACTTAATGAAACCTAATTATGCCACATATGGCCCTAATACATCGCACATGCATATACATCCATCATAAGCCAAACGAGAAAACAAATCCAAAGTGTGCACCATCACTATTTACTCCCATTCATGGCCTAAAAGGATTATCTTTTCGTATTTCCAACTTACTCTAGCATACGTACTGTCACGACCCGACCCCGGGCCCGCGACTGGTGCCCTACCTGGGCACCCTTACAGGTAACCATCAGAGAAAACCAGCGGAACATACATAAAACACACAACTTAAATCAGTAAGAATTAAACAACTGGCTAGCCGATAAGGCTGCCTTCCTGGATATATATACATAACTAGTCAAAAGCAGTTACATCCTTTTTCCTTACAAACCGACCCACATACATGACTACAGACCTCTAAGAATTTTGACATAGCAACTGTGACGGGACAGGGCCCCGCCATACCCCTGAATGTACAACAACCGACAATACCAGAGATCTGAACCAATAAAAAGCCTCCGGAGTATTGGAGCTTCTCAACAGCTGAACAGTGATCCTAAGAGTGAGGATCAGCAACCTGTATAATTCTACCTGCGGCATGAACGCAGCCCCCCCGAAGGAGGTCAGTACAACATGTACCAAGTATGTGAAACTGAAAGTACTGTAATGAAATCATAATAGTCTAAAATAAAGCTGGGAACATGTATGATAACCACATTAACAGTACACTGTGTCTTACTAACAATGAGAGTAAACAAGAATAAACTTTGCCGGTTTTAAAACAGGAAGCTCATGATTAACCTAGGGCCATCCGCCCGTAGTATCATTCCGCAATCCTACTCCTGGGACTATTTCACCCGCATAGGCCGTATGGACCCGCATGAGGTAATTTCTCAGATAGATCAGATCCGCCCGCATAGGTCGTATGGACCCGCATGAGGTAATCTCCTCACATAGGACTGGTCCGCCCCGCATAGGACTATTTCACCCGCATGAGCCCTACGGACTCGCATGAGGTATTCCTCGCATCATGGGTGCAAATCCACGGAATATGCAAATGCCACAAACCCGGGGAATGACCCTGTAATGAACAATATATCACTAGCACAACCGGCTATCATACATAACATAAGCACTACCGGCTTATTATACATAACATAAGCACCACCGGCTTATCATAATTATCATAAGCAAGTTAAGAAATCCCCTAACTTCTTATTAGCTTTGATCATATACACTCTCATTTTAGTTTACTTAAGGCACTAACATGTCATTATAAAATCCAAGAATTTAACCCAAAGTACTACGTACTTCTATTCTTTTAAAATGACTCTTTTTCATATAAAACTTTCAAGATACTAATAACCATAGTATCAAGTCATATCTACTTTTCAAAACAAGTCACAATACCTTTTAGAACTACATTTAAAGACTTCTAAATCAAGTGACTTTTTACTTTAAAACTTTAAGCAATTGATGCCTTCAAATCAATTTGTCATTCTTCCTTTCAAGTCATTTTATCTTAATTTACATTGCTTGAGTAAACCATCCTTTTAACTTTCCATAAAGCTATTATAACCAACTTCCCATAAAGCCGTTATACTAACTTTATGCTTTAGACACTTACATTCTTCTTTATAACCAAGAGACTTAAACTTTCCATAAAAAAAACCAAGTATCATATACTTTCAAAAATACTTCACCTCTCTTATCTTTAGAAACTAAGATATCCTTAATCTTTAAAATAAGTGAGTTAACTCCCTAACTCAACCAACTTGGACATTCTTAAAACAAGTCAAGTATATCAAATGAAACTAGATTCATCAAGATCTCGTACGTCTACCGTACTATATATTTACAACTACTTATGCTCAAGAGATAGGAAAGTTTCACATACCTCTTCGGTTCAATCCACTTGCTAAGTCCAATATGTCGTACGTCGTATGTCAACCTAAAATGACCACAATACGTCTATTAACTTCAAACTTCAAACATAGAATATTCCAAGTGTAAAGTCACTTAATTCTACGGAAAATTGGACAGCACTTCCTTTGTTTCTACATACTTTTCCACCTTTTTCAAGGCCCGAAATCAATAACCAAACGCCACATTTAAGGCTCAACAATTTAGCTAACCAAAGGGGATTACACGCCTTAACAGAACGTGTAAAATTCTGCCCCACAAGTTACATAAAACTGTTCATTATTAAATGTCATCCTTGGCTACAATGTACAACCACATACAATCTTTTCCAATTCCTTTTCAATCCATAATATCATTCCAACATGTTATATAGTCGCAACCAATTTCAACAACTAAAATCCCTTATTCAGACAACATGCGACGATTATAGCTATCGACCAATTTGTATTGTACTTTCAATGGCTAATAAGCTCATGCTCGGATTTAGGCTCCCAATATTCTATAACACTTATCAATCTTCAATGCATAATTCACATGATCAATTATCAACTACTAAAATCGCTTCAATAAACCCCACATAAAAGTGATGACAACGGCCATATAAATCCAACAAACTAGAGGCTCGAAAACTGCCCTTTATACTTTCATTTATGACATGACAACATTCAATTCTTATATCCATTTTAATCATCACAATACCCTTCTCCAATTTCTACAACACATGACATAATTTATTTCAAGAAGGAGAATGAATTTACCTTGGTATTTTGCCCAAGACAGTCCAACAATCTCGCCCACTTTAGCCCTCTTTCCGCAACACTTCTTCTTCCCGCTAAAATCACCTCTACGAACCCCCTACAAGCTCGCCAACATACTTCCTTCTTGTTGCCTTTCCAAAAATCTCATTTAGGCTTAGGGTTTTAACCATTTGAGAGAGAAGAGAAGAGAAGAGAAGAGAAGAGAAGAGCAAATTTTGGGTGAAGTCTTGCAAATGATTTTAATCTAGCAAGACTTGGCCATATATAGCCTTTATCTTGTTCTACAAGTTGGGAGGGACACTTGTCGCCCTCCCATAGGTCCTTTACATAAATATCTTCTAATTTTTGCCCCATTTCCGCAAAAATCCCGCCTCGGCGCCGTGGCCTCACTGGCGCCGTGGCGCCAGAACTTCGCATATTCAGTGGTTTTTGCCATGGCCTGCGCAGTGCCGCGCCCGACTGTCTCTTCTGTCAGCTGATCTTGTAACGTCCATAACTTTCTACTTTGATGTCCTATCGATGAGCGGTTTGTTGAGTTGAAAACTAGACTCAATGAACTTCATATTAGGTTTTTGCAACACCTAAAAACCCCCAATATACTAGGAGATATACTGCTCCAAAGTTGACTAAAAAACTGTCCAAAAAATATTCTGCCAACTTTTTTTTCTTTATTCCAAATTCGAATCTTATTTCCTTTCGTACGTTCTCATCTCATCATCTTGGAATTACGGGGCGTAACACATACATAATCTCAGTATTATCCATTCATGACACTTAAACATACAACAATATTATCATGTATACAAGTCTCTAAAGGGTCAAAGATATACCTGAAATCATATAGGCGGTTGAAAGGACCGCTAAAACTGGGAACTTCCACCACGACCTCTGCCACGACCCCTGCCACGGCCTGCTGGTGCATGAACATCCTGCCTAGCTATTGAAGGCGAAGAACCCGCAACTGATCCAGTAGACTGTGTTGTCCCACCAGTGCCACCTCTATAAAGACACTCTCTTAACATATGGCCTAGACGACCACAAGAAAAACAAGCACCCGTACCGGCGCGACACACCCCAGAATGGAACCTACCACACTGGGTGCATTGAGGCAAAAGTGGCCTCGATCGATCGAACCCCATCTCCCGAGACCACGCTCTAGAGATCTGACCGGCCCCTGCATTCCCGGTTGTAAAACCCCGCCGAAAATTGTGGAGGAGCACTCGGTCTTGCTGAAATGTAGACCTAGTGCGCTCATCGAGGTTGTCCGCCGAAAATTTCCTCAAACCCTACCGCCCCGCCTCTTGGACCGCCTCTGGCCGCTGGTCCTCTCTCTCTGTGTCCTCAATCCCCTGTGCATATGCCTGCATTCTGGCAATATTCATACCTGGCTGAAGGGCCACTCCAGGCAGGCAGTGATCATATAGCGGTCTAGCCCCATAACATAGCGATGAACTCTATCAGCCATGTCAGCCACAATAGTGTGCGCATACCTGGCCAACGAGTAAAACTCCAGGTTGTACTCCCTGATGGTCCTCCCATTCTGCCTCAATGACAAGAACCTATCAACACAGGCTCTCCTCATCTCAGGAGGCAAAAAGTGATCAAGAAAGGCCTCTGTGAACTCATCCCAAACTGCTGGAAGAGCACTCACATCCCTCGACAGTTCCCATGACTCAAACCAGTTCAACGCAATATCGCGTAACCGGTAAGAAGCTAGCACCACTGACTCGGTCTCCGAGGCCCTAAGTATCTGCATAGTCCTCAGTATCTGCCGAATGAACTCCTGATGATCATCCTCAGATCTCGAACCATAGAACTCGGGTGGACTACAACCCAGAAAATCCCGAATCCTCAAACTGTCGGCTCTAGGGTTAGCTACATGCTCCTGTCGGCACTGCCCTACCACTATGCTAGTCAATAACCTGATCTGCTCTTCATAATCTCTAAACTCTGCCCCTGGCTGCGGAACTGGAGGCTCGAGTATAGGAACCTCTGGGGTTGCGGCTGTTCTCGGCTCCTCTAATACTGTCGGCGTAACTGAACTCGCCGCCTGAGCCACAACCTCAGGTATAATCTGGGCACAGTCGTAACCCTCGTGTACCACTAGCGACTCGCCGCCGCTTTGCCCTTCTGGACCCTGGTCGCCTTCCGTGGAGGCATAGCTGATTCATATACATAAGAATACGTCAGAGACGGATCAACCTAATAACACAGCTCTACTGCACGATCTCAGAGTGAGAAGAATGGAAACCAATCCTAAATGTCCTGCAGCCTCCTGATTATAGATGTGGTGCACAACACACCGATAACCAAGACTCTACTAGACACGATGCAGAGACACTTTCCGAGAATTAACTGCTCTGATACCACTTTTGTCACGACCCGACATCGGGCCCGCGACTGGTGCCCTACCTGGGCACCCTTACAGGTATACATCAGAGATAATCAGCGGAACATACATGTAACTTATAAAATAAATCAACAAAAAATTTAAAAAAAACAGGTTAGCAGATAAGGCTACCTCCCTGGACGCATATACATACATAACCAAACGTAGTTACATCATTCTTCTTTACAAACCGACCCACAAGATATGACTACAGGCCTCTAAGAGTTTTAACATAACAATCAGAATGACAGGGCCCGCCATACCCCGAATATACATGAATCTATAACCTCGAAACCGTACTAAAAGATAAGCCTCCGAGTAAATGGAGCTTTTTCCCAAATCAACCGAGATCCTAAGAGCAAGGATCACCAACTGTGTACCTAATACTGGCATGAGCACTGGCTGGCCCAAGATAACAAAAATTTAGTATGGAACAAAAATAAGGTACAGTAAATAAATCATAACTGTACAACAGAATGACAGGGCAAGTATAAAAAAAAGTAAATACCAGATCCTACCGTGTCATTACAATCTCGTGAACTTAATCGCACTTTATTATCTTTTCCCATTTTTCAATCAGAGTTATAGTCAAATTCTTACGTACATACTTAGGAAAAATCATCGAGTTCATAAACATATAACTTACGTATCTTGTATAACATAATCCGGTCCTTTATGGAGGGACGCCTCATTTTGGAGTTCACTTTGATTATCCATACGTGATAATGTAACCCGGCCCATTTGCGGGACACGACGAATTCATAAAAAATATTCCCACGAAGGTATACTGCCCGTCCCATTCTGGGACGCGATAAAGTCATGTAAGTCTGCCCATAAAGGTATACTGCCCGGCCCATTCCTGGGACGCGATAAAGTCATATAGTCTGCCCATAAAGGTATACTGCCCGGCCCATTCCTGGGACGCGATAAAGTCATCTTTACATAAAATTTTAATCATTTTTTCCTTTCTTCTTAAGTCGTTATAACAACTTCTCATAAAGCTATTATAACAACCTTTCACTTTAGAGAACTTAAGGCACTTTTATTTCTTTTTACATTAGGTAAAATTAAACCAAAAAGTACTACGTACATACATACTTAAAAAGAATCATAAAACTCCTTCTCTTTTTAAATCCATAAACTTCTTCTTTTAAAAACTCAAGTTACATTCGCTTTTGAAATCAAGCTGCTTAACCTTTGAAATAATTCATGGCAACCAAACTTTTTAAATCAAGTCACTCTTTCCTTTAAGAATCAAGTCCCATAACTTGAAAAATAAAGTCTCATAACCTTTTTAGAAATCAAGGTTCACAGTCTTAAAACTTCATAACATAAACTCTTTTAATTTAAGTAACATATACTTTTATGAGTTGTGAATAAGTTATACTCGTTTATAACGATCTTATTAAAGCAGACATGATCTAGAAAATATAATACAATTTTGTCTTATCTTATTTTCTATGCAGATGGAGAATTCTACTCATTTTAATATAATAGATTGTCGATACATTTTCTTTTATTAACGCTGCAATGGCTTGTTCGATACCTATTCTCATTCGTGCAGTAAATTAGCAAAGTCAACTCGACTCCAAATACTTCCTAACGACTCTTACCAACATCCCCCATAAGACTTGGTAAGAACTTAGGATAACTTAGACCTACCTTTTTCATAGAATAAATCAACATACGTACCTCTTAACTTCTAATAGTATAAGGAATCATGAAATATTACCACATGTATATTTCACACATGAACATGCAAAAAGAAGGGAGAGGTTCACATACCTCGCGACGATTATCGACAAGTAGCAAAATGCTCCAAAGTACTTCAACCTTGATAGCTATTCCATCCTTTAAGTAGAATACGCTATACGTAGTACTTCAACCTATAATGTCCATAATACGTCTATTAACCTCTAGCTTCAAACGTAGAATATTCTAAGTGTAAAGTCACCAAATTCTACAGAAAATCAGACAGCACTTCCTTTGTTTCTACGTACTTTTCCACCTTTTTCAAGGCCCGAATTTAACAACCAAACATGTCACATTTAAGGCCCAAAAATTCAGCTATCCAAAGGGGAATACACGCCTTAACAAGACGTGTAAAATTCGGCCCCACAATAATACAAAACAATCCAATAATTCCATGTCATTCTCGGCTATAATGTATCATACTACAAAGTCTTATCCAATTCCTTTTCAATCCAAGTTGTTACGTCTAACATGTCATATAGTCACAACTAGTTGTAACAATTATAACCACTTTAATCAACTCTTTAGATAACATGCGACGACTAAACTAGTAACTAAATTGAATTACTATCTTAAAGGCTAAATCATGCAACTTTCGGATTCCATCCAAATATTCCATAACACTTATCAATCCTCATAATATATTTCAGATGATCAATTCTAACTACTACAACATGAAATCTTGAATTACAATAGCAAGACGGAGATTATTACCTCTTTGAGCCCAAAACAATCCAAAACCTAAAGTTGATCCTTAGCAACTTCAACTCCTTTCTTGACATTCCAATCCGCTATTTACAACCCTTAGAAGCTTGTGAAAAACTCCTCTTCTATTTCCAACTTCAAAGTTGAAGAACACCTTAGGTTTTCGCCTTGCGACTAACGTAAAAACGTCGTTTTTCCGGGATATTTCTATTGAGATATCCTTACAATACCCTTAGGAACCTTGGTTTAAAGTATTGGAATTATTGAACCACAAATGAAAAAAATTTCTTCTTAGAATGGAGCTTAGCCGAGAGCTATCAAAGAGACACACTAGTTTCTTGAAACAATTTCTAAGTCTTAGAACTTGTCTTGCTACTAGTGTGGTTATATAACATCATGGAGGGTCTAGATTAGAACAAATGTGTGGCTTGGATGAATGGGATTTAAATATCAAGCCAAGTGGGCTCTTGACTTAGTCAATAATGTCAAGCTTGGGCTTTGCAAGAATTGATCATCTTTGTCTTGGTCATTTGACCATTCTATCCTTGGTCTATTTCGTCCAAGACCATCCAAGCGGGGGGTGACACATGTCACCCTCCCATTCGTCGCAGTATTTCGTTTCCCGACAATTCCATAATTCCGATAAATTTTTCAAGTCTCAAATCTTAACGTCCTGATTTCATATGTATGTTCTTATATATATGTCCTGGGATTACGGGGTGTAACAGTTAGTATCTTGGTGTTTTATATGAAAAGGAGTCTTTTGAAAAGAATGGAAGTACGTAGTACTTTGGGTTAAACTCTCGAATTTTTATGTGATATGGAAGTGGCTTGAGTTGATAAAATGAAAGTCTAAAGATTTTATGAACTTGCCTATGCTTGCTTGTGATAGCCCTTGAGTGCAAGTATTATATTTTTACGCTGTCGTGACTCTCAGTGGAGGGTCGGCCGTCTTGTTGTAAATTTACTTGGACGTACCGGCAGTGACGGTGGTTTCCACGGGTATGCTTCCATCATGATTGATCCTTGGACATGCTTATACGATGAGGGATTTCGGGGCATGCAACCAGGATGCGGGTTAAATTCCCGGATGCTATTATTACCTCATGGCCATGCTTATACGATGAGGGATTCCGGGGCATGCGACCATGTTATGTATTATTACTCCATGGACTAGCTCCCCATGAAGACATGTACCCGAGATGAGGGATTCCACGGGCATGTTATATACGATTATTACTCCATGGATTAGCTCTCCATGAAGTCATGTACCCGAGATGAGGGATTCCACGGGCATGAGATATATATATATATATATTGCATATGTGTGTACGCCGACAGTGAGGTAGGATGCCACGAACGCGTCACATTGTTATATTTTACACTTACGGCTGTCGGCAGTGATGGGGGATTCCACGGGCAGGAGATATATATATATGTATTGTATGTGTGTACGCCGACAGTGAGGTAGGATGCCACGGGCGCGTCACATGGTTATATTTTACACTTACAGCTGTCGGCAGTGATGGGGGATTCCACGGGCACACTTTGATATTTGTGGGCTTGAGACCCTTACTAGACTATGTGATGATATTTGAGGGCTTGTGTCTGTAGCCCTGGTGTGACTATTTTTCATGTGTTAAAATAGTCTCTAAAAGGTAAAACTAACTTTCATTACTTTCACTTCGGCAAGGCACAGTGTACTGTTATTTTGGTTATCATGCATGTCTCCAGCTTTATTTTAGACTATTATGATTTCATTACTGATTCTGATTTTTACATATTTCAGATCGACCTTCGTGAAATTTGCGTTCATGTCGCATGTTGAGGTACATAGCTTGCTGATCCTCATTCTTAGGATCACTGTTCAGCTGGTTGGAAAGCTCCATTATTTCGGAAGCTTTGTATTTTGGTACAGTTCCCTGAGGTTGTACATTTATGTACATTCAGGGGTATGACAGGGCCCTGTCCCGTCACAGTTGTTATGTCAAAATTCTTAGAGGTCTGTAGTCATATCTTGTGGATTGGGTTGTGTAAAGAAAAAAAACGGTAACTGTTTTTTGGGTTACGTGTATATTTTTGGAAGGTGGCCTTATCGGCTAGCCTGTTATTTATTTCCTCTTAAGTTTATGTATGTTCCGCTGATTATCTCTGATGTATACCTGTAATGGTGCCCATGTAGGGCACCAGTCGCGGGCCCGGGGTCGGGTCGTGACACCCACGTGGGCCAGGCCTAGAAATCAAGACGAGGTGGGCCAGTCGGGTTGTCCAATGGACTGGCAGCGCCCCGACTCTTGGTCTCATGCGCCACGGCCCTAGTCCAATTTTGCCTCGTCTCCTATTTTTAATTAAATCTGAACTCCAATCTCGACTTAATTAAATAATCATTATTCATTCAAATGTCTCGATCATAAATCGAACATTTATATTCTCTCTCATTACATCCTTAGATCGACGGAACAATTGACTTAGTGTTACCCTACAAGCCTTCATATCGACACTAATTACATTAGGGTCTACACAGAACTCTTAGACGACTCCAGAAGATGAACATAATATGTGAAGTATAGTTACATGAATCCTGTAAACTGAACCTCTATGTGGGAAGATAAAATCCTTTCATTCACGACACACTCGATCAAGCTTAGGATCTGCCAAGTGTCTATCCAAATGGCTTAATTATTATATCTCATCTATATTAGCTGACAACAAGACCATATCATAGATATGTCTACTACGTTCGCCAATGACTTAGTCAACCTACTATTATATGAGAATCTGAGTGTTCTCTCGAAGATAAATTCGAGGAATGAATCCTAATCTTGGCTCAACTACCATCTTTAATCCACTTCGTAATATACCCAATATAAGCCGCGTCTAAACCTATAAGGCATTTGAGATTAGGACATGATCAAAGTACATTACTCTATAGACAATGTGTGTATCGACCTCAAGTCTAATGACTTCTATCTCCCACACGCTGATCATACTTTAGACATTGTATAACAAACAGTATATCAGCAGGGTATACCAATACTTCCCAAGTATCCACGTGTCCATCATGAGTTACCATAACTCGTAGCAGGTGAGACATACTACATCCTCTAAGGATATGATGCAGAGCACATGTCGACTTATCACATATCATCGATATCCCTATTTCGATGATCATTAGTCGAGGCTGTTTTAAGAGTTACGCTATAATATTAATATCTCATATTATTAATAGTCATGTAACCTCTAGGGATGCATTTATAGAATATTATAAACTGTCAACTAATAATTCAATAATTGCAAATGCCATAACATTAATCTCCATTAATATAAATACGAATGTGTATATAGTACATTTGTCCTAATATAGATTTTCTCAAGGACATAAATATACTTTCAATCTCCCACTTGGCCTAGATCCAATCACTAATATATCTAATACACATATTCTCAAAATGACCATTATGCATAACTAAGCTTAATGGTTTAGTGAAAGAGTCAGCTAGATTATCATCTGTGGGAACATAGTATAATCTAATCTCTTCAGTCTCCACCATCACCCTGAGTATGTGGTACTTTCTTGGTACATGTTTATTTATGTTTGTTGATCTTGGTTCCTTAGCTTATGTAATCGTACCAGTGTTGTCACAATAAATAGTTATTGGATCAGCTCACTGCTCCACCATTGAAAATGAACGTGTAACCAGACTGAGATTTGAAGTCATCAATATTTGTATGAAAGCTAGCATCAGTGTACCCAGTACCAGTTAGCTTATCATCTTCAATATAGACCAAGAAGTAATCTTTAGTACGTCTGAGATACTTAAGAATACTCTTGATTGCCTTCCATTGTTCATCCCCACGATTCTGCTGGAATTCGAAAGTCATGCTAAGTGCAAAGGCCACATCTGGCCTAGTACAGGTCATGGCATACATGATTGATCCTATAGCCGAAACATATGATATCGTCTTCATACGCTCAAGTTCTACAGCACTAGAAGGGTTATCCTTCTTAGATAACTTGATGCCTTGACCCATATGAAGACCGCCTTCTTGGAATTTTCCATAGAAAAACATCTAAGCACTGTGTCTATGTAGACCCACGATAAAATCCCCAACAATCTATTATATCTATCTCTATAGATCCTAATTCCTAGAATGTAGCAGGCTTCACCTAAATCCTTCATCATGAATGACAACCACTTCTTGACTGACTGCATGAGAGTCTTATTGTCTCTCATTATCAATATGTCATTTACATATATATAATAGTAAAGACAATACTCTCATCCTTGTGTTTGCTATCCTCTTTGCTTATGACGAAATCAAATGACTTGATATCCTTGTCAAAGCAAGTATTCCAACTCCTTGAGGCTTGCTTAAGTCCATAAATGGACTTATGTAGCTTGCATACAACATTTGGTTTGGACTCTGATGAAAAACCTTTGGGTTATTGTCACGACCCGTTCCAGGGCCCGTGACTGGTGCCTTACCGGGGCACCCAAGTAGTCATACATCAGAGTAATCAACGGAAATATAAAGCAAGACATGAAACAGTTTATAAAATAGAACACAGTTTAAGTGAGAAAACATCGCCTTTCGGCATATATATAAAAACATGGTTTAGCAGTTACATCCGATCTCGCATAACAGACTCTGCACCTCTAAGGAAATATACAACTATGGCGGGACAGGGCCCCGCCATACCTCGATCAGACAAAACTATCTACAACAGGGAGATCATACCCAAAAGTAGAGCCTCCGGAAAGGATGGAGCTCCTGACACCAACGTAGAGATCCTAGGAATGTGGATCTAGCACCTGCTTGCCCTTACCTGCGGCATGAACGCAGCCCCCCGAAGGAGGTCAAGATAACAGTACCAAGTATGTGAAACTATAAAGAATCAAATAAAATCAAAGTATTTAAAACCTTTTCACAAATACAATCGGTTCAATTGCACATAGTGTCACATCACAAACAACAACGATAATAGGAAAATCAGAATGTGTCTATTCTAGGCCGCGAATGATCGAAGCAAGGCCAATCGCCCATAGTATCATTCCTGCGTGCCTAGTCCTGACTTCCGCAGCCAGCATAGGTCACACGCACCCGCATGAGGTATTCCCGCGCGGGGCAGCCAACCAGATCCGCCTAGGCTCCGCAGCCCGCATAGCCTCAAAAGACCGCGTAGTCTCAACGGACCGCGTAGGAATCCCGCGTCAGGCTAAACACCCGAATGATCAATCACGGAGCATACGGCGCTCGCATAGTCTCACGAACCGCGCATAGGCCGTATAGACCCGCGTCGAGGGCAAGCCACCGTATAACGATCGAGGGTAGGTGATACAATAACAAGACAACGGACTTACGGTTAGCAACGTAAGCCGCCAGAATGACCCTTTGCACGAATTCAAGACACTAACCTGTAGCATCATAATATGTCTACTTATCACACAAATCTTACTACACTTAACGAAATCAATACTAGGCTTTATAAACAAACAAGTAAACAGTTCCTTTTTATCTTCTAAGTTGTTATACCTAACTTCCCATAAAGCTAGTATAACTCTTAAGCATTTGTTTTAAAACCAAATATTTATCTTCTGTTAAAAATGATTCAGATTCTTTTGAAATGTTTTCATTCTTTGTTATTGAGCTTAAGCGTGAGGCATTCTTGTAAGTATTATTCGAGCTTAAGCGTGAGGCATTGCCATAAGTATTATTCGGGCTTAAGTCAAAGACATTGCCGTAGTTATTATTCGCTTAACACGTATGCGTCTACGTACTATATATTGTAAAATATCATGCTTTAGGAAGAATCACATACCTTCTCGTAAAACCACCGCGAGTTGAATATGTCGCGAGAGTCGACTATAATAGTCACAGATATCTATCAAAGACTACTCAAGGTCATTCTAAGCAGAGGGTTCATAATTCTACGGTAAGTCGGGCAGACTTCCTACCACAGTGAGCTATATAAGTCTCATCGTGAAAACAATCCTATGTAAGTCTGATTTGATTATTCTTCTAAGTATTTATACTTATTCTTATTCTACAACAAGAAGTATTCTCTAATTCAAAGAGGGTTAGGATTAGTTACCTCGGTAAGCCCAATAATATCCTAGAAAAGTCGCGCTGAGCAAGGTTTTGCTCTAAGTTGTATGCTCCATGAAACCTTAGAAGTTCTTCACAACTTCTACTAAGTACTAAGGTATTTGGGCTAGGGTATTTTGGGCATTATAACAAAACAAGAAGGCAACTTTTCTACCAAGGGAGGGTAGGTTTCGGCTAGGCTAGGGGTGGGGTAGCCTCGGCCAAGCTTCTCGAGGAGGGGTGTTGGACGGTGCTACAAAGGAAGAGGAAGGATTTTTAGACTTGGAAAGCTTTTGTGGATGAAGAACTCTTCATCTCAAGAGGGTATTTATAGCTCAAGCCTTGTCCAACCAATGGCCAAGATGAAGACAAGTGCAAGGCAAGTGTAAGGCCAAGATCAAGCCAAGTGCACCTAACCCCTACTCCACAAAACACTCCACAAAACACTCACAAAACATGGCACAAAACAAGGCCTAAGCAAGGAACCAATCGGCAAGGCCAACACCCTCTTGGGCCTTGATCGCCCAAAGCCACCCCACTTGCTTTAATGTGAGGGTGACACGTATCCCTCCCGTTGGTCCAAAATGTTTCGTCTCTCGTAAAAATCCGCAAAAATAAGAAATGGCATAGCGGAATTTACTTACGAAAGTCGAAAGCGTTTCGTCGAAACGATTCTTTTAGTGAGTTGTGTACAAAAGAAAACGTCGAGGCTAACTAAGGCCAAACTTTTTATGCGTATTCCCACGTACATACTGAAATACGGTATTACATTCTCCCTCCTTAGAAACATTCGTCGAATGTTCCTTCTCAAGACGATTAACGATAAGATTCTTCATAACTTAAACGGTTTGCAAATGCCACGCGCCACAAAACAACACATACGCAAAAACGATAAAGAAAAAAAACAAGAAGGAAAGTGAATTACATGGAGGTGTGGGGAATAGGTGAGGATACTTCGCCTCATGTCTTCCTCGGCTTCCACGCCATCTCCTCTCGAGCTCGTTCCGCCACAAGACTTTGTGGAAGCCACGTCCGCCGTCGCAGACGCCTAACGACGATCGACTATCGCTATGGGAATCTCCTCATACGATAACCTCGGTCACTGGACATCGTCAATCGGATGTACCCTAGATGGATCTCGATACATCTCCTCAGCATAGATACGTGAAAAACCGGATGCACTGCCTCCAGATCGGACGGCAGATCCAACTCATAGGCAACCTTGCCTACCCTGCGGACAATCTGAAACGGCCCAATGTACCTAGGGCTGAGTTTCCCCTTCTTCCCAAATCTCATCACACCCTTCATGGGTGACACCTTTAGGAAAACCCAATCATGAACCTCGAACTCAAGATGCCGACGACGATGATCTGCATACGACTTCTGTCGACTCTGAGCTGTCAATAGCCGCTCTCGGATAAGCTTCACCTTATCCACTGCCTGCTGCACCAAATCTGGTCCCACTAGCTGCACCTCGCCCACATCGAACCAACCTATAGGCGATCTGCACTTCCTCCCATACAAGGCCTCATAAGGCGCCATCTGAATACTGGAGTGGTAGCTATTATTATACGCAAACTCAACTAGAGGCAAATGATCCTCCCAACTACCACTGAAGTCAATAACACAGGCTCGCAGCATATCTGTTATACCCCGTATTTCCAGAGTATGTACGTAAAGGAATACGTACAAAAAGTTTGGTCTTAAAGTTAGGCCTTGGACGATTTTTAGGCACAACTCACAAAGCGAACGGTTTTCCGACGAAACGTTTCCACAGCTTTCGTAGGATAAATTCCGGCTATGTCATTTCTAATTTTTGCGGATTTTTCCGAGAGACGTAACACTTTGGACCAACGAGAGGGCGACATTTGCCACCCTCTCATTGGTGGACTTGTCACGGCAATAGGGCCAAATGGATGACCATCCTTGTCATAAAGTTGGTTAGATATTTTGTGTGCAAGTTGGCTAGGTACACTTGCCCTAATCTTGACCTTACACTTGCCTAGCACTTGGCTAAATCTTGGCCATTGGTTGGCCATGTCTTGCCCTATAAATACCCCTCTTGAGATGAAGAGTTCTTCATCCACAAAAGCTTTCAAGTCTAAAAATCCTTCCTCTCCTTTGTAAGCAATTCGTCCAACACACCCTCCCTCGAGAAGCTTGGCGAGGCTACCCCACCCCTAGCCTAGCGAAACCTACCCCCTCCTGGTAGAAAAGTTGCCTTCTTGTATTGTTATAATGCCCAAAATACCTAGCCCAAATACCTTAGTACTTAGTAGAAGTTGTGAAGAACTTCTAAGGTTTCCTTGAGCATACAACTTAGAGCAAAACCTTGCTCGGTAGCGACTTTTTCTAGGATATTATTGGGCTTACCGAGGTAACTAATCCTAACCCTCTTTTGAATTAGAGAATACTTACTGTTGTAGAATAAGAATAAGTATAAATACCTAGAAGGTTATTAAGGAATAGAATTGAACTGTAACACCTTAGAAGGGTATAAAAGAAGAATATACGGACTGTACTTACATAGGACTGTTTTCACATGAACTTATATAGCTCAAGGGTAGGGTTGTCTGCCCGACTTTCCGTAGAATTGAGGACCCTCTGTTTAGAATGACCTACAGAATAGTCTAGACTTTGATAGATATCTGTGACTATTATAGGTCGATTCTCTCGCGCGACATACTCGACTTGGCGGTGGATTTCAGAAGGTATGTGATTCTTCCTAAAGCATGATATTTTACAATATGTATATAGTACGGTAGACGTACATGTGTTAATCGAATAATACTTACGGCAATGCCTCACGCTTAAGCTCGAATAATACGTCTGTGATGCCTCACGGCTTAAGCTGAATAATAAAGAATCGAAAACAATTCAAAGGACTCTTGAACCATTTATTAATGTAAGAGAACTAATTGGTTGTTAAGCGAAGCTTAAGAGTTATACTAGCTTTATGGGAAGTAAGTATAACCACTTAAGATTGATAAAAGAAACAAGTTTGCCTATGTGTTTATAACGGACTTATATTGTGAAAAGAATAATAAGATGGTTTGATAAGTAGACATGATATGATGCTATGTGTGTTAGTATCTTGTAACGTTTGTATAGGTGAGTATCCTTGTTGTGCTTATGTTACTTAAAGATAAGTTGTTATGTTAGTATACTATCACTCACCTCTTGAGATGATACGGGGTTAAGCTTCCTCCGTCGCGGGGTAGACTCAGCGATGCAGGACCATGATTCGAGAATACCTCATGCGGGTCGAGGGCCTATGCGAGCTACGAGAGTTCGTGTTAGTATGCGGGGTTATGCCTCATGCGGTCTATGTGGCCATGCGGACAATGAGTCGGGGCGATGCCGAGTAGCTACCCTCGATGCGGGGTTATACCTCATGCGGGCCCACGCGAGTGGCCTATGCGGACTCGAGTCGATTAGGCTTGCGGAATGAGGATGTGGGCGAGTGGCCTGTTTGATCATTCGCAGCCTAGACAAGACGTATTCTGATTACCTATTGTTGCTCTTGTTTGTGATGTGGCACTATGTGCGGTTTCTGGTTGTTTCACACATATTTGTAAACCGGTTTTAAAAATGATATGTTTTCATTTAAGTACTTTCTGATTTCGCATACTTAGTACTGTTATCGACCTCCTTGGGGCTGCGTTCATGCGCAGTAAGGGCAGCAGTGCTAGATCCGCATCCTTAGGATCTCTACGTTGGTGTCGGAGCTCCATCTCTTCCGAGGCTCTACTTTTGGTATGATCTCCTGTTGTAGATAGTTTTTGTCTGATCGGTATGGCGGGGCCCTGTCGCCATAGTTGTATATTTCCTTAGGTGCAGTAGTCATGTTATGCGATTGTCGGATGTAAATCGCTAAAACATGATTATATATATATCGAAAGCGATGTTTTCTCACATAATGTCATGTCTTGTTTTATAAAGCTGTTTCATGTCTTGCTTTATGTTTCACCGATTACTCGATGTATGGCTACTTGGGTGCCGGTAAGGCACGATCACGGGCCGGGCAGTCGTGACAAAAGTGGTATCGAGCGATTAATCCTCGGAAAGTGTCTGAGCCGTATCTAGTAGAGTCTTGATTATCGGTGTGTTGTGCACCACACCAATAATCGTGAGGCTATAGGATATTTAGGATTGGTTTCCGTTCTTCTCATTCCGAGATCGTGCTTTAGAAGTCGTGTTATAGGTTGGACCCTCTAACGTATTCCTTTCCGTATGATTATGCCTCCACGTAAGGCAACCCGGGCCCAGAAGGGCAAGGCAGCCGAGGGAGCTGCTAGCAGGACACCCAGAGTCACGAGGGCTCAGGCCCAGTCTATACCAGAGACGGCGAGTTCTATGACGCCGCCGGCCCCAGCAGAGACCACAGTACCCACACCTCCTGTCCCACAGTCTGGGGCGGAGGAGTTAGGGTACAAGGAGATGGCCCAGCTTTTGGCTAAAGTTGTGGCCCGATCTGAGAGGCCGATCGCGGCCTTCGATTCAGCTCGATCACGGTCGCACCCGTTGTTCACCCGAGGGCAGAGAGTTTGAGGCTACGAGACTTTTTGAGCTGTAGCCCGCCGGAGTTTTATGGATCGAGGCCGGAGGATGATCCGCAGGAGTTCATCCGTCAGCTTCAGAGGATTTTGAGAGTGATCAGGGCGTCGGAGACCGAGTCCGTGATCTTTGGGTCACATAGGCTGCGTGATACCGCAGTCGATTGGTTTGATTCATGGGAATTATCCCGGGGAGAGCACGCGTCCCGCCTACTGGGATGAGTTCTCGCAGGCTTTCTCACTCACTTCTTGCCTCCACGGATGAGGAGGCGCGGTGATAGATTTTTACCATCGAGGCGAGAGAGGACCGCTGTCGGGAGTACAATGTCGAGTTTGATTCATTGGCTCGATATGTCCCGGCGTTGGTAGCAGATATGGAGGATAGGGTGCACCGCTATGTCACCGGGCTAGACGACTATATGGCCGAGTCGTGTGCGGGGGTTTCTCTCCAGCCGGGTATGGACATTACCCGCATGCAGGCTCACGCCCTTGGATGCGAGGAGCGCAGAGGTCGACGAGTGGACAGACAGCAGCAGAAGAAGGCGGGGCGGGAGGGTCTTCCGTGGTTATCGTGGTGGCGGCCTCGGCAGCGATCTAGATTCGCACCACGGCCAAAGACAGAGCACTCCTGCGCGTCCTCAGCCACGGCCCGCGATTTCGAGGCGTACTGGGGCCGTGGCTTGACGTCCAGTAGCAGAGTGCGCCGACGGACCACCCGGTGTGGCGATCGGTAGATCCCATTACGAAGTGTGGTACTACTTTTGGATCTTGTTACGATTGTGGCCAGCAGGTCACTTTGCGGATCGTCCGACCGTGGCGGTGGTAGGGCTCGGCCGCCAGTTCTGCGCCGCTCATCATCTCCTACGATTACTCGCCCGGGCGTGGTGCTCATGGGTCGCAGGTCGCGGCAGAGGCCGTGGCTCGTCTCGATTCTAGCGGTCCTCGTAACCGCATTTATGCTTTGTCGGTAAGCGGGATCGTGAGGCCTCACCGATGTCGCCACGTACCTTATCGGTTCGGGTTTGATATGTATGCTTTGATAGATCCGGTTCTACTCGCCCTATATATCTCCCTTGTTGCTAGTAGGATAGGGATAGAGCCTGAGTCCATAGACCCTTTCGAGGTAGCTACGCCGGTGGGTGATTCGGTGGTAGCTCGGCGGGTATATAGAGCTTGTCTGTGATCATTTACGATCGTCGGACCACTGCCGACTTGATAGAGTTGGAGATGATTGACTTGATGTGATCATGGGGATGGATTGGCTAGCTTCGCTACGCCAATGTAGACCGCAGAGAGAATAGTACGGTTCCAGTTTCTGAGGCCGGTTGTTGAGTGGGAGGAGCACGGTATCGCCGGTGGTAGGTTTATTTCCTACCTCAAGGCTAGGAAGATGGTGCGAAGGGTATATCTACCATCGTTCGGGTGTTTGATACCGAAGGCCGCGGTACCAGATTTTCCGTCAGTTCGATGGTCGTGAGTTCCCGGACGTGTTTCGGATGACCTCGTATCCTCCCGAGAGGAGATCGAGTTTTGTATAGATGTGTTGCGGATACTCGGCCTAGTTCCATTCCGCCATACAGACTGGCACCTGCCGAGTTGAGAGAGTTGAAGGATCAGCTTAGGGATTTGCTGGAGAAGGGCTTCATCAGGCCTAGTGTTTCTCCCTGGGGAGAGCCGGTATTGTTCGTAAAGAAGAAAGACGGGACGCTGCGCATGTGTGTCGATCTGACGGTGAACAAGGTGACCATTAAGAATGAATACCCCCTTCCTAGGATTGATGATTTGTTCGACCGGTTGCGGTGCGAGATGTTTCTCAAGATTGATCTGCGATCGGGCTATCATCAGTAGTCGAGAGGTGGATGTCCCTAGATCGCATTCCGACGTGCGGGCATTATGAGTTGGTCATGTCTTTTGGGTTGACCAATGCTCGGCGGTATTCATGGATTTGATGAACCGAGTGTTCAAACCATTTTGGACACGTTTGTGATAGTGTTCATTGATGATATCTTGGTTTATTCGCTCGGAAGCGAGGAGCACGCGGAGCATTTGAGGCTGTCTTGTGATTCTCGAGACCAGCTTATGCGCCAAGTTTTCCAAATGTGAGTTTTGGTTAACTTGATGGCGTTTCTTGGGCATATTGCCGGGCTGATGGCATTCGAGTTGATCTGGCCAAGATCGAAGCGATCGAGACTTGGCCTAGACCTACTACTCGGCCAGAGGTTCGCATTTTACGACCTTGCAGGTATTATCGGCGGTTCGTGGAGAAGTTTGCTTCTATCTACGCACCATTGACTAGGTGACTCGTAAGGCGGCCAAGTTTCTGATGGTGATGCTTGTGGCGGGGTTTCGATTCTTTGAAAGAGGCGACGACCGCCCCGTTCTTACTCTTCCGGAGGTCGGATGGTTATGTCGTGTATTGTGATGCGTCGGGCATCGGGTTGGGATGTGTGTTGATGCGGCATGGCGAGTTATAGCATATCGTCGACGGTGAAGAAACACGAGAGGAACTACCCCCATGATTTGGAGTTGGCGGTATGATTCACGCTTTGAAGATCCGGAGGCACTATTTGTATGGGGTTCACGTGGATATTTTTACGGACCACAAGAGCCTCCAAGTATATCTTCACCAGAGGAGCCGAACTTACGGCGAGGCGGTGGTTAGAGTTGCTTAAGGATTACGATGTGGACATCCTGTACCACCCGCAAGGCCAATGTTGTGGCGTATGCCGCCAGTCGTAGGTCGATGGGAGCCTATCGGATGTGCGGCTAGAGAGAAGGGACATGGTTCGTAATTTGCACCGCTTAGCGAGCCTTGGTGTCCGCTTGATTGATTACGATAGCAATGGGGTTAGAGTTCGTGAGGTTGCGAGTCTTCCATCGTTGAGGAGGTGAAGAGGCACATTCGAGGATCGGCTTTGATTCGATATCGTGATCTGACTCTTCGTGAGGCAAGGGTCCTTTTGAGGTAGCACTGATGGGGTGCTAAGGTTTGGCGGTTGTGTGTTCGGATGTTTCGTGACTTGGCAGCGAGTTCTTGGGGAAGCACGGCGCAGCGTTACTCTATCCATCGGTCGACCAAGATGTACCACGACCTTAGATCGTGTATTGGTGGGATGGCTTGAAGAGGGCGTTGCGAGTTCGTAGCTCGGTGCGTGTTGTCGGCCGAGTAAGGTAGAGCACGAGACACGGTGGTTTATTCTGACGATAGAGATCCCGACCGGAAGTGGGAGTAATCAACATGGACTTCATCATAGGATTACCTCGCACTCGGAGGAGACATGATTCTATATGGGTTATCATCGACAGTCGTGAAATCAGCCCACTTTCTTCCGTCGGGGCGACTTTTTGGTGAGGATTATGCGGACTTTACATCCGAGAGATCGTCGGTGCATGGAGTCCCTACTGATCATATCGCAGAGGAGCCCGGTTTACGGCCAACTGGAGGTCCTTCCGAGGGGTTTAGGGGACGGTGAGCCCAGTGCATTTCATCCAGCATGCAGACGGACAGCAGAGCGCACTATCCGCACTCTTGAGGATATGCCGCGAGCCGTGTTATCGACTTCGATGGTAGTTGGGAGGATCATTTGCCTCTAGTTGAGTTCGCGTATAATAATAGCTACCACTCCAAAGATTCGGATGGCGCCTTATGAGGCCTTGTATGGGAGGAAGTGCGGTCGCCTATAGGTTGGTTCGAGGTGGGCGAGTGCGGCTAGTGGGACCAGATTTGGTGCAGCAGCGATGGATAAGGTGAAGCTTATCCGAGGCGGCTATTGACTCGAGTCGGAAGTCGATGCAGATCATCGCCGTCGACATCCGAGTTTGCGATTGATGATTGGGTTTTCTCAAGGTGTCACCCATGAAGGGTGTGATGAGATTCGAAGAAGGGAAACTTCGGCCCAGTACATTGGGCGTTTGATTGTCGCAGGTAGGCAAGGTTGCCTATGAGTTGATCTGCCGTCCGATCCGAGGCAGTGCATCCGGTGTTTCACGTTTCTATGCTGAGGAGATGTATCGGGGATCCATCTAGAGTACATCCGATTGACGATGTCCAGGTGACCGAGGGGTTATCGTATGAGGAGATTCCCATAGCGATAATCGATCGTCAGGTTAGGCGTCTGCGGACGAAGGACGTGGCTTCCGTCAAAATCTTGTGGCGGAACGAGCTCAGGGAGGAGATGACGTGGGAAGCCGAGGAGGACATGAGGCGTAAGTATCCTCACCGTTCCCACCCTCCGTAATTCACTTTCCTACTTGTAAATCTTCATTATCGTTTATGCCTAAGTGTTGTTTATGGCCGTGTGTGGCTTTTGCAAACTGTTTAAGTGTTGAAGAACCTTATCGTTATCTGTCTTGGGAAGGAACATTCGGGACGAATGTTTCTAAGGAGGGGAGAATGTTATACCCCGTATTTCCAGAGTATGTACGTAAAGGAATACGTACAAAAAGTTTGGTCTTAAAGTTAGGCCTTGGACGATTTTAGGCACAACTCACAAAGCGACGGTTTTTCGACGAAAACGTTTCCACTTTCGTAGGATAAATTCCGGCTATGTCATTTCTAATTTTTGCGGATTTTTCCGAGAGACGTAACACTTTGGACCAACGAGAGGGCGACATTTGCCACCCTCTCATTGGTGGACTTGTCACGGCAATAGGGCCAAATGGATGACCATCCTTGTCATAAAGTTGGTTAGATATTTTGTGTGCAAGTTGGCTAGGTACACTTGCCCTAATCTTGACCTTACACTTGCCTAGCACTTGGCTAAATCTTGGCCATTGGTTGGCCATGTCTTGCCCTATAAATACACCTCTTGAGATGAAGAGTTCTTCATCCACAAAAGCTTTCAAGTCTAAAAATCCTTCCTCTCCCTTTGTAAGCAATTCGTCCAACACACCCTCCTCGAGAAGCTTGGCGAGGCTACCCCACCCCTAGCCTAGCCGAAACCTACCCCCCCTCCCTTGGTAGAAAAGTTGCCTTCTTGTATTGTTATAATGCCCAAAATACCCTAGCCCAAATACCTTAGTACTTAGTAGAAGTTGTGAAGAACTTCTAAGGTTTTCTTGGAGCATACAACTTAGGAGCAAAACCTTGCTCAGGCGCGACTTTTTCTAGGATATTATTGGGCTTACCGAGGTAACTAATCCTAACCCTCTTTTGAATTAGAGAATACTTACTGTTATAGTATAAGAATAAGTATAAATACTTAGAAGGTTGTTAAGGAATAGAATTGAACTGTAACACCTTAGAAGGGTATAAAAGAAGAATATCTGTTGTACTTACATGGGATTTGTTTTCTGATGAACTTATATAGCTCACGGTAGGGTTGTCTGCCCGACTTTCCGTAGAATTGAGGACCCTCTGCTTAGAATGACCTCAGAATAGTCTAGACTTTGATAGATATCTGTGACTATTATAGGTCGATTCTGCGCGACATACTCGACTTGGCGGTGGATTTCAGGAAGGTATGTGATTCTTCCTAAAGCATGATATTTTACAATATGTATATAGTACGGTAGACGTACATGTGTTAATCGAATAATACTTACGGCAATGCCTCGGCTTAAGCCTGAATAATACGTGCGACAATGCCTCACGCTTAAGCTGAATAATAAAGAACGAAAACAATTCAAAAGGACTCATCAACCATTTATTATGTAAGAGAACTAATTGGTTGTTAAACGAAGCTTAAGAGTTATACTAGCTTTATGGGAAGTAAGTATAACCACTTAAGATTGATAAAAGAAACAAGTTTGCCTATGTGTTTATAATGGACTTATATTGTGAAAAGAATAATAAGATGGTTTGATAAGTAGACATGATATGATGCTATGTGTGTTAGTATCTTGTAACGCTTGTATAGGTGAGTATCCTTGTTGTGCTTATGTTACTTAAAGATAAGTTGTTATGTTAGTATACTATCATTCACCTCTTGAGATGATACCGGGTTAAGCCGCCTCCGACGGGGTAGACTCGAGCGATGCAGGACCATGATTCGAGAATACCTCATGCGGGTCCAGGGGCCTATGCGAGCTACGAGAGTTCGTGTTAGTATGCGGGTTATGCCTCACGCGGTCTATGTGGCCATGCGGACAATGAGTCCGGGCGATGCCGAGTAGCTACCCTCGATGCGGGTTATACCTCATGCGGGCCCACGCGAGTGGCCTATGCGGACTCGAGTCGAGATTAGGCTTGCGGGAATGAGGATGTGGCGAGTGGCCTGTTTGATCATTCGCAGCCTAGACAAGACGTATTACGATTACCTATTGTTGCTCTTGTTTGTGATGTGGCACTATGTGCGGTTTCCTTGGTTGTTTCACACATATTTGTAAACGGTTTTAAAATGATATGTTTTCATTTAAGTACTTTACGCTTTCGCATACTTAGTACTGTTGTCTTGACCTCCTTCGGGGCTGCGTTCATGCCGCGGTAAGGGCAGCAGTGCTAGATCCGCATCCTTAGGATCTACGTTGGTGTCGTGAGCTCCATCTCTTCCGAGGCTCTACTTTTGGTATGATCTCCTGTTGTAGATAGTTTTTGTGCATCGAGGTATGGCGGGGCCTGTCCGCCATAGTTGTATATTTCCTTAGAGGTGCGTAGTCATGTTATGCGATTGTCGGATGTAATCGCTAAAACATGATTATATATATATCTTAGAAAGCGATGTTTTCTCACATGTCGTGTCTTGTTTTATAAACTGTTTCATGTCTTGCTTTATGTTTCCGATTACTCGATGTATGGCTACTTGGGTGCCGGTGAGGCACGATCACGGGCCGGGCGGTCGTGACAATATCCTCAAGAGTGCGGATAGTGCGCTCTGCTGTCCGTCTGCGTGGATGAAATGCGATTTCGTGCTCACTGCGTCCTAAACCCTCTGGAAGGACCTCGAAGTTAGCGTAAATCGGGCTCTGCATGCGATATGATCGGTAGGGACTCCATGCGGTCGACGATCTCTCGGATGTAAAGTCCGCATAATCCTCGGTACCAAAAGTCGTCGGACGGGAAGAAAGTGGGCTGATTTCGTCCACCGTCGACGATAACCCATATAGAATCATGTCTCCTCCGAGTGCGAGGTAATCCGTGATGAAGTCCATGTTGATTACCTCCACTTCCGTCGGGATCTCAATCGTGCGTAACAAACCACCGGGCCTCGTGCTCTACCTTCACCGCGACAACACGGGCACGAGCTACGAACTCGCAACGTCTCTTCAAGCCATCCCACCAATACACGATCTAAGGTCGTGGTACATCTTGGTCGACCGGATGGATAGAGTAACGCGCGTTGTGTGCTTCCCAAGAACTCGCCAAGTCTCAAACATCTGGAACACCACGATGCGCCTCAAACCTTAGCACCCCATCAGTTGCTACCTCAAAAGGACCCTTGCCCTCACGAAGAGTTGTATAACGATATCGAATCAAAGCTGGATCCTCGAACTGTTGCCTCTTCACCTTCTCGACGATGGAAGACTCGGCAACCTCACGAACTCTAACCCCATCGCTATCGTAATCAATCAAGCGGACACCAAGGCTCGCTAATCGATGCAAATCACGAACCATGTCCTCCTCTCTAGCTGCACATCCGATAGGCTCCCATCGACCTACGACTAAGAGCATACGCCACAACATCGCCTTCCCGGGTGGTACAGATATCAACATCGTAATCCTTAAGCGACTCTAACCACCGTCTCGCCGTAGTTCACTCCTCTGGTGAAGATATCTGGAGGCTCTTGTGGTCAGTATAAATATCCACGTGAACCCCATACAAATAGTGCCTCCAGTCTTCAAAGCGTGAATTACGGTGCCAACTCCAAATCATGGGTGGGGTAGTTCTCTCGTGTTTCTTGGTTGTCGGGATGCATATGCTATAACCCGCCATGCTGCATCAACACATCCCAACCCGATGCGACGATCACAATACACGACATAACGTCTCGACCTCGGAAGAGTAAGAAGCGGGCGGCCGTCAATCTCTCGCAAAGAATCGAAACCCCGCTCCAAGCATCAGTCCATCGGAACTTGGCGCCTTCGAGTCACCTAGTCAATGGTGCGTAGATAGAAGCAAACTTCTCTACGAACCGATAATATCCTGCAAGGCCTAGAAAAGCGCGAACCTATGTCGAGTAGTAGGTCTAGGCCAAGTCCTTCGCCTCGATCTTGGCGTATCAACTCGAATGCCATCACCCGACAATATGCCCAAGAAACGCCATCAAGTCAAAACTCACATTTGGAAAACTTGGCGTATAAGCTGGTCTGGAGAAGCGTCGGCCGATCGCCAAATGCTCCGCATGCTCCTGCTGGCGAGAATAAACCAAGATATCATCAATGAACACTATCACAAACGTGTCCAAAATGGTTTGAACACTCGGTTCATCAAATCCATGAATACCGCGAGCATTGGTCAACCCAAAAGACATGACCACTGAACTCATAATGCGTGCGGGTCCGAATGCGATCTAGGGACATCCACCTCTCGACTCGCACTGATGATAGCCCGATCGCAGATCAATCTTGGAGAAACATCTCGCACTCGCAACTGGTCGAACAAATCATCAATCACGGGAAGGGGTATTCGTTCTTAATGGTCACCTTGTTCGGTGCAGATCAACACACATGCGCGGCGTCCGCCCTTCTTCTTCACGAACAATACCGCGCTCCCGGGGAGAAACACCGGGCCTAATGAAGCCCTTCTCTAGCAAATCCCTGCTGATCCTTCAACTCTCTCAACTCGGCAGTGCCATTCGTATGGCGGAATGGAAATAGGCGAGTATCTGCAACACATCTATACAAAACTCGATCTCCTCTCGGAGGATACCCGAGGTCATCGAAACACGTCGGGAACTCACGACTCATCGAATCGATCAAAATCTGGTACCGCAGCCTTGAGATCAAACACCCGAACGAGATGATAGATATACCCTTCGTACCATCTTCCTAGCCTTGAGGTAGGAAATAAACCTACCCTCGGCGATACCGTGCTCCTCCCACTCAACAACGGCTCCTCGAAACTGGAACGTACTACTCTCTCTGCGGTCTACATTGGCGTAGCAAGAAGCTAGCCAATCCATCCCCATAATCACGTCGAAGTCAATCATCTCCAACTCTATCAAGTCGGCTAGGGTCCGACGATCGTAAATGGTCACAGACAAGCTCTATATACCGCCGAGCTACCACCGAATCACCCATCGCGTAGCTACCTCGAAAGGGTCTATGGACTCGTGCTCTATCCCTATCCTACTAGCAACAAGGGAGATATATAGGGCCAGTAGAACCCGGATCTATCAAAGCATACACATCAAACCCGAACCGATAAGGTACCGTGACGACATCGGTGAGGCCTCACGATCCTGTCGGTACCGACAAAGCATATATGCGGTTCGAGGACCGCTAGAATCGACTGCGCCACGACCTCGCCGCGACCCGCTGATCCACGTGTACCTTGCCTCCGGCGAGTAATCGCTGTCGGGGATGAAGAAGCGCAGCACTCGTAGATCGGGCCCTACTACCGCCGCTCCCGGCTCTGACAAACTCTCGCGAAATGACCTGCCGCCACAAGTATAGCAGCTCGAGTACGACTCCCGAATGGTATTCGCCACAACGGGCACACCGAAAGACACTCGAGCAGTTAGCACCCTGCTACCCCGAAATCCAAGTCCGGGGCCCCGACCTACCCCGACCGCTCGCCGTATCGAAAATGAGGTAGGGCGCTCTGCGCTGGCCGTGGTGCAAATCCGACTTGGCGATGCCGCCACCACGAGGACCACCAAAAGAACCGGCCGTCTTGGCCTTCTTCGATCTTGATATCGCTCTACCCGGCGGTCTACGCTCCTCACATCCCAGGCATGAGCTGCATACGGGTTCCATGCTCGGCTGAAGGACACACCGCACAAGACTCGGCCATGTAATCATCTAGCCCGATGACATAGCGATGCACCTGCCCTCCATCTCTGCTACGGTCGCGGGGACATATCGAGCCAAAGAATCAAACTCGACATTGTACTCCTCATGCGGCCTCCTGTCTCGGAACAAGAATCTATCACTCGTGCCCTCCTCATCTGCGGAGGCAAGAAGTGTGTGAGAAAAGCCTCAAAACTCATCCCATACCGCCGAGGTGCATGCTCTCCCGAAAGCTCCTATGAATCAAACCAATCGATCACGGTATCACGCAAGGCCGTCTGGAACCGAATGTCACAGACTCGACCTGAAGCCCCGATCACCCGCATAATCCTCTGCGGTGACGGATGAACTCCTGCGGATCATCTTCCTCGACCAGTAAAACTCGGAGGGCTACAACTAAGGAAATCCGTAGTCTCAAACTATTCGCCTCGGGTGCACTACGGTGCGACCGAGCTGAGCCGGAATCGAATCGCGTCAGCCTCTCTCGTGACGGGCCACAACTTTAGCCAAAAGTTGGGCCATCTCTCAGATTCTAACTCCTCCGCCCCGGTGTGGGACGGGGAGGTGGGGTACTGTGGTCTCTTTGAAGGTGGCGGCGTCATAGAACTCGCCGTCTCGTATAGACGGGCACGAGCCCTCGTGACTCTGGGTGTCTGCTAGCGCTCCTCGCGCTTGCCCTTCGGCGGGTTGCCTTACGTGGAGGCATAATCATTAGAAAGGAATACGTTAGAGGGTCCAACCTATAACACACTCTAAAGCACGATCTCGTAATGAGAAGAATGGAAACCAATCCTAAATATCCTATAGCCTCACGATTATTGGTGTGGTGCACAACACACCGATAATCAAGACTACTAGATACGGTGCGTAGACACTTTCCGAGGATTAATCGCTCACGATACCACTTTTGTCACGACCGTTCGGGGCGTGGGTGCCTTCAGGGCACCCAAGTAGTCATACATCGAGTAATCACGGACATATAAAGCAAGACATGAAACGATTTATAAAATAGAACACGCTTTAAGTGAGAAAACATCGCCTTTCGGCATATATATAAAAACATGGTTTAGCGATTACATCCGAAATCTTGCATAACATGTGACTACAGCACTTCTAAGGAAATATACAACTATGGCGGGACAGGGCCGCCATACCCTGCAGACAAAACTATCTACAACAGGAGATCATACCCAAAAGTAGAGCCTCGGAAAGGATGGAGCTCACACCAACGTAGAGATCCTAGGAATGTGGATCTAGCACCTTGCTTTACCGCGGCATGAACGCAGCCCGAAGAGGTCAAGATACAGTACCAAGTATGTGAAACTATAAAGAATCAAATAAAATCAAAGTATTTAAAACCTTTTCACAAATACAATCAGTTCAATTGCACATAGTGTCACATCACAAACAACAACAGTAATAGGAAAACTGTAACAGGTCTATTCTAGGCCGCGAATGATCGAAGCAAGGCCAATCGCCCATAGTATCATTCTGCGTGCCTAGTCCTGGACTTTCGCAGCCCGCATAGGTCACACACGCACCGCATGAGGTATTCCCGCATCGGGGCAGCTAACCCGGCATCCGCCTAGGCTCCCGCAGCCCGCATAGCCTCAAAAGACCGCATAGTCTCAACAGACCGCATAGGGAATCCCCCGCATCAGGCTAAACACCCGGAATGATCAATCCTGGAGCATACCGCTGCTCCGCATAGTCTCACAGACCGCATAAGCCGTATAGACCGCGTCGAGGGCAAGCCCTCAGATAACGATCGAGGGTAGGTGATACAATAACAGTACAACGGACTTACCGGTTAGCAACGTAAGCACATCAAGAATGACCCTTTTACACAGCAATTCAAGACACTAACCCAGGTAGCATCATAATATGTCTACTTATCACACAAATCTTACTACACTTAACAGAAATCAATACAAGGCTTTTATAAACAAACAAGTAACAGTTCCTTTTTATCTTCTTAAGTTGTTATACCTAACTTCCCATAAAGCTAGTATAACTCTTAAGCTTTTGTTTTAAAAACCAAATATTTATCTTCTGTTAAAAATGATTCAGTATTCTTTTGAAATGTTTTCAGTTCTTTGTTATTCAGCTTAAGCGTGAGGCATTCTGTAAGTATTATTCGTGCTTAAGCGTGAGGCATTGCCATAAGTATTATTCAGCTTAAGTCAAAGACATTGCCGTAGTTATTATTCGCTTAACACGTATGCGTCTACCGTACTATATATTGTAAAATATCATGCTTTAGGAAGAATCACATACCTTCTCAAATGAAAACCACCGCCAAGTCAATATGTCGCAGCAGAGTCACCTATAATAGTCACGATATCTATCAAAGACTACTCAAGGTCATTCTAAACAGAGGGTTCATAGTTCTACGGTAAGTCGGGCAAGACTTCCCTACCAGTGAGCTATATAAGTTCATCGTGAAAACAGTCTATGTAAGTACAATTTGATTATTCTTCTAAGTAGTTAGACTTATTCTTCTTATACAACAGTAAGTATTCTCTAATTCAAAAGAGGGTTAGGATTAGTTACCTCGGTAAGCCCAATAATATCCTAGAAAAAGTCGCGCCTGAGCAAGGTTTTGCTCCTAAGTTGTATGCTCCAAGGAAACCTTAGAAGTTCTTCACAACTTCTACTAAGTACTAAGGTATTTGGGCTAGGGTATTTTGGGCATTATAACAAAACAAGAAGGCAACTTTTCTACCAAGGGAGGGGGGGTAGGTTTCGGCTAGGCTAGGGGGTGGGGTAGCCTCTGCATAGCTTCTCAAGGGTAGGGGGGTGTTGGACGAATTGCTACAAAGGGAGAGGGAAGGATTTTTAGACTTGGAAAGCTTTTGTGGATGAAGAACTCTTCATCTCAAGAGGGGTATTTATAGCTCAAGCCTTGGCCAACCAATGGCCAAGATGAAGACAAGTGCAAGGCAAGTGTAAGGCCAAGATCAAGCCAAGTGCACCCTAACCCCTACTCCACAAAACACTCCACAAAACACTCCACAAAACATGGCACAAAACAAGGCCTAAGCAAGGAACCAATCGGCCAAGGCCAACACCCCTCTTGGACGCCCAATCGTCCAAAGCCACCCCACTTGCTTCCAATGTGAGGGTGACACATGTCACCCTCCCGTTGGTCCAAAATGTTTCGTCTCTCGGAAAAATCCGCAAAAATAAGAAATGGCATAGCCGGAATTTACTCTACGAAAGCTGTGGAAACGCTTTAAAACGATTCTTTTAGTGAGTTGTGTACAAAAGAAAACGTCCAAGGCTAACTAAGGCCAAACTTTTTGTACGTATTCCCTTACGTACATACTCTGGAAATATGGGGTATTACAGTTATTTCATATACACTTTCTCAATTAGATTACCATTGAGGAAAGCAGTTTTGACGTCCATCTGAAATGTCATTGTAATAATATGCAGCTATCGCAAGTAAAATCTGAATGGACTTAATCTTAGCAACATGTGAAAAGGTTTCATCATAATCGACCCCAGGCCGTTGATTATAACCCTTAGCCGTCAGTCTAGCTTTATAAGTTTGTACCTTTCCAAATGTATCAATCTTCTTCTTGAAGACCCATTTGCATCATATGAGTTTAACCCCATTTGGCAAATCAACCAAGTTCCACACTTGATTGACGTACATAGATTCCATTTCGGATGTCATGGCTTCTTGCCATCTCTTCGAATCAATATCCAATATTGCTTCGTTGTAGGTTGTAGGTTCATCATCATCTGGAATATCTATCTCACTGTGTGTTTCCATAAATAGATTTAGTCTTTCTGGAGGATGATGAGTTCTAGTAGACCTACATAGTTGATTGTTTTGCAGTTCAATGTCAGGTATGTTCTGATTGTGAGAAGGTTTTTGTGTGTTGGTTGATCCACCAACTCGAGAACTTTCAGGAATATCATTTTCATGTCTTTACTGAATGGGAAGAGGTACAATCATTGCATTTGCTCCCAAGGGCTGTGTAGGAGGATCTTGCATTTCTGCATCATTCCTCGCAGCACTCCCACTGGAAGAAGGGCGTACTCGTAGCACTTTTGTCAGGTTCCTTGTTCTACGGAAAATTGGGTAGCACCTCCCCCCGCAACCACATAAATATCCTTCTATATCAAGGCCCGCTACCAAGCCAACACTCCAAGGGGATTACACGTCTAACCGGACGTGTACAATTCTGCCCCACAATAATACTACATAAGTCTACTGTAAATACAGTCCAATGTAAATACTGTTTAATTCTTATCAATCTTCTTTCTACATATAGTATACTCAACTATACATTACTACAACATGTAATCTCCAATTACAATAGGGGGATAAAGATCATTACCTCGATAAGCCCAAAATTATCCAAGATTAATAAGTCGATCTTGAGCAACGTTTAGCTCCTATTCCTTACGCTCCAATCCGCTCCAAGAAACCCTTAGACGTTTCTAAACAACTTCTCTTAACACTTCATCCAAGCTATGAAGATTTCCCTATGGTTTCATTTTGCGACTAAAGGAATAAAGTAGTATTTTCGGGCTCTTATGTTGGGATTACTTTAGAATACTACTAGGGATACTAGGTTAAGGTATTTGGGATAACAACAACACTTGAAGAATTTTTCTACACAAAGGGGGGGTGTTGGCCGAGAACACCACAAAGGGGGGGGGGGGGGGGGGTATTATTTTTCTCTTGGAATTTGTCTAAGTGATGAAGAATCTTGCAAAGCCTTAAGGGGGTATTTATAGGCCAACCAATGGCTAGGATTTAAGCATGTGTGTGGTCTAGATTGGGACATGTGTGTGTGGGCCCCCACAAACCATATGTCCACACAAACTTGGAGACAAGTGGCTTGCCACTTGTCCACCACAAAAACGTCCACGGAAACTTGTCAAGGCACTTCGACCACAATGGCCACATGGGGGTGACACGTGTCGCCCCCCTACTCGTCTAAAATATTTCATCTTCCGAAAATATCCGTAATGCCAAAAATCTCGAAAACAAAGTGGGCCCCCACAAAACCGTAAATTTCTCCCGTGGGCCCCACGTGACCAATTCCGGAAATAAAATTCCATAATTCTCTAATATTCCAAGAAGTCCGAATACCAAATCTGGGAATCCAATTCCCATTAACGAACCTTTTTCCTACAAAAATCCGGAACTTCTCCGTCGAAAAATCACATCTTCCTTCCTTTCCAATTTTAATGTCGTATTCTCGTACGTACGTCCTCATATACATACCCTGGAACTACGGGGTGTAACACTCGTAGTACCCAATCTTCGCCAAATGCTCCCACTGAATTCTTGCCTTGATCATTCGGCAAGGATTCAACCTCTATGTTATCTCGTGGTTCTTGAATTTATTCAAGTTTTATCTTAGTGCAACTCTGTTCCTTGTAGACATATTCTTCTTCAAGGAAAGTTGTCTTCCTAGAAACAATGACCATATGTTCGCTAGGAAGATAGAAGTAGTATCCCTTAATTTCCCTTGGATACCCCACGAAGTAACATTTCTCGCTTTTGGTTTCCAACTTATCAGTGAGCATCTTCTTAACATAAGTAGGGCACCCCCAGGGTCTCACATGTTTAAGAGTTGGCTTCTTTCCACACCATATCTCATATGGTGTCTTTTCAACTGATTTAGAAGGAACCCTGTTTATAACATAAATTGAGGTTTGTATAGAATATCCCCAAAGGTATGTTGGTAGAGCTGAGAAGCTCATCATGGATCGAACCATATCTAGTAGAGTTCAGTTTCTCCTCTCGGCAACACCATTCATTTGTAGTGTTCCAGGAGGTGTCCATTCTGAATGAACTCCATGTAGCTTCAAGTAATCTAAAAATTATTTTCTTAAGTATTAACCTCCTCGATCAGATCGAAGAGTCTTGATACTTTTTGCGAGTTGTTTCTCAACTTCAGACTTGTACTCCTTAAACTTTTCGAAGGCATCGCATTTATGTTTCATAAGATACATATATCCATACCTTGTCAAGTCGTCAGTAAAAGTTATAAATTAAAGGAAACCTCTTCTAGCTTGAGTAAAAATGGTCCACATACGTCAGTATGTACCAACTCAAGCACCTCATTGGCTCGCACACCTTTCCCAGAAAGGGGATTGTTGGTCATCTTACCTTTCAAACAGAATTCACAATTACCATAAGACTCTAAGTCAAATAGTTCTAGGTAGTCAAGTTTCCTTAACCTTGCTATCCTTGTTTGATTGATATGACCAAGTCTACAGTGTCAAAGGTAGGTAGAATTTCTATTACTTATTTTAGCTCGTTTATTTTGTACATTGAAAATTTCTCGACTAAAGTTTAGTGTATACAATCCATTCACAAGAGGCGCAATTCCATATATAAAATCATTAAAAGACAATATCATACTGTCATTGAATATACATGAAGAAAAACCCTCCATTTCTAAAATTGGAATAGAAATGATGTTCCTCGTTAACGAGGGTACATAAAAACAATTGTTCAACACTAAACATTTATCAGAAGGTAAATATAATCTATAAGTTCCCACGCGCTCAGCATCTACTCGTGCTCCATTTCCAACGCGAAGGTCAACCTCTCTCGGTCCTACCTTTCTGCTGTCAGTTAGCCCATGCACATTTATACAAATATGTGAGCCACAAGCGATATCCAATACCCAGGAATGAGAGTTGTTAATAGATAGATTTATTTCAATTACAAACATACCTTGTCCATTAGAGGCTGAAGCACCTGGTGTCTTCCCTCCTCTTGGAGCAGTGCAATCTTTCTTCCAATGCCCCTTACTATTACAGTTGAGGGATATATCCTTGGTCGGGATCACATTCTTCTTCTTCACCTTTCTCTTGGGTTTCATTGCTGAGGGCGCAGCGACAACTTTGCCCTTATTCTTCTGCAATTCCTTACCTTTCAGTTTGGGATGACTAGAGGAGCTCACCGTGAGCACAACTTTGCTCTTGGAAATTGAAGATTCAAAAGTCTTTAGCATATTATGCAACTCCGGCAGACTCACTTTAGTTCCATTCATGTTGTAGTTGAAAATAAAACTCTCGAACGAACAGGGTAGTGAGTTCAGGATGAGCATGGAATAGACTCTATTGTGTAGCATTATTCCAATTGAGGTCAGCCTCTCTATCAGTCAAATCATGTTTAGCACATGCTAAGACACTTGGTTCCCTTCAGTCAGCTTACACTTGAAAAGCTCTATTAACAGCTCATATTCCATTATCTAGGACTGAGAGTCATAGAGGCTCATCAAGTGTTCTAGCATCTCGTTGTGGCACATGTTCTCATGTTGCCTCTATAATTTCATTGATATGGAAGACAACATAACGCATTGTGCAGATGTGGCATCATCTAAATGTTTTTGATAGGCCACATTAACAAATGTAGCATACTCAGCAGAGTCTTCAGCAGACACTGTGGGGAAAACCTTGTTCAATACATATTCAATTTTCTCTTGCCTTAGGACAATCCTTAGATTCCTAAGCCAATTTATATAATTTGGTCCGGTGAGTTTGTTCATTTTTATTAGCATCTTTAGTGATAGACTCAACATTCTGAAGATTTGAAGGATTAGATAGACATGAAAATACAATAAAAATTTATTTTCTATTATACACATTCGTTTAGACTAATTTAATATGGTCTTTTGTTCAATTAGCTCCCACTGTTTTAGCATACTTCTACGACCCCATGGTAGAATACGGACCTAGGTATATTTAAGGTCATAATGGACCAAGATCCAAAACTATGTTATATCCGTGTTTTCTTTGGCTGATAACTTTAATAGCACATTTTGGTAGGTTCTAAACCAATTGCAAAAGTTATTTGCAACTCTTGGTTGAATAGATATTTCAGTTTAATCTTGCGTCCTTAGATTAGTCCGACACTTTGGCGCCAAGATTTGTCTAAGCAAGTCAACCCCATTACACAATTGCGTTTATGTATCTAAGTAAACTTGGCCTTTGTGAGCAAACACTTTGGTGTAAATACCCACAAAAGTTAATCATCTACTTTTACATTTAACACATATATGAAAGAGCCTGAGTCATCGTAGACTTAGAGCAAATGCTTTGGCATAAATACTCATATCGCTGAAAAGGATTTTGAGCTCTAACAATTATAATGGACGACACATTTTAATTTAGACGTGTATTCATGTTTGGGGAACATTTTTAGTTTTTGGGGATTTCAACCAAGATCAACATACATGTCATATCCAATAAGACATCCTATTATGTAATTTCTTAAACGCATTTAGATGAGAAACCATCAACCCAATATGCATGATAAAAAATAGCTTTAATCAACTACTGGGCGCCGCCTATCCTGACAGTTATAGCGGACACTACTAATTAATGTGTGCCGCCTACCCAGACATTTACAACGGACAATATGCTAATAATTAAATGCACGCATTTAAAACACTTAGCATATATTTGTATATTATTTAATAATATAAAATTAATGATAATCATGGATAATTTTTCTAAACTATAAAATCTATGTCTATGCCAAACAGTCGCTAAACATTCTCTGATTTAAAAAATGATTTTCAAGATATTTCCGTAAACTTTTCAGAATTTACAGTTTAGTCCCTCAAGAATTTAAAAATTCAATTTGAACCCATTTAAATTCAGAAAATACAATTTTAAACTTTTAGAAAATATTTTTCAAGTTTTAGGGTCATGTCTGCAATTTCAAAATTTAAAATCTGATTTTCAAAAACTTTATTTAATTACAGAATTGCCCGAAATGACCAAATCCGTCTAATTAAAAGTTTTATTTTCAGATTCTGAAACCTTTTAAACTTTAGAATCAGAAATATTTAAAACTTCAGTTTCTGATTCTGGAAACATAAATTATTTAAAAAAAAAATTCACTTTCGGCGTCGCGGCCCTTAGGGTGACGCCTCAGAGGCAGTGATGATTTTTTTTAATTTTATGCTTCAGGATGAATAGTGTCGCGGCGCTACAGAATGGATCTGCAAAGCCTCTGACAAACCCAGGTAGCGCCGCGACACTCCATCATGAGGTCGTGGCGCCACCGTGAAACCCTAGCAGGCGCCGTGACACTCCATTGTGGAGTTGTGGCGTCTATGCCCCAGAACCGCAAAACTCTGCAATTCTGAAACCCTAAAATTAGTTCAGGGTCAGATTTGTAGATTCAACCTCGTACCCCTTCACCATCAAACAACACGTTCATCGACCATCATCCAATCTCTTCTCGTTTTTCGTCTCAGTGCACCATGTTCGAAACGAATCGGTACCGCATATCTACTTAGAATAGTTAGATCGAAATGACATCCTCGATTACATCATTGTTCAATATTTTAATAGACAAGGATTATGCGTTCTTGAGATTTAAACAAATCTTAACCCATATTATCATTAATTATCATTACATAATCACACCAAGCAGCTCAGGCTCTGATACCACTATAGGGTTTTGTTGAGTTCGTGTACGCAGCGGAATTTGAAAATGGGTTTCAAACCCAAAAGACGTGCGAACTGCAGAATGATTATGTAATGATATAAACATACAAACATGTTGTTAATCGTAATACTTCGAACGAAAACTTATAGTTTGTATAATATGGAATCTTCAAGTGTTTACCGAGGGTGAGCATGCAATAGTTCCTCGATCGCAAGTTTTGAAAACTCCGATGTAATTTACTCTTTCGGAAAGCTAGAAAATCCGACAGAGTTTTGAGAGAGAATAATCTTGATGAATTAAGTGTGTAAAAATAATGATAGAACCATCTATTTATAGTTGTGAAATGCAGCTAGGGTTCCCACGTGGGCCATGCCCATAAATCAAGACGAGGTGGGCCAGTCGTGCTGCCCACTAGACTGAAAGCGTTGCGATCCTCAATGGGTGGCGTCGCGGCGCTAAGGCATCGCGGCCCTTGGTCTCATGTGCCGCGGCCATAGTCCAATTTTGCCTCGTCTCCTATTTTTAATTAAATCTGAACTCCAATGTTATACCCCGTATTTCCCGAGTATGTACGTGAGGACGTACGTAGAAAAGTTTGAACTTTAAAGTTGGCTTGGACGATTTATTTTTGTGCACAACACCCGGTTAGAGTCGTTTTTCGACAAAACGTTTTACACAACTCGCGTAGGGTAAATTACGGCTATGTCATTTCTAATTTTTGCGGATTTTTCCGAGAGACGAAACATTTTGGACCAATGAGAGGGCGACACTTGTCACCCTCTCATTGGGGACGCCATGGTAATGAATGGGACGAATGGAGCCTATTTTGTCAAGGAGTTGGTAGGATATTTTTTGTGTAGTAGATAGAATGGACACTTGCCTAAATCCTCACCCTACACTTGCCTTGCACTTGGCATCATCTTGGCCATTGGTTGGCCAATTCTTGACCTATAAATACCCTCTATGTTGATGAACTTCTTCATCCAAATATTTTCTAAGTGTTAAAAATCCTCCCTCTCTTGTTATGTTTTCGTCCAACACCCCTCCCCTCTAGCCTTAGTGGCTTGGCCGAGAGCCCCCTCTAAAGCAAGCCCTAGCCAAACACCACCCTCCGTTGGTAGAAATGTTGTCTTCCAAGTATTTTTATAATGCCCAAAATACCCTAGCCCAAATCCCTTATAGTATTTAAGTAAGTAGAAGTGTAGCAACTTCTAAGGGTTCTTGAGCGCATTGGAGCGTCTTGAGTAGAGCTAAACCTTGCTCAGAGCGACTTTTATCTAGGATATTATTGGGCTTACTGAGGTAAATAACCTTATCCTCCTTTTGTAATTAGAATATACATACTGTAGAAGTATAGGAATAAGTATAAATACTTAGAAGGATATTAAAGAATAGAATTGAACGATATCACAAGAAGGGTTTAAAAGAAGAATAATAGAATCAGATTTACATGGGACTGCTTTCACAGATGAACTTGAGTAGCTCACCGGGTAGGAAGTGCTGCCCAAATTTTCCATAGAATAGAGAACCTCTCGCTTAGAGCTTTATGCTGATCTGATCAGACGTTGATAGACGTATTTGGTATTATAGTCGATTCTGCGCGACATATTCAACTTGGCGGTGGATTTCGCCGGAAGGTATGTGATTCTTCCTATCCTCTTGAGCATGATATTTTAAAGAATATGTATATAGTACGGTAGACGACGTGTGTTAATCGAATAATAATTACGGCAATGTCTTGGACTTAAGCCCGAATAATAATTACGGCAATGTCTTGGACTTAAGCTGAATAATAATTACGGCAATGTCTTTTGACTTAAGCCCGAACAAAAGAATCAAGTAGTTCAAAAGAATTAAGAAACCTTTTTGAAAGAAGAGTAACACTTGGTTTTAAGAGTTTAAGAGTTATACTAGCTTTATGGGAAGTTAGGTATAACGGCTTAAGAGTGATAAAAAGAATGATTTATTGATTTAAGAAAATAAGAGACTTGACTTAATTATACTAATGTGAATTTGTTAAAAGTGTGAAACCTCATTCGTGAGTAATGAGTATTTTGGTTTTCAAAAGGAATGATGTTTCCGATTTCGAAATCGAATGAATGTCAAACAAACCACAGCGCTTAATAAAGGAAATGTTTTGACTAATAAAGTATTATTAAAACCAGTAGAAACTTCCATCTGCATAGGAGCTAAGATGAGACAAAATGATATTACATTTGCTAGATCATGGCTGCTGTAATAAGATTGTTATGAACAAGAATAACCCACTCACACATAAGGTATATGTTTCTCAAATCGTTTTAAAGGATTAAAACTATGAACTATGAAACCTTTCGAAATGAGAAACTTGAGTAATTGAAATTAGGCAAACTTGAACGTTGGAAAAAGAATATTGTTACTTGATTTTACAAAGAGAAGTGTTTTGATTTACTTCAAAAGATAATCACCCTATTTTTATACTACGGGTATTGTGTGACTTTTGTGAAAGAAACGGATCTTTTAAAAGATAATACATGAAGTACTTTGGGGCTAAGAACCCGAACTTGTTAACATAATGTAGAAAGTACCTTGCGTGAATAACTTGATTGTATTGATTTGTGATAGTCTTGTAATACTTTCTTGTTGACTTGATAAGTAAACATGTTAGGATGCTACGTGAGTTAGTATCTTGTGATGTTTGTGTAAAGGGTTTTCCTTTGTGCTTAGGTTGTTTAATGATAAGTCGTTATGTTAGTATTATATCACCTATGATTCCGGTTAAGCGCCTCCGACGCGGGTAGACTCAAAGTGTCTGTGTGACCTATGATTCGAGAATACCTTATGCGGGTCTGTGTGGCCTATGCGGAACTGCGGGAGTTCCAGATTAGTGTGCGGCCTTTGTGGTCATGCGGTCTATGTGGCCACGCGGACGGCGAGTCCAGACGCCGGGGAGTAGCTACCCTCGACGCGGGAATACCTCATGCGGGCCATCGAGTGGCCTATGCGCGAGCTACGGAAGTTCGTGGCTAGACGCGCACATTAGATCGCGCGAGTGGCGGCTTTGATCATGTGATGGTCTAGACAGATCTCATGATACGCATTTAACCTTGTTTGTACTGTGGGTTTTAGTAGTCGGCTATGCCTTCGCACTTACCGTGCGGTTTTATGATGACATAGGTAGGACTCGTGTTCATGTATTCCTTGGTGCTTTTATATCATAGATCGCGGTGAGGAAGGTATTCCACAGATGATTGATGTGGGCGTGAGACCCATTGTTACATTTGAGTGATGACTTTGAGGCGTGAGTCCCCGACTTGACATGACCGCTATTTATCGAATCGTAGTTTTGGTTATCATACATGTCTCCCGCTTTATATAGACTACTATGATTTCATTTACGATTTTCGGCCACATACTTGGTACCTGTTGTACTGACCTCCTTCGGGGGGCTGCGTTCATGCCGCAGGTAGAGGTACTCCTACTGTTGATCCCCGTTCTTAGGATCACCGTTTCAGCGTTGGAAAAACTACTTTTCTCCGGAGGCTTAGCATTTTGGTATGGTCCCCTGTCGTTGTAGATATTTGCATTCAGGGGTATGGCGGGGCCCTGTCCCGCCATTGTTGTTTTAAACTCTTAGAGGTCTGTAGACCTGTTGTAAGGTTGGGATGTAACTGTTCATTTTGGGGTATTTATATACATATATGCCGAAAGGCAACTTTTTCCCAGAAACTGTGTCTTATTTATACTGTTTCATATCTTGGTTGTTTTATATTCCGCTGATTTCTCTGATGTATGACTACTTGGGTGCCCGGGTAAGACACCAGTCACGGGCCCCGGAACGGGTCGTGACAAAAGTGGTATCAGAGCAGTTAATCCTCGGAAAGTGTCTACAGACCGTATCGAGTAGCGTCTTGAGTCTCGGTGTGTTGTGCACCACACCAATAATCGTGAGGCTATAGGATATTTAGGATTGGTTTCCATTCTTCTCACTCGAGATCGTGCTTTAGAGTCGTGTTATAAGTTGGACCCCTCTAACGTATTCCTTTCCTTTACCGGTGATGCCTCCGCCAGCAACTCGGGCCAGAAGAGGCGAAGCGGCGAGCCGCGAGTGGAGTTCGAGAGTTAGAAGGGCACAGCCCAATCATCACCGTGATGCTTCATGCGGGAGTTCGAGACGCCGCCACAGAAGCAGAGTTTGGCACGGCAGCGATTCTCTCGCGCCATGACATCCGACCTTCGCCCACTCATGGAGCAGAAAATATGGATTGGAAGGAGACGGCCCTGTTACTAGCAAGGGACTTGGCAGCCAGAGAGTATTTTATGTACCGGTATACCAAGGATATTGATGATTATCTAAAGAAGGGTTGTGAAGAAGTAGCTCTTCAGTCAGGAATGAGCCAGGCTTGCGTTCAGGATTATGTGCAGCGGGCTGAGAGATGTAGAGATCGACAGATTAACCAAGATCATAAGAGGGCCCGATTGGCGTGATCATTTGGTAACTCTCGAGGCGAACCGCCTCAAGCCAGACAGACATGCGCCTCCGCCGGTCAGAGTGTCCTCCACGGTTGATTTTCCTCAGTGTTCACAGTGTGGCAGGCGTCATCCCGGGAAATGTCGTCTTTTTACTGGTGCTTGTTTTACTTGCGGCCGTCAGGGCCATGTGGCGAAAGAATGTGCAAGAAGGAGGACTCAGCCTACTAGATCAGTTGCGGATTCAGTGGTGCGGAGAGGAAGGGGTGTTAGCCAGAGGAGGCCACCCCCACCTCGGTGTGGCCATTGTGGTCGATGTCATTTTGGGGAGTGTCGTGCTTCTGCGGCAGCTTGTTATGTTTGCGGCCAGCAGGGCCATTTTGCGAGAAATTGTCCAACCAGAGTTGGCGGGGATGTAGGGACTCACCTTGGATCGATGGATAGTTCATCACCTTCCCGGCTATCGCCCAATGGGATTGATTAGAACGACCTAGGGGAAGTGCCGCATAGATACAGGTATATCCTTAACCCTTTAGAGATTTATATGTGTAGTAATGTGCGAATATCTTAAGTATTGTTTTCGGTTAGCATGGTGTTAGTGTGATTAGAATTTTTGATTAGTTAACCGGGTAAGATTGGGGGATAGAGAGAGTGGGAGCCTTAAAATATTATACGTAGAGACCTTAGAGGCGAGGCCATCTTTGGTAAAAGAATTATTTCATGTTTGACCCTTATCGAGGTGCATAGTATACGTGAGATATTTTTGTGGGATGAATCCCTGAGTGATGTGAAATGAAAGAGGGTAGTTGAGCTTAGAAGACCGATAGGTTTTCGTAACGTGATTAGTGAGATTGTTCCGGATCAGGGAGCTAGTGTTTTGTGCGTTGCCGGGTCGGGTTGAGGCCATGTGGCGGGTCGACCCGCGGCCTGTATGGTGGTGGGGTCAGTTTGTGGTGGTCCCGCTTTGTGTTAGGGTCACGAGGGTGTTAGGCCCAAGTTTAGTTAACCATCGTACAAATTCGTGGATGCATTCGACCGATAGTCGGGCTGATGAGGTCAGCCCATCTTATCTTTTAGTCAAACCGTGTACTCGGTAGTAAGTTGCGAGATGATTATTTCAGGAAGGTTGTAAGGCTGCACGGGGTGCCTACCTTCACCTTATGGTGCATGGAGTCGAGTCCGTTACTTTCTTTTCTGGAAGAGTTACCAGGCAAGGTTAGGAACTCAGGTGAATCTCAGTGTCGCATTCACCCTCGGGCCAGTGGTTGGATTTCGGGGGTAGATGTAAGGACTCTTCGCCTCTTGTTGAGTATGTATTATTATAGCTACTGTTTCAGTATTCGGATGTCGCCGTATGAAGCCTTGTAGGGGCGGAAGTGTAAGTTGCCGGTCGATTGGTTCGATGTTCGCAAGGTACAGATAGTTGGTTCATACTTGTTCAGCAGGGCGTGGATAGGGTGAAGCTTATCCAGAAGAGGTTATTGGCAGCTCAGAGTCAGCGGGAAGTAGTACCAGAAACATGGTAAGTTATGAGAAAGAGTTCGAGTGTACGAGAAGGGTACGACGCGTAAGGGAAAGAACGAGCATGTATTGCGAGCAGAGATGTGATCATTTCTTTGTAAGGGAGAAGGTGCGAAGGGAGTATATTTTAGGCCTCGGGTAAAGGCTTTTGTGATGTTAGAGGTGTTTCCTCGTAGACTTGGATGTAAGTATTTGCGCAAGTGTTTCTGTGGCCAGGTGTGGCAGGATTGTTCTCGTAAGTATAGTAGTGAAGACTACACTGGCGCATGTTTGTTTTGAGACTTAGAAGGAACATTCGGGACGAATGTTTCTAAGGAGGGGAGAATGTTATACCTCGTATTTCCCAAGTATGTACGTGAGGACGTACGTAGAAAAGTTTGAACTTTAAAGTTGGCTTGGACGATTTATTTTGTGCACAACACCCGGTTAGAGTCGTTTTTCGACAAAACGTTTTACACAACTCGCGTAGGGTAAATTACGGCTATGTCATTTCTAATTTTTGCGGATTTTTCCGAGAGACGAAACATTTTGGACCAACGAGAGGGCGACACTTGTCACCCTCTCATTGGGGACGTTGGGCGGTAATGAATGGGACGAATTGGAGCCTATTTTGTCAAGGAGTTGGTAGGATATTTTTGTGTAGTAGATAGAATGGACACTTGCCTAAATCCTCACCCTACACTTGCCTTGCACTTGGCATCATCTTGGCCATTGGTTGGCCAATGCTTGACCTATAAATACCCCTCTATGTTGATGAACTTCTTCATCCAAATATTTTCTAAGTGTTAAAAATCCCTCCCCTCTCTTGTTATGTTTTCGTCCAACACCCCTCTCCCCCTCTAGCCTTAGTGGCTTGGCCAAGAGCCCCCCCCCCCTCTAAAGCAAGCCCTAGCCGAAACACCACCCCCCCTCCGTTGGTAGAAATGTTGTCTTCCAAGTATTTTTATAATGCCCAAAATACCCTAGCCCAAATCCCTTATAGTATTTAAGTAAGTAGAAGTGTGTAGCAACTTCTAAGGGTTCTTGGAGCGCGCATTGGGCGTCAAGGAGTAGAGCTAAACCTTGCTCGAGCGACTTTTATCTAGGATATTATTGGGCTTACCGAGGTAAATAACCTTATCCTCCTTTTGTAATTAGAATATACATACTGTAGAAGTATAGGAATAAGTATAAATACTTAGAAGGATATTAAAGAATAGAATTGAACTGATATCACAGTAGAAGGGTTTAAAAGAAGAATAATAGAACTGTACTTACATAGGACTGTTTTCACAGTAGACTTGAGTAGCTCACCGGGTAGGGAAGTGCTGCCCAAATTTTCCATAGAATAGAGAACCTCTCGCTAGAGCTTTGTACAAGCATGATCTAGACGCTGATAGACGATTTGATCGTTATAGGTCGATTCTCTGCGCGACATATTCAACTTGGCGGTGGATTTCGAGAAGGTATGTGATTCTTCCTATCCTCTTGAGCATGATATTTTAAAGAATATGTATATAGTACGGTAGACGACGTGTGTTAATCGAATAATAATTACGGCAATGTCTTGACTTAAGCCCGAATAATAATTACGGCAATGTCTTGGACTTAAGCCCGAATAATAATTACGGCAATGTCTTTTGACTTAAGCCCAATAAAAAGAATCAAGTAGTTCAAAAGAATTAAGAAACCTTTTGAAAGAAGAGTAACACTTGGTTTTAAGAGCTTAAGAGTTATACTAGCTTTATGGGAAGTTAGGTATAACGGCAGAGTGATAAAAGAATGATTTATTGATTTAAGAAAATAAGAGACTTGACTTAATTATACTAATGTGAATTTCGTTAAAAAGTGTGAAACCTCATTCGTGAGTAATGAGTATTTTGGTTTTCAAAAGGAATGATGTTTTACTGATTTCGGAAATCAGAATTAATGTCGAACAAACCACAGTCGCTTAATAAAGGAAATGTTTTGACTAATAAAGTATTATTAAAACCAGTAGAAACTTCCATCTGCATAGGAGCTAAGATGAGACAAAATGATATTACATTTCCTAGATCATGGCTGCTGTAATAAGATTGTTATGAACAAGAATAACCCACTCACACATAAGGTATATGTTTCTCAAATCGTTTTAAAGGATTAAAACTATGAACTATGAAACCTTTCGAAATGAGAAACTTGAGTAATTGAAATTAGGCAAACTTGAACGTTGGAAAAAGAATGTTGTTACATGATTTTACAAAGAGAAGTGTTTTGATTTACTTCAAAAGATAATCACCCTATTTTTATACTACGGGTATTGTGTGACTTTTGTGAAAGAAACGGATCTTTTAAAAGATAATACATGAAGTACTTTGGGGCTAAGAACCCGAACTTGTTAACATAATGTAGAAAGTACCTTGCGTGAATAACTTGATTGCATTGATTTGTGATAGTCTTGTAATACTTTCTTGTTGACTTGATAAGTAAACATGTTAGGATGCTACGTGAGTTAGTATCTTGTGATGTTTGTGTAAAGGGGTTTTCCCTTGTTGTGCTTAGGTTGTTTAACGATAAGCTGTTATGTTAGTATTATATCACTCCTGATTCCGGGGGTTAAGTCGCCTCCGACGCGGGGTAGACTTCAAAGTGCTGTGACCTATGATTCGAGGATACCTTATGCGGTTCTGTGGCCTATGCGGAACTGCGGGAGTTCCAGGTTAGTGTGCGGCCTTTGTGGTCATGCGGTCTATGTGGCCATGCGGACGGCGAGTCCAGGACGCTGCCGGGGAGTAGCTACCCTCGATGCGGGGAATACCTCATGCGGGCCATTGGAGTGGCCTATGCGGAGCTACGGGAAGTTCCAGGGCTAGACGCGCACATTAGATACTGCGGGCGAGTGGCCAGCTTTGATCATGTGACGGTCTAGACAGATCTCATGATACAGTTTACGACCTTGTTTGTACTGTGGGTTTTAGTAGTCGGCTATGCCTTCGTACTTACCCCGTACGGTTTTATGAAGACATAGGTAGGACCTGGTGTTCATGTGTATTCCTTGGTGCTTTTATATCATAGACTGCCGGCAGTGAGGAAGGTATTCCACGGGCATGATTGATGTGGGCGTGAGACCCATTGTTACATTTGAGTGATGACTTTGAGGGCGTGAGTCCCTGACATGATCGCTATTTATTGTGGAATCGTAGTTTTGGTTATCATACATATCTCCCGCTTTATATAGACTACTATGATTTCATTTACGTATTTTCGTTTCACATACTTGGTACTGTTGTCTTGACCTCGCCCGGGCCGCGTTCGCCGCAGGTAGAGGTACTCCTACTGTTGATCCCCGTTCTTAGGATCACCGTTTCAGCGTTGGAAAAGCTTCGTTTCTCCGGAGGCTTAGCATTTTGGTATGGTCCCCTGTCGTTGTAGATATTTGCATTCAGGGGTATGGCGGGGCCCTGTCCCGCCATTGTTGTTTTAAACTCTTAGAGGTCCAGACACTGTTGTAAGGTTGGGATATCGCTCATTTGGGGTATTTATATACATATATGCCTAAAGGCAACTTTTTCCCAGAAACTGTGTCTTATTTATATTGTTTCATATCTTGGTTGTTTTATATTCCGCTGATTTCTCTGATGTATGACTACTTGGGTGCCCGGGTAAGGCACCAGTCACGGGCCCCGGAACGGGTCGTGACATCCAATCTCGACTTAATTAAATAATCAGTATTCATTCAAATGACTCGATCATAAATCGAACATTTATATTCTCTCTCATTACATCCTTAGATCGACGGAACAATTGACTTAGTGTTACCCTACAAGCCTTCATATCGACACTATTACATTAGGGTCTACACGGAACTCCTAGACGGCGCCAGAAGATGAACTCAATATGTGAAGTATAGTTACATGAATCCTGTAAACTGAACCTTTATGTGGGAAGATAAAATCCTTTCATTCACGACACACTCGATCAAGATTAGGATCTGCCAAGTGTCTATCTGTCACAACCACCAAGCTCACATCGGTGCCCTACCTGTGGCACCCTTTCTGTATACATCGTAGAATAGCGTGAACATACACAACTGATAAAATGCTTAACATAAAATAACGACAGGCTAGCCGATAAGGCCACCTTCCGTAAACTATACAAATAAAATAGTACATTTTTTTTTCTTTGCAACCCAATCCACAATGTGACTACAGACCTCTAAGAATAACAACTTTGGCGGGACAGGGCCCCGCCATACCCCTGAATGTATAACAACCGACAATACCAGAGATAAGCCTCCGAAATAAAGGAGCTTCTCAACAGCTGAACAGTGATCCTAAGAGCGAGGATCAGCAACCTGCACTCTACATGCGGCATGAACGCAGCCCCCCGAAGGAGGTCAGTACAACATGTACCAAATATGTGAAAGCGAAATCAGAATGAAATCATAAGTCTATAATAAAACTGGAGACAGGTATGATAACTCAATTAACAGTACACTGTGCCTTACTTACAATGAGAGTAATCAAGAGTATACTTACAACATAAAAATAGGAAGCTCACGATCAAAGCAGGACCACCCGCCCGCAGTATCATTAAGAAATCTTACTCCTGGGACTATTTCACCCGCATAGGTCGTGTGGACCCGCATGAGGTATTCTCGCGATAGTCGTACTACCGCATGGGACTATTTCACCCGCATAAGCCCATAAGGACTCACATGAGGTATTCCTCGCATCATGGGTAGAAAATCCACGGAACACGTGGTATAACGTCTTGGGGATTTACCCCTCATTTATACTCTTACCCTGAAGCAGGTGGTATAACGTCTTGGGGGTTTACCCCTCATTTATACTCTTACCTTAGAGAAGGTGGTATAACGTCTTGGGGGTTTACCCCTCATTTATACTCTTACCCTAACTCAACCGGCCATTATAATAACATAAGCCCTACCGGCTTATCATACATAACATAAGCATTACCGGCTTACCATACAATAAATAAGCAAGTTAAGAAATCCCCCTAACTTCTTATTAGTCTTATTCATATACACTCTCATTTTAGTTTACTTAAGGCACTTACATGTCATTATAAATCCGGGAATTTAACCCAAAGTACTACGTACTTCTATTCTTTTAAAATGACTTTTTTTCATATAAAACTTCCAAGATACTAATAACCGCAGTATCAAGTCATAACTACATTTTAAGACAAGTCACAATACCTTTTTAGAAAATACATTTTCAGGCTTCTAAATCAAGTGACTTCTTTCTTTTAAAACCTTAAGCAATTGATGCCTTTAAATCAATCTGCCTTTCGTTATTTCAAGTCATTTAAAATACTTAAATTACTTAGAGTAAACCACTCTTTTCTTACTTTCCATAAAGCTATTATAACCAACTTCCCATAAAGTCGTTATACTAGCTTTATAATTTAGAAACTTACATACTTCTTTATAACCAAGAGACTTAAACTTTCCAACAAAACAAGTATCAACAATACTTTCAACATACTTAAAGTCTCTTAACTTTTGAAAACCAAGATATCCTTAATATTTAAACAAGTGAGTTAATTCCCTAACTCAATCAACTTGGACATTCTTAAAATAAGCCAAGGATATCAAATGGACCTAGATTGTCAAAATCTTGTACGTCTACCGTACTATACATTTACAACTTATTCATGCTCAAGAGATAAGAAAGTTCCACATACCTCTTCGGTTTAATCCATTAGCTAAGTCCAATACTCCGCACGTAGTATGTCAACCTATAATGACCATAGTACGTCTATTAACTTCTTACTTCAAACGTAGAATATTCCAAGTGCAAAGTCACTAAATTCTACAGAAAATCGGACAGCACTTCCTTTGTTTCTACATATTTTGCCACCTTTTTCAAGGCCGAATTCCATAACCAAACACGCCACATTTAAGGCTCAACAAAGTAGTTAACAATAGGGGATTACACGCTTAATCAAGACGTGTAAAATTCCGCCCCACAATAAATATCAAACTAGTCCAACATATAATGTCCATTCGGCAAAAATAGGGACAACAATACAAATTTGTTTCCAATCCCTTTTCAATCCAAGTGGTTTAATATAACATGTTATCTAGCCACAATTGATTATAACTACTACAATCCTCAAGTAGGTAAACATGCGACGATTCTAATTATCGACCAAATTGTATTTCAATTTCAAATGGCTAAACATGTCATTTTCAGATTTGAGCTTCCAAATTTCCATAACACTTATCAATCTTCATAACACATATCACATGATCATTTCTAACTTATAATAACATGGAATCTTCAATTACAAAAGTAAGACGAAGATTATACCTCATTTAGCCCAAATATGATCCAAGATTACAAGTCGATCCTTAGCAACTTTAGCTCCTCCTTTCGACGTTCCAATCCACTCCAAGCAACCCTTAGAAGCTTATGAAGAACTCCTCTTCAAGTTCCAACTTCAAAGTTGAATAACTCCTTAGGTTTTCGCCTTGCGACTAATACGAAAACACTATTTTCCCGGGATCTTTCTATTGAGATAACCTTACAATACTCTTAGGAACCTTGGTTTAAAGTGGGGAGATTATTGGACAAAAATTGAAATTTTTTCTTGCCCTTAGAACCCCAAACCCGAGAGCCCCTCATAGTTTTCTTCAAGATTTCTTGAAATATGACTAAGTGTGGGAACTAGTTTTGCTACTAGTATACATATATAACATAATGGAGGGTCAAGATTAGAACAAATGGGTGGCCTAGATGAGTTTCACAAGGATTCTAGCCAAGTGGCCTTGACTAAGTCAACAATATCAAGCTCTTTGTCTTTGCAAGACTTGGTCATTTAAATTATGGTCAAATGACCATCCTATCCATGTATTTTTCGTCCAAGACCAAGTAAGGGGGGTGACACGTGTCGCCCTCCCGTTCGTCGCAATATTTCGTTTTCCGACAATTCCATAATTCCGATAAATTTTTACTCGTCTCAAATCTTAACATTTTCGAGTTCTTACGTACGTTCTTATAACATATCCTGGAATTCCGGGGTGTAACATTCTTCCCCCCTTAGAAACATTCGTCCCCGAATGTTTTTTTGGGAGTCAACTTAAAGATAGCAACATAGTCTCCTTACAACCCCTACATACCGATAATGCCATACGTGGCCACATAATAATACTCATACAAAAATGCCAACCTGAACCCCCATGTGTCAACGACAGTTATCTGCATAAATCTTCTGCTGACTCTGAGCTTACTAATAATCTTTCTTGGATAAGCTTCGCCTTATCCACAGCCCGCTGAATCAAGTCTGGACCGAATAAATGAACCTCGCCTACGTCGAATCAACCAACTGGCGATTTTCACTTTCTTACATAAAAGGCCTCATACAGGGCCATCCGAATACTGGAAGGGTATCTATTATCGTACGTAACTCAACAAGAGGCAAAAAAATTCTTTCAGCTAACTCTGAAATCAATAACACAGGCCCGTCACCTATCCTCAAGTGCCTGGATAGTACGCTCCGCCTGTCCGTCGGTCTGAGGGTGTAATGCAACACTGAGACTCACCTGTGTCCCTAATCCTTTCTGAAAAACCTCCAGAAGTTATCCGTAACCGAGCTCATCTGTCTGACATCATAAACGTATGAACCCCGTGCAGTCTCACAATCTCCCTGCTATAAAAGCTGGCATAAAACTCAGCCGAACAAGTGGTCCTAACCGAAAGAACACGATTGGTTTCGTCAGCATGTTTACCATGACCCCCAGGGGGTCGCACTTCCTCTGAGTACGATGCCACCCTGTAACAAGATCCACATTAATCACCTCCCATATCTAAGTCGGGATCTAAATCGCCTGTAATAGCCCACTGGGCCTCTGGTGTTCAACCTTGACCTGCTACAAATTCGGACATTAAGCAGTAAACTCCGCTATGTCCCTTTTCCGGTCATCTTACCCATACATACATCTGAGGTCACGACATAACTTAGTCGACCCCGAACAATTTGAGCAATAAGCACTGCGTGCCTCCCCTACAACCTGCTGACTAGTCCTGCAGCACCGGGTACACACAATTTATCCTCATATCACAGCACTTCATCCGGTGCTACTCAAACAGGCTCTCCTCTTCTCGGGGAGTCGTATCTCGATACCGCATCATAACTGGATCCTCATACTGTCGCCTCTTTACCTCCTCAACGATGAGAGACTCGGCAACCTCTCGGATCTAAACTTCATTAACCTTGGAAACAAATAATCGAACCCATCGGCTCGTTAGCTAACGAATCTCACAGACCACGTCCTGTCTACCTGGCTGCCCATCTGACAGACTACCCATAGACCCACGACTAAGAGTATCTGTAACTGTCTTGGATTTCCCCGGATGGTATAGGATATCGATATCACAATCCTTGAATAACTCTAACCACCGTCGCTGTCGCAAATTCTACTACCTCTGTCTGAAGGTATACCAGAGGCTTTTGTGGTCTACACAAATATCCACATGAAGTCTATATATACGTCATGCCCCCAAATCTTCTAGGCATGATTTAACTGCCGCCAGCTCTAAATCATGAGTGGCGTAATTCCTCTCATGCTTCCCTAACTGTCGGGAAACATAGGCTCTAACATTATCGTGTTGCATCAGCACACAACCTAGCCCAACACCCAACGTGTTACAATAATAACCTAACCCTCTAGTCTCACAAGGAGGTTAGAATCAGAAGTGGTCAACTTATCTTCCAATAACTGAAAGTCTTTCTCATTCCTGCGAAATATTCGGGTATCCTTAATCTCACTTATGGTTCCTATTTCCCTTTCTCTGTTGCAACCAAAATTGGTCACTAAACTTAGACTTAATTCCTTTGATTGCCTCATGGCTAAGACTTACTGTCAATCACAATTTAGGGGAGAGGTTTCCTTGATCTCGTCAAGTAACAATCCTATTATTCTCTCCCAGATCGTAGAGATAATAGCCAGGTGTTACCACATTTCCTCAAAATGTTCTTACTTCCCATTATTTACTAATGGTCTTTACACTAGTCTGGGGTAATCATATCTCGTGCAACTTACATAACCATAGTCGTATTCTCCTTTATCATTCTGGTCATATCCTTACCTTAGGCTTATTATTAGCAAAAGTATTTCTATCTTGATTCATAATCGTACAGTTTCATACATGCGTACAACCTGCATTTATATCTTTACGATACTTCCTCGACCAATTCGTACGTCATTCTTAATTACCTCAACACCACACTTTTCCCACGGTTATCTACAACTGTAACCTATGGCATGACGATACCGAAGACCTTACCAGTCTCATATCTTGCGTCTAACAACATGGGTACACGCAACCCCATAATACGTAAAACTGTCCTTACGTGGGGGAGAGAACTTATCTCCCTTTCTTAAACTTTCCTTGGAGTCACAACCCTAATCACAGGGTCTTCTTGCGGTCCAGTAAATATCTAATCATCACGCACCGCCTTAAAGTCGTGTAGATTTTCAAAACCTACCAAAGATATCTTCTGTTTTCCGTAGGCAGCACTCGTACTTATCTTATTCTTACTTACGCGCTATTCTGAACTTATCCGGAAGGTCGTGGCCCTGACCGCCACACCAAACCAGCTCCAAGTATATCCAATGGCACTTAGCATAAACTCCTTCAACCTCGAGTATTACTTACTTTCTGCATTAATTTACCTCAAACGAACAAGTCACACAGACTTATTAAAATCAACAATGTCAAAGAAGGAAGGATAATTCACTGGTTACCACCACTTCTCTTCCTTTCCACTCGATAACCGGCTTACTGGGAATTGGTACCGAATCAATCTCTCTTCTGTAGTCCACGTTGGCATAACAAGAGGCCAACTAGTTCGTACTCATAATGACCTCAACGTCTGTTATAACAGCTCTGCTAGGTCTGCTAGGGTCCAACGACTGTATCGTTACCGGTAATTATTATCTACCCGCTCAGCTACCACCCAACACTCACGGGTGTAGTCACCACGAAAGGTCCTCATGGATTCAGGCTCCATTTCTTTACACTTGGTTGCTCTCTTTCTTCGGTCGCATTTCTTCCGCATTTCCAAACTTATTCTTGCGTACGTACATAGCCTTTATAGTGATTCGGGCCTCCAATCTTTGGAGTTACTATTCTAAACAACATAAGGCCATTTCCGGCTCTCACACCCTGGTTCCGGTGGAACACGTCCACGAACCCGTAAAATGATTAACTAGACTTGGGCCTTGCACCCTCGTGACCCTGTCACGTAGCGGGACTACTACCAACTGATCCCATTCCATTTCAAGCTATGGGGCAACCCTTAATAGGCCCCCAACCCGACTCGGCGTCATATTTAACTTTTTTACTACCCGAGAAGGCCTTATATATCTAAGGTCTCGGTGGTTATCAACATTCCTAGGATCACAATTTCCATGCTCCAAGCCTAACTTATCAGTCCCCCGTAAACGGGTACAAAAACCTCTCAATAAACTATAATCGTGTTTTCTTGTCCACAACAACCATACTTACTCCATACGGATCTCACCCGTACCATTCTCGAAATCCTACTACGTAGCTCAATCTATTAACATAGTCTTCCATTAACTCCCTTAATAATAACTTCTTAAGGGTCCATTTCCTTCTCAGACAGCTCATCATTCCCTAATTATCTCAAATTAGTACGTAAAACCTTGATGAGAATTCATTAAACTGTTTCATACCTTCCCGGTATTTATTTAGTCCTTACCAAATCCTGGTAATCTAAAACCATTCTAGGCAACACGCGTCCGACCCTCATACATAAATATGTATAGTTGTATGTTACAATACCAACTATACTACAAACATTACCTACCTGGATACGTAATCCACACCATCTTTCCTGGTCACTGCTGCCTTTCTCGTAGCTGCAAACAACATAACCTGTTAGGGAGAGACGACCCTAATCACACAGCTCTATCACACGATCTTAGAGTGAGAAGAATGGAAACCAATCCTAAATGTCCTGCAGCCTCCTGATTATAGATGTGGTGCACAACACACCGATAATCAAGACTCTACTAGACACGGTCTGTAGACACTTTCCGAGGACTAATCGCTCGATACCACTTTTGTCACGATCCGACTTCCGGGCATCGTGCCCTACAGGCACCTCTTTCGGTATACATCAGAGAATAGCAGCGGAACATACACAACTGATAAAATGCTTAACATAAAATAACGACAGGCTAGCCGATAAGGCCACCTTTCGTAAACTATACAAATAAAACAGTACATTTTTTTTCTTAACAACCCAATCCACAATGTGACTACAGACCTCTAAGAATAACAACTTTGGCGGGACAGGGCCCCGCCATACCCCTGAATGTACAACAACCGACAATACCAGGGATAAGCCTCTGAAATAAAGGAGCTTCTCAACAGCTGAACAGTGATCCTAAGAGCGTGGATCAAGACCGCACTCTACTCATGCGTGAACGCACTCGGCGAGGTCGATAACACGTACCAAATATGTGAAATCAAAGTAAGAATGAAATCATAAGTCTATAATAAAAGCGAGACAGGTATGATAACTCAATTAACAGTACATTGTGCCTTACTAACAATGAGAGTAATCAAGAGTATACATACAACATAAAAATAGGAAGCTCACGATCAAAGCAGGACCACCCGCCCGCAGTATCATTAAGCAATCCTACTCCTGAGACTATTTCACCCGCATAGGTCGTGTGGACCCGCATGAGGTATTCCTCGCATAGGTTGTACCCGCCCGCATGGGACTATTTCACCCGCATAAGCCCATAAGGACTCGCATGAGGTATTCCTCGCATCATGGGTAGAAAATCCACGGAACAGGTGGTATAACGTCTTGGGGATTTACCCCTCATTTATACTCTTACCCTGAAGCAGGTGGTATAACGTCTTGGGGGTTTACTCCTCATTTATACTCTTACCCTGGAGAAGGTGGTATAAAGTCTTGGGGGTTTACCCCTCATTTATACTCTTACCCTAACTCAACCGGCCATTATAATAACATAAGCCCTACCGGCTTATCATACATAACATAAGCATTACCGGCTTACCATACAATAAATAAGCAAGTTAAGAAATTCCCCTAACTTCTTATTAGTCGTATTCATATACACTCTCATTTTAGTTTACTTAAGGCACTTACATGTCATTATAAATCCGGGAATTTAACCCAAAGTACTACGTACTTCTATTCTTTTAAAATGACTCTTTTTCATATAAAACTTCCAAGATACTAATAACCGTAGTATCAAGTCATAACTACATTTTAAGACAAGTCACAATACCTTTTTAGAAAATACATTTTCAGGCTTCTAAATCAAGTGACTTCTTTCTTTTAAAACCTTAAGCAATTGATGCCTTTAAATCAATTTGCCTTTCGTTATTTCAAGTCATTTAAAATACATAAATTACTTAGAGTAAACCACTCTTTTCTTACTTTCCATAAAGCTATTATAACCAACTTCCCATAAAGCCGTTATACGAGCTTTATAATTTAGAAACTTACATACTTCTTTATAACCAAGAGACTTAAACTTTCCAACAAAACAAGTATCAACAATACTTTCAACATACTTAAAGTCTCTTAACTTTTGAAAACCAAGATATCCTTAATATTTAAACAAGTGAGTTAATTCCCTAACTCAATCAACTTGGACATTCTTAAAATAAGCCAAGGATATCAAATGGACCTAGATTGTCAAAATCTTGTCGTCTGCACTATACATTTACAACTTATTCATGCTCAAGAGATAAGAAAGTTCCACATACCTCTTCGGTTTAATCCATTTGCTAAGTCCAATACGCCGCACGTAGTATGTCAACCTATAATGACCATAGTACGTCTATTAACTTCTTACTTCAAACGTAGAATATTCCAAGTGCAAAGTCACTAAATTCTACAGAAAATCGGACAAAGACTTCCTTTGTTTCTACATACTTTGCCACCTTTTTCAAGGCCGAATTCAATAACCAAACACGCCACATTTAAGGCTCAACAAAGTAGTTATCAATAGGGGATTACACGCTTAATCAAGACGTGTAAAATTCCGCCCCACAATAAATATCAAACTAGTCCAACATATAATGTCCATTCGGCAAAAATAGGGACAACAATACAAATTCGTTTCCAATCCCTTTTCAATCCAAGTGGTTTAATATAACATGTTATCTAGCCACAATTGATTATAACTACTACAATCCTCAAGTAGGTAAACATGCGACGATTCTAATTATCGACCAAATTGTATTTCAATTTCAAATGGCTAAACATGTCATTTTCGGATTTGAGCTTCCAAATTTCCATAACACTTATCAATCTTCATAACACATATCACATGATCATTTCTAACTTATAATAACATGGAATCTTCAATTACAAAAGTAAGACGAAGATTATACCTCATTTAGCCCAAATATGATCCAAGATTACAAGTCGATCCTTAGCAACTTTAGCTCCTCCTTTCGACGTTCCAATCCACTCCAAGCAACCCTTAGAAGCTTATGAAGAACTCCTCTTCAAGTTCCAACTTCAAAGTTGAATAACTCCTTAGGTTTTCGCCTTGCGACTAATACGAAAACACTATTTTTCCGGGATCTTTCTATTGAGATAACCTTACAATACTCTTAGGAACCTTGGTTTAAAGTGGGGAGATTATTGGACAAAAATTGAATTTTTTTCTTGCCCTTAGAACCCCAAACCCGAGAGCCCCTCATAGTTTTCTTCAAGATTTCTTGAAATATGACTAAGTGTGGGAACTAGTCTTGCTACTAGTATACATATATAACATAATGAAGGGTCAAGATTAGAACAAATGGGTGGCCTAGATGAGTTTCACAAGGATTCTAGCCAAGTGGCCTTGACTAAGTCAACAATATCAAGCTCTTTGTCTTTGCAAGACTTGGTCATTTAAATTATGGTCAAATGACCATCCTATCCATGTATTTTTTGTCCAAGACCAAGTAAGGGGGTGACACGTGTCGCTCTCCCGTTCATCGCAATATTTCGTTTTCCGACAATTTCGATAAATTTTTACTCGTCTCAAATCTTAACATTTTCGAGTTCTTACGTACGTTCTTATAAACATATCCTGGAATTCCGGGGTGTAACACTATCAAAATGACTTAATTATTATATCTCATCTATATTAGTTGACAACAAGACCATATCATAGATATGTCTACTACGATGGCCAATGACTTAGTCAACCTACTACCATATGAGAATCTGAGTGTTCTCTCGAAGATAAATTCGAGGAATGAATCATGATCTTAGCTCAACTACCACCTTTAATCCACTTCGTAATATACCCAATACAAGTCGCGTCTCAACCTATAAGACATTTGAGCTTAGGACAGGATTAAAGTATATTACTCTGTAGACAAGGTGCGTATCGACCTCAAGTCTAAGTACTTCTATCTCCCACACACTGATCATATTTTAGACATTGTATAACAAATAGTATATCAGCAGGGTATACCAATACGTCCCAAGTATCCACGTGTCCATCATGAGTTACCATAACTCGTAGCAGGGAAGACATACTACATCCTCTAAGGATATGATGCAGACCACATGTCGACTTATCACATATCATCGAAGGCCGAAAATACAATGTCTTCTTGAACCTTCATGTATTAACTCCAACATCGTTCCATTTTCCATGTCGTGTTAAAAATCTAAGTGTAGAATGACGTGCCATTATTGGCACATTTCATTACTGGTTCATGGTCATGTGCTCATATCCTCTTAAAATGATGAAGCGTCTCCATGTGAGACTTAACAATCAGCCCCTACAGAGAGCCCCTATAGAGAGAATGACATATGTATGCTTTAATAGCATCCAACAACATCAAGCATAAACAACAGCAAGCAGCAAGCACAAATAATTTTAAGGTTCAATTTACAAAGTTAAAAGGGACTTCTAAAACAACGTACCTTAACCATAGGTCATAAATGGAGAAAAATGGCAGGGAACAAATATATTTTTAAGTTCGTTTGTTTTCTTTGCTTTAAGCAAAATTCTTCATATTCCTTGTGTCGGACATAGTTAAGTTATTTTCTGTTTTACTCTCAGATAGAAGTCATACTCTCAGAAAGGCTTTCCCATGAAGTGGCAATCCTAATATTCTCAAGAAGCTTTTTATTGGGGAAAATGGTGGGGTATTTTCAAAATTCATAGAAGTAAATCTACTGAAATTGTGTAGAAAATGATATGATATTAGATATAAAGCATAGCAAAATAATATGTATGGAGAACTAAGTATAATCCCTCAATATCTTTTTCCAGAAAACTATCAGTATATTATTTTATGTCTAAGAACATCAAGTTAAAATGAAACAAAATGAAAAATCAAACATTCTAAATTATACATGCTGAAAGCAAAAAAAGCAAACATCAAAAGAAAAAAAAAGAGCAAAAATGCCTATACTTCAACAAATGAATGAAGATAACTAATTCAATAATGTTTTAGAAAAAAATAGAAGCAACAGTTACATGGTCACCAAGTGTGTCGCAACATCAAGAACGAAAGTCCGATAAAAAAGAGCAAAGAGTACCCAACAATGTCAGAAATTTAGGATTCTTTAGTTCCTAAATGAATTTGGTATTTTTATTTAACAATATGAGAGTGTTTTGTCTAATTTAACAATCATGTGTAGAGAGCGTCCGAATGGAAAGAGGAATATCCCCAACAAATATGAGATTTCGACATTGTAGTTCCTCTATCGTCATGTGATATCAGGTTTCATTAGGGATGGGCGTATATCGGTTCGGTTTTGTATCAAAAAAATATGAACCGAATAAATTGGTTTTTTTAAAATAAAAACTGAATCAAACTTTTTAAAAAAAACCGATATATCAGTTTATATCGCCGAACGTATCGATTTATATCGGTTCAGTCAATTCAATCACATGAGTAACTCTGGATACTGGCATGGGTCAATGAAAATATCTACACTTCAAGGGGTAAAGGAGATATCTTGGACAATCTTTATAACAGGTTTTGAACTACACAAAGAACAGACCTTAAAAGTATAACTTCCATCCGAATGAACATGCCAATGATAGAGATGAGTCCTTCCAGAATCCCAATCAAGATACTGCAAAACACAGATATAACCCAATTATTGGATTAGTGATTCAATAGTTTACATACTATTATGAGAGTACCTAGACCAAGTATTACTAGTCTCTCATCAGTGAACACTAATGATAAAAATACATCAAAAGAAAAAAATGAGATGACAGAAATATAAAGTCCATGTAAAAGTCTTTAACTCGGGCAGAACAATATCCATGAGTTCGGACCAAGACCTTAAATTTTAAAATCGGACTATCTACCAGATAAAATAGATTATACAAAAGTGGTAGTTTAATAGCAAAATCACCTGCACCCGTTTATTATGTTCACAAACATGACCATATTTTTTCCAGATATATGACTCAAAATGTGACATAGGTTGATCAATCAGATCCAAAATGTCACCAACATCATGGAGCAGAATTACATCCTCCAACTTTCTCCTGCAATGGATTCCAAGCAAATACCAACTTGTAGATTACAATATAGAACTCACAAAAGAAATATTTGAATAAATGCTAACTTCACCTCCCAATGTGGTACAGAATCAAAAATAATTTCCTGAATTCAAGCCTACTGAGTGCCAGCAACTATTCACTTATGTTGCACTTGTTCAAGCCTACTCAGTGCACCTTCATTGGAGGGTATCTTGAGAAATGAGCATGTCCATGAGCAAGCTCTAAAGTAATTATACCAAAAGACCAAATATCAGCTATGTGGGGAACCATTGCAAAATTTATATTTTTAAAATAAATTATTTCTCATATATAAAGTAAATAATTAGGAAAAACATAATATTCAAATACACATATTGGAGAACCATGGCAAGCAAGATGATATATTTGGTCAACTTTAATCAATAATGGCTCAGTAACATCTGCATATAATAAGAAGATTAAAACAAGATAATTAATAAAAACTCTTTATAGGAGAAAATAGAGAAGAGCTTTGAAAATATTTAACGGAGTAGTTATCCTTGCTTTAGGTTATCCTTTGATCCAGTGAAGTAGTTATCCACAACAATCACCTAAGCATAATACAACAAGTTTGATACCTGTAATCAACTAACCACAACAATCACCTAACCAAAAATCCTCATGTTAGCCTATAATTAGAAAGTTAACCAATAACAAACAGTAAAAACACAAGAAAAATCAAGATAAAGTATATACCTCGAAATTTTTTGCTTTTCGTAATGGTGATGATTCTGGAGGTGGTTTTGCAGAAGTATTTTTGTCTCCATTGGAAGTCATTTCTAGATCAATATATGAAAATAATAATTGCTCCAGATTAACTGCAGCAGCAGAACAAAGAAGACAATCAAGCCAAACAACAAAAGATAAACCATCGAGAAACACACAGTGAGAGAAATCGAGTAAAATTAATAACAAAGTTAAACAGCAAAATGAACACAGATTTTGACAATGATTTTAGTGCACAGAACGAATTTAGATAGTGATCTTAGTGCACACAGAGATTTTTCTTAACTCAGAATGATTTTAGGGCTCATATTTCGGTTCGCATGTGCACTTTGAGAATTTTAGGGCTAAGAACGAAATAAGAAACTCAGATTTAGGGCTAAGAACAAAATAATATAGAATTTATGGATATGAATTCGACCTAATGTATAACAAAATGTGGGTTTGATATGGGTTTATGGATATGAACTCAGATTTTCATTGCAAAGAGGTTTGATGTTACACCCCGTAGTTTCAGGGTATGTATATGAGGATGTACGTACGAGAATACGACATTAAAATTTGAAAGGAAGAAATATGTGATTTTTCGACGGAAAAGTTTCCGGATTTTGTGAAGAAAAAAGGTTCGTTAATGGGAATTGGATTCCCAGATTTAGTATTCAGACTTTTTGGAATATTAGAGAATTATGGAATTTTATTTCCGGATTTGGTCACGTGGGGCCCACGGAGAAAAATTTACGGTTTTGTGGGGCCCACTTTGTTTTCGAGATTTTTGGCATTACGGATATTTTCGGAAGATGAAATATTTTGGACGAGTAGGGGGGAGACACGTGTCACCCCCATGTGGCCATTATGGCCGAAGTGCCTTGACAAGTGTCCTTGGACGTTTTTGTGGTGGACAAGTGGCAAGCCACTTGTCTACAAGTTTGTGTGGACATGTGGTTTGTGGGGCCCACACACACATGTCCCAATCTAGACCACACACATGCTTAAATCCTATCCATTGGTTGGCCTATAAATACCCCCTTAAGGCTTGCAAGATACCTCATCACTTAGACAAATTCCAAGAGAAAAATAATACCCCCCCTTTTGTGGTACTCTCGGCCAACACCCCTCCCCCTTTGTGTAGAAAAATTCTTCAAGTATTGTTGTTATCCCAAATACCTTAGCCTAGTATCCCTAGTAGTATTCTAAAGTAATCCCAACATAAGAGCCCGAAAATATTACTTTATTCCTTTAGTCGCAAAATGAAACCCTAGGGAAATCTTCATAGCTTGGATGAAGTGTTAAGAGAAGATGTTTAGAAACTTCTAAGGGTTGCTTGGAGCGGATTGGAGCGTAAGGAATAGGAGTTAAACGTTGCTCAGGATCTACTTATTAATCTTGGATAATTTTGGGCTTATCGAGGTAATGATCTTTATCCCCCTATTGTAATTGGAGATTACATGTTGTAGTAAATGTATAGTTGAGTATACTATATGTAGAATGAATATTGAAAAGGATTGAACTGTATTTACATTGGACTATATTTACAGTAGACTTGTGTAGTATTACTGTGGGGCAGTTTTGTACACATCCGGTTAGACGTGTAATATTTGTTGAGTTGTTGGCTATTGGTATCGAGCCTAGAAAGAAGTGGTGGTAAGTAGTTGCAGGGGAGGTGCTGCCGAATTTTCCGTAGAATATGGAACCTTGTACTTAGAAATGTTCTACGAAGAGATCTAGAAGTTAATAGATGTTTTATGGCCATTATAGGTTGAAGTACTACGAGTAGCGTATTCTACTTGAAGGGTGGAAAAGGCTAGCAGGGTTATAGTACTTTGGAGCGTTTTGCTATTTGTCGATAATCGTCGCGAGGTATGTGACTCTTCTTATTCTCTTGAGCATGATTATATGTGAAATATATAGTGCGGTAGACGCACGTGTGTTAAGGGAGTTTGACTTCCTTTTTGTGTCCTTGACTTGATTTTCAAAGTTAGGTGACTTGATGTGAAATGTTAAGGACTTGAGTGGTTTTTGTTGGTTTTAAACATAAAGTGTTATAATAGCTTTATGGGAAGTTATTTATAACGACTTTGTGAAAATGAAAGAATGGTTTTATTATAGGATTTAAAATGGTAACTTGACTTTAAAAAGGGGAAGTGTTTTATGTAAAAAGAAGGCATGATGATGTCTTGTTTTGGTTTAAAGGGAATATATGGAAATTATTTTGGTTTACTTAAAATAATAGTACTCTATTTTGGATACTACGAGTGTTAGTATCATGTGACTTTTGTGAAAGAAATTGATCTTTTTAAGAGAGTTGAAGTATGTAGTACTTGGGGTTAAAACCCGGATTTTTGGCATAAAATGAGAGTCTAAAAGTATGGTAATTTACTTGTGCTTGCTTGTGATAGCCTTGTTGTGCAAAGGTTGTATTCTTATACTACCGCGTCTCTCAATGGAGGGCCGGTATATCGTTATTGTTGTTACATGGACATGTCTACACCGATGAAGAATTTCGGGGGCATGCGGCCATGCGGCGGGTTAATCACCCGGTATATTGTTATTGTTGTTACATGGACATATACCGCACCGAAGAATTCCGCGGCACGTGGCCACGATGGGGTTGATTACCCGTATTGTTATTATTGTTACATGGACATGTCCGCAGATGAAGAATTAGGGGCATGTGGCGTCTGGCGAGTTGATTACGGTATATTGTTATTGTTGTTACATGGACATGTCTGCACGATGAAGAATTCCAGGGCATGTGGCGCTGGCAGGTTGATTACGGTATATTGTTATTGTTGTTACATGGACATGTCTGCACCGATGAAGAATTTCGGCATGTGGCGTGCGACAGGTTGATTACGGTATATTGTTATTGTTGTTACATGGACATACGCGCGCGATGAAGAATTCGGGGCATGTGGCACGCGGCAGGTTGATTACGGTATATTGTTATTGTTGATACATGGACATGTCTCGCACCGATGAAAAATTCCGGCATGCGGACACGCGCGTTAAACTCGGTCATATTATTATTGCATCTCGACATGTCTACACCGATGGAGAATTCCGGGGGCATGCGGCCATGATGCGGGCATGATATATATGTAGATATATATTACATTGGCGCCTGCCGGCCATGAGGAAGGAATTCCACGGGCATGATTGATATTGTGGGCGTGAGACCCTTGGTTACATTTGAGTGATGACATTGAGGGCGTGAGTCCCTGACTTGGCATGACTGCTTACATATTGTGTACTGTAGTTTGGTTATCATACATGTCTCATGTTTTATATAGACTGTTATGATTCCATTACCGTATTTTCAGTTTCACATACTTGGTACCTGTTGTACTGACCTCTTTCGGGTGGCTGCGTTCATGCCGCAGGTAGAGCTACACCGGTTGTTGATCCTCGCTCATAGGATCACAATTCAGCGTTTTGGGAAGCTCCGTTTCTCCGGAGGCTTATCTTTTGGTATGATTCCCTGAGATTGTAGGTTCTTGTACATTCAGGGGTATGGCGGGACCCTGTACCGTCATAGTTGTTATAAAAACTCTTATAGGTCTGTAGTACTGTTGTGTGCAGGGTTTGTAAAGGATGTAACTGTTCGGTTTATATATATAAATGCAGAAAGGTGACCGTTTTGGTTAGCCTGTTTCTTGTATTATATTGTTCATATCTTTGAGTTTTTATTTACGCTGATTTTTTCTCTGATGTATTATCACTAGGTTGCCCGGGGTAAGGCACCAGTCGCGGACCGGAGTTCGGGTCGTGACAAATGTGGTATCAGAGCAGTTAATCCTCAGAAAGTGTCTACATGCCGTATCTAGTAGAGTCTTGATTATCGGCGTGTTGTGCACCACACCTATAATCAGGAGGCTGCAGGATATTTAGGATTGGTTTCCATTCTTCTCACTCTGAGATCGTGCCTTAGAGCTGTGTGATAAGTTGAACTCCCTCTGGCATATTCTTATGTACCAGTTATGCCTCTACGCAAGGCAACCAGAGCCACGAAGGCGTGGCGTGAGAGGAGCTACGAGTAGAACACAGAGGGTTACGAGGGCACCGACCCAGTCATTACCTAAGGTGGTACTTCAGATGGGGAGCATGCGCTTCTAGCTGTTTGGGACGAGTTCTCAGAGGCGTTTCTTAGCCATTTCTTGCCTCCGCAGATGATGAGGGCTCGGGCAGATAGATTTGTGATGCAGGGCAGGATTATGATTAGAGCGACAAAGGGAAAGTGAGGCAGTAGTTACAGATATATCTTTAGCCCTTAAGAGACTTGTATATGTTGTTATGGTGGATACATGTTGAGTGCTATGTACGGATAGCATTATGTTAATTGTGAATTAGAAAACATGGGTAGTTAAAAAGGGTAAGTATGGGGACCTGGAATGTGTGAACCTTAGAATATTACACATTGAGACCTTAGATGTAAGGCCGTCTTGAGTAAATGATTTTGCGGGTGATCTTTGTCGGAGTGCAATGTATACATAGGGTGTATTAGTGTGATAAATCCATGGGTTGTGTGAGAGGGAAGTGATAGCTTTCATGACTTGTATAGGTAAGATTGTTCCGGATCGGGGAACAATAGTTTGGCGCGATAGCAGGTCGGGTTGAGGCAAGATTGCGGGTCAACCCGTAGCCCGAATTGGAGTGGGGTCAGTTTGAGGTGATCCCGCTAGGTGGTAGGGCCACGAGGGTGCTAGGCCCAAGTTTATATAACCATCGTACGAGTTCGCGGATGGGTTCGACCAGAATCAGATCGTGAAGACCGGGAATGGCCTTAGAGGAATGTGAGGCTAGTAAGATGACCAAGTTTGGAGGTAGTAACTCCATGGTTTTGGAAACTGAAGCGATGACTGAAGTATGGTACGTGTAATAGAAAGAGTTCGGGTGTTCGAGAAAGGTACGACGAGTAAGGGAAGTGATCATTTTGTGAAGTAACGAGGTGAAGAAAGTATCCTTTAGACCATGGGTGGAAGCTTTAGTGTTGTTATACACGTTAGAGGTGATTCCTTGTTGGCTTGGATTTGAGTTTCGCCCGTGTGTTATATTATGGCCATGTGTGGCATAATTGGTTTCATAAGTATAGTAGTGAAAACTATACTGGCGCATGTATGTTTGAAGACTTAGAAAGAACATTCGGGACGAATGTTTCTAAGGGGGGAAGAATGTTACACCCCGTAGTTCCAGGGTATGTATATGAGGACGTACATACGATAATACGACATTAAAATTGAAAAGGAAGAAAGATGTGATTTTTCACTAAAAGTTTCTGATTTGTGAAGAAAAAGGTTCGTTAATGGGAATTGGATTCCCATTTAGTATTCGACTTTTGGAATATTAGAGAATTATGGAATTTTATTTCCGGATTTGGTCACGTGGGGCCCACGGAGAAAAATTTACGGTTTTGTGGGGCCCACTTTGTTTTCGAGATTTTTGGCATTACGGATATTTTCGGAAGATGAAATATTTTGGACGAGTAGGGGGGCGACACATGTCACCCCCATGTGGCCATTATGGCCGAAGTGCCTCGAAGTGTCTCGGGCGTTTGCGGTGAATGTGGAAAGCCACTTGTCTCCAAGTTTGTGTGGATATGTGGTTTGTGGGGCCCACACACACATGTCCCAATCTAGACCACACACATGCTTAAATCCTAGCCATTGGTTGGCCTATAAATACCCCCTTAAGGCTTGCAAGATTCTTCACCACTTAGACAAATTCCAAGAGAAAAATAATACTCCCCCTCCCCCTTTGTGTAGAAAAATTCTTCAAGTGTTGTTGTTATCCCAAATACCTTAGCCTAGTATCCCTAGTAGTATTCTAAAGTAATCCCAACATAAGAGCCCGAAAATACTATTTTATTCCTTTAGTCGCAAAATGAAACCCTAGGGAAATCTTCATAGCTTGGATGAAATGTTAAGAGAAGATGTTTAGAAACTTCTAAGGGTTGCTTGGAGTGGATTGGAGCGTAAGGAATAGAAGCTAAACGTTGCTCAGGATCGACTTATTAATCTTGGATAATTTTGGGCTTATCGAGGTAATGATCTTTATCCCCCTATTGTAATTGGAGATTACATGTTGTAGTAAATGTATAGTTGAGTATACTATATGTAGAATGAATATTGAAAAGGATTGAACTGTATTTACATTGGACTGTATTTACAGTAGACTTGTGTAGTATTACTGTGGGGCAGTTTTGTACACATCCGGTTAGACGTGTAATATTTGTTGAGTTGTTGGCTATTGGTATCGAGCCTAGAAAGAAGTGGTGGTAAGTAGTTGCAGGGGAGGTGCTGCCGAATTTTCCGTAGAATATGGAACCTTGTACTTAGAAATGTTCTACGAAGAGATCTAGAAGTTAATAGACGTTTTATGGCCATTATAGGTTGAAGTACTACGAGTAGCGTATTCTACTTGAAGGGTGGAAAAGGCTAGCAGGGTTATAGTACTTTGGAGCGTTTTGCTATTTGTCGATAATCGTCGCGAGGTATGTGACTCTTCCTATTCTCTTGAGCATGATTATATGTGAAATATGTAGTGCGGTAGACGCACGTGTGTAAAGGGAGTTTGACTTCCTTTTTGTGTCCTTGACTTGATTTTCAAAGTTAGGTGACTTGATGTGAAATGTTAAGGACTTGAGTGGTTTTTGTTGGTTTTAAACATAAAGTGTTATAATAGCTTTATGGGAAGTTAGTTATAACGACTTTGTGAAAATGAAAGAATGGTTTTATTATCGGATTTAAAATGGTAACTTGACTTTAAAAAGGGGAAGTGTTTTATGTAAAAAGAAGGCATGATGATGTCTTGTTTTGGTTTAAAGGGAAGATATGAAAATTGTTTTGGTTTACTTAAAATAATAGTACTCTATTTTGGATACTACGAGTGTTAGTATTATGTGACTTTTGTGAAAGAAATGGATCTTTTTAAGAGAGTTGAAGTATGTAGTACTTGGGGTTAAAACCCGGATTTTTGGCATAAAATGAGAGTCTAGAAGTATGGTAATTTGCTTGTGCTTGCTTGTGATAGCCTTGTTGTGCAAAGGTTGTATTTTTATGCTACCGCGTCTCTCAATGGAGGGCCGGTATATCGTTATTGTTGTTACATGGACATGTCTACACCGATGAAGAATTTCGGGGGCATGCGGCCATGCGGCTGGTTAATCACCCGGTATATTGTTATTGTTGTTACATGGACATGTCTGCACCGATGAAGAATTCCGGGGGCATGTGGCCATGCGATGGGGTTGATTACCCGGTATATTGTTATTATTGTTACATGGACATGTCTGCACCCTTGAAGAATTCCGGGGGCATGTGGCCATGCGGCAGGGTTGATTACCCGGTATATTGTTATTGTTGTTACATGGACATGTCTGCACCGATGAAGAATTCCGGGGGCATGTACGTCTGGCGGGGTTGATTACGGTATATTGTTATTGTTGTTATATGGACATGTCACGCGATGAAGAATTCATGGGGCATGTGTATCGGCGAGGTTGATTACTCGGTATATTGTTATTGTTGTTACATGGACATATACTGCCGATGAAGAATTAGGGGCATGTGGCGTCTGGCGGGGTTGATTACCCGGTATATTGTTATTGTTGTTACATGGACATGTCTGCACCGATGAAGAATTCTCTGGGAATATGGCCATGTGGCAGGGTTGATTACCCGGTATATTGTTATTGTTGATACATGGACATGTCTGCACCGATGAAGAATTACGGGGCCATGTGGTCATGCGGCAGGGTTGATTACCCGGTATATTGTTATTGTTGTTACATGGACATGTCTGCACCGATGAAGAATTTCGGGGGCATGTGGCCATGCGGCAGGGTTGATTACCCGGTATATTGTTATTGTTGTTACATGGACATGTCTGCACCGATGAAGAATTCCGGGGGCATGTGGCGATGCGGCAGGGTTGATTACCCGGTATATTGTTATTGTTGATACATGGACATGTCTGCACCGATGAAGAATTCCGGGGGCATACGGCCATGCGGCGGGTTTAACTCCCGGTCATATTATTATTGCATCCTGGACATTTCACGACCCGATCCCGGGCCCGTGACTGGTGCCTTACCCCGGGCACCCTAGTGATACAACATCAGAGAAAACCAGCAGAATATAAAATTTAAACAAGAAGCAAGATATATGATCATAAAACAGGTCAACCAAACGGTTACCTTCAAATAAAATATATATAAACAACTCTTTCAAAACGAACAGTTTAATCCTTTTTACAAACCACCGCCACAACAAGATTACTACGCACCTCTAAGAGTTTTTATACAACATGACGACGGGGCCGCCATACCACTCGATCAGACAAGAACCTACAACTCAGGGTACATACCAAAGATAAGCCTCCGGAGAAACGGAGCTTCCCAACGCTGAACTGTGACCCTAAGAGCGAGAATCAACACTGGTGTACCTCTACCTGCGGCATGAACGCAGCCCCCCGAAGGAGGTCAGTACAACAGGTACCAAGTATGTGGCGAAAATCTGCGCTTAAATCATACATCATATAAAAGCAGAGACATGTATGATAACCAATATACAGTACGCAACATAAAAGCAGTCAAGTCAAGTCAGGGACTCACGCCCTCAAGCCATTACTCAAATATAACTATGGGTCTCACGCCCACCACATCAATCATGTTCGCATCATGGCCGCATGCCCCCGGAATTCTGCATCGGTGTAGACATGTCCATGATGCAACAGTAATAACAATGCCGCATGGCCACATGCCCCCGGAATTCTACCTCGGTGTAGACATGCCCATGCAACCTCAACAACAATATACTGGGTGATCAAGCCCGCCACATGACCACATGCCCCCGGAATTCTGCATCGGTGTAGACATGTCCCTGTGACCTCAATAACAATATACCGCACAACCAGGCTATCACAAACAAGCTCGAGCAAATTACCATACTTCTAGACTTTCATAAAAGATCCACTCCTTCCCCAGAAGTCACCTGATATCAACACTTGCACAACAAAGGCTATCACAACAAGCATAGGCGAGTTACACAATAACAAGCATAGGCAAGTTACACACAACTCAAGGTACTTCCATTTTGTATCAAAGTCTGGGTTTTAACCCTAAAGTACTACGTACGTTAAATTCCTTTTTAAGAGATCCATTCCTTTCATAAAGGTCACCCGATACCCGTAGTATAAAAATAGAGTGACTCACATTTTTAGGTAAACCAAAATACTCCCCTTTTGTAAAATCAAGTAACAACATTATTTTCCAAACTTTCAAGTTTGCCTAATTTCAAATGCTCCAGTTCTTATTTTAAAAGGTTTCATAACTCATAGTTTTAATCCTTTTAAAACAATTGAGTAACATAAGTCTTAGACGTGAGCCGTTTATTCTTGTTTACAACAATCTTGTTACAGCAGCCATGATCTAGGAAATGTAATACCATTTTGTCTTATCTTAGCTTCTATGCAGATGGAGGTTTCTACTGGTTTTAATAACAATTAGTTATTTGTCAATACACTTTCCTTTATTAGCGCTGTGGTTTGTTCGACACTTATTCTCATTTCCGAAATCAATAAAACATTATCCTTTTTAAAACCAAGTACTCATTACTCGCGAATGAGGTTTCACAACACATTTAACAAAATGTTAATAACCAAGTAAAACAAGTTAAGTCTCTTATCTTTCAAGATCAAGTCTCTTAACTTCTACAATCAATAAACCAATCTTTTACCTACATGGAGTCGTTATAACTAACTTCCCATAAAGCTATTATAACACCCTATGTTTTAAACCAACCAACCCATTTAACACATGTACGTCTACCGTACTACATAGTTTACAAAGCATCATGCTAGAAGGATAGGAAGAGGTTCACATACCTCGCGACGATTATCGACAATAAGCAAAACGCTCCACAAGATCAGAACTGCTAGCCGCTCCACTCTTTAAGTAGAATACGCTACTCGCAGATTTCCACCTATAAGGCCACAAACGCCTATTAACTTCTAACCGCATCGTTCCATATTCTACGTAAAATTCGGCAAGACTTCCCGCAATGGCAAATCTCCTCCTCTATCGGCCGCTACCAAGCCAACCGTGTGGGGTTTGCACGCCTAACCGACGTGTAAAATTCTACAACACAGAAATGCAACACAAGTCTCATCAATACTCCCATGTAATTACGATTCCTCTCTTTAAATTCAGCTTAAGTCAAAAGACATTGCAAGCTATGTTCAGTTCTATATATAGTATACTTCAACTATATAATCCTACAACATGTAATCTCCAATTACAATAAGGGGACAAGAATATTTACCTCGACAAGCCCAAAATTATCCGAGATAAAAGTCGATCCTGAGCAAGGTTTAGCTCCTACTCCGTGCGCTCCAATCCGCTCCAAACAACCCTTAGAAGTTCTAACCAACTTCTACTTACATACTTCAACCAACTATGAAGATTTCCTTAGGGTTTCGGTTTGAGACTTAAAAGGACAAAAGGTAGTATTTCCGGGCTCTACGTATAGAGGTAACTTTTGGAAAACTATAAGGTAAAGGCTAAGGTATTTTGGGCATTATAACAATACTTGGAGAAGTATTTCAATACCACAAGGGAGGGGTATTATACGAAAACAACTAGGCTAGGGGGGGGTACCCCACGGCTAGCACCTCAAAGGGGGGGAGGCTCGCCACAAGGCCACTCAAAGGGGAGGGGGGAAGGCTTTGGACGAGAACACTCAAGAGGGGAGGGAGAGTTTTCAAGGCTTAGACAAAGTGAGGAGTGGATGAATAAGTTCATCACTAAGGGGGGTATTTATAGGAAAACCAAAAGCCAACCAATGGCCAAGATTAAGCCATGTGCAAGGCAAGTGTAAGGCCAAGATCAAGCCAAGTGCACCCTAACCCTACTCCACAAATCCCTCACAAATATCTACACAAATATCTACCACAACTTGCCCATCCATTCGGCCCTAATTCCGCCCTCAAGTCCACCAATGAGAGGGTGCCAAGTGTTGCCCTCTCGTTGGTCCAAAACATTTCGTCTCTCGTAAAAATCCGCAAAAATACTAAATGACATCGCCGTATTTTTCCCTTCTTAAGCTTATTAAAAGTTTTCGTCTAAAAACGACTCTAATCGGGTGTTGTGCACAATAAATATTTCGGCCAAGGGTGCCACATGGGGGTGACACGTGTCGCCCCCCGATTCGCCCAGAATATTTCGTCTTCCGAAAATATCCAAAATACCGGAAATCTCAAAAACAAAGCGGGCCCCACAAAACCGTAAATTTCTCCCGTGGGCCCCACGTGACCATTTCCGAAAATAAAATCTCAAAATTCTAATATAATTTAAGAAGCCCATATACCAAATCTGGGAATCCAATTCTCATTAACGAACCTTTTTCTTCACAAAAAAACCGAAAACTTTACCGTCGAAACTCACATCTTTCTTTCTTTTCAAAATTCTGCCGTACTCTCGTACGTACGTCCTCACATACATACCCTGCAACTACGGGGTATAACAGGACATGTCTACACCGATGGAGAATTCCAGGGGCATGCGGCCATGATGCGGGCATGATATATATGTAGATATATATTACATTGGCGCCTGCCGGCCATGAGGAAGGAATTCCACGGGCATGATTGATATTGTGGGCGTGAGACCCTTGGTTACATTTGAGTGATGACATTGAGGGCGTGAGTCCCTGACTTGGCATCGCTACATATCAGGTCTCGTAGTTTGGTTATCATACATGTCTCATGTTTTATATAGACTGTTATGATTCTATTACCGTATTTTCAGTTTCACATACTTGATACCTGTTGTACTGACCTCCTTCGGGGGGATGCGTTCATGCCGCTGGTAGAGGTACACCGGTTGTTGATCCTCGCTCATAGGATCACAATTCAGCGTTTTGGGAAGCTCCGTTTCTCCGGAGGCTTATCTTTTGGTATGATTCCCTGAGATTGTAGGTTCTTGTACATTCAGGGGTATGGCGGTGCCCTGTCGCATCATAGTTGTTGTTATACCCCATAGTTCTGGCCATGCGTATGAGAGCGTACGAAAGGAGTAAGACTTAAAATTTTCGAAAGATAAGTTGACGGATTGTTTCGGACGGGTTTTAGTCAACTTTGGGGCGGGTTGTGACCTGGTACATTGAGAGTTCCTAGGTGTTTCAAAGGCCTACTGCGTAGTTAGTTGAGTCTAGTTTCCAACGCAGCCAACCGTTCGTCGATAGGACATCGGAGTAGGAAGTTATGGGAGTTACAAGTCTTGCGCAGGCGACGTAGGTGTTTCGGCGGGAGCCACGCGCGGCGCCGGCTGCAGGGTCGCGGCGCCAGAAAGATCTGAGGGCTCGCTAAAGTTGCAGCGCCGCGGCTCCAGGAAGCAGGGCCGCGGCGCCAGAAAGTCCCGAGTCTGCAGAGTTTGGCCTTGGCCACGGCTGCAGTGCCGCGGCGCCGATGCGCGTTTTGCGAAGCTGAGTGGAAAATTCTGCACTGTTTTGTTTTAAAAGAGGTCATGGGTGGGTGACAAGTGTCCCCCTCCATCTGATTTTTGCATGTCTTATATATTGACCAAGTCTTGAAGACTTGGTCATCTTTCAAATCCTACTCTCTCTCTAAGCTAAAGCTCTCACTTCTCTCTAGAATTCCAAGAGGAATTCAAAGCTTAAGGAAAATCTGAAAAGTTAGGACAAGGAGGAAGCTTGTGGCTAGCTTGTAGGAGTTATTGTGGTGGTGTTCTTGGAAAAGAGGCTAGCAAAAAATTGTTGGAATAATTTTGGCTAAAGCTCTAAGGTAACAATTCTTCTCTTGTAGCTAGTTATTGATGTTGCATGTGAAGAAGAAGGAACTTGTAGTAGTAAATAATGTTCTTAGATTCATTGCATGTAAGAAATATGTTTTGGATGTGAAAGAATTGGTTAAGAAGATTATGTGAGCATGTTGTAGCCTAAAAACTACCTTAGACTTGTTAAGTTAATTATTGTACCTTTGGGGCAGAATTTTACACCCAAGTTTAGGTGTGTAATCCCCTTTGAAATGTTTGGATTGTTGGGCCTTAAATGTGGCGTTTGGATGTTGAATCCGGCCTTGAAAAAGGTGGCAAGTATGTAGAAACAAAGGAAATGCTGCCCAATTTTCCATAGAAATTAGTAACTTTGAACTTGGAAATGTCTACATTGAAATTAGAGGTTAATAAACGTATTATGGTCACTTTAGGTTGACATATTACGTGCGGTATTTTGGACTTAGCAAGTGGATTGACCGAAGAGGTATGTGGAGCTTTCTTATCTCTTGAGCATGAGTAGTTGTACCTATGTAGTACGGTAGACGTACAAGATTTGACATTTTTCACTTGTTTTAAGTATATGATACTTGTTTCGTTTTAAGGTATAAGTCCCTTGGATATAGGGAGATGTGTTTGACTAGTGTACAATGGTAATATAACAACTTTATGGGAAGTTGGTTGTATTGGCTTTATGAAGGGGTAATAAGGAAAGGTTTACTCCAAGTAAAATAAGTACAGGTAAAGGATTTGGATTTGTGGAAGGCAAATTGTTTTTAAGGCATTAATTGCCTAAGGTTTTAAAAGGGATGAAGTCACTTGATTTTAGAAGCCTATTGTATTTTTAAAGGTAAACGTAACTTGTTTTGCAAAGTTGTCGGGACTTGATACTACGGTTATTAGTAACTTGGAAGTTTTACATAAAAATGAGTTATTTTCTTAAAAGGTTTAAGGAACGTGGTACTTGGGTTAAATTCCCGGATTTTCTTTTAAAATGACATGTAGTGCCTTAAGTAACTAAAATGAGAGGATGTACTAGAAATGTTGTTAAGGAGTTAGGAGATATTCTTAACTTGCTTACGTTTACGTTATGATAAGCCGGTAGCGCTTATGTTATGTATGGTAGTCGGTTGTGCTGATTTATGTATTATTATTATTATTACTATTTATGCCATGGATTTGCTACCCATGATGCGAGTGCGGCGCTTGTACTCATGCGGGCCCACAGGGTCCATGCGGGTGAAATAGTCCCATGCGGGTGAAATAGTCCCATGCGAGGCGGATGACCTCATGCGGGTGAAATAGTCCCATGCGGGTGGAATAGTCCCATGCGAGGTGATGATCTTATGCGGGTCAACAGGACCCATGCGGGTGAAACAATTCCGAGTAGGATTGCTTAATGATACTACTGCGGGAGATCCTGTTTTAATCACGAGCCTCCTATTTTATGCAAAGAAAGTTTATACTTGTTACTCTCATTGTTAGTAAGGCACAACAGATCTTGTATTTTTGACTCTCTTCCATGACTCACTATTTTTAACTTATGATATTATTTCAAGATTTTCCGCTTTATATACTTGGTACATATCATGTGTCGACCCCTTTCTCTGGGCCGCGTTCATGCCGCAGTAAGAAAGCGAGTGGTGGATCTTCATTCCTAGGATCTTTACTCAGGTGTCAGGAGCTCCATTTCTCCGGAGGCTCGACTTTTGGTACGGTTCTCCCCGGTGTTGTAGATATTTGTACATTCAGGGGCATGACGGGGCCCTGTCCCGTCATAGTGTTTACTCATTCTTAGAGGCTTGTAGTCCTGTTATAGCTTGGATTGTTAGGGATGTAACTGCTCAACTTTGTTGTATTGTAGGTAGCCATTTGGGTTAGCTCGCTTATTATATATATGGGTTCTTGTTGTGAGTTTATCTTCCACCGGTTTTCTCCGATGTTGTATCACAAGGGTTCCTGGTAAGGCACCATCCACGTCCGTGGTCGGTCGTGACAAAAGTGGTATCGAGCGATTAATCCTCGGAAAGGGTCTACAGTCCGTATCTAGTAGAGTCTTGATTATCGGTGTGTTGTGCACCACATCTATAATCAGGAGGCTGCAGGATATTTAGGATTGGTTTCCATTCTTTCACTCTAAGATCGTGCAATAGAGCTGTGTTATAGGTTGAACTCCCTCTGACATATTTTCCTGTATCAGTTATGCCTCCACGCAAGGCAACCGCGGCCCGTGGCGGCAAGGCAGCAGAGGGAACTACTAGTAGGACACCGAGGGTTACCAGGGCACAGGCCCAGTCTTTACCAGAGGAGATGTTTCGGACGGCGAGTTCCACGACGTCGCCAACTCCAGCAGAGTTTGGGGCGGCAGCAGCGGCTACTGAGACCGCGATACATGAGCCTCCGCCATTACGGCCTGGAGCGGAGGATATGGGCTACAAGGAGATGGCCCAGTTATTAGCCAGGATCGTGGCTAGGCAGGAGGATAGACGGGAGGCAGCGGTTCCGGTTGTACCCGTAGCCCCCCACAGAGCTGATAGCTTGAGACTGCGGGACTTTTTGAGTTGCAGTCCACCAGAGTTCTACGGGTCGAGACCTGAGGATGACCCTCAGGAGTTTATCCGACAGTTACAGCGGATCATGAGAGTGATCAGGGCTTCAGAGACAGAGTCGGTATTGTTGGGCTCCCATCGGCTGCGGGATACTGCGGTTGACTGGTATGATTCATGGGAACTATCCCAGGGGGAGCATGCACTCCCAGCTGTTTGGGACGAGTTCTCAGAGGCGTTCCTTGGCCATTTCTTTCCTCCGCAGATGAGGAGGGCTCGGGCCAATAGATTTTTGACACTGAGACAGAGTGGGCGGACGGTCCGAGAGTACAACGTAGAGTTTGACTCGTTGGCTCGGTATGTACCCGCTTTGGTAGCAGACATGGAGGACAGGGTGCACCGCTATGTCACAAGGCTCGATGATTACTTGGCCGAGGGTTGCACGGGAGTGGCTCTTCAGCCGGGCATATACATTGCCCGCATGCAGGCATATGCACTTGGGTGTGAGGAACCGATGGGCCGACGGATTGATAGGTATCAGCAGAAGAGGGCCAGGACAGTAGGTTCCTCTGGTAGTTTTAGAGGTAGACAACCTCAGCAGCAGACCGGATTTGCACCTCAGCCGGTTCAGAGCGCTCTTCCACCATCTTCCGGACGTACAGGGCATTCAGGAGCAGGACAGGGTTCTAGGGCTTCGGGTTCCCAGAGGGACCAGGGTTCCAGTCAGATGAGGCCACCTATACCTCGGTGTGGTCGATGCGGCGATTGCCATTATGGAGGGTGTCGTGGTACTCCAGGAGCTTGTTACTCTTGTGGCCAGCAGGGCCATTTGAGGAGAGATTGTCCGACTAGAGGCGGCGGGAATGTTATGGCTCAGCCGACAGGGTCAGTGGCTGGATCTTCGTCTTCAGTGGCGATGCGCCCCGGAGGGCAGAGTGTTCACGGACCAGCAGGCCGCGGCAGGGGTCGTGGTAGGGGTCCCAGTTCCAGCGGTCCTCAGAACCGCATCTATGCTATGTCCAGCCGTCAGGACCAGGAGGCGTCACCAGATGTCGTCACAGGTACATTATTGATTGCATGTTGTGATGTATATGCTTTGATAGATCCAGGTTCTACCTTGTCCTATATATCTCCTCATATTGCTGGTAGAATAGGGATAGAGCCCGAGACCATAAGACCTTTTGAGGTGGCTACGCCAGTAGGTGATTCGGTGGTAGCTGAGCGGGTATATAAGGCTTGCCCAGTGACTATAGACAGTCGTCAGACTCTAGCCGACTTGATAGAGTTGGATATGACGGACTTTGATGTAATTATGGGTATGGATTGGCTAGCGTCTTGCTATGCCAATTACTGTAGAGAGAGATTAGTTCGGTTCCAGTTTCCGGGTGGGCCGGTTATCGAGTGGAAGGGGAATACGGCGTCGCCGAGGGGTAAGTTTATTTCTTACCTCAAAGCTAGAAAGATGGTGCGGAAGGGGTATATCTACCATATGGTTCGAGTATTCGATACTGAGGCTGAGATACCGGACCTTCAGTCAGTTCCGGTCGTAAGAGAGTTTCCAGACGTATTTCCGCACGAAGCTTCCGTATCCTCCCGAGGGAGATTGAGTTTTGCATTGATTTGGCGCCAGACACTCGACCGATATCTATTCTGCCATACAGGATGGAACCTGCCGAGTTGAAGGTGTTACACTCCGTAACTCCAGGACATGTTTAAGAGAATGTACGTAAGGAACTCAAGACTTGAAATTGGTACGAAAGGAAGAATTGTTTTTCCGACGGAAAATCTTCCGAACGTCGGAAAGGGAAAATGTTCGTTGGTGAGAATTAGATTCTCAAAAATGCATTATTTGAAGAGTATGGAACTTATTAGCATTATGGAAATTTATTTTTATGGATTTGGTCACGTGGGGCCCACCCGAGGAATTTTACGTTTGTGGGGCCCACGAGGGTTACGGAATTTTATGGACGAATGGGAGGGCGACACGTGGCACCCCCACATTGGTCTTGGAAGAAATTGATGCAAGGGCAAAAGGGTCATTTGACCATTGTAAAGATGAGAAAGTCTTGCTAAGCTTGAGCTTGACATTGTTGACTAAGTCAAGAGCCACTTGGCTTGATCCCTTCCATCCAAATTTAACATGTGTTGTAATATAAGCCTTCCATTGTGTTTTATATAGTACCCTAGTGCAAGACAAGGTCTTCAACACTTAGAAAAATTTAAGAAAACTTGAGAGAGGGTTATGATGCTCTCGGCTTTGAGCTCTTTTGAACAAGGAAAATTTTCAATTGTTGTCCAATATTCACAAGACTTTAAACCAAGGTACCTAAGGGTATTGTAAGTGTATCTCAATAGAAAGATCCCGGAAAAGTGGCGTTTTCATATTAGTCGCAAGGCGGAAACTTAAGGAGTTCTTCAACTTTGAAGTTGGAACTTGAAGATGAGTTCTTCGTAGGCTTCTAAGGAGTGCTTGGAGCGGATTGGAACATAAGGAAAGGAGCGGATTGGAACATAAGTAAAGGAGCGACTTTGAATTTTGAAAATTTTAAGGGCTTGTAAAGGTATAATTCTTGTCATTTTAGTATTAAGATTACTTATTGTTGTATCTATGGATATTAGCAAGCATGAGATGTTTATATTATGAAGTTGATAAGTGTTATGGATATTAGAACTCTAATCCGAAAACTAGCATGTTTAGCCCTTAAGAATTACAATTCGATTTGAGTATTAGTTTAAGTCGTCACATGTTATTTAAAGAAGGAATTATAGTTGTTGAAGTTGTTTATGACTATGTAGCATGTTGGAATAACAACTTGTATTGAAAAGGAATTGAAAGAGAAGTAGTGTTGTTGTAGCCGAGAAATTGCATTGTATTGTGGACTAGTTGGTAGTAATTGTGGGGCGGAATTTTACACGTATTGTAGGGCGTGTAATCCCCTTTGTATTTGTTGAATTGTTTGAGCCTTAAATGCGGCGTTTGGTTATTGAATTCGGCCTTGAAAAATGTGGCAAAGTATGTAGAAACAAAGGAAGTGCTGCCCGATTTTCCGTAGAATTTAGTGACCTTATACTTAGAATATTCTACGTTCGAAGCTAGAGGTTAATAGACGTTTTATGACCATCATAGGTTGAAGTACTACGAGTAGCGTATTCTACTTGAAGGGTGGAAAAGGCTAGCAAGGGTATAGTACTTTGGAGCATTTTGCTAATTGTCGATAATCGTCGCGAGGTATGTGAACCTCTTCCTTCGTTTGACATGATTCTATGTATTGAATATACATGTCGTACTATTTCATGATTCCTTCTACTCTTAGAAGTTAAGAGGTATGTATGTTGATTTACTCTACGTACAGGTTATGTCTAAGTTATCCTAAGTTCTTACCAAGTCTTATGGGGGATGTTGGTAAGAGTCGTTAGGAGGTATTTGAAGCCAAGTTGACTTGGCTAATTTACGGCACGAATGAGAATAACTAGCGAACAAGCCATTGCAGCGTTAATAAAGGAAAATGTAATGACGATTAATTATATTAAAACAAGTAGAATTCTCCATCTGCATAGAAGCTAAGATAAGACAAAATTGTATTACATTTTCTAGATCATGGCTGCTTTAATAAGATCGTTATAAACAAGTATAATCTACTCACACACATAAGTCATATGTACTTCACTTAAAGAATTTACGTTATGAAGTTTTAAGACTATGAACCTTTGACTCCTAAAAGGGTGAGAGACTTTATTTTCAAGTAAAGAAACTTGATTCTTAAAGGAAGAAATGACATGATTTAAGGGAAGTAATTTGTTTTAAAAGGTGTGAGTTACTTGAGATTTAAAAGTTAAGAAACTTGATTTCTAAAGTTAAGAGACTTGAAGTATTTTGGAAGTTAAGAAAATTGATTTGAAAGTATATGATACTTGGTTTTAAAAGTATAAGTCTCTTGGTTGAAAAAGGAATGAAATTGTCTAAAACCATAAAGGGTTATAACGGCTTTATGAAAGGTTAAGAGAATGGTTTCCTCTAATAATGTAAGTAAGGGAGTAACTTGAAATAAGGAAGGGTATTTTAATTTAAAGGTATCACTTGCTTAAAGTTTTAAAATAAGGGTCACTTGATTTAGAAGCCGAGAAACGTATTTCTAAAAGTGTAGTGACTTATGTGAAATGTAAACAAGCCTTGATACTACGGGTGTTAGTATCTTGGGGTTTTATATGAAAAGGAACCTTTTGAAAAGAATGGAAGTACGTAGTACTTTGGGTTAAATTCCCGGATTTTTTATGTGTGAAACGAAAGTGTCATGAGTTTATAAAAATGGAAGTCTAAAGGTTTAATGAACTTGCCTATGTTTGCTTGTGATAGCTTTGAGTGCAAGTATTATATGTTTACGTTGTCGTGACTCTCAGTTGGAGGGCCGGATGTCTTGTTGTAAGTTTACTTGGACGTACCGACAGTGATGTGGGATTCCACGGGTATGCTTCCATTATGATTGATCCTTGGACATGCTTATACGATGTGGGATTCCGGGGCATGTGACCAGGAGGTGGGTTAGATTCCCGGATTTGTTTTATTACCCATGGCCATGCTTATACGATGAGGGATTCCGGGGCATGCGACCATGCTATTTACGATTATTACTCCATGAGCTAGCTCCCCATGAAGACATGCACCTACGATGAGGGATGCCGAGGGCACGTTATGGCCATGCTTATACGATGAGGGATTCCGGGGCATGCGGTCACGTTATATATATATATATATATATGTGTGTGTGTTGTATATGTGTACGCCGACAGTGAGGTAGGATGCCACGGGCGCGTCACATGGTTATATGTTACACCTACGGCTGTCGGCAGTGATGTGGGATTCCACGGGCATGAGATATATATATGTATTGTGTATGTGTACGCCGGCAGTGAGGTAGGATATCACGGGCGCGTCACATGGTTATATGTTACACTTATGACTGTCGGAAGTGATGGGGGATTCCACGGGCACGCTTTGATATTTGTGTGATTTGATCGCGTCCCAGTTCGTCGTAGTATATGCGCCCCTCCATAAAGGGCCGGATTATATTATGAAAGATAAGTAAGTTATATGGTAATGAACTTAATGATTTCTCCTAAGTATGTACGTAAGATTTGGCTATAACTCTTAATGGAATGGCAAAGATAATGATGTGCGATTAAGTTCACGAGATGGTATTGACACGGTAGGGTCTGGTATGTACCCTTTTTATACTTGCCTCTGTCATTCTTTTGTACAGTTATGATTTGTTTATCAGACCTTATTTCTGCTCCATATTAATTTTTGTTATCGACCTCCTTCGGGGGGCTGCATTCATGTCCGCAGGTTTAGGTACACAGTTATGGATCCGCGAGCTTAGGATCCTGGTTCAACATTTGAGATGGCTCCAATGTTTCGGAGTTGTCATGGCTATGTATATTCTGGGGTACGGCGGGGCCTTGTCCCGTCATAGTATTTGTTCAAATCTTAGAGGTCTGTATTCATCTGTGGGCTAGACTGGCTAGAGTTGTTTTGACATTGTTAAACAGTGTAGACCCTTTCGGGTAATTTTTATGTTATGACAGCCTTATCGGCTTGGCCTTGGTTTAAAAAAAAAAAGAAAAAAAAAAGTGTTATTTATCTTCCGCAGTTTATTATGTTGTATGATTAGAATGGTGCCTAGGTAGGGCACCAGTCGCGGCCCGGGGTCGGGTCGTGACAAAAGTGGTATCAGAGCAGTTAGTCCTCGGAAAGTGTCTACAGACCGTGTCTAGTAGAGTCTTGCTTATCGGTGTGTTGTGCACCACATCTATAATCAGGAGGCTGCAGGACATTTAGGATTGGTTTCCATTCTTCTCACTCTGAGATCGTGCGATAGAGCTGTGTTGTTAGGGTCGTCTCTCCCTAACGAGTTATGTTGAATGCAACTACGAGAAAGGCAGCAGTGACCCAAGAAGGACTACGTGGATTGCGTATCCAGGTTGGTAATGATTATAGTATAGTTGGTATTGTGACATACATCTATACGGAGTTATGTATGAGGGTCAGACGCGTGTTTCCTAGAATGATTTTAGATTACCCGGAGTTGGTAAAGACTAACTAGATACCGGGAAGGTATGGAACAGTTAATGAATTCTCGCCAAGGTCTTATGTTTTATTTTGAGATAATTGGGAAAGGATGAGCTGTCTGATAGGGCAGTGAACCCTTAAGAATTCATGTTAAGAAACTTAATGGAATACCATGTTAAGATATTAAGCTACGTGGTAGGCTTAAGAGAATTGTACGGATGAGGTCTGTATAGAGTAAGTAATGGTTGTTGTGATCAAGACGACACGATTATGGTATTATGAGAAGTTTTTGTACCCGTTTACTGGGGGAATGGTAAGGTAGTCTTGGAGCATGGAGATTGCGAGCCTAAGAATTTTGATGACCGCTGAGACCTTAGATGTACAAGGTCTTCTCGGGTAGAAAGATTTATTATAGGCCAAGAATAAGAGTTAAGTGCGACGGTGGGACGGGGTGAGGGCCTATTGCGGGTCGCCCCATAGCCTGAAATGGAGTGGGATCAGTTGGTAGTAGTTCCGCTACGTGACAGGGTCACGAGGGTGCAAGCCCCAAGTCTAGTTAATTATTTTACGGGTTCGTGGACGCATTCCACCGGAACCAGGTCGTGAAAGCCGGAAATGGCCTTATATTGTTTTATAGAGTGACTCTAAAGATTAGAGGCCAGAATCGGTATGGAAGTTGTGTATGTATGCTAGTATGAGTTGGAAGTACGGAAAGAGTACGACCAGTAAGAAAGATAACAACCAAGTGTAAAGGAATAGAGCCTGAATCCATAAGAACCTTCCGAGGTAACTACACCCGTGAGTGTGTGGGGTGGTAGCTGAGCGGGAATATGAGATTTTCCCGGTGATGATACAGTCGTCAGACCCTAGTAGACCTAGCAGAGAGGATTATGACAGACTTTGAGGTCATTATGAGTATGGACTAGTTGGCTTCGTGAGTGCCAAGGTTGACATCTTAGCATATGTATTGTTATGTGGCCATGGGTGACATATGTTGTATGAAGGGTGTAGTAAAAGGAGACTATGTCGCTATCTAATAAGATTGGACTCCGAAAGAACATTCGGGGACGAATGTTTCTAAGGGGGGAAGAATGTTACACCTCGTAACTCCAGGACATGTTTAAGAGAATGTACGTAAGGAACTCAAGACTTGAAATTGGTACGAAAGGAAGAATTGTTTTTCTGACGGAAAATCTTCCGAACGTCGGAAAGGGAAAATGTTCGTTGGTGAGAATTAGATTCTCAAAAATGCATTATTTGAAGAGTATGGAACTTATTAGCATTATGGAAATTTATTTTTATGGATTTGGTCACGTGGGGCCCACCCGAGGAATTTTACATTTGTGGGGCCCACGAGGGTTACGGAATTTTATGGACGAATGGGAGGGCGACACGTGGCACCCCCCATTGGTCTTGGACGAAATTGATGCAAGGGAAAAAGGGTCATTTGACCATTGTAAAGATGAGAAAGTCTTGCTAAGCTTGAGCTTGATATTATTGACTAAGTCAAGAGCCACTTGGCTTGATCCCTTCCATCCAAATTTAACATGTGTTGTAATCTAAGCCTTCCATTGTGTTTTATATAGTACCCTAGTGCAAGACAAGGTCTTCAACACTTAGAAAAATTTAAGAAAACTTGAGAGAGGGTTATGTTGCTCTCGGCTTTGAGCTCTTTTGAACAAGGAAAATTTTCAATTGTTGTCCAATATTCACAAGACTTTAAACCAAGGTACCTAAGGGTATTGTAAGTGTATCTCAATAGAAAGATCCCGGAAAAGTGGCATTTTCGTATTAGTCGCAAGGCGGAAACTTAAGGAGTTCTTCAACTTTGAAGTTGGAACTTGAAGATGAGTTCTTCATAGGCTTCTAAGGAGTGCTTGGAGCGGATTGGAACATAAGGAAAGGAGCGACTTTGAATCTTGGAAATTTTAAGGGCTTGTAAGGTATAATTCTTGTCATTTTAGTATTAAGATTACTTATTGTTGTAGCTATGGATATTAGCAAGCATGAGATGTCTATATTATGAAGTTGATAAGTGTTATGGATATTGGAACTCTAATCCGAAAACTAGCATGTTTAGCCCTTAAGAATTACAATTCGATTTGAGTATTAGTTTAAGTCGTCACATGTTATTTAAAGAAGGAATTATAGTTGTTGAAGTTGTTTATGACTATGTAGCATGTTGGAATAACAACTTGTATTGAAAAGGAATTGAAAGAGAAGTAGTGTTGTTGTAGCCGAGAAATTGCATTGTATTGTGGACTAGTTGGTAGTAATTGTGGGGCGGAATTTTACACGTATTGTAGGGCGTGTTATCCCCTTTGTATTTGTTGAATTGTTTGAGCCTTAAATGCGGCGTTTGGTTATTAAATTCGGCCTTGAAAAATGTGGCAAAGTATGTAGAAACAAAGGAAGTGCTGCCCGATTTTCCGTAGAATTTAGTGACCTTATAATTAGAATATTCTACGTTCGAAGCTAGAGGTTAATAGACGTTTTATGACCATCATAGGTTGAAGTACTACGAGTAGCGTATTCTACTTGAAGGGTGGAAAAGGCTAGCAAGGGTATAGTACTTTAGAGCATTTTGCTAATTGTCGATAATCGTCGCGAGGTATGTGAACCTCTTCCTTCTTTTGACATGATTCTATGTATTGAATATACATGTGGTACTATTTCATGATTCCTTCTACTCTTAGAAGTTAAGAGGTATGTATGTTGATTTACTCTACGTACAGGTTATGTCTAAGTTATCCTAAGTTCTTACCAAGTCTTATGGGGGATGTTGGTAAGAGTCGTTAGGAGGTATTTGGAGCCAGTTGACTTGGCTAATTTACGGCACGAATGAGAATAAGTAGCGAACAAGCCATTGCAGCGTTAATAAAGGAAAATGTAATGACAATTAATTATATTAAAACAAGTAGAATTCTCCATCAGCATAGAAGCTAAGATAAGACAAAATTGTATTACATTTTCTAGATCATGGCTGCTTTAATAAGATCGTTATAAACAAGTATAATCTACTCACACACATAAGTCATATGTACTTCACTTAAAGAATTTACGTTATGAAGTTTTAAGACTATGAACCTTTGACTCCTAAAAGGGTGAGAGACTTTATTTTCAAGTAATGAAACTTGATTCTTAAAGGAAGAAATGACATGATTTAAGGAAAGTAATTTGTTTTAAAAGGTGTGAGTTACTTAAGATTTAAAAGTTAAGAAACTTGATTTCTAAAGTTAAGAGACTTGAAGTATTTTGGAAGTTAAGAAAATTGATTTGAAAGTATATGATACTTGGTTTTAAAAGTATAAGTCTCTTGGTTGAAAAAGGAATGAAATTGTCTAAAACCATAAAGGGTTATAGCGACTTTATGAAAGGTTAAGAGAATGGTTTCCTCTAATAATGTAAGTAAGGGAGTAACTTGAAATAAGGAAGGGTATTTTAATTTAAAGGTATCACTTGCTTAAAGTTTTAAAATAAGGGTCACTTGATTTAGTAGCCGAGAAACGTATTTCTAAAAGTGTAGTGACTTATGTGAAATGTAAACAAGCCTTGATACTACGGGTGTTAGTATCTTGGGGTTTTATATGAAAAGGAACCTTTTGAAAAGAATGGAAGTACGTAGTACTTTGGGTTAAATTCCCGGATTTTTTATGTGTGAAACGAAAGTTCCATGAGTTTATAAAAATGGAAGTCTAAAGGTTTAATGAACTTGCCTATGTTTGCTTGTGATAGCTTTGAGTGCAAGTATTATATGTTTACGTTGTCGTGACTCTCAGTTGGAGGGCCGGCTGTCTTGTTGTAAGTTTACTTGGACGTACCGACAATGATGTGGGATTCCACGGGTATGTTTCCATTATGATTGATCCTTGGACATGCTTATACGATGTGAGATTCCGGGGCATGTGACCAGGAGGTCGGTTAGATTCCCGGATTTGTTTTATTTCCCATGGCCATGCTTATACGATGAGGGATTCCGGGGCATGCGACCATGCTATGTACGATTATTACTCCATGGGCTAGCTCCCCATGAAGACATGCACCTACGATGAGGGATGCCGAGGGCACGTTATGGCCATGCTTATACGATGAGGGATTCCGGGGCATGCGACCACATTATATATATATATATATATATATATATATATATATATATATATATATATGTTGTATATGTGTACGCCGACATGGGGTAGGATGCCACGCGCCACATAGTTATATGTTACACCTACTACTGTCGGTGATGTGATTCCACGGCAGAGATATATATATGTATTGTGTATGTACGCCGCGGTGAGGTAGGATGCCACGCGCGTCACACGGTTATATTTTACACTTATGATCGCCGGCAGTGATGGGGATTCCACGCACGCTTTGATATTTGTGTGATTTGATCGCGTCCCAGATTGGGCCGGGTAGTATATGCGCCCCTCCATAAAGGGCCGAATTATATTATGAAAGATAAGTAAGTTATATGGTAATGAACTTAATGATTTCTCCTAAGTATGTACGTAAGATTTGTCTATAACTCTTAACGGAATGGAAAAGATAATGATGTGCGATTAAGTTCACGAGATGGTAATGACACGGTAGGGTCTGGTATGTACCCTTTTTATACTTGCCTCTGTCATTCTTTTGTACAGTTATGATTTGTTTATCGCACTTATTTCTGCTCCATATTCGCACTGTTATCGACCTCCTTCGGGGGCTCCGTTCATGTCCGCAGGTTTAGGTACACAGTTGTGGATCCGCGAGCTTAGGATCCTGGTTCAGCATTTGAGATGGCTCCAATGTTCCGGAGTTGTCATGACTATGTATATTCGTGCACGGCGGGCCTTGTCCCGTCATAGTATTTTTTCAAATCTTAGAGGTCCTGTATTCATCCATGCCGGATCAAGCTAGAGTTGTTTTTACATTGTTAAACAGTGTAGACACTTTCGTAATTTTATGTTATGGCGCCTTTATCGGCTTGGCCTTGGTTTAAAAAAAAAGTGTTATTTATCTTCCGCATTTATTATGTTGTATGATTAGAAGCGGTGCCTGTGTAGGCACCGCCGCGCCCGGGTTGGGTCGTGATGTATGAATCAAGGACCAAATGAAGGACTTGCCGGAGAAAGGCTTTATCGTGCCAAGTGTTTCTCCCCGGGAGCGCCAAGTTATTTGTAAAGAAGAAGAATGGACGCGTATGTGTATTGATTACAAATGAACAAGGTAACTATCAAGAATGTATATCCCTTCCCGTGATTGATGATTTGTTTGACCATTGCAGTGCGAGATGTTTTTCCAAGATAGACTGCGATCCGTTATCATCAGTGCTAGTTAGTGAGGCGTATATCCCAAGATCGCATTCGTGACCCGTATGGGCACTATGAGTTCAGGGTGATGTCTTTCGGGTTGACCAACGCCCCGGCGGTATTCATGAATTTGATGAACCAGGTGTTCAAGCCATTCTTGGATATGTTCGTGATAGTTTTCATTGATGATATCTTGGTGTATTCGCGCACAGAGCAGGAGCATACAAATCATTTAAGGACGGTATTGGGAGTCCTCCGGGACCGGCAGTTGTATGCTAAGTTCTCGAAATGCGAGTTTTGGTTGGCTTCAGTGGCTTTCTTAGGGAATGTTATCGGGGCCGATGGTATTCGGGTTGATACAGCGAAGATTGAGGCAGTCAAGACTTGGCCTGCACTCCACTACACCAACGGAGTGCGCAACTTTTGGGCCTTGCAGTTATTATCTGAGGTTTGTGGAGAAGTTTGCTTCCATTTCAAAGACCTTTGACTAAGTCGACTCGAAATGCATGTTCCGGTGGACGATGCTTGTGAGGGAAGTTTCCGCTACTAAAGGAGAAGTTGACGATCGCCCAGCTTACTCTTCCGCAGGGTTTAGATGGATACGTGGTTTATTGTGACGCCTGTGTCGTGAGCTTGGTGCGTGATGACGCAAAGACGGCAGAGTTATAGCTTACGCATCTCGACAGCTTAGGAAGCATGAGATGAACTATCCCACACATGACTTGGAATTGGCAGCAGTGATTCATGCCTTGAAGATCTGGAGACATTATTTGTATGGAGTTTATGTGGATATTTACATAGACCACAAGAGTCTCCAGTATATCTTCAGCCAGAGAGAGCTGAACTTGCGACAAAGATGGTGGTTGGAGCTGCTTAAGGATTACGACGTTGATATTCTATACCACCCAGGGAAGGCCAATGTAGTTGCAGATGCCCTTAGTCGCAGATCGATGGGTAGTCTGTCTGATGTACAGCCAGAGAAAAGGGATATGGTCCGAGAGTTACATCAGCTAGCGAGCCTTGGGGTTCGTTTGGTTGATTCTGATAGTGATGGAGTTCGGGTTCGAGAGGTAGCCGAGTCTTCCATCGTCGAGGAGGTGAAGAGGCGACAGTATGAGGATCTGATTATGGTACGATATCGAGATGCAGCTCTCCGAGGAGAAGAGTCTATTTGAGGTAGCACCACGGGTGCTAAGATTCGAGGGTCGGTTGTGTGTTCCCGATGTGACAGGACTTCGTCAGCAGATTCTGGGGGAGGCACACAGTGCTCGTTATTCTATTCACCCGGGGTCAACTAAGATGTACCATGACATTAGGTGTATATATTGGTGGGATGGCCTGAAGAGGGACGTGGCCGGTTTTGTTGCACAGTGCCCTAATTGTCAGCAGGTTAAGGTTGAGCACCAGAAGCCCGGTGGGCAATTACAGGCTATTGATATTCCGCGGAAGTGGAGGTGATCAACATGGACTTTATTACAGGTTACCTACCACTCGTAGGAAGCATGATTCCATTTGGGTGATTATTTGAGTCGAAAGTCACCTATTTTCTTCCAATCAGGCGACTTTTTCACGAGGATTATGCCGCATCAGATATCAGGGAGATTATGAGATTGCACGGAGTTCCTATATCGATTATTTCAGACAGAGGGGCCCAGTTCACGGCTAACTTCTGGAGGTCTTTCCAGAAGGGATTAGGGACACATGTGAGTCTCAGTACGGCGTTTCATCCTCAGACCGACGGACAGGCCGAGCGCACTATCCAGACACTTGAGGATATGCTGCGGGCTTGTGTTATTGATTTCAGGGGTAGCTGGGAGGATCACTTACCTCTGGTAGAGTTTGCTTATAACAACATCTACCATTCTAGTATTCAGATGGCGCCTTATGAGGCTTTATACGGGAGGAAGTGCAGGTCACCGATAGGCTGGTTCGAGGTGGGAGAAGTGCAGTTAGTCGGGCCAGACTTGGTTCAGCAGGCAGTGGATAAGGTGAAGCTTATCCATGAGCGGTTATTGTCACCGTAGTCGCAAGTGGTCGATGCAGATCATCGGCGTCGACATTTGGAGTTTGAGGTAGATGATCGGGTCTTCCTGAACGTATCACCCACAGGCGTGATGAGATTTGGGAAGAAAGGAAACTCACCCAAGGTACATCGGGCCTTATCGATTGTCCGTAGTAGGCAGGCAAGGTTGCTATGAGTTAGATCTCGTCCGATCCGGAGGCGAGACATCCAGCTTTCCATGTGTCTATGTTGCGGAAATGTATTGGAAATCCATCTAGAGTGCACCCGATTCATGATGTCCAGGTGACAGAGGGGTTATCGTATGAGGAGAGTCCCATAGCGATACTCGATCGTCAGGTTAGGCGACTTCGGACGAAGGACGTAGCTTCTGTCAAAGTCTTATGGCGGAACGAGAACAGGGAGGAGATGACGTGGGAAGCAGAGAATGACATGATGAAGAAGTATCCTCACTTATTTCCTATACCTCCAGGTAACCCACTTTCTTGCTTGTTAGTTTTAATTTGGCAATTTTGCTTGAGTATTGTCAGGTTTTGTCACGACCGCCCGGCCCGTGATCGCGCTTACCCGGGCACCCAAGTAGTCATACATCAGAGTAATCAGCGGAATATATGTTATACCCCGTATTTCCAGAGTATGTACGTGAGGGCGTACGTATAATAATTTAAGCCTTAAGGATTGGCAAGGTTCGAAAATTTGGGCACAAGTGCCGAAAAGAATCGTTTTTCGACGAAACGTTTTACAAGACTTGCGAAGGGAAAATTCTGGCTATGTCATTTCTAATTTTTGCGGATTTTTCCGAGAGACGAAACATTTTGGACCACCGGGAGTGTGACATGTGTCACCCTCACATTGGAAGCAATTGGGGCGGCAAAGGGACGAAAGGGAGCATGGGTTAGGTAGGATATTTTATGCAAGTTGGTGTGGTAGATGGATAAGGTGCACTTGGCTTAATCCTAGCCCTACACTTGCATGGCACTTGGCTTGATCTTGGCCATTGGTTGGCCATTGCTTGACCTATAAATACCCCTCTAAGTTGAAGACTTTCTTCATCCAAACTTGAGCAATCTTTCTAAGTCTTGAAATCCTCCCTCCCCTCTTGAGTAGTTCTCGTCCAAAGAGTCTCCCCCCCCCTCCCCCTTTTTGTGAGCCTTGGCCGAGAGCCTCCCCCTCCCCCTTTGTAGTGTCTAGCCGAGGGGTACCCCCCCTAGCCTAGTTGGTTTCGTATAATACCCCCCTTTGTGGTATAGAAATACTCTCCAAGTATTGTTATAATGCCCAAATACTTTAGCCCAAATACCTTGTAGTACTTTCCAAAAGTTACCTCTATACGTAGAGCCCGGAAATACTATTATACTTTCCTTTAGCCACTAAACAAAACCCTAAGGAAAACCTTCATAGTCGGTTGAAGTGTTAAGTAGAAGTTGCGTAGAACTTCTAAGGGTTGTTTGGAGCGGGTTGGAGCGCACGGAGTAGGAGCTTAACGCCTCGAGCGACATTAAACTTGGATAATTTTGGGCTCATCGAGGTAAATACTACTGTCCTTCTATTGTAATTGGGAATTACATACTGTAGTTGTATAGAAATGAATATAAGATTCATAGAAGAGAATTGAACTGTAATAGAAGGATATTACAGAAAAGACTTGAACTGAAATCACATCAGAAGAATATTTAAGTAGAAGATTAAACTGTACTTACATAGGACTATATTTATAGTAGACTGATAACCTTTATTGGTTGAATGTGCTGCGAGTAGCATATACTACTTGGAAGGTGGACAAGGCTAGCCGGGTTATAGCCGTGGAGCGTTTTGCTTATAGTCGATAATCGTCGCGAGGTATGTGATTCTTCCTATACTCTTGAGCATGAAGTATTTTAAAAGAATATATATATAGTACGGTAGACGTACGTGTGACAATGTCTTTTGACTTAAGCCTGAATAATATGTATATATAATATGGTAGACGTACGTGTGCTAACTGAATATAGTTGTACGGCAATGTCTTTTGACTTAAGCCTGAATAATAAGGACCTTGAAATAGTTTTAAAAGGAATATATATATAGTACGATAGACGTACGTGTGGCAATGTCTTTTGACTTAAGCCTGAATAATATGTATATATAATATGGTAGACGTACGTGTGCTAACTGAATATAGTTGTATGACAATGTCTTTTGACTTAAGCCTGAATAATAAGGACCTTGAAATATTTTAAAAGGAATATATATATAGTACGGTAGACGTACGTGTGTTAACTGAATGTAGTGTTACGACAATGTCTTTTGACTTAAGCCTGAATAATAAAGAATCTTGAAGTATTTCAAAAGATTAATAAACCGTTTTGAAAGAAGAGTAATACTTGGTTTTGAAAACATAAGAGTTATACTAAGCTTTATGGGAAGTTAGGTATAACGTCTTAAGAGTGGTAAAGTGAATGGTTTACTGATTTTTAGAAGTTAAGAGACTTGATCTTAAAAGATAAGAGACTTGACTTGAATGAATTAATATGAATTTTGTGTGAAACCCCATTCGTGAGTAATGAGTACTTGGTTTTTACAAGGAGAAATGTTTTACTGATTTCGAAAATCAGAATGAGTATCGACAAACCACTGCAGCGTTAATAAAGGAAAATGTATTGAATAATGAAGTATTATTAAAACCAGTAGAAACCTCCATCTGCATAGAAACTAAGATAAGACAAAATGATATTACATTTTCTAGATCATGGCTGCTTTAATAAGATGGTTATAAACAAGAATAAGACTGCTCACACATATGGCATATGTTACTCAATTGTTTTAAAAGAGATTAAGACATTGAACTATGAAACTTTTCTAAAATAAAGAGACTTGAGTAATTGAAATTAGGCAAACTGGAACTTTAGGGAAAAGAAAGGCATTGTTTTGTCTTAAATTGGTTTAAAACATAAAGTGTTATAACAGCTTTATGGGAAGTTAGTTATAACGACTTTATGAGAACAAAAGAAGGGTTTTATCATTGGTTTTAATGTGGTAAGTTGACTTTAAAAAGAGAAGTGTTTTGGTCCAAAAAGAAGGCATGGTATTGCCTTAATTTGGTTTTAAAAAGGAAAGTATGGAAGTTGTTTTGGTTTACTTAAAAGATGTAAGTCACTCTATTTTTATACTAAGGGTATCGGGTGACTTTTATAAAAGGAATGGATCTCTTAAAAGGAATTTAACGTACGTAGTACTTTAGGGTTAAAACCCGGACTTTGACATAAAATGAAAGTACCTTGAGTTGTGTATAATTTGCCTATGCTTGTTGTTGTGAAACTTGCCTATGCTTGTTGTGATAGCCTTTGTTGTACAAGAATTGTGTTTCTATACTACCGCGTCTCTCAGTGGAGGGCCGATTGACTTGTTGAGAACTTACTTGGACGTACCGGCAGTGACGGAGAATTCCACGGGTACGCTCCTGTTGATAGTTTTATTCCATGGACTAGCTCTCCATGAGGTTTCTTACTGTTCGGCCTTGGTACCTGGTGGTCGGCTTTCGTACTTGCCCCGTCTCGTGGCTGATTCGGCCTTGGTACCTGGTAGTTAACCCTCGCACTTGCCCCGTTCAGTGTAGTGACGAAGTCTCGTGATACGACCTTGGTACCTGGTAGTTAGCCCTCGTACTTGCCGGTCAACACGTGGCGGCCGTATCCGTAGTCGGCTTTGTACTTGCCGTGTCGCCTTCGTGGTTTGGTTGTATTGTATTGTTAGTACGGCTTTGGCATCGTGTAGGACTTGGTGTTCAGTGTACTTCGGTGTTATCATATCATAGATGAGGAAGGTATTCCACGGCATGATTGAGGCTATGGGCGTGAGACCCATCGTTATATTTGAGTAATGACTTGGAGGCGTGAGTCCTCGACTTGATATAATCATTATATGTGTATCGTAGTTTGGTTATCATACATGTCTCCGCTTTATATAGACTATTATGATTTCATTTACGATATTCTGATTTCACATACTTGGTACTGTTATCGACCTCCTTCAAGTGCGTTCATGCCGCAGTAGAGGTACATCATTTGTCGATCCGCGTTTAGGATCACATTTCAGTATTGGGAAGCTCGTTCCTGAGGCTTATCTTTTGGTATGTTACCACGAGTCCAGAGGTTCTTGTACATTCGGGGCATGGCGGGCCCCGTCCGTCATAGTTGTTGTAAAAATCTTAGAGGTTTGTAGCAACCGTTGTGGCGGGGTTGTAAGGATTTAACTGCTCAACTTTGTAATTACTTATATATATGCGAAAGCGATTTTCTCTCGTGTAAAATGTGTCTCGTTTCACATTTTGTTTCATGTATTGTTTTTATGTTCCGATTACTCGATGTATGACTACTTGGGTGCGTGTAAGGCACGATCCGCGAGCGAGTTCGGTCGTGACAAAAGTGGTATCGAGCGATTAGTCCTCTGAAAGTGTCTACGGCACGTGTCTACAGTAAGTCTTGATTATCGACGTGTTGTGCACCACATCTATAATCGTGAGGTCAGCAGGACATTTAGGATTGGTTTCATTCTTCTCATTCCGAGATCGTGCCTTAGAGGTATGATAAGTTGGACCCTCCGACGCATGCCGTTTTACGATTATGCCTCGTAAAGCAACCGGGCCCGAAGGGCAAAGCGTGAGGAGTCCGCGAGTAAAGCGGCGGCTCTACAGACCCAAGATGCACGAGCCTCGGTCCACCGATGCAGGCGAGAGGAGATGGGTTACAAGGAGTAGGCCCGATTAATGGCGAGTTGTGGCCAAACTTGAGGATAAATTTGGGCCAGATTCGAGCACCGATGGTTCACCCTAGATCGAGATAGTTTGAGGCTACGGATTTTTCCGAGTTGTAGAGCCGTCGAGTTTTATGGGTCGAGGCACGAGGATGATCCGCGAGGAGTTCATCAAGCGATTCTGACGGATCGAGAGTGATCAAGGCATCGGAGACCAAGTCGGTGGTCTAGGTTCGTCGGCCGCGTGATACCGCAATGATCGGGTTTGATCGTGGGAGCTGTCGGGAGAGAATGCACTTCCAGCATGGAACGAGTTCTCGAGGCATTTCTTGCACATTTCTTGCCTCACAGATGAGGAGGGCTCGCCGACATATTTTTGGTGTTGCGTGAGCGAGCGTGCGGTTCGGAGTACAATGTGGAGTTCGACTCATTGGCGTGCGTCCAGCGTTGGTAGCTAGTATGGAGGATCGAGTGCACCGATATGTTACGAGGCTCGATGATTACCTAGCGAAAGTTGTTCGGGTGTAGCTCTTGTAGGGCATGGACATTGCCCATGCGATCTTATGCTTTGGGAAGTGAGGCGGAGAAATCGACGGAATGACCAAGATCGTGAAGAGGGCGAGCAGCGAGGTCCTTTGGTGACTTTCGAGGCGGACCGCGCCAGCCGAACTAGTTATGTACCTCACAAGATGCAGTGGTCCTCCACAGCCTTCGGGACCCGGGATATTCAGAGCGTGTCGGGCTCCTGTTTCAGATTTTCGAGAAGTAAGTGCTCGCGGATGAGGTCGCCACTTGTCTCGGTGTGGCGTTGTGGAAAACTTCATAAGGAGAGTGTCGTACTAACTTGGGAGATTGTTATTCTTGCGGCCAGGCCATCTGGCGAGAGGCTGTCCGACCGAGCGTGGCGGTAGAATAGCACGCACTACGGGATCGATTGCGGGTTCTTCACCTTCCATAGCTAGGCGGGATGTTCATACACAGGCGCCACGGCAGGTCGCGGTGGAAGTTCCCAGTTTTAGCGGTCCTTTGAACCGCCTATTTTCAGGTATATCCTTAACCCTCTAGAGACTTGTATGTATTGATGTTATGATGATGTGTTAAGTGTTATGTTCGGATAACTTTATGCAAAAATGTGATTTAGAAACCTGGTTAGTGAAAGGGTAAGCCTGGGTGTGAGAAAATGATGAACTTTAGAATATTACAGTTGAGACCTTAGATGTAAGGCCGTCTTGAGTACAAGATTTTGCGGGTGATCTTTGCCAGAATGTATAAGTATACGTGGAGTAATTGTGGGAAATTCCTTGGGTAGTGTAAAATGGAAGTGGTAGCTTTCATGACCTGTATAGGTAAGATTGTTCCGGATCGGGAAATAAGAGCTTGATGCGTTAAGTGGGTCGGGTTGGGGCCATGTTGCGGGCCAACCCGTGGCCTGTTTAGAGGTAGGGTCAGCTCTGGGTGGTCCCGCCAGGTGGTAGGGTCACGAGGGTGCTAGGACCAAGTTTAGATGACCATCGTATGAGTTCGTGGATATGTTCGACGAGCGGATCGTGAAGGCGGGAATGGCCTTAAGGAGATTGAGGCTAGTAAGATGACCAAGTTTGGAGGTGGTGACTCAAAGTCTTGGGAATGCAGTGTTGACTGAAGTGTGGTACGTGTACTAAGAAGAGTTCGAGTGTTCGAGAAGAGTACGACGAGTAAGGAAGGAAGTGAACTTGTGCTGAAAGATGGAAGTTATCATTTTTGAAATGAATGTGCGAAGGGAGTGTCCTCGACCAAGAGCGAGAGTTGGTATTGTTTTGCATCATCGAGGTGGTTCCTCGTTGGCACGGATTTAAGTATTTGCGCGTGTGTTATTTCGTGGCGGTGTGGCGTTGCAACTTGTTAGAGGAACTTTATCGTTATCCGTCTTGAGAAGGAACATTCGACGAATGTTTCTAAGGAGGGAGAATGTTATACCCGTATTTCAGTATATGCGTGAGGCGTACGTATAATAATTTAAGCCTTAAGGATTGGCAAGGTTCGAAAATTTGGGCACAAGTGCCGAAAAGAATCGTTTTTCGACGAAACGTTTTACAAGACTTGCGAAGGGAAAATTCCGGCTATGTCATTTCTAATTTTTGCGGATTTTTCCGAGAGACGAAACATTTTGGATCAACGGAGGGTGGCGTGTGTCACCTCATTGGAAGAAATTGGCGTGCAAAGGGACGAAAGGAGCATTGGTTAGGTAGGATATTTTATGCAAGTTGGTGTGGTAGATGGATAAGGTGCACTTGGCTTAATCCTAGCCCTACACTTGCATGGCACTTGGCTTGATCTTGGCCATTGGTTGGCCATTGCTTGACCTATAAATACCCCTCTAAGTTGAAGACTTTCTTCATCCAAACTTGAGCAATCTTTCTAAGTCTTGAAATCCTCCCTCCCCTCTTGAGTAGTTCTCGTCCAAAGAGTCTGCCCCCCCCCCCCCTTTTTGTGAGCCTTGGCCGAGAGCCTCCCCCTTTGTAGTGTCTAGCCGAGGGGTACCCCCCCTAGCCTAGTTGGTTTCGTATAATACCCCCTTTGTGGTATAGAAATTCTCTCCAAGTTTTGTTATAATGCCCAAATACTTTAGCCCAAATACCTTGTAGTACTTTCCAAAAGTTACCTCTATACGTAGAGCCCGGAAATACTATTATACTTTCCTTTAGCCACTAAACAAAACCCTAAGGAAAACCTTCATAGTCGGTTGAAGTGTTAAGTAGAAGTTGCGTAGAACTTAAGGGTTGTTGGAGCGGGTTGGGCAAGACGGAGTAGGAGCTTAACGTTGCTCGTGAGCGACATTAAACTTGGATAATTTTGGGCTCATCGAGGTAAATACTCTTCCCTTCTATTGTAATTGGGAATTACATCGTAGTTGTATAGAAATGAATATAAGATTCATAGAAGAGAATTGAACTGTAATAGAAGGATATTACGTAAAAGACTTGAACCAAATCACATCGTAAGAATATTTAAGTAGAAGATTAAATCGTACTTACATAGAATTTGTATTCTGATCGATAAACTTTATTGGTTGAATGTGCTGCGAGTAGCATATACTACTTGGAAGGTGGACAAGGTAGCCGGGTTATAGCCGTGGATCGTTTTTCTTATAGTCGATAATCGTCGCGAGGTATGTGATTCTTCCTATACTCTTGAGCATGAAGTATTTTAAAAGAATATATATATAGTACGGTAGACGTACGTGTGGCAATGTCTTTTGACTTAAGCCTGAATAATATGTATATATAATATGGTAGACGTACGTGTGCTAACTGAATATAGTTGTACGGCAATGTCTTTTGACTTAGCCTGAATAATAAGGACCTTGAAATATTTTTAAAGGAATATATATATAGTACGATAGACGTACGTGTGGCAATGTCTTTTGACTTAAGCCTGAATAATATGTATATATAATATGGTAGACGTACGTGTGCTAACTGAATATAGTTGTACGGCAATGTCTTTTGACTTAAGCCTGAATAATAAAGACCTTGAAATATTTTAAAAGGAATATATATATAGTACGGTAGACGTACGTGTGTTAACTGAATGTAGTGTTACGGCAATGTCTTTTGACTTAAGCCTGAATAATAAAGAATCTTGAAGTATTTCAAAAGATTAATAAACCGTTTTGAAAGAAGAGTAATACTTGGTTTTGAAAACATAAGAGTTATACTAAGCTTTATGGGAAGTTAGGTATAACGTCTTAAGAGTGGTAATGAGAATGGTTTACTGATTTTTAGAAGTTAAGAGACTTGATCTTAAAAGATAAGAGACTTGACTTGAATGAATTAATATGAATTTTGTGTGAAACCTCATTCGTGAGTAATGAGTACTTGGTTTTTACAAGGAGAAATGTTTTCTCGATTTCGAAATCGAATGAGTATCGACAAACCACTGCAGCGTTAATAAAGGAAAATGTATTGAATAATGAAGTATTATTAAAACCAGTAGAAACCTCCATCTGCATAGAAACTAAAATAAGACAAAATGATATTACATTTTCTAGATCATGGCTGCTTTAATAAGATGGTTATAAACAAGAATAAGACTGCTCACACATATGACATATGTTACTCAATTGTTTTAAAAGAGATTAAGACATTGAACTATGAAACTTTTCTAAAATAAAGAGACTTGAGTAATTGAAATTAGGCAAACTGGAACTTTAGGGAAAAGAAAGGCATTGTTTTGTCTTAAATTGGTTTAAAACATAAAGTGTTATAACAGCTTTATGGGAAGTTAGTTATAACGACTTTATGAGAACAAAAGAAGGGTTTTTATCATTGGTTTTAATGTGGTAACTTGACTTTAAAAAGAGAAGTGTTTTGGTCCAAAAAGAAGGCATGGTATTGCCTTAATTTGGTTTTAAAAAGGAAAGTATGGAAGTTGTTTTGGTTTACTTAAAAGATGTAAGTCACTCTATTTTTATACTAAAGGGTATCGGGTGACTTTTATAAAAGGAATGGATCTCTTAAAAGGAATTTAACGTCGTAGTACTTTAGGTTAAAACCTGACTTTGACATAAAATGAAAATACCTTGAGTCAGGTATAACTTGCCTATGCTTGTTGTTGTGAAACTTGCCTATGCTTGTTGTGATAGCCTTTGTTGTACAAGAATTGTGTTTATACTACCGGCCTCTCGGTGGAGTAGGTTGACTTGTTGAGAACTTACTTGGACATACCGGCGTGACGGAGAATTCCGCACGCCTCGCTGATAGTGTTATTCCACGGACTAGCTCTCCACGAGGTTTCTTCGCTCGGCCTTGGTACCTGGTGGTCGGCTTTCGTACTTGCCCCGTCTCGTGGCTGATTCGGCCTTGGTACCTGGTAGTTAGCCCTCGCACTTTCCCCGTTCAGTGTAGTGATGAAGTCTCGTGATACGGCCTTGGTACCTTGTAGTTAGCCTTCGTACTTGCCCCGGTCAGCTACGTGGCCGGCCTTGGTATCTGGTAGTCGGCTTTCGTACTTGCCCCGTGTCAGCTTCGTGGTTTGGTTGTATTGTATTGTTAGTACGGCTTTGGCATCAGGTAGGACTTGGTGTTCAGGTGTACTTCTTGGTGTTATCATATCATAGACTGCCGGCAGTGAGGAAGGTATTCCACGGGCATGATTGAGGCTATGGGCGTGAGACCCATCGTTATATTTGAGTAATGACTTGGAGGGCGTGAGTCCCTGACTTGATATAACTGTTATATGTGTGTACTGTAGTTTGGTTATCATACATGTCTCCTGCTTTATATAGACTATTATGATTTCATTTACAGTATTTACAGTTTCACATACTTGGTACCTGTTATCGACCTCGCCCGGGGCCGCGTTCATGCCGCAGTAGGTACATCGGTTGTCGATCCCCGCGTTTAGGATCACATTTCAGCGTATTGGGAAGCTCCGTTCCTTCGGAGGCTTATCTTTTGGTATGTTACCCTGAGTCTGTAGGTTCTTGTACATTCAGGGGCATGGCGGGGCCCTGTCCCGTCATAGTTGTTGTAAAAAATCTTAGAGGTTTGTAGCACTGTTATGGGCAGGGTTGTAAGGATTTAACTGTTCAACTTTGTAATTACTTATATATATGCCGAAACGCGATTTTCTCTCAGGTAAAATGTGTCTCGTTTCACATTTTGTTTCATGTATTGTTTTTATGTTCCACTGATTACTCTGATGTATGACTACTTGGGTGCCCGGGTAAGGCACCAGTCACGGGCCCGGGTTCGGGTCGTGACAATATAAAAACAAGACATGAAACAATTGTAAATGAGACACAGTTTATCTGAGAAAAGGTCGCCTTTCGGCATATATATATATAATCAAAATCGCGCTACATCCCAGTATAATAGGACTACAGCACTAAGAAGATAAGCAACTATGGCGGGACAGGCCCGCCACTCGAATGTACAAAACTATCTACAACAACAGGGAGATCATACACAAAAGTCGAGCCTCCGGAGAAGATGGAGCTCCTGACACCAAAGCAAAAGATCCTAAGGATGCGGAGCTCCATTTCTTCGGAGGCTCGACTTTCGGTGGTGGATCCTCATTCCTAGGATCTTTACTCAGGTGTCAGGAGCTCCATTTCTTCGGAGGCTCGACTTTTGGTACGGTTCTCCCCGGTGTTGTAGATATTTGTACATTCAGGGGCATGACGGGGCCCTGTCCCGTCATAGTGTTTACTCATTCATAGAGGCTTGTAGTCCTGTTATAGCTTGGATTGTTAGGGATGTAACTGTTCAGCTTTGTTGTATTAGAGGTAGCCATTTTGGGTTAGCCTGCTTATTATATATATGGGTTTTTGTTGTGAGTTTATCTTCCGCTGGTTTTCTCTGATGTTGTATCACAAGGGTGCCCGGGGTAAGGCACCAGTCACGGGTCCGTGGTCGGGTCGTGACAGTTGTTATAACTCTTAGAGGTCTGTAGTACTGTTGTGGGCAGAGTTTGTAAAGGATGTAACTGTTCGGTTTATATATATAAATGCAGAAAGGTGACCGTTTTGGTTATCCTGTTTCTTGTATTATATTGTTCATATCTTTGAGTTTTTATTTCCGCTGATTTTTTCTCTGATGTATTTTCACTAGGGTGCCCGGGGTAAGGCACCAGTCGCGGGCCCGAGGTCGGGTCGTGACAAAAGTGGTATCAGAGCAGTTAATCCTCGGAAAGTGTCTACAGCCCGTATCTAGTAGAGTCTTGATTATCGACGTGTTGTGCACCACACCTATAATCAGGAGGTTGCAGAATATTTAGGATTGGTTTCCATTCTTCTCACTCTGAGATCGTGCCTTAGAGTTGTGTGATAAGTTGAACTCCCTCTGGCATATTCTTATGTACCAGCTATGCCTCTACGCAAGGCAACCAGAGCCCTGAAAGGCAGGACAGCAGAGGGAGCTATGAGTAGAACACAGAGGGTTACGAGGGCACCGACCCAGTCATTACCTAAGGTGGTACTTCAAATGGGGAGCATGCACTTCCAGCTGTTTGGGATGAGTTCTCAGAGGCGTTTCTTAGCCATTTCTTGCCTCCGCAAATGAGGAGGGCTCGGGCAGATAGATTTGTGATGCAGGGCAGGATTATGATTAGAGTGACAAAGGGAAAGTGAGGCAGTAGTTACAGATATATCTTTAGCCCTTAAGAGACTTGTATATGTTGTTATGGTGGATATATGTTGAGTGCTATGTACGGATAGCATTATGTTAATTGTGAATTAGAAAACATGGGTAGTTAAAAAGGGTAAGTATGGGGACATGGAAGGTGTGAACCTTAGAATATTACACATTGAGACCTTAGATGTAAGGCCGTCTTGAGTAAAAGATTTTGCGGGTGATCTTTTTCGGAGTGCATTGTATACATAGGGTGTATTAGTGTGATAAATCCATGGGTTGTGTGAGAGGGAAGTGATAGCTTTCATGACTTGTATAGGTAAGATTGTTCCGGATCGGGGAACAAGAGTTTGGCGCGATAACGGGTCGGGTTGAGGCAAGATTGCGAGTCAACCTGTAGCCCGAATTGGAGTGGGGTCAGTTTTAGGTGATCCCTCTAGGTGGTAGGGTCACGAGGGTGCTAGGCCCAAGTTTAGATAACCATCGTACGAGTTCGCAGATGTGTTCGACCAGAATCGGATCGTGAAGGCCGGGAATGGCCTTAGAGGAATGTGAGGCTAGTAAGATGACCAAGTTTGGAGGTAGTAACTCCAAGGTTTTGGAAACCGAAGCAATGACTGAAGTATGGTACGTGTAATAGAAAGAGTTCGGGTGTTCGAGAAAGGTACGACGAGTAAGGGAAGTGATCATTTTGTGAAGTAACGAGGTGAAGAAAGTATCCTTTAGACCATGGGTGGAAGCTTTAGTGTTGTTATACACGTTAGAGGTGATTCCTCGTTGGCTTGGGTTTGAGTTTCGCGCGTGTGTTACATTATGGCCATGTGTGGCATAATTGGTTTCATAAGTATAGTAGTGAAGACTATACCGGCGCATGTATGTTTGAAGACTTAGAAGGAACATTCGGGACGAATGTTTCTAAGGGGGGGAGAATGTTACACCCCGTAGTTCCAGGGTATGTATATGAGGACGTACGTACGAGAATACGACATTAAAATTGGAAAGGAAGAAAAATGTGATTTTTCGACGGAAAAGTTTCCGGATTTTATGAAGAAAAAAGGTTCGTTAATGGGAATTGGATTCCCAGATTTAGTATTCGGACTTTTTGGAATATTAGAGAATTATGGAATTTTATTTCCGGATTTGGTCACGTGGGGCCCACGGAGAAAAATTTACGGTTTTGTGGGGCCCACTTTGTTTTCGAGATTTTTGGCATTACGGATATTTTCGGAAGATGAAATATTTTGGACGAGTAGGGGGGAGACACGTGTCACCCCCATGTGGCCATTATGGTCGAAGTGCCTTGACAAGTGTCCTTGGACGTTTTTGTGGTGGACAAGTGGCAAGCCACTTGTCTCCAAGTTTGTGTGGACGTGTGGTTTGTGGGCCCACACACACATGTCCCAATCTAGACCACACACATGCTTAAATCCTAGCCATTGGTTGGCCTATAAATACCCCCTTAAGGCTTGCAAGATTCTTCATCACTTAGACAAATTCCAAGAGAAAAATAATACTCCCCCCCTTTGTGGTACTCTCGGGCAACACCCCCCCCCCCTTTGTGTAGAAAAATTCTTCAAGTGTTGTTGTTATCCCAAATACCTTAGCCTAGTATCCCTAGTAGTATTTTAAAGTAATCCCAACATAAGAGCCCGGAAATACTACTTTATTCCTTTAGTCGCAAAATGAAACCCTAGGGAAATCTTCATAGCTTGGATGAAGTGTTAAGAGAAGATGTTTAGAAACTTCTAAGGGTTTCTTGGAGCGGATTGAAGCGTAAGGAATAGGAGCTAAACGTTGCTCAGGATCGACTTATTAATCTTGGATAATTTTGGGCTTATCGAGGTAATGATCTTTATCCCCCTATTGTAATTGGAGATTATATGTTGTAGTAAATGTATAGTTGAGTATAATATATGTAGAATGAATATTGAAAAGGATTGAATCAGATTTACATTGGGTGTATTCTGAGACTTGTGTAGTATTAATGTAGGCGCTTTTGTACACATCCGGTTAGACGTGTAATATTTGTTGAGTTGTTGGCTATTGGTATCGAGCCTTGAAAGAAGTGGTGGTAAGTAGTTGCAGGGGAGGTGCTGCCAAATTTTACGTAGAATATGGAACCTTGTACTTAGAAATGTTCTACGAAGAGATCTAGAAGTTAATAGACGTTTTATGGCCATTATAGGTTGAAGTACTACGAGTAGTGTATTCTACTTGAAGGGTGGAAAAGACTAGCAGGGTTATAGTACTTTGGAGCGTTTTGCTATTTGTCGATAATCGTCGCGAGGTATGTGACTCTTCCTATTCTCTTGAGCATGATTATATGTGAAATATATAGTGCGGTAGACGCACGTGTGTTAAGGGAGTTTGACTTCCTTTTTGTGTCCTTGACTTGATTTTCAAAGTTAGGTGACTTGATGTGAAATGTTAAGGACTTGAGTGGTTTTTGTTGGTTTTAAACATAAAGTGTTATAATAGCTTTATGGGAAGTTAGTTATAACGACTTTGTGAAAATGAAAGAATGGTTTTATTATCGGATTTAAAATGATAACTTGACTTTAAAAAGGGGAAGTGTTTTATGTAAAAAGAAGGCATGATGATGTCTTGTTTTGGTTTAAAGGGAAGATATGGAAATTGTTTTGGTTTACTTAAAATAATAGTACTCTATTTTGGATACTACGAGTGTTAGTATCATGTGACTTTTGTGAAAGAAATAGATCTTTTTAAGAGAGTTGAAGTATGTAGTACTTGGGGTTAAAACCCGGATTTTTGGCATAAAATGAGAGTCTAGAAGTATGGTAATTTGCTTGTGCTTGCTTGTGATATCCTTGTTGTGCAAAGGTTGTATTCTTATGCTACCGCGTCTCTCAATGGAGGGCCGGTATATCGTTATTGTTGTTACATGGACATGTCTACACCGATGAAGAATTCCGGGGGCATGCGGCCATGCGGCGGGTTAATCACCCGGTATATTGTTATTGTTGTTACATGGACATGTCTGCACCGATGAAGAATTTCGGGGGCATGTGGCCATGCGGCAGGGTTGATTACCCGGTATATTGTTATTATTGTTACATGGACATATCTGCACCGATGAAGAATTCCGGGGGCATGTGGCCATGCGGCAGGGTTGATTACCCGGTATATTGTTATTGTTGTTACATGGACATGTCTGCACCGATGAAGAATTCCGGGGGCATGTGGCCATGCGGCAGGGTTGATTACCCGGTATATTGTTATTGTTGTTACATGGACATGTCTGCACCGATGAAGAATTCCGGGGGCATGTGGCCATGTGGCAGGGTTGATTACCCGGTATATTGTTATTGTTGTTACATGGACATGTCTGCGATGAAGAATTAGGGGCATGTGGCTACGCGGGGTTGATTACCCGGTATATTGTTATTGTTGTTACATGGACATGTCTGCACCGATGAAGAATTCCGTGGGCATGTGGCCATGCGGCAGGGTTGATTACCCGGTATATTGTTATTGTTGATACATGGACATGTCTGCACCGATGAATAATTCCGGGGGCATGAGTCCATGCGGCGGGTTAAACTCCCGGTCATATTATTATTGCATCCTGGACATGTCTACACCGATGGAGAATTCCGGGGGCATGCGGCCATGATGCGGGCATGATATATATGTAGATATATATTACTTTGGCGCCTACCGGCCATGAGGAAGGAATTCCACGGGCATGATTGATATTGTGGGCGTGAGACCCTTGGTTACATTTGAGTGATGACATTGAGGGCGTGAGTCCCTGACTTGGCATGACTGCTTACATATTGTGTACTGTAGTTTGGTTATCATACATATCACCTGTTTTATATAGACTGTTATGATTCCATTACCGTATTTTCAGTTTCACATACTTGGTACCTGTTGTACTGACCTCCTTCGGGGGGATGCGTTCATGCCGCAAGTAGAGGTACACCGGTTGTTGATCCTCGCTCATAGGATCACAATTCAGCGTTTTGGCAAGCTCCGTTTCTCCGGAGGCTTATCTTTTGGTATGATTCCCTGAGATTGTATGTTCTTGTACATTCAGGGGTATGGCGGGGCCCTGTCCCGTCATAGTTGTTATAAAAACTCTTAGAGGTTTGTAGTACTGTTGTGGGCAGGGTTTGTAAAGGATGTAACTGTTCGGTTTATATATATAAATGCAGAAAGGTGACCGTTTTGGTTAGCCTGTTTCTTGTATTATATTGTTCATATCTTTGAGTTTTTATTTCCGCTGATTTTTTCTCTGATGTATTATCACTAGGGTGCCCGGGGTAAGGCACCAGTCGCTGGCCCGAGGTCGGGTCGTGACATTTGATGTGGGTTTGATAAAAAGAGGCATATGAATTCGACCTAAGTATAACAAAATGTGTATTTTAGATAGGTCGGTCCGGTTTTTAAGGGTTGGGTCGGGTCGGGTCAACTAAAAATAAAATGGGTCATCTCTATAAAACCGTCACACAACATGTGATGGGTGCAAATCCCATCATATAACTGTCATAAATTTCTGACGGTTTAAATAATTGTCATACATATGTCATAAGTGTTTGTTGACCAAGAAGTCAACGGAAAAACTGTCACTATGTGAAAGTTGCTAAAATTCTCACACTCTGACTTTCACCGTATGGTCATTTTTCTTGTAGTGTTAGTTTATATTTGACTAACGAATATAAGTGAAGATATCTAAATTACAAAATTAACAAACTAAAGTAAATTGCAGAAACGAAGTAGTAATGACAACACACGAAGTTTAATTCAGTAATGAAAGAAATTAGAGTTTCCAATTTCATCCACTATCAACTCTATCACTCATTAATTGTCACGACCCGACCCCGGGCCCGCGACTGGTGCCCTACCTAGGCACCCTTACAAGTAACCATCAGATAAAGTCAGCGGAACATACATAAAACACACAACTTAAATCAGTAAGAAGTAAACAACAGGCTAGACGATGAGGCTGCCTTCCTCGATATACATATATAAATAGTCAAAAGCAGTTACATCCTTTCTCTTTACAAACCGACCCACATACATGACTACAGACCTCTAAGAATTTTGACATAACAACTGTGATGGGACAGGGCCCCGCCATACCCCTTAATGTACAACAACCGACAATACCAGGGATCTGAACCAAAGATAAGCCTCCGGAGTAATGGAGCTTCTCAACAGCTGAACAGTGATCCTAAGAGTGAGGATCAGCAACCTGTATAACTCTACCTGGGGCATGAACGCAGCCCCCCGAAGGAGGTCAGTACAACAGGTACCAAGTATGTGAAACTGAAAGTACTGTAATGAAATCATAATTGTCACGACCCGACCTCGGGCCCGCAACTGGTGCCTTACCCCGGGAACCCTAGTGATAATACATCAGAGAAAAATCAGCGGAAAAAAAACTCAAAAATATGTAACAATGTAAAATAGGAGACAGGTCAATCGATATGTCTCCTTTCAGCATACATATATATAAAACCCGGACAGTTATCCTTTACAAGCCCAACTCACAACAGTACTACAGATCTCTAAGAGTTTTTATAACAACTATAACGGGACAGGGCCCCGCCATACCCCTGAATGTACAAGAACCTACAATCTCAGGGAATCATACCAAAAGATAAGCCGCCGGAGAAACGGAGCTTCCCAAAACGCAGAACTGTGACCCTAAGAGCGAGGATCAACAACCGGTGTACCTCTACCTGCGGCATGAACGCAGCCCCGAGGTCGATCTGGCAAGTACCAAGTATGTGAAACTGAAAATACTGTAATGAAATCATAATAGTCTATATAAAACATGAGACATGTATGATAACCAAACTACAATACACAATATATAAGCAGTCATGTCAAGTCAGGGACGCATGCCCTCAAAGTCATCATTCAAATATAACCATGGGTCTCACGCCCATAATATCAATTATGGCCGTGGAATTCCTTCCTCACTGCCGGCAATCCATGATATAATATAACACCAATATGTAACCATGAACACCAGGTCCCACCTATGTCATAAAAACCGTACAGACCAAGTAGGAAAGCTAACCACCAGATCTAGCCTGCATCATAAAACTGACCGGGGAAAGTACGAAGGCATAGCTACCAGATCCAGCCTGCATCATCAACTGACCGGGGCAAGTACGAAAGCCAGCTAACAAATCCATCCTGCCCCTACGAGATATGACCGAGGCAAGTACGGAAGCCATCTACCAGAGCCTACCGTACCAACTATGCTATAAAACTGACCGGGGCAAGTACAAAAGCCAACTACCAGATCCAGCCTGCATCAGCAACGACCGGGGCAAGTACGGGGGCTAGCTACCAGATCCTGCCTGCGTCATCAACCTCATGGAGAGCTAGTCCATGGCATAACAATAACAATGGAAGCATACCCGTGGGCCACCCAACGTGTCAGTATGTCCAAGTAAATAACACGATAACAATCATAGTGAAAGCATACCCGTGGAATTCCTTCCTCACTGCCGGCAATCCATGATATAATATAACACCAATATGTAACCATGAACACCAGGTCCCACCTATGTCATAAAAACCGTACAGACCAAGTAGGAAAGCTAACCACCAGATCTAGCCTGCATCATAAAACTGACCGGGGAAAGTACGAAGGCATAACTACCAGATCCAGCCTGCATCATCAACTGACCGGGGCAAGTACGAAAGCCAGCTAACAGATCCATCCTGCCGCTACGAGATATGACCGAGGCAAGTACGAAAGCCATCTACCAGAGCCTACCGTACCAACTATGCTATAAAACTGACCGGGGCAAGTACAAAAGCCAACTACTGATCCACCGCATCAAGAACGATCGGCAAGTACGGGGGCTAGCTACCAGATCCTACCTGCGTCATCAACCTCATGGAGAGCTAGTCCATGACATAACAATAACAATGGAAGCATACCCGTGGGCCACCCAACGTGTCAGTATGTCCAAGTAAATAACACGATAACAATCATAGTGGAAGCATACCCGTGGACCATCCAGCAGCGTCGGTATGTCCAAGTAAACAACAAGATAACCGGCCCTCCATCGAGAGACGCGGTAGCATAGAAATACAACACTTGCACAACAAAGGCTATCACAACTAGCATAGGCAAGTTTAACATACTCTTAGACTTTCATTTTATGCCGACAATCCGGGTTTTAACCCCAAAGTACTACATACTTTAATTCTCTTAAAAAGATCCCTTTTTACGTAAAAACCACACAATACTAATACCCGTAGTATCAAGACACCTTCATGTTTAAATCAAGTACTTTATACTTTTTAAACCAAGCGGCTTACACTTTTAAAACAACGTCAAGTATACTTTTAAAACCCAAGTAACTCACTCTTTTAAGATCAAGGTACTCACACCTTTTAAAATCAAGCCACTTATACTTTCCCAATCAAGACAAGTTCAATATATATAACAAGTTACTTACAGTTTTAAACTCAAGTAACTTACTCTTTTCAAAACAAGTAACCTATACTTTTAAATCAAGTTACTTCTCCTTTCCCAAAATCAAGTCGTTTATAAATCAAATCTCTTATCTTTCGAGACCAAGTCTCTTAACTTTCAAAATCAAGCCATTCTTTTATCTTCATAAAGTCGCTATAAATAACTTCCCATAAAGCCATTATAACACTTTATGTTTTAAACCAACCAAAGACAACCACACTCATTTATGAAATTAAGAGAACTTTATTCTTTTAAAGACCAAGTGTCAATTTCCTTCCGAATAATGAATCATAACTTTTTTAGAATAATTCAAGGTTCTTTAACATTTAGAACTCAAGTGAAGGACATCAAAGTGAAACCAAATTCATTTAACACACGTACGTCTACCGTACTATATATTTCACAACAATCATGCTCAAGAGGATAGGAATAATCACATACCTCTTCGGTTCAATCCACTTGCTAAGTCCAATATGCCGTACGTAGTATGTCAACCTATAATGACCATAATACGTCTATCAACTTCTTGCTTCAAACGTAGAATATTCTAAGTGTAAAGTCACCAAATTCTATGAAAATTCGGACAGCACTTCCTTTGTTTCTACGACTTTTCCACCTTTTTCAAGGCCCGAATTCAATAACCAAATATGCCACATTTAGGGCTCAACACATCAACCAATCAAAGGGGATTATACGCCTTACAGGACGTATAAAATTCTGCCCCATAATTCATATAAAACAGTCCAATATTAAATGTCATTCTTCGGCTACAAAGCATAGCCACATACGATCTTTTCCAATTTCTTTTCAACCCATAATGTCGTTCTCACATGTTATATAGTCGCAACCAATCTTAACAACCATAATCCCTTATTTAGATAACATGCGACGATTATAACTATCGACCAATTTGTATTGTACTTTCAATGGCTAAAACGCTCGTGTTCGGATTTAGGCTCCCAATATTCTATAACACTTATCAACTTCAATAAATAATTCACATGATCAAAATCAACTATTACATGTATCCTAATTTACATTCAAGAGTAGAAGGAATTTTACATTTAGGATTTCTCCCACTGTAGCCCTTTTTCCGCAACTCCTTTTCACGTCAAAAATTATCCACACGAACTCTCTACAAGTTTATCAACATATTATCTTCTTGCCGCCTCTCCAATAATTTCACTAGGCTTAGGTTTTTTTTTAGATTTTTGAGAGAAGAGGAGAGGAATTCTTTAGGATGAATCTTTGTAAATGACCAAGTCTTCAAGACTTGGTCATAATATAAGACTTTTCTGGGTCTACAAGATGGGAGGGACACTTGTCGCCCTCCCATAGGCCTTCACACAAATATCTTCTATTTTTTCCCCATTTTTCGCGAAAAATCCTGCCTCGGCGCCGCGGCCCTACAGTCGGCGCCGTGGTACTGCAACTTCAGAAAGTTTCAGGACTTACGTCACCGCGGCCCTGCAACTGGCGCCGTGGCGCTGTGGCGCCTGACTGGAATATTTTTCCTTTACTTCTGCCAGCTTAACTTCTAACATCCATAATTCTCCGCCCCGATGTCTTATCGGTGAGCGGTTTGTTGCGTTGGAAACTAGACTCAACGAACTTCATACTAGGCTTTTGAAACACCTAAAAACTCCGAATGTACTAGGAGATATACCGCTCCAAAATTGACTGAAAACCTGTCCAAAACATTCTGTCAACTTATCTTTCCAATTTCAATTCTTATTTCCTTTCATACGTTCTCAATACATGACCTGGAATTACGGGGTGTAACATTCTTCCCCCCTTAGAAACATTCGTCCCGAATGTTCCTTCTAAGTCTCCAAATACACATGCGTCGGTATAGTCTTCACTACTATACTTACAAAACCAATTATGCCACATATGGCCATAATATAACAAACACGCAAATACTTAAATCCAAGCCAACGAGGAATCACCTCTAACGTATATAACATCACTATTAGCTCCCACCCATGGTATAAAGGGTACTCTCTTCGCACCTTCACTTCACATAAATAATAATTTCCATTCTTTTAACATATGTTCGCTTCTTTTGTTACTCGTCGTACCCTTCTCGTACACCCGAACTCTTTCTAGTACACGTACCACATTTCAGTCATCGCTTCAGTTTTCAAAACCTTGGAGTTACTACCTCCAAACTTGGTCATTACTAGCTTCAATTTCCTTTAAGGCATTTTCGTCCTTCACGACCCGGTTCTGGTCGAACGCGTCTACGAACTCGTACAATGGTTACCTAAACTTGGGCCTTGCACCCTCATGGCCCTATCACCTAGCGGGACCACCTCAACTGACCCCACTTCATTCCGGGTTGCGGGTTGACCCGCGATTGGTCCTCAACCCGACCCATTATCGCACTAAAATCTTATTCCTGGTCCGGAACAAATCTCACTATTCAAGTCATGAAAAACCTAGTGGTCTTCTTAGCTTAACTACCCACTTTCATTCCACACAACCCACAGAATTATCACACTAATATACCCTACGTATACTATGTACTTCGACCAATATCAACCGTAAAATCTTTCACTCAAGACGACCTTGCATCTATGGTCTCCACGGTTATCAATATTCTATGGCTCACAATTTCCATGTTCCCAAACTTACCTTTCTTTCTAACCAGATGTCTTAACATAATTTAACACAATACTTATCCGAACACAACACTTAACATAAAATCATCTTATCAACGCATACTAGTCTCTAAAGGGTTAAGGATGTACTTGTAAATATTGCTTCACTTTCCCTTTGTCTCTCTAATCATAGTCATGCCATGCAGGGCGCATAGCTAAAGAAGGCGATGAACCATCCACTGATCCCGAAGGCTGAGTCTTAACATCCGCGCTACCTCTGGTCGGACAACTCTTCGCAAAATGGCCCTGCCGCCCGCAGGTAAAGCAAGCTCCCCGAATACCATGGCACTCCCCAGCATGGAACCTATCACAATGTCCACACCGAGGTAGGGGTGGTCTCATCTGACTAACATCCTGCTCCTCGAAACTCAAACCTTGGAGCCCCCGACCGCTCCCGAATACCCTGCATCCTGAAGACAGTGAAGGAGGACTCTGTACTGGCTGAAGTGTATACCTAGCTTGCTGCTGAGGTTGTCTGCCTCGAAAGTTACCAAAGGACCCTGTTGTATTGGCCCTCTTATACTGATCTCGGTCATTTGGTCGACCTCTACGTTCCTCAGTCCCCTGTGCATAAGCCTGTATGCGGGCAATATCCATGCTCGGCTGAAGAGCTACTCCTGTACAACCCTCTTCTAGATAATCATCAAGTCCCGTGACATATCGGTGCACTCTATCCTCCATGTCTGCCACTAGAGTGGGGGCATACCGAGCTAATGAGTTGAACTCTATGTTGTACTCCCGAACCGTCCGCCCATTCTGTCTCAACATCATAAAACTATCCACTCGGGATCTCCTCATCTGTGGAGGCAAGAAGTGGTTAAGAAACGCCTCCGAGAACTTGTCCCAACCAGCTGGAAACGCATGCTCCCGGGACGCTTCCGTGAATCGAACCACTGATCGCAATATCCCGCAAATCGTCGAACCCAGTACCACCGACTCGGCCTCTGAGGCCTTAATCATTCTCATGATTCGCTGTAGCTGTCGAATAAACTCCTGAGGATCATCCTCAGCTCTCGACCCATAAAACTCTGGTGGATTGCAACTCAAGAAGTCCCGAAGCCTCAAACTATCGGTTCTGGGGTGCACCACCGGTACTACCGGAACCTCCGACTCTCGTATGTCCTCGTGCCTAGCCACGATCCTAGCCAGTAACTGGACCATCTCTTTGTAACCCATATCCTCGGCTCCTGGTCGTGGAACTGGAGGCTCAGACATCATGGCCTCAGTAGATACTGCTGTCGCTGCGCTAAACTCTGCTGGGGATGGCGGCGTCGCAGAACTCTCCGTATGAAGCACAACCTCAGGTAATGACTGGGCCTGTGCCCTCGCAACCCTCTGTGTTCTACTCGCAGCTCCCTCTGCTGCCTTGCCCATCTGGGCCCCGCCTTGCGTGGAGGCATAACTGGTACATAAGAATACGTCAGAGGGAGTCCAACTTATAACACAACTCTATCGCACGATCTCAGAGTGAGAAGAATGGACACCAATCCTAAATATCCTGTAGCCTCCTGATTATAGGTGTGGTGCACAACACGCCGATAATCAAGACTCTACTAGATACGGTCTGTAGACACTTTCCGAGGACTAACTGCTCTGATACCACTTTTGTCACGACCCGACCACGGGCGCGCAACTAGTGTCTTACCCCGTGCACCCTAGTGATAATACATCAGAGAAAAATCAGCGGAAAAAAACATAAAAACATATAACAATGTAAAATAGGAGACAGGCCAACCGATAGGTCGTCTTTCAGCATACATATATATAAAACCCGAACAGTTATCCTTTACAAGCCCAACTCACAACAGTACTACAGACCTCTAAGAGTTTTTATAACAACTATGACGGGACAGGGCCCCGTCATACCCCTGAATGTACAAGAACCTACAATCTCAGGGAATCATACCAAAAGATAAGCCTCCGGAGAAACGGAGCTTCCCAAAACGCAGAACTGTGACCCTAAGAGCGAGGATCAACAATCGGTGTACCTCTACCTGCGGCATGAACACAGCCCCCGAAGGAGGTCAGTACAACAGGTACCAAGTATGTGAAACTGAAAATATTGTAATGAAATCATAACAGTATATATAAAACAGGAGACATATATGATAACCAAACTACAATACACAATATATAAGCAGTCATATCAAGTCAGGGACGCATGCCCTCAAAGTCATCACTCAAATATAACCATGGGTCTCACTCCCATAATATCAATCATGGCCGTGGAATTCCTTCCTCACTGCCGGCAGTCCATGATATAATATAACACCAATATGTAACCATGAACACCAGGTCTCACCTATGTCATAAAAACCGTACGGGCCAAGTAGGAAAGCTAACCACCAGATCCAGCTTGCATCATAAAACTAACCGGGGCAAGTACGAAGGCATAACTACCAGATCCAGCCTGCATCATCAACTGGCCGAGGCAACTACGAAAGCCATCTACCAGATCCAGCCTGCCGCCACGGGATATGACCGGGGCAAGTACGGAAGGCATCTACCAGAGCCTACTGTACCAACTATGCAAGTACGAAAGCCAACTACCAGATCCAGCCTGCATCAGCAACGACCGGGGCAAGTACGGGGGCTAGCTACCAGATCATACCTGCGTCATCAACCTCATAGAGAGCTAGTCCATGGCATAATAATAACAATTGAAGCATACCCGTGGCCCACCCAACGTGTCAGTATGTCCAAGTAAATAACACGATAACAATTATAGTGGAAGCATACCCGTGGACCATCCAGCAGCGTCGGTATGTCCAAGTATACAACAAGATAACCGACCCTCCATCGAGAGACGCGGTAGCATAAAAATACAACACTTGCACAACAAAGGCTATCACAACTAGCATAGGCAAGTTTAACATACTCTTAGACTTTCATTTTATGCCGACAATCTGGGTTTTAACCCCAAAGTACTACATACTTTAATTCTCTTAAAACGATCCCTTTTTACGTAAAAACCACACGATACTAATACCCGTAGTATCAAGACACCTTCATGTTTAAATCAAGTACTTTATACTTTTTAAACCAAGTGGCTTACACTTTTAAAACAACGTCAAGTATACTTTTAAAACCCAAGTAACTCACTCTTTTAAGATCAAGGCACTCACACCTTTTAAAATCAAGCCACTTATACTTTCCCAATCAAGACAAGTTCAATATTTAAAACAAGTTACTTACACTTTTAAACTCAAGTAACTTACTCTTTTCAAAACAAGTAACATATACTTTTAAATCAAGTTACTTCTCCTTTCCAAAAATCAAGTCGTTTATAAATCAAATATCTTATCTTTCGAGACCAAGTCTCTTAACTTTCAAAATCAAGCCATTGTTTTATCTTCATAAAGTCGCTATAACTAACTTCCCATAAAGTCATTATAACACTTTATGTTTTAAACCAACCAAAGACAACCACACTCATTTATGAAATTAAGAGAACTTTATTCTTTTAAAGACCAAGTGTCAATTTTCTTTCGAATAATGATTCATAACTTTTTTAGAATAATTCAAGGTTCTTTAACATTTAGAACTCAAGTCAAGGACATCAAAGTGAAACCAAATTCATTTAACACATGTACGCCTACCGTACTATATATTTCACAACAATCATGCTCAAGAGGATAGGAAGAATCACATACCTTTTCGGTTCAATACACTTGCTAAGTCCAATATTTCGTACGTAGTATGTCAACCTATAATGACCATAATACGTCTATCAACTTCTTGCTTCAAACGTAGAATATTCTAAGTGTAAAGTCACCAAATTCTATGGAAAATCGGACAGCACTTCCTTTGTTTCTACGACTTTTCCACCTTTTTCAAGGTCCGAATTCAATAACCAAACATGCCACATTTAGGGCTCAACACATCAACCAATCAAAGGGGATTATACGCCTTACAGGACGTATACATTTCTGCCCCATAATTCATTTAAAACATTCCAATATTAAATGTCATTCTTCGGCTACAAAGCACAACCACATACGATCTTTTCCAATTTCTTTTCAACCCATAATGTCGTTCTCACATGTTATATAGTCACAACCAATCTTAACAACCATAATCCCTTATTTAGATAACATGCTACGATTATAACTATCGATCAATTTGTATTGTACTTTCAATGGCTAAAACGCTCGTGTTCGGATTTAGGCTCCCAATATTCTATAACACTTATCAACTTCAATAAATAATTCACATGATCAAAATCAACTATTACATGTATCCTAATTTACTTTCAAGAGGAGAAGGAATTTTACCTTTAGGATTTCGCCCACTGTAGCCCTTTTTCCGCAACTCTTTTTCACGTCAAAAATTATCCACACGAACTCTCTACAAGTTTATCAACATATTATCTTCTTGCCGCCTCTCCAATAATTTCACTAGGCTTAGGTTTTTTTTTAGATTTTTGAGAGAAGAGGAGAGGAATTCTTTAGGATGAATCTTTGTAAATGACCAAGTCTTCAAGACTTGGTCATAATATAAGACTTTTCTGGGTCTACAAGATGGGAGGGACACTTGTCGCCATCCCATAGGCCTTCACACAAATATCTTCTAATTTTTCCCCATTTTTCGCGAAAAATCCCGCCTCGGCCCTGCAGCCGGCGCCGTGCCGCTGCAACTTCAGAAAGTTTTAGGACTTACAGCGCTGCGGCCCTGCAACTGGCGCCGTGGCGCTGTGGCGCCTGACTGGAATATTTTTCCTTTACTTCTGCCAGCTGAACTTCTAACATCCATAATTCTCCGCCCCGATGTCTTATCGGTGAGCGGTTTGTTACGTTGGAAACTAGACTCAATGAACTTCATACTAGGCTTTTGAAACACCTATAAACTCCTAATTTACTAGGAGATATACCGCTCCAAATTGACTGAAAACCTGTCCAAAACATTCTGTCAACTTATCTTTCCAATTTCAATTCTTATTTCCTTTCGTACGTTCTCAATACATGATCTGGAATTACGGGGTGTAACAATAATAGTCTAAAATAAATTTGGGGACATATATGATAACCACATTAACAGTACACTGTGCCTTACTAACAATGAGAGTAAATAAGAGTATACTTTACTGCATAAAAATAGGAGGCTCATGATCAAATTAGGGCCACCCGCCCGTAGTATCATTAAGCAATCCTACTCCTGGGACTATTTTACCCGCATAGGTCATGTGGACCCGCAATGAGGTCATCCACCTCGCATGGGACTATTTCACCCGCACAGGACAATTTCACCCGCTTAGGCCCGGTGGGCCCGCAATGAGTACAAACGCCGCACTCGCATCATGGGTAGCAAATCCATGGAATAAGTAGTAACCCGGGAGTTTACCCCGCAAGAATAACATAACACTAGAACAACCGACTATCATACATAACATAAGCACCACCGACTTATCATACATAACATAAGCATTACCGGCTTATCATAATTATCATAAGCAAGTTAAAAAATCTCCTAACTTCTTATTAGTCTTAATTATCAAGCACTCTCATTTTATTTAACTTAAGGCACTAACATGTCATTAAAAATTCAGGAATTTAACCCAAAGTACTACGTACTTTCGTTCCTTTAAAAGAACCTTTTTTATATAAAAAACCTCAAGATACTACCACCCGTAGTATCAAGGCATGTCTATTTTTGAAATCAAGTTACTACACCTTTAGAAATTCATTTCAAGGCTTTAAAACCAAGTGACTTCTACTTTCACAACCTAGGCAACTCGTGTCTATAAAATAGACCACTCTCTTAACCTTCCATAAAGCCGTTATAACTATCTTCCCATAAAGATCTTTTAGGAGTTAGAGAGAAGTTTCTCTCACTAAGAAAACGCTCTCAACGTTTCCCCTTAGTTGCTCCTTCGGTTTTTCCTCTTCTTCCCCTTAGATTTTCGTTTGTTTCACAATGGTTTAATTGTTATTGTTCACAATATGAAGAAGTCTAAACGCTACACACGTTCTAGCAATGATTCAGGAGGCTCAGGCAGTTCGGCTAAAACTAGAACAAGGAAGAAAAAAAAGAGTGGAGGCAGTCCAACAATTGCCGAGGAAAATCTTATTCCGGCAATCTCGGACCCGTCTGTCTTGGTTCATGTCACGCCAGACTCGCGATTTCCATTAGATAATGTAGTAGATGATTCTATGCTACAAAGGATACATGAATGGGGCAAAAATATAGAAATTGAAAGCTTGGACATTAGTGAATTTGAAGGCAAAACTTCCGGCAAGCAGTGTCTTTTTCCGATAGCCATTGACGCCTCTAATGCTTCTATGGTGGTCGACCATTCCACGGGCCAATTAGTTGGTAATGGGATCATTTCGGAAGAACAAAACAGTCACTCTAGCATTAGTACCCCGTCATTACCTGGAAATTCACTCAGGTTAGCCGGAAAAGGGCTTAATTCTGGGCCTGACATTGCTGTTGGAGGAACAAGGTACGATGGCATTCTTGGGTCTAAACCGGGTCAGGACGTGGGTCAGGAGTTCATGGCGGGTCGGGCAGGTGTTCATGGGTCCAAGAGTAATCAAGTCTTGCCTGATTCAAAGTCTGTTGAAAGCTTTGAAGGTAGTCCTATACCCAAGAAGTTTAACGCGGGTGTCAAGAAAAGAAACTTTAATGTCCCGGGAAACGATGAGACTCCTCCTATTACGGGTCGGGGCTTGGGTCAGATAGACATGGCGGGTCAGGAGGATATCAATGACACTAGGAATATGAACTCTATGCATGGATCTAGGTCAGACGTGGGTTACCAAGGGGTTTCTACACCCAAGGACTCTAACGTTATTATTGAAGGAGCCGAGGCGTCTTACATTAATGTGGCGGGTACCAAGGATTCACTCACAACCACGGGCCTTTATGATGGCCTAATTTCCAAGACGGGACAGGGGGATAACCTAGGGACATTAACTACTCCCGTTATACAAAGAGTCAAGCCAGTTGAGAGTTCTAACGTTATTATTGAGGGTGCCGAGGCGTCACTCATTAATGCTGCGGGTACCAATGATTCACTCACTAGCACGGGACTTTATGATGGTCTGATTGCCAAGACGGGCCAGGGGCATAACCAAGGGACATTGAATATTCCCGTTATACAAGGAGCCAAGTCAATTGTGAGAAACAAAGCTAAGTCTATTTCCAAGGAGCCTAGGAACTACATGGCCATTAATAACGCAAGAACCGAGGGGTCTGCCTTGAATGATGCGGGCACCCAAGAGTCCTCTCGTGTATTAAGACAACAACCTCTGATTCCTTTTAATGTCACAAATGAAGCCTTCCCTACTTTAGCTAGTTTGCTAAGTGGAGTCAATCTCAAGAACCAAAATAAGTCTTTCGTCTTTAATACTCCCCCAGATTCGAGTAAAGTCTTTAACTTACCCCCTCTCTCATCTAGTAACACTTCACTACTTTCTGGAAAACAAAACACTTCACCCCTTCTATCTACTCTTCCTTCTTTTCCCCCAGAAACCCAACACAACTTCCCTTCCCTTCCAAATGGCACGCGAATCATCCCTCCTATCGCGGGCACTAGCTCTTTTCCTTCTACCCATCCCCATCTGCATATACCTCCAGAAATACCCACCAATGATTTACACACTAATGCATCTTCTAAACCACATCATATTCCTACCACGGCTACAACCCACATCAACCTTCCCCCAAACCATGGCAAAGGTACCCTCCCTCCCAAAAGGACTTATCTTTGAGTCTTTGGGAACCAGATTGAGGCTAAAGGCATGAAGTTACAATTTATTGAACAACAAGGCGGAAGTAGATATAGAAGTGAGGATGAAGTCCCTTTCATAGAAACTTGGGGCTATTGCTTAATAGGATGCTTCACTGTCCTTTCCGGAAGAAGCATTGAATACGATTGTGAAAGGATGGGAGTTAAATGCCGTATTATACCATATGGCAAAGGGCCGGATGTTCAAATTCATGACGGAGGAGCGCACTAATGTACTTCACGGAGGCCCTTATATGGTCTACGGAAAACCATGATGCTTAAGGCTATCAATAAAGGAGTTCTTATAACGGATGATTTGTTTATGGACATTCCTATTTGGGTCACTTTCCGGACATTCCCTTTCTATTTGGAGTGCCACGGCTTAGTAAGATTGCTTCACGTGTAGGAAAACCTCTTTACACCGACCAATATACTAAGAAAAGGTCTAATATGAACTATGCAATAGTTCTAGTGGAAGTGGATGTTAGGAAGGAGCCGATAATGGATTTTGTCGTCAAACTCCCCGATAACAGAAGTTATACTCAAAGGGTTAACTATGAGAATTACCCGGACTTTTGCTATCATTGTGCGGCTTTGGACACAACCATTTGAAGTGTAGGAAGGCGAGGATGATGTCAACAATGAAGAAGCTCCAAAACACGCATATCGAGGTACCCTAACAACAACGATGATTCTACTCGTTTGAAGGTCAACAAAGGTGCAGGTGGAACCAACCCTCCTCATCCACCAACTTCTCAACATCCCGTAGATGCTGATAACTTGATGGACATTGAACAAACTGAGCACACAACACCTCCTGGTACCGGAAGCTTGGGAGAAGTATCACATACCGCGGGTCCTCCGGTTTTGGGTCATTCTGGCCCATCATGTTTGTGGGATTCTCTTGCTAAGTCCTCACTGCCTAATTCTCACAATGGCAGTTCACAACATGTTAGGATGAGGGGTAAGTCAAAACATTCTGATTCTGAAATGCCTATGAACCCGCCACCTACATTGGAGGAAGTTACATACAACGGTGCTACGGATAAGGCTCAGCTTGTGTCAAGTAACGTTAACTTTGAACGAGGGGAGCATAGCTTGGCTGGTACACAAGTTATGGCTTCCAGCAACAAGGATGATGGATGGCAAGAGGTTTTGCCCAAAAAGAATGGGCCGAAAAGTAGTGGGAAAGCGAAGGCAGCTAAGCGCGGAGGTGCTAATAAAACCTCCTTTGTTTCCTAATGAAAATACTTTGTTGGAATGTCCGTGGTCTTTGCGGACAAAGGGATAGGGCTGCCACGCAAGCTCTAGTGTGTAGTATCACAAAGCAGCATGACGCGGCTATGATTTGTCTATTGGAAACTAAGCTATCTCGGCCAAGGACAGAATCTTTCTCTACTCAAAGATTCAAAGGGTGGAAGTTTTGCTCTAATCTGGAATTCATTGGAGGCGGTAGAATGCTATTACTTTGGGATCCTTCCAGGATTTGTTGCGAAGTGCTTGGTATGGACTCAGCATATCCATGTCCAGGCAAGTTGCAATATAACACAAGTGTCCTTCCTTGCCACTTTTGTGTACCCGGTTTATAGCATCTCGGATAGAAGGATGCTTTGGCATCACCTTTCTCACTTGGGCGTTAGCATCACTAAGCCTTGGATGATTATGGGAGATTTCAACACTTCATGCAGCCCTAATGATAAGGTGGGGTCCACCTCTCACGCCTTATGCACTTAGGGATCTTGGAGATTTCAGAATTCTCATGGACTAGAAGACGCTCCTTCTTCCTTCCTTCACTTGGACGAATGGTTCGATTTGGTCTAAGCTTGATAGAGTGTTGATGAATCAAAATTGGAGTGATTTGAACCTAGAATGCACGGCCAATTTCATGCCTATGGAACCTGTCTCGGACCACTGTCCTGTGATAGCCACGATTATTGCATCCTATAATGTGGGGAAACGCCCTTTCAAGTTCATGAATATGTGGCTTTCACCCGACCTTTGAGAACATTATGACTTCATGTTGGGGACAAGACATATTGGGAACCGCCAATTCGCCCTTGCCTCCAAATTGAAAGCCTTGAAGCAACCTCTAAGGGCTTTGAACATAAATGACTTTGGAGGTATCAAACAAAGAGCAAAAGGGCAAACATAGAGTTCAAGGAGGCTATCAATGCACACATGGAAAATCCCTTTGATGAGGTGCTTAAAGCCAAGGTTAAGTCCTCAAGAGCTAGAGCAAACACCTTCATCGAAGTGAAAGACACTTCATAAGGCGTAAGTCAAGACGTAAGCACTTGATTGGAAGTGATAGATGTTCCAAATACTTTCATAGCTTGATCAAAAGGAGTAATGTCAGAACTCCATTAACTTTCTTGTTAAAGCTAATGGTACTATCACTACATCACCGTAAGAAGTTAGGAAGTTGCTTGTTGAATTTTACAAGGATCTATTAGGTACTTCCCACCCACTACCAACTTTGATCCTGAGGTGTTCAACTATGGCCCAAAGTGAGTGAAGAAGAGAGATTCTGACTTTTGCATTTCATCACCCCAAAGGAGATTTGGGAAGCTCTCTCGGATATAGGCAATGACAAGGCACTGGACCGGATGGTTATCTGGTGCCTTCTTCAAGAATAGATGGAAAGATGTGGGCCATGATGTTGTAAGATGTGTCGGGAGTTCTTCTCTCGGAGTTCTTTTGAAGCGAGTAAATCATACCATCATTACCTCGCTGCAAAGACTGATCATGATCCCATGGTAAATGATTTCAGGCCCATCGGATTGACTAATGTGATCTTTAAGATCATCACAAAGATTCTAGCTAACAGAATGGCATTGATCCTTCCTTCTCTCATTGACAAATCCCAAGGGGCTTTTGTGAAGGGAAGAAATATGATGGACAACGTATATGTGGCACAAGAGCTTGTGAGAGGATTTAATAGAGCCAGAGTCTCGCCAAGATGTATGCTTATGGTGGACCTTCGTAAAGCATTCGATACAGTCTCTTGGAGCTTCCTCGAATTGGTACTAAGAAGTCTAAAATTTCCAGACAGATTTACAGAATGGATCATGGAATGTGTTAGCTCAACCTCCTTCTCCCTTTCTATCAATGGTGAGCTACATGGATACTTCAAAGGAAAGCGCGGCCTAAGACAAGGTGATCCCATGTCCCCTACTCTCTTCATCTTGTGCATGGAATACCTCTCAAGGATGCTTAAAATGAAGGCTGAGTCAAGTGCTTTCTCATATTTTCCAAAGTGTAAGAAATTGGGCATTACTCATCTGGCATTCGCGGATGACCTCATGCTTTTTGCCAAAGGAGATATATCTTCAGTTGGGATTCTTATGAATTGTCTGGAAGAGTTGGAGGCTGCCTCAGGATTAACTCTTAACCCTGCTAAATCCTCTGTCTACTTAGCAGGAATGCATTCTACAGTTCGGGACTTGATATTGTCCAGAGTGGGTTTCGCCATTGGAAGCTTTCCGGTACGATACTTGGGGATTCCTTTGTCCCCAATTTCAGTCTCAGTGGATCAATTTGCCCCTTTCATTAGTGCTATTTCGAATTACATTCAAAAATGGGGGCATCACACCCTTTCTTATGCTGGTAAGCTGGAACTAATCAGGTCGGTTGTCCAAGGGGTTGAGAGCTTTTGGTTCCGGGCTCTTCCTATCCCGGCCACTATTATCAACAAGATACGGTCTGCTTGTATTCAGTTCTTATGGGGAGGGAAACCACCAAGAGTTGCTTGGGATATCATTTGCTTGCCTCAATCTGAAGGTGGCTTGGGTCTTATGAACATCAAGGAATGGAATCATGCCTTGCTATCCAGGACGATTTGGAAAACTCACACGGAAGCTGATTCTCTTTGGGTCCAATGGATCAATAGCCACTATTTGAGAGGTATTACAATTTGGGACTATGAGGTACGTCCTAGGGACTCCCCCTTATTCAAAAAGATTTGTGGGATTCGCGACAAATTCTTTTCTATCTTTGGTAGCCATGGTGATGCTATTGACGGCTTTACAAAATGTTGTGCCAACGGTATATTTGATTCAAGCCTCGTGTATGATATCTTGCGCACTCCGCAAGCTAAAAAGCCTTGGATGTCACAAATTTGGAAAGGCTTCATTCCTCCCAAATTCTCTTTTAATATGTGGCTGATTTGCAGAAAGCGGTTAGCTACAAAGGATACTTTATCATTTCTCAACTTGGAGGATAAATCTTGCGGGTTCTGCAAGCAAGCTGATGAAACAAGGGAACACCTCTTCTTTGACTGCCCCTATACAAACATGATTTGGAAGAGCATAAAAGATTGGTTGGGTATTAGAAGAGAGATGACAACTATTGAAAGCTCCCTTAAATGGATTAAGAAAGAACACCGCGGGACAAGCATCCGAGCCAAAGCTATTTTGCTTACTTTTTGCATAATGGTTTATGAGATTTGGAGGGCAAGAAACACAATGCTCTTTGAAGGCACAAGCTTTCCGGTAGAAGTGGTCATTGCAAGAATCAAAACAACATCTTATAGAGTTCTCTATGATTTTATCCCCTCTTGTAATGGCACCTTTTGAGTGACCACCCCTCCCCTCTATCACTTCTTGTTTGCATTACGTTGAGGCTTGAGATACCTCAATGATTGATTGTAGCCACTTCCTTTTTTCGTTATTAGTAATAATATTTGCATTTACCTAAAAAAAAAAAAAAACTATCTTCCCATAAAGCCGTTATAACTCTTTATGTTTTAGACAAGTTCATTCTTTTTATAACCAAGAGACTTATACTTTTAAAATCAAGTATCATATACTTTCAAATCAAGTTACATAACTTTCAGAATACTTCAAGTCTCTTAACTTTAGAAATCAAGTTTCTTAACTTTAGAATAGTTCAAGTAATCAATACTTTCCAAATCAAGTATTCTATACATTTTCAAGTCAAGAAATCTTTGTTTACCTTATTAGAATAAACCATTCTTTTAACTTCCCATAAAGTTGTTATACTAACTTTATGCTTTAGAAACTAAGACATCTTTAACCTTTAAAACAAGTGAGTTAATTCTCTAACTCAACCAACTTGGACATTCTTAAACAAGTCAAGGATACCAAATGAAATTGAATTCATTTAAATCTCGTACGTCCAACGTACTATACATTTGTAAAACTAATGCTCAAGAAGATAAGGAAAGTTCCACATACCTCTCCGACCCAATCCACTTGCCAAGTTGAAAACGCCGCACGTAGAATGTCAACCTATAATGACCATAATACGTCCATCAACTACTAGCTTTCAACGTAGAATATTCCTAAGTATAAGGACTCTTAATTCTACGGAAAATCGGACAGCACTTCATTTGTTTCTACGTATTTTTTCACCTTTTTCAAGGCCCAAAAATCAATAACCAAATGCCACATTTAAGACTCAACAATTCAGCAATTCAAAAGGGATTACTCGCCTAACAGGACGTGTAAATTCTGCCCCACTATTAATATAAAAACTATCCAACAACTTAAGCCTTTCTCGGCTACAATCAATGCCGCAATAATATCAATTTCCTTTCAATTCCTTTTTCAATCCAAGTTGTTATTCTAATATGTTATATACCCTATAACAATTATAACAACTACAAATCCTTTCTTTCTTAACATGCGACGATTGTAACTATCGACCAAATTGATTACAACATAAATGACTAACTTGGCCATTTTCGGTTTTTAACATGTCGACATGATCCTAATATTTTCAAACTTCAATCTATATACCACATGCTCATTTATCAACTACTATAACATGTAATTTTAAATCACATTAAGAAGATGAAGATTTTTGTTATACCCCGTAGTTCCGGAGTATGTATGTAAGGACGTACGTACGATTGTATAAACCCTAATTAGGGTAAGAATGAAAGAATTGTTTTTCGACGGAAAATATTCCGAACCTTGGGAAGGAAATTTTCTACGTTTTCAATATTTTAACCAATTATGGAATTTTTTCGAGAGATAAATATTTTGGACCAATAGGAGGGCGACATGTGTCACCCCAAGAACCATGTTGGACGTTTTTTTTGAGGTTAGTGGGCAAGACAAATGGCCAAAAGTCTTGCATGGCATTTGCATGGTAGTGGACGGTTTTTGCAAGAATTAGTGGGCAAGTCAAATGGTCAAAGTCTTGCATGACATTTGTGGGACAAGTGGAGAAAGGAACCTACACAAACAATCTATACCACACACATGTTTCAATCCTAACCCTTGGTTGTACTATATAAACACCTCTAGTTGATGAAAATCTTCCACACTTAGAATATTTCAAGACTTGAAAATATTTTTCTCTCCCTCCCTAGTGCTCTCGTCCAACCCCCCTCTTTCTTGAGAAAATGTTGTCCAAAAATTCTTAAACTTATAAGTGTTCTTCCTTAATGTATTAGGAAGATTATTAACCAAGAGTTAGACAAGATTTCACACCCCTAGCCTCAAAAACCTCACAAAGCCGAGAGCATGCAAAAATGGAACCTTAGTGTTCTTCACTTTTTGGAGTTAATTATTGAATAGAAGTTGGTTAGGAACTTCTAAAGGTGACTTGTGGTGGTTTGGAACGCAAAGATTTGGAGCTAAGACTTGCTTTGGAACGACTTTAAGTTCTTGGATATTTTTGGGCTATTATTGAGGTAATGAACCTTAACCTCTTTGTGAAGTTGATTATTATGTATATTGGATATTATACATATATTGGAAGTATATTATGAAGTATGAGATATAAGGAAAGATTTGGATCATGTTAAGATGTTAAAAGGAGAATTGGCATATTAGCCATTAAAATGGTAAAAATGTATCCATTACTTACTAAGAAGTTAAAAACAAAGAAACTATAACTTATATAAAGATTTGAATATAAGTTGGAAGACTAATGAAGTAATTGGATAAGTAAAATTGTAAAAGTTGGCCAAGGACCCCAACTTAAGGACTGTATTTACTTTGGACCGTATTTACTTTGGACCGTATTTACTTTGGACCGTATTTACTTTGGATTGTATTTACTTTGGACTGTATTTACATTGTTGTTAAGGGGAAGATTGTTAAATCACGTTCCGTTTGGGCGTGTGATCCCCTTCTTTAATTATTGTTGTTGTTAAGGGGAAGATTGTTAAATCGCATTCCGTTTGGGCATGTGATCCCCTTCTTTAATTATTGTTGTTGTTAAGGGGAAGATTGTTAATCGCGTTCCGTTTGGGCGTGTGATCCCCTTCTTTAAATTTCGGAATTATTGCGCCTTATTTATGACATGTTGGTTACTATTATCGGGCCTTGAAAAAGGTGGAGAATTGAGTAGAAACGGGGGAGGTGCTGCCCAATTTTTCGTAGACCAAGAGAAATCTTACTTAGAAGAATCCCACGTAAAACTAGAAGTTGATAGGCGTGTTTTGACTATTATAGGTTGACACTCTGCGCGCGACATATCCGACTTGGCAAGTGGATTTAGCTGAGGAGGTATGTGATTCTTCCTATCCCTTTGAGCATGATATTTGTGAAATATATATAGTACGATAGACGTACGTGTGTTAAACTACACTTGGCTTTACTTTGATGTCTTTGGACTTGAGTTCTAATTAATAAGAATCTTGAACATTTCAAAAGAGTTATGAATCATTTTGGAAGAAAAGTAATACTTGGTTTTCACAAAAAAGTTTAAGTGTTATACTAGTTTTATGGGAAGTTAGCTATAACGACTTAAGAAAGATAAGAAAAGGTTTAATTATTTGTTTATCAAATGCTTGAAATGATGTTTGAAGGTATGGTAAGTTGGTTTGATAAACATGTTATGATGCTACGTGTGTTAGTATCTTGTGACGCTTGTGTAAGGAGATTATTCTTGTTGTGCTTATGTTGTTTAACGATAAGCCATTGTCTTAGTATCTTGTGATGCTTGTGTAAGGAGGTTATTCTTGTTGTGCTTATGTTGTTTAACGATAAGCCGTTGTGTTAGTATTATATCACTCACCCTCCTGACTTGTTACGATGTCGTGGGTTAGCCGCCCGATCGCAGGAATACATGCGGGTCCATGGGACCTATTCGAGCTGCGGAGTTCCGGGATGATCACTCCGTGTGTTACGCCGATGCGATGAATACCTCACGCGTCTACGCATGTGGCTACGCGATCGCGGAGTCCAGGATGTCGGCGGGTTATCTACCCCGATGCGAGAATACCTCACGCGCCTGCGGGCCTATGCGATCGCGGAAGTTCCAGGATTAGGCTCGCATAATGATACTATGGGCGATTGGCCTTGCTTCGATCATTAGCGGCCTAGAAAAGACCAGTTACATTATATCTATTTTTGCTCTTGTTTATGATGTGGCACTATGTGCGGTTAACTTGGTTGTTTCGAAAATAATTGAGAATTGGATTTAAAATGTTGTAATTATATATATCGATTTTACGCTTCACATACTTGCAACTGTTAGATCGACCTCCTTCGGGGGGCTGCGTTCATGTCGCAGGTAAGGGAAAGCAGGTGGTGGATCCTCATTCTTAGGATCTTTACTCAGGTGTCAGGAGCTCCATTTCTCCGGAGGCTCGACTTTTGGTACGGTTCTCCCTGGTGTTGTAGATGTTTTGTACATTCAGGGGTATGACGGGGCCCTGTCCCGTCATAGTGTTTACACCTTCTTAGAGGTCTGTAGTCCTGTTGTAAAGTTGGGATGTAACTGTTCACTTTTGGGTATTTATATACATGCCGAAAGACAACTTTTCTTTGGATAAACTGTTCTTATCTTACACTGTTTCATGTTTGCAAGTTTATATTCCGCTGGTTACTCTGATGTATGTCTACTTGGGTGCCCGGGTAAGGCACCAGTCACAGGCCCGGGAACGAGTCGTGACAAAAGTGGTATCAGAGCAGTTAGTTCTCAGAAAGTGTCTACAGACCGTATCTAGTAGAGTCTTGATTATCGGTGTGTTGTGCACCACACCAATAATCTGGAGGCTACAGGATATTTAGGATTGGTTTCCATTCTTCTCATTCTGAGATCGTGCCTTAGAGCTGTGTTATAAGTTGGACCCCTCTGACGAATTTCTTTTGTTTACCAGTTATGCCTCCACGCAAGGCAACCCGGGCCCAGAAGGGCAAGGCAGCCGAGCAGGGTTTAGAGCCGCAGCAGTGGCTACTGAGGCCACGGAACCTGAGCCTCCAGTCCCATAGCCTGGAGCAGAGGAGATGGGTTACAAGGAGATGGCCCAGTTATTAGCCAGGGTCGTGGCGAGGCACGAGGATAGGCCGATGCATCGCCTCGCCGATAGTACCCGTGGTTCAACCGAGGTCAGATAGTCTGAGACTTCGACTTTCTCGAGCCGCACCGCGAGTTCTATGGGTCGAGGCACGAGGATGATCCGTAGGAGTTCATCAAGCGATTCTGATGGATCATGAGAGTGATCAAGGCTTCGGAGACCGAGTCAGTGGTCTTAGGTTCACATCGTCTGCGTGATACTGCAGTCGACTGGTTTGATTCATGGGAGCTGTCCCGGGGGGAGCATGCATCTCCAGTTGTTTGGGACGAGTTCTCAGAGGCATTTCTCACTCACTTCTTGCCTCCGCAGATGAGGAGAGCACAAGCAAACAAATTTTTGATGCTGAGGCAGCACGGGCGCACTGTTCGGGAGTACAACGTAGAGTTCGACTCATTGGCTCGATATGTCCCCGCGTTAGTGGCAGATATGGAGGACCGAGTGCACCGCTACGTCACAGGGCTTGATGACTACTTGGCAGAGTCTTTCTCGGGTGTAGCTCTTCAGCCGGGCATGGACATTGCCCGCATGCAGGCTCATGCACTTGGGTGTGAGGAGCGTAGAGGCCGACGGGTTGACAGATATCAGCAGAAGAAGGCCAGGACGACAGGGTCTTTTGGTAGCTCTCGGGGCGGACGACCTCAGCAGCAGACTAGATTTGCACCGCAGCCAGCTCAGAGCACTCCTACACCGTCTTCAGGGCAGCCAGGGTATTCGGGGGCAGGTCAGGGCCCCAGGACTTCGGACTTCCAGGGTAGCAGAGGTGCTAACCGATCGAGACCACCTTCCTCTCAGTGTGTTCGATGTGGTAGATCCCATTACGGGAATTGTGGTACGATCATGAGCTTGTTACACTCGGCCAGCCAGGTCACTTTGCGAGATCGTCCACCGGGCAGCGCAGATGGTAGGGTTCAGCCTACAGGGTCTTTAGTCGAGTCTTCATCTCCTACAGTTACTCGCCCCGGAGGGCAGGGTGCTCATGGACCAGCAGGTCGCGGCAGAGGTCGTGGCAGGGGTCCTAGTTCCAGCGGTCCTCAGAACCGCATTTATGCCATGTCCAGCCGCCAGGACCAGGAGGCGTCACCGGATGTCATCACAGGTACTTTATTGGTTTCTTGTTGTGACGTATATGCCTTGATAGATCCAGGTTCTACTTTGTCCTATATATCTCCCCATATTGTTAGTAGGTTAGGGATAGAGCCTGAGTTCATAGACCCTTTTGAGGTAGCTACGCCAGTGGGAGATTCGGTGGTAGCTGAGCGGGTATATAGGGCTTGCCCAGTGACTATATGCAGTCGTCAGACCCTAGCCGACTTGGTAGAGTTGGATATGACCGATTTTGATGTTATCATGGGTATGGATTGGTTAGCTTCTTGCTACGCCAATGTACACTGTAGGAAGCGGTTGGTACGGTTCCAGTTTCCTGGGGAGCCGGTTATCGAGTGGGAGGGGAACACTGTGTCGCCGAGGGGTAAGTTTATTTCTTACCTCAAGTCCAGGAAGATGGTTCAGAAGGGGTATCTCTACCATCTCATTCGGGTATTTGATACTGAGGCGGTGACACCGCACCTTCGGCCTTCGAGTCGAGAGTTTCCGGATGTGTTCCCGCACGACCTCCCGTATCCTCCCGAGAGGAGATAGATTTTGCATTGATAATGCTCGATACTCGACCTATATCCATTCCGCCATACAGAATGGCACCTGCCGAGTTGAGAGAGTTGAAGGACCAGCTGAGAGATTTGCTGGAGAAGGGCTTTATCAGGCCTAGTGTTTCTCCCTGGGGAGCGCCGGTATTGTTCGTGAAGAAGAAGGATGGGACGTTGCATATGTAAGTTGATTATAGGCAGCTGAACAAGGTGACTATTAAGAACAGATACCCCCTTCCTAGGATTGATGACTTGTTCGACCAATTGCAGGGTGCGAGGTGTTTCTCCAAGATAGACCTACGATCTGGTTACCATCAGGTGCGAGTTATGGAGATGGATGTCCCTAGATCGCATTCGGACCCAGACGCACTATGAGTTCAGGGTCATGTCTTTCGGCTTGACCAATGCTCCGGCAGTATTTATGGATTTGATGAACCGAGTGTTCAAGCCATTTTAGGATACGTTTGTGATAGTATTCATTGATGACATCTTGATTTATTCTCGCTCGGAGCAGGAGCATTTGAGGACGGTGCTGAGAGTTCTCCGGGACCAGCAGTTGTATGCCAAGTTTTCGAAGTGTGAGTTTTGGTTGGCTTCGGTGGCGTTTCTGGGGCACATTGTCGGGGCCGATGGTATTCGGGTGGATATGGCAAAGATCGAGGCAGTCAGGAGTTGGCCTAGACCTACTACCCCGACAGAGGTGCGCAACTTTTTGGACCTTGCAGGGTATTATCGGAGGTTCGTGGAGAAGTTTGCTTCTATTTCAGCACCTTTGACTAAGCTGACTCGTAAGCGGCTAAGTTTCGATGGACGGATGCTTGTGAGGAGGGCTTCCAGCCATCAAGGAGAGGTTGACGACCGCCCGATTCTTACTCTTCCGCAGGTCCGCATCGCTATGTGGTTTATTGTGATGCGTCGCATCGGGCTTGGATGTGTGTTGATGCAGCAGGCAAGGTTATAGCTTACGATCGCGACAGCTCAAGCATGAGAAGAACTACCCCACACATGACGAGTTGGCGCAGATGATTCACGCCAAGATCTGAGACATTATTTGTATGGAGTTCATGTGGATATTTACACGCACCACAAGAGCCTCCGATATCTTCTTCAGAGGAGCCGAACTCATGGCGAAGACGGTGGTTAGAGCTACTCAAGGATTATGATGTCGATATCCTATACCACCCAGGGAAGACCAATGTAGTGGCAGATGCCCTTAGTCGTAGGTCGATGGGTAGTCTTTCAGATGTGCAGCCAGATAGGAGGGGCATGGTACGCGAGTTACATCAGCTAGCGAACCTTGGAGTCCGATTGATTGATTCTGATAGTAGTGGGGTTCGTGTTTGAGAGGTTGCCGAATCTTCCATCGTCGAGGAAGTGAAGAGGCGACAGTATGAGGATCCGATTATGACACGATATCGAGATACGGCTCTTCGTGAGGGGAAGGGTCCTTTTGAGGTAGCACCTGATGGGGTGCTAAGGTTTTGAGGGCAGGTTGTGTGTTCCAGATATTACAGGACTTCGTCAGCAAGTTCTAGGGGAAGCACACAGCGCGCGTTACTCTATCCATCCGGGGTCGACAAAGATGTACCACGACCTCAGATCTGTGTATTGGTGGGACGGCCTGAAGAGGGACGTTGCAGAGTTTGTTGCTCAGTGCCCGAGTTGTCAGCAGGTCAAGGTGGAGCACCAGAGTCCTGGTGGGTTGTTGTAGGCTATAGAGATTCCGACATGGAAGTGGGAGGTGATCAATATGGACTTTATTATAGGGTTACCTCGCACTCAGAGGAAGCATGATTCTATCTGGGTTATCGTCGACAGGCTGACGAAATCAGCTCACTTTCTTCCCGTCAGGACGACTTTTTCGGCCGAGGATTACGCTAGACTTTACATCCGAGAGATCGTGAAACTACATGGGGTCCCTATATGTTATACCCCGTATTTCCAGAGTATGTGCGTGAGGGTGTACGTATAAATGTTTTAGCCTTAAGATAGGCAAGGATCGAAAATTTTGTTCACAACTACCGAAAAGAATTGTTTTCCGACGAAACGTTTTCCAAACTTTGCGAGGGGAAAATTACGGCTATGTCATTTATAATTTTTGCAGATTTTTCCGAGAGATGAATTATTTTGGACCAACGATAGGGCGACACTTGTCACCCTCAAGTTGGCGGTTTGTGGTGGCCGATTGGGTGCATGTTTTGTTGCCTAAACCATGGGTCAATGTTTGTGAGGGATTTGTGGAGTAGGGTTAGGGTGCACTTGGGCAAATCTTGACCCTCCACTTGCCCCCCCACTTGGCTTGATCTTGTCCATTGGTTTCCCTATAAATACCCCCCCTTTGTTGAAGACTTCTTCATCCACAATAATTTCCAAGTCTTGAAATCCCCCTCCCCTCTTCTTGTTGCTCTCGTCCATGAGCACCCCTCCCCCTTTGAGAGGCCTTTGGCCGAGGGGTACCCCCCATTTCCTAGAGGTGCTAGCCGTAGCACACCCCCCTCTTGCCTAGTTGTTCTCGTAAATACACCCCCCCCCCTTGGTAGAAAAGTATTCTCCAAGTATTGTTACTATTCCAAAATACCTTAGCCTTATACCTTGTAGTATTCCAAAGTTACCTCTATACGCAGAGCCCGGAAATACTACCTTATGTCCTTTTTGTCTCAAAACGAAACCCTAAGGAAAATCTTCATAGTCGGTTGAAGTGTTAAGTAGAAGTTGCGTAGAACTTCTAAGGGTTGTTTGGAGCGGGTTGGAGCGCCCAGAGTAGGAGCTAAACGTTGCTCAGGATCGATATTTAATCTTGGATAATTTTGGGCTTATCGAGGTAAATATCTTGTCCCCCTTTTGTAATTAGAGTTTACATACTGTTGAAGTATAAGAATTAAGTATAAGTTATATACAAGGAAGGTATATAAGAAGAGAATTGAACTCATTTTACATAGGATCAGATGTATTTACTGAGACTTGTGAAGTTTGTGGTAGGAAGTCTTGCCCAATTTTCCGTAGAATCTTGTATCTAGATTTATTCTACCGAGTAGTCTAGACATTGATAGACTTGTATAACCGTTATAGGTTGAAGTACTGCGAGTAGCGTATTCTACTCGAAGGGTGGAAAAGGCTAGCAGGATTACAGTACTTTGGAGCTATTTGCTAATAGTCGATAAATCGTCGCGAGGTATGTGATTCTTCCTATCCTCTTAAGCATGATATTTTAAAATAATATATATAGTACGGTAGATGTACGTGTGTTAACTGAACGTGGTTTAACTGCGATGTCTTTTGACTTGAGTCTAAATAATAAGAATCTGAAGTATTTCAAAAGAGCTAAGAATTTTTTTTGAAAGAAGAGTAACACTTGGTTTTAAAAGCTTAAGAGTTATACTAGCTTTATGGGAAGTTAGGTATAACGACTTAAGAGAGATAAAAAGAATGGTTTATTGATTTTAGAAGTTAAGAGACTTGATCTTAAAAGATAAGAGACTTGACTTAATCAATTAATATGAATTTTGTTAATAAGTGTGAAACCTCATTCGTGAGTAATGAGTACTTGGTTTTTTTTAAAAGGAATAATGTTTTACTGATTTCGGAAATCAGATTAAGTATCGAACAAACCACAGCAACGCTAATAAAGGGAAATGTATTGACTAATTAAGTATTATAAAAACCAGTAGAAACCTCCATCTGCATAGAAGCTAAGATGAGACAAAATGATATTACATTTCCTAGATCATGGCTGCTTTAATAAGATTGATTATGAACAAGAATAACCTACTCACACATAAGGCATATGTTTCTCAAATTGTTTTAAAAGAGAATTATATTCTTAAATGATTAAGACTATGAACCACGAAACCTTTCGAAAATGAGAAACTTGAGCATTTGTGTTATACCCCATATTTTCCAGAGTATGTACGTAAGGACGTACGTAGAAAAGTTTGAGCTTTAAAGTAGGCTAGGGCCGAAATTTTTGTTCACAAGTACCGAAAGGAATCGTTTTTCGACGAAACGTTTTACAAGACTCGCGAAGGGAAAAATACGGCTATGTCATTTATTATTTTTGCGGATTTTTCCGAGAGATGAAACATTTTGGACCAACTGGAGGGTGACATGTGTCACCCTCATATTGGGCGTTGAAATGGGCAGCAAGTTGGACGATTTAAGGGTCAAGGGGTTGGTAGGATATTTGTGATATTTTGGTGGTAGATGGATAAGGTACACATGGGTAAATCCTAGCCCTACACTTGCCTACCACTTGGCTTCATCTTGGCCATTGGTTGACCATTTCTTGACCTATAAATACCCCTTTAGTTGATGAGTTATTTCATCCACACTTAGACATTTTCCAAGTCTTGAAACCCTTCTTCCCCTTTGATAGTTTCTCGTCCATAACACCCCTCCCCCTTTGTAGTGTTCTAGCCGAGCCTACCCCCCCCCCCCTTGCCTAGTTGTCTCGTATAAATACCCTTCCCTTGGTTGAGAAATACTTCTCCAAGTATTGTTGTAATGCCAAAATACTCTAGCCCAAATACCTTGTAGTACTTTCCAAAGTTACCTCTATACGTAGAGCCCGGAAATACTACTATATTCCCTTTAGTCACAAAAACGAAACCCTAAGGAAAACCTTCATAACCGGTTGAAGTGTTAAGAAGAAGTTGCGTAGAACTTCTAAGGGATTGTTTGGAGCGGGTTGGAGCACCCGGAGTAGGAGCTAAACGTTGCTCAGGATCGACATTAAACTTGGATAATTTTGGGCTTACCGAGGTAAATAATCCTATCCTTCTATTGTAATTGGAAATTACATACTGTAGTTGTATAAAAATGAATATAAGATTCATAGAAGAGAATTGAACTGTAATAGAAGGATATTACAGAAAAGAATTGAACTGAAATCACATCAGAAGAATATTAAGTAGAAGATTAATCTGTACTTACATAGGACTGTATTTACAGTAGACTGATAACCTTTATTGGTTGAATGTTCTGCGAGTAGCATGTGCTACTTGGAAGGTGGACAAGGCTAGCCGGGTTATAGCCGTGGAGCGTTTTGCTTATAGTCGATAATCGTCGCGAGGTATGTGATTCTTCCTATACTCTTGAGCATGATATTTTTAAAGATATATATATATATATAGTACGGTAGACGTACGTGTGTTGACTGAACGTAGTTGTACGGCAATGTCTTTTGACTTAAGCCTGAATAAAATAGATATATATATAGTACGGTAGACGTACGTGTGCTAACTGAACGTAGTTGTACGGCAATGTCTTTTGACTTAAGCCTGAATAAGAAGAATCTTGAAGTATTTCAAAAGAAATAAGAAACCTTTTTGAAAGAAGAGTAATACTTGGTTTTGAAAACATAAGAGTTATACTAGCTTTATGGGAAGTTAGGTATAACGTCTTAAGAGAGATAAAGAGAATGGTTTACTGATTTTTAGAAGTTAAGAGACTTGATCTTAAAAGATAAGAGACTTGACTTGAATGAATTAATATGAACTTTGTGTGAAACCTCATTCGTGAGTAATGAGTACTTGGTTTTTAAAAGGAATAATGTTTTACTGATTTTGGAAATCAGAATGAGTATCGACAAACCACTGCAGCGTTAATAAAAGGAAATGTTTTGACTAATTAAGTATTATTAAAACCAGTAGAAACCTCCATCTGCATAGAAGCTAAGATGAGACAAAATGATATTACATTTCCTAGATCATGGCTGCTTTAATAAGATTGATTATGAACCAGAATAACCTACTCACATATAAGGCATATGTTTTCGCAAAATTGTTTAAAAGAGAATCATATTCTTAAGTGATTAAGACTATGAACTATGAAACCTTTCTAAAATAAGAGACTTAAGTACTTGAAATTAGGCAAACTTGAACTTAGGGAAAGGAATGTTGTTACTTGATGTTGAAAAGAAAAGTGTTTGGGTTTACCTAAAAATGTGAGACACCCTATTTTTATACTACGGGTATCGGGTGACCTTTATAAAAGAAATGGATCTTTTAAAAAGAATTTAACGTATGTAATACTTTGGGGTCAGAACCTGGACTTTGGCCTAAAATAAACTTGAGTTGTGTGTAACTTGCCTATGTTTGTGTTTGATAGCCTTGTTGTGCAAATACTGTATTTCTATACCACCGCGTCTCTCGATGGAGGGCCGACTGATTTGTTATGAACGGTTCTTCACCGAGTCCCATGGGATGGGTCGGGACACGTATTTCATCTGATTCTTCACCGAGTCCCATGGGATGGGCCGGGACACGTATTCCATCTGATTATTCACCGAGTCCCACGAGATGGGCCGGGACACGTATTTCATCTGATTCTCTACCGAGTCCCATGGGATGGGCCGGGACACGTATTCCATATGATTCTTTACCGAGTCCCACGGGATGGGCCGGGACACGTATTCCACACGATTTATACCTAGACTGCCGGCAGTGAGGAAGGAGTTCCACGGGCATGAGGGATGACTTGAGGGCGTGAGTCCCTGACTTGACATGACTGCTTTTATGTTGTGAATTGTAGTTTGGTTATCATACATGTCTCCTGCTTTAGATAGACTATTATGATTTCATTTACAATCTTTTACAGTTTCACATACTTGGTACCTGTTGTACTGACCTCCTTCGGGGGGCTGCGTTCATGTCGCAGGTAGAAGTACATCGGTTGTGGATCCTCGCTCATAAGATCACAGTTCAGCGTGTCGGGAAGCCCCATTTCTTCGGAGGCTTATCTTTTGGTATGTTACCCTGAGTCTGTAGATTCTTGTACATTCGTGGTATGTGGCCCTGTCCGTCATAGTTGTTGTCACTTTCTTAGAGGTCTCAGAGTAATGCTGGCAAAGTGTCAGAAAAGGATAGCTCGGGTTTTTATGTATATATACTGTATGCGCTTTGGTTAGCCTGCTTATTTAATCAAATCTCTTATTTCATGTTTATGTTTTATTTCCGCTGATTTTCTCTGATGTTGTATCACTAGGGTGCCCGGGTAGGCACTACCACGCCCGGTTCGGTCGTGACAAAAGTGGTATCGTGAGCGATTAATCCTCGAAAGTGTCTATGCATCGTGTTCAGTAGTCTTGATTATCGGTGTGTTGTGCACCACATCTATAATCAGGAGGCTATAGGACATTTAGGATTGGTTTCCATTCTTCTCATTCTGAGATCGTGCCTTAGAGCCATGTGATAAGTTGGACCCCTCTGAAGTATTCATTTCCTTTACCAGTTATGCCTCCGCGTAAGGCAACCCGGGCCCAGAAGGGCAAGGCACCGAGGAGCTATGAGTAGAGCACGGAGGGTTACTGTGTCGAGGCCCGGGCCAAGCACTGAGATAGTGCTTCCGACGGCGAGTTTTGCGACGCCGCCAGCGCCGGCAGAGTTTAGAGCCGCAGCAGTGGCTGCTGAGACTACAGTACCTGAGCCTCCAGTCCCACAGCCTGGAGCAGATGAGATGGGGTACAAGGAGATGGCCCAGTTATTGGCCAGGGTCGTGGCCAGATATGAGGAGAGGCTGGATGCAGCAGTTCCAGTCCCAGTAGCACCCGTAGTTCACCCCCGAGCGCATTTGAGACTACGGACTTTCGAGTCAGAGCCCGCCAATGTTCTATGGATCGAGAGCCGAGGATGACCTCGGGAGTTTATCCGAAGCACGCTGATCATGAGAGTGATCGAGTCTCGAGGCGAGTCGGTGGTATTGGGTTCGCATCACCGCGTGATACCGCAATGATCGGGTTTGATTCGTGGGAGCTGTCCCGGGGAGAGCATGCACTTCCAGCCGTTTGGGACGAGTTCTCAAGGGCTTTTCTTGCACATTTCTTTCCCCCACAGATGAGGAGGGCTCGGGCCGATAGATTTTTGACGTTGAGGCAGGACGGGCGGACGGTTAGAGAGTACAATGTGGAGTTCGACTCATTAGCTCGGTATGTTCCCGCTGTAGTAGCTGATATGGAGGACAGAGTACACCGCTACGTCACCGGGCTAGATGATTACTTGGCAGAGGCTTGTACGGGTGTAGCTCTTCAGCCGGGCATGGACATTGCCCGCATGCAAGCCCATGCACTAGGATGTGAGGCACAGAGAGGTCGACGGAATGACCAGGATCAGCAGAAGAGGGCCAGAACAGCAGGGTCCTTTGGTAACTTTCGAGGCGGGCCGCCTCAGCAGCAGACTAGTTATGTACCTCCGCCAGTGCAGAGTGGTCCTCCACAGTCTTCAGGACGTTCGGATAATTTTGGGCTTACCGAGGTAAATAATCCTATCCTTCTATTGTAATTGGAAATTACATACTGTAGTTGTATAAAAATGAATATAAGATTCATAGAAGAGAATTGAACTGTAATAGAAGGATATTACAGAAAAGAATTGAACTGAAATCACATCAGAAGAATATTAAGTAGAAGATTAATCAGACTTACATAGATCGTATTTCTGATGACTGATAACCTTTATTGGTTGAATGTTCTGCGAGTAGCATGTGCTACTTGGAAGGTGGACAAGGCTAGCCGGGTTATAGTCGTGGAGCGTTTTGCTTATAGTCGATAATCGTCGCGAGGTATGTGATTCTTCCTATACTCTTGAGCATGATATTTTTAAAGATATATATATATATATAGTACGGTAGACGTACGTGTGTTGACTGAACGTAGTTGTACGGCAATGTCTTTTGACTTAAGCCTGAATAAAATATATATATATATAGTACGGTAGACGACGTCGTGTGCTAATCGAACGTAGTTACGGCAAATGTCTTTTGACTTAAGCCTGAATAAGAAGAATCTTGAAGTATTTCAAAAGAAATACGAAACCTTTTTGAAAGAAGAGTAATACTTGGTTTTGAAAACATAAGAGTTATACTAGCTTTATGGGAAGTTAGGTATAACGTCTTAAGAGAGATAAAGAGAATGGTTTACTGATTTTTAGAAGTTAAGAGACTTGATCTTAAAAGATAAGAGACTTGACTTGAATGAATTAATATGAACTTTGTGTGAAACCTCATTCGTGAGTAATGAGTACTTGGTTTTTAAAAGGAATAATGTTTTACTGATTTTGGAAATCAGAATGAGTATCGACAATCTACTGCAGCGTTAATAAAAGGAAATGTTTTGACTAATTAAGTATTATTAAAACCAGTAGAAACCTCCATCTGCATAGAAGCTAAGATGAGACAAAATGATATTACATTTCCTAGATCATGGCTGCTTTAATAAGATTGATTATGAACCAGAATAACCTACTCACATATAAGGCATATGTTTTCGCAAAATTGTTTAAAAGAGAATCATATTCTTAAGTGATTAAGACTATGAACTATGAAACCTTTCTAAAATAAGAGACTTAACTACTTGAAATTAGGTAAACTTGAACTTAGGGAAAGGAATGTTGTTACTTGATGTTGAAAAGGAAAGTGTTTGGGTTTACCTAAAAATGTGAGACACCCTATTTTTATACTACGGGTATCGGGTGACCTTTATAAAAGAAATGGATCTTTTAAAAAGAATTTAACGTATGTAATACTTTGGGGTCAGAACCTGGACTTTGGCCTAAAATAAACTTGAGTTGTGTAACTTGCCTATGTTTGTGTTTGATAGCCTTGTTGTGCAAATCTTTTATTTCTATACCACCGCTCGTCTGGAGATTTGTCGTGATTTGTTATGAGCGATTCTTCACCGAGTCCCATGGGATGGGCGGGACACGTATTTCATCTGATTCTTCACCGAGTCCCGTGGGATGGGCCGACATCGTATTCCATCCGATTATTCACCGTCGAGATGGGCGGGACACGATTTCATCCGATTCTCTACCAGTCCCATGGGATGAGGACACGTATTCCACATGATTTACTGAGTCCCACGGATGGGCGGGACATGTATTCCACATGATTTATACCTAGACTACGGCGGTGAGGAAGGAGTTCCACGGGCGAGGATGACTTGAGGCGTGAGTCCACGACTTGACATCGCTTTTATGTTGTGAATCAGAGTTTGGTTATCATACATGTCTCCTGCTTTATATAGACTATTATGATTTCATTTACAGTATTTTCAGTTTCACATACTTGGTACCTGTTGTACTTGTTATACCCCGTATTTCCAGAGTATATACGTGAGGGCGTACGTATTAAATTTTTTTGCCTTAAGAATTGGCTTTGGTTCGAAATTTGGGCACAAGTGCCGAATAGAGTCGTTTTCTGACGAAACGTTTCCACAGCTTACGTTGGGAAAATTCCGGCTATGTCATTTAGTATTTTTGCGGATTTTTCCGAGCAACGGAACATTTTTGGACCAACGGGAGGGTGACACTTGTCACCCTCATTGGACGGCAAAGAGGAGGCTTGGCCTTGGCCGATTGGTCCACCTTTTGTGCCTTGTTTTGTGGCTTGTTTTGTGGAGTGTTTTGTGGAGTAGGGTTAGGGTGCACTTGGCTTGATCTTGGCCTTACACTTGCCTAACACATGGATGGATCTTGGCCATTGGTTGGCCTTTGCTTGGCCTATAAATAGCTCCCCTTTGTGAAGACTTTATTCATCCACAAATTGTTCTAGTGATAAATCCCTTCCCCTCCCTCTTGTAGACTCTCGTCCAAGAGCTCCTCTCCCCCTCTCTTGTGAGCTAGCCGAGAGCCTCCCCCCCCCTCTAGTGGTGCTAGCCGTGGGGTACCCCCCCCCTAGCCTAGTTGTTTTCGTATAATACCCCTTGTTGTGGTATAGAAATACTCTCCTAGTATTGTTATAATGCCCAAAATACCTTAGCCTTGTACCTTGTAGTATTCCAAAGATACCTCTATACGTAGAACCCGGAAATACTACCTTTTTGTCCTTTTTAGTCTCAAACCGAAACCCTAAGGAAATCTTCATTGTTGTTTGAAGTACTTAAGAGAAGTTGGTTAGAACTTCTAAGGGTTGTTTGGAGCGGATTGGAGCACTCGGAGTAGGAGCTAAACCTTGCTCAGGAGCGACATTAAACTCGGATAATTTTTGGGCTTATCGAGGTAAATATCTTGTCCCCCTATTGTAATTGGAAATTACATATGTGTTGAATATATAGTTGTTGTATACTATATATAGAACTGAACTTGGTATTGTGGCAATGTCTGACTTAAGCTGAAGAATGAAGAATTGAACAGAATCATGAAGGTTAATAAAGAGAAGAAGCGAATCAGAATTACTCAGGCTGTATTTCTGATGAGACTTATGTAGCATTACCGTGTAGTAGAATTGTACGTCCGTTAGACGTGTTAACCCCCAGTTTGGCTTGGTAGCCGACCTCGATAAAGCGAGGAGATTTACGCTATTTGGGGAGTCGCCAATTTTTCGTAGAAAGATAGAAACTTGTGTTTTGGGGTTAATAGACGTTTGTGACCTTTATAGGTGAAAGTACTAAGAGTAGCGTATTCTACTCGAGGAGTGTGAAAGAACGGCCAGCGCGTTGTAGTACTTGGAGCATTTGCTTATTGTCGATAAATCGTCGCGAGGTATGTGAACCTCTTCCTATCTCTTCTAGCATGATATGTGTGAACTATGTAGTACGGTGACGTACGTGTTAATCGTGTTTGATTGTTCTTAAAACATAAAGTGTTATAACGGCTTGCTGGGAAGTTGGTTATAATACTTTATGTAGGTAAGGAAATACTTTGTGGTTTTAAAAGGTAATCGATGTGAATTATAATCTAGTTATAATAAAGAACTTGATGTATTTCAAAAGATTTATAAATCGTTTTGAAGGGAGAGTAACACTTGGTTTTAAAGGTTTTAAAAAGAGTTATACTAGCTTTATGGGGAGTTAAGTGTAAAGTCTTAAGAGAGGTAAAGAAAATGGTTTACTGATGTTAGAAGTTAAGAGACTTGATCTTATGAGATAAGAGACTTAACTTATATTGTTTTAATGTGAATGTTGTGTGAAACCTCATTCGTGAGTAATGAGTACTTGGTTTTATTTAAAGGGATAATGTTATACTGATTTCGGAAATCAGAATGTGTATCGACAGACCACTGCAGCGTTAATAAAGGAAAATGTATTGAATAATGATGTATCGTATTAAAACCAGTAGAAACCTCCATCTGCATAGAAACTAAGATGAGACAAAATGATATTACATTTTCTAGATCATGGCTGCTGTAATAAGAATGTTGTAAACAAGAATAACCTACTCTCACGCGAGACTTATATTACTCAATTGTTCTAAAAAGAAATCAAGTGATTAAGTTTATGAACTATGAAACCATTTGAAATGAGAAGCTTGAGTAATTGAAACTAGGCAAACTGGAACTTAGGAAAAGAATGTTGTTACTTGATTTTGAAAAGGGATGTGGGTTGGTCATTCTTATACTACGGGTATCGGGTGACTTTTATAAAAGTAATGGATCTCTTTTAAAAAGAACTTAACGTATGTAGTACTTTGGGGTTAAAACCCGACTTTGGCATAATATGAAAGTACTTTGAGTTGTGTGAAGCTTGCCTATGCTTGTTGTTGTGAAACTTGCCTATGCTTGTTGTTGTGAAACTTGCCTATGCTTGTGATTATAGCCTTTGTGCGATGTGGTATTTCTGTGTTACCGTGTCTCTTGATAGAGGGCCGGTTGACTTGTTGAGAACTTACTTGGACGTGCTGGCAGTGATGGAGAATTCCACGGGTATGTTTCCATTTTGATTACGGTCTTGTTGTTGATGTCACATGGACATGTCTACACCGATCACGATTCCGGGGCATGTGGCTACGCGCAGGTTGACCACCCAAAGATATTGTTATTGAGGTAACATGGACATGTCTACACCGTCAAAGATTCCGGTACGTGGCCATGCGGCCTTGTTATTATTGTTGCAACATGGACGTGTCTACACCGATGCAGTATTCCGGGGGCATGTGGCCATGCGGCAGGGTTGACCACCCAGTATATTGTTATTGAGGTAACATGGACATGTCTACACCGGCGCGATGTCCGGGTACGTGGCCACGCGCCTTGTTATTATTGTTGCATCATGGGCATGTCTACACCGAGGCGATTCCGGGGCATGCGCCGTGATGCGAACATGATGGATGTTATGGGCGTGAGACCCATAGTTATATTTAGTGGTGACTTTGAGGCGTGAGTCACGACTTGACCGTTTTTATGTCGCATCGTATTTTGGTTATCATACATGTCTCCCGCTTGTTAAGCTATTATGATTTCATTTACGATTTGACGATTCACATACTGTACTGTTATCGACCTCCCGGGCCGCTCATGCCGCAGTAGAGGTACATCGGTCGTGGATCCTCGCTCTCGGGATCTCGCCAGCGTTTTGGAAGCTCCGCTTCTCCGAGGCTTATCTTTTGGTATGTTCCCCGAGTTGTAGGTTCTTGTACATTCTGGGTATGGCGGCCCCGTCCGTCATAGTCGTTGTAAATCTTAAGGTGCAGAGAATCACAAGTGTGGTTGTAAAAGGATTAAACTGTTCGGTTTTACGTATATACCAAGGCAACTGTTTTGGTTGGCCTGTTTATTTATTATATCTCTTGTTTCATGATTCATGTTTTATTTTCCGCTGGTTTTCTCTGATGTTGTATCACTAGGGTGCCCGGGGTAAGGCACCAGTAACGGGCCCGGGTTCGGGGCGTTACAAAGTGGTATCAGAGCAGTTAGTCCTCGGAAAGTGTCTACAGACCGTGTCTAGTAGAGTCTTGATTATCGGTGTGTTGTGCACCACATCTATAATCAGGAGGCTATAGGACATTTAGGATTGGTTTCCATTCTTCTCATTCTGAGATCGTGCCTTAGAGCTGTGTTGTAAGTTGGACCCCTCTGACGTGTTTCGTTTTTACCAGTTATGCCTCTGCGAAAGGCAACCAGGGCCCAGAAGGGCAAGGCAGCCGAGGGAGCTGCTAGTGGGATTCAGAGGAGTACGAGGGCGCAGGCCCGGTCAGTACCTGAGGTAGTGCTTCAGACGGCGAGTTTTGCGACGCCGCCAGCACCAGCAGAGTTTAGAGCCGCAGCAGTGGCTGCTGAGACTACTGAAGACGAGCCTCCATCCCACACCGAGCGGGAGAGATGGATCACGCGAGATGGCCCGCTTATCGCCGTGGTTGTAGCCAGATATGAGATAGGCCGGACGCCAGCAGCCTAGCCCAAAGAAGACCGTGGTGCACCCGAGGCGCATACTGAGGCTCACGGATTTCCTTACTTGGAGCCCGCCTGAGTTTTACGGGTCGAGGCCGGAGGATGATCCGCAGGAGTTCATCCGTCAGTTGCAGAGGATCATGCGGTGATCAAGGCTTCGAGATCGAGTCGGTGACATTTGTTCGTGACGGCCGCGTGATACCGCAATGATCGTTTGACTCGTGGGAGCTTTCCCGGGGAGAGCATGCACTTCCAGCCGTTTGGGACGAGTTTTCGGGGGCCTTCCTGGCACATTTCTTGCCTCCACAAATGGCGAGGGCTCGCCGGCGATTTTTGATGTTGAGGCGCAACGCGCATATTGGGAGTACAATGTGGAGTTCGACTCATCGGCGGTATGTTCCGCATTAGTAGCTAGTATGGAGGATCGAGTGCACCGATATGTTACAGGCTCGATGATTACCTAGCAGAGTTGTTCGGTGTTTCTCTTCACCGCATGGACATTGCCCGCATTCGTGCTCATGCACTCGTGCGGCGAGCGCAGATCGACAGGTGGACCGCCACAGGCAGCGCCAAGACGGCCGGATATTTTGGCGACTTTCGAGGCGGACCGCCTCAGCAGCGGACTAGTTATGTACCTCCGCCATTGCAGAGTGGTCCTCCGCAGCCTTCGGGACCCTTGGGATATTCAGAGCGAGTCGTGGCTCCTGTGTTTCTCAGATGTTCAGAAGTAGGGTGTTGGCCGACGCAGCCACCCCTACCGGTGTGGTCGATGTGGTAGACCGCATTTCGGGAGTGTCGTAGTACAAGGAGCTTGTTATTCTTGCGCCAGCGAGGCCATATGACGAGACCGCCCGACCAGGGGTAGCACTGGTAGGATATCACAGACTACTAGAGCAGTTGCGGGCCACGGTAGAGGTCGCGGTGGAAGTTCCCAGTTTTAGCGGTCCTTGAACCGCCTAGTTTCAGGTATATCCTTAACCCTCTAGAGTTTTGTGTGTATTGATGTTGTCGATGTGTTTAATGATATGTTTGGATAGCTTTGTGCTAAAATGTGATTTAGAAACCTGGTTAGTGAAAAGGGTAAGTCCCCGGTAGTGTGAAATGGAAGTGGTAGCTTTCGCGACCTGTAGAGGTAAGATTGTTCTGATCTAGAAACTAGAGAGTCGCGCTACAGATGGTCGGGTTGGGAGCCATGTTGCGGGCCAACCCGTCCGCTTTTGAGGAAGGGTCACTCGGTGGTCCCGCCAGCGGCGTGGTCACGAGTGCTAGGCCCAAGTTTAGATGACCATCGTATGAGTTCGTGGATACGTTCGATCAGAATCAGTTCGTGAAGGCCGGGAATGGCCTTAGGGGAAATCGAGGTTAGTGAGATGACCAAGTTTGGAGGTAGTGACTCCAAGGGTTGGAAACAGAAGCGTTGACAGAAGTGTGGTACGGACACTAGAACGAGTTCGAGTGTTCGTGACGAGTACTACGAGTAAGGGGAGAAGTGAACGTGTGTTTTTGTGGCCGGGTGTGGCATGATTGTTTTCGTACGTATAGCAGTGAAGACTATACTGACGCCTGTTTGTTTTGAGACCTTGAAGGAACATTCGGGACGAATGTTTCTAAGGGGGGAAGAATGTTATACCCCGTATTTCCAGAGTATATACGTGAGGGCGTACGTATTAAATTTTTTTTTTTGCCTTAAGAATTGGCTTTGGTTCGAAATTTGGGCACAAGTGCCGAATAGAGTCGTTTTCTGACGAAACGTTTCCACAGCTTACGTTGGGAAAATTCCGGCTATGTCATTTAGTATTTTTGCGGATTTTTCCGAGCAACGGAACATTTTTGGACCAACGGGAGGGTGACACTTGTCACCCTCATTGGACGGCAAAGAGGAGGCTTGGCCTTGGCCGATTGGTCCCTCCTTTTGTGCCTTGTTTTGTGGCTTGTTTTGTGGAGTGTTTTGTGGAGTGTTTTGTGGGTGCACTTGGCTTGATCTTGGCCTTACACTTGCCTAACACATGGATGGATCTTGGCCATTGGTTGGCCTTTGCTTGGCCTATAAATAGCTCCCCTTTGTGAAGACTTTATTCATCCACAAATTGTTCTAAGTGATAAATCCCTTCCTCCCTCTTGTAGACTCGTCCAAGAGCCTCTCCCCTCTCTTGTGAGCTAGCCGAGAGCCTCCCCTCCCCTCTAGTGGTGCTAGCCGGGTACCCCTCGCCTAGTTGTTTTCGTATAATACCCCTTGTTGTGGTATAGAAATACTCTCCTAGTATTGTTATAATGCCCAAAATACCTTAGCCTTGTACCTTGTAGTATTCCAAAGATACCTCTATACGTAGAACCCGGAAATACTACCTTTTTGTCCTTTTTAGTCTCAAACCGAAACCCTCAGGAAATCTTCATTGTTGTTTGAAGTACTTAAGAGAAGTTGGTTAGAACTTCTAAGGGTTGTTTGGAGCGGATTGAGCACTGGAGTAGAGCTAAACCTTGCTCAGAGCGACATTAAACTCGGATAATTTTGGGCTTATCGAGGTAAATATCTGTTCCCTATTGTAATTGGAAATTACATATGTGTTGAATATATAGTTGTTGTATACTATATATAGAACTCAACTTGGTATTGTGGCAATGTCTCATTGACTTAAGCCCAAGAATGAAGAATTGAGCAAGAATCATGTAGGTTAATAAAGAGAAGAACCGAACAGAATTACCTAGGCTGTATTTCAAGAGACTTATGTAGCATTACTGTGTAGTAGAATTGTACGCGTCCGGTTAGACGTGTTAACCCCCCCCCCGGGTTGGCTTGGTAGCCGACCTCGATAAAGGAGGAGATTTACGCTGCGTGGGGAGGTCTTGCCGAATTTTCGTAGAAAGATGAAACGTGTGTTTTGGGGTTAATAGACGTTTGTGACCTTTATAGGTGAAAGTACTAAGAGTAGCGTATTCTACTCGAGGAGTGGAAAGGGCTAGCAAGGTTGTAGTACTTGGAGCATTTGCTTATTGTCGATAAATCGTCGCGAGGTATGTGAACCTCTTCCTATCTCTTCTAGCATGATATGTGTGAACTATGTAGTACGGTAGACGCGTACGTGTTAAGCGTGTTTGATTGTTCTTAAAACATAAAGTGTTATAACGGCTTTATGGGAAGTTGGTTATAACGACTTTATGTAGGTAAGGAAATACTTTGTGGTTTTAAAAGGTAATCGATGTGAATTATAATCGCTAGTTATAATAAAGAACTTGATGTATTTCAAAGATTTATAAATCGTTTTGAAGGGAGAGTAACACTTGGTTTTAAAGGTTTTAAAAGAGTTATACTAGCTTTAGGGAGTTAAGTGTAAAGTCTTAAGAGAGGTAAAGAAAATGGTTTATCATGTTAGAAGTTAAGAGACTTGATCTTATGAGATAAGAGACTTAACTTATATTGTTTTAATGTGAATGTTGTGTGAAACCTCATTCGTGAGTAATGAGTACTTGGTTTTATTTAAAGGGATAATTTTATACCGATTTGGAAATCGAATGTATCGACAGACCATCATAGCGTTAATAAAGGAAAATGTATTGAATAATGATGTATCGTATTAAAACCAGTAGAAACCTCCATCCGCATAGAAACTAAGATGAGACAAAATGATATTACATTTTCTAGATCATGGTCAGTAATAAGAATGTTGTAAACAAGAATAACCTACTCACGCGAGACTTATATTACTCAATTGTTCTAAAAAGAAATCAACTGATGAAGTTTATGAACTATGAAACCATTTGAAATGAGAAGCTTGAGTAATTGAAACTAGGCAAACCGAACTTAGGAAAGAATGTTGTTACTTGATTTTGAAAAGGGATGTGGGTTGGTCATTCTTATACTACGTATCGGGTGACTTTTATAAAAGTAATGGATCTCTTTTAAGAAGAACTTAACGTATGTAGTACTTTGGGGTTAAAACCCGACTTTGGCATAATATGAAAGTACTTTGAGTTGTGTGAAGCTTGCTATGCTTGTTGTTGTGAAACTTGCCTATGCTTGTTGTTGTGAAACTTGCCTATGCTTGTGATGATAGCCCCGTTGTGCGGTGTGGTATTTACGTATTACCGTGTCTCTTGATAGAGGGCGGTTGACTTGTTGAGAACTTACTTGGGCGTCTTTGGCGGTGATGGAGAATTCCACGTATGTTTCCATTTTGATTACTGATCTTGTTATTGATGTCAGGATGGGCGTCTACACCACGATTCCGGGGCATGTGGCGTGCGGCGAGTTGACCAAGATATATTGTTATTGAGGTAACATGGACATGTCTACACCGTCGCGATTCGGGGCATGTGGCCATGCGGCCTTGTTATTATTGTTGCAACATGGGCGTGTCACACCGATGCAGATTCGGCACGTGGCTACGCGCGTGGTTGACCACCCGATATATTGTTATTGAGGTAACATGGACATGTATACACCGTCGATTCGGGGCGTGGCCATGCGGCCTTGTTATTATTGTTGCATCATGGACATGTCTACACCGAGGCGATTCGGCACGCGCCATGATGCGAACATGATGGATGTTATGGGCGTGAGACCCGTAGTTATATTTAGTGGTGACTTTGGCGTGAGTCCACGACTTGGCTTTTTATGTTGCGTACTGTATTTTGGTTATCATACATGTCTCCTGCTTGTTAAGCTATTATGATTTCATTTACAGTATTTGACAGTTTCACATACTTGGTACCTGTTGTATTGACCTCGCCGGGGCTGCGTTATGCCGCAGGTAGAGGTACATCGGTCGTGGATCCTCGCTCTCAGGATCTCAGTTCAGCGTTTTGGGAAGCTCCGTTTCTCCGGAGGCTTATCTTTTGGTATGTGTTCCCTGAGTTGTAGGTTCTTGTACATTCAGGGGTATGGCGGGGGCCACCGTCATAGTCGTGTAAATCTTAGGTCCAGAAGCTGTGGCGGGGTTGTAAAGGATTAAATGTTCGGGTTTTACGTATATACCGAAGGCAAGCTATTTTGGTTGGCTTGCCTATTTATTATATCTCTTGTTTCATGATTCATGTTTTATTTTCCCTTTGGTTTTCTCGATGTTGTATCACTAGGGTGCGGGTAAGGCACGATGCAGCCCGGGTTCGGGCGTTCGATCTTGACCTCGCCGGGCTGCGTTCATCCGCAGTGTAAGTACATCGGTTGTGGATCCTCGCCATAAGATCACGCCACCAGAACGTAACGGCCCCGGGGCCCTGCATCGTGCCTTATCCCGCACCCTAGTGACACAACATCGAGAAAACCGGAAAATAAAACTTAAACAAGAAACAAGATATATGAACATAAACAAAGCCAACCCAACGGTTACCTTCCAATAACATATATAAATACAACTCTTTCAAAACGAGCGGTTTAATCCTTTTACAAACCACACAACAAGCATTACTGCACTCTAAGATTTACAACAACTATGGCGACGGGCCCGCCATACCCCGAATGTACAAGAACCTACAACTCAGTGGAACACATACCAAAAGATAAGCTCCGAGAAACGAGCTTCCCAAAACGCTGAACTGAGATCCTAAGAGCGAGGATCCACGACCGACTTCTCTACTGCGGATGAACGCAGCCACGGCGAGGTCGCACAACAGTACCAAGTATGTGAAATCAGTAAAATATCAGAATGAAATCATACTAGTCTATATAAAGCGGGAGACATGTATGATAACCAAACTACGCTCACAACATAAAGCGATCATGTCGACGGACTCACGCCTCGTCATCACTCAAATATAACTATGGGTCTCACGCCCACAACATCAATCATGTTCGCGTCATGGCCGCATGCCCCCGGAATTCTGCATCGGTGTAGACATGTCCATGATGCAACAATAATACCAATGCCCCATGGCCACATGCCCCCGGAATTCTACCTCGGTGTAGACACGTCCATGTGACATCAACAATAATATCCGGGGTGATCAACCCGCCGCACGCCACATGCCCGAATTTACCTCGGTGTAGAAATGTCCATGTAACCAAAATAACAATATATCGGTAATCAACCCGACCGCATGGCCGGCGTGCCCCTAATCTTCATCGGCGGTATACGCCCATGTGACATCATCAACAAGACAGTAATCAAAATGGAAACATACCCGTGGAATTCTCCATCACTGCCAGCACGTCCAAGTAAGTTCTCAACAAGTCGACCGGCCCTCTATCGAGAGACGCGGTAACACAGAAATACCACACTTGCACAACAAAGGCTATCATCACAAGCATAGGCAAGTTTCACAACAACAAGCATAGGCAAGTTTCACACAACTCAAAGTACTTTCATTTTATGCCAAAGTCCGGGTTTTTAACCCCAAAGTACTACATACGTTAAGTTCTTTTAAAAAGAGATCCATTACTTTTATAAAAGTCACCCTATACCCGTAGTATTAGAATGACCAACCCACATTCCTTTTCAAAATCAAGTAACAACATTCTTTTCCTAAGTTCCAGTTTGCCTAGTTTCAATTACTCAAGCTTCTCATTTTCAAATGCTCAAGTCACTTATTTTAGAAAGGTTTCATAACTCATAGTCTTAATCTCTTTTAAAACAATTGAGTAACATATGTCATATATGTGAGTAGTTTATTCTTGTTTATAACGATCTTATTACAGCAGCCATGATCTAGAAAATGTAATATCATTTTGTCTCATCTTAGCTTCTATGCAGATGGAGGTTTCTACTGGTTTTAATACAACACATCATTATTCAATACATTTTCCTTTATTAACGCTGCAATGGTCTGTCGATACACATTCTGATTTCCGAAATCAGTAAAACATTATCCCTTTAAAAACCACGTACTCATTACTCACGAATGAGGTTTCACACAAACATCCACATTAAAACAAATAAGTTAAGTCTCTTATCTTTTAAGATCAAGTCTCTTAACTTCTAACATCAGTAAACCATTTTCACCTACATAAGGTCGTTATAACTAACTTCCCATAAAGCTATTATAACACCCTATGTTTTAAACCAACCAAATCACTTAGCACATGTACGTCTACCGTACTACATAGTTCACAACAATCATGCTAGAAAAGATAGGAAGAGGTTCACATACCTCGCGACGATTTATCGACAATAAGCAAAATGCTCCAAGTACTACAACCTTGCTAGCCCTTTCCACTACTCAAGTACAATACGCTACTCTTAGTACTTTCACCTATAAATGTCACAAACGCCTATTAACCCCAAAACACAAGTTTCTATCTTCTGAAAAAATTAAAGACCCGCAACAGCGTAAATCTCCTCCTCTATCGAGGCCGGCTACCAAGCCAACCAGGGGGGGGGGGTTTACACGTCTAACCGGACGTGTACAATTCTACTCAGCAATACTACACAAGTCTACTGCAATACAGTCCTATGTAAATACAGTTCAGTTCAGTTCTTCAGGCTTAAGTCAAAAGACATTGCCGAATACTAAGTATAGTTCCATATATAGTATACTTCAACTATATATTCTAACAAACATGTAATTTCCAATTACAATAGAGGGACAAGATAATTACCTCGATAAGCCCAAAATTATCCAAGTTATAATGTCGATCCTGAGCAAGGTTTAGCTCCTACTCCGTGCGCTCCAAACAACCCTTAGAAGTTCTAACCAACTTCTACTCAAATACTTCAACCAACTATGAAGATTTCCTTAGGGTTTCGGTTTGAGACTAAAAAGGACAAAAGGTAGTATTTCCGGACTCTACGTATAGAGGTATCTTTGGAATACTACAAGGTACAAGGCTAAGGTATTTTGGGCATTATAACAATACTAGGGGAGTATTTCTATACCACAAGGGAGGGGTATTATACGAAAACAACTAGGCTAGGGGGGGGGTACCCCACGGCCAAGGCACCACAAAGGGGGAGGGAGGAGAACCCCTCGGCCAAAGGCCACACGAAAAGGGGGAGGGGGGAGGCTCTCGGCTAAGAGCTCACAAAGGGGGAGGAGAGGGTTTCAAGACTTGGAAGTTTTTGGAATGGATGAAGTCTTCACACTTAGGGGGGTATTTATAGCAAAACCAAAGGCCAACCAAGGGCCAAGATCCTTCCAAGTGTAAGGCAAGTGTAAGGCCAAGATCAAGCCAAGTGCACCCTAACCCCTACTCCACAAAACATTGCACCAAACAAGCCACAAAACAAGGCCAAAACAAGGCACAAAACAAGGCACCAATAGGACACAAAACGTGAGCCAAAAGATCAAGCCAAAACGTGAACCACTTCGCGACTCGGCGCCCACTGCTTCCAATGTGGGTGACACATGTCACCCTCCCGTTGGTCAAAAATGTTACGTCTCTCGGAAAAATCCGAAAAATTTAAAAAGGACATAGCCGGAATTTTCCCCTCGCAAGTTATGTAAAACGTTTCGTCGAAAAACGACTCTAACCGGGTGTTGTGCACAAATGTCATTCGGCCAAGCCACTGAAGCGGGGTGACACGTGTCACCCTCCTAATGGCCTCAAAAACGTCTTCCGAAAAAATATCCACAATGGCCAAAATCTCAAAACAAAGTGGGCCCACAAAAGCAGAATTTCTCCAGTGGCCCCACGTGACCATTTCCAAAAATAAAATCTCAAAATTCTAATATAATCTATGAAGTCCAAATACCAAACTGGGAATCCAATTCCCGTTAACGAACCTTTTCTTCACAAATAACAGGAAACTTTTCCGAAAACTCACATCTTTCTTTCTTTTCAAAATTTCTCAGTACTCGCATCGTCGTCCTCACATACATACCCCGCAACTACGGGTATAACATCAGCGTGTCGAAGCCCATTTCTTGGAGGCTTATCTTTTGGTATGTTACCACGAGTGCATAGGTTCTTGTACATTCAGGGGTATGGCGGGGCCCTGTCCCGTCATAGTTGTTGTCACTTTCTTAGAGGTCTGTAGTACTGTTGTGGGCAGCGTCTGTAAAAGGATAACTGTTCGGGTTTTTATGTATATATACAGAAGGCAACAATTTTGGTTAGCCTGTTTATTTAATCAAATCTCTTATTTCATGTTTATGTTTTATTTCCGCTGATTTTCTCTGATGTTGTATCACTAGGGTGCCCGGGGTAAGGCACCAGTCACGGGCCCGGGTTCGGGTCGTGACAATTTGAAATTAGGCAAACTTGAATGTTTGGAAAATAATGTTGTTACTTGATTTTACAAAGGGAAGTGTTTTGGTTTACTTAAAAAGATAGTCACTCTATTTTTATACTACGGGTATTGTGTGACTTTTGTGAAAGAAACGGATCTTTTAAAGAATTAATGTATGAAGTGCTTTGGGGATAAAAACCCGAACTTGTTGACATAAAGTAGGAAGTGCCTTGTGTGAATAACTTGACTATGTTGGTTTGTGATAACCTTGTAATACTTTCTTGTTGGTTCGATAAATAAACATGTTAGGATGCTACGTGTGTTAGTGTCTTGTAATGTATTGTGTAAGGGGGTTTCCCTTGATTGTGCTTATGTTGTTTAACAATAAGCTGTTATGTTAGTATTATATCACTCACCTTGACTTGATCCCGGGGTTAAGCGCCTCCGTCGCGGGTAGCCTCGAGCGATCTGTGACTATGATTCGAGATACCTCATGCGGGTCCAGGTGGCCTATGCGGAGCTACGAGAGTTCCAGGTTAGTTTGCGGCCTTTATGGTCATGCGGTCTATGTGGCCATGCGGACTGCGAGTCCAGGACGATGTCGGAGAGTAGCTACCCTCGATGTGGGGAATACCTCATGCGGGCCTATGTGAGTGGCCTATGCGGAGCTGCGGGAAGTTCCAGGATTAGACGCGCACATTTGATACAGCGGGCGAGTGGCCAACTTCGATCATGTGACGGTCTAGACAGATCTCGTGATACAGTTTATGACCTTGTTAGTACTGTGGGTGTTAGTAGTCGGTTATGCCTTCGTACTTACCCCGTACGGTTTTATTATAACACAGGTGAGACCTGGTGTTCATCTGTATTCCTTGGTGCTTTTATATCATAGACTGCCGGCAGTGAGGAAGGTATTCCACGGGCATGATTGATGTTGCGGGCGTGAGACCCATAGTTATATTTGAGTGATAACTTTGAGGGCGTGAGTCCCTGACTTGACATGACTGCTTATTTATCGTGAACTGTAGTTTGGTTATCATACATGTCTCCCGCTTTATAGACTACTATGATTTCATTTACGATATTTTGATTTCACATACTTGGTACTGTTGTCTTGACCTCGCCGGCCGCGTTCATGCCGCGGTAGAGGTACACCGCTGTTGATCCTCGCCTTAGTGGTCACAGCGTTTGGGAAGCTCCGTTTCTCGAGGCTTATCGAGTATAGTCCTCGTTGTAGGTACTTACATTCGGGGTATGGCGGGCCCCGTCCGCCATTGTTGTTATATCATTCTTAAGTGTAGTAATCTTGTTGTGGCGAGTTTGTAAAAGGGATGTAATTGTTCGATTTAAGTTTTTATATATATACGCTAAAGGCAACTTTTCGCAAAAACTGCTTTTACACTTCATATTATTTCATGTCTTGTTTTATGTTCGATTACTCGATGTATGTCTACTTGGGTGCCGGGGTAGGCACCGATCCACTGCCGGGTTCGGGTCGTGACAAAAGTGGTATCAGAGTAGTTAATCCTCGGAAAGTGTCTACAGACCGTATCTAGTAGAGTCTTGATTATCGGTGTGTTGTGCACCACACCAATAATCAGGAGGATATAGGATATTTAGGATTGACTTCCATTCTTCTCACTCTGAGATCGTGCTTAGAGCTGTGTTATAAGTTGGACCCCTCTAACGTATTTCTTTCCCTTACCATTATGCCTCCGCGTAAGGCAACCCGGGCCCAGAAGGGCAAGGCAGCCGAGGGAGCTGCGAGTAGAGCACAGAGGGTTACTAGGGCACAGGCCCAATCATCACCTGGGGTGGTGCTTCATTCGGGGAGTTACGCTCACGTCACGACCCACAGAGTTTAGCACAATGAGCGATTCCTACTGCGGCCATGATATTTGAACCTTTAGTTCCACGACCAGTAGCAGAAAATATAGATTGCAAAGAGACGACCCTGTTACTAGCTAAGGATGTAGCTACCTGAGAGTATATTATATACCGATTTATCACGAGTCATGATGACTATCTAAGAGAGGGTTGTGCAAGAGTAGCTCTTCAGTCAGGCTTGAGCATGGCCTGCGTACGAGCTTATGCGCAGCAGGCTGAGAAACGTAGAGATCGACATATTAATCAAGGATCAGCAAAAGAGGGCCAGAACAGTAGGGTCCTTTGGTAACTTTCGAGGCAAATCGCCTCAGCAGCAGACTGGATACGCACCTCCGCCAGTGCAGAGTGGTCCTCCACAGGGTTCAGGACGTTCGAGGCATGCCGGAGTTGGTCAGAGCTCCAGAGCTTCCGGTTCACGCCTATCGTGGGTTCTAGCGATCAGTTGATTTCCCTCAGTGTTCACAGTATGGCAGGCGTCATCCCGGGGAATGTCGTCTTTTTGTTGGTACTTGTTTTACCTGCGGCCGTCAGGGCCATGTGTCGAAAGGATGTCCTAGTAGGAAGGATGCAAGTAGGAGGACTCAGCCTTCAGGATCAGTGACCAGTTCATCACCGTCCCTAGCTAGGCGCCCTACAGGGCAGGATTGATTAGAACGACAAAGGGGAAGTGAAGCAGTAAATACAGGTATATCTTTAACCCTCTAGAGATTAGTATGTGTGATAAGATGAGTATATCTTAAGTGTTATGTTCAGATAGCATTGTGTTAATTGTGATTAGAAATCATGGTTAGTTAAAAGGGTAAGATTGGGAATAAGAGAAAGTAAGAGCCTTAGAGTTTTATACGTGGAGACCTTAGAGGTAAGGCCATCTTGAGTAAAAGATTTATTGTTATGTTAACCCTTATCGGAGTGCATAGTACACGTGAGATTGTTCCGGATCGGGGAACAAGTGTTTGGCGCGATAGCGGGTCGGGTTGAGGACCGATCGCGGGTCAACCCGCGGCCTGTATTGTGGTGGGGTCAGTTTGTGGTGGTCCCGCTTTGTGATAGGGTCACGAGGGTGTTAGGCCCAAGTTTAGTTAACCATCGTACGAGTTCCTGGATGCGTTCGACCAGTAGTCGGGCCGATGAGGTCAGCCCATCTTATCTTTCAGTCAGGACCGTGTACTCGGCAGTGGGTTATGCGAGATGATTATATCAGGAAGGTTGTAAGGCTGCACGAGGTGCCTGCTTTCACCTTATGACAGGCAGTGGAGCCCAGGTTACGGCTGTTCCTTTTTCTGGAAGTTTTACCAGGCAGGGTTAGGAACTCAGGTGAGTCTCGGTATCGCATTCGCCCTCGGTCCAGTGTTTGGATTTTAGGGGTAGATGTGAGGATGGTTGCCTCCTATTGAGGGAGTGTTTAAATAGCTACCATTTCAGTATTCGAATGTCGCCTTATGACGCCTTGTAGGGGCGGAAGTGTAAGTTGCCGGTCGATTGGTTCGATGTTGGCAAGGTTCAGATAGTTGGTTCATACTTGTTCAGCAGGATGTGGATAGGGTGAAGCTTATCCAGAAGAGGTTATCGGCTCGAGTCAGCGAAGTTGTGCGGATAATCGGCGGCGGCGCAGGTTGAGTTGGCGGTGGGTCTTCAAGGTACCACCCCGGAAAGGGTGTGACGAGTTTTGGAAAACAGAGGAAACTTAGCCCGAGTTACTTTGGGCCTTTCCAGATCATGTGAAGAATAGGCCAGGTTGCCTATAGTTAGCATTGTCGTCCGACATAGGAGGCAGTACGTCCGGTCTTTCTTGTTGCTATGTTCGGAAAAGTATCGGAGATCCATCCAGAGTGTTCCCAGTTAATGATGACCAAGTTGGAGGTAGTAACCCAGAGATTTTGGAAAGCGAAGCGATGAGAAATGTAGTAAGTTATGAGAAAGAGTTCAAATGTACGAGAAAGTGCGAGTAAGGGAAGAAGCGAGCATGTGTTACGAGCATAGATGTGATCATTTCTTTTGTAAAGTGAAGATGCGAAGGGAGTATATTTTAGACCTCGAGTGGGAGCTTTTGTAGTAATGGAGGTGATTCCTCGTGGACTTGGATGTAAGTATTTGCGCGTGTTGTATTGTGGCCAGGTGTGGCATGATTGTTTTCGTAAGTATAGCAGTGAAGACTATACTGGCGCATGTTTGTTTTGAGACTTAGAAGGAACATTCGGGACGAATGTTTCTAAGGAGGGGAGAATGTTATACCCCGTATTTCCAGAGTATGTGCGTGAGGGCGTACGTATAAAAGTTTTAGCCTTAAGATAGGCAAGGATCGAAAGTTTTATTCACAACTACCGAAAAGAATTGTTTTCCGACGAAACGTTTTCCAAACTTTGCGAGGGGAAAATTACGGCTATGTCATTTATAATTTTTGCGGATTTTTCCGAGAGATGAATTATTTTGGACCAACGAGAGGGCGACACTTGTCACCCTCAAGTTGGCGGTTTGTGGTGGCCGATTGGGTGCATGTTTTGTGCCATGTTTTGTTGCCTAAACCATGGGTCAATGTTTGTGAGGGATTTGTGGAGTAGGGTTAGGGTGAACTTGGGCAAATCTTGACCCTCCACTTGCCCCCCCACTTGGCTTGATCTTGTCCATTGGTTTCCGTATAAATACCCCCCCTTTGTTGAAGACTTCTTCATCCACAATAATTTCCAAGTCTTGAAATCCCCCTCCCCTCTTCTTGTTGCTCTCGTCCATGAGCACCCCTCCCCCTTTGAGAGGCCTTTGGCCGTGGGGTACCCCCCCTTTCCTAGTGGTGCTAGCCGTAGCACCCCCCCCCCCTGCCTAGTTGTTCTCGTAAATACACCCTCCCCCCTTGGTAGAAAAGTATTCTCCAAGTATTGTTACTATTCCAAAATACCTTAGCCTTATACCTTGTAGTATTCCAAAGTTACCTCTATACGCAGAGCCCGGAAATACTACCTTATATCCTTTTTGTCTCAAAACGAAACCCTAAGGAAAATCTTCATAGTCGGTTGAAGTGTTAAGTAGAAGTTGCGTAGAACTTCTAAGGGTTGTTTGGAGCAGTTTGGAGCGCCCAGAGTAGGAGCTAAACGTTGCTCAGGATCGACATTTAATCTTGGATAATTTTGGGCTTATCGAGGTAAATATCTTGTCCCCCTTTTGTAATTAGAGTTTACATACTGTTGAAGTATAAGAATTAAGTATAAGTTATATACAAGGAAGGTATATAAGAAGAGAATTGAACTGTACTTACATAGATGTATTTCTGAGACTTGTGAAGTTTGTGGTGTAGGAAGTCTTGCCCAATTTTCCGTAGAATCTTGTATCTAGATTTATTCTACCGAGTAGTCTAGACATTGATAGACTTGTATAACCGTTATAGGTTGAAATCATGAGTAGCGTATTCTACTCGAAGGGTGGAAAAGGCTAGCGGATTACTGATTTTGGAGCTATTTGCTAATAGTCGATAAATCGTCGCGAGGTATGTGATTCTTCCTATCCTCTTGAGCATGATATTTTAAAAGAATATATATAGTACGGTAGACGTACGTGTGTTAACTGAACGTGGTTTTACTGCGATGTCTTTTGACTTGAGTCTAAATAATAAGAATCTGAAGTATTTCAAAAGAGCTAAGAATTTTTTTTGAAAGAAGAGTAACACTTGGTTTTAAAAGTTTTAAAAGCTTAAGAGTTATACTAGCTTTATGGGAAGTTAGGTATAACGACTTAAGAGAGATAAAAAGAATGGTTTATTGATTTTAGAAGTTAAGAGACTTGATCTTAAAAGATAAGAGACTTGACTTAATCAATTAATATGAATTTTGTTAATAAGTGTGAAACCTCATTCGTGAGTAATGAGTACTTGTTTTTTTTTAAAGGAATAATGTTTTACTGATTTCGGAAATCAGATTAAGTATCGAACAAACCACAGCAGCGCTAATAAAGGGAAATGTATTGACTAATTAAGTATTATAAAAACCAGTAGAAACCTCCATCTGCATAGAAGCTAAGATGAGACAAAATGATATTACATTTCCTAGATCATGGCTGCTTTAATAAGATTGATTATGAACAAGAATAACCTACTCACACATAAGGCATATGTTTCTCAAATTGTTTTAAAAGAGAATTATATTCTTAAATGATTAAGACTATGAACCACGAAACCTTTCGAAAATGAGAAAGTTGAGCATTTGAAATTAGGCAAACTTGAATGTTTGGAAAATAATGTTGTTACTTGATTTTACAAAGGGAAGTGTTTTGGTTTACTTAAAAAGATAGTCACTCTATTTTTATACTACGGGTATTGTGTGACTTTTGTGAAAGAAACGGATCTTTTAAAGAATTAATGTATGAAGTGCTTTGGGGATAAAAACCCGAACTTGTTGACATAAAGTAGGAAGTGCCTTGTGTGAATAACTTGACTATGTTGGTTTGTGATAGCCTTGTAATACTTTCTTGTTGGTTCGATAAATAAACATGTTAGGATGCTACGTGTGTTAGTGTCTTGTAATGTATTGTGTAAGGGGGTTTCCCTTGATTGTGCTTATGTTGTTTAACAATAAGCTGTTATGTTAGTATTATATCACTCACCTTGACTTGATCCCGGGGGTTAAGCTGCCCTCCGATGCGGTGTAGACTCAGGCAGTCTGTGTGACTATGATTCGAGATACCTCATGCGGGTCCAGGTGGCCTATGCGGAGCTACGAGAGTTCCAGGTTAGTGTGCGGCCTTTATGGTCATGCGGTCTATGTGGCCATGCGATCGCGAGTCGGGGCGATCTTGGGAGTAGCTACCCTCGATGCGGGGAATACCTCATGCGGGCCTATGTGAGTGGCCTATGCGGAGCTGCGGGAAGTTCCAGGATTAGACGCGCACATTTGATACTGCGGGCGAGTGGCCAGCTTCGATCATGTGACGGTCTAGACAGATCTCGTGATACAGTTTATGACCTTGTTGGTACTGTGGGTGTTAGTAGTCGGCTATGCCTTCGTACTTACCCCGTACGGTTTTATTATGACACAGGTGAGACCTGGTGTTCATGTGTATTCCTTGGTGCTTTTATATCATAGACTGCCGGCAGTGAGGAAGGTATTCCACGGGCATGATTGATGTTGTGGGCGTGAGACCCATAGTTATATTTGAGTGATGACTTTGAGGGCGTGAGTCCCTGACTTGACATGACTGCTTATTTATCGTGAACTGTAGTTTGGTTATCATACATGTCTCCTGCTTTATATAGACTACTATGATTTCATTTCTGATATTTTGATTTCACATACTTGGTACTGTTATGCTTGACCTCGCGGGCTGCGTTCATGCCGCAGTAGAGGTACACCGGTGTTGATCCTCGCTCTTAGGGTCACAACGGCGTTTGGGAAGCTCCGTTTCTCGAGGCTTATCGATGGTATAGTCCTGTCGTTGTAGGTACTACATTCGGGGTATGGCGGCCTCGCCCCGCCATTGTTGTTATATCATTCTTAGAGGTATGTAGTAATCGTTGTGGCGAGTTTGTAAAAGGGATGTAACTGTTCAGATTTAAGTTTTTATATATATACGCCGAAAGGCAACTTTTCGCAGAAAAACTGTTTTACACTTCATATTATTTCATGTCTTGTTTTATGTTCCGCTGATTACTCTGATGTATGTCTACTTGGGTGCCCGGGGTAAGGCACCAATCACGGGCCCGGGTTCGGGTCGTGACACTATATCTATCATATCGGACAGAGGAGCCCAGTTTACGGCTAACTTCTGGAGGTCTTTCCAAAAGGGATTTTGGACGCAGGTGAGCCTCAGTACTGCATTCCATCCTCAGACCGACGGACAGGCAGAGCGTACTATCCAGACACTTGAGGATATGCTGCGAGCCTGTGTTATTGATTTCAGGGGTAGCTGGGAGGATCATTTGCCGCTAGTAGAGTTTGCGTATAACAACAGCTACCACTCCAGTATCCAGATGGCGCCTTATGAGGCCTTATATGGGAGGAAGTGCAGGTCACCGATAGGCTGGTTTGATGTGGGTGAGGTGCAGTTAGTCGGGCCAGACTTGGTTCAGCAGGCGGTGGATAAGGTGAAGCTTATCCAGGAGCGGTTATTGACAGCTCAGAGTCGACAGAAGTCGTATGCAGATCATCGGCGTCGACATTTGGAGTTTGAGGTTGCTGATTGGGTTTTCCTGAAGGTGTCACCCATGAAGGGTGTGATGAGGTTTGGGAAGAAAGGGAAGCTCAGCCCAAGGTACATTGGGCCTTATCAGATTGTCCGTAGGGTAGGCAAGGTTGCCTATGAGTTGGATCTGCCGTCCGATCTGGAGGCAGTACATCCAGTTTTTCATGTTTCTATGCTGAGGAGATGTATCGGAGATCCGTCTAGAGTGCACCCGATTGATGATGTCCAGGTGACAGAGGGGTTATCGTATGAGGAGATTCCCATAGCGATACTCGATCGTCAGGTTAGGCGACTGCGGACAAAGGATGTGGCTTCCGTCAAGGTCTTATGGCGGAACGAGAACAGAGAGGAGATGACGTGGGAAGCAGAGGAGGACATGAGGCAGAAGTATCCTCACTTATTCCCCACACCTCCAGGTAACTCACTTTCCTACTTGTTGATTTTAATTGTCATTTTGCTTACGGGTTATTTTGGCTATGCATGGCATTCTTGATTGGGGAATACAGTTATGAGGGCCTATATCGTTATCTTTGTTTGAGAAGGAACATTCGGGACGAATGTTTCTAAGGAGGGGAGAATGTTATACCCCGTAGTTCCGGAGTATGTATGTAAGGACGTACATACGATTGTATAAACCCTAATTAGGGTAAGAATGAAAGAATTGTTTTCCGACGGAAAATATTCCGAACCTTGGGAAGGAAATTTTCTACGTTTTCAATATTTTAACCAATTATGGAATTTTTCCGAGAGATAAATATTTTGGACCAATAGGAGGGCGACATGTGTCACCCCAAGAGCCATGTTGGACGTTTTTTTTAGGTTAGTGGGCAAGACAAGTGGCCAAAAGTCTTGCATGGCATTTGCATGGTAGTGGACGGTTTTTGCAAGAATTAGTGGGCAAGTCAAATGGTCAAAGTCTTGCATGGCATTTGTGGGACAAGTGGAGAAAGGAACCTACACAAACAATCTTTACCACACACATGTTTCAATCCTAACCCTTGGTTGTACTATATAAACACCTCTAGTTGATGAAAATCTTCCACACTTAGAATATTTCAAGACTTGAAAATATTTTTCTCTCCCTCCCTAGTGCTCTCGTCCAACCCACCTCTTTCTTGAGCAAATGTTGTCCAAAAAATTCTTAAACTTATATTTGTTCTTCCTTAATGTATTAGGAAGATTATTAACCAAGAGTTAGACAAGATTTCACACCCCTAGCCTCAAAAACCTCACAAAGCCGAGAGCATGCAAAAATGGAACCTTAGTGTTCTTCACTTTTTGGAGTTAATTCTTGAATAGAAGTTGGTTAGGAACTTCTAAAGGTGACTTGTGGTGGTTTGGAACGCAAAGATTTGGAGCTAAGACTTGCTTTGGAACGACTTTAAGTTCTTGGATATTTTTGGACTATTATTGAGGTAATGAACCTTAACCTCTTTGTGAAGTTGATTATTATGTATATTGGATATTATACATATATTGGAAGTATATTATGAAGTATGAGATATAAGGAAAGATTTGGATCATGTTAAGATGTTAAAAGGAGAATTGGCATATTAGTCATTAAAATGGTAAAAATGTATCCATTACTTACTAAGAAGTTAACAACAAAGAAACTATAACTTATATAAATATTGGAATATAAGTTGGAAGACTAATGAAGTAATTGGATAAGTAAAATTGTAAAAGTTGGCCAAGGACCCCAACTTAAGGACTGTATTTACTTTGGACTGTATTTACTTTGGACCGTATTTACTTTGGACCGTATTTACTTTGGACTGTATTTACATTGTTGTTAAGGGGAAGATTGTTAAATCGCGTTCCGTTTGGGCGTGTGATCCCCTTCTTTAATTATTGTTGTTGTTAAGGGGAAGATTGTTAAATCGCGTTCCGTTTGGGCGTGTGATCTCCTTCTTTAATTATTGTTGTTATTAAGGGGAAGATTATTAATCGCGTTCCGTTTGGGCGTGTGATCCCCTTCTTTAAATTTCGGAATTATTGCGCCTTATTTATGACATGTTGGTTACTATTATCGGGCCTTGAAAAAGGTGGAGAATTGAGTAGAAACGGGGAGGTCTTGCCCAATTTTTCGTAGACCAAGAGAAATCTTACTTAGAAGAATCCCACGTAAAACTAGAAGTTGATAGGCGTGTTTTGACTATTATAGGTTGACACTCTGCGCGCGACATATCCGACTTGGCAAGTGGATTTAGCCGAGGAGGTATGTGATTCTTCCTATCCCTTTGAGCATGATATTTGTGAAATATATATAGTACGGTAGACGTACATGTGTTAAACTAAACTTGGCTTTACTTTGATGTCTTTGGACTTGAGTTCTAATTAATAAGAATCTTGAACATTTCAAAAGATTTATGAATCATTTTGGAAGAAAAGTAATACTTGGTTTTCACAAAAAAGTTGAAGTGTTATACTAGTTTTATGGGAAGTTAGCTATAACGACTTAAGAAAGATAAGAAAAGGTTTAATTATTTGTTTATCAAATGCTTGAAATGATGTTTGAAGGTATGGTAAGTTGGTTTGATAAACATGTTATGATGCTACGTGTGTTAGTATCTTGTGACGCTTGTGTAAGGAGGTTATTCTTGTTGTGCTTATGTTGTTTAACGATAAGCCATTATGTTAGTATCTTGTGACGCTTGTGTAAGGAGGTTATTCTTGTTGTGCTTATGTTGTTTAACGATAAGCCGTTGTGTTAGTATTATATCACTCACCCTCCTGACTTGTTACGATGCCGTGGGTTAGCCGCCCCCGATGCGAGGAATACCTCATGCGGGTCCATGGGACCTATGCGGAGCTGCGGGAGTTCCAGGATGATCACTCCGGGTGTGTTACGCCGATGCGAGGAATACCTCATGCGGTCTATGTGGCCATGCGGACTGCGGGAGTCCAGGACGATGCCGAGGGTTAGCTACCCCCGATGCGAGGAATACCTCATGCGGGCCTAAGGGGCCTATGCGGACTGCGGGAGTTCCAGGATTAGGCTCGCATAATGATACTATGGGCGATTGGCCTTGCTTCGATCATTAGCGGCCTAGAAAAGACCAGTTACATTATATCTATTTTTGCTCTTGTTTATGATGTGGCACTATGTGCGGTTAACTTGGTTGTTTCGTACATATTTGTGAATTGGTTTTAAAATGTTATAATTATATATATCAGTACTTTACAGTTTCACATACTTGGTACCTGTTGTACTGACCTCCTTCGGGGGGCTGCGTTCATGCCGCAGGTAAGGGAAAGCAGGTGGTGGATCCTCATTCTTAGGATCTTTACTCAGGTGTCAGGAGCTCCATTTCTCCGGAGGCTCGACTTTTGGTACGGTTCTCCCTGGTGTTGTAGATGTATTGTACATTCAGGGGTATGACGGGGCCCTGTCCCGTCATAGTGTTTACACCTTCTTAGAGGTCTGTAGTCCTGTTGTAAAGTTGGGATGTAACTGTTCACTTTTGGGTATTTATATACATGCCGAAAGGAAACTTTTCTTTGGATAGACTGTTCTTATCTTACACTATTTCATGTTTGAAAGTTTATATTCCGCTGGTTACTCTGATGTATGTCTACTTGGGTGCCCGGGTAAGGCACCAGTCACGGGCCCGGGAACGGGTCGTGACAATTTTACCTCAATAAGCCCTAATAATATCCAAGCGTCAAAGTTGATCCTTAGCAACTTTTAGCTCATCTTCTTACGTTCCAATCCGCTCCAAGCATTCCTTAGAAGCTCATAACCAACTTTTCTTCAATTTCCAACTTCAAAATTGAAGAACACCTTAGGTTTTCATCTTGCGACTAACGTGAAAACGTAATTTTTCCGGGATTTTTCTATTGAGATATCCTTACAATACTTCTAGGAACCTTGAGTTTGCATATTGGGAATTATGGAGTAAGATTGCAAAATTTCTCTTCCTTTTTTTTCACCTTAGCCGAGAGCAACATAGGACTAGCTCAAAGTTTTCTTGAATTTTTCTAAGTGTTGAATGATCTAATCTTGCACTAGTAGTAGTAATATATAAGGAGACCAATGACTAGGATTAAAACATATGGATGGCTAAGATGAGGTCAAATATATCAAGCTCAACTTTTCCCTTTGACTTGGTCCATTTTATCAAGCCAATTTGGCTAGTCTTTAATGAATATTTTCGTCCAAGGATGACCATGTGAAGGGTGACACGTGTCGCCCTCCCATTGGTCTAAAATGTTTCGTTTCCCAAAATTTCCATAATTGGTCAAAATATCAGAAATCTCGTGGGCCCCACAAAAACGTAAAATTTCTCGGGTGGGCCCCACGTATCCAACTCTGTAAATAAACTTCCATAGTTCCGATAAATTCTAAACGTCTCAAATAGCAAAGTCGAGAACCCAATTCTCATTAACAAACACTTTCCTTCCCGAGGTTCGGAAAACTTTTCCTTAAGAATAACAAATCTTTCCTTCGTTCAAATTTATAAGTCTTGTGCTCTCACGTCTATTCTTGTAAACACATGTCCTAAAACTACAGGGTTTAACATTAATGCACTACTAACAATTCTTCTTATTATTAAGATAGCAGGTTAACTGAGATGTTCTATATTCCGGTTAGGATATATAGAAACTTAACCTAAGTGAGAATATTCAATATTTCTATGATAAATTCAATCACAATAGGAGGATTAAGTTCAATAATCTAAAACTACACAAGCAATCGTGATACTCTCGTTAAAGATTAAGCATATGTCTAATAAACTATAACATATTCAATTCACTTTTCAGATCTTGATTCGAAATCATATAAGTACTGAAAACTAATGGTCAATTAATTATCATTCAATAAACGCAAGTTGAATAATTCTTAATAGATAAAGAACAAAGACTAGTAATATATTAAATCATAATAGAGTTTCAAGTAAATCAACGGAAAACCCTAATAAAGAAATTAGTTCATAGACATGCTAATAATAATAATTGTCTTAAAAACCAACATGAACTGAATTAAAGAAAAGAAAGAAAAAGAACTTGAAGATTTAGGATCACCACTTGCTTCTCCAAAGCCTAGTTGTATGCTCCAAGGTGATATGCCCCTCCAAAATTCGCATCCCCCAGCATATATAACGAAAAATCCCAGAATTGGCCTTTTTGCCTTGTTAAATTTAGGTTTTTCGCTGCCTGGATGTCTTCGGCGCCATGACTCAGCTATTAGAGCACTGCGGTGCTAATTCGATTCTGAACTTTCTACCGGTGGGGAACTGCGACTCTTGCAGGGTGGTGCCGCGACTCTAATCTGCCAAACAACTGACTGGAATTCTTGGGTACAATGGCGCCGTGACTCTAATGTTTGGTGTCGCGACACTAAATTCGATCAACTTATTCCAGCCTTCTGTCAGTCAGGCGCCTCGGCCGCGACCCTTCAGCGTCGCGGTACCATGCTTGTTGCGCTGCGGCTCTTCATCTTTCGATTTTTTAACACTTCTCTGAACCGCTTATTCTGCCTAGGTAGTCATTTTTATCTTCAGTAGCTGCCTATTTTCTTAAATTAAAAACAAAGCAAAAACACGCATAATACTGCACAAAACAACTAAAAGACTACAATAGACTTCCTAAAACATACTCTAAAACAATACTAAAAATAGACAACAAACACCCCGTAATTCCAGGACATGTTAATAAGAACGTTCGATAGAACCCAAAAATGTTATGATTTGATACTAGTAAAAATTTATCGGAATTATGAAATTATCGAAAAACGAAATATTGCGACGAATGGGAAGGCGACACGTGTCACCCCCCCCCTCCCTTAGTGGTCTTGGACGAAATGGACATGGCTAAAATGGTCATTTGACCATAATTTAAGATGACCAAGTCTTGCTAAGTCTTAGAGCTTGATATTGTTGACTTAGTCAAGAGCCACTTGGCTAGATCTTTTAAATGAATTGGATCCAAGCCATCCATATGTAGTTATCTTGACCCTCCATAGTGTTCTATATGTATACTAGTAGCAAGACAAGGCACTTAACACTTAGAAAATTTTCAAAAACTTTGAAGACCTCTTATGTTGCTCTCGGGTTTAGGGTTCCAAGAGAGAAAAAAAAATTGTTTGTTGTCCAATAATCTCCACACTTTAAACCAAGGTTACTAAGGGTATCTCAATAGAAAGATCCCAGAAAAGTGTCGTTTTCGTATTAGTCGCAAGGTGAAAACCTAAGTCACTTTCATAGGTTTGGATTGGAATTTAAAGGAAAGTTGTTTGTGATCTTCTAAGGGTTTCAAGTGGCGGATTGGAGTTTCAAGGAGAGGCTCTAAGTTTCTAGGGAGCGACTTCGGATCTTGAAGTGGATTAAGGCTCGTTAAGGTAACAATCTTGTTCTCTTAAGTGTTGTAAGATTACATATTGTTGTAGCCTTACATTTTAACTAGCATGAAGTATATGTATTAAAGATTGATAAGTGTTATGAATATTGGAAGCCTAAAATCCGAAATGACATTCTAGCCATTTGAAATTGAAATACAATTTGGTCGATAATTAGAATCGCCGCATGTTACCTACTTGAAAATTTTAGTAGTTATAATCGATTGTGGCTTGATAACATTTTATACTAAACAACTTGGATTGAAAAGAAATTGGAAAATACTTTGTATTGTTGTCCCTCAAATTGCCGAAAATGATATTGTATGTTGGACTAGTTTGATATCAATTGTGGGCGGAATTTTACACGTCTTGTAGGCGTGTAATACCCTATTGTTAACTACAATGTTGAGCCTTAAATGTGGCGTGTTTGGTTATTGAATTCGGGCCTTGAAAAAGGTGGAAAAGTATGTAGAAACAAAGGAAGTGTTGTCCGATTTTTCGGAGAATTTAGTGACTTTGCACTTAGAATATTCTACGTTTGAAGTTAGAAGTTAATAGACGTATTATGGTCATTATAGGTTGACATACTACGTACGACATATTGGAAATAGCAAGTGGATTGAACCGAAGAGGTATGTGGAACTTTCATATCTCTTGAGCATGAATAGTTGTAAATATATAGTACGGTAGACGTACGAGATTTTGATGAATCTAGTTCATTTGATATCCTAGGCTTACCTTATGAATGCCCAAGTTGTTTGAGTTAGGGAATTAACTCACTCGTTTAAAAATATTAAGGATATCTTAGTCTTTAAAAGTTAAGGGACTTGAAGTACTTTAAAAGTATATGATACTTGTTTCGTTTTAAAAGTTTAAGTCCATTGGTTATAAAGAAGAATGTAAGTATCTAAGGTATAAATCTAGTATAACGGCTTTATGGGAAGTTGGTTATAATAGCTTTATGGAAAGTTAAAAAGAGTGGTTTACTCTAAGTAATGTAAGTAATGATAAATGACTTGAATTAATGAAAGTCAAATTGATTTGAAGGCATCAATTGCTTAAGGTTTTAAAAGAAAGAAGTCACTTGATTTAGAAGTCTATAAATGTATTTCTAAAAGGTATTGTGACTTGTCTTGAAAAGTAGATATGACTTGATACTACAGTTATTAGTATCTTGGAAGTTTTGTAGGAAAAAGAGTCATTTTTAAAAGAGTAGAAGTACGTAGTACTTTGGGTTAAATTCCCGGATTTTTATAATGACATGCTAGTGCCTTAAGTAAACTAAAATGAGAGTGTTTATGAACAAAGCTAATAAGAAGTTAAGAGATTTCTTAACTTTCTTGCGTTATGTATGATAAGCCGGTAGTGCTTGTGTTATGTATGATAAGCCGGTAGTGCTTATGTTATGTATGATAGCCGCTTGTGCTAGGGGTATATATTGTTCATTACGGGGTCATTCCCCGGGTTTGTGGCATTTGCATATTCTGTGGATGCGCTACCCATGATGCGAGGAATACCTCATGTGAGTCCGTAGGGCTTATGCGGGTGAAATAGTCCTATGCGGGGCGGACCAGTCCTATGCGAGGAAGTTACCTCATGCGGGTCCACACGACCTATGCGGGCGGATACAGTCTATGCGCGGAAGTTACCTCATGCGGGTCCATACGGCTTGTGCGGGTGAAATAGTCCCAGAAGTAGGATCGCTTAATGATATTATGGGAGGGTGACCCTACTTTGATCATGAGCCTCCTATTTTTATGCAGTAAAGTATACACTTGTTTACTCTCATTGTTAGTAAGACATAGTGTACTGTAATATGATTATCATACATGTCTCCAGCTTTATTTTAGACTTATGATGTAAATTGAAGTATTTTCCAGTAGGGGTAAGCAGGTGGTGAATCCTCATTCTTAGGATCACTGATCAGGTGTCAGAAGCTCCATTTCTCCGGAGGCTTGTCTTTTGGTACGGTTTTCCCTGATGTTGTAGATTTATGTACATTCAGGGGTATGTCGGGGCCCTGTCCCGCCACAGTTGTTATTCTTAGAGGTCTGTAATCACATTTGTGGATTGGGTTTTAAGAACAGAGATGTACTGTTTTATTTTTGGTTTATGTATATTTTATGGAAGGTGGCCTTATCGGCTAACCTGTGATGTTTATTGTCTAAGTATGTATATGTGTTGTGTATGTTCCGCTGCTATTCTCTGATGTATACCTGAAAGGGGTGCCCAGGTAGGGCACCAGTCGCGGGCCCGGGTTCGGGTCGTGACAAAAGAACTCTAGACACCCTAAAATGAAAAACACACAAACTGTAAAAATGAATCAAGTCAACCACAATAGATTATGCCTCGAAGATCATGAACAACATGCAATATAATCTTCAGGAACATTCTAGCCACTAAGATATTCCTCAAATTTGCGTAAATGTTACACCCCGTAATCTCAGGACATGTATATAAGAACATACGTATGAAATCAGGACGTTAAGATTTGAGGCTTGTAGAATTTATCGGAATTTTAGAAATGTCGGAAAATGAAATATTATGATGAATGGGAGGGTGACACGTGTCACCCCCCCTTAGATGGTCTTGGACGTTTAGACCAAGGGTTAGAAGGTCTTTTAACCAAAGCTTGGATGAACAAGTCTTGCAAGCTCAAGCTTGAGATTGTTGACTAAGTCAAAGAGCCCACTTGGCTTGATATTTAAATCCCTTCATCTAAGACCACACAAGTGTATTGATCTAGACCCTCCAATTAAGTATATAAGCACACTAGTAGCAAGACAAGTCTCCAAACTTAGAAAATTTCAAGAAAACTTTGAGCTTGAAATGGAAGCTCTCGGGTTTGTGTCTCCATGAACAAGAAAAAATTTCGTTTGTGGTTCAATAATCCCAATACTATAAACCAAGGTTCCTAGGAGTATTACAAGGATATCTCAATAGAAAGATCCCGGAAAACCACGTTTTTACGTTAGTCGCAAGGTGAAAACCTAAGGTGTTCTTCAACTTTGAAGTTGGAAATAGAAGAGGAGTTCTTCACAAGCTTCTAAGGGTTGCAAATAGCGGATTGAAACGTCAAAAAAAGGAGTTGAAGTTGCTAAGGATCGACTTTAGGTTTTGGATTGTTTTGGGCTTAAAGAGGTAATAATCTCCGTCTTGCTATTGTAATTCAAGATTTCATGTTGTAGTAGTTTGAAATGATCATGTGAAATATATTATGAAGATTGATAAGTGTTATGGAATATTTGGAGGAAATCCGAAAGTTGCATGATTAGCCTTAAGATTGTAATTCAATTTAGTTATTAGTTTTAGTCGTCGCATGTTATATAAAGAAGGGATTATAGTTGTTAAAGTTGTTTGCGACTATATAACATGTTAGGATGACATTATGGATTGAAAGGAAGTGGAAATGATTATATGTGGTTGTACTTTGTAGGCGAGAAGGATATTTTATATTGGATTGTTTTGTATATATTGTGGGCAGAATTTTACACGTCTTGTAAGACGTGTAATCCCCTTTGGATAGCTGAATTGTCGGGCCTTAAATGTGGCATGTTTCGTTGTTAAATTCGGGCCTTGAAAAGGTGGAAAAGTACGTAGAAACAAAGGAAGTGCTGCCCAAATTTTTGTAGAATAAGAGACTTAGCACTTAGTATTATTCCACGTTTATAAGCTAGGAGTTGATATACATGTTATGATTATTATAGGTTGAAGTACTACGTATAGCGTATTCTACTTAAATGACGGAATACCTATCAAGGTTGAAGTACTTTGGAGCATTTTGCTACTTGTCGATAATCGTCGCGAGGTATGTGAACCTCTTCCTTCTTTTGGCATGATTCTATGTATGGAATGTTGACAGTCAATTTTGACCCGTTTTTCATATATTTATTGCAATTTTATGTGTTTTAGGACACCATATTTTAATCATCATTTTTTTTGCATTTTTATCTTTTTATTTTTAAATTAATCATTATGTCTACACCGTCGTTTATTTTAATAATATTTGCATCTCTTTAAATAATTAATTGACATCCCGCTTTAATTTTAATTAGACATTAAATATTTGTTAAATATCGTATTTTATTTTTATTGCATCGGCATTCGCATTTTTATAATTTTGCATCTTTTAAATAATTAACCCGTTTTGCATTTTGTCAAACCAGTCCAGTACGAGACCCAATCCGAATCATTCCAATCCAACACCATTTTTAATTTCATCCAAACACCCTCTTTTTTTTCCCCCCCCCCCCCCCCCCATTTTTAAATTTTCAAATACCACTTTTCATCTTTTCCCCCAAACCCTAAACCTAATCCCACCCATATATAATAAACACTACCCATTAAAAAAAAGGGGGGAAGATAAGGGGGGCAGCCTGTCACGACCCATTCCGGGGCCCGTGACTGGTGCCTTACCGGGGCACCCAAGTAGTCATACATCAGAGTGATCAGCGGAAATATAAAGCAAGACATGAAAGCTTTATAAAATAAGACACGCTTTAAGTGAGAAAATAGCGCTTTTCGGCATATATATATAAACATGGTTTAGCAGCTACATCCGATATGCATAACATGACTACGCACTTAAGGAAAAATACAACTATGGCGGACAGGGCCCCGCCATACCTCGATCATACAAAACTATCTACAACAGGGAGATCATACCCAAAAGTAGAGCCTCCGGAAAGGATGGAGCTCCTGACACCAACGTAGAGATCCTAAGAATGTGGATCTAGCACCTGCTTGCCCTTACCTGCGGCATGAACGCAAAGCCGAAGGAGGTCGATAACAGTACTAAGTATATGAAATCAGAAATACTTAAATGAAAACATATCATTTTAAAAATCAGTTTTGCAAGTATGTATGAAACAACCAAGGGGACCGCACATAGTGCCACATCATAAACAAGAGCAACAATAGGTAAATCAGAATGGTCTTTTCTAGGCTGCGAATGATCAAAGCAGGGCCACTCGCCCATATTATCATTCTGCAAGCCTAATCCTGGACTCCCGGAGTCCGCATAGGCCACTCACATAGGCCCGCATGAGGTATAACCCCGCATCGAGGGTAGCTACTCCTCGGCAACGTCCTGGACTCGTTGTCCGCATGGCCACATAGACCGCATGAGGTATAACCCCGCATACTAACCTGGAACTCTCGTAGCTCCGCATAGGCCCCCTGGACCCGCATGAGGTATTCTCGAATCATGGTCCTGCATCGCTGAGTCTACCCCCAGACGGAGGCGACTTAACCCCGGTATCATCTCAAGAGGTGAGTGATATAGTACTAACACAACAGCTTATAGTTCAAAACAACATAAGCATAAGTAAGACTGACCTCTTTACACAAGCGTTTACAAGACACTAACACACATAGCATCATATCATGTCTACTTATCAAACCATTTTATTATTCTTTTCACAATTCAATATAAGTCTGTTATAAACACATAGGCAAACTGTTTCTTTTATCAACCTTAAGTGGTTATACTTAACTTCCCATAAAGCTAGTATAACTCTTTAAGCTTCTGTTTTAAAAAAACCAATTAGTTCTCTTCTGTTAATAAATGATTCAGTATTCTTTTGAAATGCTCTCAGTTCTTCATTATTCAGGCTTAAGCCGTGAGGCATTGCCGTAGTTATTATTCAGGCTTAAGCCGTGAGGCATTGCCGTAGTTATTATTCAGTTAACACATGTACGTCTACCATACTACATATATATTGTAAAATATCATGCTTTAGGAAGAATCACATACCTTCTCAGCGAAAACCACCTGCCAAGTTGAATATGTCGCGCGCAGAGAGTCAGCCTATAATAGTCACAGACATCTATCAAAGACTACTCTGAAGGTCATTCTAAACAGAGGGTTCACAATTCTACGGAAAGTTGCAAGACTTCCCTACCCGTGAGCTACTCAAGTCTCATCGTGAAAACAGTCCTATGTAAGTACAATTTGATTATTCTTCTTTTAAACCCTTCTACTGTGATAACAGTTCAATTCTATTCTGTGATATTCTTCTAAGTATTTAATACTTATTCTTATACTACTACAGTATGTGATCTCTAATTCAAAAAGAGGGTTAGGATTAGTTACCTCGGTAAGCCCAATAATATCCTAGATAAAGTCGCGCCTGAGCAAGGTTTAGCTCCTAAGTTGTATGCTCCGGTAGCTCCAAGAAACCTTAGAAGTTCTTCACAACTTCTACAAAGGACTAAGGGATTTGGGCTAGGGTATTTTGGGCATTATAACAATACTAGAAGACAACTTTTCTACCAAGGGAGGGGGGGTAGGTTTGGCTAGGCTAGGGGGGGGGGCCTCGGCCAAACTACTTAGGCTAGAGGGGGGGGTATTCGGCCAAGGGCCTTCACAAGGGGAGGGGGAGGTGTTTTGGACGAAAAGGCTACAAAGGGAGAGGAGAGGATTTTCAAGACTTGGAATGGAATTTGTGGATGAAGAACTCTTCATCTTAAGGGGGGTATTTATAGGTCAAGAAGTGGCCAACCAATGGCCAAGATTAAGACAAGTGCAAGGCAAGTGTAGGGTGAAGATTTACTCCACACAAATATCCTACCAACTCTTTGACTTGTGCACAAGGCACAAAAAACGTGCCAAGGTATTCCAATTCGTCCAATGGACGATTCAAGTCCACCAATTGGAGGGTGCCAAGTGTCGCCCTCCCGTTGGTCCAAAATGTTTCGTCTCTCGGAAAAATCCGCAAAAATTAGAAATGGCATAGCCGGAATTTACCCTACGAAAGCTGTGGAAACGTTTCGTCGGAAAACTATTCGTTTTGTGAGTTGTGCCCAAAAAAAACGTTTTGCCTAAACTTTAAGGCTAGACTTTTGTACGTATTCCCTTACGTACATACTCTGGAAATACGGGGTATAACATTCTCCCCCCCTTAGAAACATTCGTCCCGAATGTTCCTTCCCAAGACAGTTAACGATAAGATTCTTCATAACTTAAACAGTTGCATATGCCACACACGGCCACAGAACAACACTTAGGCAGAAACGATAACGAAAATTTACAAGTAGGAAAGTGAATTACCTGGAGGTGTGGGGAATAGGTGAGGGTACCTCTGCCTCATGTCCTCCTCAGCTTCCCACGTCATCTCCTCCCTAAGCTCGTTCCGCCACAAGACTTTGACGGAAGCCACATCCTTGGTCCGCAGACGCCTAACCTGACGATCGACTATCGCTATGGGAATCTCCTCATACGATAACCCCTCGGTCACCTGGACATCGTCAATCGGGTGTACCCTAGATGGATCCCCGATACATCTCCTCAGCATAGATACGTGAAAAACCGGATGCACTGCCTCCAGATCGGATGGCAGATCCAACTCATAGGCAACCTTGCCTACCGCGACATGCAAACGCCCAATGTACTGGGCCGAAGTTTCCCCTTCTTACCGAATCTCATCACACCCTTCATGGGTGACACCTTTAGGAAAACCCAATCATGAACCTCGAACTCAAGATGCCGACGACGATGATCTGCATACGACTTCTGTCGACTCTGAGCTGTCAATAGCCGCTCTCGGATAAGCTTCACCTTATCCACCGCCACGCACCAAATCTGGTCCCACTAGCCGCACTCGCCCACATCGAACCAACCTATAGGCGATCCGCACTTCCTCCCATACAAGGCCTCGTAAGGCGCCATCCAATACTTGAGTGGTAGCTATTATTATACGCGAACTCAACTAGAGGCAAATGATCCTCCCAACTACCATCGGTCAATAACACAGCTCGCAGATATCCTCGAAGTGCGGATAGTGCGCCCGCCTGTCAGTGCTCGTGGATGAAATGCGACTGTGCTCACTGCGCCCCTAAACTCCTCGGAAGGACCTCCAAGCTTAGTCGAAATGGCCGGGCTCTCTGCTCGATATGATCAGTAGGGACTCATGCATCGACGATCTCTGATGTAAAGTCCGCATAATCCTCACCAAAAGTCGTCCGACGGAAGAAAGTGGGCTGATTTCACACCGTCGACGATAACCCATATAGAATCATGTCTCCTCCGAGTGCGAGGTAATCCCGTGATGAAGTCCATGTTGATTACCTCCCACTTCCGTGTCGGGATCTCAATCGTCGCAAAGAAACCACCGTGCCTCGGTGCTCTACCTTCACCTGCTGACAACATGGGCACTAAGCTACGAACTCTGCAACGTCCCTCTTCAAGCCATCCCACCAATACACAGATCTAAGGTCGTGGTACATCTTGGTCGACCCCGGATGGATAGAGTAACGCGCGCTGTGTGCTTCCCCAAGAACTCCGCCAAGTCCTCAAACATCCGAACACACAACTCGCCTCAAACCTTAGCACCCCATCAAAGTGCTACTCAAAAGGACCCTTGCCCTCACGAAGAGTCAGATCACGATAACGTGTCAAAACGGATCCTCGAATTGCCTCTTCACCTCTCGACGACGATGGAAGACTCGCAACCTCACGAACTCTAACCCCACCGCTATCGGAATCAATCAAACGGACACCAAGGCTCGCTAATCGATGCAAATCACGAACCATGTCCCTCCTCTCTAGCCGCACATCCGATAGGCTCCCATCGACCTACGACTAAGAGCATCCGCCACAACATGGCCTTCCCCGTGGTACAGATATCAACATCGTAATCCTTAAGCAACTCTAACCACCGCCTCTCGCCGTAAGTTCACTCCTCCGTGAAGATATACCTGAGGCTCTTGTGGTCCGTAAAAATATCCACGTGAACCCCATACAAATAGTGCCTCGGATCTTCAAAGGCGTGAATCACACCCGCCAACTCCAAATCATGGGTGGGGTAGTTCCTCTCGTGTTTCTTCACCGCGGGATGCATATGCTATAACCTGCCATGTCGCATCAGACACATCCCAACCCGATGCCCGACGCGTCACAATACACGACATAACCATCCGACCTCCGAAGAGTAAGAACGGGCGGTCGTCGCTCTCTTTCAAGAATCGAAACCCCGCCACAAGCATCACCATCAAACTTGGCTGCCTCGAGTCACCCTAGTCAATGGTGCGTAGATAGAAGCAAACTTCTCCACGAACCGCCGATAATATCCTGCAAGGCCCGAAATCGCGAACCTCTGCCGGAGTAAGAGGTCTAGGCCAAGTCTCGATCGCCGATCTTGGTCGTATCCACTTGAATGCCATCAACCCCGACAATATGCCCAAGAAACGCCACTGAAGTCAACCAAAACTCACATTTGGAAAACTTGGCATAATCGCTGGTCTGGAGAATCACAACACATCCTCAAATGTTCCGCATGCTCCTGCTCTGAGCGAGAATAAACCAAGATATCATCAATGACCACTATCACAAACGTGTCCAAAAATGGTTTGAACACTCGGTTCATCAAATCCATGAATACCGCCGGAGCATTGGTCAACCCAAAAGACATGACCCTGAACTCATAATGCCCGTACCGGGTCCGGAATGCAGTCATAGGGACATCCACCTCTCTGACTCGCACCTGATGATAGCCCGACCGTAGATCAATCTTGGAGAAATATCTCGCGCCCTGCAACTGGTCGAACAAATCATCAATCACGGGAAGAGGGTATTCGTTTAATGGTCACCTTGTTCACCGCAGTAGTCAACACACGCGCAGCGGCCCCGCCCTTCTTCTTCACGAACAATACCGCGCTTCTGCGAGAAACACTAGGTCTGATAAAACCCTTCTCCAACAAATCTCTCAGCTGGTCCTTCAGCTCTCTCAACTCGGCAGGTGCCATTCTGTATGGCGGAATGGAAATAGGCCGAGTGTCTGGCAACACATCTATACAAAACTCGATCTCCCTTTCAGGAGGGATACCCGGGAGGTCATTTGGAAACACGTCTGGGAACTCTCGACCACCGAATCGACGGAAAATCTGGTACCGCAGCCTTCAGATCAAACACCCGAACGAGATGGTAGATATACCCTTCGCACCATCTTCCTAGCCTTGAGGTAGGAAATAAACCTACCCTCGGCGATACCGCGTGCTCCTCCCACTCAACAACCGGCTCCTCGAAAGCTGGAACCGCACTACTCTCTCTCTCGGTCTACATTGGCGTAGCAAGAAGCTAGCCAATCCATCCCCGTGATCACGTCAAGTCAACCATCTCCAACTCTATCAAGTCGGCTAGTGGTCCGACGATCGTAAATGGTCACAGACAAGCTCTATATACCCGCCGAGCTACCACCGAATCACCCATGGCGTAGCTACCTCAAAAGGGTCTATGGACTCGTGCTCTATCCCTATCCTACAAGTAACAAGGGGAGATATATAGATGAGTAGAACCCGGATCTATCAAAGCATACATCAAACCCGAACCGATAAGGTACCGTGGCGACATCGGTGAGGCCTCCGATCCCGCTTACCGGACAAAGCATAAATGCGGTTCGAGGACCGCTAGAATCGGGACCCGAGCCACGACCTGCCGCGACTGGCTGACCCATGAGTACCACGCCTCGGGCGAGTAATCGTAGGAGATGATGAAGCGCAAATGAACTCGGCTGAGCCCTACCACCAGCCACGCCTCGGCCGACGTCCCTCGCAAAGTGACCTCGCTGGCTACAATCAGAACAAGCTCCAAAAGTAGTACCACACTTCCCGTAATGGGATCTACCGACGGCCACACCGGGTGGTCCCGATCGCCGCACCTCGCTACTCGACGCCCAAGCCACGGCCTGGTCTGCCTCGAATACTCGGGCCGGCCGAGGATGGTGCAGAGTGCTCAGCCGGCCGTGGTGCAAATCTAGGCCACTGAGGCCGCCACCACGATAGCCACCAAGACCTCCCGCCCCGCCTTCTTCGCCGCTGTCTGCCCACTCGCCGACCGCGCTTCCGCATCCAAGGGCATGAGCTCGCACGGGTAATATCCATACCCTACCGAGAGAAACACCCGCATATGACTCGCCATATAATCATCTAGCCCGTGGCGTAGCGGTGCACCCTATCCTCCATATTCGCTACCAATGCCGGGACATATCGAGCCAATGAGTCAAACTCGACATTGTACTCCCTGACAGTGCGTCCTCTCTGCCTCAGCAGTAAAAATCTATCAGCCCGCGCCCTCCTCATCTGTGGAGGCAAGAAGTGAGTGAGGAAAACCTCTGAGAACTCATCCCAAGTAGCTGGGGACGCGTGCTCTCCCCGGGATAACTCCCATGAATCAAACCAATCGACTGCGGTATCACGCAGCCGATGCGAACCAAAGGTCACGCACTGTCTCGAGGCCTTGATCACCCGCATGATCCTTCCTCAGAGCCGACGGATGAACTCCTCGGATCATCCTCCGCCTCGACCAGAAAACTCAAGGGCTACAACTCAAGAAATCTCGTAGCCTCAAACTATACGCCTCGGTGTACCACGTGCGGCCGACGCCGAGCTGAATCGAATCGCCAGATTCCACCTATCCTCGTATTCGCCACAACTCTAGCCAATAGTCGGGCCATCTCCTTGTACCCTAACTCTCCGCCCCTGTGCCGGGACAGAGGTACGGTACTGGTCTCTTTGGGCCGGGCGTCATAGAACTCGCTGTCTGCGGTATAGACGGGCTCGAGCCTCGTGACTCTAGGTGTTCGATCGCGCCTCTCACGCTTTGCCCTCTTCGGGCCGGGTTGCCTTACGTGGAGGCATAATCGCATGTAAAAGGAATACGTTAGAGGGGTCCAACTTTAACACAGCTCTAAAGCACGATCTCAGAGTGAGAATAATGGAAACCAATCCTAAATATCTTATAGCCTCCTGATTATTGGTGTGGTGCACAACACACCGATAATCAAGACTCTACTAGATACGGTCTGTAGACACTTTCCGAGGATTAACTGCTCTGATACCACTTTTGTCACGACCCATTCCGGGGCCCGTGACTGGTGCCTTACCGGGGCACCCAAGTAGTCATACATCAGAGTGATCAGCGGAAATATAAAGCAAGACATGAAACAGTTTATAAAATAAGACACAATTTAAGTGAGAAAATAGCGCCTTTCGGCATATATATATAAACATGGTTTAGCGACATCCGATATCATAAATACATGACTACAGCACTTAAGGAAAATACAACTATGGCGACAGTGGCCCCGCCATACCTCGATCAGACAAAACTATCTACAACAGGGAGATCATACCTAAAAGTAGAGCCTCCGGAAAGGATGGAGCTCCTGACACCAACGTAGAGATCCTAAGAATGTGGATCTAGCACTGCCGCTCTTACCGCAGCATGAACGCAGCCTCAAGGAGGTCAAGATAACAGTACTAAGTATATGAAATCAGAAATACTTAAATGAAAACATATCATTTTAAAAATCAGTTTTGCAAGTATGTATGAAACAACTGGGACCGCACATAGTGCCACATCATAAACAAGAGCAACAATAGGTAAACTGTAACAGGTCTTTTCTAGGCTGCGAATGATCAAAGCAGGGCCACTCGCCCATATTATCATTCTGCAAGCCTAATCCTGGACTCCCGGAGTCCGCATAGGCCACTCACATAGGCCCGCATGAGGTATAACCCCGCATCGAGGGTAGCGGAAATACGGGGTATAACACAGCCGCAACATTTTAAAGAGCATCAACCCATTTTTCTTCCCTTCAAATCCGAAAAGGGCCCTCCCCTCTCCCATCCTTCCCGTCGCCGCCGCCCTTCGCCGGAGCTCCAAGCTCCGGCGAACCCCCACTGACCAGCCCATTCCCTCACCCCATTTTCGGCGAACCCCTCTTTAAACACCCAGCAGCCGCACAATGCATCCCCTCTCTACACCTCCCATCGCCGCCAGTCTCCAGTCGACCTCCACACCTCCCGTCGCCGCCCTCACCACTGCTCTCACACACACACACAACAACAACCCACCATCTCCGGCGAACCCCTACCGTCACACCCCACCGCCGCCTGCTTCGCGCCAACCACCGAGGCGCCGCTCGGCGATAGCCGCTGACGCCGCCGCTGCCTGTTATCTTTTTGTGTTGTTGAAACTTGCCGGAGTTTGAACTCCGGCGACGACATTGATTTGTTTCTCTTTCGTTGCTATTATACATATTGTGGTTTGGTTGGACTGATTTGGAAATTTTGTATCTCGCCGGAGTTTTAAACTCCGGCGACCCCTGTTGGTTTAATTTTTGGTTTCTGTTGTTGGTCATTTGACCGATTTACGGAGTTTTCGTATTTGGCCGAGTTTGCAAAACTCCGCGATGTTCGTCGGTTTTCTTCTGTTTTGTTGGGCTGATTTTGCACCATTTTAGTATTTTGGCCGGAGTTTAAGACTCCAGCGACGTTTTGAAAATTCCGCGATCGCTTTCACGATCAAGTTTCCATTTGTTCTGGCGAACTGTCCTGCTTCTACTATTTTCGATGATTTGTTGGTTGTTGCTGTTGTTGTTTGTTTCTACTTCCTGTTGTTCTCCGGACTGTTTTTTACAATTTTGCCTTCTAAATTATTTTTATTAAACTGATTTTTAAAGAACAGATACTACACTTGGTATTTTATTTTATTAAATTGATTTTGAACAAGATACTACACTTGGTATTTTACTGTTTTTTGAACATGATACTACACTGGCCAATGAAGGATTTATCCGTCGGTCTGGAGGCCTCCATGGTAAGCGAGACGGAATATGTGGGCGAGGAGGAAAGTGAAAAGATTAGACGAGAATGCATAGTATCATTCACCGGGAGGTGAGTCGACCGCAGCCGAAACGATATTGGCTTCTCATGTCTTAGTATCCTTGGCATAACACTAGCTGAGCCCACACTATATAAAATATATCTTTTACATGCATATATACATATATATATATACACACTACGTTGTGTTTATTTGATAATTTATTTTATTAGTTACTAATTCTTCTACTAAGTGTCTTTGCAGGTACCCGGAGGCGCATCCCAGAGTTAAAGCATTCGCATAAAATAAAATAAAAGCGAAATATCGCTAAATTCTCTTCATTCCATCTTTTTATGATTATTTGCTTTCATTACTATCTTGTTAAATATATATCTATTTTAAATATTTGCATGCCTAGTTTAAATATCTCTTGGTTGGTTTAATAATTAGAACACCTTTAGAATTGTAGATTGCATGTTAGCACAATAATATTAAGCCTAAGTTTGAACGGATAACCGCAAGTTAGCGGATCTTAAAGGATGCCTAACCCCTTCCCTTTAGGATAATAAAGAACTCTTACCTAGAATCTCACATAGCTTTCGCATACCTTTAAAAATGGAGATCATTCGTAGTATTTTATGCTACATTTTTAGTGTCCTAATTCACTATAATAATTAGGTGGCGACTCCTTAAATGCATTTAGGAATCAACCATACGTAGTACTCCCGTTTCCGACTACGGTTAAAATGGGGTGTTACAGCATGGCGACTCCGCTGGGGATGACTAGGTTCTTAACCATAACAGACTTAGATTAATTATTGTGCTTTATTTTTTCTTTATTTGCTTAAATTGCTTCTTTTGTGTTTTATACTTATTTGCTTTTATTTTTACCTTTTGTCTAAACTGTTCTTCTTTACATATGAATATTTGCATGCTGTCTTAATTGCTATATGTTAATGCTTTTCCTAAACTGTCATTCCTCTCATATTTCCTCCCTTACGGAAATTTAACACTATCACACACTACACGCGAGATGCGTTTTGCACACCCGCAAATTTCTTTCAAATACCCAAATTTATGAGAGTTGGCATTTTACGCGGAGAATCCGGTCCAACCGGTGGCCACGTAGTCTTCTCACTCGAGTGTCCGCTCAGGAACCTTGTGTCTAGTGAAGCCGAATCTTAGAAAATTTAAGATAGAACTATACCACCCTCTTTATTTCTAAGTCATGCATGCATAAACCTTAGGTGGGTTAACCCTTGGTATTAACGCCACAATTAGAAATTTGCCAACTTGTCGACGGGTTTCACAACCCAACGACCCATTAGCATAATGTGTGTAGCGTGACAATGATAGGCAAATCCAAGCTTAAACATGACATGCCGAATTGGAAAAAGTGCACCGTCATTTGGTCGCCATTTCCAACAAAACATTGCAGTTTAACGACATGGACCTATTATCATAATGTTATACCCCGTAGTTCCAGAGTATGTATGTAAGGACGTACGTACGAATGTATAAACCCTAATTAGGGTAAGAATGAAAGAATTGTTTTCTGACGAAAAATATTCCGAACCTTGTGAAGGAAGTTTTACGTTTTCAATATTTTTTTCCAATTATGAAATTTTTCCGAGAGATAAAATATTTTGGACCAATAGGAGGGCGACATGTGTCACCCCAAATGGACATGGGTGGACGTTTTTGTTATACCCCGTATTTCCAGAGTATGTACGTGAGGGAATACGTACAAAAGTTTAGCCTTAAAAGTTAAGCCTTGGACGAAAATACTTGGGCACAACTCACTAAAAGAATCATTTTCCGACGAAACGTTTTACAAGACTCGCGTAGGATAAATTCCGGCTATGTCATTTCTAATTTTTGCGGATTTTTCCGAGAGACGTAACACTTTGGACCAACGAGAGGGCGACACTTGTCACCCTCTCATTGATGGATGTATGGACGGCAATAGGGCCGAATGGATGGCTTCCTTTGTCAAGTAGTTGGTAGGATATTTTGTGTGCAAGTTGGCTAGGTACACTTGCCCAAATCTTGGCCTTACACTTGCCTAGCACTTGGCTTAATCTTGGACATTGGTTGGCCACTTCTTGACCTATAAATACCCCTCTTAAGATGAAGAGTTCTTCATCCACAAACAAGCTTTCCAAGTCTTGAAATTCCCTCCCCTCTCTTGTTAAGTTTTCGTCCAAACACCCTCTCCCCCTCTAGCCTAAGTGGCCCTTGGCCGAGGCAACCCCTCTAGCCTAGCCGAAACCTACCCCCCCTCCCTTGGTAGAAAAGTTGCCTTCTAGTATTGTTATAATGCCCAAAATACCCTAGCCCAAATCCCTTAGTACTTAGTTGAAGTTGGGAAGAACTTCTAAGGGTTCTTGGAGCTATCGGAGCGTACAAATTAGGAGCTAAACCTTGCTCAGGAGCGACGTTTAACTTGGATAATTCTTGGGCTTATCGAGGTAAATAAACTTATCATTCTTTTGTTATTTGAGAATACATACTGTAGAAGTATAGGAATAAGTATAAATACTTAGAAGGATATTACAGAATAGAATTGAACTGTTATCACCTTAGAAGGGTATAAAAGAAGAATAATTGAACTATACTCACATAAGGCTGTTTTTACAGTAGACTGTATAACTTACCGGGTAGGGAAGTGCTGCCCAAATTTCCATAGAATAGAGAACCCTCTGCTTAGAATCACATGCATACAGTCTAGACGTTGATAGACATATTTGACTGTTATAGGCTGATTCTCTGCGCGCGACATACTCGACTTGGCAGGCGGATTTCGCCGAGAAGGTATGTGATTCTTCCTAAAGCATGATATTTTAAAATATATATAGTACGGTAGACGTACATGTGTTAACTGAATAATAACTACGGCAATGTCTTTTGACTTAAGCCTGAATAATAACTACGGCAATGTCTCTTGACTTAAGCCTGAATCATAAAAGATCTTGAAGCATTTCAAAAGAATACTGAATCATTTTTAACAGAAGAGAAACAGTTGGTTTTTAAACAAAAGCTTAAGAGTTATACTAGCTTTATGGGAAGTTAGGTATAACCACTTAAGAAAGATAAAAAGAACTGTTTACTTAATTGCTTAATAAAACCTTGTATTGAATTCTGTAAGGTATGTTAAGATTGTTTGATAAATAGACATACTATGATGCTATGTGTGTTAGTGTCTTGTGATGTTGTGAAAGGGGGTCATTCTTGCTGTGCTTACGTTGCTAAACGGTAAGTCTGTTGTACTGTTATTATATCACCTACCCCCTTGACTTATTATACCGAGGGCTTGCCACCCTTGATGCGGGTCTATATGGCCTATGCGGTTCATGAGACTATGCGAATCGCGGAGTTCCAGGATTGATCATTCCGGTGTTTTAGCCCGACGCGGGATGCCTGCGCGTGCATGTGACTATGCGGTCTATTGAGACGATGCGGACTGCGGGAGTCCAGGAGGGTACCGGGGGTTAGCTACCCCCGATGCGAGGAATACCTCATGCGGGTCTGTGTGTGACCTATGCGATCGCGCGGAAGTCGGGACTAGGCACGCCAATGATGATATGGGCGATTGGCCTTGCTTCGATCATTCGCGCCTAGGAAAGACCGGTTACATTATATCTATTATTGTTCTTGTTTGTGATATGACACTACGTGCAATTGAACTGGTTGTATTTGCAAATGGTTTTAAATACTTGATTTCATTTAAGTACTTTACGCTTTCACATACTTAGTACCTGATCGACCTCCTTCGGGGCCGCGTTATGCCGCAGTAAGCAAGGTGTGCTAGATCCACATCCTTAGGATCTCTTTGCATTGGTGTCGTGAGCTCCATCTTCTCCGAGGCTCTACTTTGGGTATGATCTCCCGTATTGTAGATAGTTTTGTACATTCAGGTATGGCGGGCCCCGTCCCGCCATAGTTGTTTACTTCCTTAGAGGTCTCAGAGTCCTAGTGTACAGTTGGGATGTAATCGCAAAACTTGGGTTATTTATATATATATGCCGAAAGGCAAGCTTTTCTTCGATAAAGCGTGTCTCATTTTACAATCGTTTATGTCTTGTTTTTATATTCCGATTACTCGATGTATGACTACTCGGTGCCGGGTAAGGCACGACCACGCCCCGAACGGGTCGTGACAAAAGTGGTATCGAGCGATTAATCTCGGAAAGTGTCTACGCTGCAGTATCTAGTAGAGTCTTGATTATCGGTGTGTTGTGCACCACACCAATAATCAGGAGGCTATAGGATATTTAGGATTAGTTTCCATTCTTCTCACTCTGAGATCGTGCCTTAGTGCTGTGTTATGAGTTGGAACCCTCTAACGTATTCCTTTTCTGTAACCGTTATGCCTCCACGTAAGGCAACCCGCCCGAGGGCAAGGCAGCCGGAGGCGCTAGTAGGACACCGAGAGTTACGAGGCACAGCCCGCTTCTACCCGAGGCGATACCTCAGACGGCGAGTTCCATGACGCTGCCGGCCCCAGCAGAGACCACAGTACCCGCACCTCCTGTCCCACAACCTGGGGCGGAGGAGTTAGGGTACAAGGAGATGGTCCAGCTATTGGCTAGGATTGTGGCCAGACACGAGGACAGCCGATGCAGATTCAGCTTCCAGCCCAATCGCATTGTGGTTCACCCGAGGCGTATAGTTTGAGGCTACGGACTTCGAGTCAGAGCCCGCCAGAGTTCTACGGGTCGAGACCAGAGGATGATCCGCAGGAGTTCATCCGTCAGCTACAGAGGATTATAAGAGTGATCAGGGCGTCGGAGACCGAGTCTGTGATCTTTGGTTCGCATCGGCTGCGTGATACCGCATTCGATTGGTTTGATTCGTGAGAGTTATCCCGGGGAGAGCACGCATCCCCAGCTACTTGGGACGAGTTCTCGGAGGCCTTTCTTACTCACTTCTTGCCTTCACAGATGAGGAGGGCACGGGCCGATAGGTTTTTGTTACTGAGACAGAGGGACGCATGCCAGGGAGTACAATGTCGAGTTCGATTCTTTGGCTCGATATGTCCCTGCATTGGTAGCGGATATGGAGGACAGGGTTCATCGCTACGTCACTGGGTTAGATGATTATATGGCCGAGTCTTGTGCGGGTGTGTCTCTTCAGCCAGGCATGGACATTACCCGTATGCAGGCTCATGCACTCGGATGTGAGGAGCGCAGAGACCGACGAGTCGATAGTATCGCGACGTGAGGCCGATGGCGGTTCTTTGGTAGTTCTCGGTGGACGACCTCGAAGAGCCTAGATTTGCACCCCACCAGCTCGTGAGCACTCCCACATCATTGTCACGCAACAGAGTATTCGGGCGTGTCGTGCCCCGTGACTTGATTTCTAGGGTAGCAGGGTGCTAACCGATCGAGGTCCGCTTCGGTGTGTCCGCTGTGGCGAGTTCCATTCGTGGAGTTGCGATTACTCCAGAGCTTGCTACACCGTGGCCAGCAGGTCATTTTGCGAGTCTGTCCGGCGCAGGCAGGCCACGATGGTAGGGTCACCGCAGGTCGGGCCGGTTCTTCATCCTCGACAGCCATTTCGCCCGGAGGGCAAGGTACTCATGGGCCAGCAGGTCGCGGCAGGGGTCGTGGCGCGGGTCCCAGTTCTAGCGGTCCTCAGAACCGCATTTATGCCTTGTCCACCGGGCAGATCGTGAGGCCTCACCGATGTCGCCACAGTACCTTATCGCCTCCGATATTGATGTGTATGCCTTGATAGATCCGGTTCTACTGCCCCATATATCTCCCCTTGTTTCTAGTAGGATAGGGATAGAGCACGAGTCCATAGACCCTTTCGAGGTAGCTACGCCGGGGTGATTCGGTAGCTCGGCGGGTATATAGGGCTTGTCGATGACCATTTACATCGCCGACTAGCCGACTTGATCGAGTTGGATATGACCGATTTCGACGTGATCATGGGTATGGATTGGCTAGCTTCTGCTACGCCAATGTAGACCGCAGGAGAGAGTAGTACGGTTCCGCTTCGAGCGAGCCAGGTAGAGTGGGAGGAGCATCAGACGCCGGGGGTAGGTTTATTTCCTACCTCAAGGCTAGGAAGATGGTGCAGGCGGGTATATCTACCATCTCGTCGTGTTTGATAATCGAGGCTGCAGCGCGATTTTTAGTCGGCCCGATGAGTCGAGAATTCCCAGACGTGTTTCGCACGACCTCGTATCCTCCCGAGAGGAGATAGAGTTTTGTATTGATGTCGCCGCACACTCGGCTTTATTTCCATTCCGCCATACAGACGGCACCCGCCGAGTTGAGAGAGTGAAGGACCAGTGCGAGATTTCTTTGGAGAAGGGCTTCATCGACCTAGTGTTTCTCTCGGGAGCGCCAGATTGTTCGTGAAGAAGAAGGACGGACGCTGCGCGCGTGTTGACATTGCAACGGTGAACAAGGTGACCATTAAGAACGATACCCTTCCTGTGATTGATGATTTGTTCGACTGCAGTGGTGCGAGATGTTTCTCCAAGATTGATCTGCGATCGGGCTATCATCGCACGCAGTCGAGAGGCGGATGTCCCTACGATCGCATTCCGACCCGACGCATTATGAGTTCGTGGTCATGTCTTTGGGTTGACCAATGCTCCGGCCAGATTCATGGATTTGATTAACCGAGTGTTCAAACCATTTTTGGACACGCTTGTGATAGTGTTCATCGATGATATCTTGGTTTATTCTCGCCAGAGCGAGCATGCGAGCATTTGGCGATCTTGGCCGATTCTCCGACTAGCGATTATACGCCAAGTTTTCCAAATGTGAGTTTTGGTTAACTTCGTGGCTTTTCTTGGGCATATTATCGGGCTGATGGCATTCGAGTGATACGCCAAGATCGGCGCGAGACTTGGCCTAGACCTACTACTCCGATAGAGGTTCGCAGCTCGGGCCTTGCGAGTTATTATCGGCGGTTCAGAGAAGTTTGCTTCTATCTCTCGCACCATTGACTAGCCGACTCGTAAGCGGCTAGGTTTCGATGGACTGATGCTTGTGAGCGTGGTTTCCATTCTTGAAGGAGATCGACGATCGCCTCGCTTCTTACTCTTCCGCAGGTCCAGACGGTTATGTCGTGTATTGTGATCGTCGTGCATCGGGTTGATGTGTGTTGATGCAGCAGGCAAGGTTATAGCATATGCATCCCGACACCAAGAAACACGAGGAACTACCCCACCCATGATTTGGAGTCGCGGTGATTCACGCCTTGAAGATCTGGAGGCACTATTTGTATGGGGTTCATGTGGATATTTATACAGACCACAAGAGCCTCCAGTATATCTTCAGCCAGAGAGAGCTGAACTTACGACAGAGACGGTGGTTAGAGCTGCTCAAGGATTATGATGTTGACATCCTGTATGTTATACCTCGTGGTTCAGGCCGTGCGTATGGGGTTCGTTTGGTTGATTCCGTTAGTAACGGAATTCGGGTTCGAGAGGTCGCCGAGTCTTCCATCGTCGAGGAGGTGAAGAGGCGACAGTATGAGGATCTGATTTTGGTACGGTACCGAGATGCAGCTCTCCAGGAAGAGAAGAGTCTATTTGAGGTAGCACCGGATGGGGTGCTAAGATTCGAGGGCCGGTTGTGTGTTCCCGATGTGACAGGACTTCGCCGCCAGATTCTCGGGAGGCACACGTGCTCGTTATTCGATTCATCCGGTCGACTAAGATGTACCATGACCTCGTGTGCATGTATTGGTGGGATGGTTTGAAGAGGACGTGGCGATTTTGTTGCCAGGTCCTAATTATCGCCAGTTAAGGTTGAGCACCGAGCTCGCTGGTCACACTGCTATTGATTTCCGATGTGGAAATGGGAGGTGGTCAACATGGACTTATTACAGGGTTACCTCGCACCCAGAGGAGACATGATTCCATTTGGGTTATTGTTGACAGGCTGACGAAATCAGCCCACTTTCTTCCAGTCAGGACGACGTTTTCAGCCGAGGACTATGCCAGATTATATATTAGAGAGATTGTGAGATTGCACGGAGTCCCGGTGTCGATTATATCAGATAGAGGAGCCAGTTCACGGCTAACTTCTGGAGGTCTTTCCAGAAGGGATTAGGGACACAGGTGAGTCTCAGCACGGCGTTTCATCCTCAGACGGACGGACAGGCCGAGCGCACTATCCAGACACTTGAGGATATGCTGCGGGCTTGTGTTATTGATTTCGGGGGTAGCTGGGAGGATCATTTACCTCTTGTGGAGTTTGCTTATAACAACAGCTACCATTCTAGTGTTCAGATGGCGCCTTATGAGGCCTTATACGAGAGGAAGTGCAGGTCACCGATAGGTTGGTTTGAAGTGGGAGAAGTGCAGTTAATCGGGCCAGATTTGGTTCAGCAGGCAGTGGGTAAGGTGAAGCTTATCCAGGAGCGGTTATTGGCAGCCCAGAGTCGACAGAAATCATATGCAGATCATCGGCGTCGACACTTAGAGGTTGAGGTTAATGATTGGGTCTTTCTGAAAGTGTCACCCATGAAGGGTGTGATGAGATTTGGGAGGAAAGGGAAACTCATCCCAAGGTACATTGGGCCGTATCAGATTGTCCGAAGAGTGGGCAAGGTTGCCTATGAGTTGGATCTGCCGTCCGATCTTGAGGCGGTACATCCAGTTTTTCACGTGTCTATGTTACGGAAATGCGTTGGAGATCCGTCTAGAGTGCACCCGATTCAGGATATCCAGGTGACAGAGGAGTTGTCGTATGAGGAGAGTCCCATAGCGATACTCGATCGTCAAGTTAGACGACTCCGGACGAAGGAGGTGGCTTCCGTCAAGGTCTTATGGCGGAACGAGAACAGGGAGGAAATGACGTGGGAAGCAGAGGATGACATGATGAAGAAGTATCCTCACTTATTCCCTACACCTCCAGGTAACCCACTTTGCTGCTTGTTAGTTTTGGTTAGCAATTATGCTTGAGTTTTGCTGTGTGGCCGTGTGAGCGTCTTTATTTGAGTATATGTAGATATTGTGTTTTGAGTTAGTCTAGAAGGAACTTTCGGACGAATGTTTCTAAGGGAGAATGTTATACCGTGGTTCGTGCCGTGCGTATGGGGCCATGCGGAAGGAGTTAGGACTCAAATCGTAAAACTTGGTCAGGGCTCAGCGCGCCGAGGAGGCGTGGCCGCGCCAAGGCGGGATTCATGGCAGCGCGCGAAATCGGCCGCGCGCTAAAGTTCCGGAGTCCGCAGAGTCGCAGCCGCGCCGGGATGCAGGCGCGCCGAGGCGGAATTTTGGGCGGAAAAACATAGAAAGTCTGATTTTTATTTTAAAGAGGCCATGGGAGGTGACAAGTGTCCCCCATCTGATTTTCTCACATGCATTATATTGACCAAGACTTGGTCATTTCTTTCAACTTTTCATCTTTACACTCCATCTCTCTCTAAGTTAAAAGCTCATCCTTCTCTCTAAATTCCCAAGAGGAATTCTAGCCTAAGGGAAAATCAAAAGTGTAATAGAAAGGAAAGGTTATTACAAGCTTGTGAAGACTATTGTGGTGGTGTTCTTGGAGAAAAGGCTAGCAAGGTGTTGGAATAAGTTTGGCTAAAACTTAAGGTAACATTTCTTCTCTTGTAGTTGGTTTTGGGTGTTGCATGTTTAATAGGAAGAACTTGTAGTTGGAAAATGCACTTAGAGTAGTTGCATGTAAGAAATGGGGTTGATTATGAAAGAATTGGTTAGGGGGATATTATGAGCATGTTGTTGCCTAAATACTACATTAGACTTGTTGGGTTAGTTGTTGTAACTTGTGGGGCTGAATTTTACACACCAAAGTTTAGGTGTGTAATCCCCTTGGTGTTGGTTGGTTGTTGAGCCTTAAATATGGCATTTGAGCGTTAAAAATAGACCTTGGAAAAGGTGGCAAAGTATGTAGAAACAAAGGAACGCTGCCCAATTTTCCGTAGGAAATTGGTGACTTTAACTTGGAAAAATTCTGCATTATAACTAGAGCTTGATAAACGTATTATGGTCATTTTAGGTTGACATACTACGTGCGGTAAAGTGGACTTAGCTTGTGGATTGACCGAAGAGGTATGTGGAGCTTTCCTATCTCTTGAGCATGATTAGTTGTACCTATGTAGTACGGTAGACGTAAGATTTGGAAATCTTCGTTTGTTATAAGTATTTGATACTTGCTTCGCTTTAAAAGGAAAGTATAAAAATCCTGGACTTAAGGGAATGTGTTTTACTATTGTTTAACTCTAATATAACGGCTTTATGGGGAGTTGGTTATATTAGCTTGTGAAAGTTTAATGGAGAAAGGTTTTGATGATTTGAACTTGTGGAAGGAAAATGGTTTTAAGGCATGAATTGCCTAAGGTTTTACAAGAAATGAAGTCACTTAATTTAGAAGCTTGAGATAGTTTTAAAAGGAAATGTGACTTGTTTTGAAAAGAAATCGTAACTTGATACTATGGTGATTAGTATCTTGGAATTTTTGTATAAAAAGAGTTATTTCTTAAAAGGTTAGAGGTACATGATACTTGGGTTAAATTCCCGGATTTTTACTAAAAGACATGATCGTGCCTTAGGTATACTAAAATGAGAGAATGTATTAATACTATTAATAAGAAGTTAGGTGATTCTTAACTTGCTTGAGTTATGATAGGCCGGTAGTGCTTATGTTGTGATGTGATAGGCCGGTAGTGCTTATGTTATGTTTTATTAGCCGGATGAGCTATGTTTTATATGTTTATATTGTTACGGGTAAAACCCGGGTTATTATTTATGCCATGGATTTGCTACCCATGATGCGAGTGCGGCGCTTGTACTCATGCGGATCTGGACCATAGGATCCATGCGGGTGAAATAGTCCCATGCGAGTACGCGATGGTACTCATGCGGATCCACAGGATCCATGCGGGTGAAATAGTCCCATGCGGGTGAAATAGTCCTATGACGAGGCGGATGACCTCATGCGGGTCCACAGGACCTATGCGGGTGAAATAGTCCCAGGAGTAGGATTTCTTAATGAAACTACGCGAGGTACCCTATTGTGATCGTGAGCCTCCTATTTTTATGCTATAAAACTTACATTTGTTACTCTCATTGTTAGTAAGGCACAGTGCAAGGTAAACTGATTTTCGTCTATAACTCCAGCTTATATTTTTGACTTATGATATTATTACGATTTTCCGCCGCATATTTGGTACATGTTGTATCGACCTCCTTGAGGCTGCGTTCATGCCGCAGTTGAGGTTCATAACTTGCCGATCCGCACTCTTAGGATCACGGTCCGGTTCTAAGGCTCCATTTCTCGGAGGCCTCGTCTTTTGGTACGATTCCCTGAGGTTGTAGACTTTGTACATTCAGGGGGTATGGCGGGGCCCTGTCCCGTCATAGTGTTATACTTTCTTAGAGGCTTGTAGTCCTGTCATGAATTGGGGGTGTAATGATGTAAATGTTCGTTTAATTATATTTAGAGGTAGCCACTTGGGTTAGCTTTGCTTTATATTCTAGATGGTTGTTTATCTTGAGTTTACATTCCGCTGGTTTTCTCTGATGTTGTGTCACTAGGGTGCCCGGGTTAAGGCACCGGTCACGGGTCCGGGTTTGGGTCGTGACAAAAATGGTATCAGAGCAGTTAATCCTCGGAAAGAGTCTACAGACCGTATCTAGTAGAGTCTTGATTATCGGTGTGTTGTGCACCACATCTATAATCGTGAGGTCGCATGATATTTAGGATTAGTTTCCATTTCTTCTCACTCTAAGATCGTGCGATAGAGTTGTGTGGTTAGGGTCGCTCTCCCTAACAGTTATAGTGTTTGCAGCCACGAGCGGCAAGATGACCGGGGAAGATTATGTGGATCGTATCCAGTTGGTAATACTTGTAGTATAGTTGGTATTGTGACATACACTATACTGATTGCATGAGGTCACATATGTGTTGCCTAGAATGATTTTAGATTACCAGGATTTGGTAAGGACTAAATAGATACCGGGAAGGTAGGAGCAGTTAAGGAACTCTCATCGAGGTTTTACGTGCTAGTTGAGAAAATTAGGAGACGATGAGTTGTCGGAAAAGTAATGGAACCTTAAGAAGCTTAATTAAGGGGCCCAATGGGAGACTATGTTTGTAAATTGAGCTACGTGGTATGCTTAAGAGGATAGTACGAATGAGATCCGATTGGAGTAAGTAATGGTTGTTGTGACCAAGACGACACGACTATGGTATTATGAGAAGTTAGTATACCCGTTTATGGGGTGGGATCAGTTGATAGTAGTCCCGCTACGTGACAGAGTCACGAGGGTACAAGCCCAAGTCTAGTTAATCGTTTTACGGATTCGTGGACGCATTCCACCGGAACCAGGTTGTGAGAGCCGGAAATGACCTTATATTGTTTAACTTAGTAACTCCAAGATCGAAGGCCAACTTTATTATGGAAGTTATGCGTAAGCTAGAATAAGTTTGGAAGTGCGGAAAAGAGTACGACCGTAAGGAAGTGAGAAACCAAGTGTGAAAGAAATGAAGCCGTAATCCATGAGAACCTTTAGGTAACCACACCCGAGTGTCAGTGGTAGCCGTGGGCGATAATAATTATCGATAACGACATCGTCGGACCCTAGCAGAGTTATGACAGACGTTGAGGTCATTATGAGTGCGGGCTAGTTGGCCTCATGTTATGCCAACGAGGACAACAGAAGAGATTGATTCGGTACCAGATTCCCGGTAATCAGTTTATCGAGTTGAGAAGAAGGGAAGTAGTAGTAACCAGTGAATTATCCTACCTTCTATGGCATCATTGTTTTTAATAAGTTCATGTGACTTGTCAATTGGGAAAATTGACGCAGAAAGTAAGTAATACTTGAATTTGAAGAAATTTATGTTAAGTGCTCTTGGAGGTACTGAGTTGGTTTGGTGTGGCGGTCGGCCACGACCTTCCGGATAACTTCAAGGAAATGTGCAAGGCAAGAATAAAATAAATGCAGCGCTGACGGAAAGCTGAGGGCATCTTTGGTAGGTTTTGAAAATCTACACGATTTTAAGGCGGTGCGTAATGATTAGATATTTACAGGACCATGAGAGGACCCGGTGATTAGGGTTGTGACACCAAAGAAAGTTTATTGAAGGGAGATAAGTTCTCTCCCATACATAAAAGGATAGTCTTACGTATTATGGGGTTATGTGTACCCATGTAGTTAGACGAAGAATGTGAGACTGGTAGGTCTTCAGTATCGTCATGCCATAAGTTACAGTTTTAGATAACCGTGGAAAAAATATTATGTTGGGGGTAATTAAGAACGACGTTACGAAACGATCAGGGAAGTGTCGTAAGAAAAATGCAGGTAGTACACATATTTGAAACTGTACGATTATAGATCAGATTATAAACACTTTACTATTAATAAGCATAAGGTAGGTTATGACCAGAAGGATAAAAGAGAATACAACTATGGTTATGTAAGTTGCACGAGATACGCTGATTACCGGACTAGTGTAAGACCATTAGTAGGTAATGGGCGTAGGAACACCTCGAGGAAAGGTAGTAGCATCCAGATCGACGATAAAGATAGTAAGAGAATACGGAGAGGTAGGGACCCGTGACAACTTGAAATAACTTATAAAGGAAAGACGAGTAGACACTCAACGATAAGAAATCTTGACAAGTCATTGGATTATGTAATACCGTGAATTGAGGTTGAACACCGGACTATAAGCTCTACGAGCTGAGAGAGGATAATAGGATTACTACTTGACAAGATCAAGGAAGTCTTCCCCCTAAAATTGTGATTGGCAGGAAGTCTTAGCCATGCGGCGAGCAAAGGAATCAGATCCAAGTATAGTAACCAAGTTTGGTTGCAACAGAGAAAGGGAAACAGGAACCATAACTGAGATTAAGGATGCTCGAATATTTAGCAAGTACAAGAGAGGCTTCCAGTTATTGGAAGAGAAGTTGACCACGACTAGCTTCTAACCCTCTCGAGAGACTAGAGGTTAGGGTATTATTGTAACACGTTGGGTGTTTAGGCTGTTGTCGACGCAACACGATAAGGTTAGAGCTTATGTTTCCCGGCGGTTAGGGAAGCAAGAAAGGAATTACGTTACTCACGATTTAGAGTCGGCGGCAGTTAATCGTACCTTGAAGATTTGGAGGCAATTTCCTTATATAGATTTCATGTGGATATTTGCGTAGACCACAGGAAACTCCGGTATATCTTCAGACTGAGGCAGCTGAATTTGCGACAGAGACGGTGGTTAGGGTTACTCAAGGATTGTGATATTGATATCCTATACCACCCAGGGAAGGCCAATGTAGTTGCAGATGCCCTTAGTCGCAGATCGATGGGTAGTCTGTCGGGGGTGCAGCCAGGGAAGAAGGACATGGTCCGAGGGTTACACCAGTTAGCAAGCCTTGGGGTTCTTGTCACGACCCAAACCCGGGCCCGTGACTGGTGCCTTACCCCGGGCACCCTAGTGATACAACATCAGAGAAAATCAGCGGAACATAAAACATAAATATGAAGCAAGAGACATGATACATAAACAGGACAACCAAAACAGTTGCCTTTCAACATATATACATACAAACCCGAACAGTTTAATCCTTTTTACAACCCCGCCACAACAAGATTACATGCACTTAAGATTTACAACAACTATGACGGGACAGGGTCCCGCCATACCCCTGAATGTACAAGAACCTACGACTCAGTGAACACATACCAAAAGATAAGCCTCCGAAGGAACGGAGCTTCCCAATACGCTGAGAGGTGATCCTAAAAAGCGGGGATCGACAGCCAAAGTACTTCTACTCATGCAGATTTAACGCAGCCCCAAGGAGGTCGATAACAGTACCAAGTATGTGAAATCAAAATATCAGAGTTAAATCATATCACCTATATAAAGCAGAGACATGTATGATAACCAAAATACAGTATGCAACATAAACGCAGTCAAGTCAGGGACTCACGCCCTCAAAGTCATCACTCAAATATAACTATGGGTCTCACGCCCACAACACCAACCATGTTCGCATCATGGCCGCGTGCCCTAATTCTGCAGACGGTAAACATGTCCATGATGCAACAATAATGACAATGCTGCATGGCCACATGCCGGAGTCTGCAGACGGTGTAGACATGCCCATGTAACATCCACAACAATATATCATGATCAACTCGCCGCGTGGACATACGCCCGACTGCAGACGGTAGATATGTCCATGTGGCAACAATAACAATATATCGTAATCAACCCCGCCGCACGCCACATGCCCCGACTGCGACGGTGTAGACACGCCCATGTAACATCAATCAACAAGACAATAATCAAAATGGAAACATACCCGTGGAATTCTTCACCGCCAAAGACGCCCAAGTAAGTTCTCAACAAGTCAACCGGCCCTCCATCGAGAGGCGCGGTAACATAAAAATACAACACTTGCACAACAAAGGCTATCATCACTAGCATAGGCAGGTTTCACCACAACAAGCATAGGCAAGTCATACACAACTCAAAGTACTTTCATTTAAGCCAAAGTCCGGGTTTTAACCCTAAAGTACTACATACATTAAATTCCTTTTAAAGATCCATTTCTTTTACCAAGGTCACCCGATACCCGTAGTATAAAAAATAGAGTGACTCACATTTTTAGGTAAACCAAAACACTTCCCTTTTCAACAACATTCTTTCCCCTAAAGTTCCAGTTTGCCTAATTTCAATTACTCAGGTCTCTTTATTTTAGAAACGTTTCATAGTTCATCGTCTTAATCATTTAAGAATATAATTCTCTTTTAAACAATCTGAGAAAACATATGCCTTATGTGAGTGTATGTTATTCTTGTTCATAATCAATCTTATTAAGCAGCCATGATCTAGAAAATGTAATATCATTTTGTCTCATCTTAGCTTCTATGCAGATGGAGGTTTCTACTGGTTTTAATAATACTATACTTCATTATTCAATACATTTTCCTTTATTAACGCTGCAGTGGTTTGTCGATACTCATTCGATTTCAAATCAAGAAACATTATTCCTTTTAAAAACCCAAGACTCATTACTCACGAATGAGGTTTCACACAAAATTTCATACATTTAAGTCAAGTCTCTTATCTTCTAAAAAAATCTAGAATCATTCTCTTTATCTCTCTTAAGACGTTATACCTAACTTCCCATAAAGCTAGTATAACTCTTATGTTTTCAAAGCCAAGTATTACTACACATCAAATCCGTTTATAAGTCAAATCAGTTACCCTTTGAAACCACAAAGCATTTTCTTACCTACATAAAGCTGTTATAACCAACTTCCCATAAAGCCGTTATAACACTTTATGTTTCAAACCAATCAAATACATTAAACACATGTACGTCTACCGTACTACATAGTTATACACATATCATGCTAGAACAGATAGGAAGAGGTTCACATACCTCGCGACGATTATCGACTAATGGCGAAATGCTCCAAGTACCTCAAACCGTCGACTACTCCTTAAGCCCAGTAGACCACGCCACACGTCGTACTTCAACCTATAGAGGCCACAAGGCGCCTATTAACATCTTAGATCTCAATGTAGAATATCCTACAGAAAATTTGGCAAGACTCTCCCCGCAATGTAAATCTCCTCATCTATCGAGGCCGCTACCAAGCCAACCGTGGGGGGGCACGCCTAACCGGACGTGTACAATTCTACTCACAAGAATACTACCCAAGTCTCATCAGAATACGCCCTATGTAATTACAGCTCGCCACTTCTTAAAATTCAGGATTAAGTCGCAAGACATTGCCGTAAGTATTATTCAGGCTTAAGTCAAAAGACATTGCCGCACAACTATGTTCAGTTCTATATATAGTATACTTTAACTATATATTCCTACAACATGTAATATCCAATTACAACAGAAGGTCAAGAGTGTTACCTCGATAAGCCCAAAATTATCCGAGTTTATACGTCGATCCTGAGCAAGGTTTAGCTCCTACTCCGTGCGCTCCGACCCGCTCCAACCAACCCTTAGAAGTTCTAACCAACTTCTACTTATAACTTCAACTATGGGTGAAGATTTACTTAGGGTTTCGTTTAGTGACTGAGGGAAAGTATAATGGTATTTTCTGGGCTTGTATAAGTGTAACCTTGGGAATACTACAAGGTATTTGGGCCAAGGTATTTGGACATTATAACAATACTAGGAGAGTATTTCTATACCACAACAAGGGGTATTTATACGAGACAACTAGGCTAGGGGTACCCCACTAAGAAACACCACAAAGGGGAAGGGGAGGCTCTCGGCTAGCTCACAAGAGAGGAGAGGGCTCTTGACGAGAGTCAACAAGAGGAGTGGAAGGATTTATCACTTAGAACAATTTGTGGATGAAAGCCTTCACTTAGAGGGTATTTATAGGTCAAGCCATGGCCAACCAATGGCCAAGATTCTTCCAAGTGTATAGCAAGTGTAAGGTCAAGATTTAGCCATGTGCTACCTTATCCATCTACCCAAAAATATCCTACCTAATCCTTGACAAAAGCCAAGGCAAATCGTCCAAGGCAAGGCTAAGTTGCCGTCAAGTTTTCAATGTGAGGTGACACATGTCACCCTCCCGTTGGTCCAAAATGTTTCATCTCTAAAAATCCGCAAAAATTAAAAATGACATAGCCGAATTTTCCTACGAAAGTCGTGGAAACGCTTTCATTAAAAACGACTCCAATCGGGTGTTGTGTACAAATTTCGAAACTAGCCCACCTTAAGGCTCAAATTTATACGCACGCCCCACGCATACTGGAAATACGGTATAACATTCTCCTCCTTAGAAACATTCGTCCGAATGTTCCTTCTCAAGACGGATAACGATAGAGTTCTTCTAATAAGTTGCCAACGCCACAACTGGCCACGAAACACCCGCGTAAATACTTACATCCAAGTCCACGAGGAAACACCTCTAACATCACAAACTTTTGTCACTTTGCCGCGAGGTTCTAGTGTCACTCCGGTGACCCATCAAATGGTACCGGACTGCATGCGATTCCTGAGGTCTAAAATATACATCCTTCGCACCTTCTCCCTTCACAAGAAATGATCATATCTATGCTCGCAATACATGCTCGCCTCTACCCTTACTCGTCGTACTCTTCTCGAACACTTGAACTCTTCTAATATACGTACCACACTTCAGTTTCCGAAACTTTGGAGTCACTACCTCCAAATTTGGTCATCTTACTAGCCTCGATCTTCCTTAAGGCCATCCCACCTTCACGATCCGCTCGTCGAACATATCCTCGAACTCATACGATGGTCATCTAATCTGGGCCTAGCACCCTCGTGACCGCCACCGGGCGACCACCCAGAGCTGACCCTGCCTCTAAACAGGCCACGGGTTGGCCCGCAACATGGCCCCAACCCGACCCACTAACGCATCAATCTCTTGTTCCCCGATCCGGAACAATCTTACCAATACAGGTTATGAAAGTTACCACTTCCATTTCACACTACTCAGGGACTTATCACACAACACATTTATACGCAAACCACGTATTTCAACAAGGACTAACCGTAAAATCTTTTATTCAAGATGACCTTACATCTAAGGTCTCAACATGAAATATTCTGAAGTTCACACTTTCCATGCCCCCATACAAATCCTTTCACTAGCCAAGCTTTCTAACTCATAACCAACATAACGCTATCCGAACGTAGCACACAATAATAAGGTCATCATATCATGCATACAAATCTCTAAAGGGTTAAGGATATACCTGAAAATAGGCGGTTCAAAGGACCGCTAAAACTGGGAACTTCCACCGCGACTTACCGTGGCCCGCCGGTATGAACCTCCCGCCTAGCCGTGGAAGGTGAAGAACCCGCAATCGATCCTCGGCCGAGTCGTAACATCTCGTATACCCTTGCCTGACAGCTCGCAAAATGGCCGCCGCCGCAAAAATAACAAGCTCCTCGCACCACGACACTTCAAATGTGGTCTACCACATCGACCACACCGAGGTAGGGTGATCGATTCGCCAACACCCCTACTCCTCGAAACTCAACCCTCGAGCTCGACCGCTCCCGAATACTCTGGATGCCCCGCGTTGTGGAGGATCACTCAGATCGGGCGGAGGTACATAACTAGTTCGGCCACGAGGCGGTCCACCTCGAAAGTCACCCAAGGACCTCGCTGCTCGCCTCTTCACCGACTCGTCATTTCGCCGATTTCTCCGCCTCACCTCCAAGTGCATAAGCTCAGCATGCGACAATGTCCATGCCCTGAAGAGCTACACCAACAACTCTCTCGCTAGGTAATCATCGAGCCTGTAACATATCGGTGCACTCGATCCTCCATACTAGCTACTATTGCGGAACATACCGCCAATGAGTCAAACTCACATTGTACTCCCGCATCAGACGCGCTCGCTCGCCTCAACATCAAAAATCTGTTACCCGAGCCCTCCTCATCCGCGAGGCAAGAAATGTGCCGAAGGCCCCAAAACTCGCCCCAACCGGGCCGAAGTGCATTCTCTCCCGACAGCCTCCACGAATCAAAAACCGATCGCGGTATCACGCACCGACGCGAACCTAAGACCACCGACGGTCTCCAAGCCTTAATCACTCATGATCCGGCAGAATCGCCGGATGAACTCCTGCGGATCATCCTCGTGCCTCGACCCGTAGAACTCGCGGGCTACATCTCGTGAAGTCCTGTAGCCTCAAACTATCCGATCTAGGGTGAACCATCGGCGCTCGAATCGCCGGCCCACCTATCCTCATATCCGCCACGACTCGCCGAATCGCCATCTCCTTGTACCCCAACTCTTCTGCCCTATACCGTGGGACTGGAGGCTCAGGTACTATAGTCCCAGCAGCCACTGCTGCGGCTCTAAACTCTGCTGGCCGGGCGGCGTCGCGAAACTCGGGCCGAATCATTGCTCGTGCATCGATCGCTCGCGCCTCGCATTCTCTCAGATCTCACTAGCAGCTCCTCGATCGCTTTGCCCACTGGGCCCGTTGTTTTACGCGAGGCATAAATCGAGCAAAGAAAAGGAATACGCTGAGGATCCAACTTATCACACACTAAGGCACGATCTCGTAATGAGAAGAGATGGAAATCAATCCTAAATGTCTCAGCCTCTCGATTATAGATGTGGTGCACAACACATCGATAATCAAGACTCTACTAGACACGGTGCAGAGACACTTTCCGAGGATTAATCGCTCGATACCACTTTTGTCACGACCGAACCTGCCCGTGATCGTGCCTTACCCCGCACCCTAGTGATACAACATCGAGAAAATCAGCGAACATAAAACATAAATATGAAGCAAGAGACATGATACATAAACAAAGCAACCAAAACAGCTTGCCTTTCAACATATATACATACAAACCCAACGCTTTAATCCTTTTTACAACCCCGCCACAACAAGATTTCATGCACTTAAGATTTACAACAACTATGACGGACAGTGGCCGCCATACCCCCGAATGTACAAGAACCTACGACTCGTGGAACACATACCAAAGATAAGCCTCCAAGGAACTGAGCTTCAATACGCCGAGAGGTGATCCTAAAAAGCTGGATCGACAGCCAAAGTACTTCACTGCAGATGAACGCAGCCCAAGGAGGTCGCATAACAGTACCAAGTATGTGAAATCAAAATATCAGAGTTAAATCATATCGCCTATATAAAGCAGAGACATGTATGATAACCAAAATACAAGATGCAACATATAAAAGCCAAGTCGTGGACTCACGCCTCAAAGTCATCACTCAAATATAACTATGGTCTCACGCCCACAACACCAATCATGTTCGCATCATGGCCGCATGCCCCGACTTCGCATCGGTGTAAACATGTCCATGATGCAACAATAATGACAATGCTGCATGGCCACATGCCCCCGGAATTCTGCATCGGTGTAGACATGCCCATGTAACATCCACAACAATATACTGGGTGATCAACCCTGCCGCATGGACATACGCCCCCGGAATTCTGCATCGGTGTAGACATGTCCATATGGCAACAATAACAATATATCGGGTAATCAACCCTGCCGCATGGCCACATGCCCCCGGAATTCTGCATCGGTGTAGACACGTCCATGTAACATCGATCAACAAGACAATAATCAAAATGGAAACATACCCGTGGAATTCTTCACCGCCAAAGACGCCCAAGTAAGTTCTCAACAAGTCAACCGCCCTCCATCGAGAGGCGCGTAACACGTAAATACAACACTTGCACAACAAAGGCTATCATCACTAGCATAGCGTGTTTCACCACAACAAGCATAGGCAAGTCATACACAACTCAAAGTACTTTCATTTATGCCAAAGTCCGGGTTTTAACCCTAAAGTACTACATACATTAAATTCCTTTTAAAGATCCAGTTCATTTAACAAGTTCACCCGATACCCGTAGTATAAAAAAATAGAGTGACTCACATTTTTAGGTAAACCAAAACACTTCCCTTTTCAACAACATTCTTTCCCCTAAAGTTCCAGTTTGCCTAATTTCAATTACTCAGGTCTCTTTATTTTAGAAACGTTTCATAGTTCATCGTCTTAATCATTTAAGAATATAATTCTCTTTTAAACAATCTGAGAAAACATATGCCTTATGTGAGTGTACGTTATTCTTGTTCATAATCAATCTTATTAAGCAGCCATGATCTAGAAAATGTAATATCATTTTGTCTCATCTTAGCTTCTATGCAGATGGAGGTTTCTACTGGTTTTAATAATACTATACTTCATTATTCAATACATTTTCCTTTATTAACGCTGCAGTGGTTTGTCGATACTCATTCTGATTTCCGAAATCAGTAAAACATTATTCCTTTTAAAAAACCCAGTACTCATTACTCACGAATGAGGTTTCACACAAAATTTCATACATTTAAGTCAAGTCTCTTATCTTCTAAAAAAAAATCGGTAAATCATTCTCTTTATCTCTCTTAAGACGTTATACCTAACTTCCCATAAAGCTAGTATAACTCTTATGTTTTCAAAGCCAAGTATTACTACAAATCAAATCCGTTTATAAGTCAAATCCGCACCCTTTGAAACCACAAAGCATTTTCTTACCTACATAAAGCTGTTATAACCAACTTCCCATAAAGCCGTTATAACACTTTATGTTTCAAACCAATCAAATACATTAAACACATGTACGTCTACCGTACTACATAGTTATACACATATCATGCTAGAACAGATAGGAAGAGGTTCACATACCTCGCGACGATTATCGACTAATGGCGAAATGCTCCAAGTACCTCAAACCGTCGGCTACTCCTTAAGCCCAGTAGACCACGCCACACGTCGTACTTCAACCTATAGAGGCCACAAGGCGCCTATTAACATCTTAGATCTCAATGTAGAATATCCTACAGAAAATTTGGCAAGACTCTCCCAAAGAATAACAGAAATCTCTCCTCTATCGAGGCCGCTACCAAGCCAACCGTGGGGTTTGCACGTCTAACCGGACGTGTACAATTCTACTCACAGTAATACTACCCAAGTCTATCTAATACACCCCTATGTAATTACGTCGATTCACTTCTAAAATTCAGGCTTAAGTCGCAAGACATTGCCGTAAGTATTATTCAGGCTTAAGTCAAAAGACATTGCCGCACAACTATGTTCAGTTCTATATATAGTATACTTTAACTATATATTCCTACAACATGTAATATCCAATTACAACAGAAGGTCAAGAGTGTTATCAGAACGACTGCCCGGCCTTCATCGTGCCTTATCCCTGCACCCTAGTGATACAATCATCGAGAAAACCATGAAAATAAAACTTTAAACAAGAAACAAGATATATGAACATAAACAAAGCCAACCCAATTCTACCTTCCAATAACATAAATAAATACAACTCTTTCAAAACGAACAGTTTAATCCTTTTTACAACCCTGCCCACAACAGTACTAAGCTATATATAGTATACTTCAACTATATATTCTAATTACATGTAATTTCCAATTACAAATAGAGGGACAAGATAATTACCTCGATAAGCCCATAATTATCCAAGTTATAATGTCGATCCTGAGCAAGGTTTAGCTCCACTCCGTGCGCTCCAAACCGCTCCAAACAACCCTTAGAAGTTCTAACCAACTTCTACTCAAATACTTCAACCAACTATGAAGCTTTCCTTAGGGTTTCGGTTTGAGACTAAAAAGGACAAAAGGTAGTATTTCCGGACTCTACGTATAGAGGTATCTTTGGAATACTACAAGGTACAAGGCTAAGGTATTTTGGGCATTATAACAATACTAGGAGAAGTATTTCAATACCACGAGGAGGGTATTATACGAAAACAACTAGGCTGTGTGGGTACCCTACTACTAGCACCACAAAGTGGGGAGGGACTCTCGCCACAAAGGCCACTCAAAGGGAGGGGTTTCGCCAAGGGCCTTTACTAGGGAGTGGCTCTTGGACGAGAGTCAAACAAGAGGAGAGGAAGGATAGCAAGACTTGGAACATATTTGGACGAATGAAGTCTGGCCAAGGGGGTATTTATAGCAAAACCAAAAGCCAACCAACGGCCAAGATCAAGCCATGTGCAAGGCAAGTGTAAGGCCAAGATCAAGCCAAGTGCACCCTAGACCCTACTCCTTAAAACCTCACAAATATCTACACAAATATCTACCACAACTTGCCCCCAATCGCCAAGTCACGCCCCACTTGTTTCCATCGTGAGGTGACACACGCCACCCTCCCGCTGGTCCAAAATGTTTCGCCGGAAAAATCCGCAAAAATACAAAACGACATAGCCGAATTTTCCTTCGCAAGTTACGCAAAACGTTTCGTCGAAAAAACGACTCCAACCGGTGTTGTGCACAAAGGTAAAATCGCCAGGGTGCCACACGGGTGACACGTGTCGCCCCGATTCGCCTGAATATTTCGTCTTCCGAAAATATCCAAAATACCGGAAATCTCAAAACAAAGCGTTCCCACAAAACCGTAAATTTCTCCGTGGCCCCACGTGACCATTTCCAAAATAAAATATCAAAATTCTAATATAATCTAAGAAGCCCAAATTCCAAACTGGGAACCCAATTCCTTCAACGAACATTTTTCCTTACAAAACCGAACTTTGTCCGTGGAAGAATCACCTCTTTCTTCCTTTCCAATTTTTCTGTCGTGCTCTCGTACGTACGTCCTCGCATACATACCCTGATAATACGGGGTATAACATTCTCCCCTCCTTAGAAACATTCGTCCCGAATGTTCCTTCTCAAGACGGATATCGATGAAGTTCCTCTAACAAGTTGCCAACGCCACAGCTTGGCCACGAAATAACACACGTCCTCTTCTTTCCTTACTCGTCGTGCCCTTCTCGAACACTTGAACTCTCCCAGTACGTACCATACTTCAGTCATTACTCCGCTCGAAAATCTCTGGAGTCACTACCTCCAAACTTGGTCATCTTACTAACCTCAAACTTCCTTAAGGCCATTCCCGGCCTTTACGAACCGCTTCTGGTCGAACGCGTCCACGAACTCATACGATGGTCACACAAACTTGGGCCTAGCATCCTCGTGACCCTACCACCTGGCGGGACCACCCAGAACTGACCCCACCCCAAACCGGGTTACGGGTTGACCCGCAAATGGTCCTCAACCCGACCCCCCAACCGCGCCAAACTCTTGTTCCCCGATCCGGAACAATCTTACTAATTCACCTCATGAAAGCTACCACTTCCATCTCACACTACCCACGGACTTATCACACAAATAAATCCCACGTATACTACTACTCTGATAAGGGTCAAAAATAAATCTTTAACTCAAGACGACCTTACCCCTAAGGTCTCAGTCGTGACATAGTCTAAGGTTCACACTTACCATGCCCCCATACGTATCCTCCCAACTAAGCATGTTTTCTAACTCATAATTAACACAACGCTATTCGTACATAGCACACAATAATGAGACCATCATAACAAGCATACCAAAACTCTAGAGGGTTAAGGATATACCTGAAGCTACTGCTCCACTCTAATCATAGGCCTGCCCTGCAGGGCGCATAATTGTAGAAGGCGATGAACCAGCCACTGATCCAGAGGTCGAGTCGTAACATCCGTGCTACCCTTGGTCGGACAGCTCGCAAATGGCCCCGCTGGCCGCAAAAATAACAAGCTCCCCGCACCACGACACTCCCAAATGCGGTCTACCACATCGACCACACCGAGGTAGGGTGACCGTGATCCGCCAACACCCTTACTTCTCGAAACTCAACCTCGAGCCCCGACCGCCCCGAATACTCAAGGTTGTGGAGGACCACTGCATCGCGGAGGTACAAAACTAGTATGCCGAGGCGGTCCGCCTCGAAAGTCACCAAAGGACCTCATTGTTCTCGCCTCTTCGCTGATTCGTCATTCCGCCGACCTCTCCGTGCCTCACATCCCAAAGATGAGCTCGCATGCGGGCAATGTCCATGCCCTACCAAGAGCTACTCCCGAACATGCCTCGACATGTAATCATCGAGCTCAAACATATCGGTGCACTCGATCCTCCATACTAGCTACCAACGCTGGACGCACGCCAATGAGTCGAACTCACATTGTACTCCCGAACCGCACGCCGCTCGTCTAAGCATCAAAAATCTGTCGCCCGCGTTCTCCTCATCTGCGGAGGCAAGAAGTGAGTGAGAAAGCCCCAAAACTCATCCCATACTGGAGTGCATGCTCTCCCGAAAGCTCCCATGAATCAAACCAATCGATCGCGGTATCACGCACCGATGCGAACCAAAGGTCACAGACTCGGTCTCAAGCCTTGATCACCCGCATGATCCGTCAGAATCGCCGGATGAACTCCTCGCGATCATCCTCGTGCCTCGACCCATAAAACTCGCGCTACAACTCGTAAAGTCCCGTAGCCTCAAACTATCTCGCCGGTGAACCATCGGTGCTATCGAACTGGAATCGCCAGATCCATTTATCCTCATATCGCCACGACTTCGCCAGAATCGGGCCATCTCTCTTGTAACCCATCTCCTCTCGCCTGCATCGGGATGGAGGCTCGTGTATCATGGTCTCAGCAGCCTATTGCTGCGCTCTAATCTCTGCTGGGCCGGGCGCTACAAAACCCGCCGTCAAGCACAACCTCGAATGCTGGGCTCGCGCCTCTTACTCCTCTCAGATCTCACTAGCGGTTCCTCGGCTGTCTTGCCCTTCGTGGCTCTGGTTGCCTTGCGCGAGGCATAATCGGTAAAAACGAGATACGCCGGAGGGTCCAACTTACAACACGCCTCTAAGGCACGATCTCGTAATGAGAAGAATGGAACCCGATCCTAAATGTCTCAGCCTCTCGATTATAGATGTGGTGCACAACACATCGATAATCAAGACTCTACTAGACACGGTCAGACACTTTCCGAGGATTAATCGCTCGATACCACTTTTGTAACGACTGCCCGGCCCGCATCGTGCCTTATCCTGCACCCTAGTGATACAATCATCGAGAAAACCAGCGGAAAATAAAACTTTAAACAAGAAACAAGATATATGAACATAAAACAAAGCCAACCCAACTGTTACCTTCCAATAACATAAATAAATACAACTCTTTCAAAACGAATGCTTTAATCCTTTTTACAACCCCGCCACAACAAGATTTAAGCTATATATAGTATACTTCAACTATATATTCTAATTACATGTAATTTCCAATTACAAATAGGGACAAGATAATTACCTCGATAAGCCCATAATTATCCAAGTTATAATGTCGATCCCGAGCAAGGTTTAGCTCCACTGCGCGCCCAAACCGCTCCAAACAACCCTTAGAAGTTCTAACTAACTTCTACTCAAATACTTCAACCAACTATGAAGATTTCCTTAGGGTTTCGGTTTGAGACTAAAGGACAAAAGGTAGTATTTCTGACTCTACGATAGAGGTATCTTTGGAATACTACCAGGTACCCTGCTCAGGGATTTTGGGCATTATAACAATACTAGTAGAAGTATTTCAATACCCCAAGGGAGTGGTATTAGACGAAAACACCTAGGCTAGTGGGGTACCCATGCTAGCACCACAAAGGGGAGGGGACTCTCTACCACAAAGGCCACTCAAAGGGAGGGTTTCTCGCCAAGGGCCTTTACTAGGAGGGGGCTTGGACGAGAGTCAAACAAGAGGAGAGGAAGGATAGCAAGACTTGGAACATATTTGGATGAATGAAGTCTTGCCGCGGTATTTATAGCAAAACCAAAAGCCAACCAATGGCCAAGATCAAGCCATGTGCAAGGCAAGTGTAAGGCCAAGATCAAGCCAAGTGCACCCTAGACCCTACTCCTTAAAACCCTCACAAATATCTACACAAATATCTACCACAACTTGCCCCCCCCAATCGGCCAAGTGCCCACTTGTTTCATCGTGAGGTGACACATGTCACCCTCCCGCTGGTCCAAAATGTTTCGTCGCTCAAAAATCCGCAAAAATACAAAACGACATAGCCGAATTTTCCTTCGCAGCTACGCAAACGCTTCGTCGAAAAACGACTCCAACCGTGTTGTGCACAAAGGTAAAATCGCCGGGTGCCACATGGGGTGACACGTGTCGCCCCGATTCGCCTGAATATTTCGTCTTCCAAAATATCCAAAATACCGGAAATCTCAAAACAAAGCGGGCTACAAAAATCAGAATTTCTCCCGTGGGCCCCACGTGACCATTTCCGAAAATAAAATCTCAAAATTCTAATATAATCTAAGAAGCCCAAATTCCAAATCTGGGAACCCAATTCCCTTCAACGAACATTTTTCCTTACAAAAACCGGAAACTTTTTCCGTGGAAGAATCACCTCTTTCTTCCTTTCCAATTTTTCTGTCGTGCTCTCGTACGTACGTCCTCGCATACATACCCTGAGAATACGGGGTATAACAGTTACCTCGATAAGCCCAAAATTATCCGAGTTTATACGTCGATCCTGAGCAGGGTTTAGCTCCTACTCCGTGCGCTCCGACCCGCTCCAACCAACCCTTAGAAGTTCTAACCAACTTCTACTTATAACTTCAACTATGGGTGAAGATTTACTTAGGGTTTCGTTTAGTGACTGAGGGAAAGTATAATGGTATTTTCTGGGCTTGTATAAGTGTAACCTTGGGAATACTACAAGGTATTTGGACATTATAACAATACTAGGAGAGTATTTCTATACCACAACAAGGGGTATTTATACGAGACAACTAGGCAGTGGGGTACCTACCAAGAAACACCACAAAGGGGAAGGGAGGCTCTCGCTAGCTCACAAGAGAGGGGAGAGGGCTCTTGGACGAGAGTCAACAAGAGGGAGGGGAAGGGATTTATCACTTAGAACAATTTGTGGATGAAGAAAGCTTTCACTTAGAGGGGTATTTATAGGTCAAGCCATGGCCAACCAATGGCCAAGATTCTTCCAAGTGTATAGCAAGTGTAAGGTCAAGATTTAGCCATGTGCTACCTTATCCATCTACCCAAAAAAATATCCTACCTAATCCTTGACAAAAAGCCAAGGCAAATCGTCCAAGGCAAGGCTAAGTTGCCGTCCAAGCCTTCCAATGTGAGGGTGACACATGTCACCCTCCCGTTGGTCCAAAATGTTTCATCTCTCGGAAAAATCCGCAAAAATTAAAAATGACATAGCCGGAATTTTCCCTACGAAAGCTGTGGAAACGTTTCGTCGAAAAACGACTCCAATCGGGTGTTGTGTACAAATTTCGAAACTAGCCCACCTTAAGGCTCAAATTTATACGTACGTCCTTACGTACATACTCTGGAAATACGGGGTATAACAGTTCTTTTGGTTGATTCCGTTAGTAACGGAATTCGGGTTCGAGAGGTCGCCGAGTCTTCCATCGTCGAGGAGGTGAAGAGGCGACAGTATGAGGATCCGATTTTGGTACGGTACCGAGATGCAGCTCTCCAGGAAGATAAGAGTCTATTTTAGGTAGCACCGGATGGGGTGCTAAGATTCGAGGGCCGGTTGTGTGTTCCAGATGTGACAGACTTCACGCCAGATTCTCGGGAGGCACATGTGCTCGTTATTCGATTCATCCGGGGTCGACTAAGATGTACCATGACCTCAGGTGCATGTATTGGTGGGATGGTTTGAAGAGGGACGTGGCCGATTTTGTTGCCAGGTCCTAATTATCGCCAGTTAAGGTTGAGCACCGAAGCGGTGGTCGCTACGTGCTATTGATTTACGATGTGGAAATGGGAGGTGGTCAACATGGACTTATTACAGGTTACCTCGCACCCGGAGGAGACATGATTCCATTTGGGTTATTGTTGTGACAGTCGATAAATCAGCCCACTTTCTTCCATCGGACGACGCCACCGAGGACTATGCCGATTATATATTAGAGAGATTGTGAGATTGCACGAGTCCCGTGTCGATTATATCGATAGAGAGGAGCCCAGTCACGGCTAACTTCGAGGTCTTTCCGTGGCGGATTAGGGACACAGTGAGTCTCAAGACGCGGCTTCATCCTCGTGACGGACGGACAGCCGAACGCACTATCCGCACACTTGAGGATATGTCGGGCTTGTGTTATTGATTTCGGTAGCTGGAGGATCATTTACCTCTTGTGGAGTTTGCTTATAACAACAAATACCATTCTAGTGTTCGGATGGCGCCTTATGAGGCCTTATACGAGGAAGTGCAGTCACCGATAGGTTGGTTTGAAGTGGGAGAAGTGCGAATCGGGCCTGATTTGGTTCAGCAGGCAGTGGATAAGGTGAAGCTTGTCCAGGAGCGGTTATTGGCAGCCCAGAGTCGACAGAAATCATATGCAGATCATCGTCGTCGACACTTAGAGGTTGAGGTTAATGATTGGGTCTTTCGAAAGTGTCACCCATGGCGGTGTGATGAGATTTGGGAGGAAAGGGAAACTCACCCAAGGTACATTGGGTCGATCGATTGTCCGAAGAGTGGGCAAGGTTGCCTATGAGTTGGATCTGCCGTCCGATCTTGGCGGTACATCCAGCTTTTTCACGTGTCTATGTTACGGAAATGCGTTGGAGATCCGCTAGAGTGCACCGATTCAGATATCCAGTGTGAGGAGTTGTCGTATGAGGAGAGTCCCATAGCTATACTCGATCGTAAAGTTAGACGACTCCGGACGAAGGAGGTGGCTTCCATCAAGGTCTTATGGCGGAACGAGAACAGGGAGGAAATGACGTGGGAAGCAGAGGATGGCATGATGAAGAAGTATCCTCACTTATTCCCTACACCTCCGTGTAACCCACTTTCGCTTGTTAGTTTTGGTTAGCAATTATGCTTGAGTTTTGTGGCCGTGGAGCGCCTTTATTTGAGTCTATGTCGATATTGTGATTTGAGTAAGTTTGAAGGAACATTCGACGAATGTTTCTAAGGGAGAATGTTATACCGTGGTTCGTGCCGTATGGGGCCACGCGGAAGGAGTTAGGACTCAAATCGAAAACTTGGTCAGGGCCTCGCCACGCGCCGAGGAGGCGCCGCGCCAAGGCGGAATTCACGCGCGCCGAAATCAGGTCGCGCGCCTAAAGTTCCGAGAGTCCGCAGAGTTGCGCGCCGAGGCGGGAATTTTGGGCGAAAAACTTAGAAAGTCTGATTTTTGTTTTAAAGAGGCCATGGGAGGGTGACAAGTGTCCCCCATCCGATTTTCTCACATGCATTATATTGACCAAGAATTGGTCATTTCTTTCAACTTTTCATCTTTACACTCCAGCTCTCTCTAAGTTAAAAGCTCATCCTTCTCTCTAAATTCCCAAGAGGAATTCTAGCCTAAGGGAAAAATCTGAAAAGTGTAATAGGAAGGAAAGGTTATTACAAGCTTGTGAAGACTATTGTGGTGGTGTTCTTGGAGAAAAGGCTAGCAAGGTGTTGGAATAAGTTTGGCTAAAACTTAAGGTAACATTTCTTCTCTTGTAGTTGGTTTTGGGTGTTGCATGTTTAATAGGAAGAACTTGTAGTTGGAAAATGCACTTAGAGTAGTTGCATGTAAGAAATGGGGTTGATTATGAAAGAATTGGTTAGGGGGATATTATGAGCATGTTGTTGCCTAAATACTACATTAGACTTGTTGGGTTAGTTGTTGTAACTTGTGGGGATGAATTTTACACACCAAAGTTTAGGTGTGTAATCCCCTTGGTGTTGGTTGGTTGTTGAGCCTTAAACATGGCATTTGAGCGTTAAAAATCGACCTTGGAAAAGGTGGCAAAGTATGTAGAAACAAAGGAAACGCTGCCCAATTTTCCGTAGGAAATTGGTGACTTTAACTTGGAAAAATTCTGCATTATAACTAGAGCTTGATAAACGTATTATGGTCATTTTAGGTTGACATACTACGCATGTAAAGTGGACTTAGATTGTGGATTGACCGAAGAGGTATGTGGAGCTTTCCTATCTCTCGAGCATGATTAGTTGTACCTATGTAGTACGGTAGACGACAAGATTTGGAAATCTTCGCTTGTTATAAGTATTTGATACTTGCTTCGCTTTAAAAGGAAAGTATAAAAATCCTGGACTTAAGGGAATGTGTTTTACTATTGTTTAACTCTAATATAACGGCTTTACGGGAGTTGGTTATATTAGCTTGTGAAAGTTTAATGGAGAAAGGTTTTGATGATTTGAACTTGTGGAAGGAAAATGGTTTTAAGGCATGAATTGCCTAAGGTTTTACAAGAAATGAAGTCACTTAATTTAGAAGCTTGAGATAGTTTTAAAAGGAAATGTGACTTGTTTTGAAAAGAAATCGTAACTTGATACTATGGTGATTAGTATCTTGGAATTTTTGTATAAAAAGAGTTATTTCTTAAAAGGTTAGAGGTACCTGATACTGGGTTAAATTCTGATTTTTACTAAAAGACATGATCGTGCCTTAGGTATACTAAAATGAGAGGATGTATTAATACTATTAATAAGAAGTTAGTGATTCTTAACTTGCTTGAGTTATGATAGGCCGGTAGTGCTTATATTGTGATGTGATAGGCCTGAGTGCTTATGTTATGTTTTATTAGCCGGATGAGCTATGTTTTATATGTTTATATTGTTACTGTAAAACCCGTTATTATTTATGCCATGGATTTGCTACCCATGACGCGAGCGACGCTTGTACTACGCGATCCGACCATAGATCCACGCGTGAAATAGTCCCACGCGAGTACGCTGATGGTACTCATACGGATCCACGTGATCCATGCGGTGAAATAGTCCCACGCGGTGAAATAGTCCTACGACGGCGGATGACTCACGCGTCCACAGGACCCATGCGGTGAAATAGTCCCGCGAGTAGGATTGCTTAATGATACTACGCGAGGTACCCTGTTTTGATCGTGAGCCTCCTCTTTTTATGCTATAAAACTTACATTTGTTACTCTCATTGTTAGTAAGGCACAGTGCAAGGTAAACTGATTTTCGTCTATAACTCCAGCTTATATTTTTGACTTATGATATTATTACAGATTTTCCGCCGCATATTTGGTACATGTTGTAATCGACCTCCTTCGGGGCCGCGCTCATGCCGCAGTCGAGGTTCATAGCTTGGTCGATCCGCACTCTTAGGATCACGGTCCGGCTTCTAAGGCTCCATTTCTCCGAGGCCTCGCCTTTGGTACGATTCCCGAGGTTGTAGACTTTTGTACATTCGGGGTATGGCGGCCCCGTCCCGCCATAGTGTTATACTTTCTGAGGCTTGTAGTCCGCCATGAATTGGGGTGTAATGATGTAATCGCTCGCTTTATTATATTTAGAGGTAGCCACTTTGGATTAGCCTGCTTTATATTCTAGATGGTTGTTTATCTGAGTTTACATTCCGCTGGTTTTCTCCGATGTCAGGTCACCAGGTGCACGGGTTAAGGCACCGTCACGGTCCGGTTCGGTCGTGACACCGCATCACCCGGGAAGGCCAACGCCAGGCGTATGCTCTAGTCGTAGGTCGATGGCGAGCCTATCGATACGCAGATGCAGAGAGAGGACATGGTTCGTGATTTGCATCGCCAGCGAGCCTTGGTGTCCGCTTGATTGATTCCCGATAGCAGCGGGTTCGAGTTCGTGAGGTTGCCGAGTCTTCCATCGCCGGCGAGGTGAAGAGGCAATAGTTCGAGATCCGCTTTGACACGTTATCGTGATACGACTCTTCGTGAGGAAGCGGTCCTGAGGTAGCACTGACGGGTGCTAAGGTTTTAGGCGGTTGTGTGTTCCAGATGTTTCGTGACTTCTGCAGTTCTCGGGGAAGCACACAACGCGCTGCATTTCTATCCATCCGTGGTCGACCAAGATGTACCACGACCTTAGATCTATGTATCGTGGGATGGCTCAAGAGGACGCTGCAGAGTTCGTAGCTCAAAGCCCGTGTTGCCGCAGTGAAGGTAGAGCACCAGAGGCCCGTGGTTTGTTACGCATTTAGAGATCCCGACCGGAAGCCGAGGTGATCAACATGGACTTTATCACAGGATTACCTCGCACTCGTAGGAGACATGATTCTATATGGGTTATCGCCGACAAGTCGATTTAAATCAGCCCACTCTCTTCCCGTTAGGACGACTTTTTCTACCGAGGATTATGCCGACTTTACATCCGAGAGATCGCCGATCGCATGGAGTCCCTATTTCGATCATATCGCATGCAGGAGCCCGGTCCACGCTAACTTCTCGAGGTCCTTCCGTATGGTTTAGGACGCAGTGAGCTCGAGCATCGCATTCCATCCACGCAGCAGACGGACAGACAGAGCGCACTATCCGCACGCTGAGGATATGTCATGCGAGCCCGTGTTATTGACTTCGTGGGTAGCCGGGAGGATCATTTGCCTCTAGTTGAGTTCGCAGATAATAATAGCTACCACTCCAAGATTCGACGGGCGCCTTATGAGGCCTTGTATGAGAGGAAGTGGAGATCGACGATAGGCTGGTTCGATGTGGTCGAGGTACTGTTAGTGGGACCATACTTGGTGCAGCAGGCAGTGGATAAGGTGAAGCTTATCCGAGAGCGGCTATCGATACCGAGTCGGCGTGTCGATGCAGATCATCGCCGTCGCATCCGGATTTCGCAGCTGATGATTGGGTTTTCTGAAGGTGTCACCCATGGCGGTGTGATGAGATTCGGAAGAAAGGGAAACTCACCAAGGTACATCGGGCCCTATCGACATCCGCAGGTAGGCAAGGTTGCCTACGAGTTGATCTCGTCCGATCCGGAGACAAAGGCATCCGGTGTTTCACGCTTCTATGTTGGCGAGATGTATCGGGGATCCATCTAGGTGCACCCGATTGACGATGTCCAGTGACCGGCGGGTTATCGTATGAGGAGATTCCCATAGCGATAATCGATCGCCGTTAGACGCCCATGACGAAGGACGTGGCTTCCACAAAGTCTTGTGGGCGAACGAGCTCGGGGAGAGATGACGCGGAAGTCGAGGAGGACATGAGGCGAAGTATCCTCACCTATTCCCCACACCTCCGTAATTCACTTTCCTACTTGTAAATTTTCATTATCGCTTATGCCTAAGTGTTGTTTTGTGGCCGTGTGGCATTTGCAAACTATTTAAGTTATGAAGAACCTTATCGTTATCCGTTTGGGAAGGAACATTCGGACGAATGTTTCTAAGAAGGGAGAATGTTATACCTCGTATTTCCGCAGTATGCGTGAGGAATACGATAAAAGTTTAGCCTTAAAAGTTAAGCTCGACGAAAATACTTGGGCACAACTCACTAAAAGAATCGCTTTCCGACTAAACGCTTTACAAGACTCGCGTAGGATAAATTCGCTATGTCATTTCTAATTTTTGCGGATTTTTCCGAGAGACGAACACTTTGACCAACGAGAGGGCGACACTTGTCACCCTCTCATTGATGGATGTATGGACGACAATAGGGCCGAATGGATGGCTTCCTTTGTCAAGTAGTTGGTAGGATATTTTGTGTGCAAGTTGGCTAGGTACACTTGCCCAAATCTCGCCTTACACTTGCCTAACACTTGGCTTAATCTTGGCCATTGGTTGGCCACTTCTTGACCTATAAATACCCCCCTTAAGATGAAGAGTTCTTCATCCACAAACAAGCTTTCCAAGTCTTGAAATTCCCTCCCCTCTCTTGTTAAGTTTTCATCCAATCACCCTCTCCCCTCTAGCCTAAGTGGCCCTCGCCGAGGCAACCCCCTAGCCTAGCCGAAACCTATCCCCCCTCCCTTGGTAGAAAAGTTGCCTTCTAGTATTGTTATAATGCCCAAAATACCCGAGCCCAAATCCCTTAGTACTTAGTTGAAGTCAAAGAACTTCTAAGGGTTCTTGGAGCTATCGGAGCGTACAAATTAGGAGCTAAACCTTGCTCAGGAGCGACGTTTAACTTGGATAATTCTTGGGCTTATCGAGGTAAATAAACTTATCATTCTTTTGTTATTTGAGAATACATACTGTAGAAGTATAGGAATAAGTATAAATACTTAGAAGGATATTACAGAATAGAATTGAACTGTTATCACCTTAGAAGGGTATAAAAGAAGAATAATTGAACTATACTCACATGGTGCTTTTACAAGAGATTGTATAACTTACCGTAGGGAAGTGCCCAAATTTCCATAGAATAGAGAACCTCTCGCTTAGAATCACATGCATACCTAGACGTTGATAGACATATTTGATCGTTATAGTCGATTCTTCATACGCGACATACTGACTTGGCGGTGATTTCACGAGAAGGTATGTGATTCTTCCTAAAGCATGATATTTTAAAATATATATAGTACGGTAGACGCATACGTGTTAATCGAATAATAACTACGGCAATGTCTTTTGACTTAAGCCTGAATAATAACTACGGCAATGTCTCTTGACTTAAGCCTGAATCATAAAAGATCTTGAAGCATTTCAAAAGAATACTGAATCATTTTTAACAGAAGAGAAACAATTGGTTTTTAAACAAAAGCTTAAGAGTTATAATAGCTTTATGGGAAGTTAGGTATAACCACTTAAGGAAGATAAAAAAAACTGTTTACTTAATTGCTTAATAAAACCTTGTATTGAATTCTGTAAGGTATGTTAAGATTGTTTGATAAATAGACATACTATGATGTTATGTGTGTTAGTGTCTTGTGATGTTGTGAAAGGGGGTTATTTTTGCTGTGCTTATGTTGCTAAACGGTAAGTCTGTTGTACTGTTATTATATCACATACCCCCTTGACTTATTATACCGAGGGCTTGCCACCCTTGATGCGGGTCTATACGGCCTACGCGGTTCATGAGACTATGCGGAATCGCGGAGTTCCGTGATTGATCATTCCGGTGTTTTAGCCCGACGCGGATGCCCTATGCGGTCTCGCAGACTATGCGGTCTATCGAGACTATGCGGATCGCGGAGTCCAGTGAGGTACCGGGTTAGCTACTCGACGCGGCGAATACCACGCGTCTCGCATGACGGCATGCGATCGCGGAAGTCCAGACTAGGCACACACAATGATGCATGGGCGATTCGCCTTGCTTCGATAATTCGCGCCTAGAAAGACCGCTACATTATATCTATTATTGTTCTTGTTTGTGATATGACACTATGCAATTGAACTGTCAGTATTTGCAAATGGTTTTAAATACTTGATTTCATTTAAGTACTTTACAGCCACATACTTAGTACCGTTGTATGCATTCTCCTTCGGGCCGATTCATGCCGCAGGTGGCAAGCAGTGCTAGATCCACATCCTTAGGATCTCTTTGCATTGGTGTCGTGAGCTCCATCTTCTCCGAGGCTCTACTTTGGGTATGATCTCCTCAGATTGTAGATAGTTTTGTACATTCAGGTACGAATGGCCCCGTCCCGCCATAGTTGTTTACTTCCTGAGGTCTGTAGTCCTAGTGTACGCTTGGGATGTAATCGCAAAACTTGGGTTATTTATATATATGCCGAAAGACAAGCTTTTCTTCAGATAAATTGTGTCTCATTTTACAACTGCTTCATGTCTTGTTTTTATATTCCGCTGATTACTCTGATGTATGACTACTGTGCCTGTAAGGCACTACCACGCCCGAACGGTCGTGACAAAAGTGGTATCGAGCGCTTAATCCTGAAAGTGTCTACGCATCGTATCTAGTAGAAGTCTTGATTATCGGTGTGCGCACCACACCAATAATCGTGAGGCTATAGGATATTTAGGATTGGTTTCCATTCTTCTCACTCGAGATCGTGACTTAGTCCGTGGTTATGAGTCGACCTCTAACGATTCCTTTCTCAGAATGCTTATGCCTCCACGCAAGGCAACCCGCCCGTATGGGCAAGGCAAACGAGGAGCCGCTAGTTGGACACCGAGTTACGAGGCACAGCCCGCCTACCCGAGGCGATACCTCGACGGCGAGTTCCATGACACCGCCGCCCCAAAGAGACCACAAGACCCGCACCTCCCGCCCCACACCGGGCGAGGAGTTAGGTACAAGGAGATGGCCCACTATTGGCTAGGATTGTGGCCGACACGAGGACAGCCGATGCAGTTAGCCTGGCCCACCCGTGAGCGCCGTGGTTCACCCGAGGCGATAGTTTGAGGCTACGGACTTCCCGAGTCAGAGCCCGCCGCAGTTCTACTGTCGAGACCAGAGGATGATCCGCAGGAGTTCATCCGTCGCCACAGAGGATTATGAGAGTGATCGGGCGCGAGACCGAGTCCGTGATCTTTGGTTCGCATCGGCTGCGTGATACCGCAGTCGATTGGTTTGATTCGTGGGAGTTATCCCGGGGAGAGTATGCATCCCCAGCTACTTGGGACGAGTTCTCGGAGGCCTTTCTTACTCACTTCTTGCCTCCACAGATGAGGAGGGCACGGGCCGACAGGTTTTTGTTACTGAGACAGAGGGGACGTACAGTTAGGGAGTACAATGTCGAGTTCGATTCTTTGGCTCGATATGTCCCTGCATTGGTAGCGGATATGGAGGACAGGGTTCATCGCTACGTCACTGGGCTAGATGATTATATGGCCGAGTCTTGTGCGGGTGTGTCTCTTCATCCAGGCATGGGCATTACCCGTATAATGGCTCATGCACTCGGATGTGAGGAGCGCAGAGACCGACGAGTCGATAGGTATCAAGATCGTAAGGCGCCAGATCACGGTTCTTTGGTAGTTCTCGGTGGACGGCCTCAAAGAGCCTAGATTTGCACCCCACCACTCGAGCACTCCCACATCATCACAAGATAGCCAGAGTATTCGGGCGTGTCGTGGCCCCAGACTTCGATTTGTGGTAGCAAGCGGTGCTAACCGATCGAGGTCCGCTTCAGTGTCCGTGGCGTGTTCCATTCGTGAGTTGCAGATTACTCCAGAGCTTGCTACACTGTGGGCCGCAGGTCATTTTGCGAGTCTGTCTCGAGCAGGCAAGCCGATGGTAGTGGTCACCGCAGGTCGCTTGTCGGTTCTTCATCCTCGACAGCTACTCGCCCGAGGCAAGCGTACTCATGGGCCGCCAGGTCGCGGCAGGTCGTGGCGCGGTCTCAGCCTAGCGGTCCTCAGAACCGCATTTATGCCTTGTCCAACCGGCAGGATCAGGAGGCCTCACCTGATGTCGTCACAGGTACCTTATCAGTCTCCGATATTGATGTGTATGCCTTGATAGATCCGGGTTCTACTCTGTCCTATATATCTCACATTGTTTCTAGTAGGATAGGGATAGAGCCTGAGTCCATAGACCCTTTCGAGGTAGCTACGCTAGTGGGTGATTCGGTGGTAGCTCGGCGGTATATGTGGCTTGTCCAAAGGACCATTTACGATGCCGACTCAGCCGACTTAATCGAGTGGATATGACCGATTTCGACGTGATCATTGGTATGGATTCGCTAGCTTCTTGCTATGCCAATGTAGACCGCAGGAGAGAGTAGTACGGTTCCAGCTTCGGCGAGCCATGGCCAGAGCGAGGAGCACTCAGACGCCGGTGGTAGGTTTATTTCCTACCTCGGCTAGGAAGATGGTGCAGGCGGTATATCTACCATCTCGCTCGTGTTTGATATCGAGGTCGCAGCGCGCATTTTCGCCGCCCAGAGTCGAGAATTCCCGCACGCAGTTTCCAGACGACTCTGCATCCTCCCGAGAGGAGATAGAGTTTTGTATTGATGTGCTGCCACACTCGCCTATTTCCATTCCGCCATACAGACGGCACCGCCGAGTTGAGAGAGTCAAGGACCACCGCGAGATTTGCCGGAGAAGCGGCTTCATCGCACCTAGTGTTTCTCCCTCGGGAGCGCCAGATTGTTCGTGAAGAAGAAGGACGACGCCGCGCACGGTGTTGATTACAGCAACAAGGTGACCATTAAGAACGATACCCTTCCTGTGATTGATGATTTGTTCGACTACAGTGGTGCGAGATGTTTCCAAGATTGATCTGCGATCGCTATCATCGTACGAGTCGAGAGGCGATGTCCCTAGGATCGCATTCCGACCAGACGCATTATGAGTTCGTGGTCATGTCTTTGTTGACCAATGCGCCCGCAGATTCATGGATTTGATGAACCGAGTGTTCAAACCATTTTTGGACACGCTTGTGATAGTGTTCATCGATGATATCTTGGTTTATTCTCGCCAGAGCAGAGCACGCGAGCATTTGGCGACCGTGGCCGACGCTTCTCCGACTAGCGCTATACGCCAATTTTTCCAAATGTGAGTTTTGGTTAACTTCGTGGCTTTTCGGGCATATTGCCGGCGATGGCATTCAAGTGGATACGACCAAGATCGGGCAGCCAGACTTGGCCTAGACCTACTACTCCGGCAGAGGTTCGTAGTTTTCTCGGGCCTCGCAGTTATTATCGCGTTCAGAGAAGTTTGCTTCTATCTCGCACTATTGACTAGGCCGACTCGTAGTGGACCGATGTCAGGAGCGTGGTTTCCAGCTGGCGAGAGATCGACGACCGCCTCGCTTCTTACTTCCGCAGGTCCGCATTTATGTCGCGGTATTGTGATGCGCGTGCATCGGTTGGGATGTGTGTTGATGCAGCAGTCAAGGTTATAGCATATGCATCCCGACACCAAGAAACACGGAGGAACTACCCCACCCATGATTGGAGTCGCGCGGTGATTCACGCCTTGAAGATCCGAGGCACTATTTGTACGGGTTCATGTGGATATTTATACGCACCACAAGAGCCTCCAAGATATCTTCACCCAGAGAGCTGAACTTACGATGCAGACGGTGGTTAGAGCCGCCAAGGATTATGATGTTGACATCCCGCACCACCCGGAAGGCCAACGCTGCAGGCGTACGCCTTAGTCGTAGGTCGGCGAGCCTATCGACGTGCGTATGCAGAGGAGGGACATGGTTCGTGACTTGCATCGCTTAGCGAGCCTCGTGTCCGCTTGATTGATTTTGATAGCAGCTGTTCGAGTTCGCGAGGTTGCCGAGTCTTCCATCGCCGGCGAGGCGAAGAGGCAATAGTTCGAGGATCCAGCTTTGACACGTTATCTCGATACGGCTCTTCGCAGGGAAGGGTCCTTGAGGTAGCACCACGGGTGCTAAGGTTTTAGGGCAGGTGTGTTCCGATGTTTCGTGACTTCGCAGCAGGTTCTGGGGAAGCACATAGCCGCAAGCTACTCTATCCATCCGTGGTCGCATCAAGATGTACCACGACCTTAGATCTATGTATCGTGGGATGACTTGAAGAGGACGCTGCAGAGTTCGTAGCTCAGTCGCTCGTGTTGTCGGCAGCGAAGGTAGAGCACCGCAGGCCCGGTGGTTTGTTACGCACGATAGAGATCCCGACCTGAAGTGAGGTGATCAACATGGACTTTATCACGTGATTACCTCGCACTCGTATGAGACATGATTCTATACGGGTTATCGCCGACAGTCGATTTAAATCACCAACTTTCTTCCCGTTAGACGACTTTTTCTACCGAGGATTATGCCGACTTTACATCCGAGAGATCGCCGATCGCATGAGTCCCTATTTCGATCATATCGCATGTAGGAGCCCGCCGCTTACGCTAACTTCCGAGGTCCTTCCGTAAGGGTTTAGGACGCAGTGAGCTCGAGTATCGCATTCCATCCACGTATGCACGGACAGCAGAGCGCACTATCCGCACTCGAGGATATGTTGCGAGCCCGTGTTATTGACTTCGTGGTAGCCGGGAGGATCATTTGCCTCTAGTTAAGTTCGCGTATAATAATAGCTACCACTCCAAAGATTCGACGGCGCCTTACGAGGCCTTGTACGGGAGGAAGTGCGCAGATCTCCTATAGGCTGGTTCGATGTGGGCGAGGTACGCTAGAGGACCAGACTTGGTGCAAGAGCGATGGATAAGGTGAAGCTTATCCGAGCGCTATCGATACCGTAGTCGACAAAAGTCGATGCAGATCATCGCCGCCGGCATCCGAGTTCGCAGCTGATGATTGGGTTTTCTTGAGTGTCACCCACGGCGGTTTGATGAGATTCGAAGAAAGGGAAACTCAAGGTACATCGGGCCCTATCGATTATCCGCAGGTAGGCAAGGTTGCCTACGAGTTGGATCTGCCGTCCGATCCGAGGCAAGGCATCCGTGTTTCACGCTTACGCCGAGGAGATGTATCGGATCCATCTAGGGTGCACCCGATTGACGATGTCCAGTGACCGGCGGGTTATCATACGAGGAGATTCCCATAGCGATAATCGATCGCCGTGTTAGACGCTCCGGACGGAGCGTGGCTTCCGCCAAAGTCTTGTGGCGGAACGAGCTCGGGAGGAGATGACGGGAAGTCGGCGAGGACATGAGGCGGCGTAAGTATCTCACCTATTCCCACACCTCCGTAATTCACTTTCCTACTTGTAAATTTTCATTATCGCTTATGCCTAAGTTTTGTTTTGGTCGTGTGTGGCATTTGCAAACTATTTAAGTTATGAAGAACCTTATCGTTATCCTGCTTGGGAAGGAACATTCGACGAATGTTTCTAAGAAGGGAGAATGTTATACCCGTATTTCCGCAGTATGTACGAGGGAATACGCATAAAAGTTTAGCCTTAAAAGTTAAGCTCGACGAAAATACTTGGGCACAACTCACTAAAAGAATCGCTTTCCGACTAAACGCTTTACAAGACTCGCAGGATAAATTCCGCTATGTCATTTCTAATTTTTTGCGGATTTTTCCGAGAGACGAACACTTTGATCAACGAGAGGGCGACACTTGTCACCCTCTCATTGATGGATGTATGGACGGCAATAGGCCGAATGGATGGCTTCCTTTGTCAAGTAGTTGGTAGGATATTTTGTGTGCAAGTTGGCTAGGTACACTTGCCCAAATCTCGCCTTACACTTGCCTAGCACTTGGCTTAATTGGCCATTGGTTGGCCACTTCTTGACCTATAAATACCCCCCTTTAGATGAAGAGTTCTTCATCCACACACAAGCTTTCCACGTCTTGTAATTCCCTCCCCTCTCTGGTTAAGGTGTCATCCAAACCCCCTCTCCCCTCTAGCCTAAGTGGCCCTTGGCCGAGGCAACCCCCCTAGCCTAGCCGAAACCTACCCCTCCCTTGGTAGAAAAGTTGCCTTCTAGTATTGTTATAATGCCCAAAATACCCTAGCCCAAATCCCTTAGTACTTAGTTGAAGTTGGGAAGAACTTAATGGTTCTCGAGCTCTCGGAGCGTACAAATTAGGAGCTAAACCTTGCTCAGGAGCGACGTTTAACTTGGATAATTCTTGGGCTTATCGAGGTAAATAAACTTATCATTCTTTTGTTATTTGAGAATACATACTGTAGAAGTATAGGAATAAGTATAAATACTTAGAAGGATATTACGTAATAGAATTGAATCATATCACCTTAGAAGGGTATAAAAGAAGAATAATTGAACTATACTCACATAGGTCGCTTTTTACAAGAGATTGTATAACTTACCGTAGGGAAGTCTGCCCAAATTTCCATAGAATAGAGAACCCTCCGCTTAGAATCACATGCATGATCAGACGCTGATAGACATATTTGATCGTTATAGGTCGATTCTTCACGCGACATACTCGACTTGGCAAAGTGATTTCACGGTAGGTATGTGATTCTTCCTAAAGCATGATATTTTAAAATATATATAGTACGGTAGACGTACATGTGTTAACTGAATAATAACTACGGCAATGTCTTTTGACTTAAGCCTGAATAATAACTACGACAATGTCTCTTGACTTAAGCCTGAATCATAAAAGATCTTGAAGCATTTCAAAAGAATACTGAATCATTTTTAACAGAAGAGAAACAATTGGTTTTTAAACAAAAGCTTAAGAGTTATAATAGCTTTATGGAAGTTAGGTATAACCACTTAAGGAAGATAAAAAGAACTGTTTACTTAATTGCTTAATAAAACCTTATATTGAATTTTGTAAGGTATGTTAAGATTGTTTGATAAATAGACATACTATGATGCTATGTGTGTTAGTGTCTTGTGATGTTGTGAAAGGGGGTTATTCTTGCTGTGCTTACGTTGCTAAACGGTAAGTCTGTTGTACTGTTATTATATCACATACCCCTTGACTTATTATACCGAGGGCTTGCCACCCTTGATGCGGGTCTATATGGCCTATGCGGTCTGTGAGACTATGCGGAACTGCGGGAGTTCCAGGATTGATCATTCCGGGTGTTTTAGCCCGATGCGGGGGATGCCCTATGCGGTCTGTGTGACTATGCGGTCTATTGAGACTATGCGGACTGCGAGAGTCCAGAGGTACCGGGGTTAGCTACCCGACGCGAGAATACCTCACGCGAATCATGTGTGACCTATGCGATCAAGGGAAGTCTAGGACTAGGCACACACAATGATGCTATGAGCGATTGGCCTTGCTTCGATAATTCGCGGCCTAGGAAAGACCAGTTACATTATATCTATTATTGTTCTTGTTTGTGATATGACACTATGTGCAATTGAACTGGTCAGTATTTGCAAATGGTTTTAAATACTTGATTTCATTTAAGTACTTTACGCCACATTTAGTACCGTTGTATCGACCTTCTGGTTGCGTCATGCCGCAGTAAGGTGGCAACAGTGCTAGATCCACATCCTTAGGATCTCTTTGCATTGGTGTCAGGAGCTCCATCTTCTCCGGAGGCTCTACTTTTGGGTACGATCTCCTCAGATTGTAGATAGTTTTGTACATTCAGGTATGGCGGGCCTTGTCCCGCCATAGTTGTTTACTTCCTTAGAGGTCCAGAGTCCTAGTGTACAGCCAGGATGTAATCGCAAAACTTGGGTTATTTATATATATATGCCGAAAGGCAAGCTTTTCTTCAGATAAATCAGGTCTCATTTTACACTGTTTCATGTCTTGTTTTTATATTCACTGACACTCGATGTATGACTACTCGTGCCGGGTAGGCACGAACACTGCCCGAACGGGTCGTGATGCTTTTTCAAGACCAGTGGGCAAGACAAGTGGTCAAAGTCTTGCATGGCATTTGTATGGCCATATGGACGTTTTTTTCAAGTTAGTGGGCAAGACAAGTGGTCAAAAGTCTTGCATGGCATTTGTGGGACAAGTGGACAAAGGGACCCACACAAACACATGCCATCAACCTGTCACGACCCATTCCGGGGCCCGTGACTGGTGCCTTACCGGGGCACCCAAGTAGTCATACATCAGAGTAATCAGCGGAAATATAAAACAAGACATGAAACAGTTTATAAAATAAGACACAGTTTATGTGAGAAAACGTCGCCTTTAGGCATATATATATAAATATGGTTTAGCTACATTCGAGCATCGCATAACATGACTACGCACTTAAGGAAATATACAACTATGGCGACAGTGGCCGCCATACCTCGATCAGACAAAACTATCTACAACAGGAGATCATACCCAAAAGTAGAGCCTCCTAAAAGATGGAGCTCCCGACACCAACGTAGAGATCCTAAGAATGTGGATCTAGCACCTTCGCCTCTTACCGCGCATGAACGCACCCAAGGAGGTCAAGATAACAGTACTAAGTATATGAAATCAGAAATACTTAAATGAAAGCATATCATTTTAAAATCAGTTTTGCAAGTATGTATGAAACAACCATGGACCGCACATAAGTGCCACATCATAAACAAGAGCAACAATAGGTAAATCAGAATAGTCTTTTCTAGGTCGCGAATGATCAAGCAGGCCAATTGCCCGTAGTATCACCATGCAAGCCTAATCTCGACTCCGTAGTCCGCATAGGCCACTCACATAGGCCCGCATAGGTACATAACCCCGCATCGAGGGTAGCTACTCCTGCATCGCCCCGACTCCCGTAGTCCGCATGGCCACATAGACCGCATGAGGTATAACCCCGCATCACTAACTCCGAACTCCCGAGCTCCGCATAGGTCCCCTCGACCCGCATGAGGTATTCTCGAATCATGGTCCTGCATCACCGAGTCTACACCCGCATCGGAGGCGCCTTAACCCCTGCATATGTCAAGAGCGAGTGATATTATACTAACATAATACTATCGTTAAACAACATAAGCACAACAAGAATACTCTCTTATACAAACGTTACAAGACACTAACACACATAGCATCATATCATGTCTACTTATCAAACCACCTTATTATTCTTTTCACAATTCAATATAAGTTTGTTATAAACACATAGGCAAACTGCTTTTATCAATCTTAAGTGGTTATACTTAACTTCCCATAAAGCTAGTATAACTCTTAAGCTTCGCTTTAAAACCAATTAGTTCTCTTCTCAGAAAAATGATTCAAGATTCTTTGAAATGCTTTCGCTTCTTATTATTCAAAGCTTAAGGCATCGCTAAGTATTATTCAGCTTAAGCGTAGGCATTGCCGTAAGTATTATTCAGCTTAAGTCAAAGACATTGCCGTAGTTATTATTCGCTTAACACACGTACGCTCACCGCACTACATATATATTGTAAAATATCATGCTTTAGGAAGAATCACATACCTTCTCAAATAAAACCACCGCCAAGTCAATATGTCGCCACAGAGAATTAGCCTATAATAGTCGACACGCCTATCAACGCTCGCACTACTTTGTAAAATGCCTAAACAGAGGGTTCTATATCCTACGGAAAATTTGGGCAGCACTTCCTACCCGTGAGCTACTCAAGTCTCATCAGGAAAACAAATTCCTATGTAAGTACAATTTGATTATTCTTCTTTAAACCCTTCATCGTGATATTCTTCTAAGTATTTATACTTATTCTTATACTACTACAGATGTATTCTCTAATTCAAAAGAGGGTTAGGATTAGTTACCCTGTAAGCCCAATAATATCCTAGATAAAGTCGCACTGAGCAAGGTTTATCTCCTAGGTTGTACGCTCCCAGAGCTCAGAAACCTTAGAAGTTCTTCACAACTTCTACTAAGGACTAAGGGATTTGGGCTAGGTATTTTGGGCATAACAACAATACAAGAAGGCAACTTTTCTACCAAGGAGGGGGTAGATTTCTGCCAGGCTAGGGAGGGGTTGCCTCGCCAAGCTCACTCAAAGGGGGTGTTGGACGAAAAAGGCTACAAGGAGAGGAGAGGATTTTCAAGACTTGAAAGGAATTTGTGGATGAAGAACTCTTCACCTTAAGGGGTATTTATAGGTCAAGACATGGCCAACCAATGGCCAAGATTTAGCCAAGTGCTAGGCAAGTGTAAGGTCAAGATTAGGCAAGTGTCCTTGGCCAACTTGCACACAAAATATCCTACCAACTCCTTGACTTGTGCAAAGGCATAAAAACGCAACACTAAGTCCAATTCGGCCCAACGGACGATTTCAAGTCCACCAATCGAGGTGCCAAGTGTCGCCTCCCGCTGGTCCAAAATGTTTCGCCTCTAAAAATCCGCAAAATTAGAAATGGCATAGCCGAATTTACCCTACGAAAGCCGTGGAAACGCTTTCGGAAAAACTATTCGCTTTGTGAGTCAGGCCCAAAAACGCCTTGTGCCTAAACTTTAAGGCTAGATTTTCAGACGTATTCCCACGCATACTCCGAAATACGGTATAACATTCTCTCTTAGAAACATTCATTCCGAATGTTCCTTCCCAAGACAGCTTAACGATAAGATTCTTCATAACTTAAACAGCTTGCAAATGCCACACACGCCACGTAACAACACTTAGGCATAAACGATAATGAAAATTTACAAGTAGGAAAGTGAATTACCCGGAGGTGTGGGAATAGGTGAGGATACTTCGCCTCATGTCTTCCTCGCTTCCCAAGTCATCTCTCCTCGAGCTCGCTCCGCCACAAGACTTTGACTGCCACGCCCTTTGTCCGCAGACGCCTAACTCGACGATCGATTATCGCTATGGAACCTCCTCATACGATAACCCCTGGCCACCGACATCGCCAATCGGTGTACCCTAGATGGATCCCCGATACATCTCTCAAGATAGATACGTGAAACACCGGATGCATCGCTTCCAGACGGACGACAGATTCAACTCATAGCAACCTTGCCTACCTCGCGACAATCAAACGCCCAATGTACCTTAGGCCGAAGTTTCCCATTCTTCCCGAATCTCATCACACCCTTCATGGTGACACCTTCAGAAAAGCCAATCATCAATCGCGAACTCATGCCGACGACGATGATCTCGTGATACGACTTTTGTCGACTCGAGCCGCCAATAACCGCTTCCCGATAAGCTTCACCTTATCCATCGCTCACGCACCAAATCTGGTCCCACTAGTTGCACTCGCCCACATCGAACCAACCTATAGGCGACCGCACTTCCTCATACAAGGCCTCATAAGGCGCCATCCGAATACCGAGTGGTAGCTATTATTGTACGCGAACTCAACCAGAGGCAAATGATCCTCCCAATACCCTCGGTCGATAACACAGCTCGCAAAGATATCCTCAAGAGTCCGGATAGTGCGCCCGTCCGGCTCGTCTGCGGATGGAATGCAGATTCGTGCTCACCGCCCCTAAACCTCTCTCGAAAGACCTCCGGTTAGTCAGAACCGGCTCCTCGCCTGATATGATCGCAGGGACTCCATGCACCGACGATCTCTGATGTAAAGTCCGCATAATCCTCACCAAAAGTCGCCCCGACGGAAGAAAGTGGGCTGATTTCACACCGCCGACGATAACCCATATAAAATCATGTCTCCGAAAGTGCGAGGTAATCCCGTGATGAAGTCCATGCTGATTACCTCCCACTTCCGTGTCGGATCTCAATCGCTCAGAATAAAACCACCGTGCCTCGTGCTCTACCTTCACCGCCGACAACACGCACCGAGCTACGAACTCGCAACGCCCCTCTTCGCCATCCCACCAATACACGATCTAAGGTCGTGGTACATCTTGGTCGACTCGACGGATAGAGTAACGCGCGCAGGCTTCCCAAGAACTCCGCCAAGTCCTCAAACATCCGGAACACACAACTCGCTCTCAAACCTTAGCACCCCATCGTGCTACTCAAAAGGACCCTTGCCTCACGAAGAGTTGTATCACGATAACGTGTCAACACCGATCGCCGAATCGCCTCTTCACCTCCTCGACGACGGGAAGACTCGCAACCTCACGAACTCGAACCCCACCGCTATCGTAATCAATCAAACGGACACCAAGGCTCGCTAATCGATGCAAATCACGAACCATGTCCCTCCTCTCTAGTCGCACATCCGATAGGCTCCCATCGACCTACGACTAAGAGCATCCGCCACAATATCGCCTTCCCGTGGTACAGATATCAACATCGTAATCCTTAAGCAACTCTAACCACCGCCTCGCCGTAAGTTCACTCCTCCGTCAAGATATACCGAGGCTCTTGTGGTCTGTAAAATATCCACGTGAACCCCATACAAATAGTGCCTCCAGATCTTCAAAGCGTGAATCACACCGCCAACTCCAAATCACGCGGTAGTTCCTCTCGTGTTTATTCACCGCCGACGCATATGCTATAACCTCGCCATGCCGCATCAACACACATCCCAACCCGATGCCCGACGATCACAATACACGCATAACCATCCGACCTCCGAAGAGTAAGAACGGGCGGCCGCCGCCTTCTTTCAAAGAATCGAAACCCCGCCACAAGCATCACCATCAAACTGGGTCGCTTCGAGTCACCTAGTCAATGGTGCAGATAAGCAAACTTCTCCATGAACCGATAATATCCTCGCAAGGCCCGTAAAATCGCGAACCTCTGCTGAGTAGTAGGTCTAGGCCAACTCTCGATCGCTCGATCTTGGCCGTATCTACCGAATACCATCACCACAATATGCCCAAGAAAAGCCACCGGTTAACCAAAACTCACATTTGGAAAACTTGGCGCATACCGCTGGTCCCGAGAACTCGCCAAGACAGCCTCAAATGCCCGCATGCTCCTCGCCCGAGCGAGAATAAACCAAGATATCATCGATGAACACTATCACAAACGTGTCCAAAAATGGTTTGAACACTCTGCTCATCAAATCCATGAATACCACGAGCATCGATCAACCCAAAAGACATGACCTCAACTCATAATGCCCGTGACGTCCGAATGCAAACCTAGGGACATCCACCTCTCTCGACTCGCACTGATGATAGCCCGATCGCAGATCAATCTGAGAAACATCTCGCGCTCGCAATCGGTCGAACAAATCATCAATCCCGGGAAGCGGGTATTCGTTTAATGGTCACCTTGTTCACCGCCAGATCAACACACATGTGCAAGGCCCCGCCCTTCTTCTTCACGAACAATACCGCGCTTCCTGTGGGAAACACTAGGCCCGATGAAGCCCTTCTCCAAAGAAATCCCTGCCGATCCTTCAACTCTCTCAACTCGCAGTGCCATTCTCAGATGGCGAATGGAAATAAAGCCGAGTGTCCGCAATATGTCTATACAAAACTCAATCTCCTCTCGTGAGGGATACCCGAGGTCGTCTGAAACACGCCTGGGAACTTCTCACCACTGAATCGATGGAAAATCTGGTACCGCAGCCTTCAGATCAAACACCCGAACGAGATGGTAGATATACCCTTCTCGCACCATCTTCCTAGCCTTGAGGTAGGAAATAAACCTACCCTCGGCGATACCGCGTCTCTCCCACTCAACAACCGGCCTCAGAAACCGAACTGCATTACTCTCTCTCGCAGCCTACATTGGCGAGCAAGAAGCTAGCCAATCCATCCCCATGATCACGCCGTCAATCATCTCCAACTCTATCAAGTCGGCTAGGTCCGACGATCAGAATGGTCACAGACAAGCTTTATATACCCGCCGAGCTACTACCGAATCACCCACCGGCGTAGCTACTCAAAAGTGGTCTATGGACTCGTGCTCTATCCCTATCCTACTAGCAACAAGGGGGATATATAGATGAGTAGAACCCGATCTATCAAGGCATAAACATCAAACCCAAACCGATAAGGTACCGTGACGACATCAGCGAGGCCTCCCGATCCCGCTTACCGACAAAGCATAAATGCGTTCGAGGACCGCTAGAATCGACCCGCGCCACGACTCTCCGCCGACTGGGTCCACGAGTACCTTGCCCTCCGTATGCAGTAGCTGGGGATGAAGAAGACCCGCGAAAGAACTCAGAAGCTGACTTCTACCACCCGCCCACTCCTAGTCCGCGCCGCAAATGACCGCTGGCTACAATCAAACAAGCTCCCGTAGCACCACAACTCCCGGCGGATCTACCGTGACGGCCACACCGGCGGGGGTGGTCCCGATCGCCGCACTCTCGCCGCCTCGATGTCTCAAGTCCCGGGCCCCGTCCGCTCTCGAATGTCCCGGGCGGCCGAGGACGGCAGAGTGCTCGAGCCGGCCGTGGTGCAAATCTCGATCGCCGCCGAGGCCGCCACCACGGTAGCCACCAAAAGACTCGCCGCCCCGGTCTTCGCCGCCGTCACAACCCGCTTCGCCTCTACGCCTCACATCCAAGAGTATGAGCTCGCACGCGGTAATGTCCATACCCGGCCGAAGAGAAACACCCGCATACGACTCGCCATATAATCATCTAGCCCTGACGAGCGTGCACCCTATCCTCCATATCTGCTACCAACGCTGACATATCGAGCCAATGAATCAAACTCGACATTGTACTCCCGACAAGGCCCTCTCTCGCCAAAGAAGAAAATCTATCACCCGCGCCTCCTCATCCGCGAGGCGAAGTGAGCGAGGAAAGCCTCGAGAACTCATCCTGGCTGGGACGCGTGCTCTCCCGGATAACTCCCATGAATCAAACCAATCGATCGCGTATCACGCATTTATGTGGAACCAAAGATCACGGACTCGGTCTCCGACGCCCGATCACTCTCAAAATCCTTCAGAGTCGACGGCCGAACTCCTCGCGGATCATCCTCCGCCGACCAGAAACTCAAGTGCTACAACTCGAAGTCTCGTAGCCTCAAACTCTCTCGCCTCGTGAACTACGGTACGATCGGGCCGGATCGAATCCGCCGTGATTCACCGCCTCACGTTCGCCACGATCTCGCCAAGAGTGGCCATCTCCTTGTACTTCTAACTCTCCGCCCGGCCGTGGGATGAGGCGTGGGTACTGTGGTCTCGCTGGGCCGGGCGCCGTAGAACTCGCCGCCTCGCATGCATCGCCCGAGCCTCGTGACTCTAGGTGTCCCACTAGCGCCTCCTCACGCTTTGCCCTTCTTCGGCCCGGTTGCCTTACGTGGAGGCATAATCAGCATGTAAAAGGAATACGTTAGAGGGGTCCAACTTTAACACGCCTCTAAAGCACGATCTCAGAGTGAGAAAATGGAAACCAATCCTAAATATCCTATAGCCTCCTCGACATTGGTGTGGTGCACAACACACCGATAATCAAGACTTACTAGATACGGTCAGAGACACTTTCCGAGGATTAATCGCTCGATACCACTTTTGTCACGACCCATTCCGGCCCGTGGATCGTGCCTTACCGGCACCCAAGTAGTCATACATCGTAGTAATCTGAAATATAAAACAAGACATGAAACAGCTTTATAAAATAAGACATACGCTTATGTGAGAAAACGCCGCTTTCTAAGATATATATATAAACATGGTTTAGCGCTACATCCGATATCGCATAACATGACTACGCACTTCTAAGGAAATATACAACTATGGCGATGGCCCCGCCATACCTCGATCAGATAAAACTATCTACAACAGGAGATCATACCTAAAAGTAGAGCCTCCTAAAAGATGGAGCTCCGACACCAACGTAGAGATCCTAAGAATGTGGATCTAGCACCGCTGCCCTTACCGCGGATGAACGCAGCCTCAAGGAGGTCAAGACAACAGTACTAAGTATATGAAATCAGAAATACTTAAATGAAAGCATATCATTTTAAAATCACTTTGCAAGTATGTATGAAACAACCAAGGGACCGCATAAGTGCCACATCATAAACAAGAGCAACAATAGGTAAATCTGTAATGTGTCTTTTCTAGGCCGCTAATGATCGAAGCAGGCCAATTGCCCGTAGATCACCATGCAAGCCTAATCTCGACTCGTAGTCCGCATAGCCACTCACATAGGCCCGCATAGTACATAACCCCGCATCGAGGGTAGCTACTCTGCATCGCCCCGACTCCCGTAGTCCGCATGGCCACATAGACCGCATGAGGTATAACCCCGCATCACTAACTCGAACTCCCGTAGCTCGCATGTCCCTCGACCCGCATGCAGGTATTCTCAATCACGGTCCTGCATCACCGAGTCTACCCCGCATCGGAGGGCACTTAACCCCTGCATATGTCAAGAGGTGAGTGATATTATACTAACATAACAAATTATCGTTAAACAACATAAGCACAACAAGAATACTCTCTTATACAAACGTTACAAGACACTAACACACATAGCATCATATCATGTCTACTTATCAAACCACCTTATTATTCTTTTCACAATTCAATATAAGTCCATTATAAACACATAGGCAAACCTGTTTCTTTTATCAATCTTAAGTGGTTATACTTAACTTCCCATAAAGCTAGTATAACTCTTAAGCTTCGCTTTAAAACCAATTAGTTCTCTTCAGAAAAATGATTCAAAGATTCTTTTTGCTTCCGCTTCTTATTATTCAAAGTAAGCTGAGGCATCGGCCGTAGTTATTATTCAGCTTAACACATGTACGCTTCACCGTACTACATATATATTGTAAAATATCATGCTTTAGGAAGAATCACATACCTTCTCAAATAAAACCACCGCCAAGTCAATATGTCGCAAGAGAATTAGCCTATAATAGTCGACACGCCTATCAACGCTCGCACTACTTTGTAAACAGCTTAAACAGAGGGTTCTATATCCTACGGAAAATTTGGGCACTTCCTACCCGTGAGCTACTCAAGTTCATCAGGAAAACAAATTCATGTAAGTACAATTTGATTATTCTTCTTTTAAACCCTTCTACTGTGATATTCTTCTAAGTATTTATACTTATTCTTATACTACTACAGTATGTATTCTCTAATTCAAAAGAGGGTTAGGATTAGTTACCTCGGTAAGCCCAATAATATCCTAGATAAAGTCGCGCCTGAGCAAGGTTTATCTCCTAGGTTGTACGCTCCGGTAGCTCCAAGAAACCTTAGAAGTTCTTCACAACTTCTACTAAGGACTAAGGGATTTGGGCTAGGTATTTTGGGCATAACAACAATACAAGAAGGCAACTTTTCTACCAAGGGAGGGGTAGATTTGCCAGGCTAGGGGAGTGGTTGCCTCGCCAAGCTCACTCAAAGGGGGTGTTGGACGAAAAGGCTACAAGGGAGAGAGAGGATTTTCAAGACTTGGAAAGGAATTTGTGGATGAAGAACTCTTCACCTTAAGGGTATTTATAGGTCAAGACATGGCCAACCAATGGCCAAGATTTAGCCAAGTGCTAGGCAAGTTGTAAGGTCAAGATTAGGGCAAGTGTCCTTGGCCAACTTGCACACAAAATATCCTACCAACTCCTTGACTTGTGCAAAGGCATAAAAACGCAACACCAAGTCCAATTCGCCTAATGGACGATTTCAAGTCCACCAATCGAGGGTGCCAAGTGTCGCCTCCCGCTGGTCCAAAATGTTTCGCCTCTAAAATCCGCAAAAATTAGAAATGGCATAGCCGAATTTACCCTACTAAAGTCGTGGAAACGCTTCGCCGAAAAACTATTCGCTTTGTGAGTCAGGCCCAAAAACGCCTTGTGCCTAAACTTTAAGGCTAGACTTTGTACGTATTCCTTACGCATACATACCGAAATACGGTATAACATTCTCCCCTCTTAAACATCTTCATTCCATGTTCCTTCCATGGGGGCTAACGATAAGATTCTTCATAACTTAAAAAATTGCTGCAAAATGCCACACACCCGCTACGTAACAACACTCTGGGCATAAACGACAAGAAGCAGCGCAGGAAAGTTGAATACCTCGGCGCGGAGAATAAAGTGAGACATTTCGCTTCATGTCTTCTCTCGCCTCAAGTCATCTCCTCCCCTCTCCTCCTCCGCCACAAGAGCACACTGGCCACGCCCACGCCCTTTGACGCGACGCTAACCCGACGGATGATCGCTACGGGAACCTCCTACACGAGCAACCCTCATTACCCTGACCACACCCATCGCATCTTGGGACGGATCCTCGATACATCTCTCATAGATAGATATCGTGAAATGGATGTAATCAGGTTATACCTCGATTTATATGTACGTAAGGACGCATTTAGAAAATTTGAAAATGCAGGCTGGCTCGCTAAATTTATTTGTTCGCATTTACCCGACAGAGTCCCGATTTTTCCGCTTTTTCACAAATTTTCGTAGGGAATTTTCTACTTATGTCATTTTTAATTTTTAGTGTGATTTTTTCGATTTTTTAAAATTTTTTCGGGACTAACGGCGGCGCTGACTGGCACCTCCCACGGGCGGACGGAGTGGCGATATCGACGACCGAGAGAACTGGGTGGATCTTCGTTGATTGACAAAGCTGGGGACCCACGATCCTGGACACCCTACTGCCCTCTTGCACTCTACATGACTCGCACTTACTTGGCCATCGTCAGCCTCGCTCGAATTTCCATAACACTTTCCTACTTTCCCTCTTCATCCTTTCACAAATCTTCTAAGTGTTAAAAATCCTCCCTGGCAGGCCTAGCCGAGAGTCCCTCCTCCCCTCGTCTCCCAGTCTCCCTAAATGTAGTCCGAAGTGTGGGTAGCCCGTCTCAGGAAAGAAATGCAAATTTCCCCAAATGGTACCTTGTCTTCGTGATAATACCTTCTCTCTCGTGTCTCGTAGAACTAAGTATCATATAATGCCCAAATTACTCTTAATGTGATACCTTGTAAGCCCGTAAATACTATTATACTTCCGCCCGCCGCAAAACCAAACCCTAGAAAATCTCCATAGTCCGTTGAGTATTGTGTAAGTTGGTTAGAACTTCTAAGGGTGGTTTAGAGCTGGTCGAGCGCTGAGTCGAGCTAAACGATTGCCCAGGATCGACTTTATACTTGGATAATTATGGGCTTATCGAGGTAAATATCTTGTCCCTCTATTGTAATTGGAAATTACATGATTGTTAGACTATATAGTTGAAGTATACTATATATAGAATTGAACGTTGTTGTCGGCAATGTCTTTGGACTTAAGCCCAATAATAAGAAACCTTTTCGAAAGAAGAGTAATCAATCAGATTTACATAGACTGCATTACAAGAGACTTGTGTAGCTTTTTCGTGAGTAGAATTGTACCCGTCGTTAGATGATAACCCCGTTGGCTTCGTAGCCTCGATAAAGGAGAAGATTTACGCCGCATGCGGGGAGGGGAGGTGCCGAATTTTCGTAGAATGTTCTACGATGAGGTCTAAATGTTAATAAGCGCCTGTGGCCTTATAGGTCAAGCATCGCGTGGGCGCGATCTACTTGGCTACGAGTAGCCGACGGTTGGAAGTACTGAGCGCTTTGCTATTAGTCGATAATCGCCGCGAGGTATGTGAACCTCTTCCTATCTCTTCTAGCATGATATATGTGAACTATGTAGTACACGTAGACGACAGTGCTAAATGTATTTGATTGTTTAACACATAAAGTGTTATAACGGCTTTACGGGAAGTTGGTTATAACACTTTATGTTGGCAAGAAAATACTTGTGGTTTTTAAAAGGTAACTGATTTGAACTATAATTGGCTTGTTATGTGTTAATAAAGAACTTGAAGTATTTCAAAAGATTTTTGAATCATTTCGAAAGAAGAAGTAATACTTGGTTTTTGAAAACTTAAGAGTTATACTAGCTTTACGGGAAGTTAGGTAATAACGCTTAAGAATGTTTTATCGATTTCGAAATCGTAACGTATCGACAAACCATCGCAAAGCTAATAAAAGGAAATGTTTTGACAGATTAAGTATTATTAAAACAAGAGAAACTTCCATCCGCATGTAAGCTAAGATTAGACAAAATGATATTTCCTAGATCATGGTCATTGTAATAAGATTGTTATAAACAAGAATATCCTACTCACATATAAGACTTATGTTTCTCGTATAGTTTAAAAGAGAATTATATTCTTAAATGAATAAGACTATGAACTACTAAACCTTTCTAAAATAAGAACCGTGAACATTGGAAATTAGGCAAACTTGAACATTGGAAATTAGGCAAACTTGAACAAAGGGAAAAGAATGTTGCTACTTGATTTTACAAAGAGAAGTAATTGATTTACTTTAAAAGATAGTCACTCTATTTTTATACTACGTATTGTGTGACATCGTGAAAGTAACGTATCTTTTAAAGAGTTAATGTATGAAGTACTTTGGGGATAAAACCCTAACTTGTTGGCATATAGTAGAAAGTACCTCGGTGTATAACTTGATTGTGTTGGTTTGTGATAGCCTTGTAATACTTTCTGTTGATTGATAAGTAAACATGCCAGATGCCACGCGTGTTAGTATCGTGATGTTTGTGTAAAGGGGTTTTTCCTTTGTTGTGCTTATGTTGTTTAACGATAAGTCGTTATGTTAGTATTTTACATCACTCATCTCGAGATGATTCCGGGTTAAGTCGCCCACGCGGGTAGACTCAGCGTCGATGGACCTATGATTCGAGAATACCTCACGCAGTCCTGCGGCCTACGCGAGCTACGAGTTCCGTGTTAGCGCGCGCCCTTTACGGGCACGCGGTCCACGTGGCTACGCGGATCGCGGTCCGTGACGACGCCGGAGTAGCTACTCGACGCGGGAATACCTCACGCGCCGACGAGATTGGCCTACGCGAGTCGCGGAAGTTCCGTGGCTTGACGCGACATTAGATATCGCGCAAGTGGCCGCCTTTGATCATGTGACGGCCCAGACAGATCTTATGATACGCTTCAAGACCTTGTTGGTACTGCTGGTGTTAGTAGCTCGCTATGCCTTCATACTTACCCCGTGACGTGTTATTATGGCACAGTGGGACCCGTGTTCATGTGTGTTCCTCGTGCTTTTATATCATAAATCGCCGGCAGCTGGAAGGTATTCCACTGCACGATTGATGTCATGGCGTGAGACCCATTATTATATTTGAGTAATGACTTTGAGGCGCGAGTTCCCGACTTGATATGATCGCTTGTTTATCGTGGAATCGTAGTTTTGTTATCATACATGTCTCTCGCTTTATATAGACTACTATGATTCCATTTACGCATTTTCGCCACATACTGTACTGCCAGACCGACTCTCCTTCGGGCCGCGCTCACGCCGCAGTCGAGGTACACCGCCGTTGATCCTAGCTTCGTGGTCACAGCTCACAGATGGGAAGCCCCGCTTCTCCGAGGCTTATCACGTATATTCCCCGTCGTAATAGTGTTTACATTCGTGGCTTTGGGCCCCGCCCCGCCATTGTTGTCGTATCATTTCTTAGAGGTCCAGAGTAATCAAGTGGCGGTGGTTTGTAAAGAAAGGATTAAACTGCTCATTTTGAAAGAGTTGTTATTATTATTTACGCCAAAGGCAAGTTTTCTAAAGATAATCATACGCTTTGTTATTTCATGTTGTTGTGTTATGTTCCTGATTACTGATGTTGTATCACCAGGTGCCCGGTAGGCACCACCACGCCCGGTTCGGTCGTGACAAAAGTGGTATCGTGAGCGCTTAATCCTGAAAGTGTCTACGCATCAGATCCAAGAGTCTTGATTATCGCGTGTGCACCACGCCAATAATCGTGAGCTATAGGATATTTAGATTGGTTTCATTCTTCTCATTCCGAGATCGCGCCTTAGAGCCGTGTGATAAGTCGACCTCTAACGATTTCTTTCCTTATCGCTATGCCCGCCGTAGGGCAAACCCGCCCGTGAGGGCAAGCGCACCGGCGGAGCCGCGAGTAGAGTTCGTGAGGGTTACGAGGCACAGCCCAATCATCACCGAGTTAGGTGCTTCATTCGGGATTTCGCGACATCACTAGCCCCAGAAAGTTTAGCACGGCGCGCAGATTCTCATCGCGCCATGATATTTGAACCTTCGCCCACGCACCGAAAGAGAATATGGATCGCAGCAGGCGACTTTACATTAGCTATGGATTTAACTACCGCAGAGTATACCGACGTATCGCGTAGTCTTGATGAATATCAACGAGAGGGTTGTGCAAGAGTAGTTCTTCAGTTAGGCTTGAGCATGGCCTGTGTACGGGCTTATGCGCAGCAGCCAAAAACGTGAGATCGACGCGTTAACGGCGACGCAAGAGGCCAGCAAAGTGCGTCCTTTAGTAACTTTTGAGGCGAGTCGCCACCAACGGATTAGATTATGCACATCCACCAAGGCGTAAAGGTCCTCCATGTGGTTCGGACGCTCGTATACAGGAGTTGGTCGTAACTCCAAGGCTTCCGTCATAGTGATCGACGCCATCCCGGATGTCGCTTTAGTTGGTACTGGTTGTACCGACCGCCGTGGTCCGATGTTGAGAGAGTGTCCCGTAGAGGACTCACCTTCAGATCGCTGGTAGTTCGCCACCTTCCTTAGCTATGCACTTACTGGTAGGTTTGATTAGAACGACTAAGGGAGCAAGCAAAGAGATATAGATATATCTTTAACCTCTGTAGTTTTGTTTATGTGATAAGTGAGTATACCTTAAGTGCTATGTTCGATAGTAGTGTGTTAGTTGTGATTAGAAATCATGGTGGGTTAACCGAGTAAGATTTTGGGGATGAAGGTGTGAGCCTTAGAGTTTTATACGTAGACCTTAGAGGTAAGTGCCATCTCGAGTATAGGTGTAGTGTTATGTTTGATCCTCATCTGAGTGCATAGTGCACGCGAGCTATGGTCAGGATAAGTCCCCGAGTAGCGTGATTTGAAAGAGGTAGTCGAGCTAAGACCGCTAGGTTTTCAAACGTGATTAGTGAGATTGTTCCGGATCGGGAGTTAGTATCGCGCGGCCGGGTCGGGTTGAGGCCACATCGGGTCAACCCGCGGTAGGTTCAGGTCGCTGGTGGTCCCGCCTTGTGTTAGGTTGTGCGGTGTTAGGCCCAAGTTTAGTTAACCAACAGACGAAGTTCGTGGACGCGTTCGACGTTGGTCGGGCCGAGGAGGTCACCGCCTTGTCTTCTAGCAAAGACGCTTTACTCCCAGTTGTTGATTTTATCGTAAAGGTTGTAAGGCCGCACGGTGCCTACCTTCACCTTATGACGCATGTGGAGCCCTGTGGTACTACTGTTTTGTTTCCGGAAAGTTTTACTGTGCAAGGTTAAGAACTCAGCGTAGTCTCAGACCGCATTCGCCCTGCTAGTGTTTGGATTTCGCGGTAGTTGTGGGATTGTTGTCTCCTCGTGGGAGTGTTTAAGCTACCATTTCGCCGAACGTCGCCTTACGAGGCCTTGTAGAGGGCGGAAGTGTAAGTTGGCCGATTGGTTCGATGTTGGCAAGATTCGATAGTTGGTTCAGCTTGTTCCAGCATGCCGGATAGGTAAAGCTTGTCTAGAGGAGGTTCCGCACCGTAGAAATCGTATGATAATCGGCGACGACGCTAGAGTTCAGTGCCGACGGCCGGTCTTCTTGAAGGTACCACCGGCCCGTGTGACGAAGTTTTGGAAACAGAGGAACTTAGCCCGAGTTGTTTTGGGGCCCTTTGAGTTCATGTGAAGAATAGGCCAGTTGCCTATACGTTAGCATTTGCCGTCCGACTTAGGCAAGACGTCCGGCCTTTCGTATTGTTATGTTCGAAAGTATCGGAATCCATCCAGAGTGTTCCCGCTAATGATGACCACGTTAGAGATAGTAACCCCGAAGTTTCGGAATCAAGCAGATCAAGAGTTTGGGTACGACACCGCAGCTGATCGCACGCATCCGGCATCATTTGTCGTCACGAGTGACACTAACCTCGCGCAAAGTGACAAAAGTGGTATCATTTCTTTGTATGGAGAAAGTGCGAAGGAATTATATTTTTGACCCTCGACGGAGCGCTTGTGATGTTAGAGGTGCTCTCGTGGGCTTAGATGGGTATTTGCGGTTGTTTCTGGCCATGCGTGGCAAGGATTGTTCTCGTAAGTATAGTAGTGAAGACTATACTTGGCGCGCTTGTTTTGAGATTCTTAGAAGGAACATTCGACGAATGTTTCTAGCGACGGAGAATGTTATACCGTATTTGCAGTATGTACGTATGACGCACGTAGAAAATTTGAACTTGAGAAAGTGGCTTGGCAAATTTATTTGTTCACAACACCCGATTAGAGTCGCTGACTAAACGCTTTCACTTTCGTAGGGAATTTCCGCTATGTCATTTTTAATTTTTAATGATTTTTCCGAGAGACTAAACATTTTGGACCAACGAGAGGCGCCACTTGGCACCCTCCCATCGCGGACGCGGCGGCTGATCGACGAATTGGAGAGTGTAGTTGGTAGGATATTTTGTGTGTTGATTGATAAAGTGGGACCCACGCACACTTGTCCCAATCTTGGCCCTACACTTGCTATGCACTTGGCATAATCTTGGCCATCGGTCAGCCTTGGCTTGACCTATAAATACCCTCTCCCTTTGATGAATTCTTCATCCTTTCCACAAATCTTCTAAGTGTTAAAAATCCTCCCTCGAGGCCTTAGCCGAGTCCCTCCCTCCCCTCGCCGAGAGCCCCCAGTGCAGCCGTGGGTATACACCCCCTCTCATGGTGCTAGCCGGGTACCCCTAGCCTAGTTGTCTTCAGATAATACCCTCTTGGTAGAAATACTCTCAAAAGTATTGTTATAATGCCCAAATTACCTTAGCCGTATACCTTGTAGTATTCTAAGGTTAAACCTATACAAAAAGCCCGTAAATACTATTATACTTCCCATTCTGTCAGAAACCGAAACCCTAGGAAAATCTCCATAGTCCGCTGAGTATTGTGTGTTGGTTAGAACTTCTAAGGGTGGTTTAGAGCGGTCGAGCGCTGAGTCGAGCTAAACGATTGCCGTGATCGACTTTATACTGATAATTATGGGCTTATCGAGGTAAATATCTTGTCCTCTATTGTAATTGGAAATTACATGATTGTTAGACTATATAGTTGAAGTATACTATATATAGAATCGAACGTTGTTGTCGGCAATGTCTTTGGACTTAAGCCCAATAATAAGAAACCTTTTCGAAAGAAGAGTAATCGAATCAGATTTACATGTGACTGCATACAGACTTGTGTAGCTTTTCGCGAGTAGAATTGCACTCGTCGTTAGATATAACCCCCGTTGGCTTCGTAGCCTACCTCGATAAAGGAGGAGATTTACGCTGCCATGGGGAGGTGCCAATTTTCTGAGAATGTTCTACGATGAGGTCTAAATGTTAATAAGCGCCTTGTGGCCTTATAGGTCAAGATCGCGCGTGGCGCGATCTACTTGGCAAGGAGTAGCCGACGGTTGGAAGTACTTGAGCGCTTTGCTATTAGTCGATAATCGTCGCGAGGTATGTGAACCTCTTCCTATCTCTTCTAGCATGATATACGTGAACTATGTAGTACTGACGTTACAAAGCTAAATGTATTTGATTGTTTAATACATAAAGTGTTATAACCGCTTTATGGGAAGTTGGTTATAATGACTTTACGTTGGTAAGAAAATACTTGTGGTTTTTAAAAGGTAATCGATTTGAACTATAAATCGCTTGTTATGTGTTAATAAAGAACTTCAAGTATTTCAAAAGATTTTTGAATCATTTCAGAAGAAGTAATACTTGGTTTTTGAAAACTTAAGAGTTATACTAGCTTTACGGGAAGTTAGGTAATAACGCTTAAGAATGTTTTATCGATTTCGAAATCGAACGTATCGACAAACCATCGCAGCTGCTAATAAAAGGAAATGTTTTGACAGATTAAGTATTATTAAAACCAAGAGAAACTTCCATCCGCATAAGCTAAGATGAGACAAAATGATATTTCCTAGATCATGGTCACAGAATAAGATTGTTATAAACAAGAATATCCTACTCACATATAAGACTTATGTTTCTCGATAGTTTAAAAGAGAATTATATTCTTAAATGAATAAGACTATGAACTACTAAACCTTTCTAAAATAATAACCGTGAACATTCGAAATTACGCAAACTTGAACATAGGAAATTATGCAAACTTGAACAAAGGAAAAGAATGTTGCTACTTGATTTTACAAAGAGAAGTAATTGATTTACTTTAAAAAGATAGTCACTCTATTTTTATACTACGTATTGTGTGACATCGTGAAAGTAACGATCTTTTAAAGAGTTAATGATGAAGTACTTTGGGGATAAAACCCGAACTTGTTGGCATATAGTAGAAAGTACCGTGTGTATAACTTGATTGTGTTGGTTTGTGATAGCCTTGTAATACTTTCTTGTTGATTGATAAGTAAACATGTTAGATGCTACGTGTGTTAGTATCTTGTGATGTTTGGTAAAGGGGTTTTTCCTTTGTTGTGATTATGTTGTTTAACGATAAGTCGTTATGTTAGTATTTTACATCACTCATCTCGAGATGATTCCGGTTGTCGCCCACGCGGGTAGACTCAGCGTCGATGGACCTATGATTCGAGAATACCTCACGCAGTCCTGTGGGCCTACGCGAGCTACGAGTTCCGTGTTAGCGCGTCCTTACGGGCACGCGTCCACGTGGCTACGCGGATCGCGAAGTCCGTGACGATGCCGGAGTAGCTACCGATGCGGGAATACCTCACGCGCCGATGAGATTGGCCTACGCGAGTCGCGAAGTTCGTGGCTTGACGCGCACATTAGATATCGCGCAAGTGGCCGCCTTTGATCATGTGACGCCTAGACAGATCTTATGATACGCTTCATGACCTTGTTGGTACTGGTGTTAGTAGCTCGGCTATGCCTTCAGCATTACCCCGTGACGGTGTTATTATGGCACAGTGGGACCCGTGTTCATGTGTTCCTTGGTGCTTTTATATCATAAATCACCGGCGGGAAGGTATTCCACGCATGATTGATGTTGGGGCGTGAGACCCATTATTATATTTGAGTAATGACTTTGAGGGCGTGAGTTCCCGACTTGATATGATCTTGTTTATCAGGAATCGTAGTTTTGTTATCATACATGTCTCCCGCTTATATAGACTACTATGATTCCATTTACGTGATTTTCGGGCCACATACTGTACTGCTTGTATCGACCTCCTTCGGGCCGCGTCATGCCGCAGTCGAGGTACACCAGCCGTTGATCCTAGCTTTGGTCACAACAGCGTATGGAAGCCTCGCTTCTCCGAGGCTTATCGCGTATATTCCCTCGTCGTAATAGGTGTTTACATTCAGTGGTTCATGGCGGCCTCGCCCCGCCATTGTTGTCGATCATTTCTAGAGGTCTGTAGTACCGTGCAAGTGTGGTTTGTAAAGAAAGGATTAAACTGCTCATTTTGAAAGAGTTATTATTATTTATGCCGAAGGCAAGTTTTCTAAAGATAATCGTTGTACGCTTCTTGTTATTTCATGTTGTTGTGTTATGTTCCACTGACACTGATGTCAGATCACTAGGTGCCCGGTAGGCACCGCCACGCCCGGTTCGGTCGTGACACACCGCCTCCAGACGGACGGCAGATTCAACTCATAGGCAACCTTGCCTACTCATGACAACTGAACGCCCAATGTACCTTAGGCCGAAGTTACCATTCTTCCGAATCTCATCACACCTTCATGGGTGACACCTTCAGAAAACTCAATCATCAATCGCAACTCGGATGCCGACGACGATGATCTCGATACGACTTTGTCGACTCGAGCCGCCAATAGCCGCCCCGATAAGCTTCACCTTATCCATCGCGCCGCACCAAATCGTCCCACTAGTCGCACTCGCCCACATCGAACCAACCTATAGGCGACCGCACTTCTCTCATACAAGGCCTCATAAGGCGCCATCCAATACCGGAGTGGTAGCTATTATTGTACGCGAACTCAATTAGAGGCAAATGATCCTCCGCCTACCTCGGTCGATAATACGCACTCGCAAAGATATCCTCGCAGTCCGGATAGGCGCCGCCCGTCCGTCGCTCTGCGGATGGAATGCAGACGTGCTCACTCGCGCCCCTAAACCTCTCTCGAAAGACCTCCGTAAGTTAGCCGAAATCGTTCTCTGTCGATATGATCGGGTAGGGACTCATGCACCGACGATCTTCTGATGTAAAGTCCGCATAATCCTCACCAAAAGTCGCCCCGACGGAAGAAAGTGGGCTGATTTCGCCACCGTCGACGATAACCCATATAGAATCATGTCTCCTATGAGTGCGAGGTAATCCCGTGATGAAGTCCATGTTGATTACCTCCCACTTCCGTGTCCGGATCTCAATCGTCAGAATAAACCACCGTGCCTCGGTGCTCTATCTTCACCCGACAACACGGCATCGAGCTACGAACTCGCAACGCCCTCTTCAAGCCATCCCACCAATACACGATCTAAGGTCGTGGTACATCTTGGTCGACTTCGATGGATAGAGTAACGCCGCCGTGTGCTTCCCCAAGAACTCGCCGCCAAGTCCTCAAACATCCGAACACACAACTCGCCAAACCTTAGCACCCCATCGTGCTACTCAAAAGGACTCTTGCCTCACGTAAGAGTTGTATCACGATAACGTGTCAACACCGGATCTCGAATCAGTTTCTTCACCTCCTCGACGATGGAAGACTCGCAACCTCACGAACTCAACCCCACCGATATCGTAATCAATCAAACGGACACCAAGGCTCGCTAATCGATGCAAATCACGAACCATGTCCCTCCTCTCTAGTCGCACATCCGATAGGCTCCCATCGACCTACGACTCAAGAGCATCCGCCACAACATCGCCTTCCCGGGTGGTACAGATATCAACATCGTAATCCTTAAGCAACTCTAACCACCGCCTCGCCGTAAGTTCACCTCCCGTCAAGATATACCGAGGCTCTTGTGGTCCGTAAAATATCCACGTGAACCCCATACAAATAGTGCCTGCATCTTCAAAGCGTGAATCACACCGCTAACTCCAAATCACGGTGGGTAGTTCTCTCGTGTTTCTTCACCGTCGGAAGCATATGCTATAACCCCATGTCGCATCAACACACATCCCAACCCGATGCCTCGACGATCACAATACACGACATAACCATCCGACCTCCGAAGAGTAAGAACGGGGCGCCGGCCTCTCTTCAAAGAATCGAAACCCCGCCACAAGCATCACCATCGAAACTTGGTTGCCTTCTCGAGTCACCTAGTCAACGGTGCGTAGATAGAAGCAAACTTCTCCACGAACCGATAATATCCTCGCAAGGCCCGTAAAATCGCGAACCTCTCGCCGAGTAGTAGGTCTAGGCCAACTCGATCGCCTCGATCTTGGCCGTATCTACCAATACCATCACCCGGCAATATGCCCAAGAAAAGCCACCGGTTAACTAAAACTCACATTTGGAAAACTTGGCGCGCATACCGGTCCCGAGAATCACAAGACAGCCTCAAATGCTCCGCATGCTCTCGCCTCGAGTGAGAATAAACCAAGATATCATCGATGAACACTATCACAAACGCGTGTCCAAAAATGGTTTGAACACTCGGTTCATCAAATCCATGAATACCGCCGAGTATTGATCAACCCAAAAGACATGACTCGAACTCATAATGCCCGCATCGTCCGGAATGCGCCCTGTGGACATCCACCTCTCGACTCGCACTGATGATAGCCCGATCGCAGATCAATCTGAGAAACATCTCGCGCTCGCAATCGGTCGAACAAATCATCAATCCCGGGAAGGAGGTATCGTTTAATGGTCACCTTGTTCACCGCTCAGATCAACACACACGCAAATGGCCCCGCCCTTCTTCTTCACGAACAATACCGCGCCTCCTGCGGGAAACACTAGGCCCGATGAAGCCCTTCTCCAAAGAAATCCCTGCCGATCCTTCAACTCTCTCAACTCGGCAGTGCCATTCTCAGATGGCGGAATGGAAATAGCCGAGTGTCCGCAATATGTCTATACAAAACTCAATCTCCCTCTCAGGAGGGATACCCGGGAGGTCGTCTGGAAACACGCCTGGGAACTCTCTGACCACTGGAACTGATGGAAAATCTGGTACCGCAGCTTCAGTATCAAACACCCGAACGAGATGGTAGATATACCCCTTCTGCACCATCTTCCTAGCCTTGAGGTAGGAAATAAACCTACCCCTCGGCGATACCGTGCTCCTCCCACTCAACAACCGGCCTCAGAAACCGAACTGCATTACTTCTCTCTCATAGCTACATTGGCGTAGCAAGAAGCTAGCCAATCCATCCCCATTGTTATACCCCGTATTTCCAGAGTATGTACGTAAAGGAATACGTAAAAAAAAAAAAAAAGTTTGGTCTTAAAGTTAGGCCTTGGACGATTTTTAGGCACACTCACAAAGCGAACGGTTTTCCGACGAAACGTTTCCACAGCTTTCGTAGGATAAATTCCGCTATGTCATTTCTAATTTTTGGATTTTTCCGAGAGACGAACACTTTGGACCAACGAGGGCGACATTTGCCACCCTCTCATTGGTGGACTTGTCACGCAATAGGGCCAAATGGATGACCATCCTTGTCATAAAGTTGGTTAGATATTTTGTGTGCAAGTTGGCCAGGTACACTTGCCCTAATCTCGACCTTACACTTGCCTAGCACATGGCTAAATCTTGGCCATTGGTTGGCCATGTCTTGCCCTATAAATACCCTCTTGAGATGAAGAGTTCTTCATCCACAAAAGCTTTCCAAGTCTAAAAATCCTTCCTCTCCCTTTGTAAGCAATTCGTCCAACACACCCCTCCTCGAGAAGCTTGGCCGAGGCTACCCTCCCCTAGCCTAGCCGAAACCTACCCCCTCCCTTGGTAGAAAAGTTGCCTTCTTGTATTGTTATAATGCCCAAAATACCCTAGCCCAAATACCTTAGTACTTAGTAGAAGTTGTGAAGAACTTCTAAGGTTTCTCGAGCATACAACTTAGAGCAAAACCTTGCTCAGCGACTTTTCTAGGATATTATCGGGCTTACCGAGGTAACTAATCCTAACCTCTTTGAATTAGAGAATACTTATCGTTGTAGAATAAGAATAAGTATAAATACCTAGAAGGTTATTAAGTAATAGAATTGAACTGTAACACCTTAGAAGGGTATAAAAGAAGAATATACTAATCAGATTTACATGTGACTGCTTTCACAAGAGACTTATATAGCTCACTGCAGTGGTTGTGCGCCCGACTTTCCGTAGAATTGAGGACCCTCTGCTTAGAATGACCTGCATAGTCTAGACTTTGATAGATATCTGTGACTATTATAGGTCGATTCTCTGCCACATACATACTCGACTTGGCGGTGGATTTCGAGAAGGTATGTGATTCTTCCTAAAGCATGATATTTTACAATATGTATATAGTACTAGACGTATACGTGTTAATCGAATAATACTTACGGCAATGCCTCACGCTTAAGCTGAATAATACGTGACGGAATGCCTCACGCTTAAGCCCTAATAATAAAGAATCAAAACATTTCAAAAGGACTACCAACCATTTATTAATGTAAGAGAACTAATTGGTTTTAAATGTAAGCTTAAGAGTTATACTAGCTTTATGGAAGTAAGTATAACCACTTAAGATTGATAAAAGAAACAAGTTTGCCTATGTGTTTATAATGACTTATATTGTGAAAAGAATAATAAGATGGTTTGATAAGTAGACATGATATGATGCTATGTGTGTTAGTATCTTGTAACGCTTGTATAGCGTAGTATCCTTGTTGTGCTTATGTTACTTAAAGATAAGTTGTTATGTTAGTATACTATCACTCACCTCTTGAGATGATACCGGTTAAGCCGCCTCCGACGCGGGTAGACTCAGCGATGCAGGACCATGATTCGAGAATACCTACGCGGGTCCAGGGGCCTATGCGGAGCTACGAGAGTTCCGTGTTAGTATGCGGGTTATGCCTCATGCGGTCTATGTGGCCATGCGACAGCGAGTCCGATTTACGCCGAGGAGTAGCTACACCTCGACGCGGGTTATGCCTCACGCGGCCCACGCGAAGGCTCATGCGGACTCGAGTCCGTGATTAGGCTTGCGAATGAGGATGTGGGCGAGTGGCCCTGCTTTCGATCATTCGCACTCAGACAAGACGTGACATGCTGACCTATTGTTGCTCTTGTTTGTGATGTGGCACTATGCGGTTTCTGGTTGTTTCACACATATTTGTAAACCGTTTTAAAAATGATATGTTTTCATTTAAGTACTTTACGCTTTCGCATACTTAGTACTGTTATCGACCTCTTCGGGGCTGCGTTCATGCCGCAGTAAGGGCAGTGCTAGATCCGCATCCTTAGGATCTCTACGTTGGTGTCGTGAGCTCCATCTCTTCCGAGGCTCTACTTTTGGTATGATCTCCCGTTGTAGATAGTTTTTGTACAGTTAGGTATGGCGGGCCTCGCCCCGCCATAGTTGTATATTTCAGAGGTCTCAGAGTCATGTTGTGCAAAGGTCGGATGTAATCGCTAAAACATGATTATATATATACGAAAGGCGATGTTTTCTCACATAATCTGTGTCTTGTTTTATAAACTGTTTCATGTCTTGCTTTATGTTTCCGCTGATTACTCTGATGTATGACTACTTGGGTGCCCCGGTAAGGCACCAGTCACGGGCCCCGGAACGGGTCGTGACACCCATGATCACGTCGAAGTCAATCATCTCCAACTCTATCAAGTCGGCTAGGGTCCGACGACTGTAAATGGTCACAGGACAAGTTTTATATACCCGCCGAGCTACTACCGAATCACCCACTGGCGTAGCTACCTCGAAAGGGTCTATGGACTCAGGCTCTATCCCTATCCTACTAGAAACAAGGGGGAATATATAGGACAGAGTAGAACCTGGATCTATCAAGGCATAAACATCAAACCCAGAAACTGATAAGGTACACGCGACATCGGTGAGGCCTCCGATCCTCGCTACCGGACAAAGCATAAATGCGGTTCCGAGGACCGCTAGAATCGACCCGCGCCACGACCGCCGCGACCTCATCGTCCATGAGTACCTTGCCCTCCAGCGAGTAGCCGGGGATGAAGAAGACCACAAAGAACTCAGAGGCGACTTCTACCACCCGCTTCCACTCCTAGTCGGGCGTCTCGCAAATGACCTGGCCGCTACAATCAAACAAGCTCCGTAGCACCACAACTCCCGGTGGGATCTACCGTGACGGCCACACCGGCGGGGTGGTCCCGTCGCCGCACTCTGCCCTGGATGTCTGAAGTCCTGGGGCCCTGGTCTGCTCTCGAATGTCCTGGCTGTGCTGAGGACGGTGCAGGAGTGCTCTGAGCTGGCTGTGGTGCAAATCTCGACTGCTGCTGAGGCCGCCCACCACGGTAGCCACCAAAAGACCCTGCCGTCCTGGTCTTCTTCTGCTGCTGCCTGTCAACCCGTCGGTCTCTACGCTCCTCACATCCAAGAGCATGAGCCTGCATGCGGGTAATGTCCATACCCGGCTGAAGAGAAACACCCGCACATGACTCGGCCATATAATCATCTAGCCCGGTGACGTAGCGGTGCACCCTATCCTCCATATCTGCTACCAACGCTGGGACATATCGAGCCAATGAATCAAACTCGACATTGTACTCCCTGACAGTGCGTCCTCTCTGCCTCAGCAGTAAAAATCTATCACCGCGCCTCCTCATCCGCGAGGCAAGAAGTGAGTGAGGAAAGCCTCCGAGAACTCATCCTGCAGTAGTGGGACGCGTGCTCTCCCGGATAACTCCCATGAATCAAACCAATCGATCGCGGTATCACGCGGCTATGTGAACCAAAGATCACGGACTCGGTCTCCGACGCCACGATCACTCTCAAAATCCTCTCAGAGCCGACGGATGAACTCCTGCGGATCATCCTCCGGCCTCGACCAGAAACTCGCGGGCTACAACTCGAAGTCTCGTAGCCTCAAACTCTCTCGCCGGGTGAACTACGACGGTACGACTGGGCTGGATCGAACGCCAGATCCACTGCCTCGTTCGCCACGATCCCGCCGATGGTCGGGCCATCTCTCAGTACCTAACCTCCGCCCCGGCCGGGACAGAGGTGTGGTACTGGAGCCTCTGGGCCGCGGCGTCGTAGAACTCGCCGCCTCTGCATGCATCGCCCGAGCCCTCGTGACTCTAGGTGTCCCACTAGCGCCTCCGCCGCCTTGCCCTTCGGGCCCGGTTGCCTTACGTGAGGCATAATCACAGAAAGGAATACGTTAGAGGTCCAACTTTAACACGCTCTAAAGCACGATCTCGTAGTGAGAAAAATGAAACCAATCCTAAATATCCTATAGCCTCTGATTATTGGTGTGGTGCACAACACACCGATAATCAAGACTTACTAGATACGGTGCAGACACTTTCCGAGGATTAATCGCTCGATACCACTTTTGTCACGACCCATTCCGGCCCGTGGATCGTGCCTTACCGGCACCCAGTAGTCATACATCGAGTAATCGAAATATAAAACAAGACATGAAACAGCTTTATAAAATAAGACGATTTATGTGAGAAAACGTCGCTTTTCGATATATATATAAACATGGTTTAGCAGCTACATCCGATCATCGCATAACATGACTACAGCACTTAAGGAAATATACAACTATGGCGACAGTGGCCCGCCATACCCTCGATCAGACAAAACTATCTACAACAGGAGATCATACCCAAAAGTAGAGCCTTCGGAAAGATGGAGCTCAGACACCAACGTAGATCCTAAGAATGTGGATCTAGCACTGCCGCTCTTACCGCGGCATGAGCGCACCCCAAGGAGGTCGATACAACAGTACTAAGTATATGAAATCAGAAATACTTAAATGAAAGCATATCATTTTAAAATCAGTTTTGCAAGTATGTATGAAACAACTAAGGACCGCGCATAGTGCCACATCATAAACAAGAGCAACAATAGGTAAATCAGAATGTGTCTTTTCTAGGCCGCGAATGATCGGCAGGCCAATTGCCCGTAGTATCACCATGCAAGCCTAATCACGGACTCCGTAGTCCGTGATAGGCCACTCACATAGGCCCGCATAGTACATAACCCCGCATCGAGGGTAGCTACTCGGCATCGCCCCGACTCCGTAGTCCGCATGGCCACATAGACCGCATGAGGTATAACCCCGCATCACTAACACGGAACTCCGTAGCTCCGCATAGGTCCTGGACCCGCATGAGGTATTCTCGAATCATGGTCCTGCATCACTTTGAGTCTACCCCGTCGGAGGCGCTTAACCCCAGAATATGTCAAGAGGTGAGTGATATTATACTAACATAACAGCTTATCGTTAAACAACATAAGCACAACAAGAATACTCTCTTATACAAACGTTACAAGACACTAACACACATAGCATCATATCATGTCTACTTATCAAACCACCTTATTATTCTTTTCACAATTCAATATAAGTCTGTTATAAACACATAGGCAAACTGTTTCTTTTATCAATCTTAAGTGGTTATACTTAACTTCCCATAAAGCTAGTATAACTCTTAAGCTTCGCTTTAAAACCAATTAGTTCTCTTCAGAAAAATGATTCAAGATTCTTTTGAAATGCTTTGATTCTTTATTATTCAAAGCTTAAGCCGTGAGGCATTGCGTAAGTATTATTCGAGCTTAAGCCAGGCATTGCCGTAAGTATTATTCAGCTTAAGTCAAAGACATTGTAGTTATTATTCGCTTAACACATGTACGTCTACCGTACTACATATATATTGTAAAATATCATGCTTTAGGAAGAATCACATACCTTCTCAGCGAAAACCACCTGCCAAGTTGAATATGTCGCGCGCAGAGAATTAGCCTATAATAGTCAGACACGTCTATCAACGTTCAGACTACTTTGTAAACAGTTCTAAACAGAGGGTTCTATATCCTACGGAAAATTTGGGCAGCACTTCCCTACCCGGTGAGCTACTCAAGTCTACTGTGAAAACAGTCCTATGTAAGTACAATTTGATTATTCTTCTTTTAAACCCTTCTACTGTGATATTCTTCTAAGTATTTATACTTATTCTTATACTACTACAGTATGTATTCTCTAATTCAAAAGAGGGTTAGGATTAGTTACCTCGGTAAGCCCAATAATATCCTAGATAAAGTCGCGCCTGAGCAAGGTTTATCTCCTAGGTTGTACGCTCCGGTAGCTCCAAGAAACCTTAGAAGTTCTTCACAACTTCTACTAAGGACTAAGGGATTTGGGCTAGGGTATTTTGGGCATAACAACAATACAAGAAGGCAACTTTTCTACCAAGGGAGGGGGGTAGATTTCGGCTAGGCTAGGGGGAGGGGTTGCCTCGGCCAAGCTCACTCAAAGGGGGGGGGGGTGTTGGACGAAAAAGGCTACAAGGGAGAGGAGAGGATTTTCAAGACTTGGAAAGGAATTTGTGGATGAAGAACTCTTCACCTTAAGGGGGTATTTATAGGTCAAGACATGGCCAACCAATGGCCAAGATTTAGCCAAGTGCTAGGCAAGTGTAAGGTCAAGATTAGGGCAAGTGTCCTTGGCCAACTTGCACACAAAATATCCTACCAACTCCTTGACTTGTGCAAAGGCACAAAAAACGTGCAACACCAAGTCCAATTCGTCCAATGGACGATTTCAAGTCCACCAATTGGAGGGTGCCAAGTGTCGCCCTCCCGTTGGTCCAAAATGTTTCGTCTCTCGGAAAAATCCGCAAAAATTAGAAATGGCATAGCCGGAATTTACCCTACGAAAGCTGTGGAAACGTTTCGTCGGAAAACTATTCGTTTTGTGAGTTGCCCAAAAAAAACGTCTTGTGCCTAAACTTTAAGGCTAGACTTTTGTACGTATTCCCTTACGTACATACTCTGGAAATACGGGGTATAACACAACCTATACCATACACATGATTCAATCCTAGCCCTTGGTTGTCCTATATAAACACCTCTAGTTGATGAAATCTTCCACACTTAGAACATTTCAAGACTTGAAAATATTTTTCTCTCCCTTTCCTTGAGCTCTCGTCCAAACCCCTTTATTTTTGAGCAATTGTTGTCCAATAATTCTTAAACTTCTAAGTGTTCTTCCTTAATGTATTAGGAAGATTAGTAACCAAAAGTTAGACAAGATTTCACACCCCTAGCCTCAAATTTCCTCCCTTGGCCGAGAGTTAGCATAAAATGGAGCCTAAGTGTTCTTCACTTTTTGGAGTTAATTCTTGAATAGAAGTTGGTTAGGAACTTCTAAGGGTGACTTGTGGTGGTTTGGTACACAAAGATTTGGAGCTAAAACTTGCTTAGGAACGACTTTAAGTTCTTGGATATTTTTTAGGCTATTTTGAGGTAATGAACCTTAACCTCTTTGTGAAGTTGATTATTATGTATATTGGATATTATACATATATTGGAAGTATATTATAGAGTATGAGATATAAGGAAAGATTTGGATCTTGTTAACTTGTTAAAAGGAGAATTGGCATATTAGCCATTAAAATGGTAAAAATGTATCCATTACTTGACTAAGAAGTTAACAACAAAGAAACTATAACTTATATTAAGATTGGAATATAAGTTGGAAGACTAATGAAGTAATTGGATAAGTAAAATTGTAAAAGTTGGCCAAGGACACCAACTTAAGGACTGTATTTACTTTGGACTGTATTTACATTGTTGTTGTTAAGGGGAAGATTGTTAATCGCGTTCCGTTTGGGCGTGTGATCCCCTTCTTTAATTATTGTTGTTGTTAAGGGGAAGATTGTAAATCGCGTTCCGTTTGGGCGTGTGATCCCCTTCTTTAATTATTGTTGTTGTTAAGGGGAAGATTGTTAATCGCGTTCCGTTTGGGCGTGTGATCCCCTTCTTTAATTATTGTTGTTGTTAAGGGGAAGATTGTTAATCGCGTTCCGTTTGGGCGTGTGATCCCCTTCTTTAAATTTTGGAATTATTGCGCCTTATTTATGGCATGTTGGTTACTATTATCGGGCCTTGAAAAGGGTGGAGAATTGAGTAGAAATGGGGGAGGTGCTGCCCAATTTTTCGTAGACTAAGAGAAATCTTACTTAGAAGAATCCCACGTAAAACTAGAAGTTGATAGGCGTGTTTTGACTATTATAGGTAGACACTCTGCGCGCGACATATCCGACTTGGCAAGTGGATTTAGCCGAGGAGGTATGTGATTCTTCCTATCCCTTTGAGCAAGATATTTGTGAAATATATATAGTACGGTAGACGTACGTGTGTTAAACTAAATTTGGCTTTACTTTGATGTCTTTGGACTTGAGTTCTAAATAATAAGAATCTTGAATATTTCAAAAAGGGTTATGAATCATTTTTGGAAGAAAAATAATACTTGGTTTTAAATAAAAAGCTTAAGTGTTATACTAGCTTTATGGGAAGTTAGGTATAACGACTTAAGAAAGATAAAAGGAATGGTTTACTTATTTGTTTATAAAAGCCTTGTAATGATTTCTGAAGGTGTGGTAAGTTGGTTTGATAAACAAACATGTTATGATGCTAAGTGTGTTAGTATCTTGTGACGTTTGTGTAAGGGGGTTGTTCTTGTTGTGCTTATGTTGATTAACGATAAGCCCGTTGTACTGATATTATATCACTTACCCCCCTGACTTGTTACGAGCCGAGGGTTAGCCACCCCCGATGCGAGGAATACCTCATGCGGGTCTATGTGACCTATGCGGAGCTGCGGGAGTTCCAGGATGATCACTCCGGGTGTGTTACGCCGATGCGAGGAATACCTCATGCGGTCCATGTGGCCACGCGATCGCGGAGTCCAGGCGATGACGAGGTTAGCTACCCCGATGCGAGAATACCTCACGCGGGCCTAGGTGGCTATGCGATCGCGGAGTTCCAGATTAGGCTCGCATAATGATACTATGGGCGATTGGCCTTGCTTCGATCATTAGCGCGTAGAAAAGACCGACGTTATATCTATTTTGCTCTTGTTTATGATGTGGCACTATGTGCGGTTAAATTGGGTTGTTTCGTACATATTTGTGAATTGGTTTTAAAATGTTATAGTTTTATATATATATCAGTACTTTACAGTTTCACATACTTGGTACATGTTGTACTGACCTCCTTCGGGGGGCTGCGTTCATGCCGCAGGTAGAGGTACTCCGGTTATTGATCCCCGCTCCTAGGATCACTATTCTGCTTTTGGGAAAGCCCCGTTTCTCCGGAGGCTTGTCTTTTGAGTATGATTTCCCTGTCATTGTAGGTTTATGTACTTTCAGGGTATGGCGGGGCCCTGTCCCGTCATAGTTGTTTACATTCTTAGAGGTCTGTAGTCCTGTTGTATTTTTGGGATGTAACTGTTCACTTTTGGTATTTATATACATGCCGAAAGGCAACCCTTTTCTTGGATAAACTGGTTCATGTTTGCAAAGTTTATATTCCGCTGGTTACTCTGATGTATGTCTACTTGGGTGCCCGGGTAAGGCACCAGTCACGGGCCCGGGAACGGGTCGTGACAAAAGTGGTTTTCAGAGCAGTTAAATCCTCGGAAAGTGTCTACAGACCGTATCTAGTAGAGTCTTGATTATCGGTGTGTTGTGCACCACACCAATAATCAGGAGGCTGCAGGATATTTAGGATTGGTTTCCATTCTTCTCACTCTGAGATCGTGCCTTAGAGCTGTGTTATAAGTTGGACCCCTCTGACGAATTTCTTTTGTTTACCAGTTATGCCTCCACGCAAGGCAACCCGGGCCCAGAAGGGCAAGGAAGCCGAGGGAGCTGCTAGTAGGACACGTAGGTCACGAGGCCTGTGCCCAGCCTTTACCCGAGTGATACCTGACGGCGAGTTCCACGACGCCGCCGCCCCAGAGGTTTAGAGCCGCAGCGGTGGCTTCGAGGCCACGGACTGAGCCTCCACCCCACACCGGAGCAGAGGAGATGGGTTACAAGGAGATGGCCCAGTTATTAGCCAGGGTCGTGGCAAGGCACGAGGATAGGCTGGATGCATCAGTTCCAGTTCCAGTAGTACCCGTGGTTCACCCGAGGTCAGATAGTTTGAGACTTCGGGACTTTCTGAGTTGCAGCCCGCCAGAGTTCTATGGGTCGAGGCCTGAGGATGATCCGTAGGAGTTCATCCGACAGTTACAGCGGATCATGAGAGTGATCAAGGCTTCGGAGACCGAGTCAGTGTTCTTAGGTTCACATCGGCTGCGTGATCCGCAGCCGATCGTTTGATTCATGGGAGCTGTCCCGGGGGGAGCATGCGCCTCCAGCTGTTTGGGACGAGTTCTCAGAGGCATTTCTCACTCACTTCTTGCCTCCGCAGATGAGGAGAGCACGAGCCGACATATTTTTGATGCTGAGGCAGAGCGGGCGCACAGTTCGGGAGTACAACGTGGAGTTCGACTCGTTGTCTCGGTATGTCCCCGCGTTAGTGGCAGATATGGAGGACAGAGTGCACCGCTACGTCACAGGGCTTGATGACTACTTGGCAGAGTCTTGCTCGGGTGTAGCTCTTCAGCCGGGCATGGACATTGCCCGCATGCAGGCTCATGCACTGGGGTGTGAGGAGTGTCACGACCCGTTCCGGGGCCCGTGACTGGTGCCTTACCCCGGGCACCCTAGTGATACAACATCAGAGAAAATCAGCGGAAAAATAAAAACTTAAACATGAACAAGAGATAATATGATAAAACAGGCCAACCAAACGGTTACCTTCCAATAAGATATATATATACAAATCTTTTAAACCGAACATTTTAATCCTTTTTACAAACCCTGCCCACAACAGTACTACAAACCTCTAAGAGTTTTATACAACATGACGGGACAGGGCCCCGCCATACCCCTGAATGTACAAGAACCTACAACTCAGGGTAACCTACCAAAGATAAGTCTCCGGAGAAACGGAGCTTCCCAACGCTGAACTGTGATCCTAAGAGCGAGGATCAGCAACCGATGTACCTCTACCTGCGGCATGAACGCAGCCTCCGGCGAGGTCGACAACAGTACCAAGTATATGAAATCAAAATATCAGAATGAAATCATAGCGATATATAAAGCAGGAGACATGTATGATAACAAAACTACAGTTCACAATAAATAAGCAGTCATGTAAGTCAGGGACTCACGCCCTCAGAGTCCTCACTCAAATATAACTATGGGTCTCACGCCCGCAACATCAATCATGCCCGTGGAATACCTTCCTCACTGCCGGCAGTCTATGATATAATAACACCACGGAGTACACATGAACACCAAGTCTGTACTAACAATACTATACAACCAAACCACGGTCGACACGGGGCAAGTACGAAAGCCGACTACCAGATACCAAGGCCGGTCACGTAGCTGACCGGGGCAAGTACGAGGGCTAACTACCAGGTACCAAGGTTGTATCACGAGACTTCGTCACTACACTGAATGGGGCAAGTGCGAGGGCTAACTACCAGATACCAAGACCGAATCAGCCACGAGACGGGGCAAGTACGAAAGCCGACCACCAGGTACCAAGGCCGAACAGTAAGAAACCTCATGGAGAGCTAGTCCATGGAATAACACTATCAGCGAGAGCGCACTGCGGAATTCTCCACACCGCTGTGACATCCAAGTAAGTTCTCAACAAGTCAACCGGCCCTCCACCGAGAGACGCGGTAGTATAGAAACACAATTCTTGCACAACAGAGGCTATCACAACAAGCATAGGCAAGTTTCACAACAACAAGCATAGGCAAGTTATACACAACTCAAGGTACTTTCATTTTATGTCAAAGTCCGGGTTTTAACCCTAAAGTACTACGTACGTTAAATTCCTTTTAAGAGGTCCATTCCTTTTATAAAAAAACACCCGATACCCTTAGTATAAAAAAATGAGTGACTTACATCTTTTAAGTAAACCAAAACAACTTCCATACTTTCCTTTTAAAACCAAATTAAGGCAATACCATGCCTTCCTTTTTAGACCAAAACACTTCTCCTTTTAAAGTCAAGTTACCACTTTAAAACCAATGATAAAGCCATTCTTTCGTTTTCATAAAGTCGTTATAACTAACTTCCCATAAAGCTGTTATAACACTTTATGTTTTAAACCAATTTTAAGACAAAACAATGCCTTTCTTTTTAAACCAAAAACTCTTTAATTTCCTCAAGTCTCTTTTAGAAATCAAGTTCCTTACTTATTCTCATTTCCGAAATCAGTAAAACATTATTCTTTAAAAACCAAGTATTCATTACTCACGAATGAGGTTTCACACTTCTTAACAACTTTCACATCAATTCAATTAAGTCAAGTCTCTTATCTTTTAAGATTAAGTCTCTTAACTTCTTAAAAGCAATCAACCATTCTTTGTATCTCTCTTAAGTCGTTATACCTAACTTCCCATAAAGCTAGTATAACTCTTAAGCTTTCAAACCAAGTATTATTCTTCTTTCCAAAAAGGATTCTTAATTCTTTTGAAACACTTCAAGATTCTTATTATTCAGGCTTAAGTCAAAAGACATTGTCACACGTACGTCTACCGTACTATATATATATTCTTGTAAAATACTTCCAGATTCTAATTATTCAGGCTTAAGTCAAAAGACATTGCCACACGTACGTCTACCGTACTATATATATATTCTTGTAAAATACTTCCACATTCTTATTTTTCAGGCTTAAGTCAAAAGACATTGCCACACGTACGTCTACCGTACTATATATACTCCTTTAAAATATCATGCTCAAGAGTATAGGAAGAATCACATACCTCGCGATGATTTATCGACTATTAGCAAATAGCTCCAAAGTACTGTAATCCTGCTAGCCTTTTTCACTTCTTCGAGTAGAATACGCTACTCGCAGTACTTCAACCTATAATGGTTATAAAAGTCTATCAATGACTAGACTATCTGTAAAATAATTCTACGGAAAATTGGGCAGCACTTCCCTACCCGCCAAACTACACAAGTCTACTGTAAATACAGTCCTATGTAAGTACAGTTCAATTTCCTTCTTATATACCTTCCTGGTATATAACTTATACTTAATTCTTATACTTCAACAGTATGTACTCTAATACAATAGAAGGTCAAGCGTATTTACCTCGATAAGCCCAAAATTATCCAAGTTTAAATGTCGATCATGAGCAACGTTTAACTCTAACTCTGGGCGCTTCAACCCGCTCCAAACAACCCTTAGAATTTCTACGCAACTTCTACTTAATAGTTCAACTCGCTATGAAGATTTTCCTTAGGGTTTCGGTTTGAGACTAAAAGGACAAAAGGTAGTATTTCCGGGCTCTACGTATAGAGGTAACTTTTGGAATACTACAAGGTATAAGGCCAAGGTATTTTGGGTATAGTAACAATACTTGGAGAGTATTTCTCTACCAAAAAGGGGGTATTATACGAGAACAACAAGGCAAGGGGGGGTGTACCCCTCGGCCAACACTACTAGGAGGGGGGGTACCCTCTCGGCCACAAGGCCTCTCAAAGGGGGAGGGGGAGAGGCTTTGGACGAACACAACAAGAAGAGGGGAGGGAGATTTCAAGACTTGGAAACATTTGTGGATGATGAAGTCTTCACAAAGGGGGGGTATTTATAGGAAGATCAAGGGCCTTGATCAAGCCAAGTGCAAGGCAAGTGTAAGGCCAAGATCAAGCCAAGTGCACCCTAACCCTACTCCACAAAACAAGGCACAAAACAAGGCACCAAACAAGCAACAAAATAAGCCACAAAACAAGGCCAACCGTGGCCTCTCTTACCGTCCAATGAATGTGACAAGTGTCACCCTCCCGTTGGTCCAAAAATGTTCCGTCGCTCGGAAAAATCCGCAAAAATAATAAATGACATAGCCGGAATTTTCCTACGCAGTTCTCAGAAACGTTTAGAAAAACGACTCTTTACGGGGGTTGTGTACAAATTTCGAATCTTGCCTAACTTTAAGGCCCAAACTTTTCTACGTATACCCACACGTACATACTCAGGAAAATACGGGGTATAACATTCTCCCCTCCTTAGAAACATTCATCCCGAATGTTCCTTCTCAAGACGGATAACGATGAAGTTCCTTCTTGACTTAAACAAGTTGTCAATGCCACACATGGCCACAAACTAACACACGCTCCAATACTTAATTCAAGTCTACGAGGAATCACCTCTAACATCACAAAAGCTTCCACCCTGGTCTAAAGGATACTCCCTTCGCAATTTCACAACAAAATGATCTCTTTTATGCTCTCAACACATGCTCGCTTCTTCCCTTACTCGTCGTACTCTTCTCGAACACTTGAACTCTTCTAGTATACGTACCATACTTCAGTCGTTACTTCAGTTTCCAAAATCTCTGGAGTCACTACCTCCAAACTTGGTCATCTTACTAACCTCAATCTCCTTTAAGGCCGTTCCCGGCCTTCACGACCCGATTCTGGTCGAACATAACCATGAACTCATATGATGGTCATCTAAACTTAGTCCTAGCACCCTCGTGACCCTACCATCTGGCGGGACCACCCAGAACTGACCCCACCTACATCCGGGCTACGGGTTGACCCGCAACACGCCCTCAACCCGACCCTCCGTCGCGCCAACTCTTGCTCCTCGGTACGGAACAATCTTACTAATTCACATCATGAAAGCTACCACTTTCATTTCACACAACTCACGGAATTATCCCACAATACATTATACGCAAACCAAGTATTTCGACAAAGACTAACCGTAAAATCTTTTATTCAAGCCGGCCTTACATCTAAGGTCTCAACGTGTAATATTCTAAGGTTCATACCTTCCCTGACCCCACACTTCTTCTTTCGACTATCCATGTCTCTAAACCACAATACACACAAAGCTATCTGTACATAGCACTCAACATACAATCATCGTATCACGCATGCAAAACTCTAGAGGGTTAAGGATATACCTGAAAAGATAGGCGGTTCAAAGGACCGCTAAATCTGGGAACTTCCACCGCGACCTCTGCCGTGGTCTGCCGGTGTATGAACATCCTGCCTAGCTATGGAAGGTGAAGAACCCGCAATCGATCTCAGAATCAGGCTATCCTACCAGTGCTACCCCTGGTCGGATAGTCTCTTGCCAAATGGCCCTGTTGGCCGCAAGAATAACAATCTCCCAAGTTAGTACGACACTCTCCCTTATGAAGTTTTCCACAACGGCCACACTGAGACAAGGGCGACTCATTCGCGAGCACTTACCCTCGAAAATCAAACACAGGAGCCCCGACCGCTCCGAATATCCCGGCGTCCCGGCGCCGTGGAGGACCACTCGATCGGGCGGAGGTACATAACTAGTTCACGAGGCGGTCCGCCTCGAAAGTCATCAAAGGACCCCGCTGCTCGCCTCTTCTCGCTGATCTTGGTCATTCCGTCGACCTCTCCGCCTCACATCCAAGTGCATAAGCTCGCATGCGGCAATGTCCATGCCGTGAAGAGCTACACCCGAACAAGCCTCTGCCTAGTAGTCATCGAGCCCGTTGACGTAGCGGTGCACTCTGTCCTCAAGACTGGCTACTAACGCGGGGACGTACCGGGCCAATGAGTCGAACTCCACATTGTACTCCCGAACCGTACGCCCGTTCTGCCGCAACACCAAAAATCTGTCGGCCCGAGCCCTCCTCATCTGTGGAGGCAAGAAATGTGCAAGAAATGCCCCTGAGAACTCGTCCCATATAGCTGGAAGTGCATTCTCTCCCCGGGACAGCTCCCACGAATCAAACAAGTCGACTGCGGTATCACGCAGCCGATGTGAACCAAGACCACCGACTCGGTCTCAAGCCTTGATCACTCTCGCGATCCGTCAGAATCGCTTTAAGAACTCCTGCGGATCATCCTCGTGCCTCGACCCATAAAACTCGCGCCTACAACTCGTAAAATCGCGTAGCCTCAAACTATCGATCTAGGGTGAACCATCTTTGGGCTAATCACTGCCCAGCCTATCCTCAAGTCCGCCACAACCCCGCCATTAATCGGGCCTACTCCTTGTAACCCATTCTCTCGCTCCAGCCGGGACGGAGGCTCAGTGTGTGGTCTCAGCCACTGCTGCTGCTCTAAAACTCTGTTGGGGATGGCGGCGTCGCAAAACTCGCCGTCAAGCACTATCTCGTGCATCGACCGCTCGCGCTGCGTACTCTCAGATCTCACTAGCAGCTCTCGGCCGCTTGCCCACTGGGCCCGGTTGCCTTGCGCGAGGCATAATCGTAAAAACGAGATACGTCAGAGGGGTCCAACTTACAACACAGCTCTAAGGCACGATCTCAGAATGAGAAGAAGGGAAACCAATCCTAAATGTCCTGCAACCTCCTGATTATAGATGTGGTGCACAACACACCGATAATCAAGACTCTACTAGACACGGTCAGAGACACTTTCCGAGGATTAATCGCTCGATACCACTTTTGTCACGACCCCGGCCCGTGGATCGTGCCTTACCCCGGGCACCCTAGTGATACAACATCAGAGAAAATCAGCGGAAAAATAAAAACTTAAACATGAACAAGAGATAAGATGATAAAACAGGCCAACCAAACGGTTACCTTCCAATAAGATATATATATACAAATCTTTTAAACCGAAGCTTTAATCCTTTTACAAACTCGCCACAACAAGATTACAAACCTCTAAGAGTTTTATACAACATGACGGGACAGGGCCCCGCCATACCCCTGAATGTACAAGAACCTACAACTCAGGGTAACCTACCAAAGATAAGTCTCCGGAGAAACGGAGCTTCCCAACGCTGAACTGTGATCCTAAGAGCGAGGATCAAGAATCGATGTACTCTACTGCGGCATGAACGCGGCCCGAAGGAGGTCGATCAACAGTACCAAGTATATGAAATCAAAATATCAGAATGAAATCATAGCAGTCTATATAAAGCAGGAGACATGTATCATAACAAAACTACAGTTCACAATAAATAAGCAGTCATGTAAGTCAGGGACTCACGCCCTCAGAGTCCTCACTTAAATATAATTATGGGTCTCACGCCCGCAACATCAATCATGTCGTGGAATACCTTCCTCACTGCCGGCAGTCTATGATATAATAACACCACGGAGTACACATGAACACCAAGTTTGTACTAACAATACTATACAACCAAACCACGAAGCTGACACGGGGCAAGTACGAAAGCCGACTACCAGATACCAAGGTCGGTCACGTAGCTGACCGGGGAAAGTACGAGGGCTAACTACCAGGTACCAATGTCGTATCACGAGACTTCGTCATTACACTGAACGGGGCAAGTGCGAGGGCTAACTACCAGGTACCAAGGCCGAATCAGCCACGAGACGGGGCAAGTACGAAGCCACCACCGTGTACCAAGGCCGAACGAAGAAACCTCATGGAGTGCTAGTCCATGGAATAACACTATCACCGCGAGCGCACTGCGGAATTCTCCGTCACCGCCAGACGCCCAAGTAAGTTCTCAACAAGTCAACCGCCCTCCACCGAGACGCCAGTAGTATAGAAACATAATTCTTGCACAACAGAGGCTATCACAACAAGCATAGGCAAGTTTCACAACAACAAGCATAGGCAAGTTATACACAACTCAAGGTACTTTCATTTTATGTCAAAGTCCGGGTTTTAACCCTAAAGTACTACGTACGTTAAATTCCTTTTAAGAGGTCCATTCCTTTTATAAAAAAAACACCTGATACCCTTAGTATAAAAAAATGAGTGACTTACATCTTTTAAGTAAACCAAAACAACTTCCATACTTTCCTTTTAAAACCAAATTAAGGCAATACCATGCCTTCCTTTTTAGACCAAAACACTTCTCCTTTTAAAGTCAAGTTACCACTTTAAAACCAATGATAAAGCCATTCTTTCGTTTTCATAAAGTCGTTATAACTAACTTCCCATAAAGCTGTTATAACACTTTATGTTTTAAACCAATTTTAAGACAAAACAATGCCTTTCTTTTTAAACCAAAAACTCTTTAATTTCCTCAAGTCTCTTTTAGAAATCAAGTTCCTTACTTATTCTCATTTCCGAAATCAGTAAAACATTATTCTTTAAAAACCAAGTACTCATTACTCACGAATGAGGTTTCACACTTCTTAACAACTTTCACATCAATTCAATTAAGTCAAGTCTCTTATCTTTTAAGATTAAGTCTCTTAACTTCTTAAAAGCAATCAACCATTCTTTTTATCTCTCTTAAGTCGTTATACCTAACTTCCCATAAAGCTAGTATAACTCTTAAGCTTTCAAACCAAGTATTATTCTTCTTTCCAAAAAGGACTCTTAATTCTTTTGAAACACTTCAAGATTCTTATTATTCAGGCTTAAGTCAAAAGACATTGCCACACGTACGTCTACCGTACTATATATATATTCTTGTAAAATACTTCCAGATTCTTATTATTCAGGCTTAAGTCTAAAGACATTGTCACACGTACGTCTACCGTACTATATATATATTCTTGTAAAATACTTCCAGATTCTTATTATTCAGGCTTAAGTCAAAATACATTGCCACACGTACGTCTACCGTACTATATATACTCCTTTAAAATATCATGCTCAAGAGTATAGGAAGAATCACATACCTCGCGACGATTTATCGACTATTAGCAAATAGCTCCAAAGTACTGTAATCCTGCTAGCCTTTTTCACTTCTTCGAGTAGAATACGCTACTCGCAGTACTTCAACCTATAATGGTTATACAAGTCTATCAACGACTAGACTATCTGTAAAATAATTCTACGGAAAATTGGGCAGCACTTCCCTACCCGCCAAACTACACAAGTCTACTGTAAATACAGTCCTATGTAAGTACAGTTCAATTTCCTTCTTATATACCTTCCTGGTATATAACTTATACTTAATTCTTATACTTCAACAGTATGTACTCTAATACAATAGAAGGTCAAGCGTATTTACCTCGATAAGCCCAAAATTATCCAAGTTTAAATGTCGATCCTGAGCAACGTTTAGCTCCAACTCGGCGCCCAACCCGCTCCAAACAACCTTTAGAAGTTCTACGCAACTTCTACTTAATACTTCAACTCGCTATGAAGATTTTCCTTAGGGTTTCGGTTTGAGACTAAAAGGACAAAAGGTAGTATTTCCGGGCTCTACGTATAGAGGTAACTTTTGGAATACTACAAGGTATAAGGCCAAGGTATTTTGGGTATAGTAACAATACTTGGAGAGTATTTCTCTACCAAAAAGGGGGTATTATACGAGAACAACAAGGCAAGGGGGGGTGTACCCCTCGGCCAACACTACTAGGAGGGGGGGTACCCTCTCGGCCACAAGGCCTCTCAAAGGGGGAGGGGGAGAGGCTTTGGACGAACACAACAAGAAGAGGGGAGGGAGATTTCAAGACTTGGAAACATTTGTGGATGATGAAGTCTTCACAAAGGGGGGGTATTTATAGGGAAATCAAGGGCCTTGATCAAGCCAAGTGCAAGGCAAGTGTAAGGCCAAGATCAAGCCAAGTGCACCCTAACCCTACTCCACAAAACAAGGCACAAAACAAGGCACCAAACAAGCCACAAAATAAGCCACAAAACAAGGCCAACCGTGGCCTCTCTTACCGTCCAATGAGGGTGACAAGTGTCACCCTCCCGTTGGTCCAAAAATGTTCCGTCGCTCGGAAAAATCCGCAAAAATAATAAATGACATAGCCGGAATTTTCCCTACGCAAGTTCTGTAAAACGTTTCGTCGAAAAACGACTCTTTACGGGGGTTGTGTACAAATTTCGAATCTTGCCTAACTTTAAGGCCCAAACTTTTCTACGTATGCCCACACGTACATACTCAGGAAAATACGGGGTATAACATTCTCCCCTCCTTAGAAACATTCGTCCCGAATGTTCCTTCTCAAGACGGATAACGATGAAGTTCCTTCTTGACTTAAACAAGTTGCCAATGCCACACATGGCCACAAACTAACACACGCTCCAATACTTAATTCAAGTCTACGAGGAATCACCTCTAACATCACAAAAGCTTCCACCCTGGTCTAAAGGATACTCCCTTCGCAATTTCACAACAAAATGATCTCTTTTATGCTCTCAACACATGCTCGCTTCTTCCCTTACTCGTCGTACTCTTCTCGAACACTTGAACTCTTCTAGTATACGTACCATACTTCAGTGGTTACTTCAGTTTCCAAAATCTCTGGAGTCACTACCTCCAAACTTGGTCATCTTACTAACCTCAATCTCCTTTAAGGCCGTTCCCGGCCTTCACGACCCGATTCTGGTCGAACATAACCACGAACTCATATGATGGTCATCTAAACTTAGGCCTAGCACCCTCGTGACCCTACCATCTGGCGGGACCACCCAGAACTGACCCCACCTACAACCGGGCTACGGGTTGACCCGCAACACGCCCTCAACCCGACCCTCCGTCGCGCCAACTCTTGCTCCTCGGTACGGAACAATCTTACTAATTCACCTCATGAAAGCTACCACTTTCATTTCACACAACTCACGGAATTATCCCACAATACATTATACGCAAACCAAGTATTTCGACAAAGACTAACCGTAAAATCTTTTATTCAAGTTGGCCTTACATCTAAGGTCTCAACGTGTAATATTCTAAGGTTCATACCTTCCCTGACCCCACACTTCTTCTTTCGACTATCCATGTCTCTAAACCACAATACACACAAAGCTATCTGTACATAGCACTCAACATACAATCATCGTATCACGCATGCAAAACTCTGAGGTTAAGGATATACCGAAAAGATAGGCGGTTCAAAGGACCGCTAAATTGAACTTCCACCGCGACCTGCCGTGGTCTCACGGTGTATGAACATCCCGCCTAGCTATGGAAGGTGAAGAACCCGCAATCGATCTCGTGTCTGTGCTATCCTACCCGGTGCTACCTGGTCGGACAGTCTCTTGCCAAATGGCCCTGTTGGCCGCAAGAATAACAATCTCCCAAGTTAGTACGACACTCTCCCTTATGAAGTTTTCCACAACGGCCATACTGAGACAAGGGCGACCTCATTCGGAGAGCACTCCTACTCCCCTGAAAATCTGAAACACAGGAGCCCCGACCGCTCCGAATATCCCGGCGTCCCGAAGCGTGTAGGACCACTGCATCTGGCGGAGGTACATAACTAGTCTCACGAGGCGGTCCGCCTCAAAAGTTATCAAAGTACCTCGCTGCTCGCCCTCTTCTGGCGATCTTGGTCATTCCGTCGACCTCTCCGCCTCACATCCAAGTGCATAAGCTGCGTGCGGGCAATGTCCATGCCCTGAAGAGCTACACCGAACAAGCTCTCGCTAAGTAGTCATCGAGCCGGTGGCGTGGCGTGCACTATGTCCTCCATATCGCTACTAACGCGGGAAATACCGAGCTAATGAGTCGAACTCACATTGTACTCCCGAATCAGCACGCTCGCTTCGCCAACACCAAAAATCTGTCGGCCGAGCCCTCCTCATCTGCGAGGCAAGAAATGTGCAAGAAATGCTCCGAGAACTCGTCCCATATAGCCGGAAGTGCATTCTCTCCCCGACAACTCCCGCGAATCAAACCGATCATTGCGGTATCACGCACCGATGTGAACCCAAGACCACCGACTCGGTCTCGAAGCCTTGATCACTCGTGATCCGTAGAATCGGAAGAACTCCGCGGATCATCCTCGTGCCTCTACCCATAAAACTCGCGCTACAACTCAAGAAAATCGCGTAGCCTCAAACTATCGATCTAGGGTGAACCATGGTGCTTCTCGAACTGCTGCTGCGTCCACCTTATCCTCAAGTCCGCCACAACCCGGCCATTAATCGGGCCCACTCAGTAACCCATCTCCTCTGCTCCAGCCGTGGACCTGAGGTGTAACGACTGGCCCCGGGGCATCTTGTGCCTTATCCTGCACCCTAGTGACACAACATCGAGAAAACCAGCGGAAAATAAAACTTTAAACAAGAAACAAGATATATGATCATAAACAAAGCAACCCAACGGTTACCTTCCAATAACATATATAATTACAACTCTTTCAAAACGAGCAGTTTAATCCCTTTACAAACCCCGCCACAACAGATTTCTGCACTCTAAGATTTACAACAACTATGACGGACAGGGCTTCGCCATACCACGAATGTACAAGAACCTACAACTCGTGGAACACATACAAAAGATAAGCCTCCGAGAAACGGAGCTTCCCAAAACGCTGAACCGAGATCCTAGGCGAGGATCCACGGCCGATGTACCTACCTGCGGATGAACGCAGCCGGGCGAGGTCGATAACAGTACCAAGTATGTGAAATCAGTAAATATCAGAATGAAATCATACTAGTCTATATAAAGCAGAGACATGTATGATAACCAAACTACTGCTCACAACATAAGCGATCATGTCGATCGGGGACTCACGCCAAGTCATCACTCAAATATAACTATGGGTCTCACGCCCACAACATCAATCATGTTCGCATCATGGCGCGTGCCGGACCTGCATCGGTGTAGACATGTCCATGATGCAACAATAATACCAATGCCCCACGGCCACATGCCCCGGAATTCTACCTCGGTAGACACGTCCGTGTGACATCAACAATAATATCTTGGGTGATCAACCGCCGCGTGGCCACATGCCCCGAATTCTACCTCGGTGTAGACATGTCCATGTAACCACAATAACAATATATCGGTAATCAACCCGCCGCACGGCCACGCCCCGAATTCTACTCCTGTAGACATGTCCATGTAACCACAATAACAATATATCGGGTAATCAACCCTGCCGCATGGCCACATGCCCCCGGAATGCTACCTCGGTGTAGACATGTCCATGTAACCACAATAACAATATATCGGGTACTCAACCCTGCCGCATGGCCACATGCCCCCGACCAGACGGTAGACATGTCCATGTGACATCAACAACAAGACAAGAATCAAAATGGAAACATACCCGTGGAATTCTCCATCACTGCCAGCACGTCCAAGTAAGTTCTCAACAAGTCGACCGGCCCTCTATCGAGAGACGCGGTAACACAGAAATACCACACTTGCACAACAAAGGCTATCATCACAAGCATAGGCAAGTTTCACAACAACAAGCATAGGCAAGTTTCACAACAACAAGCATAGGCAAGTTTCACACAACTCAAAGTACTTTCATTTTATGCCAAAGTCCGGGTTTTTAACCCCAAAGTACTACATACGTTAAGTTCTTTTAAAAGAGATCCATTACTTTTATAAAAGTCACCCGATACCCGTAGTATTAGGATGACCAACCCACATTCCTTTTCAAAATCAAGTAACAACATTCTTTTCCTAAGTTCCAGTTTGCCTAGTTTCAATTACTCAAGCTTCTCCTTTTCAAATGGTTTCATAGTTCCCAAACTTAATCACTTGATTCCTTTTTAGAACAATTGAGTAACATATGTCATATATGTGAGTAGTTTATTCTTGTTTATAACGATGTTATTACAGAAGCCATGATCTAGAAAATTTAATATAATTTTGTATCATCTTAGATTCTATGCATATGGAGGTTTCTACTGTTTTTAATACAACTCATCATTATTCAATACATTTTCTTTTATTAACGCTGCAGTGGTGCAGCCGATACACGTTCGATTTCAAATCAAGAAACATTATCCCTTTAAAACCAAGTACTCATTACTCACGAATGAGGTTTCACACAACATCCACATTAAAACAAATAAGTTAAGTCTCTTATCTTATAAGATCAAGTCTCTTAACTTCTAACATCGATAAACCATTTTCACTACCTAAGGTCGTTATAACTAACTTCCCATAAAGCTATTATAACACCCTATGTTTTAAACCAACCAAATCACTTAGCACATGTACGCTCACCGTACTACATAGTTCACAACAATCATGCTAGAAAAGATAGGAAGAGGTTCACATACCTCGCGACGATTTATCGACAATAAGCAACGTGCTCCAAGTACTACAACCTTGCTAGCCCTTCCACTCTCGAGTAGAATACGCTACCCTTAGTACTTTCACCTATAAAGGTCACAAACGTCTATTAACCCCAAAACACAAGTTTCTATCTTTCTCTGAAAAAAAGAAGACCTCCCGCCACAGCGTAAATCTCCTCCTCTATCGAGGCCGGCTACCAAGCCAACCCGGGGGGGGGGGGGGGGTTTACACGGCTAACCGGACGTGTACAATTCTACTCACTAATACTACACAAGTCTCTTGCAATACATCCCTATGTAAATACATTGATTCGATTCTTTATTCTTCAGCTTAAGTCAAAAGACATTGCGAATACCAAGTAGTTCCATATATAGTATACTTCAACTATATATTCTAACAAACATGTAATTTCCAATTACAATAGAGGGACAAGATAATTACCTCGATATGCCCAAAATTATCCAAGTTATAATGTCGATCCTGAGCAAGGTTTAGCTCCTACTCCGCGCTCAAACAACCCTTAGAAGTTCTAACCAACTTACTCAAATACTTCAACCAACTATGAAGATTTCCTTGGGTTTCGGTTTGAGACTAAAAGGACAAAAGGTAGTATTTCCTGACTCTACGTATAGAGGTATCTTTGGAATACTACAAGGTACAAGGCTAAGGTATTTTGGGCATTATAACAATACTAGAGAAGTATTTCAATACCACGAGGAGGGTATTATACGAAAACAACTAGGCAGTGCGGGTACCCACGGCTAGCACCACAAAGGGAGGGAACCTCGGCCAAAGGCCACACGAAAAGGGGAGGGAAGGCTCTCGCCAAGAGCTCACAAAGGGGGAGGAGAGGGTTTCAAGACTTGGAAGTGTTTGGAATGGATGAAGTCTTCACACTTAGGGGGGTATTTATAGCAAAACCAAAGGCCAACCAAGGGCCAAGATCCTTCCAAGTGTATAGCAAGTGTAAGGGCAAGATTAAGCCAAGTGCACCCTAAACCCTACTCCACAAAATACTCCACAAAACAAGCCACAAAGCAAGGCATACATCAAGGGGCCAATCGGCCAAGGCTAACCCACCTTGACCGTCCCCTCCAACCGCCAATGAGGGTGACAAGTGTCACCCTCCCGTTGGTCCAAAAGGTTTCGTCTCTCGGAAAAATCCGCAAAAATACAAAACGACATAGCCGGAATTTTCCCTTCGCAAGTTACGCAAAACGTTTCGTCGAAAAACGACTCTAACCGGGTGTTGTGCACAAAGGTAACCGGCCAAGCCACTGGCGGGGTGACACGTGTCACCCTCCTATCGCCCTCATAAAACGTCTTTCGAAAAAATCCACAATACCTGAAATCTCATAAACAAAGCGGGCCCACAAAATAAATTTCTCCCGTGGCCCCACGTGACCATGTCCGAAAATAAAATCGCAAACTTCTAATAGAATCTATGAACTCCAAAGACCCAATCTGGGAATCCAATTCCCATTAACGACACTTCACAAATACCCGGAAACTTTTCCGTCGAAAACTCACATCTTTCTTTCTTTTCAAAATTACAGTCGTATTCTCGTACGTACGTCCTCACATACATACCACTGCAACTACGGGTATAACAGAGGCTCGTGCGTGGTCTCAGCAGCACTGCTGCGCTCTAAAACTCACTGGTCAATTTGGCGTCGCAAAACTCGTCGTCAAGCACTATCTCGTCTTCGACGCTGCGCCCTCGTACTCCTCTGTATCTCACTAGCAGCTCCCTCGGCTGCCTTGCCCACCTGGGCCCGGGTTGCCTTGCGCGGAGGCATAACTGGTAAAAACGAGATACGTCAGAGGGGTCCAACTTACAACACAGCTCTAAGGCACGATCTCAGAATGAGAAGAAGGGAAACCAATCCTAAATGTCCTGCAGCCTCCTGATTATAGATGTGGTGCACAACACACCGATAATCAAGACTCTACTAGACACGGTGCAGAGACACTTTCAGAGGATTAAGCGCTCGATACCACTTTTGTCACGACTGCCCGGGGCGTGGTGGTGCCTTACCCCGGGCACCCTAGTGATACAACATCAGAGAAAATCAGCGGAAAAATAAAAACTTAAACATGAACAAGAGATAAGATGATAAAACAGGCCAACCAAACGGTTACCTTCCAATAAGATATATATATATACAAATCTTTTAAACCGAATAGTTTAATCCTTTTTACAAACCCTGCCCACAACAGTACTACAAACCTCTAAGAGTTTTATACAACATGACGGGACAGGGCCCCGCCATACCCCTGAATGTACAAGAACCTACAACTCAGGGTAACCTACCAAAGATAAGTCTCCGGAGAAACGGAGCTTCCCAACGTTGAACTGTGATCCTAAGAGCGAGGATCAGCAACCGATGTACCTCTACCTGCGGCATGAACGCAGCCCCCCGAAGGAGGTCGATAACAGGTACCAAGTATATGAAACTGAAAATACTGTAAATGAAATCATAGCAGTCTATATAAAGCAGGAGACATGTATGATAACAAAACTACAGTTCACAATAAATAAGCAGTCATGTAAGTCAGGGACTCACGCCCTCAGAGTCCTCACTCAAATATAACTATGGGTCTCACGCCCGCAACATCAATCATGCCCGTGGAATACCTTCCTCACTGCCGGCAGTCTATGATATAATAACACCACGGAGTACACATGAACACCAAGTATGTACTAACAATACTATACAACCAAACCACGAAGCTGACACGGGGCAAGTACGAAAGCCGACTACCAGATACCAAGGCCGGTCACATAGCTGACCGGGGCAAGTACGAGGGCTAACTACCAGGTACCAAGGCCGTATCACGAGACTTCGTCACTACACTGAACGGGGCAAGTGCGAGGGCTAACTACCAGGTACCAAGGCCGAATCAGCCACGAGACGGGTAAGTCTGGCCACCACCGTACCAAGGCCGAGCGAAGAAACCTCATGGAGAGCTAGTCCGTGGAATAACACTATCAGCGAGGCGTGCTGTGGAATTCTCCACACCGCCAGACGTCCAAGTAAGTTCTCAACAAGTCAACCGGCCCTCCACCGAGAGACGCGGTAGTATAGAAACACAATTCTTGCACAACAGAGGCTATCACAACAAGCATAGGCAAGTTTCACAACAACAAGCATAGGCAAGTTATACACAACTCAAGGTACTTTCATTTTATGTCAAAGTCCGGGTTTTAACCCTAAAGTACTACGTACGTTAAATTCCTTTTAAGAGGTCCATTCCTTTTATAAAAAAAACACCCGATACCCTTAGTATAAAAAAATGAGTGACTTACATCTTTTAAGTAAACCAAAACAACTTCCATACATTCCTTTTAAAACCAAATTAAGGCAATACCATGCCTTCCTTTTTAGACCAAAACACTTCTCCTTTTAAAGTCAAGTTACCACTTTAAAACCAATGATAAAGCCATTATTTCGTTTTCATAAAGTCGTTATAACTAACTTCCCATAAAGCTGTTATAACACTTTATGTTTTAAACCAATTTTAAGACAAAACAATGCCTTTCTTTTTAAACCAAAAACTCTTTAATTTCCTCAAGTCTCTTTTAGAAATCAAGTTCCTTACTTATTCTCATTTCCGAAATCAGTAAAACATTATTCTTTAAAAACCAAGTACTCATTACTCACGAATGAGATTTCACACTTCTTAACAACTTTCACATCAATTCAATTAAGTCAAGTCTCTTATCTTTTAAGATTAAGTGTCTTAACTTCTTAAAAGCAATCAACCATTCTTTTTATCTCTCTTAAGTCGTTATACCTAACTTCCCATAAAGCTAGTATAACTCTTAAGCTTTCAAACCAAGTATTATTCTTCTTTCCAAAAAGGATTCTTAATTCTTTTGAAACACTTCAAGATTCTTATTATTCAGGCTTAAGTCAAAAGACATTGCCACACGTACGTCTACCGTACTATATATATATTCTTGTAAAATACTTCCAGATTCTTATTATTCAGGCTTAAGTCAAAAGACATTGCCACACGTACGTCTACCGCACTATATATATATTCTTGTAAAATACTTCCAGATTCTTATTATTCAGGCTTAAGTCAAAAGACATTGCCACACGTACGTCTACCGTACTATATATACTCTTTTAAAATATCATGCTCAAGAGTATAGGAAGAATCACATACCTCGCGATGATTTATCGACTATTAGCAAATAGCTCCAAAGTACTGTAATCCTGCTAGCCTTTTGTTATACCCCGTATTTCCAGAGTATGTACGTAAGGGAATACGTACAAAAGTCTAGCCTTAAAGTTTAGGCAAAACGTTTTTTTTGGGCACAACTCACAAAACGAATAGTTTTCCGACGAAACGTTTCCACAGCTTTCGTAGGGTAAATTCCGGCTATGCCATTTCTAATTTTTGCGGATTTTTCCGAGAGACGAAACATTTTGGACCAACGGGAGGGCGACACTTGGCACCCTCCAATTGGTGGACTTGAATCGTCCATTGGACGAATTGGAATACCTTGGCACGTTTTTTGTGCCTTGTGCACAAGTCAAGGAGTTGGTAGGATATTTGTGTGGAGTAAATCTTCACCCTACACTTGCCTTGCACTTGTCTTAATCTTGGCCATTGGTTGGCCACTTCTTGACCTATAAATACCCCCCTTAAGATGAAGAGTTCTTCATCCACAAATTCCATTCCAAGTCTTGAAAATCCTCTCCTCTCCCTTTGTAGCCTTTTCGTCCAAAACACCTCCCCCTCCCCTTGTGAAGGCCCTTGGCCGAATACCCCCCCCCCCTCTAGCCTAAGTAGTTTGGCCGAGGCCCCCCCCCTAGCCTAGCCAAACCTACCCCCCCTCCCTTGGTAGAAAAGTTGCCTTCTTGTATTGTTATAATGCCCAAAATACCTTAGCCCAAATCCCTTAGTCCTTTGTAGAAGTTGTGAAGAACTTCTAAGGTTTCTTGGAGCTACCGGAGCATACAACTTAGGAGCTAAACCTTGCTCAGGCGCGACTTTATCTAGGATATTATTGGGCTTACCAAGGTAACTAATCCTAACCCTCTTTTTGAATTAGAGATCACATACTGTAGTAGTATAAGAATAAGTATTAAATACTTAGAAGAATATCACAGAATAGAATTGAACTGTTATCACAGTAGAAGGGTTTAAAAGAAGAATAATCAAATTGTACTTACATAGGATTGTTTTCACAGTAGACTTGAGTAGCTCACCGGGTAGGGAAGTACTGCCCAACTTTCCGTAGAATTGTGAACCCTCTGTTTAGAATGACCTTCAGAGTAGTCTTTGATAGATGTCTGTGACTATTATAGGTGACTCTGCTGGCGACATATTCAACTTGGCGGTGGTTTTCACGAGAAGGTATGTGATTCTTCCTAAAGCATGATATTTTACAATATATATGTAGTGCGAGACGTATACGTGTTAATCGAATAATAACTACGAATGCCTCACGCTTAAGCTGAATAATAACTACGGCAATGCCTCACACGCTTAAGCCTGAATAATAAAGAACTGAGAGCATTTCAAAAGAATACTGAATCATTTATTAACAGAAGAGAACTAATTGGTTTTTAAAACAGAAGCTTAAAGAGTTATACTAGCTTTATGGGAAGTTAAGTATAACCACTTAAGGTTGATAAAAGAAACAGTTTGCCTATGTGTTTATAACAGACTTATATTGAATTGTGAAAAGAATAATAAAATGGTTTGATAAGTAGACATGATATGATGCTATGTGTGTTAGTGTCTTGTAAACGCTTGTGTAAAGAGGTCAGTCTTACTTATGCTTATGTTGTTTTGAACTATAAGCTGTTGTGTTAGTACTATATCACTCACCTCTTGAGATGATACCGGGGTTAAGCTGCCCTCCGATGCGGGGTAGACTCAGGCGGTCTGGGACCATGATTCGAGAATACCTCATGCGGGTCCAGGGGGCCTATGCGGAGCTACGAGAGTTCCAGGTTAGTATGCGGGGTTATACCTCATGCGGTCTATGTGGCCATGCGGACAACGAGTCCAGGACGCTGCCGAGGAGTAGCTACCCTCGATGCGGGGTTATACCTCATGCGGGCCTATGTGAGTGGCCTATGCGGACTCCGGGAGTCCAGGATTAGGCTTGCAGAATGATAATATGGGCGAGTGGCCCTGCTTTGATCATTCGCACCTAGAAAAGACTATTCTGATTTACCTATTGTTGCTCTTGTTTATGATGTGGCACTATGTGCGGTCCCCTTGGTTGTTTCATACATACTTGCAAAACTGATTTTTAAAATGATATGTTTTCATTTAAGTATTTTACAGTTTCATATACTTAGTACCTGTTGTACTGACCTCCTTCGGGGGGCTGCGTTCATGCCGCAGGTAAGGGCAAGCAGGTGCTACATTCACATTCTTAGGATCTCTACGTTGGTGTCAGGAGCTCCATCCTTTCCGGAGGCTCTACTTTGGGTATGATCTCCACAGTAGATAGTTTTGTATATCGAGGTATGGCGGGCCCTGTCCCGCCATAGTTGTATTTTTCCTTAGAGGTCTGTAGTCATGTTATGCGAAGATCGGATGTAATCGCTAAACTATGTTTATATATATATGCTTAAAGGCGCTATTTTCTCACTTAAACGTATCTTATTTTATAAACTGTTTCATGTCTTGCTTTATATTTCCGCCGATCACTCGATGTATGACTACTGGGTGCCCCAGAAGGCACGATCCACGCCCCGAATGGGTCGTGACAAAAGTGGTATCGAGCGATTAATCTCGGAAAGTGTCTACAGATCGTATCTAGTAAGTCTTGATTATCGGTGTTGTGCACCACACCAATAATCGTGAGGCTATAAGATATTTAGGATTGGTTTCCATTCTTCTCACTCGAGATCGTGCTTTAGAGGCGTGTTAAAGTTGGACCCTCTAACGTATTCCTTTCAGAATGATTATGCCTCCACGTAAGGCAACCCGCCCGAGGCAAGGCAGCCGGCGGAGCCGCCAATGACACCTAGAGTCACGAGGCTCGAGCCCGTCTATACCGCAGACGGCGAGTTCTATGACGCCGCCGCCCGAGAGACCACGCATGCTGCACTCCCGCCCCACACCGGGCGGATGAGTTAGGTACAAGGAGATGGCCCACTATTGGCTAGAGTTGTGGCCGATACGAGGATAGGTTGATGCGCAGCCTTCGATTCAGCTCAGCCACGGCCGCACCCGTGGTGCACCCGAGGGCAGATAGTTTGAGGCTACGAGATTTCTTGAGTTGTAGCCCGCCAGAGTTTTACGGGTCGAGGCCGGAGGATGATCCGCAGGAGTTCATCCGTCAGCTACAGAGGATCATGCGGGTGATCAAGGCCTCAGAGACAGAGTCTGTGACCTTCGGTTCGCATCGGCTGCGTGATACCGCAGTCGATTGGTTTGATTCATGGGAGTTATCCCGGGGAGAGCACGCGTCCCCAGCTACTTGGGATGAGTTCTCAGAGGCTTTCCTCACTCACTTCTTGCCTCCACAGATGAGGAGGGCGCGGGCTGATAGATTTTTACTGCTGAGGCAGAGGGGACGCACTGTCAGGGAGTACAATGTCGAGTTTGATTCATTGGCTCGATATGTCCCAGCATTGGTAGCAGATATGGAGGATAGGGTGCACCGCTACGTCACCGGGCTAGATGATTATATGGCCGAGTCATGTGCGGGTGTTTCTCTCCAGCCGGGTATGGATATTACCCGCATGCAGGCTCATGCCCTTGGATGCGAGGAGCGCAGAGGTCGACGAGTGGACAGACAGCAGCAGAAGAAGGCCAGGACGGGAGGGTCTTCTGGTGGCTATCGTGGTGGGCGGCCTCAGCAGCAGTCTAGATTTGCACCACAGCCAGCTCAGAGCACTCCTGCACCATCCTCGACACCCGAGTATTCGAGGCGCACCCAGTGGCCCCGTGGCTTCGTGACGTCGAGTAGCGAGGCATCGCCGACGGACCACCCCGGTGTGGCCGATGCGGTAGATCCCATCACGCGAAGTGTGGTACTACTTTTGAGCTTGTTACGCCAGGCGGCCAGGTCACTTTGCGGGATCGTCCGACCGGGGCGTACCGGTGGTAGGCTCACCTTCGTTCATTGCCGCCATCATCTCCTACGATTACTCGCCCGAGGGCGTGGTACTCGTGGGTCGCCAGGTCGCGCAGAGGTCGTGGCTCGGGTCCCGCCTAGCGGTCCTCGAATCGCATTTATGCTTTGTCCACCGACAGATCGGGAGGCCTCACCGATGTCGCCACGGTACCTTATCGGGCTGGGTTTGATGTGTATGCTTTGATAGATCCGGTTCTACTGGCCCTATATATCTCCCTTGTTGCTAGTATGATAGGGATAGAGCATTAGTCCATACACCCTTACGAGGTAGCTACTCCAGTGGGTGATTCGCTGGTAGCTCGGCGGGTATATAGAGCTTGTCCTGTGACCATTTACAGTCGTCGGACCCTAGCTGACTTGATAGAGTTGGAGATGGTTGACTTCGACGTGATCATGGGGATGGATTGGCTAGCTTCTTGCTACACCAATGTAGACCGCGAGAGAGAGTAGTACGGTTCCAGCTTCTGAGAGCCGGTTGTTGAGCGAGGGAGCACGCAGACGCCGAGGGTAGGTTTATTTCCTACCTCAAGGCTAGGAAGATGGTGCGAAGGGGTATATCTACCATCTCGTTCGGGTGTTTGATATCAAGGCTGCGGTACCAGATTTTCCGTCGATTCGGTGGTCGAGAGTTCCCGACATGTTTCCGCACGACCTCCGTATCCTCCCGAGAGGAGATCGAGTTTTGTATAGATGTGTTGCGGACACTCGCCTATTTCCATTCCGCCATACGTAATGGCACCGCCGAGTTGAGAGAGTGAAGGACCACCGAGAGATTTCTTTGGAGAAGGGTTTTATCGACCTAGTGTTTCTCCCCGGGGCGCCGTATTGTTCGTGAAGAAGAAGGGCGGACGCCTTGCGCATGTGTTGACTACGAAGTCGAACAAGGTGACCATTAAGAACGGATACCCTTCCCGGGATTGATGATTTGTTCGACCGATGCGGTAGCGAGATGTTTCTCCAAGATTGATCTACGGTCGGGCTATCATCAGTGCGAGTCGAGAGGTGGATGTCCCTAGGATCGCATTCCGACCCAGACGCATTATGAGTTCGGTCATGTCTTTGGTTGACCAATGCTCCGTGGTATTCATGGATTTGATGAACCGAGTGTTCAAACCATTTTTGGACACGTTTGTGATAGTGTTCATTGATGATATCTTGGTTTATTCTCGCCGGAGCGGAGCATGCGAACATTTGAGGATCTTGGCCGAGCTTCTCCAGACTAGCAGCTGTACGCCAAGTTTTCCAAATGTGAGTTTTGGTTGACTTGATGGCGTTTCTTGGGCATATTGTCGGGCTGATGGCATTCGAGTGGATACGGCTAAGATCGAGGCGCAGGACTTGCCTAGACCTACTACTCCGGCAGAGGTTCGCGATTTTACGGGCCTTGCGAGATATTATCGGCGGTTCGTGGAGAAGTTTGCTTCTATCTACGCACCATTGACTAGGTGACTCGAGGCACCAAGTTTGATGGATGATGCTTGGCGGGGTTTCGATTCTTTGAAAGAGACCGACGACTCCCCGTTCTTACTCTCCGGAGGTCCGATGGTTATGTCGTGTATTGTGATCGTCGGGCATCGGGTTGGGATGTGTCTTGATGCAGATGGCGGTTATAGCATATGCATCCCGACACCAAGAAACACGAGAGGAACTACCCCACCCATGATTTGGAGTTGGCGGTGTGATTCACGCTTTGAAGATCCGAGGCACTATTTGTATGGGGTTCACGTGGATATTTTTACAGACCACAAGAGCCTCCAAGATATCTTCACCAGAGGAGCCGAACTTACGGCGAGACGGTGGTTAGAGTTGCTTAAGGATTACGATGTTGATATCCTGTACCACCCGGGAAGGCCAATGTTGTGGCGTATGCTCTTAGTCGTAGGTCGATGGGAGCCTATCGGATGTGCAGAGAGAGGAGGGACATGGTTCGTGATTTGCATCAGTTAGCGAGCCTTGGTGTCCGTTTGATTGATTCTAATAGCAGTGGGGTTAGAGTTCGTGAGGTTGCCGAGTCTTCCATCGTCGAGGAGGTGAAGAGGCAACAGTTCGAGGATCAAGTTTTGACACGTTATCGTGATACAGATCTTCGTGAGGTCAAGGGTCCTTTTGAGGTAGCATCTGATGCGGTGCTAAGGTTTGAGGGCAGGTTTTGTGTTCCGGATGTTTGAGGACTTGGCAGGTTCTTGGGGAAGCACACATCGCGTTACTCTATCCATCCGGTCGACCAAGATGTACCACGACCTTAGATCCGTATTGGTGGGATGGCTTGAAGAGGATGTTGCGAGTTCGTAGCTCGGTGCCCATGTTGTCGCAGTGAAGTAGAGCACCGGAGGCCGGTGGTTTCACGCAGACGATTGAGATCCCGACCGGAAGTGGGAGGTAATCAACATGGACTTCATCACGGATTACCTCACACTCGGAGGAGACATGATTCTATATGGGTTATCGTCGACGGTGGCGAAATCAGCCCACTTTCTTCCGTCGGGGCGACTTTTTCTGAGGATTATGCGGACTTTACATCCAGAGATCGTCGATCGCATGGAGTCCCTACTTCGATCATATCGCATGCAGGAGCCCGCCACGGCTAACTTCGGAGGTCCTTCCAGAGGGTTTAGGACGCAGTGAGCACGAGTAATCGCATTTCATCCACGCAGACGGACAGCAGAGCGCACTATCCGGACTCGAGGATATCTGCGAGCCCGTGTTATTGACTTCGTGGTAGTTGGGAGGATCATTTGCCTATAGTTGAGTTCGCGTATAATAATAGCTACCACTCCAGATTCGGATGGCGCCTACGAGGCCTTGTATGGGAGGAAGTGCGGTCGCCTATAGGTTGGTTCGATGTGGGCGAGTGCGCTAGTGGGACCAGATTTGGTGCAGCAGCGATGGATAAGGTGAAGCTTATCCGAGGCGCTATTGACACTGAGTCGCCAGTCGTATGCAGATCATCGTCGTCGGCATCTTGAGTTCGAGGTTCATGATTGGGTTTTCCTAAAGGTGTCACCCATGAAGGGTGTGATGAGATTCGGTAAGAAGAACTCACCGCAAGTACATTGGGCCGTTTCGATTGTCCGCAGGTAGGCAAGGTTGCTATGAGTTGGATCTGCCGTCCGATCCGAGGCGGCATCCGGTTTTTCACGTATCTATCTTTGAGGAGATGTATCGGGGATCCATCTAGGGTACACCCGATTGACGATGTCCAGGTGACCGAGGGGTTATCGTATGAGGAGATTCCCATAGCGATAGTCGATCGTCAGGTTAGGCGTCTGCGGACCAAGGATGTGGCTTCCGTCAAAGTCTTGTGGCGGAACGAGCTTAGGGAGGAGATGACGTGGGAAGCTGAGGAGGACATGAGGCAGAGGTACCCTCACCTATTCCCCACACCTCCAGGTAATTCACTTTCCTACTTGTAAATTTTCGTTATCGTTTCTGTTATACCCCGTATTTTTGGAGTATGTACGTGAGGGCGTACGTATAAAAGTTTAAAGCCTTAAGTAGGCAAAGTGGCGAAATTGTGCACAAGTGCCGAAAAGAGTCGTTTTCCGGCGAAACGTTTCCACAGCTTTTGTAGGGAAAATTCCGGCTATGTCATTTATTATTTTTACGGATTTTTCCGAGAGACGAAACATTTTGGACCAATTGGAGGGCGACATGTGTCACCCTTAGGTGTCCAAGGTTGGACGAAATTTCCTTGGTGGAAGCTTCTAGGCTTGCACGTTTTTTTCATCTTTTGTGCCTAAAATGTTTGGTCAATGTTTGTGAGATATTTTGTGGAGTGGATGACCAAGTGGGACCCACACAACACATGGCTTAATCTTCACCTTACACTTGCCTACCACTTGGCTCAATCTTGGCCTTTGAGTGCCCTATAAATACCCCCTTAGTTGATGAGTTATTTCATCCACACTTGAGCAAATTCAAGACTCAAAACATTCCTCCTCAGTAGTTGTCTCGTCCAACTCCCTCCCCTGAGTGGCCTTTTGCCGAGAGCAACCCCAGCCTAGTTGTGCTAGTCGAAATACTACCCTGGTAGAAATACTCTTCAAGTATTGTTATAATACCCAAATACTTTAGCCCAAATACCTTGTAGTATTTCCAAAGTACCCTCTATACGAAAAGCCCGGAAAATACTATTATACTTTCCTTTAGCCTCTAAACGAAACCCTGAGGAAAATCTCCATAGTTGGTTGGAGTATTAAGTAGAGGTCGCGTAGAACTTCTAAGGGTTGTTTGGAGCGGGTTGGAGCGCACGGAGTAGGAGCTAAACCTTGCTCAGGATCGACATTTAAACTTGGATAATTTTGGGCTTATCGAGGTAAACACTACTGTCCTTCTATTTGTAATTGGAAATTACATGTTGTAGGAATATATAGTTGAGTATACTATACGTAGAACTGATCATAGTATTGCGGCAATGTCTTTTGACTTAAGCCTGAATAATAAGAAACCTTTTCGAAAGAAGAGTACTGAACTGTAATTACATAGGACTGTATTACAGTAGACTTGTGTAGCTTTTCTGTGAGGTAGAATTGTGCACGTCCGGATTAGACGTATAACCCCCCCTGGTTGGCTTGGTAGCCGGCCCCGATAGAGGAGGAGATTTACGCATGCGGGGCGGGGAGGTGCCGAATTTTCTGTAGAATGTTCTACGAAGAGATCTAAATATTAATAAGCGCCTTGTGGCCTTATAGGTTGAAGTACTGCGTGTGGCGCGATCTACTTGGCTTAAGGAGTAGCCGACGGTTGGAAGTACTTGGAGCGTTTTGCTATTAGTCGATACTGCCGCGAGGTATGTGAACCTCTTCCTATCTCTTCTAGCATGATATGTGTGTAACTATGGAGTACGATAGACGTAAATGTGTTAAATGTATTTGATGGGTCTAACACATAAAGTGTTATAACGGCTTTATGGGAAGTTGGTTATAACAGCTTTATGTATGTAAGAAAATACTTGTGGTTTTTCAAAGGGTAAGATTTGAACTATAAGCGTTTGGTTAGGTAATAATAAAGAACTTGAAGTATTTCAAAAGATTTTTGAATCATTTTGAAAGAAGAAGTAATCTGGTTTTTGAAAACTTAAGAGTTATACTAGCTTTATGGGAAGTTAGGTATAACGGCTTAAGAATGTTTTCTTGATTTGGAAATCGAATGTGTATCGACAAACCACCGCAGTTAATAAAAAGGAAATATTTTGATGATTAAGTATTATTAAAACCAAGAGAAACTTCCATCCTGCATAGAAGCTAAGATGAGACAAAATGATATTTCCTAGATCATGGTCAGTAATAAGATTGTAATAAACAAGAATATCCTACTCATATAAGGCTTATGTTTTCTCAGATGGTTTAAAAGAGAATTATATTCTTAAATGAATAAGACTATGAACTACGAAACCTTTCTAAAATAAGAAACGTGAACATTTGAAATTAGACAAACTTGGACGTTTGGAAAATAATGTTGTTACTTGATTTTACAAAGGTAAGTGTTTTGATTTACTTCAAAAGATAATCACTCTATTTTCATATACTACGGGTATTGTGTGACTTTTGTAAACGTAACGTATCTTTTAAAGGATAATGTATGAAGTACTTTGGGAATAGATACCCGATCTTGTTAATCATATATTAGAATGTACCTTGTGTGTATAACATGATTGTGTTGGTTTGTGATAGCCTTGTAATACTTTCTTGTTGATTTGATAAGTAAACATGCTAGGATGCTACGTGTGTTAGTATCTTGTGATGTTTTGTGTAAAGGGGGTTTTCCCTCGACTGCGCTTAAAGTTGTTTGACACTCAGCCGTTATGTTGGTATTGTACCACTCACCTTGACTTGTCTCCGGAGGTTAAGGCGCCTCCACGCGGGGTAGACTCAGCGATGCAGGACCATGATTCGAGAATACCTCATGCGGGTCCAGGGGATCCATGCGGAACTACGGGAGTTCCAGGTTAGTTTGCGGCCTTGTGGTCATGCGGTCTTTGTGGCTACGCGGATCGCGAGTCGGGGCGATGCCGGGAGTAGCTACCTCGATGCGAGGAATACCTCATGCGGGCCTATGAGGTTGGCCTATGCGGAGCTACGGAGAGTTCGTGGCTAGACGCGCGCATTTGATATCGCGGGCGAGTGACCGGCTTTGATCATGTGATGCAGACAGATATCATGATACGATTTATGACCGTTAGTAATATGGGTGTTAGTAGTCGGTTATGCCTTCGTACTTACCTGCATCGTTTTATTAGGACACGTGGGACACGTGTTCATGTGTATTTCTTGGTGCTTTTATATCATAAATCACGGATGAGGAAGGTATTCCACGGGCATGATTGATGTTATGGGCGTGAGACCCATAGTTACATTTGAGTGATGACTTTGAGGGCGTGAGTCCCTGACTTGACATGACTGCCTCTTTATTGTGAACTGTAGTTTGGTTATCATACATGTCTCCTGCTTTATAGACTATTATGATTTCATTTACAGTATTTTCAGTTTCACATACTTGGTACCTGTTGTACTGACCTTCGGGCCGCGTTCATGCCGCAGTAAAGGTACACCGTTGTTGATCCTCGCTCTTAGGGTCACGAACAGTATGGGAAACTCCGTTTCTCCGGAGGCTTATCAGTGGTATAGTCCCCTGTCGTTGTAGGTATTTACATTCAGGGGTATGGCGGGGCCCTGTCCCGCCATTGTTGTCGTATCATTCTTAGAGGTCTGTAGTACTGTTGTGGGCAGAGTTGTAATGGGATGTAACTGTTCGGTTTTTAAATTGATTTATATATATATGCCGTAAGGCAAGTTTTCTCAGACTATTGTTTCATACTTCTGGTTATTTCATGTTATCGTCTTATGTTCCGCTGATTACTCTGATGTTGTATCACTAGGGTGCCCGGGGTAAGGCACCAGTCACGGGCCCGGGTTCGGGTCGTGACAAAAGTGGTATCAGAGCAGTTAATCCTCGGAAAGTGTCTGACGCATCCGATTCAGAAGTCTTGATTATTGGTGTGGTGCACAACACACCAATAATCAGGAGGCTATAGGATATTTAGGATTGGTTTCTATTCTTCTCACTCTGAGATCGTGCCTTAGAGCTGTGTTGTAAGTTGGACCCTCTCACGTATTTCTTTCCCTTACCGTTATGCCTCCGCGTAGGGCAACCCGGGCCCAGGAGGGCAAGGCAGCCGAGGGAGCTGCGAGTAGAGTACAGAGGGTTACGAGGGCACAGGCCCAACCATCACCTGAGTTAGGTGCTTCGTTCGGGGAGTTCTGCGACGTCACTAGCCCCAGCAGAGTTTGGCACGGCGGCAGCAGTTCCTACTGCGGCCATGACATTTGAACCTTCGCCCACGGCCGAACAGAGAATATAGATTGCAAAGAGGCGACCCTGTTACTAGCTATGGATTTGGCTACCAGAGAGTATACCGATGTACCGCGAGTCTTGATGAATATCTAGGAGAGGGTTGTGCAAGAGTAATTCTTCAGTTAGGTGTCACGACCCGAACCCGGGCCCGTGACTGGTGCCTTACCCCGGGCACCCTAATGATACAACATCAGAGAAAATCAGCGGAAATAAAAATATGAACATGAATTAAGAGACATGATAAATAAACAGGCCAACCAAAGCAGCTTGCCTTCGATATATACATAAATACCCGACGGTTATCCTTTTACAAACCCCGCCACAACAAAGCATGCACTTAAGATTTACAACAACTATGGCGGGACAGGCCCCGCCATACCCCGAATGTATAAGCATCTACGGACTGTGGTAACATACCAAAGATAAGCCTCAAGGAACGGAGCTTTCAATACGTGAAAGGTGATCCTAAAAGGATCGACAACCGATGTACCTTTTACCTGCGGCATGAACGCAGCCCCCCGAAGGAGGTCAGTACAACAGGTACCAAGTATGTGAAACTGTCAAATACTGTAAATGAAATCATAATAGTCTATATAAAGCAGGAGACATGTATGATGACCGAACTACAGTTCACAACATAGAAGCAGTCATGTCAAGTCAGGGACTCACGCCCTAAAAGTCATCCCTCATGCCCGTGGAACTCCTTCCTCACTGCCGGCAGTCTAGGTACAAATCATGTGATACGTATAACAGGTCTCGGCCCATCTTATGGACCCAATATAGAAAAGGGTGGAATACATTCCGGTTCATCCTACGAACCTGAGTCGAGTGGAATACATTCGGATGAGCCGTAGTCAAGTGAAATACATTCCGGATGAACCGGTCCTCAAGTGAAATACATTCCGGATGAACCGTAATCAAGTGAAACACATTCGGATGAACGGTAGTCGAGTGAAATACATTCCGGATGAACCGAATCAAGTGATATACATTCGGATGACCCGTAGTCGAGTAGAACACAAGATTTACACAACAAGGCTATCACACGTAACATGGTCAAGTTTCATAACAACAAGTATAAGCAAGTTACACACGACTCAAGGTACTTTCATTTTATATCAAAGTCCGGATTTTAACCTTAAAGTACTACGTCCGTTAAATTCCTTTTAAGATCCATTTCTTTTACAAAGGTCACCCGATACCCGTAGTATAAAATTTGACTAACATTGTTAAGTAAACCAAAATGCTTTCCTTTGTAAAATCAAGTGACAACCTTATTTTCCAAACGTTCAAGTTGCCTAATTTCGAATGCTCAAGTTTCTCATTTTAGAAAAAGCTTTAGTAGTTCATATTTTTAAATACTTTAAAACATAATTTTCCTTTAAACGCTTGAGAAACCTATGTCTTATAAGTGAGTAGGTATTCTTTGTTTATAATCAATCTTATTAAGCAGACATTATCTAGGAAATGTAATATCATTTTGTCTCATCTTAGCTTCTATGCAGATGGAGGTTTCTACTGGTTTTAATAATACTTCATTAGTCAATACATTTTCCTTTTATTAACGCTGCAGTGGTTTGTCGATACACATTCTGATTTCCGAAATCAGTATAACATTCTTAAGCCGTTATACCTAACTTCCCATAAAGCTAGTATAACTCTTAAGCTTTCAAAACCCAAGTAATACTCATTCTTTCAAAACGATTCATAGATCTTTTGAAATGCTTCAAGTTCTTTATTAACACATATCAAGCCAGTTATTATTCAAATCAGTTACCTTTTAAAAACCACAAAGTATGTGCTTATCCACATAAAGCTATTATAACCAACTTCCCATAAAGCCGTTATAACACTTTATGTTTTAAATCAATCAAATACATTTAGCACATGTACGTCTACCGTACTACATAGTTCACACATATCATGCTAGAAGAGATAGGAAGAGGTCCACATACCTCGCGACGATTGTCGACTAATAGCAAAACGCTCCAAGTACCTCAAACCGCCGGCTACTCCTAAGCCAAGTGGATCACTCCACACGTAGTACTACAACCTATAGAGGCCACAAAGCGCCTATTAATACCTTTAGATCCCGACGTAGAATATTCTACAGAAAATTCGGCAGCACCTCCCCCCCCCGCAACAGCGTAAATCTCCTCCTCTATCGAGGCCGGCTACCAAGCCAACCAGGGGGGGGGGTTAACACGTCTGACCGGACGTGTACAATTCTACTACACAGCAATGCTACACAAGTCTCATCTGATACCTATGTAATTACAGTTCAGTTCTCTTATTTAAATTCAGGCTTAAGTCGCAAGACATTGCCGTAAGTATTATTCAGGCTTAAGTCAAAAGACATTGCCGCACAATTATAATGTTCAGTTCTATATATAGTATACTTCAACTATATATTCCTACAACATGTAATTTCCAATTACAACAGAAGGTCAAGAATGTTTACCTCGATAAGCCCAAAATTATCCGAGTTTATATGTCGTTCCTGAACAAGGTTTAGCTCCTACTCCGTGCGCTCCAAAACGCTCCAAGAAACCCTTAGAAGTGTCTACACAACTTCTACTTAATACTTCAACTACGGGTGAAGATTTTTCCTTAGGGTTTCATTTAGTGGCTAAAGGAAAGTATAATAGTATTTTCCAAGCCAGATAAGTATAACCTTGGAAAGTACAACAAGGTATTTGGGCTAAAGTATTTTGGACATTATAACAATACTAGAGAGTATTTCTATACCACAAAGGGGTATTATACGAAAACAACTAGGCTAGGGGGTACCCACTAGCACCACTAGGAGGGGATACTTTCGCCAAGGGCCTTCTCAAAGGGGAGGGTGTGGCGGACGACTACTACAAGGAGAGGAGGAGATTTCAAGACTTAGGCACATTTTTGGATGAAGAACTCTTCAAGCTTAGGGGGGTATTTATAGGTCAAGCCATGGCCAACCAATGGCCAAGATGAAGACAAGTGTGGTGCAAGTGTAGGGTTAGATTTCCACCATGTGTACCTTATCCATCTACCACACAACTTGCACAAAAATATCCTACCAACTAAAGCCCTCTTTTCGTCCACCATTGCCGCCCCATTTGTTCCAATGTGAGGGTGACACATGTCACCCTCCCGTTGGTCCACAATGTTTCGTCTCTCGGAAAAATCCGCAAAAATTATAAATGACATAGCCGGAATTTTCCCAACAAAAGCTGTGGAAACGTTTCGTCGAAAAACGACTCTAATCGGGTGTTGTGTACAAATTTCGAAACTTGCCTAACTTAAGGCTCAAATTTTCTACGTACGTCCTCACGTACATACTCTGAAAATACGGGGTATAACATTCTTCCCCCCTTAGAAACATTCGTCCCGAATGTTCCTTCTCAAGTCTCAACACAAACATGCGCCAGTATAGTCTTCACTGCTATACGTACGAAAACAATCATGCCACACCTGGCCATGAAATAACAAATGCACAAAATACGAAATCCCAAGTCCACGAGGAATCACCTCTGTTATCACAAAAGAAACGATCACACTCGTTCACTTCTCCCCTACCTCGTCGCACTGTTCAACACTCAACCCTTCCCGACACGCACCACACTTCAGTCAACGCTTTTGTTTCCAACCCTTGGAGTCACTACCTCCAAACTTGGTCATCTTACTAACCTCGATTTCCTCTAAGGCCACTCTCGGCCTTCACGAACTGATTCTGGTCGAACGTATCCACGAACTCATAAGATGGTCATCTAAACTTGGGCCTAGCACCCTTGTGACTCGCCACCGGGGGACCACCCAGAGCCGACCTTTCCTCGAACGGACGCGGTTGGCCCGCAACACGGCCCCAACCCGACCCACTATCGCGCAACTCTTGCTCCTCGACACGGAACAATCTTGCTAAACACATCATGAAAGCTACCACTTTCATTTACCCAACCCAGGGACTTATCACACAATACATTCTAGGCATAAAATGCACTCTGACAAGGATCACTCGCAAAATCTTGTACTCAAGACGGCCTTACATCTAAGGTCTCCACTGTAATATTCTAAGGTTCATCATTTTCTCACCCTGTGCTTACCCTTTCACTAAGCATGTTTCTAAATCACATTTTAGCACCAAGCTATCCAACATAACACTTAACACATTATCATAACAAACAAAACTCTAGATGGTTAGGATATACAGGCTACCGCTTCCACTCTAATCATAAGTCTCACAGGCGCATAATCGTATGGCGCGATGAACTCGCCATCGATCCGCAGTCGCGCTAAGCCGCCGCATTCTCCTATAAGCACGATCTCTCGTCACATGGCCCGACGGCCGCAGTGAAACAAGCACCGAGAAAGACGACATTCCGGGATGATGTTTGCCACATCGCGTACACCGAGGGGACATGAATCCCGCCGCTAGCACTCACGTATACCAGGAACGAAGCCCGAGCTCGACCAGCTCCCGAATACCCCAACGCCCCAAGATCGAGGGGACCACTGTCTTGGTGGAGGTACATAACTAGATCGGCCGAGGCGGTCCGCCTCGAAGTTACCAAAGGACCTCGCTGCTCGCCCTCTTCTCACGATCTCGGTCATTCCGTCGACCTCTCCGTGCCTCACATCCTAGTGCATGAGCTTGCATGCGGGCAATGTCCATGCCCGGCTGAAGAGCTATACCCGTACAAGCCTCTGCCAAGTAATCGTCCAGCCCGGTGACGTAGCGGTGTACTGTCCTCCATATCCGCTACTACAGCGGGAACATACCGAAGCTAATGAGTCGAACTCACATTGTACTCTCTAACCGTCCCGCCCGCCCCGCTCAACGTCAAAAATCTGTCGCCCGAGCCCTCCTCATCCGTGGAGGCAAGAAATGCCCTCGAGAACTCGTCCCAAATGCTGGAAGTCATGCTCTTCCCGACAGCCTCGCGAATCAAACTGGGCCAATCTGCAGATCACGCGGTGATGCGAACCCAATACCACCGACTCTGCCTGCGAGGCTCGATCACTCTCATGATCCTGTAGAGCTGTCGGATAAACTCCCGAGGGTCGCCTCGGCTCGATCCATAAAGCGGAGGCTACAACTCGAAGTCACGTAGCCTCAAACCGCTCGCCGGGGTGTACTACGGTGCTCTCGGGCCGGAATCGCCTGATCCACCTATCCTCATATCTGGCCACGACTCGCCAAGAATCGCCATCTCTTGTACCCCATCTCATCGGCTCAGCCGCGGACCGAGGCTCGTGTATTGTAGTCTCAGCAGCCCGCTGCGCTCTAAACTCACTTTGGGCGGCGTCGCGAAACCCGCCCGGAAGTACTGCTCAGCATCGACCGCTCGCGCTCGTACTCCTCAGATCTCACTAACAGCTCCTCGATCGCCTTGCCCACTGGCTCAGGTTGCCTTACGCGGAGGCATAACTGGTAAAGGAAAGGAATATGTCAGAGGGGTCCAATTTATCACACAGCTCTAAGGCACGATCTCAGAATGAGAAGGATGGAAACCAATCCTAAATGTCCTGCAGCCTCCTGATTATAGATGTGGTGCACAACACACCGATAATCAAGACTCTACTAGACACGGTCTGTAGACACTTTCCGAGGACTAACTGCTCTGATACCACTTTGTAACTTTGTCGCGAGCCTAGCTCCGACGACCCAACAAATGGTACCGGGCTGCTTGCGATCCCTGAGTCATGCCCTCACGGCCGTATTCTCAGGACGTGCCATACGGAGAGCCACGGTTCGGGTCTGTTCCCGTGGTAGAGGCTCTGGCCTCTTTATACGCCACCGGCCGAGGTCGATAACAGTACCAAGTATGTGAAATCAGAAATATCAGTAAATGAAATCATAATAGTCTATATAAAGCGGAGACATGTATGATAACCAAACTACGATCACAACATAGAAGCCATGTCAAGTCGTGACTCACGCCCTAAAAGTCATCCTCATGCCCGTGGAACTCCTTCCTCACCGCCAGCCTAGGTACAAATCATGTGATACGTATAATGTGTCTCGCCCATCTTATGGACCCAATATAGAAAAGGGTGGAATACATTCCGGTTCATCCCATGAACCGTGAGTCGAGTGGAATACATTCGGATGAACCGTAGTCAAGTGAAATACATTCGGATGAACCGGTCCTCAAGTGAAATACATTCCGGATGAACCGTAATCAAGTGAAACACATTCCGGATGAACCCAGAGTCGAGTGAAATACATTCCGGATGAACCGTAATCAAGTGATATACATTCGGATGACCCGTAGTCGAGTAGAACACGATTTACACAACAAGGCTATCACACGTAACATGGTCAAGTTTCATAACAACAAGTATAAGCAAGTTACACACGACTCAAGGTACTTTCATTTTATATCAAAGTCCGATTTTAACCTTAAAGTACTACGTCCGTTAAATTCCTTTTAAGATCCATTTCTTTTACAAAGGTCACCCGATACCCGTAGTATAAAATTTGACTAACATTGTTAAGTAAACCAAAATGCTTTCCTTTGTAAAATCAAGTGACAACCTTATTTTCCAAACGTTCAAGTTGCCTAATTTCGAATGCTCAAGTTTCTCATTTTAGAAAAAGGTTTCGTAGTTCATAGTTTTAAATCCTTTAAAACATAATTCTCCTTTAAACGTTTTGAGAAACCTATGTCTTATAAGTGAGTAGGTATTCTTTGTTTATAATCAATCTTATTAAGCAGCCATGATCTAGGAAATGTAATATCATTTTGTCTCATCTTAGCTTCTATGCAGATGGAGGTTTCTACTGGTTTTAATAATACTTCATTAGTCAATACATTTTCCTTTTATTAACGCTGCAGTGGTTTGTCGATACACATTCTGATTTCCGAAATCAGTATAACATTCTTAAGCCGTTATACCTAACTTCCCATAAAGCTAGTATAACTCTTAAGCTTTCAAAACCCAAGTAATACTCATTCTTTCAAAACGATTCATAGATCTTTTGAAATGCTTCAAGTTCTTTATTAACACATATCAAGCCAGTTATTATTCAAATCAGTTACCTTTTAAAAACCACAAGGTATGTGCTTATCCACATAAAGCTATTATAACCAACTTCCCATAAAGCCGTTATAACACTTTATGTTTTAAATCAATCAAATACATTTAGCACACGTACGTCTACCGTACTACATAGTTCACACATATCATGCTAGAAGAGATAGGAAGAGGTCCACATACCTCGCGACGATTGTCGACTAATAGCAAAACGCCCAAGTACCTCAAACCGCCGGCTACTCCTAAGCCAAGTGGATCACTCCACACGTAGTACTACAACCTATAGAGGCCACAAAGCGCCTATTAATACCTTTATATCCCGTAGAATATTCTACGTAAAATTCTGCAGACTTCCCCGCAACAACAGAAATCTCCTCCTCTATCGAGGCCGCTACCAAGCCAACCAGGGGTTAACACGTCTGACCGACGTGTACAATTCTACTACACAGAATGCTACACAAGTTCATCAGTAATACGATCCTATGTAATTACTGATTCGGTTCTCTTATTTAAATTCAGCTTAAGTCGCAAGACATTGCCGTAAGTATTATTCGAGCTTAAGTCAAAAGACATTGCCGCACAATTATAATGTTCAGTTCTATATATAGTATACTTCAACTATATATTCCTACAACATGTAATTTCCAATTACAAATGTAAGGTCAAGAATGTTTACCTCGATAAGCCCAAAATTATCCGAGTTTATATGTCGCTCTGAACAAGGTTTAGCTCCTACTGCGCTCCAAAACGCTCCAAGAAACCCTTGAAGTGTCTACACAACTTCTACTTAATACTTCAACTACGGGTGAAGATTTTTCCTTAGGGTTTCGTTTAGTGGCTAAAGGAAAGTATAATAGTATTTTCCAAGCCAGATAAGTATAACCTTGGAAAGTACAACAAGGTATTTGAGCTAAAGTATTTTGGACATTATAACAATACTAGGAGAGTATTTCTATACCACAAAGGGGTATTATACGAAAACAACTAGGCTAGGGGTACCCACGGCTAGCACCACTAGAGTGGGGATACTTTCGCCAAGGGGCCTTCTCAAAGGGGAGGGGTGTGGACGACTACAACAAGGAGAGGGGAGGGAGATTTCAAGACTTAGGCACATTTTTGGATGAAGAACTCTTCAAGCTTAGGGGGGTATTTATAGGTCAAGCCATGGCCAACCAATGGCCAAGATGAAGACAAGTGTGGTGCAAGTGTAGGGTTAGATGTCCACCATGTGTACCTTATCCATCTACCACACAACTTGCACAAAAATATCCTACCAACTAAAGCCCTCTTTTTCGTCCACCATTGCCGCCCCATTTGTTCCAATGTGAGGGTGACACATGTCACCCTCCCGTTGGTCCACAATGTTTCGTCTCTCGGAAAAATCCGCAAAAATTATAAATGACATAGCCGGAATTTTCCCAACAAAAGCTGTGGAAACGTTTCGTCGAAAAACGACTCTAATCGGGTGTTGTGTACAAATTTCGAAACTTGCCTAACTTAAGGCTCAAATTTTCTACGTACGTCCTCACGTACATACTCTGAAAATACGGGGTATAACATTAGGCTTGAGCATGGCCTGAGTACGGGCTTGTGCGCAGCAGGCCAAGAAACGTAGAGATCGACGGGTTAACGGGCGAGAAGAGGCGGGCGCAAGGTCCTTTAGTAACTTTCGAGGCGAGTCACCTCACCAGCGGATTAGATTATGCACAAGTGCAGAGAGGTCCTCCGCGGGGTTCAGGACGTTCGGGGTGTGCAGGAGTTGGTCAGAACTCCAGAGTTTTCGGTTCATAGCTACACGTAGGCTCCAGCCAGCCGGATTCAGTTTTTTCCCCAGTGTTCACTGTGTGACAGGCGTCGTCCCGGGGAATGTTATCTTTTGTTGATGCTTGTTTTGCCGGGCCGCCGTGGCCATGTCGAAAGGATGTCCTAGTAGGAAGGATGCAAGTAGGGGGACGTAACCTTCAGGATCGGTGGGTAGTTCGTCATCTTCCCTAGCTATGCGCCCTACGGGGCAGGTTTGATTAGAACGACTAAGGGGAGTGAGGCAGTAGATATAGATATATCCTTAACCCTCTAGAGATGAGTATATCATAAGTGCTATGTTCTGATCGCAGTATGTTAGTTGTGATTAGAATCATGGTTAGTAACCGGGTAAGTTCGGGGGGCTGAGCGTATATAGAGGACAAAGCATCTCACGCGGGAACAGACCCGAACCGTGGCTCTCCGTATGGCACATCCTGAGATGGTTCATGCCTCAGGGATCGCATGCAGCCCGGTACCATTTGTTGGGTCGCCGGAGAAGGTGTTACCTCGCGGCAAAGTGACAAAAGTAAGATTTGGGGGATAGGAAAAGTGTAAGCCTTAGAGCTTTTTACGTGGAGACCTTAGAGGCAAGGCAATCTTGAGAGAAAGATTTATTTTATGTTTGACCCTTATCAGAGTGCATAATGCACGTGAGATATATTGTGTGATAAGTCCCTGAGTAGTGTGTAATGAAAGAGGGTAGTTGAGCTAAGAAGACCGCTAGGTTTTCGTAACGTGATTAGTGAAATTGTTCCGGATCGGGGAGCTAGTGTTTTGCGCGTTGCCGGGACGGGTTGAGGCCATGTTGCGGGTCAACCCGCGGCCTGTTTGGTGGTGAGGTCAGTTTGTGGTGGTCCCGCCTTGTGGTAGGGTCATGAGGGTGTTAGGCCCATGTTTAGTTAACCAGTGTACGAGTTTGTGGGATGCATTCGACCAGTAGTCGGGCCGATGGGGTCAGCCCGTCGTGTCTTTCAGTCAAGACCGTTTACTCGGCAGGTTATGCGAGATGTTACATCGTAAAGGTTGTAAGGTCGCACGAGGTTCCTACCTTCACCTTATGTCGCATGCTGGAGCCCGTGTTACTACCGCTTCTTTTCTCGAAGTTTTACCAGCAGATTAGGAACTCGGGTAGTCTCGTATCATATTCGCCTCGGGCGATTTGGATTTCGGGTAGCGGTGAGGATCGTTGCCTCGTTAGGAAGCGCTTACGGCTACCATTTCGATGTTCGGATATCGCCTTGTGACGCCTTAGGGGCGGAAGTGTAAGTCTTGGCCGATTGGTTCGGCGTTGGCAAGGTTCGATATTTGGTTCATACGTGTTCAGCAGATGTGGATAAAGTGGCTTATCCGTAAGATGTTTTTGGCGGCTCGGAAATCGTGCGGATTATCGGCATTTACGCTTAGAGTTCAGTTGACGGTCGGTCTTCTTGAAGGTACCACCCCGGATAGGGTGTGACGAGTTTTGGAAAAAGTAGAGGAAACTTAGCCCGAGTTACTTTGGGCCTTTTGAGTTCGTGTGAAGGATAGGCCAGGTTGCCTATATGTTAGCATTTGCCGTCCGACTTAGGAGGCAGTGCGTCCAGTCTTTCGTGTTGTTATGTCCGGGAAAGCATCGGAGATCCACCCAGAGATTTTGGAAACTGAATCAGTAACAGAAATATGGTAAGAAGGAGTTCGAGTGTACGAGAAGGGTACGACGCGTAAGGAAAGAAGTGAGCATGTATTGCGAGCATAGTTGTGATCATTACTTTGGTGATGTTAGAGGTGTTTCCTCGTGGACTTGGATGTAAGTATTTGCGCAGGTGTTTCTGTGGCCAGGTATGGCAGGTTTGTTCTCGTAAGTATAGTAGTGAAGACTATACTGGCGCGCGTTTGTTTTGAGACTTAGAAGGAACATTCGGGACGAATGTTTCTAAGGAGGGGAGAATGTTATACCCCGTATTTCCGGAGTATGTACGTGAGGGCGTACGTATAAAAGTTTAAAGCCTTAAGTAGGCAAAGTGGCGAAATTGTGCACAAGTGCCGAAAAGAGTCGTTTTCCGGCGAAACGTTTCCACAGCTTTTGTAGGGAAAATTCCGGCTATGTCATTTATTATTTTTACGGATTTTTCCGAGAGACGAAACATTTTGGATCAATTGGAGGGCGACATGTGTCACCCTTAGGTGTCCAAGGTTGGACGAAATTTCCTTGGTGGAAGCTTCTAGGCTTGCACGTTTTTTTCATCTTTTGTGCCTAAAATGTTTGGTCAATGTTTGTGAGATATTTTGTGGAGTGGATGACCAAGTGGGACCCACACAACACATGGCTTAATCTTCACCTTACACTTGCCTACCACTTGGCTCAATCTTGGCCTTTGAGTGCCCTATAAATACCCCCTTAGTTGATGAGTTATTTCATCCACACTTGAGCAAATTCAAGACTCAAAACATTCCTCCTCAGTTGTCTCGTCCAACTCCTCCCCTTTGAGTGGCCTTTGGCCGAGAGCAACCCCCTAGCCTAGTTGTGCTAGTCGAAATACTACCCCCTTGGTAGAAATACTCTTCAAGTCTTGTTATAATCCCCAAATACTTTAGCCCAAATACCTTGTAGTATTTCCAAAGTACCTCTATCTAAAAGCTCCTAAAATACTATTATACTTTCCTTTAGCCTCTAAACGAAACCCTAAGGAAAATCTCCATAGTTGGTTGGAGTATTAAGTAGAGGTCGCGTAGAACTTCTAAGGGTTGTTTGGAGCGGGTTGGAGCGCACGGAGTAGGAGCTAAACCTTGCTCAGGATCGACATTTAAACTTGGATAATTTTGGGCTTATCGAGGTAAACACTACTGTCCTTCTATTTGTAATTGGAAATTACATGTTGTAGGAATATATAGTTGAGTATACTATACGTAGAACTGATCATAGTATTGCGGCAATGTCTTTTGACTTAAGCCTGAATAATAAGAAACCTTTTCGAAAGAAGAGTACTGAACTGTAATTACATAGGACTGTATTACAGTAGACTTGTGTAGCTTTTCTGTGAGGTAGAATTGTGCACGTCCGGATTAGACGTATAACCCCCCCCCCTGGTTGGCTTGGTAGCCGGCCCCGATAGAGGAGGAGATTTACGCGGTTGCGGGGGGGGGGGAGGTGCTGCCGAATTTTCTGTAGAATGTTCTACGAAGAGATCTAAATATTAATAAGCGCCTTGTGGCCTTATAGGTCAAGATCGCGTGTGGCGCGATCTACTTGGCTTAAGGAGTAGCCGACGGTTGGAAGTACTTGGAGCGTTTTGCTATTAGTCGATACTCGTCGCGAGGTATGTGAACCTCTTCCTATCTCTTCTAGCATGATATGTGTGTAACTATGTAGTACGATAGACGTACATGTGTTAAATGTATTTGATTGGTCTAAAACATAAAGTGTTATAACGGCTTTATGGGAAGTTGGTTATAACAGCTTTATGTAGGTAAGAAAATACTTGTGGTTTTTAAAAGGGTAACTGATTTGAACTATAACTGGCTGGTTAGGTAATAATAAAGAACTTGAAGTATTTCAAAAGATTTTTGAATCATTTTGAAAGAAGAAGTATCTGGTTTTTGAAAACTTAAGAGTTATACTAGCTTTATGGGAAGTTAGGTATAACGGCTTAAGAATGTTTTACTGATTTCGGAAATCAGAATGTGTATCGACAAACCACTGCAGCGTTAATAAAAAGGAAATATTTTGACAGATTAAGTATTATTAAAACCAGTAGAAACTTCCATCTGCATAGAAGCTAAGATGAGACAAAATGATATTTCCTAGATCATGGCTGCTGTAATAAGATTGTAATAAACAAGAATATCCTACTCACATATAAGGCTTATGTTTTCTCAGATGGTTTAAAAGAGAATTATATTCTTAAATGAATAAGACTATGAACTACGAAACCTTTCTAAAATAAGAAACGTGAACATTTGAAATTAGGCAAACTTGGACGTTTGGAAAATAATGTTGTTACTTGATTTTACAAAGGTAAGTGTTTTGATTTACTTCAAAAGATAATCACTCTATTTTCATATACTACGGGTATTGTGTGACTTTTGTAAACGTAACGTATCTTTTAAAGGATAATGTATGAAGTACTTTGGGAATAGATACCCGATCTTGTTAATCATATATTAGAATGTACCTTGTGTGTATAACATGATTGTGTTGGTTTGTGATAGCCTTGTAATACTTTCTTGTTGATTTGATAAGTAAACATGCTAGGATGCTACGTGTGTTAGTATCTTGTGATGTTTGTGTAAAGGGGTTTTCCTCGATCGCGCTTTAAAGTTGTTTGACTCTCACCGTTATGTTGGTATTGTACCACTCACCTTGACTTGTCTCCGAGGTTAAGCTGCCTCCGACGCGGGTAGACTCGGCGATGCAGGACCATGATTCGAGAATACCTATGCGGGTCCGGGGATCCATGCGGAACTACGGAGTTCCGTGTTAGTTTGCGCCCTTGTGGTCATGCGGTCTTTGTGGCCATGCGGATCGCGAGTCCGGGGCGATGCCGGGAGTAGCTACTCGATGCGAGGAATACCTCACGCGGGCCTATGAGGTTGGCCTATGCGAGCTACGAGAGTTCGTGGCTAGACGCGCGCATTTGATATCGCGGGCGATCGACCCTTTGATCATGTGACGGTCTAGACGGATATCATGATACGATTTATGACCGTTAGTAATATGGGTGTTAGTAGTCGGTTATGCCTTCGCATTTTACCTGCATCGTTTTTATTAGGACACAGGTGGGACACGTGTTCATGTGTATTTCTTGGTGCTTTTATATCATAAATCGGCGGTGAGGAAGGTATTCCACGCATGATTGATGTTATGGCGTGAGACCCATAGTTACTTTTTAGTGATTACTTTGAGGGCGTGAGTCCATGACTTGACATGACTGCCTATTTATTGTATAGTGTAGTTTGGTTATCATACATGTCTCCTGCTTTATAGACTATTATGATTTCATTTACTGATTTTCGCCACATACTTGGTATTGTAATCGACCTCTCCGGGGCTGCGTTCATGCCGCAGTAAAGGTACACCGTGTTGATCCTCGCTCTTAGGGTCACGATTCAACAGATGGGAAGCTCCGTTTCTCGAGGCTTATCGGTGGTATAGTCCTGTCGTTGTAGGTATTTACATTCGGGGTATGGCGGGCCCCGTCCGCCATTGTTGTCGTATCATTCTGTGAGGTCCGTAATCGTTGTGGGCAGTTGTAATGGGATGAATCGTTCGGTTTTTAAATTGATTTATATATATATGCCGTAAGGCAAGTTTTCTCGCACTATTGTTTCATACTCGGTTATTTCATGTTATCGCCTTATGTTCCATGATTACTGATGTTGTATCACTAGGGTGCGGGGTAAGGCACCGCCACGCCCGGTTCGGTCGTGGCGATTACGCTAAGTGTTGTTCTGTGGCCGTGTGTGGCATTTGCAACTGTTTAAGTTATGAAGAATCTTATCGTTAACTGTCTTGGGAAGGAACATTCGGGACGAATGTTTCTAAGGGGGGGAGAATGTTATACCCCGTATTTCCAGAGTATGTACGTAAGGGAATACGTACAAAAGTCTAGCCTTAAAGTTTAGGCAAAACGTTTTTTTTGGGCACAACTCACAAAACGAATAGTTTTCCGACGAAACGTTTCCACAGCTTTCGTAGGGTAAATTCCGGCTATGCCATTTCTAATTTTTGCGGATTTTTCCGAGAGACGAAACATTTTGGACCAACGGAGGGCGACACTGGCACCTCCAATTGGTGTACTTCAATCGCCCATTGGACGAATTGGAATACCTTGGCACGTTTTTGTGCCTTGTGCCAAGTCGAGTTGGTAGGATATTTGTGTGGAGTAAATCTTCACCCTACACTTGCCTTGCACTTGTCTTAATCTTGGCCATTGGTTGACCACTTCTTGACCTATAAATACCCCCCTTAAGATGAAGAGTTCTTCATCCACAAATTCCATTCCAAGTCTTGAAAATCCTCTCATCTCCCTTTGTAGCCTTTTCGTCAAAAACACCTCCCCCTCCCCTTGTGAAGGCCCTTGGCCGAATACCCCCCCCCCTCTAGCCTAAGTAGTTTGGCCGAGCCCCCCCCCCCCCTAGCCTAGCCAAACCTACCCCCCCTCCCTTGGTAGAAAAGTTGTCTTCTAGTATTGTTATAATGCCCAAAATACCCTAGCCCAAATCCCTTAGTCCTTTGTAGAAGTTGTGAAGAACTTCTAAGGTTTATTGGAGCTACCGGAGCATACAACTTAAGAGCTAAACCTTGCTCAGGCGCGACTTTATCTAGGATATTATTGGGCTTACCGAGGTAACTAATCCTAACCCTCTTTTTGAATTAGAGATCACATACTGTAGTAGTATAAGAATAAGTATTAAATACTTAGAAGAATATCACAAAATAGAATTGAACTGTTATCACAGTAGAAGGGTTTAAAAGAAGAATAATCAAATTGTACTTACATAGGACTGTTTTCACAGTAGACTTGAGTAGCTCACCGGGTAGGGAAGTACTGCCCAACTTTCCGTAGAATTGTGAACCCTCTGTTTAGAATGACCTTCAGAGTAGTCTTTGATAGATGTCTGTGACTATTATAGGCTGACTCTCTGCGCGCGGCATATTCAACTTGGCAGGTGGTTTTCGCTGAGAAGGTATGTGATTCTTCCTAAAGCATGATATTTTACAATATATATGTACGGTAGACGCGTACGTGTTAATCGAATAATAACTACGAATGCCTCACGCTTAAGCTCGAATAATAACTACGGCAATGCCTCACGGCTTAAGCCTGAATAATGAAGAACTGAGAGCATTTCAAAAGAATACTGAATCATTTATTAACAGAAGAGAACTAATTGGTTTTTTTAAAACAGAAGCTTAAAGAGTTATACTAGCTTTATGGGAAGTTAAGTATAACCACTTAAGGTTGATAAAAGAAACAGTTTGCCTATGTGTTTATAACAGACTTATATTGAATTGTGAAAAGAATAATAAAATGGTTTGATAAGTAGACATGATATGATGCTATGTGTTAGTGTCTTGTAAACGCTTGTGTAAAGAGGTCAGTCTTACTTATGCTTATGTTGTTTTGAACTATAAGTTGTTGTGTTAGTACTATATCACTCACCTCTTGAGATGATACCGGGGGTTAAGCTGCCCTCCGATGCGGGGTAGACTCAGGCGGTCTGGGACCATGATTCGAGAATACCTCATGCGGGTCCAGGGGGCCTATGCGGAGCTACGAGAGTTCCGAGTTAGTATGCGGGTTATACCTCATGCGTCTATGTGTCCATGCGACAACGAGTCCGGGACGCCGAGGAGTAGCTACCCTCGATGCGGGGTTATACCTCATGCGGGCCTATGTGAGTGGCCTATGCGGACTCCGGGAGTCCAGGATTAGGCTTGCAGAATGATAATATGGGCGAGTGGCCCTGCTTTGATCATTCGCAGCCTAGAAAAGACCTGTTACAGTTTACCTATTGTTGCTCTTGTTTATGATGTGGCACTATGTGCGGTCCCCTTGGTTGTTTCATACATACTTGCAAAACTGATTTTTAAAATGATATGTTTTCATTTAAGTATTTTACAGTTTCATATACTTAGTACCTGTTGTACTGACCTCCTTCGGGGGGCTGCGTTCATGCCGCAGGTAAGGGCAAGCAGGTGCTAGATCCACATTCTTAGGATCTCTACGTTGGTGTCAGGAGCTCCATCCTTTCCGGAGGCTCTACTTTTGGGTATGATCTCCCTGTTGTAGATAGTTTTGTACAGTCAGGGTATGGCGGGGCCCTGTCCCGCCATAGTTGTATTTTTCCTTAGAGGTCTGTAGTCATGTTGTACAGTATCGGATGTAACTGCTAAACCATGTTTATATATATATGCCGAAAGGCGCTATTTTCTCACTTAAACTGTGTCTTATTTTATAAACTGTTTCATGTCTTGCTTTATATTTCCGCTGATCACTCTGATGTATGACTACTTGGGTGCCCCGGTAAGGCACCAGTCACGGGCCCCGGAATGGGTCGTGACACCTTTTTCACTTCTTTGAGTAGAATACGCTACTCGCAGTACTTCAACCTATAATGGTTATACAAGTCTATCAACGACTAGACTATCTGTAAAATAATTCTACGGAAAATTGGGCAGCACTTCCCTACCCGCCAAACCACACAAGTCTACTGTAAATACAGTCCTATGTAAGTACAGTTCAATTTCCTTCTTATATACCTTCCTGGTATATAACTTATACTTAATTCTAATACTTCAACAGTATGTACTCTAATACAATAGAAGGTCAAGCGTATTTACCTCGATAAGCCCAAAATTATCCAAGTTTAAATGTCGATCCTGAGCAACGTTTAGCTCCAACTCTGGGCGCTCCAACCCGCTCCAAACAACCCTTAGAAGTTCTACGCAACTTCTACTTAATACTTCAACTCGCTATGAAGATTTTCCTTAGGGTTTCGGTTTGAGACTAAAAGGACAAAAGGTAGTATTTTCGGGCTCTACGTATAGAGGTAACTTTTGGAATACTACAAGGTATAAGGCCAAGGTATTTTGGGTATAGTAACAATACTTGGAGAGTATTTCTACCAAAAAGGGTGTATTATACGAGACAAACAAGCCAAGGGGGGGTGTACCCCTCGGCCAACACTACTAGAGGGGGTATCCTTCTCGCCACAAGGCCTCTCAAATGGGGAGGGGGAGAGGCTTTGGACGAACACAACAAGAAGAGGGGAGGGAGATTTCAAGACTTGGAAACATTTTTGGATGATGAAGTCTTCACAAAGGGGGGGGGGGGGTATTTATAGGAAGATCAAGGGCCTTGATCAAGCCAAGTGCAAGGCAAGTGTAAGGCCAAGATCAAGCCAAGTGCACCCTAACCCTACTCCACAAAACAAGGCACAAAACAAGGCACCAAACAAGCCACAAAATAAGCCACAAAACAAGGCCAACCGTGGCCTCTCTTACCGTCCAATGAGGGTGACAAGTGTCACCCTCCCGTTGGTCCAAAAATGTTCCGTCGCTCGGAAAAATCCGCAAAAATAATAAATGACATAGCCGGAATTTTCCCTACGCAAGTTCTGTAAAACGTTTCGTCGAAAAACGACTCTTTACGGGGGTTGTGTACAAATTTTGAATGTTGTCTTACTTTAAGGCCCAAACTTTTCTACGTATGCCCACACGTACATACTCAGGAAAATACGGGGGTATAACAAGGAGCGTAGAGGCCGACGGGTTGACAGGTATCAGCAGAAGAAGGCCAGGACGACAGGGTCTTTTGGTAGCTCTCGGGGTGGACGATCTCAGCAGCAGACTAGATTTGCACCGCAGCCAGCTCAGAGCACTCCTACACCATCTTCACGGCAGCCAGGGTATTCGGGGGCAGGTCAGGGCCCCAGGACTTCGGACTTCCAGGGTAGCAGATGTGCTAACCGATCGAGACCACCTTCCTCGCAGTGTGTTCGATGTGGTAGATCCCATTACGGGAGTTGTGGTACTACTGCGGGAGCTTGTTACACTTGCGGCCAGCAGGGTCACTTTGCGAGAGACCGTCAGGCGGCGCAGATGGTAGGGTTCACCACGTGGTCTTTAGCCTGTCTTCATCTCCTACGATTACTCGCCCGAGGCGGGTGCCTGGGGCCAGGTCGCGGCAGAGGGCGTGGCAAGGGTCCTAGTTCCAGCGGTCCTCGAATCAGATTTATGCCATATCCACCGCCAGACCGGGAGGCCACCGGATGTCATCACAGGTACTTTATCAGTTTCTTGTTGTGACGTATATGCCTTGATAGATCCAGGTTCTACCTTGTCCTATATATCTCCCCATATTGCTAGTAGGATAGGGATAGAGCCTGAGTCCATAAACCCTTTTGAGGTAGCTACGTCAGTGGGGGATTCGGTGGTAGCTGAGCGGGTATATAGGGCTTGCCCAGTGACTATATGCAGTCGTCAGACCCTAGCCGACTTGATAGAGTTGGATATGACCGATTTTGATGTGATCATGGGTATGGATTGGTTAGCTTCTTTCTACGCCAATGTAGACTGTAGGAAGCGGTTGGTACGGTTCCAGTTTCCTGGGGAGCCGGTTATCGAGTGGGAGGGGAACACTGTGTCGCCGAGGGGTAAGTTTATTTCTTACCTCAAGGCCAGGAAGATGGTTCAGAAGGGGTATATCTACCATCTCATTCGGGTATTTGATACTGAGGCTGTGATACCAGACCTTCAGTCAGTCCCAGTAGTCAGAGAGTTCCCATATGTGTTCCCAGACGACTTCTCGGGTATGCCTCCTGAGAGGGAGATAGAGTTTTGCATTGATATTCTTCCTGATACTCGACCTATATCCATTCCTCCATACAAAATGGCACCTGCCGAGTTGAGAGAGTTGAAGGACCAGCTGAGAGATTTGCTGGAGAAGGGCTTTATCAGGCCTAGTGTTTCTCCCTGGGGAGCGCCGGTATTGTTTGTAAAGAAGAAGGATGGGACGCTGCGCATGTGTGTAGATTACAGGCAGCTGAACAAGGTGACTATTAAGAACAAATACCCCCTTCCCAGGATTGATGACTTGTTCGACCAGTTGCAGGGTGTGAGGTGTTTCTCCAAGATAGACCTACGATCTGGTTACCATCAGGTGCGAGTTAGGGAGACGGATGTCCCTAGGACTGCATTCCGGACCCGGTACGGGCACTATGAGTTCAGGGTCATGTCTTTCGGCTTGACCAATGCTCCGGCAGTATTTATGGATTTGATGAACCGAGTGTTCAAGCCATTTTTGGATACATTTGTGATAGTATTCATTGATGACATCTTGATTTATTCTCGCTCGGAGCAGGAGCATTTGAGGACGGTGCTGAGAGTTCTCTGGGACTAGCGGTTGTATGCCAAGTTTTCGAAGTGTGAGTTTTGGTTGGCTTCGGTGGCGTTTCTGGGGCACATTGTCGGGGCCGATGGTATTCGGGTGGATACGGCAAAGATCGAGGCAGTCAGGAGTTGGCCTAGACCTACTACACCGACAGAGGTGCGCAGCTTTTTGGGCCTTGCGGGTTACTACCGGAGGTTTGTGGAGAAGTTTGCTTCTATTTCAGCACCCTTGACCAAGCTGACTCAGAAGGCAGCTAAGTTTCAGTGGACGGATGCTTGTGAGGAGGGCTTCCAGTTACTGAAGGAGAGGTTGACGACCGCCCCAGTTCTTACTCTTCCAGAGGGTCCAGACGGCTATGTGGTTTATTGTGATGCGTCGGGCATCGGGCTTGGATGTGTGTTGATGCAGCAGGGCAAGGTTATAGCTTACGCATCTCGACAGCTCAAGAAGCATGAGAAGAACTACCCCACACATGACTTAGAGTTGGCAGCAGTGATTCACGCCTTGAAGATCTGGAGACATTATTTGTATGGAGTTCATGTGAATATTTACACAGACCACAAGAGCCTCCAGTATATCTTCAGCCAGAGGGAGCTGAACTTGTGACAGAGACGGTGGTTAGAGCTACTCAATGATTATGATGTCGATATCCTATACCACCCAGGGAAGGCCAATGTAGTGGCAGATGCCCTTAGTCATAGGTCGATGGGTAGTCTATCAGGTGTGCAGCCAGAGAGGAGGGGCATGGTCCGCGAGTTACATCAGCTAGCGAGCCTTGGAGTCCGATTGATTGATTTTGATAGTAGTGGGGTTCGGGTTCGAGAGGTTGCCGAATCTTCCCTCGTCGAGGAGGTGAAGAGGCGACAGTATGAGGATCCGATTATGGAACAATATCGAGATACGGCTCTTCGAGAGGGGAAGGGTCCATTTGAGGTGGCACCTGATGGGGTGCTAAGGTTTGAGGTCAGGTTGTGTGTTCCAGATATTGCAGGACTTCGACAGCAGGTCCTAGGGGAAGCACACAGCGCTCGTTACTCTATCCATCCGGGGTCGACAAAGATGTACCACGACCTCAGATCTGCTTATTGGTGGGATGGCCTGAAGAGGGACGTTGCAGAGTTTGTTGCTCAGTGCCCGAGTTGCCAGCAGGTAAAGGTAGAGCACCAGAGGCCTGGTGGGTTGTTGCAGACGATAGAGATTCCGACATGGAAGTGGGAGGTGATCAATATGGACTTTATTACAGGGTTACCTCGCACTCAGAGGAAGCATGATTCTATCTGGGTTATCGTCGACAGGCTGACGAAATCAGCCCACTTTCTTCCCGTCAGGACGACTTTTTCGGCCGAGGATTACGCTAGACTTTACATCCGAGAGATCGTGAGACTACATGGGGTCCCTATATCTATCATATCGGACAGAGGAGCCCAGTTTACGGCTAACTTCTGGAGGTCCTTCCAGAAGGGTTTAGGGACGCAGGTGAGCCTCAGTACTGCATTCCATCCTCAGACCGACGGACAGGCAGAGCGTACCATCCAGACACTTGAGGATATGCTGCGAGCCTGTGTTATTGATTTCAGGGGTAGCTGGGAGGATCATTTGCCGCTAGTAGAGTTTGCGTATAACAACAGCTACCACTCCAGTATCCAGATGGCGCCTTATGAGGCCTTATATGGGAGGAAGTGCAGGTCACCGATAGGCTGGTTTGATGTGGGTGAGGTACAGTTAGTCGGGCCGGACTTGGATCAGCAGGCGGTGGATAAGGTGAAGCTTATCCAGGAGCCGTTATTGACAGCTCAGAGTCGACATAAGTCGTATACAGATCATCGGCGTCGACATTTGGAGTTCGAGGTTGCTGATTGGGTGTTTCTGAAGGTGTCACCCATGAAGGGTGTGATGAGGTTTGGGAAGAAGGGGAAGCTCAGCCCAAGGTACATTGGGCCTTATCAGATTGTCTGTAGGGTAGGCAAGGTTGCTTATGAGTTGGATCTGCCGTCCGATCTGGAGGCGATATCTGCTTTTTCATGTTTCTATCTTTGAGGAGATGTATCGGAGATCCGTCAGAGTGCACCCGATTGATGATGTCCAGTGTGAGGGGTTATCGTATGAGGAGATTCCCATGGCGATACTCGATCGTCAGTTAGCGATCGCAGCAAAGGATGTGGCTTCCGTCAAGGTATTATGGCAGAACGAGAACAGAGAGGAGATGAAGTGGGAAGCAGAGGAGGACATGAGGCAGAAATATCCTCACTTATTCCCCACACCTCCAGGTAACTCACTTTCCTACTGGTTAATTTTAATTGTCATATGTACTTAAGTGTTTTATTGTGGCCATATGTGGCATTTTGCAAATTGTTCAAGTTATGAGGGACTATGTCGTTATCTGAGTTAATTGAATCTAGGAGGAACATTCGGGACGAATGTTTCTAAGGGGGAGGTAATGTTATACCCCGTAGTTCCGGAGTATGTATGTAAGGACGTACGTACGAATGTATAAACCCTAATTAGGGTAAGAATGAAAGAATTGTTTTCCGACGGAAAATATTCCGAACCTTGTGAAGGAAGTTTTACGTTTTCAATATTTTTTTCCAATTATGAAATTTTTCCGAGAGATAAAATATTTTGGACCAATAGGAGGGCGACATGTGTCACCCCAAATGGACATGGGTGGACGTTTTTTTCAAGACTAGTGGGCAAGACAAGTGGTCAAAGTCTTGCATGGCATTTGCATGGCCATATGGACGTTTTTTTCAAGTTAGTGGGCAAGACAAGTGGTCAAAAGTCTTGCATGGCATTTGTGGGACAAGTGGACAAAGGGACCCACACAAACACATGTCCTCAATCTATACCATACACATGCTTCAATCCTAGCCCTTGGTTGTCCTATATAAACACCTCTAGTTGATGAAATCTTCCACACTTAGAACATTTCAAGACTTGAAAATATTTTTCTCTCCCTTTCCTTGAGCTCTCGTCCAAACCCCTTTATTTTTGAGCAATTGTTGTCCAATAATTCTTAAACTTCTAAGTGTTCTTCCTTAATGTATTAGGAAGATTAGTAACCAAAAGTTAGACAAGATTTCACACCCCTAGCCTCAAATTTCCTAACTTGGCCGAGAGTTAGCATAAAATGGAGCCTAAGTGTTCTTCACTTTTTGGAGTTAATTCTTGAATAGAAGTTGGTTAGGAACTTCTAAGGGTGACTTGTGGTGGTTTGGAACACAAATATTTGGAGCTAAAACTTGCTTAGGAACGACTTTAAGTTCTTGTATATTTTTTGGGCTATTTTGAGGTAATGAACCTTAACCTCTTTGTGAAGTTGATTATTATGTATATTGGATATTATACATATATTGGAAGTATATTATGGAGTATGAGATATAAGGAAAGATTTGGATCTTGTTAACTTGTTAAAAGGAGAATTGGCATATAAGCCATTAAAATGGTAAAAATGTATCCATTACTTGACTAAGAAGTTAACAACAAAGAAACTATAACTTATATTAAGATTGGAATATAAGTTGGAAGACTAATGAAGTAATTGGATAAGTAAAATTGTAAAAATTGGCCAAGGACCCCAACTTAAGGACTGTATTTACTTTGGACTGTATTTACATTGTTGTTGTTAAGGGGAAGATTGTTAACCGCGTTCCGTTTGGGCGTGTGATCCCCTTCTTTAATTATTGTTGTTGTTAAGGGGAAGATTGTTAATCGCGTCCGTTTGGATGTGTGATCCCCTTCTTTAATTATTGTTGTTGTTAAGGGGAAGGTTGTTAATCGCGTCCGTTTGGGCGTGTGATCCCCTTCTTTAATTATTGTTGTTGTTAAGGGGAAGATTGTTAATCGCGTTCCGTTTGGGCGTGTGATCCCCTTCTTTAAATTTCGGAATTATTGCGCCTTATTTATGGCATGTTGGTTACTATTATCGGGCCTTGAAAAGGGTGGAGAATTGAGTAGAAATGGGGGAGGTGCTGCCCAATTTTTCGTAGACTAAGAGAAATATTACTTAGAAGAATCCCACGTAAAACTAGAAGTTGATAGGCGTGTTTTGACTATTATAGGTTGACACTCTGTGCGCGACATATCCGACTTGGCAAGTGGATTTAGTCGAGGAGGTATGTGATTCTTCCTATCTCTTTGAGCATGATATTTGTGAAATATATATAGTACGGTAGACGTACATGTGTTAAACTAAATTTGGCTTTACTTTGATGTCTTTGGACTTGATTTCTAAATAATAAGAATCTTGAATATTTCAAAAAGGGTTATGAATCATTTTTGGAAAAAAAGTAATACTTGGTTTTAAATAAAAAGCTTAAGTGTTATACTAGCTTTATGGGAAGTTAGGTATAACGACTTAAGAAAGATAAAAGGAACGGTTTACTTATTTGTTTATAAAAGCCTTGTAATGATTTCTGAAGGTGTGGTAAGTTGGTTTGATAAACAAACATGTTATGATGCTAAGTGTGTTAGTATCTTGTGACGTTTGTGTAAGGGGGTTGTTCTTGTTGTGCTTATGTTGTTTAACGATAAGCCCGTTGTGCTGATATTATATCACTTACCCCCCTGACTTGTTACGAGCCGAGGGTTAGCCACCCCCGATGCGAGGAATACCTCATGCGGGTCCATGTGACCTATGCGGAGTCGCGGAGTTCCGTGGATGATCACTCCGGTGTTTTACGCCGCGAGAATACCATGCGTCCACGTGTCCACGCGATCGCGGAGTCCGTGACGATGCCGAGGGTTAGCTACCCCCGATGCGAGGAATACCTCACGCGCCCAGTGGCCTACGCGACTACGGAGTTCCAGGATTAGGCTCGCATAATGATACTATGGGCGATTGTCCTTGCTTCGATCATTAGCGGCGTAGAAAAGACCAGTTACGTTATATCTATTTTGCCCTTGTTTATGATGTGGCACTATGTGCGGTTAAATTGGGTTGTTTCGTACATATTTGTGAATTGGTTTTAAAATGTTATAGTTTTATATATATATCAAGATTTTACGCTTCACATACTTGGTACTTGCAGATCGACTCTTCGGCCGCGCTCACGCCGCAGTAGAGGTATCTGCTATTGATCCCCGCTCCTAGGATCACTATTCTTCTTTTGGGAAAGCCCCGTTTCTCCGGAGGCTTGTCTTTTGGGTATGATTTCCCTGTCATTGTAGGTTTATGTACTTTCAGGGTATGACGGGGCCCTGTCCCATCATAGTTGTTTATATTCTTAGAGGTATGTAGTCCTGTTGTATTTTTGGGATGTAACTGTTCACTTTTGGTATTTATATACATGCCGAAAGGCAACCCTTTTCTTGGATAAACTGGTTCATGTTTGCAAAGTTTATATTCCGCTGGTTACTCTGATGTATGTCTACTTGGGTGCCCGGGTAAGGCACCAGTCACGGGCCCGGGAACGGGTCGTGACACATAATCTCACATATTTGGCGTTTAGGCCCACCTCTGGCATTAAAAGAGGTCCCAAACATGCTAGGACGCGCATTTGATATCTATATAGTCTGTTTGCTATTATAATGTTTGTTGCTTTCTGCTATGTACTACATTATTTTGCTACTTCAACTTTGTGCATTCGCTTAGTATTAATTACGAGCTATACTAGCTTGGTTTTCTGGGGCTGTGTTACTCCTTGCATTATCAGTGCGATACGCGGAAAGCCCATATCTCAAACAACGATTTTCTCAAAATTTTGTCACTTTGGAACTACGTGTGGCCTGATTCCCATGGCGGGATACGTAGGCGGCCATTTCGGCCTCGGTCCCACCTTTTAGAAAAATCCTAATTTTTTATCTTTTAAGAATCTCCTTATTCTCCGTCACCGGCGAACTACGCGTGACCTGATTCTCTCGGCGGGATACGTGGGCAGCCATATCGGCCTTGGCCCCACATTTCAAAGTCTAATCGACAAACGTAACTTCAACAGGGCTATACTCCTAGACTATGTATCTACTTGATCTCTATGGCGAGATACGTAGGTGGCCACATCGGACTCAGGCCAACTCTTTCTAAAATCTTTTGCCTTTACTCTACCGGTTACAAAGCACACTCCATCCAATCTCCGCGCTAGGATAGTAAGGTATTCCATATCAAATTCGGTCTCGTCCATTCGACATCCGCTTATGCCAAAACTGGGGCTGCTTTCAAAAAGCTTCACTGCAAGAAGAGGCAGTCAGTACCGAATAGCATATTATCGACTACGCTCTCGTAGCCAAATACTTAAAGCCAGACAACGGTTACAGGTCCGAACAGATCGGGAATGCGAGTGGTCAGAGTTAAAGCTACAAAGTCCGCACAAATCAGCAACCCATTTCAAATCTCACAAATTTTCTTTTGAGTACAGATAACAGGGGCTGGAAATTTGGCAACGCTAAGGATTTTCAGATAGCAACTTTCTACTGCAGGCTACATTTTTATCCTCATTCATTCGTTTTTGCATATCTATAACACTAATTATTACATCTATCTTTGATTTGGTAGGAAGTTTCACATAGCAGCTCAGCCCGCAAAGCCATAATCGCACGCGTCTATCAAGGCGTCATTTGGCTCACAGGGCCACTTTCATCCTCATTTCTCAATCACTTTATGACTCTAATTATTTTATTAGGTTTATATTCTGCAGGTAATTTCATCATAGTGGCCTAGCCCACCGGGTCGAAATCCTCTTATTACGTCTATCAACGACGTCTTATTATTATGGTTGCACAACAACGTTAGCTCAATTACGGCTATCAATGACGTCATTTATTACGTTTATTCAACGACCTTCATCTTATTACGTCCACACAATGACGTCCTCCTATTACGGCTATCAACGACATCATTTTATTATGTCTATTCAACGACGTTCATATATTGCGTCCACATAACGACGCCCTCTTATTACGCTTATGCAATGGCCTTATCCACATTTCGTCTATGCAACGACGATCTCTATATCGTGTCCACTCAACGACGACATCTTATTACGCTTGTGCAATGGTTTTATCTACATTTCGTCTATGCAATGATGACTTTTATATCGCGTCTACACAACGATGCCATCTTATTACGCCTGTGCAACGGCCTTATTTATATTTCGTCTATGCAATGACGACTTTTATATCGCGTCCACTCAACGACGCTTTCTTATTAGGCCTATGCAATGGTCTTATCTACATTTCGTCTATACAACGACGACCCCTTTATTGCGTCCACTCAACGACGTTCATCTTATTACGTCCACATAATGATGTCCTCTTATTACGCCTATCAACGACATCTTCTTATTATGGCTGCACAACAACGTTAGCTCAATTATGGCTATCAATGATGTCATTTATTACGTTTATTCAACGACCTTCATATTATTACGTCCACACAATGACGTCCTCCTATTACGGCTATCAACGACATCCTTTTATTACGTCTATTCAACGACATTCATATATTGTGTCCACACAATGACGCCCTCTTATTACGCCTATGTAATGGCCTTATCCACATTTTGTCTATGCAACGACGATCTCTATATTGCGTCCACTCAACGATGTCATCTTATTACGCCTGTGCATTGGCTTTATCTATATTTCATCTATGCAATGACGACTTTTATATCGCATCTACACAACGATGCCATCTTATTACGTCTGTGCAACGGCCTTATCTACATTTCGTCTATGCAATGATGACCTTTATATCGCGTCCACTCAACGATGCCATCTTATTAGGCCTATGCAATGGTCTTATCTACATTTCGTCTATACAACGACGACTCCTTTATTGCGTCCACTCAACGACGTTCATCTTATTACGTCCACATAATGACGTCCTCTTATTACGTCTATCAACGACATCTTCTTATTATGGCTGCACAACGACGTTAGCTCAATTACGTCTATCAACGACGTTGTTACACCCCGTAGTTCAGGTCATGCTTTTGAGAACGTACAAAAGGAATTGAGACTTAATTTGAGAATGATGGGTGGACGAAATGTTTCGGACGGGTTGTTAGTCAACTTTGAGGCGGGTTATGGCCCGTTACATTAAGGATTCCTAGGTGTTTCAAAGTCCTAGTACGTAATTCGTTGAGTCTAGTTTCCAGCACAACCAACCGTTCATCGATAGGACATCGGAGTAGGAAGTTATGGAAGGTACAAGTTCAGCGCACTGTTGGGCAGAAATGAATTTGCGATCAGGGGCCACAGCGCCGCGGCGCCGGATATTCTGAGGGTTCGCTGAAGTTGCAGCGCCGCGGCGCCGAAAGTTCTGATAGTTGGCAGAGGTTTCAGCGCCGCGGTGCCGAGGCGGAGTTTTTCGCGCAAACTGAGGAAAAATCAGATATTTTCTTTTAAAAAGGCCATGGGAGGGTGAAAAGTGTCCCCCCCCCCCCCATCTGATTTTTGCATGTCCTATTTATTGACCAAGTCTTGAAGACTTGGTCATTCTTCAAAGCTCTCCCTTCTCTCTAAAATTAAAAGCTTTCCCTTCTCTCTAGAAATTCAAGAAGAAACCTAAGCCTAAGAGAAATTCTGAAAAGGTGGCAAGAAGGAAACATGTTGACAAGCTTGTAGAAGGATTGTGGAAGGAAGACAAGTGGATTTGTTGGACTAATTTGGGGTAAGCTCTAAGGTAACAATCTTTTCTCTTTTGCTAGTAAATTGTGTTGCATGTGAAGAAGAAAGGATTTGTAGTTATCAATATTGCTCTTAGATATATTGCATGTAAGAAATATGATTTGGATTTGAAAGAATTGAATAAGGATAGCATGTGAACATGTTATAGCCAAGATACTACCTTAAACTTATTAAAATTAGTTGTTATACATTGTGGGGCAGAATTTTACACGTCCAAGTTTAGGCGTGTAATCCCCTTTGAATTGATTGGATTGTTGGGCCTTAAAAGTGGCGTTTGGATGTTGAATTCGGACCTTGAAAAGGTGGAAAAGTATGTAGAAACAAAGGAAGTGCTGTCCAATTTTCCGTAGAATAAGGAACTTTGCAATTAGAATGTTCTACGTTGAGGCTAGAAGTTAATAGACGTGTTATGGTCATTATAGGTTGACATAATACGTGCGGTATATTGGACTTAGCAAGTGGATTGACCGAAGAGGTATGTGGAACTTTTCTATCTCTTGAGCATGAATAGTTTTACCTATATAGTACGGTATACGTACAAGACCTTGGTATCCTTTACTCGTTTTTAAAGTGTCCAAGTCGGTGGAGTTAGGGGATTTACTCACTTCTTTAAAAGTATCAAGGATGTCCTAAGTTTTCAAAGTTAAGGGACTTGACGTGTTTTAAGTATGTGATACTTGTTCCGTTTTAAAGGTATAAGTCCATTGGATTTAGAGAAGTGTATTTGACTAATGTATAAGGTTAATATAACGACTTTATGGGAAGTTGGTTATATTAGTTTTATGGAAGATTAACAAAGAAAGATTTACTCTAAGTAAAATAAGTACGGATAATGACTTGAATTAATGAAAGGCAAATTGATTTTAAGGCATCAATTGCCTAAGGTTTTAAAAGAAAATAAGTACGTGGTACATTGGGTTAAATTTCCGGATTTCATAAAGACATGTTAGTGCCTTAAGTAAACAAAAATGAGAATGTATATGAACAAGACTAATAAGAAGTTAGGGGATTTCTTAACTTGCTTATATTATATTATTTATGATAGCCGGTTTATGCTAGGGATATATTATTCATTACGGGGTCATTCCCCGGGGATGCGGCATTTGCATATTCCATGGATTTGCTATCCATGATGCGAGGAATACCTCATGTGGGTGAAATAGTCTCATGCGGGTGAAATAGTCCCATGCGGGTGAAATAGTCCCATGCGAGGCAGATGACCTCATGCGGGTCCACACGACCCATGCAGATGAAACAGTCCCAGGAGTAGGATTTCTTAATGATACTGCGGGCGGTGACCTTGCTTTGATCATGAGCCTCCTATTTTCATGCAGTAAAGTATATGTTTGATATTCTCATTATCGTAAGGCACAAAGGTAATCAGAATTGATTATCATACATGTCTCCGCTATTTAGACATACGAGGTATTTTCCATTAAGCATACTTAGTACATATCAGGTAATCGACCTCTCCTGGGCCGCGCTCATGCCGCAGGTGGTAAGCAGTGGTGGATCCTCATTCTAGGATCACCGTCCGTGTCGAGCTCCATTCTCCGAGGCTTGTTTTGTTGGTACGGTTTTTCCCCGACGCTATAGGTATTATGTACATTCAGGGTATGGCGGGCTCATTCCGCCACTACGCTTGTTATTCCTAGAGGTCTCAGAGTCACGCTTGTGGTTTGGGTTGTAAGAACAAATTGTACTGCTTTACTTTTGGTTAAGTATATTCTATGGAAGCGCCTTTCGGACAAACGTGATGTTTACTATCTACAGGTTTATGTGTTATGTATGTTCCGATGCTATTCTCTGATGTTTACTCGAACGGGTGCCCCTAGGGCACCGCGCCCGGTCGGTCGTGACAAAAGTGGTATCGTGAGCGCTTAGTCTCGGAAAGTATCTACGCATCGTGTCTAGTAGTCTTGATTATCGGTGTGTTGTGCACCACATCTATAATCAGGAGGCTACAGGATATTTAGGTTGGTTTCTATTCCTTCACTCTAAGATCGTGCAATAGAGCTGTGTTATAGGTTGAACTCCCTCTGACATATTTTCATGTATCAGTTATGCCCACGTAAGGCAACCGCGCCCGTGGCGGCAAGGCACCGAGGAGCCGCTAGTAGACGCAGAGGGTCACGAGGGCACAGGCTCAATCTTTACCTGAGGTGATGCTTCGGACGGCGAGTTCCACGACATCGCCAACCCCGAGAGTTCGAGCGCAGCAGCCGCCATCGAGACCGCGTACCGAGCCTCCAGCCCACACCTGCGGGCCGAGTATAGGATTACGGAGCGATCCGGTTATTGACCAAAGATAGTAGCAGTGGCAAAGACCGACAGAGCAGTGGCCAACCCAGAGCCGATGGGCCATTACGGATTCGGACTTTCGGTTGTCATCCACTCGAAGTTCTATGGTTCGAGATCCGGCGAGGATCCTCGTGAGTTTGTTCGGCCATTCACGACTATGAAGGTGCTTAGTGCCTCGCAGGTCGAGTCGGTCATGCTAGCCTCTCACCGTTACGCGATATTGCGTTGAACTGGTTTGAGCCGGGAGTTGTCTAGAGGTGAGGTGCCCTTCCACTGCTTTGGGAGGAGTTCGCGAGGCCTTCTGGTCACTTTTTGCCTCCCGAGCGAGAGCCCGCGTGGATAGATTTTTGACCTCGAGGCGTAATCGAGGACTATCGAGAGTACACTGAGTTTGACTTATTGGCCGTATGCGACACCATTGTAGAAATGATACGGCGCATGTGAGTTCATCGCATGTGATGGGATGGACCGTCATATGATTATCGCGTTGGGTGGCTCTTCACCTGTGTATGGATATTTCCGTGACGCAGCATATGCGCAGTGGATAGAGGATAGAGAGAGGAGGATCGCCTGACTGCCAAAGCCCAAGAGGCCAGACAAAGCAGGTCTCTGGCGCTGAGGCTGACAAATTTCGCAGCAGACTAGATCCACATTTCACCAAGACGAGTGCCCTTTCGTTTTCTCGCGTGAGGTTGATCACCGACTTCGTGAAGGCAGAGACCGTCACCGATCGAGGCCACCCACATCTCGGTTTGTTCGATGCGGTAGGTCTCGCCCGGGCGAGTGTTGTGTTCCTCCAGGGGCTTGTTACTCTTGTGGCCAGCAGGTCCATTTGAAGAAAGATTGTCCGACCAGAGGCAGCGGGAGTGTTATGGTTCAGCCGACAGGTCGCTTGTCGATCTTCATCTTCGTGGTCGCACCCGAGGCGTGGTGTTCATGGACCAGAGCCGCGGCAGGGTCGTGTGGGGTCCTAGCCCAGCGGTCCTCAGAACCGCATTTATGCTATGTCCAGCCGTCAGGACCAGGAAGAGTCACCAGATGTCGTCACAGATACATTATTGGTTTCATGTTGTGATGTATATGCTTTAATAGATCCAGGTTCTACATTGTCCTATATATCTCCTCATATTGCTGGTAGATTAGGGATAGAGCCCGAGTCCATAAAACCTTTTGAGGTGGCTACGCCAGTGTCACGCCCCGAATTCCGGGCCCGTGACTGGTGCCTTACCCCGGGCACCCTAGTGATACAACATCAGAGAAAACCAGCGGAAAATAAAACACGAGTCATGAAACAAGAGATATAATAAATAAACAAAGCAACCAAAATAGCCTTCAGATATACATAAAAACCCGAACAGCTTATCCTTTACAAACCCCGCCTACAACAAAGCATGCACTTAAGATTTACAACAACTATGACGGACAGGTCTCGCCATACCCCGAATGTACAAGAACCTACAACTCGTGGAAACATACCAAAGATAAGCCTCAAGGAACGAGCTTTCCAACACGAAATGAGATCCTAAGAGCGGATCCACGACCGATGTACTTCTACCGCAGATGAACGCAGCCTCAAGGAGGTCGATAACAGTACCAAGTATGTGAAATCACAACATCAGAATGAAATCATAATAGCTTAAAAAGGTGAGACATGTATGATAACCAAAATACAAGACGCAACATAAAAGTAGCCAAGTCGTGACTCACGCCTCAAAGTCACCACTAAATATAACTATGGGTCTCACGCCCACAACATCCATCATGTTCGCATCATGGCCGCATGCCCCTAATATCAGACGGTGTAGACATGTCCATGATGCAACACAATAATAACAAGGCCGCATGGCCACATGCCCCCGGACATCGTGACGGTGTAGACATGCCCATGTAACATCAATAACAATATACTGGGTGGTCAACCCTGCCGCATGACCACATGCCCCGAATATCGTGACGGTGTAGACATCGCCCATGTTGCGCAATAACCATATATCGGTAATCAACCCGCCGCACGGCCGCATGCCCCGAATATCGCGACGGTGTAGACATGCCCACGTGACATCAACAACAAGACAAGAATCAAAATGGAAACATACCCGTGGAATTCTCCATCACCGCCAAAGACGCCCAAGTAAGTTCTCAATAAGTCAACCGCCTCTATCGAGACGCGAATACGTAAATACCACACTTGCACAACAAAGGCTATCATCACAAGCATAGGCAAGTTTCACAACAACAAGCATAGGCAAGTTTCACAACAACAAGTAAAGGCAAGTTTCACAACAACCAGCAAAGGCAAGTTTCACAATAACAAGTAAAGGCAAATTTCACAACAACTCAAAGTACTTTCATTTTATGCCAAAGTCCGGGTTTTTAACCCCAAAGTACTACATACGTTAAGTTCTTTTAAAAGAGATCCATTACTTTTATAAAAGTCACCCGATACCCGTAGTATTAGAATGACCAACCCACATTCCCTTTTCAAAATCAAGTAACAACATTCTTTTCCTAAGTTCCAGTTTGCCTAGTTTCAATTACTCAAGCTTCTCATTTTCAAATGGTTTCATAGTTTCCAACTTAATCACTTGATTCCTTTTTAGAACAATTGAGTAATATATGTCTCACGTGAGAGTAGGTTATTCTTGTTTACAACATTCTTATTACAGCAGCCATGATCTAGAAAATGTATATCATTTTGTCTCATCTTAGTTTCTATGCAGATGAAGGTTTCTACTGGTTTTAATACAATTCATCATTATTCAATACATTTTCCTTTATTAACGCTGCAGTTGGTCCTGTCGATACACATTCGATTCAAATCAAGAAACATTATCCCTTTAAATAAAACCAAGTACTCATTACTCACGAATGAGGTTTCACACAATCATTCACATTAAAACAAATAAGTTAAGTCTCTTATCTTATAAGATCAAGTCTCTTAACTTCTAACATCAGTAAACCATTTTCTTTACCTCTCTTAAGACATTATACCTAACTCCCCATAAAGCTAGTATAACTCTTTTAAAACCTTTTAAAACCAAGTGTTACTCTCCTTCCAAAACGATTTATAAATCTTTGAAATACATCAAGTTCTTTATTATAACTAGCCGCTTATAATTCACATCGCTACCTTTTAAAACCACAAAGTATTTTCTTACCTACATAAAGTCGTTATAACCAACTTCCCATAAAGCCGTTATAACACTTTATGTTTTAAGAACAATCAAACACGCTTAACACACGTACGCTCACCGCATTACATAGTTCACACATATCATGCTAGAAAAGATAGGAAGAGGTTCACATACCTCGCGACGATTATCGATAATAAGCAAAAAGCTCCAAGTACTACAACCTTGCTAGCCCTTACCACTCCTCGAGTAGAATACGCTACTCTTAGTACTTTCACCTATAAAGGTCACAAACGCCTATTAACCCCAAAACACAAGTTTCTATCTTTCTACGTAAAATTCTAAGAAGATTCTCCCCCGCAACAAACAGAAATCTCCTCCTTTATCGAGGTCGGCTACCAAGCCAACCAGTGGGGTTAACACGCCTAACCTGACGCGCATAATTCTACTACACAAGAATGCTACATAAGTCTATCGTAATACAACCCTAGGTAATTACGTCAGCTTCTTCTCTTTATTATCCTTCTACGTGATTACTGCTCAATTCTTTATTCTTCAGCTTAAGTCAAAAGACATTGCCACAATACTAAGTTCAGTTCTATATATAGTATACAACAACTATATATTCAACACTTATGTAATTTCCAATTACAATAGAAGGACAAGAGTGTTTACCTCGATAAGCCCAAAATTATCCAAGTATAAAGTCGATCCCGAGCAACGCTTAGCTCCTACTCCGAGCGCCCAAACAACCCTTAGAAGTTCTAACCAACTTCTACTTACAACTTCAACAACGGGTGAAGATTTCCTTAGGTTTCGTTTTTGTGGCTAAAGGAAGTATAATCGTATTTTCTCGGCTTTTGTATAAGTGTAACCTTGGGAATACTACAAGGTATTTGGGCCAAGGTATTTGGACATTACAACAATACTAGAGAGTATTTCTATACCACAACAAGGGGTATTATACGAAACAACTAGGCTGAGTGGGTACCCTACCGCCAGACACCACAAAGGGGAGGGAGGCTTCTGCCAAAGGCCTTAACCAAGGGAGGGGTGTTGGACGATTTCAAGGTCGAGGGGAGGGAGAGATTTTTAACACTTAGAACAATTTTGGATGAAGAAGTTCATCAACATGGAGGGGTATTTATAGGTGAAGAAATGGCCAACCAATGGCCAAGATTCTTCCAAGTGTATAGCAAGTGTAAGGTCAAGATCAAGACATGTGTTTGTGGGTCCCACTTGCTCATCAACTACACAAAAATATCCTACCTAACCCTTGACCAAAATTGGGCAACAAAAACGTGCCAAGAATGGCCATTTCGCCGCCCCTTTGCTTCCAATGCGAGGTGACACATGTCACCCTCCCGTTGGTCCAAAATGTTTCGCCTCTCTAAAAATCCGCAAAAATTATAAATGACATAGCCGGAATTTTCCCAACAAAAGTCAGGAAACGCTTCGCCGAAAAACGACTCTAATCGGGTGTTGTGTACAAATTTCAAACTTGCCTAACTTAAGGCTCAAATTTTCACGCACGCCCTCACGCATATACTCAAAATACGGTATAACATTCTTCCTTAGAAACATTCGTCCCAATGTTCCTTCTCAAGTCTCAACACAAACATGCGCCAAGATAGTCTTCACCGCTATACGCATTTAAACAATCATGCCACACCGCCATGAAATAACAAATGCACAAAATACGAAATCCCAAGTCCACGAGGAATCACCTCGTTATCACAAAAGTTCCCACCAAGGTCTAACATATACTCCTCTCGCACCTTCATTTCACAAAAGAAACGATCACACTCGCTCACTTCTCCCCACTCGTCGCACTGCTCAACACTCGAACTCTTCCCAAGACACGCACCACACTTCACCAACGCTCGTTTCCAACCCTCGAGTCACTACCTCCAAACTTGGTCATCTTACTAACCTCGATTTCTAAGGCCATTCTCGGCCTTCACGAACTGATTCTGGTCGAACGATCCACGAACTCATACGATGGTCATCTAAACTGGCCTAGCACCTCGTGACCGCCACCCGCCGACCACCCGAGCTGACCCTTCCTCGAACGGACGCGGGTTGGCCCGCAACATGGCCCCAACCCGACCCATCAGAGCGCCAACTTCCGCTCCTCGACATGAACACATCATGGAAGCTACCACTTCCATCTCACACTAACCAGATTTTTTTAATCACACTATAGCACAAAGCTATCCGAACATAACACTTAACACATCATTAACATCAATACATACAAGTATCTACAGGTTAAGGATATACTCAAACTAGGCGTTCAAGGACCGCTAAAATCGAACTTCCACCGCGACTTACCGTGGCCCGCAATCGCCTAGTAGTTCAGGCTATCCTACCGCTACCCCGGCCTGACAGCCGTTATATGGCCCCGCTGGCCGCAAGAATAACAAGCTCCTGGTACTACGACACTTCCGAAATGCGGCTACCACATCGACCACACCGAGGTAGGGTGATCCGATCCGCCAACACCCCTACTCCTCGAACATCTCAAACTCGGGAGCCCCGACCGCTTGAATATCCTGCGGTCCCGGCGTCGCGAGGACCACTCGCAATGGCGGAGGTACATAACTAGTCCGCTGGCCGAGGCGGTCCGCCTCGAAGTCGCCAAAATATCCGCCGCTCGCCTTCTTCTCGCCAAAGCGTCCACCTGCCGACCGCGCTCGCACCTGCGCATACGAGCTCAATGCGGCAATGTCCATGCCCACAAGAGAAACACCAACAACTCTCTCGCTAGGTAATCATCGAGCCTCGTAACATATCTGCACTCGATCCTCCATACTAGCTACTAATGCGGAACATACCGCCAATGAGTCGAACTCACATTGTACTCCCGAATCAGACGCTGCTTCGCCTCAACATCAAAAATATGTTCACCGAGCCCTCCTCATTTGTGGAGGCAAGAAATGTGCCAGAAGGCCCCTCAAAACTCGCCCCAAACGGCTGGAAGTGCATGCTCTCCCGAAAGCTCCCACGAGTCAAACCAATCGATCGCGTATCACGCACCGATGCGAACTAAATGTCACGCACTCGCCTCAAGCCTCGATCACCCGCATGATCCTTCTCAGAATCGACGGATGAACTCGCGATCATCCTCCGCCTCGACCAGTAAAACTCAAAGCGGGCTACAACTAAGGAAATCCCGTAGCCTCAAACCGTCTCGCCTGGTGCACTACAGTGCCGCTGAATCGAACCGCCAAGGCCCACTTATCTCATATCCGCCACAACTCGCCAATAATCGCCATCTCTTGTGACCATCTCCCGCCTGCATCGGACCGAGGCTCGTATCAGAGTCTCAGCAGCCACCGCCGCGCTCTAAACTCGCTGGCCGGGCGGCGCCGTAAAACTCGCCGTCAAGCACTACTCGTATCGACCGCTCGCGCCTCGCATTCTCTCAATCCTACTAGCGCCTCCTCGCCGCTTTGCCCTTCTCGCCCTGGTTGCTTTCGCAGAGGCATAATCGTAAAACGAAACACGCCGGAGGGTCCAACTTACAACACAACTCTAAGGCACGATCTCGTAATGAGAAGAATGGAAACTAATCCTAAATGTCCTATAGCCTCGATTATAGATGTGGTGCACAACACACCGATAATCAAGACTCTACTAGACACGATCTGTAGACACTTTCCGAGGACTAACTGCTCTAATACCACTTTGTCACGCCCCGAATTCCGGGCCCGTGACTGGTGCCTTACCCCGGGCACCCTAGTGATACAACATCAGAGAAAACCAGCGGAAAATAAAACACGAGTCATGAAACAAGAGATATAATAAATAAACAGTCAACCAAAACAAGCTGCCTTCGTGATATACATAAAAACCCGAACGCTTATCCTTTTACAAACCCCGCCTACAACAAAGGCATGCACTTAAGATTTACAACAACTATGACGACAGTGGCCCGCCATACCCCGAATGTACAAGAACCTACAACTCGTGGAAACATACCAAAGATAAGCCTCAAGGAACGGAGCTTTCAACACGCTGAAATGAGATCCTAAGAGCGGATCCACGATCGATGTACCTCTACCGCAGATGAACGCAGCCCCGAAGGAGGTCGATAACAGTACCAAGTATGTGTGAAATCACAACATCAGAATGAAATCATAATAGCTTAAAAAGGTGAGACATGTATGATAACCAAAATACAAGACGCAACATAAAAGTGCCAAGTCGTGACTCACGCCTCAAAGTCACCACTCAAATATAACTACGGGTCTCACGCCCACAACATCCATCATGTTCGCATCATGGCCGCATGCCCCTAATATCGTGACGGTGTAGACATGTCCATGATGCAACAATAATAACAAGGCCGCATGGCCACATGCCCCCGGACTACTGCATCGGTGTAGACATGCCCATGTAACCTCAATAACAATATACTGGGTGGTCAACCCTGCCGCATGGCCACATGCCCCCGGAATCTTTGACGGTAGACACGCCCATGTTGCGAATAACCATATATCGGTAATCAACCCGCCGCACGGCCGCATGCCCCTAATATCAGACGGTGTAGACATGTCCATGTGACAAGACAGTAATCAAAATGGAAACATACCCGTGGAATTCTCCATCACTGCCAGCACGTCCAAGTAAGTTCTCAACAAGTCAACCGGCCCTCTATCGAGAGACGCGAATACGTAAATACCACACTTGCACAACAAAGGCTATCATCACAAGCATAGGCAAGTTTCACAACACCAAGCATAGGCAAGTTTCACAACAACAAGCAAAGGCAAGTTTCACAACAACCAGCAAAGGCAAGTTTCACAATCACAAGTAAAGGCAAGTTTCACAACAACTCAAAGTACTTTCATTTTATGCCAAAGTCCGGGTTTTTAACCCCAAAGTACTACATACGTTAAGTTCTTTTAAAAGAGATCCTTTACTTTTATAAAAGTCACCCGATACCCGTAGTATTAGAATGACCAACCCACATTCCCTTTTCAAAATCAAGTAACAACATTCTTTTCCTAAGTTCCAGTTTGCCTAGTTTCAATTACTCAAGCTTCTCATTTTCAAATGGTTTCATAGTTTCCAACTTAATCACTTGATTCCTTTTAGAACAATTGAGTAATATATGTCTCACGTGAGTAGGTTATTCTTGTTTACAACATTCTTATTACAAAGAACATGATCTAGAAAATGTATATCATTTTGTCTCATCTTAGTTTCTATGCAGATGAAGGTTTCTACCGGTTTTAATACAATTCATCATTATTCAATACATTTTCCTTTATTAACGCCGCAGTTGGTCCTGTCGATACACATTCGATTTCCAAATCAAGAAACATTATACCTTTAAATAAAACCAATTACTCAGTACTCACGAATGAGGTTTCACAAAAAAATTCACATTACAACAATATAAGTTAAGTATATTATATCATAAGATCAATTATCTTAACATCTAACAACAAGAAACCATTTTCTTTACCTCTCTTAAGACATTATACCTAACTCCCATAAAGCTAGTATAACTCTTTTTAAAACCTTTTAAAACCAAGTGTTACTCTCCTTCCAAAACGATTTATAAATCTTTGAAATACATCAAGTTCTTTATTATAACTAGCCGCTATAATTCACATCGCTTACCTTTTAAAACCACAAAGTATTTTCTTACCTACATAAAGTCATATAACCAACTTCCCATATAGCCGTTATAACACTTTATGTTTTAAGAACTATAAAACACATTTAACACATGTTCTTCTACCGTACTAAATAGTTCTCACATATCTTGCTAGAAGAGATAGGAAGAGGTTCACATACCTCGCGACGATTATCGACAATAAGCAAAAAGCTCCAAGTACTACAACCTTGCTAGCCCTTTCCACTCCTCGAGTAGAATACGCTACTCTTAGTACTTTCACCTATAAAGGTCACAAACGGCGATTAACCCCAAAACACCAGTTTCTATCTTTCTACGTAAAATTAGAAGACTTCCCCGCAACAAACAGAAATCTCCTCCTTTATCGAGGTCGGCTACCAAGCCAACCAGGGGGTTAACACGCCTAACCGACGCGCATAATTCTACTACACAAGAATGCTACATAAGTCTACCGTAATACGTTCTAGGTAATTACGGGCTTATTCTCTTTATTATCCTTCTACGTGATTACGCTCAATTCTTTATTCTTCAGCTTAAGTCAAAAGACATTGCCACAATACTAAGTTCAGTTCTATATATAGTATACAACAACTATATATTCAACACTTATGTAATTTCCAATTACAATAGAAGGACAGTAGTGTTTACCTCGATAAGCCCAAAATTATCCAAGTATAAAGTCGATCCTGAGCAACGCTTAGCTCCTACTCCGAGCGCTCCAAACAACCCTTAGAAGTTCTAACCAACTTCTACTTACAACTTCAACAACGGGTGAAGATTTCCTTAGGGTTTCGTTTTTGTGGCTAAAGGAAGTATAATCGTATTTTCCGGCTTGGTATAAGTGTAACCTTGGGAATACTACAAGGTATTTGGGCCAAGTTATTTGGACATTACAACAATACTAGGAGAGTATTTCTATACCACAACAAGGGGTATTATACGAAAACAACTAGGCTAGGGGGGGGGGTACCCCACGGCTAGACACCACAAAGGGGGAGGGGGGAGGCTCTCGGCCAAAGGCCTTAACCAAGGGGAGGGGTGTTGGACGATTTCAAGGTTGAGGGGGAGGGAGAGATTTTTAACACTTAGAACAATTTTGGATGAAGAAGTTCATCAACATGGAGGGGTATTTATAGGTGAAGAAATGGCCAACCAATGGCCAAGATTCTTCCAAGTGTATAGCAAGTGTAAGGTCAAGATCAAGCCATGTGTTTGTGGGTCCCACTTGCTCATCAACTACACAAAAATATCCTACCTAACCCTTGACCAAAATTGGGCAACAAAAACGTGCCAAGAATGGCCATTTCGCCGTCCCTTTGCTTCCAATGTGAGGGTGACACATGTCACCCTCCCGTTGGTCCAAAATGTTTCGTCTCTCGGAAAAATCCGCAAAAATTATAAATGACATAGCCGGAATTTTCCCAACAAAAGTCGTGGAAACGTTTATCAAAAACGACTCTAATCGGGTGTTGTGTACAAATTTCGAAACTTGCCTAACTTAAGGCTCAAATTTTCTACGTACGTCCTCACGTACATACTCTGAAAATACGGGGTATAACAGCCAGTAGGTGATTCGGTGGTGGCTGAGCGAGTATATAAGGCTTGCCCAGTGACTATATACAGTCGTCAGACTCTAGCTGACTTGATATAGTTGGATATGACGGACTTCGATGTGATTATGGGTATGGATTGGCTAGCGTCTTGCTATGCCAATGTGGACTGTAGAGAGAGATTGATACGGTTCCAGTTTCCGGGTGAGCCGGTTATCGAGTGGAAGAGGAATACTGCGTCGCCGAGGGGTAGGTTTATTTCTTACCTCAAGGCTAGGAAGATGGTGTGGAAGGGGTATATCTACCATATGGTTCGGGTATTCGATCGAGGCGAAATACGGACCTTCATCGCCCGGTTGTTAGAGAGTTTCCAGACGTATTCCCAGACGAGCTTCCGGGTATCCCTCCTGAGAGGGAGATTGAGTTTGGCATTGATATGGCGCCAGACACTCGACCGATATCTATTCCACCATACAGGATGGCACCTGCTGAGTTGAGGGAATTGAAAGACCAACTGAAAGATTTGCTGGAAAAAGGCTTTATCAGGCCTAGTCTTTCTCCCTGGGGAGCGCCAGTTTTATTTGTAAAGAAGAAGGATGGGACGCTGCGTATATGTGTTGATTACAGGCAGCTGAATAAGGTAACTATCAAGAACAGATACCCTCTTCCCAGGATTGATGATTTGTTTGACCAGTTGCAGGGTGCAAGGTGTTTCTCCAAGATAGACCTGCGGTCTGGTTATCATCAGGTGCGAGTTAGAGAGGCAGATATCCCAAAGACTGCATTCAGGACCCGGTATGGGCACTATGAGTTCAGGGTGATGTCTTTCGGGTTGACCAACGCCCCAGCAGTATTCATAGATTTGATGAACCGGGTGTTCAAGCCATTCTTGGATATGTTCGTTATAGTATTCATTGATGATATCCTGGTTTATTTGCGCACAAAACAAGACCATGTAGATCATTTGAGGGCGGTGTTGGGAGTCCTCCGGGACCGGCAGTTGTATGCCAAGTTCTCGAAATTCGAGTTTTGGTTGGCTTCAGTGGCTTTCTTAGGGCATGTGTCACGACCCGATTCCGGGCCCGTGACTGGTGCCTTACCCCGGGCACCCTAGTGATACAACATCAGAGTAATCAGCGGAACATAAAACAATACAAGACATATTATGAAATATGAAACAATAATCTGAGAAAAACTTGCCTTTCGGCATATATATAAATAACAACTTTTTCCAACATGAACAGTTTTAATCCTTTTTACAAACCCTGCCCACAACAGTACTACAGAACTCTAAGAAATGATACGACAACAATGGCGGGACAGGGCCCCGCCATACCCCTGAATGTAAACACCTACAACAACAGGGGACTATACCACTGATAAGCCTCCGGAGAAACGGAGCTTTCCACACGCCAATCGCGACCCTAAGAGCGAGGATCAATGGCGGTGTACCTTTACTGCGGCATGAACGGCCCAAGGAGGTCAAGATAACAAGTGCAAGTATGTGAAACTAAATGTCACGACCGCAACCGGGCCGATCGTGCCTTACCCGCACCCAGTAGTCAAACAACATCGTAGAAAATCAGCGGAAATTAAAACTCATACATGATAACCAATGAAAAGAGAAAAGCAGGCTATCCAAACGGTTACCTTTTCGAAAATAACTTACACGAGCAGATTACAATCCCCGCCACATCAAGTACTCAGACCTCTAAGAATTTTTATAACATCTCTGACGGGTGGCCGCCATACCCCGAATGTACACAAGTTCTACAACTTCGAGGAACGTACCAAGTGACAAAGTCTCAGAAGGAATGGAGCTTTCGAGAACCGAGCGATCCAAAGGGTGCGGATCAACATGCGTTGTATCTCAACCTGCGGCATGAACGCAGCCCGAAGGGGCCGCATAACAGTGAGTATGCGAAAGCGAAAAAAAAATCGTAAATGAAATCATAATAGTCTATAAGGAAAGCAGAGACATGTATGATAACCAAACTACGATGCACCACGTATATCTGATTCTACCAAATCAAATCACATCAAGTCGTGACTCACGCCGAAAGATCATTACTCAAAGTGGACGATACTGGTAGGCTACCCAACGTGTCGGTATGTCGACCCAATAACAAGATAGTACTCACAGTGGACGATACTGGGCTACCCAACGTGTCGGTATGTCCCAACCAATAACAAGATAATACTCACCGTGGACGATACTGGCTACCCAACGGTCGGTATGTCCAAACAAATACCCGATAATACTCATCGTGACGATACTCGTGGCTACCCAACGTGTCGGTATGTCCAAACAAATACCCGGATAATACTCATCGGACGCGTACTGCGTGGGCTACCCAACGTGTCGGTATGTCCAAACCAGTTACAAGATAACACTCAATAGAAGCATACCCGTGGGCTACCTAACGTGTCGATATGTCCCAAAGGATCAATATAGTGGAAGCATACCCGTGGCTACCCAACGTGTCGATATGTCCATCATACCACCCGATATCCGGCCCTCGTCGAGAGACTTCGGTAGCACAAAGTCAAACACTTGCACAACAACAAAACTATCACCACAAGCACAGCAAGTTACACACAACTCAAAGTACCTTCGTTTAAGTCGACAAACCGGGTTCCAACCCCAAAATACTACATTCTTTCCTACCTTCAAAGACCTCTCTTTACGTAGAAACCATACGATACTATCACACGTAGTATCACACACATTCCTGTTTAAAACACGTTTCAAACACAATTAACATAACGTCAAGTATACCTTTTAAAAGTCCAAGTAATTAACTCCTTTAAGGTCAAGTATTCCTACCTTTTAAAACTAAGTCATTTACTTTTCCTTAAGAAAAGTTCGATATTTGAAAACAAGTGATTTATACTTTCAAACTCAAGTTACTTCTCTTTTCCAAAATCCAAGACATTATCCTTTGCAATCCATTAAGTTCATTCTTTGGAATTTTAAGAAAAGTCGAACTTGTTATCAATGATTCTCATTTAAGCGACCATGATCTAGGAAATGTAATATCATTTTGTCTTATCTTAGTTTCTATGCAGATGGAGGTTTCTCGGTTTTAATATAATCAATTAGTCGAAACCATTTCCTTTATTAAGCGCCGATGGTGTGTTCGATACTTGTTCACTTTCAAATCCATTTCACATTCTTATGCCGTTATACCTAACTTCCCATAAAGCTAGTATAACTCTTAAGTTTTCAAAACCAAGTATTACTCATTACTCACGAATGAGGTTTTACAACTTTTGAATACATTACAAAACTTTCACAATTCTAAGTTAAGTCTCTTATCTTACAAGATCAAGTCTCTTAACTTCTACCAATCAACAACCGTTCTTTTACTCACATAAAGTTGTTATAAGCGACTTCCCATAAAGCGTTATAACCCCTTTATGTTTTAAACCAACCAATTACCACATAAACATTTATGAGACCAAGAGGGCTCATTCTTTAACAGAGTGCCCATTACTAACGGATAAGACTTACTACTCTTACACCTAATGAAGCCCTTTACACTTCATAACAAGTCAAGACACAATTTGGAAAATCAATTTCCTTTAACACACGCGTCGTCAACCGCACTATATATTTCACAAATAGTCATGCTGAAGAGGATAGGAAGAATCACATACCTCGCGACGATTGTCGACACTAAGCAAAATGCTCCACGAGACTATCTCCTTAAGAAGAATATGCTACACGTAGTACTTCAATCCTATAAGGGCCATAAAACGCCTATCAAACTCTAGTTTGAACGTAGAGTAAACTAAGTACAAGGCCCTACATTCTACGGAAATTGGATGTAACTTCCTTTGTTTCTATTAACTTGCCACCTTTCACAAGGTGAAATCAACAAGGCTACAAGATCCAAATCTAAGCCAACTTAACTATAACAACCTCAGCTCACAAATCTATACAAACTTAACTATATGACCTCGGGCTCACAAATCTATTCAAACTCTAAATATATGACCTCGTGCTCACAGATCTATACTACTATCACAAGTACTAACTCAAAACCCGAGAGAAACTCTTACCTTTTAGAAAAGCCCACAAAAGCCCTTTCCTACCACTTCTTCCACAACTCAACCACCAGCGCTTCCACAAGTTTACCAACACCTTTTCCTCCTTGCACGCTCAACGCTTCCCTAAGGCCGGGTTTCTCAAAAACCTAGAGAGAAGGAGAGGGGTTTTCTCTTGGGAGGGTTTGAATGAAATGGCCAAGTCTTCCAAGACTTGGCCTAAAGTAGGCTTCTATCATTGGTCAAAGGATGGGAGGACACTTGTCACCCTCCCATAGGCTCCTTATAAAAATATCCACGATTTTTCTCCTTTACATGCAAAATCCGCCTCGGCGCGCCTCGCCACGGCGCCAGCTGCGCACTTTCAGAAAATAATTGCCGCAGCGCTGCGCGCGCCACGCATTCGGCGCGGCGCGCCAACACCGCAGACCCTCGGACAATCGGCGCGCGACCACTGCTCTCCGCGCGGCCACTGAACCCTGAATCAAGTCATCGCTTTTGATCACGCCAAACTTGAAACTTCCATAACTTTTGACTCGATGTCAATCGACGAGCGGTTGGTTGCGTTGGGACCTAGATTCAACGGACTACACACTAGGCCTTTTAAACACCTTACAATCCTTAACAACTGGGGTCCAATACTCAAAGGTAAACTCAAAATCCTTCAACACATGTTTGCCAACTTATCTATCCTCTAGAATTTACGAGGTGTAACACTAAAAATCGTAAATGAAATCATAATAGTCTATAAAGCGGGAGACATGTATGATAACCAAACTACGATTCACAATAATAAGCGATCATGTCAAGTCGTGGACTCACGCCTCAAGTCATCACTCAAATATAACAATGGGTCTCACGCCCACAACATCAATCATGCGTGGAATACCTTCGCCAGCTGGCGATTTATGATATAACAAAGACCAAGGAACACACATGAACACGTGTCCCACGTGCCATAATAACACGTCTGTGGTAAGTGCGAAGGCATAACAGGCTACTAACACCTACGTACCAACAAGGTCATGAATCGTATCATAAGATCTGTCTAGACCGTCACATGATCAAAGCGACCACTTGCGCGTATCTAATGTGCGCGTCAGCCTCGGAACTTTCGCGACTCGCCAGCAATCGGATCGCCCGCATGAGGTATAACCCGCGTCGAGGGTAGCTACTCCCGGCGGCGTCTGGACTCGCCGTCCGCGTAGCGCGAGGACGCATGACCACAAGGGCGCGTCTAACACGGAACTTCGCGATTCGCATATAGCCCTCGACCGCGTAGGTAGTCTCGAATCATAGGTCCATCGACCGCTTTAGTCTACCCGCGTCGGAGGCTTAACCCGGAATCATCTCGAGATGAGTGATGTATAATACTATCATAACAACTTATCGTTAAACAACATAAGCACAACAAAGGAAAAACCCTTTACACAAACATCACAAGATACTAACACACGTAGATCCTAGCATGTTTACTTATCAAATCAACAAGAAGGTATTACAAGGCTATCACAAACCAACACAATCAAGTTATACACACTGTACTTTCTACTATATGCTAACAAGTTGGGGTTTTATCCCCAAGTACTTCATACATTAACTCTTTAAAAGATCGTTACTTTCACAAAAGTCACACAATACGTAGTATATGAAAATATAGTGATTATCTTTTGAAGTAAATCAAAACACTTCTCTTTGTAAAACTCAAGTAACAACATTATTTTCCAAACGCCCAAGTTTGCCTAATTTCAAATGTTCATGTTTCTTATTTAGAAAGGTTTCAGTAGTTCATAGTCTTATTCATTTAAGAATATAATTCTCTTTTAAACTATCAGAAACATAAGTCTTATATGTGAGTAGGATATTCTTGTTTACAACAATCTTATTACAATGACCATGATCTAGGAAATATCATTTTGTCTCATCTTAGCTTATGCGGATGGAAGTTTCTCTGGTTTTAATAATACTTAATCTGTCAAAACATTTCCTTTTATTAACGCCGCAGTTGGTTTGTCGATACACATTCGATTTCCAAAATCGGTAAAACATTCTTAAGACGTTATACCTAACTTTCCATAAAGCTAGTATAACTCTTAAGTTTTCAAAACAAATCAAGTATTACTTCTTCTCTCAAAATGATTCAAAACTCTTTTGAAATACTTCAAGTTCTTTATTAACACATAACAAGCGCTTATAGTTCAAATCGATTACCTTTTAAAAACCACATGTATTTTCTTACCAACATAAAGCCGTTATAACCAACTTCCCATAAAGCCGTTATAACACTTTATGTTTTACACCAATCAAATACATTTAGTACATGTACGTCTACCGTACTACATAGTTCACACATATCATGCTAGAAGAGATAGGAAGAGGTTCACATACCTCGCGGCAGTATCGACTAATAGCAAAACGCTCAAGTTCTCCCAAGCGTGGCTACTCCTAAAGCCAAGTAGAACGCGCCACATGTAGTACTTCAACCTATAAGGCCACAGCGCTTATTAACATTAAGATCTTATCGTAGAACATTCTCTGTAAAATTCGCGAGACCTCCCCACATGTCAGCGTAAATCTCTCTCTCTCACGGGCGGCTACCAAGCCAACCAGGGTTATACATCTAACGACGGGTACAATTCTACTCCACAAGATTACTACACAAGTCTCATCTGATTCGATTCGCTTCTTGAGCTTAAGTCAAAAGACATTGCCAACTAACCACGTTGATTCTATATATAGTATACTTTAACTATATATTCTAACAACATGTAATTTCCAATTACAATAGAGGACAAGATATTTACCTCGATAAGCCCATAATTATCCAAGTATAAAGTCGATCTGGGCAATCGTTTAGCTCAACTCCGGCGCTCAACCCGCTCTAAACCACCCTGAAGTTCTAACCAACTTCTACACAATACTCCAACTGACTATGGAGATTTTCCTAGGGTTTCGGTTTTGTGGACCGGGAAGTATAATAGTATTTAGGGCTTTTCGTATAGGTATAACCTTAGAATACTACAAGGTATACTGCTAAGGTAATTTGGGCATTATAACAATACTTTGAGAGTGTTTCTACACCACAGGGGGTATTATCTAAAGCAACTTGGCAGTGGTACCCAGCCACACTACTAGGAGTGGGTGTACCCACCGGCCAAGGCCTCTAGGAGAGGAGGCCTCTTGGCGAACTCAACACTAAGGGAGGGAGAAGATTTAACACTTAGAAACATTTAGGAAAGGATGAAGAATTCATCAAAGGGAGAGGGTATTTATAGCACTGCCAAGGCCAACCAATGGCAAGATTGAGCCAAGTGTTACACAAGTGTAGGGCAAGATATGCCCAAGTGCCCCTAGTCCCTACTCCTTAAAACCCTCACAAATATCTACCAAAATATCTACCACTGACCTCCCAATTCGTCCCGTGTGCGCCCTTGCCCACCAATGAGAGGGTGCCAAGTGCGCCCTCTCTTTGGTCAAAATTGTTCCGTCTCTCGGAAAAATCCGCAAAAAAAGAAAAGACATAGCGAATTTTCCGCGCAGTTATGTAAAGCGTTTCGTCGAAAACGACTTAGCAAGGTGTTGTGCACAAATGCCATTCGGCGTAAGCCACTGGCGGGGTGACATGTGTCACCCTCCTATTGCCAAAATAAAACATCTTCCAAAATAAAATTCCATAATTCTCTAATATTCCGGGAAGTCCGAATACCAAATCGGAATCAATTCCCGTTAACGAACCTTTTTCCTTCACAAAACCGGAAACTTTTCCGTGGAAAAATCGCCTCTTTCTTCCTTTCCAATCTTTACAGTATTCTCGCACGTGCGCCCTCGCATACATACCACGGAACTACGGGTATAACATTCTTCCCCTTAGAAACATTCGTCGAATGTTCCTTCTAAGTCTCAAAGCGAACGCGTGCGGTATAGTCTTCACTACTATACTTACGAAACAATCCGCCACGGTGGCCACGAAATACCCACGCCAAAATACCTACATCCAAGTCCCGAGGAAACACCTCTAACATCACCACAAATAATACTACTTTTGTCACTTTGTCGCGAGCCTTGCTCCAACGACCCAACAAATGGTACCGCCAGGCATGCGTCGATCACCAAGCCGTCGTACACTCAATTCTTACCATATTTACGATCGCTTTAGTATCCAAAACTCGGTTACTATCTCTAACGAGGTCATCATTAATCGGGAACATTCTGGATGGATCTTCGATACTTTCCCGAACATAACAATACGAAAGACCGGACGTCCTTTCCTCCTAAGTCGGACGGCAAATGCTAACATATAGGCAACCTGGCCTATTCTTCACATGAACTCACAAAGGCCCAAAGTAACTCGGGCTAAGTTCCTTCTGTTTCCAAAACTCGTCACACCCTGTCCGGGGTGGTACTTTCAAGAAGACCGACCGTCGGCTCGAACTCTGGCGTCGTCGCGATTATCCGCCACGATTCCTCCGAGTGCGAACTTCTTCTAGACAAGCTTCTCACTATCCACAGTCTGCTGGAACAAGACTGAACCAACTATCTGAACCCTGCCAACATCGAACCAATCGACCGGCAACTTACACTTCCGCCCCTGCAAGGCTTCATAAGGCGACATCCGAACACAGAAATGGTAGCTCAAACGCTCCTCCACAGAGACAACAATCCTCACAACTACCTCGAAATCCGCGACCGGCGAGGCGAACGCGGTCTGAGACTCACCGAGTTCTTAACACATGCTTGGTAAAACTTCCGAAACAAAAACAGTAGTAACACGGGCTCCATGCATCGTCATAAGGTGAAGGTAGGCACCCCGTGCAGCCTTACAACCTTTCTGATAAATCAACACTGCCAAGTGAACGGTCCCGACCGAAGAACACGATGGGCTGCCCCCATCGGCCCGACCACCGGTCGAACGCATCCACGAACTCGTACGTTGGTTAACTAAACTTGGGCCTAGCACCCTCGTGACCCTACCACATGGCGGGACCACCACAACAGACCCGCGCCATACATGCCGCGGGTTGACCCGCAGCGTGGCCTCGGCAGGCCGACGCCGCGCAATACTAGCTCGATCGGAACAATCTCACTAATCACGTTACGAAAACCTGGCGGTCTTCTTAGCTCAACTACCCTCTTCATTACACACCTTTGGGGACTATCCCCAAACACGCTCACGTGCACTATGCACTCTATAAGGGTCAAACATAAACATACGTCTCTGCAGAGATGGTCTTACCTCTAAGGTCTTTGCGTATAAAGCTCTAAGGCTCACACTTTCTCTATCCTCCAAAATCTTACTCGGTTAACCCACCATGATTTCTAATCACAACTAACACATCGCTATCGTAACATAGCACTTAAGGTATACTCACCTTGAAAGTTACCGAAGGACGCTTCTGCTCTGCCCTCTTCTGTCGCTTGGTTAACCCGTCGATCTCTACGTTCTCGGCTGCTGCGCATAAGCCCGCATACGTGCCATGCTCAAGCCCAATCAAGAATTACTCTTGCACAACCCTTTCTTAGGTAGTCATCAAGACTCGTGGTACATCGGTATAATCTCTGGTAGCCAAATCCATGGCTAGTGCGAGTCGCCTCTTTGCAATCTACATTCTCTGTTCGGTCGTGGGCGAAGGTTCAAATATCATGGCGCGGTAAGGCTGCCGTCGCCGTGCTAAACTCCGGGGCTAGTAACGTCGCGTAATCCCGAATGAAGCACTACCTAGGTAATGATTGGGCTCGTGCCCTCGCAACCCTCGTATTCTACTCGCGCCTCCTCCGGCCTTGCCTCCCGGGCGGGTTGCCTGCGCGGAGGCATAAATCGCAGTGGGAAAGAAATACGTTTAGAGGTCCAACTTAAAAACACGGCTCTAAGGCCGCGACCTCGAGTGAGAAGAATAGAAACCAATCCTAAATATCCTATAGCCTCACGATTATTGGCGTGGTGCACAACACCGATAATCAAGACTCTTGAATCTGATGCCTAGACACTTTCCGAGGATTAATCGCTCGATACCACTTTTGTCACGACCCGATTCCGGGCGTGATCGTGCCTTACCGGGCACCTAGTGATACAACATCGAGTAATCACGGAACATAAAACGATACAAGACATATTATGAAATATGAAACAATAATAGAGAAAAACTTGCCTTTCGGCATATATATAAATAACAACTTTTTCCAACATGAACAGTTTTAATCCTTTTTACAAACCCTGCCCACAACTTGATTACTCTGAGACCTAAGAAATGATACGACAACAATGGCGGGACGGGGCCCGCCATACCACGAATGTAAACACCTGACAACAGGGACTATACCATCGATAAGCCTCCGAGAAAGCGGAGCTTTCCATGTGAATGTGACCACTAAGGCGAGGATCAATGGCGGTGTACCTTTACTGCGGCATGAGCAGCCCCAAGGAGGTCGATCTGGCAGTCAGGAGTATGTGAAACTAAAAATCGTAAATGAAATCATAATAGTCTATAAGCGGAGACATGTATGATAACCAAACTACGATTCCACAATAATAGCGATATGTCAAGTCGGGGACTCGCGCCTCAAGTCATCACTCAAATATAACAATGGGTCTCACGCCACAACATCAATCATGCGTGGAATACCTTCCTCACCGCCGGCGATTTATGATATAACGACAAGGAACACACATGAACACGAGGTCCACGTGCCATAATAACTGCGTCTGGGGTAAATGCGAAGGCATAGCCGACTACTAACACCAGCGATGCAACAAGGTCATGAATCGTATCATAAGATCTGTCTGCACCGTCACATGATCAAAGGCGACCACTTGCGCGGTATCTAATGTGCGCGTCTAGCCCTCGAACTTTCGCGGCTCGCCTAGGCAATCGGATCGGCCGCGTGAGGTATAACCCGCATCGGTAGCTACTCCCGGCGGCGTCTGGACTCGCCGTCCGCGTAGCGCAAGACCGCGTGACCACAAGGGCGCGTCTAACACGGAACTTCCGCGATTCGCATAGGCCCCCTGGACGCGCAGAGTAGTCTCGAATCATAGGTCCATCGACCCGCTGAGTCTACCCGCGTCGGAGGCGGCTTAACCGGAATCATCTCGAGATGAGTGATGTATAATACTATCATAACGACTATCGTTAAACAACATAAGCACAACAAAGGAAAAACCCCTTTACACAAACATCACAAGATACTAACACACGTAGCATCCTAGCATGTTTACTTATCAAATCAACAAGAAGGTATTACAAGGCTATCACAAACCAACACAATCAAGTTATACACACCAGGTACTTTCTACTATATGCTAACAAGTTCGGGTTTTAGCCCCAAAGTACTTCATACATTAACTCTTTAAAGATCGTTACTTTCAAAAGTCACACAATACGTAGTATATGAAAATATAGTGATTATCTTTTGAAGTAAATCAAAACACTTCTCTTTGTAAAACTCAAGTAACAACATTATTTTCCAAACGTCAAGTTTGCCTAATTTCAAATGTTCATGTTTCTTATTTAGAAAGGTTTAAGTAGTTCATAGTCTTATTCATTTAAGAATATAATTCTCTTTTAAACTATCGAGAAACATAAGTCTTATATGTGAGTAGGATATTCTTGTTTACAACAATCTTATTACAAAGACCATGATCTAGGAAATATCATTTTGTCTCATCTTAGCTTCTATGCAGATGGAAGTTTCTACTGGTTTTAATAATACTTAATCTGTCAAAACATTTCCTTGTATTAACGCTGCAGTGGTTTGTCGATACACATTCTGATTTCCGAAATCAGTAAAACATTCTTAAGACGTTATACCTAACTTTCCATAAAGCTAGTATAACTCTTAAGTTTTCAAAACAAATCAAGTATTACTTCTTCTCTCAAAATGATTCAAAACTCTTTTGAAATACTTCAAGTTCTTTATTAACACATAACAAGCGATTTATAGTTCAAATCGTTACCTTTTAAAAACCACATGTATTTTCTTACCAACATAAAGCCGTTATAACCAACTTCCCATAAAGCGTTATAACACTTTATGTTTTACACCAATCAAATACATTTAGTACATGCGTATCGTCTGCATACTACATAGTTCACACATATCATGCTAGAAGAGATAGGAAGAGGTTCACATACCTCGCGACAGTATCGACTAATAGCAAAAGCGCTCAAGTTCTCCCAACGGCTACTCCTAAAGCCAAGTAGAACGCGCCACACGTAGTACTTCAACCTATAAGGCCACAAGGCGCTTATTAACATTAAGATCTTATCGTAGAACATTCTGAGAAAATTCTAGAGACCTCCCGCAATGGGCGTAAATCTCTCTCTCCGTGGTAGGCTACCAAGCCAACCAGGGGGTTATACATCTAACGAACGGTACAATTCTACTCCACGATTACTACACAAGTCTCTATGTCTGATTCGATTCGATTCTTGAGCTTAAGTCAAAAGACATTGCCAACTAACCACGTTGATTCTATATATAGTATACTTTAACTATATATTCTAACAACATGTAATTTCCAATTACAATAGAGGACAAGATATTTACCTCGATAAGCCCATAATTATCCAAGTATAAAGTCGATCTGGGCAATCGTTTAGCTCCAACTCCGCGCTCAACCGCTCTAAACCACCCTAGAAGTTCTAACCAACTTACACAATACTCAACGGACTATTGAGATTTTCCTAGGGTTTCGGTTTTGTGGTAGACGGGAAGTATAATAGTATTTCAGGGCTTTTCAGATAGGTATAACCTTAGAATACTACAAGGTATACTGCTAAGGTAATTTGGGCATTATAACAATACTTTGAGAGTGTTTCTACACCACAAAGGGGTATTATCTAAAGCAACTTGGCAGGGGGTACCCACCACACTACTAGGAGGGGGTGTACCCCTCGGCCAAGCCTCTGGAGAGGAGGCCTCTTGGCGAACTCAACACTAAGGGAGGAGAAGATTTAACACTTAGAAACATTTAGGAAAGGATGAAGAATTCATCAAAGGGAGAGGGTATTTATAGCACAAGCCAAGGCCAACCAATGGCCAAGATTGAGCCAAGTCTACACATGTGTAGGGCAAGATATGCCCAAGTGCCCCTAGTCCCTACTCCTTAAAACCCTCACAAATATCTACCAAAATATCTACCACTTGACCTCCCAATTCGTCGTATGCGCCCGCCTTGCCCACTGATGAGAGGGTGCCAAGTGCGCCCTCTCGTTGGTCCAAAATGTTCGCCTCTCGGAAAAATCATAAAAAGAAAAGACATAGCGAATTTTCCGCCAAGTTATGTAAAGCGTTTAGTCAAAACGACTCTAGCAAGGGTGTTGTGCACAAATGCCATTCGGCGAGCCACTGGCGGGGTGACACGTGTCACCCTCCTATTGGCCCAAAATAAAACATCTTCCAAAATAAAATTCCATAATTCTCTAATATTCGGAAGTCCGAATACCAAATCACGGGAATCCAATTCCCATTAACGAACCTTTTTCCTTCACAAAAACCGGAAACTTTTCCGTGGAAAAATCGCCTCTTTCTTCCTTTCCAATCTTTCTGTCGTATTCTCGTACGTACGTCCTCGCATACATACCCTGGAACTACGGGGTATAACAGCATGTTATTGGGGCCGATGGTATTCGGGTTGATACAACGAAGATTGAGGCGGTCAAGACTTGGCCTAGACCACTACAATCGAATGCAGGCTTTTTGGGCCTTGCAGGTTATTATCGGAGATTTGTGGAGAAGTTTGCTTCCATCTCAGCACCTTTGACTAGGCTGACTCAGAAAGCAGCTATATTCCAGTGGACGGATGCTTGTGAGGAGAGATTCGATTCTTTGAGGAGAAATTGACAACCGCCCGATTCTTACTTGTAACGACCCGTTCGGGCAGATTCATCGTGCTACCTGCACCCTAGTGATACATCAGAGAAAATCAGCGAACATAAAACATGAGACATTTAACAAGGGATATAATAAATAAACAAAGCAACCAAAGCAGTTGCCTTGGTATATCATAAAACACGAGCAGTTTAATCCTTTTACAACCACACTTGCAGCATTACTCTGCACCTCTAAGATATCTGATGACTATGACGGGACGGGGCCCGCCATACCCCGAATGTACAAGAACCTACAACTCGTGGAACACCTACAAAAGATAAGCCTCGGAGAAACGGGCTTCAAATCTGTTGGCGTGATCTATGGCGAGGATCACGGTGATGTACCTCTCTACTGCGGCATAACGCGGCCCGGAGGTCGATAACAAGTACCAAGTATGTGAAATCATACAATCAGAAATGAAATCATACTAGTCTATATAAAGCAGAGACATGTATGATAACCAAACTACGATTCACAACATAAAGCGATCATCACTCAATATAACTATGGGTCTCACGCCCAACATCAATCAGTTCGCATTATGGCGCATGCCCGGAATACTGCATCGGTGTAGACATGTCCATGATGCAACAATAATACCAATGTCCCATGGCCACATGCCCCCGGAATTCTGCATCGGTGTAGACATGTCCATGTGACCTCAACAACAAAACAGCAATCCAAATGGAAGCATACCCGTGCGCTACGCATCGTGTCAGTATGTCCAAAGGGAAACAATAAGACAACATTCCAAATGGACGATACAGTGCGCTACGCATCGTGTCGGTATGTCCAAAGGAAACAATAGGACAGCATTCCAAATGGACGCATACGTGCGCTACGCATCGTGTCGGTATGTCCAGGGAAATCACGCGATAATCAAAATGGAAACATACGTGCGCTACGCGTCGTGTCGATATATCCAAAGCGATTAACCACAAGACCTTAACCAAAATGGAAGCATACGTGCGCTACGCGTCGTGTCGGTATGTCCAAAGCGATTAACAACAATAATACTATCAGCGACGCATTGCGGTGGAATTTCTCGTCACTGCGGCGCGTCAAGTAAGTTCTCAACTACCAACCGACCCTCTATCGAGAGACGCGGTAACACAGAAACACAACGTTTGTACAATAAAGACTATCATCACAAGCATAGGCAAGTTTCACAACAACAAGCATAGGCAAGTTTCACACAACTCAAAGTACTTTCATTTTATGCCAAAGTCCGGGTTTTTAACCCCAAAGTACTACATACGTTAAGTTCTTTTAAAAGAGATCCATTACTTTTATAAAAGTCACCCGATACCCGTAGTATTAGAATGACCAACCCACCTTCCTTTTCAAAACCAAGTAACCACATTCTTTTCCTAAGTTCCAGTTTGCCTAGTTTCAATTACTCAAGCTTCTCATTTTCAAATGGTTTCATAGTTCCCCAAACTTAATCACTTGATTCCTTTTTAGAACAATTGAGTAACATATGTCATATACGTGAGTAGTTTATTCTTGTTTATAACGATCTTATTACAGCAGCCATGATCTAGAAAATGTAATATCATTTTGTCTCATCTTAGCTTATGCAGATGGAGGTTTCTACGGTTTTAATACAACACATCATTATTCAATACATTTCCTTTATTAACGCGCAGCGGTCCTGTCGATACACATTCTGATTCCCGAAATCAGTAAAACGTTATCCCTTTAAAACCAAGTACTCATTACTCATGAATGAGGTTTCACACAAACATCCACATTTAAAACAAATAAGTTAAGTCTCTTATCTTATAAGATCAAGTCTCTTAACTTCTAACATCAGTAAACCATTTTCACCTACATAAGGTCGTTATAACTAACTTCCCATAAAGCTATTATAACACCCTATGTTTTAAACCAACCAAATCACTTAGCACGTATGCGTCTGTACTACATAGTTCCACATATCATGCTAGAAGAGATAGGAAGAGGTTCACATACCTCGCGACGATTTATCGACAATAAACAAAATGCTCCAAGTACTACTGACGCACTAGCCCTTTCCACTCCTCGAGTAGAATACGCTACTCTTAGTACTTTCACCTATAAAGGTCACAAACGTCTATTAACCCCAAAACACAAGTTTTCTATCTTTATATAGAAAATTGAAGACCTCCCCACACTTGAGCGTAAATCTCTCCTCTATCGAGGCTACGAAGCCAACCGACGGGGGTTTACACGCCTAACCTGGCGTGTACAATTCTACAAGTCTCTTGCAATACTACCTATGTAAATCTGATTCGATTCAGTTCTTTATTCTTGATGCTTAAGTCACAAGACATTGCAGAATACTAAGTAGTTCAATATATAGTATACTTCAACTATATACTCTAACTAACATGTAATTTCCAATTACAATAGAGGACAAGATAATTACCTCGATAAGCCCAAAATTATCCGAGTTTAATGTCGCTCTGAGCAGGTTTAGCTCACTCCGTGCGCTCAAACCACTCCAAACAACCCTTAGAAGTTCTAACCAACTTCTACTCAAATACTTCAACCAACTATGAAGATTTCCTTAGGGTTTCGGTTTGAGACTAAAAAGGACAAAAGGTAGTATTTCCGGACTCTACGTAAAGAGGTATCTTTGGAATACTACAAGGTACAAGGCTAAGGTATTTTGGGCATTATAACAATACTAGGGAGTATTTCTATACCACAAAGGGTATTATACGAAAACAACTAGGCTAGGGGTACCCACGGCTAGACCTCATGAGGAGGAGACCTGCGGCCAAAGGCCACTTTCTGGGGAGAGGAGCTCTTGGGCGAGTACACAAGAGGAGGAGGGATTCCAGCCTTGGAAACATTTGTGGATGAATGAAGTCTTCACACAGGGGGGGGTATTTATAGCAAACCCAAATGCCAACCAATGGCCAAGATCAAGCCATGTGCAAGGCAAGTGTAAGGCCAAGATCAAGCCAAGTGCACCCTAGACCCTACTCCTTAAAACCCTCACAAATATCTACACAAATATCAAGCCCAACTTGCCCACCAATTCGGCCAAGTGCCGCCCCACTTGTCTTCATTGTGAGGGTGACATGTCACCCTCCCGTTGGTCCAGAATGTTTCGTCCCTCGGAAAAATCCGCAAAAATACAAAACGACATAGCCGTAATTTTCCCTTCGCAAGTTACGCAAAACGTTTGGTCGAAAACGACTCCAACCGGGTGTTGTGTACAAATGTAAAATCGGCCAAGGGTGCCACATGGGGGTGACACGTGTCGCCCCGGTCGCTTCAGAATATTTCGTCTTAGAAAATATCCAATTTACCGAAATCTCAAAAACAAAGCGGGCTCCACAAAGCAGAATTTCTCCGTGGCCCCACGTGACCATTTCCAAAATAAAATCTCAAAATTCTAATATAATCTATGAAGTCCAAATACCAAATCTGGGAATCCAATTCCCATTAACGAACCTTTTCTTCACAAATAGCCGAAACTTTTAGTGAAAACTCACATCTTTCTTTCTTTTCAAAATTTCTGCAGTACTCTCGCACGTGCGTCCTCACATACATACCACTGCAACTACGGTATAACATTCTCCCTCGCTTAGAAACATTCGTCCCGAATGTTCCTTCTCAAGACGGATATCGATGAAGTTCCTCTAACAAGTTGTCAACGCCACAGCTTGCCCACGAAATAACACACGTTATCTTCCTCCCTTACTCGTTGTACCCTTCTCGAACACTAGAACTCTCCCAGTACGTACCATACTTCACCATTACTTCGTTCGAAAATCTCGGAGTCACTACCTCCAAACTTGGTCATCTTACTAACCTCAAACTTCCTTAAGGCCATTCCCGCCTTCTGAACCGCTCGTCGAACGCGTCCACGAACTCATACGATGATCATCTAAACTCGGGCCTAGCACCCTCGTGACCACTACCACCGGGCGACCACCTGAATCGCCCCACCCCAAACTGAGTTCTGGTTTGACCCGCAAATGGTCCTAAACCCGACCCAACCGTGCCAAACTCTTGTTCCCGTCCAAACAATCTTACTAATTCACATCATGAAAGCTACCACTTCCATCTCACACTACCGTGGACTTATCACACAAATAAATCCCACGCATACTACTACTCGATAGGGTCAAAAATAAATCTTTAACTCAAGACGACCTTACCCAGGTCTCGCCGTGACATAGTCTAAGGTTCACACTTACCATGCCCCCATACGTATCCTCCCAACTAACCATACATTCTAACTCACACATATCACAATGCTATCCGTACATAGCACACAATAATGAGACCATCATAACCAACATACCAAAACTCTAGAGGTTAAGGATATACGAAGCTACCGCCCACTCTAATCATAGGCACGCCTGCCAGTGCATAGTATGAAGGTGATGAACCGACCACGCATCCCTGAAAGGTGAGTCGTAACATCCGCTTCCCTTGGTCGGACGGTTCCTGCAAAATGGCCTCGCTGGCATGCAAAACAAACTCCCAATCTAGCGACACTCTCCAAAATGGAGTCTACCACAATGGTCACAACGAGGTAGGGTGGCTTGGTGGTTAACACCCCTGCTCTGCCGAAAATCTGAACCCTTGGAGCCTTGACCTGCTCCTGAAGACGGTGGAGGACCACTCTGTACTGGTGGGGGTATATAACTAGCCTGCTGCTGAGGCGGTCCGCCTCGAAAGTCACCAAAGGACCTGCCCTGGCCTCTTCGCTGATCGGTCATTCGTCGACCCTCCGTGCCTCACATCCAAGTGCATGAGCTGCGTGCGGGCAATGTCCATGCGGTGAAGAGAAACACCGCACAAGATTCGGCCATATAATCATCAAGCCGGTGGCGTGGCGATGCACCTATCCTCCATATCTGCAACTAAGCGCGTGGACATATCGAGCCAAAGAATCGAACTCGACATTGTACTCACGACGGTCGCGCTCTGCGTCTCGAGAACAAAAATCTGCCGGCCCGTGCCCTCTCATCTGCGAGGCAAGAAGTGCGTGAGAAAGCCCCGAAAACTCATCCCATACCGCCGAGGTGCATGCTCTCCCCAAAGCTCCTGAATCAAACCAATCGATCGCGGTATCACGCGGCCGTCGCGAACCAAAGGTCACGCACTGGTTTCAAGCCTTGATCACCCGCGTGATCCGCTGAATCGCCGGATGAACTCCTGCGATCATCCTCGTGCCTCGACCCATAAAACTCGCGGGCTCTAACTCGTAAAGTCCGTAGCCTCAAACTATCTGCCGGGGTGAACCACGGTGCTCTGGGCCGGCTAGCTGCGTCCGGCTGTCCTCATATCGCCACAACCTCGCCAATAATCGCCATCTCGCGTGACCCGTCTCCCTGCTCGGTGTGGGGTGGAGGCTCGGTGTCTTGTAGTCTCACCCATCGCTGCGGCTCTAAACTCTGCTGGTCTTTGGCGGCGTCGCGAAACCGCCGTCAAGCACAACCTCGTCTTGTGCGGGCTCGCGCCTCGTACTCTCAGATCTCACTAGCGCACCCTCGGCCGCCTTGCCTACGGGCTCGTTGCACTGCGCGGAGGCATAACGGTAAAAGCAGATACGTCGGAGGGTACAACTTACAACTGACTCTAAGGCACGATCTCTGAATGGAAGAATGGAAACTAATCCTAAATGTCCTGACCTCCGATTATAGATGTGGTGCACAACACACGATAATCAAGACTCTACTAGACACGATGCGTAGACACTTTCCGAGGATTAATCGCTCGATACCACTTTTGTAACGACCCGTTCGGGGCGTTCATCGTGCCTTACAGGCACCCTAGTGATACATACATCGAGAAAATCAGCGAACATAAAACATGAGACATTTAACAAGGGATATAATAAATAAACAGCCAACCAAAACAGTTGCCTTCAAGATATACATAAAACTCAGCAGCTTAATCCTTTTACAACCGCCCACAACATTACTACAGACCTTAAGATATCTAATGACTATGACGGGACAGGGCTCGCCATACCCACGAATGTACAAGAACCTACAACTCGGGAACACTGCAAAGATAAGCCTCCGAGAAACGGAGCTTCAATCTGTTGGCTCGTGATCCTATGAGCGAGGATCCACGATCGATGTACCTCTACCGGCGTGAACGCACTGCCCGCGAGGTCGATGCAACAGTACCAAGTATGTGGAATGCAGATCAGTAAATGAAATCATACTAGTCTATATAAGCGAGACATGTATGATAACCAAACTACGATTCACAACATAAAACGATCATCACTCGATATAACTATGGGTCTCACGCCCACAACATCAATCAAGTTCGCATTATGGCCGCATGCCCCCGGAATACTGCATCGGTGTAGACATGTCCATGATGCAACAATAATACCAATGTCCCATGGCCACATGCCCCCGGAATTCTGCACCGGTGTAGACATGTCCACGTGACCTCAACAATAACAGAATCCAAATGGAAGCATACCCGCGCTACGCGTCGTGTCGATATGTCAAAGGGAAACAATAAGACAACATTCCAAATGGACGATACGTGCGCTACGCGCGTGTCGGTATGTCCAAAGGGAAACAATAGAAGATTCCAAATGGACGCATACCCGTGCGCTACGCATCGTGTCGGTATGTCAAAGGGAAATCACAAGGCGATAATCAAAATGGAAACATACCCGCGGCGCTACGCGTCGTGTCGATATATCCAAAGCGATTAACCACAAGACCTTAACCAAAATGGAAGCATACCCGCGCTACGCGCCGTGTCGGTATGTCCAAAGCGATTAACAACAATAATACTATCAGGAACGCATTGCGGAATTTCTCCGTCGCCGCACGCGTCAAGTAAGTTCTCAACTAGTCACCGACCTCTATCGAGACGCGGTAACACGTAAACACAACGCTTGTACAATAAAGACTATCATCACAAGCATAGGCAAGTTTCACAACAACAAGCATAGCAAGTTTCACACAACTCAAAGTACTTTCATTTTATGCCAAAGTCGGGTTTTAACCCCAAAGTACTACATACGTTAAGTTCTTTTAAAGAGATCCATTACTTTTATAAAAGTCACCCGATACGTAGTATTAGAATGACCAACCCACCTTCCTTTTCAAAATCAAGTAACAACATTCTTTTCCTAAGTTCGGTTTGCCTAGTTTGATTACTCAAGCTTCTCATTTTCAAATGGTTTCATAGTTCCCAAACTTAATCACTTGATTCCTTTTTAGAACAATTGAGTAACATATGTCATATACGTGAGTAGTTTATTCTTGTTTATAACGATCTTATTACAAAGAGCCATGATCTAGAAAATGTAATATCATTTTGTCTCATCTTAGCTTATGCAGATGGAGGTTTCTCTTGGTTTTAATACAACACATCATTATTCAATACATTTCCTTTATTAACGCGGTGGTCTGTCGATACACATTCGATTCCAAATCAAGAAAACGTTATCCCTTTAAAACCAAGTACTCATTACTCATGAATGAGGTTTCACACAAACATCCACATTTAAAACAAATAAGTTAAGTCTCTTATCTTATAAGATCAAGTCTCTTAACTTCTAACATCGTGAAACCATTTTCACTACATAAGGTCGTTATAACTAACTTCCCATAAAGCTATTATAACACCTATGTTTTAAACCAACCAAATCACTTAGCACGTATGCGTCTACCGTACTACATAGTTCACACATATCATGCTAGAAGAGATAGGAAGAGGTTCACATACCTCATGACGATTTATCGACAATAAGCAAAATGCTCCAAGTACTACAACGCACTAGCCCTTTCCACTCCTCGAGTAGAATACGCTACTCTTAGTACTTTCACCCATAAAGGTCACAAACGCCTATTAACCCCAAAACACAAGTTTTCTATCTTTCATAGAAAATTGGCAAGACTTCCCCATGACAGCGTAAATCTCCTCTCTATCGAGGCCTGGCTACCAAGCCAACCTGGGGGTTTACGCCTAACCGGACGTGTACAATTCTACACAAGTTCATCTGCAATGCACTCTATGTAAATACTGATTCGATTCGGTTCTTTATTCTTCAGCTTAAGTCAAAAGACATTGCGAATACTAAGTAGTTCCATATATAGTATACTTCAACTATATACTCTAACAAACATGTAATTTCCAATTACAATAGAGGACAAGATAATTACCTCGATAAGCCCAAAATTATCCGAGTTTAATGTCGCTCCCGAGCAAGGTTTAGCTCCTCAGTGCGCCCAAACCACTCCAAACAACCCTTAGAAGTTCTAACCAACTTCTACTCAAATACTTCAACCAACTATGAAGATTTCCTTAGGGTTTGGTTTGAGACTAAAAGGACAAAAGGTAGTATTTCCGACTCTCGAAAGAGGTATCTTTGGAATACTACAAGGTACAAGGCTAAGGTATTTTGGGCATTATAACAATACTAGGAGTATTTCTATACCACAACAAGGGTATTATACGAAACAACTAGCTAGTGGGTACCCACCGCTAGACCTCAAGGGGGAGGAGACCTCACGGCCAAAGGCCACTTTCAAGGGAGAGGAGCTCTTGGACGAGTCTACAAGAGGAGGAGGATTCAAGACTTGGAAACATTTGTGGATGAATGAAGTCTTCACAAAGGGGTATTTATAGCAAACCCAATGCCAACCAATGGCCAAGATCAAGCCATGTGCAAGGCAAGTGTAAGGCCAAGATCAAGCCAAGTGCACCCTAGACCCTACTCCTAAAACCTCACAAATATCTACACAAATATCAAGCCCTTGCCCTCCAATTCGGCCGTGCGCACTTCTTCATTGTGAGGGTGACACATGTCACCCTCGTTGGTCCGCATGTTTCGTCCCTCGGAAAAATCCGCAAAATACAAAACGACATAGCCGGAATTTTCCTTCGCAAGTTACGAAAACGTTTCGTAAAAACGACTCCAACCGTGTTGTGTACAAATGTAAAATCGGCCAAGGGTGCCACATGGGGTGACACGTGTCGCTCGATTCCTTAATATTTCGTCTTAGAAAATATCCAATTTACTGAAATCTCAAAAACAAAGCGGGCTACAAAACCGTAAATTTCTCCCGTGGGCCCCACGTGACCATTTCCGAAAATAAAATCTCAAAATTCTAATATAATCTATGAAGTCCAAATACCAAATCTGGGAATCCAATTCCCATTAACGAACCTTTTTCTTCACAAATAACCGGAAACTTTTCCGTCGAAAACTCACATCTTTCTTTCTTTTCAAAATTTCTGCCGTACTCTCGTACGTACGTCCTCACATACATACCCTGCAACTACGGGGTATAACATTACTCTTCCAGAGGGTTTAGATGGATATGTGGTTTATTGTGATGCGTCGGGTGTCGGGTGTCGGGCTTGGGTGCGTGCTGATGCAGCACGACAAAGTTATACTACGCGATCTCGGCGACAGGAGGCATGAGAAGAATTACCCCACCCATGACTTAGAGTTGGCAGCAGTGATTCATGCCTTAAAGATCTGGAGACATTATTTATATGGAGTTCATGTGGATATTTACACAGACCACAAGAGCCTCCAGTATATCTTCAGCCAGAGGGAGCTGAACTTGCGGCAGAGACGGTGGTTAGAGCTACTTACGGATTACGATGTCGATATCCTATACCACCCAGGGAAGGCCAATGTAGTTGCAGATGCCCTTAGTCGCAAATCGATGGGTAGTCCGCCGATGTGCGGAGAAAAGGGTATGGTCGCGAGTTCATCGGACGAACCTTGGGGTTCGTTTGGTTAGTTCTGGTAGTGATCGGGTTCGGGTTCGAGAGGTTGCCGAGTCTTCCATCGTCGAGGAGGTGAAGAGGCGACAGTATGAGGATCCGATTATGGTATCGAGATCACGGCTCTTCGCGAGGAGAAGAGTCTATTTGAGGTAGCGCCTGATGGGGTGCTAAGATTTGAGGGCCGGTTGTGTGTTCCCGATGTGACAGGACTTCGTCAGCAGATTCTGGGGGAGGCACACAGTGCTCGTTATTCTATTCATCCGGGGTCGACTAAGATGTACCATGACCTCAGATGTGTGTATTGGTGGGATGGCCTGAAGAGGGACGTTGCGGAGTTTGTGGCGCAGTGTCCGAATTGTCAGCAGGTCAAGGTGGAGCACCAGAAGCCTGGTGGGTTGTTGTAGATGATAGAGATTCCAACATGGAAGTGGAAGGTTATCGATATGGACTTTATTACAGGGTTACCTCACACTCAGAGGAAACATGATTCCATCTGGGTTATTGTCGACAGGCTGACGAAATCAGCCCACTTTCTTCCAGTCAGGACGACTTTTTCGGCCGAGGATTATGCTAGATTGTATATCAGAGAGATTGTGAGACTGCACGGAGTGCCTATATCGATCATTTCAGACAGGGGAGCCCAGTTCTCGGCTAACTTCTGGAGGTCTTTCCAGAAGGGATTAGGGACACAGGTGAGTCTCAGTACTGCGTTTCATCCTCAGACCGACGGACAGGCCGAGCGTACTATCCAGACACTTGAGGATATGATGCGGGCCTGTGTTATCGATTTCAGGGGTAGCTGGGAGGATCATTTACCTCTTGTGGAGTTTGCTTATAACAACAGCTACCATTCTAGTATCCAGATGGCGCCTTATGAGGCCTTATACGGGAGGAAGTGCAGGTCACCGATAGGCTGGTTTGAGGTGGGAGAAGTTCAGTTAGTCGGGCCAGACTTGATTCAGCAGGCAGTGGATAAGGTGAAGCTTATCCAGGAGCGATTATTGTCAGCTCAGAGTCGACAGAAGTCGTATGCAGATCATCGGCGTCGACACTTGGAGTTTGAGGTGGATGATTGGGTCTTCCTGAAGGTATCACCCATGAAGGGCATGATGAGATTCGAGAAGAAAGGGAAACTTAGCCCAAGGTACATTGGGCCTTATCAGATTATCCGTAGGGTAGGCAAGGTTGCCTATGAGTTGGATCTGTCGTCCGATCTGGAGGCAGTACATCCAGTTTTTCATGTGTCTATGTTGCGGAAGTGTATTGGAGATCCATCTAGAGTGCACCCGATTGGTGATGTCCAGGTGACAGAGGGGCTATCATATGAGGAGAGTCCCATAGCGATACTCGATCGTCAGGTTAGGCGACTACGGACAAAGGATGTGACTTCCGTCAAGGTCTTATGGCGGAACGAGAACAGGGAGGAAATGACATGGGAAGCAGAGGAGGATATGATGAAGAAGTATCCTCACTTGTTCCCTACACCTCCAGGTAACCCACTTTCCTGATTGTTAGTTTTTAAATTTTACAATTATGCTTACGTATTGTTATGGCCATGTGGAGCGTCTTTATTTGCAAGAAGGATAGTTAAGAGGGACTATGTCGATATTGTGATATGAGTAAGCCTAGAAGGAACATTCAGGACGAATATTTCTAAGGGGGGGAGAATGTTACACCCCGTAGTTCAGGTCATGCTTTTGAGAACGTACGAAAGGAATTGAGACATAATTTGAGAATGATGGGTGGATGAAATGTTTCGGACGGGTTGTTAGTCAACTTTGAGGCGGGTTATGGCCCGTTACTTTGAGGATTCCTAGGTGTTTCAAAGGCCTAGTACGTAGTTCGTTGAGTCTAGTTTCCAGCACAACCAACCGTTCGTCGATAGGACATCGGAGTAGGGAGTTATGGAAGGTACAAGTTCAGCGCACTGTTGGGCAGAAATGAATTTGCGGTCAGGGGCCACAGCGCCGCGGCGCCGAGGCGGAGTTTTTCGCGAAAACTGAGGAAAAATCAGATATTTTCTTTTAAAAAGGCCATGGGAGGGTGACAAGTGTCCCCCCCCCCCTCCCCCCTTCTGATTTTTGCATGTCCTATTTATTGACCAAGTCTTGAAGACTTGGTCATTCTTCAAAGCTCTCCCTTCTCTCTAAAATTAAAAGCTCTCCCTTCTCTCTAGAAATTCAAGAAGAAACCTAAGCCTAAGAGAAATTCTGAAAAGGTGGCAAGAAGGAAACATGTTGACAAGCTTGTAGAAGGATTGTGGAAGGAAGACAAGTGGATTTTGTTGGACTAATTTGGGGTAAGCTCTAAGGTAACAATCCTTTCTCTTTTGCTAGTAAATTGTGTTGCATGTGAAGAAGAAAGGTCTTGTAGTTATCAATATTGCTCTTAGATATATTGCATGTAAGAAATATGATTTGGATTTGAAAGAATTGAATAAGGATAGCATGTGAACATGTTATAGCCAAGATAGTACCTTAAACTTATTAAAATTAGTTGTTATACATTGTGGGGCAGAATTTTACACGTCCAAGTTTAGGCGTGTAATCCCCTTTGAATTGATTGGATTGTTGGGCCTTAAAAGTGGCGTTTGGATGTTGAATTCGGACCTTGAAAAGGTGGAAAAGTATGTAGAAACAAAGGAAGTGCTGTCCAATTTTCCGTAGAATAAGGAACTTTGCAATTAGAATGTTCTACGTTGAGGCTAGAAGCTAATAGACGTGTTATGGACATTATAGGTTGACATAATACGTGCGGTATATTGGACTTAGAAAGTGGATTGACCGAAGAGGTATGTGGAACTTTCCTATCGCTTGAGCATGAATAGTTTTACCTATATAGTACGGTAGACGTACAAGACCTTGGTATCCTTTACTCGTTTTTAAAGTGTCCAAGTCGGTGGAGTTAGGGGATTTACTCACTTCTTTAAAAGTATCAAGGATGTCCTAAGTTTTCAAAGTTAAGGGACTTGACGTGTTTTAAGTATGTGATACTTGTTCCGTTTTAAAGGTATAAGTCCCTTGGATTTAGAGAAGTGTATTTGACTAATGTATAAGGTTAATATAACGACTTTATGGGAAGTTGGTTATATTAGCTTTATGGAAGATTAACAAAGAAAGATTTACTCTAAGTAAAATAAGTACGGATAATGACTTGAATTAATGAAAGGCAAATTGATTTTAAGGCATCAATTGCCTAAGGTTTTAAAAGAAAAGAAGTACGTGGTACTTTGGGTTAAATTCCCGGATTTCATAAAGATATGTTAGTGCCTTAAGTAAACAAAAATGAGAATGTATATGAACAAGACTAATAAGAAGTTAGGGATTTCTTAACTTGTTTATATTATATTATTTATGATAGCCGGTTTGTGCTAGGGATATATTATTCATTACGGGGTCATTCCCCGGGGATGCGGCATTTGCATATTCCATGGATTTGCTACCCATGATGCGAGGAATACCTCATGCGGGTGAAATAGTCTCATGCGGGTGAAATAGTCCCATGCGGGTGAAATAGTCCCATGCGGGTGAAATAGTCTCATGCGAGGCGGATGACCTCATGCGGGTCCACACGACCCATGCGGGTGAAACAGTCCCAGGAGTAGGATTGCTTAATGATACTGCGGGCGGTGACCTTGCTTTGATCATGAGCCTCCTATTTTCATGCAGTAAAGTATATGTTTGATATTCTCATTATTGGTAAGGCACAGTGTACTGTAATTGATTATCATACATGTCTCCAGTTATTTTAGACTTACGAGGTATTTTCAGTGTCACGCCCCGAATTCCGGGCCCGTGACTGGTGCCTTACCCCGGGCACCCTAGTGATACAACATCAGAGAAAACCAGCGGAAAATAAAACACGAGTCATGAAACAAGAGATATAATAAATAAACAGGCCAACCAAAACAGTTGCCTTCAGTATATACATACAAACCCGAACAGTTATCCTTTTTACAAACCACCGCCACACCAGCTCTGCACTTAAGATTTACAACAACTATGACGACAGGCCCGCCATACCCCAATGTACAAGAACCTACAACTCAGGAAACATACCAAAGATAAGCCTCCAAGGAAACGGAGCTTCCCAACACGCGAAATGAGATCCTAAGAGCGGGATCCACGGCCGATGTACCTCTACTGCGGCATGAGCGGCCGAAGGAGGTCGATAACAGTACCAAGTATGTGAATCACAAATCAGTAAATGAAATCATAATAGCTTAAAAAGCAGGAGACATGTATGATAACCAAAATACAGTACGCAACATAAAAGCAGTCAAGTCAGGGACTCACGCCCTCAAAGTCACCACTCAAATATAACTATGGGTCTCACGCCCACAACATCCATCATGTTCGCATCATGGCCGCATGCCCCCGGAATACTGCATCGGTGTAGACATGTCCATGATGCAACAATAATAACAAGGCCGCATGGCCACATGCCCCCGGAATACTGCATCGGTGTAGACATGCCCATGTAACCTCAATAACAATATCCTGGGTGGTCAACCCTGCCGCATGGCCACATGCCCCCGGAATACTGCATCGGTGTAGACACGTCCATGTTGCTGTAATAACCATATATCGGGTAATCAACCCGGCCGCATGGCCGCATGCCCCCGGAATACTGCATCGGTGTAGACATGTCCATGTGACATCAACAACAAGACAGTAATCAAAATGGAAACATACCCGTGGAATTCTCCATCACCGCAAGACGTCGAGTAAGTTCTCAACAAGTCAACCGGCCCTCTATCGAGAGCCGCGGTAACACAGAAATACCATACTTGCACAACAAAGGCTATCATCACAAGCATAGGCAAGTTTCACAACAACAAGCATAGGCAAGTTTCACAACAACAAGCAAAGGCAAGTTTCACAACAACAAGCAAAGGCAAGTTTCACAACAACTCAAAGTACTTTCATTTTATGCCAAAGTCCGGGTTTTTAACCCCCAAAGTACTACATACGTTAAGTTCTTTTAAAAGAGATCCATTACTTTTATAAAAGTCACGATACGTAGTATTAGAATGACCAACCCACATTCCCTTTTCAAAATCAAGTAACAACATTCTTTTCCTAAGTTCCAGTTTGCCTAGTTTCAATTACTCAAGCTTCTCATTTTCAAATGGTTTCATAGTTTCCAAACTTAATCACTTGATTCCTTTTTAGAACAATTGAGTAATATATGTCTCACGTGAGAGTAGGTTATTCTTGTTTACAACATTCTTATTACAAAGACCATGATCTAGAAAATGTATATCATTTTGTCTCATCTTAGTTTCTATGCGGATGGAGGTTTCTCTTGGTTTTAATACAATTCATCATTATTCAATACATTTTCCTTTATTAACGCTGCAGTGGTCTGTCGATACACATTCTGATTTCCGAATCAGTAAAACATTATCCCTTTAAATAAAACCAAGTACTCATTACTCACGAATGAGGTTTCACACAAACATTCACATTAAAACAAATAAGTTAAGTCTCTTATCTTATAAGATCAAGTCTCTTAACTTCTAACATCAGTAAACCATTTTCTTTACCTCTCTTAAGACATTATACCTACCTCCCATAAAGCTAGTATAACTCTTTTTAAAACCTTTTAAAACCAAGTGTTACTCTCCTTCCAAACGATTTATAAATCTTTTGAAATACATCAAGTTCTTTATTATAATTAGCCGCTTATAATTCACATCGATTACCTTTTAAAACCACAGTATTTTCTTACCTACATAAAGTCGTTATAACCAACTTCCCATAAAGCGTTATAACACTTTATGTTTTAAGAACAATCAAACACGATTAACACGTATGCGTCACCGTACTACATAGTTCACACATATCATGCTAGAAGAGATAGGAAGAGGTTCACATACCTCGCGGCGATTATCGACTAATAGCAAAAGCGCCCAAGTACCTCAAACCGCTTGGCCACACTCTCGATCAAGCGGATCACTCCACACGTAGTACTCTGACCTATAGAGGCCACAAAGCGCCTATTAATATCTTTAGATCCCGACGTAGAATATTCTACAGAAAATTCAAAGACTCTCCCGCATGCAGCGTAAATCTCCTCCTTTATCGGTCGGCTACCAAGCCAACCGGGGGGTTAACACGCGTCTAACCGGACGCGTACAATTCTACTACACAAGAATGCTACATAAGTCTCTTCAGTCAGCCCTAGGTAATTACGATTCGATTCTTCTCTTTATTATCCTTACATGTGATTCTTTGTTCAATTCTTTATTCTTCAGGCTTAAGTCAAAAGACATTGCCACAATACTAAGTTCAATTCTATATATAGTATACTTCAACTATATATTCCTACAATATGTAATTTCCAATTACAATAGAAGGTCAAGAGTGTTTACCTCGATAAGCCCAAAATTATCCGAGTTTATATGTCGATCCTGAGCAAGGTTTAGCTCCTACTCCGTGCGCTTCGACCCGCTCCAACCAACCCTTAGAAGTTCTAACCAACTTCTACTTATAACTTCAACTACGGGTGAAGATTTACTTAGGGTTTCATTTGTGACTGAGGGAAGTATAATAGTATTTTCTGGGCTTTTGTATAAGGGTAACCTTGGGAATACTACAAGGTATTTGGGCAGTATTTGGGCATTATAACAATACTTGGAGAGTATTTCTATACCACAAAAAGGGGTATTTATACGAGACAACTAGGCTAGGGGTACCCACTGAAAACACCTCAAAGGGAGGGAGGTGGCTCTCGGCCAGGGCTCTCAAAGGGGAGGGGTGTGGTGGGAAAGCTCGAGGAGAGGAGTATTTTGAGACTTAGTTAGATTGCTCAAATTTTTGGATGAAGAAAGTCTTCAACTAGAGGGTATTTATAGGTCAAGTGAAGGCCAACCAATGGCCAAGATCCATCCAAGTGTTAGGCAAGTGTAAGGTCAAGATTAAGCCGTATGCAACCTTATCCATCTACCCAAAATATCCTACCAACTCCTTGACCAAAAATAATGCAACAAAAAGCGTGCCAACCTTCCCACTTTCGTCCGTCCACTCCTTCCAATTAGAGGGTGACAAGTGTCGCCCTCTCGTTGGTCCAAAATTTTTCGTCTCTCGGAAAAATCCGCAAAAATTATAAATGACATAGCGGAATTTTCCTACGAAAGGTGTGGAAACGTTTCGTCGAAAAACGACTCTAATCGGGTGTTGTGTAGAAATTTCAAACTAGCCAACTTTAAGGCTCAAATTATAATACGACGCTCACGTACATACTGGAAATACGGGTATAACATTCTTCCCTTAGAAACATTCGTCCGAATGTTCCTTCTCAAGTCTCAACACAAACATGCGCGAAGATAGTCTTCATCGCTATCGTGCGAAAACAATCATGCCACACTCGCCATGAAATAACAAATGCACAAAATACGAAATCCCAAGTCCACGAGGAATCACCTCTGTTATCACAAAAGTTCCCACCAAGGTCTAACATATACTCCTCTGCGCACCTTCATTTCACAAAAGAAAGCGATCACACTCGCTCACTTCTCCCTACCTCGTCGTACCTGCTCGAACACTCGAACTCTTCCCGATCACGCACCACACTTCAGTCAACGCTTCTGTTTCCAACCCTTGGAGTCACTACCTCCAAACTTGGTCATCTTACTAACCTCGATTTCCTCTAAGGCCATTCTCGGCCTTCACGAACTGATTCTGGTCGACGTATCCACGAACTCATACGATGGTCATCTAAACTTGGGCCTAGCACCCTCGTGACCCTGCCACCCGACGGGACCACCCGGAGCTGACCCTTCCTCGAAACGGGACGCGGGTTGGCCCGCAACATGGCCCCAACCCGACCCACTGTAGCGCCAACTTCCGCTCCTCGACACGGAACACATCATGGAAGCTACCACTTCCATCTCACACTAACCAGATTTTTTTTTACACTATAGCACAAAGCTATCCGAACATAACACTTAACACATCATTAACATCAATACATACAAGTATCTACAGGGTTAAGGATATACCTGAAACTAGGCGGTTCAAGGACCGCTAAAGCTGAACTTCCACCGCGACCTCTCGTGGCCGCGCTCGCTCTAGTAGTGCGTGCTATCCTACCGCTACCACAGTCGGACAGTCTCTCGTCATATGGCCTGTTGGCCGCAAGAATAACAAGCTCCTCGTACTACGACACTCCCGAAATGCGGTCTACCACATCGACCACAACGAGGTAGGGGTATCGTGTCGCCAACACCTACTCTCGAACATTCAAACACAGGAGCCACGACGCTCCGAATATCCCAAGGGTCGAAGGCTGCGGAGGACCACTCTGCAATGGCGGAGGTACATAACTAGTCTGCTTCTTGGCGGTCCGCCTCGAAAGTCGCTAAAATATCCGCCGTCTTGGCCTTCTCTGTGGCGGTCCACGTCGATCTGCGCTCGCCGCACCCAGTCGTGAGCACGAATGCGGGCAATGTCATGCGGTGAAGAGAAACACCGAACAACTCTGCTAGGTAATCATCGAGCCTCAGTAACATATCGGTGCACTCGATCCTCCATACTAGCTACTAATGCGGAACATACAAGCCAATGAGTCGAACTCACATTGTACTCCCGGCTATGCGCCTGCTCGCCTCAACATCAAAAATCGCCGGCCGAGCCCTCGCCGTTTGTGGAGGCAAGAAATGTCGGAAGGCCCCAAAACTCGTCCCAAACGGCCGAAGTGCATGCTCTCCCGAAAGCTCCACGAGTCAAACCAATCGGCTGCGGTATCACGCGGCCGATGCGAACTAAATGTCACGACTCGGTCTCTGAAGCCTTGATCACCGCGTGATCTCTGCAATCGACGGATGAACTCCTGCGGATCATCCTCCGGCCTCGACCAGTAAAACTCGGGCGTGCTCTGACTAAGGAAATCCGTAGCCTCAATGCGCCTCGGGTGTACTACAGTCTTCTTTGGGCTGAATCGCTGCGTCCGGCCTATCCTCATATCGGCCTGACCACGCCAATAATCGGGCCGTCTCTCGTGACCCGTCTCCCCGCTCGGTGTGGGATCGAGGCTCGTATCAGTAGTCTCGGCAGCCCATCGCTGCGGCTCTAAACTTCTTTGGTCTTTGGCGTCGCGAAACCCGCCGTCGGAAATCTTGTCTCAGTCTTGGCCAGGGCTGCGCCTCGTACTCCTCTCAATCCTACTAGCGGCTCCTCGCCATGCCCTTCTGGGCCCTGGTTGCCTTTCGCAGAGGCATAACTGGTAAACACGAAACACGTCAGAGGGGTCCAACTTACAACACAGCTCTAAGGCACGATCTCAGAATGAGAAGAATGGAAACCAATCCTAAATGTCCTATAGCCTCTCGATTATAGATGTGGTGCACAACACACCGATAATCAAGACTCTACTAGACGGTCGTAGACACTTTCCGAGACTAATCGCTTGATACCACTTTGTCACGCCCGAATTAGGGCGTGATCGTGCCTTACCGGGCACCCTAGTGATACAACATCAGAGAAAACCAGCGGAAAATAAAACACGAGTCATGAAACAAGAGATATAATAAATAAACAGAGCAACCAAAGCAGTTGCCTTGGTATATACATACAAACCGAGCGCTTATCCTTTTACAAACCCCGCTTACACCATTACTCTGCACTCTAAGATTTACAACAACTATGACGGACAGGGCCGCCATACCACGAATGTACAAGAACCTACAACTCGGAAACATACCAAAGATAAGCCTCAAGGAACGGAGCTTCAACACGCGTGAAATGAGATCCTAAGAGCGGGGATCCACGGCCGATGTACCTCTACTGCGGCATGAGCAGCCCCGAAAGAGGTCGATCTAACAGTACCAAGTATGTGAAATCACAACATCGTAAATGAAATCATAATAGCTTAAAAAGCGGGAGACATGTATGATAACCAAAATACGATGACGCAACATAAAAGCGATCAAGTCGGGGACTCACGCCTCAAAGTCACCACTCAAATATAACTATGGGTCTCACGCCCAACATCCATCATGTTCGCATCATGGCTGCGTGCCGGAATCTTTGCATCGGTGTAGACATGTCAATGATGAAACAATAATAACAATGCCGCATGGCCACATGCCCAAGGAATACTGCATCTGTGTAGACATGCCCATGTAACCTAAATAACAATATAATGGGTGGTCAACCCTTCCGCGTAGCCACATGCCGGAATCTTGCATCGGTGTGAACACGTCCATGTTGCGATAATAACCATATATCGGGTAATCAACCGGCGGCGTGGCCGCGTGCCGGAATCTGCGACGGTGTAGACATGTCCATGTGACATCAACAAGACAAGAATCAAAATGGAACATACGTGGAATTCTCCATCACCGCCAAAGACGTCCAAGTAAGTTCTCAACAAGTCAACCGCCTCTATCGAGGCGCGGTAACCGTAAATACCACACTTGCACAACAAAGGCTATCATCACAAGCATAGGCAAGTTTCACAACAACAAGCATAGGCAAGTTTCACAACAACAAGCAAAGGCAAGTTTCACAACAACAAGCAAGGCAAGTTTCACAACAACTCAAAGTACTTTCATTTTATGCCAAAGTCGGGTTTTAACCCCAAAGTACTACATCGTTAAGTTCTTTTAAAAGAGATCCATTACTTTTATAAAGTCACCCGATACGTAGTATTAGAATGACCAACCCACATTCCCTTTTCAAAATCAAGTAACAACATTCTTTTCTAAGTTCCGGTTTGCCTAGTTTCAATTACTCAAGCTTCTCATTTTCAAATGGTTTCATAGTTTCCAAACTTAATCACTTGATTCCTTTTAGAACAATTGAGTAATATATGTCTCACGTGAGTAGGTTATTCTTGTTTACAACATTCTTATTACAAAGACCATGATCTAGAAAATGTATATCATTTTGTCTCATCTTAGTTTCTATGCGGATGGAGGTTTCTACTGGTTTTAATACAATTCATCATTATTCAATACATTTTCCTTTATTAACGCTGCGGTGGTGCAGCCGATACACATTCGATTTCCAATCGGTAAAACATTATCCCTTTAAATAAAACCAAGTACTCATTACTCACGAATGAGGTTTCACACAAACATTCACATTAAAACAAATAAGTTAAGTCTCTTATCTTATAAGATCAAGTCTCTTAACTTCTAACATCATAAACCATTTTCTTTACCTCTCTTAAGACATTATACCTAACTCCCCATAAAGCTAGTATAACTCTTTTTAAAACCTTTTAAAACCAAGTGTTACTCTCCTTCCAAAAGCGATTTATAAATCTTTTGAAATACATCAAGTTCTTTATTATAATTAGCGATTATAATTCACATCGATTACCTTTTAAAACCACAGTATTTTCTTACCTACATAAAGTGTTATAACCAACTTCCCATAAAGCCGTTATAACACTTTATGTTTTAAGAACAATCAAACACAGTTAACACGTATGTCTACCGTACTACATAGTTCACACATATGCTAGAAGAGATAGGAAGAGGTTCACATACCTCGCGGCGATTATCGACTAATAGCAAACGCTCAAGTACCTCAACCGTCGGCCACACTCTCTCGGTCAAGCGGATCACTCCACGTAGTATTACAACCTATAGAGGCCACAAAGCGCCTATTAATATCTTTAGATCGGCGTAGAATATTCTCTGAAAATTCGTGACACCTCCCGCATGGCAGCGTAAATCTCCTCCTTTATCGAGGTGGCTACCAAGCCAACCAGGGGTTAACACGCCTAACCGGACGCGTACAATTCTACTACAAGAATGCTACATAAGTCTCTTAATGTCTGACCACTAGGTAATTACGATTCGATTCTTCTCTTTATTATCCTTACATGTGATTCTTGTTCAATTCTTTATTCTTCAGGCTTAAGTCAAAAGACATTGCCACAATACTAAGTTCAGTTCTATATATAGTATACTTCAACTATATATTCCTACAATATGTAATTTCCAATTACAATAGAAGGTCAAGAGTGTTTACCTCGATAAGCCCAAAATTATCCGAGTTTATATGTCGATCCTGAGCAAGGTTTAGCTCTACTCCGTGCGCTTGACCGCTCCAACCAACCCTTAGAAGTTCTAACCAACTTCTACTTATAACTTCAACTACGGGTGAAGATTTACTTAGGGTTTCATTTGTGACTGAGGGAAGTATAATAGTATTTTCTGGGCTTTTGTATAAGGGTAACCTTGGGAATACTACAAGGTATTTGGGCCAAGGTATTTGGGCATTATAACAATACTTGGAGAGTATTTCTATACCACAAAAAAGGGGGGTATTTATACGAGACACCTAGGCTAGGGGGTACCCGGCAAACACCTCAAAGGGAGGAGGTGGCTCTCGGCCAAGGGCTCTCAAAGGGGAGGGGGTGTGGTGGGGAAAGCTCGAGAGGGAGTATTTTGAGACTGAGATAGATTGCTCAAGTTTTTGGATGAAGAAAGTCTTCAACTAGAGGGGTATTTATAGGTCAAGTGAAGGCCAACCAATGGCCAAGATCCATCCAAGTGTTAGGCAAGTGTAAGGTCAAGATTAAGCCATGTGCAACCTTATCCATCTACCCAAAATATCCTACCAACTCCTTGACCAAAAATAATGCAACAAAAACGTGCCAACCGTCCCACTTAAGTACGTCCACTCCTTCCAATTAGAGGGTGACAAGTGTCGCCTCTCGTTGGTCCAAAATGTTTCGTCTCTCGGAAAAATCCATAAAAATTATAAATGACATAGCGAATTTTCCTACGAAAGCTGTGGAAACGTTTCGTCGAAAACGACTCTAATCGGGTGTTGTGTACAAATTTCAAACTAGCCAACTTTAAGGCTCAAATTATAATACGTCGCGCTCGCGTACATACTGGAAATACGGTATAACATTCGGTATTTTCGATTCTTGTCTAGTACATATTGTGTCTCGACCCTCCTCGGGGGTTGCGTTCATTCCGCAGGTAAGCGTAAGCAGGTGGTGGATCCTCATTCTTAGGATCACTTGTCTGGTGTCAGAAGCTCCATTCCTCCGGAGGCTTGTTTTGTTGGTACGGTTTTTCCCTGATGTTATAGGTATTATGTACATTCAGGGGTATGGCGGGGCCCTGTCCCGCCACAGTTGTTATTCCTAGAGGTCTGTAGTCACGTTTTTGGTTTGGGCTGTAAGAACAAGTTGTACTATTTTACTTTTGGTTAAGTATATTCTATGGAAGGCGCCTTGTCGGCTAGCCGGTGATGTTTACTATCTACAGGTTTATGTGTTATGTATGTTCCGCTGCTATTCTCTGATGTTTACCTGAATGGGGTGCCCCGGTAGGGCACCAGTCGTGGCCCCGGGGTCGGGTCATGACAGACGCCATCTTATTATGCCTATGCAATGACCTTATCTACATTTCGTCTATGCAACGACGACCCCTATATCGCGTCTACTCAATGACGCCATCTTATTATGTTTATGCAATGGCCTTATCTACATTTCGTCTATACAACGACAACCCATATATCGCGTCCACACAACGACGCCATCTCAATGCCTGAGCACCGGCATCATCTGCATCAATGCCTGAGCACCGGCATCATCTGCATCAATGCCTGAGCACCGGCATCATCTGCATCAATGCCTGCACACCGGCATCATCTGCATAAATGCCTGAGCACCGGCATCATCTAAATCACGCCTGAGCACCGACTTTATTTAAGTTAACGCCTGAGCACCGGCGTCATCTGCATCAATGTCTCATCACCGGCATCATCTAAATCACGCCTGAGCACCGGCGTTATTTAAGTCAACGCCTGAGCACCGGCGTCATCTGCATCAATGTCTGAGCACCGGCATCATCTAAATCACATCTGAGCACCGACGTTATTTAAGTCAAACGCCTGAGCACCGACGTAATCTGCATCAATGCCTGAGCACCGGCATCATCTAAATCACGTCTGAGCACCGGCGTTATTTAAGTCAAACGCCTGAGCACGTAAATCTGCGTCGATATGCGAGCAGGCGTCATCTGCGTCAATCTCGAGCACGGCGTCATCTGCGTCAATCACTTAAGTCAGCGCGACACGGCGTCATCAGCATCAATGTCGAGCGCGGCATCATCTAAATCACATCGAGCACCGACGCGTTATTTGCAAGCGCTGAGCACCGACGTGTCTGCATCGATGCACGAGCGACATCATCTAAATCACGTCTGAGCACCGGCGTTATTTAAGTCAAACGCCTGAGCACCGGCGTTATCTGCATCAATGCCTGAGCACCGGCATCATCTGCATCAATGCCTGAGCACCAGCATCATCTGTATCAATCACTTAAGTCAACGCCTGAGCACCGGTGTCATCTTCATCACAATACGGCCATAAAACGATGCTATCTGCATTACGTCCAGAAACGACGTTATCTCATTAGCCAATGCAACGACTTCAGCACATAATGTCTACGCAAGACGATATTCCTACTCACAGAATCACATTTCTTATATTCATGCTTTATCATATTTTATCGTTTTAACAATTATGCACTAATTTTTCTTAAGTTTTAGCCTACATGTTCCTCAATTCACAGGAGCAGTTGCAGCACGTCTGTGCAAGGACAACATCTCGGCATTCAACATATCTGTACGAGGATGACATCTCGACATTTGCAGCATCCAACATATCACACAGGGACCACATCTCTACCCGGAGAATTGCATTTTGTCATATAGTCATGCTTTATCATTTTTCTGTCTTAACAGTCATGCACTAATCTTTCTAAGATTTAGCCTGCAGGAGCCTTAATTTACAGGAGCAGGAGCACAATGGGGAACCATCTCTTACGGCAAACTGAAGCAATTTGTACCTCGAACGTTGATTCTCTCTCCTCCAGCATCCCGCAACACAGAACCCAGTTTCATCATAATTCGACACTAGGACAAAATTTTGAATCCGCATCCGCCCTATCTTAATTTTCCAGCATCCCGCAACACAGAACCCAGTGTCATCATAATTCGACATTGGGACAAAATTTTGAATCCGCATCCGCCCTACCTTAATTTTCCAGCATCACAACAACCCAGTGTCATCATAATTCGACATTGGGACATATTTTTGAATCGGTATTCGTCCGGCCATAATTTTTTGTCACGACCGAAGCGGGGCGTGGTCGTGCCTTACCCGGGCACCCTGGTGACCTGACATCAGTAATCACGGAACATAAACACATACAAGAAACAAGTGAAGTACAAACGATGTCGAGAAAACTTGCCTTCGGCATATATAAATAACAACTCTTTTAACATGACGGCAATCCTTTTTACAAACCACCTTACAATAGTACTCTGGACCTCTACGAATGAAATGACAACAATGACGGACCGTCATACCACGAATGTAAGCACAACAACAGGGACTATACGAGACAAGCCTCCGAGAAACTGAGCTTTCAATCGACCCTAGAGCGAGGATCAACGATCGTGTACCTTTACTGCGGCATGACGGGAGGTCAAGAGTATGTGAAATCAAATAAATCGTAAATGAAATCATAATAGTCTATAAAGCGGGGAGACATGTATGATAACCTAACTACGATTCACAATAAATAGCAATCGTATAAAGTCGGGACTCACGCCCTCGTCATCACTCAAATATAACAATGGGTCTCACGCCACAACATCAATCATGCGTGGAATACCTTCTCACCGGCTATGATATGAAAGCACCGAGGAACACATGAACACCAGTCCCACTGTGTCCAAATAAAAGCGATGCATAGCCGACTACTAACACCTGATGCGGCAAGGTCATGAATCGTATCATAAGATCTGTCTGCATCACATGATCAAAGCCGCCACTTGCCCGCGATGTCGATGTGCGCGTCTAGTCCGAACTTCCGCACTCCGCATAGGCCAATCTCATCGGCCCGCGTGGCATCCCCGCGTCGAGGGTAGCTACTCCGGCGTCGCCCGGACTTTCGAGTCCGCGTGGCCACAGGACGCATGCCCATAAAGGACGATACTAACACGGAACTCTCGTAGCTCGCATAGGCCCCGGGACCGCGTGAGGTATCTCGAATCATAGGTCCATCGACCGCTGAGTCTACCCGCATCGGAGGCGACTTAACCCCCGGAATCATCTCAAGAGATGAATGTCACAATACTATCATGACGACTGATAGTTAATAAGCACAATCAAGGGAAACCCCTTTACACAAACATCACAAGATACTAACACACGTAGCATCCTAACACGTTTACTTATCAAAGCAACAAGAAAGTATTACAAAGCTATCACAAACCAATACAATCAAGTTGTTCACACAAGGTACTTTCTACTATACGATTAACAAGATCGGGTTTATCCCCAAAGTACTTCATACATTAACTCTTTAAAAGATCGTTACTTTCACGAAAGTCACACAATACCGTAGTATAAAATAGGGTGTTGTCTTTTAAATAAACAAAAACACTTACCTTTGTAAAATCAAGTAACAACATTATTTTCCAAACGTCCAAGTTTGCCTAATTTCAAATGTTCACGTTTCTTATTTTAGAAAGGTTTCGTAGTTCATAGCCTTATTCATTTAAGAATATAATTCTCTTTTAAACTGTTTGAGAAACAAAGCCTTATATGTGAGTAGGATATTCTTGTCTATATCTATCTTATTACAGACCATGATCTAGAAATATCATTTTGTCTCATCTTAGTTTCTATGCGGATGGAAGTTTCTCTTGGTTTTAATAATACTTAATTATTCAATACATTTTCCTTTATTAACGCGCAGTTGGTTTGTCGATACACATTTCTGATTTCCGAAATCAGTAAAACATTCTTAAGCCGTTATACCTAACTTCCCATAAAGCTAGTATAACTCTTAAGTTTTCAAATACCAAGTATTACTTCTCCTTTCAAAATGATTCAAGAATCTTTTGAAATACTTCAAGTTCTTTATTAACATATAACAAGATTATAGTTCAAATCGATTACCTTTTAAAAACCACATGTATTTTCTAACCAACATAAAGTCATATAACCAACTTCCCATAAAGCCGTTATAACACTTTATGTTTTAGACCACTCAAACACATTTAGCACATGTACGTCTACCGTACTACATAGTTCACACATATCATGCTAGAAGAGATAGGAAGAGGTTCACATACCTCGCGACGAGTATCGTCTAATAGCAAAACGCTCAGTACTTCCAACCGTCCTTAAGCCAAGTAGATCGCGCACACGTAGTACTTCAACCTATAAGGCCACAGCGCTTATTAACATTTAGATCCAGAACATTCTACGAAAATTCGAGACTCCCCATGGCAGCGTAAATCTCCTCTCTATCGAGGCCGCAAGCCAACCGGGGTTATGATCAACCCTAGTACAATTCTACTCCACGGTACTACTACACAAGTCTCCATGTAATTCTGATTCTTCTTTAAATTCGGCTTAAGTCGCAAGACATTGTAAGTATTATTCGGGCTTAAGTCAAGACATTGCGATAATTACGTTCATTACTATATATATAGTATACTTCAACTATATAATCTAACAACATGTAATTTCCAATTACAATGAGGACAAGATAGTTACCTCGATAAGCCCATAATTATCCTAGCTTAAAGTCGATCTGGGCAATCGTTTAGCTCGACTCAGGCGCTCGACCCGCTCTAAACCACCCTTAGAAGTTCTAACCAACTTCTACACAATACTCAACGGACTATGGAGATTTTCCTAGGGTTTTGGTTTTGTGGAAGTATAATAGTATTTTTACGGGCTTTTCGTATAGGTATAACCTTAGAATACTACAAGGTATTGGCTAAGGTAATTTGGGCATTATAACAATACTTTTGAGAGTATTTCTACACCACTAAGGGGTATTTTATCTGAGACAACTAGGCTAGGGGGTGTACCCACGGCTAGCACCACTAGAGGGGAGTGCTCTCGGCCACAAGGCCACTCAAGGGGAGGGGTTCTCGGCCAAATGGGGGAGGACGAGAACACAAGCAAGGGACGGAAGGGATTTCTAAGACTTATAACATTTTTAGGATGAAGAAAGTCTTCAAAGAGGGGGGTATTTATAGTATAAGCCAAGGCCAACCAATGGCCAAGATCAAGCCAAGTGTGGTGCAAGTGTAGGGCCAAGATCACTACACACAAATATCCTACCAACTCCCTTTGACCAAACAAGGCAACAAAAACGTGCCATTGCCAATTTCGTCCAAATGGACGTTCAAGTCCACCAATTGGAGGTGCCAAGTGTCGCCTCCCGTTGGTCCAAAATGTTTCGTCTCTCGGAAAAATCCGCAAAAAATAAAAATGACATAGCCGGAAATTCCCCTACGAAAGCTGTGGAAACGTTTCGCCGAAAAACGACTCTAACCGGGTGGTGTGCACAAAGCTAATTCGGCCAAGCCACTTTGTAGTTCGAAAATTTCCTACGTACGCCCTCGCGTACATACTGAAATACGGTATAACATTCTCCTCGCCGAAACATTCGTCCGAATGTTCCTTCTAAGTCTCAAAACAAGCGCGCCAGTATAGTCTTCACTACTATACTACGAGAACAATCTTGCCACACCTGGCCACAGAAAACACCTGCGCACATACTCACATCTAAGCCCACGAGGAAACACCTCAAACATTACCAAAATGATACCACTTTGCCACTTTGTCGCGAGCCTTGCTCGACGACCCAACAAATGGTGCGGGCCGCATGCGATCCCTAAGGTCGTGCCCTCGAACTCTTACCACATTTCTAACATCGCTTCAAAACTGGTTACTATCTCTAACGTGGTCATCATTAACGGGAACACTGATGGATCTCGATACTTTCCGATCATAACAATACGAAGACGGACGTCTTGCCTCCTAATTTGGATGGCAAAGCTAACATATAGGCAACTGGCCTATTCTTCACATGAACTCATAAAGGCCCAAAATAACTCGCTAAGTTCCTCTATTTCCAAAACTCGTCACACCCAAACCGGTGGTATCTTCGAAGACCGACCGTCAACTCAACTCTGGCGTCGTCGCCGATTACATACGATTTCTCCGAGTGCGAACCTCTTCTAGACAAGCTTCACTATCCACGATCGGAACAAGCTGAACTAACTATCGAACGCGCCAACATCGAACCAATCGGCCGCAACTTACACTTCCGCGCTTCATAAGGCGACATCCTAACACTGAAATGGTAGCTTAAATGCTGCCTCAACTGGATACAACCATCCCCACAACTACCCCTGAAATCCAAACACGGCGAGGCGAATGCGGTCGAGACTCACCTGAGTTCTTAACACATGCTTGGTAAAACTTTTTAGAGAACGAAAATAGCCACCACCTGGGCTTCACTGTCTGTCCTAAGGTAAAGGTAGGCACCCCGTGCAACCTTACAACCTTTTCCGATAAATCAACACTGCCGAGTGAACGGTCCCGACCGAAGAACACGATGGGCTGCCCCCATCGGCCCGACCACTGGTCGAACGCATCCACGAACTCGTACGCTGGTTAACTAATCTTGGGCCTAACACCCTCGTAACCCTAACACAAGCGGGACCACCACAAACCGACCCACCACCAAACCTACGCGGGTTGACCCGCAACTGACCCGACCGGCAACACGCGATACTAGCTCCGATCCGAACAATCGACTAAACCACGTTCTGAAACCTAGCGGTCTTCTTAGCTCAACTATCCCCTTTCATTTCACACTACTTAGGGACCTATCCCAAACGTAGCTCACGTGCACTATGCACTCCAATAAGGATCAAACACAACACTACACCTTTACTTGAGATGGCCTTACCTCTAAGGTCTCTACGTATAAAACTCTAAGGTTCACACCTTTCTATCCCCCAAATCTCACTTGGTTAACTAACCAAGAGTTCTAATCACAATTAACACCTCGCTATCGTAACATAGCACTTAAGGTATACTCACCTTATCACATAAACAAAACTCTAGAGGTTAAAGATATATCTATATCTTTCACTCCCTTAGTCGTTCTAATCAAACGCCTGCAGGCACATAAATGAGGAGATGACCAACTACCCACCGATCTCGAAGGCTAAGTCCTCCTACAAGGACACTCTTCCACACCGCACTCGACGGTCATAGACAACAAGTACCATCTAAAGACGACATTCCCGGGATGGCGTCTATAACATGAGCGGAAGCCGAGTTCGACCAACTCGCACACCGAACGCCCTAAAATCGGAAGACCACTCTGGCGGAGGTGCATATCTAATGCGACTCGCCTCGAAAGTTACTAAAGGACCTTGCTGCTCGGCCTCTTCTCACCGCCCGTTAACGTCGATCTCTCGGCTCGCATAAGCCCGCATACGTGCCATGCTCGCTTCAATCAAGAACTTACTCTTCGCAACTGATACTCATCAAGACTCGTGGTACATCGGTATACTCGTAGCCAAATCTATAGCTAATGTGGTCGCCTCTTTGCACCTATATTCACCGCTCGTTCATATATCATGGCGCGCCGTGCTAAACTCGGGCTAGTGGCGTCGCAAAATTCCCGAATGAAGCACTACCTAGGCAATGGTTGGGCCCCTCGCCACCCTCCGAACTCTACTCGCAGCTCCTCGGCCTTGCCCTCGGGCGGGTTGCCTACGCGGAGGCATAACGATAAGGAAATAATTTGGTCCAACTTACAACACAGCTCTAAGGCACGATCTCAGAGTGAGAAGAATAGAAACCAATCCTAAATATCCCATAGCCTCCTGATTATTGGTGTGGTGCACAACACACCGATAATCAAGACTCTTGGATCGATGCGTAGACACTTTCCGAGGATTAACTGCTCTGATACCACTTTTGTCACGACCCGAAACGGGGCCCGTGACTGGTGCCTTACCCCGGGCACCCTAGTGACACAACATCAGAGTAATCAGCGGAACATAAACACATACAAGAAACAAGTGAAGTACAAAACAGTAATCTGAGGAAAACTTGCCTTTCGGCATATATAAATAACAACTCTTTTAACATGAACAGCTTAATCCTTTTTACAAACCCTGCCCACAATAGTACTACAGACCTCTACGAATGAAATGACAACAATGACGGGACAGGGCCCCGTCATACCCCTGAATGTAAGCACCTACAACAACAGGGGACTATACCAAGACAAGCCTCCGGAGAAACGGAGCTTTCCCGAATCTTTGACCCTAAGAGCGAGGATCAACGATCGCGTACCTTTACTGCGGCATGAACGCGGCCGAGGTCGATAACAGTATGTGGCTGAAATAAATCAGAAATGAAATCATAATAGTCTATAAAGCGGAGACATGTATGATAACCTAACTGATTCACAATAAATAAGCGGTCGTATAAAGTCGTGACTCACGCCAAGTCATCACTCAAATATAACAATGGGTCTCACGCCCACAACATCAATCATGCGTGGAATACCTTCCTCGCTGCGGCTATGATATGAAAGCACCGAACACACATGAACACGTGTCCCACTGTGTCCAAATAAAACGATGGTAGTAAGGCATAGCGGACTACTAACACCTACGCATGCAGCAAGGTCATGAATCGTATCATAAGATCTGTCTCACATGATCAAAGCGGCCACTTGCCCGCGATGTCGATGTCGCGCGTCTAGTCCTGGAACTTCCGCACTCGCGTAGGCCAATCTCATCGCCCGCGTGGCATCCCGCGTCGAGGGTAGCTACTCCGGCGTCGCCGACTTTCGAGTCGCGTGACCGCATGCCCCGTAAGGACGATACTAACGGAACTCGTAGCTCGCGGGCCCCGGGACCGCGTGAGGTATCTCGAATCATAGGTCCATCGACCCGCCGAGTCTACCCGCGTGGAGGCGACAACCGGAATCATCTCAAGAGATGAATGTCACAATACTATCATGACGACTGATAGTTAATAAGCACAATCAAGGGAAACCCCTTTACACAAACATCACAAGATACTAACACACGTAGCATCCTAACACGTTTACTTATCAAAGCAACAAGAAAGTATTACAAAGCTATCACAAACCAATACAATCAAGTTGTTCACACAAGGTACTTTCTACTATACGATTAACAAGATCGGGTTTTTATCCCCAAAGTACTTCATACATTAACTCTTTAAAAGATACGTTACTTTCACGAAAGTCACACAATACCGTAGTATAAAATAGGTATCTTTAAATAAACAAAAACACTTACCTTTGTAAAATCAAGTAACAACATTATTTTCCAAACGTCCAAGTTTGCCTAATTTCAAATGTTCACGTTTCTTATTTTAGAAAGGTTTCGTAGTTCATAGCCTTATTCATTTAAGAATATAATTCTCTTTTAAACCTGTTTGAGAAACAAAAGCCTTATATGTGAGTAGGATATTCTTGTCTATATCTATCTTATTACAGCAGCCATGATCTAGGAAATATCATTTTGTCTCATCTTAGTTTCTATGCAGATGGAAGTTTCTACTGGTTTTAATAATACTTAATTATTCAATACATTTTCCTTTATTAACGCCGCAGTTGGTTTGTCGATACACATTTCGATTTCCAAATCAAACATTCTTAAGCGTTATACCTAACTTCCCATAAAGCTAGTATAACTCTTAAGTTTTCAAATACCAAGTATTACTTCTCCTTTCAAAATGATTCAAGAATCTTTTGAAATACTTCAAGTTCTTTATTAACATATAACAAGCGCTTATAGTTCAAATCGCTACCTTTTAAAAACCACATGTATTTTCTAACCAACATAAAGTCGTTATAACCAACTTCCCATAAAGCCGTTATAACACTTTATGTTTTAGACCACTCAAACACATTTAGCATGCGTCTACCGTACTACATAGTTCACACATATCATGCTAGAAGAGATAGGAAGAGGTTCACATACCTCGCGGCGAGTATCGTCTAATAGCAAAACGCTCAGTACTTCCAACCGTCGGCCACTCCTTGCCAAGTAGATCGCGCCACACGTAGTACTTCAACCTATAAGGCCACAAGGCGCTTATTAACATTTAGATCCTTAGAACATTCTACGAAAATTCGCAGACCTCCCCCAAAGCGTAAATCTCTCCTCTATCGAGGCCGCTACCAAGCCAACCGGGGTTATGATCAACCCTAACTGTACAATTCTACTCCACGGCACTACTACACAAGTCTCATGTAATTACATTCTTCTTTAAATTCAGCTTAAGTCGCAAGACATTGTAAGTATTATTCAGCTTAAGTCAAAAGACATTGCCGATAATTACGTTCTATATATATAGTATACTTCAACTATATAATCTAACAACATGTAATTTCCAATTACAATAGGGGAAAAGATAGTTACCTCGATAAGCCCATAATTATCCTAGCTTAAAGTCGATCCGGGCAATCGCTTAGCTCAACTCCGGCGCTCCAACCCGCTCTAAACCACCCTTAGAAGTTCTAACCAACTTCTACACAATACTCAACTGACTATGGAGATTTTCCTAGGGTTTTGGTTTTGTGACCGGGAAGTATAATAGTATTTTCTGGCTTTTAGATAGGTATAACCTTAGAATACTACAAGGTATTGGCTAAGGTAATTTGGGCATTATAACAATACTTTTGAGAGTATTTCTACACCACTGGGTATTTTATACGAGACAACTAGGCTAGGGGGTGTCACCACTAGGGAGTGCTCTCGCCACAAGGCCACTCAAGGGGAGGGTTCTCGGCCAAATGGGGAGGACGAGAACACAAGCAAGGGAGGGAAGGGATTTCTAAGACTTAGAACATTTTTAGGATGAAGAAAGTCTTCAAAGAGGGGGGTATTTATAGTATAAGCCAAGGCCAACCAATGGCCAAGATCAAGCCAAGTGTGGTGCAAGTGTAGGGCCAAGATCACTACACACAAATATCCTACCAACTCCCTTTGACCAAACAAGGCAACAAAAACGTGCCAAGCATTGCCAATTTCGTCCAAATGGACGTTCAAGTCCACCAATTGGAGGGTGCCTCCGTTTGGTCAAAAATGTTTCGTCTCTCGTAAAAATCCGAAAAAAATAAAAATGACATAGCCGTAAATTCCCCTACGAAAGCTGTGTAAAGGTTTCGCCGAAAAACGACTCTAACCGGGTGGTGTGCACAAAGCTAATTCGGCCAAGCCACTTTGTAGTTCGAAAATTTCCTACGTACGTCCTCGCGTACATACTCTGGAAATACGGGGTATAACATTTTTAGCATCGCATCAACCCAGTGTCCTCATAATTCGACACTAGGATATTTTTAAATCTGCGTCAGCTTTGCTTTTTTATTTTCGCATCACAACGACCCAGTGTCATCATAATTCGACACTGGGATAATTTTTGAGTCTGCATCAGCCCCGCTGTTGAGTTCTAGTTTTTAAAACATGACAAAATTGGCTACAAGTCAACATCTTTGTCCGAAGACTCTTCCATCATCTCCGTACAAAGAGGGACATGCTGTTGACAGTCAATTTTGACCCGTTTTTCATATATTTATTGCAATTTTATGTATTTTAGGACAGCATATTTTAATCATCATTTGTTTTGCATTTTTATCTTTTTATTTTTAAATTAATCATTATGTCAACACCGTCGTTTATTTTAATAATATTTGTATCTCTTTAAATAATTAACTGACATCCCGCTTTAATTTTAATTAGACATTAAATATTTGTTAAATATCGTATTTTATTTTTATTGCATCGGCATTCACATTTTTATAATTTTGCATCTTTTAAATAATTTTTCTTTTAATTAATTAACCCGCTTTGCATTATGTCAAACCAGTCCAGTACGAGACTCAATCCGAATCATTCCAATCCAACACCATTTTTAATTTCATCCAAACACCTCTTTATCCCCATTTTTAAATTTTCAAATACCACTTTTCATCTCCCCCAAATCAAACCCAAACCCTAAACATAATCCTACCCCTATATAATAAACACTACCCATTAAAAAAAAAAAGATAAGGGGGGCAGCCGCAACATTTTTAAAGAGCATCAGCCCATTTTCTTCACTTCAAAGCCGAAAAGGGCCCTCCCCTCTCCCATCATTCCCGTTGCCGCCGCCCTTCGCCGGAGCTCCAAGCTCCGACGAACCCCTACTGACCAGCCCATTCCCTCACCCCATTTCCGATGAACCCCCCTTTAAACACCCAACAGCCGCACAATACATCCCCTATCTACACCTCCCATCGCCGCCAGTCTCCAGTCGACCTCCACACCTGCCGTCGTCTCCACTATTCCACTCGACACCCTCACCACTGCTCACACACACACACACACACAACAACAACCCACCATCTCCGGCGAACCCCTACCGTCACACCCCACCGCCCCGCTCGCTCGAACAACCGAGGCGTCGCTCGGCGATAGCCGTTGAAGTAACGCCGCCTCATATCTTTTGTGTTGTTGAAACTTGCGAGTTTGAACTCGCGGCGACATTGATTTGTTTCTCTTTCGTTGCTATTATACATATTGTGGTTGGGTGATTTGGAAATTTTGTATCTCTCGGAGTTTTAAACTCGTGACCCTGTTGGTTTGAGTTTTGGTTTCTGATGTTGGTTGTCGGACTGAGTTCTGGAGTTTTGGTATTGGGCCGTAGTTTGCAAAACTCCGGCGATGTTCTTCGGTTTGCTTCATTTTGTTGGCTGATTTTGCACCATTTAGTATTTTGGCCGAGTTTTAAGACTCGTGACGTTTGAAAATTCCGATTGTTTTTATTGATCGTTTCCATTTGTTTCGCGAATCCCGCTTCTACTATTTTCGATGATTTGTTGGCTGCTGATGTTGTTGTTTGTTTCTACTTCCTGTTGTTCTCCGGACTGTTTTTTACAATTTTGCCTTCTAAATTATTTTTATTAAACTGATTTTTAAAGAACAGATACTACACTTGGTAATTTATTTTATTAAATTGATTTTGAACAAGATACTACATTTGGTATTTTACTGATTTTTGAACATGATACTACACTGGCCAAAGAAGGATTTATCCGTCGATCTGGAGGCCTCCATGGTAAGCGAGACGGAATATGTGGGCGAGGAGGAAAGTGAAAAGATTAGACGAGAATGCATAGTATCGTTCACCGGGAGGTGAGTCGACCACAGCCGAAACGATATTGGCTTCTCATGTCTTAGTATCCTTGGCATAACACTAGCTGAGCCCACACTATATAAAATATATCTTTTACATGCATATATATATATATATATACACTACGTTGTGTTTATTTGATCATTTATTTTATTAGTTACTAACTCTTCTACTAAGTGTCTTTGCAGGTACCCGGAGGCGCATCCCAGAGTTAAAGCATTCGCATAAAATAAAATAAAAGCGAAATATCGCTAAATTCTCTTCATTCCATCTTTTTATGACTATTTGCTTTCATTACTATCTTGTTAAATATATATCTATTTTAAATATTTGCATGCCTAGTTTAAATATCTCTTGGTTGGTTTAATAATTAGAACACCTTTAGAATTGTAGATTGCATGTTAGCACAATAATATTAAGCTTAAGTTTGAACGGATAACCGCAAGTTAGTGGATCTTAAAGGATGTCTAACCCCTTCCCTTTAGGATAATAAAGAACTCTTACCTAGAATCTCACATAGCTTTCGCAGACCTTTAAAAATGGAGATCATTCGTAGTATTTTATGCTACATTTTTAGTGTCCTAATTCACTATAATAATTAGGTGGCGACTCCTTAAATGCATTTAGGAATCAACCATACGTAGTACTCCCGTTTCCGACTACGGTTAAAATGGGGTGTAACATGGAATATACATGAGGTGCTAATTCATGATTCCTTCTACTCTTAGAAGTTAAGAGGTATGTATGTTGATTTACTCTATGTAAAAGTTATGTCTAAGTTATCCTAAGTTCTTACCAAGTCTTATGCGGGATGTTGGTAAGAGTCGTTAAGAAGTATTTGGAGTCGAGTTGACTTTGCTAATTTACTGCACGAATGAGAATAAGTATCGAACAAGACATTGCAGCGTTAATAAAAGAAAATGTATCGACAATCAATTATATTAAAATGAGTAGAATTCTCCATCTGCATAGAAACTAAGATAAGACAAAATTGTATTACATTTTCTAGATCATGGCTTATTTAATAAGATCGTTATAAACGAGTATAACTTATTCACAACGCATAAAAGTATATGTTACTTAATTTAAAGAGTTTACGTTATAAAGTTTTAAGACTATGAACCTTGAATTCTTAAATAATAGACTTTAATTTTCAAGTTATGGGACTTGATTCTTAAAGGAAGTAATGACTTGATTTAAAATTATAGAATACTTGATTTGGAAAGTATTGATTTCTTGATATTCTAAAGATAAGAGACTTGATTTCTAAGGTTAAGAAACTTGATTTCTAAAGATAAGAGACGTGAAGTATTTTGAAAGTTATGCAACTTGATTTGAAAGTATAAGTCTCTTGGTTATAAAAGAATGAATTTGTCTAAACCATAAAGAGTTATAACGGCTTTATGGGAAGTTAGTTATAACGGCTTTATGGAAGGTTAAGAGAGTTGTCTATTTTGATTGATAGGCATGAGTTGCCTAGGTTGTGAAATTAGAAGTTACTTGGTTTCAAAGTCTTGAAACGAATTTCTAAAGGTTTAGTAACTTAATTTGAAAAATAGGCATGTCTTGATACTACGGGTGTTAGTATCTTGGGGTTTTATATAAAAAAAAGTCTTTTAAAAAGAATGGAAGTACGTAGTACTTTGGGTTAAATTCCCGGATTTTTATGTCATACGAAAGTGCCTTGAGTTTATGAAATGAGATTCATTTTAGTATGTTAATGAAAGTCTAAAAGATTTTATGAACTTGCCTATGCTTGCTTGTGATAGCCTTTGAGTGCAAGTATTATATTTTTACGCTGCCGTGACTCTCAGTTGGAGGGTCGGCTGTCTGTCGTGAATTTACTTGGACGTACCGGCAGTGATGGAGGATTCCATGGATATGCTTCCATTGTGATTGATCCTTGGACATGCTTATACGATGAGGGATTCCGGGGCATGACCAGGATGCGGGTTAAATTCTCGGATGCTAATTATGACTCTATGGCCATGCTTATACGATGAAGGATTCCGGGGCATGCGACCATGTTATATACGATTATTACTCCATGGACTAGCTCTCCATGAAGATATGTACCCGAGATGAGGGATTCCACGGGCATGTTATATATTATTATTACCCCATGGATTAGCTCTCCATGAAGTCATGTACCCGAGATGAGGGATTCTATGGGCATGAGATATATATATATATATATTGCATATGTGTACGCCGACAGTGAGGTAGGATGCCACGGGCGCGTCACATGGTTATATTTTACACTTACGGCTGTCGACAGTGATGGGGGATTCCACGGGCATGAGATATATATATGTATTGCATATGTGTACGCCGACAGTGAGGTAGGATGCCACGGGCGCGTCACATGGTTATATTTTACACTTACGACTGTCGGCAGTGATGTGGGATTCCACGGGCACGCTTTGATATTTGTGGGCTTGAGACCCTTACTGGACTGTGTGATGATATTTGAGGGCTTGTGTCCATAGCCCTGGTGTGACTATTGTTCATGTGTTGAAATAGTCTTTAAAAGGTAAAACTGACTTTCATTACTTTCACTTCGACAAGACACAGTGTACTGTTATTTTAGTTATCATACATGTCTCCATCTTTATTTTAGACTATTATGATTTCATTACAGTACTTTTAGTTTTACATACTTGGTACATATTTCGTACTGACCTCCTTCGGGGGGCTGCGTTCATGCCGCAGGTTGAGGTACATAGCTTGCTGATCCGCACTCTTAGGATCACTGTTCAGTTCTTGGAAAGCTCCATTTCTCCGGAGGCTTTGTCTTTTGGTACGGTTCCCTGAGGTTGTTGATTTATGTACATTCAGGGGTATGGCTGGGCCCTGTCCCATCACAGTTGTTATGTCAAAACTCTTAGAGGTATGTAGTCCTATCTTGTGGGTCGCTTTGTAAAAAAAAAAAGGTAACTGCTTTTGGATTTATATATATATCCCGGGAGGTTGCCTTATCGGCTAACCTGTTATTTATTTCTTGTTAAGTTCATGTATGTTACGCTGATTATCTCTGATGTATACCTGTAAGGGTGACCAGGTAGGGCACCAGTCGCGGGCCCGAGGTCGGGTCGTGACAAAAGTAGTATCAGAGCAGTTAGTCCTCGAAAAGTGTCTACAGACCGTGTCTAGTAGAGTCTTAGTTATCGGTGTGTTGTGCACCACATCTATAACCAGGAGGCTGCAGGACATTTAGGATTGATTTCCATTTTTCTCTTTCTAAGATCGTGCAGTAGAGCTGTCATATTAGGTTGAATCCTCTCTGACCTATTCTTATGTATCAGTTATGCCTCCACGGAAGGCGGCGGCCCGTAAGGGCAAAGCGTGCGAGTCGCTAGTGGTACACGAGAGGGTTACGATTACTCGTGACCAAATTATTCACGAGGTTGTAGCTCGGCGGCGAGTTGATTCGCCGACGATTAGAGGAGCCGAGAACAGCCGCAGCTCCAGAGGTTCCGATAACTGAGCCTCCAGTTCCGCGGCCAGGGGCAGAGTTTAGAGATTATGGAGAGAGATCAGGTTATTGACTAGCATAGTGGTAGGGCAGCGTCGACAGGAGCAGGTAGCTAACCCTAGAGCCGACAGTTTGAGGATTCAGGATTTTCTTGGTTGCAATCCACCCGAGTTCTATGGTTTGAGATCTGAGGATGATCTTCAGGAGTTCGTTCGGTAGCTACAGTGGACTATGCAGGTACTTAGGGCCTCGGAGACAGTGTCAGTTGTGTTAGCTTCTTACCGGTTACGCGATATTGCGTTGAACTGGTTTGAGTCATGGGAGTTGTCTAGAGGTGTGGGTGTTCTTCCCGTTGTTTGGAATGAGTTCACAGAGGCCTTCCTGGATCACATTTTGCCTCCTGAGATGAGGAGAGCCCGCACGGATAGGTTCTTGACATTGAGACATAATGGGAGGACTATCAGAGAATACAACCTGGAGTTTGACTCGTTGGCCAGATATGCGATCACTATTGTAGCTGACATGGCGGACAGAGTTCACCGCTATGTGATGGTGCTAGACCGTTATATGATTATTGCATTCCTGGGAGTGGCCCTTCAGCCAGGTATGGATATTGCCAGGATGCAGGCTTATGCACAGGGGTCGAGGACAGAGAGAGACGGCCAGCCGCAGTCCGGCCAAGAGGCCGGGGCGGCGAGGTTTGTGGTAACTTTGAGACAGACGGCCTCGAATGAGCTAGGTCTACATTTCAGCCGACACAGAGTGCTCCTTCCCGGTCTTCTGGCAGGAGGTTTGATCGCCGGGGATATTCGGGAGCAGGTCAGGGTTGCAGGTTCACAAATGTCTGAGGGTAGTAGCCAGGGGAAGCCACCTTTGCCTCGGTGTGGTCACTCTGGTAGGTTTCATTTCGGGGAGTGTCGTACTACTTCGACAGTTTGTTATGCTTGCGGCCAGCAGGGCCATTTGGTGAGAGACTATCCGACCAGAGGTGGCACTGGTGGGATAGCACAGTCTACTAGATCAGTTACGGGTTCTTCGACTTCAATAGCTACGCAGAGTGTTCATGCACCGGCAGGCCATGACAGATGTCGTGGTGGAAGTTTCCAGTTTTAGCGGTCCTTTGACCCGCCTATATGATTTCAGGTATATCTTTGACCCTTTAGAGACTTGTATGCATGATAAGGTTGTTGTAAGTTTAAGTGTCATGAACGGATAATATTGAGACTATGTATATATGCTAGAAGGAGTTGGAAGTACGAAAAGAAAATCCTTTTGGGCCATTAATAGGAGTAAATAGTGATGGTGCACACTTTGGATTTGTTTTCTCATTTGGCTTATGATGGATGGATATGTGTGTGTGAGGTATTAGGGCCATAGGTGGCATAATTAAGTTTCATTAAGTGTAGTTTTATGAGACTATACCGAGAAATATTAGATTGACTCCGAAAGAACATTCGGGGACGAATGTTTCTAAGGGGGAAGAATGTTACACCCCGTAATCCCAGGACATGTATATAAGAATATACGTATGAAATCAGGACGTTAAGAGTTGAGGCTTGTAGAATTTATCGGAATTTTAGAAATGTCGGAAAACGAAATATTAAGACGAATGGGAGGATGACACGTGTCACCCCCCCTCCCTTAGATGGTCTTGGACGTTTATACCAAGGGTTAGAAGGTCTTTTGACCAAATCTTGGATGAACAAGTCTTGCAAGCTCAAGCTTGAGATTGTTGACTAAGTCAAAGAGCCCACTTGGCTTGATATTTGATCTAGACCCTCCAATTAATTATATAAGCACACTAGTAGCAAGACAAGTCTCCACACTTAGAAAATTTCAAGAAAACTTTGAGCTTGAAATGGAAGCTCTCGGGTTTGTGTCTCCATGAACAAGATTTTTTTTGTTTGTGGTTCAATAATCCCAATACTTTAAACCAAGGTTCCTAGGAGTATTACAAGGATATCTCAATAGAAAGATCCCGAAAAAACCACGTTTTTACGTTAGTCGCAAGGTGAAAACCTAAGGTGTTCTTCAACTTTGAAGTTGGAAATAGAAGAGGAGTTCTTCACAAGCTTCTAAGGGTTGCAAATAGCGGATTGGAACGTCAAAAAAAGGAGTTGAAGTTGCTAAGGATTGACTTTAGGTTTTGGATTGTTTTGGGCTTAAAGAGGTAATAATCTCCGTCTTTCTATTATAATTAAAGATTTCATGTTGTAGTAGTTTGAAATGATCATGTGAAATATATTATGAAGATTGATAAGTGTTATGGAATATTTGGAGGAAATCTGAAAGTTGCATGATTAGCCTTAAGATTGTAATTCAATTTAGTTATTAGTTTTAGTTGTCGCATGTTATATAAAGAAGGGATTATAGTTGTTAAAGTTTTTTGCGACTATATAACATGTTAGAACGACATTATGGATTGAAAGGAAATGGAAAGGATTATATGTGGTTGTACTTTGTAGCCGAGAAGGATATTTTATATTGGATTGTTTTGTGTATATTGTGGGCAGAATTTTACACGTCTTGTAAGGCGTGTAATCCCCTTTGGATAGCTGAATTGTTGGGACTTAAATGTGGCATGTTTGGTTGTTAAATTCGGGCCTTGAAAAAGGTGGAAAAGTACGTAGAAACAAAGGAAGTGCTGCCCAAATTTCTGTAGAATAAGAGACTTAGCACTTAGTATTATTCCACGTTTATAAGCTAGGAGTTGATAGACATGTTATGGTTATTATAGGTTGAAGTACTACGTATAGCGTATTTTACTTAAAGGATGGAATAGCTATCAAGGTTGAAGTACTTTGGAGCATTTTGCTACTTGTCGATAATCGTCGCGAGGTATGTGAACCTCTTCCTTCTTTTGGCATGATTCTATGTATGGAATATACATGTGGTGCTATTTCATGATTCCTTCTACTCTTAGAAGTTAAGAGGTATGTATGTTGATTTACTCTATGTAAAAGTTATGTCTAAGTTATCCTAAGTTCTTACCAAGTCTTATGGGGGATGTTGGTAAGAGTCGTTAGGAAGTATTTGGAGTCGAGTTGACTTTGCTAATTTACTGCACGAATGAGAATAAGTATCGAACAAGCCATTGCAGCGTTAATAAAAGAAAATGTATCGACAATCAATTATATTAAAATGAGTAGAATTCTCCATCTGCATAGAAACTAAGATAAGACAAAATTGTATTACATTTTCTAGATCATGGCTGCTTTAATAAGATCGTTATAAACGAGTATAACCTATTCACAACGCATAAAAGTATATGTTACTTAATTTAAAGAGTTTACGTTATGATGTTTTAAGACTATGAACCTTGAATTCTTAAATAATAGACTTTATTTTTCAAGTTATGGGACTTGATTCTTAAAGGAATGAATGACTTGATTTAAAAGTATAAAATACTTGATTTGGAAAGTATTGATTTCTTGATATTCTAAAGATAAGAGACTTGATTTCTAAAGTTAAGAAACTTGATTTCTAAAGATAAGAGACGTGCAGTATTTTGGAAAGTTATGCAACTTGATTTGAAAGTATAAGTGTCTTGGTTATAAAAGAATGAATTTGTCTAAACCATAAAGAGTTATAACGGCTTTATGGGAAGTTAGTTATAACGGCTTTATGGAAGGTTAAGAGAGTTGTATATTTGATTGATAGGCATAAGTTGCCTAGGTTGTGAAATTAGAAGCTACTTGGTTTCAAAGTCATTAAATGAATTTCTAAAGGTTTAGTAACTTAATTTGAAAAATAGGCATGCCTTGATACTACGGGTGTTAGTATCTTGGGGTTTTATATAAAAAAGAGTCTTTTGAAAATAATGGAAGTACGTAGTACTTTGGGTTAAATTACCGAATTTTTATGTGATACGAAAGTGCCTTGAGTTTATGAAATGAGATTCATTTTAGTATGTTAATGAAAGTCTAAAAGATTTTATGAACTTGTCTATGCTTGCCTTTGAGTGCAAGTATTATATTTTTACGCTGCCGTGACTCTCAGTTGGAGGGTCGGATGTCTGTCGTGAATTTACTTGGACGTACCGGCAGTGATGGAGGATTCCACGGATATGCTTCCATTGTGATTGATCCTTGGACATGCTTATACGATGAGGGATTCCGGGGCATGCGACCAGGATGCGGGTTAAATTCTCGGATGCTAATTATGACTCTATGGCCATACTTATACGATGAAGGATTCCGGGGCATGCGACCATGTTATTGTTACACCCCGTTTGTGCAGGACATGTTGTAAGAACGTACGTAAGAAATCACGAGTGTTAAGATTTGAGACTTGTAAAAAAATTTATTGGAATTATAAAATTGTCGGAAAACTTAATATTGTGACGAATGGGGGGGGGGAGACACGTGTCACCCCCCCTTATTTTTGCCTTGGACGAGAATGTCATGGCCAAAATGGTCATTGACCATAGTCTTAGGATGACTAAGTCTTGCTAGTAGAGACCTTGACAAAATAGACTTGGTCAATGGGTCCACAAGCTTGATATTTAATAAGACCTCATCCAAACCACCCATTTGTTTGCATCTTGACCATCCAATGTGCTATTTAATACTACTAGTAGCAAAAGTGAGCCCAACACTTAGAAAATTTTCAAGAAGATTGAAGAACATATGAGCTTAGCTCTCGGGTTTGCCCCTCTCTACAACAAATTTTTTTTGTTTGTTATCCATTTAGCTCCACACTTTAAACCAAGGTTCATGAGGGTATTGTAAGTGTATCTCAATAGAAAAACCCCGGAAAAAGAGAGTTTTCGTATTAGTCGCAAGGTGAAAACCTAGTTGCTTTTCAAGGTTTTGTTTGGAAGTTTGAAGGAAAGTTGTTGGTATTGTTCTAAGGGTCTCAAGTAGCGTATTGAAGTGTCTTGAAGGGGCTCTAAGTTGCTAAGGATCAAATTCGGATTTGGAGTTGGATTGAGATTCGTTGAGGTATAATCTTGTCTCTTAATAGTGTTACAAGATTATATATATATTGTTGTTGTTAGCTTTACATGTTGCTAGCATGAAGTTGATATGTTGAAGTTCATAAGTATTATGGATTGCTTGTAGCTTAAATCCGAAATGTTATATTAGCCACTTGAAGTTGGATTACTAATTGGTCGTTTATTAGAAATCGTCGCATGTTACTTACTTGACGATTATAGTAGTTATAATCGATTGCGACTTGATATCATGTTATGCTAACAATTTGGATTGAAATGGAAATTGGATAAGAATTGGTATTGTGGTACTCAATATGGCCGAAATTGGACTAGTAGTTGTGTTAGTTTGATATCTATTGTGGGGCGGAATTTTACACGTCTAGTAGGCGTGTAATCCCCTATTGTTGATTGCATTGTTTGTGTTATACCCCGTATTTCCGGAGTATGTACGTGAGGGCGTACGTATGAAAGTTTGGCCTTAAAAGTTTAGGCATGGCACGTTTTTTGGGCACAACTCACTCAAGGAATCGTTTTCCGACGAAACGTTTTACAAGACTCGCGTAGGATAAATTCCGGCTATGCCATTTCTAATTTTTGCGGATTTTTCCGAGAGACGAAACACTTTGGGCCAACGGGAGGGCGACACTTGTCACCCTCCAATTGGTGGACGTGAGGCGTCAATATGGCCGAATGGATGGCTTATTTTGTCTTGGAGTTGGTAGGATATTTTGTGTGCAAGTTGGCTAGGTACACTTGCCCTAATCTTGACCTTACACTTGCCTAGCACTTGGCTAAATCTTGGCCATTGGTTGGCCATGTCTTGACCTATAAATACCCCTCTTGAGATGAAGAGTTCTTCATCCACAAAAACTTTCCAAGTCTAAAATCCTTCCCTCTCCTTTGATAGCCCTTTTTCGTCCAAACACCTCCCCCCCCCCTTTGGTGAAGCTTAGCCGAGGCTATCCCCCCCCCCTAGCCTAGCCGAAATCTACCCCCCTCCCTTGGTAGAAAAGTTACCTTCTAGTATTGTTATAATGCCCAAAATACCCTAGCCCAAATCCCTTAGTACTTAGTAGAAGTTGTGAAGAACTTCTAAGGTTTCCTTGGAGCTATCGGAGCGTACAAATTAGGAGCTAAGCCTTGCTCCGGATCGACTTATATCTAGGATATTATTGGGCTTATCAAGGTAAATAAACTTATCCTTCTTTTGTAATTAGAGAATACATACTGTAGAAGTATAGGAATAAGTATAAATACTTAGAAGGATATTAAGGAATAGAATTGAACTGTTATCACAGTAGAAGGGTTTAAAAGAAGAATAATAGAACTGAACTTACTTAGGATTGTTTTCACAGTAGACTTGAGTAGCTCACCGGGTAGGGAAGTGCTGCCTGATTTTTCGTAGAATGAAGGACCCTCTGCTTAGAACTGTTTACAGAGTAGTCTAAACGTTGATAGACGTGTCTGACTATTATAGGTTGATTCTCTGCGCGCGACATATTCAACTTGGCAGGTGGATTTCGCCGAGAAGGTATGTGATTCTTCCTATACCCTTGAGCATGATATTTTAAATATATAGTACGGTGAGACGTGTGTTAATCGAATAATAACTACGGCAATGTCTCGCGACTTAAGCTCGAATAATACTTACGGCAATGTCTCGCGACTTAAGCTGAATAATAAGGATCAAAGCATTTCAAAAGAATCTTGAATCATTTTTATGTAAGAGAACTAATTGGTTTGTAAGCGAAAGCTTAAGAGTTATACTAGCTTTATGGGAAGTTAGGTATAACAACTTAAGAATGATAAAAGGAACAGTTTACTTATGTGTTTATAACAGACTTACAATTGATCTATGGAAAGAATAATAAAATGGTTTGATAAGTAGACATGATATGATGTTATGTGTGTTAGTGTCTTGTAACGTTTGTATAAAAGGGTATTCTTGTTGTGCTTATGTGTTTAACGATAAGCTGTTATGTTAGTATTATATCACTCACTCTTGACAAATCTAGGGGTTAAGGCGCCTCCGTCGGGGTATACCTCGAGCGATCTGTGTGACTATGATGCGAGGACACCTAATGCGGTGCATGTGACCTTTGCGGGCTGCGAGAGTTCGTGTTAGTGTGCGGGGTTATACCTCATGCGATGCATGTGGCCATGCGGACTACGAGTCGGGGCGATGCCGAGGTAGCTACCCCGATGCGGGGTTATGCCCTACGCAGCCTCGTGAGTGGCCTATGCGGACTCTGAAGTCGAGGATTAGGCTTGCTTAATGATACTATGGGCAATTGGCCTGCTCGATCATTCGCGACCTAGAAAAGACGATTCTGATTTACCTATTGTTGCTCTTGTTTATGATGTGGCACTATGTGCGATTACCTTGGTTGTTTCATACATATATGTAAACTGATTTTAAAATGATATGTTTTCATTTAAGTACTTTCTGATTTCGCATACTTAGTACTGTTGTCTTGACCTCCTTGAGCTGCGTTCATGCCGCAGGTAAGGGCAAGCAGGTGCTAGATCCACATCCTTAGGATCTCTTTGCATTGGTGTCAGGAGCTCCATCTTCTCCGGAGGCTCTACTTTTGGGTATGATCTCCCTATATTGTAGATAGTTTTGTACATTCAGGGTATGGCGGGGCCCTGTCCCGCCATAGTTGTTTACTTCCTTAGAGGTCTATAGTCCTAGTGTACAGTTGGGATGTAACTGCAAAACTTGGGTTATTTGTATATATATGCCGAAAGGCAAGCTTTTCATCAGATAAATTGTGTCTCATTTTACAACTGTTTCATGTCTTGTTTTTATATTCCGCTGATTACTCTGATGTATGACTACTTGGGTGCCCGGGTAAGACACCAGTCACGGGCCCCGGAACGGGTCGTGACAGTTTGGGCCTTAAATGTGGCGTGTTTGGTTATTGTATTCGGCCTTGAAAAAGGTGGCAAAGTAAGTAGAAACAAAGGAGGTGTTGTCCGATTTTCCGTAGAATTTAGTGAAAAAGGCACTTAGAATATTCTACGTTTGAAGTAAGAGATTAATGGACGTATTGTGACCATTATAGGTTGAAGTACTAAGTATAGCGTATCCTACTTGAAGGATGGAATAGCTATCAAGGTTGAAGTACTTTGGAGCATTTTGCTACTTGTCGATAATCGTCGCGAGGTATGTGAACCTCTTCCTTCCTTTGGCATGATTCTATGTTTGGAATATACATGTGGTATCATTTCATGTTTCCTTCTACTCTTAGAAGTTAAGAGGTAGTTGTGTGATTTACTCTATGTAGAACTTTTCCTATCTTTTGAGCATGACTAGTTGCACGTATGTAGTACGGTAGACGTACAACACCTTGATATCCTTTACTAGTTTTATGAATAGCCTAGTCGGGTGAGTTAGGAGATTAACTCACTTCTTTGAAAGAATAAAGGATGTCTTAAGTTTTATTAAGTTAAGGGACTTGAAGAGTTTTAAAGTATGTGATACTTGTTCCGTTTTAAACGTATAAGTCCCTTGGATAGGAAATTATATTTTGGCTAAGGTATAAAGTGAATATAACGACTTTATGGGAAGTTGGTTATATTTGCTTTATGGAAAGATAAATGACTTGATTTTAGTGAAAAGACAACTTGATTTTAAGGCATGAATTGCCTAAGGTTTTATAATAAAAGGAGTCACTTGATTTCTAAAGGTTAAGAGACTAATGGTACTTTGAAAGTTAAGAGAATTGATTTGAAAATATATAATACTTGGTTTTAAAAAAGTATAAGTCTCTTGGTTATAAAAGGAATGGGTTTGTCTAAAACCATAAAGGGTTATAACGGCTTTATGGAAGGTTAAGAGAATGGTTTTCTCTAATAAAGTAATCAAAGAAATAACTTGAATTAAGGAAGGGCAATTTGATTTAAGGGTATCACTTGCTTAAAGCTTTAAGGTAAGGGTCACTTGATTTAGAAGCCGAGAAATGTATTTCTAAAGTATAGTGATTTATGTGAAATGTACACAAGCCTTGATACTACGGGTGTTAGTATCTTAGGGTTTTATATGATAAATGAATCTTTTGAAAGGAATGTAAGCATGTAGTACTTGGGGTTAAATTCCCGGATTTTTTATGTGTGAAACGGAAGTGCCATGAGTTTATAAAAATGGAAGTCTAAAGGTTTAATGAACTTTCCTGTATTGCTTGTGATAGTTTTAAGTGCAAGTATTATATGTTACGTTGTCGTGACTCTCAGTTGGAGGGTCGGCTGTCTTGTTTTAAGTTTACTTGAACGTACCGACAGTGATGTGGGATTCCACGGGTATGCTTCCATCATAATTGATCCTTTGACATGCTTATACGATGTGGGATTCCGGGGCATGTGACCAGGATGCGGGTTAGATGCCTGGACATTTTATTGGACGTCTGCGGCGTGTGAGGATTCCACGGGTATGCTTCCATTGTGATTGATCTTGGCCATGCTTATACGATGAGGGATGCCGGGGCATGCAGCCAGGATGCGGGTTAGATGCCCGCGCGTTTTATTACTCCATGGCCATGCTTATACGATGTGGGATTCCGGGGCATGCGACCATGTTATATTTTACTCCATGGGCTAGCTCCCCATGAAGACATGTACCCACGATGAGGGATTCCGGGGGCATGTTATATTATTACTCCGTGAGCTAGCTCCCCTGAAGACCTGCACCTACGATGAGGGATACCGAGGGCACGTTATGGCCATGCTTATACGATGTGGGATTCCGGGGCATGCGGCCGCGTTATATATATATATATATATATATATATATATATGTGTTGTATATGTGTACGCCGACAGTGAGGTGGGATGCCACGGGCGCGACACATGGTTATATGTTACACCTACGGTTATCGGCAGTGATGTGGGATTCCACGGGCAAGAGATATATATATGTGTGTTGTGTATGTGTACACCGACAGTGAGGTGGGATGCCACGGGCGCGTCACATGGTTATATTTTACACTTATAGCTGGTGGCAGTGATGAGGTATTCCACGGGCACGCTTTGATATTTGTGTGACTTGATCGCGTCCCAGAGTGGGTCGGGTAGTATATGCGTCCCTCCATAAAGGACCGGATTATGTTATGAAAGATAAGTAATTTATATGGTAATGAACTTAATGATTTTTCCTAATCATGTACGTAAGAATGTGTCACGACCCGTTCGGGGCCGTGAGTGCCTTTGCAATGGCACCCAGTAGTCATACATCGAGTAATCGGAAATATAAATCAAGACATGAAACAGTTTATAAAATAAGACACATTTTATGTGAGAAAACATCGACTTTCTGCATATATATATATAATCATGGTTTAGCAGTTACATCCGACACTGTACAACATGACTACAGACCTCTAAGGAAATATACAACTATGGCGGGACGGGGCCGCCATACCTACTATACAAAACTATCTACAACGGAGATCATGCAAAAGTAGAGCCTCCGAAGAGATGGAGCTCCGATACCAACGTAGAGATCCTAAGGATGCGGATCTAGCACTGCTTGCCACTGCGGCATGAGCAGCCCCAAGGAGTCGACAACAGTACTAAGTATGTGAAACGTAAAGTACTTAAATGAAATCATAACACTTTTTAAAACCGGTTTACAAATATGTATGAAGAAATCAAGGAAGCATACATAGTGCCACATCACAAGCAAAAGCAATAGGTAAGCGTAATAGGTCTTTTCTAGGCTGCGAATGATTCGAGCGGGAGCCACTCGCCGTATTATCATTCTCGCAAGCCTAATCTCGACTCCGAGTCCGCATAGGCCACTCACGGGCCCGCATGAGGTATAACCCGCGTCGAGGGTAGCTACTCCTCGGCATCGCCCCGACTCGTCCGCATGGCCACATAGACGCGTGAGGCATAACCCCGCATACTAACACGGAACTCGTAGCTCGCGCATAGGCCCCTGGACCCGCATGAGGTATTCTCGAATCATGGTCCCAGACCGCCTGAGTCTACCCCGCATCGGAGGGCAGCTTAACCCCCGGTATCATCTCAAGAGGTGAGTGATAATATACTAACATAACAACTTATCTTTAAACAACATAAGCACAACAAGGATACTCACCTATACAAACGTTACAAGATACTAACACACATAGCATCATATCATGTCTACTTATCAAACCATCTTATTATTCTTTTCACAATATAAGTCGTTATAAACACATAGGCAAACTTGTTTCTTTTATCAATCTTAAGTGGTTATACTTACTTCCCATAAAGCTAGTATAACTCTTAAGCTTCTTTTAAAACCAATTAGTTCTCTTACATTAATATGATTCAGAGTCTTTGAAATGTTTCGATTCTTTATTATTCAGCTTAAGTCGTGAGGCATTGCCGTAAGTATTATTCAAAGCTTAAGCGTGAGGCATTGCCGTAAGTATTATTCGATTAACACATATCGTCTACCGTACTATATATATTGTAAAATATCATGCTTTAGGAAGAATCACATACCTTCTCGTGAAAACCACCGCCAAGTTGAATATGTCGCGCGCAGAGAGTCAGCCTATAATAGTCACAGATATCTATCAAAGACTACTCTGAAGGTCATTCTAAACAGAGGGTTCACAATTCTATGGAAAGTTGGGCAGCACTCCCCTACCCGGTGAGCTATATAAGTCTACTGTGAAAACAATCCTATGTAAGTACAGTTTGATTATTCATCTTTCAAACCCTTCCCTGCGTAGTAGCATTCAATTCTATTCGTGATATTCTTCTAAGTGATTAATACTTATTCTTATACTTCTACAGTATGCATTCTCTAATACAAAAGAGGGTTAGGATTATTACCTCGGTAAGCCCAATAATATCCTAGAAAAAGTCGCGCCTGAGCAAGGTTTTGCTCCTAAGTTGTATGCTCCAAGAACCTTAGAAGTTCTTCACAACTTCTACTAAGTACTAAGGTATTTGGGCTAGGGTATTTTGGGCATTATAACGATACAAGAAGGTAACTTTTCTACCAAGGGAGGGGGGGTAGATTTTTGGCTAGGCTAGGGGGGGCCGCGGCCAAACGCCTAGGCTGGAGGGCGGGGGGGTATTCGGCCACGGGCCTTCACCCGGGGAGGGGGAGGTGTTTTGGACGAAAAGACTACAAAGGGAGAGGAGAGGATTTTTCAAGACTTGGAAGATTTGTGGATGAAGAACTCTTCATCTCTAAGGGGGTATTTATAGGTCAAGAAGTGGCCAACCAATGGCCAAGATTAAGACAAGTGCAAGGCAAGTGTAGGGTGAGGATTAACTAAACACAAATATCCTACCAACCCTTGACTTGTGCACAAGGCACAAAAACGTGCCAAGGGTTCTTTCAATTCGTCCAAATGGACGATTCAAGTCCACCAATGGGAGGGTGCCAAGTGTTGCCCTCCCGTTGGTCCAAAATGTTTCGTCTCTCGGAAAAATCCGCAAAAATAAGAAATGGCATAGCCGGAATTTACTCTACGAAAGCTGTGGAAACGTTTCGTCGGAAAACGATTCTTTTAGTGAGTTGTGCACAAATAAAAAACATCCAAGGCTTATCTTTAAGGCTAGACTTTTCACGTATTCCCTTACGTACATACTGAAATACTGGTATAACATTCTCCCCTTAGAAACATTCATCCGAATGTTCCTTCCCAAGACGATTATCGAAGAAACTTAAACGATTGAAAATGCCACACACGCCACGAGCAACACTTAGCGAAAGCGATAACGAAAATTTACAAGTAGGAAAGTGAATTTACGGAGGTGTGGGAATAGGTGAGGATACTTCCGTCTCATGTCCTCCTCGGCTTCCCACGCCATCTCTTCCTCGAGCTCGTTCGCCACAAGACTTTGTGGAAGCCACGTCCTTGGTCCCGAGACGCCTAACTTGACGATCGACTATCGCTATGGAATCTCCTCATACGATAACCCCTGGTCACACCGACATCGTCAATCGGGTGTACCCTAGATGGATCCCCGATACATCTCCTCAGCATAGATACGTGAAAAACCGGATGCACTGCCTCCAGATCGGACGGCAGATCCAACTCATAGGCAACCTTGCCTACCCTGCGGACAATCTGAAACGGCCCAATGTACCTTGGGCTGAGTTTCCCCTTCTTCCCGAATCTCATCACACCCTTCATGGGTGACACCTTTAGGAAAACCCAATCATGAACCTCGAACTCAAGATGCCGACGACGATGATCTGCATACGACTTCTGTCGACTCTGAGCTGTCAATAGCCGCTCTCGGATAAGCTTCACCTTATCCACTGCCTGCTGTACCAAATCTGGTCCTACTAGCTGCACCTCGCCCACATCGAACCAACCTATAGGCGATCTGCACTTCCTCCCATACAAGGCCTCATAAGGCGCCATCTGAATACTGGAGTGGTAGCTATTATTATATGCGAACTCAACTAGAGGCAAATGATCCTCCCAACTACCACTGAAGTCAATAACACAGGCTCGCAGCATATCCTCCAGCGTCTGGATAGTGCGCTCTGCTGTCCGTCTGCTGTGGATGAAATGCGATTTCGTGCTCACTGCGTCCTAAACCCTCGAAGGATCTCGAGTTAGCGTAACCGGGCTCCACATGCGATATGATCGAAGTAGGGACTCCATGCGATCGACGATCTCTCGGATGTAAAGTCCGCATAATCCTCGGTAGAAAAAGTCGTCCGACGGAAGAAAGTGGGCTGATTTCACACCGCCGACGATAACCCATATAGAATCATGTCTCCTCCGAGTGCGAGGTAATCCCGTGATGAAATCCATGTTGATTACCTCCACTTCCAGTCGGGATCTCAATTATGCGCAACAAACCACGTGCCTCGGTGCTCTACCTTCACTGGCCGACAACACGGGCGAGCTACGAACTCTGCAACGTCCTCTTCAAGCCATCCCACCAATACGTATCTAAGGTCGTGGTACATCTTGGTCGACCGGATGGATAGAGTAACGCGTACTGTGCTTCCCAAGAACTCTGCCAAGTCCTCAAACATCTGGAACACATGCGCCCTCAAACCTTAGCACCCATCGTGCTACCTCAAAAGGACCGCCCTCACGAAGAGTCAGTATCACGATATCGAATCAAAGCCGATCCTCGGCTGTTGCCTCTTCACCTCTCGACGATGGAAGACTCGGCAACCTCACGAACTCTAACCCCACCGCTATCGGAATCAATCAAGCGGACACCAAGGCTCGCTAATCGATGCAAATCACGAACCATGTCCCTCCTCTCTGCACATCCGATAGGCTCCCCGTGACCTACGACTAAGAGCATCCGCCTGACATTGGCCTTCCCGGGTGGTACAGATATCAACATCGTAATCCTTAAGCAACTCTAACCACCGTCTCGCCGTAAGTTCAGCTCCTCTGGTCAAGATATACCGAGGCTCTTGTGGTCTGTATAAATATCCACGTGAACCCATACAAATAGTGCCTCAGATCTTCAAAGCGTGAATCACGGTGCAACTCCAAATCATGGGTGGGGTAGTTCCTCGTGTTTCTTCACCGTCGGGATGCATATGCTATAACCCCGCCATGCCGCATCAACACACATCCCAACCCGATGCCCGACGCATCACAATACACGACATAACCATCCGACCTCCGAAGAGTATGAGCGGGCGGTCGTCCGTCTCTTTCAAGAATCGAAACCCCGCCACAAGCATCACCATCAAACTTGGCTTCCTTCGAGTCACCTAGTCAATGGTGCGTAGATAGAAGCAAACTTCTCTACGAACGCCGATAATATCTGCAAGGCCCGAAATCGCGAACCTCTGCCGGAGTAGTAGGTCTAGGCCAAGTCCGATCGCCTCGATCTTGGCGTATCAACTCGAATGCCATCAGCCGACAATATGCCCAAGAAACGCCATCAAGTCAACAAAACTCACATTTGGAAAACTTGGCGCATACAGCCACTGGAGAAGCGTCGGCCGATCGCCAAATGCTCGCATGCTCGCTCTGGCGAGAATAAACCAAGATATCATCAATGAACACTATCACAAACGTGTCCAAAAATGGTTTGAACACTCGGTTCATCAAATCCATGAATACCGCCGAGCATTGGTTAACCAAAGGACATGACCACGAACTCATAATGCGTCCGGGTCCGAATGCGATCTAGGGACATCCACCTCTCGACACGAACTCGATGATAGCCCGAACGCAGATCAATCTTGGAGAAACATCTCGCGCTCGCAATCGGGTCGAACAAATCATCAATCACGGGAAGGGTATCGTTTAATGGTCACCTTGTTCACCGCACAGTAATCAACACACATGCGGCGTCGCCCTTTTCTTCTTCACGAACAATACGGCGCCCCGGAAACACTGCCTAATGAAGCCTTCTCCCAAATCCCTCGGTGGTCCTTCACTCTCAACTCGGCGGTGCCATTCTCGTATGGCGGAATGGAAATAGGCCGAGTATCCGCAATATGTCAATACAAAACTCAATCTCCTCTCGTGAGGATACCCGGAGGTCATCCGGGAATACGCCCGGGAACTCGTGACTCACGAGGCGATCGAAAATCTGCACCGCACCTCGATATCAAACTCGAACTAGATGGTAGATATACCCTTCGCACCATCTTCCTAGCCTTGAGGTAGGAAATAAACCTACCCAGCGTCTGCGTGCTCCTCCCACTCAACAACCTGGCTCGCAGAAACCGAACCGTACTACTCTCTCTCTGCAGTCTACATTGGCATAGCAAGAAGCTAGCCAATCCATCCCCATAATCACGTCGAAGTCAATCATCTCCAACTCTATCAAGTCGGCGGTCGACGGCGATCAGAATGGTCACAGACAAGCCCTATATACCGCCGAGCTACCACCGAATCACCCATCGCGTAGCTACCTCGAAAGGGTCTATGGACTCAGGCTCTATCCCTATCCTACTAGCAACAAGGGGAGATATATAGGACAGAGTAGAACCCGGATCTATCAAGGCATAAACATCAAACCCAGAAACTGATAAGGTACCTGTGACGACATCAGGTGAGGCCTCCTGATCCTGTCGGCTGGACAAAGCATAGATGCGGTTCTGAGGGCCGCTAGAACTGGGACCCGAGCCACGACCTCTGCCGCGACCTGCTGACCCATGAGCACCACCGCCCGGCGAGTAATCGTAGGAGATGATGAAGCGGCAACGAACTCAAGGTGAGCCTACCACGCCCCGGTCGGGACGATCCGCCATAGTGACCTGCCGCCACAAATCAGAATAAGCTCCAAAAGTAGTACCACACTTCCCGTAATGGGATCCACCGCATCGGCCACCCGGGGGGGGTGGTCCCGATCGCCGATCTCTGCTACTGCGGGCGCTCGAAGCCTGGCCCGATGCGCCCTCGAAAACTCTGGCTGTGCTGAGGACGGTGCATGAGTGCTCACGGTGGCGTGGTGCGAATCTAGATCTGCCGAGGCCGCCCACGATAACCACCGTAAGACCCTCCGTCGGCGCCTTCTTCGCTGCTGTCTGCCCACTCGTCGACCTCTGCTCGCCGCATCCAAGGGCGTGAGCTGCACGCGGTAATGTCCATACCGGTGGAGAAACCCCATACATGACTCGGCCATATAGTCGTCTAGCCGGTGACATAGCGGTGCACCCTATCCTCCATATCTGCTACCAATGCTGGGACATATCGAGCCAATGAATCAAACTCGACATTGTACTCCCTGACAGTGCGTCCTCTCTGCCTCAGCAGTAAAAATCTATCAGCCCGCGCCCTCCTCATCCGCGAGGCAAGAAGTGAGTGAGAAAGCCTCCGAGAACTCATCCCAGTAGTCGGGGACGCGTGCTCTCCGGGATAACTCCATGAATCAAACCAATCGATCGCGGTATCACGCAGCCTATGTGAACCAAAGATCACGGACTCGGTCTCGACGCTCGATCACTCTCAAAATCCTCTGAAGCTGACGGATGAACTCCTGCGGATCATCCTCCGTCCTCGATCCATAAAACTCCAGCGGGCTACAGCTCAAGAAGTCTCGTAGCCTCAAACTCTCTGCCCTCGGGTGAACAACGGCACGCGAGCTGAGTGGAATCGAATCGCCGCGTCAGCCTCTCTCGTGACGGGCCACAACTTTAGCCAAAGTCGGGCCATCTCCTTGTACCCTAACTCCTCCGCCCCAGACTGTGGGACAGGAGGTGTGGGTACTGTGGTCTCTGCTGGGGCCGGCGGCGTCATAGAACTCGCCGTCTCTGGTATAGACTGGGCCTGAGCCCTCGTGACTCTGGGTGTCTGCTAGCGACTCCTCGATCGCTTTGCCCCTCGGGCGGGTTGCCTTACGTGGAGGCATAATCAGCACAGAAAGGAATACGTTAGAGGGTCAACCTATAACACAACTCTAAAGCACGATCTCGTAATGAGAAGAATGGAAACCAATCCTAAATATCCTATAGCCTCCCGATTATTGGTGTGGTGCACAACACACCGATAATCAAGACTCTACTAGATACGGTGCGTAGACACTTTCCGAGGATTAATCGCTCGATACCACTTTTGTCACGACCCGCCCGGTTCGTGAATCGTGCCTTACCGGCACCCAAGTAGTCATACATCGAGTAATCACGAAATATAAAGCAAGACATGAAACGCTTTATAAAATAAGACACGCTTTATGTGAGAAAACATCGCCTTTCGGCATATATATATAATCATGGTTTAGCGATTTACATCCGATAATCGCATAACATGACTACAGCACCTCTGGAAATATACAACTATGGCGGGACGTGGCCCCGCCATACCTCTCATACAAAACTATCTACAACAGGAGATCATACAAAAGTAGAGCCTCGGAAGAGATGGAGCTCCGATACCAACGTAGAGATCCTAAGGACGCGGATCTAGCACTGCTTGCCCTTACTGCGGCATGAACGCAGCCCCGAAGGAGGTCGATAACAGTACTAAGTATGTGAATCGTAAAGTACTTAAATGAAATCATAACACTTTTTAAAACTCATTTACAAATATGTATGAAGAAATCAAGGAAACCGCATAGTGCCACATCACAAGCAAGAGCAACAATAGGTAATCGTAATAGGTCTTTTCTAGGTCGCGAATGATTGAGCAGGCCACTCGCCGTATTATCATTCGCAAGCCTAATCCTCGACTCCGAGTCGCATAGGCCACATGGGCCCGCATGAGGTATAACCCGCATCGAGGGTAGCTACTCCTCGGCATCGCCCCGACTCATTGTCCGCATGGCCACATAGACCGCATGAGGCATAACACCTCCTACTAACCAGTAACTCTCGTAGCTCCGCATAGGCCCCCTGGACCCGCATGAGGTATTCTCTAATCATGGTCCTGCATCACCGAGTCTACCGCGTCGGAGGCGCTTAACCCTGTATCATCTCAAGAGGTGAGTGATAATATACTAACATAACAACTTATCTTTAAACAACATAAGCACAACAAGGATACTCACCTATACAAACGTTACAAGATACTAACACACATAGCATCATATCATGTCTACTTATCAAACCATCTTATTATTCTTTTCACAATATAAGTCTGTTATAAACACATAGGCAAACTTGTTTCTTTTATCAATCTTAAGTGGTTATACTTACTTCCCATAAAGCTAGTATAACTCTTAAGCTTCGCTTTAAAACCAATTAGTTCTCTTCATAATATGATTCAAGAGTCTTTTGAAATGTTTCAGTTCTTTATTATTCAAAGCTTAAGCGTGAGGCATTGCGTAAGTATTATTCAAAGCTTAAGCGTGAGGCATTGCCGTAAGTATTATTCGCTTAACACGTACGCTTCTCACGTACTATATATATTGTAAAATATCATGCTTTAGGAAGAATCACATACCTTCTCAGCGAAAACCACCTGCCAAGTTGAATATGTCGCGCGCAGAGAGTCAGCCTATAATAGTCACAGATATCTATCAAAGACTACTCTGAAGGTCATTCTAAACAGAGGGTTCACAATTCTATGGAAAGTTGGGCAGCACTCCCCTACCCGGTGAGCTATATAAGTCTACTGTGAAAACAATCCTATGTAAGTACAGTTTGATTATTCATCTTTCAAACCCTTCTACTGTGGTAACAGTTCAATTCTATTCTGTGATATTCTTCTAAGTGATTAATACTTATTCTTATAATTCTACAGTATGCATTCTCTAATACAAAAGGGTTAGGATTATTACCTCTGTAAGCCCAATAATATCCTAGAAAAGTCGCTGAGCAAGGTTTTGCTCCTAAGTTGTATGCTCCAAGAACCTTAGAAGTTCTTCACAACTTCTACTAAGTACTAAGGTATTTGGGCTAGGGTATTTTGGGCATTATAACGATACAAGAAGGTAACTTTTCTACCAAGGGAGGGGGGGTAGATTTTTGGCTAGGCTAGGGGGGGCCTCGGCCAAACTACTAGGCTAGAGGGGGGGGTATTCGGCCAAGGGCCTTCACAAGGGGAGGGGGAGGTGTTTTGGACGAAAAGACTACAAAGGGAGAGGAGAGGATTTTTCAAGACTTGGAAGATTTGTGGATGAAGAACTCTTCATCTCTAAGGGGGGTATTTATAGGTCAAGAAGTGGCCAACCAATGGCCAAGATTAAGACAAGTGCAAGGCAAGTGTAGGGTGAGGATTAACTAAACACAAATATCCTACCAACCCTTGACTTGTGCACAAGGCACAAAAAACGTGCCAAGGGTTCTTCAATTCGTCCAAATGGACGATTCAAGTCCACCAATGGGAGGGTGCCAAGTGTTGCCCTCCCGTTGGTCCAAAATGTTTCGTCTCTCGGAAAAATCCGCAAAAATAAGAAATGGCATAGCCGGAATTTACTCTACGAAAGTTGTGGAAACGTTTCGTCGGAAAACGATTCTTTTAGTGAGTTGTGCACAAATAAAAAACGTCCAAGGCTTATCTTTAAGGCTAGACTTTCGTACGTATTCCCTTACGTACATACTCTGGAAATACGGGGTATAACAGAATGTGACTATAACTTTTATTGAAAATGGGAAAAGATAATAAGGTACGATTAAGTTCATAAGTGGTAATGACACGGCAGGATCTGGTATGTACTTTTTATTCTTGTCCCTGTCATTTCTTTTGTACGCTTATGATCCATTTCGCAGACGTTATTTCGCTCCATATTCGCACTGTTGTTATCGACTTCTTCGGGGCGCTCATGCCCGCAGGTTTTAGGTACCCAGGTTGGTGATCCTTGCTCTTAGGATCTCGGTTCAGTTTTTGGGAAAAAGCTCCATTTGTTCCGGAGGCTTATCTCTTGGTACGGTTTTCCATGAGGTTGTAGATTCATGTTTATTCAGGGGTATGGCGGGGCCCTGTCCCGCCACAGTTGTTATGTTAAAACTCTTAGAGGTTTGTAGTCACATATTGTGGGTCAGTTTGTAAAGGAAAAGAGGCAACTGCTTCGGTTATAAATATACATATGTCCAGGAAGGTAGCCCTATCGGCTAACCTGTTGTTTTACTTCTGTTGTTTTATTTTATAATTTTTATGTATGTTCCGCTGATTATCTCTGATGTATACCTGTAAGGGTGCCCAGGTAGGGCACCAGCCATGCCCGGCCTGTCGTGACAAAAGTGGTATCGAGCGCTTAGTCTCTGAAAGTGTCTACGCACCTTGTCTAGTAGAGTCTTGATTATCGGTGTGTCAGGCCCCACATCTATAATCGTGAGGCCAGGACATTTAGGATTGGTTTTCATTCTTCTCTCTTTGAGATTGTGCAAGAGAGCTGTCTAGTAGGTTGAATCTCTCTCGACCCCTTCTTATGTAATGCTTATGCCTCCACGGAGCGCGGCCGGGGCCAGAAGGGCAAGAAGCAGGAGTCGCTAGTGGTACGCAGAGGTTACTGTGACTCGCACGCACTATGCCCGAGGTAGTAGGCGGATCGGCGAACCAGCCACGCCGGCGGTATTAAAGGCCGAGAGCGGCGGTAGCTCAGAGGTTCCTGCAGAACCTCCATTCCGCAGCCAGGCGAGTTTAGAGATTATGGAGAGCGATCGTGCTATTGACTAGCATAGTGGTAGGCGGCGCTGGGAGCGGTAGCTAACCCTGAGCCGATGCTTGAGGATTCGGGATTTTCGGGTTATAGTCCACCCGAGTTTTATGGTTCGAGATCGAGGATGATCCTCAAGAGTTCGCTCGAGCCTACAATGACTATGCAGGTACTTAGGGCCTCGGAGACAGAGTCAGTTGTGTTAGCTTCTTACCGGTTACGCGATATTGCGTTGAACTGGTTTGAGTCTTGGGAGCTATCGAGAGGTGTGGGTGCTCATCCAACAGTTTGGGATGAGTTCACGGAGGCCTTTCTTGATCACTTTTTGCCTCCTGAAATGAGGAGAGCCCGCGTTGATAGGTTCTTGTCATTGAGGCAGAATGGGAGGACCATCGGGGAATACAACCTGGAGTTTGACTCGTTGGCCAGGTATGCGCACACTATTGTGGCTGATATGGCGGACAGAGTTCACCGTTATGTGATGGGGCTAGATCATTATATGATTACTGCATGCCTGGGAGTGGCCCTTCAGCCCGGTATGGATATTGCCAGGATGCAAGCTTATGCGCAGGGGATAGAGGACAGAGAGAGAGAGGGTCAGCTAGACTCAGGCCAGCCCAAGAGGGCCAGGACGGCAGGATTCCAGGGTAACTTTCGAGGCGGACAACCTTAACAGCAGACTATGTCTACATCTCAGCCGGTACAGAGTGCTCCTTCCCGGTCTTCTGGCTGGAGGTTTGGTCGCCGAGGATATTCGGGAGCAGTTCAGGGCTCCAGGGCTACAGGTTCACAGATGTCCGAGAATACTAGCAAAGGGAAGCCACCTTTGCCCCGGTGTGGTCACTGTAGTAGATTCCATTTTGGGGAGTGTCGTACTACTTCGACAGCTTGTTATGCTTGCGGCCAGCAGGGCCATTTCGTGAGAGACTGTCCGACCAGAGGTGGCACTGGTGGGATAGCGCAGTCTACTGGATCAGTTGCGGGTTCTTCGCCTTCCATAGCTAGGCAGGATGTTTATGCACCGGCAGGCCGTGACAGGGGTCGTGGTGGAAGTTCCCAGTTTTAGCGGTCCTTTGAACCGCCTATATGATTTCAGGTATGTCTTTGGCCCTTTAGAAACTTGTATGCATGATAAAGTTGTGGTATGTTTAAGTTTCATGAACAGATTATATTGAGACTATGTATATGTTAGACGGAGTTGGAAGTACGAAAAGATAATCTCTTTTGGGCTTATGACGGACAGATATGCGTGTGCGAGGTATTAGGGCCATGTGTGGCATTGTTGGTATGTCGGGGTTGTGAAAGGAAACTATGTCGCTACTTATAAGTTTGACTCCGAAAGAACATTCGGGGACGAATGTTTCTAAGGGGGGAAGAATGTTACACCCCGTTTGTGCAGGACATGTTGTAAGAACGTACGTAAGAACTCACGAGTGTTAAGATTTGAGACTTGTAAAAAAAATTATCGGAACTATAGAATTGTCGGAAAACTTAATATTGTGACGAATGGGAGGGTGACACGTGTCACCCCCCCTTATTTTTGCCTTGGACGAGAATGTCATGGCCAAAATGGTCATTGACCATAGTCTTAGGATGACTAAGTCTTGCTAGTAGAGAGCTTGACAAAATTGACTTGGTCAATGGGTCCACAAGCTTGATATTTAATAAGACCTCATCCAAACCACCCATTTGTTTGCATATTGACCCTCCAATGTGCTATTTAATACTACTAGTAGCAAGAGTGAGCCCAACACTTAGAAAATTTTCAAGAAGATTGAAGAACACAAGAGCTTAGCTCTCGGGTTTGCCCCTCTCTACAACAAAATTTTTTTGTTTGTTATCCATTTAGCTCCACACTTTTTTTTTTTTTTAGGTAAATGCAAATATTATAAAAGAACAAACGAAAATAACAGGGAGCTACAATCAGTCGTTGAGGGTTCTCAATCCTCAACGTAAGCATAAACACGAAATTAAAGAGTGGGTGATGGGGCGTTCACACAAAGGTGACGTTACAGGAGGGAATTAAATCATATTGTGGCTTCCGAGTATCATTTGCACGCTCAGTAGGTGCAATAGATGCATTCATGGGGGAAATCAAGACTAGTGCATCATTGGGAATGGTTGCCATAAATGGCTCATGTCCCTCAGCATTAAATGCTTCAATGGTCGAGACAAGATCAGCATTCTTAGGCTTATTGGAATAGAACGACCTTTCGAATTCCACATTAGTTGATCTTCCAAGACTCATTTGAATAGTAGACCTCTGCCTCGTAGCCATCAAGCTTCCATACCTCTTTGGACGAGCTACCCCTTTGGTTTCCGCAACCTTTGAATTCAATAGAAGAGTTGACTCTTCGGTTCCCACCCTTATCAAGTTTCGATGTCCCAATGAATGAGATGTTTCCTTGGTTCTCTCAGCAATTAAATTCCCCAAGTTACCAAGTCTCGTTTGAAGAGTAGACCTTTCAACTCCCGCACGATTTGAAATCCCAAGAGCCATGGGAAATAAACCAACTTCGGACACTACAAACATGAACCGAAAACCCTTGGGCTGCAGCCATGACTCGTGACCACCATCATGATCAAACAGCAACCCATGACCACCCTTCTGACCCTCCTTTGACCCGGAACCACCCTCAAGATCTGCCATCAACCGGTGCCCACCCATTCGACCCGTCATCCCCTCGAGAAGGGGTGACGTTTCGGAAACCGCACCACCTTCATTCCCAATGTCCTCAACTTCGAAAGTAGCACCTAATGAATGAGGATTAGGAGCAGCATCAGTTGTAGCACATAATGAATGAGGCGTGCCATTGATATCCGCAACAATAGAATGCATCAAATTACTAGACCTCTTTTGGCTAAAAAACCCCTCGGCTTCCACAACCTTAGCAATTCCAAGGCTAATTGGAAAAGCAAAGTTCTCGGAGTCAACCACTAAAGGCTGATGGCCCATGGACTTTCCCCAAGACCTATGCCCACCCACCTGACCCGCAGTCAACCCGTGACTAACCTCGAGTCCCGTTGACCCCTTGGCATCCAAAGTGGCCGCCGGAAAAAACTCTTTGCACTCAGAAGCCAAGGATCGGAGGCCCAAGGATGCAAGTCTCAAACCCTGAACATCAACACCACCCTCCTGCACCCCGGGTCCACCCTCCATACCCACTTTCTACCCGGGATCACTATCAAGATCCGCAATCACCTCAGAGCCAGGAGTGCCTACCGGAATCGCAGCAGCCTTTACGACTTCTAAGGAGCCTGCCGGAAAAGCTCCCATGGACTCAAAGACAATTGAACGGTGAACCATGGGTTTCAACCACAACCCCTTATCACCATCACGACCCTCCTGCAATCCGTGACCACCCACCTTTCCCGCATTTGACCTGGGAAATCCGTCAAGATCCTTAAACCTTCCATTGTGATGTTTTTCAACCAGAACACTAGCTGAGGTTGCCACCGGAAGGTTGGGAGAAACCAAGAGATGCTTCTTCAACCCAATACCACCATCATGACCCTCTTGCACACCAAGATCACCCTCCTGGCCTGCTAATAACCCAGCAACACCCGCCTGTCCCGAATATTCCGCAATATTCAGAGATGCAAACTGGCTATCTCCGGAAGCTGCCCCCTTCGAAAATGCAAACTTCAAATTCATATCTTGTAACTTGTAATCTTGAACAATCAAAATAATCTCTTTCATTCTCTTGGCTGAAATCTTTGTATTCTTTCTCATGGCTATAAGGAAGATACCTTACTCTATAACAAATCAATTAGAGTGAGCGTGAAATGAACACTCAAACTTCAACGTAGGATGGATTAGATCAAAGAACAATCCGTGTAGTATATCAGTTGATGAAAATCATAGAAGAAGGAAGACGTAGAAGAGCAAATAGGAAAAAATGTTGAGAGCATTTTTGCCTAGTGAGAGAAACATCTCTCTAACTCCTTTTTTATCTCCACACTTTAAACCAAGGTTCATGAGGGTATTTTAAGTGTATCTCAATAGAAAAACCCCAGAAAAAGAGAGTTTTCGTATTAGTCGCAAGGTGAAAACCTAGTTGTTTTTCTAGGTTTTGTTTGGAAGTTTGAAGGAAAGTTGTTGGTATTGTTCTAAGGGTCTCAAGTAGCGTATTGAAGTGTCTTGAAGGGGCTCTAATTTGCTAAGGAGCAAATTTGGATTTGGAGTTGGATTGAGATTCGTTGAGGTATAATCTTGTCTCTTAATAGTGTTACAAGATTATATATATATTGTTGTTGTTAGCTTTACATGTTGCTAGCATGAAGTTGATATGTTGAAGTTCATAAGTATTATGGATTGCTTGTAGCTTAAATCCGAAATGTTATATTAGCCACTTGAAGTTGGATTACTAATTGGTCGTTTATTAGAAATCGTCGCATGTTACTTACTTGAAGATTATAGTAGTTATAATCGATTGCGACTTGATATCATGTTATGCTAACAATTTGGATTGAAATGGAAATTGGATAAGAATTGGTATTGTGGTACTCAATATGGCCGAAATTGGACTAGTAGTTGTGTTAGTTTGATATCTATTGTGGGGTGGAATTTTACACGTCTAGTATGCGTGTAATCCCCTATTGTTGATTGCATTGTTTGGGCCTTAAATGTGGCGTGTTTGGTTATTGTATTCGGCCTTGAAAAAGGTGGCAAAGTAAGTAGAAACAAAGGAGGTGCTGTCCGATTTTCCGTCGAATTTAGTGAAAAGGCACTTAGAATATTCTACGTTTGAAGTAAGAGATTAATGGACGTATTGTGACCATTATAGGTTGAAGTACTAAGTATAGCGTATCCTACTTGAAGGATGGAATAGCTATCAAGATTGAAGTACTTTGGAGCATTTTGCTACTTGTCGATAATCGTCGCGAGGTATGTGAACCTCTTCCTTCCTTTGGCATGATTCTATGTATGGAATATACCTGTGGTATCATTTCATGTTTCCTTCTACTCTTAGAAGTTAAGAGGTAGTTGTGTGATTTACTCTATGTAGAACTTTTCCTATCTTTTGAGCATGACTAGTTGCACGTATGTAGTACGGTAGACGTACAACACCTTGATATCCTTTACTAGTTTTATGAATAGCCTAGTCGGGTGAGTTAGGAGATTAACTCACTTCTTTGAAAGAATAAGGGATGTCTTAAGTTTTATTAAGTTAAGGGACTTGAAGAGTTTTAAAGTATGTGATACTTGTTCCGTTTTAAACGTATAAGTCCCTTGGATATGAAATTATATTTTGGCTAAGGTATAAAGTGAATATAACGACTTTATGGGAAGTTGGTTATATTTGCTTTATGGAAAGATAAATGACTTGATTTTAGTGAAAAGGCAACTTGATTTTAAGGCATGAATTGCCTAAGGTTTTATAATAAAAGGAGTCACTTGATTTCTAAAGGTTAAGAGACTAATGTTACTTTGAAAGTTAAGAGAATTGATTTGAAAATATATAATACTTGGTTTTAAAAAAGTATAAGTCTCTTGGTTATAAAAGGAATGGGTTTGTCTAAAACCATAAAGAGTTATAACGGCTTTATGGAAGGTTAAGAGAATGGTTTTCTCTAATAAAATAATCAAAGAAATAACTTGAATTAAGGAAGGGCAATTTGATTTAAGGGTATCACTTGCTTAAAGCTTTAAGGTAAGGGTCACTTGATTTAGAAGCCGAGAAATGTATTTCTAAAGTATAGTGACTTATGTGAAATGTACAAGCCTTGATACTACGTGTTAGTATCTTGGGGTTTTATATGAAAAAGAATCTTTTGAAAGGAATGTAAGCACGTAGTACTTGGGGTTAAATTCGGATTTTTATGTGTGAAACTAAGTGCCATGAGTTTATAAAAATGGAAGTCTAAAGGTTTAATGAACTTTGTATTTGCTTGTGATAGCTTTAAGTGCAAGTATTATATGTTACGTTGTCGTGACTCGCTGGAGGGCCTACTGTCTTGTTTTAAATTTACTTCGACGTATCGACGGTGATGTGGATTCCACGCATGCTTCCATCATGATTGATCCTTGGTCATGCTTATACGATGTGGGATTCCGGCATGTGACCAGACGCGGGTTAGATGCTCGACATTTTATTGGACGCATCGGCATTGACGGGGATTCCACGTATGCTTCCATTGTGATCGATCTTGGCCATTCTTATACGATGAGGATGCCGGCATGCAGCCAGACGCGGTTAGATGCGCCGCGCTTTATTACTCCATGGCCATGCTTATACGATGTGGGATTCCGGCATGCGACCATGTTATATTTTACTCCATGGGCTAGCTCCCATGAAGACATGTACCACGATGAGGATTTCGGGGCATGTTATATTATTACTCCATGGGCTAGCTCCCCATGAAGACCTGCACCTACGATGAGGGATGTCGAGGGCACGTTATGGCCATGCTTATACGATGTTGGATTCCGGGGCATGCGGTCGCGTTATATATATATATATATGTGTTGTATATGTGTACGCCGGCAGTGAGGTGGGATGCCACGGGCGCGTCACATGGTTATATTTTACACCTACTACCGTCGGCAGTGATGTGGATTCCACGCGTGAGATATATATATGTGTGTTGTGTATGTATGTACGCGGTGAGGTGGGATTCCACGCGCCACATGGTTATATTTTACACTTATAGTCGGCGACGGTGATGGGGATTCCACGCACGCTTTGATATTTGTGTGATTTGATCGCGCCCGCAGTGGTAGGGTAGTATGCGTCCTTCCATAAAGGGCCGAATTATGTTATGAATGATCAGTAAGTTATATGGTAATGAACTTAATGATTTTTCCTAATCATGTACGTAAGAATGTGACTATAACTTTTATTGAAAATGGGAAAAGATAATAAGGTACGATTAAGTTCATAAGTGGTAATGACACGGCATGATCTGGTATGTACTTTTTATTCTTGTCCCTGTCATTTCTTTTGTACAGTTATGATCTGTTTACTGTACGTTATTTCTGTTCCATATTCTACTGTTGTAATCGACTTTCTTCGGGCCGCTCATGCCCGCAGGTTTTTGGTACCCAGGTTGGTGATCCTTGCTCTTAGGATCTCGGTTCAGTTTTTGGGAAAAAGCTCCATTTGTTCCGGAGGCTTATCTCTTGGTACGATTTTCCCTGAGGTTGTAGATTCATGTTTATTCAGGGGTATGGCGGGGCCCTGTCCTTCCACAGTTGTTATGTTAAAACTCTTAGAGGTCTGTAGTCACATATTGTGGGTCAGTTTGTAAAGGAAAGGAGGCAACTGCTTCGGTTATAAATATACATATGTCCAGGAAGGTAGCCCTATCGGCTAACCTGTTGTTTTACTTCTGTTGTTTTATTTTATAAGTTTCATGTATGTTCCGCTGATTATCTCTGATGTATACTGCAGGTGCCAGTAGGGCACCGGGCCATGGCTCTGGGTCGGTCGTGATGCTTATATACGATTATTACTCCATAGACTAGCTCTCCATGAATACATGTACCCGAGATGAGGGATTCCACGGGCATGTTATATATTATTATTACCCCATGGATTAGCTCTCCATGAAGTCATGTACCCGAGATGAGGGATTCCACGGGCATGAGATATATATATATATTGCATATGTGTACGCCGACAGTGAGGTAGGATGTCACGGGCGCGTCACACAGTTTAATTTTACACTTACGGCTGTCGGCAATGATGGGGGATTCCACGGGAATGAAATATATATATGTGTACGCCGACAGTGAGGTAGGATGCCACGGGCGCGTCACATGGTTATATTTTACACTTACGACTGTCGGCAATGATGGGGGATTCCACGGGCACGCTTTGATATTTGTGGGCTTGAGACCCTTACTGGACTGTGTGATGATATTTGAGGGCTTGTGTTCATAGACCTGGTGTGACTATTGTTCATGTGTTGAAATAGTCTTTAAAAGGTAAAAACTGACTTTCATTTCTTTCACTTCGGCAAGACACAGTGTACTGTTATTTTGGTTATCATACATGTCTCCAGCTTTATTTTAGACTATTATGATTTCATTACAGTATTTTGGGTTTTACATACTTGGTACATATTTCGTACTGACCTCCTTCGGAGGTTGCGTTCATGCCACAGGTTGAGGTACATAGCTTGTTGATCCTCACTCTTAGGATCACTGTTCAGTTCTTGGAAAGCTTCATTTCTCCGGAGACTCTGTCTTTTGGTACGGTTCCCTGAGGTTGTAGATTTATGTACATTCAGGGGTATGGCGGGGCTCTGTCCCGTCACAGTTGTTATGTCAAAACTCTTAGAGGTCTGTAGTTATATCTTGTGGGTCGCTTTGTAAAAAAAAAAGTAACTTCTTTTGGATTTATATATATATCCCGGGAGGTAGCCTTATCGGCTAACCTGTTATTTATTTCTAATTAAGTTCATGTATATTCCGCTGATTATCTCTAATGTATACCTGTAAGGGTGCCCAGGTAGGGCACCAGTCGCGGGCCCGGGGTCGGATCGTGACAGTAAAGTTATTAATGCATATGACCAGTCAACCATGATTATTGACTTAAAAAATTATTCAATTAGTTCATGCACAACTAATTCTCACTAACAGTCCATCAGGTCCAAGTTCTATAGGTTTGCTAACTTTGTACTCTCCACTAATTTAGACAAACATGCTCGAGAATCGATAGAACTTTCATGGGTTGTAATGATAGGCTTAGGCTTGGGTAGGTAAAAAATTGTCATTTAGGATCACAATTACCATAAGCACATAGACTGATCAAACCAACCTTTGATATGTAATTTAATCGATAATCAATCCCTATTTTTTCTCTTTTTTTCATTTTACTTCTCAATTTTTTTGCTTTTCTCTTGATGACTCCCAATAAATATTACCAATCACAAATAAAATTGATCCCCAATCATATATTCCTATGCTTATGATAAAATTCAAGGGAAGGATAATTTCTGTAAAGAGTTTCAAATAGGCTTTATCATGGGAATTGGTCAACAAAGAAATTAGTTTTAGGCTCAACGGGGTAACTAGAGATTAATGTAATCAAGGGTGGCTTGAAAGACTCAATCGTTTAAAAAAATAGCCTAAATCAGTTTCCTAAGCATGCATCATCTATGGTTTCATCTCATATAGCAAGAAAGCAAGTTCTAAAACTTTCTACCATCTTTCCTCAAATCAAAATTCAATCATGCATAAACCAATATTTGAGTATAAAAAATTCACCAATCATGATCAAGTTTTCATACTTATTAATAATTAAAAACAACTCAAGACCTATCCAACTTAAGTACATAGATTTATGCATTTCATGGCTATCAATTTCATCTAATTCTATCACACGTGTTCACTCAATCTCATGAGCTATTATTATTTATTTGATTCATTGACACAAGACACTCAAACATAGACACTAACAATAAACAAACAACTGAATATAAATAATTAAATACTACTAACACAAAGCAGTAAGACTCCCCCCAAACTTTAAAGACTATTAACACAAAGCGGTAAGACTCCCCCCAAACTTAATTAACATATTTTCCCCAATGTGAAAAAGGAAAGCAAGGGAACGAAGACTTACATAAACAATGACAGCGATCTTAGTATGGTGGTGGAGACGATAGTGGCTGATAGGGCTGGTACTGTGGAGGATAGTCAAAGTAGGGCTCATTCGGGGGCATCACCCATTGACCAATGATCGACCAAAAACTTGAGTTGATCGATGTGGCGGATCGCATAATCATGTCGCTACTGCATATAGTTTCTCAAATGTTGATTTTGAGCATGGTGCGACTGGATCATGTATTGATTCTGTCGGATGATATAGTCCAACTAATCATGAGTCCTTTATGTGTGTGAATCTATAGGACCTTTAAGAGCAAAAATTGGTGCATTGTTGCTCTGTGCAGTATCACCCACTTCAACTGATGCATTCTCATCATCCATCCCTCTCTTTTGGTGCTTTGGATGGGTTTGGTTGCCTTCTCCAAGTGTAGGTACTGGTGTAGGGTCTAGGTATGCATTGACCATTTTCCAGGTTAGACGTTGCTGCACTTTGCCTTTTACCTCATTGCTACTCTTAGGCACTCCATATACAACACATAGTGCAGTGATCAACGATCCATGCCCCAACCCTACTGTTGTGTTCAATTTGCATATCCAACTAAGACTATTTCTGATAGCTCGACCCACATCTACTGAAAATACCTTCATGATAGCATAAACCAGCTTGATACGATCCACTAGTATATCAGAGAAGTGTATGGAGGGAATCAGGCAGACACTCACAAATTAGAGTCAAGTTTGGCAACTTTGTTGAATTGGCAGCGGAACATGCCTTTTGGCGAGTTGTATATATATGTGTGCAACGGGCCTCTGGGCATCCTAATGTCTCAGCCACCTCCACTCAGTCAATTTATAAATGCTTCCAAATAGTAAAGTCATCCTCTTCATCCATAAAATTTGTTACCCCACATATGATATTTATAGCTTCAGCCCCAACTGATATTCTTCTCACTCGTACGAAACAAGTGATGTCTTGCTTCTCTAGATAGTTGTCATAGAATTTTTAGACTATGGAGGTATTTGGCTTTGCCAAATAAGGATTGATAAATTTCCCCAACCTCTATAAGCAATTATGGCCCTGATGGGTTCATATACCTCATCCTCGTATGACACGTTTTGGAATTCCATCCCCATTTATGGTACTAGGGAATGAGTACATTGCTTGTTATACCTATCTTGGGCAGCCTTGTTGGCAAATTCTTTGGCATATGTTCTCCTTGGACCCATGTCAAACTTGTAGGCACTTCTTAAGAAATATTCGACAGAGTTTCCCCTTAATTCCTCGGTTTCCCAGCAAGCAAATCAACTCAACTCAGCACAATGTTGCACAATATCACAGTATCAACAATTTAAACACACAACGTCAATAGTTAGCACAATAAGTACCCCACAACACCAAATAGTCACAACAACAATATTATCTCCCCCCAAACTTAATTTCACAAAAAAGAATTACAACTTTTGAATGAAAATACTTACTGAGGGGAGAGACCGTATATGAAGCTCCACTTGCACAAAGAATCTTGAAGTTGAAATTTTTGGGTTTGTGGAAAAGAGAATTGGGGAGTGGGAGTGGTGGAACCTATGGGATATTGAGAGGGGAGAAGAGTGTCTTTAGGAAGAAAAGCTTGAGATTTAGTAACAATAGGGTTGTTTTTCGGATTTTTGGAGAAGGAGAAGAGGAGTAGTTTGTGAATTATGAGAGAAATAGAGAGACGCTAGGGTTTTTATCCTAAAAATCGACGCGACGCTAATACGACATTACTTTCACAATTTCACAAGGGTCGTGGCGCTTCACTTGTGGCGCCCCGGCGCTAATTCCTCGACAATTGCCTTTATTCTCTGCTTGCAACGCACTGCGTCCCTAATGGTCTGTCGCCGCAATGCTAAATCATCAAAAAACATTCTTTGCTCACTGCCTTCAGAGCATTACGACTCAAATTCTGGGCAATGCGGCTCTAATTCGTATCCGGACGTTCTGATTTTTTCTTCTAATTCAAAATCTCGCGGAACCTTTTCACCCCCAGAGTTAGCTCACAATTCACCTAACATAAAAAAATACAGACTAAGAAACAACAAGACAATGAGATTGTTCAAAAGAAAACAAAATAAAATAACACAATTAAGATGTTGGGTTGCCTCCCAATAGCGATGTCGTTAACGTCATTTAGCCAGACGCAGATTGAAAAGATGTTAGGCCGGTTCCTCATGTGCCTAAGAAGCCGAGGCAATATTGATTTCAATAGGATGACAGAATTTGCCTGCTCACTAGGACCGCACACGTATGGCTTCAATCTTTGTTCGTTCACTTTGAATGGTGCACCATCCTTTCCTCGCACCTGGACTGAACCATATGAATAAACTCTCTCACAGTAAATGGACCTGACCATCTAGACTTCGACTTGCCTGAAACAGCCTCAACCTCGAATTGAATAGAAGTACATGTTGTCTAGGTTGAAATTTTTTCAGACCAAGTTCTTATCATGACATGCTTTAGTGCGTTCCTTATAAATCTTGGCATTCTCATAGGCTTTATTTTGAAACTCATCAAGCTTATTCAATTGTAGTAGCCTCTTCTGTCCGACGGCTCCCTCATCCATATTCAACTTTCTCATGGCCCAATACGCTCGATGCTCCAACTTCACTGGTCGATTCCATGTTTTTCCAAAGACCAACCTATAGGGCGACATTACAATATGAGATTTGAATGACGTCTTATAGGCCTAAAGTGCATCATCAAGCTTATTAGACCAGTTCTTCCTAGAGTTGTCCACCATCTTTTCAAGTATGCTCTTCACCTCTCTGTTTGAAATTTTAGCTTGACCATTTGCCTGAGAGTGATATGGCAAGGCAATGCGGCAGTAGACTCCATAGCTAGCAATGAGGGTATTAAGGTGCTTATTACAAAAATGACGCCCTTCATCGCTCATGAGCGCTCTGGGAGTATCAATCCTTATGAATATGTGCTTGTGTAGAAAGTTCAAAATTGTCTTAGCATCATTCTCTTTAGTTCTACTACTTCAACCCATTTCGACACATAATCCACATCTAGCAAGATGTATTGATTATTGAAAGATGGTGGAAAGGGCCCATAAAGTCAATGCCCCAGCATCAAAGAGTTTAAATTCTAAGATCCCATTCAGCGGCATTTCATTCCTTCTTGAGATTTTTCCAGTGCGTTGACAGTGATCACATGCTTTCACAAAGGTATTAGCATCTTTGAACAGTTTTGGCCAATAAAACCCGATTTGCAGCACCTTAGCAGCTGTCCTTGAAGCCCCAGAATGCCACCACATTATAAAGTGTGACAATGAGTGGCGTCTAATGACTTGATCAGCACAATACCTATAAATAATAGGCTCCCTCCCAATAGTAATGTTTCACCTCAGAGTAGAACTTCCTCAATTATTGCCTTGTCATTTCAGGGGGAACAATCTTAGCTGCAAGAAAATTAACGAAGTCAGCAACAAGGCACAATTGAACTGACACTTACCTCAAAAAAGTTACTTGTCTGGGAAGTGGTCATTAATCTGCACATCTTTGGCATTCTGGCTCTCTTCCACCTCAAGTCTTGACAGGTGATCTACAACCAAATTTTCTGTTCCCTTCTTATCACGAATATGTTACACCCCGTAGTTCAGGTCATGCGTTTGAGAGCGTACGAAAGGGGGTAAGACTTAAAATTTTCTAAGGATAGGTTGACGGATTGTTCCGGACGGGTTTTAGTCAACTTTGAGGCGAGTTATGACCCGATACATTGAGAGTTCCTAAGTGTTTCAAAGGCCTGGGGCGTAGTTCGTTAAGTCTAGATTCCAAAGCAACCAACCGTTCGTCGATAGGGCGTCGAAGTAGAAAGTTATGAGAGTTACAAGTTCAGTGCGCAGACGGGCAGAAATGCGTTTCAGGCAAAGCGCATGGCCGCGCGCCGGATGCAGGTCGCGCGCCGAAAGTACGAGGGCCGCTGAAGTAGCAGCGCCGCTGCCCGGAAGCAGTGGTCGCGCGGAAGTTCGCAGAAGCTGCGGAGGTTTCAGCGCCGCGCCAGAAGTGGCAGACGCGCCGAGGCGGGATTCTTGGCGGAAAAACTTAGGAACAGGCAGATTTTTCTTTTCAAAGACCTTGGGAGGGTGAGAAGTGTCCCCGCATCTGATGTTGCAGGCACTATATTGACCAAGTCTTCAAGACTTGGTCATATTTCATCTCTCTCTGAGACAAAAGCTCTTCCAGCGCTCTGAAACGTTCAAGCTCCTCCTTCTCTCTAAAATCCCAAGAGACATTCTAGCCTTAGGAAAAATCTGAAAAAGGTGAAAGCAAGAGGGAAGCTTGTGGCTAGCTTGTGAAGGTTGTTGTGGTGGTGTTCTTGAAAAGGAAGCTAGCAAGTGGTTGGAAAATTTGGCTAAAGCTTTAAGGTAACATTTCTTCCTTTAGAATTAGTTTTAGTGTTGCATGTTAAGAAGAAAGAACTTGTGGTAGTAAATAATGCTCTTAGACTCATTGCATGTAAGAACTATGGTTTGAATGTGAGGGAATTGGTTAAGAAGATATTATGAGCATGTTGTAGCCTAAAAACTACCTTAGAATTGTTTAGTGAATTGTTGTACCTAATGGGGCAGAATTAAGTTTAGGTGTGTAATCCCCTTTAAAAATGTTGGATTGTTGAGCCTTAAATGTGGCGTTTGGATGATAAATTTGGCCTTGTGAAAGGTGGCAAAGTATGTAGAAACAAAAGAAATGCTGCCCAATTTTCCATAGAATTTAGTGGCTTTGAGTTTAGATTATTCTACATTGAAATTAGAGGTTAATAAACGTATCATGGTTATTTTAGGTTGACATATTACTTGTGGTAGTTTGGACTTAGCAAGTGGATTGATCAAAACGGTATGTGAAGCTTTCCTATCTTTTGAGCATGAGTATTTGTATCTATGTAGTACGGTAGACGTACAAGATTTAGTATTCTTACTTGTTTAAGTATAAACAAAGACTTGTTTTGATTTAAGAAGTATAAGTCCATTGGTTAAGGGAAAAGTATGATTTTACAAAAGTATAGAGTACTTGGTGTGAAAGTATTGAGTATTGAATTATTCTAAAGATAAGAGGCTTGAAGTATTTTTGAAAGTTGTGTAGATTTGTTTGAAGTATAAGTCTCTTGGTTAGTAAAAGAACAAAATGGTTTATAAGGAGTTATAACGGCTTTATGGGAAGTTAGTTATAACGGCCTTATGAAAAGATAAGAAGGTCTTATTTTCTAAAAAGTATAAAGATAGTATAACGGCTTTATGGGAAGTTAGTTATATTGGCTTTATGAAAGGTTAACAAGAAGAGATTTACTCTAAGTAAGATAAGCAAGGACAAATGATTTGTTTATGAAAGGCAAATTGATTTTAAGGCATCAATTGCCCAAGGGTTTTATGTATGAAAAAAAGTCACTTTTAAAAGAGTCAAGTATGTGGTACTTGGGTTAAATTCCCGTTTTCTTTTATTAAAGATATGATTAAGTGCCTTAGGTAAAGATTAATGAGAGGGTATATGGACAAAGCTAATAAGAAGTTATAAGTTTTCTTAACTTATTTATGATTATGATATACGATGATTTGAGCTGTGGTAAGAGTATATCCGGCGGGCAAGCCCCAAGATCGTTATACCACCTTCTCCAGGATAAGAGTATGTCTGAGGGGCAAGCCCCAAGATCGTCATACCACCTTCTCCAAAGGTAAGAGTATATCCGGCGGCGTGCCCAAGATCGTTATACCGTATGCACCAGTGTAAGAGTATATCTGAGGGGCAAGCCCCAAGATCGTTATACCATCTGCTCCAGTATAAGAGTATATCTGAGGAGTACAGCCCCAAGATCGTTATACCATCTGCTCCAGTGTAAGAGTATATCTGAGGGGTAAGTCCCCAAGATCGTTATACCATTTGTTTTAGGGTAAGAGTATATCTGAGGGGTAAGTCCCCAAGATCGTTATACCACCTGTTACGTGGACTTGCTACCCACGATGCGAGGAATACCTCATGCGAGTCCTTATGGGCTTATGCGGGTGAAATAGTCCCACGCGGCGTGGTACACTATGCGAGGATTAACTCATGCGGGTCCACGGGACCCATGCGGGTGAAATAGTCCCAGGAGTAGGATTGCTTATTGATACTACGGGCGAGGGACCCTGTTTTGATCACGAGCCTCCTATTTTATACAGTATTATATATATGTTTGTTACTCTCATTGTTAGTAAGGCACAGTAAAAGGTCAATGTTACACCCCGTAGTTCCAGGGTATGTATACGAAGACGTTCGTACGAGAATACGACACAAAAATTGGAAAGGAAGAAAGATGTGATTTTTCGACGGAAAAGTTTCCGGATTTTGTGAAGGAAAAAGGTTCGTTGATGGGAATTGGATTCCCAGATTTGGTATTCGGACTTTTTGGAATATTTGAGAATTATGGAATTTTATTTCTAATTGGTCACGCTGGGCCTACGGGAAAAATTTACTTTTGTGGCCCACTTTATTTTCGGATTTTTGGCATTACGGATATTTTCTAAGATGAAATATTTTGACGCAGTGGGGCGACACGTGTCACCCCCATGTGGCCATGTTGGCCGAATTGATGATGGACATGTGTCCTTGGACGGTTTGGAGGGGGACAAGTGGCAAGCCACTTGTCCCATTTTTGTGGTGGACATTTGGTTGGTAAAATCCACACACACTTGGACCCAATATTCACCATACACTTGCTTTAATCCTAGCCCTTGATTTCTCTATAAATACCCCCCTTAAGTGCAAGACTTATTCATCCCTCACTTGAAATAATTTCCAAGGAAAAATTCTCCCTCCCTCCCTTAGTTGTTCTCGTCCAAACACCCCCCCTTTTGTGTAGAAAATTCTTCAAGTATTGTTATAATCCCAAAAACCTTAGCCTTGTATCCCTAGTAGTATTCTAAAGTTATCCCAACATAAGAGCCCGAAAATACTACTTTATTCTAATAGTCACAAAGTGAAACCCTAGAAAAATCTTCATAGCTTGGTTGAAGTGTAAAGAGAAGTTGTTTAGAAACTTCTAAGGGTTGCTTGGAGCGGGTTGGAGCATTAGGAAGTGGAGCTAAACGTTGTTCAGGATCAACTTATAAATCTTGGATAATTTTGGGCTTATCGAGGTAATGATCTTTGTCCCCCTATTGTAATTGGATATTACATATTGTAGTAGTTTAGAATTGAGTATAAGATATATTGGAAGGGTGATTATAACGAATTGAACTGTATTTACATTGGACTGTATTTACGTTAGACTTGTAGTATATTGTGGGCAGTGTTGTACACGTCCGGTTAAACGTGTAACCCCTCGGAGTTGTTGGCTTGTAGCGGCCTTGATAGGGAGGAGATTTATGTGGTCATGGGGAGGTGCTGCCGAATTTTCCGTAGAATAAGGAACCTTGTACTTTGAATTGTTCTACGAAAAGATCTAGAGGTTGATAGACGTTTTGTGACCTTTATAGGTTGAAGTTCTACGAGTAGCGTATTCTACTTGAAGGGTGGAAAAGGCTAGCAGGGTTATGGTACTGTGGAGCATTTTGCTAATTGTTGATAATCGTCGCGAGGTATGTGAACCTCTTCCTATCATTTCTAGCATGATTATTGTGAACTATGTAGTACGGTAGACGTACGTGTGCTAAACGAATTAAGTTGGTTTAAAACATAAAGTGTTATAATGGCTTTATGGGAAGTTAATTATAACGACTTTATGTAGGTAAAAGAATGGGTTATTGGTTTTAAAAGATAAAAGACTTGATTTATATTTGACTTGATATAATATGTGAAGAACTTGAATTGTGTAGAAAGTTGTGAAACCTCATTCATGAGTAATGAGTACTTGGTTTTTAAATAATAATGTTATATTGATTTCGGAAAAGGGAAAGAATATCGAACAAGCCAATGCAGCGTTAATAAAGGAAAAGGTAATGACTATTAATTAACTTAAAACAAGTAGAATCTTCCATCTGCATAGAAGCTAAGATAAGACAAAATTGTATTACGTTTCCTAGATCATGGCTGCTTTAATAAGATCATTAATAAACAAGTTTTGATTTTCTTAAAATTACAAAGTAAGGACTTGATTTATAAAAGAGAGAGACTTGAGAATTTGAGGTGTTTTTCGTTTAAAAGAAAGGCATGCTTTTGTCTTAAGTTGGTTTAAAAAGACGGTATGGAAATTGTTTTGGTTTACCTAAGAAGATAGTTGCTCTATTTTGATACTACGGGTATCATGCGACTTTTGTGAAAGAAATGGAACTTTTTAAAAGAATTAAAGTGTTATACCCCGTAGTTCCAGGGTATGTATGTGTCACGACCCGAACCCGGGCCCGTGACTGGTGCCTTACCCCGGGCACCCTAGTGATACAACATCAGAGAAATCAGCGGAACATAACACAACAACATGAAATAACAAGAAGCGTACAACAATTATCATTAGAAAACTTGCCCTTCGGCATAAATAATAATAACAACTCTTTCAAATGAATGCTTAATCCTTTCTTTACAAACCCCGCCACAACAAGATTTCTGCACTTCAAGAAAAGATACGACAGCAATGGCGGGACAGGGCCCCGCCAAACCCCTGAATGTAAACACCTATTACGACAGGGGAATATACCACTGATAAGCCTCCGGAGAAACGGGGCTTCCCATACGCTGAACTGTGACCCTGAAAGCTAGGATCAACGACTGGTGTACCTCAACTCGCGGCAGATGAACGCACTCGGGCGAGGTCAAGCATAACAGTACCAAGTATGTGAAATCAAAATATCAGAAATGGAATCATAGTAGTCTATATAAAGCGTGAGACATGTATGATAACAAAACTACAGCTCACAATAAACAAGCAGTCATATCAAGTCAGGGACTCACGCCCTCAAAGTCATTACTCAAATATAATAATGGGTCTCACGCCCACAACATCAATCATGCCCGTGGAATACCTTCCTCACTGCCGGCAGTTTATGATATAAAAGCACCAAGGAACACACATGAACACCGTGTCCCACCTGCGCCATAATAACACCGTGACGGTAAGTACAAGGCATAGCCGACTACTAACACCCAGCATCAACAAGGTCATGAATCAGATCATAAGATCTGTCTGCATCATTACATGATCAAAGCCGCCACTTGCCCGCAGATCTAATGCGCGCCAAGCCCTCGAACTTCCCGCAGCCGCATAGGCCAATCTCATCGCCCGCATGAGGTATTCCCGCATCGAGGGTAGCTACTCCCGATCGCCCCGACTTCGCACCGCATGGCCACATGGACCGCATGCCCATAAAGGACGACACTAACCTCGAACTCGTAGTTCGCGATAGCCCTCGGGACTCGCATGAGGTATTCTCGAATCATAGGTCCATCGACCCGCCCGAGTCTACCCCGCACGGAGGGCGCTTAACCCCTAATCATCTCAAGAGATGAGTGATGTAAAATACTAACATAACAAATTATCGTTAAACAACATAAGCACAACAAAGGAAAACCCTTTACACAAACATCACAAGATACTAACACACGTAGATCCTAGCATGTTTACTTATCAATCAACAAGAAAGTATTACAAGGCTATCACAAACCAACACAATCAAGTTATACACACGAGGTACTTTCTACTATATGCCAACAAGTTCGGGTTTTATCCCCAAAGTACTTCATACATTAACTCTTTAAAAGATACGCATTTCACAATGTCACACAATACCCGTAGTATAAAAATAGAGTGACTATCTTTTAAAGTAAATCAATTACTTCTCTTTGTAAAATCAAGTAGCAACATTCTTTCCACTGCTCAAGTTTGCCTAATTTCCAATGTTCAAGTTTGCCTAATTTCCAATGTTCACTGCCTTATTTTAGAAAGGTTTCGTAGTTCATAGTCTTATTCATTTAAGAATATAATTCTCCTTTAAACAACTGAGAAACATAAGCCTTATATGTGAGTAGGATATTCTTGTTTATAACAATCTTATTACAAAGACCATGATCTAGAAATATCATTTTGTCTCATCTTAGCTTCATGCAGATGGAAGTTTCTCTGGTTTTAATAAATACTTAATTAGTCAAAACATTTCCTTTTATTAACGCCGCAGTTGGTTTGTCGATACCCATTCTGATTCAAATCAAGAAACATTCTTAAGCCGTTATACCTAACTTCCCATAAAGCTAGTATAACTCTTAAGTTTTCAAAACCAAGTATTACTTCAAGTTCTTTATTAACACATAACAAGCCGCTTATAGTTCAAATCAGTTACCTTTTAAAACCACAAGTATTTTCTTACCAACATAAAGTCATATAACCAACTTCCCATAAAGCCGTTATAACACTTTATGTTTTAAACCAATCAAATACATTTAGCACATGTACGCCTACCGCATTACATAGTTCATACATATCATGCTGAAGAGATAGGAAGAGGTTCACATACCTCGCGACGAGTATCGACTAATAGCAAACGCCCAAGTACTTCAAACCGCCGGCTACTCCTTAGCCAAGAGCTCGCGCCACGTAGTACTTCAACCTATAAGGCCACAAGGCGCTTATTAACATTTAGATCCCTTCGAGAACATTCTACGTAAAATTCGCAAAGACTCTTCCCGCAACAAACAGAAATCTCCTCCTCTATCTGGGCCTGCCATCAAGCCAACCAGTGGGGTTCATACATCTAACCTGACGTACAATTCTACCTCACGTAAAAGCTACACAAGGTTCATCAGTAATACACCCCATGTAAAAACAACAAGATTTTCTTTCAAAAGGTTTCTTATTATTCAGCTTAAGTCCAAAGACATTGCCGACAACAACGCTCAGTTCTATATATAGTATACTTCAACTATATAGTCTAACAATCATGTAATTTCCAATTACAATAGAGGACAAGATATTTACCTCGATAAGCCCATAATTATCCAAGTATAAAGTCGATCCTGGCAATCGCTTAGCTCCAACTCCGAGCGCCCAACCCGATCTAAACCACCCTTAGAAGTTCTAACCAACTTCTACACAATACTCCAACGGACTATGGAGATTTTCCTAGTGGTTTCGGTTTTGTGACAGACGGAAGTATAATAGTATTTCGGCTTTTCAGATAGGTATAACCTTAGAATACTACAAGGTATACTACTAAGGTAATTGGGCATTATAACAATACTTTGAGAGTATTTCTACACCACAAAGCGGGTATTATACGAAAGCAACTAGGCTAGTGGGTACACTCGGCTAGCACCCCTAGAGGGGGTGCTCGCCACAAGGGGGAGGCCTCGGCCGAACTCAACACAAAGTGGAGGGAGAAGGAGAGCTTTCAAGACTTAGGCAAATTTGTGGATGAATTTGTCTTCCAAAGTGGGTATTTATAGGTCAAGTGAAGGCCAACCAATGGCCAAGATCATGCCAAGTGCAAGTGTAGGCCAAGATCTTTCCAAGTGCCCCTTAACCAACTAACACACAAATATCCTACCTACTCCATGACAAAATGGCCAACTTTCGCCAAGCTTGACCGCCAAGGTGTTCCAATGAGAGGGTGACAAGTGTCGCCTCTTGTTGGTCCAAAATGTTTCGCCTCTCGGAAAAATCCGCAAAATAAAATATGGCATAGCCGAAATTCCCTACGAAAGCTATGAAAACGTTTCACTAAAAACGACTCTAACCGGGTGTTGTGCACAAAATTAAATCGCCAGCCTACTTGAAGTTCGAATTTCCTACGCACGCCCCTCGCACATACTGGAAATACGGGTATAACATTCTCCTCCTTAGAAACATTCGTCCCGAATGTTCCTTCTAAGTCTCAAAACAAACGCGCGCAGATAGTCCTCACCGCTATACTTATTTAAAACAATCTCGCCACGCATGGCCACGGAACCAACTTGCGCAAAGTACTTACCTTCAAGTCCACGAGGACACACCTCTAACATCACAAACGCTCCCATCCAAGGGTCTAAAATATAATTTCTTCGCACTTTCTCCACACAAAAGAAATGATCACATCTACGCCGCCATACACGCCGCTTCTTCCCTTACGTGTCGCACTTTCTCGCACACTCGAATTTACCACATGATACCACTTTTGTCACTTTGCCCGAGGCATAAACCTTCTCAGCGACCCAACAAATGGTATCGGATCGCATGCGATCATCGCTGCCGTGACACCCAAACTTCGATATCGCTCAGCTTCCAAACTCGGGTTACTATCTCTAACGGTCATCATTAATCGAACACTCGATGGATCTCCGATACTTTCCCGAACATAACAATACGAAGATCGACATACCGCCTCCTAAGTCGGACGGCAAAGCTAACATATAGGCAACCCGCCTATTCTTCACATGAGCTCGTGGCCCAAAACAACTCGCTAAGTTCCTCTGCTTTCCAAAACTCGTCACACCCGACCCGGTGGTACCTTCAAGAAGACCGACCGTCAACTCAACTCTAAGCCGCCGCCGATTATCCGCACGATTTCTCCGAGCCGCCGTAACTTCTTCTAGACAAGCTTCACTAACCACACCGGAACAAGCTCAACCAATCGTTCAACCTTGCCAACATCGAACCAATCGACCGACAACTTACACTTCCGCCCTTACAAGGCTTCATAAGGCGACATCCGAACACTGAAATGGTAGTTAAAAACATTTCCCTCTCCAGGAGACAACAATCCCCACAACTACCTCTGAAATCCAAACACCGCCCGAGGCGAACGCGATTCGAGACTCACCAGTTCTTAACCTTGCTCGTAAAACTTTCTGAAACAAAACAGCCGCACTGGCTCCACTGTCGTCATAAGGTGAAGGTAGGCACCCTCGCAGCCTTACAACCTTTCTGATAAAATCAACACTGCCGAGTAAACTGTCTTTGCTAGAAGACAAGACGGCTGACCTCCTCGGCCCGACCACTGGTCGAACGCATCCACGAACTCGTATGCTGGTTAACTAAACTTGGGCCTAACACCCTCACAACCCTAACACAAGGCGGGACCACCACAACCTGACCCCACCACCCAACCTACCGCGGGTTGACCTGCAACGTGGCCTCAACCCGACCCGGCAACGCGCACAATACTAGCTCCCCGATCCGGAACAATCTCACTAATCACGTATCTAAAACCTAGCGGTCTTCTAGCTCGACTACCCTCTTTCAAATCACGCTACTCGTGGCCTTATCCCACAAACATAGCTCACGCCACTATGCACTCCGATAAGGATCAAACATAACACTACACCATTACTCGAGACGGCCTTACCTCTAAGTTTTCTACGTATAAAACTCTAAGGCTCACACTTTCTCTATCCCCAATCCTCCCTAAGCATTAACCATGATTTCTAATCACAAATATTAACACACCGCTATCAAAACATAGCACTTATGATATACCCATCTTATCACACATACCGAACTCTGAGGTTAAGGATATGCTCGACCCATCGCTTCACTCCCTAGTCGTTTAATCAAACCCGCCTGCAGGCGTATAGCTGGGAAGGTGACGAACTACCCACCGATCCTCAAGGCTAAGTCCTCCTACCAGACACTCTTTCGACATCGACTGACGGTCATAGGTACAACAAGTACCAACTAAAAGACGACATTCCCGACGACGCCTCACAAATCAGGAACCTAAGCCCCGAGTTCTAACCAACTCCCGTGATACCCCGAACGCCCCAAATCCGCAAGATCACTCGCACGTGGATGTGCATAATCAAATCACGCGAGGTGACTCGCCGAAAGTTACCAAAGGACTCACGCCCGCCCTTCTCGCCCCTCGTTAACCCGCCGATCTCTACGCTTTCTACCGCCGTATAAGCTCGCATACGTGCCATGCTCGCTTCAATCAAGAACTACTTGCACAACCTCTCGCTGATATTCATCAAGACTCGCAGACATCGGTATACTCTCCGGTAGTTAAATCCATAGCTAGTAACAGGTCGCCTCTTTGCAATCCATATTCTCTGCTCGGTCGTGGAACCGGTTCAAATATCATGGCCGCAGAGGAACCGCCGCCGTGCTAAACTTTATCGCTAGTGATGTCGCAGAAATCCCCGAACGAAGCACCTAACTCATGTGATGATTGGGCCCGTGCCTCGTAACCCTCTCAACTCTACTGCAGCCTCCTCGGCCGCTTTGCCCTCCGGGCCCGGTTTGCCCTACGCGAGGCATAACGATAAGTGGAAATAATTTCGCCGTAGGTCCAACTTACAACACGCTCTAAGGCACGATCTCGAGTGAGAAGAATAGAAACCAATCCTAAATACCCTATAGCCTCCTCGATTATTGATGTATGCACAACACACCGATAATCAAGACTTCATCGATACGGTCAGACACTTTCCGAGGATTAATCGCTCGATACCACTTTTGTCACGACCAACCCGGCCCGTGATCGTGCCTTACCCCGCACCCTAGTGATACAACATCGTGAGAAATCAGAACATAACACAACAACATGAAATAACAAGAAGTTGCATAACAATTATCTTTAGAAAACTTGCTCTTCAGATAAATAATAATAACAACTCTTTCAAATGAATAGCTTTAATCCTTTCTTTACAAACCCCGCCACAACAAGCATTCATGCACTTCTAAGAAAAGATACGACAAAGAATGGCGGACAGGCCCGCCAAACCCCCGAATGTAAACACCTATTACGACAGGAATATACCACCGATAAGCCTCCGAGAAACGGCTTCCCATACGCTGAATCAGACTCAAAGCTAGGATCAACGATCGTGTACCTCAACTCATGATGAACGCAGCCCCGGCGAGGTCGCATAACAGTACCAAGTATGTGAAATCAAAATATCAGAATGGAATCATAGTAGTCTATATAAAGCAGAGACATGTATGATAACAAAACTACGCTCACAATAAACAAGCAATATATCAAGTCGTGACTCACGCCTCAAAGTCATTACTCAAATATAATAATGGGTCTCACGCCCACAACATCAATCATGCCCGTGGAATACCTTCCTCATCGCCATAGCTTTATGATATAAAAGCACCAAGGAACACACATGAACACCAGTCCCACCTGCGCTATAATAACACCGCACGGGTAAGTACGAAGGCATAGCCGACTACTAACACCTACGCACTAACAAGGTCATGAATCAGATCATAAGATCTGTCTGCACCGCCACATGATCAAAGCCGCCACTTGCCCGCAGATCTAATGCGCGCCAAGCCCCGAACTTCCCGCAGCCCGCATAGGCCAATCTCATCGCCCGCATGAGGTATTCCCGCATCGAGGGTAGCTACTCCCGATCGCCCCGACTTCGCACCGCATGGCCACACGGACCGCATGCCCATAAAGGACGACACTAACCTCGAACTCTCAGAGCTCGCGATAGGCCCTCGGGACCTGCATGAGGTATTCTCGAATCATAGGTCCATCGACCGCCGAAGTCTACCCCGCATCGGAGGCGCTTAACTCTAATCATCTCAAGAGATGAGTGATGTAAAATACTAACATAACAAATTATCGTTAAACAACATAAGCACAACAAAGGAAAACCCTTTACACAAACATCACAAGATACTAACACACGTAGCATCCTAGCATGTTTACTTATCAATCAACAAGAAAGTATTACAAGGCTATCACAAACCAAAACAATCAATTAATAAACACAAGGTACTTTCTACTATATCCAAACAAGTTCTGGGTATTATCACCAAAGTACTTCATACATTAACTCATTAAAAGATACGCATTTCACAATGTCACACAATACCCGTAGTATAAAAATAGAGTGACTATCTTTTAAAGTAAATCAATTACTTCTCTTTGTAAAATCAAGTAGCAACATTCTTTCCACTGCTCAAGTTTGCCTAATTTCCAATGTTCAAGTTTGCCTAATTTCCAATGTTCACGTTCTTATTTTAGAAAGGTTTCAGAGTTCATAGTCTTATTCATTTAAGAATATAATTCTCCTTTAAACAACTGAGAAACATAAGCCTTATATGAGTAGGATATTCTTGTTTATAACAATCTTATTACAAAGAACATGATCTAGGAAATATCATTTTGTCTCATCTTAGCTTCTATGCAGATGGAAGTTTCTACCGTTTTAATAAATACTTAATTAGTCAAAACATTTCCTTTTATTAACGCCGCAGTTGGTTTGTCGATACCCATTCGATTCAAATCAAGAAACATTCTTAAGCCGTTATACCTAACTTCCCATAAAGCTAGTATAACTCTTAAGTTTTCAAAACCAAGTATTACTTCAAGTTCTTTATTAACACATAACAAGCCGCTTATAGTTCAAATCGCTACCTTTTAAAACCACAAGTATTTTTCTTACCAACATAAAGTCATATAACCAACTTCCCATAAAGCCGTTATAACATTTTATGTTTTAAACCAATCAAATACATTTAGCACATGTACGCTCACCGCATTACATAGTTCACACATATCATGCTAGAAGAGATAGGAAGAGGTTCACATACCTCGCGACGAGTATCGACTAATAGCAAAACGCCCAAGTACTTCAAACCGCCGGCTACTCCTTAGCCAAGAGCTCGCGCCACGTAGTACTTCAACCTATAAGGCCACAAGGCGCTTATTAACATTTAGATCCCTTCAGAGAACATTCTACGTAAAATTCGAAGACTCTCCCCACAACAACAGAAATCTCCTCCTCTATCTGGCCGGCCATCAAGCCAACCAGGGGTTCATACATCTAACCTGACGTGCACAATTCTACCTCACGTAAAAGCTACACAAGGTTCATCAGAATACACCCTATGTAAAACAACAAGATTTTCTTTCAAAAGGTTTCTTATTATTCAAAGCTTAAGTCCAAAGACATCACGACAACAACGCTCAGTTCTATATATAGTATACTTCAACTATATAGTCTAACAATCATGTAATTTCCAATTACAATAGAGGACAAGATATTTACCTCGATAAGCCCATAATTATCCAAGTATAAAGTCGATCCCGGCAATCGCTAGCTCCAACTCCGAGCGCTCCAACCCGCTCTAAACCACCCTTAGAAGTTCTAACCAACTTCTACACAATACTCCAACGGACTATGGAGATATTCCTAGGGTTTCGGTTTTGTGACTGACGGAAGTATAATAGTCTTTCGGGCTTTTCAGATAGGTATAACCTTAGAATACTACAAGTTATACTATTAAGGTAATTGGGCATTATAACAATACTTTTGAGAGTATTTCTACACCACAAAGGGGTATTATACGAAAGAAACTAGGCTAGGGGTACACTCGCCAGCACCCCTAGAGGGGTGCTCTCGGCCACAGGGGGAGGCCTCACTAACTCAACACAAAGGGAGGAGAAGGAGAGCTTTCAAGACTTAGGCAAATTTGTGGATGAATTTGTCTTCCAAAGTGGCGGGATTTATAGGTCAAGTGAAGGCCAACCAATGGCCAAGATCATGCCAAGTGCAAGGCAAGTGTAGGGCCAAGATCTTGCCAAGTGCCCCTTAACCAACTAACACACAAATATCCTACCTACCCATGACAAAAATGGCCAACTTTCGCCGCTTGACCGCCCAAGGTGTTCCAATGAGAGGGTGACAAGTGTCGCCTCTTGTTGGTCCAAAATGTTTCGCCTCTCGAAAAATCCGCAAAAATAAAATATGGCATAGCCGAAATTCCCTACGAAAGTCATGAAAACGCTTTCAAAAAACGACTTAACCGTGTTGGCACAAAATTAAATCGGCCAAGCCTACTTGAAGTTCGAAATTTCACGACGTCCTGCGCATACATACTGGAAATACGGGTATAATAAAGATGCGAGGACGTATGTACGAGAATACGACATTGAAATTGGAAAGGAAGAAAGAGGTGATTTTTCCACGGAAAAGTTTCCGGTTTTTGTGCAGGAAAAAGGTTCGTTAATGGGAATTGGATTCCCAGATTTGGTATTCGGACTTCTTGGAATATTAGAGAATTATGGAATTTTATTTTCGGAAATGGTCACGTGGGGCCCACGGGAGAAATTTACGGTTTTGTGGAGCCCACTTTGTTTTCAAGATTTTGGCCATTGTGGATATTTTCGGAAGATGAAATATTTTGGACGAGTAAGAGGGCGACACGTGTCACCCCCCCTAGGTGGCTTGACCGAATATCATTTGTGAACAACACCCGATTAGAGTCGTTTTTCGACGAAACGTTTTACACAACTCGCGAAGGATAAATTCCGGCTATGTCATTTCTAATTTTTGCGGATTTTTCCGAGAGACGAAACACTTTGGACCAACGAGAGGGCGACACTTGTCACCCTCTCCTTGGTGGATGTGTGGACGGCATTAGGGCCGATTGGAGTGCCAACTTTGTCAAGTAGTTGGTAGGATATTTTGTGTGCAAGTTGGCTAGGTACACTTGCCCAAATCTTGACCTTACACTTGCCTTACACTTGGCATAATCTTGACCATTGGTTGGCCATCCCTTGACCTATAAATACCCCTCTTGTGATGAAGAGTTCTTCATCCACAAACAAGCCTTCCAAGTCTTGAAATCCTCTCCTCTCCCTTAAGCCTTTTTCGTCCAACACACCTCCCCCCCCCCCTTTGGTGAGTTTGGCCGAGGGCCCCCCCCCTAGCCTAGCCGAAACCTACCCCCCCTTCCCTTGGTAGAAAAGTTGCCTTCTAGTATTGTTATAATGCCCAAATTACCCTAGCCCAAACCCCTTAGTACTTAGTAGAAGTTGTGAAGAACTTCTAAGGTTTTCTTAGCCACCGAGCGCATACAACTTAGAGCTAAACCTTGCTCAGCGCGACTTTTATCTAGGATATTATTGGGCTTACCGAGGTAAATAACCTTATCCTCCTTTTTAATTAGAAAATACATACTCTAGAAGTATAGGAATAAGTATAAATACTTAGAAGGATATTAAAGAATAGAATTGAACTGATATCACAAAGTAGGGGTTTAAAAGAAGAATAATAGAAGCTGATTTACATGTGACTGTTTTCTGATGAGACTTGAGTAGCTCACCGCGTAGGGAATTGCTGCCCAAATGTCCATAGAATAGCTAACCCTCTGCTTAGAGCTTTATGCAAGATGCCTAGACGTTGATAGACGATTTGATCATATAGGTCGATTCTCTCGCGACATATTCAACTTGGCAGGTGGATTTCGCCGAGAAGGTATGTGATTCTTCCTATCCTCTTGAGCATGATATTTTAAAGAATATGTATATAGTACGGTAGACGTACGTGTGTTAACTGAATAATAATTACGGCAATGTCTTCGGACTTAAGCCTGAATAATAAGTACGGCAATGTCTTTTGACTTAAGCCTGAATAAAAAGAATCTGAAGTAGTTCAAAAGAATTAAGAAACCTTTTTAAGAGTAACACTTGGTTTTAAAAGCTTAAGAGTTATACTAGCTTTATGGGAAGTTAGGTATAACGGCTTAAGAGTGATAAAAAGAATGATTTATTGATTTAAGAAAATAAGAGACTTGACTTAATTATACTAATGTGAATTTTGTTAAAAAGTGTGAAACCTCATTCGTGAGTAATGAGTATTTTGGTTTTCAAAAGGAATGATGTTTTACTAATTCCAGAAATTAGAATGAATGTCGAACAAACCACAAAGAATAGCTTAATAAAGGGAAATGCTTGACTAATAAAGTATTATTAAAACCGAGAAACTTCCATCCGCATAGGAGCTAAGATGAGACAAAATGATATTACATTTCCTAGATCATGGTCATTGTAATAAGATTGTTATGAACAATAATAACCTACTCACACAGATGGTATATGTTTCTCAAATTGTTTTAAAGGATTAAAACTATGAACTACGAAACCTTTCGAAAATGAGAAACTTGAGTAATTGAAATTAGGCAAACTTGAGCGTTGGGAAAAGAATGTTGTTACTTGATTTTACAAAGAGAAGTGTTTTGATTTACTTCAAAAGATAATCGCTCTATTTTTATAACTACGGGTATTGTGTGACTTTTGTGAAAGAAACGGATATTTTAAAAGAGTAATACATGAAGTACTTTGGGGCTAAAAACCCGAACTTGTTAACATAATGTAGAAAGTACCTTGTGTGAATAACTTGATTGTATTGATTTGTGATAGTCTTGTAATACTTTCTTGTTGACTTGATAAGTAAACATGTTAGGATGCTACGTGAGTTAGTATCTTGTGATGTTTGTGTAAAGGGTTTTTCCTTGTTCAGGCTTAGGTTGTTTAACGATAAGTTGTTATGTTAATATTATATCACTCATGATTCCGGTTAAAGCCTCCGATGCGGTAGACTCAGCGGTCTAGTGACCTATGATTCGAGAATACCTTACGCAGTCCAGATGGCCTATGCGGAACTACGGAGTTCCAGTTAGTATGCGCCCTTGTGGTCACGCGGTCTTTGTTACGCGGACGGCGAGTCCAGACGCCGGGAGTAGATACCGATGCGGGAATACCACGCGGCCATCGAGTAGCCCGTGCGAGCTACGGAAGTTCCAGGCTAGACGCGCACATTAGATATCGCGCGAGTGGCTAGCTTTGATCATGTGACGGTCTAGACAGATCTCATGATACAGTTTATGACCTTGTTTGTACTGTGGGTTTTAGTAGTCGGCTATGCCTTCGTACTTACCCCGTACGGTTTTATGATGACTTTGAGGGCATGAGTCCCTGACTTGACGTGACTGCTTAATTATTGTGAACTGTAGTTTTGGTTATCATACATGTCTCCTGCTTTGTATAGACTACTATGATTTCATTTACAGTATTTTCGCCACATACTTGGTACTTTGCAACGCCCAACCGGGCTCACATCGTGCCTTACCCTGCACCTTAGTGATACAACATCGAGAAAACCAGCGGAAAATAAAACACGAGTCATGAAACAAGAGATATAATAAATAAGCAGGCAACCAAAGCAGCTTGCCTTCAAGATAAACATAAAAACCCGACAGTTATCCTTTTTACAAACCACGCCACAACAAAGGCATGCACTTAAGATTTACAACAACTATGGCGGGACGAGGCCGCCATACCCACGAATGTACAGAACCTATAACTCGAAACATACCAAAGATAAGCCTCCAAGGAACGGAGCTTTCCAACACGCTAAAATGAGATCCTACGGCGGGGATCCACGGCCGACGTACCTCTACTGCGGCATGAACGCGGCCCAAGGAGGTCGATCAACAGTACAGTATGTGAAATCAAATATCAGAAATGAAATCATACTAGTCTATATAAAGCGAGAGACATGTATGATAACCTAACTACGATTCCAACATAAAAGCGATCATGTCGATCGAGGACTCGCGCCTCAGTCATCACTCAAATATAACTATGGGTCTCACGCCCACAACATCAATCATGTTCGCGTCATGGCGCGTGCCCCGGAATCTGCGCCGGTGTAGACATGTCCATGATGCAACAATAACAAGGCCGCATAGCCACGTACCCGGAATCCGGTGTAGACATGCCCATGTAACCTCAATAACAATATCTTGGTGGTCAACCACGCCGCGTAGCCACATGCCCCGGAATCTTGCGTCGGTGTAGACATGTCCATGTAGCCAATAACACTATATCGGGTAATCAACCTGTTTGCATGGCCACATGCCCCGAATCTTTGCATCGGTGTAGACATGTCCATATGACATCAACAACAAGACAAGAATCAAAATGGAAACATACCCGTGGAATTCTCCATCACTGCCGACGCCCAAGTAAGTTCTCGACAAGTCAGCCGCCTCTATCGAGACGCGGTAACACGAAATACCACACTTGCACAACAAGGCTATCATCACAAGCATAGGCAAGATTCCCAACAACAAGCATAGGCAAGTTTCACAACAACAAGCATAGGCAAGTTTCACAACAACAAGCATAGGCAAGTTTCACACAACTCAAGTACTTTCATTTTATGCCAAAGTCGGGTTCTTAACCCCAAAGTACTACATCGTTAAGTTCTTTTAAAAGAGATCCATTACTTTTATAAAAGTCACCCGATACCGTAGTATTAGAATGACCAACCCACATTCCTTTTCAAAATCAAGTAACAACATTCTTTTCCTAAGTTCGGTTTGCCTAGTTTCAATTACTCAAGCTTCTCATTTTGAATGGTTTCATAGTTCATAAACTTAATCACTTGATTCCTTTTAGAACAATTGATTAATATATGTCTTACGTGAGAGTAGGTTATTCTTGTTTACAACATTCTTATTACAATGACCATGATCTAGAAAATGTAATATCATTTTGTCATCTTAGTTTCTATGCGGATGGAGGTTTCTTGGTTTTAATACGATACATCATTATTCAATACATTTTCCTTTATTAACAGCTGCGTGGTGCTGTCGATACACATTACGATTTCCAAATCGATAAAACATTATCCTTTAAATAAAACCAAGTACTCATTACTCATGAATGAGGTTTCACAAACATTCACATTAAAACAAATAAGTTAAGTCTCTTATCTTATAAGATCAAGTCTCTTAACTTCTAACATCGATAAACCATTTTCTTTACCTCTCTTAAGACATTATACCTAACTCCCCATAAAGCTAGTATAACCCTTTTTAAAACCTTTAAAACCAAGTGTTACTCTCCTTTCAAAATGATTTATAAATCTTTTGAAATACATCAAGTTCTTTATTATAACTAGTCGATTTATAATTCACATCGATTACCTTTTAAAACCACAAAGTATTTTCTTACCTACATAAAGTCATTATAACGACTTCCCGTAAAGCGTTATAACACTTTATGTTTTAAACAATCAAACACAGATAACACGTATGCGTCTGCGTACTACATAGTTCACATATCATGCTAGAAGAGATAGGAAGAGGTTCACATACCTCGCGACGATTGTCGACTAATAGCAAAAGCGCTCAGTACCTCAAAGCTGCGGCTCTCCTTAAGCCAAGTGGATCACTCCACACGTAGTACTTGACCTATAAGGCCACGGCGCTTATTAACATCTAGATCTCAACGTTCCATATTCTACGTAAAATTGGCGACACCTCCGCATGGCAGCGTAAATCTCTCTCTATCGAGGCCGGCTCAAGCCAACCGAGGGGGTTTTACACGTCTAAGGGCGTGTACAATTCTACTACGAATGCTATACAAGTCTCTTGTAATGCAGTCTATGTAATTACTGATTCGATTGATTCTTTATTCTTGGGCTTAAGTCAAAAGACATTGCGCGCAATTATAATGTTGATTATATATAGTATACTTCAACTATATATTCCTACTACATGTAATTTCCAATTACAATAGAAGGTCAAGAGTGTTTACCTCGATAAGCCCAAAATTATCCGAGTTTAAATGTGGCTCTGAGCAACGGCAGCTCCTACTCAGAGTGCTCCATCCGCTCCAAACAACCGCCAGAAGTTCTCATGACTTCAACTAAACACTTGACCGACTATGAAGGTTTTCCTTAGGGTTTCGTTTAGTGGCTAAAGGAAGTATAATAGTATTTGGGCTTTTGTAAAAGTGTAACCTTGGGAATACTACAAGGTATTTGGGCCAGAGTATTTGGACATTATAACAACACTAGGAGAGTATTTCTATACCACAACAAGGGGTATTTATACGAAACAACTAGGCTAGGGGTACCCGGCTAACCACTACAAAGGGGAGGGGAGCTCTCGGCGAAGGGAGTTGTGGTGGCGAAAACTTCACAAGGGAGAGGAGGATTTTTAACACTTAGAAAATATTTGGATGAAGAATTTCATCAACAAAGGGTGGTATTTATAGGTCGGAATGGCCAACCAATGGCGAATTAAACCAAGTGTTAGGCAAGTGTAGGGCTAGGATTTACTACACACAAATATCCTACCAACTCCTTGACTTTAGCGAGGCACCAAAAGCGTGCTCACTTGTCCATTTCGTCCATTTGGGCGATTTCGCCACCAATTGGAGGTGCCAAGTGTCGCCCTCCCGTTGGTCCCAAAATGTTTCGTCTCTCGGAAAAATCCGCAAAATAATAAATGGCATAGCGGAAATTCCCCTACGAAAGCTGGAAGCGTTTAGTCGAAAAACGACTCTAATCGGTGTTGTGAACAAAGTTAATTCGGCAAGCCAAATCAAAAGTTTCAAATTTCCTACGTGCGCCTCGCGTACATACTGCAAATACGGGGTATAACATTCTCCTCCTCGAAACATTCGTCCGAATGTTCCTTCTAGAATCTCAAAACAAGCGTCTTGAGATAGTCTTTACTACTATACTTACGAGAATCAAACATGCCACACTGTACAAAAAATAACATGCGCGCAAAACCCAAATCCACGCCAACGAGGAACCACCTCGATTAGCACAAAAGTCCCACGAGTCTAAAATATACTCCGCCCGCGCCTACATTTCACAAAAGAAAGCGATCGCACGTTCACTTCTCCCTATCTCGTCGTACCGCCCCGAACACCGAGCTCTTTCTAGTATCGGACCACACTTCCGTCAGCGTTTGTTTCAACCCTTGGAGTTACTACCTCCGAACTTGGTCATCTTACAACCTCGATTTCCTCTAAGGCCATTCTCGGCCTTCACGAACTGCAGTCGAACATATCTATGAACTCATCGATGGTCATCTAAACTTGGGCCTAGCACCCTCGTGACCTGCCACTGGCGGGACCACCCGAGTGACCGCCGCCGAAGCGGGGCGGGTTGGCCCGCAACATGGCCCGTCCGACCATCAGTAGCGCCCGACTCCGCTCGCCGACACGGAACACATCGTAAGCTACCACTTCCGTCTCACACTAACCAGATTTTTAAATCACACTAGCACAAAGCTATCCGAACATAACACTTAACACATCATTAACATCAATACATACAAGTATCTACGAGGTTAAGGATATACACAAACTAGGCGGTTCAAGGACCGCTACTGGAACTTCCACCGCGACCTCTAGTGGCATGGCCTCTACAGTAGTCTGTGCTATCCTACCAGTGCTACCCACAGTCGGGCGGTCTCTCGTCATATGGCCTGTTGGCGCAAGAATAACAAGCTCCTTGGTACTCGACACTCTCGAAATGCGGTCTACCACATCGACCACCGAGGTAGGGTGTATTGCGTCGCCAACACCCTACTCCCCGAACATCTGAACACAGGAGCCCGGATCGCTCCTGAATATCCCGAGGTCGAAAGGCTGCGGAGGACCACTCTGCAATGGCGGAGTACATAACTAGTCTGGCTTTGAGGCGGTCCGCCTCGAAAGTCGCAAAATATCCGGCCGTCTTGGCGCCTTAACCTGGCGGCAGTCCACCTGTCGATCTCTGCGCTCGCACCCAGTGCATGAGCACGAATGCGGGCAATGTCCGTGCGGTGAAGAGAAACACCGAACAACTCTGCGGTGTCGCCGAACCTGTAACATATCGGTGCACTCGATCCTCCATACTAGCTACTAATGCGGGAACATACAAGACGATGAGTCGAACTCCACATTGTACTCGGCTATGCGCGCTTACGCCTCAACATCAAAAATCGCCGGCCCGAGCCCTCCTCGTTTGTGGAGGCGAAATGTGCCGGAAGGCCCCGGCTTCGTCCCAAGCGGTGAAGTGCATGCTCTCCCGGAAAGCTCGCGAGTCAAACGATCGGCTGCGGTATCACGCGGCCGATCTGAACAAATATCGAACTCGGTCTGAAGCCTTGATCACCCGCATGATCCTCTGCAGCGGCGGATGAACTCCTGCGGATCATCCTCCGGCCTCGACCAGTAAAACTCGGCGGGCTACAACTAAGGAAATCCGTAGCCTCAGTATGCGCCTCGGGTGTACTACAGTCTTCTTTGGGCTGGGCTGCTGCGTCGGCCTATCCTCATATCTAGCCTGACCACGGCGATCGGGCCATCTCGCTTGTGACCCGTCTCCCGCTCGGTGTGGGGTGGAGGCTCAGTCTTGTAGTCTCGGCGGCCCTTGCTGCGGCTCTAAATCTTTGGTCTTTGGCGGCGTCGCAAAACTCGGCCGTCTGAAGCACTACCTCAGTCTTGGCCAGGGCTGCGCCTCGTACTCCTCTGGATCCCACTAGCGGCTCCACCAGTGCCTTGCCGCCAGGCCTGGTTGCCTTTTCGCGAGGCATAAGCGGTAAAAGCAGAAACACGTCGGAGGGTCCAACTTACAACACGGCTCTAAGGCGCGATCTCGGAATGAGAAGAATGAAACCAATCCTAAATGTCCTATAGCCTCCACGATTATAGATGTGGTGCACAACACAGATAATCAAGACTACTAGACACGCGATGCAGACACTTTCCGAGGACTAAGCGCTGCGATACCACTTTGTAACGCCCGAACGGGCGTTCTGTGCCTTACCGAGCACCTTAGTGATACAACATCGAGAAAACCAGTGGAAAATAAAACACGAGTCATGAAACAAGAGATATAATAAATAAGCAGGCCAACCAAAGCGATTTGCCTTGGTATAAACATAAAAACGACAGTTATCCTTTTACAAACCACACTTACAGCGATTACTCTGCACCTCTAAGATTTACAACAACTATGGCCGGGACGGGGCCGCCATACCACAGAATGTACAAGAACCTATAACTCGAAACATGCAAAGATAAGCCTCAAGAACGGAGCTTTCAACACGCTAAAATGAGATCCTACGGCGGGGATCACGGCCGATGTACCTCACTGCGGCGTGAGCGGCCCGAAGGAGGTCGATCTGGCAGTACAGTATGTGGCGTAAAATCGTAAATGAAATCATACTAGTCTATATAAAGCGGGAGACATGTATGATAACCTAACTACGATTCCAACATAAGCGATCATGTCGATCGAGGACTCGCGCCTCAAGTCATCACTCAAATATAACTATGGGTCTCACGCCCACAACATCAATCATGTTCGCATCATGGCGCGTGCCCGGAATCTTGCGCCGGTGTAGACATGTCCATGATGCAACAATAACAAGGCGCGTGGCCACGTACCGAATCTTTGCGTCGGTGTAGGCGTGCCCGTATAACCTCAATAACAATATCTTGGGTGGTCAACCACGCGCGTGGCCACGTGCCCCGAATCTGCGTCGGTGTAGACATGTCCATGTAGCCACAATAACACTATATCGGGTAATCAACCTGCTGCGTGGCCACGTGCCCGAATCTTTGCGTCGGTGTAGACACGTCCATGTTGCAACAATAATAACAAGGCGTGGCCACGTACCGAATCTTGCATCGGTGTAGACATGTCCATGTGACATCAACAACAAGATAATCAAAATGGAAACATACGTGGAATTCTCTCCATCGCGACGCGTCGAGTAAGTTCTCGACAAGTCAACGGCCCTCTATCGAGAGCGGTAACCAGAAATACCACACTTGCACAACAAAGGCTATCATCACAAGCATAGGCAAGATTCCCGACAACAAGCATAGGCAAGTTTCACAACAACAAGCATAGGCAAGTTTCACAACAACAAGCAGGCAAGTTTCACACAACTCAAGTACTTTCATTTTATGCCAAAGTCGGGTTCTTAACCCCAAAGTACTACATCGTTAAGTTCTTTTAAAGAGATCCATTACTTTTATAAAAGTCACCGATACGTAGTATTAGAATGACCAACCAGCATTCCTTTTCAAAATCAAGTAACAACATTCTTTTCCTAAGTTCCGGTTGCCTAGTTTCAATTACTCAAGCTTCTCATTTTGAATGGTTTCATAGTTCATAAACTTAATCACTTGATTCCTTTTTAGAACAATTGAGTAATATATGTCTTACGTGAGTAGGTTATTCTTGTTTACAACATTCTTATTACAATGACCGTGATCTAGAAAATGTAATATCATTTGTCTCATCTTAGTTTCTATGCGGATGGAGGTTTCTACTTGGTTTTAATACGATACATCATTATTCAATACATTTTCCTTTATTAACGCGGTGGTGCAGCCGATACACATTACGATTTCCAAATCGATAAAACATTATCCCTTTAAATAAAACCAAGTACTCATTACTCACGAATGAGGTTTCACACAAACATTCACATTAAAACAAATAAGTTAAGTCTCTTATCTTATAAGATCAAGTCTCTTAACTTCTAACATCAGTAAACCATTTTCTTTACCTCTCTTAAGACATTATACCTAACTCCCCATAAAGCTAGTATAACCCTTTTTAAAACCTTTAAAACCAAGTGTTACTCTCCTTTCAAAATGATTTATAAATCTTTTGAAATACATCAAGTTCTTTATTATAACTAGTCAGTTATAATTCCATCGATTACCTTTTAAAACCACAAAGTATTTTCTTACCTACATAAAGTGTTATAACGACTTCCCATAAAGCGTTATAACACTTTATGTTTTAAACAATCAAACACAGATAACACGTATGCGTCTGCGTACTACATAGTTCACACATATCATGCTAGAAGAGATAGGAAGAGGTTCACATACCTCGCGACGATTGTCGACTAATAGCAAAACGCTCCAAGTACCTCAAAGCTGCTACTCCTTGGCCAAGTGGATCACTCCACACGTAGTACTTGACCTATAAGGCCACAAGCGCTTATTAACATCTAGATCTCAACGTTCCATATTCTCTGAGAAAATTGGCGGCGCCTCCCCATGCAGCGTAAATCTCCTCCTCTATCGAGTAGGCTACGAAGCCAACCGAGGGGTTTACGTCTAACGGGCGTGTACAATTCTACTACTCGATGTGCTATACAAGTCTCTTGTGTACGATCTATGTAATTACTGATTCGATTCGATTCTTTATTCTTGAGCTTAAGTCAAAAGACATTGCGCACAATTATAATGTTGATTCTATATATAGTATACTTGACTATATATTCCTACTAAATGTAATTTCCAATTACAATAGAAGGTCAAGAGTGTTTACCTCGATAAGCCCAAAATTATCCGAGTTTAAATGTCGCTCACGAGCAGCGGCAGCTCTACTCGAGTGCTCAATCCGCTCCAAACAACCCTTAGAAGTTCTACGCAACTTCAACTAAACACTTGACCGACTATGAAGGTTTTCCTTAGGGTTTAGTTTAGTGGCTAAAGGAAGTATAATAGTATTTGGGCTTTTGTAAAAGTGTAACCTTGGGAATACTACAAGGTATTTGGGCCAAGGTATTTGGACATTATAACAACACTAGGAGAGTATTTCTATACCACAACAAGGGTATTTATACGAAACAACTAGGCTAGGGGGTACCCACGGCTAACCACTTCTGAGGGGAGGGCTCTCGGCCAAAGGGGAGTTGTGGTGGGCGAAAACTTCACAAGGGAGAGGAGGATTTTTAACACTTAGAAAATATTTGGATGAAGAATTTCATCAACAAGGGTGGGTATTTATAGGTCAATGGCCAACCAATGGCCAAGATTAAACCAAGTGTTAGGCAAGTGTAGGGCTAGGATTTACTACACACAAATATCCTACCAACTCCTTGACTTTAGCCAAGGCACCAAAAAGCGTGCTCACCTTGTCCATTTCGTCCATTTGGGCGATTTCAAACCACCAATTGGAGGGTGCCAAGTGTCGCCCTCCCGTTGGTCCAAAATGTTTCGTCTCTCGGAAAAATCCGCAAAAATTATAAATGGCATAGCCGGAAATTCCCCTACGAAAGCTGTGGAAACGTTTCGTCGAAAAACGACTCTAATCGGGTGTTGTGAACAAAGTTAATTCGGCCAAGCCAAATCAAAAGTTTCAAATTTCCTACGTACGCCCTCGCGTACATACTCTGGAAATACGGGGTATAACATTGTCGTACTGACCTCCTTCGGGGGGCTGCGTTCATGCCGCAGGTAAAGGTACTTCTACTGTTGATCCCCGTTCTTAGGATCACCGTTTCAGCGTTGGAAAAGCTCCGTTTCTCCGGAGGCTTAGCATTTTGGTATGGTCCCCTGTCGTTGTAGATATTTGCATTCAGGTATGGCGGGCCACCGCCATTGTTGTTTTAAACTCTTAAGGTCTGTGACTGTTGTAAGGTGGGATGTTCATTTTCATTTGGGGTATTTATATACATATATGCGAAAGGCAACTTTTTCCGTAAGCGTGTCTTATTTATCTTGTTTCATATCTTGGTTGTTTTATATTCCGATTTCTCCGATGTATGACTACTTGGGTGCAGTGCGGCACGATCCACGGCGGGCAGTCGTGACAACGATGGTATCATGCGATTAATCCTCGGAAAGTGTCTACTGAGCGTATCTAGTAAATGCTTGATTATCGGTGTGTTTTGCACCACACCAATAATCGAGGAGGCTATAGGATATTTAGGATTGGTTTCCATTCTTCTCACTCTGAGATCGTGCTTTAGAGGCGTGTTATAAGTTGGACCCTCTAACGTATTCCTTTCCTTTACAGTGATGCCTCGCGCCGAGCAACTCGGGCCCGAAGAGCAAAGCGGTAGGAGGCTGCGAGTAAATCTGAGAGAGTTAGAAGAACACAGGCCCAATCATCACTGAGGTGATGCTTCATGCGAGGAGTTACGAGGCGTCGCCGGCAGCGAGTTTAACACGCGGCGGCGATTCCTCTGCGGCCATGACATCTGGACGCCGGTTCCACGACTTGGAGCAGAAAATATGGATTGGAAGGAGACGACCCTGTTACTAGCAAGGGACTTGGCAGCCAGAGAGTATTTTATGTACCGGTATACCAAGGATTTTGATGAGTATCTAATGAAGGGTTGTGAAGAAGTAGCTCTTCAGTCAGGAATGAGCCAGGCTTGCGTTCAGGATTATGTGCAGCGGGATGAGAGATGTAGAGATCGACAGATTAAACAAGATCAGCAGAAGAGGGCCCGATTGGTAGGATCATTTGGTAACTCTCGAGGCGAACCGCCTGGCCAGTTAGACATGCGCCTCGCCCGGTCTGAGTGTCCTCCGCGAGGTTGATTTTCCTCGGTGTTCCGCGATGTGGCGGCGTCGTCGAAATCTTTGTTATACCCGTATTTCGAGTATATGCGTGAGGCGTGCGTATAAGAATTTGAGCCTTAAGATTAGGCAAGGTTGAAATTGGGCACAAGTGCGAAAGAGTCGTTTTCCGACGAAACGTTTCCACAGCTTACGTACGGAAAATTCCGGCTATGTCTTTAATAATTTTTGCGGATTTTTCCGAGAGACGAAACATTTTGGACCAACGGGAGGGTGACATGTGTCACCCTCACATTGGAAGAGGTTGGACGGCAATTGGGCTAGTCTTGCACGTTTTTGGTGTTGAAATTTTGGTCAAGGGTTAGGTAGGATATTTTGTGTAGATGGATAAGGTATCACATGACTAAATCTTGGCCTTACACGTGCTATGCACTTGTCTTCATCTTGGCCATTGGTTGGCCTTCACTTGACCTATAAATAACCCTCTAAGTGATGAACTTTCTTCATCCAAAAATCTTTTTCTAAGTGTTAAAAATCCCTCACCCTTTAGTGTTGAGTTCGTCAACTCTCCCCACTCCTTTGAGAGTCTTGGCGAGGCCTCCCCTCCCCTTTGTGGTGCCACTAGCCAGAGGTACCCCTAGCCTTGTTGTCTCGTATAAATACCCCCTTTTGTGGTATAGAAATACTCTCTAGTAGTGTTATAATGCCCAAATACCTTGGCCAAATACCTTGTAGTATTCCCAGTTACACTTATACAAAGCCAGAAAATACTATTATACTTCCTCGATCCACAAAAGCGAAACCTAAGTAAATCTTCACCGTAGTTGAAGTTATAAGTAGAAGTTGGTTAGAACTTCTAAGGGTTGGTTGGAGGCGGAGTCGGAGAGCACAGAGTAGGAGCTAAACCTTGCTCAGGATCGACATATAACTTGGATAATTTTGGGCTTATCGAGGTAAACACTCATGACCTTCTGTTGTAATTGGAAGTTACATGTTGTAGGAGTATATAGTTAAGTATACTATATATAGAACTGAACTTAGTTGTGCGGCAATGTCTTTTGACTTAAGCCTGAATAATACTTACGGCAATGTCTTGCGACTTAAGCCTGAATTTTAAGAAGAGAACTGAACTGTAATTACATAGGACTGTATTACAGTAGACTTGTGTAGCATTATTGTGTAGTAGTATTGTACACGTCCGGTTAGACGTGTTAACCCCCCCTGGTTGGCTTGGTGGCGGCCTCGATAGAGGAGAGATTTACGTTGTTGCGGGGAGAGTCTTTGCCGAATTTTCTGTAGAATATTCTACATTGAGATCTAAAGATATTAATAGGCGCTTTGTGGCCTCTTTAGGTTGTAGTACTACGTGTGGAGTGATCTGCTTGACTGAGAGTGTAGCGGACGGTTTGAGGTACTTGGAGCGTTTTGCTATTAGTCGATAATCGTCGCGAGGTATGTGAACCTCTTCCTATCTGTTCTAGCATGATATGTGCATAACTATGTAGTACTGATGAGCGTCGTGTGTTAAATGTATTTGATTGTCTTTAAACATAAAGTGTTATAACGGCTTTATGGGAAGTTGGTTATAACGACTCTATGTAAATGAGAAATGTTTTGTGGTTTTAAAAGATAAGCGATTTGATTTATAACGACTTGATGTAAAGAACCTTGAAGTATTTTAAAGATTAAGAAACCTTTTTGAAAGAAGTGTATACTTGGTTTGAAAACATAAAAGTTATACGACTTTATGAGAAGTTAGGTGTAACGCCTTAAGAAGATAAAAGAATGGTTTAATGGTTTAGAAGTTAAGAGACTTATTCTTAAAAGATAAGAGACTTGACTTAATATGAATGTTTGTGTGAAACCTCATTCGTGAGTAATGAGTACTTGGTTTTGGAAGGAATAATGTTTTCTTGATTTGGAAATCGAATGTGTATCGACAAACTCTGCGGCGTTAATAAAGGAAATGTATTGAATAATTAAGTATTATTAAAACCGGTAGAAACCTCCATCTGCATAGAAGCTAAGATGAGACAAAATGATATTACATTTCTAGATCATGGCTGCTAATAAGATTGATTATGAACAAGAATAACCTACTCGCCTAATGCATATGTTACTCAATTGTTTTAAAAGAGATTAAGACATTGAACTATGAACTTTTCAAAAAGAGACTTGGTATTTGAAATTAGGCAAGCTGGAACTTTAGGAAAAGAAAGGCATTGTGTTGTCTTAAAATGGTTTAAAACATAAGGTGTATAACAACTTTATGGGAAGTTGGTTATAACGACCTTATGAGAACAAAAGAAAGGTTTTATCATTGGTTTTAATGTGGTAACTTGACTTTAAAAGAAAAGTGTTTTGCTCGAAAAAGAAGGCATGGTGTTGCCTTAATTTGGTTTTAAGAAGGAAAGTATGGAAGTTGTTTTGGTTTACTTAAAAGATATAAGTCACTCTATTTTTATACTACGGGTATCGGGTGACTTTTCGAAAAGGATTAGATCTCTTTAAAAGGAATTTAACGTACGTAGTACTTTAGGGTTAAAACCCGGACTTTGGCATAAAATGAAAGTACTTTGAGTTGTGTATAACTTGCCTATGCTTGTTGTTGTGAAACTTGCCTATGCTTGTTGATGTGAAACCTGCCTATGCTTGTTGTTGTGAAACTTGCCTATGCTTGTTGTGATAGCCTTTGTTGTGCAAAGATTGTGTTTCTATACTCTGCGTCTCGATGGAGGGTCGGTTGACTTGTTGAGAACTTACTTGGGCGTCTTGGCGATGGCGGAGAAATTCCGCAGATGCGTTCACGCTGATAGTGTTACTTTTGTTAAATCACTTTGGACATCTTGACACGATCGTAGCGCGCGGGTATCTTCCACTTTGATTACCGCGCTTGTTGTCTTATTGTTTCCCTTTGGACATCTCGACACGATCGTGGCGCGCGGGTATGCTTCCATTTGGAATCTTTGTCTTATTGTTTCCCTTTGGACCTACTGACACGATGCGTAGCGCACGGGTAGGCTTCCATTTGGAATGTTGTCTTATTTGTTCCCTTTGGACATACTGACACGATGCGTAGCGCACGGGTATGCTCCCATTTGGATTTCTATCTTGTTGTTATCATATCATAGACTGCGGTGAGGAAGGTACTCATGGCGGGATTGATGTTGTGGCGTGAGACCACGAATTGATATAATCAATTATGTGTATGTCTTGTAGTTTGGTTATCATACATCTCCTCCTTTTATAGACTATTATGATTTGATTCTGATTTTCTGATTTCACATACTTGGTACTGTTGTCTTGACCTCGCTCGGAAGTGCGTTAATCTGCATGGTAGGTACATCGGTATCGATCCATTTTAGGATCACCTTTCGGCGTGTTGGGAAGCTCGTTCCTTCGAGGCTTATCTTTGGTATGTTACCACTGTAGGTCAGGTCCGTACATTCGGGGTATGGCGGGGCCCTGTCCGTCATAGTTGTTGTGAAAATCTTAAGTGCATAACCTTTGTTGTGGCGGGGTTTGTAAAAGGATAAGCTGTTCGGTATTTATGTATATATGATGAAGGCAAATTGTTTTGGTTGGCTGTTTATTTATTTTGTCTCTAAATTCATGTTCATGTTTTTATTTCGCTGATTTTCTCGATGTTGTATCACTAGGGTGCGGGGTAAGGCACGATCACGCCCGGTTCGGGTCGTGACAAAAGTGGTATCGAGCGATTAGTCCTCGGAAAGTGTTTACTGAACCGTGTCTAGTAGAGTCTTGATTATCGGTGTGTTGTGCACCATCTATAATCGTGAGGCTATAGGACATTTAGGATTGGTTTCCATTCTTCTCATTACGAGATCGTGCCTTAGAGGCGTGTAATAAGATCGACCCTCCGACATACCGTTTTTACGATTATGCCTCGCGTAAAACCGCCCGGGCGAAGGGCAAAGCGTGAGAGGAGGCTGCGAGTAAAGCGGCGAGACCACGATACCGAGCCTCGATCCTACAGTGGCGGAGAGATGGGTTACAAGAGATGGCCCGATTAATGGCGAGGTTGTGGCGAACTTGAGATAAGTGAATCAGCGATTCCGGCCAATAGCACCGTAGTTCACCCCGAGCGATTTGAGATTACGGATTTTTACGAGTGTAACACTTGAGTTTTATGGGTCGAGCACGAGGATGATCCAGGAGTTCATCCGGCGATTCTGTGGATCGTGAGAATGATCAAGGCATCGGAGACCGAGTCGGTGGTCTAGGTTCGCGTCGGCTGCGTGATACCGCAATGATCGTGGTTTGATCGTGGAGCTGTCGGGAGAGCATGCACTTCCGGCTTTATGGGACGAGTTCTCGAGGCCTTTCTTGCACATTTCTTACCTCGCGGATGAGAGGGCTCGGCGACAGATTTTTGGTGTTGCGGCGAGCAGGCGTGCGGTTCGGGATTACAATGTGGAGTTCGACTCATTGGCGTGCGTCCCGCATTAGTAGCTAGTATGGAGGATCGAGTGCACCGATATGTTCTGAGGCTCGATGATTACCTAGCGAGAGTTGTTGGTGTAGCTCTTGTAGGGCATGGACATTGCCGCATGCGAGCTTATGCACTTGGAGGTGAGGCGGAGAAATCGGCGAAATAACCAAGGTCGTGAAGAGGGCGGAAAGCGAGGTCCTTTGGTGACTTCGAGGCGGACCGCCTCGGCGGCCGACTAGTTATGCGCCTCCGCCCGACTGAGTGGTCCTCCACAATCTTGAGCATCTAGAGTATTCGGGAGCGGTCGTGGCTCGAGGTTCAGATTTTCGAGAGAGCAGGGGTGTTAGCCAGCTGAAGCCACCCCTACCTCGTTGTGATCGCTGTGGTAGACTCCACAGTGGGGAGTGTCGTGCTAGTCCGGGAGTTTGTTTTACATGCGGCCAGCAGGGCCATTTTGGGAGAAATTGTCCGACCAGGGGTAGCGCTGGTAGGATAGCACAGACTACGGGATCAGTTGCGGGTTCTTCACCTTCCATAGTCAGGCAGGATGTTCATACACCGGCGGGCCACGGTAGAGGTCGCGGTGGAAGTTCCCAGTTTTAGCGGTCCTTTGAATCGCCTATTTTCAGGTATATCCTTAACCCTCTAGAGTTTTGTATGTATTGATGTTGTGATGATGTGTTTAGTGTTATGTTCGGATAGCTTTGTGCTAAAATGTGATTTAGAAACTTGGTTAGTGAAAAAGGGTAAGCCTGGGGGTGAGAAATGATGAACCTTAAGATATTACAGTTGAGACCTTAGATGTAAGGTCGTCTTGAGCACAAGATCTTGCGGGTGATCTTTGTCAGAATGTATAATCATTCGTAGAGTAATTGTGGGGAAATTTCCTTGGGTAGTGTAAAAATGGAAGTGGTAGCTTTCATGACCTGTAGAGGTAAGATTGTTCCGGATCGGGGAACAAGAGCGTGATGCGTAAGTGGGTCGGGTTGGGGCCATGTTGAGGGCCAACCCGCGGCCGGTTTCAAAGTGGGGTCAGCTTTGGGTGGTCCCGCCAGGTGGTAGGGTCACGAGGGCGCTAGGCCCATGATTAGATAACCATCGTAAGAGTTCGTGGATATGTTCGACCAGAAGCGGATCGTGAAGGCCGGGAATGGCCTTAAGGGAGATTGAAGCTAGTAAGATGACCAAGTTTGGAGGTGGTGACTCCAAAGTTTTGGGAAAGCGATGACTGAAGTGTGGTACGTATACTAGAGGAGTTCAAGTGTCCGAGAAGGGCACGACGAGTAAGGAAGGAAGAGAAAGTGTGATATTTCGTGGCCAGGTGTGGCGTTGGCAACTTGTTAGAAGAACTTCTTCGTTATCCGTCTTGAGAAGGAACATTCGGGACGAATGTTTCTAAGGAGGGGAGAATGTTATACCCCGTATTTCCAGAGTATGTACGTGAGGGCGTACGTATAAGAATTTGAGCCTTAAGATTAGGCAAGGTTCGAAATTGGGCACAAGTGCCGAAAAGAGTCGTTTTCCGACGAAACGTTTCCACAGCTTACGTACGGAAAATTCCGGCTATGTCTTTAATAATTTTTGCGGATTTTTCCGAGAGACGAAACATTTTGGACCAACGGGAGGGTGACATGTGTCACCCTCACATTGGAAGAGGTTGGACGGCAATTGGGCTAGTCTTGCACGTTTTTGGTGTTGAAATTTTGGTCAAGGGTTAGGTAGGATATTTTGTGTAGATGGATAAGGTAGCACATGGCTAAATCTTGGCCTTACACTTGCTATGCACTTGTCTTCATCTTGGCCATTGGTTGGCCTTCACTTGACCTATAAATACCCCTCTAAGTGATGAACTTTCTTCATCCAAAAATCTTTTTCTAAGTGTTAAAAATCCCTCCCCCTTTAGTGTTGAGTTCGTCCAACTCTCCCCACTCCTTTGTGAGTCTTGGCGAGGTGTTATACCGTATTTCGGAGTATGTACGTGGGGCGTGCGTGAAAATTTGAACTTGAGAAAGTAGCTTGGCGAAATTTATTTGTGCACAACACCCGATTAGAGTCGTTTTTGCGAAAGCGTTTTCACGACTTTCGTAGGGAATTTCCGCTATGTCATTTTTAATTTTTGCGGATTTTTCCGAGAGGCGAAACATTTTGGACCAACAAGAGGCGACATTTGTCACCTCTCATTGGAACACCTTGGGCGGTCAAGGGTGGCCGAAAGTGTGCCTATTTTGGCATGGAGTTGGTAGGATATTTGTGTGTTAGTTGGTTAAGGGGCACTTGGCAAGATCTTGGCCCTACACTTGCCTTGCACTTGGCATGATCTTGGCCATTGGTTGGACTTGGCTTATACTATAAATACCCACCTAAGGATGACTTCTTCATCCATTCCAACTATTTCCTAAGTGTTAAAAATCCCTCCCCCTGGAGAGGCCTTAGCCGAGAGTCCCTCCCTCCCCTTGGCGAGAGCCCCACAGTGGGGTAGTAGAGTATACACCACTCCTTGGGGTGCTAGCCGTGGGTACCACTGCTAGCCTAGTTGTCTTCGTATAATACCCACTCTTGTTAGAAATACTCTCAAAGTATTGTTGTAATGCCCAATTACCTTAGTAGTATACCTTGTAGTATTCTAAGGTTATACTTATATGAAAAGCCCGGAAATACTATTATACTTCCCTTAGTCACAAAACCGAAACCACAGGAAAATCTCCATAGTTAGTTGGAGTATTAAGTAGAAGTTGGTTAGAACTTCTAAGGGTTGTTTGGAGGCGGAGTCGGGCGCCAGTGTAGGAGTGAACCTTGCTCGGGATCGACATTTAAACTCGGATAATTATGGGCTTATCGAGGTAAATATCTTGTCCCCTATTGTAATTGGAAATTACATGATTGTTAGACTTATAGTTGAAGTATACTATATATAGTCTTGAGCGTAGTTATCGTGATGTCTTTTGACTTAAGCTGAATAAATAGAAACTTTTGAAGAAGAAATCTTGTTGTATTTACATAGGGTGTATTCTGATGGACTTGTGTAGCTTTTACGTGAGGTAGAATTGTGCACGTCAGGTTTAGACTTATAACCCCCTGGTTGGCTTGTTAGCGGCCCAGATAGAGAGAGGAGATTTCTGTTGTTGCGGGAGAGTCTTTCGAATTTTACGTAGAATGTTCTACGAAGGGATCTAAATGTTAATAAGCGCCTTGTGGCCTTATAGGTTGAAGTACTACGTATGGCGCGATCTTACGGCTAAGGAGTAGCGGCGGTTTGAAGTACTTGGGCGTTTTGCTATTAGTCGATACTCGTCGCGAGGTATGTGAACCTCTTCCTATCTCTTCTAGCATGATATGTGTGAACTATGTAGTACGGTGACGTCATGTGCTAAATGTATTTGATTGGTTTAAAACATAAAGTGTTATAACGGCTTTATGGGAAGTTGGTTATAACGACTTTATGTTGGTAGAAGATACTTGTGGTTTTAAAAGGTAAGCTGGTTTGAACTATAAGCGGCTTGTTATGTGTTAATAAAGAACTTGAAGTATTTCAAAAGATTTTGAATCATTTTGAAAGAAGAAGTAATACTTGGTTTTGAAAACTTAAGAGTTATACTAGCTTTATGGGAAGTTAGGTATAACGGCTTAAGAATGGTTTCTTGATTTGAATCGAATGTGTATCGACAAACCACTGCGGCGTTAATAAAAGGAAATGTTTTGTGATTAAGTATTATTAAAACCAAGAGAAACTTCCATCTGCATAGAAGCTAAGATGAGACAAAATGATATTTCCTAGATCATGGTCTTTGTAATAAGATTGTTATAAACAAGAATATCGTACTCACATATAAGACTTATGTTTCTCGGATAGTTTAAAAGAGAATTATATTCTTAAATGAATAAGACTATGAACTGAAACCTTTCTAAAATAAGAAACGTGAACATTTGAAATTAGGCAAACTTGGACGTTTGGAAAATAATGTCGTTACTTGATTTTACAAAGGTAAGTGTTTTGTTTTACTTAAAAGGATAATCACTCTATTTTCACATAACTACGGGTATTGTGTGACTTTTGTGAAAGTAACGTATCTTTTAAAGATTTAATGTATGAAGTCCTTTGGGGATAAAAACCCGAACTTGTTGACATATAGTAGAAAGTACCTTGTGTGTATAACTTGATTGTGTTGGTTTGTGATAGCCTTGTAAATACTTTCTTGTTGATTGATAAGTAAGCATGCTAGGATGCTATGTGTGTTAGTATCTTGTGATGTTAGTGTAAAGGGGTTTTCCCCTCGACTGTGCTTAAAGTTGTTTGACTATCAGTCGTTATGTTGGTATTGTACCACTCACCTTGACTTATTTAGGAGGTTAAGGCGCCCTCCGTCGCGGGGTAGACTTCGGTGATGCAGGACCATGATTCGAGAATACCTCATGCGGGTCGGGGATCCATGCGGAACTACGGAGTTCGGGTTAGTGTGCGGCCTTTATGGTCATGCGATGCATGTGGCGTGCGGATCGCGAGTCGGGGCGATCTTAGGGAGTAGCTACCCTCGATGCGGGGTTATACCTCATGCGGGCCTATGAGGTTGGCCTATGCGGAGCTGCGGAAAGTTCCAGGGCTAGACGCGCACATTTGATACTGCGGGCGAGTGACGGCTTTGATCATGTGACGATGCAGACGGATATCATGATCTGATTTATGACCTTGTTAGTCTTGCGTAGGTGTTAGTAGTCGGCTATGCCTTCGTACTTACCCTGTACTGTTTTATTTGGACACAGGTGGGACCTGGTGTTCATGTGTATTCCTTGGTGCTTTTCTATCATAGACTGCCGGCAGTGAGGAAGGTATTCCACGGGCATGATTGATGTTATGGGCTTGAGACCCATAGTTATATTCGAGTGATGACTTTGAGGGCGTGAGTCACGACTTGACATATTGCTTATTTATTGGGAGCGTAGTTTGGTTATCATACATGTCTCTGCTTTATAGACTATTATGATTTCATTTCTGATATTTTTAGTTTCACATACTCGGTACTGTTATCGACCTCCTTGAAGTGCGTTAAATGCCGCAGTTGAGGTACACGATCGTTGATCCTAGCTCTCGAGTCACGATTTGCGTTTGGGAAGCTCCGTTTCTCGGAGGCTTATCGGTGGTATAGTCCCGCAGCCGTCGTAAGTGTTTACATTCGGGGGTTTGGCGGGGCCACTGTCCGCCATTATTGTCGTATCATTCTTAGAAGTGCAGAAATCTTGTTGTGGGCAGGGTTTGTAAAAAGGATTAAACTGTTCATGTTGAAAGAGTTGTTATTTATATATATATACTGAAGGTAACCGTTTTTGGTTAGCCTGTCTTCTTATTTCACTGTCTTATTACACTGGTTTCATGTATTGTCTTTATGTTCCGCTGATTACTCTGATGTATGTCTACTTGGGTGCCCGGGGTAAGGCACCAGTCACGGGCCCGGGTTCGGGTCGTGACAAAAGTGGTATCAGAGCAGTTAATCCTCGGAAAGTGTCTACAGACCGTATCCAGTAGAGTCTTGATTATCGGTGTGTTGTGCACCACACCAATAATCAGGAGGCTATAGGGTATTTAGGATTGGTTTCTATTCTTCTCACTCTGAGATCGTGCCTTAGAGCTGTGTTGTAAGTTGGACCCTCTGACGAAATTATTTCCCTTATCGTTATGCCTCCGCGTAGGGCAACCCGGGCCCAGGAGGACAAGGCAGCTAAGGGAGCTGCGAGTAGAGTTCAGAGGGTTGCGTGGGCACAGGCCCAATCATCACCTGGGGTGGTGCTTCCTTCGGGGAGTTTTGCGACGTCACTAGCCCCAGCAGAGTTTAGCACGGCGGCGGCAGTTCCTACTGCGGCCATGATATTTGAACCTTCAGTTCCACGACCGGGAACAGAGAATATAGATTTCTAGGAGACAACCCTGTTACTAGCTATGGATTTGGCTACCAGAGAGTGTACCGATGTACCGCGAGTCTTGATGACTATCAACGAGAAGGTTGTGCAAGAGTAAGTTCTTCAGTTAGGCTTGAGCATGGCGATATGCGGGCTTATGCGCAGCAGGCCGAGAAACGTAGAGATCGACGGGTTAACGAAGGACAGCAGAAGAGGGCCAGAGCAGCAAGGTCCTTTGGTAACTTTCGAGGCGAGTCACCTCACCAGCAGATTTGATTATGCACATCCACCAGTGCAGAGTGGTCCTCCACAGGGTTCAGGACGTTCGGGGTGCGCAGGAGTTGGTCAGAACTCCAGGGCTTCCGGTTCACAGTGTGACAGACGTCATCCCGGGGAATGTCGTCTTTTAGTTGGTACTGGTTGTACCTATGACCGTCAGGGTCTGATGTCGAGAGTGTCCTGGTAGGAGGACTCAGCCTTCAGAATCGGTGGGTAGTTTGTCATCTTCCTTAGCTATGCGCCCTACGGGGCAGGTTTGATTAGAACGACTAAGGGGAGTGAAGCGATGGGTCGGTATATCTTTAACCCTCTAGAGCTTTGTATAAGTGATAAGGTGAGTATACCTTAAGTGTTATGTTCAGATTGCATGAGTGTTTACTGTAATTAGAAATCTTGGTTAGTTAACCAAGTAAGATTTGGGGGATAGAGAAGGTGTGAGCCTTAGAGTTTTATACGTAGAGACCTTAGAGGCAAGGCCATCTCGAGTAAAAGATGTATTGTTTATGTTTGACCCTTATAGGAGTGCATAGTGCACGTGAGTTATGTTGTGGGATTAGTCCCTGAGTAGTGTGGAATGAAAGAGGGTAGTTGAGCTAAGAAGACCGCTAGGTTTTCGTAACATGATTAGTGAGAGTTTCCCTTCGGAGAGCTAGCGTTTAGCGCGTTGCCGGGTCGGGTTGAGGCCACGTTGCGGGTCAACCCGCGGCATGTATGGTGGTGGGGTCAGTTTGTGGTGGTCCCGCCTTGTGGTAGGGTCACGAGGGTGTTAGGCCCATGTTCGGATTAACGCGTCACGATTTCATGGATGCGTTCGACCCGATGGTTGGGCGAGGAGGTCAGCCGTGTTGTCTTCTAGCAAAGACCGTTTACTCGGCAGAGGGTTATGCGAGATGATATATCAGAAAGGTTGTAAGGCTGCACGAGGTGCCTACCTTCACCTTATGTCAGACAGTGGAGCCCAGGTTGCGGCTGTTTCTTTTCTGGAGGTTTTACCAGGCAAGGTTAGGAACTCAAGTAAGTCTCAGAATCACATTCGCCCTCGGGCGGTGTTTGAATTTCGAGGATAGTTGCGAGAATTGTTGTCTCTGTTGAAGGAGTGTTTAAGCTACCATTTCGGTGTTCGTGTCGCCTTATGAAGCCTTGTAGGCGGATGTGTGAGTCGCCGTCGATTGGTTCGATGTTGGCGGGATTGAATAGTTGGTTGAGCTTGTTCCGGTATGTGGATAGAGTAAAGCTTGTCTAGAAGAGGTTCTGGCAGCTCAGAGAAATCGTGCGGATAATCGGCGACGACGCTTAGAGTTCAGGTTGACGGTCGGTCTTCTTGAAAGTACCACCCCGGATTGGGTGTGACGATCTTTGGAAAAACAGAGGAAACTTAGCCCAAGTTGTTTTGGGCCTTTTTAAGTTCATGTGAAGAATAGGCCAGGTTGCCTATTGTTAGCTTTTGCCGTCCGACTTAGGAGGCAGTACGTCCGGTCCTTCGTATTGTTATGTTCGGAAAGTATCGGAGATCCATCCAGAGTGTTCCCAGTTAATGATGACCACGTTAGAGATAGTAACCCCGAGTTTTGGAAGCGGCGATTTGAAATGTAGTAGAGTTCGAGTGTACGTCAGCCTCAGGGATCGCATGCAGCCCGGTACCATTTGTTGGGTCGCCGGAGTGAACCTCGCGGCAAAGTGACAAAAGTGGTATCATTTCTTTTGTAAAGAGAAGGTGCGAAGGAAGTATGTTTTAGACCCCGGAGAGAGGTGTTTCCTCGTGGACTTGGAGGTAAGTATTTTGCGCAAGTTGGTTCCGTGGCCATGCGTGGCAGGATTGTTTTCGTAAGTATAGCAGTGAGGACTATACCGGCGCGCGTTTGTTTTGAGACTTAGAAGGAACATTCGGGACGAATGTTTCTAAGGAGAGGAGAATGTTATACCCGTATTTCAGTATATGCGTGGGGCGTGCGTAGAAAATTTGAACTTGAGAAAGTAGCTTGGCGAAATTTATTTGTGCACAACACCCGATTAGAGTCGTTTTTCGACGAAGCGTTTTCCACGACTTTCGTAGGGAATTTCCTATGTCATTTTTAATTTTTGCGGATTTTTAGAGAGGCGAAACATTTTGGACCAACAAGAGGCGACACTTGTCACCTCTCATTGGAACACCTTGGGCGGTCAAGGGTGGCGAAAGTGTCCCTATTTTGGCATGGAGTTGGTACGATATTTGTGTGATAGTTGCGTCAGGGGCACTTGGCAAGCTCTGGGCCCTACACTTGCCGTGCACTGGGCATGATCTTCGCCATTGGTTGGACTTGGCTTATACTATAAATACCCAGGATGACTTCTTCATCCATTCCAAATATTTCCTAAGTGTTAAAAATCCCTCCCTCGAGAGGCCTTAGCGAGAGTCCTCCTCCCTCCGTCGAGAGCCCCACAGTGGGGTAGTAGGGTATACACCCTCCTTGGGGTGCTAGTCGTGGGGTACCCCACTGCTAGTTGTCTTCGTATAATACCCCCCCTCTTGTTAGAAATACTCTCAAAAGTATTGTTGTAATGCCCAAATTACCTTAGCCGTATACCTTGTAGTATTCTAAGGTTATACTTATATGAAAAGCCCAGAAATACTATTATACTTCCCTTCCGTCACAAAACCAAAACCACAGGAAAATCTCCATAGTTAGTTGGAGTATTAAGTAGAAGTTGGTTAGAACTTCTAAGGGTTGTTTGGAGCGGGTCGGAGCGCACGGTGTAGGAGCTGAACCTTGCTCAGGATCGACATTTAAACTCGGATAATTATGGGCTTATCGAGGTAAATATCTTGTCCTCCTATTGTAATTGGAAATTACATGATTGTTAGACTTATAGTTGAAGTATACTATATATAGTACTGAACGTAGTTATCGGCAATGTCTTTTGACTTAAGCCTGAATAAATAGAAACTTTTTCGAAAGAAGAGTACTGAACTGTATTTACATAGGGTATTCTGATGAGACTTGTGTAGCTTTTACGTGAGGTAGAATTGTACGTCGGTTTAGACTTATAACCCCACTGGTTGGCTTGGTAGCCGGCCCAGATAGAGGAGGAGATTTACGTTGTTGCGGGAGGTCTTCGCGAATTTTACGTAGAATGTTCTCTGAAGGGATCTAAATGTTAATAAGCGCCTTGTGGCCTTATAGGTTGAAGTACTACGTATGGCGCGATCTTACGGCTAAGGAGTGGCGACGATTTGAAGTACTTGGGCGTTTTGCTATTAGTCGATACTCGTCGCGGTATGTGAACCTCTTCATATCTCTTCTAGCATGATATTTGTGAACTATGTAGTACGGTAGACGTCACGTGTGCTAAATGTATTTGATTGGTTTAAAACATAAAGTGTTATAACGGCTTTATGGGAAGTTAGTTATAACGATTTTATGTTGGTAGAAGATACTTGTGGTTTTTAAAAGGTAATGGTTTGAACTATAAGCGGCTTGTTATGTGTTAATAAAGAACTTGAAGTATTTCAAAAGATTTTGAATCATTTTGAAAGAAGAAGTAATACTTGGTTTTGAAAACTTAAGAGTTATACTAGCTTTATGGGAAGTTAGGTATAACGGCTTAAGAATGGTTTCTTGATTTGGAAATCGTAATGTGTATCGACAAACCAACTGCAGCGTTAATAAAAGGAAATGTTTTGTGATTAAGTATTATTAAAACCGAGAGAAACTTCCATCTGCATGAAGCTAAGATGAGACAAAATGATATTTCCTAGATCATGGCTGCTGTAATAAGATTGTTATAAACAAGAATATCGTACTCACATATAAGACTTATGTTTCTCAGATAGTTTAAAAGAGAATTATATTCTTAAATGAATAAGACTATGAACTACGAAACCTTTCTAAAATAAGAAACGTGAACATTTGAAATTAGGCAAACTTGGACGTTTGGAAAATAATGTCGTTACTTGATTTTACAAAGGTAAGTGTTTTGTTTTACTTAAAAGGATAATCACTCTATTTTCACATAACTACGGGTATTGTGTGACTTTTGTGAAAGTAACGTATCTTTTAAAGATTTAATGTATGAAGTACTTTGGGGATAAAAACCCGAACTTATTGACATATAGTAGAAAGTACCTTGTGTGTATAACTTGATTGTGTTGGTTTGTGATAGCCTTGTAAATACTTTCTTGTTGATTGATAAGTAAACATGCTAGGATGTTATGTGTGTTAGTATCTTGTGATGTTAGTGTAAAGGGGTTTTCCCCTCGACTGTGCTTAAAGTTGTTTGACTATCGTAGTTATGTTGGTATTGTACCACTCACCTTGACTTATTTCCGAGGTTAGGCGCCTCCGTCGCGGGGTAGACTCGGTGATGCAGGACCATGATTCGAGAATACCTCATGCGGGTCGAGGATCCATGCGGAACTACGGAGTTCGAGTTAGTGTGCGGCCTTTATGGTCATGCGGTGCATGTGGCCATGCGGTGCGAGTCGGGGCGATCTTGGGAGTAGCTACCCTCGATGCGGGGTTATACCTCATGCGGGCCTATGAGGTTGACCTATGCGGAGTCTGCGGAAAGTTCGAGGCTAGACGCGCATTTGATCTGCAAGCGAGTGACGGCTTTGATCATGTATGATGCAGACGGATATCATGATACGATTTATGACCTTGTTAGTACGTAGGTGTTAGTAGTCGGCTATGCCTTCGCACTTACCTGTCTTATTTTATTTGGACACAGTGGGACCCGTGTTCATGTGTATTCCTTGGTGCTTTTCTATCATAGACTGCCGCAGTGAGGAAGGTATTCCACGGGCATGATTGATGTTATGGGCTTGAGACCCATAGTTATATTCGAGTGATGACTTTGAGGGCGTGAGTCCCTGACTTGACATGACTGCTTATTTATTGTGAACTGTAGTTTGGTTATCATACATGTCTCACCGCTTTATAGACTATTATGATTTCATTTCTGATATTTTTAGTTTCACATACTTTTTGTTATGCGACCTCGCCCGAGGCTGCGTTCATGCCGAGTTGAGGTACACCGATCGTTGATCCTAGCTCTCGAGTCCACGATTTGGCGTTTGGGAAGCTCCGTTTCTCGGAGGCTTATCGGTGGTATAGTCCCCTGTCGTCGTAAGTGTTTACATTCGGGGTTTGGCGGGCCACTGTCCGCCATTATTGTCGTATCATTCTTAAGTGCAGTAATCTTGTTGTGGGCGGGGTTTGTAAAAGGATTAAAGCTATTCATGTTGAAAGAGTTGTTATTTATATATATACTGAAGTAACCGCTTTTAGTTAGCTTTGTCTTCTTATTTCACCGTCTTATTACACTGGTTTCATGTATTGTCTTTATGTTCCTGATTACTCGATGTATGTCTACTTGGGTGCCGGGGTAAGGCACGATCCACGGGCAGGTTCGGGTCGTGACAGAGAGGCCTCCACTCCACTTTGTGGTGCCACTAGCCAGGGTACCCACTGCCTTGTTGTCTCGTATAAATACCCCCCTTTTGTGGTATAGAAATACTCTCCTAGTAGTGTTATAATGCCCAAATACCTTGGCCCAAATACCTTGTAGTATTCCCAAGGTTACACTTATACAAAGCCCAGAAAATACTATTATACTTCCCTCAGTCACAAAAACGAAACCCTAAGTAAATCTTCACCCGTAGTTGAAGTTATAAGTAGAAGTTGGTTAGAACTTCTAAGGGTTGGTTGGAGCGGGTCGGAGCGCACGGAGTAGGAGCTAAACCTTGCTCAGGATCGACATATAACTTGGATAATTTTGGGCTTATCGAGGTAAACACTCATGACCTTCTGTTGTAATTGGAAGTTACATGTTGTAGGAGTATATAGTTAAGTATACTATATATAGAACTGAACTTAGTTGTGCGGCAATGTCTTTTGACTTAAGCCTGAATAATACTTACGGCAATGTCTTGCGACTTAAGCCTGAATTTTAAGAACTGAACTGAACTGTAATTACATAGGGCTGTATTCAGATGAACTTGCGTAGCATTCTTGTAATAGTAGAATTGTACACGTCAGGTTAGCGTGTTAACCCCCTGGTTGGCTTGGTAGCGGCCTCGATAGAGAGGAGATTTACGCTGTTGTTGCGGGAGAGTCTTTGCCGAATTTTACGTAGAATATTCTACATTGAGATCTAAAGATATTAATAGGCGCTTTGTGGCCTCTTTAGGTTGTAATACTACGTGTGGAGTGATCTGCTTGGTGAGAGTGTAGCGGACGGTTTGAGGTACTTGGGCGTTTTGCTATTAGTCGATAATCGTCGCGAGGTATGTGAACCTCTTCCTATCTGTTCTAGCATGATATGTGCATAACTATGTAGTACGGTGAGCGTCACGTGTGTTAAATGTATTTGATTGTCTTTAAACATAAAGTGTTATAACGGCTTTATGGGAAGTTGGTTATAACAGCTCTATGTAAATGAGAAATGTTTTGTGGTTTTTAAAAGATAACTGATTTGATTTATAACCGACTTGATGTAAAGAACCTTGAAGTATTTTAAAAGATTAAGAAACCTTTTTGAAAGAAGTGTATACTTGGTTTGAAAACATAAAAGTTATACCAGCTTTATGAGAAGTTAGGTGTAACGCCTTAAGAGAGATAAAAAGAATGGTTTAATGGTTTAGAAGTTAAGAGACTTATTCTTAAAAGATAAGAGACTTGACTTAATATGAATGTTTGTGTGAAACCTCATTCGTGAGTAATGAGTACTTGGTTTTTGGAAGGAATAATGTTTCTTGATTTGAAATCGAATGTGTATCGACAAACCACTGCAGCGTTAATAAAGGGAAATGTATTGAATAATTAAGTATTATTAAAACCAGTAGAAACCTCCATCTGCATAGAAGCTAAGATGAGACAAAATGATATTACATTTCTAGATCATGGCTGCTAATAAGATTGATTATGAACAAGAATAACCTACTCGCCTAATGCATATGTTACTCAATTGTTTTAAAAGAGATTAAGACATTGAACTATGAACTTTTCAAAAAAAAGACTTGGGTATTTGAAATTAGGCAAACTGGAACTTTAGGAAAAAAAAGGCATTGTGTTGTCTTAAAATGGTTTAAAACATAAGGTGTATAACAACTTTATGGGAAGTTGGTTATAACGACCTTATGAGAACAAAAGAAAGGTTTTATCATTGGTTTTAATGTGGTAACTTGACTTTAAAAAGAAAAGTGTTTTGCTCAAAAAAAGAAGGCCTGGTGTTGCCTTAATTTGGTTTTAAGAAGGAAAGTATGGAAGTTGTTTTGGTTTACTTAAAAGATATAAGTCACTCTATTTTTATACTACGGGTATCGGGTGACTTTTCGAAAAGGATTAGATCTCTTTAAAAGGAATTTAACGTACGTAGTACTTTAGGGTTAAAACCCGGACTTTGGCATAAAATGAAAGTACTTTGAGTTGTGTATAACTTGCCTATGCTTGTTGTTGTGAAACTTGCCTATGCTTGTTGATGTGAAACCTGCCTATGCTTGTTGTTGTGAAACTTGCCTATGCTTGTTGTGATAGCCTTTGTTGTGCAAAGATTGTGTTTCTATACTCTGGCGTCTCTCGATGGAGTCGGTTGACTTGTTGAGAACTTACTTGGGCGTCTTGCGGCGGTGGCGGAGAAATTCCGCAGTGCGTTCTGTTGATAGTGTTACTTTTGTTAAATCACTTTGGACATCTTGACACGATCGTGGCGCGGGTATGCTTCCACTTTGATTACCGCCTTGTTGTCTTATTGTTTCCCTTTGGACATCTTGGACACGATCGTGGCGCGGGTATGCTTCCATTTGGAATGATGTCTTATTGTTTCCCTTTGGACCTCTTACGACGCGATCGTAGCGCACGGGTAGGCTTCCATTTGGAATGTTGTCTTATTTGTTCCCTTTGGACATACTGACACGATGCGTAGCGCACGGGTATGCTCCCATTTGGATTTCTATCTTGTTGTTATCATATCATAGACTGCCGGCAGTGAGGAAGGTACTCCACGGGCAGGATTGATGTTGTGGGCGTGAGACCCTGAATTGATATAACTGTTATGTGTATGTACTGTAGTTTGGTTATCATACCGTCTCTGCTTTTATAGACTATTATGATTTGATTCTGATATTTCTGATTTCACATACTTGGTACTGTTATCTTGACCTCGCCGAGTGCGTTACATCTGCATGGTAAGTACATCATTTGTCGATCCATTTTAGGATCACCTTTCGTGTTGGGAAGCTCTGTTCCTTGGAGGCTTATCTTTGTTATGTTACCACAGTGCAGGTCAGGTGTACATTGGGGTATGGCGGGGCCCTGTCGTCATAGTTGTTGTGAAAATCTTAAGTGCAGTAACCTTTGTTGTGGCGGGGTTTGTAAAAAGGATAAGCTGCTCGTGTATTTATGTATATATGATGAAGGCAATGTTTTGGTTGCTTTGTTTATTTATTTTGTCTCTAAATTCATGTTCATGTTTTTATTTCCGCTGATTTTCTCTGATGTTGTATCACTAGGGTGCCCGGGGTAAGGCACCAGTCACGGGCCCGGGTTCGGGTCGTGACAAATGCCGTCTTTTTACTGGTGCTTGTTTTACTTGCGGCCGTCAGGGCCATATGGCGAGGGAATGTTCTATGAGGAATGATGCAAGTAGGAGGACTCGGCTACGGTCGATTCGCGGTTGATGGTGCGGAGAGGAAGGGTGTTAGCTTGAGGCCACCCACCGGTGTGGCGTTGTGGTCGATGTCATTTTGGGAGTGTCGTGCTTAGCCGGCGGCTTGTTATGTTTGCGGCCAGCAGGGCCATTTTGCGAGAAATTGTCCAACCAGAGTTGGCGGGGATGTAGGGACTCAGCCTTCGGGATCAGTGGATAGTTCATCACCTTCCCCAGCTATGCGCCCAGCAGGGCGGGATTGATTAGAACGACCTAGGGGAAGTGTCGCGTAGATATAGGTATATCCTTAACCCTTTAAAGATTTATATGTGTAGCGAATATCTTAAGTATTATTTTTAGATAGCATTGTGTTAACTGTGATTAGGAATCATGATTAGTTAACCAGGAAAGATTGGGGGATAGAAAAAGTGTGAGCCTTAGAATATATACGTAGGGACCATAGAGGCGAGGCCATCTTTGGTAAAAGAATTATTTCGTGTTTGACCCTTATCGAGGTGCATAGTATACGTGAGATATTTTTGTGGGATGAATCCCTGAGTGATGTGAAATGAAAGAGGGTAGTTGAGCTTAGAAGACCGCTAGGTTTTAACGTGATTAGTGAGATTGTTCGGATCGGGAGCTAGTGTTTCGCGGCGTTGCGGGTCGGGTTGAGGCCGTGTTGCGGGTCGACCACGTCTGTTTGGTGATGGGGTCGGTTGTGGTGGTCCGCTTTGTGTTAGGATCACGAGGGTGTTAGGCCCGAGTTTAGTTAACCATTTGTCACGACCGAACCGGGCGTGGTAGTGCCTTACCGGGCACTAGTGATACAACATCAGTGTCGTGAACATAAAACAAGACATGAAAATATTATGAAGTAAAGCGATGTCGGAGAAAACTTGCCTTACGGCATATATATATAGATCAATTTAAAACCCGACGATTCATCCCATTACAACTCGCCTGGCGATGCTACAGACCTCTAAGAATGATACGACAACAATGGCGGGACGGGGCCCCGCCATACCCCTGAATGTAAATACCTACAACGACAGGGGACTATACCACTGATAAGCCTCCGGAGAAACGGAGCTTCCCATACGCTGAATCGTGACCCTAAGGCGAGGATCAACACGGTGTACCTTTACTGCGGCATGAGCGCGGCCCGGAGTCGATTACAACGGTACCAAGTATGTGGCGAAAATCGTAAATGAAATCATAATAGTCTATAAAGCGGGAGACATGTATGATAACCAAACTACGATTCACAATAAATAGCGATCATGTCAAGTCGAGGACTCACGCCTCAAAGTCATCACTCAAATGTAACTATGGGTCTCACGCCCATAACATCAATCATGCGCGTGGAATACCTTCCTCGCTGGCGATTTATGATATAAAAGCACGAAAAATACACATGAACACGGGTCCCACGTGTCCTAATAAAAGCGATGCAGGTAAGTGCGAAGGCATAACCGACTACTAACACCCAGTACTAACGGTCATAAAGCGTATCATGATATCTGTCTGAAGCCGTCACATGATCAAAGGCGGTCACTCGTCGCGAGATCAAATGTGCGGCGTCTAGCCACAGAACTCTCGTAGCTCGCGTAGGCCAACCTCATAGGCCGCGTGAGGTATTCCTCGCATCGGTAGCTACTCCCGGCATCATCCACGGACTCGCGATCCGCGTAGCCCTGAACCGCGTGACCACAAGGGCGCAAACTAATCTGGAACTCCGTAGTTCCGCATGGATCCACGGACCCGCGTAGGTATTCTCGAATCATGGTCCTGCATCGCTGAGTCTACCCCGCATCGGAGGGCATCTTAACCTCCGGAAACAAGTCAAGGTGAGTGGTACAATACCAACATAACGGCTGAGAGTCAAACAACTTTAAGCGCAGTCGAGGGAAAACCCCATTTACACAAAACATCACAAGATACTAACACGTAGCATCTAGCATGTTTACTTATCAAATCAACAAGAAAGTATTACAAGGCTATCACAAACCAACACAATCAAGTTATACACACAAGGTACATTCTAATATATGATTAACAAGATCGGGTATCTATTCCCAAAGTACTTCATACATTATCTTTTAAAAGATACGTTACGTTTACAAAAGTCACACAATACCCGTAGTATATGAAAATAGAGTGATTATCTTTTGAAGTAAATCAAAACACTTCTCTTCGTAAAATCAAGTAACAACATTATTTTCCAAATGTTTCAAGTTTGCCTAATTTCAATTACTCAAGTTTCTCATTTTCGAATGGTTTCGTAGTTCATAATTTTAATCACTTAATGATATAATTCTCCTTTAAAAGCAATTTGAGAAACATATATACGTCGTGAGTAGGTTATTCTTGTTTATAACAATCTTATTTAAGCGATCATGATCTAGGAAATGTAACATCATTTTGTCTTATCTTAGTTTCTATGCGGATGGAAGTTTATTGGTTTTACTAATACATTATTAGTCAAAACATTTCCCTTTATTAAGCGCTTTGTGGTTTGTTCGATACTTATTACGATTTCAAATCGATAAAACATTATTGCTTTTAAAATCAAGTACTCATTACTCGCGAATGAGGTTTTACAACATTTTTAACAAAATGTTAATGACCAAGTAAAACAAGTTAAATCTCTTATCTTTAAGATTAAGCCTCTTAACTTTTAAAATCAGTAAACCATTCTCTTTACCTCTCTTAAAACGTTATGCCTAACTTCCCATAAAGCTAGTATAACTCTTCTTTATTATCACATCAAGTCGATTACCTTTTAAAACCACAAAGCATTTTACACATGTCGTCTACGTACTACATAGTTATACACATATCATGCTAGAAAAGGTAGGAAGAGGTTCACATACCTCGCGACGATTATCGACTAATAGCAAAGCGCTCCAGTACCTCAAACGCCGGCTACTCCTTAAGCCAAGTAGATCGCGCCCGCATAGTACTTCAACCTATAAGGCCACGCGTTATTAACATCTAGGTCTAATCGTAGAACATTCTACGAAAATTCGGCGACTCCCCCACATGGCAGCGTAAATCTCTCTCTATCGGTAGCTACCAAGCCAACCAGGGGGTTGCACGTCTAACCGGGCGTGTATGATTCTACTACGATAATGCTACACAAGTCTCATGTCTGATCCTATGTAATTACAGTTCAGTTCTCTTCTTTAAATTCAGGCTTAAGTCAAAAGACATTGCCGCACAATTATGTTCAGTTCTATATATAGTATACTTCAACTATACATTCCTACAACATGTAATTTCCAATTACAATAGAAGGTCAAGAGTGTTTACCTCGATAAGCCCAAAATTATCCGAGTTTAAATGTCGATCCTGAGCAAGGTTTAGCTCTACTCGTGCGCTCAGGCCGCTCCAAACAACCCTTAGAAGTTCTAACCAACTTCTACTTAAACTCCAACCAACTATGGAGATTTTCCTTAGGGTTTCAGTTTGATACAAAAAGGGACATTTAGGTAGTATTTCCGGGCTCTACGTATAGAGGTATCTTTGGAATACTACAAGGTATACGGCTAAGGTAATTTGGGTATAACAACAATACTTTTGAGAGTATTTCTACCAAGAGGGGGGGTATATATACGAGACAACCCACAAGGGGGGGTGTATACCCCTCGGCCTACCCCACTAGGGGGGGGTACTCTCGACGAGGGGAGAGGAACTCTCGGCCCCGAGGCCTCACAACGGGGGAGGACGAGAACACTACTCAAGGGGAGGGAGGATTTTAACACTTAGGAAATTTAGGAATGGATGAAGAAGTCTTCCAAAGGGGGGTATTTATAGGACAAGCCAAGGCCAACCAATGGCCAAGATCATGCCAAGTGTAAGGCAAGTGTAGGGCCAAGATCATGCCAAGTGCACCTTATCCATCTACCACAAAATATCCTACCTACTACTTGACAAAAATGCCAAGGAAATCGTCCCAAATCCGCCCCACTTTTCCGCCAATGAGAGGGTGCCAAGTGGCGCCCTCTCGTTGGTCCAACACGTTTCGTCTCTCGGAAAAATCCGCAAAATTAGAAATGACATAGCGAATTTTCCTTTCGCAAGTTGTGTAAAGCGTTTAGTCGAAAAACGACTCTAGCAAGGTGTTGTGCACAAATAAAATCGGTCGAAGCCACTTTAAAGTTCAAATTTCTCTCGTCGTCCTCGTACATACTGCGAAATACGGTATAACATTCTCCCCTCGCCGAAACATTCGTCGAATGTTCCTTCTAAGTCTCAAAGCAAGCGTCGCGGTATAGTCTTCACTACTATACTTACGAACAATCTGCCACGCTTTGTACGAAACACTGCGCACAATTCTTACATCCAAGCCCACGAGGAAACACCTCTAACATCACCAAAGTAATGATCACATCAATGCTCGACATACATGCTCGCTTCTTCCTACTTTTGTCACTTTGCGCGAGGTTAGTGTCACTCCGACCCAACAAATGGTGCCGGATCGCATGCGATCCCTGAGGATGTCGTACACTTCTTGTACACTCGAACTCTTACCACACTTCTGTCACTGCTTCAGTTTCCAAATCTCGGGTTATTATCTCTAACGTGGTCATCATTAACTGGGAACACTCTGGATGGATCTCCGATACTTTCCCGAACATAACAATACGAAAGACCGTACGTACTGCCTCCTAAGTCGGACGGCAAATGCTATCATATAGGCAATCCGCCTATCCTCACATGAACTCAAAGGCCCAAGTAACTCGGGCTAAGTTTCCTCTGTTTTCCAAAGCTCATCGCACCTATCGGGTGGTACCTTCGAAGACCGACCGTCGGCACTGAACTCTAGCGTCGTCGCCGATAATCCATACGATTTCTCCGAGCCAAAAACCTCTTCTAGATAAGCCTCACTTTATCCACGATCTGTTGGAACAAGCTGAACCAACTATCGAACCTTGCCAACATCAAACCAATCGGCCGTGACTTACATTTCCGCCGCAAGGCGTCATAATCGACATCCGAATCCGAAATGGTAGCTACTAAAACACTCCTCAACGAGGAGACAACAATCCTTACACTACCACGAAATCCACCACCGCGGCGGCGAATCGATCTGAGGAGACTACTTTGAGTTCCTAATCTGCTGGTAAAACTTCGAGAAAAAGCGACCATAACACAGGCCCCATGCGCCGCCATAAGGTGAAGGTAGGCACCCGTGCAGCCTTACAACCTTTACGATATATCAACATCTGCTGAGTACACGGTCGACCGAAAAACCACGACGGGCTGCCCCATCGGCCCGACTGCGGTTGAAACGCATCCACGAACTCGTCTGTTGGTTAACTAAACATGGGCCTAACACCCTCGTGACCCTATCACTGGCGGGACCACCACAACCGACCCCACCACCATACGGGCGCGGGTTGACTCGCAACATGGCCTCAACCCTACGGCGTCGCGCAAAACACTAGCTCCGATCCGAACAATTTCACAAATCACGTTACGAAAACCTAGCGGTCTTCCTAGCTCAACTACCTCTTTCATATCACGCTACTCGGGGACTTATCCCAAAAACATATCTCCGTGCACAATGCACTCAGTCGAGTTAAACATAAAAAATATAAATCTTTTACCCAAGATGGCCTTGCCTCTAAGGTCTCTACGTATAAAGCTCTAAGGCTCACACTTTCCCTTATGTCCATCTTACCCTCATACTAACCATGATTTCCTAATCACAATTTACACCATGCTATCTGAAAATAACACTTAAGGTATACTCACCTTATCACATATCTTGATCTCTAGAGGTTAAGGATATATCTATATCTCGCTTCATTCCCTTAGTCGTTCTAATCAAACCTACCCGTAAGGCACATAGCTAGGGAGATGACGAACTACCACCGATCACGAAGGTTGAGTCCTCTACTAGGACATCCTTTCGACCACATGGCCACTGACGGCGCAGTAAAACAAGTACCAACTAAAAGATGACATTCCCGGGATGGCGTCACATCGTGCTGTGAACACTGGGAAAAATCAATCGGTGGTGGAACTGCGTGTATTTGTGAGCGGAAGCTCTGGAGCTCGACCAACTCCTGCATACCCGAGCGTCACGAACCACTGTGGAGGACCTTTACGCGGTGGATGTGCATAATCTAATCTGCTGGTGAGGTGACTCGACTCGAAAGTTACCAAAGGACCTTGCTGCTCTGGCCCTCTTCTGCTGTCCTTCGTTAACCCGTCGATCTCTACGTTTCTTGGCCTGCCGCGCACAAGCCCGTACACAGGCCATGCTCAAGCCTAACTGAAGAATTACTCCTGCATGACCCTTTCTAAGATATTCATCAAGACTCGCGGTACATCGGTATACTCTCGGTAGCCAAATCCATAGCTAATGCGAGGTTGTCTCTTCGCAATCTATATTATCTGTTCCTGGTCGTGGGACTGAAGGTTCAAATGTCATGGCCGCAGTAGGAACTGCTGCCGCCGTGCTAAACTCTGCTGGGGCTGGTGACGTAGCATAACTCCCCGAACGAAGCACCTAACTCAGGTGATGGTTGGGTCTGTGCCCTCGTAACCCTCTGTACTCTACTCGCAGCTCCCTCGGCTGCGCGCCTCAGGCGGGTTGCCTGCAGCGGAGGCATAGCGGTAAGGAAAGAAATACGTGAGAGGGTCAACTTACAACACAACTCTAAGGCACGATCTCGAGTGAGAAGAATAGAAACCAATCCTAAATATCCTATAGCCTCACGATTATTGGTGTGGTGCACAACACCGATAATCAAGACTCTACTAGATCTGGTGCAGTAGACACTTTCCGAGGATTAACTGCTCTGATACCACTTTTGTCACGACCCGAACCCGGGCCCGTGACTGGTGCCTTACCCCGGGCACACTAGTGATACAACATCAGAGTAATCAGCGGAACATAAAACAAGACATGAAAATATTATGAAGTAAGAAAGCGATGTCGGAGAAATCTTGCCTTACGGCATATATATATAGATCAATTTAAAACCGAACCGTTACATCCCATTACAACTCTGCCCACAACAGTACTACTGACCTCTAAGAATGATACGACAACAAGGGCAGGACAGGGCCCGCCATACCACGAATGTAAATACCTACAACGACGGACTATACGGCTGATAAGCCTCGAGAAACGGAGCTTCCATCTGTTGACGTGACCCTAAGGCGAGGATCAACATCGTGTACCTTTACTGCGGCATGAGCGGCCCCGAAGGAGTCGATGCAAGTACCAAGTATGTGGCGAAAATCGTAAATGAAATCATAATAGTCTATAAAGCGGGAGACATGTATGATAACCAAACTACGATTCCTGATAAATAAGCGATCATGTCAAGTCGTGACTCACGCCTAAAAGTCATCACTCAAATGTAACTATGGGTCTCACGCCCATAACATCAATCATGCGTGGAATACCCTTCTCATGCCGGATTTATGATATAAAAGCACGAAATACATGAACACGAGTCCACTGTGTCCTAATAAACGATGCATGGTAAGTAAATGCGAAGGCATAACCGACTACTAACACCACGGTACTAACGGTGTCAAAGCGTATCATGATATCTGTCTAGACCGTCACATGATCAAAGTTGGTCACTCGTCCGCAGTATCAAATGTGCGCGTCTAGCCCTGGATCTCTCCGTAGCTCCGTATAGGCCAACCTCATAGGCCCGCATGAGGTATTCCTAGCATCGAGGGTAGCTACTCCGGCGTAAATCGCCCCGACTCGCGATCCGCGTGGCCACAACCGCGTGACCACGAGGGCGCAAACTAACACGGAACTCCGTAGTTCGCGTGAATCCACGGACCCGCGTAGGTATTCTCGAATCATGGTCCCCGAGCGCTGAGTCTACCCGCGTGAAGGCGACAACCTCCGGAAACAAGTCAAGGTGAGTGGTACAATACCAACATAACGGCTGAGAGTCAAACAACTTTAAGCGCAGTCGAGGGAAAACCCCCTTTACACAAAACATCACAAGATACTAACACACGTAGCATCTAGCATGTTTACTTATCAAATCAACAAGAAAGTATTACAAGGCTATCACAAACCAACACAATCAAGTTATACACACAAGGTACATTCTAATATATGATTAACAAGATCGGGTATCTATTCCCAAAGTACTTCATACATTATCTTTTAAAAGATACGTTACGTTTACAAAAGTCACACAATACGTAGTATATGAAAATAGAGTGATTATCTTTTGAAGTAAATCAAAACACTTCTCTTCGTAAAATCAAGTAACAACATTCTTTTCCAAATGTTTCAAGTTTGCCTAATTTCAATTACTCAAGTTTCTCATTTTGAAAGGTTTCGTAGTTCATAATTTTAATCACTTAATGATATAATTCTCCTTTAAAAGCAATTTGAGAAACATATACGATACGTGAGTAGGTTATTCTTGTTTATAATCAGAACGACCGTTCGGGGCAGTTCTTGGTGCCTTATCTCGGGCACCCTAGTGATACAATCATCGAGAGAAAACCGGAAAATAAAACTTAAACAAGAAAGCAGATATATGAACATAAAGCAGGCCAACCCAACGGTTACCTTCAATAACATAATAAATACAACTCTTTCAAAGCGAGCAGTTTAATCCCTTTTACAAACCACACTTGTGATCTACAGACCTCTAAGATTTACAACAACTATGACGGGACGGGGCCACATACCACGAATGTACAAGAACCTACAACTCGAGGAACACATACCAAAAGATAAGCCTCGGAGAAGCGGAGCTTCCCAAAACGCTGGCGAGATCCTAAGAGCGAGGATCCACGGCCGATGTACCTCTACTGCGGCATGAGCGGCCCGAAGGAGTCGATCTGGCAACAGTACCAAGTATGTGAAAGCGTAAAAATCAGAATGAAATCATACTAGTCTATATAAAGCGGGAGACATGTATGATAACCAAACTACGATTCACAACATAAGCGATCATGTCGATCGGGGACTCACGCCTCAAGTCATCACTCAAATATAACTATGGGTCTTACGCCCACAACATCAATCATGTTCGCATCACGGCGCGTGCCGGGTCTGCGCATCGGTGTAGACATGTCCATGATGCAACAATAATACCAATGCCCGGCCACATGCCGGAATTCTACCTCGGTGTAGACACGTCCGTGTGACATCAACAATAATATCTTTGGGTGATCAACCTGCGCGTAGCCACGTGCCGGAATTCTACCTCGGTGTAGACATGTCCATGTAACCACAATAACAATATCACGGGTAATCAACCGGCCGCGTGGCGCGTACCGGAATCTGCGTCGGTGTAGACATGTCCATGTGACCACAATAACAATATATCGGGTAATCAACCCGGCGCGTGGCCGCGTGCCGAATCTGCGTCGGTGTAGACATGTCCATGTGACATCAACAACAAGACAATAATCAAAATGGAAACATACCCGTGGAATTCTCCATCACCGCGGCCGTCAAGTAAGTTCTCAACAAGTCGGCCAGGCTCTATCGAGAGGCGATAACGTAAATACCACACTGCGCAACAAAGGCTATCATCACAAGCATAGGCAAGTTTCACAACAACAAGCATAGGCAAGTTTCACAACAACAAGCATAGGCAAGTTTCACACAACTCAAAGTACTTTCATTTTATGCCAAAGTCGGGTTTTAACCCCAAAGTACTACATACGTTAAGTTCTTTTAAAGAGATCCATTACTTTTATAAAAGTCACCCTATACCCATAGTATTAGAATGACCAACCCACATTCCTTTTCAAAATCAAGTACAACATTCTTTTCCTAAGTTCGGTTTGCTAGTTTCAATTACTCAAGCTTCCATTTTCAAATGCTCAAGTCACTTATTTTAGAAAGGTTTCATAACTCATAGTCTTAATCTCTTTTAAAACAATTGAGTAACATATGTCATATATGTGAGTAGTTTATTCTTTGTTTATAACGATCTTATTACAGACCGTGATCTAGAAAATGTAATATCATTTTGTCTCATCTTAGCTTATGCGGATGGAGGTTTCTACGATTTTAATACAACACATCATTATTCAATACATTTTCCTTTATTAACGCTGCAATGGTGCGTCGATACACATTACGATTCCGAAATCAGTAAAACATTATCCTTTAAAAACAAGTACTCATTACTCACGAATGAGGTTTCACACAAACATCCACATTAAAACAAATAAGTTAAGTCTCTTATCTTATAAGATCAAGTCTCTTAACTTCTAACATCGATAAACCATTTTCACTACATAAGGTCGTTATAACTAACTTCCCATAAAGCTATTATAACACCTATGTTTTAAACCAACCAAATCACTTAGCACGTATGCGTCTACCGTACTACATAGTTCACAACAATCATGCTAGAAAAGATAGGAAGAGGTTCACATACCTCGCGACGATTTATCGACAATAAGCAAAAGCGCTCAGTACTTGACGTCGGCTACTCGTAAGCCAAGTAGATCACGCCACACGTAGTACTCACTCCTAAAATGGTCATGGTACTCTATCAAACCTTTCTTATCATTGAAGACTTATACCAATAAAAGCCCTCAAAATCTACGGAAATTTCATTGTACTTCCGCTTATACTCACTTTTCCATCTTTTACCAAGGCGAATAACGTAATATATATACCATATATATATATAAGGCGTAATAATTAAACAACATAAAGAATGGGATTACACGCCCAACGGTAACGCGTTTACTATCACGCCTCCATAACAACAATAAGTAAAAGAAGGGGATTACGCGACAACCGTGTAGCGGTTTACTATCACGCCTTCATAACAATACAATAATTAAAAGGATCACGCCAAACGGAACGCGATTGAAAAATCTTCCCTTAACGAAATGTAAATCTGATCCAATGTAAATACGGTCCAAAGTAAATACGGTCCAAAGTAAATACGGTCAAAGTAAATCTGATCCTTAAGTTGGGGTCCTTGGCAACTTTGTCCATTTTACTTATCGATTTACTCATTAGTCATCCAACTTATATTTCCATTCTTAATATAAGTTATAGTTACTTTGTTATTAGCTTCTTAGCAAGTAAGATACGTTTTACCATTTTAATGGCAAACGGCCAATCCTTTCTTTTAACAAGTTAACAAGATCCAACTCTTCCAAACTTACTCCATATATTATATAATCCATAATATACTTATAATATATGTATAACAACCAATTCACAAAGAGGTTTAAGTTCCACTACCTCAAATAGCCCAAAAATATCCAAGTTCTTAAAGTCGCTCCAAGCAAGTCTTAGCTCCAAATCTTTACGTTCCAATCGCTACAAGCAACCCATGAAGCTCTAACCAACTTCTCTTCAAGATTCAACTCCAAAAAGTGAAGAACACTTAGGGTTTCAAGATGACAACTTTCGAAGGCATCCCTTCAAGGCTAGGGGTGTGAAATCTTTTCCAACTCTTGGTACACAATCTTCCTAACACCTTAGGGAAGAACACTTGAGAGTTTAAGAATTGTTGGACAAATTTTGCTCAAGAAATGGGGCAAAACCGAGAGCTCTAGGTCAAGGGAGAAGGGAGGGTTTTCAAGTCTGCAAATGTCTAAGTGTGGAAGATTTCATCAACTAAGGGTGCATATATAGGACAACCAAGGGATAGGATGAAGGCAAGTGTGTGGTTGAGATTGGGGACAAGTGTGGGTGGGACCCACAAGCCACTTGTCCACACAAAATATCTAGCAAGACTTGGCCACTTGTGCACTGCCATCTAGCTAATTTCGGCCAGGGCCACCTGGGGGTGACACGTGTCGCCTCCTGCTCGTCCAAAATATTTACGTTATACCCGTAGTTCCCGGGTATGTATGCGAGGGCGTGCGTGCGAGAATCTGACGAGAAAGATTGGAAAGGAAGAAAGAGGCGATTTTTCCACGGAAAAGTTTCCGGTTTTGTGAAGGAAAAAGGTTCGTTAATGGGAATTGGATTCCCAGTTTGGTATTCGGACTTCTGGAATATTAGAGAATTATGGAATTTTATTTTGGAAATGGTCACGTGGGGCCCACGGGAGAAATTCTGATTTTGTAGAGCCCACTTTGTTTTGAGATTTTGGCCATTGTGGATATTTTGGAAGATGTTTTATTTTCGGCCAATAGGAGGGTGACACGTGTCACCCGCCTAGGTGGCTTAGGCGAATGGCATTTGTCACAACAGGTTAGAGTCGTTTTTAAATGAAGCGTTTTACATAACTTGCGAAGGAAAATTCGGCTATGTCTTTTCTTATTTTTGCGGATTTTTCCGAGAGGCGGAACATTTTGGACCAACGAGAGGCGGCACTTGCACCTCGTTGGTGGGCAAGGTGGGCGGCACATGGGACGAATTGGGGAGGTCAAGTGGTAGATATTTTGGTAGATATTTGTGAGGGTTTTAAGGAGTAGGGACTAGGGGGCACTTGGGCATATCTTGGCCCTACACTTGTGTAGCACTTGGCTCAATCTTGGCCATTGGTTGGCCTTGGCTTGTGCTATAAATACCCCTCTCCCTTTGATGAATTCTTCATCCTTTCCTAAATGTTTCTAAGTGTTAAATCTTCTCCCTCCCCTTAGTGTTGAGTTCGGCCAAGAGGCCTCCCCTCTCTGAGGCCTTGGCCGAGTACACCCACTCTAGTAGTGTGGCCGGGTACCCACTGTGAAGTTGTTTCGTATAATACCCCCTTTGTGGTGTAGAAATACTCTAAAGTATTGTTATAATGCCCAAATTACCTTAGCCATATACCTTGTAGTATTCTAAGGTTATACCTATCTGAAGCCGAAAATACTATTATACTTCCGTCGATCCAAAACCGAAACCTAGGAAAATCTCCATAGTCAGATTTGGAGTATTGTGTAGAAGTTGGTTAGAACTTCTAAGGGTGGTTTAGAGCGGGTTGGAGCGCTCGGAGTTGGAGCTAAACGATTGCCCAGGATCGACTTTATACTTGGATAATTATGGGCTTATCGAGGTTGAAGTACTACGTGTGGCGCGTTCTACTTGGCTTAAGGAGTAATGAAGTTGGGAGTACTTGGGCGTTTTGCTATTAGTCGATACTCGTCGCGGTATGTGAACCTCTTCCTATCTCTTCTAGCATGATATGTGTGAACTATGTAAGGTGAGACGTCATGTACTAAATGTATTTGATTGGTGTAAAACATAAAGTGTTATAACGGCTTTATGGGAAGTTGGTTATAACGGCTTTATGTTGGTAAGAAAATACATGTGGTTTTAAAAGGTAAGCGATTTGAACTATAAGCGGCTTGTTATGTGTTAATAAAGAACTTGAAGTATTTCAAAAGAGTTTTGAATCATTTTGAGAGAAGAAGTAATACTTGATTTGTTTTGAAAACTTAAGAGTTATACTAGCTTTATGGAAAGTTAGGTATAACGTCTTAAGAATGTTTCTTGATTTTGGAAATCGAATGTGTATCGACAAACCAACTGCGGCGTTAATAAAGGAAATGTTTTGTGATTAAGTATTATTAAAACCGGTAGAAACTTCCATCTGCATAGAAGCTAAGATGAGACAAAATGATATTTCCTAGATCATGGTCATTGTAATAAGATTGTTGTAAACTGAATATCCTACTCACATATAAGACTTATGTTTCTCAGATAGTTTAAAGGAGAATTATATTCTTAAATGAATAAGACTATGAACTACGAAACCTTTCTAAATAAGAAACATGAACATTTGAAATTAGGCAAACTTGGGCGTTTGGAAAATAATGTTGTTACTTGAGTTTTACAAAGAGGCGTGTTTTGATTTACTTCAAAAGATAATCACTATATTTTCATATACTACGGTATTGTGTGACTTTTGCGAAAGTAACGTATCTTTTAAAGAATTAATGTATGAAGTACTTTGGGGATAAAACCCGAACTTGTTAGCATATAGTAGAAAGTACCTGGTGTGTATAACTTGATTGTGTTGGTTTGTGATAGCCTTGTAATACCTTCTTGTTGATTTGATAAGTAAACATGCTAGGATGCTACGTGTGTTAGTATCTTGTGATGTTTGTGTAAAGGGGTTTTTCCTTTGTTGTGCTTATGTTGTTTAACGATAAGCCGTTATGTTAGTATTGTACCACTCACCTCTTGACATGATTCCGGGTTAAGCGCCTCCGTCTGGGGTAGACTCGGTGGTCGATGGACCTATGATTCGAGACTACCTCATGCGGGTCCAGGGCCTATGCGGGCTGCGGGAGTTCGAGGTTGAGATCACGGCCCTTGTGGTCATGCGGTCCTTGTGGCCATGCGGACGGCGAGTCCAGGACGCTGCCGGGGAGTAGCTACCCTCGATGCGGGGTTATACCTCATGCGGCCGATCTGATTGGCCTATGCGGGTCGCGGAAAGTTCGTGGCTAGGCGCGCATTAGATCTGCGGGCAAGTGGTCGCTTTGATCATGTAACGATGCAGACAGATCTTATGATCTGATTCATGACCTTGTTGGTGCGTAGGTGTTAGTAGTCGGCTATGCCTTCGTGCTTACCATGCGTGTTATTATAGCACAGTGGGACACGGTGTTCATGTGTGTTCCTTGGTGCTTTTATATCATAAATTGCCGGCGGTGAGGAAGGTATTCCACGCATGATTGATGTTGTGGGCGTGAGACCCATTGTTATATTTGAGTGATGACTTGAGGCGTGAGTCACGACTTGACATATGGCCATTATCGTGGCTGTAGTTTGGTTATCATACATGTCTCTGCTTTATAGACTATTATGATTTCATTTCTGATATTTTTAGTTTCACATACTCGGACTGTTGTCTTGACCTCCTTGAGGCTGCGTTAAATGCGCGGTAAAGGTACACCGATCATTGATCCTCGCTCTTAGGGTCACGATTCGGCGTGTGGGAAAGCTCCGTTTCTCGGAGGCTTATCGATGGTATAGTCCCTGTTGTTGTAGGTGTTTACATTCGAGGGTATGGCGGGGCCCTGTCCGCCATTGTTGTCGTATCATTTCTTAGAAGTGCATGTAATCTTGTTGTGGCGGGGTTTGTAAAAGGATTAAAGCGTTCATGTTGGAAAAAGTTGTTATTTATATATATGCCGAAAGGCAAGTTTTTCTCAGTTATTGTTTCATATTTCATAATATGTCTTGTATCGTTTATGTTCGTGATTACTCGATGTTGTATCACTAGGGTGCGGGGTAAGGCACGATCCACGGGCCGGAATCGGTCGTGACAAAAGTGGTATCGAGCGATTAATCCTCGGAAAGTGTCTGACCGTATCGATGAGAGTCTTGATTATCGGTGTGTTGTGCACCACGCCAATAATCGAGGAGGCTATAGGATATTTAGGATTGATTTCTATTCTTCTCACTCGAGGTCGTGCCTTAGAGTGTGTTTTAAGTTGGACCTCTAAACGTATTTCTTTCCCTTACCGGTATGCCTCGCGTAGGCAACCGGGCCCGGGAGGCAAAGCGGCGAGGAGTCTGCGAGTAGAATACGAGAGGGTTGCGGCGCAGCCCAATCATTACCTAGGGTAGTGCCATTCGGGATTTCTGCGGCGTTACTAGCCCGGCGAGTTTAGCACGGCGGCGGCGGTTCCTGCTGCGGCCATGATATTTGAACCTTGTTCCACGGCCAGAACAGAGAATTTAGATTGCAAAGGCGACCTGTTACTAGCCATGGATTTGGCTACGAGTATCTGCGATGTACGCGAGTCTTGATGACTACCTAAGAAAGGGTTGTGCGAAGTAATTCTTGATTGGGCTTCGGCATGGCACGTATGCGGGCTTATGCGCGTGAGCGAAAGCGTGAGATCGACGGGTTAACGAGGGCGAGAAGATGGCGAGCGGCAAGGTCCTTGGTAACTTTCAATGTGAGTATACCTTAAGTGCTATGTTCGATAGCGATGTGTTAGTTGTGATTAGAAATCATGGTGGGTTAACCGAGTAAGTTTTGGAGGATAGAAAGTGTGAGCCTTAGAGCTTTATACGCAAAGACCTTAGAGGTAAGGCCATCTCGGGTAGAGGCGTATGTTTATGTTTGACCCTTATAGGAGTGCATAGTGCACGTGGTGTGTTTGGGATAGGTCCCTAAGTAGTGTGAAATGAAGAGGGTAGTTGAGCTAAGAAGACCGCTAGGTTTTCGTAACGTGATTAGTGAGATTGTTCGATCGGGAGCTAGTATTGTGCGGCGTTGCGGGTCGGGTTGAGGCCACGTTGCGGGTCAACCCGCGGCATGTATGGCGGTGGGGTCTGGTTGTGGTGGTCGCCTTGTGGTAGGGTCACGAGGGTGCTAGGCCCAGTTTAGTTAACCAACGTCTGAGTTCGTGGATGCGTTCGGCCGGTGGTCGGGCGATGGGGCAGCCCATCGTGTTCTTGATCGGGACCGTTCACTTGGCGATGTTGATTTATCGAGAAGGTTGTAAGGCTGCACGGTGCCTACCTTCACCTTATGACGCAGTGGAGCCAGTGTTACGGCTGTTTTGTTTTGGAAGTTTTACCAAGCATGTGTTAAGAACTTCGGGTGAGTCTCGGAATCGCATTCGCCCCGGGCGGTCGTGGATTTGAGGTAGTTGTGAGGATTGTTGTCTCTGTGGAGGAGCGTTTGAGCTACCATTTCGGTGTTCGGATGTCGCCTTATGAAGCCTTGCGGCGGAAGTGTAAGTTGCGTCGATTGGTTCGATGTTGGCGGGGTTGAGATAGTTGGTTCGATCTTGTTCCGGTATGTGGATAGTGAAGCTTGTCTAGAAGAAGTTACGGCGGCTCGGAGGAATCGTGCGGATAATCGGCGACGGCTTAGAGTTCGAGTTGTGGTCGGTCTTCTTGAAAGTACCACCGGACGGTGTGGCGAGTTTTGGAAAGCGAAGGAACTTAGCGAGTTACTTTGGGCCTTTGTGAGTTCATGTGAAGAATAGGCGGGTTGCCTATATGTTAGCATTTGCCGTCCGACTTAGGAGGAAGGGCGTCGGTCTTCGTATTGTTATGTTCGGAAAGTATCGAAGATCCATCCGAATGTTCCCGATTAATGATGACCACGTTAGAGATAGTAACCCGAGTTTTGGATACTAAAGCGATTCGAAATATGGTAAGAATTGAGTGTCACGACAACTTGGTGATCGCGTGCGGCCGGTACCATTTGTTGGGGCGTTGGAGAAAGGCTCGAGACAAAGTCACAAAAGTAGTATTATTTGTGGCGCTCTTGGAGGTGTTTCCTCGTGGACTGGTATGTAGGTATTTTGCGTGGGTATTTCTGTGGCCAGCTGTGGCAGGATTGTTTCGTAAGTATAGTAGTGAAGACTATACTGGCACGCGTTCGTTTTGAGACTTAGAAGGAACATTCGGGACGAATGTTTCTAAGGGGGGAAGAATGTTATACCGTAGTTCACGGGTATGTATGCGAGGGCGTGCGTGCGAGAATCTGACAGAAAGATTGGAAAGGAAGAAAGAGCGATTTTTTCCACGGAAAAGGTTCCGGTTTTGGTGAAGGAAAAAGGGTCGTTAATGGGACTGGGATTCCCAGATTTGGTATTCGGACTTCCTGGAATATTAGAGAATTATGGAATTTTATTTTCGGAAATGGTCACGTGGGGCCCACGGAGAAATTCTGATTTTGTAGAGCCCACTTTGTTTTCGAGATTTGGGCCATTGTGGATATTTTCGGAAGATGTTTTATTTTGGGCCAATAGGAGGGTGACACGTGTCACCCCCGCCTAGGTGGCTTGGCCGAATGGCATTTGTGCACAACACCCGGTTAGAGTCGTTTTTCGACGAAACGTTTTACATAACTTGCGAAGGGAAAATTCCGGCTATGTCTTTTCTTATTTTTGCGGATTTTTCCGAGAGACGGAACATTTTGGACCAACGAGAGGCGGCTTGGCACCTCTCGTTGGTGGGCAAGGTGGGCGACACGTGGGACCAATTGGGGAGGTCAGTGGTAGATATTTTGGTAGATATTTGTGAGGTTTTAAGGAGTAGGGACTAGGGGCACTTGGGCATATCTTGGCCTACACTTGTGTAGCACTTGGCTCAATCTTGGCCATTGGTTGGCCTTGGCTTGTGCTATAAATACCCCTCTCCCTTTGATGAATTCTTCATCCTTTCCTAAATGTTTCTAAGTGTTAAATCTTCTCCCTCCCCTTAGTGTTGAGTTCGGCCAAGAGGCCTCCCCCTCTCCTAGAGGCCTTGGCCGAGGGGTACACCCCCCCTCCTAGTAGTGTGGCCGTGGGGTACCCACTGTGAGTTGTTTCGAATAATACCCCCCTTTGTGGTGTAGAAATACTCTCTAAAGTATTGTTATAATGCCCAAATTACCTTAGCCATATACCTTGTAGTATTCTAAGGGTATACCTATCTGAAAGCCCGAAATACTATTATACTTCCGTCGATCCACAAACCAAACCACAGGAAAATCTCCATAGTCCGTTGGAGTATTGTGTAGAAGTTGGTTAGAACTTCTAAGGGTGGTTTAGAGCGGGTTGGAGCGCTCGGAGTTGGAGCTAAACGATTGCCCAGGATCGACTTTATACTTGGATAATTATGGGCTTATCGAGGTTGAAGTACTACGTGTGGCGCGTTCTACTTGGCTTTAGGAGTAAGCCGGTTGGGAGTACTTGGGCGTTTTGCTATTATTCGATACTCGTCGAGATGTATGTTAAACTCTTACTATCTCTTCTAGCATGATATGTGTGAACTATGTAGTACGGTAGACGTACATGTACTAAATGTATTTGATTGGTGTAAAACATAAAGTGTTATAACGGCTTTATGGGAAGTTGGTTATAACGGCTTTATGTTGGTAAGAAAATACATGTGGTTTTTTTAAAGGTAACTGATTTGAACTATAACTGGCTTGTTATGTGTTAATAAAGAACTTGAAGTATTTCAAAAGAGTTTTGAATCATTTTGAGAGAAGAAGTAATACTTGATTTGTTTTGAAAACTTAAGAGTTATACTAGCTTTATGGAAAGTTAGGTATAACGTCTTAAGAATGTTTACTGATTTTGGAAATCAGAATGTGTATCGACAAACCACTGCAGCGTTAATAAAGGAAATGTTTTGACAGATTAAGTATTATTAAAACCAGTAGAAACTTCCATCTGCATAGAAGCTAAGATGAGACAAAATGATATTTCCTAGATCATGGCTGCTGTAATAAGATTGTTGTAAACAAGAATATCCTACTCACATATAAGACTTATGTTTCTCAGATAGTTTAAAGGAGAATTATATTCTTAAATGAATAAGACTATGAACTACTGAAACCTTTCTAAATAAGAAACATGAACACTTGAAATTAGGCAAACTTGGACGTTTGGAAAATAATGTTGTTACTTGAGTTTTACAAAGAGAAGTGTTTTGATTTACTTCAAAAGATAATCACTATATTTTCATATACTACGGGTATTGTGTGACTTTTTCGAAAGTAACGTTTCTTTTAAAGAATTACTGTATGAAGTACTTTGGGGATAAAACCCCGAACTTGTTAGCATATAGTAGAAAGTACCGTGTGTATAACTTGATTGTGTTGGTTTGTGATAGCCTTGTAATACCTTTGTTGATTTGATAAGTAAACATGCTAGGATCTTACGTGTGTTAGTATCTTGTGATGTTTGTGTAAAGGGGTTTTCCTTTGTTGTGCTTATGTTGTTTAACGATAAGCTGTTATGTTAGTATTATACATCACTCATCTCTTGAGATGATTAGGGTTAAGCGCCTCCGTCACGGGGTAGACTCGGTAGTCGATGGACCTATGATTCGAGACTACCTCATGCGGGTCGAGGGCTATGCGGGCTGCGGGAGTTCGAGTTAGAGATCGCGGCCCTTGTGGTCATGCGGTCCTTGTGGCCATGCGGACGGCGAGTCGGGGCCGCCGGAGTAGCTACCCTCGATGCGGGGTTATACCTCATGCGGGCGATCTGATTGGCCTATGCGGGCTGCGGAAAGTTCGAGGCTAGACGCGCACATTAGATCTGCGGGCAAGTGGTCGCTTTGATCATGTGATCTGGCCGGATCTTATGATCTGATTCATGACCTTGTTGATGCTGTGGGTGTTAGTAGTCGGCTATGCCTTCGTGCCACCATGCGTGTTATTATGGCAGGTGGGACTGGTGTTCATGTGTTCCTTGGTGCTTTTATATCATAAAGCTGCCGATGAGGAAGGTATTCCACGGGCATGATTGATGTTGTGGGCATGAGACCCATTGTTATATTTGAGTGATGACTTGAGGCGTGAGTCCACGACTTGACATATCGCTTATTATTGTGAATCGTAGTTTGGTTATCATACATGTCTCTTCTTTATAGACTATTATGATTTCATTTCTGATATTTTTAGTTTCACATACTCTTTTTGTTGTCTTGACCTCCTTGAAGTGCGTTCATCTGCGCGGTAAAGGTACACGATCATTGATCCTCGCTCTTAGGGTCACGATTGGCGTGTGGGAAAGCTCCGTTTCTCGGAGGCTTATCGATGGTATAGTCCCTGTTGTTGTAGGTGTTTACATTCGAGGTATGGCGGGAACCATCCGCCATTGTTGTCGTATCATTTCTTAAGTGCATGTAATCTTTTGTGGCGAGTTTTGTAAAAGGATTAAAGCTGTTCATGTTGGAAAAAGTTGTTATTTATATATATGCTTGAAAGGCAAGTTTTCTCAGTTATTGTTTCATATTTCATAATATGTCTTGTATCGTTTATGTTCGTGATTACTGCGATGTTGTATCACTAGGGTGCCCGGTAAGGCACGATCCACGGGCGGAATCGGTCGTGACAATTTCATCTCGAAAATATCCATAATGGCCAAAATCTCAAAAACTAAGCGGGCCCAAACCAGTAAATTTCACCGTGGGCCCACGTGACCATTTCCTAAATAAAATTCCATAATTCTCAAATATTCTAAGAAGTCCGAATACCAAATCGGGAATCCAATTCCCATTAACGAACCTTTTTCTTCACAAAACCGGAAACTTTTCCGTCGAAAAATCACATCTTTCTTTCTTTCCAAAATTTACGCCGTAATCTCGCACGTCATCCTCACCTATATACCACGGAACTACGGTATAACATTCTTCCCTTAGAAACATTCGTCGAATGTTCATTCTAAGTCTCCAAGCGTACTTGTGTCGGTATAGTCTTCACTACTATACTTACAAACCGATCATGCCACCAATGGCGAGAATATAACATGCGCAAAACTCAAATCCAAGCCAACGAGGAATCATTTCTAATCTTACAACAGCTCCACTAGCTTCATTTACTCTAAGGCCATTCCGGCCTTCATGATCCGATTCTGGTTGAGCGTCCACGAACTTCGTCGATGGTTACCTAAACTTGGGCCTAGCACCCTCGTGACCCTACCACCTGGCGGGACCACCTCGAACTGACCCCACCTCAATCTGGGCTGCGGGTTGACCCGCAAATGGCCCTCAACCCGACCCAAACGCGCCAACTCTTGTTCCCGATCCGGAACAATCTTACTAATTCACGTCATGAAAGCTACCACTTCCATCTCACACTACCCATGTAATTATCCCACAATATTTCCCGCATACCAAGTACATAGGCAAAGACCAACCGTAAAATCACCCACTCAAGACGGCCTACCTCTAAGGTCTCACGTATAAAACTCTAAGGTTCACTTTCCATGCCCCACACTTATCCTTCCAACTAACCATGTTTTCTAACTTACAAACAACACAACGCTATCCGTACATAGCACACAATAATAAGATCATCATATCGCGCCAAACCAAACTCTAGAGGTTAAGGATATACACAAACCGCTCCACTCTAATCATAGGCACGCCTGCAGTGCATAGCTGTAGAAAGCGATGAACCAGCCAGATCCGTGGGTGAGTCGTAACATCCGTGCTACCCTTGGTCGGACAGTTCCTCGCAAAATGGCCTGCTGTCGCCAAAATAACAAGCTCCTGGCACGACACTCCGAAATGCGGTCTACCACATCGACCACACCGAGGTAGGGGTGACCGTCCGCCAACACCTTACTTCCTGAAACTCGAACCTCGAGCCGACACGCTCCGAATACTCTGAAGGTTGTGGAGGACCACTCTGCCGGGCGGAGTACAAAACTAGTATCTTCTTTGGGCGGTCCGCCTCGAAAGTCACCAAGGACCACTGTTGTTACGGCCTCTTCTGCGATCTTGGTCATTCCGTCGACCTCTCCGTGCCTCACATCGGTCGTGAGCTGCGTGCGGGCAATGTCCATGCCGGTGAAGAGCTACTCTGAACATGCCTCGACATGTAATCATCGAGCCACTGTAACATATCGGTGCACTCGATCCTCCATACTAGCTACAACGCTTTGGGGCGTCAAGGCGATGAGTCGAACTCCACATTGTACTCCCGAACCGTCGCGCTCTGTCTAAGCATCAAAAATCATCGGCCGTGCCCTCCTCATCTGCGGAGGCAAGAAGTGCGTGAGAGCCCGAAAACTCATCCCATACTGCTGAGTGCATGCTCTCCCGGGAAAGCTCCGTGAATCAAACCAATCATTGCGGTATCACGCGGCCGATCACGAACAAAGGTCACGGACTCGGTCTCAAGCCTTGATCACCGCGTGATCGGCTGTAGCTGCGGATGAACTCCTGCGGATCATCGCCGAGCCTCGACCCATAAAACTCTGGCGGGCTCTGACTCGAGAAAGTCCGTAGCCTCAAACTATCGCTCGGGGTGAACGGCTGGTGCTCGGGCTGGGCTATTTGCATCCGGCCTATCCTCATATCGGCCCACGACCACGGCGGCAAGCGGGCCATCTCTTATAACCCATCTCATACGCGGACTATGGGGTGGAGGCTCGAGTGCTGCGGTCTCGGCGGCCATTCTTTGCGGCTCTAACCTCTTTGAAGTGGCGGCGTCCAAAACCCGCCCGTCAAGCACAACCTCAGTGCTTATGCGGGCTGCGCCTCGTGCTCCTCTGTATCTCACTAGCGGTTCCCTCGGTGTCTTGCCCTTGAGGGCTCTGGTTGCCTTCGGCGGAGGCATAGCGGTAAAAGCGAGATACGTCGGAGGGTCCAACTTACAACACGGCTCTAAGGCACGATCTCGGAATGAGAAGAATGGAAACCAATCCTAAATGTCCTGCGACCTCACGATTATAGATGTGGTGCACAACACGTCGATAATCAAGACTCTACTAGACACGATGCGTAGACACTTTCCGAGGATTAAGCGCTCGATACCACTTTTGTAACGACCGTTCGGGGCGTTCTTCGTGCCTTATCTCGGGCACCCTAGTGATCTGATCATCGAGAAAACCAGCGGAAAATAAAACTTAAACAAGAAAGCAGATATATGAACATAAAGCAGGCCAACCCAACGGTTACCTTCCAATAACATAATAAATACAACTCTTTCAAAGCGAGCAGTTTAATCCTTTTACAAACCACCTTGTGATTACTACAGACCTGCAAGATTTACAACAACTATGGCGGACGGGGCCCGCCATACCACAGAATGTACAGAACCTACAACTCGAGAACACATGCAAAAGATAAGCCTCGGAAGCGGAGCTTCCCAAACGCTGGCGAGATCCTAGGCGAGGATCCACGGCCGATGTACCTCTACTGCGGCATGAACGCGGCCGAAGAGTCGATCTGCAATTACCAAGTATGTGAAAGCGTAAAAATCAGTAATGAAATCATACTAGTCTATATAAAGCGGGAGACATGTATGATAACCAAACTACGATTCCAACATAAGCGATCATGGACTCGCGCCTCAAGTCATCACTCAAATATAACTATGGGTCTTACGCCCACAACATCAATCATGTTCGCATCGGCGCGTGCCGGAATTACGCGCCGGTGTAGACATGTCCATGATGCAACAATAATACCAATGCCCGGCCACGTGCCGGAATTCTACCTCGGTGTGACACGTCCGTATGACATCAACAATAATATCTTTGGGTGATCAACCTGCGCGCGTACGTGCCCCGAATTCTACCTCGGTGTAGACATGTCCATGTAACCACAATAACAATATCTGGGTAATCAACGACGCGTGGCGCGTACCGGAATCTGCGTCGGTGTAGACATGTCCGTGACCACAATAATATATCGGGTAATCAACGGCGCGTGCCGCGTGCCGAATCTGCGTCGGTGTAGACATGTCCATGTGACATCAACAACAAGACAATAATCAAAATGGAAACATACCCATGGAATTCTCCATCATCGCCCGGCCGCGTCAAGTAAGTTCTCAACAAGTCGGCCTGCCTCTATCGAGACGCGGTAACCGAAATACCACACTTGCACAACAAGGCTATCATCACAAGCATAGGCAGGTTTCACAACAACAAGCATAGGCAAGTTTCACAACAACAAGCATAGGCAAGTTTCACACAACTCAAAGTACTTTCATTTTATGCCAAAGTCGGGTTTTTAACCCCAAAGTACTACATCGTTAAGTTCTTTTAAAAGAGATCCATTACTTTTATAAAAGTCACCTATACCCATAGTATTAGAATGACCAACCACATTCCTTTTCAAAATCAAGTAACAACATTCTTTTCCTAAGTTCCGGTTTGCCTAGTTTCAATTACTCAAGCTTACCATTTTCAAATGCTCAAGTCACTTATTTTAGAAAGGTTTCATAACTCATAGTCTTAATCTCTTTTAAAACAATTGAGTAACATATGTCATATATGTGAGTAGTTTATTCTTTGTTTATAACGATCTTATTACAATGACCGTGATCTAGAAAATGTAATATCATTTTGTCATCTTAGCTTATGCGGATGGAGGTTTCTTGATTTTAATACAACACATCATTATTCAATACATTTTCCTTTATTAACGCTATGATAGTGCTGTCGATACACATTCGATTCGAAATCGATAAAACATTATCCCTTTAAAAACCAAGTACTCATTACTCACGAATGAGGTTTCACACAAACATCCACATTAAAACAAATAAGTTAAGTCTCTTATCTTATAAGATCAAGTCTCTTAACTTCTAACATCGATAAACCATTTTCACTACGTAAGGTCGTTATAACTAACTTCCCATAAAGCTATTATAACACCCTATGTTTTAAACCAACCAAATCACTTAGCACGTATGCGTCTACCGTACTACATAGTTCACAACAATCATGCTAGAAAAGATAGGAAGAGGTTCACATACCTCGCGACGATTTATCGACAATAAGCAAAAGCGCTCAAGTACTTTGACGTCGGCTACTCCTTAAGCCAAGTAGATCACGCCACGTAGTACTCCACTCTAAAATGGTCATGGTACTCTATCAAACCTTTCTTATCATTGAAGACTTATACCAATAAAAAGCCCTCAAAATCTACGGAAATTTAAAGACTTCCGTTTATACTCACTTTTCCATCTTTTACCAAGGCGAATAACCGTAATATATATACCATATATATATAAGGCGTAATAATTAAACAACATAAAGAAGGGGATTACACGCCCAAGCAGTACGCGGTTTACTATCACGCCTCCATAACAACAATAAGTAAAAGAAGGGATTACGCGACGGCCGTGCGCGGTTTACTATCACGCGCCATAACAATACAATAATTAAAAAGGGATCCACGCCCAAACGAACGCGATTGAAAAATCTTCCCAATAGAAATGTAAATCTGATCCAATGTAAATACGATCCAAAGTAAATACGGTCCAAAGTAAATACGATCAAAGTAAATCGATCCTTAAGTTGGGGTCCTTGGCCAACTTTGTCCATTTACTTATCGATTTACTCATTAGTCATCCAACTTATATTTCCATTCTTAATATAAGTTATAGTTACTTTGTTATTAGCTTCTTAGCAAGTAAGATACGTTTTACCATTTTAATGGCAAGCGGCAATCCTTTCTTTTAACAAGTTAACAAGATCCAACTCTTCCAAACTTACTCCATATATTATATAATCCATAATATACTTATAATATATGTATAACAACGATTCACAAAGAGGTTTAAGTTCCACTACCTCAAATAGCCCAAAAATATCCAAGTTCTTAAAGTCGCTCCAAGCAAGTCTTAGCTCCAAATCTTTACGTTCCAATCCGCTACAAGCAACCCATGAAGCTCTAACCAACTTCTCTTCAAGATTCAACTCGAAAAGTGAAGAACACTTAGGGTTTCAAGATGACAACTTTCGGCCAAGGCATCCCTTCAAGGCTAGGGGTGTGAAATCTTTTCCAACTCTTGGTACACAATCTTCCTAACACCTTAGGGAAGAACACTTGAGAGTTTAAGAATTGTTGGACAAATTTTGCTCAAGAAATGGGGGCAAAGCCGGAGCTCTAGGTCGAGGAGAAGGAGGGTTTTCAAGTCTTCAAATGTCTAAGTGTGGAAGATTTCATCAACTAAGGGTGCATATATAGGACAACCAGGATAGGATGAAGGCAAGTGTGTGGTTGAGATTGGGTTAAAGTGTGGGTGGTACCAACAATCCTCTTGTGCTAACATAATATCTATCAAGACTTGGCCAATTTTATTTCCAGTTTTATAGCTAATTTCGGCCAAGGGCCACCTAGGGGTGACACGTGTCGCCTCCTGCTAAATCAAAATATTTCATCTCGAAAATATCCATAATGGCCAAAATCTCAAAAACTAAGCGGGCCCCACAAAGCAGTAAATTTCACAGTGGGCCCACGTGACCATTCAGGAAATAAAATTCCATAATTCTCAAATATTCTAAGAAGTCCGAATACCAAATCTGGGAATCCAATTCCCATTAACGAACCTTTTTCTTCACAAAAACCGGAAACTTTTCCGTCGAAAAATCACATCTTTCTTTCTTTCCAAAATTTCTGTCGTAATCTCGCACGTACATCCTCACCTATATACCCTGGAACTACGGGGTATAACAATAACAATCTTATTTAAGCAGTCATGATCTAGGAAATGTAACATCATTTTGTCTTATCTTAGTTTCTATGCAGATGGAAGTTTCTATTGGTTTTACTAATACATTATTAGTCAAAACATTTCTCTTTATTAGCGCTGCTGTGGTTTGTTCGATACTTATTCTGATTTCCGAAATCAGTAAAACATTATTGCTTTTAAAATCAAGTACTCATTACTCGCGAATGAGGTTTTACAACATTTTTAACAAAATGTTAATTACCAAGTAAAACAAGTTAAGTCTCTTATCTTTAAGATTAAGCCTCTTAACTTTTAAAATCAGTAAACCATTCTCTTTACCTCTCTTAAAACGTTATACCTAACTTCCCATAAAGCTAGTATAACTCTTCTTTATTATCACACATCAAGTCAGTTACCTTTTAAAACCACAAAGAATTTTACACGTATGCGTCTAGTCTTACATAGTTATACACATATCATGCTAGAAAAGGTAGGAAGAGGTTCACATACCTCGACGATTATCGACTAATAGCAAAAGCGCTCAAGTACCTCAAACCCGGCTACTCCTTAAGCCAAGTAGATCGCGCCACGCATAGTACTTCAACCTATAAGGCCACAAGACGCTTATTAACATCTAGGTCTAATCATAGAACATTCTACGTAAAATTCGCGGCCTCCCACATGGCGGCGTAAATCGCCTCTCTATCGAGGCGGCTACCAAGCCAACCAGGGGTTTACGTCTAACCGGACGTGTACGATTCTACTACACAGTAATGCTAAACAAGACTACTGTAATACAGTCCTATGTAATTACAGTTCAGTTCTATTCTTTAAATTCAGGCTTAAGTCAAAAGACATTGCCGCACAATTATGTTCAGTTCTATATATAGTATACTTCAACTATACATTCCTACAACATGTAATTTCCAATTACAATAGAAGGTCAAGAGTGTTTACCTCGATAAGCCCAAAATTATCCGAGTTTAAATGTCGATCTGAGCAAGGTTTAGCTCTACTCGTGCGCTCAGGCCAGCTCAAACAACCCTTAGAAGTTCTAACCAACTTCTACTTAAACTCCAACCAACTATGGAGATTTTCCTTAGGGTTTGATTTGAGACAAAAGGACATTTAGGTAGTATTTCGGGCTCTACGTATAGAGGTATCTTTGGAATACTACAAGGTATCTGGCTAAGGTAATTTGGGTATAACAACAATACTTTTGAGAGTATTTCTACCAGAGAGGGGTATATATACGAGACAACCCACAAGGGGGTGTATACCTCGGCCTACCCACTAGGGGGTACTCTCGACGAGGGGAGAGGAACTCTCGGCCACAAGGCCTCACAAAGGGGGAGGACGAGAACACTACTCAAGGGGAGGTAGGATTTTAACACTTAGGAAATTTAGGAATGGATGAAGAAGTCTTCCAAAGGGGGGTATTTATAGGACAAGCCAAGGCCAACCAATGGCCAAGATCATGCCAAGTGCAAGGCAAGTGTAGGGCCAAGATCATGCCAAGTGCACCTTATCCATCTACCACAAAATATCCTACCTACTACTTGACAAAAATGCCAAGGAAATCGTCCCAAATCCGCCCCACTTTTCCGCCAATGAGAGGGTGCCAAGTGGCTCCCTCTCGTTGGTCCAACACGTTTCTTCTCTCGGAAAAATCCATGAAATTAGAAATGACATAGCGGAATTTTCCGCCATGAAGTTGTGTAAAACGTTTCGTCGAAAAACGACTCTAACCGGGTGTTGTGCACAAATAAAATCGGTCAAGCCACTTTAAAGTTCAAATTTATCTACGTACGTCCTCACGTACATACTCTGGAAATACGGGGTATAACACCATTGTACGAGTTCGTGGATGTGTTCGACCAGTAGTCGGGCCGATGGGGTCAACCCGTCTTATCTTTTAGTCAAACCGTGTACTCGGTAGTAAGTTGCGAGATGATTATTTCAGAAGGTTGTAAGGCTGCGCAGGTGCCTACCTTCACCTTATGGTGACGGGAGTCAGTTCTGGTTGTTTCTTTTACGGAAGAGTTACCAGGCAAGGTTAGGAACTCAGGTGAATCTCAGTGTCGCATTCACCCTCGGGCAAGTGGTTGGATTTCGGGAGTAGCTGTAAGGACTCTTCGCCTCTTGTTGAGTATGTATTATATAGCTACCATTTCAGTATTCGGGTGTCGCCGTTTGGAGCCTTTTTATAAGCGCTAGTGTAAGATTGTGCCGATCGATGATTCGATGTAAGCAAGGTGCAGATAGTTGGTTCGTACTTGTTCAGCAGGGCGTGGATAGGGTGGAGCTTATCCAGAAGAGGTTATTGGCAGCTCAGAGTCAGTGGGAAGCAGTACCAGAAACATGGTAAGTTTTGATAAAGAGTTCGAGGATACGAGAAGGGTACGACGAGTAAGGGAAGAAGCGAGCATGTATTACAGGCATAGGTGTGATCATTTCGTTTGTCATGAGTAGGTCGAAGGAGTATCTTTTAGACCTCGAGTAGGAGCTTTTGTGATAGAGGTGATTCCTCGTGGACTTGGAGATAAGTATGTGCACTTGTTGTGTTGTGGCAGTGTGGCATGGTTGTTTAAAGTAAGTATAGCGGTGAGGACTATCTTTGGCGCTGTTTGTTTGAGACTTAGGAGGAACATTCGGGACGAATGTTTCTAAGGAGAGAATGTTATACCCGTAGTTCGTGGTATGTATGCGAGGGCGTGCGTGCGAGAATACGACATTGAAAGTGGAAAGGAAGAAAGAGGTGATTTTCCACGGAAAAGTTTCTGTATTTTGTGAAGGAAAAAGGTTCGTTAATGGGAATTGGATTCCCAAATTTGGTATTCGGACTTCTTGGAATATTAGAGAATTATGGAATTTTATTTTCGGAAATGGTCACGTGGGGCCCACGGGAGAAATTTACGGTTTTGTGGGGCCCACTTTGTTTTCAAGATTTTGGCCATTGTGGATATTTTCGGAAGATGAAATATTTTGGACGAGTACGAGGGAGACACGTGTCACCCCCCCCCCCCTAGGTGGCTTGGCCGAATATCATTTGTGCAACTGTGATTAGAGTCGTTTTTACGAAGCGCTTTACCTGACTCGCGAAGGATAAATTCCGGCTATGTCATTTCTAATTTTTGCGGATTTTTAGAGGCGAAACACTTTAGACCAACGAGAGGCGACACTTGTCACCCTCTCGCCCAGTGGATGTGTGGACGACATTAGGGCGATTGGAGTGCGACTTTGTCAAGTAGTTGGTAGGATATTTTGTGTGCAAGTTGGCTAGGTACACTTGCCCAAATCTTGACCTTACACTTGCCTTGCACTTGGCATAATCTTGGCCATTGGTTGGCCATCCCTTGACCTATAAATACCCCTCTTGTGATGAAGAGTTCTTCATCCACAAACAAGCCTTCCAAGTCTTGAAATCCTCTCCTCTCCTTAAGCCTTTTTCGTCAACACACCTCCCCCTTTGGTGAGTTTGGCGAGGCCCCACTGCCTAGCCGAAACCTACCCCCTCCCTTGGTAGAAAAGTTGCCTTAGTATTGTTATAATGCCCAAAATACCTAGCCCAAATCCCTTAGTCCTTAGTAGAAGTTGTGAAGAACTTCAGGTTTTCTTGGACTCTGGAGCGTACAACTTAGGAGCTAAACCTTGCTCGGTAGCGACTTTTATCTAGGATATTATTGGGCTTAGAGGTAAATAACCTTATCCTCCTTTTGTAATTAGAAAATACATCTTGTAGAAGTATAGGAATAAGTATAAATACTTAGAAGGATATTAAAGAATAGAATTGAGCGATATCACGGTGAAGGGTTTAAAGAAGAATAATAGAACGTACTTACATAGGGTGTTTTCACGATGAACTTGAGTAGCTCACGGGTAGGAAGTGCTGCCCAAATGTCCATAGAATAGCGAACCCTCTGCTAGAGCTTTATGCGATCTGATGCAGGCGTTGATAGGCGTGTTGGTATTATAGGTCGATTCTCTGCGCGCGACATATTCAACTTGGCAGGTGGATTTCGCCGAGAAGGTATGTGATTCTTCCTATCCTCTTGAGCATGATATTTTAAAGAATATGTATATAGTACGGTAGACGTACGTGTGTTAACTGAATAATAATTACGGCAATGTCTTCGGACTTAAGCCTGAATAATAAGTACGGCAATGTCTTTTGACTTAAGCCTGAATAAAAAGAATCTGGAGTAGTTCAAAAGAATTAAGAAGCCTTTTTAAGAGTAACACTTGGTTTTTAAAAAAAAACTTAAGAGTTATACTAGCTTTATGGGAAGTTAGGTATAACGGCTTAAGAGTGATAAAAAGAATGATTTATTGATTTAAGAAAATAAGAGACTTGACTTAATTATACTAATGTGAATTTTGTTAAAAAGTGTGAAACCTCATTCGTGAGTAATGAGTATTTTGGTTTTCAAAAGGAATGATGTTTTACTAATTCCGGAAATTAGAATGAATGTCGAACAAACCACAGCAGCGCTAATAAAGGGAAATGCTTGACTAATAAAGTATTATTAAAACCAGTAGAAACTTCCATCTGCATAGGAGCTAAGATGAGACAAAATGATATTACATTTCCTAGATCATGGCTGCTGTAATAAGATTGTTATGAACAATAATAACCTACTCACACAGATGGTATATGTTTCTCAAATTGTTTTAAAGGATTAAAACTATGAACTACGAAACCTTTCGAAAATGAGAAACTTGAGTAATTGAAATTAGGCAAACTTGAGCGTTGGGAAAAGAATGTTGTTACTTGATTTTACAAAGAGAAGTGTTTTGATTTACTTCAAAAGATAATCGCTCTATTGTTATAACTACGGGTATTGTGTGACTTTTGTGAAAGAAACGGATCTTTTAAAAGAGTAATACATGAAGTACTTTGGGGCTAAAACCCGAACTTGTTAACATAATGTAGAAAGTACCTTGTGTGAATAACTTGATTGTATTGATTTGTGATAGTCTTGTAATACTTTCTTGTTGACTTGATAAGTAAACATGTTAGGATGCTACGTGAGTTAGTATCTTGTGATGTTTGTGTAAAGGGTTTTCCACTTGTTGTGCTTAGGTTGTTTAACGATAAGTTGTTATGTTAATATTATATCACTCATGATTAGGGGTTAAGTCGCCTCCGTCTGCGGGGTAGACTCGGCGAGTCTAGTGACCTATGATTCGAGAATACCTTATGCAGTGCAGATGGCCTATGCGGAACTACGGAGTTCGAGTTAGTATGCGGCCGCGTGGTCATGCGGTCTTTGTGGTCATGCGGACGGCGAGTCGGGGCGGCTGCAGGGAGTAGCTACCCTCGATGCGGGAATACCTCATGCGGGCCATTGGGTGACCCGTGCGGAGCTGCGGGAAGTTCCACGGCTGACGCGCGCATTAGATCTGCGCGCGAGTGGCGGCTTTGATCATGTAACGATGCAGACAGATCTCGTGATCTGATTCACGACCTTGTTTATCTTGTAGGTTTTAGTAGTCGGCTATGCCTTCGTACTTACCGTGCGGTTTTATGATGACTTTGAGGCGTGAGTCACGACTTAGCGTATTTGCTTAATTATTGTGAGCTGTAGTTTTGGTTATCATACATGTCTCTGCTTTGTATAGACTACTATGATTTCATTCTGATATTTTCGATTTCACATACTTGGTACTGTCGTCTTGACCTCGCCCGGGTTGCGTTCATCTGCGAGTAAAGTACTTCTCGTTGATCCGTTCTTAGGATCACCGTTTGGCGTTGGAAAAGCTCCGTTTCTCGGAGGCTTAGCATTTGGTATGGTCCACTGTCGTTGTAGATATTTGCATTGGGGTATGGCGGGGCCTGTCCGCCATTGTTGTTTAAACTCTTAGAGTGCAAGACTGTTGTAAGGTTGGGATATAACTGTTCATTTTGGGGTATTTATATACATATATGCGAAAGGCAACTTTCCCAGCGTGTCTTATTTATCTTGTTTCATATCTTGGTTGTTTTATATTCCGATTTCTCGATGTATGACTACTTGGGTGCGGGTAAGGCACGATCCACGAACCGGGCAGTCGTGACATAAAGTATGTAGTACTTTAGGGTTAAAAACCCGGATTTGTTGACATGAAATAAAAGTACCTTGTGTGAGTAACTTGCCTATGTTTTGCCTGTGATAGCCTTGTAATACTTTCTTGTCGGTTTGATAAAGTGAACATGTTATGACACTACGTGTGTTAGAATCTTGTGATGTTTATGTAAGGGGGTTATTCTTGTTGTGCTTACGTTGTTTAACGATAAGCCCGTTGTACTGGTATTATATCACATACCCCCCTGACTTGTTATGTTGCCGAGGGTTAGCTACCGTCGAGAATACCTCATGCAGTCCATGTGACCTATCGGAGGCTGCGGGAGTTCGGGGCGGGATGATCACTCCGGGTGTATTCTGGCCGTCGAGAATACCTCATGCGGTCCGTATGTGTCTATCACGGACTTGAGGTCGGGATGTTGGCGAGGTTAGCTACCCCGATGCGAGAATACCTCATGCGGGCCTGGGTGGCTATCACGGTGCGGGAGTTCGAGATTAGGCTCGCACAAATGATCACGAGGCGAATAGTCGGCTTGATCATTTGGCGGTCTAGAAAGACCTCGTGATCTGATTTTATAGCATTGTTTATGCGGTGGGTTCTAGTAGTCGGCTATGCCTTCATACTTACCGTCACGGTTTTATTATGACACAGGTGGGACACGGTGTTCATGTGTATTCCTTGGTGTTTTTATATCATGGATCACGGTGAGGAAGGAATTCCACGGGCATGATTGATATTGTGGGCATGAGACCCGTGGTTATATTTGAGTGATGACTTTGAGGCGTGAGTCACGACTTGACATATTGCTTACATTTTGTGTATCGTAAATTGGTTATCATATATGTCTTACATTTAATATAGACTATTATGATTTCATTCTGATATTTTTAGTTTCACATACTTGGTACTGTTGTCGACCTCGCCCGGGGTGCGTTCATCTGCATGGTAAGTACGCGATTGTTGATCCTCGCTCATAGGATCACGATTCAGCGTTTTGGGAAGCTCGTTTCTCGGAGGCTTATCTTTGGTATAGTCCTGTCGTTGTAGTACTTACATTCGGGGTATGGCGGGAACCTATCCGTCGTTGTTGTTATAACATTCTTAGAGTGCAGTAATCTTTGTGTGGGCGGGGTTTGTAAGGGATATGCTATTTGAGTTTTTATTTATATATCTGAGAAGGTAACCGTTTTGGTTAGCCTGTTTTCTTATTTCTCCATTTATCTTTTATGAGTTTTTATTTCCGCTGATTTTCTCTGATGTTGTATCACTAGGGTGCCCGGGGTAAGGCACCAGTCGTGGGCCCGAGGTCGGGTCGTGACAAAAGTGGTATCGAGCGATTAATCCTCGGAAAGTGTCTATAGACCGTATCTAGTAGAGTCTTGATTATCGGTGTGTTGTACACCACTATAATCGGTGAGTGAGATATTTAGGATTGGTTTCCATTCTTCTCACTCGAGATCGTGCCTTAGAAGCGTGTTATAAGTTGGACTCCTGCAGCGTATTCTTATGTACCCGTTATGCCTGCCTCTACGCAAGCAACTAGGGCCCGGATGGGCAAGCAGCGAGGAAGCTACGAGTAGAACACGAGAGGGTTACAAGGGCACATGCCGGTCATTACACGAGATAGTACTTGAGACGGCGAGTTTTATGGCGCGCTAGCCCCGTGAGTTTAGAGCGGCGGCGATTTCTCACGAGACTACGATACCGAGTCTCGATCCACGGCTAGGAGCGAGGATATGAGTTACAAGGAGATGGCGATTACTAGCTAGTCCGGTGGTAGAATGAGAGACGGAGCGGTGGTTCGCGATGCGATAGTTCACCCTAGATCCGATAGTTTTGAGACTTCGGGACTTCTTGAGTTGCAGTCCACCCGAGTCCTATGGATTAAGAATTGAGGAAGATCCTCATGAGTTTATTCGACAGTTGCAGCGGATCATGAAAGTGATCAAGACCTCAGAGGCATTTCTTACACACTTCTTGCCCTCGCGGATGAGAGCTCGGGCGAGATAGATTTATGAGGTTGAGCGAAGCGAGCGGCGGTTCGAGAATCGATATCTGATTTGACTCATTGGCTCGTTATGTCCCGCTTTAGTGGCGTACATGGAGGATAGAGTTCACCGATATGTCACGGGACTTGACGATTATCTACGAGAGAGTTGTATGCAGTAGCTCTTGATCGGACATGGACATTGCCGCGTGCGAGCTTATGCGTGGCGAGAACGTAGAGATCGACGGATTAACCAAGATCGTGAAGAGGCGAGCAGCGAGGTCCTTTGGTAACTTTCGAGGCGGATCTTCTCGTGGCCAGTTATGCGCCTCGCCCGATCTGAGTGGTCCTCGCGAACTTGGGGCGTTAGGTATTTAGGAGTTGGTCGAACTCGGGGTTTTAGTTCCTGATTTACATAGGTTCTAGCCCGGCCAGTTCGGTTTTCCTCGGTGTTCACTATGTGGTAGGCGTCATCGGGAATGTCATCTTTTACGGTGCTTGTTTTACCAGGCCGTCGAGGCCGTGTGAGAGAGAATGTCCTAGTAGGGGATACATGTGGGATGACTTAGCCTACCAAGTCAGTTGCGGATTAAGTGGTTCGGAGAGGAAGGGGTGTTAGCCAGAGGAGGCCACCCCCACCTCGGTATGGCCGTTGTGGTAGGTGTTCTTATGGGAAGTGTCGTACTACTTAGATAGCTTGTTAGGCTTGCGACCAGCAGGGCCATTTGCGAAAATTGTCAGGCGGAGGTGGCGCGGATGTTACGACTCGACGCCGGGATCGATGGGTGGTTCATCACCTTACGTAGTTATGCCCAGTGAGCAGATTTGATTAGAGCGACAAAGGAAAGTGAGGCGTGAATTCTGAGAGATATCTTGACCGCCAGAGACTTGTTTATGTCGTTATGGTAGATACATGTGGGGCGCTATGTACGGATAGCATTGTGTTAGTTGAGATTAAAAAACAGAGGTAGTTGGAAAGGTAAGTATGGGGACATGGTAGGTGTGAGCCTTAGAATATTACACGTGGAGACCTTAGATGCAAGGTCGTCTTAAGTAAAAGATTGTACGTTTGATCATTGTCGGGGTACGTTGGATACGTGGAGTATATTCAGGTGAGTCTCAGTATTGCATTCACTCTCGGGCCGACGGACAACAACGCATTTTATCCAGACATTTGAGGATAGGTTACGGGCCGGTGTTTTGATTTCAGGGGTAGCTGTGAGGATTATTTGCCTCTTGTTGAGTGAGTATTATATAGCTACCATTTTAGTATTCGGATGACACCTTATGAAGCCTTGTATGGGCGGAAGTATAGGTTGTCGGTCGATTGGTTCGATGTTGGCAAGGTTCAGGTAGTTGGTCCCTACTTGTTTCAGCAGGATGTGGATAAGGTGAAGCTTATCCAGAAGAAGTTATTAGCAGCTCAGAGTCAACAGAAGTCGTGTGGATAATCGGCGTCGACACGTGGAGTTCAGGTTGACGGTGGGTCTTCTTGAAGGAACCACCCCGGAAGGGTGTGACGAGATTTGGAAGCGAGAAACTTAGCGAGGTACTTTGGGTCTTTTGGATCGTTTGTAGAATAGGCGGGTTGCACATAAGTTAGCTTGTAAATCGAAATTAGGAAGCGACGTCCGGTCTTCCATGTTGCTATGTTTCGGAAAAGTATCGGAGATCCATCCAGAGTGCTCCCAGTTAATGATGACCAAGTTGGAGATAGTAACCCTGAGATTTTGAAAACTGAAGCAATTACAGAAATGTGGTACGTATATTAGGAAGAGTTCGAGTGTCTGCGAGGAGAGTGCGACAGTAAGAAAAGAGCGAAGATGTGTTAAGAAGATGGAAGTGTCCTTTATAAGTAAAGATGTGAAGAAAGTATCCTTTGGACCATGGGTGGATCTATTAGTATTGTTATACGCTTTAGAGATGATTCTTCGTTGGCTTGGATTTGAGTTTTGCGCGTATGTTATATTATGGCCATTGGTGGCATGATTGGTTTCGTAAGTATAGTAGTGAAGACTATCTGCGCAGTGTGCTTGGAGACTTAGAAGGAACATTCGGGATGAATGTTTCTAAGGGGAAGAATGTTACACCCGTAGTTCGTGGTATGTATACGAAGACGTTAAATGCGAGAATACGACACAAAATTGGAAAGGAAGAAAGATGTGATTTTTCACGGAAAAGTTTCTGATTTTGTGAAGGAAAAAGGTTCGTTGATGGGAATTGGATTCCCAGTTTGGTATTCGGACTTTTTGGAATATTTGAGAATTATGGAATTTTATTTAGGAATTGGTCACGTGGGGCCACGGGGAAAAATTCTGATTTTGTGGGCCACTTTATTTTGGATTTTGGCATTACGGATATTTTGGAAGATGAAATATTTTGGAAGAGTAGGGCGACACGTGTCACCCCATGTGGCGTGTTAGGCGAATTGATGATGGGCGTGTCGCTTGGGCGGTTTGGAGGGGACAGTGGCAAGCCACTTGTCCCATTTTGTGGTGGACATTTGGTTGGTAAAATCCACACACACTTGGACCCAATATTCACCATACACTTGCTTTAATCCTAGCCCTTGATTTCTCTATAAATACCCCCCTTAAGTGCAAGACTTATTCATCCCTCACTTGAAATAATTTCCAAGGCAAAATTCTCCCTCCCTCCCTTAGTTGTTCTCGTCCAAACACCCCCCCCCCCTTTGTGTAGAAAATTCTTCAAGTATTGTTATAATCCCAAATACCTTATCCTTGTATCCCTAGTAGTATTCTAAAGTTATCCCAACATAAGAGCCCGAAAATACTACTTTATTCTAATAGTCACAAAGTGAAACCCTAGAAAAATCTTCATAGCTTGGTTGAAGTGTAAAGAGAAGTTGTTTAGAAACTTCTAAGGGTTGCTTGGAGCGGGTTGGAGCGTTAGGAAGTGGAGCTAAACATTGTTCAGGATCGACTTATAAATCTTGGATAATTTTGGGCTTATCGAGGTAATGATGTTTGTCCCCCTATTGTAATTGGATATTACATATTGTAGTAGTTTAGAATTGAGTATAAGATATATTGGAAGGGTGATTATAACGAATTGAACTGTATTTACATTGGACTGTATTTACAGTAGACTTGTAGTATATTGTGGGCAGTGTTGTACACGTCCGGTTAAACGTGTAACCCCCCCCCCCCTTGGAGTTGTTGGCTTGGTAGCGGGCCTTGATAGGGGAGGAGATTTATGTGGTTGCGGGGGGGGAGGTGCTGCCGAATTTTCCGTAGAATAAGGAACCTTGTACTTTGAATTGTTCTACGAAAAGATCTAGAGGTTGATAGACGTTTTGTGACCTTTATAGGTTGAAGTTCTACGAGTAGCGTATTCTACTTGAAGGGTGGAAAAGGCTAGCAGGGTTATGGTACTGTGGAGCATTTTGCTAATTGTCGATAATCGTCGCGAGGTATGTGAACCTCTTCCTATCATTTCTAGCATGATTATTGTGAACTATGTAGTACGGTAGACGTACGTGTGCTAAACGAATTAAGTTGGTTTAAAACATAAAGTGTTATAATGGCTTTATGGGAAGTTAATTATAACGACTTTATGTAGGTAAAAGAATGGGTTATTGGTTTTAAAAGATAAAAGACTTGATTTATATTTGACTTGATATAATATGTGAAGAACTTGAATTGTGTAGAAAGTTGTGAAACCTCATTCATGAGTAATGAGTACTTGGTTTTTAAATAATAATGTTATATTGATTTCGGAAAAGGGAAAGAATATCGAACAAGCCAATGCAGCGTTAATAAAGGAAAAGGTAGTGACTATTAATTAACTTAAAACAAGTAGAATCTTCCATCTGCATAGAAGCTAAGATAAGACAAAATTGTATTACATTTCCTAGATCATGGCTGCTTTAATAAGATCATTAATAAACAAGTTTTGATTTTCTTAAAATTACAAAGTAAGGACTTGATTTATAAAAGAGAGAGACTAGAGAATTTGAGGTGTTTTTCGTTTAAAAGGAAGGCATGCTTTTGTCTTAAGTTGGTTTAAAAAGACGGTATGGAAATTGTTTTGGTTTACCTAAAAAGATAGTTGCTTTATTTTGATACTACGGGTATCATGCGACTTTTGTGAAAGAAATGGAACTTTTTAAAAGAATTAAAGTATGTAGTACTTTAGGGTTAAAAACCCGTATTTGTTGACATGAAATAAAAGTACCTTATGTGAGTAACTTGCCTATGTTTTGCCTGTGATAGTCTTGTAATACTTTCTTGTCAGTTTGATAAAGTGAACATGTTATGACACTACGTATGTTAGAATCTTGTGATGTTTATGTAAGGGGGTTATTCTTGTTGTGCTTACGTTGTTTAACGATAAGCCCGTTGTACTGGTATTATATCACATACCCCCCTGACTTGTTATGTTGCCGAGGGTTAGCTACCCCGTCACGAGAATACCTCATGCAGTCCACGTGACCTATGCGGGCTGCGGGAGTTCGGGACGGATGATCACTCGGGTGTATTCTGTGCCGTCACGAGGAATACCTCATGCGGTCCATATGTGACTATGCGGACTTCGGGGGTCCAGGATGTTGCCGAGGGTTAGCTACCCCCGATGCGAGGAATACCTCATGCGGGCCTAGGTGGCCTATGCGGACTGCGGGAGTTCCAGGATTAGGCTCGCACAAAGGATCCGGAGGGCGAATAGTCCAGCGTCGATCAGTTGGCGGTCTAGAAAGACCTCGTGATACAGTTTTATAGCATTGTTAGTACGGTGGGTTCTAGTAGTCGGCTATGCCTTCGTACTTACCCCGTACGGTTTTATTATGACACAGTGGGACACGGTGTTCATGTATTCCTTGGTGTTTTTATATCATGGATCGCCGGTGAGGAAGGAATTCCACCGCATGATTGATATTGTGGGCATGAGACCCATGGTTATATTTGAGTGATGACTTTGAGGGCGTGAGTCTCTGACTTGACATGACTGCTTACATTTTGTGTATCGTAAATTGGTTATCATATATGTCTTCTGTTTAATATAGACTATTATGATTTCATTTCTGATATTTTGATTTCACATACTTGGTACTGTTATCGACCTCGCCCGGGAGGCTGCGTTACATCTGCGCGGTAGGTACACCGATTGTTGATCCTCGCCATAGGATCACGATTCAGCGTTTTGGAAGCTCCGTTTCTCGGAGCTTATCTTTGGTATAGTCCTCTGCGTTGTAGGTACTTACATTCGTGGTATGGCGGGGCCACTGTCCGTCGTTGTTGTTATAACATTCTTAGAAGTGCATGTAAATCTTGTTGTGGCGGGGTTTGTAAGGGATGTAATCGTTCAAGTTTTTATTTATATATACAGAAAGGTGCAGTTTTGGTTGCTTTGCTTTCTTATTTCACCATTTATCTTTTATGAGTTTTTATTTCCTGATTTTCTCGATGTTGTATCACCAGGGTGCCCGGTAAGGCACGATCGTGGGCGAGTCGGGTCGTGTGATCGATTGATTTCATCACGACCCGACTTATTTTGGACTTATGATTTCATTCTGATATTTTCATTTCACATACTTGGTACTGTTATGCGACCTCCGCCGAGGATGCGTTCACGCTGCAGTCGAGATCGTAGCTTGTTGGTCCGCACTCTTAGGATCACTGTTCATTTCTGGAAAGCTCCATCCTCCGAGGCTTTGTCTTTTGGTATGATTCCTCGAGGTTATAGACTTTCGTACATTCGGGGTATGGCGGGGCCCCGCCATACGATTATTATTCTAAGTGCGTAGTCACGTTTGTGGTTTGGTGTAAGAACCGGTTATCTTGTTTCACATTCGATTAAGTTATTTTATGAAAGCGGCCTTGCGGCTTGCTAGTGATGTTTACCTTATACTGATTTTGTATTATGTATGTTCATTGCTATTCTCGATGTGTACTGACAGGTGCCCGATAGGAGCACCGATCAGCTTTCCGGTCGGTCGTGACAAAAATGGTATCGAGCGATTAGTCCTCTGAAAGTGTCTGACCGTATCTAGTAGAGTCTTGATTATCGGCGTGTTGTGCACCACATCTATAATCAGGAGGCTATAGGACATTTAGGATTGGTTTCCATTCTTCTCTCTTTGAGATCGTGCAGTAGAGCTGTCATAGTAGGTTGAGTCCTCCCTGACCTATCCTTGTGTATGATTATGCCTCGCGGAGGCGACCGAGAGCTCGGAAGGGCAAAGCGTGGCGAGGCTGCTAGTGGCACGCAGAGTTACGAGGACTTGAGCACGGACTATGCCCGAGGCGATGGCGGGTCGGCGAGTTCAATTCTGGCGCGATATTAGAGAGGCGAGCGCGGTGGCTCGAAGGTTCCGTGCGAGCCTCCATTCCACGGCGAGCGATATAGAGATTACGGAGAGCGGTCGGGTTGTTGACTAGCATCGTTGTTATACCGTTTTCCAGTATATGCGTGAGGCGTCGTATAAAAGTTTAAGCCTTAAGGTTGGCAAGGTTCGAAATTTGTACACAAGTACCGAAAAGAATCGTTTTTCGACGAAACATTTTACTAAACTTGCGAAGGGAAAATTCCGGCTATGTCATTTATAATTTTTGCGGATTTTTACGAGAGACGAAACATTTTCGACCAACGGGAGGGTGACACTTGTCACCCAAGTGGACGGTTTGGTTGAGCTTTGTGTGGCACGTTTTTTGTGCCTAAAGTTTGGTCAATGGTTGGTAGGATATTTTGGTGGTAGATGGATAAGGTGTACTTGGGTAAATCTTGGCCTTACACTTGCCTAACACTTGTCTTGATCTTGGCCATTGGTTGGCCATTGCTTGACCTATAAATACCCCCCTTAGTTGATGAACTTCTTCATCCAAAAATCATTCTCCAAGTTTCAAAATCCTCCCCTTAAGTGTAGCATTCGCCAAGTCCTCCTCCTGTGAGCCTTGGCGAGAGGTACTCCCTCTTGTGGTGTGGCGAAAGTAGCCCCCATTGCCTTGTAGTTTTCGTATAATACACACCCCCCTCTTGGTAGAAATACTCTCCAAGTATTGTTATAATACCAAAATACCTTGGCCCAAATACCTTATAGTATTCCAAGGTTACACCTATACTAAAAGCCCGGAAAATACTACTATACTTTCCTTTAGCCACTAAACGAAACCCTATGGAAAAATCTTCATAATTGGTTGGAGTACTAAGTAGAAGTTGTGTAGAACTTCTAAGGGTTTCTTGGAGCGAATTGGAGCGCACGGAGTAGGAGCTAAACCTTGCTCAGGATCGACCTTATACTTGGATAATTTTGGGCTTATCGAGGTAAATACTACTGTCCTTCTATTGTAATTGGAAATTACATACTATAGTTGTATAGAAATGAATATAAGATTCATAGAAGAGAGTTGAACTGTAATAGAAGGATATTACGGAAAAGAATTGAACTGAAATCACATCAGAAGAATATAAGTAGAAGATTAAACTGTACTTACATAGGACCGTATTCTGATGAACTTATAACCTTTCTTGGTTGAATGTTTTGCGAGTAGCATGTACTACTTGGAAGGTGGACAAGGCTAGCCGGGTTATAGCCGTGGAGCGTTTTGCTAATAGTCGATAATCGTCGCGAGGTATGTGATTCTTCCTATACTCTTGAGCATGATATTTTAAAGGAATATATATAGTACGGTAGACGTACGTGTGGCAATGTCTTTTGACTTAAGCCTGAATAATAAGAATCTGGAAGTATTTTACAAGAATATATATATATAGTACGGTAGACGTACGTGTGGCAATGTCTTTTGACTTAAGCCTGAATAATAAGAATCTGGAAGTATTTTACAAGAATATATATATAGTACGGTAGACTTACGTGTGCTAACTGAACGTAGTTGTACGGCAATGTCTTTTGACTTAAGCCTGAATAATAAGAATCTTGAAGTATTTCAAAAGAATTAAGAAACCTTTTTGAAAGAAGAATAATACTTGGTTTTGAAAACATAAGAGTTATACTAGCTTTATGGGAAGTTAGGTATAACGTCTTAAGAGAGATAAAAAGAAATGGTTTATTTTAGAAGTTAAGAGACTTGATCTTAAAAGATAAGAGGCTTGACTTAAATGAATTAATATGAATGTTTGTGTGAAACCTCATTCGTGAGTAATGAGTACTTGGTTGTCAAAAGGAATAATGTTTTACTGATCTCAGAAATCAGAATAAGTATCGAACAAACCACAGCAGCGCTAATAAAGGGAAATGTATTGACTAATAAAGTATTATTAAAACCAGTAGAAACCTCCATCTGCATAGAAGCTAAGATGAGACAAAATGATATTACATTTTCTAGATCATGGCTGCTTTAATAAGATGGTTATAAACAAGAATAAACTGCTCACACATATGGCATATGTTACTCAATTGTTTTAAAAGAGATTAAGACATTGAACTATGAAACTTTTCTAAAATAAAGAGACTTGAGTAATTGAAATTAGGCAAACTGGAACTTTAGGAAAAGAATGTTGTTACTTGATTTTAGAAAAAAGGAAGTGTTCTGGTTTACTTAAAAATGTGAGTCACTCAAATTTTATACTATGGGTATCGGGTGACTTTTATAAAAGGAATGGATCTCTTTAAAAGGAAGTTAACGTACGTAGTACTTTAGGGTTAAAACCCGGACTTTGACATAAAATGAAAGTACCTTGAGTTGTGTATAACTTGCCTATGCTTGTTGTTGTGTAACTTGCCTATGCTTGTTGTGATAGCCTTTGATGTGCAAAAATTGTGTTTCTATACTACCGCGTCTCTCGATGGAGGGCCGGTTGACTTGTTGAGAACTTACTTGGGCGTCTGGCGGTGTGAAAGATTCCACGGGTATGCTTCCATTATTATTGTTACATGGGCATGTCTACACCGATGATGGATTACGTGGACATGTGACCATTATGGTTATTTATGGCGATATCGTGACTTACGGTTGTGATGGTCGTGCTTTGTTTACTTGCCCCGTACCACGTGACACAGGTGGATCTGGTATAGGTTATTGCACTTGCCACGTTTCAGCTTCGCGGCGAAGTATCGTGACTTACGATTGTGATCTGGTGCTTAGCCGATTCACTTGCCCCCGTCAGCTACGTGGCGCAGGAGGAGTCGCGAGGCTAGTGCACTTTCCACGTGTCAGCTTCGCGAGTCAGTGTTTGGATGGAGCTTCGTGACTTACGGTTGTGATATGGTGCATAGCCGATTCACTTGCCCCCGTCAGCTACGTGGCGCAGGGAGGAGCTGGTGGAGGCTATTGCACTTGCCACGTGTCAGCTTCATGATATGGTTGTGCAAGATATTGGTACGGTCGGATCCGTAGTTATACTTGCCGTCACGGTTTTATGACAGTGGGACACGTGTTCATGTATACTCCTTGGTGTTGTTATATCATAGACTGCCGGCAGTGAGGAAGGAATTCCACCGGCACGAGTGATGATTTGGAGGGCGTGAGTCCCTGAATTGTTATGACTGGTTATATGTTGTGTACTGTAGTTTGGTTATCATACATGTCTCCTGCTTTTTATAGACTATTATGATTTCATTTACGATTTTCGCCACATACTTGGTACCACTGATCGACCTCCTTCGGGCCGCTCACGCCGCAGTAGAGGTACATCGGTTGTCGATCCCCGCTTATAGGATCACATTTCAACAGATTGAAGCTCCGTTCTTCTGAGGCTTATCTTTTGTATGTTACCCACGAGTCCGTAGTTCTTGTACATTCGTGGTATGGGCCCTGTCCCGTCATAGTTGTTGTAAAAATCTTAGAGGTCCAGAGTAATCGTGCGCGTGGTTGTAAGGATTGTAACTGTTTAAAGGTCGTTATATATATATATATGCAGAAAGGCAACCGTTTTGGTTGACCTATTTTCTTTTATCTTGATCCATATCTATTTGTATGTTTAAGTTTTTATTCCGCTGGTTTTTCTCTGATGTTGTATCACTAGGGTGCCCGGGGTAAGACACCAGTCACGGGCCCGGGTTCGGGTCGTGACAAAAGTGGTATCAGAGCAGTTAGTCCTCGGAAAGTGTCTACAGACCGTGTCTAGTAGAGTCTTGATTATCGGTGTGTTGTGCACCACATCTATAATCAGGAGGCTGCAGGACATTTAGGATTGGTTTCCCTTCTTCTCATTCTGAGATCGTGCCTTAGAGTTGTGTTGTAAGTTGGACCCCTCTGACGTATCTCGTTTTTACCAGTTATGCCTCCGCGCAAGGCAACCCGGCCTGGCGGCAAGGCAGCAGAGGGAGTTGCGAGTAGAGCAGCGGCAGTCTCTACAGAGACCACAGTACCTGAGCCTCCAGTCCCACAGTCTGGAGCAGAGGAGATGGGTTACAAGGAGTGGGCCCAGTTAATGGCCAGGGTTGTGGCCAGACTTGAGGATAGGCTGGACGCAGCAGTTCCAGTAGCACCAGTGGTCCACCCTAGATCAGATAGTTTGAGGCTACGGGATTTTCTGAGTTGTAGCCCGCCAGAGTTTTATGGGTCGAGGCCTGAGGATGATCCGCAGGAGTTCATCCGAAGCGATGATGGATCATGAGAGTGATCAAGGCATCGGAGACCGAGTCAGTGGTCCTAGGTTCGCATCGGCTGCGTGATACCGCAGTCGACTGGTTTGATTCGTGGGAGCTGTCCCGGGGAGAGCATGCACTTCCAGCCGTATGGAACGAGTTCTCAGAGGCATTTCTTGCACATTTCTTGCCTCCACAGATGAGGGCTCGGCCGGCGATTTTTGGTGTTGCGAAGCGGCGTGCGGTTCGGGAGTACAATGTGGAGTTCGACTCATTGGCACGTACGCCCGCGTTAGTAGCTAGTATGGAGGATCGAGTGCACCGATATGTTACGGCTCGATGATTACCTAGCGTAAAGTTGTTCGTGTAGCTCTTCACCGCATGGACATTGCCCGCACGGGCTTATGCACTGATGTGAGGAGCGAGAAATCGACGGAATGACCAAGATCGCGAGAAGAGGCGAACAGCAGGTCCTTTGGTGACTTTCGAGGCGGACCGCCAAGAAGAAAGCCGCATGCGCGCCCGCCATGCAAGTGGTCCCCACCGTCGTCGGGACGCTTGGAATATTCGGAGCAGTCGTGGCTCCCGTGTTTCAGATTTTCAGGGGAGTAGAAGTGCTCGCCGGATGAGGCCACCCGTATCTCAGTGTGGCCGTTGTGGTAAAGCCCATAGGGGGGAATGTCGTACTGGTTTGGGAGATCGCTATACTGCGCCGATGTGACCATTTGACGAGATCGTCCGACTGTGGGTAGCATCGCGGATCGCACATGCCATCGATCAGCCATGGTTCCTCACCTTCCATAGCTAGGCAGATGTTCATACACCACGAGCCACGGTATAGGTCGCGTGGAAGTTCCAGCTTTAGCGGTCCTTGAACCGCCTATTTTCAGGTATATCCTTAACCCTCTAGAGTTTTGTATGAATTGATGTTATGATGATGTGTTAAGTGTTATGTTCGGATAGCTTTGTGCTAAAATGTGATTTAGAAGCCTGGTTAGTGATAAGGGTAATCCTGGGGGTGAGAAAATGATGAACCTTAGAATATTACAGTTGAGACCTTAGATGTAAGGCCGCCTTGAGTACAAAATTTCATGGTGATCTTTGTCAGAAGGTATAAGTATACGTGGGGTAATTGTGGGAAAATTCCTTGGGTGGTGTAAAATGGAAGTGATAGCTTTCATGACCTGTATAGGTAAGATTGTTCCGGATCGGGAAACAAGAGCTTGATGCGTTAAGTGGGTCGGGTTGCAGCCATGCGGGTCAACCCAGTGCCCGGCTTGGGGTCAGGTTCGAGGTGGTCCCGCCAGGTGGTAGGGTCACGAGGGTGCTAGGCCCAAGTTTAGATGACCATAGTAAGAGTTCGTGGATATGTTCGACCAGAAGCGGATCGTGAAGGCCGGGAATGGCCTTAAGGAAGATTGAGGTTAGTAAGATGACCAAGTTTGAGGTGGTGACTCAAAGTTTTGGAAACCAAGCGATGATCAAGTGGTACGTATACTAGAAGAGTTCAAGTGTTCGAGAAGGGCACGACGAGTAAGGAAGGAAGAGAACGTGTGTTATTTCGTGGCCAGGTGTAGCGTTGGCAACTTGTTAGAAGAACTTTATCGTTATCCGTCTTGAAAAGGAACATTCGGGACGAATGTTTCTAAGGAGGGGAGAATGTTATACCCCGTTTTTCCAGAGTATGTACGTGAGGGCGTACGTATAAAAATTTAAGCCTTAAGGTTGGCAAGGTTCGAAATTTGTACACAAGTACCGAAAAGAATCGTTTTTCGACGAAACGTTTTACTAAACTTGCGAAGGGAAAATTCCGGCTATGTCATTTATAATTTTTGCGGATTTTTCCGAGAGACGAAACATTTTGGACCAACGGGAGGGTGACACTTGTCACCCAAGTGGACGGTTTGGTTGAGCTTTGTGTGGCACGTTTTTTGTGCCTAAAGTTTGGTCAATGGTTGGTAGGATATTTTGGTGGTAGATGGATAAGGTGTACTTGGGTAAATCTTGGCCTTACACTTGCCTAACACTTGTCTTGATCTTGGCCATTGGTTGGCCATTGCTTGACCTATAAATACCCCCCTTAGTTGATGAACTTCTTCATCCAAAAATCATTCTCCAAGTCTCAAAAATCCCTCCCCCTTAAGTGTAGCATTCGGCCAAGTCCTCCCCCTCCTTTGTGAGCCTTGGCCGAGAGGGTACTCCCCCCCCCCTCTAGTGGTGTGGCCGAAAGTACCCCCCTTGCCTTGTAGTTTTCGTATAATACACACCCCCCCTCTTGGTAGAAATACTCTCCAAGTATTGTTATAATACCAAAATACCTTGGCCCAAATACCTTATAGTATTCCAAGGTTACACCTATACTAAAAGCCCGAAAAATACTACTATACTTTCCTTTAGCCACTAAACGAAACCCTATGGAAAAATCTCCATAATTGGTTGGAGTACTAAGTAGAAGTTGTGTAGAACTTCTAAGGGTTTCTTGGAGCGAATTGGAGCGCACGGAGTAGGAGCTAAACCTTGCTCAGGATCGACTTTATACTTGGATAATTTTGGGCTTATCGAGGTAAATACTACTGTCCTTCTATTGTAATTGGAAATTACATACTGTAGTTGTATAGAAATGAATATAAGATTCATAGAAGAGAGTTGAACTGTAATAGAAGGATATTACAGAAAAGACTTGAACTGAAATCACATCAGAAGAATATAAGTAGAAGATTAAACTGTACTTACATAGGACCGTATTTACAGTAGACTTATAACCTTTCTTGGTTGAATGTTCTGCGAGTAGCATGTACTACTTGGAAGGTGGACAAGGCTAGCCGGGTTATAGCCGTGGAGCGTTTTGCTAATAGTCGATAATCGTCGCGAGGTATGTGATTCTTCCTATACTCTTGAGCATGATATTTTAAAGGAATATATATAGTACGGTAGACGTACGTGTGGCAATGTCTTTTGACTTAAGCCTGAATAATAAGAATCTGGAAGTATTTTACAAGAATATATATATAGTACGGTAGACGTACGTGTGGCAATGTCTTTTGACTTAAGCCTGAATAATAAGAATCTGGAAGTATTTTACAAGAATATATATATAGTACGGTAGACGTACGTGTGCTAACTGAACGTAGTTGTACGGCAATGTCTTTTGACTTAAGCCTGAATAATAAGAATCTTGAAGTATTTCAAAAGAATTAAGAAACCTTTTTGAAAGAAGAATAATACTTGGTTTTGAAAACATAAGAGTTATACTAGCTTTATGGGAAGTTAGGTATAACGTCTTAAGAGAGATAAAAAGAATGGTTTATTTTAGAAGTTAAGAGACTTGATCTTAAAAGATAAGAGGCTTGACTTAAATGAATTAATATGAATGTTTGTGTGAAACCTCATTCGTGAGTAATGAGTACTTGGTTGTCAAAAGGAATAATGTTTTACTGATCTCAGAAATCAGAATAAGTATCGAACAAACCACAGCAGCGCTAATAAAGGGAAATGTATTGACTAATAAAGTATTATTAAAACCAGTAGAAACCTCCATCTGCATAGAATCTAAGATGAGACAAAATGATATTACATTTTCTAGATCATGGCTGCTTTAATAAGATGGTTATGAACAAGAATAAATCGCCACACATATGGCATATGTTACTCAATTGTTTTAAAAGAGATTAAGACATTGAACTATGAAACTTTTCTAAAATAAAGAGACTTGAGTAATTGAAATTAGGCAAACTGGAACTTTAGGAAAAGAATGTTACTTGATTTTAGAAAAAGGAAGTGTTGTTCGTTTACTTAAAAATGTGAGTCACTCAAATTTTATACTACGTATCGGGTGACTTTTATAAAAGGAATGGATCTCTTTAAAAGGAAGTTAACGACGTAGTACTTTAGGTTAAAACCCGGACTTTGACATAAAATGAAAGTACCTTGAGTTGTGTATAACTTGCCTATGCTTGTTGTTGTGTAACTTGCCTATGCTTGTTGTGATAGCCTTTGATGTGCAAAAATTGTGTTTCTATACTACCGCGTCTCTCGATGGAGTAGGTTGACTTGTTGAGAACTTACTTGGACGTACCGGCAGTGACGGAAGATTCCACGGGTATGCTTCCATTATTATTGTTACATGGGCATGTCTACACCGATGATGGATTATGTGGACATGTGACCATTATGGTTATTTATGGCGAAGTATCGTGACTTACGGTTGTGATCGGTCGCGTGTAGCTTATTTGCCCCGTCACCACGTGGACGCAGTGGATCTGGTATAGGTTATTGCACTTGCCACGTGTCAGCTTCGCGGCGAAGTATCGTGACTTACGGTTGTGATCTGGTGCTTAGCCGATTCACTTGCCCCCGTCAGCTACGTGGCGCAGGGAGGAGCTGGTGGAGGCTAGTGCACTTGCCACGTGTCAGCTTCGCGAGTCAGTGTTTGGATGGAGCTTCGTGACTTACGATTGTGATTGTTATACCCCGTATTTCCAGAGTATGTACGTGTGGGCGTACGTAGAAATGAGCCTTAAAGTTAGGCAAGATTCGAAATTTGTACACAACCCCCGTAAAGAATCGTTTTTCGACGAAACGTTTTACAGAACTTGCGAAGGGAAAATTCCGGCTATGTCGTTTATTATTTTTGCGGATTTTTCCGAGAGATGAAATATTTTGGACCAACGAGAGGGCGACACTTGTCACCCTCAAGTGGACGGTTGAAGGTGGCCGATTGGTGCCCATTTCGTGGCATGTTTCATGGCCTAATTCAAGGGTCAATGTTTGTGAGGGATTTGTGGAGTAGGGTTAGGGTGCACTTGGCTTGATCTTGACCCTCCACTTGCCCCCCACTTGGCTTGATCTTGGCCCTTGGTTGTCCTATAAATACCCCTCCCTTGTTGAAGACTTCTTCATCCACAAATGTGTTCCAAGTCTTGAAATTCCTTCCCCCCTTCTTGATGCTCTCGTCCTTGAGCACCCCTCCCCCTTTGTGAGGCCCCTTGGCCGAGAGTCTCCCCACTCCCTAGTAAAGGCCCCTTGGCCGAGAGGTACCCCCCCCCCCCCTTTGGCTAGTTGTTCTCGTAAAATACACCCCCCCCTTGGTAGAAATACTCTCCAAGTATTGTTACTATACCAAAATACCTTAGCCTTATACCTTGTAGTATTCCAAAAGTTACCTATATACGTAGAGCCCGGAAATACTACCTTTTGTCCTTTAGTCTCAAACCAAAACCCTAAGGAAAATCTTCATAGCGAGTTGAAGTATTAAGTAGAAGTGCGTAGAACTTCTAAGGGTTGTTTGGAGCGGGTTGAGCGCCAGAGTGGAGCTAAACGTTGCTCGGGATCGACATTTAAACTTGGATAATTTTGGGCTTATCGAGGTAAATACGCTTGACCTTCTTTTGTAATTAGAGTTTACATCTTGTTGAAGTATAAGGATTAAGTATAAGTTATATACAAGGAAGGTATATAAGAAGAGAATTGAAGATTTACATAGGATTGTATCTACGATAGACTTGTGAAGTTTGTGCAGGGAAGTCGCCCAATTTTCCGTAGAATCTTGTATCTAGAATTATCCTACCGAGTAGTCTAGACATTGATAGACTTGTATAACCATTATAGGGTGAAGTACTGCGAGTAGCGTATTCTACTCGAAGAAGTGAAAAAGGCTAGCAGGATTACAGTACTTTGGAGCTATTTGCTGATAGTCGATAATCGTCGCGAGGTATGTGATTCTTCCTATCCTCTTGAGCATGATGTATTTTTAAAAGAATATATATATAGTACGGTAGACGTACGTGTGTTAACTGAATGTAGTGTTACGGCAATGTCTTTTGACTTAAGCCTGAATAATAAGAATTTTGATGTATTTTAAAAGAATATATATATAGTACGGTAGACGTACGTGTGTTAACTGAATATAGTTTTACGGCAATGTCTTTTGACTTAAGCCTGAATAATAAGAATCTTGAAGTATTTCAAAAGAATTAAGAATCCTTTTTGAAAGAAGAATAATACTTGGTTTGAAAGCTTAAGAGTTATACTAGCTTTATGGGAAGTTAGGTATAACGACTTAAGAAGATAAAAGAATGGTTATTGATTTTAGAAGTTAAGAGACTTAATCTTAAAAGATAAGAGACTTGACTTAATTGAATTGATGTAAAAGTTGTTAAGAAGTGTGAAACCTCATTCGTGAGTAATGAGTACTTGGTTTTTAAAGAATAATGTTTTACTGATTTCGGAAATGAGAATAAGTAAGGAACTTGATTTCTAAAAAGAGACTTGAAGAAATTAAAGAGTTTTTGGTTTTAAAGAAAGGCATTGTTTTGTCTTAAAATTGGTTTAAAACATAAAGTGTTATAACAGCTTTATGGGAAGTTAGTTATAACGACTTTATGAAAACGAAAGAATGGTTTTATCATTGGTTTTAAAGTGGTAACTTGACTTTAAAAGGAGAAGTGTTTTGGTCTAAAAAGAAGGCATGGTATTGCCTTAATTTGGTTTTAAAAGGAAAGTATGGAAGTTGTTTTGGTTTACTTAAAAGATGTTAGTCACTCTATACTGCGGGTATCGGGTGACCTTTTGTAAAAGAAGTGGATCCTTTAAAAAGAGTTTAACATACGTAGTACTTTGGGGTTAAAACCTGGACTTTGGCATAAAATGAAAGTACCTTGAGTTGTGTGTAACTTTCCTATGTTTGTGTATGATAGCCTTGTTGTGCAAAGTGTTGTATTCTTATGTTATCGCGTCTCTCGAATGGAGGGCCGGTCGTGTTATTCTTGATCATTTTGGACATACTGACACGATGGGTGGCCCACGTATGCTTCCACTATGATAGTCCACGGGCATCTTGACTCGATGGATGGTCCACGGGTATGCGCCATGATGAGGTTCGCTTTCACGCTGATAGTGTTATTCCATGGACTAGCTCTCCATGAGGTTTTTACCGATCGGCCTTGGTATCGGTGGTGGCCAGATTTGCCCGCCTCGTGGCTGATTCGGCCTTGGTACCAGTAGTTAGCCCTCGCACTTGCCCCGCTCGAGTAGTGACGGTCTCGTGACCTACGCGTACCGTAGTTAGCCCTCGTACTTGCTCCGGCCACCACGTGACACGGCCTTGGTATCCGTAGTCGCCAGACTTGCCCCGTGTCGCCCGTGGTTTGGTTGTATAGTATTGTTAGTACGCACTTGGTGTTCATGTGTACTCGTGGTGTTGTTATATCATAGATCGCCGGTGAGGAAGGTATTCCACGCATGATTGATGTTGGGCGTGAGACCCATAGTTATATTTGGGTAATGACTCGAGGCGTGAGTCACGACTTACATGATCGCTACTTATCAGGAATCGTAGTTTGGTTATCATACATGTCTCTCGCTTTATATAGATCGCTATGATTTCATTTACTGATATTTCGTTCATATACTTGGTACCTGTTGTACTGACCTCCTTCGGGGGGCTGCGTTCATGCCGCAGGTAGAGGTACATCGGTTGTTGATCCTCGCTCTTAGGATCACAGTTCAGCGTTGGGAAGCTCCGTTTCTCCGGAGGCTTATCTTTGGTATGTTACCCTGAGTTGTAGGTTCTTGTACATTCAGGGGTATGGCGGGGCCCTGTCCCGTCATGTTGTATAAAAACTCTTAGAGGTATGTAGTACTGTTGTGGGCAGGGTTTGTAAAAAGGATTAAATTGTTCGGTTTGAAAGATTTGTATACATATATTTTATTGGAAGGTAACCGTTTGGTTGGCCTGTTTTATGATCTTATCTCTTGTTTCATGTTTAAGTTTTATTTTCCGCTGATTTTCTCTGATGTTGTATCACTAGGGTGCCCGGGGTAAGGCACCAGTCACGGGCCCGGGATTGGGTCGTGACAGTGATCTGGTGCGTAGCCGATTCACTTGCCCCCGTCAGCTACGTGGCTCAGGGAGGAGCTGGTGGAGGCTATTGCACTTGCCACGTGTCAGCTTCATGATATGGTTGTACAGTATTATTGGTACGGTCGGATCTGGTAGTTATACTTGCCCCGTACGGTTTTTATGACACATGTGGGACCTGGTGTTCATGTATACTCCTTGGTGTTGTTATATCATAGACTGCCGGCAGTGAGGAAGGAATTCCACGGGCACGAGTGATGATTTGGAGGGCGTGAGTCCCTGACTTGTTATGACTGGTTATATGTGTCACGACCCGAACCCGGGCCCGTGACTGGTGCCTTACCCCGGGCACCCAAGTAGACGTACATCAGAGTAATCAGCGGAACATAAAACAAGACATGAAATATCAAGAAGTATACAACAGTTATATGAGAAAATTTGCCTTTCGGCATAATATATAAAACTTAACCAATAGCGATTACATCCTTTACAACTCGCCACAACAAGATTACTGCACCTCTAAGAGTGACATGACAACAATGGCGGACAGGCCCCGCCATACCTCGAATGTAAGCACCTAATACGACAGGACTATACTGATAAGCCTCCGAGAAACGGAGCTTCCCAAACGCCGAATCGTGACCAGAGCTAGGATCAACGATCGCGTGTACCTCAACTGCGCAGATGAACGCAGCCCGAAGAGGTCGATAACAGTACCAAGTATGTGAAACTGAAAAATATTGTAAATGAAATCATAGTAGTCTATATAAAATAGGAGACATGTATGATAATCAAACTACAGTTCACAATAAATAAGCGATATGTCAAGTCGTGACTCACGCCTCAAAGTCATCTCTCAAATATCACTATGGGTCTCACGCCCATAACATCAATCATGCGTGGAATACCTTTCCTCACCGCCGCACTATGATATAAAAGCACCAAGGAACACACATGAACACCAGGTCCCACCTGTGTCATAAGAAAACCGTACGGGGTAAGTACGAAGGCATAGCCGACTACTAAAACCCACAGTACCAACAGGGTCATAAACTGTATCATGAGATTTGTCTAGACCGTCACATGATCAAAGCTGGCCACTCGCCCGCAATATCTAATGTGCGCGTCTAGCCCTGGAATTTCCCGCAGCTCCGCATAGGCCAACCTCATAGTCCCGCATGAGGTATTCCCCGCATCGAGGGTAGCTACTCCCCGGCATCCGCCTGGACTCGCAGTCCGCATGGCCACATAGACCGCATGACCATAAATGCCGCACACTAACCTGGAGCTCTCGTAGCTCCGCATAGGCCCCCGGGACCCGCATGAGGTATTCTCGAATCATAGGTCACACAGACCGCTGAGTCTACCGCGTGGAGGCGACAACCTCCGGGATTATGTCAAGGTTAGTGGTACAATACCAACATAACGACTGATAGTTAAACAACTTAAGCGCAATCGAGGGAAAACCCCTTCACACAAACATCACAAGATACTAACACACGTAGCATCCTAACATGTTTACTTATCAAACCAACAAGAAAGTATTACAAGGCTATCACAAACCAACACAATCAAGTTATTCACACAAGATACTTTCTACTTTATGTTAAACAAGTTCGGGTTTTTATCCCCAAAGTACTTCATACATTAACTCTTTAAAAGATATGTTACTTTCACAAAAGTCACACAATGCCCGTAGTATAAAAATAGAGTGACTATCTTTTAAGTAAACCAAAATACTTCCCTTTGTAAAATCAAGTAACAACATTATTTTCCAAACGTTCAAGTTTGCCTAATTTCAAATGTTCAAGTTTCTCATTTTTCGAAAGGTTTCGTAGTTCATAGTTTTAATCCATTAAAACAATTAGAGAAACATATACCTTATGTGTGAGTAGGTTATTCTTTTTCATAACAATCTTATAACAACAGCCATGATCTAGGAAATGTAATATCATTTTGTCTCATCTTAGCTTCTATGCAGATGGAGGTTTCTACTGGTTTTAATAATACTTACTTAGTCAATACATTCCCTTTATTAGCGCTGCTGTGGTCTGTTCGATATTTATTCTGATTTCCGAAATCAGTAAAACATTATTCCTTTTAAAAACCAAGTACTCATTACTCACGAATGAGGTTTCACACTCTTTAACAAAATTCAAATTAATTCGACTAAGTCGAGTCTCTTATCTTTTAAGATCAAGTCTCTTAACTTCTAAAATCAGTAAACCATTCTTATTACTTCTCTTAAGTCATTATACCTGACTTCCCATAAAGCTAGTATAACTCTTTAAGCTTTCAAACCAAGTATTACTCTTCTGTTAGAAATGATTCAGTATTCTTTTGAAATACTTCAAGATTATTCAGGCTTAAGTCAAAAGACATTGCCGTAATTATTATTCAGGCTTAAGTCAAAAAGACATTGCCGTAATTATTATTCAGTTAACACACGTACGTCTACCGTACTATATATATATTTTAAAATATCATGCTCAAGAGTGTAGGAAAAATCACATACCTCGCGACGATTATCGACTATTAGCAAAACGCTCCACGGCTATAACCCGGCTAGCCTTGTCCACCCTTCAAGTAGAACATGCTACTTGCAGAACATTCAACCTATAAAGGTTATACAAGTCTATCAAAGTCTAGACTACTCTGCAGATTAATCTTCTGATGTGATTTCAGTTCAAGTCTTTTCTGTAATATCCTTCTATTACAGTTCAAATCTCTTCTATGAATCTTATATTCATTTCCATATTACTACAGTATGTAATTTCCAATTACAATAGGGGGACAAGATATTTACCTCGATAAGCCCATAATTATCCAAGTTAAAATGTCGATCCTGAGCAACGTTTAGCTCCTACTCTGGGCGCTCCAACCCGCTCCAAACAACCCTTAGAAGTTCTACGCAACTTCTACTTAATACTTCAACCGACTATGAAGATTTTCCTTAGGGTTTCGGTTTGAGACAAAAAAGACATAAGGTAGTATTTCCGGGCTCTACGTATAGAGGTATCTTTGGAATACTACAAGGTATAAGGCTAAGGTATTTTGGGTAGTAACAATACTTGGAGAGTATTTCTACCAAGAGGGGGGTACCTCTCGGCACACCACTAGGAGGGGGGTGTACCCCTCGGCCAAGGCCTCTAGGAGGGGGGTGTACCCCTCGGCCAAGGCCTTCTCAAAGGGGGAGGGGGGACGAAACCAACAAGAAGGGAGGGAGGTTTTCAAGACTTGGAGATTTTTAGGAATGGATGAAGAAGTCTTCAAAGGGGGGGGGGGGGGTATTTATAGGGAGTTCTATGGCCAAGATCAAGCCATGTGGGGGGGCAAGTGGAGGGCCAAGATTTGCCCAAGTGCCCCCTAACCTACTCCTCAAATCACTCCACAAACAATGGCCCATGTTTTAGGCCCCAAAACCCTCCCAATCGTCCAAGGCAAAAGCCCCCATTGTCGTCCCACACTCCACCAACTTTGTCACGACCCGAACCCGGGCCCGTGACTGGTGCCTTACCCCGGGTACCCTAGTGATACAACATCAGAGTAATCAGCGGAACATAAGACGATAACATGAAATAACAAGAAGTATGAAACAATAGTCTGAGAAAACTTGCCTTACGGCATATATATATAAATCAATTTAAACCGAAACGATTACATCCCATTACAACTCTGCCTACAAGATTACTCTGCACCTCTACGAATGATATGACAACAACGACGGACGGGGCCCGTCATACCCTGAATGTAAGCACCTACAACAACAGGACTATACCAAGATAAGCCTCCGAGAAACGGAGCTTTCCCAACGCAATGACTGTGACCCTAAGAGCGAGGATCAACGGCGGTGTACCTCAACTGCGGCATTTGACGCAGCCCCGAAGGAGGTCGATAACAGTACCAAGTATGTGAAGCGCAAAATCAGAATGAAATCATAATAGTCTATAAAGCGGGAGACATGTATGATAACCAAACTACGATTCCTGATAAATAAGCGATCGTGTTAAGTCGTGACTCACGCCTCAAAGTCACTCAAATGTAACTATGGGTCTCACCCATAACATCAATCATGCCTGTGGAATACCTTCTTCACTGGCGATTTATGATATAAAAGCACCAAGAAATACACATGAACACGTGTCCCACGTGTCCTAATAAAACGATGCAGGTAAGTACGAAGGCATAACCGACTACTAACACCACAGTACTAACAGGGTCATAAACTGTATCATGATATCTGTCTGATCATCACATGATCAAAGCCGGTCACTCATTCGCGATATCAAATGTGCGCGTCTAGCCACGGAACTCTCCGTAGCTCGCATAGGCCAACCTCATAGGCTGCGTGAGGTATTCCTCGCATCGGGTAGCTACTCCGTCATCGCCCCGACTCGCGATCGCGTAGCCAAAGACCGCATGACCACAAGGGCGCAAACTAACACGGAACTCCGTAGTTCGCATGGATCCTCGGACCCGCGTAGGTATTCTCGAATCATGGTCCTGCATCACCGAGTCTACCCCGCATCGGAGGGCAGCTTAACCTCCGGAGACAAGTCAAGATGAGTGGTACAATACCAACATAACGGCTGAGAGTCAAACAACTTTAAGCGCAGTCGGGGGAAAACCCCCATTTACACAAAACATCACAAGATACTAACACACGTAGCATCCTAGCATGTTTACTTATCAAATCAACAAGAAAGTATTACAAGGCTATCACAAACCAACACAATCATGTTATACACACAAGGTACTTTCTAATATATGATTAACAAGATCGGGTATCTATTCCCAAAGTACTTCATACATTATCTTTTAAAAGATACGTTACGTTTACAAAAGTCACACAATACCCGTAGTATATGAAAATAGAGTGATTATCTTTTGAAGTAAATCAAAACACTTACCTTTGTAAAATCAAGTAACAACATTATTTTCCAAACGTCCAAGTTTGCCTAATTTCAAATGTTCACGGTTCTTATTTTAGAAAGGTTTCGTAGTTCATAGTCTTATTCATTTAAGAATATAATTCTCTTTTAAACCATCCGAGAAAACATAAGCCTTATATGTGAGTAGGATATTCTTGTTTATAACAATCTTATTACAAAGACCATGATCTAGGAAATATCATTTTGTCTCATCTTATCTTCTATGCAGATGGAGGTTTCTACTGGTTTTAATAATACTTAATCTGTCAAAATATTTCCTTTTATTAAAGCTGCAGTGGTTTGTCGATACACATTCGATTTCCAAATCAAGAAACATTCTTAAGCCGTTATACCTAACTTCCCATAAAGCTAGTATAACTCTTAAGTTTTCAAAAACCAGATTACTTCTTCTTTCAAAATGATTCAAAAATCTTTTGAAATACTTCAAGTTCTTTATTATTACATAACCAGCCAGTTATAGTTCAAATCAGTTACCCTTTTAAAAGCCACAAGTATTTTCTTACCTACATAAAGCTGTTATAACCAACTTCTCATAAAGCCGTTATAACATTTTATGTTTTAGACCAATCAAATACATTTAACACATGTACGTCTATCGTACTACATAGTTACACACATATCATGCTAGAAGAGATAGGAAGAGGTTCACATACCTCGCGACGAGTATCGACTAATAGCAAAACGATCCAAGTACTTCCAACCGTCGGCTACTCCTTAAGCCAAGTAGATCGCGCCACACGCAGTACTTCAACCTATAAGGCCACAAGGCGCTTATTAATATTTAGATCTCTTCGTAGAACATTCTACAGAAAATTCGGCGACTCCTCGCCACGACGTTCGGGGCCGTGGTCGTGCCTTACCCCGGGCACCCTAGTGATACATTCATCAGAGAAAAATCAGCGGAAATAAAAACATGAACATGAATTAAGAGACAAGATAAATAAACAGGTCAACCAAAACAGTTGCCTTCATCATATACACATAAACACCCGAACAGTTATCCTTTTTACAAACCACACGCCTATTACAATCTGCACCTCTAAGATTTATACAACAACTATGACCAGGACGGGGCCGCCATACCCCTGAATGTACAAGAACCTACAAACTCAGGGTAACATACCAAAGATAAGCCTCCGAAGGAACGGAGCTTCCCAACACGCTGAAATGAGATCGTAGACGCGGGGATCGACAGCCGGTGTACTTCTACCTGCGGCATGAACGCAGCCCCTCGAAGGAGGTCAGTACAACAAGTACCAAGTATGTGAAATCGTAAAAATACTGTAAATGAAATCATAATAGTCTATATAAAGCAGGAGACATGTATGATAACCAAACTACAGTTCACAACATAAAAGCAGTTATGTCAAGTCAGAGACTCACGCCCTCAAAGTCTTCCCTCACGCGTGGAACTTTTTCCTCACCGCCGCAGCCTAGGTACAAATCATGTGATACGTATAATGTGTCTCGGCCCATCTTATGGACCCGATGTAGAAGCGGGTGGAATACATTCGGATGAACCAGAGTCGAGTGAAATACATTTCCGGATGAGCCGTAGTCGAGTGAAATACATTCGAATGAACCGGTAGTCGAGTGAAATACATTCCCGGATGAACCGGTAGTCAAGTGAAATACATTCCCGGATGAACCGGTAGTCAAGTGAAATACATTCCCGGATGAACCGGTAGTCAAGTGAAATACATTCCCGGATGAACCGGTAGTCAAGTGAAATACAGTACTTGCACAACAAGGCTATCACACGTAACATGGTCCAGTTTCATAACAACAAGCATAGGCAAGTTATACACAACTCAAGGCACTTTCATTTTATGTCAAAGTCCGGATTTTAACCCTAAAGTACTACGTATGTTAAATTCCTTTTAAAGATCCATTTCTTTTACAAAGGTCACCCGATACTCGTAGTATAAAAATAGAGTGACGAACATTGTTAAGTAAACAAAAATGCTTTCCTTTGTAAAATCAAGTAACAACCTTATTTTCCAAACGTTCAAGTTTGCCTAATTTCAAATGCTCAAGTTTCTCATTTTAGAAAAGGTTTCGTAGTTCATAGTTTTAATCCTTTAAAACATAATTCTCCTTTAAACGATTTGAGAAACATATGCCTTATATGTGAGTAGGTTATTCTTGTTTATAATCAATCTTATTAAGCAGCCATGATCTAGGAAATGAAATATTATTTTGTCTCATCATAGCTTATGCGGATGGAGGTTTCTCTTGGTTTTAATACAATACTTCATTATTCAATACATTTTCCTTTATTAATCGCCGCAATGGTCCTGTCGATACTCATTCGATTTCAAATCGATGAAACATTATCCCTTTTAAAACCAAGTACTCATTACTCACGAATGAGGTTTCACACTTTTAACAAAATGCATATCAATACCATTAAGTCAAGTCTCTTATCTTTTAAGATTAAGTCTCTTAACTTCTAAAAATCAGTAAACCATTCTTTTTATAACCTTAAGACGTTATACCTAACTTCACATAAAGCTAGTATAACTCTTATGTTTTCAAAACCAAGTATTACTCTTCTTTCAAAAAGGTCTTTTGAAATACTTCAAGTTCTCTATTATCACACATCAAGTCAGTTATAAGTCAAATCAGTTACCTTTTAAAACCACAAAGCATTTTCTTACCTACATAAGGTTGTTATAACCAACTTCCCATAAAGCCGTTATAACACCTTATGTTTCAAACCAATCAAATACATTTAACACATGTACGTCTACCGTACTACATAGTTATACACATATCATGCTAGAACAGATAGGAAGAGGTTCACATACCTCGCGATGATTATCGACAATAAGCAAAACGCTCCACAGTACTGTAACCCGGCTAGCCTTTTCCACTCTTCAAGTAGAATACGCTACTCGTAGTACTTCCACCTATAAGGCCACAAACGTCTATTAACGTCTAACCGGACGTGCACAACTCTACTATACAGTAATACCACAAGTCTACTGTAATACAGTCCTATGTAATTCTGATTCGCTTCTCTTTTAAATTGGGCTTAAGTCAAAAGACATTGCCGCACAATTATGTTCAGTTCTATATATAGTATACTTCAACTATATATTCCTACAACATGTAATCTCCAATTACAATAAGGGGACAAAAATATTTACCTCGACAAGCCCAAAATTATCCAAGTTAATATGTCGATCCTGAGCAAGGTTTAGCTCCTACTCCGTGCGCTCGATCCGCTCCAAACAACCCTTAGAAGTTCTAACCAACTTCTACTTAAATACTTCAACCAACTATGAAGATTTCCTTAGGGTTTGGTTTGAGACTAAAAGGACAAAGGTAGTATTTTCTGCTCTACGTAGAGGTAACTTTTGGAATACAACAAGGTAAAGGCTAAGGTATTTTGGGCATTATAACAATACTTGGAGAAGTATTTCTACCAAGAGGGGGGGTGTATTATCTACGAAACAACTAGGCTAGTGAGGGTACCCCACGGCTAGCACCACAAAGGGGGGAGGGGGAGGCTCTCGGCCACAAAGGGCCTTTACAAGGGAGGGGGGGGCTCTTGGACGAGAGTCAAACAAGAGGAGAGGGGAAGGATAGCAAGACTTGGAACATATTTGGATGATGAAGTCTTCAACAAAGGGAGGGGTATTTATAGGGAAGCCAAGGGCCAACCAATGGACAAGATCAAGCCATGTGCAAGGCAAGTGTAAGGCCAAGATCAAGCCATGTGCACCCTAACCCTACTCCACCAAACATGGCACAAAACAAGGCACCAAACATGGCACAAAATAAGGCACAAAATGAGGCACCAATCGGCCAAGGCCAACCGCCCCTCTTTACCGTCCAATGAGGGTGACAAGTGTCACCCTCCCATTGGTCCAAAAATGTTTCGTCTCTCGGAAAAATCCGCAAAAAATATAAATGACATAGCCGGAATTTTCCCTACGTAAGCTGTGGAAACGTTTCGTCGAAAAACGACTCCTATCGGGTGTTGTGTACAAATTCCGAAACTTGCCTAACTTAAGGCTCAAATTATTATACGTACGCCCTCACGTACATACTCTGGAAATACGGGGTATAACATTCTCCCCTCCTTAGAAACATTCGTCCCGAATGTTCCTTCTCAAGACGGATAACGATAAAGTTCTTCTAATAAGTTGCCAACGCCACAACTGGCCACGAAACACCCGCGTAAATACTTACATCCAAGTCCACGAGGAAACACCTCTAATATCACAAACTTTTGTCACTTTGCCGCGAGGTTCTAGTGTCACTCCGGCGACCCAACAAATGGTACCGGGCTGCATGCGATCCCTGAGGTCTAAAATATACATCCTTCGCACCTTCTCCCTTTACAAGAAATGATCATATCTATGCTCGCAATACATGCTCGCCTCTACCCTTACTCGTCGTACTCTTCTCGAACACTTGAACTCTTCTAGTATACGTACCACACTTCAGTCATCGCTTCAGTTTTCAAAACCTTGGAGTCACTACCTCCAAACTTGGTCATCTTACTAACCTCGATTTCTTCTAGGGCCATTCTCGGCCTTCACGAACTGATATTGGTCGAACATATCCACGAACTCATACGATGGTCATCTAAACTTGGGCCTAGCATCTTCGTGACCCTACCACCTGGCGGGACCACCTCGGACTGACCTCACCACATTCCGGGCTACGGGTTGACCCGCGAATGGTCCTCAACCCGACCCGTAATCGTGCCAACTTTCTCGTTCCTCGCCCTGCAACATTCTTACAATTTGCGTCATGAAAGCTACCACTTTCACCTCACACAACCCAATGAATTTCCCACAATACATTTTACGCATACCAAGTATTTTAACAAAGACTAACCGTAAGAATCTCTCCTTTAAGACGACCTTACCTCTAAGGTCTCAACATGAAATATTCTAAGGTTCACACTTCCCATGCCCTCATACTTATCCTTCCAACTAACCATGTTTTCTAACTCACAAATAACACAACGCTATTCGTACATAGCACATAAATATAAGGTCATCATATCACGCATACAAATCTCTAGAGGGTTAAGGATATACCTGAAGCTACCGCTCCACTCTAATCATAGGCCTGCCCTGCAGGGCGCATAACTGTAGAAGGCGATGAACCTGCCACTGATCCGGTAGGCTGCGCCAAGCTGCCGGTACCTCTCCTATAAGCACAGTCTCTCGTCACATGGCCCTGACGGCCGCAGGTGAAACAAGCACCAGTAAAAAGACGACATTCCCCGGGATGATGTTTGCCACATCGTGCACCGAGGGACATGAATCCTCGGCTAGCACTCACGTATACCGTGAACGGAAGCCCGGAGCTCGACCAGCTCGAATACCACGAGCGCCCCGGCGATCGCGGGGACCACTGCATCTTGGTGGAGGTACATAACTAGGCTCTGCTTGGCGGTCCGCCTCGAAAGTTACCAAAGGACCTGCTTTGCGGCCTCTTCTGCGATCTCGGTCATTCGTCGACCTCTCCGTGCCTCACATCCTAGTGCATGAGCTTGCGTGCGGGCAATGTCCATGCCCGGTGAAGAGCTACACCGTACAAGCCTCGCCAAGTAATCATCTAGCCGGTGACGTAGCGGTGTACTCATCCTCCATATCGCCTACGGCAACGCACATACCGAGCTAATGAGTCGAACTCACATTGTACTCTCTAACCGTCGCGCCCCGCCTCAACGTCAAAAATCATCGGCCGAGCCCTCCTCATCTGCGGGGCAAGAAATGTGCAAGAAAAGCCCGAGAACTCGTCCCATACGGTGGGAGTGCATGTTCTTCCGGGACAACTCCACGAATCAAACGGTCAGCTGCGATTATCACGCGGTGATGCGAACCAATACCACCGACTCGCCTCGAGACTCGATCACTCTCACGATCCATTGTAGTCGGATAAACTCCCGAGGGTCATCCTCGGCTCGATCCATAGAACAACTGGCGGGCTCTGACTCGTAAAGTCCGTAGCCTCAAATGCGCTCGGGGTGAACTACGGGTGCTCTTGGGTGGGCTGCGAATCCGGCCTATCCTCATATCGGCCACGACCACGGCGATGGCGCCATCTCCTTGTACCCCATCTCATCTGCTCCAGGCTGTGGGACCGGAGGCTCAGGTATTGTAGTCTCGGCGACCATCGCTGCGACTCTAAGCTTCTCGGTCTTTGGCGTCGCGAAACCGCCGTCGGGCACTGTCTCAGTCTTGGCCAGGGCTGCGCCTCGTACTCCTCAGTATCTCACTAACGGCTCCTCGATCGCCTTGCCCATCGGGCTCAGGTTGCCTACGGAGGCATAACTGGTAAAGGAAAGGAATACGTCAGAGGGGTCCAACTTATCACACGGCACTAAGGCACGATCTCAGAATGAGAAGAATGGAAACCAATCCTAAATGTCCTATAGCCTCCTGATTATAGATGTGGTGCACAACACACCGATAATCAAGACTCTACTAGACACGGTCTGTAGACACCTTCCGAGGACTAACTGCTCTGATACCATTTTTGTCACGACCCGTTCCGGGGCCCGTGACTGGTGCCTTACCCCGGGCACCCTAGTGATACATTCATCAGAGAAAAATCAGCGGAAATAAAAACATGAACATGAATTAAGAGACAAGATAAATAAACAGGCCAACCAAAACAGTTGCCTTCATCATATACACATAAACACGAACGCTTATCCTTTTACAAACCACGCCACAATTACTCTGCACCTCTAAGATTTATACAACAACTATGACGGGACGGGGCCGCCATACCACGAATGTACAAGAACCTACAAACTCGTGGTAACATACAAAGATAAGCCTCGAAGGAAGAGCTTCCCAACACTGAAATGAGATCCTAGACGAGGATCGGCGGTAGGTGTACTTCTACCTGCGACATGAACGCAGTCCCCCGAAGGAGGTCAGTAAAACAAGTACCAAGTATGTGAAACTGTAAAAATACTGTAAATGAAATCATAATAGTCTATATAAAGCAGGAGACATGTATGATAACCAAACTACGATTCCAACATAAAAGCGATTATGTCAAGTCGAGACTCACGCCTCAAAGTCTTCCCTCATGCCTGTGGAACTTCTTCCGCCGTGATCTAGGTACAAATCATGTGATACGTATAATGTGTCTCGGCCCATCTTATGGACCCAGTATAAAGCGGGTGGAATACATTCCGGATGAACCGTAGTCGAGTGAAATACATTCGGATGAACCGTAGTCGAGTGAAATACATTCGGATGAACCAGAGTCAAGTGAAATACATTCCGGATGAACGGTAGTCAAGTGAAATACATTCGGATGAACCGGTAGTCAAGTGAAATACATTCGGATGAACCGGTAGTCAAGTGAAATACATTCCGGATGAACCGGTAGTCAAGTGAAATCTGAGATTTGCACAACAAGGCTATCACACGTAACATGGTCGGTTCATAACAACAAGCATAGGCAAGTTATACACAACTCAAGGCACTTTCATTTTATGTCAAAGTCCGGATTTTAACCTAAGTACTACGTATGTTAAATTCCTTTTAAAGATCCATTTCTTTTACAAAGGTCACCCGATACTCGTAGTATAAAAATAGAGTGACGAACATTGTTAAGTAAACAAAAATGCTTTCCTTTGTAAAATCAAGTAACAACCTTATTTTCCAAACGTTCAAGTTTGCATAATTTCAAATGCTCAAGTTTCTCATTTTAGAAAAGGTTTCGTAGTTCATAGTTTTAATCCTTTAAAACATAATTCTCCTTTAAACGATTTGAGAAACATATGCCTTATATGTGAGTAGGTTATTCTTGTTTATAATCAATCTTATTAAGCGACCATGATCTAGGAAATGAAATATTATTTTGTCTCATCATAACACATGCGGATGGAGGTTTCTCTTGGTTTTAATACAATACTTCATTATTCAATACATTTTCCTTTATTAACGCATTTGCGGTGGTGCATCGATACTCATTCGATTTCAAATCGCAAAACATTATCCCTTTTAATTCAAAGTACTCATTACTCACGAATGAGGTTTCACACTTTTAACAAAATGCATATCAATACCATTAAGTCAAGTCTCTTATCTTTTAAGATTAAGTCTCTTAACTTCTAAAAATCAGTAAACCATTCTTTTTATCACCCTTAAGACGTTATACCTAACTTCCCATAAAGCTAGTATAACTCTTATGTTTTCAAAACCAAGTATTACTCTTCTTTCAAAAAGGTCTTTTGAAATACTTCAAGTTCTCTATTATCACACATCAAGTCAGTTATAAGTCAAATCAGATACCTTTTAAAACCACAAAGCATTTTCTTACCTACATAAGGTTGTTATAACCAACTTCCCATAAAGCCGTTATAACACCTTATGTTTCAAACCAATCAAATACATTTAACACGTATGCGTCTGTACTACATAGTTATACACATATCATGCTAGACGGATAGGAAGAGGTTCACATACCTCGCGATGATTATCGACAATAAGCAAAAGCGCTCCACGATCGTAACGGCTAGCCTTTTCCACTCTTCAAGTAGAATACGCTCGTAGTACTTCCACCTATAAGGCCACAAACGCCTATTAACTTCTAACCATGCGGTTCCATATTCTACAAAAATTCGGCGACTCTCCCCATGGCAGCGTAAATCTCCTCCTCTATCGAGGCCGGCTATCAAGCCAACCAGGGGGGGGGGTTTTACACGTCTAACCGGGCGTGCACAACTCTACTATACAGTAATACCACAAGTCTACTGTAATGACCCTATGTAATTACTGATTCGATTCTCTTTTTTAAATTCAGGCTTAAGTCAAAAGACATTGCCGCACAATTATGTTCAGTTCTATATATAGTATACTTCAACTATATATTCCTACAACATGTAATCTCCAATTACAATAAGGGGACAAGAATATTTACCTCGACAAGCCCAAAATTATCCAAGTTAATATGTCGATCCTGAGCAAGGTTTAGCTCCTACTCCGTGCGCTCCAATCCGCTCCAAACAACCCTTAGAAGTTCTAACCAACTTCTACTTAAATACTTCAACCAACTATGAAGATTTCCTTAGGGTTTCGGTTTGAGACTAAAAGGACAAAAGGTAGTATTTTCGGGCTCTACGTAGAGGTAACTTTTGGAATACAACAAGGTAAAGGCTAAGGTATTTTGGGCATTATAACAATACTTGGAGAAGTATTTCTACCAAGAGGGGGGGTGTATTATACGAAAACAACTAGGCTAGGGGGGGTACCCCACGGCTAGCACCACAACGGGGGGAGGCTCTCGGCCACAAAGGGCCTTTACTAGGGAGGGCTCTTGGACGAGAGTCAAACAAGAGGAGAGGGGAAGGATAGCAAGACTTGGAACATATTTGGATGATGAAGTCTTCAAAGGGAGGGTATTTATAGGGACGCCAAGGGCCAAGCAATGGACAAGATCAAGCCATGTTCAAGGCAAGTGTAAGGCGAAGTTCAAGCCATGTGCACCCTAAACCTACTCCACCAAACATGGCACAAAACAAGGCACCAAACATGGCACAAAATAAGGCACAAAATGAGGCACCAATCGGCCCAAGGCCAACCGCCTCTTTCTGCAGTCAACGAGGTGACAAGTGTCACCTCCCATTGGTCCAAAAATGTTTAAATCTCTGAAAAATCCATAAAAATATAAATGACATAGCGGAATTTTCCTACGTAAGCTAATGAAACGTTTCGCCGAAAACGACTCTATCGGGTGTTGTGTACAAATTCAAACTTGCCTAACTTAAGGCTCAAATTATTATACGTACGCCCTCACGTACATACTCTAGAAATACGTGGTATAACACCCCCCCCCCCCCCCCCTCCCCCCCGCAATAGCGTAAATCTCCTCCTCTATCGGGGTCGGCTACCAAGCCAACCAGGGGGGGTTATACGTCTAATTCGGACGTGCACAAGTCTACCTCGCGAAAAGCTACACAAGTCTCATGTCAGATCCTATGTAATTACGATTCAACACTCTTCTTCGAAAAGGTTTCTTATTATTCGTGCTTAAGTCCAAAGACATTGCGATAACAACGTTCATTCTATATATAGTATACTTCAACTATATAGTCTAACAATCATGTAATTTTCAATTACAATAGAGGACAAGATATTTACCTCGATAAGCCCATAATTATCCAAGTATAAAGTCGATCCCGGGCAACGTTTAGCTCCAACTCGTGCGCTCAACCCGCTCAAACTACCCTTAGAAGTTCTAACCAACTTCTACATACTACTCCAACTAACCATGGAGATTTTTCTTAGGGTTTCGGTTTGGTGGTGACGGGAAGTATAATAGTATAACGGGGCTTTTCAGATAGGTATAACCTTAGAATACTACAAGGTATCTGGCTAAGGTAATTTGGGCATTATAACAATACTTTTGAGAGTATTTCTACCAAGAGGGGTATTTATACGAGACAACACCACAAGGAGGGGGTGTATACCCACCGCCTACCACTAGGGGTACTCTCGACGAGGGAGAGCTCTCGGCCACAAGGCCTCACAGGGGAGGGTGGGGACGAAACCAACAAGGAGGAGGGAAGATTTCAAGACTTGGAATTTGTAGAATGGATGAAGAAGTCTTCAAAGGGGGTGTATTTATAGGTCTAGCAAAGGCCAACCAATGGCCAAGATCATGCCAAGTGCAAGGCAAGTGTAGGGCCATGATCATGCCAAGTGCACCTTATCCATCTACCACAAAAATATCCTACCTACTACTTGACAAAAAGCCAAGCAATTCGTCCACCCTTGACCGCCCAAGTCCTTCCAATGATAGGGTGACAAGTTTCGCCCTCTTGTTGGTCCAAAATGTTTCGTCTCTCGGAAAAATCCGCAAAAAATAAAAATGACATAGCCGGAATTTTCCCTACGAAAGCTGTGGAAACGTTTCGTTGAAAAACGACTCTAACCGGGTGTTGTGCACAAAATAATTCGGCCAAGCCTTATTAAAAAAGTTCAAATTTTCTACGTACGTCCTTACGTACATACTCTGGAAATACGGGGTATAACATTCTCCCCTCCTTAGAAACATTCGTCCCGAATGTTCCTTCTAAGTCTCAAAACAAACGCGCCGAGATAGTCTTCACTACTATACTTACGAGAACAATCACGCCACATGGCCACGTAAACACCCGCAAATACCTCCATCCCAGTCCACGAGGAAACACCTCTAACATGACCACAAACACCTCTCTCCGGGGTCTAAAATATACTTCCTTCGCACCTTCTCCTTACAAAAGAAATGATCACATCTATGCTCGCCATACATGCTCGCTTCTCCCTTTACTCGTCGTGATACCACTTTTGTCACTTTGCCGCGAGGTTCTAGTGTCACTTCGGCGACCCAACAAATGGTATCGGGCTGCATGCGATCCCTGAGGCTGTCGTACACTCGAACTCTTACCACATTTACGATCGCTTGGTTCCAAAACTCGGCTACTATCTCTAACGTGGTCATCATTAATCGGGAACACTGATGGATCTCCGATACTTTCCGATCATAACAATACGAAAGACCGGACGTCTTGCCTCCTAAGTCGGACGGCAAATGCTAACATATAAGCACTGGCCTATTCTTCACATGAACTCAAAGGGCCCAAAGTAACTCGCTAAGTTCCTCTGCTTTCCAAAGCTCGTCACATGACCCGGTGGTACTTTCAAGAAGACCGACCGTCAACTCAACTCTAAGCGTCTTCGCGATTATCCATACGATTTCTCCGGTGCGTAACCTCTTCTAGACAAGCTTTACCTATCCACATCTGCTGGAACAAGCTCAACCAATTATCCGAATCTTGCCAACATCGAACCAATCGGCCGACTTACACATCCGCCCCTACAAGGCTTCATAAGGCGACATCCGAACACTGAAATGGTAGCTTAAACACTCCTTCAACAGGAGACAACAATTCTCGCAACTATCCCTGAAATCCAAACACCGCCCGAGGCGAATGTGATCTGAGACTCACCGAAGTTCCTAACCTTGCCTGGTAAAACCTCGGAAAAAGCAGTAGTACCACTGGCTCATTGTCGTCATAAGGTGAAGGTAGGCACCCTGCAGCCTTACAACCTTTACGATAAATCCACCGCCGAGTAAACGGTCTTTGCTAGAAGACAAGGCGGTGACCTCGCCGGCGACCGGTCGAACGATCCACAGTCGTACGCTGGTTAACTAAACTTGGGCCTAACACCCTCGTGACCCTACCACAAGGCGGGACCACCACAAACTGACCCCACCACCATACATGCCGCGGGCTGACCCGCAACGTGGCCTCAACCCGACCCGGCAACGCGCAAAACGCTAGCTCCCCGAAGGAAAACTCTCACTAATCACGTTACGAAAACCTAGCGGTCTTCTTAGCTCAACTACCCTCTTTCATTCCACACTACTCAGGGACTTATCCCACAAACATAGCTTACGTGCACTATGCACTCCGATAAGGATCAAACATAACACTACACCTTTACTCGAGATGGCCTTACCTCTAAGGTCTCTACGTAAAAAAACTCTAAGGCTCACACCTTCTCTATCCCCCAAATCTTACTTGGTTAACTAACCAAGATTTCTAATCACAATTTACACAATGCAATCAGAATAACACTTAAGGTGTACTCACCTTATCTCACATACTAACCCCTAGAGGGTTAAGGATATATCTATATCTACTGCTTCACTCCCCTTAGTCGTTCTAGTCAAACCTGCCCCGTAGGGCGCATAGCTAGGAAAGATGACGAACTACCCACCGATCCTGAAGGCTAAGTCCTCCTACAAGGACACTCGCCCGACATCGGACCACGGCGGTCGTAGGTACAACAAGTACCCAACTAAAGACGACATTCCCGGGATGGCGTCACATCTGCGAACCGGAAGCCCTGGAGTTCTGACCAACTCCTGTATACCCCGAACGTCCTGAAATCCGTGGAAGACCACTCTGCACTGGTGGATGTGCATAATCTAATCTGCTGGTGAGGTGACTCGACTCGAAAGTTACCAAAGGACCTTTCTGTCACGGCCTCTTCGTCGCCGTTAACCCGTCGATCTACGTTTCTTGGCTGCGCGCCTGCCCGTACACAGGCCATGCTCAAGCCTAACTGAAGAATTACTCTCGCACAACCCTTTCTAAGATATTCATCAAGACTCGAGGTACATCGGTATACTCTCTGGTAGCCAAATCCATAGCTAGTAACAGGGTTGTCTCTTTGTAATCTATGTTCTCTGTTCCCGGTCGTGGGACTGAAGGTTTATATATCATGGCCGCAGTAGGAACTGCTGCCGCCGTGCTAAACTCTGCTGGGGCTGGTGACGTAGCATAACTCCCCGACCGAAGAACCTAACTCAGGTGATGGTTGGGCGTGCCTCGTAACCCTCAGACTCTACTCGCGACTCCTCGGTGCCTTGCCTCACTGGGCGGGTTGCCTACGCGGAGGCATAGCGGTAAGGGAAAGAAATACGTGAGAGGTCCAACTTACAACGGCTCTAAGGCACGATCTCGAGTGAGAAGAATAGAAACCAATCCTAAATATCCTATAGCCTCACGATTATTGGTGTGGTGCACAACACACCGATAATCAAGACTCTCTTGGATACGATGCATAGACACTTTCCGAGGATTAACTGTTCGATACCACTTTTGTCACGACCGAACCGGGCGTGGTAGTGCCTTACCGGGCACCTAGTGATACAACATCGAGTAATCACGGAACATAAGACGATAACATGAAATAACAAGAAGTATGAAACAATAGTTCGAAAACTTGCCTTACGGCATATATATATAAATCAATTTAAAACCCGAGCGATTTACATCCCATTACAACTCGCCTGCGATTACTCTGCACCTCTACGAATGATATGACAACAACGCGGGACGGGGCCGTCGTACCACGAATGTAAGCACCTACAACAGGGGACTATACGAATAAGCCTCGGAGAAGCGGAGCTTTCCCAAACGGCTGTGACCCTAGGCGAGGATCAACGATCGTGTACCTCAACTGCGGCATGAACGCGGCCCGAAAGGCGATAACAGTACCAAGTATGTGGCGAAAAATATTGTAAATGAAATCATAATAGTCTATAAAGCGGGAGACATGTATGATAACCAAACTACGATTCACAATAAATAGCGATCGTGTTAAGTCGAGGACTCGCGCTCAAAGTCATCACTCAAATGTAACTATGGGTCTCACGCCCATAACATCAATCATGCGTGGAATACCTTCCTCACTCGCGAAGCGATTTATGATATAAAAGCACCAAGAAATACACATGAACACGGGTCCCACTGTGTCCTAATAAAACGATGCGGGGTAAATGCGAAGGCATAGCAGGCTACTAACACCTACAGTACTAACATGGTCATAAAGCGTATCATGATATCTGTCTGGCATCACATGATCAAAGCGGTCACTTTCGCGCGATATCAAATGTGCGCGTCTAGCCACTGGAACTCTCCGTAGCTCGCATAGGCCAACCTCATAGGCGCGTGAGGTATTCCTCGCTTGTCGGTAGCTACTCCCGGCGTCGTCACGGACTCGCGATCCGCATGGCCACAAAGACCGCATGACCACAGGCCGCAAACTAACACGGAACTCCGTAGTTCGCATGGATCCCCGGACCCGCATGAGGTATTCTTGAATCATGGTCCTGCATCACCGAGTCTACCGCGTCGGAGGCGCCAACCTCCGAGACAAGTCAAGGTGTGTGGTACAATACCAACATAACGGTGAGAGTCAAACAACTTTAAAGCGCGATCGAGGAAAACCCCGCTTTACACAAAACATCACAAGATACTAACACACGTAGCATCCTAGCATGTTTACTTATCAAATCAACAAGAAAGTATTACAAGGCTATCACAAACCAACACAATCATGTTATACACACAAGGTACATTCTAATATATGATTAACAAGATCGGGTATCTATTCCCAAAGTACTTCATACATTATCTTTTAAAAGATACGTTACGTTTACAGAAGTCACACAATACCCGTAGTATATGAAAATAGAGTGATTATCTTTCGAAGTAAATCAAAACACTTACCTTTGTAAAATCAAGTAACAACATTATTTTCCAAACGTCCAAGTTTGCCTAATTTCAAATGTTCACGGTTCTTATTTTAGAAAGGTTTCGTAGTTCATAGTCTTATTCATTTAAGAATATAATTCTCTTTTAAACCATCTGAGAAAACATAAGTCTTATATGTGAGTAGGATATTCTTGTTTATAACAATCTTATTACGTGACCGTGATCTAGGAAATATCATTTTGTCTCATCTTAGCTTATGCGGATGGAGGTTTCTCTTGGTTTTAATAATACTTAATCTGTCAAAATATTTCCTTTTATTAACGCGCGATGGTTTGTCGATACACATTCTGATTTCCGAAATCAGTAAAACATTCTTAAGCCGTTATACCTAACTTCCCATAAAGCTAGTATAACTCTTAAGTTTTCAAAAACCCAGTATTACTTTTTCTTTCAAAATGATTCAAAAATCTTTTGAAATACTTCAAGTTCTTTATTATTACATAACCAACAGCTTATAGTTCAAATCAGTTACCCTTTTAAAATCCACAAGTATTTTCTTACCTACATAAAGTTGTTATAACCAACTTCCCATAAAGCCGTTATAACACTTTATGTTTTAGACCAATCAAATACATTTAACACATGTACGTCTATCGTACTACATAGTTACACACATATCATGTTAGAAGAGATAGGAAGAGGTTCACATACCTCGCGACGAGTATCGACTAATAGCAAAACGCTCCAAGTACTTCCAACCGTCGGCTACTCCTTAAGCCAAGTAGATCGCGCCACGCGATCTTCAACCTATAAGGCCACAAGGCGCTTATTAATATTTAGATCTCTTCGTAGAACATTCTCTGAAAATTCGGCGACCTCCCCCATGCAGCGTAAATCTCTCCTCTATCGGCCGACTACCAAGCCAACCGGGGTTATACGTCTAATCGGACGTGCACAATTCTACCTCACGTAAAAGCTACACAAGTCTCATGTCAGATCCTATGTAATTACGATTCGGCCTCTTCTTTCGAAAAGGTTTCTTATTATTCAGCTTAAGTCCAAAGACATTGCCGATAACAACGTTGATTCTATATATAGTATACTTCAACTATATAGTCTAACAATCATGTAATTTCCAATTACAATAGAGGACAAGATATTTACCTCGATAAGCCCATAATTATCCAAGTATAAAGTCGATCACAGGCAACGTTTAGCTCGACTCCGTGCGCTCAACTCGCTCCAACTACCCTTAGAAGTTCTAACCAACTTCTACATACTACTCCAACTAACCATGGAGATTTTTCTTAGGGTTTCGGTTTGGTGACTGAAGGAAGTATAATAGTATAACTGGCTTTTCAGATAGGTATAACCTTAGAATACTACAAGGTATACGGCTAAGGTAATTTGGGCATTATAACAATACTTTTGAGAGTATTTCTACCAAGAGGGGGGGTATTTATACGAGACAACACCACAAGGGGGGGGTGTATACCCCTCGGCCTACCCCACTAGGGGGGGTACTCTCGGCCAAGGGGGGAGGGGAGAGGAACTCTCGGCCACAAGGCCTCCCAAAGGGAGGTGGGACGAAACCAACAAGGAGGAGGAAGATTTCAAGACTTGGAATTTGTAGAATGGATGAAGAAGTCTTCAAAGGGGGGGGGGGTATTTATAGGTCTAGCAAAGGCCAACCAATGGCCAAGATCATGCCAAGTGCAAGGCAAGTGTAGGGCCATGATCATGCCAAGTGCACCTTATCCATCTACCACAAAAATATCCTACCTACTACTTGACAAAAAGCCAAGCAATTCGTCCACCCTTGACCGCCCAAGTCCTTCCAATGAGAGGGTGACAAGTGTCGCCCTCTTGTTGGTCCAAAATGTTTCGTCTCTCGGAAAAATCCGCAAAAAATAAAAATGACATAGCCGGAATTTTCCCTACGAAAGCTGTGGAAACGTTTCGTCGAAAAACGACTCTAACCGGGTGTTGTGCGGCCAAGCCTTATTAAAAAAGTTCAAATTTTCTACGTACGTCCTTACGTACATACTCTAGAAATACGGGGTATAACAAACTTGAGGGTGACAAGTGTCGCCCTCTCGTTGGTCCAAAACATTTCGTCTCTCGGAAAAATCCGCAAAAATTAAAAATGACATAGCCGGAATTTTCCCCATGAAGTTCCAGAAAGCGTTTCGTCGAAAAACGATTCTAATCGGGTGTTGTGCACAAAAATATTTTCGGTCCTTTGCCTAACTTAAGGCTCAAACTTCGTACGTACGTCCTTACGTACATACTCTGTAAATACGGGGTATAACAATATGTTGTGTATTGTAGTTTGGTTATCATACATGTCTCCTGCTTTTTATAGACTATTATGATTTCATTTACAGTATTTTCAATTTCACATACTTGGTACCTGTTTTACTGACCTCCTTCGGGGGGCTGCGTTCATGCCGCAGGTAGAGGTACATCTACCGCCGATCCGCTTATAGGATCACATTTCAGCGTATTGGGAAGCTCCGTTCCTTCGGAGGCTTATCTTTTGGTATGTTACCCTGAGTCCGTAGGTTCTTGTACATTCAGGGGTATGGCGGGGCCCTGTCCCGTCATAGTTGTTGTAAAAATCTTAGAGTGCATGCTTGTTGTGTGGCGGGGTTGTAAGGATTATGGCTCAAAGGTCGTTATATATATATATATGCAGAAAAGGCAACCGCTTTGGTTGGCTATTTTCTTTATCTTGATCCATATCTATTTGTATGTTTAAGTTTTTATTCCGCGGTTTTTCTCGATGTTGTATCACTAGGGTGCGGGGTAGGCACGATCCACGGGCGAGTTGGTCGTGACAATCGTGGCGGCGGCTGCGGCCGGTGGCTAACCCTAGGGCCGGCAGTTTAAGGATTCGGGACTTTCTGAGTTGTGATCCACCCGAGTTTTATGGTTCGAGGTCTAAGGAGGATCCTCAAGAGTTTATTCGACAGGTGCGGCGGACTACGCAGGTGCTTAGGGCCTCGGAGACGGAGTCCGTAGTGTTAGCTTCTTACCGGTTACGCGATATTGCGTTGAACTGGTTTGAGTCATGGGTGTTGACGAGAGGTGAGGATGCTCTCCCAGCTGTTTGGGAGGAGTTCACAGAGGCTTTCCTGGATCACTTCCTGCCTCCTAAGATGAGTAGAGCCCGCGTAGATAGATTCTTGACCTTGAGGCAGGACGGAAGGACTATCAGAGAGTACATCCTGGAGTTTGACTCCTTGGCCAGGTATGCGCACACCATTGTAGCGGACATGGCGATGTGGTTCATCGATATGTGATGGGGTTAGACCGTCGTATGATTCTGCATCTTGGGGTGGCTCTTCACCGAGGATGGATATTGCCGGGATGCGAGTATATGCGCGAGGATAGAGGGCGAGAGAAAGGAGGGTCGGCTTGACTCGAGCCAGCCCGAGGCGGGGCAGCGAGGATCTCGTGGCGATTTTCAAGGCGGACCACCTCAGCAGCAGGCTAGTTATGCGCCTCAGCCAGTACGGAGTACTCCACCGTCGTCTTCAGGACATTCGGGAGATTCGGGGCGGTCGGGGCTCAGGGTTGAGTTTTCAGGGGAGTAGGGGTGTTAGTCTAAGGAGGCCACCTCTACCTCGGTGTAGTCGATGTGGTAGGATCCATTATGGGGAGTGTCGTGCTAGTTTGGGTAATTGCTATACATGTGGCCAGCAGGGCCATTATGTGAGCTGTCAGGCCGAGGATAAGCGCGGATGTAGAGATTCAGCCTTCGGGATCAGTGGCTGGTTCATCGCCTTCTTTTGTTATGCGTCGTGCAGGGCAGGATCATGATTATGACGACAAGGAGAATGCGAAGCAATAGTTACAGGTACATCTTTGACCCTTTAGAGATTAGTATGTGTGATAGGATTGTTGTATGATTTAGTGTTATGAACAGAGGATATTGAGACTATGTACATGTGTTAGAATAAGTTGGTAGATACGAACGGGCAATTCTATTAGGCCGTGAACGAGAGTAAGTGGTAATGGGTCATACGTTGGATTCGTTTTCCTGTTTGAGTTATGAGGAATGATTGAGCGTGTGTGATATCTTATGGTCACAAGTGGCATAGTAAGGTCCTATTAAGCGTGAAGTCCGAGGATGTATCGAGGAATAATAGAATGGCTCCAAAGGAACATTCGGGGGCAAATGTTTCTAAGGGGGGGAGAATGTTACACCCCGTAGTTCAGGTCATGCGTTTGAGAGCGTACGAAAGGGGGTAAGACTTAAAATTTTCTAAGGATAGGTTGACGGATTGTTCCGGACGGGTTTTAGTCAACTTTGAGGCGAGTTATGACCCGATACATTGAGAGTTCCTAAGTGTTTCAAAGGCCTGGGGCGTAGTTCGTTGAGTCTAGATTCCAACGCAACCAACCGTTCGTCGATAGGGCGTCGAAGTAGAAAGTTATGAGAGTTACAAGTTCGGTCTTGTGACGGACAGAAATGCGTTTCAGCAAAGCAACAGGGCGGCGCGGATGCGAGGGCGCCGAAAGTCTTGAGGTCCACTGAAGTTGCAGCGCCGTAGCCGAAGCAGGGCGCGCGGAAGTTCGAAGGCTGCGGAGGTTTGTGCCAGCGCTTGGAAGCGAGTGCGCAGGCGGATTCAGGCGAGTAAAACTTAGGAAAAGGCAGATTTTTCTTTTAAAAGACCTTTAGAGGGTGACAAGTGTCCCCCCCATCTGATTTTGCATGCACTATATTGACCAAGTCTTCAAGACTTGGTCATATTTCATCTCTCTCTCTTAGACAAAAGCTCTTCCATCTCTCTTAAAAGTTCAAGCTCCTCCTTCTCTCTAAAATCCCAAGAGACATTCTAGCCTTAGGAAAAATCTGAAAAAGGTGAAAGCAAGAGGGAAGCTTGTGGCTAGCTTGTGAAGGTTGTTGTGGTGGTGTTCTTGAAAAGGAAGCTAGCAAGTGGTTGGAAAAATTTGGCTAAAGCTTTAAGGTAACATTTCTTCCTTTAGAATTAGTTTTAGTGTTGCATGTTAAGAAGAAAGAACTTGTGGTAGTAAATAATGCTCTTAGACTCATTGCATGTAAGAACTATGGTTTGAATGTGAGGGAATTGGTTAAGAAGATATTATGAGCATGTTGTAGCCTAAAAACTACCTTAGAATTGTTTAGTGAATTGTTGTACCTAATGGGGCAGAATTAAGTTTAGGTGTGTAATCCCCTTTAAAAATGTTGGATTGTTGAGCCTTAAATGTGGCGTTTGGATGATAAATTCGGCCTTGTGAAAGGTGTCAAAGTATGTAGAAACAAAGGAAATGCTGCCCAATTTTCCATAGAATTTAGTGGCTTTGAGTTTAGATTATTCTACATTGAAATTAGAGGTTAATAAACGTATCATGGTTATTTTAGGTTGACATATTACTTGCGGTAGTTTGGACTTAGCAAGTGGATTGATCAAAAAGGTATGTGAAGCTTTCCTATCTTTTGAGCATGAGTATTTGTATCTATGTAGTACGGTAGGCGTGAGATTTAGTATTCTTACTTGTTTAAGTATAAACAAAGACTTGTTTTGTTTTAAGAAGTATAAGTCCCTTGGTTAAGGGAAAAGTATGATTTTACAAAAGTATAGAGTACTTGGTGTGAAAGTATTGAGTATTGAATTATTCTAAAGATAAGAGGCTTGAAGTATTTTTGAAGGTTGTGTAGATTTGTTTGAAGTATAAGTCTCTTCGTTAGTAAAAGAACAAAATGGTTTATAAGGAGTTATAACGGCTTTATGGGAAGTTAGTTATAACGGCCTTATGAAAAGATAAGAAGGTCTTATTTTCTAAAGAGTATAAAGATAGTATAACGGCTTTATGGGAAGTTAGTTATATTGGCTTTATGAAAGGTTAACAAGAAGAGATTTACTCTAAGTAAGATAAGCAAGGACAAATGATTTGTTTGTGAAAGGCAAATTGATTTTAAGGCATCAATTGCCCAAAGGTTTTATGTATGAAAAAGAGTCACTTTTAAAAGAGTTGAAGTATGTGGTACTTGGGTTAAATTCCCGGTTTTCTTTTATTAAAGATATGATTAAGTGTCTTAGTTAAAGATTGATGAGAGGGTATATGGACAAAGCTAATAAGAAGTTATAAGTTTTCTTAACTTATTTATGATTATGATATGATGACAGTTTGAGCTAGGGTAAGAGTATATCTGAGGGGCAAGCCCCAAGATCGTTATACCACCTTCTCCAGGGTAAGAGTATATGCGAGGCAAGCCCCAAGATCGTCATACCACTTTCTCCAGTGTAAGAGTATATCTGAGGGGCAGGCCCAAGATCGTTATACCATCTGCACCAGTGTAAGAGTATATCTGAGGGGCAAGCCCCAAGATCGTTATACCATCTGCTCCAGTATAAGAGTATATCCGGCGAGTACTGACCCAGATCGTTATACCATCCGCTCCGGTGTAAGAGTATATCTGAGGGGCAGTCCCAAGATCGTTATACCATCTGCTTCGTGGTAAGAGTATATCGAGGTAAGTCCCCAAGATCGTTATACCACATGTTAGTGGACTTGCTACCCGATCACGAGGAATACCTCATGCGAGTCCTTATGGGCTTATGCGGGTGAAATAGTCCCGTGCGGTAGTGCAGCCTATGCGAGGAATACCTCATGCGGGTCCACGGGACCCGTGCGGGTGAAATAGTCCCGAGTAGGATTGCTTATCGATACTACAGGCGAGGACCTGTTTTGATCACGAGCCTCCTATTTTATGCATTATTATATATATGTTTGTTACTCTCATTGTTAGTAAGGCCTGATAAAAGGTCGATTGATTTCATCCCCGACCCAACTTATTTTCGCACTTATGATTTCATTCTGATATTTTCGTTTCACATACTTGGTACTGTCTGACCTCCTCGGGGCTGCGTTCATGCCGCAGTCGAGATCGTAACTTCGGGTCCGCACTCTTAGGATCACTGTTCATTTCCTGGAAAGCTCCATCCCTCCGGAGGCTTTGTCTTTTTGGTATGATTCCCTGAGGTTATAGACTTTTGTACATTCAGGGGGTATGGCGGGGCCCTGTCCCGCCACAGTTGTTATTCCTATAGGTATGTAGTCACGTTTGTGGTTTGGGCTGTAAGAACCAGTTGTACTGTTTCACATTCGATTAAGTTATTTTATGAAAGGCGGCCTTGTCGGCTTGCTAGTGATGTTTACCTTATACAGATTTTGTATTATGTATGTTCCGCTGCTATTCTCTGATGTGTACCTGACAGGGTGCCCGATAGGGCACCAGTCGCGGCCCCGGGGTCGGGTCGTGACAGAATATCCATGTCAAATTCTTGTAGTAATAACACCCATTGAATAAGACAAGGTTTTGCATCCTTATTTGTTATCAAGTACTTGATAGAAGCATGGTCAGTGTACACAATTACCTTGTTCCCAATGAGATATGACCTAAATTTGTCGAATGTATATACTATAGTTAGCAACTCTTTCTCTGTTGTGGCATAATTCAATTATGCATCATTAAGAGTTCTACTAGCATAGTAAATGGATCAAAATACATTGTCAATTCGTTGCCCAAGAACTGCTCCCACTGTATAATCACTAGCATCACACATCAGCTCGAATAGAAGCTCCCAATATGGTGCAATAATAATTGGTGTTGAATTTAACTCCTCTTTAAGTGCCTTAAAAGCATTTAGACATTGTTCGTTAAAATAAAAAGAAACACCATTCATCAACAAGGTTGAAAGAGGCTTTGAAATTTTTGAGAAGTCTTTGATGAATCTCCTGTAGAAACCCGCATGCCCAAGAAAACTTCTAACCCTTTTCACTGACACTGGAGATGGTAGATTTTCGATAGCAGAAATCTTAGCTCGGTCTACCTCAATGCCTTGGCTAGAAATTTTGTGGCCAAGAACAATACCTACATTAGCCATAAAGTGGTACTTTCCCAGTTCAGAACAAGATTTGACTCTTCACAACGCTGCAACATTGCTTTTAAGTACCTCAAACACTCATCAAAAGAGGACCAAAAATTTGAAAAATCATCTATGAAAATCTCGATAGTTCTCTCTACCATGTCAAAAAAATGGTCATCATATATCTTTGGAAGGTAGCAGGGGGCATTGCAAAGCCTGAATGGCATTCTTCTGAAAGCAAATGTACCATAGGGACAAATAAATGTGGTATTCTCTTGAATATGGTGAAATTGCAATCTGATGATACCTAGAATAACCATCCAAGAAACAGTAGTAGTTATGTCTTTCCAGTCTATCAAGTATTAGGTCTAGAAAAGGAAAGGGAAAATGGTATTTTCTTGTTACCTTGTTCAACTTGCAGTAGTCAATGTAAATCTTTCATCGTGTCACTGTTCTTGATACCAAACCACCTTTCTAAGGCACTACTTACACTGGACTCACCCATGTACTATTAAAAATAGGGTAAATCACCCAAGCATCAAGCCATTTCAGAATCTCTTTTCTCACTACCTCTTTCATAGTTGGGTTTAGCCTTTTTTGCGCCTCAATTGAAGGTATGCTCTCATCTTCCAAACGGATCTTATGCATCACTGTAGAAGGACGTAGACCTCTAATATTCACCAATGTCCACCCAATATCAAGCTTGTGAGCCCAAGACTCTCAACAATTTTTCAAATTCCACTTTAGACAGATAAGCAGACACAATCAGTGGTAAAGTTTCATTCTCACCTAGATAGTTATAGTCAGATGATCTAGTAAGGTCTTCAATTATAATATTGGAGCTTTTTCTATGGAAGACAATGGTCTCTCTGGTATTTTTCCCAACTCCCATATTTCTTCCTATATAAGGGTTCATAGGAATTCACCCACTTGACATACTCCACAAGCTTCATATATTCACTGTTATTTTCCTCGTATTGTGTTAGTGCTACTTCAAAAGTATCAGTACTCTTGAAGCTTTTCTCAGAAACAACTTTTTCAATCACATAAATGGAAAAACTGTTGTAACTTACTTTTGGATAAGTTGTTGCCCTGAATACATTGAAAATCACTTATTCTCTCTGCACTTGGAGTTTTAAATTGCCCTTCTGAACATCTATAAGTGTTTGCCCTGTAGCTAAGAATGGTCTCCCTAGGATGATGGGCACTTTCTCATCTTCTTCCATATCTGGAATAATGAAATCAGCAGGAAAGATAAACTTATACATTTTTACTAGCACATCTTCAATGATACCTCATGTACTTGATCGAACGATCTTCTAGCTGCAAAGTAATGGTTGTAGCCCTTTATTCCCCCATATCAAGTCTACAAAATACAAAAAAGGGCATCAAGTTTATACTTGCCCCCAAATCACACAGAGTATGCTGGCACTCAAAATTCCCTATAGTGCATGGAATGGTGAAGCTTTTTGGGTCTCTTTGCTTCTAGGTAAGCTTTCTTTGTAGAATAGCACTGCACTCATCAGTTAATGTCACCGTTTCATAATCTTCTATCTTTCTCTTTTTAAAAAGAATCTCCTTCATAAATTTGACATAACTGGGCAACTGCTCCAGGGCCTCGGCAAAAGGGATATTTATATGCAGCTTCTTAAAAACCTCCAAAAACATAGAAAATTATTTATTCAGAGAATTTTTCCTAAGCCTATAAGGGTATGAAACTCTGATCTGAGGCTCATTACTCACTGCTGGTGGTGCTCATTCTGCTGTGGGGTGGTCTTCAGTAACCACCACCTTCTCTGAATTAGATGTCTCACCCAATTTGTCTGTCTTCTCTGCAGATGGTAGAGGTGCAACTGGTTCAACTTGCTTACCGCTTCTCAAATTTATAGTCTGATACTTCTCCTTCGGGTTTACCATAGTATTGCTAGGGAGATTCCCATGCGATCTATTGTTCAACATATTTACCAGTTATCCCACATGTGTCTCCAAGTTCCTGATGGATAATCTCGTTTTAGTCATGAACTGGAATTGAGAATTGGTGAGGGTAAACAATGCTGCTTTCAATTCATTGGGATCAACTTGCTGAACTTTTGGTCTGGGCTGCTGAGACGGTGACGCTTGACCCATGGGTTGTTGTTGATTGCTCTGTTGATACTGCCATTGAAACTATTGCTGCTGGTTCTGGTTATTTCTCCATAAAAAATTAGGGTGATTCCTCCTTCCAGGATTGTAAGTGTTGGAGAATGGGTTGTTGTATGGTCTTTGAAAATTTCCAACTGCCTGAACTTATGCTTGATCCATATGGACATTGTTGGGATCCACTGCTGTGCAATGATAAAAAGTATGTGGTCCCCACAAATTTCATATCTCACATGCGTCTGAACAGCATTTGGTGCCATAGTATTCTGTTGTAATTGCTTTGTCAAAGAAGCAACCTGAGCAGTCAACACAGTGATAGCATCCAACTCATGTACTCCAACCACCTTTTTGTTGTTAGTAGATCTTTCATCGGACCATTGATGGTTTTTTGTTGTCATATCTTCCAATAGTTCATACACCTCATTAGCACTTTTGCTCATAAAGTTCCCTCCAACAGCAGCATCAATGATGATTCGAGTAGTACCACACAAACCATTATAAAAATTGTGGACCAATATCCACTGTTCCAGTCCATGATGAGGACACTTCCTTTTCAACTCTTTGAATCTTTCTCAAGCATCATACAACGATTCTCCTTCCAGCTGGTAAAAGTTGTTTAGCTCTCCCCCATCTTAGCAACCTTTGATGGAGGGAAGAATTTTGCAAGAAACTTCTGAGTCAAGTCTTGTCATGTAGTGATAGAGTTAGCTTACAGAGAGTTAACCAGATTTTGGCTTGGTCCCTGAGTGAGAATAGGAAGAGCCTCAACTTAATGGCATTATCAGTAACACTATTATACTTAAATGTAGCACATAACTCTAAAAAGTTCACCAAATGCATGTGTGGATTTTCTGAGGGCAACTCACCAAATTGAACTGTACTCTGGACCATCTACAGGATTGTTGGCTTAATCTCGAAATTATTTGCCTCCACAGCTGGTGGTCGTATACATATCTGCACTTCTATAACAATTGGTAATATATAGTCTCGTAAGCTCCTCGCAGCAAGATTATGAGTTGGGTCTATCATCCCTGCTGGTACTCTTCCATTCAACCCATCATTATGATGTTATTTTTCCATAATGTTTGAATCAGCAATTCTTTTGTTCTCTCGGTTCTGCTTGTATGCTTTTTCAATCTCCGGATTCAGAGGAACAAGGTTGTTTGTCCCTCTTATGCTTCGCATATAACAAAGCTACCTAAAATTGATCAAAAACAATACACGCAGATCAAGTCAAAATGTGTTCTAGGAACAACCAAATTAGTATAAGATTAATTATTTTGATATTAATAATATTCAGTCCCGGTAACAGCGCCAAAAATTTGTTGCGAAATTTCTAGATACTACGCAAGTGTACGTATCGCAATTTGTAATAATTCAGTAAAATTGAGTATCGTCCATAGAGACTGATTTATCAAGTACCAATTAAATAATCTTTAGTTTTTGTTTGGATAACGAATATAAGTGATGATTTCTAAACTCCAGAATTAACAAACTAAAGTAAATTGGAGAAATAAAGTAGTAATGACAACACACGAAGTTTAATTCAGTAATGAAGGCAATTAGGGTTTCTAATTTCATCAACTATCCACTTTATCACTCATTAATGCACTATTAATAATTTTTCTTCTTATTAAGATAGCAAGTTAACTGAGATGTTCTATATTCCGGTTAGGATATATAGAAACTCAACCGATGTGAGAATTTTTTTATATTTCTATGATAAATCAATCACAATAGGAGGATTAGGTTCAATAACCTAAAACTACACAAGCAATTGTGATACTCTCGTTCAAGATTAAGTCTATGTCTAATCAACTATAGCATATTCAATTCTCACTTTCAGATCTTAATTCGAAATCATATAAGTACTGAAAACTAATGGTCAATTAATTCTCATTCAATAAACGCAAGTTGAATCGATCTTAATAGATGAATAAGAAAGACTAGTAATGTATTAAATCATAACAGAGTTTCAAGTGAATCAACGGAAAATCATAATAAAGAAATTAGTTCATAGACATGCTAATAAGAATAATTATCTTAAAAACCAACATGAACTGAATTAAAGAAAAGAAAGAAAAAGAATTGAAGATTTAGGATCTCCAATTGTTTCTCCAAAGCCTTGTTGTGTGCTCCAATTCGGAACTCCACTTAGTTTCACCCAAGCTTCATCCTGATCATGGATAGATCACCCAGGTTCGGGTCCATAAGCAATGACAATTGCCCTATGAAGACTCACTTTCGCTACGGCTCCGGTGGGTTCCCTTAACCAAGTGAGATGCCCCTCCAAAATTCGTCTTCCCAGCATATATAACGAAATACCCTAGAATGAACCTTTTTGCCCTTGTTAAATTAGGTTTTTCATTGCTTGGACGTCGTTGGCACCACGTCGCTAATTCGTTCCTGACCTTTCTGTCGGTGGGGCGTCGTGACTCTTGCAGGGTGGTTCCACAGCTCTAATCTGTCAAACAACTAATTGGAATTCTCGGGTACAGTGGCACCGCGACTCTAAATCTGATCAACTTCTTCCAGCCTTGTGCCAGTCAGGCGCCTCGGCCCTTGCTTCCTCGGTCGCGGCCCTTCAGCACCGCGACTCCATGCTTGTTGCGCCGCAACTCTTCATCTTTCAATTTTTCAACAGTTCTCTGAACTGCTTCTTCTGCCTAGATAGCTATTTTTATCCTCAGTAGTTGCCTATTTTCCTTAATCTCTGCCTCATCCATCATGAATCGCTTAAACTGAAAATAAAGCAAAAATATGCATAATACTACACAAAACAACTAAAAGACTACAAAAGACTTCCTAAAATATACTCTAAAACATTACTAAAAATAGACTCAACAAAAATGTGAGACCAGAACAGATGCAACCCAAAATCAAGAGTACTCTGAATATACCGCATAATTCATTTGAGATCCCCCATATGTTCCTCCTTCGGGCCATGCATATGTAAACAGACTCGTTTAACTACATATGAGATATCAGGTCTCGTAAATGTGAGATATTACAATGCCCCTGCTAAACTACGATAACGTGTTTGATCACCGTGTGGAGACCTTGAAGAGTTACTCAATTTTACCTTGGTATCTACCGAGGTGTGTGACGGTTTGCAAGATGACATGCCAACTTTTTCAATTATCTCCCCGGCATATTCTTTTTGACAAAGAAACATACCACCTGCATATTGAGTTACATCAATGCCCAAAAAATAGTTTAAAGGACCCAAATCTTTCATAGCAAACTCCGAAGCAATAAGGGAAATAATAGACTGGTGAAGGGACTCAGATGATGTTGTGAGTATGATGTCATCCAGATAGATAAAAATGTATGTCATGTCATTTCCTTTATTATAAATGAACAAAGACTGGTCAGATATGTTATTTGAGAATCCTAGTATGGAGACGAACCCCGCAAACCTGTTATACCACGCCTTGGAGCCTGTTTTAGGCCATATAAGGAATTCTTCAACAAGAAAACATAATCATGATGAATGGAATCTCAGAAACCCAAAGGCTGGTGCATGTAAAATGTTTCCAGTAGTTGATCGTGTAGAAACGCATTCTTTACATCCAACTGATGAATGGATCATGATTTTGACAGAGTTAGACTCAGAACTATCCGGATAGTTGTTGGTTTAACCACTGGGCTAAAAGTTTCACCACAATCCACTCTAACCTGCTGAAACTTGCCATTACTAACAAGATGGGTTTTGTGCCTCTCAAAGGAACCATCAGACTTATTTTTATGACAAAAAACCAACATATAACGTATCATTTTATATTAGAAGGACGGGAACCAACGCCCACGTCTTATTTTTAATAAGAGCATTAATTTCATCTATCATGGCAATTTTCCAATTCGGTTCCGAAAATGAAGCTTTTGGATTTTAGAGAATCAGGGATGATTGGACAGAGGACGTCAGATTATACTAACGCTTAGGCCGAAAAGTCTCATGCGTGACATGGGTTTTAATGGATTGGGGTCAGCCGAGATGGATTGTTATGTTACTGGAGTTTAGACCGAGTGACTATTGGGCCTGGCCTGCCACAGAATCGTGGGCCAGTCACCTAGTTCGGTGAAGAGGGATAGGGATCAATGGGCTCCCTCATTTAGGTTGATTTATGTCAAAAAAATGGGTTGGGACGCAGTAGATGATGAGGGAGTAGTATGCTCCCTCATTTGGGATGGTCTATTTTGCCGAGACGAGTGGACCGAGGATAAGGGAGATAAAGCAATGGGGTCCCTCATTTGGGTCGTGTTACACCCCGTAATTCCAGGATATGTTTAAGAGAATGTACGTAAGGAAACAAGACTTAAAAAAATTTGAACGAAAGAAAGAAGTGTTTTCCAAGGAAAAAATCTTCCGAACCTCGGGAAGGAAAAAGATTGTTCGTTAATGAGAATTGGGTTCTCAGAACTTTTTAATTGAGACTGTTGGAATTTATCGGAATTATGGAATTCTATTTTCATAGTTGGATATGTGGGGCCCACCCGAGGAATTTTACGTTTTTGTGGGGCCCACGAGGTTTCCGATATTTTGACCAATTATGGAAATTTTGGGAAACGAAATATTTTAGACCAATGGGAGGGCGACACGTGTCACCCTCCACATGGGATTGTTGGATGAATAAAAATGGACCAAGTCAACTTGAAAAGTGGAGCTTGACATAATTGACCCAATCCTAGCCATCCATTTGTTTTGATCTCACCCCTTGGTCTCTTTATATATTACTACTACTAGTGCAAGACTAGACAAAATCCAACACTTAGAAAAATTTCATTTCCTTGTTCTTGAAGAAGAGGCTCTCGGTTTTGTGCCCATTCCCCCACAAAAAATTTTAGTTTGTGGTTCATTATTCACAATACTTTAACCCAAGGTTCCTAGGGGTATTGTAAGCATACCTCAATAGAAAGATTCCGAAAAAACGACGTTTTCACGTTAGTCGCAAGGCAAAAACCTAAGGTGTTCTTCAACTTTGAAGTTGGAACTTGAAGAGGAGTTCTTCACAAGATTATAAGGGTTGCTTGGAGTGGATTGGAAAGTCAAGAAGAGGAGCTAAACTTGCTAAGGATCGACTTTAAATCTTGGATTGGATTTGGGCTTATTGAGGTATAAATCTTCGTCTTACTATTGTGATTGAAGATTCCATGTTATGATAAGTTAGAAGTGATCATGTGATATATATTATGAAGATTGATAAGTGTTATGGAATTATGGAAGCCAAAAATCCGAAACTAGCATGTTTAGCGATAAGATTGTAATTCAATTTAATTGTTAGTTTTAGTCGTCGCATGTTATGTAAAGAAGTGATTATAGTTGTTAATATTGGTTGCGACTATATAACATGTTTGAATAACAACTTGGATTGAAAAGGAATTGGAAAGGAAATGGGAAATGACTACTTGTTGTTATATTGTAAAATTGCCGAAATGGTCTAGAATTTTGGAATATTTTGGCGCAGTTTTGTGGCAGTTTTATGGGCTGTTTTAGACTAGTATATATGCATAAATTGGGTGGTTATATATATGATTAATTTGGTATAATTGGCTAGTGAAAGTCCTAAGGTATAAAGGTTAAAAGGGGTGCAAAGAAGCTTCATATCTTATCCTAAATATTGATGAAATTATGGACTGTTTTGTATACATGGTGGGGCAGAATTTTACACGTCCTGTTAAGGCGTGTAATCCCCTTTGGTTAGCTGAATTGTTGAGCCTTAAATGTGGCGTTTGGTTATTGATTTTCGGGCCTTGAAAAATGTGGAAAAGTATGTAGAAACAAAGGAAGTGCTGCCCGATTTTCCGTAGAATAAGAGACCTTACACTTAGTATGATTCTACGTTAAAAATCTAGGAGTTGATAGACATGTTATGATTAATATAGGTTGAAGTACTACGAGTAGCGTATTCTACTTGAAGGGTGGAAAAGCTAGCAAGGTTAAAGTACTTGGGAGCATTTTGCTACTTGTCGATAATCGTCGCGAGGTATGTGAACCTCTTCCTTCTTTGGCATGATCCTACGTATGAAATAGCCATGTGATATTATTTCATGATTCCTTCCACTCCTAGAAGTTAAGAAGTATTCATGTTGTTGATTCTAAGTTAAAAGTATGTTTAAATTATCCTAAGTCCTTACCAAGTCTTATGGGAGATGTTGGTAAGAATGGTTAGGAAGTTATGAGATTTGATTTAAAGCTATGTGTCTTGATTTATTTAAAGTAAGTAAGTTGATTTTATGTTTGAAAATGACTTGAATTTATATGTGAAAAGGGGATTGATTTTAAAAGTGGAAGTTATATGGTTTTAAAGAGAATAAGTTACTTGGTTTTGGAAAGTGTATGAAACTTTATTTTTCAAGTTATGGGACTTGATTTCTTTTTTTTATCAGGTAAATGCAAATATTATAAAAGAACAAACGAAAAGAACAGAGAGCTACAATCAGTCGTTGAGGGTTCTCAATCCTCAATGTAAGCATAAACACGAAATGAAAGAGTGGGGGGGATGGGGCGTTCACACAACGGTGACGTTACAGGAGGGGATTAAATCATAAACTCAATCTTGGAAAGTTGAAATACTCTTTTCACTTCTCAAAATTGCTGCTAGGCTTTGTACTTGATACAATTCTTCCTTGAAGTAACCTCTGGCCATCCATCATTACCCGCACAAAGTGGTGTTTGCATGCACACCCTCGGCGTATTCATGATACCCAAAGCACTTCTAATCGTATAGGGGCCACCATGAAAAGTGTTGGTTTCCGCAAATGAAGTCAAAAAACGTGTATCATTGGGAATTGGTGTCCCAAAAGTCTTTTGTTGTATTAATACATTATCAATTAATGCATTAGAGTTCCTATGGCTCTCGGTTTTGGCAACACCGGTTGCCCCCCAAATCGAGTAATGAAGTTCATTAAAACGAGATGACTCTACATTCCCCATGCCAATTAATAGGCATCTTTTGGAGAGAAAACCCCTCAACTTCCGCAGCTTTTGCCTTACCAAGATCCGTTGGAATATGAGCAATTTCGATTGTAGCACCCATTGAATGAGGCGTGCTATTGTCAAAACCGGTTCCCACCGAAATCGAATTTCGAAGTCGCCTTAAATGAGATGGCTTGTCACTCCCAAGGACCATGGGATTAGGAGCAGCTTCGGTTGGAGCACCTAATAAATGAGGCGTGCCATTGACATCCGCAACCATTGAATGCATCAAATTACTAGACCTCTTTTGGATAAAAAACCCCTTGGCTTCCGAAACCTTAGCATTTCCAAGGCCAATTGGAAAAGGAGTTATCTCGGACTCAACAACCAAAGACTGGTGGCCCATGGACTTCACCCAAGACCCATGCCCACCCACCTGACCCGCAATCAACCCGAGACCAACCTTGAGACCCGCTTTCACCTTGGCATCCAAAGTGCCCGCCGGAAAAACCTCTTTGTACTCAGAAACCAAGGATCGGCGACCCAAGGGTTCAAACCACAAATCATGAACATCAACACGACCCTCCTGCAACCCGGGACCACCCTCCATACCCACTTTCGACTCGGGATTCCTATCAAGATCCGCGATCCCCCCATAGTCAAGTGAGCCTACCGGAACCGCAGCTGCCTTTCCGACTACCAAGCCTGCCGAAAAAGCCACTTTGGACTCAAACACAAAAGAACGGTGACCCATGGGTTTCAACCACAACTCCTTATCACCATCACGACCCTCCTGCAACCCGGGACCACCCAACATACCCGCAAATGACCCGGGATATCCGTCAAGACCCGCAAACTGGCCACCGCCGGAAGCTGCCCCCCCCCCCCCGGAAATGCACTCTTCAAAATCAAATCTTGAATAATCAAACTAATCTCTTTCTTTCTTTTGGCTGAAATCTTTATATTCTTTCTCATGGCTAGAAGGAAGATAACTCACTCTATAACAAATCAATTAAAGTGAACATGAAATGAACACACAAACTTCTACGTAGGATGGATTAGATCAACAACAATCCGTGTAGTACCTTAGTTGATGAAAATCATAGAAGAAAGGAGACGTAGAAGAGCAACTAGGAAAAAATGTTGAGAGCATTTTCGCCTAGTGAGAGAAACATCTCTCTAACTCCTCTTGTTTTTTATGGGACTTGATTTCTAAAGTGTAGATGACATGATTTTATAAGAATAAGTAAATGGACTTTAAAGAATGTATGTTATGAAGTTTTAAGACTATGAACTTTGATTGTCTTTTAAGGATTATGAAACTTTATTTTTCAAGTTATGGGAATTGATTTCTAAAGTATAAATTACATGATTTTATAAGTATAAGCGACATGATTTTAAAGAGTGTATGCTACGAGGTGTTAATACTATAAGCCTTGATTTTATGAGTGGAAATGACTAAACTTTAAAAAGCATGGCTTCTTAATTTATTTCAAAGGTTAAGAAGATGGTTTACAAAAGAGTGTGTCACTTGAGCTTTAAAAAGAAATGAGTTTTATGATTCTTTTTAAGTATGTATGTACGTAGTATTTTTGGGTCTAGTTTTCCCTAATGTTGTATGAATAAAAGTGCCTTAAGTTCTCTAAAATGAAAGGTTGTTATGATAGCTTTATGGAAAGTTGTTATGACGACTTAAGAAGAAGTGAAAAGATGGTTTAAAAATGTTATGTAAGGAAAATCACACCGAGCCTACAAATAGGCCGGATTATGTTATGAAATACACCGAGCCTACAAATAGGCCGGATTACGTTATGAGATACACCGAGCCTACACATAGGCCGGATTACGCCATATTACCCCGAGCCTACACATAGGCCGGGTTACGTCATCTTACACCGAGCTCCATAGGCGGGCCGGATTATGCTACATGATTCCACAGTACACCGAGCTCCACAGGCGGGCCGGATTATGCCACATGATTCATCAGTACACCGTGTCCCGCAAATGGGCCGGATTACGTTATCACGTATGGATAATCAAAGTAAACTCCCAAACAAGAGGTCCCTCCATAAAGGGTCGGATTATGTTATGTAAGATATGTAAGTTATGTGGAAAAACTTGATTTAAATCCTTAAAGTAAGTATGTAAGAATATGATGTTAATTTTTATCGAAAGAAGGAAAATAACGGTTAATATACGATTGATTTCAGGAGTTAAAATGGCATGGTATGAGCTGGTATTTCATTTTTATACGTGCCCCTGTCATTCTTGTATACCGTTATGATTTGGTTACTGTACCTTATTTCTGTTCCATAATCGGTACTGTTATGACCCGCCTTCTGGCGTTCATGCCCGCAGGTGTTAGGTACACAGGCTGGTGATCCTTGCTCTTAAGATCTCTGTTCAGTTTCTGGGAAGAAGCTCCATTCACTTCGGAGGCTTATCTTTTGGGTACGGTTTCCCTGATGTTGTAGATTTATGTACATTCAGGGGTATGGCGGGGCCCTTTCCTGCCACAGTTGTAATTCTTAGAGGTCTGTAGTCATATCTTGTAGGTCGGTTTGAAAAAAAAAGATGTAACTGCATTTGGTTAAGTATATGTATATGTGTCCAGGGAGGTAGCCTTATTGGCTAACATGTTGTTATTTCTTGTTGATTTATTTTATAAGTTTCATGTATGTTCCGCTGATTATCTCTGATGTATACCTGTAAGGGTGCCCAGGTAGGGCACCAGTCGCGGCCCTGGGGTCGGATCGTGACAAAAGTGGTATCAGAGCAGTTAGTCCTCGGAAAGTGTCTACAGGCCGTGTCTAGTAGAGTCTTGATTATCGGTGTGTTGTGCACCACATCTATAATCAGGAGGCTGCAAGACATTTAGGATTGGTTTCCATTCTTCTCACTCTAAGATCGTGCGATAGAGCTGTGTTGTTAGGGTCGTCTCTCCCTAACGAGTTATGTTGATTACAGCTATGAGAAAGGCAGCAGTGACCTAGGAAGGGCTATGTGGATTGCGTATCCAGGTTGGTAATGATTGTAGTATAGTTGGTATTATGACATACGACTATACGGAGTTATGTATGAGGGTCAGACGCGTGTTGCCTAGAATGATTTTAGATTACCCGAATTGGTAAGGACTAATTAGATATCGGGAAGGTATGTAACAGTTTAATAAGTTCTCATCAAGGTTTTACGTACTAATTTGAGATAATTAGGAGAGGTTGAGCGGTCTGAAAAGGTAATGAACTGTCACGACCCGACCACGGGCCCGCGACTGGTGCCTTACTCCGGGCACCCTAGTGATACAACATCAGAGAAAATCAGCGGAAATAAAAACTCAAAGATATGAACAATATGAAATAAGAAACAGGCTAACCAAAACGGTCACCTTTCTGCATATATATCAAAATCTGAACAGTTACATCTTTTACAAACCCTGCCCACAACAGTACTACAGACATCTAAGAGTTTTTATAATAACTATGACGGGACAGGGCCCCGTCATACCCCTGAATGTACAAGTACCTACAATGACAGGGGACCATACCAAAAGATAAGCCTCCGGAGAAACGGAGCTTCTATCTGTGAACCGTGATCCTAGAGCGAGGATCAACAATCGTGTACCTCTACCGCGGCGTGAACGCAGCCCACGAGGTCGATCTAACAGTACCAAGTATGTGAAACGAAAATCAGTAATGAAATCATACGATCTATATAAAGCAGGAGACATGTATGATAGCCAAACTACAGTACACAACATATAAGCAGTCATGTCAAGTCAGAGACTCACGCCCTCAAAGTCATCACTCCAATATAACCATGGGTCTCACGCCCACAATATCAATCATGCCCGTGGAACTCCTTCCTCACTGCCAGCAGTCTATGATATAACAACACCAAGGAGTACACATGAACACCAGGTCCCACTTGTGTCATAAGAACCGTACGGGGCAAGTACGAAGGCATAGCTACCAGAACCAACCTGCATCATCAACTGACCGGGGAAAGTACGAAAGCCAACTACCAGATACCTACCGTACCAACAATTTTATATAACTGTATCACGAAGCTGACATGAGGCAAGTACGAAAGCCGACTACCAGATACCAACCACGCCACGTAGCTGACGGAGGCAAGTACGAAGGCTAACTACCAGATACCACCAGCATCACGATACTTTATCACAATACTGCTATAAAACTAACTCACGAAGCTGAGACGAGGCAAGTACGAAGGCCGACTACCAGATACCAACCACGCCACATAGCTGATGGAGGCAAGTACTAAGACCAACTACCAGATACCACCAGCGTCACGAGACTTCGCCACAAAACTGAACGGGGCAAGTACGAAGGCTAACTACCAGATACCTCCTGCGTCACGCCAATGACGGGGGCAAGTACGAAAACCAACTACCAGATACCAAGTCGTATCAGTAAACCTCATGGAGAGCTAGTCCATGGAATAACACTATCAACAGGAAAACGAACCCTCATCATGGTCGCATACCCGTGGACCATCCAACGAGAGACGCGGTAACATAAGTGTTACACCCCGTAGTTCCAGGGTATGTATGTGAGGACGTACGTACAAGAATACGACAAAAATATTGGAAAGAAAGAAAGATGTGATTTTTCGACGGAAAAGTTTCCGGGTTTTGTGAAGGAAAAAGGTTCGTTGATGGGAATTGGATTCCCAGATTTGGTATTTGGGCTTCTTGAATTATATTAGAATTATGGAATTTTATTTCCGGAATTGGTCACGTGGGGCCCACGGGAGAAATTTACGGTTTTGTGGGGCCCACTTTGTTTTCGAGATTTTGGCCATTATGGATATTTTCGGAAGATGAAATATTTTGGACGAGTAGGAGGGCGACACGTGTCACCCCCCTAGGTGGCCTTGTGGCCGAAATCATGTGCCAAGTGGCCAAGACAAGTGGCCAAGTCTTGCAAGATATTTTAGTTGGACAAGTGGCTTGTGGGGCCCACACACACTTGTCCCCAATCTCAACCACACACTTGCCTTCAGCCTAGCCCTTGGTTGTCCTATATATGCACCCTTAGTTGATGAAATCTTGCACACTTAGATATTTCAAGACTTGAGAAAGATGTTCATCTCTCTCCCTCTCTCCTAGCTCTCGTCGAACACCCCCCCTCTCTAACCTAACCTTGTCCAATAATTCCTAAACTCCTAAGTGTTCTTCCCTAGTGTATTAGGAAGACTATTAACCAAAAGTTGGAAAAGATTTCACCCCCTAGCCTCTAAAAGGTCACCTTGGCCGAGAGCTCTTGGAAGAAAAACCTAAGTGTTCTTCACTTGTTTGAGTTGGTTCTTCAAGAGATGATGGTTAGGAGCTTCTTAGGGTGATTTGTGGTGGGTTGGAACACAAAGTATTTAGAGCTAAGACTTGCTTGGAGCGACATTAAGTTCTTGGATAATTTTGGGCTATTTGAGGTAGTGAATCTTAAACCTCTTTGTGAATTGGTCATTATACATATATTATAAGTATATTATGGATTATGTAATATATGGAGTAAAGTTTGGAAGAGTTGGATCTTGTTAACTTGTTAAAAGAAAGGATTGGCCGTTTGCCATTAAAATGGTAAAAACGTATCTTACTTGTGAAGAAGTAATTAACAAAGTAACTATAACTTATATTAAGATGGAATATAAGTTGGATGACTAATGAAGTAATTGGATAAGTAAAATGGACAAAGTTGGCCAAGGACCCCAACTTAAGGAATGTATTTACTTTGGACTGTATTTACTTTGGACTGTATTTACATTTCTGTTAAGGGGAAGATTGTTCAATCGCGTTCCATTTGGGCGTGTGATCCCCTTTTTAATTATCGTTGTTATGAAGGCGTGATAGTAAACCGCGTTACCGGTTGGGCGCGTAATCCCCTTCTTTTACTTATTGTTGTTATGAAGGCGTGATAGTAAACCGCGTTACCGTTTGAGCGTGTAATCCCCTTCTTTATGTTGTTAATTATTACACCTTATATATGGTATATATATATTACGGTTATTCGGGCCTTGGAGAAAGATGGAAAAGTAAGTAAAAACGGGGGAAGTGCTGCACAATTTTCCGTAGAATTAGAGGGATTTTTATTGGTATAAGTCTTCAATGGTAAGAAAGGTTTGATAAAAGTACTATGACCGTTTTAGGAGTGGAGTACTACGTGTGGCGTGATCTACTTGGCTTAAGTAGTAGCCGACGGGTTGAAGTACTTGGAGCGTTTTGCTATTTGTCGATAATCGTCGCGAGGTATGTGAACCTCTTCCTATCCTTTCTAGCATGATGTTTTGTAAACTATGTAGTACGGTAGACGTACATGTGCTAAATGAGTATGGTTGGTTCAAAACATAGGGTGTTATAATAGCTTTATGGAAAGTTAGTTATAACGACTCTATGTAGGTAAAATAATGGTTTATTGATTGTAGAAGTTAAGAGACTTGATCTTGAAAGATAAGAGACTTGACTTAGTTTGACTTGTTATGAATTTTGTTAAAATGTTGTAAAAACCTCATTCGCGAGTAATGAGTAGTTGGTTTTAAAAGAATAATGTTTTCTGATTTGAAATGAGAATAAGTGTCGAACAAAACCACTGCAGCGTTAATAAAGGAAAATGTATTGACAAATAACTGATTGTTATTAAAACCAGTAGAAACCTACATCTGCATAGAAGCTAAGATAAGACAAAATTGTATTACATTTCCTAGATCATGGCTGCTGTAGCAAGATTGTTATAAACAAGAATAAACGGCTCACGCATAAGACATATGTTACTCAATTGTTTTAAAAGGGATTAAGACTATGAGTTATGAAACCTTTCTAAAATAAGAAACTTGAGCATTTGAAATTAGGCAAACTTGAACGTTTGGAAAATAATGTTGTTACTTGATTTTACAAAGGGAAGTGTTTTGGTTTACTTAAAAAGATAGTCACTCTATTTTTATACTACGGGTATTGTGTGACTTATTGTGAAAGAAATGGATCTTTTAAAAAGAACTTAATGTATGTAGTACTTTGGGGTTAAAACCCGGATTGGTTGTAATAAAATGTAAGTCCATGAGTATGTTGAACTTGCCTATGCTTGTGGTGATAGCCTTTGTTGTGCAAGTGTTGTATTTCTGTGCTACCGCGTCTCTCGATGGAGGGCCGGCTGATTTGTTATGAATGATTCTTTATCGAGTCCCATGGGATGGGCCGAGACACGTATTCCACCTGATTCTTTATCGAGTCCCATGGGATGGGCCGAGACACGTATTCCACCTGATTCTTTATCGAGTCCCATGGGATGGGCCGAGACACGTATTCCACATGATTCTTTACCGAGTCCCATGGGATGGGATGGAACACGTATTCCACATGATTTATACCTAGACTGCCGGCAGTGAGGAAGGAGTTCCACGGGCATGAGGGATGACTTTGAGGGCGTGAGTCCCTGACTCGACATGACTGCTTTTATATTGTGAACTGTAGTTTTGTTATCATACATGTCTCCTGTTTTTATATAGCATTATGATTTCATTTCTGATATTTTGATTTCACATACTTGGTTCTGTTATCGACCTCCTTCGGGGCCGCGTTCATCTGCGCGGTAGAGGTACATCGGTTGTGGATCCTCGCCTTAGGATCACGATTCGGTGTGTTGGAAGCCCGTTTCTTCGAGGCTTATCTTTTGGTATGTTACCACACAGTCCAGAGGTTCTTGTACATTCGGGTATGGTAGGGCCCTGTCCGTCATAGTTGTTGTCACTTCTTAAGTGCAGTAATCGTTGTGGGCAGAGTTTGTAAAAAGGATAACTGTTCGGGTTTTTATGTATTTATACAGAAGGCAACTGTTTTGGTTGGCCTGTTTATTTATCATGTCTCTTGTTTCATGTTATGTTTTATTTCCGCTGATTTTCTCTGATGTTGTATCACTAGGGTGCCCGGGGTAAGGCACCAGTCACGGGCCCGGGTTCGGGTCGTGACAAAAGTGGTATCAGAGCAGTTAGTCCTCGGAAAGTGTCTACAGACCGTGTCTAGTAGAGTCTTGATTATCGGTGTGTTGTGCACCACATCTATAATCAGGAGGCTGCAGGACATTTAGGATTGGTTTCCATTCTTCTCATTCTGAGATCGTGCCTTAGAGTTGTGTTGTCAGTTGGACTCCCTCTGACGTATTCTTATGTGCCAGTTATGCCTCCGCGCAAGGCAATCGGGGCCCAGGAGGACAAGGCAGCAGAGGGAGCTGCGAGTGGAGTAGCGGCGGTCTCTACTGAGGCCACGATGCACGAGACGTCGGACCACGGTGTCACGACCGAACCGGGCTGTGGCGGTGCCTACACAGGCACCTTCTACCTTAACAATACAAGTAGATCAGCGGATGAAATAACACCTCTTTTTTTTTCTTTTAAAACAAACGTACGTGCAAGGGCAAAGCCGACAAGGCTGCCATATATACATAAACAAAAGACAATATACCGTACATGAGTCCAATCCCACATATGAATACAGACCTCTAGGAGTTAAACTGAACAATGACGGGACAAGGCCCCGCCGTACCCATAAATGTACAAAAGCCTGTACTGATGGAACTATACCAAAATGATAAACTCCTGAACAAAGGGAGCTATCCAAAACCACGGCGAGGATCCTACACTGCCGATCACCAAACAACAGTACCTACTCGCGGCATTTAACGCAGCCCCAAGGAGGTCGATGCGAAGAATGTACCAAGTATGTGAACTCAAAATCAGAAACAAATCATACGATCTAACAAAAGCGAGACATGTATGATAATCAAATTACAGTTCACAATACATAAACAGTCATATCCAGTCAAGGACGCATGCCCTCAAAGTCGTTACTAAAACATAACCATGGGTCTCACGCCCATAATATCAATCATGCCCGTGGAATCCTTCCTCACTGCCGGCAGTCCATGATATAATATAACCTCAAGTCCCACCGGTGGTATAGCATCTTGGGGGTTTACCCCTCACTTATACTCTTACCCTGGAGAAGGTGGTAAAGCAGGTGGTATAGCATCTTGGGGGTTTACCCCTCACTTATACTCTTACCCTGGAGAAGGTGGTATAACGTCTTGGGGCTTGCCCCTCATTTATACTCTTACCCTATCTCAATCGGCCGTCAAACAACACATAAAGCAGGTGGTACAGCGTCTTGGGGGTTTACCCCTCACTAATACTCTTACCCTGGAGGAGGTGGTATAACGTCTTGGGGCTTGCCCCTCATTTATACTCTTACCCTATCTCGACCGACCATCAAACAAGACACAAGCACAACCATGTCTTTTATAAAAATCCGGGAATTTAACCCAGTACTACAATAACGGAAGCATACCCGTGGAATCCCACATCACTGTCGGTACGTCCATGTAACTTATAACAAGACAGCCGGCCCTCCAACCGAGAGTCGCGGCAACATAATAAAACATAATACTTGTACTCAAAGGCTATCAGCAGCACACATAGGTTAATTCTCAATTAACCAAGCCAAAGTACTTATCAAGGCACAAATAGAATAGTTCTCATTTAACAAGCCAAAGTACTTATCAAGGCACACTTAGACAAATTCTCAATTTATCAAGCCAAAGTACTAATCAGGGCACACTTAGACAAATTCTCAATTTATCAAGCCAAAGTACTTAATCAAGGCATACATAGAATAATTCTCTTTTAACAAGTCAAAGTACTTATCAAGGCACACTTAGACAAATCCTCAATTTATCAAGCCAAAGTACTTAATCAAGGCATACATAGAATAATTCTCTTTTAACAAGTCAAAGTACTTATCAAGGCACACTTAGACAAATCCTCAATTTATCAAGCCAAAGTACTTAATCAAGGCATACATAGAATAATTCTCTTTTAACAAGTCAAAGTACTTATCAAGGCACACTTAGACAATTTTCTAAACCTTCCATAAAGCCGTTATAACCAACTTCTCATAAAGCCGTTATAACCCTTTATGGTTTTAGACGTATCCATTCCTTCAATAACCAAGAGACTTATACTATGAAAACCAAGTATCACATACTTACAAATCAAGTTCTTAACTTTCAAAATACTTCAAGTCTCTTAATAGTTAGAAAACAAGTTTTCTTCTACTTTTTAAACCTCAAGTAACTTCACCCTTAACGCAAGTTACTTCTCTTAAATCATGTCATTTCTCCTCTTTTAAATCAAATAAGTAAATCACTCCTTTGACTCCCCTAAAGTCATTATAATGACCTTTAGGTTTTAGAACAAGGCACTAGCCAAAAGATTTGGAAACCACTTCCTTTTTAAGTCTCTATGTACTTTAAGAAAAATACCTTCACTTTTAAGAACCCAAACTTCATCAAGAAAATGGATTCTACAACTTACAATTTAAACATCAAGGTACACTCAAGGAAGTACATAGAACAAATTCTATTTTAGGCAATCCAAATACAAGCAAGGAATGGATCATTCAAGGAGTAGAACTTACTTTCTTTATTCTAAGGAATCATGCTAGAAGAGGAGATAGTTCACATACCTTTTCGGCTAAATCCACAAGCTAAGCCGAATACGCCGTACGTAGAAGTGTCAACCTATAATGGTCACAACAAGGCTATCAACTTCTAGTCTCTATGTAGAATAATACTAAGTACTTAGTCTCTAATTCTACGGAAAATCGGGCAGCACTTCCTTTATTTCTACTCACTTTGCCACCTTTTTCAAGGCCGAATACAATAACCAAAAAGCCACATTTAAGGCTCCAAACAACAACCAAACAAAGGGGATTACACGCCTTACACTACGTGTAAAATTCCGCCCCATAATTCATACGAAATAGTAATATACTTCACTAGCCATTCTCGGCCAACATACAACCAACATCACTAAGTCTTTTCCAACCCTTTTCCAAATTCCAAGTTCTTAGGTCAACATGTTATTTAGTCATAGACAACATCAACAACTACAATTTCCTTCTTTATTCAACATGCGACTACTTAAACTAATTACCAACTTGAATTCCAATCTTAAAGCTAAACCTGCTAGATTTCGGATTAGGGTTCCAATAGTCAAAATACTTATCAAACTTCATACAATATAACACATGCTTGCTAAAATCCATAGCTACAACAATAAGTAAGTCTTAACTACTAAAACGACAAAATTTATACCTTTCAAGCCCTTAAAATTTCCAAGATCCAAAGTCGCCTTAGCAATTCTTAGCTCCTTTCCTTAAGCTCAATCCGCTCCAAGCACTCCTTGAGGCCTATGAAGAACCCATCTTCAAGTTCCAACTTCAAAGTTGAAGAACTCCCTTAGTTTCCGCTTGCGACTAACGTAAAAATACGTTTTTCCGAAATCTTTCTATTGAGATATCCTTACAATACCCCTAGGACATTGGGTTAAAGTCTTGTGGCTAATGGATCAAAACTATAAAATTTTTTGTGGGAATAACATGAAAGCCGAGAGCTTCACTTCTCTCTCTAAGGGTTCTAATTTTTCTAAGTGTAGAAAATGCCAAGTCTTGCACTAGTAGGATATATATAACACATTGGAGGGTTAAGATTGCAACACATGAGTGGTTAGGATTTAAAATCACATGGATCAAGCCTAAGTGGCAAGTTGACTAGTCAATAATGTCAAGCTAGCAAGACAAATCTTCCAAGGTGGTAAATGACCATTTTACCTCACTCTAATTTCGACCAAGACCTTGGGGTGCCACGTGTCGCCTCTCATTCGCCCATAAAAATCAGAACCTCGTGGGCCCCACAAAACGTAAAATTTCGGGTGGGCCCCACGTGACCAAATCCGAACAAAATAAATTTCCATAATAATAAAAAGTTCTATACTTTACAAATAATACATTTTGAGAATCCAATTCTCAACACGAACATTTTTCCTTTCCGACGTCCGGAAGACTTTCCGTCGGAAAAACAATCCTTCCTTTCGCACTAATTCCAAGTCTTGTGCTCCTTACGTACATTCACTTACACATGTCCCGAACTTACGGTATAACATTCTTCCCCCCTTAGAAACATTCGTCCCCGAATGTTCTTAGTCGGTTGTCAAGCTATATAAATTCCGGCATAAACTCTATAATATGCTTACCAATCAAAACTGCACAAGACTAACGATGCCACACCTGGCCATCGCCTAACATACGTAAACATAATAATGGACCTTCCGTCCGTGGTCCCTTCTCACAAAACTCAAAGGTTACAGTCTTCCCAAACACGGATCCTTAAAGGTTCCTTTCTTTCCTTACTTGTCATACTTTCTCGTACTTTCAAACTCATCTAGTACACGTACAAAATCTCAAATTTTGTTTCTGTTCTCCAATCCTTGGAGTTACTATCCAAACTTAGCCATATTGTTACTTACTTTCCCGTTAAGGCTCTTCTCGGTCCTTACGACCTAGTTCCGGTGGAACGCATCCACAAACTCGTACCACAATTAACTAAACTTGGGCCTTGCATCCTCGGGACCCTATCACATAACGGGACCCTTTCTAACTGACATCACCCCATTCCATACTACCGGCTGACCCGTAATGAGTCCATAACCCGACTCATCGTCACACTTAACTTCTCATTCTTAGTCTGAAATAAATCTTTCTCTTATCTCAAGGTACTTCTTACCCTATCCCCTATTTACTGGAGGTCGTCTCATATGCCAAAGTATTCCTATCGACAATCTTCCCTAACGGTCTTACACTGTCAGGGGGCAATTACAACTTGTGAACTTTATACAACTATAGTCTCAGTTCACCTATCATTCTTGTCAACGTTCTTACTTCTCACTTTACTAATCAAAGTATCCCTACCTCTGGGGTACTATCACTTACAACTGCTAGCACCGCTATCTTGGTCAATAACATAACTGCTTCCCTCATGACCCTATAGTCTTCTCCTAACCGAGAAACTGGAGGCTCTGGTGCTGAGGCCTCAAAACCTGGCGCAGAAGAACTTGCCGATCGCGAAAAACATCCAGATACCTCGGCATAAGCCCTATCAACTCTCTGAGTCTGACTAGTAGCTCTTGCTACTCCTTTGCCCTCCTGGGCGGCCGCGCCTCCTCGAGGCATAATCAGAACACAACAATGCGCCGAGAGGAATTTTCTTACTAACACTATATGGCACGATCTAGAGTGAGAAGAATAGAAACCAACTCCTAAATGTCCTGTAGCCTCCTGTTTATGGGTGTGGCGCGCAACACACCGATAATCAAGACTTACTAGACACGGTCAGAAACATTCCGAGGATCGATCGCTTCGATACCACTCGTCACGACCCAACCTCAAGCTCGGATCGTGCCCTACCCAGGCACCTTCTACCTTAACAATACAAGTAGATCATGGATGAAATAACACTCTTTTTTTTTTCTTTTAAAACAAACGACGCGGTAAGGGCAAAGCCGATAAGGCCGCCATATATACATAAACAAAAGACACTATACCGCATACGAGTCCAATCCCACATATGAATACAGACCTCTAGGAGTTAAACTGAACTATGACGGGACAAGGCCCCGCCGTACCCATAAATGTACAAAAGCCTGTACTGATGGAACTATACCAAAATGATAAACTCCTGAACAAAGGGAGCTATCCAAAAACCCTGAGCAGGATCCTACACCTGCCGATCACCAAACAGCGTACCTACACTGCAGATGAACGCACTCGAAGGAGGTCGATGCGAAGAATGTACCAAGTATGTGAATCAAAATATCAGAACAAATCATAACACTCTAACAAAACAGGAGACATGTATGATAATCAAATTACAGTTCACAATACATAAACAGTCATATCCAGTCAAGGACGCATGCCCTCAAAGTCGTTACTAAAACATAACCATGGGTCTCACGCCCATAATATCAATCATGCCCGTGGAATCCTTCCTCACTGCCGGCAGTCCATGATATAATATAACCTCAAGTCCCACCGGTGGTATAGCATCTTGGGGGTTTACCCCTCACTTATACTCTTACCCCGGGAGAAGGTGGTAAGCGGTGGTATAGCATCTGGGGTTTACCCTCACTTATACTCTTACCCCGGAGAAGGTGGTATAACGTCTGGGCTTGCCCTCATTTATACTCTTACCCTATCTCAACCTACAAACAACACATAAAGGTGTGGTACAGCCTTGGGGTTTACCCTCACTAATACTCTTACCCCGGAGGAGGTGGTATAACGCCTGGGCTTGCCCCTCATTTATACTCTTACCCTATCTCGACCGACCATCAAACAAGACACAAGCACAACCATGTCTTTTATAAAAATCCGGGAATTTAACCCAGTACTACAATAACGGAAGCATACCCGTGGAATCCCACATCACTGTCGGTACGTCCATGTAACTTATAACAAGACAAAGCCCTCCAACCGAGAGTCGCGGCAACATAATAAAACATAATACTTGTACTCAAAGGCTATCAGCAGCACACATAGGTTAATTCTCAATTAACCAAGCCAAAGTACTTATCAAGGCACAAATAGAATAGTTCTCATTTAACAAGCCAAAGTACTTATCAAGGCACACTTAGACAAATTCTCAATTTATCAAGCCAAAGTACTAATCAGGGCACACTTAGACAAATTCTCAATTTATCAAGCCAAAGTACTTAATCAAGGCATACATAGAATAATTCTCTTTTAACAAGTCAAAGTACTTATCAAGGCACACTTAGACAAATCCTCAATTTATCAAGCCAAAGTACTTAATCAAACACATTCCTAAGTCTCATAGGAGTTAGAGAGAAGTTTCTCTCACTAAGGAAAACGCTCTCAACGTTTTCCCTTAGTTGCTCCTTCGGTTTTTTCCTCTTCTCCCCCCCCCCCCCTATGTTTTCCGATTGTTCCCCCATGGTTTGAAGTATTACGTTTGCAATATGAAGAAATCTAAACACTGCACACGTTCCAGTAATGATTCAGGAGGTTCAGGAAGTTCGACGAAGGCTAGAACAAGGAAGAAGAAAAAAAATGGAGGCAGTCCAATAATTGCCGAAGAAAACCTCATTCCGGCAATTTCAGACCCATCTGTCTTGGTTCATGTCACGCCAGACTCACGCATCCCTCTAGAGAATGTAATAGATGATGCTACGCTACAAAAGATTCATGAATGGGGCAAAAGTATTGATCATCGAGAACTTGGATATAAGTGGTATTTGGGCGCGGAAGCTTCTTGCTTCTATGGTGGTAGATCCTATCACGGGCCAATTGGTTGATTCAGGGATTATCACGGAGGAACAGGGCAGTCACGGTAGCACTAGTACCTCGACACACCCTGGTAATTTACTCAGGCTAACTGAAAAAGGGACGTATTCTGGGCCAGACATTGCGTTGGATGCAATGAGGAGTGATGGCCTACTCTGCCCAAACCGGGTATGGGCGTGGGTCAGGAGCTCAGGGCGGGTCAGGAGGATGTCAATGGGTCTGAGACTATTCACGTATTGCAAGTTCCTAAGTCAGTTGATAGCATTAATGACACTCATATTCCCAATAAGCATGCTGCGGGAGTCAAGGTTAAGGGAGCCGAGGCGTCACTCTCTAAGTATGCGGGTACCAACGAGCCCCTTCCAATGACGGGCCATTATGAGGATCAGAATACCAAGACGTTTCAAGAGGGTGTCCATGGGACATTGAATATCCCCGTTGTTCAAGGATCGAAGTCAGTTGTGGGAAAGGAGCCTTACATTAATGCTGTGGGAACCGAGGCGTTAAACTTTAAGGCTGCGGGTATTAACGAGCCTCTTTCAATGACGGGTCTTTATGATGGTAAGAATACCAAGACGGTTCAGGAGGGTGCCCAAGGGACATTGAGTATCCCCGTTATGCAAGGATCGAAGTCAATTGTGGGAAAGGAGCCTTACATTAATGTTGTGGGAACCGAGGCGTTACACTTTAAAGTGTCGCGTATTAACGAGCCTCCTTCAATGACGGGACTTTATGATGGTAATAATACCAAGACGGTTCAGGAGGGTTCTCAAGGGACATTTAGTATCCCCGTTATGCAAGGATCGAAGTCAATTGTGGGAAAGGAGCCTTACATTAATGTTGTGGGAGCCGAGGCGTCACATGTTAAGGCTACGGGTACCAATGTGCCTCATTCAAGGACGGGTCATTATGTTGGGCAGAATACCAAGGCAAGTCAGGAGGGTGCTCATGGGTCACTAATTATTCCCGTAATGCAAGGATCGAAGTCAATTTTGGGAAACAAAGTGAATTCTACCTCCAATGAGCCTAGGAACTACACGATCATTAATAACGCGGAAGCCAAGGGGTCGGACTTAAATGACGCGAGTTCCAAAGCTCCCTCTCGTGCAATGAGACAACAACCCATGAATCTAAGTGTCACTAATGAAGCCTTCCCCTCTTTAACAAGTGTGCTTAGTGGTGCAAACATCAAGAACCGAAATAAACCTTTCGTCTTTAACTCTTCCTTGAGCACGAACAAAGTCTTAAACAAACACACTCTCTCACCCAATACCTCCTCAATACTCCCTGATCCACACTTAGCCCCACCTCTTCTATCATCCCTTCCTTCTTTACCTTCTAAAACACATGACACATTCCCTACCCTACCAAATGGCACGCGAATTCTTTCTCCTATTGCGTGCCCTAGCACAAATCCTTCTACCCAACCCCCTCTGCCTATACCTCCGTAAATACCTCCCATTGATCCACAAACAAATGCATCTTCTAAACAACACCAAATTCCACCAAAGTTCGACTTTTATTAATCATCCTCGAATCATGGCAAAGGTGCCTTCCCTCCCAAGAAGACTTATGCGGAGTCTTCATGTACTAGGATTGAAGCAAAAGGAATGAAGCTACAATATATTGAACAACAAGGGTGGAAGTAAACATAGTGTCGAGGATGAAGTGTCATTCATTGAAACACGGGTTATTGCTTAATTGGTTGTTTCACTGGTCCCTTCCGGAAGAGAAGCCTTAAATACCATTGTGAAGGGTGGGGTGTGAAATGTCGATTATACCATATGGCAAAGGATGGACGGTGTTCAAATTTATGACGGAGGATGAGCGCACTAATGTACTTCATGGTGGCCCTTATATGGTCTACGGGAAGACTATGATGCTCAAAGCTATCAATAAAGGAGTTCTTATAACGGATGAGTTATTCATGGATATTCCTATTTGGGTCACATTTCCGGACATTCCCCTCTCTATCTGGAGTGCCACGGGACTTAGTAAGATTGCTTCACGTGTAGGAAAACCTCTTTACACTGACCAATTTACTAAGGAAAGATCCAAAATGAACTATGCTAGAGTTCTTGTAGAAGTGGATGTCAGCAAGGAGCCAATAAGGGAGTTTGTTGTCAATCTCCCCGATAACAGAAGGTATACTCAAAGGGTAAACTATGAAAATTATCCGGACTTTTGCTATCAATGTGCGGCTTTTGGACACAATCACCTGAAGTGTAGGATTCTGGGGTATGATGCTAACACGGAAGTTGCTCCAAAGAAACGCAATACAGTGATACCTCCTAAAAACAAGGAAGGTGCTACTTGTGCGAATGCCAACAGAGGTACGGATGGAACCTTGCATCCCCCCCCCCAATCTACCTTCTGCGCATCATCCCGCAGATGCTGATAACTTGATGGAAGTTGATGAATGTAACCACACAACACCTCCTGGTCCCGGTTGTTTGGGAGAAGCCGCACATGCTGCGGATCCTTCGGTTTTGGGTCATTCTGGTCCAACATCCTTACGGGAATCTCAAGCTAGGTCCTCTAGGCCTCATTCACGTGATGGTAGTGTGCAACTTAATAGGATGCGTTATGAGTCTAAGCATCCTGATCCTGAGGTTCCTATAAACCCGCAACCCTCTTTGGATGGAAATACAAACAAGGGTGTAACGGAGGTTTCGTTGCTGGCGTCTCGGAGTGTTACCTTTGAACGCGGGGAACATAGCTTGGCTGGAACACAAGCTATGGCTTCCAGCAACATAGAAGATGGTTGGAAAGATGTAATGCCGAGGAAGTTCATGACAAAAGGCAGTGGGAAGACTAAGGCAGCAAAGCGCGGAGGTGCTAACAAAACCTCCTCTGTTTCCTAATGAAAATTCTTTCTTGGAATGTCCGTGGACTTTGCGGACTAGGACGTGGCAGCCACGCAAGCTCTTGTGTGTAGTCTCACTAAACAGATGATGTGGCATTGATTTGTCTGTTGGAAACAAAACTCTCAAGGGAAAGGATTGAGTCTTTCTACTCAAAGATTCAAAATTGGAACTTTTGCTCAAATCTAGAATTCATTGGTGGCGACGGATGCTACTAATTTGGGATCCTCTGTGGTCTGTGAAGTGCTTGGAATGGATTCTCAACATATCCATGTCCAGGCAAGTTGTAAGATAACACATGTGTCTTTCCTTGCCACATTTGTGTACCCGGTTTATAGCATCACGGATAGGAGGAAGCTTTGGCATCACCTTACTCACTTGGGCATTGGCATTACTAGGCCTTGGATGATTATGGGAGATTTCAACACTTATTGCTACCCTCATGATAAGGCGGGGGGTCCTCCACTTACGCCTTATGCACTTAAGGACCTTGGTGATTTCAGGAATGCCCATGGACTGGAAGACACTCCTTCTTCTGGTTCATTCTACACTTGGACCAATGGTTCGATTTGGTCCAAGCTTGATAGAGTAATGATGAATCAAAATTGGAGTGATTTGACCTTAGAATGCAAGGCCAATTTCTTGCCTATGGAACCTGTCTCGGACCACTGTCCCGTGATGGCTACTGTAATTGCATCCTATAATGTTGGGAAGCAGCCTTTCAAGTTCATGAATATGTGGCTCTCTCACCCCACATTCGAGAACATTATGACTTCATGCTGGAGACAAGACATATTGGGAACAGCTCAATTCGTCCTAGCCTCAAAATTGAAAACCTTGAAACAACCACTGAGGCATTGAATATAAGTGAATTTGGTAGTATTGATCAAAGAGCAAAGGAGGCTAACATGGAGTTTAAGGAGGCTATCAATGAGCACATGGAAGATCCCTTTGATGAGGAACTTAAAGCCAAGGTTAAGTCCTCAAGAGTTAAAGCCAACACCTTAATGGAAGCCGAGAGACACTTCATAAGGCAAAAGTCGAGGCAGAAACACTTGATTGGAAGTGATAAATGCTCCAAATACTTCCATAGCTTGATCAAGAGAAGCAATGTCAAAAACTCCATCAACTTTCTTGTCAAATCCAATGGTGCTATCACTACATCACCCGGGGAAGTGAGGGAGCTACTTGTGGAGTTTTACAAAGATCTTTTAGGCTCATCCCAATCCACATCGAACCTTGATCCTGAAGTATGCAACTTTGGCCCGAAGATAAGTGAAGAGGACAGTATACGTCTTTTGCATTTCATATCCCCAAAGGAGATTTGGGAAGCTCTTTCTGATATAGGGAATGACAAGGCTCCTGGACCGGATGGTTATTCGGCTGCCTTCTTCAAGAATAGATGGAAAGATGTGGGACATGACGTAGTAAGAAGTGTTCAAGAGTTCTTTTCTACTGGGGTTCTTTTGAAGCAAGTAAATCATACCATCATTGCCCTGCTTCCTAAGACAGATCGGGATCCTAAGGTAACTGATTTTAGGCCTATTGGATTAACTAATGTGGTCTATAAGATCATTACAAAGATTCTAGCTAACAGAATGGCAAGGGTTCTTCCTTCTCTTGTGGACAAATCACAAGGGGCTTTTGTGAAAGGCAGAAACATGATGGACAATGTCTATATAGCACAAGAACTCGTGAGAGGATTTAATAGAGCCAGAGTCTCACCAAGGTGTATGCTTATGGTAGATCTTCGGAAAGCTTTTGACACGGTCTCTTGGAGTTTCCTTGATTCGGTATTAAGAGGCCTTAACTTTCCGAACAGATTTGTTAGATGGATCATGGAATGTGTTTGCTCACCTCCTTCTCTTTCTATCAACGGTGAGCTACATGGTTACTTTAAGGGTAAGCGCGCTTAAGACAAGGTGATCCTATGTCCCCTTCGCTTTATCTTGTGTATGGAATACTTATCAAGGATGCTGAATTTGAAGGCTCGTGCAAGAACTTTCTCTTATTATCCAAAGTGTAAAAGGGTATTACTCATCTTGCCTTTGCGGATGACCTCATGCTCTTTGCCAAATGTGATGTATCTTCATGGGACTCTTATGAATTGTCCGGAGGAACCGAGGCTGTCTCAGGGTTAACTCTTAACCCATCCAAATCCTCCGTCTACTTAGCAGGAGTGCAGGATACTGTTCGTGAGACCTGATCTTGTCCAGAGTGGGATTCGGCATCGGTAGCTTTCCGGTTCGGTACTTGGGGATTCCTTTGTCCCCAATCTCAGTCTCGGTAGATCAATTTGCTCCTTTCACTAGTGCAATTTCGAATTACATTCAAAACGGGGCACACTCGCTTTCTTACGCGGTAAGCTAGAACTTATCGTGCCGGTCATCCAAGGGTGAGAGCTTTTGGTTCCGGCACTTCCTATTCCCGCCACGCCCTCAACAAGGTGCGGTCTGCATGTATTCGCTTCTTATGGGGTGGAAACCACCAAGAGTCGCTGGGATGTTATTTGCTTGCCTCAATCCGGCGGGGCTTGGGCCTTATGAACATCAAGGAATGGAACCATGCCCTGCTATCCCGGACTATTTGGCAAACCCACAATGAGACTGATTCACTATGGGTCCAATGGATCAACAGCTTTTATTTGAGAGGCGATTCTTTTTGGGAATATGTGGTACGTCCTAGGGACTCACCTCTATTCAAAAAAATTTGCGGAATTCGTGACAAACTTGTTTCCATCTACGGTAGCCAAGGAGTCGCAATTGCTGGATTGGAAAAGTGTTGTACCAATGGTAAATTTGATTCAAGCCTAGTCTATGATATTTTGCGCGCTACGCAAGATAAAAATCCTCGATGTCCCAAATTTGGAAAGGGTTCATTCCCTAAGTTTTCGCTCACCATGTGGCTTAATCAGAAAGCGGCTAGCTACAAAGGACACCCTTTCATTTCTAAATTTGGAGGATAAGTCTTCATGGTTCTGCAAGCAAGCTAATGAGACAATGGAGCACCTCTTCTTTACCCGCCTACACCAAATTGATTTGGAAGAGCATAAGGGATTGGTTGGGTATTAGGAGAGAAATGTCAACCGAAAGTTCTCTCAAGTGGATTAAGAAAGACCACCGCGGACAAGCATCCGAGCCAAAGCTACCTTGCTTGCCTTTGCATAGTGGTCTATGAGATTTGGAGGACAAGAAACACACCGCTCTTTGAAGGCACAAGCTTACGCGTAAGAGGTCATTACAAGGATTAAAACAACATCTTATAGAGTTCTCTATGACTTTATCCTCTTGTAATGGCACCTTTGAGTGACCACCCTCCTCCCTAATTTCTTCTTTTCATTACGTTGAGGATTGAGAACCCTCAATGACTGATTGTAGCCACTTTTCTTTCCGTTATTATTAATAATATTTGCATTTACCTAAAAAAAAAAAAAAAGTACTTAATCAAGGCATACATAGAATAATTCTCTTTTAACAAGTCAAAGTACTTATCAAGGCACACTTAGACAAATCCTCAATTTATCAAGCCAAAGTACTTAATCAAGGCATACATAGAATAATTCTCTTTTAACAAGTCAAAGTACTTATCAAGGCACACTTAGACAATTTTCTAAACCTTCCATAAAGCCGTTATAACCAACTTCCCATAAAGTCGTTATAACCCTTTATGGTTTTAGACGTATCCATTCCTTCAATAACCAAGAGACTTATACTATGAAAACCAAGTATCACATACTTACAAATCAAGTTCTTAACTTTCAAAATACTTCAAGTCTCTTAATAGTTAGAAAACAAGTTTTCTTCTACTTTTTAAACCTCAAGTAACTTCACCCTTAACGCAAGTACTTCTCTTAAATCATGTCATTTCTCCTCTTTTAAATCAAATAAGTAAATCACTCCTTTGACTCCCCTAAAGTCATTATAATGACCTTTAGGTTTTAGAACAAGGCACTAGCCAAAAGATTTGGAAACCACTTCCTTTTTAAGTCTCTATGTACTTTAAGAAAAATACCTTCACTTTTAAGAACCCAAACTTCATCAAGAAAATGGATTCTACAACTTACAATTTAAACATCAAGGTACACTCAAGGAAGTACATAGAACAAATTCTATTTTAGGCAATCCAAATACAAGCAAGGAATGGATCATTCAAGGAGTAGAACTTACTTTCTTTATTCTAAGGAATCATGCTAGAAGAGGAGATAGTTCACATACCTTTTCGGCTAAATCCACAAGCTAAGCCGAATACGCCGTACGTAGAAGTGTCAACCTATAATGGTCACAACAAGGCTATCAACTTCTAGTCTCTATGTAGAATAATACTAAGTACTTAGTCTCTAACTCTACGGAAAATCTAAAAGACTTCCTTTATTTCTACTCACTTTGCCACCTTTTCAAGGCCGAATACAATAACCAACAAGCCACATTTAAGGCTCCAAACAACAACCAAACAAAGGGATTACACGCCTTACACTACGTAAAATTCCGCCCATAATTCATACGAAATAGTAATATACTTCACTAGCCATTCTCGCCAACATACAACCAACATCACTAAGTCTTTTCCAACCCTTTTCCAAATTCCAAGTTCTTAGGTCAACATGTTATTTAGTCATAGACAACATCAACAACTACAATTTCCTTCTTTATTCAACATGCGATTTACTTAAACTAATAACCAACTTGAATTCCAATCTTAAAGCTAAACATGCTAGATTTGGATTAGGTTCCAATAGTCAAAATACTTATCAAACTTCATACAATATAACACATGCTTGCTAAAATCCATAGCTACAACAATAAGTAAGTCTTAACTACTAAAACGACAAAATTTATACCTTTCCAAGCCCTTAAAATTTCCAAGATCCAAAGTCGCGCTTAGCAATTCTTAGCTCCTTTCCTTAAGCTCCAATCCGCTCAAGCACTCCTGAGGCCTATGAAGAACCCATCTTCAAGTTCCAACTTCAAAGTCAAGAACTCCTTAGTTTCCGCTTTGACTAACGTAAAAATACGCTTTTTCCAAATCTTTCTATTGAGATATCCTTACAATACCCCTAGGGACATTGGGTTAAAGTCTTGTGGCTAGTGGATCAAAACTATAAAATTTTTGTGTGGGAATAACATGAAAGCCGAGAGCTTCACTTCTCTCTCTCTAAGGGTTCTAATTTTTTCTAAGTGTAGAAAATGCCAAGTCTTGCACTAGTAGGATATATATAACACATTGGAGGGTTAAGATTGCAACACACGAGTGGTTAGGATTTAAAATCACATGGATCAAGCCTAAGTGGCAAGTTGACTAGTCAATAATGTCAAGCTAGCAAGACAAATCTTCCAAGGTGGTAAATGACCATTTTACCCTCACTCTAATTTCGACCAAGACCTTGTGGGGGTGCCACGTGTCGCCCTCTCATTCGTCCATAAAATTCCGTAACCCTCGTGGGCCCCACAAAACGTAAAATTCCTCGGGTGGGCCCCACGTGACCAAATCCGAACAAAATAAATTTCCATAATAATAAAAAGTTCTATACTTTACAAATAATACATTTTGAGAATCCAATTCTCAACACGAACATTTTTCCTTTCCGACGTCCGGAAGACTTTCCGTCGGAAAAACAATCCTTCCTTTCGCACTAATTCCAAGTCTTGTGCTCCTTACGTACATTCACTTACACATGTCCTGAACTTACGGGGTGTAACACACGGCAAGGAACAGAGGAGATGGGTTACAAGTAGATGGCCCAGTTATTGGCCAGGATAGTGGCAAGGCACGAGGATAGGCCGACGCAGCAGCTTCCAGCTGAGCACCCGTAGTTCACCCCGAGCGCATGCTTGAGACTACGGGACTTTCTGAGCTGCATCCCGCCAGAGTTCTATGGGTCGAGGCCTGAGGATGATCCGCAGGAGTTCATCCGACGCCATTCTGACGGATCATGAGAGTGATCAAGGCTTCGAGACCGAAGCCGCGACCTTTCGTTCGCATCGGCCGCGTGATCGCAGCCGATCGTTTGATTCATGGAAACTGTCCCGAGGAGAGCATGCGCTCCCAGAAGTTTGGGGCGAGTTCTCAAGGGCATTTCTTGCACATTTCTTGCCTCCACAGATGAGGAGGGCTCAGGCCGACAGGTTTTTGACGTTGAGGCAGGACGGGCGGACTATTAGAGAGTACAATGTTGAGTTCGACTCATTAGCTCGGTACGTCCCCGCATTGGTAGCCGGCATGGAGGACAGAGTGCACCGCTATGTCACCGGGCTCGATGACTACTTGGCAGAGGCTTGTTCGGGTGTAGCTCTTCAGCCGGGCATGGACATTGCCCGCATGCAGGCTCATGCACTAGGATGTGAGGCACGGAGAGGTCGACTAATGACCAGATCAGCAGAAGAGGCCGCGACATCGTGGTCTTTTGGTGACTTTCGAGGCGACCGCCAAGAAGAAAGTTAGTTATATACCTCCGCCAGTACAGAGCGGTCCTCCACGATTCGTGGACGCTCGGTATTCGAGCTGGTCGTGGCTCGTGGCTTCGTTCACGCTATACGGGTTCTAGCCACGGTTCGTGTTTTCCTCGATGCACGATGCGGCAGCGCCATCCTGTGGAATGTCGTCTTTTTACTGGTGCTTGTTTTGCCTGCGGCCATCAGGGCCATGTGATGAGAAACTGTCCTAATAGGAAGGATACAGGCAGCAGGACGCAGCCTCACCGTCGAGTGTGTTCTCGCTTTCTACTATGCGCGCCTACAGTCGTGATTATGATTAGAGCGACGAAGGGGAAAATGAAGCAGTTGATACAGGTATATTCTTACCCCTCTAGAGACTAGTTTGTTTTGATGTTATGATGATGTGCTTAGTATTATGTTTGGTTGGATTGTGGAAAAATATGATTTAGAAGCCTGGTTAGAAAAAGGGTAAGTCTGGGGACGAGACAAATTGTGAGCCTTAGAATTTATAACAGTTAGGACCTTGGATGCAAGGCCGTCTTGAGTGGGTGATTTTACGGTTAGTATTTGTCGAAATACTTGAAATGCGTGAAAAATATTGTGAGATAATTACATGAGGGGTGTGAGATGGAAGTGGTAGCTTTCATGACGTAAATTAGTAGGATTGTTCCGGATCGGGGAACAAGAGTTTGGCGCGTTTAGGGGTCGGGTTGAGGGCCATTTGCGGGTCAACCCGCAGCCCAGAATGAGGTGGGGTCAGTTCGAGGTGGTCCCTCCAGGTGGTAGGGTCACGAGGGTGCTAGGCCCAAGTTTAGGTAACCATCGTACGAGTTCGTGGATGCGTTCAACCAGAATCGGATCGTGAAGGCCGGGGATGGCCTTAAAAGAATTTGAGGCCAGTAAGATGACCAAGTTTGGAGGTAGTGACTCCAAGGTTTTGGAAACTGCAGCGATGACGGAAATATGGTACGTGTACTAGAAAGAGTTCGGGTGTACGAGAAAGGTACGACGAGTAAGAAAGGAAGCAAACATGTGTTAAGAGGATGGAAGTGATCATTTTTTTTTGTGAAGTGAAGGTGCGAGGAGAGTATCCTTTTGACCAGGAGTGAGAGTTAGTGTTGTTATACATCTTAGAGGTGTTTCCTCGTTAGTTTGGATTTGGGTTTCGCGCGTATGTGATATTATGGCCATGTGTGGCATAATTGGTTTTGTAAAGTATAGTAGTGAAGACTATACCGGCGCATGTGTGTTTTTTTGGAGACTTAGAAGGAACATTCGGGACGAATGTTTCTAAGGGGGGAAGAATGTTACACCCCGTAGTTCCAGGGTATGTATGTGAGGACGTACGTACGAGAATACGACAGAAATATTGGAAAGAAAGAAAGATGTGATTTTTCGACGGAAAAGTTTCCGGGTTTTGTGAAGGAAAAAGGTTCGTTGATGGGAATTGGATTCCCAGATTTGGTATTTGGGCTTCTTGAATTATATTAGAATTATGGAATTTTATTTTCGGAATTGGTCACGTGGGGCCCACGGGAGAAATTTACGGTTTTGTAGGGCCCACTTTGTTTTCGAGATTTTGGCCATTATGGATATTTTCGGAAGATGAAATATTTTGATTTAGCAGAGGCGACACGTGTCACCCCCTAGGTGGCCTTGTGGCCGAAATCATGTGCCAAGTGGCCAAGACAAGTGGCCAAGTCTTGCAAGATATTTTAGTTGGACAAGTGGCTTGTGGGGCCCACACACACTTGTCCCCAATCTCAACCACACACTTGCCTTTATCCTAGCACTTGGTTGTCCTATATATGCACCCTTAGTTGATGAAATCTTGCACACTTAGATATTTCAAGACTTGAGAAAGATGTTCATCTCCCTCCCTCTCTCCTAGCTCTCGTCGAACACCCCCTCTCTAACCTAACCTTGTCCAATAATTCCTAAACTCCTAAGTGTTCTTCCCTAGTGTATTAGGAAGACTATTAACCAAAAGTTGGAAAAGATTTCACCCCCTAGCCTCTAAAAGGTCACCTTGGCCGAGAGCTCTTGGAAGAAAAACCTAAGTGTTCTTCACTTGTTTGAGTTGGTTCTTGAAGAGATGATGGTTAGGAGCTTCTTAGGGTGATTTGTGGTGGGTTGGAACACAAAGGATTTGGAGCTAAGACTTGCTTGGAGCGACATTAAGTTCTTGGATAATTTTGGGCTATTTGAGGTAGTGAATCTTAAACATCTTTGTGAATTGGTCATTATACATATATTATAAGTATATTATGGATTATGTAATATATGGAGTAAAGTTTGGAAGAGTTGGATCTTGTTAACTTGTTAAAAGAAAGGATTGGCTGTTTGCCATTAAAATGGTAAAAACGTATCTTACTTGTGAAGAAGTAATTAACAAAGTAACTATAACTTATATTAAGATGGAATATAAGTTGGATGACTAATGAAGTAATTGGATAAGTAAAATGGACAAAGTTGGCCAATGACCCCAACTTAAGGACTGTATTTACTTTGGACTGTATTTACTTTGGACTGTATTTACATTTCTGTTAAGGGGAAGATTGTTCAATCGCGTTCCGTTTGGGCGTGTGATCCCCTTTTTAATTATCGTTGTTATGAAGGCGTGATAGTAAACCGCGTTACCGGTTGGGCGCGTAATCCCCTTCTTTTACTTATTGTTGTTATGAAGGCGTGATAGTAAACCGCGTTACCGTTTGGGCGTGTAATCCCCTTCTTTATGTTGTTAATTATTACACCTTATATATGGTATATATATATTACGGTTATTCGGGCCTTGGAGAAAGATGGAAAAGTGAGTAAAAACGGGGGAAGTGCTGCCCAATTTTCCGTAGAATTAGAGGGCTTTTTATTGGTATAAGTCTTCAATGGTAAGAAAGGTTTGATAAAAGTACTATGACCGCTTTAGAGTGGAGTACTACGTGTGGCGTGATCTACTTGGCTTGGGAGTAGCCGACGTCAAGTACTTGGAGCGTTTTGCTATTTGTCGATAATCGTCGCGAGGTATGTGAACCTCTTCCTATCCTTTCTAGCATGATGTTTTGTAAACTATGTAGTACGGTAGACGTACATGTGCTAAATGAGTATGGTTGGTTCAAAACATAGGGTGTTATAATAGCTTTATGGGAAGTTAGTTATAACGACTCTATGTAGGTAAAATAATGGTTTATTGATTGTAGAAGTTAAGAGACTTGATCTTGAAAGATAAGAGACTTGACTTAGTTTGACTTGTTATGAATTTTGTTAAAATGTTGTAAAAACCTCATTCGCGAGTAATGAGTAGTTGGTTTTAAAAGAATAATGTTTTCCTGATTTCGGAAATGAGAATAAGTGTCGAACAAAACCACTGCAGCGTTAATAAAGGAAAATGTATTGACAAATAACTGATTGTTATTAAAACCAGTAGAAACCTCCATCTGCATAGAAGCTAAGATAAGACAAAATTGTATTACATTTCCTAGATCATGGTTGTTGTAGCAGGATTGTTATAAACAAGAATAAACGGCTCACGCATAAGACATATGTTACTCAATTGTTTTAAAAGGGATTAAGACTATGAGTTATGAAACCTTTCTAAAATAAGAAACTTGAGCATTTGAAATTAGGCAAACTTGAACGTTTGGAAAATAATGTTGTTACTTGATTTTACAAAGGGAAGTGTTTTGGTTTACTTAAAAAGATAGTCACTCTATTTTTATACTACGGGTATTGTGTGACTTATTGTGAAAGAAATGGATCTTTTAAAAAGAACTTAATGTATGTAGTACTTTGGGGTTAAAACCCGGATTGGTTGTAATAAAATGTAAGTCCATGAGTATGTTGAACTTGCCTATGCTTGTGGTGATAGCCTTTGTTGTGCAAGTGTTGTATTTACGCTACCGCGTCTCGATGAGGTCACTGATTTGTTATGAATGAGTCTTTATCGCGTCCCAGGGGATGGGCCGAGACACGTAGTCCACCTGATTCTTTATCGAGTCCCATGGGATGGGCCGAGACACGATTCCACCGATTCTTTATCGAGTCCCACGGGATGGGCCGAGACACGATTCCACATGATTCTTTATCGAGTCTCGCTGATGGGCCGAGACACGTATTCCACATGATTCTTTACCGAGTCCCATGGGATGGGCCGACACGTATTCCACATGATTTATACCTAGATCGCCAGGTGAGGAAAGAGTTCCACGCGTGAGGATGACTTTGAGGCGTGAGTCCTCGACTCATGATCGCTTTTATATTGTGAATCGTAGTTTTGTTATCATACATGTCTCCTGCTTTTATATAGATCGTTATGATTTCATTTACGATTTTCGATTTCACATACTTGGTACTGTTATCGACTCTCTCGGGCTGCGTTCATGCCGCAGTAGAGGTACATCGGCCAGGATCCTCGCCTTAGGATCACGTCAACATGTTAGGAAGCCCCGTTTCTTGGAGGCTTATCTTTTGCATGTTACTCGAGTGCAGTAGGTTCTTGTACATTCAGGGGTATGGCGGGGCCCTGTCCCGTCATAGTTGTTGTCACTTCTTAGAGGTCTGTAGTACTGTTGTGGGCAGAGTTTGTAAAAAGGATAACTGTTCGGGTTTTTATGTATTTATACAGAAGGCAACTGTTTTGGTTGGCCTGTTTATTTATCATGTCTCTTGTTTCATGTTATGTTTTATTTCCGCTGATTTTCTCTGATGTTGTATCACTAGGGTGCCCGGGGTAAGGCACCAGTCACGGGCCCGGGTTCGGGTCGTGACAATAAGGATACAACACTTGCACAACAAGGCTATCACAAGCAAACATATGCAAGTTACTCACACTCAAGGTACTTTCATTTTATGTCAAAAATCCGGGTTTTAACCCCCAAAGTACTACGTACTTTAACTCTTTAAAAAGATCCATTTCTTTCACAAAAGTCATATGATACTAACACTCGTAGTATCCAAAATAGAGTAACTATTATTTTAAGTAAACCAAAACAATTTCCATACCTTCTTTTAAATAAACCAAGACAATACCATGCCTTCTTTTTAAACCAAATCAAGACAATACCATGCCTTCTTTTTAAACAAAAACACTTCTCCTTTTAAAGTCAAATTACCATTTAAATCCAATAATAAAACCATTCTTTTGTTTTCATAAAGTCGTTATAACTAACTTCCCATAAAGCTATTATAACACTTTATGTTTTAAACCAACCAAGGACAACTACTCTCATTTCCGAAATCAAGATAACTTATTCTTTTTAAAGACCAAGTACTCATTACTCACGAATGAGGTTTCACAACTTTTTAACACAATTCAAGTTCTTAACATTTCATATCAAGTCACTTAACTTTAGAATCAAGTCAAGGACACAAAAAGGAAATCAAACTACTTCAACACACGTGCGTCTACCGCACTATATATTTCACAAATAGTCATGTTCAAGAGGATAGGAAGAATCACATACCTCTTCGGGTTAATCCACAGCCAAGTCGAGTATGTCGCGCGTAGAATATCCACCTATAACAACCAAACACGTCTATCAACGTCTAGACTTCTTCGTAGAACATTTCTAAGTACACAGTTCTTTATTCTACGGAAAATTGGGCAGCACCTCCCCCCCTCGCATCCACATATATCCGCCTTTATCAAGGCCTGCTATCAAGCTAACAACTCAAAGGGGATTACACGCCATCGGGCGTGTACAACCGCCCCACGAATACTACATAAGTCTATCAGAATACAAATTCAATGTAAATACAGTTCAATTCTTTTTAATCATCCTTCCATATCTCTTATACTCAATTCTAAACTACTACCATATGTAATCTCCAATTACAATAGAAGGACTTAGATCATTACCTCGATAAGCCCAAAATTATCCAAGATTAATAAGTCGATCCTGAGCAACGTTTAGCTCGTATTCCTTACGCTCCAATCCGCTCCAAGCAACCCTTAGAAGTTTCTAAACAACTTCTCTTAATACTTCATCCAAACTATGAAGATTTTCCTAGGGTTTCATTTTGCGACTAAAGGAATAAAGTAGTATTTCCGGGCTCTTAGTATTGAGATAACTTAGAATACCACTAGGGATACAAGGCTAAGGTATTTGGGATTATACAACAACAATTGAAGTATTTTCTACACAAAGTGGGGGGGGGGGGGGGTAGACGAGAACACTACAAAGGGAGGGAGTATTTTGTGACTTGAAAACTCTAAGTGAGTGATGAAGAAGTCTTGCAACTTAAGGGGTATTTATAGGCCAACCAATGGCTAGGATGAAGGCAAGTGTGTGGTGTAGATTGGGGACAAGTATGTGTGGGTCCCACCCACCACATGTCCACACAAAAATCAAGACAAGTGGCTTGCCACTTGTTGGGCCATTTCGGCCAAGGGACGCATGGCACCACATTTCGGCCATGTGCCACCTAGGGGGGTAACACGTGTCGCCCTCCTACTCGTCCAAAATATTTCATCTCCCGAAAATATCCATAATCTCGAAAACAAAGTGGGCCCCACAAAACCGTAAATTTTCCCCGTGGGCCCCACGTGACCAAATCCGGAAATAAAATTCCATAATTCTAATATAATCTCAAAAGTCCGAATACCAAATTTGGGAATCCAATTCCCAATAACGAACCTTTTTCCTTCACAAAATCCGGAAAATTTCCTGTCGGAAAATCAAATCTTTCTTCCTTTCCAATCTTAATGTCGTATTTTCATACGTACGTCCTCACATACATACCCTGGAACTACGGGGCGTAACATGAACCCTTAAGAAATCATGATAAGAGACTTAATGGAAGACTATGTAATAGATTAAGCTATGTAGTATGCGCAAGTGTTATGTACGGATAATATTGGGTTGTTGTGATTAAGACAGCACGATTATGAGGTAACGTAAGTTTGGGGGACATAGAATATTGGAGACCTTAGAATATTGATAATCGCTGAGACCTTAGAGGTATAAGGCCTTCTCGGGTAGTAAGATTTATTTCAGACCAAGAATGAGAATTAAGCGCGACAATGGATCGGGTTGTGGGCTGATTACGGGTCAACCCGTAGCCCGGAATAGAATGAGGTCAGTTGGAGGTGGTCCCGCTAGGTGATAGGGTCACGAGGGTGTAAGGCCCAAGTCTAGTTAATCGTTGTACGAGTTCGTGGACGCGTTCCACCAGAACCAGGTCGTGAGGGATGAGAAGTGCCTTAACAGAAATTGAATCTAAGTATAATGACCAAGTTTTGATGTAGTAACAAGGAATTGAAAACAGAAGCAATGATTGAGATTATGTACGTGTACGAGAATAAGTTTGGAAGTACGAGAAGAATACGATAAGTAAGAAAAGAAAAGAACAAAGGTTGAAAGAATTGGAGTGTTTATAGTTATGCCTAAGGAAATGTACGAAAAGAGAATCCTTTTTGGCCATGAATGGGAGTAAATAGTGGTGATGCACACTTTGGATTTGATTCCTCGTTTGGCTTATGATGGATGGATATGCATGTGCGATGTATTAGGGCCATATGTGGCATAATTAGGTTTCATTAAGTGTAGATTTATGAGACTATACCGAGAAATGTTTAGATGAAGCTCTGAAAGAACATTCGGGGACGAATGTTTCTAAGGGGGGAAGAATGTTACACCCCGTAATTTCAGGATATGTTTAAGAGAAGGTACGTAAGGAAACAAGACTTAAAAAAATTGAACTAAAGAAAGAAGTGTTTTCCAGGGAAAAAATCTTCCGAACCTCGGGAAGGAACAAAATTGTTCGTTAATGAGAATTGGGTTCTCAGAACTTTTTATTTGAGACTGTTGGAATTTATCGGAATTATGGAATTCTATTTTCAGAGTTGGATACGTGGGGCCCACCCGAGGAATTTTACGTTTTTGTGGGGCCGACGAGGCTTCCGATATTTTGACCAATTATGAAAATTTCGGGAAACGAAATATTTTAGACCAATGGGAGGGCGACACGTGTCACCCTCCACATGGGCTTGTTGGATGAATAAAAATGGACCAAGTCAACTTGAAAAGTGGAGCTTGACATAATTGACCCAATCCTAGCCATCCATTTGTTTTGATCTCACCCCTTGGTCTCTTTATATATTACTACTACTAGTGCAAGACTAGACAAAATCTAACACTTAGAAAAATTTCATTTCCTTATTCTTGAAACTTTATTTTTCAAGTTATGGGACTTGATTTCTAAAGTGTAGATGACATGATTTTATAAGTATAAGTAAATGGACTTTAAAGAATGTATGTTATGAAGTTTTAAGACTATGAACTTTGATTGTCTTTTAAGGATTATGAAACTTTATTTTTCAAGTTATGGAATTGATTTCTAAAGTATAGATGACATGATTTTATAAGTATAAGCGACATGATTTTAAAGAGTGTATGCTACGAGGTGTTAATACTATAAGCCTTGATTTTATGAGTGAAAATGACTAAACTTTAAAAAGCATGGCTTCTTAATTTATTTCAAAGGTTAAGAATATGGTTTCCAAAAGAGTGTGTGACTTGAGCTTTAAAAAGAAATGAGTTTTATGGTTCTTTTTAAGTATGTATATACGTAGTATTTTTGGGTCTAGTTTTCCCTAATGTTGTAAGAATAAAAGTGTCTTAAGTTCTCTAAAATGAAAGGTTGTTATAATAGCTTTATGGAAAGTTGTTATGACGACTTAAGAAGAAGTGAAAAGATGGTTTAAAAATGTTATGTAAGGAAAATCACACCGAGCCTACAAATAGGCCGGATTATGTTATGAAATACACCGAGCCTACAAATAGGCCGGATTACGTTATGAGATACATCGAGCCTACACATAGGCCGGATTACGCCATATTACCCCGAGCCTACACATAGGCCGGGTTATGTCATCTTACACCGAGCTCCACAGGCGGGCCGGATTATGCTACATGATTCCACAGTACACCGAGCTCCATAGGCGGGCCGGATTATGCTACATGATTCCACAGTACACCGAGCTCCACAGGCGGGTCGGATTATGCCACATGATTCATCAGTACACCGTGTCCCGCAAATGGGCCGGATTACGTTATCACGTATGGATAATCAAAGTAAACTCCCAAACAAGAGGTCCCTCCATAAAGGGCCGGATTATGTTATGTAAGATATGTAAGTTATGTGGAAAAACTTGATTTAAATCCTTAAAGTAAGTATGTAAGAATATGATGTTAATTTTTATTGAAAGAATGAAAAGAACGGTTAATATACGATTGATTTCAGGAGTTAAAATGGCATGGTAGGAGCTGGTATTTCATTTTTATACTTGCCCCTGTCATTCTTGTATACCGTTATGATTTGGTTACTGTACCTTATTTATGTTCCATACTCGGTACCTGTTGTACTGACCCCCTTCGGGGGGCTGCGTTCATGCCCGCAGGTGTTAGGTACACAGGTTGGTGATCCTTGCTCTTAGGATCTCTGTTCAGTTTCTGGGAAGAAGCTCCATTCACTCCGGAGGCTTATCTTTTGGGTACATTTTCCCTGATGTTGTAGATTTATGTACATTTAGGGGTATGGCGGGGCCCTGTCCCGCCACAGTTGTAATTCTTAGAGGTCTGTAGTCATATCTTGTGTGTCGGTTTGAAAAAAAAAAGGATGTAACTGCGTTTGGTTAAGTATATGTATATGTGTCCAGGGAGGTAGCCTTATCGGCTAACCTATTGTTTATTTCTTGTTGATTTATTTTATAAGTTTCATGTATGTTCCGCTGATTATCTCTGATGTATCTGTAAGGGTGCCCAGGTAGGGAACCAGTCGCGGGCCCGAGGTCGGGTCGTGACAGGTCGCCTCATTTCGAGCAAGGGTTTGGACCGAGAGAAAGGGTGAGGGAGCAGCGCTCCCTCATTTGGGTTGGCCTAATTTGGGCATCTTGTTGGGCTAAGGGTGCGGAAGAGGAAGCAGTGGGCTCCCTTAGGCCTATTTATTGGGACTATTGAGATGATATTGCAAAATCGGGTGAAGCCCCATGTCCAAAAACCATACGAGGGTGGGGAAGATGTTTGTATATTGGCGAATGGGAATTGGGATTCATAAAAAATAACGTGACGAGAGATGATAATTTTCCTACTAGACATATCATAACACTTATAACCCCTATGATTTTGTGGATATCCCAAAAATACACATAGAGTGGAATGAGCTTGAAGTTTGTTTATCATTGTTGAAGGGAAAAGGGGATAACACAAACACCCGAAAACTCTCAAATGGGTGTAGGAGGAGACACGATGATAGAGAATTTGTGTGGGTGGGTAGTTTGAAGGTAACTTGTTAGGAAGAATGTTTAAGAGTTATGTAGCCATTTGAAGAGCATGATGACAAAATGATGGTGGTAAGGACGCATGAGCAATAAGTGTGCGGATTAAATTATTTATCACTCTTATTTTTCGTTCAGCTTTCCCATTTTGAGGAGAAGTGTGCGAACAAAAGAGGCGAAAGACCATACCATTTTGTGACAAAACTCCTTACATTGGTCATTTATAAATTTCCTCTCATTGTCACATTGAAAATACTTAATTGATTTCTCAAATTGGGTTTGGATGAACACACTAAATTGCAAGAAAATATTGTGAACATATGATTTCTTCCCAATTGGAAATATCCAACGAAAATTAGGGTAATCATCCAAAATAAGCATGTAATATTTATGACATGTTGAACTTAAAACCGGGGATGTTCATAAGTCACTATGCATGATATCAAATGGCATAATAGTGTTTGAAGTAGATAAAGAAAATGACTATTTAACATGTTTCCTAAAAATGCAAGACTGATAAACATGAGAACCCAAAGATGGTTTACAATCAATAAGCATATTTTCCTAAGGGAGTTCAGTACAGGTGCTCCCGGGTATCCCAAACGAATATGTCATAAAGTAGGAGATAAAGCAACAAAAGTTGACGGAGAGGTAGCTTGGTTGTTAGTGGTGATGTGATACAAATCCCCAGTGCTATCACATCTCATTAGTGGCATCCCCGTCCGAAAATCCTTCACAGAAAACTCAAACGGATCAAAGTCAACAGAAATATTGTTATCAGTTGTGAAATGACGCATAGATACCAAGTTTTTAATAAGTTTGGGTGCATGTAAGACATTGTTTAACTGTAAAGGTAGGTAAAGGATGGATTTTTTATTACCTAATACCACTAATTGGAATTTCTTATCCACTTCCAATCATAATATTTTTATTACTGCTCATATTAGAATAAGATGAGAGAGTACCTTGAGATGTCGTCATCTGAGAAGTTGCCCCCGTGTCCATGTACCAGTTGTCATCGGGAACATTGAGAGTCATATTTTGCATGACGTGCCCGATGTCCATCGGAACATAACATTAAAAAGATGGTCCATGGGCTGCAAATGCTTGTTTCAGACGAATACCAAGAACCCCGAGTTGTCAAGATGTTGGAGGAGGCCTGGCCCACTATGTCGCGGTACGGCTGCGGGAGGCGTTCATCGTCATGCCGCCACTTACGCTGGTACCGCCACCGCCTGGCCGATCGGATGGTTTTTCGCCGCCAGCTGGGTCTGCTTTACCCTGCCGCCACGGTTGCCGCCACCGACGGTTTGTCCTCCACCCCGACCTCTTCCATTTCCACAATTATTTTTTCTTTGTTATTTGCGATTTTGACCCTGTTTTGGTCAATTATTGTGTCGATTTGTATTTTGAGGGCCAAAATCATCAGTATATGTGTTGGTGGAAAGGAGGGTGGTTCTGTCATTGTTTGTCGCCGTCGCCGCCTATTTTTGTTTCCGGGTTTCTTCAAGAATCAATCTCGAACGAGCCTCATAGAATGGTGGTAACAGATTACTTAGTTGAATAAACATAGCAACACCATCATATTGTTCATTCAATTCCACAATTAATTGAAGAACTAACATTTGATTCGGCACCGATACACTGACATTTGATAGTTGATCGACAAGCATTTTCAACTCTTGACAATTAGGCGGAGACATTTGAAAAATCATCTAATTTTACATTGGTGAATTGATTTTCTAGATAAACCGCCCGAGAAATTTTGTTATCTTGAAAAATATTTTGCAAACTCTCTCATGCTTGTTGCGCCGTCGAATACGGTTCCAATATGGTGTGCAAAAGATCGTTTGATATGGTGTCGTAAATCCATTGAAGGACTATATAATACAAGAGAGACCATAGTGCCATATCGGTGTTTTTCTCCATGACATCGGGTTGAGGTTTGTGAGGAATAATATGGTTAATGACTTGGTATGCACGATAATGAATTTTGAATAACTTCGCCCAAGATAAATAGTGCCTTTTATCCATATCGAGAATCACAGGAATGAAGTTTTTGACGTTGTTAACGGTAAAAGCTGGATGAAATTCTTGTTGGTCGGCCATTGTTGCGAAAAACAAGAAGGAAAAGAGGGTGGAAAACCGAGAATGATTTTTGTCAAAAGGAGAAGAAAACCCTAATTAGGGTTTTTTGTCACAAGGGAAAAGAAAATCCTAGGGTTTTGAAAGGGAAAATCGAGAAAGAGTTTCGACAAGGGGGGGCTGAAGTAGGGTGTGGCCGGTGGTTTAGGGCTAGGGTTTGGGTGGATTACTCTTTGACTTTTAATACCATGAAAGAAATATTTTTCATGTCCATTTCATTCCTTGAATACAATATTATATAGATCAATACAAGACTAAATCTAAGCTACAATTATGGTAGAATATACTAAGAATATTTACATCCTAAATATAAGATATTTGATTTGATTATGAAAATAATCAAGGATTATTTCCATAATCTAACAATTATGTTGGGATTAGTTCTTATCCACTGTTTGGTTTGATGTATTAAAGTGTTGCATAATTTTTTAGAAAATTGTGTCTTTACAAAAATATCCTCTACATTCTTTAATTTTTAGATAATTTCGGAGACCTCCCTCGAAGTTTACCTCCCTTTTGATTTTCTTGTAACCATTCCTTAAATGTATTTATTACTAATATAAATAAAATATAATTTTACAAATTGCCCTTTTAAATATTAATTTCTTCCAATTAATATATCAAAATATCTTACATAAATATAATTTTTAATAGAGCAACACAACGCATGTGAATACAACCCATGTTTCTTCAACCTCTGATCACCGGAGATATATATAACCCATTCCTCTTCAACCTCTACTTCCGAAAATGTTAATATTGCAAAGATAAATAGTAGATATGCACTACGTGCATACGTTAATATCCCAGGTCATATACCCACAAATCAATTTAACAAACATCATACCAACAATATTGTATTATTTGCGTAATTTAATATACAAGTACAATATCATTTTATGTATTTTAACTGAAAAAGATTGAAGTATTACAGAAAAAGAAAGTTTGAATTAATCAAGCATAAAATTTGAAGTAATTTTGTCTTTAACTAAACTTATGCATGCATTAAAATCCATTGCATAAATATCATGGTTTGCTAGGTATTAGTTATGCATAGCATAATATAAATAGGGTGTATAACTATTGTTTGCATTAGTTATATTACGCAAAGTTAATCCATGCATTATTTTCTCTAATACTCCGTGAGTGATATTCAATTGATGTGTGACAAAGGGATGGCAACGAATTGGATCTGGACCGGATCCTATTAGATTCAGATCCGTTTTTTATACCTGGATCCAGATCCATCGGGTCCATAAAAATCAGATCCAAATACGGATCCACCGGGTCCATGAATCGGATTTGGATCCACATATAAAAAAAATTGCCTTGAATAATATTCCCACCTATTGAAACTTTTTTTCCAAAATAAAACTCAATCTGATTGGAAAATATGTTTGAGTTCATTCAATCAATGTACACAAACATGACATCATTCATCCAAAATATTGAACAAAGTTTTAGCATCAACATCATGGAGGTAGAAGAAGTGTGTGAATTGGAGAGGGGAAAAGACACCTGGAGTTTGCTCCTGATGGGATTTTTTAGTTTTGTTTTTAGATGTGTGCAAGAACTTGCTATGTCACTGCAACATGCTTATGTAACTCTCGTACTATATGTCTATATTGTTTTTCAATTTTAGTATTATGTGTTATTTCCTTTACTTTCATGGGTTGTTTTCTTTCATTATTTTTAATATAGCTTCTTCATTACTGTAAAATTTCTTTTGTTATAAAATTACATTATAGGTTATGGATATATTTAATAAAAACGGATCTACGGGTCGGATACGGATCTCAAATACAAGATTCAGATCCTATCTGTCAGAAATGGATCCGGGTCCGATCCGGATCCGTCGGGTACAAAGTTTGAAGATCCATATCTTATAAAACGGATCTGGACCGAATCCAAGATCCACTGCCATCTCTCGTGACAACTGATGAGGACCTTTCAATAGTCTACACATGTAACAAAGATTAGGGCAATACAATTATCGTGGGGAAAATGCTATTGAAATTTGTAAATTTTAAAAAGACTAGGAGTAATATGCCATAATTAGTAATTTTGTACTTTGGACAAAGGCCCCCTATAAGTGGATTAAGAACTTCTCCAAATATATAAATCAGAAAGGTAACACTATCAAATTCGTTGAGTTTGGGAACGCCTAGGAATTTAAGATTTTGTTTCTCAAAAAAGGTTGTTTATTCAAATGTTCTGGCAAGCATCTTCTAAACAGTAGTCTAAAAAAATTTTGAACGAACAACTTATTGAACCATAGATCATCTGCACGTATATATATGCTTTACAGGTATTAAAATTGGGATATTTCCAGCACCTATCTTATCTATTGGGCCGTAGCTTCGTCCCTCGTACATCTAAGAGTATTGAATTATACAAGTCTTTAAGATCTGGACATAAAATAGTATAAAAACTGTTTCCTTACAAATTATTAAGATATCTAGTGATTCACATACTCGTATCAACATTCCTTCCTCATTACATATGAAAATTTACATTATACAAGAACGTCAAAAATTGGGGAAAGGAATTGAATGTGAGTGTTAATATCAGATACCTATCACAACTACACTAAACTATCTTTTTGTTGGTTCTGTAACATGGATTAGATGTAACGAGTATAACGAATGAATTTACTCAACCAAAGTGGAAGCCAGTTGATTTGTAAGAATTACTTGATAGATTTGGTAGTCTGAGCATTGCGAAAATTCCAGCAGTAAGTGCAGATACAGATGCTAAGACAAATGCCGGTATGTTCCCTCCACCAAATAAAGCATCCCATGGACCGGCACCAAGCGAAACAACCATCTAAGTAAATAGAAAAAATATATCAAACTTATGCAAATGATGAAAACACACACAAGGAAACTTAATAATGTCATGTCATTTGAATAAAAATATAGCAAGATATTATTATTGAAAAGTAGAGGTGCAAAATTAACCCATGAAAACATGACCAACACCCAAGTTTAGGCGGGTTAGTGACCATACATTTATTAACTCAATTCATTTTGACCCGCCATATTCAGCCCAACTTTTATTGACTCTTAAAACCTTGTCAAAAATAAAAATATTAAAAAAATTGTTTGAAGCGTTATTTGTAGTCATAACAAAGAAACGAATTATTAGTTTTTTTTTAATTAAATAAATTATTAAAAAAAACATGGTAGAGTAACAGGTTGGACCATGATCAATTTTTTAGCTCATTTATTAACTCAGCCGCCAAAATTCAGCTCAATCGCCTATTTGATACCTCTATCGCACATACACAATGAAGATAAATAGCAATAATTAGATATAAAGGCAAAATTACCTGAGGTACAACAATTGCAAGATTCAAGACTCCTATTGCCAACCCTGCAAAAGCATACCAGTTTCAAATAATTGCCTCATCGAGTAAGACATGATAAAATTTTATTGGATCGAAGAAATACCTTGACCACCACCAGCATCAGCTGTCAAATCTGCTGTGATAGAGAAAGGGACACTGTAAGTCACCTGCAGGCATGCAAAGCAAAATGCATGAAAAGATGAACAATCATCCAAAAGTATCAATATCCATAGAAATAAAAAACACACCTACTTGATGAGCAGCTAACAGGTACAAAAATATACAGAGTAATTAAAAAACTTACAGCAAGAGGAATGCCAAGAAGCGAGAAAACAACCAAAGCTGTATTTGAGTTGATCGAGTAGCACCAATCACATGTTGGACTCCTTGCGTATGTTCACTGATAGAAACCACGCTAATGATAGTGGTGCAGGCCATGCAGGCGAACACAATGAGGTTACTCACAGCCCAAACAAGTCTAGAACCAATCCACTTGCACATTGGCTCAATAAGAAAGGAGCTAATGCCAAGAACAACCTGCTCAGGAAGATTCATCACGATAACTTAAGACGTTAAAAACAGTGAGGCAGTCATGAGAGACATTAATAAGCTCTCAATTGATAATTAATTCTACTTACACTACAAAACACCTATTATTAGATCTAAATAAAGGATAACTAGTGATTCTCAATTCTGAGTTCTTACAGAATTCAATAGCAAACCAAATGCACCTTCTCTGACACCTTGGTTATATGCTTTTACTTCAACTGCTTCTCCTTTCGGGTCCCCATGATAGACTTCTCTCCCAATCCAATCAGTGTCAAAAAGGAAAAAGGGAAACCAGGACAACTGGTTGAAAGAACAGAAAGATAGATAATTAGCTGCAGTGGAAAAATCACAAGAAACATAAAGAATAAAATTCATAGAATACAGTGAATTGCAAATTCATACAGCTACTTAATAGCTTAAATCAGAAAAATCAGAAAGTTACTCACCCAAGTCAGAGCCATGACAATGAGAACCGCATGCATTGCGGGAGGCAAATGTCGTAAGCAGGTCAACAGATTGACCAAAACTGCTCCAGGGCTATCAGCGAACCTATCATCTTGATCCTGCTCATGTCTCTGTTCTTCATTCTTTGGACTATTATCTGCTACACGACTCATCCCAGATTCATTATTTGCTACATTATTTACTGTAACTCTCTTTTTGATTGAGAAAGGTCAAAGCTAGTATTCTGAGGACTATCCAAGAGAGGAGCAGAATCCGATAAGCGATTAGTTTGCTTGGGTGACAGCGGGACTTCATTGGCGAAGTAGAGAGTTACCAACGTGCATAGAGTCAGAAAGACCTGTTCACAGTCCAGAAAGCACTTTGAATGACATAATGAACAGGTACTAGATCATGCCAGTAACAACACTAGAGAAGATTTCATTTTTACTATGTTCAACCTTAAGCATAGATGATAGAACTACTTCACAGTAAATAAAACCTCCCCTGTTCCACTTTGTTTGGCATGTTTTACTGTTTGGAGAGTCAAAGAGGTTCTTCTTTGACCACATTTTTCTTTAAATATTTTTTCAGTACTTCGAATTATTAACTATCTTGACTTACAGTATTTGTTGTGTAATTTCCAAATATGCATATTATTCAAAAGGACTTGAAGAATCTATGTCCGAATTCACGTTGAAAATTAAGCACTTTGACCCTCGTACTTCGAACCAAGCCAAACAAAGTGAATGGAGGGAGTAATAATTAGTGTTTCACACAGAAAAAAATTCTCCCTTAATTAGTTTATTACTTTTAGAATGCTTGTCAATGAAATGACTTCTGCCCATTAGTATGACTTAAGCACTTTGACAAACACTTTGAGACTAAAGACATACCAGAGAAAAACGTGTTTGACATATTTGATGTACACTGGATTCCCGTGCTGGAATTCACAAGAAATGTCACTGTATCATGAGATATATACTCACGGAGTAATTCATAAGGGCACATTTCTTCCATCTCTCTTTTTCCCCTTATTTCTTAAAGCCAGAATCAAGGAAATTGACCCAAAAGTTTCTTTAAAGAGCATCACAAGCGATAAATCCCCGTCTCGATTTGCTTCACCGCTTCAAGCGACGAAGTGATGGCTTCTAACAACACTGATCCAATTACAGATGAAGCAGATCCACATGAATTGAGATGGACAGTGAGAATTCATATAGCCCAGCGGACTATAGCATGGTCATGGACTTTTGCACCGTTTAAGAAAACCAGAGGCTCTACAAAGAGTTGACCAAATTTGCCTGATAATTGACTGGAGTTTGATCACGTTTGACCAAGATGTTGACTAGGTTGACTAGTATTTGAACTTCCAAAAATGTCATTCTCATGACCAATCACATGTGGGCCACACGTCCACCCCACTTGGCCCGATCTACCTAGCTTTTTCAGTGCTGAGATATTTACATGTGAGCAAAAACCAAAAAAGGAACCCTTTTCCAGTCTTACAAGGATTCTAGGAGGCAAGTATAGATTCAGCTTCATTAACAAACTCCTTACACCAGAAATCCTTACACCAAAAGGAAATCATAACTATACAATTAACTTAATATGCCGGATTGTGTCTGCCTCGTCTTCAAAGCAACTATTGTTTTTCTTTTTTTGAGATGGTAATATATCATATTGTTGTTTCTTTACTTTGGTTACAACAACAACATACCCAGTGTAATCCCACATAGTGGGGTCTGGAGAGGGTAAGATGTAAGCGGACCTTACCTCTACCTTTTGGGGTAGAGAGACTGTTTTCGATAGACCCTAGGCTCAAAGAATGTAGTCAATGCAAATTCAATGAAAATAAGACAACAATATATCACAATACAAAATAAATAAAGTAACACATAGAAATACACATACAAAAGTATGGATCTACGGAAACCTAAATAATACTACAAAGAAAGGGAGAAAAGTATATGGTGAGGCTAGCCCCCTACTCCTCTCACCCACAGTGCGACAAGACTCAACTACCTACTATCCTTCTATCATAATCCTCGACCTCCAAATCTAAGGGTTATGTACTCAGCTGAAATTGTGTCATGTCATGTCTAATCATCTCCCCCAGTTCTTCTTCGGCCTACCTCTACCCCTGTTAACTCCTGCTATCTCCAGTCTCTCACACCTCCTAATTGGCGCATCCTCACACCTCCTCTTCACCTGTCCGAACCACCTCAGTCTCGCTTCTCTCATCTTGTCGCCCACAGAGGCCACTCCGACCTTGTCCTGTATAACTTCGTTTCTAACCCTGTCTCTTCTAGTATGACCATACATCTATCTGATCATCCTCATCTCTGCTACATTCATCTTCTGAACGTGGCTATTCTTGACTGACCAGTATTCTGCCCCATACAACAACGCTGCTCTAACCATCACTCTGTAGAACTTACCTTTCAGTCGAGATGACAACTTCTTATCACACGACACCCCAGAGGCGAGCCTCCATTTCATCCTTCCTGCTCCAATACGGTGTGCGACATCATCGGCAATCTCTCTGTCTCCTTGTATTATGGACATGGACCCAAGATCTTTACTTTGGTTATCTATAATAATTGTGTTGTCAGTACTTTTCTTAATTCAAATTTTCCATCACAACTTTTATTCTTGCATTTCTTGCAAACCATTTTCTGAAAAACGATTTTCTTGAACCGAGGGTCTATCGGAATCAGTCTCCCTACCCCACAAAGGTAGGCATAAGGTCTGCCTACACTCACCATCCCCAGACCCCACTTATGAGATTATACTGGGTAGGTTGTTGTTGTAGTAACATACCATATACTCCGTCCCATTTTATATGAGGGTGTTTGATTGGCACGGAGTTTAATAAACATGGAAAGACTTTTAGAACTTGTGGTCTAAAACAAGCCTTGAATGTTATGTGGTTGTAAATCATTTCATTGAGGGTAAAAGGGGAATTTTGAAGTTAAATTATTTTCAAATATAAATGATGTCATTTTTTAGGACTAACTAAAAAGGAAACAATGTCATATAAAATGGGATGGAGGGAGTATATGTATATCAACAGTGTGAAGGCTACACTACACTGAGAGCCATCTTTACATTCTCAAAAAAAGAGAAAAAAAAGATCCTTGTTCTACTCACAGATTCTAAAAGTTCTAAAACTGATTTATATCTTTGGTGAATTCCTCTTTATACCAAAAATAGAACGAAGGAGGCAATTTCATTGTTTCTTTCTTTCCCCACTATCCACCTTATGCATGTAGGGATAGCATTCCGCCACTATGTGTTCTTGTTCTTTCTGCCTCTGCTTCAACAATGTAGCAATTGAGTGGTATTACTTGGCATTACCTTTTATGTGTACTATAAAATGTGTCATAATATTATTGTCACCCCTGCAGTGAACAAACAGATGGTTTGTCACCCCTGCAGTGAACAAACAGATGGTTTATCACCCCTGCAGTGAACAAACGAGTAGATCCAAAAACTTCTTTTTATGTTTTGTTAACAACAATTTTTGTTAATGTACATCTATAAACAAGGTAGAAAAAACATGTCTAACTAAAATAGATAATCTCAAGAATCAGGATTCAAAAATAGAAATTACTATATCTACACAAGAACTCTTTTTGTTTTTTTATCAAGAAAAATACTTATCGAGGACAATTAACTCACCACTGCAACTAAGAACGCTGCTTTGAGATTTCCACATGACTCACAACAAGCTCTATTTGTCAAAAACGGGAACCATCACTTCAATATTTTCAATGCATACTCAAAACTAACATCTCTAACTCCATATGTAGTCAAGCATATCAAAACCAACGGGTAAACTAGTAAAATTAACATCTTAAACTTCAGTCAAACACTAAACACAATCATATAAATTATCTAATCTAAATTCCTAACTTTGATATAATGTAACCTCAATTAAAGGAATCTTCCAACCATCACTCCAATTAATATAAATGCATATTCAAAACTAACATCTCTAACTACATATCTATTCAAACAGTAAAAAAGTAAAATTAACATCTTAAACTTCAGTCAAATGCGGTCACATAAATTATGCAATCTAAATTCTTAACTTTGATATAATGTAACCTCAAAAAAAGAACCTTTCAATCATCACTTCAATATTTGCAATGCATATTCAAAACTAACATCTCTAACTTCATATCTAGTCAAACATATCAAATTCAACCAGTAAACGAGTAAAATAACATCTTCAACTTCTCTCAAACACTATCACATAAATTATCTAATCTAAATTCTTAACTTTGATATAATGAAACCTCAATTAAAGAATCTTTCGATCAACACTACAATTAATATCAATGCATACTCAAACTAACATCTCTAACTCCATATCTAGTCAAACATATCAAAACAGAACGGTAAACAATAAAATTAACATCTTAAACTTCAGTCAAACACTATCACATAAATTATCTAATTTAAATTCTTAACTTTGATATAATATAACCTCAATTAAATGAACCTTTCAATCATCACTTCAATATCTCCTTTCACTACCACTAATATCAATGCATACTCAAAACTAACATCTCTAACTCCATATCTAGTCAAACATATCAAAACCAAACAGTAAACGAGTGTCAAACACTAAACACTACTCCCTCCGGTTCAAAATAAGTGTCCACCTACATATACTCGAGAAGAAATTAACTTTATTTTTTCAAATCTATCTCTATTTACTTAAGATAATAAATACGTAAGAGGCTTATTAATTAAGGGTAGTTTAGTCAAAATATCTAATTTTTTAGGAGTTAATGTTTTCGGAAGAGGTGTGAAAAAGACTAAGTGAACACTTATTTTGAACCTGAGGGAGTACAATAGCAACATACCAAAATCCCACAATGTGGGGTCTGGGGAGGATAGAGTGTACGCAGACCTTACCTCTACCTTGGTAGGTAAAGCGGATGTTTCTGGGAGACTCTCGGCTCAAGACAAAGCATAATGACAAGAAAAGCAGAGCAAGAGAAACGGTCATACTCAGACAAGAAATTAAAGCAGTATGAACATGCTGATAACAAAATCGAATACGTTATGGTAGCGTATTCTAACAAAAAGAAACAGTAGCTAACGCAGTCAAATAAGATAAACAAAGTACACTAAAGAACACATAGCAGCAAAAATCAAACTACAGGGGACTATAAAGCAATATTGCGCATATAAGTGTGATAGGCTAATCGGGTCTATAGTAATAACACCACAACTATCATTTTGTAAGCGTAAGTAGGACTACGCTCGACTACCTACTGCCCTTCTACTCTAATCTGTGTCTTCCACGACTTGAACTGAAGGGAGTTTTACATAAATTATCTAATCTAAATTCATAACTTTGATATAATGTGTAACCTCAATTAAAGGAACATTCCAATCATCACTAGAATATTTACTTTCACTACCACTAGTACAAATACATACATTAATTTCTTGGCACCATTTACTTTTTAGTGCCTCCCAAAATGAATGTCACATTGGCAACTATTTAATGGAACCATCTCCTATTGCATCCCACTTAATTATAAAAGATCAAAAGTAGGCAATTTGGTAAACATAACAACAAAATTAACATGTACAAGTTGAGTGAAACATTATCATATGTACCTGAATGTAAGGAGTGAGAAGAGAGAGTTGCAAAGCTCAACCGAACTGAACACCAGCAGCAACGGTGCAACTGAGAATCAACGTGAGAAAACTGTTACGTATAGGCGGATGAGGTTGAGAATCGTGGTTGATTTCTCCATCACTACGGATCTCTAAACCAGATTCATCATCAACGTTAACTAATTCAACTTCCTGTTTTACATTTTTGATTGATACCCTATCCATTTTTACTTATATATTCAATCTCTCTTTTTCTCTATGCTTCTCAAAATGATTTCGGTTAGGTTCAAAACCATCTCTTAACTTAATATTTTTCATCTCTGTTAAATATTTAATAAAGTAATTTTTATTCGTTAGACTAAAGTCTAAAGATATATATAAAAAGCAAATAACTATACCACAAATAACTATACTAGACTCTAGAAATCACAAATAGCAAAATTACAAAAAGTGTATGTGAGTTTCCACTAATTTTCTTTATTCATATTCACTTATGTCAAAATACTTGTCGCGTTTTTTTTTTTAAATCAAATTATATGAATTTTAATCAATAATTTAAGTTATATTTTTGCATTATATTAATATGAGAAGAATTACAACTTATATTACGTTTCTATCAAATCTAACAGATGATAAATATTTGACAGACGAAAAATGTATATTTTTAATAAATTTAAAGGATTAAAACTGTTAAGTACGTACTTAAGATACTCAAACCTAAGGGACCATTTTTGTCATTTTCTCTGTTAAAATGGGTGAAATATTTTATACGTAATATTCTTTTTGAGAACTACGTCGGATCGTAGATTGGCTTTGCGTTGGATTTAAAGGTGGGTGCTTGACTTTTTCATAAAGGCAAAAGAAGTAGACGTAAGGTTGTGGGTCTACTAGGAATTGGCTTTGGAGTCGAGTTTAAGAATAGTTAGTCTACTAGGAATTTCATTTTCCTTATTGTGGCATGACACGGAGTCCCATGTGACATGACAATATTAACAAGTTCACATAAACTTAATAATAAAGGGGAAGACAATTAGGGATGGTAAAATTGACCCGACTCACCCTACTCTATCTGTATCTTACCTGGTCAATGCGGATAATTACTCGCTTTGACTGATTCATGGGTCGGCTAGGATATTAACCCGATTGTCTGAGGGTGGGTTAGAGGTGAATAAGGATATGGATGTACCCTATCTGTACCCTACTATCCATGATTTCTATTTTTTTTTAAATTGTGATTTTATTTGTAGATGAAGTTCCTAATACTACGTCAAACTTAGTTGAATGTCTAACCATTTGTGTTGATGAAGAAGTAGATGATGAAGGTATGAAATCTTACATATATTACTTATTAATAAATGAAGGTGTAATTTTTTTTCTATTTGGTTAATTCAATTAATTTTTTATCAATGTTGTAGATCCTTTGAAGATTTTTCAATGGTCAATGTAGTCTTTTGTTGTTCCAAAGGTTTGACTTTATTGTTGTTTTTTTCTTCCTTTATATTGAGATATAATTTTTTCTATATAATTTTTCTTTTTATCATTTTTCTTCTTTTGTTTTTTTTTCATGGAACTTTGATTGTATTTGGTAATTATGAAACTTATTTAGTAATATATTTTATGAAATTTGTAGAATTTTTGTCTTTTATTTGAGGAAGTGTATAACTCGTGGGTACCCAATACCCGAAAGGGGCAAATAAGGGTATGGAAATTATATACCCAGTGGGTAATGGGTAGGGTATGGATAGCACATTTGGGAGGGTGGATACGAAATCCCAAAACCCGCCCCAAACCCGACCTACTGCCATATACGTATCCTTCTTACTAACTATCCGGAAATGTTTTATTCACTAGGATGGAAATTATCTGAATAATGATAATTATGAAACTTATTTGGTAATATACTTTATGAAATTTTTAGAATTTTTGTCTTTTATTTGAGGAAGTGTATAACCCGTGGGTACCCAATACCCGAAAGGGGCAAATAAGGGTATGAAAATTATATACCCAGTGGATAATGGATAGGGTATGGATAGCACATTTGAGAGGGTGAGTAGGGTACGGAATCCCAAAACCCGCCCCAAACCCGACCCACTGCCATATATGTATCCTTCTTACTAACTATCCGGAAATGTTTTATTCACAAGGATGGAAATTATCTGACTTTCGACTTCAAATACCTTTTATTGAAAAATAATTACACTCAAATATTGTCCAGACACCTAATGTATTTTATTGAAATCAATGTACCCATGTCCAAAAACATGCTATTAGTGTGGGTTTTCCATCCACCATCTTAATACACATAACAATACGTAACTGAGTTCAATTTATATAGAGGACCAGTATATTGTTTATCAGTTATTTGTCAAAAACAGCCTCCTTAAAGCTAATCCTAAAAAGTTGTATCTTGAGCGAACCTTCTAACAAGTAATCTTTACAAAGCCTCTTTTGAAAATTTTAGCAAAATTGCATATGCAAGACCAGTAAAAGGCAAATAAACTGAAAAGAAAATTTCTACTAAACGCGTATTCTCGTACTATCTGTCCTTTACAATATCGACCTGATAGCCCAACAACAATGGAAAGCAAACACCAGTCCGATTCCAGATGTTGTATCAACACCATTAGGCCAGTCATTTAATTCACGACTTTACACCACACAACCAAGAGAACTAAAACCATTGCTTATACAAAGGGATGCCACTGCATACGACAGTTGTAAAATATATACACTAGGAAACTACATCAACTAGCATCGTTCTCATATAAAGGACTCCAAGCTGCATGGCAATTGCTCGAACCTACTCATTTGTTGATGCTCCGGCTACCCAAATCAGCTGCAGCTTTAGCCGCTTTACTTAGAGCACCAGACATCCAAAGAGCTCCTTTGGAAAAATAGCTACTGTTGACAACAGCACTTGCAGCAGAGACAGCAGTTCTACCTGTAGCTGACACAGCTGATCTGGTGGTATCAGATATGTGATACCTCTGATCCACAGATCTAGCCACTTCAACCCCGGCACAGAACTTATCGGTGAGGCCAATTCTCTCACTTAAATCAGCAACCTTGGAGACTGCAGTTGCTGACAGCCCATGAGATTCGTCAAAAGCTTTGGCTTTTCCCAGTGCGCCTTTTCCAAGAACATACCCTTGAGATAGCATGGTTTTAACCACATCTTGAGTCAATGTCACAGCTTCCCCAGCAGAAGAAACAAAATAGTGTCCTTGTGAGTCCTGTAATTATAAATCACTTCATTAGACAAACACGTCACCATTCATACAGATTGTGGATAGAAAAGCAGAAGGGAGAAGAACATACAGTTGAATGACTTTCTTCTTGAGATTTCCATGATGAATGATTCCAATAATCAAATTCATCTTGATAGTGACCCCAGCTGGTTATGCACACACGTTGATCCAAAATGGTAGTCCCCTGAAAGAAGTTAGTTGTAAATGTGAATCGTTCAATAAAAATATCTTAAGGAAATATTAGTTTGGTGCAAGAAATAAAACTTGCATTAAAAAAAAGAAGGGCAGCCCGTGCACAAAGAAGCATCTTATATTTATATGTAACTGAATCTAAGTGCATACAGGAAACAGGAGAATCAAAATAATAATAAGGGATTGCATATAGTAACCTCTCTACCCACAAAGGTAGGGTTTAGGTCTGCGTACATCCTACCCTCCCCAGACCCCACTTGTGGGATTACGGGTATGTAGTTGTTGTTTGGATTGCACATAGTCATTACTTGGATTTTTCATACCAAGCAAATCCATGGAAAGTGATACAGAAAAATAGGACATCCAATAACGGAAAATAAGATTATTATTTTGACCAACTGTAACCGGTGATAAAAATAAAATGATACCTCCTCGAGCAACACCAACATTACTTCGCTCTATGAAAACAGCTCGAGAAAGGGAAAAGCTTTTCGTTGTTATGACAGATGGAAGGGTGCCAATTATCGGTCCAACAACAGTTATATCGAACTCAAACATCAATATTAAGGTCTTGTCCTCACTCCCAAAGCACATACTTAGTAATGATGACAGTGATGATCTGATTTACAGTATCACTATTATCACCTGGACACTTATTTTTAAGAGTATAATTTGTCAGGTTAATTTAGAGTATTCCTATTCTGTCATTATTTCACTCTCTTATATCACGCAATATTTATCTCCTTAGAAGAAGAGAATTGTTTATTGTACAAACAATTGTACTGAGAGATGTTGCTCTGAACTAGAAATATAGAAGGGGTGAGCATAAATAACAGCTAAGTGGAAGTTGTAAAAACCCATCATCATCCCTTTGCTCACATTAGATAAAATGAGAACAAACCGTTTCCCAAAGTCATTTAACAAAATAATGTAGTACGGCACTTTCATCCAGTAGCTGAACTATTTTGTGTTCAAACACTATGAAAAAATATTAGGAAAGTGACACATTACTCATTCAGTTATACAGCACATGGAACCAGAATTAGCAACTGTCAATTGAAGGGGGAATACAATTGTAGGCTGCTTATTCAGAGACCTAAACATTATTTTCTATGTAGTACTCTAGACCAGTAAACAATCTGAAGGAACTTACACTCAGTAAAACAACCGTCTCCAAGGCATGAGGATTTCTAAATGTCACATAGGCTGTACTTGCATGTTCACCAGCTCTGTATTCTCAACCACAAGCATCACTCAATGAGCAACCAAAATTTTATATGCAATAATTGATGGAAAAAGCAGGAAAGATATTGCATGATGTAATGTTATGAGACCAACTTGGGAAAAAGTTCCTCAATTACATGATTAATTAACACTAGAATAACAACTGAAATAATAATGTTGATGCCAGGACTTCAGTGGGCTCCACTATGATTTCTTCCAATGTCAATTGAAATAGGTGTCGATAAATAAAAGGTTGTGTGAACAACTATTCTGCATGACTATCGTACTTAGGAAGGGAAAAATGCAAGTCCAAATGAGTACCATAAGTACCCGTTTGGCCAAGCTTCTGTATGTATTTCTTCTTGGGCCAAACAAGTACTTTCCAGAAGTAGATACACTTTTTTAAAAAGCCAAAAAGTGTTTCTAGATAGGAAGAGAAGCAGAAACACCAATTTGGTGCTTCTCGTACACTCTTTTAAAAAGCCAAAAAGTGTTTCTAGATAGGAAGAGTAGCAGAAACACCAATTTGGTGCTTCTCGATAAACCTTTTTTGCCCATTAAATGAATTTTTTTTTGGACCCATTTACCCTTTTATCTTCACAAAAATTCTTTTAATCTCATATAATATCTCCATATAAAATAAAAATTTGAGAATGGGGTAGGGTGGGATAGGGCGGGGATAAGAAAAAAATTCATATTTTTTAATAATTTTTTTTTATAAAAGTAACAAAAAATATGAAATAGAAATTTGAGGATGGGGTGGGGTGGGGTAAGGGGGAAGAAAAAAATCATATTTTTTATAAAAGTAAAAAACAATATGACAAAGAAATTTGAGGATGGGGTGGACGTAGGTGTGGGTAGGGCGGGGGTAGGTTTGGACATATTTGAGTCATTGACTATCATATTGTCGTTACATTTTTATGTACAATATAATATTATTTTTTGACTAAATATTGCAATTAAATAATTTAAAAAAAAATTATTAAATTGTAAAGATATACTAATTTTTAGAAACATATGATAGAAAAGAATATTTTAAATAATTTTAAATCTATTAAAAAGAATATTCTAGTCAATTTGCATAAATGTGGGTCAAACAGGAAACTGTTTCTGTTTCTCAGAAGTACTTCTATAATTATAGGTCAAACACCCTAACAGATTCTCTAAAAACAGTTTCTGCAGAACTACGACTAAGAAACAGAAACACTTTTCCAGAAGCTTGGCCAAACAGACCCTAAGTAAATTCTTGCAGCTCTTTATTTGTTAGAGGATATTGCGACGATAACGGATTCTCTCTAAGAGTTTCAAGTATTCTCTAAGTGTTCTTCCATATTCTTCTTCATACTTAGAGGGTTTATCCTCTTGGTTTCTCTCGGGTATTACGGTCTTGGGCTAGTGTTAAGCACTATTGGTAGTTTCTCTACATGGTATCAGAGTCATTCTAATCTTGTGCTCATCAAGATCAAGGTTTAGGAAAACTCGGGATTACTCTTTGGAATCAATGGGTCGTGTCATTGGATTGGGAATGGAGATCTTAAACCAATCTAACTATCGGTTATGAAAGTCATGTATGGAGTCATACTTGGTGAGTGAGGACTTATGGGATGTCGTCGGCGGTAGCAGCACAACACCACCAAAGGGAGATGTTGCAACAGCGGAAGCGACAAAGGAGTGGACACGGAGGAATGCCAAGGCGGAGTTTGCTTTGAAGAGGTAAATATCATCGGGAGTATTTGAGCATGTCTCAAAGTGTACATCCGCTAGTTCTATTTGGCAGGCGTTAGATCAATTGTTCAACAAGAAGAACGAGGCTCGGCTACAACTGTAAGAGAACGAGTTGGCGAATGCAAAGCAAGGGGAGTCTTCAATCTCAGAGTTTTTTATCAAGGTAAAGAATCTTTGCTCTGAGATTAATACTCTAAATCTGGAGGAGTCGATTTCGGAAGCTCGGTTGAAGCGGTCTATTATTCGTGGTCTACGACCCGAATATACACCGTTTGTTACTTCAGTTCAAGGATGGGCTACACAACCTTCCTTGGAGGAATTTGAAAACTTGCTAGCTTCGCAAGAATCACTAGCCATGCAAATGGCCGGAGTTAAAATTCATGATGATTCGGGAAGCGCTTTTGTAGCTCGGAGGCAACAAAAGTGGTGCAAAGAACAATGATGGACGGGAAGGATCTTCTACTGGAGATAAGAAACGATTCAAGTGCTACCGGTGTGGGAAACTTGGGCATTTCAAAAGAGATTGTCGAGTCAAGATGTTTCACGGTGGAGGCTGCATTTTCAGGTACATCCACAACTAAAAATCTTGGAAATAATTGGATTGTAGATTTTGGTTGTAGCCATCATATTACCGGAGACGAGAAGTTATTTTCTAGTCTTTAGCGTCATGACGGGAAAGAAGCCATCATTACCGCGGACAATTCAATTCACCGCGTTGAGAAAGAAGGGACGGTTGTCATTGAAGGAGATGATGGAAGCCCAATCACTCTCAAGAACGTGTACCATGTTCCTGGAGTAAGGAAGAATCTTCTCTCTGTGGTAAATGCGGTGCACTCATGTAACTACGTTTTATTTGGCCCAAGAGTCGTTAAATTCTTAAAAAATATTAAAGAGTTAAAGGCGGCTGTGGTTCACACCGGAGCACGGGTTAAAGATTTATATGTTTTATCGGCCTCAAATTCTTATGTTAAGAAGATGAGTACCGATGACAATGCCCTTATATGGCATGCTAGGCTTGGTCATATAAATATGACTAAGCTCAAAGTGATGGTGAATAAGGATTTGGTCAATGGGCTCCCAAAATTGAAATTTCAAGATAAAGGAAAACTTTGTGAAGGTTGTCAATATGAAAAATCACATAGACTTCCATTTGACAACTCGACTTCACGATGCAGCGCTCCGTTGGAAAGGATCCATAGTGATCTGATGGGTCCGACAAGAACATTCTCCTATTCCGGGTCTCGATACATGTTGATGTTTGTTGATGATTTCTCACGGTACACTTGCGTATACTTTGTGAAGAAAAAATCAGAAGTATTCTCCAAGTTTCAAGAATTCAAGATTACCGTGCAGGGAGAGTTGGATCGGAAGATCAAGACCTTAAGAACGGATAATGGAGGAGAGTTTATGCAAAAGGAGTTTCACCCTTTTTGTTGAGATCGTGGTATCAAGAGAGAATTTACATGCCCGTATACACCTCAACAAAATGGAATAGCAGAAAGGAAAATCAGACATTTAACCGAAACGTGTAGAAGTTGGCTACATGACAAGAATTTGCCTAAAGCCTTACGGGCGTATGAGACGTATGTCAGATGTCATCAACCGGATGCTACTTAGTCCGAACAATATGAAGTCTCCTTATGAGATTGTTCATGGGAAGAAGCCAACGGTGAAACATCTCAGGATATTTGGATCAATCTGCTACGTCCATGTGTTCGACTCTCAAAGAACCAAGCTGGAGGCAAAGGCGAAGAAATGCATCTTTATCGGCTATGATGAACAAAGGAAGGGCTGGAGGTGTATGGATCCGAGACACACAGGTACACCGTGTCTCGTGATGTTGTCTTGAGAGCTTTCAACGGCTCTCCGCCATGTCATCTGGTCTTATGTCCTCCACACAAGCCTCTCTGCCGATACCGAATAGGGTAACTAACCTCTTGACTAAGGGTTTGTTTTGTTTACAGAGTGGCTCCGAGTGAAAACGAAACTTCCTAAAAACAACTTCTTTTCTGTCAGTCAGTCACCTTGCAGCTAACCATCTTCGTGTCGTCTTTTCTTCTTCTGAGTGTCTTATCCAAAATACCCAACAAGCATTAGCTCTCCCTGAAAAGGAGGTGATCCAGCCGCACGCACCAAGTGCGTGTGATAACTAGAAATTCACAATTCTAAAGAGTCTCGTCTCTGTGGACCGAGGAGAAAAGGGGCTCGGCGGGAAGAGGAGTTTTCCAGGTAGGTCACCGAGGGTGAGAATAAGATTTTTTTATGGAAACAAAAAGTGCTAAATATCTTTTTGATGATGTTTCTTCATATTATGGACCACCTCAAGTCTTGGTTGAGCAAGATGGTGCGAGTTCCTCCAAGAGCGATGAACCAGCTCCTCAAATGTCAAGTGAGAGCGGAAGTCCTGAAAAGGAGACACAAGGTGAAAGGGGGAGCACTAACCAAGCGGAAGATGAGGAAGAAGATCATGGTTCCATGGCTAATCAACGACCAAAAAGGAACATCGTTAGGCCTGCTCGGTTCAGAGATGAAAGGTTTGTCACTACTTACTCATGCTACTTTGCAGCTCCATTAGATAAAGATGAGCCATCATCGTATGATGAAGCAACAGGAGTTCAAGAGTGGGAGGTCGCAATGAAGGAGGAGATGAATGCTCTCATGAAGAACGAAACTTGGGATTTGGTTCCGAAATCCAAAGATGTCCAACCCGACTCTTGTAAATGGGTGTATCGAATTAAGCAGAAAATGGATGGGAGCATTGACAGATTTAAGGCAAGGTTGGTTGCTCGAGGGTTCTCTCAGAAGAATGGAGAAGATTATGATGAGACTTTCAGTCCAGTGGCGAAGATGACTACGGTACATTCACTTTTATCTTTAGCCGCAAACTTTGGTTGGAAGTTATGGCAACTAGATGTGAATAATGTTTTTCTATACGGTGAGCTTGATAAGAATATCTTCATGGAGCAACCACTTGGTTTCAAATCACGAGAGCATCCTGATTATGTGTGCAAGCTTAAGAAGGCTTTGTACGGATTAAAACAAGCTCCACGAGCCTGGTATGGAAAGTTTGCTCAATTCCTTCAGTTTTGCGGTTATGTGCCATCAAATTCTGATCCGAGTCTATTCTTCAAGAAGAATGGAGGAGTCCACGTGGTAGTTTTTCTTTACGTGGATGATATGATAATCACCGGAAATAATGATGCTGAAATTGCTCGTCTACAAGAGGATATGTCGGTGAGGTTTGATATGAAGAAGTTGGGTGAGCTGAATAACTTTCTTGGTTTGGAGGTTGAAAGGGTAAAGGATGGAATATTCATCGGCCAACAAATCTATGCAAGAAGAATTGTTGAAAGGTTCGGGGTACACGAAGGAAAGACATGTACTACTCCGATGGATGTGAACATAAAGCTTAAACGCAATGAAGGGTCCTTGCTACCTGATCCTAGACCTTATCGCTCTCTTGTAGGAAGTCTTCTATACTTAACCATTACAAGACCTGACATTGCCTTCGCGGTAGGTCTCGTAAGTCGGTTTATGCAAGCACCAAGGAAACCACATCTAGAAGTGGCAAAGAAGATCTTGAAGTATGTGAAGACAACTCTTGGCATAGGTTTGGTGTACAAGTACAATGCTAAGGTTTGTCTCTATGGTTTCACGGATGCTGACTTTGGTGGAGATCTAGATGATCGAAAATCAACTTCAGGTTATGTATTCTTATGTGAAGACACAAGCATTTCATGGTGCAACAAGAAGCAAGCAACGGTGTCACTGTCTACCACTGAAGCGGAGTATAAAGCTTCGACACTCGCAACTCAAGAGTGTGTATGGCTTCGAAGACTCCTTGAAGATTTGTTCGAGCCGATCAATAAGTCGGTTGCCATCTACGGAGATAATCAAAGTGCTATCAAGTTGGCTAATAATCCAGTGCTCCATGCAAGGACGAAGCATATTGAGTATCATACGAGAGAAGGTGCTTGATGGAACGATTGAAGCTTTGGAGGTTCGAAGCGAGGACAACGTTGCAGATATCTTCACCAAGTCATTACCAAAGGGAAAATTCGAATTACTTCGCTCGAAGCTCGGGTTGGTTGACAAAATCAAGTTTAAGGGGGTATTGAAATTAAACTAGATTTTTGGTTAAGCTTAATTATGGGTTCATGATCCAACTAACCTTTTTGGACCAAACCCAAAATTAAGCCCAAGTTCTAGAATTTCTCTAGAAACATCATCACCTCCTTTAAGTGTTCTAGAGAATTCTATTAGTTAATAATCTAGATATTATGGTAGAAAGTTCTAGAGATTAGGAGAAGGTTTGTAAGATATTTTGTAGGTTTGGAGCCTATAAATAGCTCCTTCCTCCCTCATTTGTAATAAGAATCTTTCAAACCTTCTCCTAATCTAAGTGTTCTTCCATATTCTCCTTCTCTAAGTGTTCTTCCATATTCTTCTTCATACTTAGAGGGTTTATTCTCTTGGTTTCTCTCGGGTTTCTCGGGTATTACGGTCTTGGGCTAGTGCTAAGCACTATTGGTGGTTTCTCTACATAGAGCTGCAGTTTTCCCAAAATCAACTAATTCATGTCACCACAAGACCAAATTATAAACAGACATAGATGTATATCACCGAACACCAAACCCCTTTTCGTTTGCGCAACCAAAATATGGCGTACCTGCTCTACGATAACATACAAACATTTCAGAAGATATCAAAAGCTTTCAGGATCAAAAAGGGAACTGGATAAAAACCAAACAAAAATTAGTGGCAGCAAAACTTGTTTATCGTTCATATATCAATCTAACTATATTACAAAAGATGGTCATTTATATTGTATATACAATATAATTGAGGGGTGGGTTTGAACTTTGAGGAATTGGAAGGAATTGAAACAAAACAATAATAAAGATATATACATTTTTTTCGGAGTTTAAATATATTGCTCGACTCATAATTTCCATTCTGTTTGTTTCTTTTCGTCCTAAATCATCGACACGGAATAAAGAGTATGAGTAATAAAATTGTGAGGCAATTACAGATAGTAAACCCACCTGACAATCTCAACATGTTCAATTGCCCCACAGAAACCAAAGAAATCATGAACATCCTTCTCAGTAGCTGTAGGGGAAAGACCTGTAACTTCTGCTGTATAACCCCCTGGATTCATATCTGCTGATTCAACTCTGCTTAATGGAAAAATTACGAAGAGCAAAGAAATTAGACATCAGATAAAGCAAAGTTTGTACAATTTAGGCCGTCAGCTATACCCGAACCCAAACTATCAGGCCCGAATATAAATTTATGATATGTGCATGATATGAGTATAACCATAAACACTAAAAATAAAAACAGAAAATCATTACATTCATACATCTAGTCATCTCCTATAAGAAGCGTGCAAATCTAATACTAATATACAGAAGAAGAAATCACTACACAATTGTTTCTATTAATTACACCACGCGTACTCATCAAAGGACCAAAAAGAGCCTATTATTTTCATGACAAAGATGTCATTGTCACACTATATACCTCATACTAAGATGTTACAAAACATCCATTACACAGACAAAACAAACACAATGTTGTTTTGTAAAAACAAAAGCTACACTATGTTACGGAAATCTATGTCAGAGAAATTGGAAAAGGAGGAAAAACACAATTCTGATATCCCATTAAGGCACTAACATCAAATCTCCAACTTCCATGCTTTTAAACATATCCAACTGGCTAAAGAAAAAAAAGTACTAAGGATCGAGTCTGTCGTAGTAGTAGCCTTATTTCTTCTGTTGTTTATTGTGCTTCAGTTATTGCACTATTGTAATATTAGCCTTATTTCCTCGGTTGTTTATTGTGCTTCAGTTATTGCACTATTTGTTGTTGTTACTGTTCTTTTTTTAAATGCTCTGTACTGCTTTCCTTATTAGTTGCTATGTTTTCTTCACTACCGTATTTCCTTATCATAACTACTTTGATTTGCTGCACTTGACCCGAGAGTCCATCAGAAATAGCCTCTCTACCTCCACGAGGTAGGGGTAAAGTCTATGTACACTCTACCCTCCTCGGACCCCACTTGTGGGATTGCACTAGGTAGTTGTTGTTTATTGTGCTTAGGTTATCGCACTATTTTTTGGTTTTTACTGTTCTTTTTCTGAATGCTCTGTATTGCTTCTTGTAGTGTTTTCTTCACTGTCATATTTTCTTTTCATAAACATATTTCCTTTTCATAAATACATTGATTTGCTGCACTTGAATCGAGGTTTTTTGGGAACAGTCTCTCTACTTCCACAAGGTAGGAGTACACTCTACCATCCTCATACCCCACTTGTGGGATTACACTAGGTATGTAGTTGTTATACTAAAGATCGAGCAGTCAAAAATGCCCAATTACATAAAAAATACAACAGATTAGTAACAACTCAACAATATATTCGGACTAATTGATACAAGAGTCTCAACCAATAAATCGACTTACAGCATGTTCAAGAAACAACTGACCATTTTATTTCACTAACACTATAATTGACAGTAACAGCTTCAAAACCTAACTATTAAAACCCAAACTTTTTCTTAATAGCGAACAACTATAATGCTCAAACTACCAACAATTCAAAACCGTAACTTCCAATTCACCAAGCATAAATAATCTAAACAACACAATTATGAATATAATGATGCAATTTCTGCAAATCAAACAATCATTCAGCAAACAGTTTCAAACTGATAGTATTCCAAATTTATTTTTATATTTATTTTTGGAAAAAAAGATGAGAAAAATAACACAATTAAGGAATCAGAAATCTAAATTGATAAAGTTGATGAGACATACCTTCACTAGGTTCAGATCAAGACGGAAAAAACTGAAAATGAAGTTGCTATATTCGGTAGCGTATATATACTCTTCACTACCTAAAAAAGAATGACGGTATGACTTAATATTTTGATGATACATTCAAGAAAACAAAAAAGATACAGTGATATTCTAAAGTTATGACATCAAGTACATTTTACTATTTATTTGCATTTAATACCATTTCAATTTTTTTTAAATGAAAAAAGCTGGTGACACAAGCATGAATGACATTTTTTTTTATACCGAGCTTCCTGACTTAGGCCATCCCTCAATACTACTATCAGTAAATCGCGGGATGTGTCTGAATGATCAGAGTTTGAGAACAAACTATATCATATACAAGGTCCTATTCCAGAAGAGAGCAAAGTGTTCCATCAGAATTCAAACTTACATTGTAGATCTTTAGCTGAATTTTAAGTTCAACTCATTTGTCATTCAGCTATGTTCGGAGACATCATGTATGGCATTTTTTGTACCAGCTCAACACGTATTACAGTGACATTTCACGTTGAACATGAAGAATTAAAATCAAACCCAATAGACCTAAATAGACTTCAGTCGGCAAGCTAGCAAGACAACATACAACTACTCCCCAAGCGGCTTTTATATGCTTGTGCTAATAATAATAAGCTGCAAAAGGATAGAGTAATTGATTTCATTTTTTGTATTAATGAAACAAAGCAAACACTCAAAAAAGACACAAATTTGATCTCACTAATACAAAATATTAAAGTGTATATTAAAAAAGATGCACAATATATTTTGTAATATTTAGTATTGTATAATTATAGTAAAAACATGATTCTTATTGTATTAAAATTCACAGTATACACTATATATATTTGTATTAAGAAGACCCAAGAGAGATTAATCTATGATATCATAATCCTAAACCCTATTCAGGACGATAGCCCCCCATTTTTTTCTTGTATGTCGTCTTTTTGTTACAGAGGCGATTTTGCAGCACAATTTTCTTTTCTTTTCTTTCTAGCAAACCCTGCAAATCTGTCTGATTGTTTCCCTTCTTCAGCCGATTGTTGTCAGCCACTTGTCTTCTTTGTTTCCCTTTTTTGTTTGTTTCCGGCAAATCCTTTTCTCTTCCTTAACCCAATAATTAATTCACTATAATGACGTAATCTCAACCTCCTCCATGGTCACCCTTACCACACCCATGTCACCCTTTTTACCCTTTGTTCATCTCGCACTCACCGTAATCAACATTAAGAACTTCATTCATGTGGTTCTTGAGCAAAAAAACGGTCAGTACTCTCCATGGGTTGAACTTTTCTGTATCCATGCATATGTCTACAACGTGCTGGATCACATTGACAACTCCTTCCCTCTCCCCATTGGGGTTGATGACTCAATATGGCGTCACCTTGACACCGTTGTAAAACAGTGGATATATGACACTATTTCTCAAGACTTGCTTCTCACTATCATGAAAATCGGCGTCTCGGCTCATGAGTTATAGATTCGGTTAGAAGAGATTTTTCAGGACAACAAGCACACGCGTGCCATCTATTTGAAAGAACAATTTAATAATACACGTCTGAAAAATTTCTCTAACATATCCGAATATTGCAAGAAGTTGAAACTATTGGCTGACCAATTATCAAACGTGGGAACACATGTTTCCGAAACAAAGATGGTTCTCCAATTAGTCGATGGTCTACCAAAAGGTGAATATGATACCCTAGTCACTATGATATAACAGGTCGATCCCTTACCCAGTTTCAACAAGGCATGTTCACAGTTATTATTGGAAGAAACTCGACGTGCAAAACAGGACGAGCACAATCAGAATGCATTAGCAGTTGAAAATCTTGCTTTGAAACGTTCTAACCATCCACTAGAAAATGTTCTAACCATCCACTAGAAAAGCTAAATTCTGAATTTGTTTTATCATACATTTTCTGCAAAAACTCTTTTGCTTTACTATGGATTATTTTCTTCTGGCATATTCACTTTCTCTTGAATTTGAAGAAACCATTCATATTAAAGCTTTCTCTAAATCGGGGTACTTTGCTGACTTGTGTCTCTTAACATTGCTATTGTTAACACCCAATTTTGACTCTCCCGTCCAGTCATTAACTATAAAATTATCACGACCCGACCTCGGGCCCGCGACTGGTGCCTTACCCCGGGCACCCTAGTGATACAACATCAGAGAAAATCAGCGGAAAAAAAAACTTAAACATGAAACAAGATATACAATAAGAAACAGGCTAACCAAAACGGTCACCTTTCTGCATATATACATAAAACCCGAACAGTTATATCCTTTTACAAACCACGCCTTGCGATTACAGGACCTGCTAAGAATGTAATCACAACTACGACGGACGGGGCCGCCATACCACGAATGTAAGTACCTACAACGACAGGACTATACCAAAGATAAGCCTCGGAGAAGCGGAGTTTCTCAAGCTAACCGTGATCCTATGGCGAGGATCGACAATCGGTGTATCTACTGCGGCGTGACGCGGCCCGAAGAGGTCGATAACGTGTACCAAGTATGTGGCGAAAATCAGTAAATGAAATCATAATAGTCTATATAAAGCGGGAGACATGTATGATAACCAAACTATAGTACCTGACATATAGCGATCGTCAAGTCGTGACTCGCGCCTCAAAGTCATCTCAAATATAACAATGGGTCTCACGCCCACAACATCAATCATGCGTGGAATACCTTCTCATGCTGGCGATCATGATATAACAACACGAGAGTACATGAACACGAGTCCCACTGTGTCATAAAACCGTGAGGCAAATGCGAAGGCATAGCTACGGATCCAACTGCGTCATCAATCGGCCAGGGCAAATGAAAGCCGGCTACGTAACTATCGTACCAACAATACTAAATAACTACTTCACGAAGCTGACCGGGGCAAGTACGATGGCCTCTACCAGATCCTCTCTGCGCCACGTAGCTGACGGGGGTAAGTAACCAGGCTAACCACCAGATCCTCCCTGCATCACGAAATGTTACACCCCGTAATACCAGGGCTACTAATTGAGAACGTGATTAAGGATTTAAGATTTGAATTTTGGAAGGAAAGAATAATTACATTTTCTTAAGGAAAATTTCGAAAAAAAATGTGACGACGGAAAAATTATTAACTTGGAGTATAATACTTCTAATTGGATTTATGGACTTAGTATTGGATTATAAGGTGTTGGAATTGATAATATGGGGTCCGCCGAGAATTTCACAATTTCGCAGGACCGAAAAATTATAATATTTTGGACCAATCGGAGGGCGACACGTGGCACCCCTCCACTTGTCTTGCTAAGATGACAACAAAATAGATATTTTGAGAGGGGACAAGTGGACATGGGTCCCACTCCACTTGGCTATACATATCCAAGTCTTGCAAGACTTGGATCACTTTACACTTAGACCAAAAAATAAGCTCTCATCTTCTCCCTTTAGCTCCATAATTTCGAGAGCCCCTTGGCTAAGAACAACCATTGTTGATCAATTTATTTCTCCAAGATTAAGCCCTTAAACCAAGTTCTAAGCCTAGATTATTATTCTACACGTTTTTACTTGTCTTGGCCGAAAGTTGATGTCAAAACCCTAGGGGTTCCGTCGACTTTTTGGAAGTGAGATTCAAAGAGAAGTTGCTCCTAAGGTTGTAGGGGGTACATATATGTGATTGGAACTTGAAGAAGTGGAAGCGAAGCAGCTGCGCACCAATAAAGACCGGACTGTTTTGGGACGTTTTTGGGCAATAAATGAGGTAAAAGTCCTTCTTCTTTTAAAGTAATTGGATATTACTTATTGTTATTATGTATGTATGAACTTGTGTTAGAAAAGAATGAAGAATAATAAGCGTTTGAGCCATTTTTGGAGCTAAAATCGATTTGGGACAGATTTGGTGCAAATGGAATTCGTTGGTTATTGTCGTTGTTATATTCACCTATTGCATGTTATAATCGATTAATATTGTTGTTAATAAGTTGTTATAACTTATGTAGAAGTTATGGAACTCGAATTGGAATAAAATGGACTAAGGAACGAGTTATCGGGTTGTAGTTGTTGTGGCCGAGAAACTGACCAAAACTGTTAGACGTTGTTGTGTCGTTTAGTGGACTGTTTTGAGGTATTAAATGCTGGAAATTTAGTTGTTGTTATGCATGTTTAAGTGTAGTAGTTGCTAATTAAAGTCCTAAGGGAATAAGGGTGTGGAAAGGCGTTAAAAGGCCTCACATTTTACCCTCGTTATGGTTGGATTGTGGACTGTTTTTATGGGCTGATTTGTGGATTGTTTTGTATAACTGTGGGGCAGAATTTTACACGTCCAGTTAGGCGTGTAATCCCCTTTGGCTAACTGTTGGTTGTACCTTAAATGTGGCTTGTTGGTTGATGAATACGGGCCTTGGAAAAGGTGGAAAAGTACGTAGAAACAAAGGAAGTGCTGCCCAATTTTCCATAGAATTAGAGGGCCATTATTTGGTATAAGTCCTACACTTGATAGCTTGTAGTTGATAGAAGTGCTATTGTCATTTTAGGTTGAAGTACTACGTGTAGAACATTCTACTTGGCTTGTGGAATAGCGATAAGGTTGAAGTACATTGGAGCGTATTGCTACTTGTCGTTTGGGTTAGTCGCCAACGAGGTATGTGAACTTCTTCCTTCCTTTGACATGATTATTTGGTAAGTCTATGTGACTAAATTTTAGTGAGTCTATGTGACTTGATTTGGTAAGTCTATGCGACTTAATTCATTTGAAGTAAGTAAGTCCATTTTGGAAATATATAAGTCTTGATTATGAAAGTATGAGTGACTTAGTCAAAATTGTATAAGTTACGTGAAGTACTTTAAAGTTAAGAGATTTGATTTAAGGTTAAGAGACTTGATTTCTTTACAAGTTATGAGACTTTATTTTTCAAGATATGGGACTTGATTTCTAAAGTTAAGAGATTTGATTTAAAGTTATGAGACTTGATTTCTTTACAAGTTATGAGACTTTATTTTTCAAGATATGAGACTTGATTTCTAAAGTTAAGAGATTTGATTTAAAGTTATGAGAATTGATTTCTTTACAAGTTATGAGACTTTATTTTTCAAGATATGAGACTTGATTTCTAAAGTTAAGAGATTTGATTTAAAGTTATGAGACTTGATTTCTTTACAAGTTATGAGACTTTATTTTTCAAGATATGAGACTTGATTTCTAAAGTTAAGAGATTTGATTTAAAGTTATGAGACTTGATTTCTTTACAAGTTATGAGACTTTATTTTTCAAGATATGGTTACTTGATTTACTTCTAAAGTTAAGAGGCTTGATTCGAAAGAGTATGTGACTTGAGTTTTAAAAGTATACGTTTATTGATTTAAAGAGAAGGAGTTTTATGATTCTTTTTAAGTATGTATGTACGTAGTACTTTTGGGTTTAGTTTCCCAATGTGATAAGAAATAAAAGTGCCTTAAGTTCTCTAAAATGAAAGGTTGTTATAATAGCTTTATGGGAAGTTGTTATAACGACTTAAGAAGAAGTGAAAGGGTGGTTAAAATGTTATGTAAGGAAAATCACACCGAGCCTACAAATAGGCTGATTATGTAATGAGATACACCGAGCCTATAAATAGGCCTGACACGCCATATTACCCCGAGCCTACACATGTAGGGTTACGTCATCTTACACCGAGCTCACAGGGTCGGATTATGCTACATGATTCCACAAGACACCGAGCTCCAGCGGGCGGATTATGCTACATGATTCCACGACACCGAGCTCCACAGCGGGCGGATTATGCTACATGATTCCACAAGACACCGAGCTCCAGCGGGGCGGATTATGCTACATGATTCCACAAGACACCGAGCCACAGCGGGCGGATTATGCCACATGATTCATCGATGCCGTGTGTCCCGCAATGGGCGGATTACGTTATCACGTATGGATAATCAAAGTAAGCTCCCAAATAAGTCCTCCATAAAGTAGGATTATGTTATGTAAGATATGTAAGGAATGTGGAAAAACTTGATTGAATTCTTAAGTATGTATGTAAGAATATGATGCTAATTATTATTGAAAGAAGGAAAATAAAGAATAATGAACTATTGATTTCATGAGTTAAAATGGCACGGTAGGATCCGTATTTTAATTTTTATACTTGCCTGTCATTCTTTTATGATTATGATCTTGTTTAATGTACTTTATTTCCGTTCCATACTTAGTACTTGTTGTACTGACCCCCTTAGGGGGCTGCGTTCATGTCCGCAGGTCTAGGTACACAGTTGTGGATCCGCGAGCTTAGGATCCTTGTTCAGCATTTTGAGATGGCTCCAAGTTCCGGAGTTTGTCATTATGGCTAGGTATATTCGAAGTGGCGGGCCTTGTCCGTCATAGTTGTTGTCACCTTCTGAAGTGTCCGTATCCATATGCTGGGTGGTGTAAGTTGTATTTACATTGTTGTATAGGGTAGACCCTTTCGGGTGATTTATATTTATACGAAAGTCTTTCCGGTTTGCCTTTGTTTAAAAAAAATGAGTGTTATTTATCTTCCGCGGTTTATTTATGTTGTATGGGTAGAAGGGTGCCAGTAGGGCACGATCCACGAGCCCGGATTTGGGCGTGTGAGTGGTATCGAAGCGATTAGTCCTCGGCATGTCTGGGCCAGTGTATAGTAGAGTCTTGTTTATCGATGTGTTGTGCACCACATCTATAAACAGGAGGCTATAGTACATTTAGGATTGGTTTCCCTTCTTCTGACTCTGAGATCGTGCGATAGAGCTGTGTTGTTAGGGTAGTCTCTCCCTAACATGTTATTTTGATTGCAGAGATGAGAAAGGTAATAGTGACCCAGAAAGGATTATATGGACTTCGTATCCAGGTTGGTAAAACTATTGTACAGTTGGTATAATGATGATGTGTATCTGTACGAGCGTATTTATTTGGGGTCATATGTGCGTTGCCTAGAATGATTATGAGTTACCATGAGTTGGTTAAGCCTTAATAATTACTTGAAATGTGTGAAATAGTTTATTGAATCCACACCTAGGCTTTATTTATGTACTTATTTGGAATAGTCAAGAGGTAATGAACTGACTAAGATTGTGATAGACTCTTGAAAGATCAGGTTTAATTGACTTATGGACATACCATGTTATTAGATTAAGCTGTGTTGTATGCTTAAGTGAGATACACGAATAATATTTTTATGGAGTAAATATGGTTGTTGTGATTAGGACAACATGATATTGAGATTATGAGAAACTATCTTACCCGTATGAGGGGAGAGATAATGTAAGATTGGGACATGGAATAATCGAGAATCGTGGAATACTAGCTAACTATTGAGACCTTAGATGAACATTCGAGGACGAATGTTTCTAAGGGGGGAAGGATGTTACACCCCGTAATACCAGGGCTACTAATTGAGAACGTGATTAAGGATTTAAGATTTGAATTTTGGAAGGAAAGAATAATTACATTTTCTTAAGGAAAATTTCGAAAACAAATGTGACGACGGAAAAATTATTAACTTGGAGTATAATACTTCTAATTGGATTTATGGACTTAGTATTGGATTATAAGGTGTTGGAATTGATAATATGGGGTCCGCCGAGAATTTCACAATTTCGCAGGGACCTTCGAAAAATTATAATATTTTGGACCAATCGGAGGGCGACACGTGGCACCCCCTCCACTTGTCTTGCTAAGATGACAACAAAATAGATATTTTGAGAGGGGACAAGTGGACATGGGTCCCACTCCACTTGGTTATACATATCCAAGTCTTGCAAAACTTGGATCACTTTACACTTAGACAAAAAAATAAGCTCATCTTCTCCCCTTTAGCTCCATAATTTCGAGAGCCCCTTGGCTAAGAACAACCATTGTTGATCAATTTATTTCTCCAAGATTAAGCCCTTAAACCAAGTGCTAAGCCTAGATTATTATTCTACACGTTTTTACTTGTCTTGGCCGAAAGTTGATGCCAAAACCCTAGGGGTTCCGTCGACTTTTTGGAAGTGAGATTCAAATAGAAGTTGCTCCTAAGGTTGTAGGGGGTACATATATGTGATTGGAACTTGAAGAAGTGGAGCGAAACGAAAATTGCGCACCAATAAAGATCAGACTGTTTTGGGGCGTTTTTGGGCAATAAATGAGGTAAAAGTCCTTCTTCTTTTAAAGTAATTGGATATTACTTATTGTTATTATGTATGTATGAACTTGTGTTAGAAAAGAATGAAGAATAATAAGCGTTTGAGCCATTTTTGGGGCTAAAACCGATTTGGGACAGATTTGGTGCAAATGGAATTCGTTGGTTATTGTCGTTGTTATATTCACCTATTGCATGTTATAATGGATTAATATTGTTGTTAATAAATTGTTATAACTTATGTAGAAGTTTTGGAACTCGAATTGGAATAAAATGGATTAAGGAACGAGTTATCGGGTTGTAGTTGTTGTGGTAGAAACCGACCAAAGCGTTAGACGTTGTTGTGTCGTTTAGTGGACTGTTTTGAGGTATTAAATGCTGGAAATTTAGTTGTTGTTATGCATGTTTAAGTGTAGTAGTTGCTAATTAAAGTCCTAAGGGAATAAGGGTGTGGAAAGGCGTTAAAAGGCCTCACATTTTACCCTCGTTATGGTTGGATTGCGGACTGTTTTTATGGGCTGATTTGTGGATTGTTTTGTATAACTGTGGGGCAGAATTTTACACGTCCAGTTAGGCGTGTAATCCCCTTTGGCTAACTGTTGGTTGTGCCTTAAATGTGGCTTGTTGGTTGATGAATACGGGCCTTGAAAAAGGTGGAAAAGTACGTAGAAACAAAGGAAGTGTTGCCCAATTTTCCATAGAATTAGAGGGTCATTATTTGGTATAAGTCCTACACTTGATAGCTTGTAGTTGATAGAAGTGCTATTGTCATTTTAGGTTGAAGTACTACGTGTAGAACATTCTACTTGGCTTGTGGAATAGCCAATAAGGTTGAAGTACATTGGAGTGTATTGCTACTTGTCGTTTGGGTTAGTCGCCAATGAGGTATGTGAACTTCTTCCTTCCTTTGACATGATTATTTGGTAAGTCTATGTGACTAAATTTTAGTGAGTCTATATGACTTGATTTGGTAAGTCTTTGCGACTTAATTCATTTGAAGTAAGTAAGTCCATTTTGGAAATATATGAGTCTTGATTATGAAAGTATGAGTGGCTTAGTCAAAATTGTATAAGTTACGTGAAGTACTTTAAAGTTAAGAGATTTGATTTAAGGTTAAGAGACTTGATTTCTTTACAAGTTATGAGACTTTATTTTTCAATAAATGGGACTTGATTTCTAAAGTTAAGAGATTTGATTTAAAATTATGAGACTTGATTTCTTTACAAGTTATGAGACTTTATTTTTCAAGATATGAGACTTGATTTCTAAAGTTAAGAGATTTGATTTAAAGTTATGAGACTTGATTTCTTTACAAGTTATGAGACTTTATTTTTCAAGATATGGGACTTGATTTCTAAAGTTAAGAGATTTGATTTAAAGTTATGAGACTTGATTTCTTTACAAGTTATGAGACTTTATTTTTCAAGATATGAGACTTGATTTCTAAAGTTAAGAGATTTGATTTAAAGTTATGAGACTTGATTTCTTTACAAGTTATGAGACTTTATTTTTCAAGATATGGGTTACTTGATTTACTTCTAAAGTTAAGAGGCTTGATTTCGAAAGAGTATGTGACTTGAGTTTTAAAAGTATACGTTTATTGATTTAAAGAGAAGGAGTTTTATGATTCTTTTTAAGTATGTATGTACGTAGTACTTTTGGGTTTAGTTTCCCCAATGTGATAAGAAATAAAAGTGCCTTAAGTTCTCTAAAATGAAAGGTTGTTATAATAGCTTTATGGGAAGTTGTTATAACGACTTAAGAAGAAGTGAAAGGGTGGTTAAAATGTTATGTAAGGAAAATCATACCGAGCCTACAAATAGGCCGGATTATGTTATGAGATACACCGAGCCTACAAATAGGCCGGATTACGCCATATTACCCCGAGCCTACACATAGGCCGGGTTACGTCATCTTACACCGAGCTCCAGCGGGCGGATTATGCTACATGATTCCACAAGACACCGAGCTCACAGCGGGCGGATTATGCTACATGATTCCACAAGACACCGAGCTCGCGGGCGGGCGGATTATGCTACATGATTCCACAGGACACCGAGCCCCACAGGCGGGCCGGATTATGCTACATGATTCCACAGTACACCGAGCCCCACAGGCGGGCCGGATTATGCCACATGATTCATCAGTACACCGTGTCCCGCAAATGGGCCGGATTACGTTATCACGTATGGATAATCAAAGTAAGCTCCCAAATAAGAAGTCCCTTCATAAAGGGCCGGATTATGTTATGTAAGATATGTAAGTTATGTGGAAAAACTTGATTGAATTCTTAAGTATGTATGTAAGAATATGATGCTAATTCTTATTGAAAGAAGGAAAAGAATGATTAATGTACGATTGATTTCATGAGTTAAAATGGCACGGTAGGATCTGGTATATTAATTTTTTATACTTGCCCCTGTCATTCTTTTGTACAGTTATGATCTTGTTTAATGTACTTTATTTCCGTTCCATACTTAGTACTTGTTGTACTGACCCCCTTAGGGGGGCTGCGTTCATGTCCGCAGGTCTAGGTACACAGTTATGGATCCGCTAGCTTAGGATCCTTGTTCAACATTTTGAGATGGCTTCAAGTTCCGGAGTTTGTCATTATGGCTAGGTACATTCAAAGGTACGGCGGGGCCTTGTCTCGTCATAGTTGTTGTCACCTTCTTAGAGGTCTGTATTCATATGTGGGCTGGACTGGTGTAAGTTGTATTTACATTGTTGTATAGCGTAGACCCTTTCGGGTGATTTATATTTATACGGAAGTCTTTCCGGCTTTGCCTTTGTTTAAAAAAAAATGAGTGATATTTATCTTCTGCAGTTTATTTATGTTGTATGGGTAGAAGGGTGCCCAGGTGATGCGCGTTAAGATGCACACACTTTAAACGCAAGTGCACGTTATCGTGACAAGTAGTATAGTCTTAGTAAGACCGAATATCGTCCTCTAGGATTAGGGTTCAAGTACCAACTATCTATTTTCTAGTATCTATTTGGTGAATTTATGATTGATTTGTTGTTTATAACTACGAATTATGCAAGCTATTTTAATAGAAAGATTTACTTCAGTGGTGATGAGAATAGGGCTTCCATGTATCCTTATTATCCGCTTATGCTACTTACCAATGCATTAACTTATGGTATTCTTCTTTAGGAGAAAGCAGGTTTACGAAATCGTTTTATACTCCCGCTAGGGTTATATAAACACTCAACCTCAAAGATCGCGCCTTACCTACCTCTCGGTGATAAGGATAACTTTATAGGAGGATTAAGAACAAAAACCTAGTTGACCGTCACGCACAATGCGCAAAATTAGGGTTGTTAAGCCTCTCATCAACGCTACATAAATAATTGAGGTATTTTCATCCCCAATCCAAGAATGTCTACCCAACTTACATCATATTCACAATCCCCCCTTCTCAGAGTCTGATTAGAAATCATATAGGGATAATTAGTTGTCAATTAATTACCAAGAATTCAACTCAATTATTGGATAGATCTCACAATAAGAAAAATAACCATAAGCATGCATTAATTTATAACATAAGTTTCTAGCAATTCAACATGGAAAGTTATAAGAGAATTAGTTCCTAGCCATAAATATGACAAGAACTAATTCAAAGTTCATCATAAAAGCGAAATAAAGTAAAGAAAAGGAAAAGAAATTACTAAACTAATGGTATCCAATCTCCAAGCCAAAGTCTTGAGTTGTGCGAAGGAACCTCAAAACCGCCTAGGGTTCTCCTTTTATAAGCGCAAACCGCCTCCTCTTTCCTTCGGGCTGGCCTGCATTTCGTCAAAGACCTAATTTTTCAGCGTCGGCGCGCGCCGCAGACAGCGCGCGGCCGGAAGTTCTGCAATCCGTCGGGTGTTTTGGCGCCAGCCCGATATCGCTGCTGCGAGCGCGCGCACTGTATCTTCGTGGCTCGCCGGATGTTTAGCGCCGCGCCCAGTTTTTTGCTGGCGAGGCGCCATGCGCCGACCTCTACGGATAGTGGCGCGCGGCCGTTGATGATCGCAGGAGGCGCGCGCGCTGGTCTTGAATCTTCCCTGCTCGCCACTTTCTCGATTCCACTGCATCTCCTCTTTTGCCCTCTTTTTGCTCTTTTTCCGCTATTTGGCCATTTTAACCACTTTGACTCAAAAGAAAGAAAAACTATCCTAATACGACACTTATATGTGCAAAATGGGAAAAAAAAGACTAACTAAAACTGACTCAAAAAGTGTATATAAAATACACCGATCAAATACCCCCAAACTTAACCTTTTCTCGCCCTCGAGCAAAGATAGAAAGAAATAAAATAAAAGACTCAAAGAACAAAAATTAAAAAGACTCACTGCCATTGGCCACTTTTGCTGCATGAGTGTTAACTAGAAAAACATGAAGGTTAGCGAAATAATATGCAGGAACATATAGCATGAAAGTTCAGCACACTAAGCACATGAAGCTAGATATTTCGTAAACTCATATTATCATGCTTAATGGACGTCAATATACTAAATCATGCATGTAAATTCAAGAATTCCTATGGCATGCTCACTTGCTATTCTCCACTAATTCTGGATATGCATAAAAGAGATCTTCAGGACTTTAAGGGTTGTAATGTAGGCTTAGGTAGGGGTTGATAAAAATAGGCATTTAGGCTTATTTTTGTGTACCATAAGCTCTTTAGCTTTTCAGTACTTCCCTTTTCTTTTTGTTCTTTTCTTCACTTCAATTCTATCTTTTTCCCTCTTTTGTTTTGGGAGAGTGAAGTATATAATAATGACAAGCACCCCCAAACTTAGGCTTTTGCCTATTTCTTATTACTTTTGTATTGGGGTGCAACAGACTTATTCACTCTTTTTGTCTTTTTTTTTTTTTTTAACACAATGTATTCCACTATTTCATATTTTCACTTATGTTACAATTTGTGGGAATATATGGTGTCAAAGAAGAAGTTTCAAATTTAGGCTCAATGGGGCTGACTAGGGATACTTTTAAAGTACGGGATAGAAAAGAATGGTAAGAATTGGCTATCAAAGAAATGCCTGAGTCATCTCCCTAACATGCATATCCTAACTATTTCGCCTCAAATAGCAAGCAATCATAACACATAAGCATTTATCATTTAACATGCATAATTTAAGCAAGAAACTCCAAATAGACAGATTCTATGAGTTTTTGGCATATCTAACTTAAGTGTTTAGATAGTTGCTTCAATTCCGTTACATTATTTCACCTTACTTCACTAGGTGTTTCTAGCAACTACAGCATATATGATCTTTGACAGACAATTATGACTCAAACAAAAAAAGGGATTTTTTTTTTTGTGACTCAAAATAAACATAAAACAATCAAAAAGACTTAAATAAAACATAACATGACACATAAAGAAAACACAAAGAAACACCCCCAAACTTAAAACACACATTGTCCCCAATGTGTGTAGACTCAAAGACAGTAAAAGAAATAGACACTTACAAACTTTGGTTAAAATGGTGGTGGTGGCGGTGGATAATGCATCGACCATTGGTTGAACAAGGAACTCAGCTCGTTGATTTGTTGCCTTGTTTCTTGTTGTCCTTGTACTACTGTGTCCAAGGTCTGCATCATCCTCATCTGATTCTGATACAATTGCTCCATTGTGGGCATTGGAGGTTCTGCTCCTGTGGTTGGCCTGTGGCTAGGTCCTGCCTCATATTGAGCCCCTATTTCAGGCTCATCTTCGTCCATGGCGGCCTCTACTGCTGTTGCTGCTGGTTGTACTCTTCGTGCATTCGCTGGGGGCTTGGAGTGGGAAAGAGTGCACTATCCCATAGGACACTGGCAGTTGGTTTCTTTCATGAGTGTCAGTGGGTAGGTTTACAACCGCACTCATGTGACATAGCTTGGTGATGACTGAGCCATGTCCCAATCCGCCTGTTGTTACCAACCTGCTGATTTCTTCAATGCTCTGCACTATTTCTTTCCCCACATCAATCATCAACCCCCTCATAATTCCATATATCAGTTTGATCCTATCCTCTGGCACTCTGGTGAAGTGCGTGGATGGAATCATGCGGGCGCTGACGAAATATAGCCAACCTTTGGCTACTTTGTTGAATTGGCACCTGTTCAGTGCTCTTGACCCATTTCTTCCAATATCAAAAACAGCTCCCTGGTAGCTCACGGTGTTTGCGACGATATCCCAGTTTATGTTGTCGGTGCTCCTAGACCATGTTCTAAAATGGCTCCGATCACCAATTCCTCCTTCAACATCAACTGTTTTCAATTGTATATTGATATCTTCACACACAGGCACATAACGTCCCCTTACAAAGCATCCCCTTTCCACCTTCTCCGGAAAATTGGCATAAAATTCACGCACCATTGTTGTGTTTACTGGTGCTATCTTCTCCGGATTCACAAATTTCCTCCAATCCCTTAACTCAATCATCGCCCGAATGGGCTCATAAACATCTTCTTCCCCATATGACTCCCTCTGGTAGTCCATTCCCCTTTCTGGTATTATGGGTCTGGTATCAAGCTTTTTGTATCTTTGGGAGGCTTCGTAGCTCACAAACCTATTTTCATCGTATTGTGGGGTTGGGGTGGATGTGGAGCCTCTTCTCTTCCTGGTGGCCATGGTTTAAAATAGTTTTATGGGGCTTACAATTTAGTGGCACAAATGTCTCCTACACAATCGACAACTAGCAGCGAACACAACACCCCCAAACTTCAACTTTTCTACCCAATACCCACACTCCTTTTCTACTCTTTTCTCTAAACTTCACAATCAACTTTTCAGTACCCAAACTACTTCAACTACAACACTCCTTCGAACTACTACCTCCTGTGACTTTAGTAAAGGAATCAAGAACAGAAAAAGATTACCTTTTTATGAGAAGCTTCAAGCTTGTTCTTGTTTCTAATGGTGGGTTGAGGCTATGGAATGGAGCTTTGTTGGTTGAGATGGCTGAGGATTTTTAGGAATTTAAGAGTTTTGATTGTGGTTGGGTTGGATTTATGGAGGATTTGTGGGCGATATTTCGAAATTTTGTGGGTTTTTGGAGAGGAAGGGTTAGGTTTTTGAATTTGGAATTGGGGAAAATCTGATTTTTGGGCGTTTTTATGTTTCTGGATTCCCGCTTTGGCGCCATTTTTAGCGCGACGCCTAAACTCGCGCCCTTCGGGATTTTCTGCGCCGCGCCATTCTGGCGCGCGGCTCCTAAACTTGGCAAATTTTTCGATTTTGGCGCCAAGCCTCTCAAGCGCGCTTACTGCTGCGAAATTCAGATTTTCTTCGCTTTTTCGCCTTGATTTATTCCCAGACCTATCACTCACAGCACAAACACACGAACCCAAGACCGTGAGATTGTTCTAGACAAAATAAAATAAACTTAAAGACAGAAATTAAAATAACATAATTGAAAACGTTGGGTTGCCTCCCAAGTTGCGCTGTCTTTAACGTCTTTTAGCCGGACGCAAGTTCCTTATCCTTAATAACCCTGGGGTGGATTAAGCCCCCAACCTAATACGACACTTATATGTGCAAAATGGGAAAAAAAAGACTAACTAAAACTGACTCAAAAAGTGTATATAAAATACACCGATCACCAGGTTGGGGCACCAGTCACGGGTTCGGGATTTGGGGCGTGACACGAAACTTCGTCCAAACACTGACTCACGAAGCTGACACATGGCAAGTGCGATAACCTCTACCAGATCCTCTCTGCGCCACGTAGCTGACGGGGGCAAATAACCAGGCTAACCACCAGATCACAACCGTAGTCACGAGACTTCGTCCAAACACTGACTCGCGAAGCTGACACGTGGCAAGTGCGATAACCTCTACCAGATCCTCCCTGCGCCACGTAGCTGACGGGGGCAAGTAACCAGGCTAACCACCAGATCACAACCGTAGTCACGAGACTTCGCCACAAAACTGAACGGGGCAAGTACGAAAGCCAACTACCAGAACCAACCTGCATCAGCAACGACCGGGGCAAGTACGGGGGCTAGCTACCAGAACCTAGGCCGAATCAGTAAACCTCATGGAGAGCTAGTCCATGGAACAACAATCCTAATGGAACCATACCCGTGGGCCACCCAACGTGTCAGTAGGTCCAAGGATATAACAAGATAACACTCCTAGTGGAAGCATACCCGTGGGCCACCCATCGTGTCAGTATGTCCAATCAACCAGATAGTCGGCCCTCCATCGAGAGACTCGGTAGCACAGAATCAAAACACTTGCACAACAAAGGCTATCACAACAAGCATAGGCAAGTTCAACGTACTCATAGACTTTCATTTTATTACAACAAATCCGGATTTTAACCCCAAGGTACTACGTACTTTAACTCTTTAAAAGATCCATTTCTTTCACAAAAAGTCACACGATACCCGTAGTATCAAAAATAGAGTAACTATCTTTTTAAGTAAACCATCTTAAGACAAAACCATGCCTTTCTTTTAAACCAAAACACTTCAATTTCTTCAAGTCTTTTTTCTTTTAGAAAACAAGTTCCTTACTTTGGAATTTAAGAAAAATCAATACTTGTTATTAATGATCTTATTAAAGCAGCCATGATCTAGGAAATGTAATAAAATTTTGTCTTATCTTAGCTTCTATGCAGATGGAGGTTTCTACTGGTTTTAATAATAATTAATTAGTCAAATACATTTTCCTTTATTAACGCTGCAGTGGTTTGTTCGATACTTATTCTCATTTCCGAAATCAATATAACTTATTCCTTTTAAAACCCAATTACTCATTTCTCATAAACGCGGTTTCACAACTTTTTAACACAAACCAAGTTCTTAACATTTTCACAAGTCAAATATAAGTCAAGTCTCCTGCCTTTTAAAATCAACAAACCATTCTTTTACCTACATAAAGTTGTTATAACAAACTTCCCATAAAGTCGTTATAACACTTTATGTTTTAAACCAACCAAATTCGTTTAGCACACATACGTCTACCGTACTACATAGTTCACAACAATCATGCTAGAAAAGATAGGAAGAGGTTCACATACCTTGCGACGATTATCGACAATTAGCAAAACGCTCCAAAGTATTATAACCCAGCTAGCCTTTTCCACCCTTCAAGTAGAATACGCTACTCGTAGAACTTCAACCTATAAAGGTCACAAAACGTCTATCAACCTCTAGATCTCTTTGTAGAACAATTCTAAGTACAAGGTTCCTTATTCTACGAAAAATTCGGCAGCACCTCCCCCCCCCCCCCCCCGCAACCACATAAATAACCTCCTATATCAAGGCCTGCTACCAAGCCAGCAACTCCAAGGGGATTATACGTCTAACCTGACGTGTACAATTCTGCCTCACAATAATACTACACAAGTCTACTGTAAATACAGTCCAATGTAAATACAATTCAATTCTTTATAAACATCCTTCCATATATCTTATACTCAATTCTAAACTACTACAACATGTAATATCCAATTACAATAGAAGGACTAAGATCATTACCTCGATAAGCCCAAAATTATCCAAGATTAATAAGTCGATCCTGAGCAACGTTTAGCTCCAATTCCTTACGTTCCAATCCGCTACAAGCGACCCTTAGATGCTCCTAACCAACTCCTCTTCAAGATCCAACTCCAAAAAGTGAAGAACACTTAGGCTACAATTTGGCAATGTTTCGGCCAAGGGGTATATCTAAGGCTAGGGGTGTGAAATCTTTTCCAACTCTTGGTACACAATCTTCCTAACACCCTAAGGAAGAACACTTAAAACTTTAAGAATTTTTGGACAACTTTTGCTCAAGAAATCTAGGCAAAGCCGAGAGCACTAACAAAGGGGAAGGAGTATTTTTGTCTTGGAAATTATCACAAGTGGATGAAGAAGTCTTGCTATCAAGGGGGGTATTTATAGAGAATTCAAGGGCCAAGAGTGTGGTGAGATTGGGGTATAAGTGTGGTGCCACAAGTCTACCCAAGACTTGTGACAAGTGGCTAGACACTTGGCAAGCCATCAAGGACACATGGCACCTATATTTCGGCCATGCCACCTAGGGGGTGACACATGTCGCCCTCCCACTCGTCCAAAATATTTCATCTTCTGAAAAATATCCAAAATATCGAAAAACTCGAAAACAAAGTGGGCCCCACAAAACCGTAAATTCTCCCCGTGGGCCCCACGGGACCAATTCCGGAAATAAAATTCCATAATTCTAATATAATCCAGGAAGTCCAAATACCAAATCTGGGAATCCAATTCCCAATAACGAACTTTTTTCCTTTACAAAATCCGGAAACTTTTCCGTCGAAAAATCACATCTTCCTTCCTTTCCAATATTGCTGTCGTATTCTCGTACGTACGTCCTCACATACATACCCAAGAACTACGGGGTGTAACAAAAATTACACTAGTTTTCCATTGATTTTTATAATAATAACATGCAACAATAAAAACATTAATACAGGAATAAATAAGTCATTTAATAATGTCACCGCATCTTACGTAAAATATTAAACACTTTAGGTCTCGCGCCCGCATTTATCAATTTTGAGTCCTATTCTATTTTTTCATTAATTCCTAATAATTTTAATAATAATAAATACGTAAATAAATAAATAATTTAGCAATGACGTCGTGTCAAATAGCATAGCCGCATTTATTAATACGCAAAGCATTTGCAAAATTATTATAATAATTTAAACCCAAGCTAAAATTAATAAAGCACCTAAAGTTGTATTTAAATAATTTAATTTACCACTAATTAATTAATAATACACTACCCAAATTAAAACACCTAAAAAACTAATACCTAATTAAATAAAGTCTACTCATTCGCCCAGCCCAACATCACCCCACACTCGCAGCCCAACCCGCAGGCCCAGTTTGCCTAGCCCCTTTATTTCATTCCCCCCCTCTCAGCCCAGAATACTCTCCATCTCCCTCTCCCTAAAAAAAACCTTACCCTAATACACCTAAGTCGCCTCACCTCGCCCCCATCGCCCCAGCCGGGATTCTCGCCTGAGAATCCGGCGAGTCACCTACCAAATCTTTCCTAAATCGTACACAAAATCTTACCTAAAATGAATAAGCAAATCGCACCAAATCGGTAAAGAATAACATGCTCAAATCATCCCGAAATCGTATCAAAGTTTACCAAAACTGAAACCCAGAATCATAGCTATAAAAGGAGATTTCGCACATACAATAAGGAAGAGGTCGACAGCAATCCAGACCCCCTCTTGACTGTCAAAAGCCGATCAATTTATACATGCAAGACAGAAGAGGGGGAGACAGGAAAAAAACCTTTCAATACAATTGAAAGACCACCACAAGAACACCTAGAAACCCCTAGTTTCGCACATCTTAGCCCCGATAACACAAAAATAGAAATCCAAAAACAGCTTCGTTGTCACTTTCAAATCGCATAGCACAAAACCTCCGAGCGGATCGACGACTTGATACGATGTCTCGGTTCGCTATCCGGAGAAGGTAAAACCATTACTCTTTCAGTCCTAGATTTCATGTAGACAATTATATGCGCAATGTGTGTTTCGGATTTCTCAAACATGTATCGAGTTGATGTCGACGAATGCTTACGCTCCCTGAAATTAATCGCAAGACCTGTTTAGTTAATTGTCGTTGGCGATTGTATTTTAATGCGATTAGACCAATATTTAGCATTTATCGGGTGTCTGCATGGATTAGTCCAGTTATGTGGTTTATTGGATGTTAGAATCCCTTCTAGCTGCCTTTGCTTGCGAATAAAATGTGTTAATATCAAATTGGAAACTGTAGTTGTAGTTATCGTACATGCGGTTTGTGTCATTTGTTTGATTGGAATCTGAATTTGTTAGAAGATAAGTTGTGGTTAGGACAGTCTTCAAGGTTACTCAATATTACTCATGCTATAATGTGTTGTTGACTCTTCATGAAATAGCTAAACTTGCTGGCATTTTCAATCTAAATTCACTGTATTGGAAGCTGGAATATGTTAATATCATGTCTGTTATCCCTTATTTTCTGAACTCCCCATGTTAGGCATATCTGTTTTTCTATTGTAGTTATTGACATGCTACTGTGGTAATGCTGCCTTGTTTTTTTGTGTGCATTTTCCATAATCGATTTAATCGTAACTGACCTCTATGCCCATGTTATGCCCTCTTAAGGGATTTGCACCTAGCTAAAGTGATCTGTTTGCATAGGAAGCCTAAGCTTCATAACTGTTAAACTCTTAAGAATCACGAGAGGATGAATAATTGTATCAATATGCCATGGTAATGCTTCAATATACATGTTGGTGACTTTAGCTTGAATATAGTTTCAAGTTTGGTCCTATTTCTGCAGCTGGCTTTGTGTTTTTGCTTAGTCAGGGTGTTATTGATATGGCCTTAGTATGAGTTGTAATGACTGTGTCTTTATTTGTTTGAACTGAACATCTATGATATTGGGTTGTAACTCACACAATTTAACATTGATGGGATGTAAAAGATGCTAAAGAAAATATCAATTGTCCTGTTTGTTGATTGGTGTCTGACATGTCCTGAAATTTAAATCCCTTAGCTTCTATCCTCACATGATCTCTCTGATGTATTTGTTTTCTCACTGCTGGCCTGATTGTTCAATTAAAGTATAGGTGTGATGTGTTGATATTCCAGAATGCTGTTTACTTTGAGGTTGTCTATTGGAGTTGTAAGACCCATTTGTTTCATATCCTGTGTGGATTGTTTTCTTTATGTGGTGCCACTACCAATTTGATGTACTGTACTATGCTTATTCTGTGCATATTTCAAGACATGGCGTGTTATGAAGTAATTTGATTATCTTTTCTTTAGTCTGCCTATTGCCAAAATAAAGTGTAACCCACATGTGTTGATCTTTTATGCCCAATACTTATTTACTATGTTCAATAAAATTGGAGCATATACTAATCCTTTTCTTTTTCTTATTTTGTTACAAGAAATGCATCGGAGCAAAATAAAGAGTCTCACGGCGAGACTCATTACGAGCTACTTCAAATGACAACCCGCGTCTATGTGCATCCGTATTCCCGCCTCAACATTTCTAAGACAAAAATAGGATAAGATGGTGTCGACATATATCTTGAATGCTTCCGCGATCATATCCACATTTCTATCTTATTTATTTTAGTTGTTGCCTAATTATTTAACTTTGTAATTAATAGGTTGTCTAGAACAATTAATCCTTGAATATATGAAATTGGGTGGTTAGTTTTAAAACTGGAAACACACTTCTAATTTACCTATCTTAGGCTTGTCTGACATGTCTAATCTCTTGCCTAACAATTAAAATCGCAGATCCTCATGAAGTTAATGCATAACAAAGAGATTGATTTTCTCACAAACCACTTAAGAGCATTATAATTCATTTCATAATAAATTTATTTTCTTATTATACATTGTAAAAAAAATAGCATTTTTATCATACCTTGTATATGTTAATCAAAATTGATTTTGTAAGTGAAATGCATATCTTTAGTAAATACATCAATTGCGCATCATTTTATATGCACACTTTTAAACTTTACGTATATATTTTTGTAACATTAGTCTTATAAATCTTTTATAAAAATGCATTCTTTTATAAACACTTGTTGCATCTTTTCTAAAAAACATAATAATCAATCTAGGTCTGGCAGGATAACCGCAGGTTAGCGGATCTTTTAGGGTGTCTAACCCCTTCTCTTTAGGATAATAAAGAACCCTTAACCAGAATCTCATTAAGTTTAGCAGACCATTTAAATGGAGTTAGTGTTGACTTTAACTTAGTTGACATTTAGGTGTCCTAATTCACTCAAACTAATTAGATGGCGACTCCGCGAACCCTAGCATTACCCTTTTTGCACTTTAGCACCCCTTTTTGCACTTTAACACCCCTTTAGCACTTTTAGCACCCCTTTAACATCTTAGCACATTTTAGCAGTTTATTTTTATTGTCTAACATTTTATTTAAGCAGGGTTCGCTAGAATAATGTCGCGGTCGGAAAAAGGGCGTGACAGAAATGGCGACTCTGCTGGGGATTAAGGTTCTTAACCACAACATACCTAGGGTTATTATTCGGCATTATTTTTGCATTTAATTTTGTGTGCTGTATTTTGTTTTATTTATTTTAATTGCTATTTGCTTTACTGCTTTCCTTAAACTGACATTCCGCTCATATTTCTTCCACTCTGGAAAATTCACATTATCACACATTCACGCGCTGGTGTGCTTCGCGCACCCGCAAATTTCTTCTAATATCCAAATTTTAAGAGAGTTGGCGCCTGCGCGGAGTTAGATCGGTTCGTCTGATCTGCCGCGTAGCCTTCTCACTCGAGTTGTCCGCTCGGGAACCTTGCGTCCAGTAAAGTCAAATCTTAGAAACTCAGGATAGAGCTATATCACCCTTTATTTTAAGGCATGCATGCATTTACCTTAGGTGGGTCGGTCTTTGGTATCTACACCACAATTAGGAAAATCACCAAACCTGTCGACAGGTTTCTCAACCCAACGACCAACCAGCATATTATGTGCAGCGTGACAATGATAGACAAATCCAAACCTAATCATGACATGCCAAAAATGAGAAAAAGTGCACCGTCATTTGATCGTCATTTCCAACAAAAGCATTGCAGTTGGACGGCTTAGACAAATCCATCATAACCTCGCAAATGTGACGTTTAGGCCTACCTCTGGCATAAAGGGGTCCCACACATGTTAGGACTCGCTTGCAATGTGACAATTTATGTGCAACATATACTTGCTAAATGTTATTTACATCCTTGCAAAATCACGTGCTTTACACTAACGCGGTTTGCTACATTTTGTTGAAACCGGATTTATCATATTCCCCAAAGGTCGATTTGTATTTGACTAAGCAATGCCAGAACATCGATATTTCACAAGATCAAAGGCACGATCCAGCGACATGACTGATTCAAGGGCATTTGAGCAGAACGAGTCGGAACCCGTCTTGGTCCCTATAGACAAAGCAGAGGTCTCAGAAAAGAAAAGCAGCGTAGATCCGATCGAACACCTCGCCCAATTACCGCAGCAAGTGGCAACCCTGCAGGCCAAAATTAAAAGGCTCAGAAACCTCACTAAAGCACTCGTCACTGCAAATAACCAAAACAATCAAAATCTTCCAAATTATTACCAGTACCCTCTTACTACATATCCCATTTACCACACTCAACCAATATATAATGCACCCATATATCCCACACAAAACCAAATTCCTGTCATACCCCAGCCAAGCACAAACCAAGATAAAAGGTCACCGTAAACCTATTTTCGCAATACATACGACAACCCCTTGCGATACCCACCCGTGTATACGCCACGACCAAAAGCTCGTCCACTAAACATCTTCATACCCCACCTAAATGCCACAGAAATGCCAGCCAAAATATACACCCATTTAGCCGAGCCTTTGTCGCAGTTGTACGAGAGGTTGAGAGTTGCAGGGATACTCCAGCCAATTCCAAAGAATGTTCCCAATCCCAAGTCCAAAGCTCATGACGAGAACAAAAGTTGTGCATACCATTCTGGAGCCATCGGACACGACATGAGAAGGTGTTATACACTCAGAGACAAAGTAAGGGAGCTGATCAAAGAGGGAGTCATTCAGGTGGAGAAGGCCTCCCCCAATGAGTACAATGAACCCCAAAGGAAGAGAGGTGTTCCCTGACCAGAACCCGCTCCGCCTGAATCAGGAATTTATCCAAGCATGCACCACGAAAAGGAGATACTGATAGCAGAGCATGAAGACTCATCCAACCGTGATGCAGAGCAAAAAGGAATATTGGTAGATTGATTTGCACCCTTATTCTGGTCCGCCTAGAGTCTAGATAAGAAAGAGCAATTTAGTTTAGCAGAATAATTTAAGACTCATATTTAAGTTTTAATAATGTTTTGCTTAAGTTTTCATGTAATTGGAACTACGTGTGACCTGATTCCCTCGTGGGGATACGTAGGCGGCCATATCGGCTTCGGTCCCACCTTTAGAAAATCCCAATTTTCTCTTTTGCTTGTAATTGGAACTACGTTCGACCTGATTCCCTTGGCGGATACGTAGGCGGCCACATCGGCTTCGATCCCACCTTTTTAATTTTACCTAATTTCGCTTGTAATGAACTACGTCATGACCTGATTCCCTTATGGGGATACGTAGGCGGCCTAAATCGGCTTCGGTCACACCATTAGAAAACTTTCCCTTTGTTTTGAAAATAACGAGAATACACATAATATACAAACAACCCCATTGAGACCCACTTTAGGCCAAACGCCCTTTGCATATTCAAAACTGGGACAAGATAGATAACCAGACAGGGGTTGCAGGTCCAAACAGGCCAGGCGCGCAGATGTCAAGAAACAAAGCTGCGAAGTCAAATACAAATCGACCCCCCCCCCCCCCCCAAACTCACAAGTTTTCTTTGAGCGCAGGTCCTCCATATTAGCAAGAGCAGAAAGAAGCAGCAGAGGCAGAAGATATGACGACAATCCAAAGTTCAAAGTCCGCAGTAGAAGCAGCAGAAGCAGAAAGGAACATCGACAATCAACAATCAAAATTCAAAAATCCGCAACAAGGTCTAGCACATCAGCTCGGGCCTAAAGTCAAATTTTGCAACCCACGCGTCGCGCACAACAAAGCCATCATGGCAATTCACTAGTTGCAGTGTTTGGCATGTTCTTGCAAGGACAACATCTCAGTGTTCACATCATCTTGCATATCAGGGACGACATCTCTACCCGCATGATTGCATTTCTCATATATTTATCATTTTGTCTTAACAGTTATACACTAATTTTTCTCAAGATTAGCTCGCAGGAGCATATATTCTACAGGAGCAGCATCAATACATCTAGGCAACAACGTTATCAACAACACGTCCAGGCAACGACGTTATCAACATTATGTCTACGCAATGACGCCATCAACATTACGTCTAGGCAACGATGTTATCAGCAACACGTCCAGGCAACGACGCTATCAACATTATGTCTACGCAATGACGCCATCGCGATACGCCCACGCAATGACGCCAAGAAGAATACGTCTAGGCAACGGCGTTATCGCGAACACGCCCGCATAACGACGCGATCGCGAACACGCCCGTGCAACGACGCGTTATCGCGATTATGTCTACACAATGACGCCATCAGCATCACGTCTACGCAACGACGCCAGCAGCATTACGTCTACGCAATGACGCCAGCAGCATTACGTCTACACAACGACGTCATCAGCATTACGTCCACGCAATGACGTTATCAGCATTACGTCTATGCAATGACGCCATCAACATTATGTCTACGCAATGACGCCAGCAGCAATACGTCCAGACAACGACGTCATCAGCAACACATCCAGGCAACAACGTTATCAGCATTATGTCTACGCAATGACGCCACCAGTATAACGTCTACGCAATGACGCTGTCAGCATTACGTCTACGCAACGACGCTTAGCAAAGAACACGCCCACGCAACAACGCTATCGCGATTACGCCCACGCAACGACACCGTGGCATTACGCTTCACGCAACGACGCCGTATAACACGCCCGCATAACGACGTTATCAGCACAACAAGTCCGAAAACGACGCTGAGTCCGAAAACGACGCCAAGTCCGAAAATGACGCCATGTCCGAAAACGACGTCGAGTCCGAAAATGACGCCGAGTCCGAAAGCGACGCCGAGTTCGAAAACGACGCCAAGTCCGAAAACGACGCCAGGGTCCGAAAACGACGCCAAGGCCGAAAACGATGTCGAGTCCAAAAACGACGTCACGTCCAAATACGACGTCAGCAACATATCACGTCTACGCAAGGACGATTTCTCTACTCTCAAAATTGCATTTCTTATATATTCATGCTTTATTATTCTGCCTTAGCAGTTACGCACTAATTCTTTCTTGAGCTTTAGTCTACAGGGGCAGTTGCAGCAAGGACAACATATTCGCATTCACAATCGCAACACGTCTGTGCAAAGGCGAAATCACAGCATTTGCAGCATCACATCAACACAACAGGCATCACATTTTTACAAGATATCATTTTCTACTCACACAGTTACATTATCTGTAAAGTCATGCGTTATCATTTTGACGTAATAATTATGCACTAACCGTTTGCTTAAGTCTTAGCATGCAGGAGAAGGAGCACAACATGGATTTTCTCTTACAGCGAACCGGGACAATTTTTTGGGGGGTCAACCTTCCCAACGAATGACAGAAGCGGCCTCAAGCGTCGGTCCACTCATCCCACAGCACCAATAAACCCAGCAACATGAGTCGATACCGGTACACCCCTAGGGTCAAGCTAGTTTATTTTTATTTTATTTTAACATCACGTCGACCCAGTGTCGTCATAACTCGACACTGAGACAAATTTTGAGTCCGCGTTAGCCCACCTTGGTGTTTCGACTATGGTAGCCCAGTGTCGTCATAACTCGACACTGGGACAAATTTTGAGTCCGCGGTAGCCCGCCTTGGTGTTTCGGCCATGGTAACCTAGCGTCGTCATAACTCGACACTTAGACAAATTTTGAGTTCGTGTTAGCCCGCTTTGGTGTTTCGACCATGGTAGCCCAGTGTCGTCATAACTCGACACTGGGACAGATTTTGAGTCCGCGTCAGCCTTGTCTTAATTGCCCAGTATTTTTTATAATTCTTTGGATCGAGACAAAATTGGCTATAAGTCAACGTCTTTGTCCGAAGATTCTTCCATCATCTCCATACAAAGAGGGACAAGTTGTTGACACCCAATTTTGACCCTCTCGTCCAGTCATTAACTATAAAATTACACTAGTTTTCCAACGATTTTTATAATAATAACATGCAACAATAAAAACATTAATACATGCATAAATAATCCATTTAATAATGGCACCGCATCTTACGTAGATTATTAAGCACTTTAGGTCTCGCGCCCACATTTATCAATTTTGAGCCCTATTCTATTTTTTCATTAATTCCTAATAATTTTAATAATAATAAATACGTAAATAAATAAATAATTTAGCAATGACATCGTGTCAAATAGCATAGCCGCATTTATTAATACGCAAAGCATTTGCAAAATTATTGTAATAATTTAAACCTAAGCTAAAATTAATAAAGCACCTAAAGTTGTATTTAAATAATTTAATTTACCACTAATTAATTAATAATACACTACCCAAATTAAAACACCTAAAAAACTAATACCTAATTAAATAAAGTCTACCCAATCGCCCAACCCAACATCACCCCACACCCGCAGCTCAACCCGCAGGCCCAGTTCGCCCAACCCCTTTATTTCATTCACCCCCTCATCCCAGAATACTCTCCCATCTCCCTCTCCCTAAAAAAAACCTAACCCTAATACACCTAAGTCGCCACACCTCGCCCCCATCGCCCCAGCCGGGATTCTCGCCTGAGAATCCGGCGAGTCACCTACCAAATCTTTCCTAAATCGTACACAAAATCTTACCTAAAACGAATAAGCAAATCGCACCAAATCGGTAAAGAATAACATGCTCAAATCATCCCGAAATCGTATCAAAGTTTACCAAAACTGAAACCCAGAATCATAGCTATAAAAGGAGATTTCGCACATGCAATAAGGAAGAGGTCGACAGCAATCCAGACCCCCTCTTGATTGTCAAAAGCCGATCGATTTATACATGCAAGATAGAAGAGGGGGAGACGGGAAAAAAACCCTTCAATACAATTGAAAGACCACCGCAAAACACCTAGAAACCCCTAGTTTCGCACATCTTAGCCCCGATAACACAAAAATAGAAATCCAGAAACAGCTTCGTTTTCACTTTCAAATCGCATAGCACAAAACCTCCGAGCGGATCGATGACTTGATACGCTGCCTCGGTTCGCTGTCCGGAGAAGGTAAAACCATTACTCTTTCAGTCCTAGATTTCATGTAGACACTTATATGCGCAATGTGTGTTTCAGATTTCTCAAACATGTATCGATTATGTATCGAGTTGATGTCGACGATTGCTTACGCTCCCTGAAATTAATCGCAAGACCTGTTTAGTTAATTGTCGTTGGCGATTGTATTTTAATGCGCTTAGACCAATATTTAGCATTTATCGGGTGTCTGCATGGATTAGTCCAGTTATGTGGTTTATTGGATGTTAGAATCCCTTCTAGCTGCCTTTGCTTGCGAATAAAATGTGTTAATATCAAATTGGAAACCTGTGTAGTTGACTGCTTCTGTCTGGTTTGTCTGTCACTGTTTCAGTTGGAATCTGAATTTGTTAGAAGATAAGTTGTGGTTAGGACAGTCTTCAAGGTTACTCAATATTACTCATGCTATAATGTGTTGTTGACTCTTCATGAAATAGCTAAACTTTCTCGCATTTTCAATCTAAATTCACTGTATTGGAAGCTGGAATATGTTAATATCATGTCTGTTATCCTTTATTTTCTGAACTCCCCATGTTAGGCATATCTGTTTTTCTATTGTAGTTATTGACATGCTACTGTGGTAATGCTGCCTTGTTTTTTTGTGTGCATTTGCCATAATCGATTTAATCGTAACTGACCTCTATGCCCATGTTATGCCCTCTTAAGGGATTTGCACCTAGCTAAAGTGATCTGTTTGCATAGGAAGCCTAAGCTTCATAACTGTTAAACTCTTAAGAATCACGAGAGGATGAATAATTGTATCAATATGCCATGGTAATGCTTCAATATACATGTTGGTGACTTTAGCTTGAATATAGTTTCAAGTTTGGTCCTATTTCTGCAGCTGGCTTTGTGTTTTTGCTTAGTCAGGGTGTTATTGATATGGCCTTAGTCTGAGTTGTAATGACTGTGTCTTTATTTGTTTGAACTGAACATCTATGATATTGGGTTGTAACTCACACAATTTAACATTGATGGGATGTAAAAGAGGCTAAAGAAAATATCAATTGTCCTGTTTGTTGATTGGTGTCTGACATGTCCTGAAATTTAAATCCCTTAGCTTCTATCCTCACATGATCTCTCTGATGTATTTGTTTTCTCACTGCTGGTCTGATTGTTCAATTAAAGTATAGATGTGATGTGTTGATATTCCAGAATGCTGTTTACTTTGAGGTTGTCTATTGGAGTTGTAAGACCCATTTGTTTCATATCCTGTGTGGATTGTTTTCTTTATGTGGTTACACTACCAATCTGATGTACTGTACCATGCTTATTCTGGGCATATTTCAAGACATGACGTGTTATGAAGTAATTTGATTATCTTTTCTTTAGTCTGCCTATTGCCAAAATAAAGTGTAACCCACATGTGTTGATCTTTTATGCCCAATACTTATTTACTATGTTCAATAAAATTGGAGCATATACTAATCCTTTTCTTTTTCTTATTTTGTTACATGAAATGCATCGGAGCAAAATAAAGAGTCTCACGGCGAGACTCATTACGAGCTACTTCAAATGACAACCCGCGTCTATGTGCATCCGCATTCGCATTCCCGCCTCAGCATTTTTAAGACAAAAATAGGATAAGATGGTGTCGTCATATATCTTGAATGCTTCCGCGATCATATCCACCTTTCTATCTTATTTATTTTAGTTGTTGCCTAATTATTTAACTTTGTAATTAATAGGTTGTCTAGAACAATTAATCCTTGAATATATGAAATTGGGTGGTTAGTTTTAAAACTGGAAACACACTTCTAATTTACCTATCTTAGGCTTGTCTGACATGTCTATCTCTTGCCTAACAATTAAAATCGCAGATCTAATCATGAAGTTAATGCATAACAAAGAGATTGATTTTCTCACAAACCACTTAAGAGCATTATAATTCATTTCATAATAAATTTATTTTCTTATTATACATTGTAAAAAAAAATAGCATTTTTATCATACCTTGTATATGTTAATCAAAATTGATTTTGTAAGTGAAATGCATATCTTTAGTAAATACATCAATTTCGCATCATTTTATATGCACGCTTTTAAACTTTACGTATATATTTTTGTAACATTAGTCTTATAAATATTTTATAAAAAATGCATTCTTTTATAAACACTTGCAACATCTTTTCTAAAAAACATAATAATCAATCTAGGTCTGGCAGGATAACCGCAGGTTAGCGGATCCTTTAGGGTGCCAAACCCCTTCCCTTTAGGATAATAAAGAACCCTTAATCAGAATCTCATTAAGTTTAGCAGACCATTTAAATGGAGTTAGTGTTGACTTTAACTTAGTTGACATTTAGGTGTCCTAATTCACCAAAACTAATTACGTGGCGACTCCGCGAACCCTAGCATTACCCTTTTTGCACTTTAGCACCCCTTTTTGCACTTTAATCCTTTAGCACTTTTAGCACCCTTTTAACATCTTAGCACATTTTAGCACTTTATTTTTATTTTCTAACATTTTATTTAAGCAGGGTTATCTAGAATAATGTCGCGGTCGGAAAAGGGCGTGACAACTATTTTTCATCTTCTCCGACAAATATTCAGATGATCTTTTGAGAGTATTTGATATTGTAGTTTGGCTAGTAATCAAATCAAACTTTTGTTTCACCCATGCTTGCATATCTTTTTGGATAATACTTGGATGTTCCTTCTTATGCTTACATATGACCCTCCTTATCTGGTCGGTTAAAGTTGTTTTTGTTATTGATTTTGACTGATGATTGGAAGTCATTAAATTGAAGATTAAGAAAGATACAGTAGTATGAATTCTTTATCAAACTAAGATTTTAGAACTATAGATAATTTGCAGTGTAGGTTAAGTATATTTTCTTAGACTCTAAGTATTCTATACGTACAATCTTTTTAGTAGTCTCAATACATAGTACACTGTACTTAGTCCACACGTATAGTTCATATATTCCTAATCTAGAGTCTAAAGAAATGAATGTAATTATGTTTTTCATAAGAATTTTTATCATTACCCTCTAGGTACATTTGTACATTAAATTTAAAAATACTAATCATAAGAAAAAAAAATACTATCAAAATGAATAAATATTCATTTATTGATATCAATAAATAAATAACCACGCTAAATGAATATTTTTTTCTGATCATAAGAATATTCATTTATCGAGGTTATACTGTATCACAAATACTATATTCCAGCAAAAAGACTACCAAAAAAAGGGACACCTGGATAGCAACCCAACTTTCAACTTTCAACTTTCAAGTGGGAAATGAAATTATGAAAGTGAAGCCAAAAACGGGTCGGAGCTTCATTTGTAGTGAAATCGATGCAGAGCTTATTTTTGGTAGCAAAAATTCCTTTACGCCCAACATGATAGGCGAATTATTTCCATATTTAAATTCATTTCCTTATTATTAACATGCATAAAACGTGTAAACAGCCATAGGTTCTTACACTAGTCAAATTGTCCCTAGGCTTCATTTTCGAAGTGCACTTAACAACTTACATCATATCCGAGCAAAATAGTATCACCATATTTCGTACATGACTCAAGTAATTCAAGTCCTTTGTTCGAAAATGAACCTTAATTTCTTTTTACGAAAATGATTGCAATATGCCTTTATTCTGATTATTCAATTGTCACGTTCCATTTATCAACCGAAAATCATTCAAATCTACTTAAGGGGTATATCGAAATATCATAAGTCTTGCAAAATGACTAATTAAATAAATTTTGATTCAAATGTCAATTCATGGTTGATGGAGTCCAAATCCAGCGCAAAATGACTCGAAATTTTGACATATTTATGACTCGATAACTTCAAATGCAGTACCACATTGAACAATTCACCTCATTGAACAGCAACGCCTCGTGGAATTGTAAGAACCATATTCGGATGAATTTTGCACATACGTGTTGTCTTTCAAGTTCATAGATTGTAAATATTCAACAACGTTTTGTATTTTAGCATAAAGCATGATTCCATGATCTTAGAACTACATGATTTTCATAATAATTGTAATAAGAACGTTTTACCATTCCATGACATATTCCGGTGAAGAGATGATATCTTAGATGTTCACTCAACTATAGGTGTTTCACTCAGAAAATCATTCAATTTTATTTTTTAACCAGAAAGTCACTCAATTTTGTTTTCTAACCAAAAAGTCACTCAACTATTGTTGTTTCACATACAAAGTCACTCAATCTATTTAGGTGATTTTTTAATTATATTTTATTGATTTTTTTAATCCAAAATTGTAAGAAATAAACAAGTACCCATTTTGATCATTTGTTGATCCGATCCACTAAAAATATATTGACCATGACCTTTTATTTTACCCTATTCCCACTAAATATAGTATTAGGTAGTAGTAGTATTATTTTATTTATTAGTTATGTCGTTAGTTTTAAATAATTTTATTATTGATCTTTGTTATTTCTTATTAAAAACGAATTTATCTAAAAAGGTGAGTCTATCGAGATTTGATTTCATAAATTAATATATATTTATGGTCGAATTTAGTAGTTTATTTACCAATCATGTTGTTACATTTAAATAATTAATAAGTCGTTGAGCTTTGTAATCTATTTTAAATAGATGTATATGATATCGAAATTTTTACAAACTGATCTACGATTATAATCGAGGTTAGTATTTTATTTACCAGATAAACTCATTTGTTAATAAGAAATAACGAAGATCAATGACAATATTTTTTAGAAATAACGACATAACTAGTAAATAAAATACTACTACTAACTAATACTACTATATTTAGTGGGAATGAGGGTAAAATAAAAGGTCTTTGGTCAATATATTTTAGTGGATCGGGTCAATAAAATAGTTAAAATGAGTATTTGTTTATTTTTTACAATTTTAGCTTTAAATAAAAATCAGCAAAATGTAATTACAAAAATTACTTAAATGTGTTGAGTGACTTTGTAGGTGAAACATTAATTGAGTGACTTTCTAGTTAGAAAATAAAGTTTAGTGACTTTCTGAGTGAAATACCAATAGTTGAGTGATTTACTGGTTAGAATACAAAGTTGAGTGACTTTCTAAGTGAAACACCTATAATTGAGTGACCATCTGAAATATTATCTCTTCCCGTAAAGATGAAAACAACTATTTTTGTTTTGTATATGTTCTTTTGCATTATTCTTACGCATGATATATAGATAGACATCTTAACTTAACCTTAATTAGCAGCTAAACGCTCCAACTTTGAGGATGCACATCTAGACACTTCAACTCGTTTTCACTATGTCTCGTGAACTCCTGAGGCTGACGCAACACATAAATTTTGGAGGTGTCTAGATGATCATTTGTAAGTTAGAGTGTTTAACTGATACAGTCGAGACGAGTTGAGGTGTTTAGATGATCATTTCATAAATGGGAGTGTTCAACTGAGAATAAAAGTCAATTCTAATGTCTATATATGTATTATACCTTTTTCTTATGTTGTAGTGTAAACGGTTTCCTCTGCTTCAGCAGAAGTGTTCGTGGTGGTCTGTTATCATGGGTAAACAGGGAAATCATAGAATCCTAATGGTCTCTTATTTTTTCTACCCCAACTTTCGTGGTGTGGAAATCACATATACTATCTATCACAATTCTTGATTAAGGAAGTCCACAATGTCAATAAGCATCCCTTCCTCTCTTAAAGTCGTCTTGATCCAATATGATTAAATAAGGGATAAATTTTGTTGTTGCCCGGCGTGGATAGTCTACTTTTTTTTTTTTTTTTAGGTAAATGCAAATATTATTACTAATAACGAAAAGGAAGTGGCTACAATCAGTCGTTGAGGTATCTCAAGCCTCAACGTAATGCAAACAAGAAGAGATAGAGGGGAGGGGCGGTCACTCAAAAGGTGCCACTACAAGAGGGGATAAAATCATAGAGAACTCTATAAGATGTTGTTTTGATTCTTGCAATGATCTCTTCTGCCGGCATGCTTGTGCCTTCAAAGAGCATTGTGTTTCTTGCCCTCCAAATCTCATAAACCATTATGCAAAAAGTAAGCAAAATGGCTTTGGCTCTGATGCTTGTCCCGCGGTGTTCTTTCTTAATCCATTTAAGGGAGCTTTCAACAGTTGTCATCTCTCTTCTAATACCCAACCAATCTTTTATGCTCTTCCAAATCATGTGTATAAAGGGTGCAAAGAAGAGGTGTTCCCTTGTTTCATTAGCTTGCTTGCAGAATCCGCAAGATTTATCCTCCAAGTTGAGAAATGATAGAGTATCCTTTGTAGCTAACCGCTTCCTGCAATTTAGCCACATAGTAAAAGAGAATTTGGGAGGAATGAATCCTTTCCAAATTTGTGACATCCAAGGCTTTTTAGCTTGCGGAGTGCGCAAGATATCATATACGAGGCTTGAATCAAATATACCGTTGGCACAACATTTTGTAAGCCACACAATAGCATCACCATGGCTACCAAAGATAGAAACAAATTTGTCGCGAATCCCACAAATCTTTTTGAATAAAGGGAGTCCCTAGGACGTACTTCATAGTCCCAAATTGTAATATCTCTCAAATAGTGGCTATTGATCCATTGGACCCATAGAGAATCGGCCGTGTGAGTTTGCCAAATCGTCTGGATAGCAGGCATGATTCCATTCTTTGATGTTCATAAGACCCAAGCCACCTTCGGTTTGAGGTGCAAATGATATCCCAAGCAACTCGTGGTTTCCCCATAAGAATTGAATACAAGCGACCGCACTTGTTGATAATAGTGGCCGATAGGAAGTGCGGAACCAAAAGCTCTCAACCCTCGGGCGACCGACTGATTAGTTCCGACTTACCAAAGATAAGAAAGGGTGTGATGCCCCATTTCAATGCAATTCGAAATAGCACTAGTGAACGGGCAAATTGATCCACCGAGACCGAAATTGGGGACAAAGGGATCCCCAAGTATCGCATCGAAAGCTTCCAATGGCGAAACCCACTCGTCAATATCAAGTCCCGAATCGTAACGATTCCCGCTAAGTAGACAGAGGATTTAGCGGGGTTAAGAGTTAATCCCGAGGCAGCCTCAACTCTTCCGCACAATCCATAAGAATCCCAACTGAAGATATATCTCCTTTGGCAAAAAGAATGAGGTCATCCGCGAATGCTAGATGAGTAATGCCCAATTTCTTACACTTTAGAAAATATGAGAAAGCTCTTGCCTCAGCCTTCATTTTAAGCAGCCTTGAGAGGTATTCCATGCACAAGATAAAGAGAGTAGGGGACATAGGATCACCTTGTCTTAGGCGCGCTTTCCTTTGAAGTATTCATGTATCTCACCATTGATAGAAAGGGAGAAGGAGGTTGAGCTAACACATTCCATGATCCATCTTGTAAATCTGTCTGGAAATTTTAGACTTCTTAGTACCAATTCGAGGAAGCTCCAAGAGATCAGACGAATGCTTTACGAAGGTCCACCATAAGCATACATCTTGGTGAGACTGCTCTATTAAATCCTCTCACAAGCTCTTGTGCCACATATACGTTGTCCATCATGTTTCTTCCTTTCACAAAAGCCCTCGGGATTTGTCAAATGAGAAGGAAGGATCAATGCCATTCGTTAGCTAGAATCTTTGTGATGATCTTATAGATCGATTAGTCAATCCGATGGGCCCAAATCATTTACCTTGGGATCATGGTCGCTTTTTGGTAGCAGGTAATGATGGTATGATTAACTCGCTTCAAAAGAACTCCATGAGAAGAACTCTTGGACACATCTTACAACATCATGGCCCACATCTTTCCATCTATTCTTGAAGGCACCAGATAACCATCCGGCCCAGTGTCACGACCCGATCCGGCCCGTGGATCGTGCCTTACCCCGCACCCTAGTGATACAACATCGAGAAAACCAGGAAATAAAAACTTAAACATGAACATGAGACAAGATAATAAAACAAAGCAACCAAACGGTTACGCTTCCAATAAAATATATATAAACAACTCTTTCAAAAGCGAATAGTTTAAACCTTTTACAAAACCCCGCCACACAAAGCTGCACTCTAAGATTTACAACAACTATGACGGACGGGGCCCGCCATACCGGATGTACAAGAACCTACAACTCGTGGAACATACCAAAAGATAAGCCTCAGGAACGGGCTTCCTAATGTCCGAAAGGTGATCCTAAGAGCGGATCGACCAACGATGTACTTACTGCAGATGAACGCACTTCCCCGGGAGGTCAAGATAACAGTACCATGTATGTGAAGCGTAAATCAGTAAATGAAATCATAATAGTCTATATAAAGCAGGAGACATGTATGATGACCAAACTACAATACATAACATATAACTAGTTACATCAAGTCAGGGACTCACGCCCTCCAAATTATCACTTGTGCCCGTGGAATTTCTTCCTCACTGCCGGCAGTTTATGATATGACAATACCAAGGAGTATACATGAACACCAGGTCCCACCTGTGTCATAAAAACCGTATAGGACAAGTATAACTACCAGATCCGACTGCACAATAATATAATGCAACCAAAACACGGCCGATACGGGGCAAGCGAGAGCCGACTCACGGATACCAAGGTCAGATCACGAGACTTCACTACTACACCGAACGGGCAAGTGCGAGGTCGACTACAGGGTACCAAGGCCGAATCACCATGAGACGGCAAGTACGAGCCGACCACCGTGACCAAGGCCGAACAAGAAGAAACCTCGGAGAGCTAGTCCATAAAATAACCATTCTTGCACAACCAAGGCTATCACCACAAGCATAAGCAAGTTACGCAACAACAAGCATAGGCAAGTTACACAACACAAGCATAGGCAAGTTACACAACAACCAAGATAGGCAAGTTACACAACACAAGCATAGGCAAGTTACACAACAACCAAGATAGGCAAGTTACACAACACAAGCATAGGCAAGTTACACAACAACCAAGATAGGCAAGTTACACAACACAAGCATAGGCAAGTTACACAACTCAAGTTACTTCCATTTTATGCCAAAGTCGGTTTTAACCCTAAAGTACTACGTACGTTAAATTCCTTTTAAAGAGATCCATTCCTTTTATAAAAGTCACCCGATGTCCGTAGTATAAAAATAGAGTGACGAACATTGTTAAGTAAACAAAAGGCTTTCCTTTGTAAAATCAAGTAACAACCTTATTTTCCAAACGTTCAAGTTTGCCTAATTTCAAATGCTCAAGTTTCTCATTTTTAGAAAAGGTTTCGTAGTTCCTAGTTTTAATCCTTTAAAACATAATTCTCCTTTAATGATTTGAGAAACGTATGCCTTATATGTGAGTAGTTTATTCTTGTTTATAATCGATCTTATTAAGCAGCCATGATCTAGGATATGTAATATCATTTTGTCTCATCTTAGCTTCTATGCAGATGGAGGTTTCTACTGGTTTTAATACAATACTTCATTATTCAATACATTCTCCTTTATTAAAGCTGCAGTGGTCCTGTCGATACACATTCGATTTCAAATCGTGAAACATTATCCCTTTAAATAAAACCAAGTACTCATTACTCACGAATGAGGTTTCACACAAACATCCACATTAAAACAAATAAGTTAAGTCTCTTATCTTATAAGATCAAGTCTTTTAACTTCTAACATCAGTAACCCATTTTCTTTACCTTTCTTAAGACATTATACCTAACTTTCCATAAGCTAGTATAACTCTTTTTAAAACCTTTAAAACCAAGTGTTACTCTCCCTTCAAAACGATTTATAACTCTTTTGAAATACATCAAGTTCTTTATTATAACTAGCCAGTTATAATTCACATCAGTTACCTTTTAAAACCATAAAGTATTTTCTTACCTACATAAAGCTGTTATAACCAACTTCCCATAAAGCCGTTATAACACTTTATGTTTTAAAAACAATCAAACACAGTTAACACATGCGTCACCGCTACATAGTTCACACATATCATGCTAGAAGAGATAGGAAGAGGTTCACATACCTCGCGACGAGTGCCACTAATAGCAAAACGCTCCAAGTACTTCAAACCGCTCGGCTACTCCTTAAGCCACGTGATCGCACCACACGTAGTACTTCAACCTATAAGGCCACAAGGCGCTTATTAACATCTAGATCTCATCGCTCCATATTCTACGTAAAATTCGCAAAGACTCTCCCCGCAATGCGTTAATCTCCTCCTTTAACGAGCCGCTACCAAGCCAACCGTGGGGTTTGTACGCCTAACCGACATGTACAATTCTACTCACGAAATACTACACACAAGTTCATCTGATACACCCATGTAGTTCTGATTGATTCACTTCTTTAAATTCAGCTTAAGTCGCAAGACATTGCCATAAGTAGTATTCAGCTTAAGTCAAAAGACATTGCCACAATTATAATCAGTTCTATATATAGTATACTTCAACTATATATTCCTACAACATGTAATTCCCAATTACAATAGAAGGTCAAGAGTGTTTACCTCGATAAGCCCAAAATTATCCGAGTTTAGATGTCGATCCTGAGCAAGGTTTAGCTCCTACTCTCAGGCCCGACTCCGCCTCCAACCAACCCTTAGAAGTTCTAACCAACTTCTACTTATAACTTCAACTACGGGTGAAGATTTACTTAGGGTTTCGTTTAGCGACGAGGAAAGTATAATGGTATTTTCTGGGCTAGTATAAGTGTAACCTTGGGAATACTACAAGGTATTTGGGCCAAGGTATTTGGACATAACAACAATACTAGGAGAGTATTTCTATACCACTACAAGGGGTATTTATACGAGACAACTAGGCTGTGGGTACCCCACTACCAAACACCACAAAGGAGGGGCTCTCGCCAAAGGCCACAGGAGGGGAGTGGGAGAGGCTTTGGACGAGAACCACAAGAGGAGGGAGTATTTTGAGACTTAGGTAGATTGCTCAATTTTGGATGAAGAAAGTTCATCAACTAAGGGGTATTTATAGGTCAAGTGAAGGCCAACCAATGGCCAAGATGAAGACAAGTGTGGTGCAAGTGTAGGGCTAGATTTCCACCATGTGTACCTTATCCATCTACCACACAACTTGCACAAAATATCCTACCAACTACACAAGACCCAATCGCCAAGCATTACCGCCACTTCATCCAATGCGAGGTGACACATGTCACCCTCCCGCTGGTCCAAAATGTTTCGTCTCTCGGAAAAATCCGCAAAATTATAAATGACATAGCCGAATTTTCCTACAAAAGCTGTGGAAACGCGTTTGTCGAAAACGACTCCTAACGGTAGTTGTGTACAATATTCAAACTAGCCAATCCTTAAGGCTTAAATTATAATACGCACGCCTCACGCATATACTGAAATACGGTATAACATTCTCCTCCTTAGAAACATTCGTCGAATGTTCCTTCTCAAGACGGATAATGATAGAGTTCTTCTAATAAGTTGCCAACGCCACAACTGGCCACGAAACACCCGCGTAAATGCTTACATCCAAGTCCACGAGGAAACACCTCTAACATCACAAACTTTTGTCACTTTGCCGCGAGGTTCTAGTGTCACTCCGGCGACCCAACAAATGGTACCGGGCTGCATGCGATTCCTGAGGTCTAAAATATACATCCATCGCACCTTCTCTCTTCACAAGAAATGATCATATCTATGCTCGCAATACATGCTCGCCTCTACCCTTACTCGTCGTACTCTTCTCGAACACTTGAACTCTTCTAGTATACGTACCACACTTTAGTCAACGCTTCTGTTTCCAACCCTTGGAGCCACTACCTCCAAACTTGGTCATCTTACTAGCTTCACTTCTTTTCTAAGGCCATTCCCGGCCTTCACGAACCGATTCTGGTCGAACATACCCACGAACTCATACGATGGTCATCTAAACTTGGGCCTAGCACCCTCGTGACCCTACCACCTGGCGGGACCACCCAGAGCTGACCCCACTTTGAAACCGGCCGCGGGTTGGCCCTCAACATGGCCCCAACCCGATCCACTAACGCATCACGCCCTTGTTCCCCGACCCGGAACAATCTTACCTCAACAGGTCATGAAAGCTACCACTTCCATTTAACACTACTCAAGGAAATTATCACACAACACATTCTAGGCATAAAATGTATTCCGACAAGGATCACTTGCAAAATCTGGTACTCAAGACGACCTTACATCTAAGGTCTCAACATGAAATATTCTAAAGTTCACACTTTCCATGCCCCCATACAAATCCTTTCAACTAGCCAAGCTTTCTAACTCATAACCATCATAACGCTATCCGAACGTAGCACACAATAATAAGGTCATCATATCATGCATACAAATCTTTAAAGGGTTAAGGATATACCTGAAAATAGGCGGTTCAAAGGACCGCTAAAACTGGGAACTTCCACCGCGACCTCTACCGGGGCCTGCCGGTGTATGAACATCCTGCCTGGCTATGGAAGGTGAAGAACCCGCAACTGCTCTAGTAGTCCATGCTATCCTACCCGACTACCCAGTCGGAACGCTCTCTTGCTAGATGGCCTGTTGGCCGCAAAATAACAATCTCCCGAGGTACGACACTCTCCTTTATGAAGCTTTCCACAACCGCCACACCGAGACAAGGCGGCCTCATCCGCGAGCACTCCGCTTCCTCAAAATCTGAAACAGGAGCCCCGACCGCTCTGAATATCTCGGCGTCCCGAAGCCGCGAGGACCATCTGTCTTGGAGGCGCATAATCGCTCGCTTGAGGCGGTCCGCCTCGAAAGTCACCAAAGGACCTGCTGCTCGCCTCTTTCACGACCACGTCATTCCGTCGATTTATCCTCTCTCACATCCGGTCATAAGCTCGCATGCGGCAATGTCCATGCCGGTGAAGAGCTACACCGAACAACTCTGGCTAGGTGATCATCGAGCCTCAGAACAAATCGGTGCACTCGATCCTCCATACTAGCTACCAACGCGGACGCATCGCCAATGAGTCGAACTCACATTGTACTCCGAATCAGACGCCTGCTCGCTGTCAGAACACCAAAATCTGTCGCTCGAGCCTCTCATCCGCGGAGGCAAGAAATGTGCAAGAAGGCCTTTGAGAACTCGTCCCATAAAGCCGGAAGTGCATGCTCTCCCGGGACAGCTCCCACGAATCAAACCGATCATGCGGTATCACGCGGTGATGCGAACCTAGGACCACCGACTGGTCTCCGATGCCTTGATCACTCTCATGATCCAGAATCGCTTGATGAACTCCTGCGGATCATCCTCGTGCCTCGACCCATAAAACTCGCGGCCTACAACTCGTAAAAATCCCGTAGCCTCGAACTATCTCGATCTGGGTGAACCATCGTGCATCGAATCGCTGCCCTATCCTCAAGTCTGCCACAACCCTCGCCATTAATCGCCCACTCCTTGTAACTCATCTCCTCTCGCTCCATCGCGGATCGAGGCTCGTGTATCGGGTCTCGCCACGCTTCTACTTGCGCCTCCTCACGCTTGCCTTCTCGCCCGGGTTTACGCGGAGGCATAACTGGTAAAAACGAAGTATGTCAGAGGGGTCCAATCTTATCACACAGCTCTAAGGCACGATCTCAGAATGAGAAGAATGGAAACCAATCCTAAATGTCCTGCAGCCTCCTGATTATAGATGTGGTGCACAACACATCGATAATCAAGACTCTACTAGACACGATGCGTAGACACTTTCCGAGACTAATCGCTGCGATACCACTGCCACGACCCGATCCGGGCCGTGATCGTGCCTACCGGGCACCCTAGTGATACAACATCGAGAAAACCGGAATTAAAAACTTAATCATGAACATGAGACAAGATTATAAAACATGCCATCCAAAAGGTTACCTTCCAATAAAATATATATAAACAACTCTTTCAAAACGAATAGTTTAAACCTTTTTACAAAACCCTGCCCACACAGTGCTACAGACCTCTAAGATTTACAACAACTATGACGGGACAGGGCCCCGCCATACCCCTGGATGTACAAGAACCTACAACTCAGGGAACACATACAAAAGATAAGCCTCCAAGGAACGGCTTCCCAATGTCTTTGAAAGGTGATCCTAAGAGCGGGATCGACACCGATGTACTTACTGCGGCATGACGCACCCGAGGAGGTCGATAACAGTACCATGTATGTGAAATCAGAATATCGTAAATGAAATCATAATAGTCTATATAAAGCGGGAGACGTATGATGACCAAACTACGATATAACATATAACCAGTTACCTCAAGTCAGGGACTCACGCCCTCCAAATTATCACTCGTGCCCGTGGAATTTCTTCCTCACTGCCGGCAGTTTATGATATGACAATACCAAGGAGTATACATGAACACCAGGTCCCACCTGTGTCATAAAAACCGTATAGGACAAGTATAACTACCAGATCCGACCGTACCAATAATATAATGCAACCAAAACACGAAGCCGATACGGGGCAAGTGCGAGAGCCGACTACCGGATACCAAGGCCGTATCACGAGACTTCGTCACTACACTGAACGGGGCAAGTGCGAGGGCTGACTACCAGATACCAAGGCCGAATCAGTCACGAGACGGGGCAAGTACGAGAGCCGACCACCGGGTACCAAGGCCGAACAGTAAGAAACCTCATGGAGAGCTAGTCCATAAAATAACCATTCTTGCACAACCAAGGCTATCACCACAAGCATAAGCAAGTTACGCAACAACAAGCATAGGCAAGTTACACAACACAAGCATAGGCAAGTTACACAACAACCAGTATAGGCAAGTTACACAACACAAGCATAGGCAAGTTACACAACAACCAGTATAGGCAAGTTACACAACACAAGCATAGGCAAGTTACACAACAACCAGTATAGGCAAGTTACACAACACAAGCATAGGCAAGTTACACAACTCAAGTTACTTCCATTTTATGCCAAAGTCCGGGTTTTTAACCCTAAAGTACTACGTACGTTAAATTCCTTTTAAAGAGATCCATTCCTTTTATAAAAGTCACCCGATGTCCGTAGTATAAAAATAGAGTGACGAACATTGTTAAGTAAACAAAAGGCTTTCCTTTGTAAAATCAAGTAACAACCTTATTTTCCAAACGTTCAAGTTTGCCTAATTTCAAATGCTCAAGTTTCTCATTTTTAGAAAAGGTTTCGTAGTTCCTAGTTTTAATCCTTTAAAACATAATTCTCCTTTAATGATTTGAGAAACGTATGCCTTATATGTGAGTAGTTTATTCTTGTTTATAATCGATCTTATTAAGCAGCCATGATCTAGGATATGTAATATCATTTTGTCTCATCTTAGCTTCTATGCAGATGGAGGTTTCTACGGTTTTAATACAATACTTCATTATTCAATACATTCTCCTTTATTAACGCTGCGGTGGTGCAGTCGATACACATTCGATTTCCAAATCATAAAACATTATCCCTTTAAATAAAACCAAGTACTCATTACTCACGAATGAGGTTTCACACAAACATCCACATTAAAACAAATAAGTTAAGTCTCTTATCTTATAAGATCAAGTCTTTTAACTTCTAACATCAGTAACCCATTTTCTTTACCTTTCTTAAGACATTATACCTAACTTTCCATAAGCTAGTATAACTCTTTTTAAAACCTTTAAAACCAAGTGTTACTCTCCTTCAAAGCGATTTATAACTCTTTTGAAATACATCAAGTTCTTTATTATAACTAGCCGCTTATAATTCACATCGATTACCTTTAAAACCATAAAGTATTTTCTTACCTACATAAAGTCGTTATAACCAACTTCCCATAAAGCCGTTATAACACTTTATGTTTTAAAACAATCAAACACAGTTAACACGTATGCGTCACCGTACTACATAGTTCACACATATCATGCTAGAAGAGATAGGAAGAGGTTCACATACCTCGCGACGAGTGCCGACTAATAGCAAAACGCTCCAAGTACTTCAAACCGTCGGCTACTCCTTAAGCCACGATCGCACCACACGTAGTACTTCAACCTATAAGGCCACAAGGCGCTATTAACATCTAGATCTCATCGTTCCATATTCTCTGAAAATTCGCGGACCTCCCCGCACAGCGTTAATCTCCTCCTTTAACGGGCGGCTACCAAGCCAACCGGGGTTTGTACGTCTAACCGGACATGTACAATTCTACTCACAGCAATACTACACAAGTCTACTGTAATACAGTCCTATGTAGTTACAGTTCAGTTCACTTCTTTAAATTCAGGCTTAAGTCGCAAGACATTGCCATAAGTAGTATTCAGGCTTAAGTCAAAAGACATTGCCACAATTATAATCAGTTCTATATATAGTATACTTCAACTATATATTCCTACAACATGTAATTCCCAATTACAATAGAAGGTCAAGAGTGTTTACCTCGATAAGCCCAAAATTATCCGAGTTTATATGTCGATCCTGAGCAAGGTTTAGCTCCTACTCCGTGCGCTCCGACCCGCTCCAACCAACCCTTAGAAGTTCTAACCAACTTCTACTTATAACTTCAACTACGGGTGAAGATTTACTTAGTGTTTCGTTTTAGCGATCGAGGAAAGTTTAATGGTATTTTCTGGGCTAGTATAAGTGTAACCTTGGGAATACTACAAGGTATTTGGGCCAAGGTATTTGGACATAACAACAATACTAGGAGAGTATTTCTATACCACTACAAGGGGTATTTATACGAGACAACTAGGCTAGGGGGGGGGTACCCCACGGCCAAACACCACAACGGGGAGGGGGGGGCTCTCGGCCAAAGGCCATGCGAGGGGAGGGGAGAGGCTTTGGACGAGAACCACAAGAGGGAGGGAGTATTTTGAGACTTAGGTAGATTGCTCAATTTTTTGGATGAAGAAAGTTCATCAACTAAGGGGGTATTTATAGGTCAAGTGAAGGCCAACCAATGGCCAAGATGAAGACAAGTGTGTGCAAGTGTGTAGGGCTAGATTTCCACCATGTGTACCTTATCCATCTACCACACAACTTGCACAAAATATCCTACCAACTACACAAGACCCAATCGGCTAAGCATTACCGCCACTTCATCCGATGTGAGGTGACACATGTCACCCTCCCGTTGATCCAAAATGTTTCCTCTCTCGGAAAAATCCGCAAAAATTATAAATGACATAGCCGAATTTTCCTACAAAAGTCGTGGAAACGTTTAGAAAAACGACTCTAACGGTAGTTGTGTACAATATTCAAACTAGCCAATCCTTAAGGCTTAAATTATAATACGTGCGCCTCACGCATACTCTGAAATACGGTATAACACCGTGTGCCTTGTCATTGCCTATATCGAGTGCTTCCCAAATCTCCTTTGGGGTGATGAAATGCAAAAGGCGTAATCTCTCTTCTTCACTCACTTTGGGCCATAGTTGAACACATCGTAATCAAAGTTGGTGGTGGGTCGGAAGTACCTAATAGATCTTTGTAAAATTCAACAAGCAACTTCGACTTCTTACGGTGATGTAGTGATAGTACCATTAGCTTTAACAAGAAAGTTAATGGAGTTCTGACATTACTCCTTTTGATCAAACTATGAAAGTATTTGGAACATCTATCACTTCCAATCAAGTGCTTCGTCTTGACTTACGCCTTATGAAGTGTCTTTCACTTCCATGAAGGTATTTGCTCTAGCTCTTGAGGACTTAACCTTGGCTTTAAGCTCCTCATCAAAGGGATTTTCCATGTGTGCATTGATAGCCTCCTTGAACTCTATGTTTGCCCCTTTTGCTCTTTGTTCGATACCTCCAAAGTCACTTATGTTCAAAGCCCTTAAAGGTTGCTTCAAGGCTTTCAATTTGGAGGCAAGGACGAATTGAGCAAGACTTATATGTCTTGTCTCCAACATGAAGTCATAATGTTCTCAAAGGTGGGTGAAAGCCACATATTCATGAACTTGAAAGGGCGTTTCCCAGCATTATAGGATGCAATAATCGTGGCTATCACAGACAAATGGTCCGAGACAGCTCCATAGGCATGAAATTGGCCTTGCATTTTAAGGTCAAATCACTCCAATTTTGATTCATCAACACTCTATCAAGCTTAGACCAAATCGAACCATTCGTCCAAGTGTAGAAGGAACCGGATGAAGGAGCGTCTTCTAGTCCATGAGAATTCCTGAAATCTCCAAGATCCCTAAGTACATAAGGCATGAGAGGAGGACCCCCCACCTTATCATTAGGGTTGCAGTAAGTGTTGAAATCTCCCATAATCATCCAAGGCTTATTGATGCCAACGCCCAAGTGAGAAAGGTGATGCCAAAGCATCCTTCTATCCGAGATGCTATAAACCGGGTACACAAATGTGGCAAGGAAGGACACTTGTGTTATATTGCAACTTGCCTGGACATGGATATGCTGAGAGTCCATACCAAGCACTTCGCAACAAACCTTGGATGGATCCCAAAGTAATAGCATTCTACCGCCTCCAATGAATTCCAAATTTGAGCAAAACTTCCACGCTTTGAATCTTTGAGTAGAGAAAGACTGCGTCTTGGTTGTGATAGCTTAGTTTCCAATAAACAAATCATAGCCGTCATGCGGTTGTGTGATACTACATACGAGAGCGTGCGTGGTAGCCCTATCCCTTTGTCCGCAAAGACCACGGACATTCCAACAAAGTATTTTCATAAGGAAACAAATGAGGTTTTATTAGCACCTCCGCGCTTAGTCGCTTCGCTTCCCACGCTGGCCCATTCTTTTGGACAAAACCTCTTGCCATCCATCATCTTTGTTGGAAGCCATAACTTGTGTACCACCAAGCTATGTTCCCGTTCAAAGTTAACGTTACTTGACACAAGTGAGCCTTTTCCGTAGCAGTTGAATGTAACTTCATCCAATGAAGGTGGCGGGTTCATAGGCATCTCAGAATCAGAATGTTTTGACTCACCCCTCATCCTAACATGTTGTGTACTGCCATTGTGAGAATTAGGCAGTGAGGACTTTGCTAGAGAATCCCGCAAACATGATGGGCCGAATGACCAAAACCGGAGGACCCGGCGTGATACTTCTCCCAAGCTTCCGTACGGGAGGTGTTGTGTACGCTTTCTTCAATGTCCATCAAGTTATCAGCATCTACGGGGTGTTGAGAAGTTGGTGGATGAGGGGGGGGAGGGTTGGTTCCACCCGTACCTTTGTTGACCTTCAAACGAATAGAATCATCCTTGTTGTTAGGGGGGACCTCAGTATTGCGTGTGTTTGGAGCTTCTTCAATGTTGACATCATCCCTCAGCTTCATACACTTCAAGTGGTTGTGTCCAAAAGCCGCACAATGATAGCAAAAGTCCGGGTAATTCTCATAGTTTACCCTTTGAGTATACTTTACGTTATCGGGAGATTGACGACAAAATCCATTATCGGCTCCTCGCTAACATCCACTTCCACTAGAACTCTTGCATAGTTCATTTTAGACCTTTCCTTAGTATATTGGTCGGTGTAGAGAGGTTTTCCTACACGTGAAGCAATCTTACTAAGGCAGTTACCTCCAAATAGAAAGGGAATGTCAGGAAAGTGACCCGAATAGGAATGTCCATAAACAAATCATCCGTTATAAGAACTCCTTTATTGATAGCCTTGAGCATCATGGTTTTCCCGTAGACCATATAAGGGCCTCCGTGAAGTACATTAGTGCTCTTCCTCCGTCATGAATTTGAACACCGCCCACCTTTGCCATATGGTATAATACGACATTTAACTCCCATCCTTTCACAATCGTATTGATGATTCTCTTCCCGAAAGGACCCGAAGCAACCTATTAGGCAATAGCCCCAAGTTTCTATGAAAGGAACTTCATCCTCGATCTATATTTACTTCCTCCTTGTTGTTCAATAAATTATAACTTCATACCTTTTGCCTCAATCCTAGTTCCCGAAGACTCAGATAAGTCTTTTTAGGAAGGGACCTTTGCCATGGTTTGGGGAAGATTGTTGTGAGTTGTGGCCGTGGTAGGGATATGATGTGGTTTAGAAGGTGCATTAGTGTGTAAATCATTAGGAGGTATATCTGGAGGTATAGGCGGAGGAAGGGTAGAAGGGAGTGAGCTTGGGCATGATAGAAGAGATGATTTGCGTGCCATTTGGGAGGGTAGGGAATTTGTGTTGGTTTTCGAAGGAATAGAAGGAAGAGGAGATAGAAGGGTGTGGTGTTGTGAAATTCGGAAGTAGTGAAGTGGTATTAGATGAGAGAGGGGAAGTTTAGAACTCTACTCGAATCAGGAAGTGTTAAAGACGAAAGGAGTGGTGTGATTCTTGAGATTGGTTCCACTTAGCAAACTAGCTAAAGTAGGGAAGGCTTCATTGGTGACACTTAAAGAAATCTGGGGTTGTTGACTTGAATCACGAGAAGGCACATTGAATCCCATCTCATTCAATGTTGACTCGATTTCTGCTTCATTGATGGTTATGGAGTTCCTAGGCTCCTTGGACATAGAAATAGCTTTGTTTCTCACAATTGACTTGGCTCTTCGTGTAACGTGAGTAGTCAATGCCCCTAGATTGTCCTCCTGATCCGTCTTGGAACCAAGACCATCATAAAGTTCCGGAGTTATTAGAGAGTCATTGATACCCGCCACATTCAATGCCGACCCCTCGGCTCTCGCATTATTGATGGTTGTGGAGTTCCTAGGCTCCTTGGACAAAGAAATAGCTTTGTTTCTCACAATTGACTTGGCTCTTCGTGTAACGTGAGTAGTCAATGCCCCTAGAATATCCCCCTGATCCGCCTTGGAACTAAGGCCATCATAAAGTACCGGAGTTATGAGAGAGTCGTTGGTGCCCGCCTCATAAATGTGCGACGCCTCGGCACCCTCAATCCAAACGTTGGAACCCACCATTGACTTAGCTCCTTGTAAAACGGGGGTAGTTAATGTCCCTAGGTTATCCCCGCCCGCCTTGGAAATCAGACCATCATTAAGGCCCGAAGTTGGGAGTGTAAACTTGATACCCGCGGCATTAAAGTTTGACGCCTCGGCACCCTCAATAATGACGTTAGAAACCTTGGGGCTAGAAACCCCTTCGTATTCCACATCTGATCTTGATTCTTGCATAGAGTGCATATTACTAATATCATTGTTATCCTCGTGACCCGCCTTAGCCTTCTGACCCAAGACCCGACCCGTAATAGGAGTAGTCACATCGTTTCCCGGGGCATTGAAGTTTGCTCTCTTGGCACCCGCGTTGAACTTCTTGGGGATAGAAGTACCATCAATGCTTTCAACTGACTTCGAATCAAACAAGACATGATTACTCTTGGACCCATGAACACCTGAACAACCCGCCAAGAACATTTGACCCACGCCCTGACCCGGTTCAGACCCGAGAATGCCATCGTGTCTTGCTTCACCAATTGCAATGTCTGGCCCAGATTTTAACCCTTTTCCGGCAAACCTGAGAGAATTTCCAGGTAGTGTCGGGGTACTAATGCCGGACTGTCTAGTTCTTCCGAAATGATCCCTTTACCAACAAATTGGCCCGTGGAATGATCAACCACCATAGTAGCATTAGGGGCGTCAATGGTCCTGCCGGAAGTTCTGCCTTCAAACTCACTAATATCCAAGCTTTCAATTTCGATATTTTTGCCCCATTCATGTATCCTTTGTAGCATAGAATCATCTACTACATTTTTAGAGGAAAGCGCGAGTCTGGAGTAACATGAACCAACACAGAAGGGTCCGAGATTGCCGGAATAAGATTTTCCTCGGCAATTGTTGGACTACTGCCATTCTTTTTTTTCTTCTTTGTTCTAGCTTTAGCCGAACTGCCTGAACCTCCTGAATCATTGCTAGAACGTGTGTAACGTTTAGACTTTTTCATATTGTGGACAATAACAATCAAACCATAATGAATCAAACGAAAATCTAAGGGGGGTTTGAAGAGGAAGAAACCTAAGGAGCAACTAAGGGAAACGTTGAGAGCGTTTTCTTAGTGAGAGAAACTTCTCTCTAACTCCTATGTGGATAGTCTACTTTTGAACATACCAGGAAGGGAATGTTGGATCATAAACTTGATCTATTATGGGAGCCCAAACCCAATCAAATTGGAGTCCAAGTCCATAATCAAGATCCAAAACTACAAACCTAAACTTAGAATCTTTTAGGGTGTGGTAATTATGCATGTGAATCATTTGATAATTTAAAATATTGTTAGAAGGATGAAGAAGAATGGAGAAGAATAAGGTGTATGGTTATTATAATTTTTTATTAGTTTATTTGTGTGGTGTAAGATTGTTCTTAAGTAGTATAAATATCTCTCCCCATTTTAGTTTAGGTATCAAGAAAAATTAAGAGCTTTTAAGTGAGTGAAGAAGCAAAGTCTTATAAGAGTGAGTTGTAGTATCTTGTTGTTGAGTGAGAGTGCTCTTGTAATATTTATTTGAGTTTGAATAAAAATTATTTGTGAGAGTGTTTCATCTCCAACAAAGTGGTATCAAAGCTAGTTGGAAAGTATACACTACTGCATATCAAATCAAAGGTCTCGACGATAGAAATCCGACGCCGCCAGAATCTCCCCGATTGGAGTTCAGACGCGCTGTCACGCGCCACCGGAAGACTGCTGCCAGAAAATCGAGTTGACTCACCGATTTGAGCCAAGTCAGCCGAGTTGGAGCCGAGTTGACCAAGCCGTAAGTCTGTTGACCGAGCCGTCCAACCTGAGTTGATTGAGCCTTCAAAGTCGTTGACCGTTGACCATGTTAGGATTGACTTTTATCGTTGATCGAAATTTGAAAATTTGACCAGGTCCTTCCCAAGGTCTTTCGGCGTTCAAGATTCATTCGCGCAATCGAATTTTGCAAATTCTCATTATATTGAGAGATATGGCAAATTGCCTGTCACCATTTTATGTTCCGACACTCAACAACAATAACTACAATTAGAGTATCAAAATGAAGGCACTTCTTGGATCACAAGATGTGTGGGTTATCATAGAGAAAGGTTATAATGATCATGCGTATGATGTTGCTTTTGCTTCTCTTACACCAGATCAAAAGACAACTTTGAAGGATTCAAGAAAAAGAGACAAGAAGGCTCTCTACCTGATCGATGTATTTTATATACACCTTTTGAGTCATTTTTAGTTAGTATTTTACTCATTTCATTTATGTTTAGTATAGTATTAGAGTTGTTTTTCTTTCTTTTGTGTCACAACGGTCAGAAATGGAGAAATGACGAAAAGGAGATGAAATGAGCATAAATGAGATGAAATTGCACACTAAAAGGGCCAAGAAATGAAGCCTCAGAAGGTCCGGGAAATATAGAAGAAATCAGACGAAGACCGGACGAACAAAGGACGAAGAAACGAAAAATCCGGAAGAATGTCGTCACCAGCGCATGGCGCAGCAGCGACCACCAAGTCGTCAAGCTCTCGATTTTCAGCGCCGTGGCGATCAGGCTACGGCGCCGACGCGGGATTTCTGAGTTTTGGGCCGAATTTGATACATTTTCAGGGTCCAAAAGAGATAACTTTTCCTACCTACATAATCCTTAACCCTTTACCTAAAGGATTCCACAACTTTTCCTTAACCCTTTACCTAAAAGATTCCATAACTTTTCCTTAACCCTTTACCTAAAAGGATTCCATAACTTTTCCTACCTACAGAATTCCTAACCCTTTACCTAAAGGATTCTTGGGCTATAAATAGTCTCTACATCATTAGAAGAATTCATACCATCCTACATTCCATCCTATTCCATTCCATTCCATTCTCCATCCACCATTCCATCACACACTTGATTCATCCCATCTTGTAAATATTCCACAACACAATCCTTGGATGCTAGAAGGCTTGGAGACTTGTTCTTGAGTATTTTTTTTTTCCTTTGTTTATTTCAGTTCATGTATGGAGATTATATTAGTTCTTAGCGTGACTATGGCTAGGAGCTAATTACTTTGTTAGAGATTTCCTTGTGATTCACTTGAAACTCTATTCATGAATTACTATATTAGTTTGGTTTCTTCTTCACTTATTTAATATTTATTCAATAGTTGTTTTGATTGCTTGATAATTAATTGATCACTAGTTATCATCACTTATATGAGTTCTAATCGAAATCCGAAAGGGGAGATTGTGAACATGCTATAGTTGAATAAACATAGGTTTAAATCGTGGACGAAAGTACCCCGATACTTGTGTAGCTTAATAGGTTATTGCTCTTAATCCTCCTTTGCAGTCAATCTTGTCACCGAAAGGTAGAAGGGTTCTCCATTGGGATTGAATGTTTATATTACCTTAACAGGAGTATAAAACGGTCTAGTTAACCTGCTATCTTAACGTAGAAGAAAAAGTCAGTCTAATTGTATTAAGGATTGAATAGAGTGGATAGTTGATGATCTTGGAAGCCCTAATTCTCCATCATAACTGATTTAAATCAAAGTATTTTCATAATTAGTTTATTTGCTGCATTATTAGTTTAGAATTCCAACTCAATTAACGTTAACCAAATAGAGACTAAAGGATAGATAATCGGTACTTGAAAACCAGTCTCTGAGGACGATATTCGGTCTTACCTAGACTATATTACTTGTCACGACACGTGCACTTGCGTTTAGTGTGTGCATAAATCGCGCATCAAGTTTTTGGCGCCGTTGCCGGGGATTGGCGTACTTTCAATATCGATTTATCTATTCTTATTTCTAATTTGGTTGCTCCAAGAACAAGTTTCTAACTTTTTCTGCGAGCATCTTTTTATCACCTTTTGTTGTTTTTTTATTTTGCAGGTTAAATTCAAAAAAAAAAAATCAGGACACATGGACTACTACTACTATCAGGGGCAGTGGAGTCATCAACAACAGCTTAACCCACAGGTTCTGGAAGAAGATCTAGATGAGTTGCAGACAGGCATACTCAGGCTCACCAAGTACCAGTCTCAGTTCATGGATGAGACAAGAGTGTCCCTCAGAAATTTGGAGACACAAATAGGGCAACTAATGGATAGGATGAGCAATACACTTCAAGAAAGTCTGCCTAGCGACACCGTCGTGGGAAGTGATAAACATATTGAGAAACCTGAACCACACCCAACTGTTGAGGAATCTAGCGAGATAGTTGGTGTAGAGAAGGAAAAGATTACTGAGATCCAATTATTTACCTTTTTGGATTCTTTGGAAATTCTTTTTCCTGTACCTATTGCAAAATAAATACCACCAACGGTCACTGTTTATCCCCAAATAGGAAGTCCATACCATCAAGGGCACCCCCTAGAGTTGAGATGTGTTGGGAATCTCACTGATCCCTACATTAGAGAGAGCCTAAAGACAAGCATGTCTTGTGTACTTGGGGGATAATATTATATCTGAAGCCCTTAGTTGAAAAGATTGTTGTAGGAAAAGTGAGACCTGCAACAATAACTTTGCGGATTGCAAGCAGTTCGCAGAAGGATCCAATGGGCACTCGTAAAGGTTAACTGCGTCCGGCTAAAAGACGTTAAAGACAACACTTGTTGGGAGGCAACCCAATGTTTTTAATTATGTTATTTTAATTTTTTAGTTGTTTTATTTTGTCTTGAAGAGTCTCACGGTCTTGGGTTCTTGTTTTGTGTTGTTGGATGACAGGTGGATTGAAAGCTAAATCTAAGGAAAAAGGAACAAAAATGCTGGAAAAAAAGGAAAAGCCGTCGTCAGCGCCGCGGCGCCCAGAATCAGCGCCGTGGCGCCGGAGCTTCAGAGAGCCGCAGTACTTGGGGCGCCGCGGCGCCGAGTGCAGGGCCGTGGCGCCGAAGGTTCAGAAACCCAGATTTCGTGCAAATTCTAAAATTTTCCTCCCAGACCTTCGTTATGACCGCTGTATTGTGTCAGTAAGTTGTCCCTATTTTTAGTCTTCACACATTGGGGACAATGTGTCGATTAAGTTTGGGGGGGGGGGTGTCTTATTGTTTTTTAGTCTTTTTGATTTGTTTTGTGTGTTTTTTGAGTATTTTTGAGTCTTTTTTTTTTGATTTGATGGATCATCCATGTTGTAGTTGCTAAAGATATTGAGTGGATAAAGTGGGATAATGTAATAGAATTAAAAGCGACAATCTGTGTGCTTATGTTAGATATACAAAAAATTCCTAACATCTAATTATTTGGAATATTTGTGTTTAGCTTATGTGTGTCAGTTATGGAAAGAAGGTTGAAAATATGTCTAGAAAATCAGTTTGCTTGTTATTTGAGGCGAAATAGTTAAGATGTACATGTTTAGGGAGATGATTCAGACATTTCTTTGATAGCCCTTCTGACCATTCATTACCTACACTGACATAAAATGTATCACTAGTCAGCCCCTTTGAGCCTAAAATAAATATCTTTCTTTGACACCCTATAATTCCTTTGTTGTGCCATAAGTAATAATGGAAAAGTATTGAGATGAAAAGCGTGAAAAAGAGACAAAAAGAGAGTGAACAAATTTGATGCACCCCAATGAAAAATATGCAAAAGTCTAAGTTTGGGGGTGCCTGTTATTTATAATACATATCATTCTCTCAAAAGAAAAGAGGGGAGAAAGTGGGTACGAAACTAAAAAGGAAAATCAAAAAGAAGGAAAAGGAATTTGAATGAAAAGTGCTTATGGTACGTAATTGAGCCTAAATGCCTATCTTTACCTACATCTGCCTAAGCCTACCTTACAACCCTTGAAAGTCCTGATGATCTTTAATATGTATGTCTATGATTAGTGGAGAATAGCAAGTAAACATGTCTATAGCATTTGGGAAGGATGGAATGAAATTGACATGCATATGTTAGGTGTTTGTATTTCCATTGAACATGATCTATGTGAATTTGCGAAATATCTAACTTGAAATTCTAGATTGCTGATTATTCATGCTATATATGTTCTAACATATTATCTCATCTTTCATCCATGATTTTGAAGAAGCAATATTATAACTACTTGATCCATCTCTTTGAGTCTTTGTTCGTTTTGTTTTATTTTTGTTTTGAGCTTTACTCGAGGGCGAGCAAAGTTTAAGTTTGGGGGCGTTTGATCGGTGTATTTTATATACACCTCTTGAGTAATTTTTAGTTAGTATTTTACTCATTTCATTTATGTTTAGTATAGTATTAGGGCCGTTTTCCTTTCTTTTGTGTCACAGCGGTCAGAAATGGAGAAATGGCGAAAAGAAGATGAAATGAGCATAAATGAGATGGAATTGCACACTAAAAGGGCCAAGAAATGAAGCCTAAGAAGTTAGGAAATATAGAATAAATCGGGCGAAGACCGGACGAACAAAGGGCGAAGAAGCGAAAAATCGGAAGAATGCCGTCAGCGCGTATTTGGCGGCGCCGACCAGAAGATGTTCTGAAACGCCTCGATTTTTGGTAGCGTGGCGCCATTGTAGGACCTGCGGCGCGGGATTTACGAGTTTTGGGCGGGTGACACATTTCGAGTCCAAAAGGGATAACTTTTCCTACCTACATATTCCTTAACCCTTTACCTAAATGATTCCATAACTTTTTCTAAACCCTTTACCTAAAAGGATTCCATAACCTTTCCTACCTACATAATCCCTAACCCTTTACCTAAAGGATTTTTGGGCTATAAATAGTCTCTACATCATTAGAAGAATTCATCCATCACCCATCCCATTCTCCATCCTACATTCCATCCCACACTTGACAAATTCCATTCCATCCATCTTGTAAATATGTCACAACACAATCGTTGGATGCTAGAAGGCTTGGAGACTTGTTCTTGAGTATTTTTATTTTTTTTCTTTTGCTTTGTTTATTTCAGTTCATGTATGAAGATTGTATTAGTTCTTAGTGTGACTATGGCTAGGAGCTAATTACTTTATTAGGAATTTCCTTGTGATTCTCTTGAAACTCTTATTCATGAATTAATATATTAGTTTGGTTTCTTCTTCACTTATTTAAGATTTATTCAATAGTTGTTTTGATTGCTTGATAATTAATTGATCACTAGTTATCATCACTTATATAAGTTCTAATCGAAATCCGAAAGGAGAGATTTTGAATATGCTATAGTTGAATAAACATAGGTTTAAATCGTGGACGAAAGTACCCCGATACTTGTGTAGCTTAATAGGTTATTGCTCTTAATCCTCCTTTGTAGTCAATCTTGTCACCGAAAGGTAGAAGGGTTCTCCATTCGGGTTGAGTGTTTATATTTCCTTAACAGGAGTATAAAACGGTCTAGTTAACCTGCTATCTTAACGTAGAAGAAGAAGTCAGTCTAATTGTATTAATGATTGAATAGAGTGGATAGTTGATGATCTTGGAAGCCCTAATTCTCCATCATAACTGATTTAAATCAAAGTATTTTCATAATTAGTTTATTTCCTGCATTATAAGTTTAGAATTCCAACTCAATTAACGTTAACCAAATAGAAACTAAAGGATAGATAATCGGTACTTGAAAACCAGTCTCTGAGGACGATATTCGGTCTTACCTAGACTATATTACTTGTCACGACACATGCACTTGCATTTAGTGTGTGCATAAATCGCGCATCAAGTTTTTGAAAAAAGAAGGAAAAGCCGTCGTCGGTATGGCGCCTTGAGAATCAGCGCGACAGCGGAACCCGAGCGCGTGCAGGCGCGCGGCGCCAGTGCAGGACCGTGGCGCCGAAGGTTTAGAAACCCAGATTTCGTGCAAATTCCAGAATTTTCCTCCCAGACCTCCGTGATGACCGCTGTATTATGTCAGTAAATTGTCCCTATTTTTAGTCTTCACACATTGGGGACAATGTGTGATTTAAGTTTGGGGGGTGTCTTATTTTGTTTTATTATCTTGTTTTTGAGTTTTTTTTATTTGTCTTTGTGTTGTTTTTATGTGTTTTTGAGTCATAATTTATTTTTTTTGGATCAATCATGTTGTAGTTGCTAAAGATATTGAGTGGATAAAGTGGGATAATGTAATGGAATTAAAAGCGACAATATGTGTGCTTAAGTTAGATATGCCAAAAATTTCTGACATCTAATTATTTGGAATATTTGTGCTTCGCTTATGTGTGTCAATTATGGAAAAAACGGTTGAAAAAATGTATAGAAAATCTGTTTGCTTGTTATTTGAGGGGAAATATTTAAGATGTACATGGTTAGGGAGATGATTCATGCATTTCTTTGATAGCCCTTCTGACCATTCATTACCTACCCTGACATAAAATGTAACACTAGTCAGCCCCTTTTGAGACTAAAATAAAGATCTTTCTTTGACACCCTATGATTCCTTTGTTGTGTCATAAGTAATAATGGAAAAGTATTGGAATGAAAAGTGTTGAAAAAGAAATAAAAAGAGAGTGAAAAATTTGATGCACCCCAATGAAAAATATGCAAAAGCCTAAGTTTGGGGGTGTTTGTTATTCATAATACATATCATTCTCTCAAAAGAAAAGTGGGGAGAAGGTGGGTACGAAACTAAAAAGAAAGCCAAAAAGAAGGAAAAATGAGTTGAATGAAAAATGCTTATGGTATGTAACTGAGCCTAAATGCCTATTTTTACCTACCTTTGCCTAAGCCTACATTATAACCCTTGAAAGTTCTGATGATCTTTAATGTGTATGTCTATGATTAGTGGAGGATAGCAAGTAAACATGTTTATATCATTTGGAAAAGATGGAATGAAATTGACATGCTTAGGTTAGGTGTTTGTATTTCCATTGACCATGATCTAAGTGAATTTGCGAAATATCTAACTTGAAATTCTAGATTGCTGATTATTCATGCTATATACGTTCTAACATATTATCCCATCTTTCATCCATGATTTTGAAGAAGCAATATTATAACTACTTGATCCATTTCTTTGTGTCTTTGTTCGTTTTGTTTTATTTTTGTTATGAGCTTTACTCGAGGACGAGCAAAGTTTAAGTTTGGGGGTATTTGATCGGTGTATTTTATATACACCTTTTGAGTCATTTTTAGTTAGTATTTTACTCATTTCATTTATGTTTAGTATAATATTAGGGTTGTTTTCCTTTCTTTTGTGTCACAGCGGTCAGAAATGGAGAAATGACGAAAAGGAGATGAAATGAGCATAAATTGTTACACCCCGTAAGTCCAGGACATGTTTAAGAGAATGTACGTAAGGAACACAAGACTTGAAATTGGTACGAAAGGAAGAATTGTTTTTCCGACGGAAAATCTTCCGAACGTCGGAAAGGAAAAATGTTCGTTGAGGAGAATTGGATTCTCAAAATGCATTAATTGAGGATTATGGAATGTATTATCATTATGGAAATTTATTTTTATGGATTTGGTCATGTGGGGCCCACCCGATGAATTTTACGTTTTGTGGGGCCCACGAGGGTTACATAATTTTATGGACGAATGGGAGGGCGACACGTGGAACCCCCACAATGGTCTTGGACGAAAATTACAAGGGTGAAATGATAATTTGACCAATGTATAGATGACCAAGTCTTGCTAATTAAAGAGCTTGATATTGTTGACTAAGTCGAGGGCGGCAGCTTGATCTCTTCCCTCCAAACTTAACAAGTGTTATAATCTAGACCCTCCAATGTATTATATAAGCACACTAGTAGCGAGACTTGTCTTCCAACACTTAGAAAAAAATTAGAGAACTTGAGCACCATTGAGGAGCTCTCGGCTTTAAGGCCATTTCCACACAAAAAATTTCCAATTGTTGTCCATAATTCACAAGACTTTAACCCAAGGTTCCTAAGGGTATTGTAAGGATATCTCAATAGAAAGATTTCGGAAAAACGGCGTTTTCACGTTAGTCGCAAGGCGAAACCCTAAGGTGTTCTTCAACTTTGAAGATGGAACTTGAAGAGGAGTTCTTCATGAGCTTCTAAGGAGTGCTTGGAGCGGATTGGAACATAAGAAAATGAGCTAAGAATTTCTAGGAACGACTTTGAATCTTGGAAATTTTAAGGGCTTGTAAAGGTATAAATCTTGCCGTTTTAGCAATTAAAGATTACTTATCATTGTAGTTATTGATATTAGCTAGCATGAGGTATTTAGTATGAAGTTTGATAAGTGTATTGGCTATTGGAACCCTAATCCAAAAACTATCATGTTTAACCCTTAAGATTACAATTCAAGTTGATTATTAGTTTAAGTCGTCACATGTTATATAAAGAAGGAATTATAGTTGTTGAAGTTGTTTATCACTATATAACATGTTAGACCTAAGAATTTGGATTAAAAGAATTGGAAAAGGACTTTGTGTTGTTATATATGTTTAGCCGAGAATGGATTTAAATATGGAACTAGTTTCGTATCAATTGTGGGGCGGATTTTTACACATCCTGTTAGGTGTGTAATCCCCTATTGTTAACTACATTATTGAGCCTTAAATGTGGCGTGTTTGGTTATTGAATTCGGCCTTGAAAAAGGTGGCAAAGTATGTAGAAACAAAGGAAGTGCTGTCCGATTTTCCGTAGAATTTAGTGACTTTGCACTTAGAATATTCTACGTTCGAAGCTAGAGGTTAATGGACGTATTATGGCCATTATAGGTTGAAGTACTAAATATAGCATATTCTACTTGAAGGATGAAATATCTATCAAGGTTGAAGTACTTTGGAGCATTTTGCTATTTGTCGATAATCGTCGCGAGGTATGTGAACCTCTTCCTTCCTTTGGCATGATTCTATGTATGGAATATACATGTGGTATTATTTCATGTTCCCTTCTACTCTTAGAAGTTAAGAGGTATGTATGTGATTTACTCTATGTAAAGGTTATGTCTAAGTGATCGGTGTATTTTATATACACCTTTTGAGTCTGTTTTAGTTAGTCTTTTGTCCCATTTTGCACATATAAGTGTCGTATTAGGATAGTTTTTCTTTCTATTGAGTCAAAGTGGTTGAAATGGCCAAATGGCGGAAAAGGAGCAAAAAGAGGGCAAAGAGGAGATGCAGGTAGCAGAGAAAGTGGCGAGCGAGGCTAAAAAGACTCAGCACACGGCCACTATTCGGAGGCGAAGACTTCGGCGCGGCGCTCGAGCAGCGAATCACGGGGCGGCGCTAAACATCCGAGAGCTACAGAAGATACTGTGCATGGCCTCTCGAACAGCGAGATATCGGTGCGCGGCGCCAAAACACCGACGGATCGCGAACTTCCGGCGCGGCTATCTGTAGGGCAGCGGCGCGGCGCGGAAAAATTAGGTCTTTTGACGGATTTTGGGCGAACTGCGAGGAAAAGAAGGAGGCGTTTTAAACCTATATAAGGAGAACCCTGACAGTTTTGAGGTTCCTTCTTACAACTCAAGATTTTGGCTTGGAGATTGGATACCATTAACTTAGTAATTTTCTTTTCTTTTCTTTTCTTTAATTCAGTTTTTGCATGATGAACTTTGAATTAGTTCTTGTCATATTCATGACTAGGAACTAATTCTCTTATAGGGCTTTCTATGTTGAATTTCTTGAAACTTATGTTATAAATTAATGCATGCTTATGGTTATTTTTCTTATTGAGAGATCTATCCAATAATTGAATTGAATTCTTGGTAACTAATTGACAACTAGTTATCACAATATGATTTCTAATCAGATTCTGAAAATGGGGATTGTGAATATCTTTGTAAGTTGGGTAGACAGGCTTGAATTGGGGATGAAAATACCTCAATTAGTTTTGTAAGCGTTGATGAGAGGCTTAACAACCCTAATTTTTTGCGCCTTTGTGCGTGACGGTCAACTAGGTTTTGTTCTTAATCCTCTATAGAGTTACCACTTATCAGAAAGATAGGTAAGGAACAATCTTGGGGTTGAGTGTTTATATAACCCTAACGGGAGTATAAAGCGATTTAAGTAAACTGCTTTCTCCAAAAGAAGAATACCATAAGTAATGCATTAGTAAGTAGCATAAGCGGATAGTGAGGATACATAGAAGCCCTATTCTCATCACATCTGAAGTAATTCTTTATATTTAAATACCTTTAATAATTCTTAGTTATAAACCAAACAATCAATCATTAATTCACCAAATAGATACTAGAAAATAGATAGTTGGTACTTGAACCCTAATCCTAGAGGACGATATTCAGTCTTATCTAAGACTATACTACTTGATACGATAACGTGCACTTGCGTTTAAAAGTGTGTGCATCTTACCGCGCATCAAGTTTTTGGCGCCGTTGCCGGGGATTAGACATAGTTCAATATCAAATTTATCTATTTTTAATTTCTAATTTGGTAAGTTAATTTGTTATTTTTATTTTTTTTAGTTTTTACGAAAATTCGAGGTGCCGTGATTTTTTGTTGGCTTTGATTCGTTCCAGGAACACTTTAGATATGGATTTTTACTGTCCATATGATAGAGAGCCAACCATAGAGAGCAGAGGAGGAATTACGAGAAAATATACTCGATCTCACGAGGTCCCAAGCTCGATTCATGGACGAAATGAGGTTGGGTATAAAAGTTGGAAAGCGAAATAACGAGAACTTCGCGGTCATATTCAACAGAACGCAAGAGCAATCTGCATCAGGATAAGCAATAAGGAAACACAATGTCGTGCAATTGACCGAAGGATGCGAATCGGGGAGAGAAAGTTTGCGGCGGTGCGCGCGCCAATGATCGAGCGTGGCGTCGAGGATTCGGAGATAGTACAGAAGTTCTGGCATCCGAGATAGCGCAGGAAAGTGGCGCCATGCGCTGAGATCGAGCCGCGGCTCCCGGAACCAATCGAAAAAAGCGACACCGGTGCAACGGCACCCAGTGATGATACCATATCCCCAAAGTTAAAAACATGCACTCTTGACAAGCAATTCTCGGTTCGTGGAGGTTCTCAAACAATTGCAACTCAATATCCGTTCTTTGAAGCACTAGAACAAATGCCGAGCTACGTCAAGTTCATGAAGGATGTGCTTAGCAAAAAGAGGAAGATAGAGGATTACGAAACGGTGATGTTAACTGAAGAATGTAGTGCCATCCTACAGAGACAACTGCCTCAGAAGTTACAAGACCCTGGGAGCTTTACCATCCCATGCACTATTGGAAAGTTTGAATGTCAGCGAGCGTATGCGACACGGGAGCGAGCATAAATCGATGCCTATCTAGTTTTACGCAAACTAGAAATGGGAGAAATAAAACCTACAAACATCACCTTGCAGCTAGCTGACCGCTCAATTGTTCATCCGAGAGGAGTCATCGAAGATATATTAGTAAAAGTGGACAAGTTCATCTTCCCCGCCGATTTCGTTATCTTAGACATACAAGATAACGATGGAATCCCCATCATCTTGGGCGGACCGCTCTTAGCCACGGGGCTCTCATTGATGTTCAAAAAGGGGAATTGAAGCTTCGAGTAGATGAAGAAGAGGTGATTTTTAATGTTCTTCAAACAACAAATTTTCCAGAGGCCAAAGATAACTGCTCAGCCATTGATCTTATCGAAGAGACAATGTCAAACAAAGAGTTTGAATATGATGATACGCTTGAAGAAGTGCTGACCACATGGGATGATGATAGTTGAAACGATCCAGATCTGATGGAGTATGCAAATTGGATGAATGCTTATGAAAAATGGGATACAAGGACAAAGAAGTATGAAGAAGTGGGGCAGTGCAGAAATATCATTACCATCCACAGAGAAGGCCCGAGTTAGAGTTAAAAATCACCCAATCATCTACAATACCAATACCTAGGTGAAGAAAACCCTACGGTGATCATTTCATGCCACCTATCCACCGAAGAGATTGATAAAGCGCTAAGAGTACTAAAGAATCACAAGCGGGCTATTGGATGGACATTAGCGGACATAAAGGGATAAGTCCATCAACGGTAATGCATAAGATCCGTCTAGATGAGGAGAAGCGAACCGTCCATCGAAGCCCGAGGCGGAACCCAAATATGAAGGAGGTAGTAAGGAAAGAAATCCTAAAATGGCTCGACACAGAGTAATTTACCCATATCGATAGCACTTGGGTAGGTCGGTACAAGTGGTGCGAAAAAGGGTGGAATAACGGTGGTGGCTAACGAAAAAGCGAACTCATCCCGCCGAAACGATCGCGGATGGAGAATGCATTGACTATCGCAAGTTGAATAAAGCAACTAGAAAAAACCACTTCCCGTTGCCATTCCTAGATCAAATGTTGGATAGACTCGCAGGCATAACTACTATTGCTTTTGGATGGATACTCGTGGTATCACCAGTTGCAATAGCCCGAAGATCGTGAAAAGACAACATTTACTTGCCCTTTGCACATTTGCATTTAGAAGAATGCCATTTGGACTCTGTGATGCACCTGCTACTTTTCAAAGGTGTATGATGGCAATTTTCTCAGATATGGTAGAGAGGACTATAGAGATCTTTATGGATGACTTTTCGGTCTTTGGAGCATCATTTGATGAATGTTTAAGGCATCTAGAAGCAGTGTTGGCCGGTCTGAAGAATCTAACCTTGTGCTAAATTGGGAGAAGTGTCACTTCATGGTGACAGAAGGAATCGTCTTGGGGCATAAAATATCAAGCCAAGGTATTGAGGTAGACAAAGCAAAGATCTCAGTGATCGAAAATCTACCACCTCCAGTATCAACAAAAGGAGTCAGAAGTTTCCTTGGACATGCAGGCTTCTATAGAAGATTCATCAAGGATTTTTCAAAGGTCTCAAAGCCCCTCTCCACATTGCTAATGACGGGGGTAGCCTTCGACTTCAATAAAGAATGCTCATCCGCATTTCAAACGCTCAAGGAGAAGCTTACCTCAGCACCCATAGTCATTGCACCAAATTGGGAGCTCCCATTTGAACTCATGTGCGATGCAAGCGACTATGCAGTTGGAGCGGTACTTGGACAGAGAATCGACAAGGTATTTAGATCCATTTACTATGCTAGTAAAACTCTAAATGACGCACAATTAAATTATGCAACTACTGAAAAAGAATTACTAGCTATAGTATATGCGTTTGAGAAATTCAGGCCCTACTTGATTGGAAATAAAGTGATAGTATACACTGACCACTCTGCTATAAAGTACTTAATGACAAAGAAGGATGCTAAGCCTCGCCTCATTCGATGGGTCCTACTTCTACAAGAATTTGACGTAGAGATTCGTGATAAGAAAGGCAGAGAATTCGATTCGAACCACTTGTCGGTGGAGAACACGAGAGCGAACACGAGGATGTGCAAATAAATGATCACTTTCCAGACGAACAACTGTTTCGAGTAAGTATGAATTCTAATTTACCTTGGTACGCTGATTTTGTTAACTTTCTTGCAGCTAAAGTTCTACCCCGTGCTTGTCAAGGCAAAAGTGAAGAGGTTTTATTACAAGTAAAACATTACTATTGGGAGGAACGATGCTATACAAACACCAGGCCGACCAAGTCATCAGCGTCATGTACGGAGGAAGAGATGCACGTGTTCTCACCCATTGCCACACTTATCATGTGGTGGACACTTTGGGGCATCAAGAACAATGCAAAGGTATTGCAATGCGGATTCTATCGCCAACGCTTCGAGGATGCCCATGCCTTTGTGCGGATATGTGATAATTGTCAAAGAACAGGGAACATCTCAAGACGAAACGAGATGCCTTCGCACGGGATATTGGAAGTAGAACTATTCGATGTGTGAGGAATTGATTTCATGGGACCATTCCCGCCATCCTTTGGAAATCAATACATCCTTCTGGCAGTAGACTATGTGTCCAAATGGGTAGAAGCAGTGGCCACCAAAGAAAACGACAAGAAACTGTTCAAAATTCCTCCGTAAGAATATTTTCACAAGGTTCGACACCAAGAGCTATCATCAGTGATGAAGGGAGCCATTTCTCGCAATAAGCGGTGAATTCATTGCTTTCCGATATGGAGTTTACCATCAAGACTACAACCGCTACCATCCTCAAGCGAATGGGCAAGCAGAAGTGTCAAATAGAGAAGTGAAGAGCATATTGGAAAAGACGGTGAACGGCTCAAGGAAAGACTGGTCTATCAAATTAGATGACGCATTGTGGGCATACCGGACAACATTCAAAACACCAATTGGTATGTCACCTTATAAATTAGTTTTTGGTAAAGCATGTCATTTGCCAGTAGAGTTGGAACACAGAGCATACTGGGCAATGAAGAAGTTAAACATGGATACCACGGCAGCAGGACAGAGGAGGCTACTACAGCTGAGCGAATTAGATGAATTCCGACACAATGCCTATGAGAATGCAAAGATCTACAAGGAACGAACGAAAGCATGACACGATAAGAATTTGATACCAAAAGACTTTCAAGAAGGACAACAAGTGCTGCTATTCAACTCAAGGTTAAGATTGTTTCCAGGCAAGTTAAAATCACGTTGGACAGGACCATACACTAGAGTAAAGAGTATTCCCATACGAGCAATTGAAATAAAAGGAGAGAGGAGCGCTTCAAAGTAAACGGACAGAGGTTAAAACCCTACCGATCAATGAAATGGAATACATGAACTTGGTAACTTCTCAATCCTTAAAATAATAAGGAACTTCAAGTCCGCTAAAAGATCAAAAGACAAATGCTAGTTGGGAGGCAACCCAATGTTTTAATTATGTTATTTCAACTTCTGTTTTTAGTTTATTTTATTTTGTCTTGATCAGTCTCACGGTCTTGGGTTCGTGTGTCTGTGCTGTGTTGACAGGTGGAAGCCAAGGATATCCAGAAAAATCGCCAAATGATCAGAAGGCACCCAGAAGCTTGGGAGCCGCGGCTCCCATTTGCAGGGCCGCGGCGCCACAACGGAAACGATGAGTCTGGAGGATACCCTGATCCGAAGGCCCTATCGCCAAATCAAAACATCAAGAATATTCCTCCCCTCACGGAATTCAAAGCATTACCCACCGCCACCACCACCATTTTAACCAAAGTTTGTAAGTGTCGTTTTCCTTTATTTTCTTTGAGTCTACACACATTGGGGACAATGTGTGATTTAAGTTTGGGGGTGATTTATTTGTGTGTCATGTTATGTTTTATTTAAGTCTTTTTATTTGATTTATGTTTATTTTGAGTCACCAATTTTTTTTCTTTTTTGAGTCATAATTGCCGGTCAAAAATCATGTATGCTGTAGTGCTAGAAACACCTAGTGAAGTAAGGTGGAATAATGTAAAGGAATTGAAGCAACTATCTAAACACTTAGGTTAGATATGCCAAAAACTCACAGAATCTGTCTATTTGGAGTTTCTTGCTTGAGTTATGCATGCTAAATGATAAATGCTTATGTGTTATGATTGCTTGCTATTTGAGGCGAAATAGTTAGGATATGCATGTTAGGGAGATGACTCAGGCATTTCTTTGATAGCCAATTCTTACCATTCTTTTCTACCCTGTACTTTAAAAATATCCCTAGTCAGCCCCATTGAGCCTAAATTTGAAACTTCTTCTTTGACACCATATATTCCCACAAAATTGTGCCATAAGTGAAAATATGAAATAGTGGAGTACATTGTGTTAAAAAGAAGAAACAAAAAGAGTGAACAAGTTTGATGCACCCCAATGGAAAAGTAATAAGAAAGAGGCAAAAGCCTAAGTTTGGGGGTGCCTATTAGTATAATACACTTCACTCTCCCAAAACAAAAGAGGGGAAGAATAGAATTGAAGTGAAGGAAATAATCAAAAGAAAAGGGAAAAATTGAAAAGCCAAAGAGCTTATGGTACAGAAAAATGAGCCTAAATGCCTATCTTTACCAACCCCTACCTAAGCCTACATTACAACCCTCAAAGTCCTGAAGATCTCTTTTATGCATATCCAGAATTAGTGGAGAATAGCAAGTAAGCATGCCATAAGAATTCTTGAATTTATATGCATGATTTAGTATATTGACTTCCATTAAGCATGATGAATATGAGTTTGCGAAATATCTAGCTTCATGTGTTTAGTGTGCTGAAAATTTCATGCTATATGTTCCTGCATATTATTCTGCTAACCTTCATGTTTTTCTAGTTAACATTTATGCAGCAAAAAGTGATTAATGACAGGGGAGTCTTTTATTTTTCGTTTCTTTGAGTCTTTTAGTTTATTTCTTTCTATCTTTGCTCGAGGGCGAGCAAAGGTTAAGTTTGGGGGTATTTGATCGGTGTATTTTATATACACCTTTTGAGTCTGTTTTAGTTAGTCTTTTGTCCCATTTTGCACATATAAGTGTCGTATTAGGATAGTTTTTCTTTCTATTGAGTCAAAGTGGTTGAAATGGCCAAATGGCGGAAAAGGAGCAAAAAGAGGGCAAAAGAGGAGATGCCAGAGCTGAAAACAGAGAAAGTGGCGAACGAGGCTAAAAAGAAGACTCAGCGCCGCGGCGCCCACTATTCAGAGAGGCAGAAGACTCAGCGCCGCGGCGCCCTCAGACAGCAGATATCAGGGCCGCGGCGCCAAAACACCCGACGGATCGCAGAACTTCCGGCCATGCGCGCTATCTCTGGCGCGCGCCGACGCGGAAAAATTAGGTCTTTTGACGGATTTTTGGGCCAGGCCTGCAGGGAAAAGAAGGAGGCGTTTTTAAACCTGTATAAGGAGAACCCTAGGCAGTTTTTGAGGGTTCCCCTTCTTGCACAACTCAAGATTTTGGCTTGGATATTGGATACCATTAACTTAGTAATTTTCTTTTCTTTTCTTTTCTTTAATTCAGTTTTTGCATGATGAACTTTGAATTAGTTCTTGTCATATTCATGGCTAGAAACTAATTCTCTTATAGGGCTTTCTATGTTGAATTTCTTGAAACTTATGTTATAAATTAATGCATGCTTATGGTTATTTTTCTTATTGAGAGATCTATCCAATAATTGAGTTGAATTCTTGGTAACTAATTGACAACTAGTTATCACAATATGATTTCTAATCAGATTCTGAAAAGGGGGGATTGTGAATATGCTGTAAGTTGGGTAGACAGGCTTGAATTGGGGATGAAAATACCTCAATTAGTTTTGTAGCGTTGATGAGAGGCTTAACAACCCTAATTTTGCGCATTGTGCGTGACGGTCAACTAGGTTTTTGTTCTTAATCCTCCTATAGAGTTACCCTTATCACCGAAAGGTAGGTAAGGAACAATACTGGGGTTGAGTGTTTATATAACCCTAACGGGAGTATAAAACGATTTCGTAAACCTGTTTTCTCCAAAAGAAGAATACCATAAGTAATGCATTAGTAAGTAGCATAAGCGGATAGTGAGGATACATAGAAGCCCTATTCTCATCACATCTGAAGTAATTCTTTATATTTAAATACCTTTAATAATTCTTAGTTATAAACCAAACAATCAATCATTAATTCACCAAATAGATACTAGAAAATAGATAGTTGGTACTTGAACCCTAATCCTAGAGGACGATATTCGGTCTTATCTAAGACTATACTACTTGATACGATAACGTGCACTTGCGTTTAAAAGTGTGTGCATCTTACCGCGCATCACTAAGTTATCCTAAGTTCTTACCAAGTCTTATGGGGGATGTTGGTAAGAGTCGTTAGGAGGTATTTGGAGACAAGTTGGCTTGGCTAATTTACAACACGAATGAGAATAAGTATCGAACAAGCCATTGCAGCGTTAATAAAGGAAAATGTAATGACAATTGATTATATTAAAATGAGTAGAATTCTCCATCTGCATAGAAACTAAGATAAGACAAAATTGTATTACATTTTCTAGATCATGGCTTCTTTAATAAGATCGTTATAAACGAGTATAACCTATTCACAACGTGTAAAGTATATGTACTTAATTTAAAAGAGTTTACATTATGAAGTTTTAAGATTATGAACCTTAAACTCTTAAAGGATTGAGAGACTTTATTTTCAAGTAATGAAACTTGATTCTTAAAGGAAGAAATGACGTGATTTAAGGGAAGTAACTTGTTTTTAAAAGGTGTAAGTTACTTGAGATATAAAGTTAAGAAACTTGATTTCTAAAGATAAGAGACTTGAAGTATTTTGAAAGTTAAGAAAAATGATTTGAAAGTATATGATACTTGGTTTTAAAAGTATAAGTCTCTTGGTTATAAAAGGAATGAATTTGTCTAGAACCATAAAGGGTTATAACGGCTTTATGGAAGGTTAAGAGAATGGTTTTCTCTAAATAGGTAAACAAAGAAATAACTTGAAATAAGGAAGGGCAATTTGATTTAAAGGTATCACTTGCTTAAAGTTTTAAAGTAAGGGTCACTTGATTTAGAAGCCGAGAAATGTATTTCTAAAAGTGTAGTGACTTATGTGATATGTAAACAAGCCTTGATACTACGGGTGTTAGTATCTTGGGGTTTTATATGAAAAGGAATCTTTTGAAAAGAATGGAAGTACATAGTACTTAGGGTTAAATTCCCGGATTTGTTTCATGTAAAACGAAAAGTGCCTTGAGTATATAAAATGAAAGTCTAAAGATTTTATGAACTTGCCTATGCTTGCTTGTGATAGCCTTAAGTGCAAGTATTATATGTTTACGCCGCCGGTTGGAGTGGCTATCTTGTCAATGAATTTACTTGGACGTACCGACAGTGACGGAGGCTTCCACGGGTATGCTTCCATTGTGATTGATCCTTGGACATGCTTATACGATGTGGGATTCCGGGGCATGCGACCAGGATGCGGGTTAGATTCCCGGATTGTTCTTATTACTCCTTGGACATGCTTATACGATGAGGGATTCCGGCATGCGACCGAGCGGTTAGATTCGGTTGTTTTATTACCCATGGCCATGCTTATACGATGAGGGATTCCGGGGTATGCGACCATGATATGTACGACTATTACTCCATGGACTAGCTCCATGTACCCGAGATGAGGGATTCCACGGGCATGTTATATACGATTATTACCCTATGTCCATGCTTATACGATGAGGGATTCCGGAGCATGCGACCATGTTATATACGATTATTACCCCATGGATTAGCTCTCCATGAAGTCATGTACCCGAGATGAGGAATTCCACGGGCATGGGATATATATATATATATATATATATATATATATATATATATACATAGTATGTATGTGTGCCGGCAAAGATGAGTGGGATGCCACGCGTCACACGGTTGTATGTTACATTTATGGTCGGCGTGATGTGATTCCACGGGCATGATATATATATATATATATATATATATATATATATATATATATATATATATTGTATATATTGTACGCCGACGGTGAGTGGATGCCACGCGCGTCACACGGTTATATTTTACACTTACGGTCGCTTGTGATGGGGATTCCACGGGCACGCTTTGATATTTGTGGGCTTGAGACCCTTACTGAACTATGTGATGATATTTGAGGGCTTGTGTCCATAGCCCTGGTGTGACTATTGTTCATGTGTTGAAATAGTCTGTACATGGTAAAAACTGACTTTCATTACTTTCACTTCAGCAAGGCACAATGTACTGTTATTCTAGTTATCATACATGTCTCCAGCTTTATATAGACTGTTATGATTTCATTACGATTTTCGCCACATACTTGGTACATATTTGCATCGACCTCCTTCTAGGCTGCGTTCATGCTGCAGGTTGAGGTACATAGCTTGTTGATCCGCACTTTTAGGATCACTGTTCAGTTCTTGGAAAGCTCCATTTCTCCGGAGGCTTGTATTTTGGTACAGTTCTCTGAGGTTGTAGTTTTATGTACATTCAGGGGTATGGCGGGGCCCTGTCCCGTCACAGTGGTTATGTCAGAAATTTTTAGAGGTCTGTAGTCATATCTTGTGGGTCGCTTTGTTAAAAAAAAGAAGAGGTAACTGCTTTTGGTTTTACATGTTTATATGTATCTAGGAAGGTAGCCATATCGGCTAACCTATTCTTTAATTCTTGTTAAGTTTATATATGTATGTTCCGTTACTATTCTCTGATGTGTACCTGTAAGGGTGCCCAGGTAGGGCACCAGTCGCGGGCCCGGTGTCGGGTCGTGACAATAGTGGTATCAGAGCAGTTAGTCCTCGGAAAGTGTCTACAGACCGTGTCTAGTAGAGTCTTGATTATCGGTGTGTTGTGCACCACATCTATAATCAGGAGGCTGCAGGACATTTAGGATTGATTTCCATTCTTCTCACTCTGAGATCGTGCGATAGAGCTGTGTTGTTAGGGTCGTCTCTCCCTAACGAGTTATGTTGATTGCAACTACGAGAAAGGCAGCAGTGTCCCAGGAAGGATTATGTGGATTTCATATCCAGGTTGGTAATAATTATTGTAAAGTTGGTATTATGACATACAACTATACGGAGTTATGTATGAGGGTCAGACGCGTGTTGCCTAGAATGATTTTAGATTACCAGGTTTTGGTAAGGACTAAATAGATACCGGAAAGGTACGAAACAGTTAATGAATTCTTGCCAAGGTCTTATGTTTTATTTTGAGAAAATTGGGAAAGGATGAGCTGTCTGATAGGGCAGTGAACCCTTAAGAAGTCATGTTAAGAAACTTAATGGAATGTCGTGTTAATAGATTAAGCTACATGGTAGGCTTAAGAGAATTGTACGGATGAGATCCATATGGAGTAAGTAATGGTTGTTGTGATCAAGACGACATGATTATGGTATTATGAGAAGTTATTGTACCCGCCACGGGACCGTAAGGTAGGCTTGGAGCATGGAAATTGCGAGCCTAAGAATATTGATAACCGCCGAGACCTTAGGTATATAAGGCTTTCTCGGGAAATAAGATTTATTCCAGACCCAGAATGAGAATTAAGTGCGACAATGGATCGGGTTATGGACTGTTGCGGGTCAACCCGTAGCCCGGAATGGAATGGGGTCAGTCGGAGGTAGTCCCGCTATATGATAGGGTCACAAGGGTGTAAGGCTCAAGCTTAGTTAGTCGTTGTACGAGTCCGTGGACGCGTTCCACCGGAACCAGGTCGTGAGAGCTGGAGATGGCTTTATATTGTTCGATTTAGTAAACTCCAAAGATTGAAGGCCAGAATCGGTATGGAAGTTATGTATGTATGCTAGTATGAGTTGGAAGTACGGAAGGAGTACGACCAGTAAAAAATATAGCAACCAAGTGTAAAGGAATAGAGCCTGAATCCATAAGAACCTTTCGAGGTAACTACACCCGTGAGTGGTTGGGGTGGTAGCTGAGCGGGTATATGAGATTTACCCGGTGATGATACAGTCGTCAGACCCTAGTAGACCTAGTAGATTCGATTATGAGAGACTTTGAGGTCATTATGAGTATGGACTAGTTGGCTTCGTGAGTGCCAAGGTTGACGTTTTAGTATAAGTATGGTTATGTGGCCATGGGTGACATATGTTGTATGAAGGATGTAGTAAAAGGAGACTATGTCACTATCTAATTAGATTGGACTCCGAAAGAACATTCGGGGACGAATGTTTCTAAGGGGGGAAGAATGTTACACCCTGTAAGTCCAGGACATGTTTAAGAGAATGTACGTACGGAACACAAGACTTGAAATTGGTACGAAAGGAAGAATTGTTTTTCCGACGGAAAATCTTCCGAACGTCGGAAAGGAAAAATGTTCGTTGAGGAGAATTGGATTCTCAAAATGCATTAATTGAGGATTATGGAATGTATTATCATTATGGAAATTTATTTTTACGGATTTGGTCATGTGGGGCCCACCCGAGGAATTTTACGTTTTGTGGGGCCCACGAGGGTTACGGAATTTTATGGACGAATGGGAGGGAGACACGTGGCACCCCCCCACAATGGTCTTGGATGAAAATTGCAAGGGTGAAATGGTCATTTGACCAATGTATAGATGACCAAGTCTTGCTAATTAAAGAGCTTGATATTGTTGACTAAGTCCAAGGGCCACTTGGCTTGATCTCTTCCCTCCAAACTTAACAAGTGTTATAATCTAGACCCTCCAATGTATTATATAAGCACACTAGTAGCAAGACTTGTCTTCCAACACTTAGAAAAATATTATAGAACTTGAGCAACATTGAGGAGCTCTCGGCTTTAAGGCCATTTCCACACAAAAAATTTCCAATTGTTGTCCATAATTCACAAGACTTTAACCCAAGGTTCATAGGGGTATTGTAAGGATATTTCAATAGAAAGATTTCGGAAAAACGATGTTTTCACGTTAGTCGCAAGGCGAAACCCTAAGGTGTTCTTCAACTTTGAAGATGGAACTTGAAGAGGAGTTCTTCATGAGATTCTAAGGAGTGCTTGGAGCGGATTGAAACATAATAAAAGGAGCTAAGAATTGCTAGGAGCGACTTTGAATCTTGGAAATTTTAAGGGCTTGTAAAGGTATAAATCTTGTCGTTTTAGCAATTAAAGATTACTTATCATTGTAGTTATTGATATTAGCTAGCATGAGGTATTTAGTATGAAGTTTGATAAGTGTATTGGCTATTGGAACCCTAATCCAAAAACTAGCATGTTTAACCCTTAATATTACAATTCAAGTTGATTATTAGTTTAAGTCGTCACATGTTATATAAAGAAGGAATTATAGTTGTTGAAGTTGTTTATGACTATATAACATGTTAGACCTAAGAATTTGGATTAAAAGAATTGGAAAAGGACTTTGTGTTGTTATATATGTTTAGCCGAGAATGGCTTTAAATATGGAACTAGTTTCGTATCAATTGTGGGGCGGATTTTTACACATCCTGTTAGGTGTGTAATCCCCCATTGTTAACTACATTGTTGAGCCTTAAATGTGGCGTGTTTGGTTATTGAATTCGGCCTTGAAAAAGGTGGCAAAGTATGTAGAAACAAAGGAAGTGCTGTCCGATTTTCCGTAGAATTTAGTGACTTTGCACTTAGAATATTCTACGTTCGAAGCTAGAGGTTAATGGACGTATTATGGCCATTATAGGTTGAAGTACTAAGTATAACATATTCTACTTGAAGGATGGAATAGCTATCAAGGTTGAAGTACTTTGGAACATTTTGCTATTTGTCGATAATCATCGCGAGGTATGTGAACCTCTTCCTTCCTTTGGCATGATTCTATGTATGGAATATACATGTGGTATTATTTCATGTTCCCTTCTACTCTTAGAAATTAAGAGGTATGTATGTAATTTACTCTATGTAAAGGTTATGTCTAAGTTATCCTAAGTTCTTACCAAGTCTTATGGGGGATGTTGGTAAGAGTCGTTAGGAGGTATTTGGAGACAAGTTGGCTTGGCTAATTTACAACACGAATGAGAATAAGTATCGAACAAGCCATTGCAGCGTTAATAAAGGAAAATGTAATGACAATTGATTATATTAAAATGAGTAGAATTCTCCATCTGCCTAGAAACTAAGATAAGACAAAATTGTGTTACATTTTCTAGATCATTGCTGCTTTAATAAGATCGTTATAAATGAGTATAACCTATTCACAATGCGTAAAGTATATGTACTTAATTTAAAAGAGTTTACATTATGAAGTTTTAAGATTATGAACCTTAAACTCTTAAAGGGTTGAGAGACTTTATTTTCAAGTAATGAAACTTGATTCTTAAAGGAAGAAATGACGTGATTTAAGGGAAGTAACTTGTTTTTAAAAGGTGTAAGTTACTTGAGATATAAAGTTAAGAAACTTGATTTCTAAAGATAAGAGACTTGAAATATTTTGAAAGTTAAGAAAAATGATTTGAAAGTATATGATACTTGGTTTTAAAAGTATAAGTCTCTTGGTTATAAAAGGAATGAATTTGTCTAGAACCATAAAGGGTTATAACGACTTTATGGGAAGTTGGTTATAACGGCTTTATGGAAGGTTAAGAGAATGGTTTTCTCTAAATAGGTAAACAAAGAAATAACTTGAAATAAGGAAAGACAATTTGATTTAAAGGTATCACTTGCTTAAAGTTTTAAAGTAAGGGTCACTTGATTTAGAAGCCGAGAAATGTATTTCTAAAAGTGTAGTGACTTATGTGAAATGTAAACAAGCCTTGATACTACGGGTGTTAGTATCTTGGGGTTTTATATGAAAAGGAATCTTTTGCTAAGAATGGAAGTACGTAGTACTTAGGGTTAAATTCCCGGATTTGTTTCATGTAAAACGAAAAGTGTCTTGAGTATATAAAATGAAAGTAAATATTTTATGAACTTGCCTATGCTTGCTTGTGATAGCCTTGAGTGCAAGTATTATATGTTTACGCTGCCGTGACTCTCAGTTGGAGGGCCGGCTGTCTTGTTGTCACGACCCGTTCCGGGGCCCGTGATTGGTGCCTTACCCGGGCACCAAAGTAGTCATACATCAGAGAAATCAGCGGAATATAAAACAACCAAGATACGAAACAGTATAAATAAGACACAGTTTCTGGGAAAAAGTTGCCTTTCGGCATATATGTATATAAATACCCCAAAATGAACAGTTACATCCCAACCTTACAACAGGTCTACAGACCTCTAAGAGTTTAAAACAACAATGGCGGGACAGGGCCCCGCCATACCCCTGAATGCAAATATCTACAACGACAGGGGACCATACCAAAATGCTAAGCCTCGAGAAACGGCTTTTCCAACGCCAAACGGTGATCCTAAGAACGGATCAACAGTAGAAGTACCTTTACCTGCGGCATGAACGCAGCCCCCCGAAGGAGGTCAGTACAACAGGTACCAAGTATGTGAAACTGAAAATACTATAAATGAAATCATAGTAGTCTATATAAAGCAGGAGACATGTATGATAACCAAAACTACGTTCACAATAAATAGCGATCATGTCAAGTCGTGACTCACGCCTCAAAGTCATCATAAAACCGCACGGTAAGTGCGAAGGCATAGCCGACTACTAAAACCCACAAGATAAACAAGGTCGTAAATCAGATCATGAGATCTGTCTGCATCGTCACATGATCAAAGCCGCCACTCGCCCGCAGATCTAATGCGCGCGTCTAGCCTGGAACTTCCCGTAGCTCCGCATGGGCCACTCCAATGGCCCGCATGAGGTATTCCCCGCATCGAGGGTAGCTACTCCCCGGCAGCGTCCTGGACTCGCCGTCCGCATGGCCACAAAGACCGCATGACCACAAGGGCCACATACTAACCTGGAACTCCCGTAGTTCCGCATAGGCCATACAGACCTGCATAAGGTATTCTCGAATCATAGGTCACTAGACCCGCCTGAGTCTACCCCGCATCGGAGGGCAGCTTAACCCCCGGAATCATGAGTGATATAATATCATCATAACAGCTTATCGTTAAACAACCTAAGCACAACAAGGGAAAACCCCTTTACACAAACATCACAAGATACTAACTCACGTAGCATCCTAACATGTTTACTTATCAAGTCAACAAGAAAGTATTACAAGACTATCACAAATCAATACAATCAAGTTATTCACACAAGGTACTTTCTACATTATGTTAACAAGTTCGGGTTTTTAGCCCCAAAGTACTTTATGTATTACTCTTTTAAAAGATCCGTTTCTTTCACAAAAGTCACACAATACCCGTAGTATAAAAATAGAGTGATTATCTTTTGAAGTAAATCAAAACACTTCTCTTTGTAAAATCAAGTAACAACATTCTTTTCCCAACGCTCAAGTTTGCCTAATTTCAATTACTCAAGTTTCTCATTTTCGAAAGGTTTCGTAGTTCATAGTTTTAATCCTTTAAAACAATTTGAGAAACATATACCTTATGTGTGAGTAGGTTATTATTGTTCATAACAATCTTATTACAGCAGCCATGATCTAGGAAATGTAATATCATTTTGTCTCATCTTAGCCCTATGCAGGATGGAAGTTTCTACTGGTTTTAATAATACTTTATTTAGTCAAAACATTTCCCTTTATTATTAGCTTTGTGGTTTGTTCGACATTCATTCTGATCGGTAAAACATCATTCCTTTTGAAAACCAAAAATACTATTTACTCACGAATGAGGTTTCACACTTTTTAACATTAGTATAATTAAGTCAAGTCTCTTATTTTCTTAAATCAATAAATCATTCTTTTTATCACTCTTAAGCCGTTATACCTAACTTTCCATAAAGCTAGTATAACTCTTAAGCTTTTAAAACCAAGTGTTACTCTTAAAAAGGTTTCTTAATTCTTTTGAACTACTTCAGATTCTTTTTATTCAGGCTTAAGTCAAAAGACATTGCCGTACTTATTATTCAGGCTTAAGTCCGAAGACATTGCCGTAATTATTATTCAGGCTTAAGTCCGAAGACATTGCCGTAATTATTATTCAGGCTTAAGTCCGAAGACATTGCCGTAATTATTATTCAGTTAACACACGTCGCCTTCCGCGTACTATATACATATTCTTTAAAATATCATGCTCGAGAGGATAGGAAGAATCACATACCTTCTCGCAAATCCACCGCCAAGTTGAATATGTCGCAGAGAATCGATCTATAAGTCAATACGCCTATCAACGTCTAGATCAGATCGCATAAAGCTCTAAGCAGAGGGTTCGCTATTCTATGGACATTTGGGCAGCACTTCCCTACCCGGTGAGCTACTCAAGTCTACTGTGAAAACACTCAATTCTATTCTTTAATATCCTTCTAAGTATTTATACTTATTCCTATACTTCTACAGTATGTATTTTCTAATTACAAAAGGAGGATAAGGTTATTTACCTCGGTAAGCCCAATAATATCCTAGATAAAAGTCGCTCCTGAGCAAGGTTTAGCTCCTACTCCGCACGCTCCAATGCGCTCCAAGAACCCTTAGAAGTTCTTCACAACTTCAACTAAGTACTAAGGGGTTTGGGCTAGGGTAATTTGGGCATTATAACAATACTAGAAGGCAACATTTCTACCAAGGGAGGGGGGGTAGGTTTCGGCTAGGCTAGGGGGGGGCCCTCGGCCAAACTCACCAAAGGGGGGGGAGGTGTGTTGGACGAAAAAGGCTTAAGGGAGAGGAGAGGATTTCAAGACTTGGAAGGCTTGTTTGTGGATGAAGAACTCTTCATCACAAGAGGGGTATTTATAGGTCAAGGGGTGGCCAACCAATGGTCAAGATTATGCCAAGTGCAAGGCAAGTGTAAGGCCAAGATTTGGGCAAGTGTACCTAGCCAACTTGCACACAAAATATCCTACCAACTACTTGACAAAGTTGGCACTCGATCGCCCTAATGCCGCCACACATCCACCGCGAGAGGGTGACAAGTGTCGCCCTCTCGTTGGTCCAAAGTATTTCGTCTCTCGGAAAAATCCGCAAAAATAAGAAATGACATAGCCGGAATTTACCCTACGCGAGTTTAGTAAAACGTTTCGTCAAAAAACGACTCTAATCGGGTGTTGTGCACAAATGAAATTCGGCCAAGCCACCTAGGGGGGTGACACGTGTCGCCCTCCTACTCGTCCAAAATATTTCATCTTCCGAAAATATCCATAATGGCCAAAATCTTGAAAACAAAGTGGGCCCCACAAAACCGTAAATTTCTCCCGTGGGCCCCACGTGACCATTTCCGAAAATAAAATTCCATAATTCTCTAATATTCCAAGAAGTCCGAATACCAAATCTGGGAATCCAATTCCCATTAACGAACCTTTTTCCTTCACAAAAACCGGAAACTTTTCCGTGGAAAAATCACCTCTTTCTTCCTTTCCAATTTCAATGTCGTATTCTCGCACGCACGCCCTCGCATACATACCACGGAACTACGGTATAACATTCTCCCTCCTTAGAAACATTCGTCCGAATGTTCCTTCTAGGTCTCAAACAAACAGCGCCGAGATAGTCCTCATCGCTATACTTACGGAAACAACCATGCCACACCTGGCCACAGCACAACAAGCGCACATACTTATCTCCAAGTCCACGAGGAATCACCTCAATCACAAAAGAAACTCCTACTCGAGGTCTAAAAAGATACTCCCTTCGCACCTACTCTTTACAAACGAAATGATCACACCTATGCCTGTAATACATGCTCGCTTCTTCCCTTACTCGTCGTACCCTTCTCGTACACTCGAACTCTTTCTCATAACTTACCATGTTTCCGGTACTGCTTCCCACTGACTCTGAGCTGCCAATAACCTCTTCTGGATAAGCTCCACCCTATCCACACCCTGCTGAACAAGTACAAACCAACTATCTGCACCTTGCTTACATCGAATCAGTCGATCGGCAATCTTACACTAGCGCTTATAAAAAGGCTCCAAACGGCGACACCCGAATACTGAAATGGTAGCTATATAATACATACTCAACAAGAGGCGAAGAGTCCTTACAGCTACTCCCGAAATCCAACCACTTGCCCGAGGGTGAATGCGACACTGAGATTCACCTGAGTTCCTAACCTGCTCGGTAACTCTTCCAAAAGAAAAGCAGTAACTTGGACTCCCCTGTCACCATAAGGTGAAGGTAGGCACCCGCAGCCTTACAACCTTCTGAAATAATCATCTCGCAACTTTCTACCGAGTACACGGTTTGACTAAAAGATAAGACGGGTTGACCCCATCGGCCCGACTACTGGTCGAACACATCCACGAACTCGTACAATGGTTAACTAAACCTGGGCCTAACACCCTCGTGATCCTAACACAAAGCGGGACCACCACAACCGACCCATCACCAAACAGGCGTGGTCGACCAAGAACACGCTCAACCCGACCCGAACGCCGCAAAACACTAGCTCACGATTCGAACAATCTCACCAATCACGTTACGAAAACCTAGCGGTCTTCTAAGCTCAACTACCCTCTTTCATTTCACATCACTCAGGGATTCATCCCACAAAAATATCTCACGTATACTATGCACCTCGATAAGGGTCAAACACGAAATAATTCTTTTACCAAAGATGGCCTCGCCTCTAAGGTCTCTACGTATAATATTCTAAGGCTCCCACTCTCTCTATCCCCCAATCTTACCCGGTTAACTAAAAATAATTCTAATCACACTAACACCATGCTAACCGAAAACAATACTTAAGACATTCGCATCTTACTACACATATAAATCTCTAAAGGGTTAAGGATATACCTGTATCTACGCGGCACTTCCCCTAGGTCGTTCTAATCAAACCCGCCCTGCTGGGCGCATAGCTGGGGAAGGTGATGAACTATCCACTGATCCCGAAGGCTGAGTCCCTACATCCCCGCCAACTCTGGTTGGACAATTTCTCGCAAAATGGCCCTGCTGGCCGCAAACATAACAAGCTGACGCAGAAGCACGACACTCCCCACGATGACATCGACCACAACGGCCACACCGAGGTGGGGGTGGCCTCCCCTGGCTAACACCCCCTCCTCTCCGAACCACTGCATCCACAACTGGTCTAGTAGGCTGAGTCCTCCTACTTGCATCCTTCCTCATAGAACATTCCCTCGCCATATGGCCCTGACGGCCGCAAGTAAAACAAACACCAGTAAAAAGACGGCATTTCCCGGGATGACGCCTGCCACACTGTGAACACTGAGGAAAAATCAACTCGTGGAGGACACTGCTCGCGGAGGCGCATGTCTAATTCGCCCGAGGCGGTTTGCCTCGAGAGTTACCAAATGATCCACGCCAATCGGCCTCTTCACGATCTTGTTTAATCTGTCGATCTCTACATCTCTCACCACGCACATAATCTCAACGCAAGCCTGCTCATTCTCGATCAAGAGCTACTTCTTCACAACCCTTCTTAGATAATCATCAATATCCTTGGTATACCGGTACATAAAATACTCCGCCGCCAAATCCTTTCTAGTAATGGTCGTCTCCTTCCAATCCATATTTTCGCTTCCAAGCCGCGAAGGTCCAGATGTCATGGCCACAGAGGAATCACTGCCGCTGTACAAACATCGCCGCCTTGGCGACGCCTCGTAACTCCTCGCATGAAGCATCACCTCAGTGATGATTGGGCTGTGCCTTCTAATTCTCCTCAACTCCACTCGCAGCCTCCTACGCTTGCCTTCTCGGGCCCGAAGTTCGGGCGCGGAGGCATCACCGGTAAAGGAAAGGAATACGTTAGAGGTCCAACTTATAACACAACTCTAAAGCACGATCTCGAGTGAGAAGAATGGAAACCAATCCTAAATATCCTATAGCCTCACGATTATTGGTGTGGTGCACAACACACCGATAATCAAGACTTACTAGATACGGCTCTGAGACACTTTCCGAGGATTAATCGCTCGATACCATCGTTGTCACGACCTGCCCGGCTCGTGGATCGTGCCTTATCCGCACCCAAGTAGTCATACATCGTAGAAATCGGAATATAAAACAACCAAGATATGAAACAAGATAAATAAGACACGCTTCGGGAAAAGGTTGCCTTCGGCATATATGTATATAAATACCCCAAAATGAATAGCGATATCCCAACCTTACAACAGTCTACAGACCTCTAAGAGTTTAAAACAACAATGGCGGACGGGGCCCCGCCATACCCTGAATGCAAATATCTACAACGACGGACCATACCAAATGCTAAGCCTCCGGAGAAACGGAGCTTTTCCAACGCTGAAACGGTGATCCTAAGAACGGGGATCAACAGTAGGAGTATCTTTACCTGCGGCATGAACGCAGCCCCCCGAAGGAGGTCAGTACAACAGGTACCAAGTATGTGAAACTGAAAATACTATAAATGAAATCATAGTAGTCTATATAAAGCAAGAGACATGTATGATAACCAAAACTACGCTCACAATAAATAAGCGATATGTCAAGTCGTGACTCACGCCTCAAAGTCATCATAAAACCGCACGGTAAGTGCGAAGGCATAGCCGATTACTAAAACCCATAGTACAAACAAGGTCAGAATCGTATCATGAGATCTGCTGCATCGTCACATGATCAAAGCCGCCACTCGCGCAGATCTATCGCGCGTCAGCCCTCGAACTTCCCGTAGCCCGCACGGGCCACCCAATGGCCCGCATGAGGTATTCCCGCATCGAGGGTAGCTACTCCCGCAGCCGCCTGGACTCGCCGTCCGCACGGCCACAAAGACCGCATGACCACGCGGCCGCGATACTAACCCGAACTCCCGTAGTTCCGCATAGCCATCTGCACTGCATAAGGTATTCTCGAATCATAGGTCACTAGACCCGCCTGAGTCTACCCCGCATCGGAGGGCAGCTTAACCCCCGGAATCATGAGTGATATAATATCATCATAACAGCTTATCGTTAAACAACCTAAGCACAACAAGGAAAAACCCCTTTACACAAACATCACAAGATACTAACTCACGTAGCATCCTAACATGTTTACTTATCAAGTCAACAAGAAAGTATTACAAGACTATCACAAATCAATACAATCAAGTTATTCACACAAGGTACTTTCTACATTATGTTAACACGTTCGGGTTTTTAGCCCCAAAGTACTTTATGTATTACTCTTTTTAAAAGATCCGTTTCTTTCACAAAAGTCACACAATACCCGTAGTATAAAAATAGAGTGATTATCTTTTGAAGTAAATCAAAACACTTCTCTTTGTAAAATCAAGTAACAACATTCTTTTCCCAACGCTCAAGTTTGCCTAATTTCAATTACTCAAGTTTCTCATTTTCGAAAGGTTTCGTAGTTAATAGTTTTAATCCTTTAAAACAATTTGAGAAACATATACCTTATGTGTGAGTAGGTTATTATTGTTCATAACAATCTTATTACAGCAGCCATGATCTAGGAAATGTAATATCATTTTGTCTCATCTTAGCTCCTATGCAGATGGAAGTTTCTACTGGTTTTAATAATACTTTATTTAGTCAAAACATTTCCCTTTATTAGCGCTGATGTGGTTTGTTCGACATTCATTCTGATCGGTAAAACATCATTCCTTTTGAAAACCAAAAATACTATTTACTCACGAATGAGGTTTCACACTTTTTAACATTAGTATAATTAAGTCAAGTCTCTTATTTTCTTAAATCAATAAATCATTCTTTTTATCACTCTTAAGCCGTTATACCTAACTTCCCATAAAGCTAGTATAACTCTTAAGCTTTTAAAACCAAGTGTTACTCTTAAAAAGGTTTCTTAATTCTTTTGAACTACTTCAATTTTTTTTTATTCAGGCTTAAGTCAAAAGACATTGTCGTACTTATTATTCAGGCTTAAGTCCGAAGACATTGCCGTAATTATTATTCAGGCTTAAGTCCGAAGACATTGCCGTAATTATTATTCAGGCTTAAGTCCGAAGACATTGCCGTAATTATTATTCGATTAACACACGTCGCCTTCCGTACTATATACATATTCTTTAAAATATCATGCTCAAGAGGATAGGAAGAATCACATACCTTCTCTACAAATCCACCGCCAAGTTGAATATGTCGCGCGCAGAGAATCGACATATAATACCAACACGCCTATCAACGTCTAGATCAGATGTACAAAGCTCTAGCGGAGGGTTCGCTATTCTATGGACATTTGGGCAGCACTTCCTACCCGTGAGCTACTCAAGTTCATCGTGAAAACAAATTCCATGCAAGTACGCTTCTATTATTCTTCTTTAAACCCTTCTATCGTGATATCGGTTCAATTTTATTCTTTAATATCCTTCTAAGTATTTATACTTATTCCTATACTTCTACAAGATGTATTTTCTAATTACAAAAGGAGGATAAGGTTATTTACCTGTAAGCCCAATAATATCCTAGATAAAAGTCGCTCCCGAGCAAGGTTTAGCTCCCACTTTCAAGACGCTCCAATGCGCTCCAAGAACCCTTAGAAGTTATTCACAACTTCAACTAAGTACTAAGGGGTTTGGGCTAGGGTAATTTGGGCATTATAACAATACTAGAAGGCAACATTTCTACCAAGGGAGGGGGGGTAGGTTTCGGCGAGGCTCGGGGGGGCCCTCGCCAAACTCACCAAAGGGGAGGTGTGTTGGACGAAAAGGCTTAAGGGAGAGGAGAGGATTTCAAGACTTGGAAGGCTTGTTTGTGGATGAAGAACTCTTCATCACAAGAGGGGTATTTATAGGTCAAGGGGTGGCCAACCAATGGCCAAGATTATGCCAAGTGCAAGGCAAGTGTAAGGCCAAGATTTGGGCAAGTGTACCTAGCCAACTTGCACACAAAATATCCTACCAACTACTTGACAAAGTTGGCACTCCAATCGGCCCTAATGCCGTCCACACATCCACCAAGGAGAGGGTGACAAGTGTCGCCCTCTCGTTGGTCCAAAGTGTTTCGTCTCTCGGAAAAATCCGCAAAAATAAGAAATGACATAGCCGGAATTTACCCTACGCGAGTTTAGTAAAACGTTTCGTCGAAAAACGACTCTAATCGGGTGTTGTGCACAAATGAAATTCGGCCAAGCCACCTAGGGGGGGGTGACACGTGTCGCCCTCCTACTCGTCCAAAATATTTCATCTTCCGAAAATATCCATAATGGCCAAAATCTTGAAAACAAAGTGGGCCCCACAAAACCGTAAATTTCTCCCGTGGGCCCCACGTGACCATTTCCGAAAATAAAATTCCATAATTCTCTAATATTCCAAGAAGTCCGAATACCAAATCTGGGAATCCAATTCCCATTAACGAACCTTTTTCCTTCACAAAAACCGGAAACTTTTCCGTGGAAAAATCACCTCTTTCTTCCTTTCCAATTTCAATGTCGTATTCTCGTACGTACGTCCTCGCATACATACCCTGGAACTACGGGGTATAACACTTGTTGTGAATTTACTTGGACGTACCGACAGTGACGGAGGCTTCCACGGGTATGCTTCCATTGTGATTGATCCTTGGACATGCTTATACGATGTGGGATTCCGGGGCATGCGACCAGGATGCGGGTTAGATTCCCGGATTTTTCTTATTACTCATTGGACATGCTTATACGATGAGGGATTCCGGGGCATGCGACCAGGAGGCGGGTTAGATTCCCGAATTTGTTTTATTACCCATGGCCATGCTTATACGATGAGGGATTCCGGGGCATGCGACCATGATATGTACGACTATTACTCCATGGACTAGCTCCCCATGAAGACATGTACCCGAGATGAGGGATTCCACGGGCATGTTATATACGATTATTACCCTATGGCCATGCTTATACGATGAGGGATTCCGGGGCATGCGACCATGTTATATACGATTATTACCCCATGGATTAGCTCTCCATGAAGTCATGTACCCGAGATGAGGGATTCCACGGGCATGAGATATATATATATATATATATATATATACATAGTATGTGTGTACGCTGACAGTGAGGTGGGATGCCACGGGCGCGTCACATGGTTGTATGTTACATTTATGGCTGTCGGCAGTGATGTGGGATTCCACGGGCAGGAGATATATATATATATGTATTGTATATGTGTACGCCAACAGTGAGGTGGGATGCCACGGGCGCGTCACATGTGTCACGACCCGACCCCGGGGCCGCGACTGGTGCCCTATCGGGGCACCCTGTCAGGTACACATCAGAGAATAGCAGCGGAACATACATAATACAAAATCTGTATAAGGTAAACATCACTGGCAAGCCGACAAGGCCCCCTTCCTTAAAATAACTCAATCGAAAGTGAAACAGTACAACTTACTCTTACAGCCCAAACCACAAACGTGACTACAGACCTCTAGGAATAACGACTGTGGCGGGACAGGGCCCCGCCATACCCCCTGAATGTACAAAAGTCTATAACCTCAGAGAATCATACCAAAAGACAAAGCCTCCGGAGAGATGGAGCTTTCCAAGAACTGAACAGTGATCCTAAGAGTGCGGATCAGCAAGCTACGTATCTCGACCTGCGGCATGAACGCAGCCCCCCGAAGGAGGTCAGTACAACAGGTACCAAGTATGTGAAACTGAAAATACTGTAATGAAATCATAATAGTATATATAAAGCAGGAGACATGTATGATAGCCAAACTACAGTACACAACATATACGCAGCCATGTCAAGTCAGGGACTCACGCCCTCTAAGTCATCACTCAAACATAACCATAGGTCTCATGCCCATAATATCAATCATGCCCGTGGAATTCCTTCCTCACTGTCGGCAGTCTATGATATAACAACACCAAGGAGTACACATGAACACTAGATCCCACCTGTGTCATAAGAACCGTACGAGGCAAGTACGAAGGCATAGCTACCAGATCCACCCTGCATCCTCAACTGACCGGGGCAAGTACGAAAGCCAGCTACCAGATCCACCCGTACCAACAATACTAATTACCTGAATCACGAAGCTGACCGGGGCAAGTACGATAGCCTCTACCAGATCCACCCTGCGTCACGTCGCTGACCGGGGCAAGTACGCAGGCTAACCACCAGATCCACCCTGCATCACACAACTTCGCCCTAACACTGACCGGGGCAAGTACGAAAGCCAACTACCAGACCCACCCTGCATCATGTCTCTGACCGGGGCAAGTACGAGGGCTAGCTACCAGATCCACCCTGCATCAGTAGACCTCATGGAGAGCTAGTCCATGGAATAACTCTATCAACAGGGAATGAACCCTCATCATGGCCGCATACCCGTGGAATCCTCCATCACTGACGGTACGTCCAAGTAAACTCATAACTACATGCTTTTAACTCGAGTTGCAATACCATGTCTTTACATAAACCAAGACAATTACCATGCCTTCTTTTCACATAAACCAAGAGAACCCTTATTTAAGCAAGCCAAAGTACTTATCAAGGCACACATAGAATAATTCTCAATTAAACAAGCCAAAGTATTACGTACGTACATCCTTTTCAAAATACTCCTTTTTATGTAAAATCCAAGATACTAACACCCGTAGTATCAAGGCGTGTCTATTTTTCAAAGTAAGTTACTACACCTTTAGAAAACTTATTTCAAAGCTTGAAACCAAGTAACTTCAATTTTTCACAATCTAGACAACTTATGCCCATTAATCAAAATAGACAATCTTCTTAACCTTCCATAAAGTTATTATAACCAACTTCCCATAAAGCCGTTATACTAACTTTATGCTTTAGAAATTAAGACATTCTTATCCTTTCATAAGGTCGTTATAACTAACTGCCCATAAAGCCGTTATAACCCCTTATAAACCATTTCGTTCTTTTACTAACCAAGAGACTTATACTTCAAACAAATTTATACAATTTTCAAAATACTTCAAGCCTCTTATCTTTTAGAAAACAAGTTTCTTACCTCAAAAATTTATGTCTCTTATCTTGTAGAATAATTCAATACTCAATACTTTCACACCAAGTACTCTATACTTCTTTATGTCAAGAAATCCTTGTCTACCTTATTTAGGATAAACCACTCCTCAAGAACAAGCGGGTTAACTTCCTAACCCAACCAACTTAGACATTTTCTTAAAACAAGTCAAGTATAACAAAAGGATTTACTTCATTTAAAACACGTACGTCTACCGTACTATATAATTATAACTACTCATGCTCAAGAGATAAGAAAATTTCCACATACCTCTTCGGTCAATCCACTTGCTAAGCCCAAACTACCGCAAGTAATATGTCAACCTATAATAACCATGATACGTTTATTAACCTCTAATCTCAACATAAAAATTTTCCAAGTTCAAGCCACTAAATTTTATGGAAAATTGGGCAGCATTTCCTTTGTTTCTACATACTTTGCCACCTTTCTCAAGGCCGAATTCAACATCCAACCCCCACATTTAAGGCTCAACAATCCAAACATTTCAAAGGGGATTACACATCTAAACTTGGGTGTGTAAAATTCTGCCCCAAAAGGTACAACAATTCACTTAACAAGTTTAAGGTAGTTTTTAGGCTACAACATGCTCACAATATCTTCTTAACCAAGCTTTTCATATTCAAACCACATTTCTTACATGCAATGACTCTAAGAGCATTATTTACTACTACAAATTCCTTCTTCTTCACATGCACATTAATAACTAACCATAAGAGAAGAAATGTTACCTTAAAGCTTTAGCCAAAATTATTCCAACAACTTTGCTAGCCTCCTTTCCAAGAACATCACCACAACAACTCCTACAAGCTAGCCACAAGCTTCCTTCTTGTCCGTAACTTTTCAGATTTTCCTTAGGCTTTGAATTACTCTTGGAATTTTAGAGAGAAGTGAGAGCTTAAGCTTAGAGAGAGAGAGAGATTTGAAAGATGACCAAGTCTTCAAGACTTGGTCAATATAAAGCATGCAAAAAATCAGATGGGGGGGGGGGGGGACACTTTTCACCCTCCCAAGGTCTTTTAAAGAGAATCTGATTTTTTCGCTTTTTCCGCTGATTCTCTGAGCCGCGGCCTGAGGCCATGGCGCTGAAACTGGACTTACGGACTTCCGGCGCCGCTTCCCGGCCACGGCTCAGAATCTCAGCGACTCCTCAAGATATCCGTGTCGCGCCTCGCATCCGCGCCGCGCCTCGCCGCTTTGTCCAAACACATTCGCCCGATCACGCACTGAACTTGTAACTTCCATAACTTCCTACTCCGATGTCCTATCGACGAACGGTTGGCTGTGTTGGAAACTAGACTCAACGAACTACGCACTAGGCCTTCGAAACACCTAAAAACTCTCAATGTAACTGGACATATTCCACCTCAAAGTTGGCTAAAAACCCGTCCGAAACAATCCGTCAACCTATCTTTCGAAAATTTTAAGTCTTACTCCCTTTCGTACGCTATCATACGCTTGACCTGAACTACGGGGTGTAACAACATGGTTATATTTTACACTTATGGCTGTCGGCAGTGATGGGTGATTCCACGGGCACGCTTTGCTATTTGTGGGCTTGAGACCCTTACTGGACTATGTGATGATATTTGAGGGCTTGTGTCCATAGCCCTGGTGTGACTATTGTTCATGTGTTGAAATAGTCTGTACAAGGTAAAAACTGACTTTCATTACTTTCACTACTTTTACTTCAGCAAGGCACAATGTACTGTTGTTCTGGTTATCATACATGTCTACAACTTTATATAGACTGTTATGATTTCATTACAGTATTTTCAGTTTCACATATTTGGTACATATTTCTTACTGACCTCCTTCGGGGGGATGCATTCATGCCGCAGGTTGAGGTACATAGTTTGCTGATCCGCACTTTTAGGATCACTGTTCAGTTCTTGGAAAGCTCCATTTCTCCGGAGGCTTTGTCTTTTGGTACGGTTCCCTGAGGTTGTAGTTTTGTGTACATTCAGGGGTATGGCGGGGCCCTGTCACGTCACAGTGGTTATGTCAGAAATTCTTAGAGGTCTGTAGTCATATCTTGTGGGTCGCTTTGTAAAAAAAAAAAAAGAGGTAACTGCTTTTGGTTTTACATGTTTATATGTATCCAGGAAGGTAGCCATATCGGCTAACCTATTATTTAATTCTTGTTAAGTTTATGTATGTATGTTCCGCTACTATTCTCTGATGTGTACCTGTAAGGGTGCCCAAGTAGGGCACCAATCGCGGGCCCGGGGTCGGGTCGTGACATAAATGAGATGGAATTGCACACTAAAAGGGCCAAGAAATGAAGCCTAAGAAGGTCCGGGAAATATAGAAGAAATCAGACGAAGACCGGACGAACAAAGGACGAAGAAACAAAAAATCCGGAAGAATGCCGTCACCGGCGCCGCGGCGCCTGGCAGCAGCGCCGACCACTGAAGTCGTCCGAAAGCTCTCTGATTTTCAGGCGCCGTGGCGCCCGACTGCAGGGCCACGGCGCCGACGCGGGATTTCTGAGTTTTGGGCCGAATTTGACACATTTTCAGGGTCCAAAAGAGATAATTTTTCCTACCTACATAATCCTTAACCCTTTACCTAAAGGATTCCACAACTTTTCCTTAACCCTTTACCTAAAAGATTCCATAACTTTTCCTTAACCCTTTACCTAAAAGGATTCCATAACTTTTCCTACCTACAGAATTCCTAACCCTTTACCTAAAGGATTCTTGGGCTATAAATAGTCTCTACATCATTAGAAGAATTCATACCATCCTACATTCCATCCTATTCCATTCCATTCCATTCTCCATCCACCATTCCATCACACACTTGATTCATCCCATCTTGTAAATATTCCACAACACAATCCTTGGATGCTAGAAGACTTGGAGACTTGTTCTTGAGTTTTTTTTTTTTTTTTGCTTTGTTTATTTCAGTTCATGTATGGAGATTATATTAGTTCTTAGCGTGACTATGACTAGGAGCTAATTACTTTGTTAGGGATTTCCTTGTGATTCACTTGAAACTCTATTCTTGAATTAATATATTAGTTTGGTTTTTTCTTCACTTATTTAAGATTTATTCAATAGTTGTTTTGATTGCTTGATAATTAACTGATCACTAGTTATCATCACTTATATGAGTTCTAATCGAAATCCGAAAGGGGAGATTGTGAATATGCTATAGTTGAATAAACATAGGTTTAAATCGTGGACGAAAGTACCCCGATACTTGTGTAGCTTAATAGGTTATTGCTCTTAATCCTCTTTTGTAGTCAATATTGTCACCGAAAGGTAGAAGGGTTCTCCATTGGGGTTGAATGTTTATATTACCTTAACAGGAGTATAAAGCGGTCTAGTTAATCTGCTATCTTAACGTAGAAAAAGAAGTCATTCTAATTGTATTAAGGATTGAATAGAGTGGACAGTTGATGATCTTGGAAGCCCTAATTCTCCATCATAACTGATTTAAATCAAAGTATTTTCATAATTAGTTTATTTCCTGCATTATTAGTTTAGAATTCCAACTCAATTAACGTTAACCAAATAGAAACTAAAGGATAGATAATCGGTACTTGAAAACCAGTCTCTGAGGACGATATTCGATCTTACCTAGACTATATTACTTGTCACGACACGTGCACTTGCGTTTAGTGTGTGCATAAATCGCGCATCACTACCTCATTTACCAATCATTAGATGATGATGACTTTCAAAATATTTCGAGTGCAAGCTCCGCCAATGAAGCGTGGGAGAAGCTAAAACCCTCTTACAAAGGATCCGAGCAAGTGAAGAAGGTTCGTCTCCAAATCACTTAAAAGTAGCTATTTCTTACATAGTAGTTGTTTCTAATCAATTAAAAAGAAATGGTGAAAAGTTAGAAGATGTGAGGATAATAAAGAAGATACTCCGTTCATTGGATCCCAAATTTGAGCACATCGTTGTGACGATTGAAGAAACTAAAGACTTGGAATAAATGATGATAGAGCAACTCCAAGGATCATTGCAAGAAGCAAGAGTTTACTGAGCAACTCCTCAAGCTGAAACTCAAGGATATGCATGAAAGCCAAAACCAGGAAAAAACTTTGAATTGGGAGGGCGATCCTCCCGGAGAACTGACCGTACCTCCTTTGGCTGGGTTTGAGAGAGAGAGCGTGAGATATTTGGTCTAATAACTAGTCCAACTTCCTTAGCTTCTTTCCCTCTTCATACCTGATTCGAACTGCTACACAACAAATATTTACGTTCAATGAGATGATGTCGCTTCTTCAGTAACGAATGATTGGGGATTTCGAAGATCCAATCTTTTCACATGCAATCCTCGATGAGATGATTCGACATTCCATTGATTCTTCATTTTTGGGCTGAAAATCTTGCGGATGAATTTTTCGAATACAAATTTATTTTCTGTAAGTGAACGGCTACCTCCGTTTTCCTGTAAGTCTCGTTGCTTTGCAATTCTAAGTATAGTTGCTACGCTGTTCGAATAAAATAGTCGAGTTGCCAACACTCATCTCCCTACGGTCAAGCGACTTTCAGTTCCTTTCCTGTAAGTCAAGTGACTTCGTTCCTCTCGCATTCGTTATTATCTCCAACTTATTCGTGGTTTTAAGGTGCTTTTTACTATTAGAAAAACTTATTTGGAGACCAAGGCGAGGGGTCATCTTCGGCAACCAACCGGGGTCATGGAGCCGGTGAGGAAACCGTTTCCGATACATAGTTTCTCGTTAACTGCCTTTCGCTTCGGAGGTTAGGAGGTTTACACGCACCGATGTTGAAAGAGAGGGGTTTCATTCTGAGCTTATCAGGATCTCTAGTAAGCGATACAATCTCAATCATTAAAGGCAATAATAGAAACCAACATGGTTGAGGCAGAGGTAGAGGCCATGGATGAGGTAGAAGTCGCGGTCGTGGACGAGGTTGGAATTACAACAAAAACTATGAGAAAGGAGAAAGCTCAACACGAGGTTGTGGAAGAATCGATCCGAACCCAAGGTATCATAAATATCAAGTTCGATGTTGTAATTGTCAGAAGTTTGGGCATTATGCTTCAGAATGTAGAGCTCCCAACAACAAAATTAAAGAGAAGGTCAACTATATGAAGAAGAAGACATATAGCAAAGAAACTTTTCTTCTAACATGAAAGGAAACTGATGGTGGCCACGCAAATTTCTGGTATCTTGACAGTGGTGCAAGCAATCACATGTGTGAAAAGAAAGACATGTTCGTGAAGCTAGATGAGTCAGTAAGTGGAAATGTTTCGTTTAGAGATGATTCCACAATAGAAGTAAAATGGAGAGGTAACATCCTATCCATTTGAAAGTAGGAGACATTACTTTATTTTCAATGTCTACTATGTGCCCAATATGAAAAGTAACATCTTGAGTTTAGGACAACTATTAGAGAAATATTATGATCATAATCTTTCTATAAAAGATGATAAGAATAACTTCATTGCTAAAGTGCCAATGTAAAAAAATAGAATTTTCCTGATCAACATACAAAATGATGTTGCAAAGTACCTAAAAGTTTGCCACAAAGATGCATTATGACTTTGGCATTTTCGATTTGGGCATCTCAATTTTGGAGGTCTAGAGATGCTATCTAAGAAATAGATGGTGAAGGGACTACCTCGCATTAACCATCTTGACCAACTTTGTGAATGGTGTCTAGTCGGAAAGTAATTCAGGAAATTTTTTCCAAAGGAGTTAGAGTTAATAGCTATGAAGCCACTCGAGCTCATACACACTGACGTGTGTGGTCTGATAAAGCCTAGCTCTCTCGGTAACAATAACTATTTTCCTCTCTTCATTGATGATTTTTCAAGAAAAATCTGGGTATATTTCTTGAAATAGAAGTCCGAAGTTTTTGAAGTTTTCAAAAAGTTCAAAGCCACAATGGAGAGAGGTGGTAGAAAGATCAAAGCCATGAGATCCGACCGAGGTGGAGAATTTACTTCCAAGGAGTTTCAATAGTTCTGTGAAGCAAATGGAATTCGTCGACCAATAAAAGTTCCTAGATCCCCCAGCAAAATGGCATGGTAGAAAGAAAGAATAGAACAATACTCAACATAACATGAAGCATGCTCAAAAGCAAGAAACTTCACAAGGTGTTTTGGGCCGAAGTAGTAGCATGTGCAGTATACTTGTCAAATCGATCTCCAACAAGAAGTGTATGGGGAAAGAACCTCAAGAGGCATGAAGTGGAAGAAAGCCTAGCATTTCCCACCCGAGAACCTTTGAAAGTATAGCCCATGTTTATGTACCAAACTATAGAAGAACGAAGCTTGATGATAAAATCGAAAGTTTTATCTTCATCGGCTATGATGATAATTCGAAGGGCTACAAGTTGTACAATCTAGACAATAAGAAGATGTGATTAGTTGAGATGTGGTATTCAATGAATAAGGAGAATGAGATTTCAACTCTCATGCAGATGACTTCAATTTCTTTCCTCAGTTTGAAAAAGATGAGTAGATAATGAGGGAACAACTAGGTGAACCTCAACAAGAGCTTGCAACTCCACCCACTTCACCAACATCAATCAATCAAAGAGACTCATCACCTTCGTCATCGTCAAGTGGGAGTCAAACTGAAAGAGTTACACAACGTACAAAAAGCCTTAGAGATCTCTATGAGGTAACTGAATGATAAGATATCTTACATTATTTTGTCTATTTGTTGGTTGTGAACCAGTGAGCTTTCAAGAAGCAGTACAAGAAAAGAAGTGGAAAGATATGATGGATGAAGAAATCAAGGCCATCGAGAAGAATGACACATGGGAACTTACCTCACTTCCCAAGGGACATAAGGTGATAGGTGTCAAATAGGTGTACAAAACAAAGAAAAATGCTAAAGGAAAGATTGAAAGGCACAAGGCGGGGCTAGTTGCTAAAGGCTATAGTCAAAAGGATAGAATTGACTAGGATGAGGTATTTGCTCCTAATGCGCGATTGGAGACTATCAGACTAATCACTTCTTTGGCAGCTCAAAACAAGTGGGAGATACAACAAATGGATGTAAAGTATGCCTTCCTAAATGGAGTTCTTGAAGAGGAAGTCTACATAGCAACCATCAGGCTATGAAGTCAAAGGCCACGAATACAAGGTGTTGAAGTTGGAGAAGGCTCTTTATGGGCTAAAACAAGCACCAATGGCATGTAATAGCCGAATCGACAAGTACTTCAGAGAATGACTTCAACAAATGTCCCTATGAGCACACTCTATATATCAAGATCAAAGATGTAGATATTTTGACTGTGTGCCTCTATGTGGATGATTTGATCTTCACCGGAAGCAACCCAAGCATGTTCAATGAATTCAAGAAAGTAATGACAAAAGAATTCGAGATGATAGACATGGAGCTCATGGCGTACTATCTTGGCATTGAAGTAATCAACAAAATGATGAAATTCATAGGAAAGTTATGCAAAGGAGATCATGAAGAAGTTCAAGATGGAGAACAGTAAGCCGATAAGCATACCGATGGAATACAAAATTAAGATATCCAAACATGAAGAAGGAGAAAGTGTAGATTAAACATTCTTCAAAAGTTTGGTGGGAAGTATTTGATATCTAACTTACACGAGGCCCGATATTCTTCACGCAGTTGGATTGGTTAGTCTATACATGAAATCTCTAACAACTACTCATTTTAAAGTCATAAAGAAAATTCTTCGCCATCTGAAAGGTATAATTGATTTTGGCTTGTTCTATTCAGTTTCTAATGACAAGGATATAGCGATAGTGATTGGAGTGGAGACATAGATAATTGAAGGAGCACTACTAGATGCATATTTTTCATGGGAGACACTGCTTTCACATGGATGTCAAAGAAACAATCGATTGTCACATTGTCCACTTGTGAAACAGAATATGTTGCTGCTAGTTCATGCGTTTGTCATGCAATTTGGCTTAGAAATCTATTGAAGGAGATAGACCTGATGCAAGAAGAGCATACAAAGATTTGTGTCGACAACAAGTTATCCATTACCTTAGCAAAAATCCAGTATTCCATGATCGAAGCAAACACATTGATATTCGCTACCACTATATAAGGGAGTGTGTTGCAAGAAAGGATGTGCAAGTTGAATATGTGAAGTCACAAGATCAAGTTGCCGATATTTTTACCAAGCCACTAACAAGCGAAGACTTCATAAGATTAAGGAACTTACTAGGGGTTATAAGATCAAGTTTAAGGGGGTGTTAGATCATAAACTTGATACATTATGGGAGCCCAAAGCTAAACCCAATTAAATTGGAGTTCAAGTCCATAATCAAGGTAAAAAACTACAAGCCTTCTACCTAGAATCTTCTTTTGTGTGGTAATTATGCATGTGAATCATTTGGTAATTTAAAATATTGTTAGAAGGACAGAGAAGAATGGAGAAGAATGAGGTGTATGGTTATTGTAATTTTTTATTAGTTTATTTGTGTGGTGTAGGATTGTTCTTAAGTAGTATAAATACTCATCCACATTTTAGTTTAGGCATTAAGAAAAATTAAGAGCTTCTAAGTGAGCGAAGAAGTAAAGTTTTATAAGAGTGAGTTGTAGTATCTTAATGTTGAGTGAAAGTGTTATTGTAATATTTGTTTGAGTTTGAATAAAAGTTATTTGTAGTATTTCATTTCCAACAGGGACTTAGTTTTGGAAAGAAAAACAGTCCAAGGAGAGTGAATTGAGAGAGATATACGAGCTTGTATTTGTTATAATGAGATATATACTCTTTATAAATTCATTTTTATTGTACTCTTTAATGAGGATTAGATATTTCCATTTTGTATTAGTTCTTAAATGTTAGTTGAAGCTAGTTAGTGCATTTAATGAAGGTAGTTAGTTAGTTAGTTAGAATCATAGTTATCTTTAATGAACTATGGTTAGTTTTCCAATTATAGTTAGCTTACATAGACTAGTTGTATATATATATGTGTACACATCTTTATTTTGAGTTAAGATGAAATAATAATATTTCCCCTTTCTCTGTCTAAACTTGCAACCGCCATTCTTCAAGGAAAGTTCCTTGCATGGAACTTAACACTCTTGTATGAATTTCAGTCTTTCAGGTGATAGTTATGACTCATGCTTATCAGAATCATTCTGGAGTAAAATAAATGACAAATGGTCTGAAAGTTTATTATGCCCCGTGGAAGCCATTTCTCATGCAGAACACATCGCCAACTGATGTAAAATACGAGTCCCTAAATTGAGTGGAGAACCAGGTTTTCTATATGTTTTTCTTAAGTAAAGAGAGATTATATATAACACAAGATATTTATATGAAAAACTTCTTGCTCAAGGGATTAAAAACCCCGATCTACCAGTGTAGGATTTTCCAAAATTCACTATAACTGAACAATGTTTAGACTACAACCTCTTACAACCTACGAATTAAACTCTTAATCCATCTCTCCTTACAACAACTCTATTGTAATATCTTTACAACACCTCTATTGCAAAGAACACCCCTTGACTAACTATAGTCAAAACACACATCTCATTGGTTTAGAAATCCAAATAATCTACAACAATTTCTAACAAGAAGAGTAGATTTACAAGTTAAATGACAAATGACAAAAACTCAACAAACTAAGGACTTAAGACATCTTCAGTGCTTGGGATCTGGTCCTTGAGTTTGTTGCAGCTTTGTTCTTTAGAAAGACATGAAAGCAGCAAAGGCTAGCACTTGAGATAAATATATTTCTAGGTTTTTCAAGTGGTAGTGTTACTCTTGTAACATGTTTATATATAAAAGCATATGAGAGAGACATTACATCGTTTGACCTAACAAATTTGCAAATGTGTTGCTGTTAGTCAGTACAGTGCAACATTTTTACAGCTGTAGAGTACGACCGTTAGGGAACTGATCATATCTGGTCCCTATCTGTTCCCTCAAAGATGTTTGACAATTATCAAAACTCAAAATAGTGTGACTTATCAATAACCTTCTTTGGTACACTTTCAATTACAAGGAGATCAAATATTCTCAATCTTATGTCACGAAGCTCTAATGCATGCTCACACTATGGGTTACAAAATTGTATTTACTGATCATTCTCTCTATAAGTTTTTGGATATTGGAAACATTCACATGAATAAGGTACTGCAGTATATTCTAGACTAATGTGACTCAAGCTATCTGTGTTTCTCACACAAGCAAGGAGAATACAATTTTAAGGTCTGGTCTGGCGCCTGAAAAGGTTTATATTATTCTAAATATTGTGGACATGACCATGTTTAAGCCTGCTCTAGAGCGACTCAACAGGGATTAAACTATTATTGTTGTACTAATTAGGTTAGTTTATAAAAAAAGAGCAGATTACCATGAAGTATGATGTTTGCACCCAAATGTAAGTGTTCTTCATCATCACGCTCTTCGTTAAAAAACTAGTCTATGGATTTTGACCTTATTTGTGCATTCTGAACTTTGGCAACTCATTTAGCTGCATTTGTTGAGGTTCACTTCATTATTTGAGGACATGACCCAAATGATTGTATTTGGAAGAAATGAGGGAAAAACACTCTCGTCAAGACCGAGTTGACATGTTGGGTGTTGTCCCTCATGCTAAAAGTACAGTCTGTGTAATAATTGTGAAGGGTTTTATTGGGTTCAAAATGCATAAGTAAAACGGAAGTTTAAAATTTTGTTCAACTTACTTACTCCAACAATTTCCTCTGATATGGTTACACTACAATTAAAACTTGTAAAGACATAACATAAAACTTACAGTTTGTTATTTCTAGAGTCTTTACTAGAAAGTGCTCACGCGATAGTCCTTTCGGTGTGTCTTACATCGTAATGCACCCAACACAAGTAGTGTCTTATCCTATAAGGAATTTAAGTTTAGGACAGGGTCAATATACATTACTCTGTAAACAAGGTGCGTTTTGACCTCAAGTCAAAGGACCTTTATCTCCCACACACTGATAACACTTTAGACATGTATAACAAATAGTTTATCAGTAGGGTATACCAATATTTTCCAAAAGTATCCATATGTCCATCACTAGTAACCATTACTAGTATCAAGTGAGACATACTATATTTTCCAAGAACATGATGCAGACTACATGTCGACTTATAACATATCATCGATATCCCATTAGTCGAGGCTATTTTCTGAGTTACACTCTATCATTAATATATCACTATATTAATAACAACGTAAGCTCAAGGGATTCACATTAATGAATAATTACAAATAATTCAATAATTGCAAATACCATAAAATATTAATAATATGAATGTGTTCAAGTATATTTGTCCCTAAAATGATTGTCTATAGGACATACATACTTTTAATCTATCACTTGACCTAGAGCCAATCACCAATGTATCTAATACCCATAAAATGACCATTATGCTTAACTAAGGTTAATGGTTTAGTAATGGGTCAGTTAGATTATCATCTGTGGGAACATAGTCTAATCTTATTTCTTCAATTTCTTTCATCTCCCTGAGTATGTGGTATTTCTTCGGTACATGCTTATTTCTGTTTGTTAATCTTGGTTCCTTAGCTTGTGCAATCGTACATGTCACAATAAATCGTTATTGGATAAGTGACACTTAGAATAACCCCTAGTTCCTTCAGGAACTCAGATATCGTGACAACTTCCTTACCAACTTCCGATCCAGCAATGTACTCAACATCAGTTGTCGAATCAGCAGTTGTAGCTTTCTTGAAACTATTCTAACTCACTGCTCTACCATTGCAAATCTTACAAGAATGAGACTTCAAATCATCAAGATATATCTGGAAGCTAGCACCAGTGTACCCAATAGTGACTAGCTTTTCTTGTCCACCATAGACTAAGAAATATTCTTTAGTTCATCTAATATACTTAAGAATACTCTTGACTGCTTTCCAGTGTTCTTCCTCGGGATTCTGCTGAAATTTGCAAGTCATACTAAGTGCATAGGCCACATCTGGCCTCGTACAGGTCATGGCATAAATGATTGAACATATAGCCAAAGTATATGGGGTCTTCTTCATGCGTTCAAGTTCTGCAACAGTAGAAGGATTATCCTTCTTTGATAACTTGATGCCTTGACCCATAGGAAGACCTCCCTTCTTGGAATTTTCCATAGAGAATCGTCTTAGCACTTTGTCTATGTATACAGACTATGACAGTCCCATCAATCTATTAGGTCTATCTCCGTAGATCCTAATTCCAAAAATGTAGCAGGCTTCACCCAAGTCCTTTATCGTGAAAGTGCTTGATAACCATTCCTTGACTGATTGCATGAGAGTCTTATTGTCTTCCATTATTAATATGTCATCTATATATATAACAATGAAGACAACACTCTGATCCTTGTGTTTACTATAAACGCAGGGATCCTCTTTGTTTCTAACAAATTCAAACGATTTGACTACTTTGTCAAAGCAAATATTCCAACTCATTGAGGCTTGTTTAAGTCCATAAATGGACTTCTGTAGCTTGCATACTGCTTTGGGCTTAGTCTTGGATTTAAAACCCTCTGGTTGTATCATATACACCTCCCCAATTAGTTTACTATTGAGGAAGGCATATTTAACATCCATTTGTCAAATGTCATAATCATAGTATGCAGCTATTGCAAGCATAATTCGAATGGACTTGATTTTTGTAACATGTGAAGAGGTTTCATCATAATCTACCCCAACTCGCTAATTATAACCTTTAGCCACCAATCATGCCTTATAAGTTTGTACCTTTCCATATGTATCAATTTTCTTCTTGAAGACCCATTTGCATCCTATGGGTCTAACCCAGTTGGCAAATCAACCAAGTTCCAAACTTGATTGACGTACATCGAGTCCATCTCAAATTTTATGGCTTCTTGCCATCTCTGCAAATAAATGTCTAACATTGCTTCGTTGTAGGTCGTAAATTCATCGTCATTAGTAATATCTATCTCAATGTGTGTTTCAATAAGGAGATAAAGTATTTTAGGCGGAAGATGAGTCCTAGTGGTCCTACAGAGTTGAATATTTTGCGTTTCAGTGTTTGTTGTATTTTGATTGTGAGAGAGTCCTTACGTGTTGGACAATCCACCACCTTGAGAGCTTTCAGGAATGTCATTTTCATGTGTTTCCTGAATGAGATGATGTACAACTATTGTATCATCTTCCATAGGTTGTGTATGAGAGCCTTGAATTTCTGCACTACCTATCACAACACTCCCACTGGCTGAAGGGCATACTCTAAGTACCAAATCTTCACCAAATACTCCCACTGAATCCTTTCCTAGGTCATTCGACAAGGGTTCAACCTCTGTATTATCTTGTGGTTCTTGAATTTCTCCAAGTTCTATCTTATTGCAACTTTGTTCCTTGTAGAAATAGTCTTCTTCAAGGAAAGTTGCATTTCTGGAAACAATGACCTTTCGCATCAAAGTAGGACACTTCAGAACGTTGTGGGCATGGCTTTCCCTTGTACCTTTGCGACATAATCTGGCATGCGCTCATTGGAAATTAGGCGCCGCGGCTCATTTGCCAAGCGTCGCGGCGCTAATTCACTGATTAATCACTATCGCTTTTAGCCTTCAGGCGCAGCGGCCCTTCGACCAGGCGCCGCGACGCTTCTAAAAAAACAAAATTTCTTCGTTTCCAGCATTTTCGACCCTTCGTCCCTCGGATTTAGTCCCCATTTCACATGTCATAAAAAACTTTAACCAAGAAACATAAGACTGTAATACTGTTCAAAAACAAAATAAACAAACTGAAATAACAAAATTAAAATGTTGGGTTACCTCTCAGTAGCGCTATCTACGTCTTTTAACCAGACACAAATTTCTTATTCATTCACGGGGGTAGACTATCCACACAACATAATCATTTCATGATCTTTCCCTTTATCTTTTTTCATTTTCTTTCTCCCGGAGCGAGGTTTAGAGGGGTTCACCCCCTTGGCATCATTTACCCGTCCAGTCTCTTTACTATCATGTTCTGCACCTTGTTTTGATATCACCCCAATAGAATCAGTATTCTCAAAGATTTTCTTAGAGATGGATGTTTCGATTATACCAATGGAAAAACATTCATCGCTTTCTCTTGGATCAGTGGTTGCCCTGACGAAGTTGAAGATCACCTCTTCTTCCTGAACTCGGAGTTTTAGTTCTCCTCTCTCAACATCAATGAGTGCTCTCCATGTGGCTAAGAAAGGCCTTTCAAGAATAATGGGCACTTCAGCATACCCCTCCATGTCAAGAATGATGAAATCAACTAGAAAGATGAATTTACCCACTTTAACTAGCACATCTTCTATGATATCATGTGGATGCTTCAAAGAACGGTCTGTCAGCTACAACATCACTGTTGTAGGCTTAGCTTCACCTACTTCAAGCCTACAAAACACAGAGAGGGGCATCATATTTATGCATGCCCCAAAATCACACAAAGACTGATTGCATTTAACATTCCCTATAGTGCAAGGTATAGTGAAACTCCCTGGATCTCTCAGCTTTTGGGGAAGTTTCTTTTGCAAAATTGCACTGCACTCCTCCGTCAATGCCACTGTTCCATACTCTGCTAGCTTCCTCTTTTTGAAGATGATATCTTTCATGAACTTGACATAACTAGGTATCTGCTCTAAGGCTTCAACAAAGGGAATGTTGATGTGTAACTTCTTGAACACCTCTAAAAACTTCAAAAATTGTTTATCAAGAGAAATTTTCTGAAGTCTTTGAGGGTAGAGAATTTATACTTGATATTCCTTACATCTGTTGGTGGTTCCTTCTCTGTAATAGGGCGGTCTTTAGTAACCCTTTTTTTATCTACATTAGATATCTCTCCCAACCCGTCAGTCGTCTCAACAAGTGCTTGAGCTGCAGATTGCTCGACTAGTTTACCATTTCTCAAACTGATGGCCTGACACTGCTATCTTGGATTCACAATAGTATTGCTAGAGAGATTACCATGCGTTCTGTTTTTCAACATATTCGTCAGTTGTCCCACCAGTGTCTCCAAATTCCTGATAAATGATCTAGTATCTGTCATGATCTGGGTTTGAGAATTTGTAAGGGTCAACAAAGCTGCTTATAATTTATTGGGGTATACTTGTTGAACTTGTGGTTTAGGCTGGTGAGAGGGATGCGCTTGAGTCATGTGTTGTTGCTGATTGCCCTGCTGATATTTCTCTTAGAACAGTGGCTGCTGGTTCTGGATGTTTCTCCATGAAAAATTTAGATGATTCCTCCACCCCGGATTGTAAGTGTTGGAGAATGGGTTGTTGTAGGGACTTTGGAAGTTTCCAATTGCCTGCACCTGTGCTTGGTCCATGGGAACATTATTTGGATCTGTGGTTGTGCATCTATCAAACGTATGTGGACCTCTGCAAATTTCACAAACCAATGGCATCTGAATAGCATTTACAGACACAATATTTTGTTGCAATTTATTCGTCGGGAAAGAAACTTAATCAGTTAACGCAGTGATAGTGTCTAACTCATGTACCCCAGCCATTTTCCTGTTGTTCGCTGATCTCTTATCTGACCACTGATGGTTGTTTGTGGCCATATATTCTAATAGATCATGTGCCTCGTTGACACTCTTGCTCATGAAAGTCCCCCCTGCAGTAGCATCAATCAATAATGGTACGAGTAGTACCTCACAACCCGTTTTAAAAATTATGGACCAACGTCCACTGCTCAAGTCCGTAATGCGGACACTTTCTCTGCAGATCCTTGAATCTCTCTCATGCATCATATAGTGACTCTCCATCAAGCTGGTAAAAAATATTTAATTCTCCTCTCAGCTTTGCTTTCTTTGACAGAGGGAAGAATTTGACAAGAAACTTCTGAGCTATTTCTTGCCACGTGGTAATGGAATTTGCCTGAAGAGAGTTCAACCAACTTTTAGCTCGGTCCCTAAGTGAGAATGGTAAGAGCCTCAATCTAATGGCGTCATCAATCACACAATTGTATTTGAATGTCGCACATAGTTCTAGGAAGTTGGCCAAATGCATATGGGGATATTCAAAGGGTAAACCACCAAATTGCACTGTGTTCTGGACCATTTGCAGGATTGATGGTTTAATTTTAAAATTATTCGCTCCCATGGCTGGTGCCCTTATGCATGTCTGCACCCTTGTAACTATTGACAATACATAGTCCCTTAAGCTCCTCTCTGCAGGATGATGGACTCATCCCATCATGTCTGCCGGTACCTCTTCATTCAACACGTTCTGATTCTGTTGATCTGTCATTAATAATGAATCAACAATTTGTTTAGTCCTCTTGTTCTACTTACACGCTTTTTCAATCTTTAGGGTTAGTGGGACAAATGTTTCTGCTCCTCTTCTGCTTTGGATAAACAAAGCTCCCTGAAATTGATCAAAAACAAGACAAACAAATCATGGCAAAATGTGTTTCGAAAAGAAAAAAAAACCAAATTAGAAATAAGTAATGAGAATTAATGAAAATTAATGACCACTTAATTATCACGCAATAATCACAAGTTGAATCGATCTTTTATACGAAGAAGAAATCACTAATAATGCATAAAATCATGAAAGAGTTTCAAGTGATTCGCCGTAAAACCCTAATAAAAGTGATTAGATCATAGACATGCTAAAAACTAATTCAATATTCAACATGAACTAAATTAAAGTAAAGAAATGAAAAAGAACTTGAACAATTGATGTCTCTAATTGTGTTCTCTGCCTCCGTTCGTTGGCTCCAAAAGTATGATATGAGATGATATCCTCCCTAAAATCTATTCCCATGGTTTATATATTGAGAAAATCCTGTTTTGGACCATTGTACCATTGTTAAAATTCAGAAAATCTCGCATGTTTCATTTGCCGCTGCGACTCTTCACCAGCATCGATACGCCGCTTCTCCCGGTCATCGCCGATCACCGCGGCACCTCCGCTAGGCACTGGGGAGCTTGAGCGCTGCGGCCCTTCAGCCTATTGTTGAGTGTATTTTGGTACACTCTTTTGAGTTATTTTTAGTTAGTATTTTACTCTTTTCGTTTGTGTTTAGTATAGTATTAGGGTTGTTTTTTTTCTTTTGAGTCACAACTGTTCCAAAGGAGGAAATACAAAATTTAGGATGAAATGAGCTCAATGTAAAGGAAATTTGCACAAGCACAACCCGAGGAATGAAGCCTAAAATGTCCCAAGAATAATAGAAAAAATCGGGTGAAATTCGGATGAAAATAGGTCAAGGGCCGCGGCGCAAGGCAAGGAAGGGCCGCGGCGCTGATGAGACACGGCTGAAGGAATTAGGGCCGCGGCGTGAAAATTCCAGAGAGCAAGAAAAACATTCACCGTGCCAAGAGTCGCGGCTCCTGGAAGAAGGGCCGCGGCGCCGCAGAAGCAGAATCCTCCTGTGATTTTTGCCGATGAAGGGCCGCGGCGCCTGGACGAAAGGTCGCGGCTCCGACGCGCATAATTTCTAGATTTGAGTCGAAATTGGCCAAGGGGCGAAAGAGTCTTTTCAACTTTACTAGGGTTTGCTATAAAAGAATAGGGAGGCTGACCTAAATAAAATGGGGGGGATCCTTGTACATATTCCATCGCACACATTACAAGACAACTCTTGGAGGCAAGAAGATTTGAGACCTAATTCAAGTATTTTCTTTTTCTTTTATTTATTTCAATTCAGTTCATGTTGGATTATGTATTAGTTCTTAGCGTGACTATGACTAGGAGCTAAACACTATATTAGAGCTTTCCTTTTGAATCAATTGAAACTCTATTTCATGAATTAATGCATTAGTTTGATTTCTTCTTTAATTGATTAAGATTTATTCAATAATTGGTATGAATATTTGATAGTTAATTGATCACTAATTATCATAATATATATGATTTCGAATCAAGAACCGAGAGGAGAGATTTGGATATGTTGTAATTGAATAGACATAGGTTAAAATCGCGGACGAAAGTACCCCGATACTTGTGTAGCATTATATGTTACTGTTCTTAATCCTCCTATGTGGTAAATCCTATCATAGAAATATAGAAGGGTTCTGCACTGGGGTTGAGTGATTATATATCCTAACCGGAATATAAGACAGTCTAGTTAACCGCTATCTTAACGTAGAAGAAGAAGTCATTCTAGTTGCATTAATGATTGAAAAGAGTGGATAGTTGAGGATATTGGAAGTCCTATCTCCATCATAACTGATTAAACCCTAGTAAGTTAGTTTAATTTCTGCACTTAGTCTTAGTTATTAGATAAAACACAAACAAATTAACGTTCACCAAGTAGAAACTAAATCTTAGATAATCGGTACTTGATAACCAGTCTCTGAGGACGATATTCAGTCTTACCAGACTATATTACTTGTGAACGATACGTACACTTGCGTTGAGCACGTGTAAATTGCATAACAAGTTTTTGGCGTCGTTGCCGGGGACTGGCGTACTTTCAATATCGAATTATCTAATATTATTTCTAATTTGGTTTGTATATATTTGATTATGTTATTTTATTTCTAATTTGGTTGCTTCAGGAACAAGTTTCTAACTTGTTCTGCGAGCTTCTTTTTATTGTTTTTTTTATTTTGTAGGTAAAGTTGGGAAAAAAATGGACTACTACTACTACTATCAGGGGCAGTGGAATCATCAACAACAGCCTAACCCACAGGTTTCACAGGAAGATCAAAATGGGTTGCTGGCAGCCATACATGAGCTCACCAATTACCAGCTGATGGATATGGTGATCAATACACCTCAAGAAAGTCTGCCTAGCGATACCATTGTGGAAAGTGGTAAGCAAAGTGAGGAGCCTGAACCACACCAAGTTGTTGAAGAATTGAGAAAGGTGGTTGGTGTAGAGATCCATGGAGTTTCATTACTCCCTGCACTATAGGGAATTTTGAATGCAAGCAAGTATTAGGCGATTTGGAGGCAAGCATAAAAGTACTACCCTTTTCTGTGTTCTATAAAAAATGGTGCAGGTGAAGTGAGGCCGTCAAAAATAACTATTCAGATTGCAAGCCGTTCGCAGAAGGATCCACCAGGCACTAGTAAGGATTAATTGTGTCCGGCTAAAAGACGTTAAATACAGCGCTTGTTGGGAGACACCCCAATATTTTTTTTAATTATATTATTTCCATTTCTGTTTTTAGTTTGTTTTATTTTGTCTTGAACAGTCTCACGGTCTTGGGTTTTTGTGTTGTTGGATGACATGTGGACTGAAAGCTAACTCTGAGGAAAAAAGTGTCAAAAATGCTGAATTCTAAAAACTGTGCAATTCCAGAATTTCCTCTCATACCTCCGTTATGACCGTTGTGTTGTGTCAGTAAGTTATCCCTTATTTTTAGTCTTCATACATTAGGGACAATGCGTCGATTAAGTTTGGGGGGTGTGTGTCTTGTTTTGTTTTATTGCTTTGTGTTTGAGTCTTTTGATTTGTCTTTGTGTGTTTTTGAGTCATAATTTTTTTTATGGATCATGTATGTGGTAGTTGATAAAGACATTGAATGAATAAAGTGGGATAATATAATGGAATTGAAAGCAAAATCTCCGTGCTTAAGTTAGATATGCCAAGAATTCATGACACCTAATTATTTGGAATATTTGTGCTTAGCCTATGCATTGTCAGTTATGGAAAGAAAAGTTGAAAATGACTAGAAAATCTGTTTGCTTGTTATTTGAGGCGAAATAGTTAAGATGTGCATGTTTAGGGAGATGATTCAGACATTTCTTTGATAGCCCTTCTGACCATTCATTACCTACCCTGACATAAATTGTATCCTTAGTCAGCCCCGTTAAGCCTAAAATAATATCTTTGTTTGACACCCTATGATTCCATGTTTGTGCCATAAATGATATTTAAAGATTCTTGGAATAAAACGTGTTGAAAAAGAGATAAAGAGAATGAAAATTTGATGCACCCCAATGAAAAATATGCAAAAATCTAAGTTTGGGGGTGCTTATTATAATGTGTCTCATTCTCTCAAAATAAAAGAGGGAAAAAAATAGGTATGAGACTAAAAAGAAAATAAAAAAGAAGGAAGAAGGAGTTGAATGAAAATAGCTTATGATACGTAATTGGAGCTTAAATGCCTATTTTTACCTACCCCTTCCTAAGCCTACATTACAACCCTTGAAAGTAATGATGATCTTTAATATGTCTATCTATGATTAGTGGAGAATAACAAGTAAACAAGTCTATAGCATTTTGGAAAAGATGGAATGAAATTGACATGCATAGGTTAGATGTTTGTATTTTCATTGATTGGATTGAAATGAATTTGCGAAATATCTAACTTGAAATTCTATATTGCTGATTATTCATGTTATATATGTTCTAACATATTATCTCATCTTTCATCCATGATTTTGAAGAAGCATTACTATTGCTACTTGATCCATTTCATAGAGGTTTTTTTTGTTTAGTGTTTTACTCGAGGGCGAGTAAAGTGTAAGTTTGGGGGTGTTTGTTGAGTGTATTTTGGTACACTCTTTTGAGTTATTTTTAGTTAGTATTTTACTCTTTTCGTTTGTGTTTAGTATAGTATTAGAGTTGTTTTTCTTTCTTTTGAGTCACAACGTTCCAAAGGAGGAAATACAGAATTTAGGATGAAATGAGCTCAATGAAGAGAAAATTTGCACAAGCACAGCCCAAGAAATGAAGCCTAAAACGTTCCAAGAATAATAGAAGAAACAGGTGAAATCCGGACGAAAATAGGTCAAGGGCCGCGACGCTGATGAGACGTGGCTGAAAGAATTAGGGCCGCAGCGTGAAAATTCCAGAGAGCAAGAAAAATATTCACCGTGCCAAGAGCCACGGCTCCTGGACGAAGGGCCGCGACTCCGACGCACTTAATTTCCAGAATAGGGAGGCTGTCATAAAGAAAGGGTCTTTTCAACTTTACTAGGGTTTGCTATAAAAGAATAGGGAGGCTGTCATAAAGAAAATGGGGGGGATCCTTGTACATATTCTATCACACACATTACAAGACAACTTTTGGAGACAAGAAGATTTGAGACCTAGTTCAAGTATTTTCATTTTCTTTTCTTTATTTCAATTCAGTTCATGTTGGATTATGTATTAGTTCTTAGCGTGACTATGGCTAGGAGCTAAACACTATATTAGGGCTTTCCTTTTGAATCAATTGAAACTCTATTTCATGAATTAATGCATTAGTTTAATTTCTTCTTCACTTGATTAAGATTTATTCAATAATTGGTATGAATGTTTGATAGTTAATTGATCACTAATTATCATAATCTATATGATTTCGAATCAAGAACCGAGAGGAGAGATTTGGATATGTTGTAATTGAATAGACATAGGTTAAAATCGCGGACGAAAGTACCCCGATACTCGTGTAGCATTATAGGTTACTGTTCTTAATCCTCCTATGTGGTAAATCCTATCATAGAAATATAGAAGGGTTCTGCACTGAGGTTGAGTGATTATATATCCTAACCGGAATATAAGACAGTCTAGTTAACCGCTATCTTAACGTAGAAGAAGAAGTCATTCTAGTTGCATTAAGGACTGAAAATAGTGGATAGTTGAGGATATTAGAAGCCCTATCTCCATCATAACTGATTAAACCCTAGTAAGTTAGTTTAATTTCTGCACTTAGTCTTAGTTATTAGATAAAAACACAAACAAATTAACGTTCACCAAATAGAAACTAAAACTTAGATAATCGGTACTTGATAACCAGTCTCTTAGGACGATATTCGGTCTTACCAGACTATATTACTTGTGAACGATACGTACACTTGCGTTGAGCACGTGGAAATCGCCTAACATCGATCTCGTCCGGATTTCGTCTGAATTGCTTTCTGAGCTTCCCGAATCTCCTATGGTTGACTGCTAGGGATCCAATGTGCACTTTTAGCCTCCAAATCAGCCAAATTCCTCTTGAATTCGCCATATCCCATCTGAATCGCTTGTGACTTGAAAACACAAAACAAAACGTGTAATATTGTACAAAATGACTAAAAGACACCCTAAAGGAGACTATTAAACAGTCCTAAATTAGACTTAACATGTACCAACTGCAGGTGATGTGCGTATATAACATCTTTCCCCTTTTTTCCTATTTTCCATACATAGATATATTACATACATATAGTAGTGTATATAACTCCTTGGAGATCCAGGGTAATATATGGATGCAATGCAAATGAAAATGCATGAATAACAATAAAATATCACACAACACCCTTTATACCTTTGGTTGATATTGGAAACATTAACATCTTTTTCCGTATTGCCTCAATAAGGACTTAGAACCATACTTAGATATGCTTTTAGCATAGAAATGAATAACATGATTATTCTTAACCTCTAGGAGTAGAATAAATTATGGAGCAATACCATATATATTTCGTTATATAAATCATGCCAAAAAAAAAAAAAATTATCTTAACATACCTTCGTTTTGCTAACTTAGAAATAACTTATTGTTCCTAACAGTACAATATCATACCATGTATTAGCCATGCCCACTGATATGTAAGTTGTTAGATCTATATAACTCTTGCTGAAATGTTTTTTTATTTCTTTAAATGAATTCCCAAACCAAGAACATTTTTGTGCTTCCTTCAAAATGAATTTCAAAGGTGAAATTGTTTTGTGTTTCATTGAAAATGTTTGCTGCTCACACAGATTTACGTTGTTTTTTTTGCTTTCTTTTAAAGTTGCCTAACTTAGGCATTTAATGAGCCTTATCTAATAGTCTCCCATTAGCTAAACTTGGCGGTGGGAGCATTTTATTTCACGCCACATAACCCCCAACGTGTCACCTTAATTTAATTAACTGACTTGCCTTCGTATAATTTATCAATCACACACATAATTAATTATTGATCCCAATTCACTTAAATTTTCATGACTTATAAAATTTTCTTATACTCCATGTCATAATTTGTGTGCTATGATGCTACTCCATTACCTCCTTGTGCACACATCAAATTTATTCCCGATCTCCATCGTCACACTTGTTACGTCCAAAATTATTTCGGGATTTACTCTTTTTATATACTAATCTCTTTATTAGTATACGTAAATATAACATAAAATTTCCTAATGCTCGGGTCTATTTTCACACGCCTAGAGATTGAAACTTTTACCTGAAAATACGGGATGTTTTAAGTCTGAATCATTTGAGACTTCATCTTCTTATACGATAAGCCCTTTATTTATATGCTTGAAGATGACTAAAATTCTCTAGGCTCAGGTCTACTTTCATATGTCTAGCTGTTCAAAGTTGTCACGACCCAAACCGGAGGACCGCGACGGGCACCCGGACCCAACCCACCGGACACCACTGACCATACATCCCATACTTAACCACATTAACCACGAACTAAGCCGAGAAGGATTAAGTAAAGTTTCAACCCGAAAGCCCCAACTCATATGTTTATATACCAAGACCGACAAAGTCATACATGACAACTAACCACAAGACACTTATCTACAAGACTCTAAGAGAAGAACATATCATGACCAAACTGCAACTCCAAAATAAGTAGAGTGCTCCAAATACCAGCTGAACCAGAAATCTACCAGTGTGAATCGTCACTCTCTCAATATGAATCTGCGGACATAAAACGCAGCGTCCCCCGATAAAAGGGACGTCAGTACGACTGATGTACTGAGTATGTTAGGAATAACAAATAACATAGCAGAGATATATCATAACCTAAAACAGAAATAACTGACCAACAGTAATTGTCTCTGAGGGCCCTAATGGATATGCCTAAGTGTTATGCACAGTGTCGTCTACACATACCTTGGCCTCACCGGGCAATCTTTCTTACCATACTAGCTTTTGGGGGCATCATACCATAGATGGTTAATGAATGTATGCATGGTGAAAATGCGGTACATATATATATTAGTGTTGCAGATCGTGCAACCCGTCCCAATACATTTTAGTATTGCGGATCGTGCAACTCGTCCCAATAAGCCACACATGCATCACATCACATCATCTATCACAGCATAACACATCACATCATCACATTATTTTGGACTCTTAGGGCTCTTCTGTAATAGTCTGTATTTCAGGTGATGTGTGTATATAACATCTTTCCTTTTTCCCCATTTCCGATACATAGATATATTGCATACATATAATAGAGCATATAACTCTTTGGAGATCCATGGTAATATATGGATGCAATGCAAATGAAAATGCATGAATAACAATAAAATACCCTGAATGACACAACACCCTTTATACCTTTGGTTGATATTGAAACATTAACATCTTTTCCCGTATTGCCTCAATAAGGACTTAGAATCATACTTAGACATGCTTTTAGCATAGAAATGAATAACATGATTATTCTTAATCTCTAGAAGTAGAATAAATTATAGAGTAATACCACAGTTATATTTCGTTATATAAATCATGTCAAAAGAAAGAAATAATTTTTCTTAACATACCTTCGCTTTGCTAACGTAGAAACAACTTATTGTTCCTAACTGTACAATATCATACCATGTATTAGCCATGCCCACTGATATGCAAGTTGTTAGATCTATATAACTCTTGCTGGAATGTTTTTTTATTTCTTTAAAAGAATTTCCCAAACCAAGAACATTTTTGTGCTTCCTTCAAAATGAATTTCAAAGGTGAAATTGTTTTGTGTTTCATTGAAAATGTTTGCTGCTCACACAGATTTACGTTTTTTTTGCTTTCTTTTAAAGTTGCCTAACTTAGGCATTTAATGAGGCTTATCTAATAGTCTTCCACTAGTCAAACTTGGCGGTGGGAGCATTTTATTTCACGCCACATAACCCCCAATGTGTCACCTTAATTTAATTAAGTGACTTGCCTCCGTATAATTTATCAATCACACACATAATTAATTCTTAATTCCAATTCACTTAAATTTTCATGACTTATAAAACCTTCTTATACTTCATGTCATAATTTGTGTGCTATGATGCTATTCCATTACCTCCTTGTGCACACATCAAATTTATTTCCGATCGCCGTCGTCACACTTGTTACGTCCAAAATTATTTCGGGGTTTACTCTTTTTCTATACTAATCTCATTATTAGTATACATAAATATAACATAAATTTTTCCAACGTTCGGATCTATTTTCACACGTAGCGATTGAAACTGTGACCCGAAAATACGGGTGTTACAAAATCATCACCTGAAAGTACGGGGTGTTACACAGGGGATTTTTAGTATCTTACTTCACGAGGCCCGATATTACTTATGCAGTGCAGTAGGTTTATGCATAATCCGAGGGACGAGCACATGCATGCTCTTAAACGTATTGTGCTTACATACATGACACTCTTGATTATGGTTTGCATTTACATCCATTATATGTCTCTACTCTCGTGTCTTATACAGATGTTGATTGGGGTGGATGTCTAGATACCAGACGTTCGACATCTGGTTATTGTATGTTTCTTGGGGATAACTTGATCTCTTTATCGGTAAAATGACAGACTACTTTATCATGATCCCGTGCGGAGGCCTAGTATTGAGGGGTAGTCAATGTGGTGTCTGAGTCCTGTTGGTTGCATAATCTTCTATTAGAGCTTCACTTTCCTATTCAGAAAGCTGCATTGGTCTACTTTGATAATGTTAATACAGTTTGTCTCTCTGAAAATCCGGTCCAACATCAGCGCACTAAACATATCAAGATGGATATTCACTTTTCGTGAAAAGATAGGTCGTGGACAAGTACGTGTCTTGCATGTCCCTTCATGGTACCAAATTGCTGACATCTTTACTAATAGTCTTCCCTTAGTCCTGTTTGAAGATTTTAGGGACGGTCACAATCGCCCGTTATTACTGCGGGGGTGTGAAAGACCATGATATACACGGCACATTGACTGTGTATATCATAGTCTATTTTGTAAATATATTATCATAATAAGTTGAGTTCTTGTACATGTATAATTATGATAGTAGTCTTGTATTAGGAAAAATTATTAGACTTATATTATGAAAAGATAGATTTAATTTTCTTAATTAGATTTTGTATCATGTATATATATATCTATATATATTTTTTAAGTGATTATTTTTTCACTTGCAGCTTCCAATATAACTATGCAAAATGCTTCTGTTAAAGAATTGGCCAGTAATGCAAGAAGCAGGAGCATAAAAGTAGGATTAGAAACGGGGCAGGTGAAACTAGCTGTTGTTTAACCACAAATAAGACATGTACAAATATGCTTCGACAAAAAGACTAGTAGTATCAGTGGATTAACATAGACATTGGTGTATGTAAATAAGCACTAGCATCATTTAATGTGTATCAAGTCAAGCATACCAAAAGAGCTTTCTACTGGCAAAAAGCCCGATAGACTCCTCTCTGGTAACCGTATTTTACTGAAACTTTGCAAAACACCTACCAAAAGAATCACTGATGATGGAAAGAAAAATGTTGAATGAAAAGCATGATTCTAAACATTTTCTCATTGAGCCAAGCAAAACAGAGAAATTTTCAAGAATTTAAGGAAAAGAATTGAACAGATCGATTATTCAAGCAACAAAATGAATGTGGGTTGAGCTAAAGATAAATTAAGTAGTTTACGATTGCATAAAAAGTTACTCTTTTTTTTTTCCTGTCAAAAACAAATACAAACGACTAGATTGAATTGAATTGCTTAAAAAAGAAAACTGCCACAGATGCCAAATCGAAGGCATTTAAAGAATAAAAAAGATATCAATTGTAGTAGGTTGTATGACACACAAACGATTGAAGGTCATGAAGGGATTTGTTGGGGGTAAAACACAAAAATAAGACACAGCGGAAATTTAAAATTTTGAGTAAACTTACTTGCACCAACAAACATTTCTGGTATGATTATGCGATAATTCAAATCTGCAAAGACAGGAAGAAAATTTACAATTTAAGCTTTGTTAGTCTTTACTAAAGGGAGCGCACGCGATTGTCAATCCGGGTGCAAGCCTTGCTTCGGTATATTCCTTTGCCCAAAAAAGCTAGGAAATCTTGGTAGAGATTTGAGAGAATTTTATTTCCTGAACTCTGAGTTCAGAAAGTGAAAAGTGAGTGCATAATAAAATTATGGGTTAAGTGCCAAATATATAGTGGAGGAAACCCTAAACCAAATCAGATTTGGATCAGGCTTCAAGACCTGACCCAAATCCAAATCACAGTGGGCCAGTCGAACTGGGCCCACTGCTGTGCGGCTCAATTTATTTTCTGCACATTTTAGTTCTAATTAAATCCAAGATTTAATTTTGATTTAAATATATAATTTTCATCAAATGAAAATTATCCCATAATTTATTATTAAATAAAATATCTTGATTCTAAATCCGATATTTTACATTCTCTCAATATACCCTTAGACCGAAAAAGACAATCAACTTAGTGTGACCCTTTAGGCCTTCACACATCGGCACTTGATCAAATCAAGGTTCACACGGAACTCCTAGACGGCGCCGGTGACAGACCCAATATGTGAAATACGTTTACAAGACTCAAGTAAACAGACCTCTATGTGAGATGATAAATTCTTTTCATTCGCGACACACTCGATCAAGCTTAAGATTTGCCAAGTGTCTATCCAAATTACTTGATCACTTTATCTCATCTATATTAGTCGACAACCAGATCATATCCTAGATATGTCTCTTGCATTGACCAATGACTTGGTCGATCTAACATCTCTGAGAAGCTGAGTGTTTTCTCGAAATTCCAATCGAGGAATGAATCCTATTATTGGCTTAACTACCACCTTCAATCTACTTCGTAATGCACCCAATACAAGCCGCGTCTCAACCTATAAGGCATTTGAGCTTAGGACAGGATCAAAGTGCATTACTCCGTAAACAAAGTGATATTGACCTCAAGTCTAAGGACCTCTATCTCCCAGATGCTGATAATACTCTAGACATGTATAACAAATAGTTTATCAGTAGGGTATGTCAATACTCCTCTAAGAGTATCCATGTGTCCATCACTAGCAACTATTGCTAGTAGTAAGTGAGATATACTACATTCTCTAAGAATGTGATGCACCAGCGTATGGACTTATAACATATCATTGATATCCCATTCTCAATGATCATCAGTCTAGGCTATTTTAAGAACTACACTTTATCATTAATATCTCACACTATCAATGACAATGTAAGTTCAAGGGATGCACATTAATGAATAATATAAACAATCAAATAACAATTCAATAATTGCAAAAGCCAAATATATTAATCTCATTAATAATATGAATGTGTTCAAGTACATTTGATCCTAAAATGATTGTTTCTAGGACATATATACTTTCAATCTCCCACTTGGCCTAGAGTCAATCACCAATGTATCTAATGTCCATGTTTTCAAAATGACCATTATGCTTGACTAAGCTTAATGGTTTAGTAAATGGGTCTGCTAGATTATTATCGGTGAGAATGTAGTCTATTTTTATTTCATCTGTCTCCATCATCTCTCTGAGTATGTGGTATTTCTTTGGTACATGCTTGTTTCTATTCGTTGATCTTGGTTCCTTAGCTTGAGCAATCGCACCAGTGTTGTCACAATAAATTGTTATTGGACAACTGACATTTGGAACAACCCCTAATTCCTTTAAGAACTCGGATATCACGACAGCTTCTTTACCAACTTCCGATCCAACAATGTACTCGGCTTATGTTGTCGAATCGGCAGTTGTAGCTTGCTTGGAACTCTTCCAACCAACTACTCTACCATTTAAAATGAAGGCATAACCAGACTGAGATTTGAAGTCACCAAGATTTGTCTAGAAGCTAGCATCAGTATACCCAGTAGCTACTAGCTCTTCTTGTCCGTCATAGACTAAGAAGTATTCTTTAGTTCGTCTAAGATACTTAAGAATACTCTTGACTGCTTTCCAGTGTTCCTCCCCAGGATTCTGCTGGAATTTGCAAGTCATGCTAAGTGCATAGGCCACATCTGACCTTGTACATGTCATGGCATACATGATTGATCCTATAGCTGAAGCATATGAGATTCTCTTCATGCGTTCAAGTTCTGAAACTATGGAAGGACAATCCTTCCTTGACAACTTGATGCCTTGACCCATAGGAAGATTCCCTTTCTTGGAATTTTCCATAGAGAAACGTTTTAGCACTTTGTATATGTATACAGACTGTGACAGCCCCAACAATATATTAGGTCTATCTCTGTAGATTCTAATTCCAAGAATGTAGCAGACTTCACCCAAGTCCTTTATCATGAAGGTTCTGGATAACCATTCTTTGACTGATTGCATGATAGTCTTATTGTCTCCCATTATCAATATGTCATCTACATATATAACAATGAAGACAATGCTCTCATTTGTGCGTTTACTAAACGCACGGATCTTCCTTGCTTCTAACAAAGTCAAACGATTTGACTGCTTTGTCAAAACAAATGTTTCAACTCCTTGAGGCTTGCTTAAGTCCATAAATGGACTTTTGTTGTTTGCATACTGCTTTGGGTTGAGTCTTGGATGTAAAACCCTCTGGTTGTATCATATACACCTCCTCAATTAGATTACCATTGAGGAAGGCAGTTTTAACATCCATTTGTCAATTATCATAATCATAGTATGCAGCTATTGCAAGCAAAATCCGAATGGACTTAATCTTTGCAACAGGCGAAAAGGTTTCATCATAATCGACCCCAGACTGTTGATTGTAACCTTTATCCACCAATCTTGCTTTATAAGTCTGTATTTTGCCATATGCATTAATCTTTTTCTTGAAGACCCATTTGCATCCTATGGGTCTAACCCCTGTTGGCAAGTCAACCAAGTTCCATACTTGGTTTATGTACATAGACTCTATTTCAAATTTCATAGCTTCTTGCCATCTCTGTGAATCAATGTCTAGCATTGCTTCGCTGTAGGTAGCAGGCTCATCATCATCAGGAATATCTATCTCATTATGTGTTTCAACAAGGAGATTAGGTCTTTCAGGTGCACGATGAGTCCTAGTGGTCATACGGAGTTGAACATTCTGCGTTTCAGTGTTTGCTGTATTTTGATTTTGAGAAGATGTTTGTGTGTTGGACAATCCACTACTTTGAGAACTTTCAGGAATATCATTTTGAATAGGATGATGCACAACTATTGTGTCATCTACCATTGGTTGTGCATGAGGGTCTTGCATTTCTACAGTATCCCTCACAACACTTCCACTGGCAGAAAGACGTACTCTAAGTACCCAATCATCATCAAATACTCCCACTGAATCCTTGTCTAGGTCATTTGACAAGGGGTCATTCTCTACATTATTTTGTACTTTTTGAATTTCTTCAAGTTCTATCTTGTTGCAACTCTGTTCCTTGTAGACATAGTCTTGAGAAAGTTGCATTCAAAACAATTACTTTATGTTCATCGGGAAGATAGAATTAGTACCCTCTTGTTTCCTTAGGATACCCTACAAAATAATACTTCTCACTTTTAGATTCCAATTTGTTAGTGAGCAACTTCTTTACATATGCAGGGCACCCCCAGGGTCGCATGTGTCTAAGTGCTGGCTTCTTGTCATTTCATATCTCATATGTAGTTTTCTCTACTGACTTTGATGGAACTCTATTCAAAATATAGATTGAGCTTTGCAATGCATATCCCCATATGTATATTGGTAGAGCTGAGAAGCTCATCATGGATCTAACCATATCAAATAAGGTACGATTTCTCCTCTCAGCAACACCATTCATTTGTGGCGTTCCGGGAGGTGTCCATTCTGAATGGACTCCATGAAGCTTCAAGTAATCTAGAAATTCTTTACTTAAGTACTCACCTCCTCGATCTGATCGAAGAGTTTTAATACTTGTTTCAAGTTTCTTCTCTACTTCTGACTTGTACTCCATGAATTTCTCAAAAGCTTCAGACTTATGTTTCATAAGATACACATGCCCAAACCTTGAGAAATCATCTGTAAAAGTGATGAAATAAAAAAAACCTCCCTTAGCTTGAGTTGGAAAAGGCCCACATACATCGGTATGGACTAACTCAAGCACCTCTTTGGCATGTACTCCTTTCCCAGAAAGTGATTTGGTTGTCATCTTTCCTTTTAAGCAAGATTCGCAATCACCATATGACTCTAAGTCAAATGGTTCTAAGTAATCTAATTTCCTCAATCTTGCTATCCTTGATTCATTGATGTGACCAAGTCTGCAATTCCATAAGTAGGTGAGATTTCTTTGATTACTTATTTTAGCTCTTTTATTTTGTATATTGAAAATTTCATGGCTACAGTTTAGAACATATAATCCATCCACAAGCGGAGCATTTCCACAAATAAAACCATCATAAGATAAAACATAATTTCCATTGGTAATATGTGAGGAAAACCCATCAATGTCTAACATAGGGATAGAAATAATATTTCTCGTCAAAGACGGAACAAAATAACAATTATTAAGTTCTAAACAAAAGCCTGAAGGTAAATCTAGTCTATAAGTCCCCACGCGTTCCGCATCAACTCTAGCTCAATTGCCAACGCGTAGATCTCATTCCCAAGGTCCAACCTTTCACACGATTAGCCCTCGCACATTATTACAAATGTGTGAGCCACAAGCGGTATCGATACCCAAGGTGAGAATTAGTTATAGACATATTTATTTCAATAACAAACATACCTTGTCCAAGGGGACGCACCTTGTGCCTTGTCTCCCGTAGTACATGCGATCCCTTCCAATGTCCCTTTCTCTTACAATTGAGGCAAACATCAACAGCTATCTTGGCCTTCTTTCGAACAACTCCTTTAGGTTTCATAGCTGTGGGTTTGGCGGCAACCACCTTACCCTTCTTCTCCTGTATATTCTTATCCTTAGGTTTGAACTTGCTAGATGAGCCCACCATGAGCACAACTTTACCTTTGGAGGTGGACGACTCGAAGGTCTTCAACATATTATGAAGTTATGGGAGATTTTCTTTCGTTCCATTCATGTTGTAATTCACAATGAAGTTCTCAAAGAAACCAGGAAGCGAGTTCAAGATTAGATTAACAGAAACATTTGCAGGCAGCTTCGTTCCAATCGAAGCCAACCTATAAATTAATCCAATCATCTTCAAAACATGTTGTGACACCTGGCCCCCCTTCGTTCATCTTACACTTAAAAAGATCTCTCAACAGTTCATACTCCATTGTCTGAGACTGTGAGTCATAGAGACTCTTCAAGTGTTCTAGCATCTCGTTGAGGCCCATATTTTCATGCTGTCTTTGTAACTCTGGAGTCATAGAAGATAGCATAACACATTGTACTGCAAAAACATCATCAAGATATTTCTGATAGACTGCTTTGTCAAACAGAGCATACTCTTCAGAATCTTCAGCAGGGACTGTAGGGAGTGTTATATCCAATACATACTCAATCTTTTCTAATCGTCGTACCAAACGCAGATTTCTTAACCAGTCAGGAAAATTGACTCCATTCAACTTGTTCTTTTCAACCAACATTTTAAGTGACAAATTCGACATTGTAACTGAAGAAAAGATAGACTTGAAATTAATAGTTTAATATAATTTCTATTGAACACATTCATTAACTAACTAACATGGTCTTTAGTTTAATTAGCTCCCACTATTTTAATATACTCTTTTACCCCATAAAGAATACAAACTCATATCAAATACGGTCATAATGGGCCAAGATCCAAACTCACGTTGTCTCCGCGTTTGCTGAGGCTGATAACTTCAACAACACGATCTGGTAGGTCTCTAAACCAATTGCAAACAATTTTCAACTCTTGGTTGACCGAATGTTCTAAACAATTCGATCTGCGTCCCTCGGCTGTCCGACACTAGGGCGCCAAGACAGCCTAGCAAGTCAACCCCGTTATGCGACTGCAATTATACATCTAAGCGGGCTTAGCCTTCATCAAGAAAATAATGGGGTGTAAATACTCACGAAGGTTTATCACCTACTACAACATTTATATGCATCTATGAAAAGGTCTGAGTCCTCATAGACTTAGAGCAAATGCTGGGGCATAAATACTCATCTCGCCGAAAAGGATTTTGCACCACAATCAATTATAACGGACGACGCGTTCATTTTAAATGCGACTTGTATTAAATTTGGGGAACATTTTAATTCAGGGTTATGACCAAGATCAACTATTATATCATACATCATATGACATCCTATCATGCAATTTTTAAACACATTTAGATGGAAAACCATCAAACCCAATAGGCATGATATAAGATGGTTTTAATCACATACTGGGCGCCGTCTACCCAGACAATTATAGCGGTCATTGAAAGTAAATAATTACTGGGCGCCGCCTACCCAGACAATAATTGCTTACTAACAAATACTGGGCGCCGCCTACCCAAACATATATATGCGGACTCTATTCTAATTATTTAAATGACAATCAATTAAACAATTAGGAGAAACAATTAATTTGTGCACACATTATCAAATAATATGCTAAATAACAATAATTGTGGGTTAATTAATTTGTTTCAATTTAGAAAATATTTAAATTCAAAATTTAAACTCAATTTTTAATTTTCGGAATTTTCTGCTCATCCAAACAATCCCTTAATAATTCAGAAATTAAAATTTAATTTTCAGGGGTATTTCTGCAATTTTTAGAACCTTAAAATATTTAAAGATTTACCCAGGGACCAAATATGTTTTTCTGAAATTTACAGATTGACTCAGGGACTGAATCTGCTGATTTTAAAAACTTCTAAAATTCCAGAAAATATCTGAGGGACTAATTTGTAATTTTCAGAACTTAAAATATTTTCAGATTTGTTTAGGACCAATCTTCAATTTTAAAACCCTAATTTTAATTACAAAAAGGTCCTCAAACTATTTTAAATTTTCAAAACCAATTCCAACCCCAAATCAAATTTGGAATTCGGATTTCGGGGTGAAATTGACGAAATTAAAACCCACCAAACGATGGCACACATCGGGACGAACTCACGGGTGGTTTTCACCACCGATTTGGTGGTCCACGGTGGCCGGAATTGGTGCCGCCGCCGGCGGTTTCTTAAACCGTCGGTGGTGCTTCTTTTCCGGTCACGTTACCGAGCAACACTACCACCATTAGATTCCTCTCGTCGAGACGAACACGATGGTATTATTACTTAATGATTTAGTCGCCCGTGGTGGCCGGAAACAGTCCCGATAAAGGTGATTCAATGTGTTCACTGCCCAATTTTTTTTTTCCCGAAAATCAGTTTTCAAAAATTAAAACAATTAATTATCCCACATATCGTTATTAAGGATTATTGTATAATCATTAAACGAGCCTGGGCTCTGATACCACTGAAGGGATTTGTTGGGTGTAAAACACACAAGTAAGGCACAACGGAAGTTTAAAATTTTGAGTAAACTTACTTGCCCCAACAAACATTTCTGGTATGATTATGCGATAATTCAAATCTGCAAAGACAGAAAGAAAACTTACAGTTTAAGCTTTGTTAGTCTTTATTAAAGAGAGCGCACGCGATTGTCAATCCGGGTGCAAGCCTTGCTTCAGTATATTCCTTTGCCCAAGAAAGCGAGGAAATCTTGGCAGAGGTTTGAGAGAATTTTATTTCCTGAACTCTGAGTTCAGAAAGTGGAAAGTGAGTGCATAATGAAATTATGGGTTAAGTGCCAAATATATAGTGGAGGAAACCCTAAACCAAATCAGATTTGGATCAGGCTTCAAGACCTGACCCAAATCCAAATCGCAGTGGGCCAGTCGAACTGAGTCCACTGCTGTGCGGCTCCTCCATTTATTTTATGCACGTTTTAGTTCTATTTAAATCCAAGATTTAATTTTGACTTAAATATATAATTTTCATCAAACGAAAATTATCCCATAATTTATTATTAAATAAAATATCTTGATTCTAAATCCGATATTTTACATTCTCTCAATATACTCTTAGACCGAAAAAGACAATCGACTTAGTGTGACCCTTTAGGCATTCACACATCGGCACTTGATAAAATCAAGGTTCATACGGAACTCCTAGAAGGCGCCGATGACGGACCCAATATGTGAAGTACGTTACAAGACTCAAGTAAACACCTCTATGTGAGATGATAAATTCCTTTCATTCGCGACACACTCGATCAAGCTTAAGATTTGCCAAGTGTCTATCCAAATGGCTTGATCACTTTATCTCATCTATATTAGTCGACAACTAGATCATATCCTAGATATGTCTCTTGCATTGGCCAATGACTTGGTCGACCTAACATCTATGAGAAGCTGAGTGTTCTCTCGAAATTCCAATCGAGGAATGAATCCTATTCTTGGCTCAACTACCACCTTCAATCTACTTCGTAATGCACCCAATACAAGCCACATCTTAACCTATAAGGCATTTGAGCTTAGGACATGCTCAAAGTGCATTACTCCGTAAACAAGGTGATATTGACCTCAAGTCTAAGGACCTCTATCTCCCAGATGCTGATAATACTCTAGACATGTATAACAAATAGTTTATCAGCAGGGTAGACCAATACTCCTCTAAGAGTATCCATGTGTCCATCACTAACAACTATTGCTAGTAGTAAGTGATATATACTACATTCTCTAAGAATGTGATGCAGACCACATGTATACTTATAACATATCATTGATATCCCATTCTCAATGATCACCAGTCTAGGCTATTTTAAGAACTACACTCTATCATTAATATCTCACACTATCAATGACAATGTAAGTTCAAGGGATGCACATTAATGAATAATATAAACAATCAAATAACAATTCAATAATTGCAAAAGCCAAATATATTAATCTCATTAATAATATGAATGTGTTCAAGTACATTTGCTCCTAAAATGATTATTTCTAGGACATATATACTTTCAGGTCACACACCTGTTCAAAATTTTATTACCAGTTTAAAAGTATGTATGTCCTAGAGATAATCATTTTATGGACAAATGTACTTGAACATATTCGTATTATTAACAAGATTTATATTTTATGACATTTGCAATTATTGAATTATTATTTGTTTGTTTGTAATTATTCATTAATGTGCATTCCTTGAGCTTACGTTGTTATTAATATAGTGGGATATTAATGATAGAGCGTAACTTAGAAAATAGCCTCGACTAATGGGATATCGATGATATGTTATAAGTCGACATGTGGTCTGCATCACATTCTTAGAGAATGTAGTATGTCTCACCTGCTACTAATAATTGTTACTAGTGATGGACACATGGATACTTTTGAAAAGTATTGGTATAGCCTACTGATAAACTATTTGTTATATATGTCTAAAGTATTATCAGTGTGTAGGAGATAAATGTCCTTTGACTTGAACTCAATACGTACCTTGTTTACAGAGTAATGTACTTTGACCCTGTCCTAAACTTAAATTCCTTATAAAATAAGACACAGTTGTGTTAGGTGCATTACGATGTAAACTAAGGTCGTAGTTGAGCCAAAAATATGATTCATTCCTCGATTGGATATTCGAGAGAACACTCAATTTCTCAGTGATATTAGGTCGATCAAGTCATTGACCAATGCAAGAGACATATTTAGAATATGGTCTAGTTGTCGACTAATATAGATGAGATAAAGTGATCAAGCCATTTGGATAGACACATAGGAAATCATAAGCTTGATTGAGAGAATATTAAATATTCAGTTTAGAATCGAGATATTTAAATTGATAATAAAATATGGGATAATTTCTATTTGATGGAAGTTATTTAATTAAGTCAAAATTGGATTTTGGTTTTAATTAAATGTGCTGAATATTAAATGATGGGACATGAAGGGCCGCGACGCCTACCATGCTTAGTCGCGTCACCTTCTTAGTCACAAGATCACGTGATGAGCGGTCCACCGATCGCCCACTACTCCTCGGGATTTGGGTCAGACTTGGAGCCCAACCTTAATCTGAATATTAACCTAATTGTCCCTATATAAACATAACTTAACCCCATAATTTAAATACACTAATTCTATATTTTCTGAACTTAGAGTTTAGAAAAGAAAATTCTCTCGAACCTCTTCCAAGATTTCTTGGCTTTCTTGACATAGAAATATACCGTAGCAAAGACTTGCAGCCGAAAGGACTATCACGTGCACACCTTCTAGTAATAACAAACTGTAAGTTTTATGTTATATATTTACAAGTTTCAATTGTAATGTAACCATACCAGGTGCAATTATTGGGGTAAGTAAGTTGAACAAAATTTTAAACTTCCAATGTGCCTTACTTATGTATTTTGAACCCAATAAAATCCTTCAGTGGTATCAGAGCCCAGGCTGGTTTCAATGGTTACGTAACAATTGAATGTTATAATAATATGGGTTAAATGTAAAATTGGTTTTAAACTGAATTAAAACAAGACTACTTGAAATCCGACATACCTTGACTGAACGATTGACCTTTTGTAATCACCCTAAATTATCAACTATGCTAAATTAAATAAAGTCATTCCGTTCTAACTCGAACTAAGCCTAGTGCAGAAAACCGGTTCATTGCGAACATGATGCACGACGAAGAATGAGTAGGAATGGATAATGGTCGATATGTACGTTATTGATATTGGTGGGTGATAATGAAGGACCTATGATCTGATCCCTAAATTGGATTTAGGGTTTTGACGATTTTCAGAAAATCAACACGGATTTGATTATGTCAGGACGTCAGTGTCGCGACCCTACTGTAGGACACTACGATGCCTGCTAGGATTTCGAGGCGGCGTCGCGGTGCCTGTCATGGTTACAGGCAGGGGTCGCACCTCCTGTCCAAAATCGCGATTAAAAACCTCAGTTTTAAAATTCGGAACTGACTATACCTGAAGAGTCGCGACCCTAATTCGCAAAATATAAACCGAAAGGTTTTTGCCATGCAAGCGACGCGGCGCTAATTCAAAGCATAAGCCGAAAAGTTTCTGCATCACTGGTGCCACGGCGCCACCTGTTCAGAAAGTAAAAAACATTCAATTTTCAGAATGTTTAACCCATGATTATTATTTTGCAGTATATTATTTTATGTGCTAAATGATTGTCATTTAGATTACTAGAATAGCGTCTGCAAATAATTGTTTGGGTAGGAGGCGCCCATTACTTGTTTAACCGCTTAGTATCATGTTTGGGAACGCGGTACCCAATATGTGCTTAAAACCTTTGCATGATGCTTTATTTGATAAAACATGTTAGAGTTGATCTTGGTTAATACCCTGAATTAAAATATTCCCCAAAATTTAATACAAGTCTTATTTTAAAATGAACGTGTCGTCCATTATAATTGATTGTAGTGCAAAATCCTTTTCGCGAGATGATTATTTATGCCACAATATTTGCTCTAAGTCTACGAGGACTCAGACTCTTTCATAGATACATGTTACATGTAGAAGTGGGTGATAAACCTTCATGAGTATTTACACCACATTGTTTTCTCTATGAAGACAAAACTCACTTAGATACATAATTACAGTCACATAACGAGGTTGACTTGCTAGGTTGTCTTGGCGCCACTGTGTCGGACAAGCCGAGGGACGCAAATCATTTGTTTAGAACATTCGGTCACCCAAGAGTTACAAATTATTTGTAATTGGTTTAGAGACCTACCAGGTTGTGTTGTTGAAGTTATCAGCCACATCAAACGTGAAGATAATATAAACCTGCATCTTGGCCCATTATGACCGTATTTGATATGACTATATGAGTCTGTATTCTTTCATGAGGTCGAAGAGTATGTTAAAATAATGTGAGCTAATTAAACTAAAGGCAATGTTAATTAGTTAACGAATGTGTTTAATAGAAATTATATTAGATTTTAATTTCAAGTCTATCTTTTTATTCAGTATACAATGTCGAATCTGTCACTTAAAATGTTGGCTGAAACGAACAAGCTGACTGGAGCAAATTTCCCTGACTGGTTAAGAAATCAGCGTCTAGTGTTGCGATTGGAAAGGATTGAGTATATATTAGATAAAGTATTCCCAACAGTCCCTGTCGAAGATTTTGAAGAGTATGCCATGTTTGACAAGACAGCCTATCAGAAAATCTTGATGATGCTACATCGGCACAATGTGTAATGTTTTCCTCTATGACTGCAGAGTTACAGAGGCAACATGAAAACATGGGCCCCAACGAGATGTTCGAACATTTGAAAAGTATCTCTGACTCACAGTCTCAGACAATAGAGTATGAACTGCTGAGAGATCTCTTTAAATGTAAGTTGAACGGAGGGGGTCAGGTGTCACAATATATTTTAAAGATGATTGGATTAATAGAGAGGTTGACTTCGATTGGAACGAAGCTGTCCGTGAATGTTTCTGTCAACCTAATTCTGAACTCGCTTCCTAATTCGTTTGAGAGCTTTATTATAAACTTCAACATGAATGGAACCAAGGTGAGTCTCCCAGAGCTTCACAATATGTTGAAGACCTTCAAATTGTCCACCTACAAAGGTAAAATTGTGATCATGGTAGGCTCCTCTAGAAAGTCCAAACCGAATGGTAAGAATATGCAATAGAAGAAGGGTAAGGCAGTTTCTACCACACCCCCAGTTTTAAGACCTCGAGGAGGTGTTCAGAAGAAGGAGAAGGTAGCTGCAGATGTGTGCCTCAACTGCAAAAGGAAGGGGCACTGGAAGAAGGACTGCACAGCTCTAGGAGGAGGCAAAGCACTAGGTGCTCCTAGCTCTACTGGACAAGGTATGTTTGTTATTGAAATAAATATGTATATAAGTAACTCTCATTTTTGGGTATTAGATACCGCTTGTGGCTCACACATTTGTAACAATGTGTCGGGGCTGACTAAAAGCAGAAAGGTTGGACCATGGGAGGTGGACATGCACATTGAAAATGGAGTACGAGTGGATGTTGAACGCGTGGGAACTTATAAATTATATTTACCTTATGACTTTTGTTTACAACTTAATAATTGTTATTTTGTTCCCTAGACGACGAGGAATATTACTTCTATACCAATGTTAGACATAGAGGGGTTTTCCTCATTTATTTCCAATGGCAGTTATGTACTGTCTTTTAATGGTTTTGTTTATGGAAATTCTCCGCTTGTCGATGGCTTGTATATTCTAAACTGTAGTCGTAAAATTTTTAATGTACAAAATAAACGAGCTAAAATTTGTAATCCAAGAAACCCCACCTACTTATGACATTGTAGACTTGGTCACATCAATGAATCAAGGATAGCAAGATTAAAGAAGTTAGACTACCTAGAACCATTTGACTTAGAATCCTATGGTAATTGTGAATCTTACTTGAGAGGAAATATGACCACCAAGCCACTATCTGGGAAGCTAAGGGAGACGTCCCGTACTTCATAACTTTTATAGACAATTTCACAAGGTTTGGACATGTGTATCTTATGAAACACAAGTGCGAAGCCTTTAAGAAATTCAAGGAGTACAAGTCAGAAGTGGAGAAGCAACTTGAAACAAGTATCAAGACCCTTCGATCATATCGATGAGGTGAATACTTAAGTAAAGAATTTCTATTTGATGTGCGGATGTTCATTTTAATAGTACATCCTAGGCTTCTTTGGCTTGGTCAACTTGGACGGTCTTTTATATTTTGTCAGTTCATTAATATCGTTCTTGATTAGTGTCACTACCCAAAATCATAGAGTCGTGATGGCACTAATCCCAATGATCAGTAAGCCAACCATAACCTCTCGACTCAGGTTAAGTAGAGAAACACAATGTGTAAATTTTAAGTAAATCAATTTAAGTCTTAAAAAGTCTCAAAAAATAAATAATACAAACTCTCAAGACTGGTCACACTTGTACAAGAACTATATAAAGAATACAGATTGGGAGTACATCCTTAAATATAGAATTGTCCAAAAATGAGAAGATATAATTAAAAAGCAAGGAAGAAACATCTGGTGCCACGGATCTACCATGTAGCCCACCCCGAATCCTTCGAAATAGCTCCACAACGGCTAGATAGTCGTAAATCCACTAGAACTAGTAACAGAGCAAGTACACAAAAAGGTGCAGCAAGTGTAGAGTGAGTACAAAAATGACGATACTTCGCAGCATCGTCGATCGATCCTATCTTAAACGAAAAGAAGGGTTGGCCTACTGATTACTATTTCTACACTGACCACCATCAGTTTGATACAATGACACAATATCTGAATTCACTCAAACTAAGAGTCCAAGCCTATGTTATAGCATCTAGTTCCTCAAGACAAATAAGGTATTCAGAATTCATGTCAATAGAGTCTAATCAGCCAAGATTTAAGCCTAAGCGTAAGAACCTCTCACTACTCAAGAATACTCAAATATCCAAGTAGAATGATAAACTGACAATTACGTAGTATAGGCAAAACAAGAAACACGCAAATAATAAGTAAATGATATGAAATGTAGATGATATGCAATATAAGGCCTTGGTTTCTCATCGTTGTTATACACGCATTCAAATGCCAATGAATCATGACCCATGGGGGAATCGCGAGGTCCATATACCACTTAGGCTCACACACAGTACCTAAGTATAATCATAGCAAGCTTACATAGTACAAAAGTATAATCACACGGTAGGCTCACACAATACCTAAGTATAATCACACATCTCTTATACTCATTTATGGCCGCGCATGTTTATGCATTATGAAACGTAATTATGATATGCACAACAACAAGAAGCAACTATTTTCCATATATGTTAATACATTATGAAGCTTAAATATAGTATGTTCAACGACAATAAGCAATTATAGGCCACACATGTTCTAACTTAGTTATTTATACAATAACGACTCGATCTTTAGCGTCGTTAATTTTAAATGAGTATGATGATATGGAGTTCTTGATTGTCGTGAAAGCTAAGGTGATGACATGTGAGAGATGTGGTTACACGGAACCTTACAAGAAAGATGGAACCGAGGAGAAAAGTACGTCAAGATATTGATTACTCTTGGACGGAAGCTTCAAGAGGGCAACTCAACGGAGGTGATGCAAGACATCTCGAGAGACTTGTACGTGCAAGGGACTTATACGTGGGAAGAGTCTGGATCGTGGTATGGTGCCACGATGTGATGAACCTTGTGAGAATAGTTCATGGGGCACAAGGTCACGGGTTGGTGATCTTGTGGTTTTGAAATGCGAGAAGGAAGATCCATGGAAGGAAGACTTCGGAAGTTGGTGTTCGTGGTTGAGGTGGAGTTGACGTGGGAGCATGTGCAAGTGCATTGATCACAAAAAACTCTATGTGGACAGTGAACAAAACCAATGAAGGACGAGTTTGGAAATGTGGCGATCTCTCAACTATGGAAGCTTCAAAGAGACGGATTCAACAAGAAGGCATGGACACCTCAAAGCTAGCATCAAGTTAAGTCAACGAGGACGTCGAGCTCAATTGGTGTGGGTGGTTTGTCACACCCATAGTTTTGCTCATTGAGACAGAGGAAAAACTCGTGACACAATGTCAAGGATTAATACATTGTTCCTTTGGCATTCGGTCCAATACAAGTTAGGTGTTGGAATGGTGAAACAATATTAGGGTGAGAAGGCTAGAACGTCCAAGTGTGAGAGTGTTCTTGAGTGAGGGTCGTATGATGAGGAGGAGATCATGCGGGTTAGCAAATACATAGAACATACATGACATGCAGTATGCATTGCAATGAGAAATGCAAGAAGATGGCTAAGTGCGAAGGACGTTCAAAGAGTCCAAGCACGAGTAGCCAATGTCCGAGAATTAAGGAACATGAGTTCGTGGCTTGAGGATGTGTGACAGTTCGTGGGAAGTGTACGAGACATGTGGGAGATGTTCTAACACGTCCATAGAGACTTGAGGCAGTGGGTTAGCACGAGAAGTCGTGGTAAGACACGTGGTCAAGTCATGCAACACGAAGTAGGCACAAACAAGCAAGTTGACAAAGTCAAATGCACAACGTGGGGTCCTATAATCACGGGACACGATGTGGGTGTGTGGGGATGGTTCCTTAGGACATGAAAGATGGTCTAAGACCAATGCAAAGTGGTCTGGTCCATTGTAGAAGGGTTGAGCTTGGACAAAGTCCGAATGGCCAAGTTAATCCTAGTTTCTCGGAACGCAGTTGCGGGTTTCAGTTCGGGTCGGGTTGTGGATCGATTCCGGCTCAAACCATAGCAAAACATGAAGTGGGGTCTTTTGGAGATTTTCCCTCCATGTGATAGAGTCACGAACATCTAAGGGCCAAGCCAAGATGATCGTTGTACTAGATCGTGGACACGTTCCACCAAAACCGGATCGTGGGAGTCGGAAATGGGCAGAACGGGGTTAAGTGTTGGTTGTGTGCAAGTACAGTTGAGTTGAGTTCTTAGGTGCATGTGGGCACGACCAAAACAGACTATGAGGTGTACAAAGAAGTGGGTAGACACGTGGAGGTGTCTTCCCACGACTTTAGGCCAAAGAAAGATCATGGAGAAGGCATGACTAGCACAATGTGTTAGTGGTGTTGGTAGTTGATTTCGTGGTCCCCCTTTATAAGCAATATACTGCCCCTCCCCTTTATTATAAATAGGCTAAGGGTTAGTCTTATTTAGTATCCAGAAAATGGGGTCGAAATATCCTAAGAGATGGATCACCCGAATGTAACCCAAAGTGAGGATAGCGTGTGATCCTTACTTGAGAGAAAATTGGTGAGGGTCTTTAGAGTGGCAGTCTAGTCGATTCTCCCTAATGGGAATCCATGTGAGGGGTTCCAATCTTGTATAGTGTTGGTCGAAGTTGTCTCTTCAACTAGACCAAGTGTACAGATAATAAGAGGTCATTTGTACTCGATTCGTGAGAGGAATAAAAATGAAGGTTGGGCATGTTTTTGCCCGTAAACGTCTTGTGTCTTGTCTTCCATTCCCAAATATTATATTCTGAGTTTCCAACACGTTTAAAGGCTTCCGCAAAGCGCTGAAGTTCATTCGTCTTGAGTGAACTTGAAGAAGGATGAAGTTGGCAAGCGTGGTTGCCGACTGTCGCACGTCGTTGTTTGACGAAAAATTATACTCGTTTAACAGTAGTGTGACAGTTGTCCATATTGAACAGGTTGTTGACAAAAGATAGATTGATGCATATGGGGATCAGTAAGGATGCCCAGTGAATGTTATGTGGTGCTAGGATAGATACCATACAACATGTGTTCTTTGAGTGTTCCTTTTGTCAGCAGTGTTTGGATGTTATATTGGTATGGCTTGGAAAAGGATTACAACAGAGGGACTTGCATGTCATTTGGAAAAGCAAGAAATACAACATTGTGGGAGCATAAAGTGACTCGACCAATTCTATTAGTTGAGAAGGTAAAAGATAAATGCACATTCAGAAGGATGTTATTTTTGCAGAGGAAGCAAAGCATAACAAGGAAGGATTGGATAGAACACATACTTAGCAATGAGAGTTAAATTTACTTGTATAGAGAGGCAAATAAGTAGAGTAGATAAATAGTGTACTATTACATTACTTTGTACTTATTTGTGTGGTGATCAATAAAAAAAATATTCACAAAAAAAGAACCTAATTCTCTATTGTATTTGGTGGACTCATATATTTTATCAATATAACTATTTGGAGATGCCAAAAATTTCTCAAAAAAAAGGAGAAATAAAAAACATCAAATAGTCTACTACAATGGAAGTATGTGGCATAATAGTTACTGATAGTTTGCATTTGTTCAATAGAACACCTAAAACATTTACCCTCTTATAATTACTAAAAACACTTTACCTGAATCCTAATCACATATGGTATGTGAATAGTAAATGACCTTGAGCTGCATCAATGGATAAAGCACCGGATATCATAAGTTGTTTTCCATACTGGAACAGAATGGCGTCTCCTCAAGTTGAGAATTTGGAAGTTGAATATAAAGTACCACTTCAACGTCCTTGTCAGACTTATTAAGATTTCAAAAAGAATTACGATATGCTTATAAAGAAAAAAGAATTGGGAAAGGAACCAAATGAATTTGACAGTACATGTTACACCCCGTATTTGCAGGACATGTGTTAAGAACGTACATAAGAACTCGCAAGTGTTAAAATTTGAGACTGTAAAAATTTTAACGGAATTATGGAATTGTCGGAAAACGTAATATTGTGACGAATGGGAGGGCGACACGTGTCACCCCCCCTTAGAATGCCTTGGACGAATTTAGGCATGCCCATAATGGTCATTTACCATAAGTCTTTGATGAACAAGTCTTGCAAGAGTAGCTTGACAATATTGACTAAGTCAATGGACCCACTAAGGCTTGATATTTGCTTAGACCTCATCCTAGCCACCCAATTGTACACATCTTGACCCTCCATGTCCCTTTATTATACTAGTAGTAGCAAGACCTTGTCTAACACTTAGAAATTTTCAAGAAAATTGAGAGTTGGGCAAGAAAGCTCTCGGGTTTGGGTTTAGCAAGGAAGAAAAAAAATTTTGTTTCTTGATCTTTGAGCTCCACACTTTAAACCAAGGTTCATGAGTGTTATGTAAGTGTATCTCAATAGAAAAATCCCGGAGAAAGAGAGTTTTCGTATTAGTCGCAAAGTGAAAACCTAAAGGGCTTTTCTAAGATTTGGATTGTAAGTTGAAGGAAAGTTGTTGGTGTGGTTCTAAGGGTCTCAACAAGCGGATTGAAGTGTCTTGGAGAGGTTCTAAACTACTAAGGAGCGACTTCGGATTTGGAAGTTAGATTGAGATTCGTTGAGGTATAATCTTGTTCTCTTTAAGTGTTACAAGATTATGTATTGTTGTTAGCCTTACATTTTACTAGCATGTAGTATATGTGTTGAAGTTTTATAAGTATTATGGATTGCTTGTAGCTTTAAATCCGAAGTGTAATGTAAGTCATGTTTAGTTGGAATATAATTTGATCGTTATTGGAATCGTCGCATGTTATTGACTTAAAGATTATGGTTGTTATAATCAAATGCGACTTGATATCATGTTATGCTACCAATTTGGATTGAAATGGAAATTGGATAAGAATTGGTTTTGTTGAACTCAAGGTGGCCGAATTTTGGACTTGTAGTTTGCATTTAGTTGGTTATTTTATTGTGAGTCAATTGGAGTCATTTAGTTAGTCATTTGTATTGGACTACTTTCTAAATTGTGAGCCAATTGGGGCTGTGTAGTTATTCAATTGTATTAGATTATCTTCTATAAATTGTGAGCCAATGGGGGCTGTTTGGTTATTGTATTTCCGGCCTTGAAAAAGGTGGCAAAGTAAGTAAAAACAAAGGAGGTCTTTGTCAGATTTTCCGTAGAATTTAGCGACTTAGCACCTAGAATATTCTACGTTTGAAGTAAGAGGTTAATGGACGTATTGTGACCATTATAGGTTGAAGTACTTAGTATAGCGTATCCTACTTGAAGGATGGACTAGCTATCAAGGTTGAAGTACTTTGGAGCTTTTTGCTACTTGTCGATAATCGTCGCGAGGTATGTGAACCTCTTCCTTCCTTTGGCATGATTCTATGTATGGAATATACTTGTGGTATCATTTCATGTTTCCTTCTACTCTTAGAAGTTAAGAGGTAGTTGTGTGATTTACTCTATGAAGAACTTTTCCTATCTTTTGAGCATGACTAGTTGCACGCGTGTAGTACGGTAGACGTCTGACACCTTGTTATCCTTTACTAGTTTATTGAATGGCCAAGTCGGGTGAGTTGGGAGATTAACTCGCCTTGAAAGTATAAAGGATGTCTTAAGTTTTATTTAAAGTTAAGGGACTTGAAGAGTTTTAAAGTATGTGATACTTGTTCCGTTTTGAGCGTATAAGTCCACTTGGATAGGAAATTGTATTTGGCTAAGGTATAGAGTGAATATAACGACTTTATGGGGAGTTGGTTATATTTGCTTTATGGAAAGGTAAATGACTTGATTTTAGTGAAAAGGCAACTTGTTTTTAAGGCATTAATTGCCTAAGGTTTTATATAAAATGAGTCACTTGTTTTCTGAAGGTTAAGAGACTAGTAGTATTTTTGAAAGGTATGAGAATTGATTTGAAAGTATTTAATACTTGGTTTCAAAAAGTAGAAGTCTCTTGGTTATAAAAGGAACGTGTTGGTCTAAACCATAAAGGGTTATAACGGCTTTATGGGAAGTTGGTTATAACGGCTTTATGGAAGGTTAAGAGAATAGTTTTCTCTAATAAAGTAATCAAAGAAATAACTTGTATTAAGGAACGACAAATTGGCTTAAAGGTACCAATTGCTTAAGGTTTTTAATAAAAGAAGTCACTTGATTTAGAAGCCGGTATTTATATTTCTAAAAAGGTATTGTGACTTGTCTTGAAAGGTGAATAGGACTTGATACTACGGTTGTTAGTATCTTGGGGCTTTACATAGAAAGGAGTCTTTTATAAAAGAATGTACGTACGTAGTACTTTGGCTTGATAAATTGAGAATTTGTCTAAGTGTGCCTTGATAAGTACTTTGACTTGTTAAAAGAGAATTATTTTATGTATGCCTTGATAAGTACTTTGACTTGTTGATGCGCGTAAAGATGCACACACTTTTAAACGCAAGTGCACGTTATCGTATCAAGTAGTATAGTCTTAGATAAGACCGAATATCGTCCTCTGGGATTAGGGTTCAAGTACCAATTGTCTATTTTCTAGTATCTATTTGGTGAATTAATGAGTGATTGGTTGTTTATGACTAAGAATTATAAAAGCTAATTAAATATAAAGATTTAATTCAGATGTGATGAGAATAGGGCTTCTATGTATCCTTACTATCCGCTTATGTTACTTACTAATGCATTACTTATGGTGTTCTTCTTTTGGAGAAAGCAGGTTTACGAAATCGTTTTATACTCCCGTTAGGGTTATATAAACACTCAACCCCAGTATTGTTCCTTACCTAACTTTCGCTGATAAGGGTAACGCTATAGGAGGATTAAGCACAAAAACCTAGTTGACCGTCACGCACAATGCGCAAAATTAGGGTTGTTAAGCCTCTCATCAACGCTACAAATCTAATTGAGGTATTTTCATCCCCAATTCAAGACCGTCTACCCAACTTACAGCATATTCACAATCCCTCCTTTTCAGAATCTGATTAGAAATCATATAGTGATAACTAGTTGTCAATTAGCTACCAAGAATTCAACTCAATTATTGGATAGATCTCTCAATAAGAATAATAACCATAAGCATGCATTACTTTATAACATAAGGTTCAAGAATTCAACATAGAAAGCCCTATAAGAGAATTAGTTCCTAGCCATGAATATGACAAGAACTAATTCAAAGTTCATCATGCAAAAACTGAATTAAAGAAAAGAAAAAGAAAAGAAATTACTAATGTTTAGGTCTCCAATCTCCTAGGCAAGAAAACCTTGTGTTTGGCAAGAAAGGGAACCCTTGAAAACTGCCTAGGGTTCTCCTTTTATAGGTTTAAAACGTCTCCCCTCTTTTCCCTGCAGGCCTGGCCCAAAAATCCGTCAAAAGACCTAATTTTTCCGCGTCGGCGCCGCGGCCCTGCAGATGGGCGCCGCGGCGCCTAAAGTTCTGCAATACTTCGGGTGTTTTGGCGCCGCGGCCCTGATATCTGCTGGTGCAGCGCGCGCCGCAACTCCTGTGGCTTCGCGGATGTTTAGGCGCCGCGCTTTCTGGTCTTCGAGCGCCGCGCTGGATCTTCTGCAGCCTTCGAATAATAGCGCGCGCCCGCTTCGATCGCAGGAGGCGCGCGGGCCGATGCAGTTCACCTCGTTTGCCACTTTCTCCGCTTTCACTTAGACTCTCCTCTTTTCCCTCTTTTCGCTCCTTTTCCGCCATTTGGCCACTTTAGCCACTTTGACTCAAAAGAAAGAAAATCTATCCTAATACGACACTTTGTATGTACAAAACGGGACAAAAGACTAACTAGACTGACTCAAAAGGTGTATATAAAATACACCGATCAAATACCCCCAAACTTAACCTTTGCTCGCCCTCGAGCAAAGATAAAAAGAAAGAAATAAAATGACAGACTCAATAAATAAGAAAATCAACAAAGAAAATAAACAGACTCCCTGCCATTGATCACTTTTGCTGCATGAATGTTAACTAGAAAAACATGAAGGTTAGCAGAATAATATGCAGGAACATATAGCATGGAATTTCAACACATTGAGCTAGATATTTCGCAAACTCATACTTATCATGCTTAAATGGAAGTCAGTGTACTCAAGTATGCATATAAATTCAAAAATTCCTATGGCATGCTTACTTGCTATTCTCCACTAATTCTGGATATACATAGAAGAGATCTTCAGGACTTTGGGGGTTGTAATGTAGGCTTAGGTAGGGGTTGGTAAAGATAGGCATTTAGGCTCATTTTTCTGTACCATAAGCTCTTTGGCTTTTCAATTTTTCCCCTTTTTCTTTTGATTCTTTACTTCAATTCTATCCTTCCTCTTTTGTTTTGGGAGAATGAAGTATATAATAATGACAAGCACCCCCAAACTTATGCTTTTGCCTATTTCTTATTACTTTAGTATTGTGTTGAAAAAGACTTTATTCATTCTTTTTGTTTTCTTTTTAACACAATGTACTCCTACTGTTTCATAATTTCACTTATGGAATACTTTGTGGGAATATCGGGTGTCAAAGAAGAAGTTTCAAATTTTAGGCTCAATGGGGCTAACTAGTGATATTTTTAAAGTACGGGATAGAAAAGAATGGTAAGAATTGGCTATCAAAGAAATGCCTGAGTCATCTCCCTAACATGCATATCCTAACTATTTCGCCTCAAATAGCAAGCAGTCATAACACATAAGCATTTATCATTTAGCATACATAACTCAAGCAAGAGACTCCAAATAGACAGATTATGTGAGTTTTTGGCATCTCTAACCTAAGTGTTTAGATAGCTGCTTCCATTCCTTTACATTATTCCACCTTACTTCACTAGGTGTTTCTAGCAACTACAGCATACATGATCTTTGACAGGCAATTATGACTCAAAAAAGAAAAATTTTGGTGACTCAAAATAAACATGAAACAAATAAAAAGACTTAAATAAAACATAACATGACACACAAATAAAACTAAAACACAAAACACACCCCCAAACTTAAATTACACATTGTCCCCAATGTGTAGACTCAAAGGAAAAACTAAAAGACAAAAAGACTTACAGTTTTTGGCTAAAAATCGCGGTGGTGGCGGTGGGTAGTGCTTCTAATTTCGTGAGGGGAGGAGAGCCCTTGGTGTTTGATTTGGCGGTAGGGCTTTTGGATCAAAGTATTTTCCAGAATTCTGCAATCGACATGGCGCTTAAACTTCCGCACCTCTTGGATCTTTCGCGCTGCTCTGGCGCGCTTAAACTCTGCGCTCATCAGATTTCATGCGCGCGCATTCTGGAAGCGCGCTATCTTGGCACATTTTCTGGATTTACGCCGCCTCTGCTCTGGCGCGGCTCTTAAACTTCAGCACCTTTTCAGATATTTCGGCGCCGCGGCCCTGCTCCTGGGCGCCGCGGCGCTTACCCGCTTTTCTGGAAATCCTCGCTTTTCTTCAGTTTATTTCCCTGTACCTGTCAATCCCATCACAAAACACAAGACTCCAAGACCGTGAGACTGTTCTGAGACAAAAATAAAATAAACTTAAAGACAGAAATTAAAATAACATAATTGAAAACGTTGGGTTGCCTCTCCCAACCATGTTTTTACTGGTCTTTTAGCCGGACGCACGCGTTTATTCTTTCGAGGATTGAGAAGTTACCAAGTTCATGTATTCCATTTCATCGATTAGGTAGGTTTTAACCTCTGTCCGTTTACTTTGAAGCGCTCCTCTCTCCTTTTATTTCAATTGCTCATGGAAATACTCTTACCATCGTGTATGGTCTGTCAACGTGATTTTAATTTGCACGAAACAATCTCAACCTTGAGTTGAATAAGCGACTTGTTGTCCTTCTTGAAAATCTTTTGGTATCAAATTCTTATCGTGCCATGCTTTCGTTCGTTCCTTGTAGATCTTTGCATTCTCATAGGCATTGTGTCGGAATTCATCCAATTCGCTCAGCTGTAGTAGCCTCCTTTGTCCCGCTGCCGTGGTATCCATGTTCAACTTCTTCATTGCCCAATATGCTCTGTGTTCCAACTCTACTGGCAGATGACAAGCTTTACCAAAAACTAATTTATAAGGTGACATACCAATTGGTGTTTTGAATGCTGTCCGGTATGCCCATAATGCGTCATCTAATTTGATCGACCAGTCTTTCCTTGAGCCGTTCACAGTCTTTTCCAATATGCTTTTCACTTCTCTATTTGACACTTCCGCTTGCCCATTAGCTTGAGGATGGTACGCAGTTGTGGTGCGATGGTAAACTCCATATCGGGAAAGCAATGACTTCAGCTGCCTATTGCAGAAATGGCTCCCTTCATCACTGATAAGAGCTCTTGGTGTGCCGAACCTTGTGAAAATATTCTTACGGAGAAATTTTTGCACGCTTTCTTGTCGTTTTCTTTGGTGGCCACTGCTTCTAACCATTTGGACAGGTAGTCTAATGCCAGAAGGATATATTTATATCAAAAATATTGCGGGAATTGTACCATGAAATCAACTCCCCACACATCGAATAGTTCTACTTCCAATATCCCGCGAAGGCATCTCGTTTCGCCTTGAGATGTTCCTGTTCTTTGACAATTATCACATCTCTCGCACAAAGGTGTGGCGTCCTTGAAGAGAGTTGGCAATAGAATCCGCATTGCAATACCTTTGCCGCTGTTCTTGATGCCCCAAAGTGTCCACCACATGCTAAGGTGTGGCAGTGGGTGAGAACCTGGTGCATCTCTTCCTCTGGTACACATCGCCTGATGACTTGGTCGGCACAGTGTTTGTATAGCATTGGTTCTTCCCAATAGTAATGTTTTACCTCGAATAAAACCTCTTCATTTCTTTGTCTTGACAAGCATGAGGGTAGAACTTTAGCTGCAAGAAAGTTAACAAAATCAGCGTACCAAGGTAAATTAGAATTCATACTTACTCGAAACAGTTGTTCGTCTGGAAAGTGATCATTTATTTGCACATCCTTGGTATTCTGGCTTTCTGTGTTCTCCAACGGACAAGTGGTGCAGAATCGAATTCTCTGTTCCTTTCTTATCACGAATCTCTACGTCAAATTCTTGTAGAAGTAGGACCCATCGAATGAGGCGAGGCTTTGCATCCTTCTTTGTCATTAAGTACTTTATAGCGAGTGGTCGTGTATACTATCACTTTATTTCCAATCAAGTATGGCCTGAATTTCTCAAACGCATATACTATAGCTAGTAGTTCTTTTTCCGTGGTTGCATAATTTAATTGTGCGTCATTTAGAGTTTTACTAGCATAGTAAATGGATCTAAATACCTTGTCGATTCTCTGTCCAAGTACTGCTCCAACTGCATAGTCGCTTGCATCGCACATGAGTTCAAATGGGAGCTCCCAATTTGGTGCAGTGACTATAGGTGCTGAGGTAAGCTTCTCCTTGAGCGTTTGAAATGCGGATAAGCATTCTTTATTGAAGTCGAAGGCTACCCCCGTCATTAACAATGTGGAGAGGGGCTTTGAGACCTTTGAAAAGTCCTTGATGAATCTTCTATAGAAGCCTGCATGCCCAAGGAAACTTCTGACTCCTTTTGTTGATACTGGAGGTGGTAGATTTTCGATTACTGAAATCTTTGCTTTGTCTACCTCAATACCTTGGTTTGATATTTTATGCCCCAAGACGATTCCTTCTGTTACCATGAAGTGACACTTCTCCCAATTTAGCACAAGGTTAGATTCTTCGCACCGGCTCAACACTGCTTCTAGATGCCTTAAACATTCATCAAATGATGCTCCAAAGACCGAAAAGTCATCCATAAAGATCTCTATAGTCCTCTCTACCATATCTGAGAAAATTGCCATCATACATCTTTGAAAAGTAGCAGGTGCATTGCAGAGTCCAAATGGCATTCTTCTAAATGCAAATGTGCCAAAAGGGCAAGTAAATGTCGTCTTTTCCTGATCTTCTGGGGCTATTGCAATCTGGTGATACCCTGAGTATCCATCCAAAAAGCAATAGTAGTTGTGCCCTGCGAGTCTGTCCAGCATTTGATCTAGGAATGGCAACGGGAAGTGATCTTTTCTCGTTGCTTTATTCAACTTGCGATAATCAATGCATATTCTCCAACCGGTGACTGTTCTCGAGGGAATGAGTTCGTTTCTTTCGTTAGCCACCACTGTTATTCCACCTTTTTTCGGCACCACTTGTACTGGACTTACCCACGTGCTATCAGATATGGGGTAAATCACTCCTGCATCGAGCCATTTTAGGATTTCTTTCCTTACTACCTCTTTCATATTTGGGTTCAGTCGCCTCTGGGCTTCGATGGATGGTCTGCTCTCCTCATCTAGGCGGATCTTATGCATTACTGTTGATGGACTTATTCCTTTTATGTCTGCTAATGTCCATCCAATAGCCCGCTTGTGATTCTTTAGTACTCTTAGCAGTTTATCAATTTCTTCGGTGGACAGGTGGCATGAAATGATCACTGGCAGGGTTTTCTCTTCACCTAGGTATTGGTATTGTAGATGATTAGGTAAGATTTTTAACTCTAACTCTGGGGCCTTCTCTGTGGATGGTAATGATCTTTCTGGTACCTGTCCCAGCTCCTCATATTTCTTTGTCCTTGTATCCCATTTTTCATAAGCATTCATCCAATTTGCATACTCCATCAGATCTGGATCGTTTTTACTATCATCATCCCATGTGGTCAGTACTTCTTCAAGCGTATCCTCATATTCGAACTCTTTGTTTGACATTGTCTCTTCGATAAGATCAATGGCTGAGCAGTTATCTTTGGCCTCTGGAAAACTTGCTGTTTGAAGAACGTTAAAAGTTACCTCTTCTTCATCTACTCGAAGCTTCAATTCCCCTTTTTGAACATCAATGAGAGCCTGTCCTGTGGCTAAGAAGGGTCTGCCCAGTATGATAGGTATTCCATCGTTATCTTGTATATCTAAGATAATGAAATCGGCGGGGAGGATGAACTTGTCCACTTTTACTAGTATATCCTCGATGACTCCTCTCGGATGAACAATTGAGCGGTCAGCTAGCTGCAAGGTGATGTTTGTAGGTTTGATTTCTCCCATTTCTAGTTTGCAGAAAACTAGATAGGGCATCAGATTTATGCCTGCTCCCAGGTCGCATAGTGCCTTTTGACATTCAAACTTTCCAATAGTGCATGGGATGGTAAAACTCCCCGGGTCTTGTAACTTCTGAGGTAGTTGTCTCTGTAGGATGGCACTACATTCTTCAGTTAGCATCACCGTTTCGTAATCCTCTATCTTCCTCTTTTGCTAAGCACATCCTTCATGAACTTGACGTAGCTCGGCATTTGTTCTAGTGCTTCCGCAAACGGGATATTGAGTTGCAATTGTTTGAGAACCTCTACGAATCTGGAGAATTGCTTGTCAAGAGTGCATTTTTTTAACTTCTGGGGATATGGTATCATCACTGGGTGCAGTTACCACTGTTGGTGCTATTTTCTCAATTTCTGGATACGGGGCGCCGCGGCTCTGATCTTGGGCGCCGCGGCGCTCACTTTCCTGCACTGTTTCGGAGACCAGAACTTGCTGTACTATCTCCTGCACTGCCTCAGAATCCTCGACGCCGCCACGATCGAGGCGCGGCTGCTGCCTTGTGAACTTTCTCTTTCTCTTGATTCGGCCTCCTTCAGGTCAATTGTCTGACATTGTGTGTCCTCATTGCTTAGCTCAGATGCAGATTGCTCTTCTTGCGGTTCGCTGTTGAATATGACCGCGAGTTCTGCTATTTCTGTTTCCAACCTCTTTATGCCCGACCTCATTTCGTCCATGAACTGAGCTTGGCGCCTCGTGAGACTAAGTAGGGTTTCTCGTAATTCCTCCCTCTGTTCCTCTATGGTTGGCTCTCTATCATATGGACAGTAAAAATCCATATCTAAAGTGTTCCTGAACGAATCAAAACCAACAAAGAAATCACGGCACCTCGAATTCTTAAAAAAAAAAAAATTAAAAAAAAATTAAAACCAAATTAGAATTTAAAAATAGATAAAATTGATATTGAACTATTGCCTAATCCCCGGCAACGGCGCCAAAAACTTGATGCGCGTAAAGATGCACACACTTTTAAACGCAAGTGCACGTTATCGTATCAAGTAGTATAGTCTTAGATAAGACCGAATATCGTCCTCTGGGATTAGGGTTCAAGTACCAATTGTCTATTTTCTAGTATCTATTTGGTGAATTAATGAGTGATTGGTTGTTTATGACTAAGAATTATAAAAGCTAATTAAATATAAAGATTTAATTCAGATGTGATGAGAATAGGGCTTCTATGTATCCTTACTATCCGCTTATGTTACTTACTAATGCATTACTTATGGTCTTCTTCTTTTGGAGAAAGCAGGTTTACGAAATCGTTTTATACTCCCGTTAGGGTTATATAAACACTCAACCCCAGTATTGTTCCTTACCTAACTTTCGCTGATAAGGGTAACGCTATAGGAGGATTAAGCACAAAAACCTAGTTGACCGTCACGCACAATGCGCAAAATTAGGGTTGTTAAGCCTCTCATCAACGCTACAAATCTAATTGAGGTATTTTCATCCCCAATTCAAGACCGTCTACCCAACTTACAACATATTCACAATCCCTCATTTTCAGAATCTGATTAGAAATCATATAGTGATAACTAGTTGTCAATTAGCTACCAAGAATTCAACTCAATTATTGGATAGATCTCTCAATAAGAATAATAACCATAAGCATGCATTACTTTATAACATAAGGTTCAAGAATTCAACATAGAAAGCCCTATAAGAGAATTAGTTCCTAGCCATGAATATGACAAGAACTAATTCAAAGTTCATCATGCAAAAACTGAATTAAAGAAAAAAAAAAGAGAAGAAATTACTAATGTTTAGGTCTCCAATCTCCTAGGCAAGAAAACCTTGTGTTTGGCAAGAAAGGGAACCCTTGAAAACTGCCTAGGGTTCTCCTTTTATAGGTTTAAAACGTCTCCCCTCTTTTCCTCGCAGCTGGCCCAAAAATCCGTCAAAAGACCTAATTTTACCCCGTCGGCGCCTGCGAGATAGGCGCGCGCCTAAAGGTCTGCAATACGTCGGGTGTTTTGGCGCCGCCCCGATATCTGGCATGCGGAGCCGCGCGCTGCAACTCTGTGGCTTCGGATGTTTAGCGCCGCGCTCGCTTTCGTCTCTGAGGCGCGGCTGGATCTTCGCAGCTTCTCTGAATAATAGGCGCCGCGGCCCTGCTTCTGACTGCAGGAGGCGCCGCGGCGCAGGTCTGGATTTCAGCCTCGTTTGCCACTTTCTCCGTTTTAGCTCTAGTACTCCTCTTTTCCTCTTTCGCCTCTTTTCCGCCATTTGGCCACTTTAGCCACTTTGACTCAAAAGAAAGAAAATCTATCCTAATACGACACTTTGTATGTACAAAACGGGACAAAAGACTAACTAGACTGACTCAAAAGGTGTATATAAAATACACCGATCACTTGTTAAAAGAGAATTATTCTAGGTATGCCTTGATTAGTACTTTGGCTTGATAAATTGATAATTTATTCTATTTGTGCCCGGATAAGTACTTTGGCTTGTTAAATGAGAATTTATTCTATTTGTGCCCGGATAAGTACTTTGGCTTGTTAAATGAGAATTTATTCTATTTGTGCCCGGATAAGTACTTTGGCTTGTTAAATGAGAATTATCCTATGTGTGCCTTGATAAGTACTTTGGCTTGGTTAATTGAGAACTTGCCTATATGTGCTGGTAATAGCCTTTGAGTGCAAGTATTATGTTTTATTAAGTTGCCGCGACTCTCGGTTGAAGGGTCGGCTGTCTTGTTGTAAGTTACTGGGACGTACCGACAGTGATGTGGAATTCCACGGGTATGCTTCCGTTATTTGGAGTACTTGGGTTAAATTCCCGGATTTTTATAAAAGACATGTTAGTGCTTATGTCTTGTTTGATGGTCGGTCGAAATAGGGTAAGAGTATAAATGAGGCAAGCCCCAGGCGTTGTACCACCTTCTCCGGTAAGAGTATAAGTGAGGGTAAACCCCAAGGCACCACCACCGCTTTATGTGTTGATTGTCGCATTGGAGATAGGGTAAGAGTATAAATGAGGCAAGCCCCGAGACGTTGTACCACCTTCTCCGTGGTAAGAGTATAAATGAGGCAAGCCCCAAGACGTTATACCCCGCTTACCACCTCCTCGGGGTAAGAGTATAAATGAGGGCAAGCCCCAAGACGCTATACCACTGTTTTGATTGGTATTATGGGCGTGAGACCCATGGTTATGTTTTACACTTATAGTCGCCGGTGATGTGGGATTCCACGCGGGAGATATATGTATGTATTGTGTATGTGCGCCGACGGTGAGGTGGGATGCCACGGCGCGTCACGTGGTTATATTTTACACTTATAGCTGTTGGCGGTGAGGGTATTCCACGGGCACACGTTGCTATTTGTATGACTTGATCGCGTCAGTTGGCGGGTAGTATATGTGTCCCTACGTAATGGGCGGACAATGTTATTAAAGATAAGAAACTTAGATAGAGATGAACTAAAAGACTTCTACTAAGTAAGAAAGTAAAATATGGCTATAAAACTTAAAGCAATCTAAAAGATATTTATGTGAAATAAAGATCATAAGTTGTAATGACACGCGGGATCGGTATGTATTTTTATACTTGTCCTTGTCATTCTTTTGTCTGATTATGATCCATTTCTTGTGACGTTATTTACATTCCATATTTTTTTGTTATGCGACCCTTTCGGGCTGCGTTCATGCCCGCAGTTTAGGTACCAGTTGGTGATCCTTGCTCGTGATCTCGGTTCGATTTTGAGAAAGCTCCACTTGCTCCGAGGCTTATCTCTTGGTCCGTTTTCCACGAGGTAGAAGATTCATGTATATTCGTGGTATGGCGGGGCCTGTCCCGCCACGATTGTTATTCCTAGAGGTCAGTAGTCACGTATTGTGGGTCGGTTTGTAAAGGAAAGGAGGCAACCGCTGCCGTTTATGTATGTACGTTCGGAAGGTAGCCTGTCGGCTAACTTTGTTGTTTTATTCTTGTTGTTTTATTACTGTTGTTTTTATTTATACGTTTCATGTATGTTCCGCTGATTTTCTCTGATGTTTACCTGTAAGGGTGCCCAGGTAGGGCACCAGTCGCGGTCCCGGGGTCGGGTCGTGACAAAAGTGGTATCAGAGCAGTTAGTCCTCGGAAAGTGTCTACAGACCGTGTCTAGTAGAGTCTTGATTATCGGTGTGTTGTGCACCACATCTATAATCAGGAGGCTGCAGGACATTTAGGATTGGTTTCCATTCTTCTCACTCTGAGATCGTGCGATAGAGCTGTGTTGTTAGGGTCGTCCCTCCCTAACGAGTTATGTTGATTGCAGCTACGAGAAAGGCAGCAGTGACCCAGGAATGACTATGTGGATTGCGTATCCAGGTTGGTAATGATTATAGTATAGTTGGTATTGTGACATACATCTATACGGAGTTATGTATGAGGGTCAGACGCGTGTTGCCTAGAATGATTTTAGATTACCAGGAATTGGTAAAGACTAACTAGATACCGGGAAGGTATGGAATAGTTAATGAATTTTCGCCAAGGTTTTGTGTTTTATTTCGAGATAATTGGGAAAGGATGAGCTGTCTGATAGGGTAGTGAACCCTTAAGAAGCCATATTAAGGAACCTAACGGAATGTCAGGTTAATAGATTAAGCTGCGTAGTAGGCTTAAGAGAATTGTACGGATGAGGTCCGTATAGAGTAAGAAATGGTTGTTGTGATCGAGACAACATGGTTTTGGTTTTATGAGAAGTTTTTGTACCCGTTTACTGGGGGACTGGTAAGGTAGGCTTGGAGCATGGAAATTGCGAGCCTAAGAATATTGATTACTGCCGAGACCTTAGGTATATAAGGCTTTCTCTGGCAATAAGATTTTAAGTCAGACCAAGGATAAGAGTTAAGTGCGACCGAGTGGTTGAGGACTGTTACGGGTCTCCCATGGCCTGGAATGGAGTGGGATCAGTTGGTAGTAGTTCGCCACGCGCGACGGTCACGGGCGCAAGGCCCAAGTCTAGTTAATTGTTTTACGGGTTCGTGGACGCGTTCCACCGGAACCAGGTCCTGAAAGCCGGGAACGGCCTTATATTGTTTTGTAGAGTTATCCCAAAGATTAGAGGCCAAAAATTGGTATGGAAGTTATGTATGTATGTTAGAAGGAGTTGGAAGTGCGAAAATATAATCTCTTTTGGGCTTATGATGGACAGATATGCGTGTGCGAGGTGTTAGGGCCATGTGTGGCATTGTTGGTATGACGGGGTTGTGAAAGGAAAATATGTCGCAAATTATAAAGATTGACTCCGAAAGAACATTCGGGGACGAATGTTTCTAAGGGGGGAAGAATGTTACACCCCGTATTTGCGGGGCGTGTGTTAGAACGTACGTAAGAACTCGCAAGTGTTAAAATTTGAGACTGTAAAAATTTTAACGGAATTATGGAATTGTCGGAAAACGTAATATTGTGACGAATGGGAGGGCGGCACGTGTCACCCCCCCCCTTAGAATGCCTTGGACGAATTTAGGCATGCCCATAATGGTCATTTACCATAAGTCTTTGATGAACAAGTCTTGCAAGAGTAGCTTGACAATATTGACTAAGTCAATGGACCCACTAAGGCTTGATATTTGCTTAGACCTCATCCTAGCCACCCAATTGTACACATCTTGACCCTCCATGTCCCTTTATTATACTAGTAGTAGCAAGACCTTGTCTAACACTTAGAAATTTTCAAGAAAATTGAGAGTTGGGTAAGAAAGCTTGGGTTTGGGTTTAGCAAGGAAGAAAAAATTTTTGTTTCTTGATCTTTGAGCTCCACACTTTAAACCAAGGTTCATGAGTGTTATGTAAGTGTATCTCAATAGAAAAATCCCGGAAAAAGAGAGTTTTCGTATTAGTCGCAAAGTGAAAACCTAAAGGGCTTTTCTAAGATTTGGATTGTAAGTTGAAGGAAAGTTGTTGGTGTGGTTCTAAGGGTCTCAACAAGCGGATTGAAGTGTCTTGGAGAGGTTCTAAACTACTAAGGAGCGACTTCGGATTTGGAAGTTAGATTGAGATTCGTTGAGGTATAATCTTGTTCTCTTTAAGTGTTACAAGATTATGTATTGTTGTTAGCCTTACATTTTACTAGCATGTAGTATATGTGTTGAAGTTTTATAAGTATTATGGATTGCTTGTAGCTTTAAATCCGAAGTGTAATGTAAGTCATGTTTAGTTGGAATATAATTTGATCGTTATTGGAATCGTCGCATGTTATTGACTTAAAGATTATGGTTGTTATAATCAAATGCGACTTGATATCATGTTATGCTACCAATTTGGATTGAAATGGAAATTGGATAAGAATTGATTTTGTTGAACTCAAGGTGGCCGAATTTTGGACTTGTAGTTTGCATTTAGTTGGTTATTTTATTGTGAGCCAATTGGGGCTGTTTAGTTAGTCATTTGTATTGGACTACTTTCTAAATTGTGAGCCAATTGGGGCTATGTAGTTATTCAATTGTATTAGATTATCTTCTATAAATTGTGAGCCAATGGGGGCTGTTTGGTTATTGTATTTCCGGCCTTGAAAAAGGTGGCAAAGTAAGTAAAAACAAAGGAGAGTCTTTGTCCGATTTTCCGTAGAATTTAGCGACTTAGCACCTAGAATATTCTACGTTTGAAGTAAGAGGTTAATGGGCGTGTGTGACCATTATAGGTTGAAGTACTTAGTATAGCGTATCCTACTTGAAGGATGGACTAGCTATCAAGGTTGAAATCTTTGGAGCTTTTGCTACTTGTCGATAATCGTCGCGAGGTATGTGAACCTCTTCCTTTGGCATGATTCTATGTATGGAATATACTTGTGGTATCATTTCATGTTTCCTTCTACTCTTAGAAGTTAAGAGGTAGTTGTGTGATTTACTCTATGAAGAACTTTTCCTATCTTTTGAGCATGACTAGTTGCACGCGTGTAGTACGGTGAGCGTCTGACACACTTGTTATCCTTTACTAGTTTATTGAATGGCCAAGTCGGGTGAGTTGGGAGATTAACTCGCTTCCTTGAAAGTATAAAGGATGTCTTAAGTTTTATTTAAAGTTAAGGGACTTGAAGAGTTTTAAAGTATGTGATACTTGTTCCGTTTTGAGCGTATAAGTCCTTGGATAGGAAATTGTATTTGGCTAAGGTATAGAGTGAATATAACGACTTTATGGGAGTTGGTTATATTTGCTTTATGGAAAGGTAAATGACTTGATTTTAGTGAAAAGGCAACTTGTTTTTAAGGCATTAATTGCCTAAGGTTTTATATAAAATGAGTCACTTGTTTTACGAAGGTTAAGAGACTAGTAGTATTTTTGAAAGGTATGAGAATTGATTTGAAAGTATTTAATACTTGGTTTCAAAAGTAGAAGTCTCTTGGTTATAAAAGGCGTGTTGGTCTAAACCATAAAGGGTTATAACGGCTTTATGGGAAGTTGGTTATAACGGCTTTATGGAAGGTTAAGAGAATAGTTTTCTCTAATAAAGTAATCAAAGAAATAACTTGTATTAAGGAACGACAAATTGGCTTAAAGGTACCAATTGCTTAAGGTTTTTAATAAAAGAAGTCACTTGATTTAGAAGCCGGTATTTATATTTCTAAAAAGGTATTGTGACTTGTCTTGAAAGGTGAATAGGACTTGATACTACGGTTGTTAGTATCTTGGGGCTTTACATAGAAAGGAGTCTTTTATAAAAGAATGTACGTACGTAGTACTTTGGCTTGATAAATTAAGAATTTGTCTAAGTGTGCCTTGATAAGTACTTTGACTTGTTAAAAGAGAATTATTTTATGTATGCCTTGATAAGTACTTTGACTTGTTAAAAGAGAATTATTCTAGGTATGCCTTGATTAGTACTTTGGCTTGATAAATTGATAATTTATTCTATTTGTGCCCGGATAAGTACTTTGGCTTGTTAAATGAGAATTTATTCTATTTGTGCCCGGATAAGTACTTTGGCTTGTTAAATGAGAATTATCCTATGTGTGCCTTGATAAGTACTTTGGCTTGGTTAATTGAGAACTTGCCTATATGTGCTGGTAATAGCCTTTGAGTGCAAGTATTATGTTTTATTAAGTTGCCGCGACTCTCGGTTGAAGGTCATTTGTCTTGTTGTAAGTTCTTGGGACGTCAACGGTGATGTAGGATTCACGGGTATGCTTCCGTTATTTGGAGTACTTAGGTTAAATTCGGATTTTTATAAAAGACATGTTAGTGCTTATGTCTTGTTTGATGGTCGGTCGAAATAGGGTAGAGTATAAATGAGGGCAAGCCCAGACGTTGTACCACCTACTCCGGAGTAAGAGTATAAGTGAGGGTAAACCCCGAGGCTGTACCACACCTTTATGTGTTGATTGTCGGCGGTGGAGATAGGGTAAGAGTATAAATGAGGGCAAGCCCAGGCGTTGTACCACCTTCTCCGAGGGTAAGAGTATAAATGAGGCAAGCCCAGACGTTATACCCCTTTACCACTCCTCCGGGGTAAGAGTATAAATGAGGCAAGCCCAGGCAGCTATACCACTGTTTTGATTGGTATTATGGCGTGAGACCCATGGTTATATTTTACACTTATAGTATCGGCGGTGATGTGGGATTCCACAGGCGGGAGATATATGTATGTATTGTGTATGTATGCGACGGTGAGGTGGGATGCCACGGGCGCGTCACGTGGTTATATTTTACACTTATAATTTTTGGCGGTGAGGGTATTCCACGGGCTGCGTTGCTATTTGTATGACTTGATCGCGTCCCAGTTGGGCGGGTAGTATATGTGTCCCTGTAATGGGCGGACTATGTTATGAAAGATAAGTAAGTTAGATAGAGATGAACTTAATGACTTCTCCTAAGTAAATCGTAAGATATGGCTATAACTCTTAATGGAATGTAAAAGATATTGATGTGAAATTAAGTTCATAAGTGGTAATGACACGGCGAGGATCGGTATGTATTTTTATACTTGTCCTTGTCATTCTTTTGCTGATTATGATCATTTCTTTATGCGTTATTTACATTCCATATTAAATTTTTGTTATCGACCCCGCCGAGGCTGCGTTCATGCCCGCAGTTTTAGGTATCGAGTTGGTGATCCTTGCTCTCGGGATCTCGGTTGATTTTGAGAAAGCTCCACTTGCTCGGAGGCTTATCTCTTGTGCGGTTTTCCACGAGGTAGAAGATTCATGTATATTCGGGGTATGGCGAGGCCCTGTCCATACGATTATTATTCCTAAGTGCAGTAGTCACGTATTGTGGGTCAGTTTGTAAAGGAAAGGAGGCAACTGCTTCGTTTATGTATGTACGTTCAGGAAGGTAGCCCTATCAGCTAACCTGTTGTTTTATTACTGTTGTTTTATTACTGTTGTTTTTATTTTATAAGTTTCATGTATGTTCCGCTGATTTTCTCTGATGTTTACCTGTAAGGGTGCGGAGTAGGGCACGATCGCGATCGGTCGGGTCGTGTGATGCATTTAGTGAAACTTACCTGCCATAGTTGCAAGAAACGCCAATTTCCACAAGGTACCTAGCGAAATGTTGAAAGGTAAATTAATTTGGAAGTTTAATCAACTGCAAGAAATATTTCTTCATGCACAAATTATTAATATTAACAGAGCTGCCTCTATTGTGGATAATGATTGCGCAATAAACAATAAATTAAGAGAACAACTTGAAATGAATGTTCAACAGCCTGAGCCGTGAAGGCGTACAAAGTTGAGTATTGAATCTAGCATACATGCTTCCCAAAGTCAGAGGACACTGAAGTACCAAACAATCATGTTTAGTTGCTTGAGCCTTGAAGGCCTACAATTTGACATGTAAACTTAGCATACACCTTTTATGCACAAACTAGGACACAAAAAAGGAAAAAAGAATCCAGAAAACATTAACCTACAACTCAATTATTTGATCTTACTTGAACTATTAACATGAACAATATCCCACACAATTCCTGCACCATAATTAAAATATATCACATATATTGTGTAAATATTTAGTGATGTATAATTATGGTAAACCTAGAATTCTTATTGTATTAGGGTTCCACATTGTACACTATATATATTTGTATTAATGAGAAAGACTCCTCAAGAGAGATTAATATAATTCTATATGGTATCAAGAGCCAATAACCCTTTCCGAACTAAAACCTAAATTTTGGCCGCCATTCTCATCCTTTTTCCAGCACTGAACTGCATGTATACAGTCGAAATACATCTGGTATACACTAATATATTGTTGTCCAGGCCTTACATTCTACAAACAGCCTTGAATACACCTGCTATATCACTGATATACTGCCATATTTCCCTTCATATCTCTCCAACAGGTTGTATACCCCTCGTATACAGCCTATACATGCTAATATACACCACTGATATACTTATCCAGCCAGTGTATACTACCTGTACACAATTATCTTAAGTGGTTATACACCTCGTATACGGTCGATACTACCCATATACTGTCAAATGTTTTTGTCATCTCTCTCGCCTCCTCTCCGGCAGACGCCATGGAAGAGACTGACCTTGGTCATGGCAGCAACCACCACAAAAGTAGTGGCAGAAGGTCTCATGCACCTATCCACTGTTTGGACATGCCGAAGATGGGCCACATCCAGCTGGCCCACCCTTAGGAAGCCAAACAAACAGGACCAACCCAGTTAATGGGTTTTCACCAAGTAATCCAGCTGCCTAAGGCCCAGCAGTGGACCATTTCCAACAGACCGGACCAACCCAGTTGATTGGCCCCCAAAAGATGATCCAGCGTCTTCATGCCCAATTAATTGGAGCCCAACAGTCTACTCCAGGCCCTATCCAATCCACTTTGGGCTAGGCTTTCGCCACATTGACTCCTCGGCAGCCCGATAACGCGTGGTATATAGATACGGGTGCCACGTCTGACCTCACTAATAATTCTGATAATCTTACTCAATTGAAATATTTAAATACTCCGCAGTCTATTATGGTCGGTAACGGTTATCGCATTCCAATTCAAGAATTTGGCCACACTCTTACCCCACCACTGCATCCCTACTTCTCTCTTAAAAATTTCTTTTATGCCCCACACGTAATCAAAATCTAATTTCTGTTAGAAAATTTATCACCGATAATTCTGTCTCAATTAATTTTGATTTGTTTGAATTTTCTATAACAGACTTTCATACTGGAAAACTCCTTACGAGATGTAATAGTGAGACATATCTGTATCATTTCCTACCCATATCCGCTACTAGTGTCACTCCTCCCACTGTTCTAACAACCATATCTCCCTCAACGTGGCATAGTAGACTTGGTCATCCGGGCTCTCACGATTTTTATTCTCTTAGAAACCGAAATTTAATCTAATATAACAAAGGGAACCTTTCTCATAGTTGCTCCTCGTGTCAGTTAGGAAAACACGTTAGACTACCATTTACGACTTCTATGAGTACTATTTTCTCTCCCTTTGATATTATTCACGTTGATTTATGGACATCTTCCATAACTAGCAATTTAGGCCATAAATATTTTCTAGTGGTGTTGGATGATTTCTCTTATTTTCTTTGGGTTTATCAACTCAAACTCAAATCTCAAGTGTTCTCAAAATTTAACAAGTTTCGTACACTGGTTAAAACACAATTTGAAAATGACATAAAATCGTTTCAATGTGATAATGGTCGTGAGTTTAATAATTCTCTATTTTATATTTTTTTTGTGACTAATAGCATGATATTTCATTTCTCGTTCCCCCATACCTCCCCTCAAAATGAAAAAACCTGAAATAATTCTCCGAACCATTAATAATATGATTTGTACCCTCTTTTTTCATGCGTCTCTCCCTCTTACCTTTTGGGTATATGAACTAATAATGGTAGAACACGTTCTCAATATTTTACTTAACCTGTGATTCAAAATAGGACACCTACCAAAATTCTCTACCGTCGGATCCCTACCTATGACCATCTTAGAATTTTCGATTGTTTGTGTTACCCTAATCTGACATTCACTCCCCCCACCCCCCCACAAATAGACACTCCAATTTACTATGTGCGCCTTCCTAGTCTTTTCATCAAACTATAGGGGGTACATGTTCTATGAACTATCCACCGAAAAAATGATAATCTCACGTCACTTTTGTCGAGTATGTTTTCCCGTTTTACAACATTCAAAACTTTCGAGTCACTGATTATAAATTTCTTGATGATTCAGACACATCACCGCTTGTCCACCAAGCTCTCCGACATGCTACCACTATTCGGCTGAAGTCCGCACTCTGTCCCCACCACCTCCTGTCACTGCCACTATCGGCGTCCAGTCCACCAACAACGCCACATCCCTTCCACCCACTGTCACCAGTTCAGAACGCACTCCGGCGTCCCTGACCTCTGCCCCATATATATCACCGACACTGCCGATTGCCAATACCACCGGCAATCTCCCAAAGTCTCAGTACCATCACCGGCCCCCTTTTCTGTGTTTGTCTCATATCTACAACACCACCACCAAGCCGCATCCACACCTACCACTGGCAACCAACCCACTAACCCAAATACTGGTCACCCCCTCATCCGACACCTTAACACACTTTATCGATCTCAGCCACTCTCAATATACCGAGATCGACAACACCACACAACCCAATAACTACTACCGACCTCGAACCACCCAGATTAATGACCTCTCCCCCCACTAACTGGCAGAGTATTGAACCACCAACTCACCTCCCAAACTCGACACCTCATTCTGCACCCAAGCTCTGCACCAAACCAGAATCAACACCATATCAGTATACCCAACCTGACACCCACCACCCATACTCAGCCAGTACCCTCACACCGAATGGAAACTCATGCCCAACATGAGATTTTCAAACCCAAGTCCAATTTAACTTGTCTATAAAAATCATTTATCTTATTCCCAAAAGCCCCAAATTAGCCAAATTATACCCGAATTGGAATGTGGCTATATGTGAGGAGTTTAATGCACTAATAAAACAAAGTACTTGGGATTTGGTTTCTCGATCAGATGGGGTGAATGTGATCCGTTGTATGTGGCTTTTTTGTCACAAGTACATAAACATGGGTGACTTAAAAAGGTATAATGCAAGGCTTGTGGCTAATGGTACTAATCAGCAGGAGGGCATTGATTGTGGTGAGACATTCAGTCCGGTTGTTAAATCGGCTACCATTCGTACAGTCTTGAGAATTGTCATAGGTAAGCATTGGCCGATTCGTCATCTTGATGTAAAAAATGTATTTCTCTATGGGGATTTAAAATAAATTGTTTACATACACCATCCGGCTGGGTTTGTCCATCCAACAGCCCCTCAGTATGTATGTTATCTCTGTAAGCCACTTTATGGTTTGAAAAAAAACCCTAGAGCATTGTATGATCGCTTTGCATAGTACATTATGCAAATTGGGTTTACATACAGCAAGTGTGATAATTCTCTCTTTATTTTTCGTAGAGGTAGTAACATTGCTTATTTGTTATTATATATGGATGACATTGTTCTCTTACTGCTTCTACCGATGCGTTGAAACACGAGATAATTACACTGCTCAAAACCAAATTTTCTATGACTGATTTAGGAAAGTTGAGATATTTTTTAGGGATCTCAGTGACTAGATCTGCAGACACTATTTTTCTTTACCGGTGTAGGTATGCAGAGCAGATCTGTCACGACCCGACCTCGGGCCCGCGACTGGTGCCTTACCCCGGGCACCCTAGTGATACAACATCAGAGAAAACCAGCGGAAATAAAAACTTAAACATGAAACAAGATATACAATAATAAAATAGGCTAACCAAAACGGTCACCTTTCTGCATATATATAGAAATTTGAACAGTTACATCCTTTACAAACCCTGCCCACAACAGTACTACAGACCTCTAAGAATTTTATAACAACAACGACGGGACAGGGCCCCGCCATACCCCTGAATGTACAAGAACCTACAATCTCAGGGAATCATACCAAAAGATAAGCCTCCGGAGAAACGGAGCTTCCCAACGCTGACGTGATCCTATGGCGAGGATCAACAATCGGTGTACCTCTACTGCGGCATGAACGCGGCCCAGGAGGTCGATAACAGTACCAAGTATGTGAAACTGAAAATACTGTAAATGAAATCATAATAGTCTATATAAAACAAGAGACATGTATGATAACCAAACTACAGTACACCATATATAAATAGACATGTCAAGTCAGGGACTCACGCCTCGATCATCACTCGTGCGTGGAATTCCTTCCTCACCGCGGTTTATGACATAAATCATACTCGTGTGACGCGTCAGTGGCATCCTACCTCATTGTCGGCGTACATATGATACATATATATATACCTCCTGCCCGTGGAATCCTCCATCACTGCCGGCAGCCGTAGGTGTAACATATAACCAGGTGACGCGCCCGTGGCATCCTACCTCACTGTCGACGTACACTTATACAATACATATATATATATATATATATATAACGCGGCCACATGCCCCGGAATCCCTCATCGTATAAGCATGGCCATAACGTGCCCTCGGAATCCCTCATCGTAGGAGCAGGTCTTCATGGGGAGCTAGCCCATGGAATAATAATATAACATGCCCCCGGAATCCCTCATCGTAGGTACATGTCTTCACGGGGAGCTAGCCCATGGAGTAAAAATATAACATGGTCGCATGCCTCGGAATCCCTCATCGTATAAGCATGACCATGGAGTAATGAAACGCGCGGGCATCTAACCCGCATCCTGGCCGCATGCCCCGGCATCCCTCATCGTATAAGCATGGCCAAGATCAAATCACAATGGAAGCATACCCGTGGAATCCTCCGTCACAGCCGGTACGTCCAAATAAATTCATAACAAGTCAGCCGGCCCTCCAACTGAGAGACGCGGTAACATAGTAATACCACCAAAGGCTATCACAACTAGCATAGAAAAGTTTAACTTACTCTTAGACTTTCATTAACATGTAAATTGGTTCACCATTTATATAACATCAAGTACTCCCATTTTATGCCAACAATCCGGGTTTTAACCCTAAAGTACTACTGTTATACCCCGTAGTTCTGGCCATGCGTATGAGAGCGTACGAAAGGAGTAAGACTTAAAATTTTCGAAAGATAAGTTGACGGATTGTTTTGGACGGGTTTTAGTCAACTTTGGGGTGGATTATGACGCGGTACATTGAGAGTTCCTAGGTGTTTCAAAGGCCTAGTGCGTAGTTCGTTGAGTCTAGTTTCCAACGCAACCAACCGTTCGTCGATAGGGCATCGGAGTAGGAAGTTATGAGAGTTACAAGTTCAGTGCGCAGACGGACAGAAAGGTATTTCGGGTAGGAGCCACAGGGCCGCGACGCCGGCTGCAGGGCCGCGGCGCCGGAAAGATCTGAGGGCTCGCTGAAGTTGCAGTGCCGCGGCGCCGAGGCGGGTTTTGCGAAGCTGAGTGGAAAATTCTGCACTGTTTTGTTTTAAAAGAGGTCATGGGTGGGTGACAAGTGTCCCCCCCCCCCCCCCATCTGATTTTTGCATGTCTTATATATTGACCAAGTCTTGAAAACTTGGTCATCTTTCAAATCCTTCTCTCTCTCTAAGCTAAAGCTCTCACTTCTCTCTAGAATTTCAAGAGGAATTCAAAGCTTAAGGAAAATCTGAAAAGTTAGGACAAGAAGGAAGCTTGTGGCTAGCTTGTAGGAGTTATTGTGGTGGTGTTCTTGGAAAAGAGGCTAGCAAAATTGTTGGAATAATTTTGGCTAAAGCTCTAAGGTAACAATTCTTCTCTTGTAGCTAGTTATTGATGTTGCATGTGAAGAAGAAGGAACTTGTAGTAGTAAATAATGCTCTTAGATTCATTGCATGTAAGAAATATGGTTTGGATATGAAAGTATTGGTTAAAAAGGTTATGTGAGCATGTTGTAGCCTAAAAACTACCTTAAACTTGTTAAGTTAATTGTTGTACCTTATGGGGCAGAATTTTACACACCCAAGTTTAGGTGTGTAATCCCCTTTGAAATGTTTGGATTGTTGGGCCTTAAATATGGCGTTTGGATATTGAATTCGGCCTTGTTAAGGGTGGCAAGTATGTAGAAACAAAGGAAATGCTGCCCAATTTTCCATAGAAATTAGTAACTTTGAACTTGGAAATGTCTACATTGAAACTAGAGGTTAATAAAACGTACTATGGTCATTATAGGTTGACATATTACGTGCGGTATTTTGGACTTAGCAAGTGGATTGACCGAAGAGGTATGTGGAGCTTTCTTATCTCTTGAGCATGAGTAGTTGTACCTATGTAGTACGGTAGACGTACAAGATTTGACATTTTTCACTTGTTTTAAGTATATGATACTTGTTTCGTTTTAAGGTATAAGTCCCTTGGATATAGGGAGATGTGTTTGACAAGTGTACAATGGTAATATAACAACTTTATGGGAAGTTGGTTGTATTGGCTTTATGAAGGGTTAATAAGGAAAGGTTTACTCCAAGTAAAATAAGTACGGATAAAGGATTTGGATTTTGTGGAAGGCAAATTGTTTTTAAGGCATTAATTTCCTAAGGTTTTAAAAGAGATGAAGTCACTTGATTTTAGAAGCCTATTGTATTTTTAAGGTAAACGTAACTTGTTTTGCAAAGTTGTCGGGACTTGATACTACGGTTATTAGTATCTTGGAAGTTTTACATAAAAATGAGTCATTTTCTAAAAGGGTTTAAGGAACGTGGTACTTGGGTTAAATTCCCGGATTTTCTTTTAAAATGACATGTAGTGCCTTAAGTAACTAAAATGAGAGGATGTACTAGAAATGTTATTAAGGAGTTAGGAGATATTCTTAACTTGCTTACGTTTACGTTATGATAAGCCGGTAGCGCTTATGTTATGTATGATAGCCGGTTGTGCTGATTTATGTATTATTATTATTATTATTATTACTATTTATGCCATGGATTTGCTACCCATGATGCGAGTGCGGCGCTTGTACTCATGCGGGCCCACAGGGTCCATGCGGGTGAAATAGTCCCATGCGGGTGAAATAGTCCCATGCGAGGCGGATGACCTCATGCGGGTGAAATAGTCCCATGCGGGTGAAATAGTCCCATGCGAGGTGATGACCTTATGCGGGTCCACAGGACCCATGCGGGTGAAACAGTCCCAGGAGTAGGATTGCTTAATGATACTACGGGCGGGAGATCCTGTTTTGATCATGAGCCTCCTATTTTATGCAGTAAAGTTTATACTTGTTACTCTCATTGTTAGTAAGGCACAGTGTACGGTATTTTGACTCTCTCCATGACCCCAGTTTATTTTAAACTTATGATATTGTTACAGTATTTTCCAGTTTTACATACTTGGTACATATTGTGTACTGACCCCCTTCCTCGGGGGCTGCGTTCATGCCGCAGGTAAGGGAAAGCAGGTGGTGGATCCTCATTCTTAGGATCTTTACTCAGGTGTCAGGAGCTCCATTTCTCCGGAGGCTCGACTTTTGGTACGGTTCTCCCCGGTGTTGTAGATATTTGTACATTCAGGGGCATGACGGGGCCCTGTCCCGTCATAGTGTTTACTCTTTCTTAGAGGTCTGTAGTCCTGTTATAGCTTGGATTGTTAGGGATGTAACTGTTCAGCTTTGTTGTATTAGAGGTAGCCATTTTGGGTTAGCCTGCTTATTTTATATATGGGTTCTTGTTGTGAGTTTATTTTCCGCTGGTTTTCTCTGATGTTGTATCACAAGGGTGCCCGGGGTAAGGCACCGATCCACGTGGTCGGGTCGTGACAAAAGTGGTATCGAGCGATTAATCCTCGGAAAGGTCTGAGCCGTATCTAGTAGAGTATTGATTATCGGTGTGTTGTGGACCACATCTATAGTCAGGAGGCTACAGGATATTTAGGATTGGTTTCCAGTCTTTCACTCTAAGATCGTGCAATAGAGCTGTGTTATAGGTTGAACTCCCTCTGACATATTTTCCTGTATCAGTTATGCCTCCACGCAAGGCAATCGCGGCCCGAGAAGGCAAGCGTGAGAGGAACTACTAGTAGGACACCGGGTTACCGAGCACGCACCAGTCTTTACGGAGAGATGTTTCGGACGGCGAGTTCCACGACGTCGCCAACTCCAACAGAGTTTGGGGCGGCGGCGCTCACGAGACCGCGATACGAGCCTCGATTACGGCACAGGCGGGGCTACAAGGAGATGACCCAGTTATTAGCCAGGATCGTGGCTAGGCAGGAGGATAGACGGGATCTGGCCGGTTCGGTTGTACCGTAGCCCCACGTAGCCGGCTTGAGGCTGCGGGACTTTTGAGTTGCGATCCACGAGTTCTACGGTCGAGACACGAGGATGACCTCGTGAGTTTATCCGAAGCGATTCTGGATCGTAGAGTGATCGGGCTTGAGACAGAGTCGGTATTGTTGGGCTCCCATCAGCTGCGGGATACTGCGGTTGACTGGTATGATTCATGGGAACTATCCCGGGGGGAGCATGCACTTCTAGCTGTTTGGGACGAGTTCTCAGAGGCGTTCCTTGGCCATTTCTTGCCTCGCGGATGAGAGGGCTCGGTAAACAGTTTTTGACACCGAGTGGGCGGACAGTTCGGGAATACAATGTAGAGTTTGACTCTTTGGCTCGGTATGTACCCTCTTTGGTAGAAGACATGGAGGACAGGGTGCACCGCTATGTCACAGGGCTCGATGATTACTTGGCCGAGAGTTGCACGGGAGTAGCTCTTGGTAGGCATGGACATTGCCGCGTGCGAGCATATGCGCAGGTGTGAGAGCGAGGCGAGCGGATTGGTGTATCAGCGAGAAGAGGGCGAGGCAGCGGGGTTCTCTGGTAGTTTTGAGGTAGACAACCTCGGCGTGACCGGTTGCACCTCGGCGGTTGAGCGCTCCTCCACCATCTTCCGGACGTACAGGGTATTCAGGAGTAGGACAGGGTTCTAGGGCTTCGGGTTCCCAGAGGGACCAGAGTTCCAGTCAGATGAGGCCACCTATACCTCGGTGTGGTCGATGCGGTGATTGCCATTATGGAGGGTGTCGTGGTACTCCAGGAGCTTGTTATTCTTGTGGCCAGCAGGGCCATTTGAGGAGAGATTGTCCGTCCAGAGGCGGCGGGAATGTTATGGCTCGGTAAGCGGTCGATGGTCGGATCTTCGTCTTCGATGGCGTCGCCGGAGAAGCGGTGTTCACGGACCAGCGAGCGCGGCGGGTCGTGGTAGGGTCCCGATTCAGCGGTCCTCAGAACCGCATTTATGCTATGTCCAGCCGTCAGGACCAGGAGGCGTCACCAGATGTCATCACAGGTACATTATTGATTGCATGTTGTGATGTATATGCTTTGATAGATCCAGGTTCTACCTTGTCCTATATATCTCCTCATATTGCTGGTAGAATAGGGATAGAGCCCGAGTCCATAAGACCTTTTGAGGTGGCTACGCCAGTAGGTGATTCGGTGGTAGCTAGGTGGGTATATAAGGCTTGCCCAGTGACTATAGACAGTCGTCAGACTCTAGCCGACTTGATAGAGTTGGATATGACGGACTTTGATGTAATCATGGGTATGGACTGGCTACCGTCGTGCTATGCCAATGTAGACTGTAGAGAGAGATTAGTTCGGTTCCAGTTTCCTGGTGAGCCGGTTATCGAGTGGAAGGGGAATACTGCATCGCCGAGGGGTAAGTTTATTTCTTACCTCAAAGCTAGAAAGATGGTTCGGAAGGGGTATATCTACCATATGGTTCCAGTATTCGAAATCGAGGTGAGATCTGACCTTCGATTAGTTCGATCGTAAGAGAGTTTCGCACGTATTTCGCACGAGCTTGGGTATCCTCCCGAGAGGAGATTGAGTTTTGCATTGATTTGGCGCGGACACTCGGCCGATATCTATTCCGCCATACAGATGGCACCGCGAGTTGAAGGAATTGAAGGACCAGTGAAGGACTTCTTTGGAGAAAGGCTTTATCCGAGCCAAGTGTTTCTCCACGGGAGCGCCCGGTGTTATTTGTAAAGAAGAAGGATGGGGCAGCTGCGTATGTGTATTGATTACTGACGGTGAACAAGTTAACTATCGAAGCAGATATCCCTCCCGTGATTGATGATTTGTTTGACGATTGCGAGTGCGAGATGTTTTTCCAAGATAGACTGCGATCGGTTATCATCGAGTTCGAGTTAGAGGAAGATATCCGAAGATTGCATTCGGGACCGGTATGGGCACTATGAGTTGAGGTGATGTCTTTCCGGGTTGACAACGCCGACGGTATTCATGGATTTGATGAACGGTGTTCAAGCCATTCTTGGATATGTTCGTGATAGTTTTCATTGATGATATCTTGGTGTATTCGCGCCGCAGCGGAGCATACTGGTCATTTGAGGGCGGTGTTAGAGTCCTCCGGGACCGGCAGTTGTATGCCAAGTTCTCAAAATGCGTGTTTTGGTTGGCTTCAGTGGCTTTCTTAGGGCATGTTATCGGGGCCGATGGTATTCGGGTAGATACAGCAAAGATTGAGGCAGTCAAGATGTTATACCCCGTAGTTTAGGCCGTGCGTATGGGGCCATACGAAAGGAGTTAAGACTTAAGTAGGTTGATGAAAAATCGCGGTCAGGGGCCTCAGCGCCGCGGCGCCGTAGGCAGGGCCGCGGCGCCAAGGCGGGTGATTGTAGGGCCGCGACGCCAGGAATCAGGGCCGCGGCGCCAGGAATCAGGGCCGCAGCGCCGGAAGATCCGAGGGGTGGCAGGAGTTTCAGAGCCGCGGCGCCGAGGCGGGAAATCTGGCGGAAAAACTTAGGAAAATCTGATCTTTTCTTTTAAAAAGGCCATGGGAGGGTGACAAGTGTCCCCCCCATCTGATTTTGCATGCATTATATTGACCAAGTCTTGAAGACTTGGTCATCTTTCATCTCTCTCTTAGACAAAAGCTCTTCCTTCTCTCTTAAAAATTTCAAGCTCCTCCTTCTCTCTAAAATTCCAAGAGATATTCTTGTTACACCCCGTAAATTCAAGAAGATAAGATAAGAACATACCAAGGAATATCGGATTAGAAAGTTGAAAGACAAGTTGCCAAACATGTGTTGGACGGATTTTGAGTCTACCTTGGAGTGTTGTACCCCAGTTGTTAAGAATTTCGAGGTGTTTAATAAGCCTAGTGTGTAGTCCGTTAAATCAAGTTTCCAACGCAACAAACCGTTCGTCGATAGGACATCGGAGTCAAAAGTTATGGAAGTTTCAAGTTTGGTGCGCAGAAAGGCAAGCGGCGATTTCGGTTCGAAGTGCGTAGCCGCGGCCGAATCTGAGGCAGCGCGGTTGTGCTGGGAGTCCACGGGGTTGCGAGCGCGGCGCCGGAATGCGAGGCATGGCGCCAAGCGGGATTTTTGACGGTAAGAGGCGAAAAACAGGGGATATTTTGATAAAAGGCCTATGGGAGGGTGACAAGTGTCCCTCCCATCTTTTTGACCATAGGAGGGTCTTATTTTAGGGCCAAGTCTTCTAGACTTGACCATTTGCAAGGGTTTCCTAAGAAAAATCCCTCTCCTCTCTCTCAAATTGATGAACCCCGGTGAGATTTTTGGAAGGGTTTCAAGAAGGAAAAGTGTTGGCAAGCTTGTAGAGGGTTCGTGTGGGAAATTTTGAAGTGAAGAAGATTTCGGAAAGAGGGCTTCTTGAGGTAAAATCTTCTCCTTCTTGTGTAAATGAAGTTTTCAAGTTTTAGTAGTCAAGAAATGAGCCTGAGGCTGTTATATTAAAGTTTGAAAAGATTTGGATCTTGTTGTCTTGTTGAAACCGAAAAGGGGGCATGTTAGCCACTCATGCTGTAATCAATTCATTGTTAGCTAAAAATCGTTTCATGTTATAAATAGGAGGGTATATAATTGGTTATGACTTATATAACATGTTGGAATAACGAGATTGGATTAGAAAGGAAATTGATAGGAAAGTGATATGGTAGCCGAATGGGGCTTGGAATTATTGGGTTGTTTTGTATTATTGTGGGGCGGAATTTTACACGTATTGTAAGGCGTGTAATCCCCTTTGTTGGTTGTTGTTTGGAGCCTTAAATGTGGCTTGTTGGTTATTGTATTCGGCCTTGAAAAAGGTGGCAAAGTGAGTAGAAACAAAGGAAGTGCTGCCCGATTTTTCCGTAGAATTAGAGACCTTATACTTAGTATTATTCTACGTTAGAGGCTAGAAGTTAATAGTCTTGTTGTGACCATTCTAGGTTGACACTTCTACGTACGGCGTATTCGGCTTAGCTTGTGGATTTTAGCCGAAAAGGTATGTGAACTATCTCCTCTTCTAGCATGATTCCTTAAGATTAAGAAAGTATGTTCTACTCCTTAAATGATCAATTCCTTGTTTGTATTTGGATTGCCTGGAATAGAATTTGTTTTATGTACTTCCTTGATTGTACTTTGATGTTTAAATTGTAAGTTGTAAAATCCATTTTCTTAGTGAAGTTTGGATTCTAAAAAGTGAAAGTGTTTTACTTAAAGTACATAGAGTCTTGAAAAGGAAGTGGTTTCCAAATCTTTTGGGCTAGTGCCTTAGTCCCAAAATCCTAAAGGTCATTATAATGACTTTAGGGGAGTCAAAGGAGTGATTTACTTAATTGTATTTAGAGATGAGAAATGACATGATTTAAGAGAAGTAACTTGTTTTAAAGGAGTGAGTTACTTGAGGTTTAAAAGTAGAAGGAACTTGTTTTCTATATATTAAGAGACTTAAAGTGTTTTGAAAGTTAAGAAATTGATTTGTAAGTATGTGATACTTGGTTTTAATAGTATAAGTCTCTTGGTTATAAAAGGAATGGATATGTCTAAAACCATAAAGGGTTATAACGGCTTTATGGGAAGTTGGTTATAACGACTTTATGGAAGGTTTAGAAAGTTGTCTATTTTGATTAAAGGGCATAAGTTGCCTAGATTGTGAAAATTTGAAGTTACTTGATTTCAAGCCTTGAAATGAGTTTTCTAAACGTGTAGTAACTTACTTTGAAAAATAGACATGCCTTGATACTACGGGTGTTAGTATCTTGGGATTTTACATAAAAAGGAGTCCTTTGAAAAGAATGTACGTACGTAGTACTTTGGCTTGATAAATTGAGGATTTGTCTAAGTGTGCCTTGATTAGTACTTTGGCTTGATAAATTGAGAATTTGTCTAAGTGTGCCTTGATTAGTACTTTGGCTTGATAAATTGAGGATTTGTCTAAGTGTGCCTTGATTAGTACTTTGGCTTGATAAATTGAGGATTTGTCTAAGTGTGCCTTGATAAGTACTTTGGCTTGTTAAATGAGAATTATTCTATTGGTTCCTCGATAAGTACTTTGGCTTGATTAATTGAGAATTAGTCTAAGTGGGCCCTGATAAGTACTTTGGCTTGATTAATTGAGAATTATTCTAAGTGTGCCTTGGTAAGGACTTTGGCTTGTTAATTGAGGATTTGCCTATGTGTCTTTGAAATAGCCAGGTTGTGTGCTATTGGTATACGATCGTTAGGGTCATTCCGGGGTTGTGGCATTGCATATTTCCGTGGATTTGCTACCACGATGCGAGGAATACCTCATGCGAGTCGTAGGGCTTATGCGGGTGAAATAGTCCCGTGCGGGCGGGTCCGACCTATGCGAGGAATACCTCACGCGAGTCCGTAAGGGCTTATGCGGGTGAAATAGTCCCATGCGAGGAATACCTCACGGGTCCACGTGACCTATCACGGGTGAAATAGTCCCGTGAAAAGGATTGCGAAATGATCTGCGGGCGGGTGGTCTGCTTTGATCGTGAGCTTTATTTTATATTGTAAGGATACTCTTTACTCTCTTTGTTAGTAAGGCACGGTGTGTTGTAATTTGATTATCATATATGTCCCGGTTGTTTGTGTTACCGTATGGTCATGCTTTTCGATGTGGGATTAGGGGCATGAGACCACGAGGTATTTAGGACACAGTGGGGCTTGGTGTTCATGTATCCTTATTGGTGTTATTATATATCATGGATCGCCGGTGAGGAAGGATTCCAGGCGTGAATGATATTATGGGCGTGAGACCCGTGGTTATATTTGAGTAATGACTTTGAGGGCTTGCGTCACGACTTGATATATTTGCTTATGTGTTATATCAGTAGGTTGGCTATCATACATGTCTCTGTTTTGTTAGATTTATGATTTTATTACGATGCTACTGTTCACATACTTGGTACATTCCCGTCTTGACCTCGCCCGAAGTGCGTTAAATGCATGAGTTTAGGTCTGCAGATTCGGTGATCGGCAGGTGTAGGATCCTACTCAGGATTTTTGGATAGCTCCCTTTGTTCAGGAGTTTATCTTTTTGGTATATATCCTTGATGCAGGCTTTATGCAGTTTAGATGCAATGGGGCCTTGTCCGTCATAGTTGATATAACTCTTAGGTGCGTATTCATATGTGGGATTGGACTCGTATGCGGTGTAGTGTCTTTTGTCTATGTATATATGGCGGCCTTGCGGCTTTGCCCTTGCACGTCGTTGTTTTTAAAAAAATGAGGTGTTATTTAATTTCCATGATTTACTTGCGTTGTTAAGGTAGAAGGGTGCCCGGGTAGGGCACCATCCAGCGAGGTTCGGGGTGTGATGAGTAGTATCGAGCGATCGATCCTCGGAATGTCTGAGGCCGTGTCTAGTAGAGTCTTAGTTATCGGTGTGTTGCGCGCCACACCCATAAGCGAGGCTACAGGACATTTAGGAGTTGGTTTCTATTCTTCTTACTCCAAGATCGTGCGTAGAAGGCGTGTTAGTAAGATAATTCATCTCGACGTATTGTTGTATTCTGATTATGCCTCGAGGAGGCAACAGCGCCCGAGAAGGGCAAAGGAGTAGCGAGCTACTAGTCGGACTCGAGAGAGTTGATAGGGCTTATGCCTGTGTTATACCTGGATGTTGTACCACGATCGTGAGTTCTTCCGCGCAGTCTTGAGACCACGGCACGAGCCTCTGATTTCTCGTTAGGGAAGACTTTAGGGTCGTGAAGGAAGCCATTATGTTATTGACCAAGATAGCGATTACTCTGATTTCCTCGGCGAGTGAGATATTCGTCCCAGCCTACCCGGTACATACCCGCGGACCACAGGTGGGAGGTTTGACCAAGGTATTTAGGAGCGGTCCAGCTCGGTAGAGAGTCCTCGGAGGAAGCGGAGGATTTTCTCGGTCGAGCCACATATTCCTCGATGTATCATATGTGGTAAGCGTCGTTCGGAAATGCCGTTATGACCTGAATGGTTGTTATTATTGTGGTCGTCCGACGCGAAGTGGGAAGTGTCCGGTTAGAAAAAGCGTCGGTAAGGTGGCTCGGCTATGAGGCGATGGTTGATTCCCTTTCCTCCAGCGGTTGTCGTCCCCAGGCGGGGTGTTGGATGTCGGCCGATCGTGGTAGAGTCGAGTGGAGTTTATAGTTCTGGCGGTCCTTCGAACCGCATAGATGACGTGACTATTGGACAGGATCAGGAGGCAACATCTCATGGGGTTACAGGTATATCTCGATTCTTTTGAATCATGCGTGCTTTGATAGATTCAGATTTCGCCCTAGCATATGTTTTCCCTTTGTTGCTAGCAGTTGTAAGTGATAGTACCCCAGAGGTAGGGATACTTTGATAAGTAAAGTGAAAAGTTAAGAATATTGACAATAATGATAAGTGAACTGAGACTATAGTTGTGTAGAGTTCACACGTAGTAATTGCCCCATGACAGTGTAAGACCAATAGGGAAGATTGTACAGTAGAAATACTTTGGCTTATGTGACGAACCTCTAGTGAATAGGGGATAGGGTAAGAAGTACCTTGAGATAAGAGAGAGTTTTATATCAGACTAAGAATGAGAAGTAAAGTGTGACGATGAGTCGGGTTATGGACTCATTTTGGGTCAGCCGATAGTATGGAATGGGGCGATGACAGTTAGAAATGGTCCCGTTATGTGATAGGGTCCTGAGGATGCAAGGCCCCAATTTAGTTAATTGTGGTACGAGTTTGTGGATGCGTTCCACCGGAACTAGGTCGAAAGGACCGAGAAGAGCCTTAACGGGAACGTAAGTAACGATATGGCCAAGTTGGTTAGTAACTCCAAGGATGGGGGAACATAAACAAAATTTGAGATTTTGTACGTGTACTAGATGAGTTTGAAAGTACGAGAAAGTATGACAAGTAAGGAAAGAAAGGAACCTCTAAGGATCCCGTGTTAGGGAAGACTGTAACCTTCGAGTTTTGTGAGAAGGGACCACGGACGGAAGGTCCATTATTATGTTTACGTATGTTATGTGGTGGCCATGCGTGGCATCGTTGGTCTGTGCATTTGATTGTTAGGCATAACATAGAGATTGTGTCGGAGTTTGTATAGCGTGACAACCGACTAAGAACATTCGGGGACGAATGTTTCTAAGGGGGGAAGAATGTTACACCCCGTAAATTCAAGAAGATAAGATAAGAACATACCAAGGAATATCGGATTAGAAAGTTGAAAGACAAGTTGCCAAACATGTGTTGGAAGGATTTTGAGTCTACCTTGGAGTGTTGTACCCCAGTTGTTAAGAATTTCGAGGTGTTTAATAAGCCTAGTGTTTAGTCTGTTAAATCTAGTTCCCAACGCAATAAACCGTTCGTCGATAGGACATCGGAGTCAAAAGTTATGGAAGTTTCAAGTTTGGTGCGCAGAAAGGCAAGCGGCGATTTTGTTCGAAGTGCAGTGCGCGGCCGGAATCTGAGGCGGCGCGGTTGTCTTGGGAGTCCACGGGGTTGCGAGCGCGGCCGGAATCTTTGGAAATTCTCGAAGTGGAGCGCCGGCCAGCCGTGGCGAGGCATGGCGCCAAGGCGGGATTTTTGACGCGGTAAGGGGCGAAAAACAGGGGATATTTTGATAAAAGGCCTATGGGAGGGTGACAAGTGTCCCTCCCATCTTTTTGACCATATGAGAGTCTTATTTTAGGGCCAAGTCTTCTAGACTTGACCATTTGCAAGGGTTTCCTAAGAAAAATCCCTCTCATCTCTCTCAAATTGATGAACCCCGGTGAGATTTTTGGAAGGGTTTCAAGAAGGAAAAGTGTTGGCAAGCTTGTAGAGGGTTCGTGTGGGAAATTTTGAAGTGAAGAAGATTTCGGAAAGAGGGCTTCTTGAGGTAAAATCTTCTCCTTCTTGTGTAAATGAAGTTTTCAAGTTTTAGTAGTCAAGAAATGAGCCTGAGGCTGTTATATTAAAGTTTGAAAAGATTTGGATCTTGTTGTCTTGTTGAAACCGAAAGGGGGGCATGTTAGCCACTCATGCTGTAATCAATTCATTGTTAGCTAAAAATCGTTGCATGTTATAAATAGGAGGGTATATAATTGGTTATGACTTATATAACATGTTGGAATAACGAGATTGGATTAGAAAGGAAATTGATAGGAAAGTGATATGGTAGCCGAATGGGGCTTGGAATTATTGGGTTGTTTTGTATTATTGTGGGGCGGAATTTTACACGTATTGTAAGGCGTGTAATCCCCTTTGTTGGTTGTTGTTTGGAGCCTTAAATGTGGCTTGTTGGTTATTGTATTCGGCCTTGAAAAATGTGGCAAAGTGAGTAGAAACAAAGGAAGTGCTGGCCGATTTTTCCGTAGAATTAGAGACCGTATACTTAGTATTATTCTACGTTAGAGGCTAGAAGTTGATAGTCTTGTTGTGACCATTCTAGGTTGACACTTCTACGTACGGCGTATTCGGCTTAGCTTGTGGATTTTAGCCGAAAAGGTATGTGAACTATCTCCTCTTCTAGCATGATTCCTTAAGATTAAGAAAGTATGTTCTACTCCTTAAATGATCCATTCCTTGTTTGTATTTGGATTGCCTAGAATAGAATTTGTTCTATGTACTTCCTTGATTGTACTTTGATGTTTAAATTGTAAGTTGTAAAATCCATTTTCTTAGTGAAGTTTGGATTCTAAAAAGTGAAAGTGTTTTACTTAAAGTACATAGAGTCTTGAAAAGGAAGTGGTTTCCAAATCTTTTGGGCTAGTGCCTTAGTCCCAAAATCCTAAAGGTCATTATAATGACTTTAGGGGAGTCAAAGGAGTGATTTACTTAATTGTTTTAAAAGAGGAGAAATGACATGATTTAAGAGAAGTAACTTGTTTTAAAGGAGTGAGTTACTTGAGGTTTAAAAGTAGAAGGAACTTGTTTTCTATATATTAAGAGACTTAAAGTGTTTTGAAAGTTAAGAACTTGATTTGTAAGTATGTGATACTTGGTTTTAATAGTATAAGTCTCTTGGTTATAAAAGGAATGGATATGTCTAAAACCATAAAGGGTTATAACGGCTTTATGGGAAGTTGGTTATAACGGCTTTATGGAAGGTTTAGAAAGTTGTCTATTTTGATTAAAGGGCATAAGTTGCCTAGATTGTGAAAATTTGAAGTTACTTGATTTCAAGCCTTGAAATGAGTTTTCTAAACGTGTAGTAACTTACTTTGAAAAATAGACATGCCTTGATACTACGGGTGTTAGTATCTTGGGATTTTACATAAAAATGAGTCCTTTGAAAAAAATGTACGTACGTAGTACTTTGGCTTGATAAATTGAGGATTTGTCTAAGTGTGCCTTGATTAGTACTTTGGCTTGATAAATTGAGAATTTGTCTAAGTATGCCTTGATTAGTACTTTGGCTTGATAAATTGAGGATTTGTCTAAGTGTGCCTTGATTAGTACTTTGGCTTGATAAATTGAGGATTTGTCTAAGTGTGCCTTGATAAGTACTTTGGCTTGTTAAATGAGAATTATTCTATTGGTTCCTCGATAAGTACTTTGGCTTGATTAATTGAGAATTAGTCTAAGTGGGCCCTGATAAGTACTTTGACTTGATTAATTGAGAATTATTCTAAGTGTGCCTTGGTAAGGACTTTGGCTTGTTAATTGAGGATTTGCGTATGTGTCTTTGGAAATAGCGGTTGTGTGCTATTGGTATATCGATCGTTAAAGTCATTCCGGGGTTGTGGCATTGCATATTTTCGTGGATTTGCTACCACGATCACGAGGAATACCTCGCGAGTCCGTAGGGCTTATACGGGTGAAATAGTCCCGTGCGGGCGGGTCCGACCTATGCGAGGAATACCTCATGCGAGTCGTAAGGGCTTATGCGGGTGAAATAGTCCCGTGCGAGAATACCTCACGCGGGTCCACGTGACCTATGCGGGTGAAATAGTCCCGAGAAAAGGATTGCGAAATGATCTTTGCGGGCGGGTGGTCTGCTTTGATCGTGAGCTTCTATTTTATATTGTAAGGATACTCTGTTTACTCTCTTTGTTAGTAAGGCCGATGTGTTGTAATTTGATTATCATATATGTCCCCGGATTTGTTTGTGTTACCGTATGGTCATGCTTATACGATGTGGGATTTCGGGGCATGAGACCACGAGGTATTTAGGACACAGGTGGGGCTTGGTGTTCATGTATCCTTATTGGTGTTATTATATATCATGGACTGCCGGCAGTGAGGAAGGATTCCACGGGCATGAATGATATTATGGGCGTGAGACCCATGGTTATATTTGAGTAATGACTTTGAGGGCTTGCGTCCACGACTTGATATATTTGCTTATGTGTTATATCGTAGGTTGGCTATCATACATGTCTCTGTTTTGTTAGACTGTTATGATTTTATTACGATGCTACTTGTTCACATACTTGGTACATTCTTCGTCTTGACCTCGCCCGAAGTGCGTTACATCTGCGAGTTTAGGTACCTTGATTCGGTGATCGGCAGTGTAGGATCCTTTCGAGATTTTGGATAGCTCCTCTGTTGAGAGTTTATCTTTTGGTATATATCCTTGATGCGCTTTATGCAGATTTTAGTCTGGCGGGACCTTGTCCGTCATAGTTCGATATAACTCTTAAGTGCAGTATTCATATGTGGGATTGGACTCATGTACGGTGTAGTGTCTTTTGTCTATGTATATATGGCAGCCTTGTCGGCTTTGCCCTTGCACGTACGTTGTTTTTTAAAAAAAAAAATGAGGTGTTATTTAATTTTCACAGTTTACTTGCGTTGTTAAGATAGAAGGGTGCCCAGGTAGGGCACCAGTCACGGGCCCGGGGTTCGGGGTGTGACAATTCTAGCCTTAGGAAAAATCTGAAAAGAGAAGGCAAGAAGGAAACTTGTGGCTAGCTTGTGAAGGTTGTTGTGGTGGTGTTCTTGGAAAGGAAGCTAGCAAGTTGTTGGAAAAATTTGGCTAAAGCTCTAAGGTAATGATTCTTCCTTTATAATTAGTTTTTAGTGTTGCATGTTAAGAAGAAAGAACTTGTGGTAGTAAATAATGCTCTTAGAGTCATTGCATGCAAGAAATGTTGTTTGGGTATGAAGAATTTGGCTAAAGAGGTTATGTGAGCATGTTGTAGCCTAAAAATTACCTTAAACTTGTTAAGATTAATTGTTATAACTTATGGGGCAGAATTTTACACACCCAAGTTTAGGTGTGTAATCCCCTTTGTGTTGGTTTGGATGTTGGGCCTTAAATGTGGCGTTTGAGTGTTAAAAATCAGCCTTTGAAAAGGTGGCAAAGTGAGTAGAAACAAAGAAAATGCTGCCCAATTTTCCATAGGAATTAGTAACCTTGAACTTGGAGATATTCTACTTTGAAACTAGAAGTTAATAAACGTATTATGGTCATTATAGGTTGACATATTACGTGCGGTATTTTGGACTTAGCAAGTGGATTAACCGAAGAGGTATGTAGAGCTTTCCTATCTCTTAAGCATGAGTAGTTGTATCTATGTAGTACGGTATACGTACAAGATTTGATAAATCCTCACTTGTTTTGAAGTATATGATACTTGTTTCGTTTTAAAGGTATAAGTCCCTTGGACATAGGGAAATGTGTTTGACTAACGTAAAATGTTAATATAACGACTTTATGGAAAGTTGGTTATATTAAGTTTGGGAAAAAGGTAAATAAAGAAGGGTTTACTTTACATAAAATAAGCAAGGGGAAAATGAGTTGAATTTGTGGAAGGTAAATTGTTTTAAGGCACTAATGGCCTAAGGTTTTAAAGAAAATGAAGTCACTTGATTTAGAAGCTTGGGATATTTGCTAAATGGAAAATTGTGACTTGTTTTGAAAGTGGTTGTGACATGATACTATGGGTATTAGTACCTTGGAAGTTTTATATAAAAAGGAGTCATTTCGAAAAAGGTTTACGGTATGTGATACTTGGGTTAAATTCCCGGATTTCTCTTAAAAAGACATGTAGTGCCTTAATGAGCTAAAATGAGAGGATTTATATTAATAATGTTCATAAGAAGTTAGAAGATTTCTTATATCGTTTATGTTATGATAAGCCGGTAGCGCTTATGTTATGTATACTAGCCGGTTGTGCTGATTTATGTATTATTATTGTTATCACTGAGTATTCTGATAAGCCGGTAGCGCTTATGTTATGTATAATAGCCGGTTGTGCTGATTTATGATTTATTATTATTATTATTGCTGCGTATTCCATGGATTTGCTACCCATGATGCGAGTGCGGCGCTTGTACTCATGCGGGCCCACTGGGTCCATGCGGGTGAAATAGTCCCATGCGGGTGAAATAGTCCCATGCGGGTCCACAGGATCCATGCGGGTGAAATAGTCCCATGCGAGGCGGATGGCCTTATGCGGATCCACAGGATCCATGCGGGTGAAAGCGATCCCGCGAGTAGGATTGCTTAATGATACTACGCGAGAGATCTGTTTTGATCATGAGCCTCTATTTTTATGCGATATTATACTTATACTTGTTACTCTCATTGTTAGTAAGGCACGGTCAACATAACTTGATTTTTATCTATAACTTGGTGTATTTTGGACTTATGATATTACTCTGATATTTTCGAGTTTACATACTTGGTGCGTTGTGTCTTCGACCCGCCGCCGAGGCTGCGTTAAATCTGCGCGGTAAGGGTAGCGGTGGTGGATCCTCATTCTTAGGATCTTTGCTCAGTGTCGAAGCTCATTTCTCGGAGGCTTGACTTGACTTTTGAGTGCAGTTCTCACGATGTTGTAGGTTTGTGTACATTCGGGGTATGGCGGTCTGTCCGTCATGGTTGTTACAAACTCTTAGAGGCCTGTAGTCCGGTTATAAATTGGGTTGTTAAGGATGTAACTGTTCAGTTCTATTTTATTTATGTTACGGAAATGTAGCCATTCTTGGGTTAGCCTATTTTATCTTTATGGTTCTTATTTGTGAGTTTATTTCCACTGGTTTTCTCTGATGTTGTATCACAAGGGTGTCCGGGGTAAGGCACCAGTCATGGATCCGAGGTCGGGTCGTGACAAAAGTGGTATCAGAGCAGTTAATCCTCGGAAGGGGTCTACAGGCCGTATCTAGTAGAGTCTTGATTATCGGTGTGTTGTGCACCACATCTATAATCAGGAGGCTACAGGATATTTAGGATTGGTTTCCATTCTTCTCACTCTGAGATCGTGCGATAGAGCCGTGTTGTTAGGGTCGTCTCTCCCTAACGAGTTATGTTGATTGCAGCTACGAGAAAGGCAGCAGTGACCCAGGAAGGATTATGCGGATTGCGTATCCAGGTTGGTTGTATGTTGTATAGTAGGTATAATGACGTACGACTATACATATTTATGTATAAGGGTCATATATGGGCTGCCTAGAATGATTTTAGATTACCAGGAATTGGTAAGGGCTAATTAGATACCGGGAAGGTATGAAACGGTTTAATAAACTCTCATCAAGGTTTTACGTACTAATTTGAGATAATTAGGAGATGATGAGTTGTCTGAGAAGGTAATAGACCCTTAAGAAGTTTAATTAAGGGACCTAATGGGAGACTATGGTTGTAAATTAAGCTACGTGGTATGCTTAAGAGGATAGTATGGATGAGATCCGTGTGGGGTAAGTAATGGTTGTTGTGATCAAGATGACACGACTATGGTATTATGAGAAGTTAGTGTACCCGTTTATGGGGTGGGATCAGTTAATAGTAGTCCCGCTACGTGACAAGGTCACGAGGGTACAAGCCCGAGTCTAATTAATCGTTTCTGAGTTCGAGCGTATTCCGGAACGGGTTGTGAGTGCGAAAATGGTCTTATATTGTTTAACTTAGTAACTCAAGATCGAAGGCCGGCTTTATTATGGAAGTTATGTCGTAAGCTAGAATAAGTTTGGAAATGCGGAAAAAGTGTATGCGGCCGGTGAAGTGAACAACCAAGTGTGAAAGAAATGGAGCCAGAATCCATGAGAACCTTTATGAGGTAACTACACCCGTGAGTGTTGGGTGGTAGCTGAGTGGGTAGATAGTAATTGTCGGTAACGATACAGTCGTTGGACCCTAGCAGACCTAGCAGAGTTGTTATGACAGACGTTGAGGTCATTATGAGTACGGGCTAGTTGGCCTCTTGTTATGCCAACGTGGACTACAGAAGAGAGATTGATTCGGTACCAGTTTCCCGGTAAGCCGGTTATCGAGTGGAGAGGAAGAGAAGTGGTAGTAACCAGTGAATTATCCTTTCTTCTTTGGCATCATTGTTTTTAATAAGTCTGTGTGACTTGTTCATTGAGGAAAATTGACGCAGAAAGTAAGTAATACTTGAATTTGGAGGAATTTATGTTAAGTGCCCTTGGAGGTACTTGGAGTTGGTTTGGTGTGGCGGTCAGGGCCACGACCTTCCGGATAATTTCAAGGAAATGTTCAAGGCAAGAATAAAATAAATCTATTGGCGAAAGTCGAGGGCATCTTTGGTAGGTTTTGAAAATCTACACGATTTTAAGGCGGTGCGTAATGATTAGATATTTACAGGACCACGAGAGGACCTTGTGATTAGGGTTGTGACTCCAAGGAAAGTTTATTGAAGGGAGATAAGTTCTCTCCCCTGCATAAAAGGATAGTCTTACGTATTATGGGGTTATGTGTACCCATGTCGTTATACGAAGGATGGGAGACTAGTAAGGTCTTCAGTATCGTCATGCCATAAGTTACAGTTTTAGATAACCGTGGGAAAGGTATTGTGTTGGGGAAATTAAGAACGACGTTACGAAATGGTCGAGGAAGTGTCATAAGGATAAAGATGCAGATAGTACGCATGTATGAAACTGTATGATCATGGATCAAGATAGAAATACTTTTGTTAATAATAAGCATAAGATAAGGTCATGACCAGAATGATAAAAGAGAATACGACTATGGTTATGTAAGTTGCACGAGATACAATTACCCCGGACTAGTGTAAGACCATTAGTAAATAATGGGCAGTAAGAACACCTCGAGGGAAGGTGGTAGCATCGGCACTGACAAAAAAAATAGTAAGAAAATACGGAGGGGTAAGGGACCCCAGGACAACTTGAAATAACTTATAAAGGAAAGACGAGTAGACACTCGAACGAAAAAAAAATCTTGACAAGTCATTGGATTATGTAATACCGGGAATTGAGGTTGAACACCTGACTATAAGCTCTACGAGCTGGGAGAGAATAATAGGATTACTACTTGACGAGATCAAGGAAGTCTCCCCCTAAATTGTGATTGACAGGAAGTATTAGCTATGCGGCAAGCAAAGGAATCAGATCTAGGCATAGTAACCAAGTTTGGTTGCAACAGAGAAAGGGAAACATGAACCATAATTGAGATTAAGGATGCCCGAATATTTCGCAAGTACAAGGAAGGCTTCCAATTATTGGAAGAAAAGTTGACCACGACTACAGTTCTAACCCCTCTTGCGAGACTAGAGGGTTAGGGTATTATTGTAACACGTTGGGTGTTGGGCTAGGTTGTGTCTTGTATGGCATGATAAGGTTAGAGCTTATGTTTCCCGACGGTTAGGGAAGCAAGAAAGGAATTACGCTACTCACGATTTAGAGTCGGCGGCAGTTAATCGTACCTTGAAGATTTGGAGGCAATTCCTTATATAGATTTCATGTGGATATTTGTGCAGACCACAAGAGACTCCGGTATATCTTCAGACTGAGGCAGCTAAATTTGCGACAGAGACGGTGGTTAGGGTTACTCAAGGATTGTGATATTGATATCCTATACCACCCAGGGAAGGCCAATGTAGTTGCAGATGCCCTTAGTCGCAGATCGATGGGTAGTCTGCCGAAGTGCGGCGGGGAAGAAGGGCATGGTCCGAGAGATTCGTCAGCTAGCGAGCCTTGGGGTTCGTTTGTTTGATTCTGATAGTGATGAAGTTCGGGTTCGAGAGGTTGCCGAGTCTTCCATCGTCGAGGAGGTGAAGAGGCGGCGATGAGGATCCAATTATGGTACGGTATCGAGATGTCGCTTTTCAGAAGGAGAAGAGTCTATTTGAGGTAGCGCCTGATGGGGTGCTAAGATTTGAGGGCCGGTTGTGTGTTCCCGATGTAGCGAGGACTTCGTCGTGGTGCAGGGAGGCACCGCGGTGCTCGTTATTCTATTCATCCGGGGTCGACTAAGATGTATAATGACCTCAGATGCGTGTATTGGTGGGATGGCCTGAGGAGGGACGTTGCGGAGTTCGTGGCGCAGTGCCCGAACTGTCAGCAGGTTAAGGTTGAGCACCAGAAGCCCGGTGGGCTGTTGCAGGCTATTGACATTCCGACTTGGAAGTGGGAGGTGGTAAATATGGATTTTATTACAGGATTACCTTCCACTCAGAGGAAGCATGATTCCATTTGAGTTATCGTCGACAGGCTGACGAAATCAGCCCACTTTATTCCAGTCAGGACGACTTTTTCGGCCGAGGATTATGCTAGATTGTATATCAGGGAGATTGTGAGACTGCACGGAGTTCCTACATCGATTATTTCAGACAGAGGAGCCCAGTTTACGGCTAACTTACAGGTATTTCGAAGGATTAGGGACACAAGTGAGTCTCAGTACGGCGTTTCATCCTCAGACCGAGGGACAGGCCGAGCGCACTATTCAGACACTTGAGGGTATGCTGCGGGCTTGTGTCATTGATTTTAGGGGTAGCTGGGAGGATCATTTACCTCTTGTGGAGTTTTCTTATAACAACAGCTACCATTCTAGTATCCAGATGGCGCCTTATGAGGCCTTATACGGGAGAAAGTGTAGGTCACCGATAGGTTGGTTTGAGGTGGGAGAAGTTCAGTTAGTCGGGCCAGACTTGGTACAACAGGCAGTGGATAAGGTGAAGCTTATCCAGGAACGGTTATTGTCAGCACAGAGTCGACATAAGTCGTATGCAGATCATCGGCGTCGACACTTGGAGTTTGAGGTAGATGATTGGGTCTTCCTGAAGGTATCACCCATGAAGGGTGTGATGAGATTTGGGAAGAAGGGGAAACTTAGCCCAAGGTACATTGGACCTTATCAGATTATCCGTAGGGTAGACAAGGTTGACTATGAGTTGGATCTGCCGTCCGATCTGAAGGCAGTACATCCAGTCTTTCAGGTATCTATATTGCGGAAATGTGTTGGAGACCCATCTAGAGTATATCCGATTCATGAGGTTCAGGTAAAAGAGGAGTTATCGTATGAGGAGAGTCCCATAGCGATACTCGATCGTCAGGTTAGGCGATTACGGACAAAGGATGTGGCTTCCGTCAAGGTCTTATGGCGGAACGAGAACAGAGAGGAGATGACGTGGGAAGCAGAGGATGACATGATGAAGAAATATCCTCACTTATTCCCTATACCTCCAAGTAACCCACGTTCCTAAATTGTTGGTCTTTAAATTTAGTAATTATGCTTGAGTTTTGTTGTGGCCGTGTGGAGCGTCGAGAATAGTTAAGAGAGTCTATGTCGATATTGTGATTTGAGTAAGCCTAGAAGGAACATTCGGGACGAATGTTTCTAAGGAGGGGAGAATGTTATACCCCGTAGTTTAGGCCGTGCGTATGGGGCCATACGAAAGGAGTTAAGACTTAAGTAGGTTGATGAAAAATCGCGATCAGGGGCCTCAGCGCCGCGGCGCCAAAGCGGGTGATTGTAGGGCCGCGGCGCCAGGAATCAGGGCCGCGGCGCCGGAAGATCCGAGGGGTGGCAGGAGTTTCAGAGCCGCGGCGGGAAATCTGGCGGAAAAACTTAGGAAAATATGATCTTTTCTTTTAAAAAGGCCATGGGAGGGTGACAAGTGTCCCCCTCCATCTGATTTTGCATGCATTATATTGACCAAGTCTTGAAGACTTGTTCATCTTTCATCTCTCTCTTAGACAAAAGCTCTTCCTTCTCTCTTAAAAATTTCAAGCTCCTCATTCTCTCTAAAATTCCAAGAGATATTCTAGCATTAGGAAAAATCTGAAAAGAGAAGGCAAGAAGGAAACTTGTGGCTAGCTTGTGAAGGTTGTTGTGGTGGTGTTCTTGGAAAGGAAGCTAGCAAGTTGTTGGAAAAATTTGGCTAAAGCTCTAAGGTAATGATTCTTCCTTTATAATTAGTTTTTAGTGTTGCATGTTAAGAAGAAAGAACTTGTGGTAGTAAATAATGCTCTTAGAGTCATTGCATGCAAGAAATGTGGTTTGGGTATGAAGAATTTGGCTAAAGAGGTTATGTGAGCATGTTGTAGCCTAAAAATTACCTTAAACTTGTTAAGATTAATTGTTATAACTTATGGGGCAGAATTTTACACACCCAAGTTTAGGTGTGTAATCCCCTTTGTGTTGGTTTGGATGTTGGGCCTTAAATGTGGCGTTTGAGTGTTAAAAATCGGTCTTTGAAAAGGTGGCAAAGTGAGTAGAAACAAAGGAAATGCTGCCCAATTTTCCATAGGAATTAGTAACCTTGAACTTGGAGATATTATACTTTGAAACTAGAAGTTAATAAACGTATTATGGTCATTATAGGTTGACATATTACGTGCGGTATTTTGGACTTAGCAAGTGGATTAACCGAAGAGGTATGTAGAGCTTTCCTATCTCTTGAGCATGAGTAGTTGTATCTATGTAGTACGGTATACGTACAAGATTTGATAAATCCTCACTTGTTTTGAAGTATATGATACTTGTTTCGTTTTAAAGGTATAAGTCCCTTGGACATAGGGAAATGTGTTTGACTAACGTAAAATGTTAATATAACGGCTTTATGGGAAATTGGTTATATTAAGTTTGGGAAAAAGGTAAATAAAGAAGGGTTTACTTTACATAAAATAAGCAAGGGGAAAATGAGTTGAATTTGTGGAAGGTAAATTGTTTTAAGGCACTAATGGCCTAAGGTTTTAAAGAAAATGAAGTCACTTGATTTAGAAGCTTGGGATATTTGCTAAATGGAAAATTGTGACTTGTTTTGAAAGTGGTTGTGACATGATACTATGGGTATTAGTATCTTGGAAGTTTTATATAAAAAGGAGTCATTTCGAAAAAGGTTTACGGTATGTGATACTTGGGTTAAATTCCCGGATTTCTCTTAAAAAGACATGTAGTGCCTTAATGAGCTAAAATGAGAGGATTTATATTAATAATGTTCATAAGAAGTTAGAAGATTTCTTATCTTGTTTATGTTATGATAAGCCGGTAGCGCTTATGTTATGTATACTAGCCGGTTGTGCTGATTTATGTATTATTATTGTTATCACTGAGTATTCTGATAAGCCGATAGCGCTTATGTTATGTATACTAGTCGGTTGTGCTGATTTATGTATTATAATTGTTATTATTGCGTATTCTATGGATTTGCTACCCATGATGCGAGTGCGGCGTTTGTACTCATGCGGGCCCACTGGGTCAATGCGGGTGAAATAGTCCCATGCGGGTGAAATAGTCCCATGCGGTTCCACAGGATCCATGCGGGTGAAATAGTCTCATGCGAGGCGGATGGCTTTATGCGGATCCACAGGATCCATGCGGGTGAAACAGTCCCAGGAGTAGGATTGCTTAATGATACTACGGGCGAGAGATCCTGTTTTGATCATGAGCCTCCTATTTTTATGCAGTATTATACTTATACTTGTTACTCTCATTGTTAGTAAGGCACAGTGCAACATAACTTGATTTTTTATCTATAACTTCAGTGTATTTTGGACTTATGATATTACTACAGTATTTTCCAGTTTTACATACTTGGTACGTTGTGTGCGACCCCGCTCGAAGTGCGTTAAATCTGCCGCGGTAAGTGTAAGCGGTGGTGGATCCTCATTCTTAGGATCTTTGCTCGGTGTCGAAGCTCCATTTCTCGGAGGCTTGACTTGACTTTTGATGCGGTTCTCACGATGTTGTAGGTTTGTGTACATTGAGGTATGGCGGGGCCACTGTCGTCATGGTTATTACAAACTCTTAGAGGCACAGAGTCCGGTTATAAATTGGGTTGTTAAGGATGTAACTATTCAGTTCTGTTTTATTTATGTTACGGAAAGGTAGCCATTCTTGGGTTAGCCTATTTTATCTTTATGGTTCTTGTTTGTGAGTTTATTTCCGTTGGTTTTCTCTGATGTTGTATCACAAGGGTGCCCGGGGTAAGGCACCAGTCATGGATCCGAGGTCGGGTCGTGACACAAGACTTAGCCTGCACCACTACAAGCGGAGTGCGCGGCTTTGGGCCTTGCAGGTTATTATCGGAGGTTTGTGGAGAAGTTTGCTTTCATTTCAGCACCTTTGACTAAGCTGACTCAGAAAGCAGTTATGTTCCGGTGGACGGATGCTTGTGAGGAAAGTTTCCAGTTGCTAAAGGAGAAGTTGACGACCGCCCCAGTTCTTACTCTTCCAGAGGGTTTAGATGGATATGTGGTTTATTGTGACGCTTCAGGTGTCGGGCTTGGGTGCATACTGATGCAGCACGGCAGAGTTATAGCTTACGCATCTCGATAGCTTATGAAGCATGAAAAGAACTATCCCACACATGACTTGGAGTTGGCAGCAGTGATTCATGCCTTGAAGATCTGGAGACATTATTTGTATGGAGTTCATGTGGATATTTACACAGACCACAAGAGTCTCCAGTATATCTTCAGCCAGAGGGAGTTGAACTTGCGACAGAGACGGTGGTTGGAGCTGCTTAGGGATTACGATGTTGATATTCTATACCACCCAGGGAAGGCTAATGTAGTTGCAGATGCCCTTAGTCGCAGATCAATGGGTAGTCCATGCGATGTCTGACCAGAGAAAAGGGATTTGGTCCGAGAGTTACATCAGCTAGCGAGCCTTGGGGTTCGTTTGGATTCTGATAGTGATGGAGTTCGGGTTCGAGAGGTTGTCGAGTCTTCCATCGTCGAGGAGGTGAAGAGGCGACAGTATGAGGATCCGATTATGGTACGGTATTGAGATGCAGCTCTCCAGGAGGAGAAGAGTCTATTTGAGGTAGCACCTGATGGGGTGCTAAGATTCGAGGGCCGGTTGTGTGTATTCCGATGTAGCGAGACTTCGTCGTGGTCTCGGGGAGCACACAGTGCTCGTTATTCTATTCACCCGGGGTCAACTAAGATGTACCATGACCTCAGGTGTATGTATTGGTGGGATGGCCTGAAGAGGGACGTGGCCGGTTTTGTTGCCTGATGTCCTGGTGTCGTGAGTTAAGGTTGAGCACCAGAAGCCCGGTGGGATATTACAGGCTATTGATATTCCGATGTGGAAGTGGGAGGTGATCAACATGGACTTTATTACAGGATTACCTACCACTCAGAGGAAGCCTGATTCCATTTGGGTGATTGTCGATAGGCTGACGAAATCAGCCCATTTTCTTCCAGTCAGGACGACTTTTTCGGCCGAGGATTATGCTAGACTGTATATCAGAGAGATTGTGAGACTGCACGAAGTTCCTATATCGATTATTTCAGACAGAGGAACCCAGTTCACGGCTAACTTCTGGAGGTCTTTCCAGAAGGGATTAGGGACGCAGGTGAGTCTCAGTACGACGTTTCACCCTCAGACCGACGGACAGGCCGAACGCACTATCCAGACACTTGAGGATATGCTGCGGGCTTGTGTTATTGATTTCAGGGGTAGCTGGGAGGATCATTTACCTCTCGTGGAGTTTTCTTATAACAACAACTACCATTCTACTATTCAGATGGCGCCTTATGAGGCCTTATACGGGAGGAAGTGCAGGTCACCGATAGGCTGGTTCGAGGTGGGACAAGTGCAGTTAGTCGGGCCAGACTTGGTTCAGCAGGAAGTGGATAAGGTGAAGCTTATCCAGGAGCGGTTATTGTCAGCTCAGAGTCGGCCAAGTCGTATCACGGATCATCATCGGCGTCGACAGGTTTGAGGTAGATGATTGGGTTTTCCTAAAGGTATCGCCCATGAAGGGCGTGATGAGATTTGGAAAGAAGGGGAAACTTAGCCCAAGGTACATTGGGCCTTATCAGATTGTCCGTAGGGTAGGCAAGGTTGCCTATGAGTTGGATCGGCCGTCCGATTTGGAGGAAGTACATCCAGTATTTCACGTATCTATGTTGCGGAAATGTGTTGAAGATCCGTCTAGAGTGCACCCGATTCATGATGTCCAGGTGACAGAGGGGTTATCGTATGAGGAGAGTCCATAGCGATACTCGATCGTCAGGTTAGGCGACTTCGGACGAAGGACGTGGCTTCCATCAAAGTCTTATGGTGGAACGAGAACAGGGAGGAGATGACGTGGGAAGCAGAGGATGACATGATGAAGAAGTATCCTCACTTATTTCCTATACCTCCAGGTAACCCACTTTCTTGCTTGTTAGTTTTAATTTGGCAATTTTGCTTGAGTATTGTTGTGGTTTGTGGAGCGTCTTTAATTGCAAAAAGAATAGTTAAGAGGGTCTATGTTGGGAGTGTGGTTTGAGTAAGCCTAGAAGGAACATTCGGGACAAATGTTTCTAAGGGGGGGAGAATGTTATACCCCGTAGTTCTGGCCATGCGTATGAGAGCGTACGAAAGGAGTAAGACTTAAAATTTTCGAAAGATAAGTTGACGGATTGTTTTGGACGGGTTTTAGTCAACTTTGGGGCGGGTTATGACCCGGTAAATTGAGATTTCCTAGGTGTTTCAAAGGCCTAGTGCGTAGTTCGTTGAGTCTAGTTTCCAACGCAACCAACCGTTCGTCGATAGGGCATCAGAGTAGGAAGTTATGGGAGTTACAAGTTCGGTCTTGTGACGGACATAAAGGTGTTTGGTAGAGCCACGGGACGCGCGCCGGAAAGATCTGAGAGGTCGCTGAAGTTGCAGCGCCGCGGCGCCAGGAAGCAGGGCCGCGACGTCGGAATTTCTTGGGAGTCGACAGGAGTTGCAGCGCCGCGGCGCAGGGCGCAGGCGTGAGGCGGGTTTTGGTGAGTGGAAAAATTCTGCCTTTGTTTTGTTTTAAAAGAGGACATGGGTGGGTGACAAGTGTCCCCCCCCCATCTGATTTTTGCATGTCTTATATATTGACCAAGTCTTGAAGACTTGGTCATCTTTCAAATCCATCTCTCTCTCTAAGCTAAAACTCTCACTTCTCTCTAGAATTCCAAGAGGAATTCAAAGCTTAAGGAAAATCTGAAAAGTTAGGACAAGAAGGAAGCTTGTGTCTAGCTTGTAGGAGTTATTGTGGTGGTGTTCTTGGAAAAGAGGCTAGCAAAATTGTTGGAATAATTTTGGCTAAAGCTCTAAGGTAACAATTCTTCTCTTGTAGCTAGTTATTGATGTTGCATGTGAAGAAGAAGGAACTTGTAGTAGTAAATAATGCTCTTAGATTCATTGTATGTAAGAAATATGGTTTGGATATGAAAGGATTGGTTAAAAAGGTTATGTGAGCATGTTGTAGCCTAAAAACTACCTTAAACTTGTTAAGTTAATTATTGTACCTTATGGGGCAGAAGTTTACACACCCAAGTTTAGGTGTGTAATCCCTTTGAAATGTTTGGATTGTTGGGCCTTAAATGTGGCGTTTGGATATTGAATTCGGCCTTGTTAAGGGTGGCAAGTATGTAGAAACAAAGGAAATGCTGCCCAATTTTCCATAGAAATTAGTAACTTTGAACTTGGAAATGTCTACATTGAAACTAGAGGTTAATAAAACGTACTATGGTCATTATAGGTTGACATATTACGTGCGGTATTTTGGACTTAGCAAGTGGATTGACCGAAGAGGTATGTGGAGCTTTCTTATCTCTTGAGCATGAGTAGTTGTACCTATGTAGTACGGTGAGCGTCAAGATTTGACATTTTTCACTTGTTTTAAGTATATGATACTTGTTTCGTTTTAAGGTATAAGTCCCTTGGATATAGGGAGATGTGTTTGACTAGTGTACAATGGTAATATAACAACTTTATGGGAAGTTGGTTGTATTGTCTTTATGAAGGGTTAATAAGGAAAGGTTTACTCCAAGTAAAATAAGTACGGATAAAGGATTTGGATTTTGTGGAAGGCAAACTGTTTTTAAGGCATTAATTGCCTAAGGTTTTAAAAGAGATGAAGTCACTTGATTTTAGAAGCCTATTGTATTTTTAAGGTAAACGTAACTTGTTTTGCAAAGTTGTCGGGACTTGATACTACGGTTATTAGTATCTTGGAAGTTTTACATAAAAAAGAGTCATTTTCTAAAAGGGTTTAAGGAACGTGGTACTTGGGTTAAATTCCCGGATTTTCTTTTAAAATGACATGTAGTGCCTTAAGTAACTAAAATGAGAGGATGTACTAGAAATGTTATTAAGGAGTTAGGAGATATTCTTAACTTGCTTATGTTTACGTTATGATAAGCCGGTAGTTATGTTATGTATGATAGCCGGTTGTGCTGATTTATGTATTATTATTATTATTATTATTACTATTTATGCCATGGATTTTCTACCCATGATGCGAGTGTGGCGCTTGTACTCATGCGGGCCCACAGGGTCCATGCGGGTGAAATAATCCCATGCGGGTGAAATAGTCCCATGCGAGGCGGATGACCTCATGCAGGTGAAATAGTCTCATGCGGGTGAAATAGTCCCATGCGAGGTGATGACCTTATGCGGGTCCACAGGACCCATGCGGGTGAAACAGTCCCAGAAATAGGATTGGTTAATGATACTACGGGCGGGAGATCCTGTTTTGATCATGAGCCTCCTGTTTTATGCAGTAAAGTTTATACTTGTTACTCTCATTGTTAGTAAGGCACAGTGTACGGTATTTTGACTCTCTTCCATGACCCCAGTTTATTTTAAACTTATGATATTATTCTGATATTTTCGGTTTACATACTTGGTACATATTGTGTACTGACCCCCTTCCTCGGGTGCTGCATTCATGCCGCAGGTAAGGTAAAGCAGGTGGTGGATCCTCATTCTTAGGATCCTTACTCAGGTGTCAGGAGCTCCATTTCTACGGAGGCTCGACTTTTGGTACGGTTCTCCCCGGTGTTGTAGATATTTGTACATTCAGGGGCATGACGGGGCCCTGTCCCGTCATAGTGTTTACTCTTTCTTAGAGGTTTGTAGTCCTGTTATAGCTTGGATTGTTAGGGATGTAACTGTTCAGCTTTGTTGTATTAGAGGTAGCCATTTTGGGTTAGCCTGCTTATTTTATATATGGGTTCTTGTTGTGAGTTTATCTTCCGCTGGTTTTCTCTGATGTTGTATCACAAGGGTGCCCGGGGTAAGGCACCAGTCACGGGTCCGTGGTCGGATCGTGACAACTACGTACTTAAATTCTTTCAAAAAGATCCATTTCTTTTACAAAGGTCACACGATACCCGTAATACCAAAATAGAGTAACTATCTTTTTAAGTAAACCAAAACAATTTCCATACTTTCTTTTTAAACCAAATCAAGACAATACCATGCCTTCTTTTTAAACCCAATCAAGACAATACCATGCCTTCTTTCTAAACCAAATCACTTCTCCTTTTAAAGTCAAGTTACCATTTTAAATCCAATAATAAAACCATTCTTTTGTTTTCATAAAGTCGTTATAACTAACTTTCCATAAAGCTATTATAACACTTTATGTTTTAAACTAATTTAAGACAAAACCATGCCTTTCTTTTAAACCAAAAACTCTTCAATTCCTCAAGTCTCTTTTCTTTTAGAAATCAAGTTCCTTACTTTGGAATTTAAGAAAATTAATACTTGTTTATAATGATCTTATTAAAGCAGTCATGATCTAGGAAATGTAATACAATTTTGTCTTATCTTAGCTTCTATGCAGATGGAGGTCTCTACTTGTTTTTAATATAATTATTTTTCATTACATTTTCCTTTATTAACGATGCAATGGCTTGTTCTATAGTTATTCCCATTTCCGAAATCAATATAACTTATTCCTTTTCCTTTTTTGATCAAGTACTCATTTCTCACGAATGAGGTTTCACCACTTTTTAACACAATTAAAGTTCTTCACATTTCATATCAAGTCAAATATAAGTCAAGTCTCTTATCTTTTAAAATCAACAAACCATTCTCTTACCCACATAAAGTCGTTATAGTTAACTTCCCATAAAGCTATTATAACACTTTATGTTTTAAACCAACCAAAATTCGTTTAGCACACGTACGTCTACCGTACTACATAGTTCACAACAATCATGCTAGAAAATATAGGAAGAGGTTCACATACCTCGCGACGATTATCGACAATTAGCAAAATGCTCCAAAGTACTATACCCTTGCTAGCCTTTTCCACCCTTCAAGTAGAATACGCTACTCGTAGTACTTCAACCTATGATGGTCATAAAACGTCTATTAACCTCTAGCTTCGAACGTAGAATATTCTAAGTGCAAAGTCACTAAATTCTACGGAAAATCGGGCAGCACTTTCTTTGTTTCTACATACTTTGTCACCTTTATCAAGGACGAATTCAATAACCAAACGCCATATTTAAGGCTCAAACAATTCAGCAAATACAAAGGGGATTACACGCCCTACAATACGTGTAAAATTCCGCCCCACAATTACTACCAACTAGTCCACAATACAATGCAATTCTCGGCTACAATAACACTACTTCTCTTTCAATTCCTTTTTCAATACAAGTTGTTATTCCAACATGCTACATAGTCATAAACAACTCCAACAACTATAATTCCTTCTTTATATAACATGTGACGACTTAAACTAATACTCAAATCGAATTGTAATCTTAAGGGCTAAACATGCTAGTTTTCGGATTAGAGTTCCAATATCCATAACACTTATCAACTTCATACTAAATACCTCATGCTTGCTAATATCCATAGTTACAACAATAAGTAATCTTAATTACTAAAACGACAAGAATTATACCTTTACAAGCCCTTAAAATTCCCAAGATTCAAAGTCGCTCCTTAGCAATTATTAGCTCCTTTTCTTATGTTCCAATCCGCTCCAAGCACTCCTTAGAAGCCTATGAAGAACTCATCTTCAAGTTCCAACTTCAAAGTTGAAGAACTCCTTAAGTTTCCGCCTTGCGACTAATACGAAAACGCCACTTTTCTGGGATCTTTCTATTGAGATAACCTTACAATACCCTTAGGGACTTAGGGTTAAAGTCTTGTGAATAATGGATCAAAACTACAATTTTTTCTTGTGAGAGGGAGCACAAAGCCGAGAGCTATGTGATGAAGAACAAAGTGTTGTGAAATTTTTCTAAGTGTTTGAAGACAAGTCTTGCACTATTGTGTATATATAATACAATGGAGGGTCAAGATAATCACAAATGTGTGGCTAGAATGAAGAACACATGGATAATAGCCAAGTGGACAAGTTGACAAGTCAACAATCTCAAGCTTGAAGACTTATCATCCACAATGGTCAAATGACCATTCTAACCTTGCAATTTCGTCCAAGGATAAGTGGGGGAGGTGCCACGTGTCGCCCTCCCATTCGTCCATAAAATTTCGTAACCCTCGTGGGCCCCACAAAACGTAAAATTCCTCGGGTGGGCCCCACATGACCAAATCCGTAAAAATAGATTCCAAAATTCTTATAAATTCTTAAAGTCTTAAAAACCAAAGTTGAGAATCCAATTCTCAATAATAAACCTTTTTCCTTCACGAAGCTCGAAAACTTTTCCGTCGAAAAATCACATTTTTCTTCCTTTCCAATTTTAATGTTGTATTCTCGTACGTACGTCCTCATATACATACCCTGGAACTACGGGGTATAACATTATTCCCCTCTTAGAAACATTCGTCCCGAATGTTCCTTCTAAGTCTCAAAACATACACGCGCTGGTATAGTCTTCACTACTATACTTACAAAACCAATTATGCCACACCTGGCCATAATATAACACATGCGCAAAACTCCAATCCAAGTCAAAGAGGAATCACCCCTACAATGTAACATCACAATTAACTCCCACTCCTGGTCTATAGGTTACTTTCTTCGCACCTTCCCTTCACAAAAATGATCACTTCCATTCTCTTAACACATGTTCACTTCTTTCCTTACTCGTCGTACACTTCTCGTACACCCGAACTCTTTCTATTACACGTATCATATTTCAGTCATCGCTTCTTCTTTCGAACTCTTGGGGTTTCTACTATCCAACTTGGTCACCTTACTAGCTTCGATTTCCTCTAAGGCCATTCCCGGCCTTCACGATCCGATTCTGGTCGAACGCATCCACGAACTCGTACAACGGTTACCTAAACTTGGGCCTTGCACCCTCGTGACCCCATCACCTAGCGGGACCACCTCAAATTTACCTCACTTCATTCCGGGCTGCGGGTTGACCCGCAATATGGACTCAACCCGACCCATTATCGCGCCAAACTCTCTCGTTCCCCGATCCGGAACAATCTTACTAATTCACGTCATGAAAGCTACCACTTCTATCTCAAACTACCCATGGGATTATCACACAAATTTAGTTCACGCATACCAAGTATTTGACAAAGACTAACCGTAAAATCTTTTACTCAAGACGGCCTTACATTTAAGGTCTCAACTGTTATAAATTTTAAGGTTCACAATTTTCTCATCCCCAGACTTACCCTTTTCACTAACCAGGCTTCTAAATCACATTTTTAACACAAATCTATCCGAACATAACACTTAACACATCATCATATCATCAATACATACTAGTCTCTAGATGGTTAAGGATATACCTGAAAATCAAATAGGCGGTTCAAAGGACCGCTAAAACTGGGAACTCCCACCGCGACCCCTGTCGTGGTCTGCCGGTGTATGAACATCCTGCCTAGCCATTGAAGGCGAAGAACCCGCAACTGATCCCGTAGTCTGTGCTATCCCACCAGTGCCACCTCTGGTCGGACAGTCTCTCGCCAAATGGCCCTGTTGGCCGCAAGCATAACAAGCGGTCGAAGTAGTACGACACTCCCTTACATGGAATCTATTACAGCGACCACACCGAGGTAAAGGTGGCTTCCCCTAGCTACTACCCTCGAACATCTCGACCTGCACACGAGTCTCGACTGCTCCCGAATATCCCCGACGATCAAACCTCCTGCTAGAAGACTGGGAAGGAGCACTCTGTGTCGGCTGAAATATTGACCTAGCCTGCTGTTGAGGCTGTCTGCCTCGAAAGTTACCAAAGGACCCTGCTGTCTTGGCCCTCTTATGCTGATCCTGGTCCCTACGTCGGTCTCTACGTTTCTCAATCCCCTGTGCATAAGCCTGTATACGGGCAATGTTCATGCCCGGCTGAATAACTACTCTTGAACAACTCTCTGCTAGATAATCGTCAAGTCCTGTGACATATCGGTGCACTCTATCCTCCATGTCTGCCACTAAAGCGGGAATATAACGAGCCAACGAGTCAAACTCTATACTGTATTCCCGAACCGTCCGCCCGTTCTGCCTCAACATCATAAATTTATGTGCCCGAGCTCTCCTCATCTGCGAGGGCAAGAAGTGTGTAAGAAATGCCTCTGAGAACTCGTCCCAACCAGCTGGAAGCGCATGCTCCCCCCGGGATAGTTCCCATGAATCAAACCAGTCTACTGCAGTATCACGCAGCCGATGTGAACCCAATACTACCGACTCTGTCTCTGAGGCCTTGATCACTTTCATGATCTGCTGCAGCTGTCGAATAAACTCCTGAGGATCTTCCTCAGTTCTCGATCCATAGAACTATGGTGGACTGCAACTCAAGAAGTCCCGAAGTCTCAAACTATCGGATCTAGGGTGAACCACTGGTACTACCGGAACCTCTGACTCTCGTCTGTCCTCATTCCTAGCCACAAGCCTAGCTAGTAACTGGGTCATCTCCTTGTAACTCATATCATCGGCTCCTGGTCGTGGAACTGGAGACTCAGGTATCGTGGTCTCAGTAGCTACTGCTGCTGCTCTAAACTCTGCTGGGGCTAACGGCGTCGCAGAACTCCCCATCGGAAGTACCACCTCAGGTAAAGACTGGGCCTGTGCCCTGGTAACCCTCTGTGCTCTACTCGCAGCTCCCTCTGCTGCCTTGCCCTTCTGGGCCCTGGTTGCCTTGCGTGGAGGCATAACTGGTACAAAAGAATACGTCAGAGGGAGTCCAACTTACAACACATCTCTAAGGCACGATCTCAGAGTGAGAAAAATGGAAACCAATCCTAAATATACTATAGCCTCCTGATTATAGGTGTGGTGCACAACACGCCGATAATCAAGACTCTACTAGATACGGTCTTTAGACACTTTCCGAGGATTAACTGCTTTGATACCACTTTTGTCACGACCCGACCTTGGGCCCGCGACTGGTGCCTTACCCCGGGCACCCTAGTGATACAACATCAGAGAAAACCAGTGGAAATAAAAACTTAAACATGAAACAAGATATACAATAATAAAACAGGCTAACCAAAACGGTCACCTTTCTACATATATATAGAAAATTGAACAGTTACATCCTTTACAAACCCTGCCCACAACAGTACTACAGACCTCTAAGAATTTTACAACAACAACGACGGGACAGGGCCCCGCCATACCCCTGAATGTACAAGAACCTACAATCTCAGGGAATCATACCAAAAGTGTTACACCCCGTAAGTCCAGGACATGTATAAGAGAAAGTACGTAAGGAACACAAGACTTGGAAATTAGTGCGAAAGGAAGAATTGTTTTTCCGACAGAAAATCTTTCGAGCGTCGGAAAGGAAAAATGTTCGTTGTTGAGAATTGGATTCTCAAAATGCATTATTGGGAGATTATGGAACTTATTAACATTATGGAAATTTATTTTTACGGATTTGGTCACGTGGGGCCCACCCGAGGAATTTTACGTTTTACGGGGCCCACGAGGGTTACAGAATTTTATGGACGAATGAGAGGGCAACACGTGGCACCCCCACATATGGTCTTGGACGATTTTGGTAAGGGTAAAATGGTCATTGACCATCAAGGAAGATAAGTCTTGCTAGCTTGAGATTGTTGACCAAGTCAACTTGTCCACTTGGCTTAACATTAATTGTCCTTCATCCTAGCCCACAAGTGTATTAATCTAAGCCATCCAATGTGTTATATAAGAATACTACTAGTGCAATACTAGTCTTGAACACTTAGAAAAATTTAGAGAAAGCTTGTGCTAGCTTAGAAGCTCTCGGGTTTGACATATCTCCCACACAAAAATTTTGTAGTTTTGATCCATTATTCACAAGACTTTAACCCAAGGTCCCTAAGGGTATTGTAAGGATATCTCAATAGAAAGATTTCGGAAAAACGACGTTTTCGTATTAGTCGCAAGGCGGAAACTTAAGGAGTTCTTCAACTTTGAAGTTGGAACTTGAAGATGGGTTCTTCATAGGCTTCTAAGGAGTGCTTGGAGCGGATTGGAACATAAGGAAATGATCTAAGAATTGCTAAGGAGCGACTTTGAATCTTGGAAATTTTAAGGGCTTGTAAAGGTATAAATTTTGTCGTTTTAGCAATTAAAGTTTACTTATCATTGTAGTTATGGATATTAGCAAACATGAGGTTTATATTATGTAGTTTGATAAGTGTATTGACTATTGGAACCCTAATTCGAAAACTAGCATGTTTAGCCTTAAGATTACAATTCAAGTTGATTATTAGTTTAAGTCGTCGCATGTTGTATAAAGAAGGAAATTGTCGTTGTTGAAGTTGTCTATGACTATATAACATGTTTGACCTAAGAACTTGGATTGAAAAAGATTTGGAAAGGACTTAGGATTGGTTATAAGTTGGCCGAGAATGACTTTAAATATGGAACTACTTCGTATGAATTGTGGGGCGGAATTTTACACGTATTGTAAGGCGTGTAATCCCCTTTGGTTGGTTGTTGTTTTGAGCCTTAAATATGGCGTGTTGATTATTGTATTCGGCCTTGAAAAAGGTGGCAAAGTTGTAGAAACAAAGGAAGTGCTGCCCGATTTTCCGTAGAATAAGAGACCGTTTACTTAGTATTATTCTACGTTAGAGACTAGAAGTTGATAGTCATGTTGTGACCATTATAGGTTGACACTTCTACGTGCGGCGTATTCGGCTTAGCTTGTGGATTTAGCCGAAAAGGTATGTGAGCTATCTCCTCTTCTAGCATGATTCCTTAAGATAAAGAAAGTATGTCTTACTCCTTAAATGATCCATTCCTTGATTGTATTTGGATTGCCTAAAATAGAATTTGTTCTATGTACTTCCTTGATTGTACTTTGATGTTTAAATTGTAAGTTGTATAATCCATTTCCTTAGTGAAGTTTGGATTCTTAAAAGTGAAAGTATTTTACTTAAAGTACATAGAGTCTTGAAAAGGAAGTGGTTTCCAAACCTTTTGGCTAGTGCCTTAGTTCCAAAGCCTAAGGGTTGTTATAATGACTTTAGGGGAGTTAAAAGAGTGATTTACTTGAGGTTTAAAAGTAGAAGAAACTTGTTTTCTAAATATTAAGAGACTTGAAGTATTTCGAAAGTTAAGAACTTGATTTGTAAGTATGTGATACTTGGTTTTAAAAGTATAAGTCTCTTGGTTATAAAAGGAATTGATATGTCTAAAACCATAAAGGGTTATAACGGCTTTATGGGAAGTTGGTTATAACGGCTTTATGAAAGGTTAAGAAAGTTGTCTATTTTGATTAATGGGCATAAGTTGCCTAGATTGTGAAAATTTGAAGTTACTTGATTTCAAGCTTTGAAATGAGTTTTCTAAAAGTGTAGTAACTTACTTTGAAAAAAAATAGACATGCCTTGATACTACGGGTGTTAGTATCTTGAGGTTTTACATAAAAATGAGTCTTTTGAAAAGAATGTACGTACGTAGTACTTTGGCTTGTTTAATTGAGAATTATTCTATGTGTGCCTTGATAAGTACTTTGGCTTGTTTAATTGAGAATTATTATATGTGTGCCTTGATAAGTATTTTGGCTTGTTTAATTGAGAATTATTCTATAAGTGCCTTGAGTTTATAAAATGAAAGTCTATAGATTTTATGAACTTGCCTATGTGTGCTGGTGATAGCCTTTGAGTGCAAGTATTATGTTTTATTACGTTGTCGCGACTCTCGGTTGGAGGGCCGGTTGTCTTGTTGTAAGTTACTTGGGCATCGAGCGGTGATGTGGGATTCCACGGGTATGCTTCCATTATTTGTGTTACTCCTTGGACATGCTTATACGATGTGGGATTCCGGGGCATGTGACCAGGAGGCTGGTTAGAATCTCGGATTTGTTTGTATTACCCTATGGTCATGCTTATACGATGTGGGATTCCGGGGCATGCGACCACGTGGGATATTGTTGTTCCATGGATTGGCCCTCCATGAGATTTTGTGACGCAGGTTGGATCTGATAGTTAGCTCTCGTACTTGCCCCGCTCAGTTGATGACGCATGTTGGATCTGGTAGATAGCTTTCGTACTTGCCCCCGTCAGTGCTATTGCACAGTTTGGTACGATAGGCTCCGGTAGATAGCTTGCGCACTTGCCCCGTTCATATCTCGTGACGACAGGTTGGATCTGGTAGTTAGCTTTCGTACTTGCCCCCTTCAGTTGTTGACGCAGGTTGGATCTGGTAGTTGGCTTTCGTACTTGCCCCGCTTGATTTTATAATCTGAGTTGGATCGGTGGTTCGCTTTCCTACTTAGCCCGTCTGATTTTAGGACACATGTAGGACTTGGTGTTCATGTATGCCTATTGGTGTTATATTAGATCATGGATCAGCGGTGAGAAGGATTCCACGCATGATTGATATTGTGGCGTGAGACCCATGGTTATATTTTAGTAATGACTTTGAGGGCATGCGTCACGACTTGATATGACCGCTTGTGTATTGTATCAGTAGGTTGACTATCATACATGTCTCCTGCTTTGTATAAACCGTTATGATTTCATTCTGATATTTTGATTTCACATACTTGGTACATTCTTCGTCTTGACCTCGCCCGAGGCTGCGTTCATGCCGCGAGTTTAGGTATGCTGTTTGGTGATCTGCAGTGTAGGACCACCTTTCGAGTTTTGGATAGCTCCTACATTCGAGTTTATCTTTTTGGTATAAGTTCCTTGATGCTGAGCTTTTGTACAATTATGGGTGCAGCGGGGCCTTGTCGTCATAGTTCGATATAACTCTTGAGTGCAGTATTCATATGTGGATTGGACTCGTATGCGGTGTAGTGTCTTTTGTTTATGTATATTATATGGCAGCCTGTCGGCTTTGCCCTTGCACGTCGTTGGTTTAAAAAAAGAGGTGTTATTTAAATTCGCAGATTTACTTGTATGCATAGGTAGAAGGGTGCCCAGTAGGGCACGATCCACGCCCGGTTGGGCGTGACAAAAGATAAGCCTCCGAGAAACGGAGCTTCCCAAAGCAATGACGTGATCCTATGAGCGAGGATCAACAATCGTGTACCTCTACCGCGGCGTGAACGCGGCCGAAGGAGGTCGATAACAGTACAAAGTATGTGGCGAAAATCATAAATGAAATCATAATAGTCTATATAAAACAGGAGATATGTATGATAACCAAACTACAATACACCATATATAAATAGACATGTCAAGTCAGGGACTCACGCCCTCACAGTCATCACTCATGCCCGTGGAATTCCTTCCTCACTGCCGACAATTTATGACATAAATCATACTCATGTGACGCGCCCGTGGCATCCTACCTCACTGTCGGCGTACACATATACAATACATATATATATACCTCCCGCGTGGAATCCTCATCACTGTGCCGTAGGTGTAAATATAACCAGTGTGCGCGTGGCATCCTACCTCACCGCCGGGCGATACTTATACAATACGTATATATATATATATATATATATATAACGCGACGCGTGCCCTAATCCTCATCGTATAAGCGTGGCCATAACGCGTGCCTCGAAATCCCTCATCGTGGCGCAGTCTTCGTAGAGCTAGCCCATGGAATAATAATATAACATGCCCCTAATCCTCATCGTAGTACATGTCTTCACGAGCTAGCCCATGGAGTAAAAATATAACATGGTCGCATGCCGGAATCCTCATCGTATAAGCATGACCACGGAGTAATGAAACGCGGGCATCTAACGCATCTGCCGCGTGCCCGGCATCCCTCATCGTATAAGCATGGCCAAGATCAATCACAATGGAAGCATACCCGTGGAATCCTCCGTCACTGCCGGTACGTCCAATAAAACGTTCGGACATCTAACCCGCATCCTGGTCGCATGCCCCGGCATCCCTCATCGTATAAGCATGGCCAAGATCAAATCACAATGGAAGCATACCCGTGGAATTCTCCGTCACAGCCGGTACGTCCAAATAAATTCATAACAAGTCAGCCGGCCCTCCAACTGAGAGACGCGGTAACATAGTAATACCACCAAAGGCTATCACAACTAGCATAGAAAAGTTTAACTTACTCTTAGACTTTCATTAACATGTAAATTGGTTCACCATTTATATAACCTCAAGTACTCCCATTTTATGCCAACAATCCGGGTTTTAACCCTAAAGTACTACGTACTTAAATTCTTTCAAAAAGATCCATTTCTTTTACAAAGGTCACACGATACCCGTAGTACCAAAATATAGTAACTATCTTTTTAAGTAAACCAAAACAATTTCCATACTTTCTTTTTAAACCAAATCAAGACAATACCATGCCTTCTTTTTAAACCCAATCAAGACAATACCATGCCTTCTTTCTAAACCAAATCACTTCTCCTTTTAAAGTCAAGTTACCATTTTAAATCCAATAATAAAACCATTCTTTTGTTTTCATAAAGTCGTTATAACTAACTTCCCATAAAGCTATTATAACACTTTATGTTTTAAACTAATTTAAGACAAAACCATGCCTTTCTTTTAAACCAAAAACTCTTCAATTCCTCAAGTCTCTTTTCTTTTAGAAATCAAGTTCCTTACTTTGGAATTTAAGAAAATTAATACTTGTTTATAATGATCTTATTAAAGCAGTCATGATCTAGGAAATGTAATACAATTTTGTCTTATCTTAGCTTCTATGCAAATGGAGGTCTCTACTTGTTTTTAATATAATTATTTTTCATTACATTTTCCTTTATTAACGCTGCAATGGCTTGTTCGATAGTTATTCCCATTTACGAAATCAATATAACTTATTCCTTTTCCTTTTTTGATCAAGTACTCATTTCTCACGAATGAGGTTTCACCACTTTTTAACACAATTAAAGTTCTTCACATTTCATATCAAGTCAAATATAAGTCAAGTCTCTTATCTTTTAAAATCAACAAACCATTCTCTTACCCACATAAAGTCGTTATAATTAACTTCCCATAAAGCTATTATAACACTTTATGTTTTAAACCAACCAAAATTCGTTTAGCACACGTACGTCTACCGTACTACATAGTTCACAACAATCATGCTAGAAAAGATAGGAAGAGGTTCACATACCTCGCGACGATTATCGACAATTAGCAAAATGCTCCAAAGTACTATACCCTTGCTAGCCTTTTCCACCCTTCAAGTAGAATACGCTACTCGTAGTACTTCAACCTATGATGGTCATAAAACGTCTATTAACCTCTAGCTTCGAATGTAGAATATTCTAAGTGCAAAGTCACTAAATTCTACGGAAAATCGGGCAGCACTTCCTTTGTTTCTACATACTTTGCCACCTTTTTCAAGGCCGAATTCAATAACCAAACGCCATATTTAAGGCTCAAACAATTCAGCAAATACAAAGGGGATTACACGCCCTACAATACGTGTAAAATTCCGCCCCACAATTACTACCAACTAGTCCACAATACAATGCAATTCTCGGCTACAATAACACTACTTCTCTTTCAATTCCTTTTTCAATACAAGTTGTTATTCCAACATGCTACATAGTCATAAACAACTTCAACAACTATAATTCCTTCTTTATATAACATGTGACGACTTAAACTAATACTCAAATCGAATTGTAATCTTAAGGGCTAAACATGCTAGTTTTCGGATTAGAGTTCCAATATCCATAACACTTATCAACTTCATACTAAATACCTCATGCTTGCTAATATCCATAGTTACAACAATAAGTAATCTTAATTACTAAAACGACAAGAATTATACCTTTACAAGCCCTTAAAATTCCCAAGATTCAAAGTCGCTCCTTAGCAATTCTTAGCTCATTTTCTTATGTTCCAATCCGCTGCAAGCACTCCTTAGAAGCCTATGAAGAACTCATCTTCAAGTTCCAACTTCAAAGTTGAAGAACTCCTTAAGTTTCCGCCTTGCGACTAATACGAAAACGCCATTTTTCCGGGATCTTTCTATTGAGATAACCTTACAATACCCTTAGGGACTTAGGGTTAAATTCTTGTGAATAATGGATCAAAACTACAATTTTTTCTTGTGAGAGGAGCCTGGCCGAGAGCTATGTGATGAAGAACAAAGTGTTGTGAAATTTTTCTAAGTGTTTGAAGACAAGTCTTGCACTAGTGTGTATATATAATACAATGGAGGGTCAAGATAATCACAAATGTGTGGCTAGAATGAAGAACACATGGATAATAGCCAAGTGGACAAGTTGACAAGTCAACAATCTCAAGCTTGAAGACTTATCATCCACAATGGTCAAATGACCATTCTAACCTTGCAATTTCGTCCAAGGCTAAGTGGGGGAGGTGCCACGTGTCGCCCTCCCATTCGTCCATAAAATTTCGTAACCCTCGTGGGCCCCACAAAACGTAAAATTCCTCGGGTGGGCCCCACATGACCAAATCCGTAAAAATAGATTCCAAAATTCTTATAAATTCTTAAAGTCTTAAATACCAAAGTTGAGAATCCAATTCTCAATAATAAACCTTTTTCCTTCACGAAGCTCGAAAACTTTTCCGTCGAAAAATCACATCTTTCTTCCTTTCCAATTTTAATGTCGTATTCTCGTACGTACGTCCTCATATACATACCCTGGAACTACAGGGTGTAACAAGATCGTGCACAAAGCTAAGATAGAAAATTGCAAAATCATATCCACTCCGGTTGATTCTAAATCCAAACATAGTGTCGTGGATGGTAATCCAGTGACAAATCCTACTATGTATTGGAGTCTAGCAGGTGAATTTCAGTATCTCACCTTCACCAGACGTGACATTACTTATGTTGTTCAGTAGGTATGCTTGTTTATGCATGCCCCCATGGAGCCTCATTTTACTTTCCTTAAACGTATCATTCGATATGTTAAGGGCACACATGATTATGGACTACACAGATACCCCTCCGCACCGAACATGTTATTATCATATACAGATGCAGATGTCCAGACACACACCGCTTTACATCAGACTACTGTGTGTTTTTGGGAGTTAATCTCATATCTTGGTCTGCCAACGACAAACCACATTATCTCGTTCAAGTGCAGAAACATAGTATAGATGAGTTGCTAATGTTGTAGTCGATATCTGTTGGCTTCGAAACCTTCTTTTGGAGCTTTAGTGTCCTTTATGTAAAGCGTCTATGGTGTACTATGATAACATATCCGCTATATACCTATCTCACAATCCGAGTCAACATCAGTGAACCAAGCATATTGAGATGGACATCCACTTTGTTCGTGAGAAGGTTGCTCTCGGTCATGTTAGAGTATTGCATGTGCCTTCTTTATATCAATATGCGGATATCTTCAAGAATGGCCTCCCGAGATACTTGTTCATTGACTTTAGATCCAGTCTCAGCGTCCAGCCTCCTTTCGCTCCGACTGAGAGGGTGTATTAACATGTACAATATCCCACACAATTCTTGCACCATAATTAAAATATATTTCATATATTGTGTAAATATTTAGTGATATATAATTATGGTAAATCAAGAATTCTTATTATATTAGAATTCCACATTATACACTATATATATTTGTATTAATGAAAAAAACTTCTCAAGAGAAATTAATACAACTCTACCAACAAATTAGGCAAGAAAAACAAAGAAGAAGAAACTCAAAACCAGCGGTATTCTACTAAAGTATTATTTATTCTAAGATTATATACTATGTAGACAAGAGGGTCTTTCACTACCAAAAGAGAAATAGCATATAATTATTTGATTTTATCCATTCTCAACCTATTTCTCTACGGTAATGACATACCTTATCAAATCATCATTTACCTTCAGTGTAGTGGCATACCTTGATAGTCGATCTAGCAAAGGTGGATTGGAGCATTTCAAAGCACAGTTGTACACAATATCTGTCTTCCTGGCTACATCAGGGCAATTGTAAAGTTTTCTCATTTGACAGTAGAACTAAAAAAAAGGGGCAGCCCTAACAATAGAACTAATTGTCAGTAAATAATATGAACACCATACTTTTTAGATAACAAACTTGTAGAAACACTTTATGGCATTATAGTTTAAAACTGTACTCCAAATCAATTCCCTGCAAAACAATTTTATCATAAATTATGTAATAGGTTGAAACCAAAAACAAATCTTACCCTTAACTATTAACCCTTAGCTTGTAATGTTTTTCAAATGTCATGTGCTTAGTCTTACTCTTTCCCTTCCGAAAAAAGAAAGAGTAAGAAGTTATCGTAAACTTCTAAATATCTGGAAATGATTTTGCAGATGAATGTCTCATCTTCTCTCATTTTTCTCTTTAACTTCTTAGCAATGTCTATTAAGTTTAACACACTTGAAGCACGTGACTGAAAAGGTTCTTGTGCACCAAAGCATCAACTCCACACGTTGGATTCTTCTTCTTAGGTAGTTCCAGATAAATCTCATTGACTGTCCTGCATAGATTCTACAGCTCACAACTGACACAACATGAACGTTCTTTTCCAACACTCATACTCTCTGTGTTCCTTTTTTTTGAGAAAGTAAATTGTTGCTCTATATGTTCCATGATACATGCGCTCTTTCCTTTTTAGCATGTTTAGAAAAGAATAACACCTTTGTATATTTGGAAAGTCTTTAATATTAAACTTTTCATTTAGACTTCACGACATGCTCTTATAGCCACAAAAATGTCATAACACGTTTTAAACTACAAGTTCCAAAGATGCTTTTTGTATGCGGCAAAAGTGTGGCTTTCTTAAATTTCATGCCTAATAAAAAACGGCCATACAAAATGAAAAGGAGCGATTAATTACTAGGAGTCTATCATTTACTAAGCTGTAAAGTTTTCTCAAAGAGGCAGAAGATAAAAGAAGATGAAGAACCTTTGAGAAACCAATTAAAACTACTGCACCATATCTTTCTTTTTTCCTTTGTTGGATAAGCATTAAGCACTTAATTTCCTTCAGATGTCACCTAAGATCACAAAACCATTGTTACATCTTAAGAGAGCAGACACTAAACATCCCTTCCTACCTTACCAAAAAAGAAAAGACGAAGAAAAAGGACAGGCAAAAGGAGATGTGGTACCTACACGATTGCGCATATCTTGTGGATCAATCTGGGGAAGCATATGTATAGCCCCTGTGATTGCATTTACCATATCATTATTGGAAATTTAATTATGTGTGATTGAGTTTTTTCCGTCTTTAATGACTTAAACACATGGGCCCCGCATGTCGGAAACATTATTTCTTCGCACATGCCAAATCTACTAAATGAGTAGATGATATTAGTGTCAAGTATCATCAAATTTTATTGAGGAATGAAAGAGATATTGGTACACAAATTAAGGTGTTTGAGACATAAATAGATAGATTGGTTTGGCCAAACAATAGACCTCCCACATAGGTGAAAAATGGAAGGATTGAACACTATATAAACTCTAGTTTCTAGTAAGGGTTTGGGCCCTCAAGGGGTGACCCAAGTGTTTAGAAGGGGGAGGACCTAAGTGAGCTTGGGTTCGGGGCTAAGCCCCACACGCACTGCCGCTCGCCCGGGTCGGGGGCTGTGGGCTTTTTTTCGGAAATTTTTGTTGGTCCTTGAAATATTTCTTATTTACATTTTGAACCCTGAAGATTTCGAAAACGTTGAAATGGCTCTAACTTCTCCAAACGGCACCAGCAACGGATCTGACTTTAACAGTCAGAATCTTCCCTCTTCTTCACCTATAAATTGAACATTACTGTTCAGTTCCAAACATACGAAAAAACAAAGAAACACATGAAATCTTCTTCTCTCTTCAACAGTCTTTCTATATTCCTTTTCTTCGCCAGAATCAACGTTACTTGTTTTGTATTATTGATTATTGTTGTTTTATCTTGGAAGACTATTTTCCAATACCGTAAAAGCATCTATACGGGGCAATTTTGTCTTAAAGAAAGAGAGTCGTCTCTCGACTCAACATTCTTTTGGTTTAACCTTTCATATACACTTTACCAACAGTTTAAGACACAAAATTTCTAAAGTGTTCAAAGATGAATTTTTCAACCTTTACCAATGGTTCTAGTTCTACTACTGCTACTCAAGAGAATGTTGTTGTCCCTGCTCCTGTCAGTTTCCAAAGCGAACATCCAGAAAAGTTTATGGGTATCAATTTCAAGAGATGACAACAAAAGATGTTGTTCGATCCTACTACGTTGAACCTGTCATGCTTTGTGATAGAACATCCTCCGTTTGGTGGGGATGATGTGGACACTCAATCTAGCAAAATGACTGAAGTGGGCCAAGAATTCCAAATCACAAATGCATTGAAGTTAACGCTGGATGCCTGGAATCATAGTGATTTCATGAGCAAAAACTCCATTTTGAATGGTCTGTCAACTACACTTTATATTGTGTATTTCTCCATGAAGACGGTCAATGAGTTGTGGGAAAAACTTGAGATAAAGTACAACACACATGATGCGGGTACGAAGAAATTCATCGATGGAAAGTTTCTAAAATTTCAAATGGTGGATGGTAAATCAGTGATGTCCCAAATCTAGGAGTTTTAAATGATTATTCATCATCTGGATTTAGAAGGAAGGAAGCCAAATGAGGAGTTTCTAGTTGTGTATTTGATTGAGAAATTGCCTCCCTCATAGAACGAGTTTACGAGTTATCTCAAACTAAAAACAAAAGAAATAGGGTTTAAAGACCTTATCATCAAACTACAAATACAGTAGGACAATAAAAGGGCTATATCTAAGGAAAATTATCCAATAAAGGCAAAAGTGAATCTGGTTGATTCAAAGGTAAATGCTAATGAAAAACGCAAGTTTCAGGGATATGGCAAAAGTCAACCGATGGAGAAGTTCAAAGAAAACTGTGGAAAGTCTGGCCATATGATCAAACAGTGTCGCAATCTGAAACGAGATCAAAAGGAAAAGGCCAAGAACAAAGGCAATGTCAAGGCTAATATTGTACAAGACGAGGGTGATCCTTCGAACCTTGACGACATGATTGTGAATTTCTCTGTTGTAGTGCTGGAGGCAAATCTGGTGGAGAATCCAAGGCAATGGTGGATAGATACGGGTGCAACCTCACATCTGCTCTGACAAGAGTTCATTCTCCTATTATGCCTCAGTCATGGGCAACAAGTTGTTCATGGGCAACGACGCTACCTCTAAAGTTCAAGGGGTTGGAAAGGTTGTCCTCAAAATGAATTCAGGCAATGAGCTTACTATGAAGGAAGTGATGCATGTCCCTGATATCCGCAAAAACTTGGTTTCAGAGCCACTGTTGGTCCAGGCTGGCTTTAGACTAGTTTTTTAGTCCAACAAATTTGTAATAACGAAGAATGGTATATTTGTAACTGTTATACCCCGTATTTCCAGAGTATGTACGTAAGGACGTACGAGAATACGACAGAAAGATTGGAAAGGAAGAAAGAGGTGATTTTTCCACGGAAAAGTTTCCGGTTTTTGTGAAGGAAAAAGGTTCGTTAATGGGAATTGGATTCCCAGATTTGGTATTCGGACTTCCTGGAATATTAGAGAATTATGGAATTTTATTTTCGGAAATGGTCACGTGGGGCCCACGGGAGAAATTTACGGTTTTGTGGGGCCCACTTTGTTTTAGAGATTTTGGCCATTGTGGATATTTTCGGAAGATGTTTTATTTTGGGCCAATAGGAGGGTGACACGTGGCACCCCGCCAGTGGCTTGGCGAATGACCTTTGTCTGACACGGTTAAGTCGTTTTTCGACGAAAGCGTTTTGACTTTCGTAGGGAAAAATAACGCTATGTCCTTTTTAAATTTTTAGGATTTTTACGAGAGACGAAACAATTTTTAACAAACGGATGGTGAAATGTGTCACCCACACATTGAAGCAGTGGGCGCCAGTGGAAGATGTGGTTCACGAATTGGCTTGATCTTTTGGCTCACGTTTTTGGCCCTATTGGTTCCTTGTTTTGTGCCTTGTTTTGGCCTTGTTTTGTGGCTTGTTTTGTGCCATGTTTTGTGGAGTAGGGGTTAGGGTGCACTTGGCTTGATCAAGGCCTTACACTTGCCTTGCACATGGCTTGATCTTGGCCATTGGTTGGCCTTTGGCTTTCCTATAAATACCCCCCCTCTCTTTGAAGACTTCATTCATCCAAATCTTCCAAGTCTTGGAAACCCCTCCCCTCCCTCTTGTTGACTCTCGTCCAAGAGCCCCTCTCCCCCTTGAAAGTGGCCTTTGGCCGAGAGGTCTCCCTCTCCCCTCGTGAGTCTAGCGGGTACCCCACTGCCTAGTTGTTTTCAGATAATACCCTTTGTCAGGTATAGAAATACTCTCCTAGTATTGTTATAATGCCCAAAATACCTTAGCCTTATACCTTGAAGTATTCCAAAAGTTACCTCTATAAGTAGAATACGGAAATACTACCTTTTGTCCTTTTTAGTCTCAAACCGAAACCCTAAGGAAATCTTCAGAGTTGGTTGAAGTATTTAAGTAGAAGTTGGTTAGAACTTCTAAGGGTTGTTTGGAGCGGATTGGAGCGTACGGAGTAGGAGCTAAACCTTGCTCAGGAGCGACATTAAACTCGGATAATTTTGGGCTTATCGAGGTAAATATCTTGTCCCCCTATTGTAATTGGAAATTACATAAGTGTTGAATATATAGTTGTTGTATACTATATATATAAAATCAACTTAGTATTGTGGCAATGTCTTTTGACTTAAGCCCAAGAATAAAGAATCGAACAGGCTGAATTGCATAGGGTGAATTGCGAGACTTGTATAGTATTGCGTGTAGTAGAATTGTACGTCCAGGTTAGGCGTGTAAAACCCCGGTTGGCTTGGTAGCCGGCCTCGATAGAGGAGGAGATTTACGCTGTGGCGGGAAGGTCTTTAATTTTACGTAGATTATGGAACGTTGAGATCTAGATGTTAATAAGTGCGCTTGTGGCCTTATAGGTTCAAGTACTACGTGTGGAGTGATCCACTTGGCTTAGGGAGTAGCCGGCGGTTTGAGGTACTTGGAGCGTTTTGCTATTAGTCGACAATCGTCGCGAGGTATGTGAACCTCTTCCTATCTCTTCTAGCATGATATGTGTGAACTATGTAGTACGGTAGACGTACATGTGTGAATTGTATTTGATTGTTGTAAAACATAAAGTGTTATAACGGCTTTATGGGAAGTTGGTTATAACAGCTTTATGTAGGTAAGAAAATACTTTGTGGTTTTAAAAAGGTAACTGATGTGAATTATAACTGGCTTGTTTAATAAAGAAACTTGATGTATTTCAAAAGATTTATAAATCGTTTTGAAGGGAGAGTAACACTTGGTTTTAAAGGTTTTAAAAAGAGTTATACTAGCTTTATGGGGAGTTAGGTATAATGTCTTAAGAGAGGTAAAGAAAATGGTTTACTGATGTAAGAAGTTAAGAGACTTGATCTTATAAGATAAGAGACTTAACTTATTTGTTTTAATGTGAATGTTTGTGTGAAACCTCATTCGTGAGTAATGAGTACTTGGTTTTATTTAATGGGATAATGTTTCACTGATTTCGGAAATCAGAATGTGTATCGACAGACCACTGCAGCGTTAATAAAGGAAAATGTATTGAATAATGATGTATCGTATTAAAACCAGTAGAAACCTCCATCTGCATAGAAACTAAGATGAGACAAAATGATATTACATTTTCTAGATCATGGTCAGTAATAAGAATGTTGTAAACAAGAATAACCTACTCTCACGTGAGACATATATTACTCAATTGTTCTAAAAAGGAATCAAGTGATTAAGTTTATGAACTATGAAACCATTTGAAAATGGAAAGCTTGAGTAATTGAAACTAGGCAAACTGGAACTTAGGAAAAGAATGTTGTTACTTGATTTTGAAAAGGAATGTGGGTTTGTCATTCTAATACTACGGGTATCGGGTGACTTTTATAAAGGTAATGGATCTCTTTTAAAAGAACTTAACGTATGTAGTACTTTGGGGTTAAAAACCCGGATTTTTGCCATAAAATGAAAGTACTTTGAGTTGTGTGAAACTTGCCTATGCTTGTTGTTGTGAAACTTGCCTATGCTTGTTGTTGTGAAACTTGCCTATGCTTGTTGTTGTGAAACTTGCCTATGCTTGTGATGATAGCCTTTGTTGTGCAAATGTGGTATTTCTGTGTTACCGCGTCTCTCGATAGAGGGTCGGTTGACTTGTTGAGAACTTACTTGGACGGGCCGGCAATGACGGAGAAATTCCACGTATGTTCTGTTAATAGTGTTACTTTTGATAATCACTTTGGACATACCGACACGATGCGTAGCGCGGGTATGCTTCCATTTTGGTTGATGTCTTTTGGTTAATCGCTTTGGATATCACGACGATGCGTGGCGCGGGTATGTTTCCATTTGATTATCGCCATGATTTCCCTTTGGACATATCGACACGATGCGTAGCGCGGGTATGCGTCCATTTGGAATGTTGTCTTATTGTTTCCCTTTGGACATACCGACGATCGTAAGCGCATCGTATGCGTCCATTTGGAATCTGTCTTATTGTTTCCTTGGACATACCGACACGATCGTAGCGCGCGGGTATGCTTCCATTTGGATTCTTTGTCTTGTTGTTGATGTCACATGGACGTGTCTACACCGATGCGGAATTCGAGGTACGTGGCCCGTGGGCATTGGTATTATTGTTGCATCATGGACATGTCTACACCGGCAAGATTCCGGCATGCGCCGTGATCTGCGAACGATTGATGTTGTGGGCGTGAGACCCATAGTTATATTTGAGTGATGACTTGAGGCGTGAGTCCCCGATCGACATATTTGTTTTATGTTGTGATCGTAGTTTTGGTTATCATACATGTCTCCGCTTTATATAGACTAGTATGATTTCATTTCTGATTTTCTGATTTCACATACTTGGTACTGTTATCGACCTCCTTGGTGCGTTCATGCCGCAGGTAGAAGTACATCGGTCGTGGATCCCCGCTCTTAGGATCTCATTTCAGCGTGTTGGAAAGCTCCGTTCCTTCGGAGGCTATTCTTTGGTATGTTTCCCTGAGTTGTAGGTTCTTGTACATTCAGGGGTATGGCGGGGCCCTGTCCCGTCATAGTTGTGTAAATCTTAGAGTGCATGCTGTTGTGGGCAGGGTTGTAAAAGGATAACTGTTCGGGTCTTATGTATATATACTGAAGGCAACTGTTTGGTTGGCCTGTTTACTTATTATATCTCTCATTTCATGTTTAAAGTTTTTATTTCCGCTGGTTTTCTCTGATGTTGTATCACTAGGGTGCCCGGGGTAAGGCACCAGTAACGGGTCCCGGTTTCGGGGCGTTACAAAGTGGTATCAGAGCAGTTAGTCCTCGGGAAGTGTCTACAGACCGTGTCTAGTAGAGTCTTGATTATCGGTGTGTTGTGCACCACATCTATAATCAGGAGGCTATAGGACATGTAGGATGGGTTTCTATTCTTCTCATTCTAAGATCGTGCCTTAGAGCTGTGTGATAAGTTGGACCCCTCTGACGTGTTTTTACCGATTATGCCCTCGCGAAGGCAACACCAGAAGGGCAAAGGAGTAGCAGGAGCTACTAGTCAGACTCAGAGAGTTGTTAGGGCTTGTGCCCAGGGTATACCAGATAATGAACCTTAGAATATGTCACGACTGGGACCTTAGGGGTAAGGTCGTCTTGAGTTAAAGATTTATATTATGTTTGACCCTTATCAGAGTGGTAGTATACGTGGGATTTATTTGTGTGATAAGTCCATGGGTAGTGTGAGATGGAAGTGGTAGCTTTCATGATGTGAAATAGTAAGATTGTTCCGGATCGGGGAACAAGAGTTTGGCGGTTGGGGGTCGGGTTGAGGACCATTTGCGGTCAACCAGAACCCGGTTTGGGGTGGGGTCGGTTAGGTGGTCCCGCAGTGGTAGGTCACGAGGATGCTAGGCCCAGTTTGTATGACCATCGTATGAGTTGGTGGATATGTTCGACCGTAGCGGATCGTGGAGGCCGAACGGCCTTAGAAAGATCGAAGTTAGTGAGATGACCAAGTTTGGAGGTAGTGACTCGAGGGTTGGAAAGCAGTGTTGACGGAAGTGTGAGTACGAACACTAGAAAGAGTTCGAGTGTTCGAGAAGGACAACGAGATAGGGAGAAGTGAGCGTGTGTGATCGTTTCTTTTGTGAAATGAAGGTGTGAAGGAGTATATTTTAGACCTCGTGTAAGGGTTTTGTGATGATTAGAGGTGTTTCCTAGTTGACTTGGGTTTAAGTATTTGTGCGTTTGTTATTTTTTTATGGCCAGGTGTGGCATGATTGTTTTCGTACGTATAGCAGTGATGGCTATACTATCGCAGGTTTGTGTGGAGACTTGAGAAGGAACATTCGACGAATGTTTCTAAGGAGGAAGAATGTTATACCGTATTTCCGGTATGTACGTGGGGCGTGCGAGAATCTGACGAAAGATTGGAAAGGAAGAAAGAGGTGATTTTTCCACGGAAAAGTTTCCGGTTTTGTGAAGGAAAAGGTTCGTTAATGGGGAATTGGATTCCCAGTTTGGTCGGACTTCCCGAATATTAGAGAATTATGGAATTTTATTTTGGAAATGGTCACGTGGGGCCCACGGAGAAATTTACGGTTTTGTAGGCCCACTTTGTTTTAGAGATTTTGGCCATTGTGGATATTTTCTAAGATGTTTTATTTTGGGCCAATAGGAGGGTGACACGTGTCACCCCCGCCTAGGTGGCTTGGCCGAATGACCTTTGTGCACAACACGCGGTTAGAGTCGTTTTTTCGAAACGTTTTGCGACTTTCGTAGGAAAATTCCGGCTATGTCCTTTTTAAATTTTGCGGATTTTTCCGAGAGACGAAACATTTTGGACCAACGGGAGGTGGACATGTGTCACCTCACATTGGAAGCCAGTGGCGTCAGTGGAAGATGTGGTTCACGAATTGGCTTGATCTTTTGGCTCACGTTTTGGCCCTATTGGTTCCTTGTTTTGTGCCTTGTTTTGGCCTTGTTTGTGGCTTGTTTTGTGCCATGTTTTGTGGAGTAGGGTTAGGGTGCACTTGGCTTGATCAAGGCCTTACACTTGCCTTACATGGCTTGATCTTGGCCATTGGTTGGCCTTTGGCTTTCCTATAAATACCCCCCCTCTCTTTGAAGACTTCATTCATCCAAATCTTCCAAGTCTTGGAAACCCCTCCCCTCCCTCTTGTTGACTCTCGTCCAAGAGCCCCTCTCCCCCTTGAAAGTGGCCTTTGGCCGAGAGGTCTCCCTCTCCCCTTTGTGATGTCTAGCCAGTGGTACCCCCAGCCTAGTTGTTTCGTATAATACCCTTGTTGTGGTATAGAAATACTCTCCGAGCATTGTGATAAGGCCCAAAATACCGTAGCCTTAGACCTTGAAGTAGTCCAAAAGTTACCGCGATCAGTAGAATACGGAAATACTACCTTTGTCCTTTTTAGTCTCAAACCAAACCAGGAACTCTTCATAGTTGGTTGAAGTATTTAAGTAGAAGTTGGTTAGAACTTCTAAGGGTTGTTTGGAGCGGATTGGAGCGTACGGAGTAGGAGCTAAACCTTGCTCAGGAGCGACATTAAACTCGGATAATTTTGGGCTTATCGAGGTAAATATCTTGTCCCCCTATTGTAATTGGAAATTACATAAGTGTTGAATATATAGTTGTTGTATACTATATATATAAAATCAACTTAGTATTGTGGCAATGTCTTTTGACTTAAGCTGAAGAATAAAGAATCAACAGGCTGTAATTGCATGGGGTGAATTGCGGTGAGACTTGTATAGTATTGCAGTGTAGTAGAATTGTACACGTCCGGTTAGACGTGTAAAAACCCCCCCCCCTGGTTGGCTTGGTAGCCGGCCTCGATAGAGGAGGAGATTTCTGTTGTGGCGGGAGAGTCTTTGCCGAATTTTCTGTAGATTATGGAACGTTGAGATCTAGATGTTAATAAGCGCCTTGTGGCCTTATAGGTTGAAGTACTACGTGTGGAGTGATCCGGCAGCTTGGGAGTAGGCGGTTTGAGGTACTTGGGCGTTTTGCTATTAGTCGACAATCGTCGCGGTATGTGAACCTCTTCCTATCTCTTCTAGCATGATATGTGTGAACTATGTAGTACGGTAGACGTACATGTGTGAATTGTATTTGATTGTTGTAAAACATAAAGTGTTATAACGGCTTTATGGGAAGTTGGTTATAACAGCTTTATGTAGGTAAGAAAATACTTTGTGGTTTTAAAAAGGTAACTGATGTGAATTATAACTGGCTTGTTTAATAAAGAAACTTGATGTATTTCAAAAGATTTATAAATCGTTTTGAAGGGAGAGTAACACTTGGTTTTAAAGGTTTTAAAAAGAGTTATACTAGCTTTATGGGGAGTTAGGTATAATGTCTTAAGAGAGGTAAAGAAAATGGTTTACTGATGTAAGAAGTTAAGAGACTTGATCTTATAAGATAAGAGACTTAACTTATTTGTTTTAATGTGAATGTTTGTGTGAAACCTCATTCGTGAGTAATGAGTACTTGGTTTTATTTAATGGGATAATGTTTTACTGATTTGAAATCGAATGTGTATCGAGCACCAATCGCAATGTTAATAAAGGAAAATGTATTGAATAATGATGTATCGTATTAAAAACCAAGAGAAACCTCCATCCGCATAGAAACTAAGATGAGACAAAATGATATTACATTTTCTAGATCATGGTCAGTAATAAGAATGTTGTAAACAAGAATAACCTACTCTCACGTGAGACATATATTACTCAATTGTTCTAAAAGGAATCAAGTGATTAAGTTTATGAACTATGAAACCATTTGAAAATGGAAAGCTTGAGTAATGAAACTAGGCAAACCGAACTTAGGAAAAGAATGTTGTTACTTGATTTTGAAAAGGAATGTGGGTTGGTCATTCTAATACTACGTATCGGGTGACTTTTATAGCGTAATGGATCTCTTTAAAAGAACTTAACGTATGTAGTACTTTGGGGTTAAAAACCCGGATTTTTGCCATAAAATGAAAGTACTTTGAGTTGTGTGAAACTTGCCTATGCTTGTTGTTGTGAAACTTGCCTATGCTTGTTGTTAAACTTGCCTATGCTTGTTGTTGTGAAACTTGCCTATGCTTGTGATGATAGCCTTTGTTGTGCAAATGTGGTATTTCTGTGTTACCGCGTCTCTCGATAGAGGGTCGGTTGACTTGTTGAGAACTTACTTGGACGGGCCGGCAATGACGGAGAAATTCCACGGGTACGTTCCTGTTGAGAGTGTTACTTTTGATAATCACTTTGGACATACTGACACGATGCGTAGCGCACGGGTATGCTTCCATTTTGGTTGATGTCTTTTGGTTAATCGCTTTGGATATACTGACACGATGCGTAGCGCACGGGTATGTTTCCATTTTGATTATCGCCAGTGATTTCCCTTGACATCGACATCGACACGATGCGGAGCGCCCGGGTATGCGGCCATTGGGACTGCTGTCTTTTTGTTTCCCTTTGGACATACTGACACGATGCGTAGCGCACGGGTATGCGTCCATTTGGAATGCTTTTATTGTTTCCTTGGACATACCGACACGATCGTAGCGCACGTATGCTTCCATTTGGATTGCCTTGTTGTTGATGTCATACGGACGTGTCTACACCGGCGCAGAATTCCGGGCATGCGCTACGGGCATTGGTATTATTGTTGCATCATGGACATGTCTACACCGGCGCAAGATTCCGGCACGCGCCGTGATGCGAACTCGATTGATGTTGGGCGTGAGACCCATAGTTATATTTGAGTGATGACTGAGGCGAGTCCCCGATCGACATGATCGCTTTTTATGTCATGAATCAGAGTTTGGTTATCATACATGTCTCCCGCTTTATATAGACTAGTATGATTTCATTTACGATTTTACGCTTTCACATACTTGGTACTTGCCAGATCGACTCTCGGGGCCGCGTTCATGCCGCAGTAAGTACATCGGCCGTGGATCCCCGCCTAGGATCTCATTTCAGTGTTGAAAGCTCCGTTCCTTCTGAGGCTATTCTTTGTATGTTTCCTGAGTTGTAGGTTCTTGTACATTCGTGGTATGGCGGCCCCGCCCCGTCATAGTTGTGTAAATCTTAAGTCTCAGAGAATCACTGGCGCGTGGTTGTAAAAGGATAATCGTTGGTCTTATGTATATATACCAAGGCAATCGTTGGTTGGCCTGTTTACTTATTATATCTCTCATTTCATGTTTAAAGTTTTTATTTCCGCTGGTTTTCTCTGATGTTGTATCACTAGGGTGCCCGGGGTAAGGCACCGAATCGGTCCTGCTTTCGCATAAGAATAAAGGGCTTCGTGTGTTAACACCCTCTTCAAAATGAATACTATGTCTATAATCCGTTAATCTAATGAAATAAAGCCTTATAGCTACTTGATTGAGTCCCCTAATTTATGACATCATATATTAGGATACGTTAGCTACAAATCCATTCAAAACTTAGTAAAGTTGGAATTGTTGACTTCCTTCGACATAAATGTGAGGTGTGCGTAGAGGTAAAATTAACCAAATCGTACTTTCATTCAGTCGAAAGAAACACCGCTCCTCCAGAACTTATTCACACCGATATATGTGATTTAAAATTTGTACAAACTAGAGGGGGGACAAGTAATTTGTAACTTTCATTGATGATAGTACAAGGTATTTGTACGTTTACTTGTTAAAAAGTAAGGATGAAGCATTTGAAGCATTTAAACGTTACAAAACAGAAGTTGAAAATCAACTATATCTACGGATTAAGGCAATTCGTAGTGATATAGGGGGAGAATATGTAGCGCCATTTGAAGAATATTGTGCTCAATTTGGCATGATTCATCAAACGATCACTCCGTACTCGCCTCAGTCTAACGGTATTACCGAGCGGAAAAATCGTACGTTAAATGAAATGATGAATGATTTACTTATCATCTCCAATTTAGCCCAAAATATATGGGGCGAAGTGATTCTTACCTCTAATACAATTCTCAATAGAGTTCCGCATAAGCGTCACGATAAAATTCCATATGAATCATGGAAAGGAAAAAAACCTACTTATAAATATTTGAAAGTGTGGGCTGTTTGGCAAAGGTCGAAGTACGTAAACCAAAATAGGTCAAAATTAGACCTAAGACTGTAGATAGCATATTCATTGGATATGCAAATAAAAGTAGTGCTTATCGCTTCTTAGTGTATAAGTCGGAGATACCTGATATCCATGAGGGTACGATCATAGAATCAAGGAATAGTGAATTCTTTGAAAAGAGCTTTCTTCGAAGGGAAAAAATATAATTTTGCACAAACGAAGTTATGAACAAAAAGCTCAAAATCAACAAGACCCGAGAGTTTCTGATTATCAGGAACTAGACGTTTCAGATCTACAGGAATCAAATATTACTGACTATCCGGAACTTAATGTTCCAGATCTACAGAAGGGGTATCAGAGGTTGAACCAAGACTGAGCAAAAGGGCCAAAAAGGATAAAACCTTTGCTCTAGATTTTCTAACCTATATGGTTGAAAATGAACCGAAGACAATTAAGGAAGCATTGTCAACTCTAGAAGCACCACTTTAGAAAAAAGCTATAAAAAGTGAAATAGATTCCATCATGCAAAACCATACTTGGGAAATGGTTGTTCTTCCCCCGAAAAACAAATATTTAGGTTGTAAATGTATACTCTAAAGAAAGTACAAAGCAGATGGAACAATTGACAAGTATAAGGAAAAAATAGTAGTCAAAGGCAACAGACAAAAGGAATGCCTCGATTACTTCGACACATACTCCCCTATGTCTAGATTAACGTCCATAAGGGTATTCATAGTCATTGCAGCTTTGTGTGATCTTGAGATACATCAAATGGATGTTAAGACAGTCTTCATTAATGCAGAGTTGGAAGAGGAAATATACATGGAATAACCCGAGGATTATGTGGTTCCAGGACAAGAAAAGAAAGTATCTCGACTTGTTAAGTCTCTGTACGGACTAAAACGAGCCACACAAAAATGGCAAAAATTTGATAATACATTATTATCAAAAGGTTTCTCCATAAATTAATGTGATAAATGTCTATATCAAAGGGAACTCTGACTCATTTGTCATGATATGCCTTTACGTAGATGACATGCTCATCACCAGAAGTAGTCTAAACTTGATCCTGGAAACCAAATATATGTTGAAACAATGTTTCGACATGAAATATGTGGCTATTACAGATGTAATCTTAGGAATTAAGATTTCTAAGATATCTGACGGGCTGGTCTTATCTCAATCTCATTACAATGTTTTGAGGAAATTTGATGTATTTGACAGTCTCCCTATTAAGTCACCAATGGATATGAATCATAGAATTGATAAGAATCACGGTGCACCCGTATCCCAAGAGTGATATGCGCAGGTCATTGGTAGTTTAATGTACATTACAAACTGCACCCGACCCGATATCGCTTATCCTGTCAATAAGTTGGCTAGGTTTACTCGTAATCTTGGAATTGATCGCTAGAAGGCGTTAAATCAGATACTACAATATCTAAAATATTCGTTGACTTATGAATTACATTATTCTAGATATCTAGCCGTATTGAAAATATACAGTGATGCGAATTGGATATCGAACATAAGGAACACCAAATCCACCAGCGGATATGTTTTTACAATTAGTGGTGGGGCTGTGTATTAGAAGTCCTATAAGAAAACATGTATCGCCCGATCCATGATAGAATCGGAGTTTATTGCTTTGGATAAAGCAGGAGAAGAAGCAGAATGGCTTCACAACTTCTTAGAAGATATCCTTTGTTGGGATTAACCCATACCTTCGGTGATGATTCACTGTGACAGCCAATCGGCTTTAGGAAGGGCACAAAATAGTTTGCACAATAACAAGTCTAGACATATTCATCGGAGACAAAAATCCGTTAGGAAGTTGATCACTAAGGGTGTTATTTCCATTAATTACGTCAAATAAAAGGATAACACAGCAGATACATTAGCTAAAGGCCTACCCAAAGATCAAATATTCTGCATGTCTAGAGGAATGGGCTTAAAACCCAAATAATAAGAATCTTTATGGTGGTAACCCAACCTTAATGACTAGAGATCCCAGGAATTTGGTTCAATGGGAAACTAAACTATAGAGGTTCATTTTTAGCGCTTCACTTGATGTAAGAGCACTTAGGATTATTATTATTTAAAGAAATTTAATTCCAAGGTTGTTCATGCGATATACATTAAGTGCTACCTGCATAAATGGTAAAAGATAAGTTTCTAAAACGTTTAATGATTCTTAACACTTGTGAGTGTGGTATAATAGTATACCTTATAGGATATCACCTACTTAAGTGCGAAGACAGGATGGTTCAAATGTACACACTTAAGAATCCAAGAGTTATCCATGGCCTCAACGGATAAAACTATAAGAATAAATGAATAATGAGAGTTATTATGTTGATATCATTGTCTTGGTTTACATTAAACACTGACATTTCAAGACATTACATTCACCGCGCAGTAAGTAAATCCGATGGTAATCGACTAAGGAAGGTTCAAAGTCGAATGCTATCTTTCCTGATACAATATCTTTTCACTGAAAGATTACTGAACTTTGGCACCTCGTGTGCACAAATTCTCTTTCAGAGGATTGTTGGAAATTTAACTATGTGGGATTGAGTTTTTCCCATCTTTAATGACTTAAACACGTGAGCCCCACATGTCGAAAATATTATTTCTTCGCACATGCCAAATCTACTAAATAAGTAGATGATATTAGTGTCAAGTATCATCAAATTTTATTGAGGATTGAAAGAGATATTGGTACACAAAGTAAGGTGTTTGAGACATAAATAGATTGATTGATTTGGCCAAACAATAATCTCCCACTGTCACGACCCGAACCCCGGGCCCGCGAATGGTACCCTACCTGGACACCCTTCTACCCATATAACACAAGTAACCCGCGGAAGCTAAATAACATTTTTTTTTCAAACAACGGCCAATCCGGCAAGGCTGCTATAATATATAATACCCAAATGGGACTACAAATGTACAACAATATAAATACAACTCACGCAAGTCCAGCCCCCATATGAATACAGACCTCTAAGAGTTTGGACAAATACTATGACGGGACAAGACCCCGCCGTACCCATAAATGTACAAGACTCTAATACAAACTTTGTACCAACATGACAAGACTCCGGCATAGTGGAGTTGTCTCAATAGAAGCTGACTGGAGATCCTAAGCTCGCGGATCACCCAACTGAGTACCTAATACCTGCGGGCATGAACGCAACCCTCCGAAGGGGGTAAGTACAACAAGTACTAAGTATGGAACAGAAATAAAGTACAGTATTAAAATCATGGTTGGTCAAGAAATGACAGGGACAAGTAAAATAATCAAATACCACATCCAACCGTGTCATATAAAATAAGAGTCAACTGTACCTTGTATCACTATACCCCTGTACTACTATACTCGCCTCATAGATGCCTACTCATAAAATCATCATGTTCATACACGTATAGATAACGTATCATACTATGTACCTATAACCTGTCCCCACCCATATTGGGACTCGGTCCTCATACTCTGTATCTAACATGTCCCAGCCCATATTGAGACTCGGTGTAAGGTCGTATAAGGTATAACATGTCTCGGTCCATTCTGGGACTCGGTGTGAAGTCATATAAGGCATAACATGTCCCGGCCCTTTCTGGGTCTGGGTGTAAAGTCATATAAGTCATGTAAGGTATAACATGTCCCGACCCATTCTGGGTCTCGATGTAAAGTCATATAAGGTATAACATGTCCCGGCCCTTTCTGGGTCTCGGTGTGAAGTCATATAAGTCATGTAAGGTATAACATGTCCCGACCCATTCTGGGTCTTGGTGTAAAGTCATATAAGGTATAACATGTCCCGGCCCTTTCTGGGTCTCGGTGTAAAGTCATATAATTCATGTAAGGTATAACATGTCCCGACCCATTCTAGGTCTCGGTGTAAAGTCATTTAAGGTATAACATGTCCCGGCCCTTTCTGGGTCTCGGTGTAAAGTCATGTAAGGTATAACATATCCCGACCCATTCTGGGTCTCGGTGTAAAGTCATATAATGTATAACATGTCCCGACCCTTTCTGGGTCTCAGTGTAAAGTCATATAAGTCATGTAAGGTATAACATGTCCCGGCCCATTCTGGGTCTCGGTGTAATCATGACTATCCATATAATCCTCATGTGTGTACATGCAACGTGTCCTGGCCCACCATGGGACTCGGTGTATCAATGCAACCATATGACATTTTAAACCATCTCTTGACTTTCCATAAAACCGTTATAACAAACTTTCCATAAAGTCATTATAACCAACTTTCATTTTTGAAACTAAAGCACTACCACATTTTTTTTTAAAACAAACCAAGACACTATCACCTCTTTCCTTTTAATAAAACCAAGGCATTATCATGTGATGTAACATTAGGGAAATTAACCCAAAGTACTATGTACATCTAATCTTATAAAAAGAATCATATCATGCCATATAAGGGAGTTGAACCCAAAAGTACTATGTACATCTATTCTTTCATTTATAAAACCCCAAGATACTAGCACTTGTAGCATCAAGGCACTTTCACTATTAAAAACAAGTTACTTACACTTTTAAACTCAAGTAACTTATTCTTTTCAAATCAAGTAACCTATACCTTTAAATCAAGTTACTTCTTCTTTCCCAAAATCAAGTCATTTATACTTCATATAAATCAAATCTCTTATACTTCATCTAATCAAATCTCATATACTTTCAAGTAAGGTCTCATATACCTTCAAGTAAAGTCTTATATACTTTCACTAAGTCTAGTCTCATGACTTTCAAATAAATCAAGTCTCATAACTTTCAAATAAATATAGTCTCAGGACTTTCAAATAAATCAAGTCTCATTAGTGTTGTAACCTAACAAGATCAACTCGACTCCAATGCTTACTAAACATCCTTACCAACATATCTCATAAGACTTGGTAAGGACTTAGGAATAACTTAGACATGCCTTTAGCATAGAATCAATAACATGAATACTCTAATAACGAGGCAAGTATACTTCAAGAAACAAGTCATGTATACTCCAATAATCAATCATGCCGATAGAAGGAAGAAGTTCACATACCTCGTTGACGACTAACCAACACGACAAGTAGAATACGCCCCAATGTACTTCAACCTTGTCGGCTATTCCACATGCCAAGTAGAATATGCCACACGTAGTACTTCAACCTAAAATGACAATAGCACTTCTATCAACTTCAAGCTTCCAAGTGTAATACTTATACCAAATAATGGCCCTCTTATTCTACGGAAATTTTGGCAGCACTTCCTTTGTTTCTACGTACTTTTTCACCTTTTCCAAGGCCCAAATTCAACAACAACCAAGCCCCAATTAAGGGCATAACCAGCAGTTAACCAAAGGGGATCACACGCATACCTTACGTGCAAAATTCAGCCCCTTAACTTAAATAAATAGTTCACAACCAAAGCAACAACCAAAGGGGATTACACGCCAACTTGACGTGTAAAATTCTTCCCCACAACGATATAAAAGCAGTCTATAAAATAGTCCATAAATAACCAACATTAAGGGTACAATGTGAAGCCTTTTTCACCCTTATTCCTTAGGACTTTCATTAGTCATTTTCCCACATTAAATGCAAAATGAGGGCTGAATTTCCAGAATTCCAACGCCCTAAAACAGTCCCTAAAAAATTGTATAATAACGTCCAACAACTTTATAGATTTCACGACCAATAACTACAATCCGATAACTCTTTCCTTAATTCATTTTATTCCAATTCAAGTTCCAACACTTCCATATATGACATACCAACTTATCAACAACCATATTACCTCATTTTAACATGCGACAAGTGTGGATAACAACAACAATATAACCAACGAAACCAATAGCACAAAACTGCCTCAAATCGGCCAACAACACATCTATCACATACACATCTTATTTTCCATTTCTTCCTTAACATAAATTCATCCCTTAAACATAACAATAAGTAATATCCAATTACTTTTATTTAAGAAGAACTATTACCTCATTTTTGTGTCCAAAATCATCTAAAACAGCCCCTACTATATTGGTCCGCAGTTTTCATTTTGCTCCATTTCTTCAAGTTCTAATCACATATATGTATCTAATACAAGCTTATATCCAACTTCCCTTTGTATTTCACTTCCAAAAAGTTGATAGAACTTAGGGTTTTCTTGCACCCTTTCTCGGCCCAAACAAGTCTCCAAAGGTTGAGATGTTAATCTTGGTTCAACACTTGGTTTAGGGGCTTAATCTTGGAGAAATAAATTTATCAACAATGGTTGTTCTTGGTCTAAAGGTGCTCGAGATTTAAAGCTCAAAGGGAGAGAAGATGGTGAGATATATGGCTAGTGTAAGTGAGATCCAAGTCTTGCAAGACTTGGATATGTATAGCCAAGTGGAGTGGGACCCACATGTCCACTTGTCCTCAAAATATCTAACATGTTGTCATCTTAGCAAGACAAGTGGAGGGGTGACACGTGTCCCTCTCTTATTGGTCCAAAATAATTTTTCACCAAAATAATTTCTATACTTGACCAAAATATCTAAAAATCTCGTGGGCCCCACAAAATTGTAAAATTTCTGGTGGGCCACACATGACCAAATCCGACTTTAAAATCCAAAACTAATTCCGTACCTCCAATTAGGAGAATTGAACTCCAAGTTAACAAATTGTCGTCTTCACATTTTTCCGAAACTTTCCTTAAGAAAATGTAATAATTCTTTCCTTCCCAAAATTCAAATCTTAAATCCTTAATCACGTTCTCAATTAGTAGCCCTGGTATTACGGGGTGTAACACCCACATAGGTGGAAAATAGAAGGATTGAGCACTATATAACTCTAGTTTTGAGTTAGGGTGACCCAAGTGTTTAGAAGGGGAGGACCTAAGTGAGCTTTCTTTCAAAAAATTCTTTTGGTCCTTTAAATGTTTTTTATTTACATTTTGGTCCCTGAAGATTTCAAAAACATTACAACGACTCTATCTTCTCCAAACCTCACCAGCCAACGGATATGACTTCAATAGTCAGAAGCTGCCCTCTTCTTCACCTATAAATTGAACATTACTGTTCAGTTCAAAACATACGAAAAAATAGAGAAACACATAAAATCCTCTCCTCTATTCAACAGTCTTTCTATATTCTTTTTCTTCGTCAGAATCAACCTTACTTGCTTTGTATTGTTGGTTGTTATTGTTTTATCTTGGGAGACTATTGTCCAATACCGTAAAAGTATCTATATGGGGCAATTTTATCTTAAATAAAGTGAGTCATCTCTCGACTCAGCCTTTTTTTATTGTTTAACCTTTCAGTTTCACTTTTACCAACAATCATCTGGAATAACCTGATAGAAAAGAAGTTCAAAAGCATGATAAAATAAAAAATGAACAATTTACAAAGTAGAGGCATGGAGATATTAATTAGTCAAGAAAAGAGAAAAGAATTGTGGACATCCCTCTGGAACACCCCCTACATGTGTATTGATTGTTAATAATCCACAACTTTATTAGCATATGCTTCATTACCACCTTCATTTTGGCATCATACACTATAAATGACTACTTACCTCCTTAAAATACTCCCCATCAAATGATTAGCATATCAATCCCTACTAAAAATTCTTTATCATAAAGATCTCTCACATTCTCATGATAGGGTGTTTGGGTGTTTATGCTATTCACTTTTTCCGTCCACTATAATTAACAAATTTCAAGCCCGTTCTACCATTTATGAGTTTTTGGGTTATCCATCTAATTATTGTTGTTATAAATGTTTTGATTTTTCTTCTAATAAAATTATAATTAGTTGCATGTCATTTTTTATGAAACCCAATTTCTATTTGCTAAATTATATAATTTCGTATCTAGTTCTTATAATTTTTGGATGATGGACTCTCACCATATATCCTCCACTAGTGGTCCTAGCACTCTCGTTACCCAAATCTGTCAGCAGGCCCACTGCCTGCTGGCCTAATTACACACTTCCCAGGTTCTATTTCTCGGCCAGCTAGCCCACTGCCTATTGGCCTACCTTCTCCCAGCCCAGGTCCAGTTTCTCAGCCAGTAGGCCCACTGCCTGCTAGCCCAATAAATTTTCCCCTGGTCCTAATTCAGTCTCTCAGCCAGCAGGTCCATTGCCTGCTAGTCAGTCCCGAGATGACCGACACCATCCTGATCCCAATCCACTTCTATTATGAGTCAAAGGCTCGTTACTCATAGCCAAAGAGGTATTTTAAAATCAAAATGACATTTTAATCTTAATTCTACTATCAATAAATCACCCCTACGACGTAACCAGTGTCTGCCCTTCATGACCCAAATTGAAAAATGGTCATGGATGATGAATATAATGTGTTTATTGAAAATAAGACGTGTGAGTTGGTGTCTGGTCTGCCTGGTGTCAATGTTATTCGTTCTATGTATATTTTCACTCATATGGAAAATCTGACAGTTGTTTTGTGAGACATAAGACCCGTCTTGTAAGTGATGACAAAACTCAACTGGTTGGCGTGGATTGTGGAGAGACATTTAGTCCGGTGGTCAAACTAGAAACCATTCGCACTGTTCTCAATTTGACTCTCTCGAAAACATGGCCCATTCATCAGGTGGATATGAAAAATACTTTCTTACACAATGATCTTAGGGAGACAGTATACATGTATCAACCCTTGGGTTTCAGGGACCCCGGTCATCCTAATCATGTCTATTTGATCCAAAAGTTCTTGTATGGGGTTAAGCAGACTCGGGCTTGGTATAAGAGGATTGCAGATTATGTGTCTACTATTGAGTTTTCTCACAACATGTCTGATCATTCTATGTTCATCTATCGTCGTGGTACTTCTATGACATACATTTTGTTATATGTGGATGATATTATATTGACTGCCTCTTCTAATACACTGTGCAAGTCCATCATGTCGCTTCTCAATTCCGAATTTGCTAGGAAAGACTTGGGGTCCTTATGTTATTTTTTGGGAATAGTTGTCACACGTCATGCAGGTGATCTATTTTTATCACAGAGGAAGTATGCGGATGAGATTATTGAGAGAATTGACATGTCATCCTGTAAGTTCTCTCCTACTCCGATTGATACCAAACCGAAGCTGAGTGCTAATTCTAGCACATCTTACGAGGATCCCTTCCACTATTACAGTCTTGTAGGGTGTCACGACCCAAATCGTAGGGTCATGATATGCACCCGGACATTACTTGTCGAGTGTCACTAATCATATATTTAACATCTAACCATAATTAATTATGAGCCTCGAGGGATGTCATAAAATACCATGTGACACATAGAAATGATAAAATAGAAAGGAACTACGTAAAATCTTACAAATAGAAGAACCCAACCTATGCATATATACATACTAAGGCTGACAAGGCCATACATGACTATTATACACAAGACATTTGTATACAAGCCTCTAAAGAGTATGTGTCATCATAATGTTAGGACAAGGCTCTGCCATACCCCCTATATAAAAAATATCATATCATGACTAGACTGCCACTCTGGGACAAGTAGAGTGCTCCAATATTAGCTGAACCAGCAACCTACTAGTGCGGACCGTCACACCGCTTCATCGAGCTTGCATGTATAAAATGCAGGCCCCTCGATAAAGAGACATCGATAACCGATGTCTCGAGTATGTCATACATGAAGAATATCATAATAGAGACTTGAAAGTAACATGAGATAAGAAACAACCAACCAGTAGAGAATGTCCCTGAGAGCTATAATATGCCTAAGTATCATGTCTATGCAGAATGCCTCTGAGGGCCATAATATGCCTAAGTATCATGAACAATGCGGTCATATATATATGTGTGTGTGTGTGTATATAACGTTGTTTCCCTTTATCCTCTGTGGGCATTCCATCTTATCATATCGGCCTCTGTAGGTATAATATCCTCATATATCAGCTGATCAGGTGGTGTGCATATATAACGTTGTATCCTTTTCCCATCCCCTACATATATTTAATGCATATCATATAGTAGTGTATATAACGCATGTGGGTCAAGGGTAATACATGAATATAATGCATGAATGATACTAAGACACTCTGAGTTTATCGGAGTGACGTAATGCCGCTTCACCTACGATTAACATTATGAATATTAACAACTTTTGCATATACCTCAATAGGGATTTAGGAACATATTTAAAAATGCTTTGAAAATAGGAATGAATAATATGAACATCCTTAACTACTAAGAGTAGAATCATTTATTGGGATAATATTACATTTACGTTTCGTACTTACAATATGCCAAAAGAAGGAAGAGTAGCCTTAACATACCTTTGATATTAACCCTTCGATAGCTACTACAAAATCAGCATGTCCAGAATGTGTTAATCCTAGTTGTCTGTATGAGCCCATATAAGGTCATAGATGATGATTCGAACCTTGACTTCCTCATTCATGGCATCCCGCCAATTTAATTAATTATGAAGAAATTGCCAATTTGGATATGATCCAGAGGAAATCGACATGGACATAACCTCTACATCGTTCTTCGCATTTTGCTTCAACCAATGAGACAGGATATAGCGTCAGTCCGAGGGTTTACCCAGTGCGCACTTGTAAAAAAGTAGCGACTGCGGGTCCCCCATTATCAAAAAAAAAGAAGAGAATTTGCTAACCTGAATACGTTGCTGCCAGCTTCTTCATATTGAAATTTCTCTAAATAAGGTGAAGAAATACATCTTCTCTGAATGATGACAACGTTGTTGCTCTACTAACTAAATAATCGTTTTGACACCTTTTTGTTAAGAAACAATGCTTAGCTAAATTGAGAATGTCTTTTATCTTGCTCCCAATGTTTCCATGTGAAAGTGGTCTAATTCATGTGAGAAGTAAGAGCTTATAATTCATTGTGGAATTGGGCCCGCCACTTATTCCATATATGCTAAAATCAATTCTTATCTTAATGGTATGAGTTATATGTTGATCTTTTGCCAAGGCTCCACGTAGAAAGGTGTACATATAAGCTTATCCAAATTAAATACTCCATGGACCATGTGTCATTTTGTACACATATCACTTATCCATACAATCACTAATTATCTCCATGTCCTCCACTAATACAACATTTACTGCATTACACACAATTAATTCTTGATCTTAATTCATTTAAATAATAGATCATTTTTACACACCTCATATACTCCTTATCATGATCATGAAATATGATACCAGTCTGTAACCTCTTTTGGCACACTCAACATATTATTTCTTCTCACTGTCATGACACTTTTAAGTCTGAATCATTTTGAGACTTCATCTTCTTATACGATAAGCCCTTTATTTATATGCTTGAATATGACTAAAATTCTCTAGACTCAGGTCTACTTTCATATGTCTAGCTGCTCAAAGTTGTCACGACCCAAATAGGAGGGCCGCAACGGGCACCCGGACCCAACCCACCGGACACCACTGACCATACATCCCATACTTAACCATATTAACCACAGACTAAGCTGAGAAGGATTAAGTAAAGTTTCAACCCAAAAGCCCCAACTCATATGTTTATATACCAAGACCGACAAAGCCATACATGACAACTAACCACATGACACTTATCTACAAGCCTCTCTAAGAGAAGAACATACCATGACCAAAATGCAACTCCAAAATAAGTAGAGTGCTTCAAATACCAGCTGAACCAGGAACCTACTAGTGTGAATTGTCACTCTCTCAATATGAACCTGTGAGCATAAAATGCAGCATCCCACCGATAAAAGGGACGCTAGTACGACTGAGTACTGAGTATATTAGGCATAACGAATAACATAGCAGAGATATATCATAACCTGAAACAAAAATAGCTGACCAACAGTAATTGTATCTGAGGGCCCTAATGGATTTTCCTAAGTGTTATGCACAGTGTCGTATACACATACCTTGGCCTCATCGGGCAATCTTTCTTACCATACCAGCCTCTGGGGGCATCATACCATAGATGAATGTATACATGGTGCAAATGCGATATATATATATATATATATATTAGTGTTGCGGATTGTGCAACCCGTCCCAATATATGTTAGTGTTGCGGATCATGCAATCCGTCTCAATATATGTTAGTGTTGCGGATAGTGCAACCCGTCCCAATAAGACACACAGGCATCACAACACATTATCACATCATTTTGGCCGCTTAGGTCTCTTCTGTGATAGTCTGTAACAACTGCAGGTGGTGTGCGTATATAACATCTTTCCTTTTTTTCCTATTTCTGATACATAGATATATTACATACATATAATAGAGTATATAACTCCTTGGAGATCCAGGGTAATATATGGATGCAATACAAATGAAAATGCATGAATAACAATAAAATACCCTGAATGAAACAACACCCTTTATACCTTTGGTTGATATTGGGAACATTAACATCTTTTCCCGTATTCCCTCAATAAGGACTTAGAACCATACTTAGACATGCTTTTAGCATAAGAATGAATAACATGATTATTCTTAACCTCTAGGAGTAGAATAAATTATGGAGCAATACCATATATATATTTCGTTATATAAATCATGCCAAAAGAAAGAAATAAATAATTTGTCTTAACATACCATCGTTTTGCTAACATAGAAACAATGTGGCTTCTCTTATTGTTCCTAACAGTACAATATCATACCATGTATTAGCCATTCCCATTGATATGTAAGTTGTTAGATATATATAACTCTTGCTGGAATGTTTTTTTATTTCTTTAAAAGAATTGCCAAACCAAGAACATTTTTGTGCTTCCTTCAAAATGAATTTCAAAGGTGAAATTGTTTTGTGTTTCATTGAAAATGTTTGCTGCTCACACAGATTTTACGTTGCTGTTTTTTTTTTTGCTTCCTTTAAAGTTGCCTAACTTAGGCATTTAATGAGCCTTATCTAATAGTCTTCCACTAGCCAAACTTGGTGGTGGGAGCATTTCATTTCACGCCACATAACCCCCAACATGTCACCTTAATTTAATTAAGTGATTTGCCTCCGTATAATTTATCAATCACACACATAATTAATTCTTGATCTAAATTCACTTAAATTCATATGACTTATAAAACCTTCTTATACTCCATGTCATAATTTGTGTGCTATGATGCTAGTCCATTATCTCCTTATGCACACACCAAATTAATTCCCGATCCCCGTCGTCAAAGTTGTTACGTCCAAAATTATTTTGGGGTTTACTCTTTTTATATACTAATCTCTTTATTAGTATACGTAAATATAACATAAATTTTCCCAACGCTCGGGTCTATTTTCACATGCCTAGCGATTTAAACTGTGAACCGAAAATATGGGATGTTACATCTTTCCCCCCTTAGAAACATTAGTCCTCGAATATTGGGGTAACATATCTAACCCTCGTTACGTAGACTGAATATACAATATACAAGCATTAATCATCATAACAGGATTGGAATTTACCTTAGGGTTCTTTTGCAACCTCGACATTAGTCTAGAATAGGTGTGGATATTTACGCATCATTTTCTCTTTCGCTTCCCATGTCGTCTCTTCCACGTTCTTATTTCGCCACAGAACTTTCATAGAAGCTACTTCCTTAGTCCTCAGCTTGCAGACTTGTCGATCTAGGATAACAACATAAATCACTTCATATGACAGATCCTTTGTAACCTGCACATCCTGAATCGGTACAATCTGAGAAGGTGTCCAACACATGCTCTCAACATGGAAACATGGAAGACTGGATGAACAAACTCCAACCCCGAAAGTAAGTCCAATTCATACGATACCTGGCCAATTATCAAATTATGCGATATGACTCAATATACCTTGGACTAAGCTTTCCCTTCCTTCTGAATCTCATTACTCCCTTCATAGGTGAAATCTTCAGGAATACTCAATCATCTACGTGAAACTCTAAGTCTCGCCATCGTATATCTGAAAATGACTTTTGATGACTCTGAGCTGTTAACAACTATTTTTGGATAAGTTTTACTTTCCTCTATGGCTTGATATACTAAGTCAGACCCGAATAATTCTGACTCACTTAACTCGAACCATCCAATAGGAGATTCACATTTTCGTCCATATAACGCCTCATATGGAGCCATTTTAATGATAGCATGATAACTTGTTATTATACGCAAATGCAACAAGGAATGGATGATCATCTTAAATTATATTGCAGTCCAATACACAAGCTCGTAGCATGTCTTTCTCCCAATTCAACTTATTGTAGCTCATCGTACCTTGCTATCTCAAGAAACTTGACTAGGTATAGCTTCAAACATAGTTTTACAACCTATGTTGTAGTACATCAAGAATTACAAGGTGGACAGGAATGTCAGCTTCGTTTTCCTCCATGCATTTTATATCTGTAGGACATTGAAGTGTGGAGATGTGTATCAAAATCCTAGAAGAAAATCAGTTTCTTGGCTCTTCATCGCATGCTCGAGGAAGTACCCAAAAACTTCATAGATCTCAGGCTTGTGGGAATGTCTCTTGTGTCCAGTAACAAATGCATGAATTTTTCTTTTGATTTCAATGCAACTATAACCAGGGACCGTCTTCAACCTTTTATCCCTCATTTCATTCCTTATAATCGACACGCTCTGTCATCTTCCAGCAGAAGAATGTGCATTCGAAAGCATCACATATGATGAAACATCTCCAGGCTCTAAAGCCAATACCTTTTCCGCATGATATTCCCCCAGCTTCATGTTCGAGTGAATCTGAAATCCTCCCAACAATTCCTATCCCATACCTGCTCAAAATACGAATAAGCCTCATCAATAAAACAAACATGACTACATGCTAATGACAAACCAAGAAGAGTAACACTATTTGGCCTACTGAAAATGCGAAGACTATCCTCTAGGATCCCATATTTCATATAAAAGTTAACAAGGGAATTGCCTACAAACACGCCAAGCTCACCCAAGCACTTCACAACACAAGCATGAAAATATTTCACCTTCCCAATGCTGCCATATTTGTAGCTGCACTAAACAAAGAAGGAAATATCGATTGATCAGGTTCCCACCTTGTTTCTACGTCTCGACAAAAATAATTAACGGCCTTTTCGTTATGTCCTTTCTGGCTATACCCATTAATCATAGCCTTCCAAGTAATGTATACTAAATATTTCCGTAGCTTTAGCAAACCTATGTTCTTGAAGATATCCACATACTAAATTTAGGTAAGAAATCACATCTGGTTCATGGGTATCCTCGAAAATATGCTAGGCTTCTTCAATGTTGCTTAGCTTTGCCATTTTTTTTACATACTCACTATTTCATATCATCGTCATCAAGAGATATTTGCTCTAGTCTCCCTCAATGGGTTATGCAGAGTACAAAAATCGATTTATTATACAAAATTCTTTGAAAAACCTTTGCAGCTAACTGTCTTAATTTATCCACCTTCTCCACCGATTGTTTAACAATGGTGCCAACTAAACACCTTGCCACATTTTCATCAAAAGAAATTTCATCGGGTTAGTAATATATTTCTCATTCCACTGAGAAACAAATCCAAGTTCCATTTGTTCAGACTTGCTGAAGAAGCCCTTGAGTTATCTCTTGCATAGAATATATGTGCACCTCTCAAGGTCATCTATGACAGCTTTACGAACCCAAGAATCATCCAAAGCTTTAAATATAATCTGCATAACCTCATTTTCAATAAAAACATATAAAGATATGCATTTTTCTGCAACAATAGATGAGAATAATCATGTGTCTCAGTTAGACTTTTACCACGCTGATACCAGTCATTTGACAACATTTGCTCGTGTTTCATCATCTCTTTCTTTAGGGTTATCCCAAGTTCACAAACAGCACAAATGTCACGACCCGACCCCGGGACCGCGACTGGTGCCCTACCTGGGCACCCTTACAAGTAAACATCAGAGAAAATCAGCGGAACATACATGAAACTTAAAAATAAAACATCGTAAGTAAAACAACAGGTTAGCCGATAGGGCTACCTTCCTGAACATATATAAAAACAACCGAAGCAGTTGTCTCCTTTCTTTTTACAAACTGACCCACAATATGTTACTACAGACCTCTAAGAGTTTTGACATAACAACTGTGGCGGGACAAGGCCCCGCCGTACCCCTGAATAAACATAAACGTGACAACTCCGTAACACTGGAGCCATCTCAACTTGCTGAACCGGGATCCTAAGCTCGCGGATCCATAACTGTGTACCTAAACCTGCGGGCATGAACGCTGTTATACCCCGTATTTCCAGAGTATGTACGTAAGGGAATACGTACGAAAGTCTTGCCTTAAAGATAAGGCTTGGACGTTTTATTTTGTACACAACTCACTAAAAGAATCGTTTTCCGACGAAACGTTTCCACAGCTTTCGTAGAGTAAATTCCGGCTATGCCATTTCTTATTTTTGCGGATTTTTCCGAGAGACGAAACATTTTGGACCAACGGGAGGGCAACACTTGGCACCCTCCCATTGATGGACTTGAATCGTCCATGGACGAAATTGGAGAGCCAAGGCACGTTTTTTGTGCCTTGTGCACAAGTCAAGGGTTGGTAGGATATTTGTGTTTAGTTAATCCTCACCCTACACTTGCCTTGCACTTGTCTTCATCTTGGCCATTGGTTGGCCAAGGCTTGACCTATAAATACCCCCCTTAGAGATGAAGAGTTCTTCATCCACAAATCTTCCAAGTCTTGAAAAATCCTCTCCTCTCCCTTTGTAGTCTTCTCGTCCAAAAACACCTCCCCCTCCCCTTGTGAAGGCCCTTGGCCGAATACCCCCCCCTCTCTAGCCTAGTAGTTTGGCCGAGGCCCCCCCCTAGCCTAGCCAAAAATCTACCCCCCCTCCCTTGGTAGAAAAGTTACCTTCTTGTATCGTTATAATGCCCAAAATACCCTAGCCCAAATACCTTAGTACTTAGTAGAAGTTGTGAAGAACTTCTAAGGTTCTGAGCATACAACTTAGAGCAAAACCTTGCTCAAGCGCGACTTTTCTAGGATATTATTGGGCTTACCGAGGTAACTAATCCTAACCTCTTTGAATTAGAAAATATATACTGTTGTAGTATAAGTTTAAGTATAAATACTTAGAAGTATATCACGAATAGAATTGAACTGTTATCACAGTAGGCGGTTTAAAAGAAGAATAATTGAATCAGATTTACATAGGATCGTTTCACGAGACTTATATAGCTCACCGGTAGGGAAGTCTGCCCGACTTTCCGTAGAATTGTGAACCCTCTGTTTAGAATGACCTTCGAGTAGTCTTTGATAGATATCTGTGACCATTATAGTGACTCTCTCGCGACATATTCAACTTGGCGGTGGTTTTCAAGGTATGTGATTCTTCCTAAAGCATGATATTTTACAATATATATATAGTAGATTAGACGCGTACGTGTTAATCGAATAATAACTACGGCAATGTCTTTGACTTAAGCCGAATAACACTTACGGCAATGCCTCACGGCTTAAGCCTGAATAACACTTACGGCAATGCCTCATGGCTTAAGCCTGAATAATAAAGATCTGAAAGCATTTCAAAAGAATGCTGAATCACTTTAAAGAGAACTACTTGGTTTTTAAATGTGCTTAAGAGTTATACTAGCTTTATGGGAAGTTAAGTATAACCACTTAAGATTGATAAAAGAAACAAGTTTGCCTATGTGTTTATAACGCACTTATATTGTGAAAAGAATAATAAGATGGTTTGATAAGTAGACATGATATGATGCTATGTGTGTTAGTATCTTGTAACGTTTGTATAGGTGAGTATCCTTGTTGTCAGGCTTATGTTGTTTAAAGATAAGTTGTTATGTTAGTATACTATCACTCACCTCTTGAGATGATACCGGGTTAAGCGCCTCCGATGCGGGGTAGACTCGGCGATGCAGGACCATGATTCGAGAATACCCTATGCGGGTCCGGGGCCTATCGCGAGCTACGAGTTCCGAGTTAGTATGCGGGTTATGCCTCATGCGGTCTATGTGGCCATGCGGACAATGAGTCGGGGCGATGCCGAGGAGTAGCTACTCGATGCGGGTTATACCTCATGCGGGCCCGTGAGTGGCCTATGCGGACTCGAGTCGAGATTAGGCTTGCGAGAATGATGATGGGGCGAGTGGCCTGTTTCGATCATTCGCGGCCTAGACAAGACTCATTCTGATTACCTATTGTTGCTCTTGTTTGTGATGTGGCACTATGCGCGGTTCCTTGGTTGTTTCACACATATTTGTAAACCGGTTTTAAAAATGATATGTTTTCATTTAAGTACTTTACGCTGCATACTTAGTACCGTTGTATCGACCTCCTGGGCTGCGTTCATGCCGCAGTGGCGCAGCGGTGCTAGATCCGCATCCTTAGGATCTCCACGTTGGTGTCGGGAGCTCCATCTCTTCCGAGGCTCTACTTTTGTATGATCTCCCGTTGTAGATAGTTTGTACTGCCAGGTATGGCGGCCCTGTCGCCATAGTTGTATATTTCAGAGGTGCGTAGTCATGTTGTACAGTTGTCGGATGTAATCGCTGAACTATGATTATATATATATCTTAAAGGCGATGTTTTCTCACATAAAGCGTGTCTTATTTTATAAACTGTTTCATGTCTTGTTTTATATTTCCGCTGATTTTCTCTGATGTATGACTGCTTGGGTGCCCGGTAGGCACGATCCACGCCCCGAACAGTCGTGACAAAAGTGGTATCGAGCGATTAATCCTCGGAAAGTGTCTACGCACCGTATCTAGTAGAGTCTTGATTATCTGTGTTGTGCACCACACCAATAATCAGGAGGCTATACGATATTTAGCATTGGATACCATTCTTCTCATTCGAGATCGTGCTTTAGAGTCATGTTATAGGTTGGACCTCTAACGTATTCCTTTCAGAATAGATTATGCCTCCACGTAAGGCAACCCGCCTGGGCAAGGCAAAGCGGAGGAGGCGCTAGCGAGACACCCAGAGTCACGAGGGCTCAGGCCCAGTCTATACCAGAGACGGCGAGTTCTATGACGCCGCCAGCCAACCAAAGAACCACAGCACCCACACCTCCCGCCCCACACCGCGGAGGAGTTAGGGTACAAGGAGATGGCCCAACTTTTGGCTAAAGTCAGGCCCGACACGAGGAGAGGTGGATGCGGCAGTTCAGATTCGGCTCGGCTCGCACCCGTGGTACACCCGAGGGCAGATAGTTTGAGGCTACGAGATTTCTTGAGTTGTAGCCCGCCGGAGTTTTATGGGTCGAGGCCGGAGGATGATCCGCAGGAGTTCATCCGTCAGCTTCAGAGGATTTTGAGAGTGATCAGGGCGTCGGAGACCGAGTCCGTGATCTTTGGTTCACATAGGCTGCGTGATACCGCAGTCGATTGGTTTGATTCATGGGAGTTATCCCGGGGAGAGCACGCGTCCCCAGCTACTTGGGATGAGTTCTCAGAGGCTTTCTCACTCACTTCTTGCCTCCACAGATGAGGAGGGCGCGGGCTGATAGATTTTTACCGCCGAGGCAGAGGACGACCGCCGTCGAGTACAATGTCGAGTTTGATTCATTGGCTCGATATGTCCCAGCATTGGTAGCAGATATGGAGGATAGGGTACACCGCTATGTCACCGGGCTAGACGACTATATGGCCGAGTCATGTGCGGGGGTTTCTCTCCAGCCGGGTATGGACATTACCCGCATGCAGGCTCACGCCGCGATGCGGCGAGCGCAGGTCGGCGAGTGGACGATGACGAGCAGGTAAGGCCGTGGCGGGAGGGTCTTCGGTGGTTATCGTGGTGGCGGCCTCGGCGGCCTAGATTCGCACCACGGCCGGCTGAGCACTCTGCGCACCGCCCTCAAGACCCGAGTTTTCGAGGGCGCACTGGCCCCGTGGCTTGACGCCCGAGTAGTAGGTGCGGCGATCGGGACCACCCGGTGTGGCCGATGCGGTAGATCCCATTACGGGAAGTGTGGTACTACTTATGGATCTTGTTACGATTGTGGCCAGCAGGTCACTGCGAGGACTGTCCGGCCGGGGCGGCGGTGGTAGGCTCACCGAGTTACGTGGCGCCTTCATCATCTCCTACGATTACTCGCCGGGCGTGATGCTCGGGTCGCCAGTCGCGCGCAGTTCGTGGCTCGGGTCCAGATTCTAGCGGTCCTCGTAACCGCATTTATGCTTTGTCTAGACGACAGATCGTGAGGCCTCACCGATGTCGCCACGTACCTTATCGATTCGTGGTTTGATGTTTATGCCTTGATAGATCCGGTTCTACTGTCTATATATCTCCCTTGTTGCTAGTAGGATAGGGATAGAGCACGAGTCCATAGACCCTTTCGAGGTAGCTACGCCAGATGGTGATTCGGTGGTAGCTCGGCGGGTATATAGGGCTTGTCTGTGACCATTTACGATCGTCGGACCTAGCCGACTTGATAGAGTTGGAGATGATTGACTTCGGCGTGATTATGGGGATGGATTGGCTAGCTTCTTGCTATGCCAATGTAGACCGCAGAGAGAGTAATGCGGTTCAGCTTTCTGAGGGGTTGTTGAGTGGGAGGAGCACGGTATCGCCGGGGTAGGTTTATTTCCTACCTCAAGGCTAGGAAGATGGTGCGAAGGGTATATCTACCATCTAGTTCGAGTGTTTGATCACGAGGTCGGTACCAGATTTTCGATTCCGTAGTCACGAGTTCCCGACGTGTTCCCGCATGACCTCGGTATCCTCCCGAGAGGAGATTGAGTTTTGTATTGACATATTTCGGATACTCGGCTATTTCCATTCCGCCATACGTAATGGCACCGCCGAGTTGAGAGAGTGAAGGATCGGCTTAGGGATTTGCTAGAGAAGGGCTTCATTAGGCCCAGTGTTTCTCCCCCGAAGCGCCAGATTGTTCGTAAAGAAAGAAGGGCGACGCCGCTGCATGTGTGTTGATTACAGGTGAACAAGGTAACCATTAAGAACGTATACCCTCCCGGGATTGATGATTTGTTCGACCCAGTGCGGTGCGAGATGTTTCTCCAAGATTGATCTGCGATCGGGCTATCATCAGTGCGAGTCGAGAGGTGGATGTCCCTAGATCGCATTCCGGACCCGCACGCATTATGAGTTCGTGGTCATGTCTTTGGTTGACCAATGCTCGTGGTATTCATGGATTTGATGAACCGAGTGTTCAAACCATTTTTGGACACGCGTTTGTGATAGTGTTCATTGATGATATCTTGGTTTATTCTCGCCGTAGAGAGCACGCGAGCATTTCGGCGATCAGGCGATTCTCCAGACCAGCAGATTGCGCCAAGTTTTCCAAATGTGAGTTTTGGTTGACTTGATGGCGTTTCTTGGGCATATTGTCGGTGATGGCATTCGAGTTGATACGCCAAGATCGAGGCGATCGAGACTTGGCGAGACCTACTACTCCGGCAGGTTCGCGATTTTACGGGCCTGCAGTTATTATCGGCGGTTCGTGGAGAAGTTTGCTTCTATCTTCGCACATTGACTAGGTGACTCGTAAGCGCCAAGTTTCGCGGATGGGCGATGCTTGTGGCGGGGTTTCGATTCTTGAAAGAGAGATCGGCGACCGCCTCGTTCTTACTCTTCCGCAGGTCCGGATGGTTATGTCGTATTGTGATCGCGCCGCATCGGGTTGGGATGTGTATTGATGCAGCATGGCGGGGTTATAGCATATGCATCCCGACACCAAGAAACACGAGAGGAACTACCCCACCCATGATTTGGAGTCGCGTAGTGATTCACGCTTTGAAGATCCGAGGCACTATTTGTATGGGGTTCACGTGGATATTTATACGGACCACAAGAGCCTCCGGATATCTTCACCAGAGGAGTGAACTTACGGCGAGACGGTGGTTAGAGTTGCTTAAGGATTACGATGTTGATATCCTATACCACCCGGGAAGGCCAATGTTGTGGCGGATGCTCTTAGTCGTAGGTCGATGGGAGCCTATCGGATGTGCAGCTAGAGAGGAGGACATGGTTCGTGATTTGCATCGATTAGCGAGCCTTGGTGTCCGCTTGATTGATTCCGATAGCGATGGGGTTAGAGTTCGCGAGGTTGCCGAGTCTTCCATCGTCGGCGAGGTGAAGAGGCAACGCTCGAGGATCCGGCTTTGATTCGATATCGTGATACCTCTTCGTGAGGCGCGGTCCTTTTGAGGTAGCACCATGGGGTGCTAAGGTTTGAGGGCGATCGTGTGTTCCGGATGTTTGTGACTTCGGCAGGTTCTGGGAAGCACACACGGCGTTACTCTATCCATCCGGGTCGACCAAGATGTACCACGACCTTAGATCTGTGTATTGGTGGGATGGCTTGAAGAGGGCGTTGCGAGTTCGTAGCTCGCGCCCGTGTTGTCGCAGTGAAGGTAGAGCACCGCAGGCACGGTGGTTTATTCTGACGATTGAGATCCCGACGGAAGTGGGAGGTAATCAACATGGACTTCATCACGGGATTACCTCGCACTTTCGGAGGAGACATGATTCTATATGGGTTATCGTCGACGGTGACAAAATCAGCCCACTTTCTTCCCGTCAGGCGACTTTTTCCGAGGATTATGCGGACTTTACATCCGAGAGATCGTCGATCGCATGGAGTCCCTACTTCGATCATATCGCATGCAGGAGCCCGATTTACGCTAACTGGAGGTCCTTCCAGAGGGGTTTAGGGACGCAGGTGAGCCTGAGTACTGCATTTCATCCACAGACAGACGGACAGGCAGAGCGCACTATCCAGACTCTTGAGGATATGCTGCGAGCCTGTGTTATTGACTTCAGTGGTAGTTGGGAGGATCATTTGCCTCTAGTTGAGTTCGCTTATAATAATAGCTACCACTCCAGTATTCAGATGGCGCCTTATGAGGCCTTGTATGGGAGGAAGTGCAGATCGCCTATAGGTTGGTTCGATGTGGGCGAGGGGCAGCTAGTGGGACCAGATTTGGTACAGCAGGCAGTGGATAAGGTGAAACTTATCCGAGAGCGGCTATTGACAGCTCAGAGTCGACAGAAGTCGTATGCAGATCATCGTCGTCGACATCTTGAGTTCGAGGTTCATGATTGGGTTTTCCTAGCGTGTCACCCATGAAGGGTGTGATGAGATTCGGGAAGAAGGGAAGCTCACCAAGGTACATCGGGCGTTTCAGATTGTCCGCAGGTAGGCAAGGTTGCCTACGAGTTGGATCTGCCGTCCGATGCGGAGGCGGTGCATCCGTGTTTCACGTATCTATGCCGGCGAGATGTATCGGATCCATCTGTGGTGCACCGATTGACGATGTCCAGTGACCGGAGGGTTATCGTATGAGAGATTCCCATAGCGATAGTCGATCGTCAGGTTAGGCGTCTGCGGACGAAGGACGTGGCTTCCGTCAAAGTCTTGTGGCGGAACGAGCTCAGGGAGGAGATGACATGGGAAGCCGAGGAGGACATGAGGCGGAAGTATCCTCACCTATTCCCCACACCTCCAGGTAAATTCACTTTCCTACTTGCAAATTTTCGTTATCGTTTCTGCCTATGTGTTGCTCTGTGGCCGTGTGTGGCATTTACAACTGTTTAAGCTTCTTCGATAACTGTCTTGGGAAGGAACATTCGACGAATGTTTCTAAGAGGAGAATGTTATACCGTATTTCCAGTATGTGCGTAAGGGAATACGTCAAAGTCTTGCCTTAAAGATAAGCCTTGGGCGTTTTATTTTGTACACAACTCACTAAAAGAATCGTTTCCGACTAAACGTTTCCTGACTTTCAGAGTAAATTCCGCTATGCCATTTCTTATTTTTGCGGATTTTTCAGAGACGAAACATTTTGGACCAACGGAGGGCAACACTGCACCCTCCCATTGATGGACTTGAATCGCCCATGGACGAATTGGAGAGCCAAGGCACGTTTTTGTGCCTTGTGCACAAGTCGGGTTGGTAGGATATTTGTGTTTAGTTAATCCTCACCCTACACTTGCCTTGCACTTGTCTTCATCTTGGCCATTGGTTTGCCAAGGCTTGACCTATAAATACCCCCTTAGAGATGAAGAGTTCTTCATCCACAAATCTTCCAAGTCTTGAAAAATCCTCTCCTCTCCCTTTGTAGTCTTCTCGCCCAAAAACACCTCCCCTCGTGAAGGCCCTTGGCCGAAGACCCCCCCCCCTCTCTCGCCTAGTCGTTTGGCCGAGGCCCCCAGCCTAGCCAAAAATCTACCCCCCTCCCTTGGTAGAAAAGTTACCTTCTTGTATCGTTATAATGCCCAAAATACCCTAGCCCAAATACCTTAGTACTTAGTAGAAGTTGTGAAGAACTTCTAAGGTTCTGGAGCATACAACTTAGAGCAAAACCTTGCTCAAGCGCGACTTTTCTAGGATATTATTGGGCTTACCGAGGTAACTAATCCTAACCCTTTTGAATTAGAAAATATATCTTTGTTGTAGTATAAGTATAAGTATAAATACTTAGAAGTATATCACGAATAGAATTGAACTGTTATCACGATGAAGGGTTTAAAGAAGAATAATTGAATCAGACTTACATGGATCGTTTCACATGAACTTATATAGCTCACCTGCAGTGGAAGTCTGCCCGACTTTCCGTAGAATTGTGAACCCTCTGTTTAGAATGACCTTGAGTAGTCTTTGATAGATATCTGTGACCATTATAGGTGACTCTGCTGCGACATATTCAACTTGGCGGTGGTTTTTGAGAAGGTATGTGATTCTTCCTAAAGCATGATATTTTACAATATATATATAGTGCGGTGACGCGTACGTGTTAACTGAATAATAACTACGGCAATGTCTTTGACTTAAGCCTGAATAACACTTACGGCAATGCCTCACGGCTTAAGCCTGAATAACACTTACGGCAATGCCTCACGGCTTAAGCCTGAATAATAAAGATCTGAAAGCATTTCAAAAGAATGCTGAATCACTTTAAAGAGAACTACTTGGTTTTTAAAACAGAAGCTTAAGAGTTATACTAGCTTTATGGGAAGTTAAGTATAACCACTTAAGATTGATAAAAGAAACAAGTTTGCCTATGTGTTTATAACAGACTTATATTGTGAAAAGAATAATAAGATGGTTTGATAAGTAGACATGATATGATGCTATGTGTGTTAGTATCTTGTAACGTTTGTATAGGTGAGTATCCTTGTTGTGCTTATGTTGTTTAAAGATAAGTTGTTATGTTAGTATACTATCACTCACCTCTTGAGATGATACCGGGGGTTAAGCTGCCCTCCGATGCGGGTAGACTCGGCGGTGCAGGACCATGATTCGAGAATACCCTATGCGGTCCGGGGGCCTATCGCGAGCTACGAGAGTTCCGTGTTAGTATGCGGGGTTATGCCTCACGCGGTCTATGTGCCATGCGACAATGAGTCGGGCGATGCCGAGGAGTAGCTACCGATGCGGGTTATACCTCACGCGCCCACGCGAGTGGCCTATGCGGACTCGAGTCGAGATTAGGCTTGCGAGAATGATGATGAGGCGAGTGGCCTGTTTCGATCATTCGCAGCCTAGACAAGACTCATTACGATTACCTATTGTTGCTCTTGTTTGTGATGTGGCACTATGCGGTTCCTTGGTTGTTTCACACATATTTGTAAACCGGTTTTAAAAATGATATGTTTTCATTTAAGTACTTTACGCTTCGCATACTTAGTACTGTTGTCGACCTCCTTGGGCTGCGTTCATGCCGCGGTAAGGGCAAGCAGTGCTAGATCCGCGTCCTTAGGATCTCCACGTTGGTGTCGGGAGCTCCATCTCTTCCGAGGCTCTACTTTTGGTATGATCTCCTGTTGTAGATAGTTTGTACGATCGGTATGGCGGGCCTGTCCCGCCATAGTTGTATATTTCCTTAGGTCAGCAGTCATGTTATGCGATGTCGGATGTAATCGCTGAACTATGATTATATATATATGCCGAAAGACGATGTTTTCTCACATAAAGCGTGTCTTATTTTATAAAGCTTTCATGTCTTGTTTTATATTTCCGCTGATTTTCTCGATGTATGACTACTTGGGTGCCCGGTAAGGCACGATCCCCGAACGGAGTCGTGACAAACGCAGCCCTCGAGGGTCGATTACAACAATTTAATATGGAATGAATATAACGTCTGATAAACAAATCATAATCAGACAAAAGAATGACAAGGACAAGTATAAAAATACATACCGATCCTCGTGTCATTACCACATGAACTTAATCGTACCTTATTATCCTTTCCATTCCCAATAAAAGTTATAGTCACATTCTTACGCATTATTAGAAAAAGAATCATTAAGTTCATTACCATATAACTTACTTATCTTTCGTAACATAGTCCGCCCATTACGGAGGACACATATACTACCCTACCAACGGGGACGCGATCAAATCACCCTAATATCAAAGCATGCCCGTGGAATCCCCATCATCGTCGACACTATTAGTGTAAAATATAACCATGTGACGCGCCGTGGCATCCCACCTCACCGGCGCATACATACACAATACATATATATATATCCGCCTGGAATCCCACATCATCGCCGATCCGGTATAATAATACACCCATAGGCATACATGAACACCAAGTCCCACCGGTGGTATAGCGTCTTGGGGTCTACCACCACTTATACTCTTACCCGGAGAAGGTGGTAGCGGTGGTATAGCATCTTGAGGTCTACCTCACTTATACTTTTACCTTGGAGAAGGTGGTATAACGCCTTGGGGCTTGCCTCATTTATACTCTTACCCTATCTCAACCGACCATCAAACAAAACAAGCAGGGTATAATGTCTTGGGGTTTACCTCACTTATACTCTTACCGGAGAAGGTGGTATAACGTCTTGGGGCTTGCCGCCATTTATACTTACCCTATCTCGACCGGCCGTCAACCAAAGCGAAGCACTATCGTGCTCTATAAAAATCCGAATTTAACCCAAGTACTACAAATAACGGAAGCATACCCGTGGAATCCCACATCACCGCTTCGACGCGTCAAGTACTTATAACAAAGCGATCGGCCTCAACCGAGTCGCGCAACGTATTAAAACATAATACTTGCACTCGAAGGCTATCACCCACATATAGGCTAATTCTCGATTAAGCCAAAGTATTTATCAAGGCACACATGGAATAATTCTCATTTAATCAAGCCAAAGTACTAATCAAGGCACAAATAGAATAATTCTCATTTAACAAGCCAAAGTACTTATCAAGGCATACTTAGACTAATTCTCAATTAATCAAGCCAAAGTACTAATCAAGGCACAAATAGAATAATTCTCATTTAACAAGCCAAAGTACTTATCAAGGCATACTTAGACTAATTCTCAATTAATCAAGCCAAAGTACTAATCAAGGCACAAATAGAATAATTCTCATTTAACAAGCCAAAGTACTTATCAAGGCATACTTAGACTAATTCTCAATTAATCAAGCCAAAGTACTAATCAAGGCACAAATAGAATAATTCTCATTTAACAAGCCAAAGTACTTATCAAGGCATACTTAGACTAATTCTCAATTTGTCAAGCCAAAGTACTAATCAAGGCATCACATAGAATTATTCTCAATTAAACAGGCCAAAGTACTCCTTACGTCCATTCTTTTCAAAATACTCCTTTCCGAATAAAACTTCCCGATACTAACAACCGTAGTATCAAGTCCTATCCACCTTTCGAGACAAGTCACAATACCTTTTTAGAAATACAATTACGCTTCTAAATCAAGTGACTTCTTTATTAAAAACCTTAAGCAATTGGTACCTTTAAAACAATTTGCCCTTCCTTAACACAAGTTATTCCTTTGATTACTTTACTAGAGAAAACCATTCTCTTAACCTTCCATAAAGCCGTTATAACCAACTTCCCATAAAGCCGTTATAACCCTTTATGGTTTAGACCAATACGTTCCTTTTATAATCAAGAGACTTCTACTTTTTGAAACCAAGTATTATATTCTTTCAAATCAATTCTCTTAACTTTCAAAATACCATTTGTCTCTTAACCTTTAGAAAACAAGTGACTCCTTTTATTATAAAATCTTAGGCAATTGATGCCTTAAAAACAAGTTGCCTTTTCACTTAAAATCAAGTCATTTGTCTTTCCATAAAGCAAATATAACCAACTCCCCATAAAGTCGTTATATTTACTTTATACCTTAGCCAAAAATACAATTTCCTATCCAAGGGACTTATGCGTTTAAAACGGAGCAAGTATCACATACTTTAAAACTCTTCAAGTCCCCTAACTTTAAAATCAACTTAAGACATCCTTACTATTTTCAAAGAAGTGAGTTAATCTCCTAACCCACCCGACTTGGCATTACATATAACAAGTAAAGAATGGCATAGTCTTGTACGTCTACCGTACTGCATACGTGCAACTAGTCATGCTCAAAAGATAGGAAAAGTTCTACATAGAGTAAATCACACAACTACCTCTTAACTTCTAAGAGTAGAAGGAAACATGAAATGATACCACAAGTATATTCCATACATAGAATCATGCCAAAGGAAGGAAGAGGTTCACATACCTAGCGACGATTGTCGACAAATAGCAAAATGCTCCAAAGTACTCCAACCTTGATAGCTATTCCACTCTCCAAGTAGGATACGCTATACTTAGTACTTCAACCTATAATGGTCACAATATGTCCATTAACCTTTCACTTCTAACGTAGAATATTTTAGGTGCTAAGTCGCTAAATTCTACGGAAAATCTGACAAAGACCTCCTTTGTTTCTACTCACTTTGCCACCTTTTTCAAGGCCGAATACAATAACCAAACAGCCCCAATTGGCTCACAACAATATAGAAGGTATTCCAATACAATGAATAACTAAATGTACCCAATTGGCTCACAATTTAGAAAGTAGTCCAATACAAATGAATAACAAACTAAAAGTCCAAATTCGGCCACCTTGAGTTCAACCATACCAATTCTTATCAAATTTCCATTTCAATCCAAATTGGTAGCATAACATGATATCAAGTCGCATTTGATTATAACAATCCATAATCTCTAAGTAGGTAACGTGCGACGATTTCTAATAAACGACCAATTAGTAATCCAATTTTCAAGTGGCTTATATAACATTTCGAATATAGCTACAAGCACTCCATAATACTTATAAACTTCTACATATCAACTTCATGCTAGCAACATGTAAAGCTAACAACACAAAAAAAAATATATAACCTTGTAACACTTTAAAAGACAAGATTATACCTCAACGACTCTTAATCCAACTCCAATCCGAAGTCGCTCCTTAGTAGTTTAGAACCTCTCCAAGACACTTCAATCCGCTTGTTGAGACCCTTAGAACCACACCAACAACTTTCCTTCAACTTACAATCCAAAACCTAGAAAGTCTCTAGGTTTTCACTTTGCGACTAACCCGAAAACTATCTTTTTCCGAGATTTTTCTATTGAGATATGCTTACACTACCCTCAAGGACCTTGGTTTAAAGTGTGGAGTTGAATGGACAAAGGACAAAAAAAATTTCTTTCTTCTTGGTGAAGAAGCCGAGAGCACCCCTCTTGTTCATCCAATTTCTTTTGTGAATTTGGCTAAGTATGGAGCTAGTCTCACTACTAGTAGTATTATAAAGGGGCATGGAGGGTTAAGATGCAAACAATTGGGTGGCTTGGATGAAGTCTTACTTAAATATCAAGCTTGTGGTGTTACACCCCGTATTTCCAGAGTATGTACGTAAAGGAATACGTACAAAAAGTTTTGGTCTTAAAGTTAGGCCTTGGGCGATTTTTAGGCACAACTCACAAAGCGAACGGTTTTCCGACGAAACGTTTCCACAGCTTTCATAGGATAAATTCCGGCTATGTCATTTCTTATTTTTGCGGATTTTTCCGAGAGACGTAACACTTTGGACCAATGAGAGGGCGACACTTTCCACCCTCTCATTGGTGGACTTGTCACGGCAATAGGGCCGATTGGATGCCAAGCCTTGTCATAAAGTTGGATAGATATTTTGTGTGCAAGTTGGCTAGGTACACTTGCCCTAATCTTGACCTTACACTTGCCTAGCACTTGGCTAAATCTTGGCCATTGGTTGGCCATGTCTTGACCTATAAATACCCCTCTTGAGATGAAGAGTTCTTCATCCACTAAAGCTTTCAAGTCTTGAAAAACCCTCCCCTCTCCCTTGTGAGCAATTCGTCCAACACACCCCCCCCTCCCCTTGAGAAGCTTGGCCGAGGCTACCCCACCCCAGCTGGCCAAACCTACCCCCTTGGTAGAAAAGTTGCCTTCTAGTATTGTTATAATGCCCAATTTAACCTAGCCCAAATCCCTTAGTACTTAGTAGAAGTTGTGAGAAACTTCTAAGGATTCTTGGAGCACCTTGGAGCTTTGGATTAGGAGCTAAACCTCTCAGGATCGACTTTTTACTTGGATATTATTGGGCTTATCGAGGTAAATAATCCTAACCTCTTTTGTAATTAAAGAATGCATCTTGTAGAAGTATTGAAATAAGTATAAATACTTAGAAGGTTTGTTAAGAATAGAATTGAACGTAACACCTTAGAAGGGTATAAAAGAAGAATATACTGACAGTACTTACATGAATTTGTTTTCACGATGAACTTATATAGCTCAGGGTAGGGTTGTGCTGCCCGACTTTCCGTAGAATCGAGGACCCTCTGTTTAGAATGACCTCTGAGAATAGTCTAGACTTTGATAGTTATGCGTGACTATTATAGGCTGATTCTCTGCGCGACATACTCGACTTGGCGGTGGATTTCGCCAGAAGGTATGTGATCCTTCCTATACCCTCGAGCATGATATGTTAAGTATATATAGTGCGGTGACGCGACATATGATGTCGGCAATGTCTTTTGACTTAAGCCCGAATAATAAGAACCTTGAAGTATGTCAAAGGAATAATGAATCATTGTTTATGAAGAGTAATATTGGTTTTAAAACAAAAGCTTAAGAGTTATACTAGCTTTACGGGAAGTAGGTATAACAACTTAAGAATGATAAAAGGCTATTTACTTGTTTGTTTATAAAAGCCTTGTATTGATTTACGGTAAGTGTAGTAAGATTGGTTGATAGGTAGACATACTATGATCGCATGTGTTAATTGTCGGTAATGTTGTGAAAGGGGTCATTCTTGCTTTGCTTACGTTGCTAACCGTAAGTCCGTTGTCTTTATTGTATCACCTACCCTCGACTTGTTATACCGAGGGCTTGCCACCCTTGATGCGGGTCTATACGGCCTATGCGGTCTATGAGACTATCGAGCTGCGGTATGCTCCAGATTGATCATTCGGTGTTTAGCCCGACGCGGGGATGCCTATGCGGTCCATGGGACTACGCGGTCTTTTGAGGCTATGCGACCGCGGAAGTCGAGGAGAAGTACCGGCTAGCTACCCGATGCGGGGAATACCTCATGCGGTCGTGTGTGACCTATGCGACTACGGAAGTCGGGACTAGGCACGCAGAATGATACTATGGCGGTTGGCCTTGCTTCGATCATTCGCGGCCTAGACTAGACACATTCTGATTTTCCTATTCTTTATTATTGTTGTGATGTGGCACTATGTGCAATTGAATCAATGTATTTTGAAAAGGTTTTGAATACTTTGATTTCATTTAAAGTACTTTATAGTTTCACATACTTGGTACTGTTATCTTGACCTCGCCCGGGTGCGTTCATCCGCAGTTCTAGAGGAAGCGGTACTAGATCCACATCCTTAGGATCTCTACGTTGGTGTGAGCTCCACTCTCTCCGAGGCTCTACTTTTGGGTATGATCTCCTGTTGTAGATAGTTTTGTAGTCGGGGTATGGCGGGGCCCCTGTCCGCCATAGTTGTTATTTTCCTTAAGTGCATAGTCATGTTATGCAGTTGGGATGTAGCTGCAAAACTTGGTTTATGTATATATGCGAAAGCAACCTTTTCTTGAGATAAAATGTTCTAGTTATATCATGTTGCATGTCTTGTTTTATATTCCACGATTGTTCTCGATGTATGACTACTTGGGTGCCAGTAAGGCACGATCCACGAACCGGGCGGTCGTGACAAAAGTGGTATCGAAGCGATTAATCCTCGGAAAGTGTCTACAGACCGTATCTAGTAGAGTCTTGATTATCGGTGTGTTGTGCACCACACCAATAATCGGAGGCTATAGGATATTTAGGATTGGTTTCCATTCTTCTCACTCGAGATCGTGCTTTAGAGGCATGTTATAGGTTGGACCCCTCTAACGTATTCCTTTCTGTGCGATTATGCCTCCACGTAAGGCAACCGGGCCCGAAGGGCAAAAGCCGAGGAGGCTGCTAGTATGACACGAGGTTCACGGGGCTCGAGCCCGTCTTTACCGAGGCAATGCCTCGACGGCGAGTTCACGGCCGCGGCCAAAGAGAGTTTAGGGCCACAGCGGCGGTGATGAGACCACGGTGCCTCGCCTCGATCCACCGGCCGGGCGAGGAGTTAGGGTACAAGGAGATGGCCCGATTACTAGCCAAGGTCGTGGCCGGATATGAGAGAGAGGTTTGGCGGCCATTCCCGATTCGGCTCGGTAGCACCGTTGTTCACGCAGGCGAGATAGTTTGAGGCTACGGGACTTCCTTAGTGTAGCCGCTTGAGTTTTACTGGTCGGCGGAGGATGATCCGCGAGAGTTCATCCGTCGATTCTGCAGAGATTATGCGGGTGGTCAAGCTTGAGATCGAGTGCGGACATTCGGTTCGCGATCACGGTGCGTGATACCGCATGATCGATTGGTTCGGTCATAGGAGCTTTCGGGAGAGCATGCACCTCAGCAGCGTGGGATGAGTTTTGAGGCTTTTCTCACACACTTCTTGCCTCGCGAATGAGGAGGGCACGATCGACAGATTTTTGTTACCGAGGCGGGGAGGAACGCCACGTTAGAAGTACAATGTCGAGTTTGATTCATTGGCTCGATATGTTCTGCCTTGTAGCGAATATGGAGGACCGGGTGCATCACCACGCCAGGGCTGAAGCGACTATATGGCGAGTCTTGTGCGGGTGTGTCCTTCACCGAGCATGGACATTACCGTATGCGAGCTCATGCATTAGGATGCGAGGCGTAGAGACGCCGGTAGACCGATATCAGCCAGCGAGAAGAAGGCGGGGCGGCGGTTCTTTTGGTGGTTCTCGGGGTGGCGGCATCGTGAAGTCGGTTGCACCACACCCGGCTCGAGCACTCCTACATCATTTACTGATGACCCAGCGATCGGGGCGGTCGGGGCCCGGGACTTGGATTTCGGGTAGCGAGGTGCTAACCGTTGAGGTCTGTTCGGTGTGCGTTGCGGTAGATTCCATTACGGGGTGTTATGCTACTACGGAATTTGCCATACTTGTGGCCGCAGGTCATTTCGCGAGTTTGCCCGGCCGGCGTGGCGGGGTAGGGCCCGGCCTACAGTCTGTGCGCTTCTTCATCCCCGAGCGATTACTCGCCCGGGCGGTACGCAGAGATCGCCAGTCGCGGCGGGGTCGTGGCGCAGTCCGATTCTAGCGGTCCTCGAACCGCATTTATGCTTTGTCGGTAACCGACAGATCGTGAGGCCTCACCGATGTCGTCGCAGTACCTTATCGGTTCTGGGTTTGATGTATATGCTTTGATAGATCCGGTTCTACTCTGTCTATATATCTCCCCTTGTTGCTAGTAGGATAGGGATAGAGCCTGAGTCCATAGACCCTTTCGAGGTAGCTACGCCGGTGGGTGATTCGGTGGTAGCTCGGCGGGTATATAGAGCTTGTCCTGTGACCATTTACAGTCGTCAGACCCTTGCCGACTTGATAGAGTTGGAGATGATTGACTTCGACGTGATCATGGGGATGGATTGGCTAGCTTCTTGCTATGCGCATGTAGGCTGAGAGAGAAAGTGGTACAGTTCGATTTCTGAGGCCGGTTGTTGAGTGGGAAGGAGCACGGTATCGCCGAAGGTAGGTTTATTTCCTACCTCAAGGCTAGGAAGATGGTGCGGAAGGGTATATCTACCATCTAGTTCGGGTGTTTGATCGAGGCTGCGGTACAGATTTCCGTCGATTCGATGGTCGCGAGTTCCCGGGCGTGTTTCGGATGACCTCCCGGGTATCCCTCCTGAGAGGGAGATCGAGTTTTGTATAGATGTGCTGCCAGACACTCGGCCTATTTCCATTCCGCCATACAGGATGGCACCTGCCGAGTTGAGAGAGTTGAAGGAGCAGCTGAGTGATTTGTTGGAGAAGGGTTTCATCAGACCTAGTGTTTCTCCCTGGGGGGCGCCGGTATTGTTCGTAAAGAAGAAGGGCGGGGCCGCGCAGTGTGTTGATTCTGAGCGGTGAACAAGGTGACCATTAAGAACAGATACCCTCTTCCCAGGATTGATGATTTGTTCGATCAGTTGCAGGGCGCGAGATGTTTTTCCAAGATTGATCTACGATCGGGCTATCATCAGGTTCGAGTTAGAGAGGTGGATGTCCCTAGGACTGCATTTCGGACCCGGTACGGGCATTATGAGTTCAGGGTCATGTCTTTTGGGTTGACCAATGCTCCGGCGGTATTCATGGATTTGATGAACCGAGTGTTCAAACCATTTTTGGACACGTTTGTGATAGTGTTCATTGATGATATCTTGGTTTATTCTCGCTCAGAGCAGGAGCATGCGGAGCATTTGAGGACTGTGCTGACAGTTCTCCGGGATCAGCAGCTGTATGCGAAGTTTTCCAAATGTGAGTTTTGGTTGACCTCGGTAGCTTTTCTTGGGCATATTGTCGGGGCTGATGGCATTCGAGTGGATACGGCCAAGATCGAGGCAGTTAGGACTTGGCCTGAACTCTTACTCGGCGAGAGGTTCGTAGTTTTACGGGCCTTGCGAGGATATTATCGGCGGTTCGTAGATAAGTTTGCTTCTATCTGCACCATTGACTAGGTGACTCGGCAGCTAAGTTTCAGTGGACTGATGCGTGTGAGCAGGGTTTCCAGTTGCTAAAGGAGAGACTGACGACCGCCCCCGTTCTTACTCTTCCTGAGGGTCCAGATGGTTACGTGGTGTATTGTGATGCGTCAGGCATCGGGTTGGGATGTGTGTTGATGCAGCAGGGCAGAGTTATAGCATACGCATCCCGACAGCTTAAGATACACGAGAGGAACTACCCCACCCATGATTTGGGAGCGGCGGTGATACACGCTTTGAAGATCCGAGGCACTATTTGTATGGGGTTCACGTGGATATTTACTCTGAGACCACAAGAGCCTCGGTATATCTTCAGCGCAGGAGTCGAACCCACGGCGAGGCGGTGGTTAGAGTTCTTGAAGGACTATGGCGTCGATATCCTGTACCACGGGAAGGCCAACGTTGTGGCGGATGCACTTAGCGTAGGTCTATGGGTAGCTTATCGGATATTCAGCCGAGAGGAGGGCATGGTTCGTGATTTGCATCGATTAGCGAGCCTTGGTGTCCGCTTGATTGATTACGATAGCGATGGGGTTAGAGTTCGTGAGGTTGCCGAGTCTTCCATCGTTGAGGAGGTGAAGAGGCAATTCGAGGATCGGCTTTGATTCGATATCGTGATCTGACTCTTCGTGAGGGCAAGGGTCCTTTTGGTAGCACGATGGGGTGCTAAGGTTTGAGGCGTGTTGTGTGTTCGGATGTTTGAGGACTTCGCGGAGTTCTTGGGAAGCACACACAAGCGTTACTCTATCCATCCGGTCGACCAAGATGTACCACGACGCGATGCTGTGTATTGGTGGGATGGCTTGAAGAGGGCGTTGCGAGTTCGTAGCTCGGTGCGTGTTGTCGGCGGTGAAGGTAGAGCACGAGACACGGTGGTTTGTTACAGCGATAGAGATCCCGACCGGAAGTGGGAGGTAATCAACATGGACTTCATCACGGATTACCTCGCACTCGGAGGAGACATGATTCTATATGGGTTATCGTCGGACAGGTGACTAAATCAGCCCACTTTCTTCCCGTCGGGGCGACCTTTTCGGTGAGGATTATGCGGACTTTACATCCGAGATCGTCGATCGCACGAGTCCCTACTTCGATCATATCGCATGCAGGAGCCCGATTTACGCCAACTTCCGAGGTCCTTCCAGGGGTTTAGGGGCCAGTGAGCACGAGTCGCATTTCATCCACGCAGACAGACGGACAGCAGAGCGCACTATCCGCACTGCGAGGATATGCTGCGAGCTGTGTTATTGACTTCGGTGGTAGTTGGGAGGATCATTTGCCTCCGGTTGAGTTCGCGTATAATAATAGCTACCACTCCAAGATTCGGATGACGCCATGAGGCCTTGTATGGAAGGAAGTGCGGTCGCCTATAGGTTGGTTCGAGGTGGGCGAGGTGCGGCTAGTGGGACGATTTGGTGCAGCAGCGGTGGATAAGGTGAAGCTTATCCGAGAGCGGCTATTGACGACTCGAGTCGGCCAAGTCGACGCAGATCATCGTCGTCGGCATCTTGAGTTCGAGGTTCATGATTGGGTTTTCCTAAAGGTGTCACCCATGAAGCGGTGTGATGAGATTCGGGAAGAAGGGAAACTCGGCCAGGTACATTGGGCGTTTCGATTGTCCGCAGGTAAGCAAGGTTGCCTATGAGTTGAATCTGCCGTCCGATCGGAGGCGACATCCGTTTTCACGTGTCTATCGAGGAGATGTATCGGGGATCCATCTAGGGTACACCGATTGACGATGTCGGTGTGAGGGGTTATCGTATGAGGAGATTCCCATAGCGATAATCGATCGTCAGGTTAAGCGTCTGCGGACGAAGGACGTGGCTTCCGTCAAAGTCTTGTGGCGGAACGAGCTCAGGGAGGAGATGACGTGGGACGCCGGCGAGGACATGAGGCGTAAGTATCCTCACCTGTTCCCCACCCTCCGTAATTCACTTTCCTACTTGTAAATCTTCATTATCGTTTATGCCTAAGTGTTGTTTATGGCGTGTGTGGCTTTTGCAAATGTTTAAGTTTTGAAGAACCTTATCGTTATCTGCTTGGGAAGGAACATTCGACGAATGTTTCTAAGGAGGAGAATGTTACACCGTATTTCAGTATGTACGTAAAGGAATACGTAAAAAGTTTTGGTCTTAAAGTTAGGCCTTGGGCGATTTTTAGGCACAACTCACAAAGCTTAACGGTTTTCAGACTAAACGTTTCCACGCTTTCATAGGATAAATTCCGGCTATGTCATTTCTTATTTTTGCGGATTTTTCCGAGAGACGTAACACTTTGGACCAATGAGAGGCGACACTTTCCACCCTCTCATTGGTGGACTGTCACGGCAATAGGGCGATTGGATGCCAAGCCTTGTCATAAAGTTGGATAGATATTTTGTGTGCAAGTTGGCTAGGTACACTTGCCCTAATCTTGACCTTACACTTGCCTAGCACTTGGCTAAATCTTGGCCATTGGTTGGCCATGTCTTGACCTATAAATACCCTCTTGAGATGAAGAGTTCTTCATCCACTAAAGCTTTCAAGTCTTGAAAAACCCTCCCTCTCCCTTGTGAGCAATTCGTCCAACACACCCCCTCCCGAGAAGCTTGGCGAGGCTACCCCACCCCTAGCCTAGCCGAAAACTACCCCCCCACCCATGGTAGAAAATTTGCCTTCTAGTATTGTTATAATGCCCAATTTAACCTAGCCCAAACCCCTTAGTACTTAGTAGAAGTTGTGAGAAACTTCTAAGGATTCTTGGAGCACCTTGGAGCTTTGGATTGTGAGCTAAACCTCGCTCGTGATCGACTTTTTACTTGGATATTATTGGGCTTATCGAGGTAAATAATCCTAACCCTCTTTTGTAATTAAAGAATGCATACTGTAGAAGTATTGAAATAAGTATAAATACTTAGAAGGTTTGTTAAGAATAGAATTGAACTGTAACACCTTAGAAGGGTATAAAGAAGAATATCTGACGGTACTTACATGACTGTTTTCACAAGAGACTTATATAGCTCACCGGGTAGGGTTGTGCTGCCCGACTTTCCGTAGAATTGAGGACCCTCTGTTTAGAATGACCTACAGAATAGTCTAGACTTTGATAGTTGTCTGTGACTATTATAGGCTGATTCTCTGCGCGCGACATACTCGACTTGGCAGGTGGATTTCGCCGAGAAGGTATGTGATCCTTCCTATACCCTTGAGCATGATATGTTAAGTATATATAGTACGGTAGACGTACATATGATAATCGGCAATGTCTTTTGACTTAAGCCTGAATAATAAGAACCTTGAAGTATGTCAAAGGAATAATGAATCATTGTTTAACAGAAGAGTAATATTGGTTTTAAAACAAAAGCTTAAGAGTTATACTAGCTTTATGGGAAGTAGGTATAACAACTTAAGAATGATAAAAGGAACTGTTTACTTGTTTGTTTATAAAAGCCTTGTATTGATTTCTGTTAAGTGTAGTAAGATTGGTTGATAGGTAGACATACTATGATACTGCATGTGTTAATTGTCTGCAATGTTGTGAAAGGGTCATTCTTGCGTGCTTACGTTGCTAACCTAAGTCCGTTGTCGTTATTGTATCACCTACCCCCTTGACTTGTTATACCGAGGGCTTGCCACCCTTGATGCGGGTCTATACGGCCTATGCGGTCTATGAGACTATGCGGAGCTGCGGTATGCTCCAGGATTGATCATTCCGGGTGTTTAGCCCGATGCGGGGGATGCCCTATGCGGTCCATGGGACTATGCGGTCTTTTGAGGCTATGCGGACTGCGGAAGTCCGGGAGAATGCCGGGGCTAGCTACCCCGACGGGGAATACCTCATGCGGTCCGTGTGACCTATGCGACTACTGAAGTCCGTGACTAGGCACTCTGAATGATTCTATGGGCGATTGGCCTTGCTTCGATCATTAGGGGCCTAGACTGACACTGCTGATTTTCCTATTCTCGTTATTGTTGTGATGTGGCACTATGTGCAATTGAACCGAATGTATTTTGTGAAAAGGTTTTGAATACTTTGATTTCATTTAAAGTACTTTATAGTTTCACATACTTGGTACTGTTATCGACCTCCTTCGGTGCGTTCACGCCGCCAGTTCTAGAGAGCAGTACTAGATCCACATCCTTAGGATCTCTACGTTGGTGTCGGAGCTCCACTCTCTCCGAGGCTCTACTTTTGGGTATGATCTCCTGTTGTAGATAGTTTGTACATCGAGGGTATGGCGGGCCTGTCGCCATAGTTGTTATTTTCCTTAGAGTGCAGTCATGTTTATGCATACTGGGATGTAGCGCAAAACTTGGTTTATGTATATATGCCGAAGGCAACCTTTTCTTGAATAAAATGTTCTAGTTATATCATGTTGCATGTCTTGTTTTATATTCCGCTGATTGTTCTCTGATGTATGACTACTTGGGTGCCCGGGTAAGGCACCAGTCACGGGCCCCGGAACGGGTCGTGACATGTGGACCCATTGACCAAGTCAATAATGTCAAGCTCACTACATTGCAAGACTTGTCTTCCTAACAAGGGTCAAATGACCCTTGTGCCCATGCATTTCGTCCAAGACATCTATAAGGGGGGGGGTGACACGTGTCGCCTCCCATTCGCCACAATAAAACGCGTTTTCCGAAAATTTCATAATTCAGAAATTTTTACAAGTCTCAAATCTTAACACCGCGAGTTCTTACGTGCGTTCTTACACCATGTCCTGTAAATACGGTGTAACATTCTTCCTCTTAGAAACATTCGTCCTCGAATGTTCTTTCGAGTCAAACTTATAATTACCGACATAGTTTCTGTCACAACCCGTCATACCAACAATGCCACACATGGCCCTAATACCTTGTACGCATACTGGTCCATCTTAAGCCCAAAAGAGATTATATTTTCGTACTTCCAACTCATACTAGCATACATACATAACTTCCATACCGATTCGCCTCAAATCTTTGGAGTAACTCTATAAAACAATATAAGGCCATTTCCGCTTCATGACTGGTTCTGGAACGCGTCCACGAACCCAGAAACAATTAACTAAACTTGGGCCTTGCGCCTCGTGACCACACGTGGCGGAACTACTACCAACTAATCCCACTCCATTCCGGCCATGGGAGACCCGCTAAGTCCTCGACCTCGGTGTCGCACTTAACTCTTATCCTCGTCCGACTTAAAATCTTATCGCGAGAAAACCTTATACATCTAAGGTCTCGGCGATTATCAATATTGTTAGGCTGCAATTTCCATGCTCCCAACCTATCTTATCACCCCCAAGTGGTACAAAACTTCTCACAAAACCATAACCATGTTGTCTCGATCACAACAACCATTATTTACTCTATACAGCCTCATCCAGTATAATCCTCTTAAGCTTACTACCACGCTTAATCTATTAACATGACATTCCGTTAGGTTCCTTAATATGGCTTCTTAAGGGTTCACTACCCTATCGCATGACTCATCCTTTCCCAATTATCTCAAATAAAACACAAAACCTTGGCGAAATTCATTAACTATTCCATACCTTCCCGGTATCTAGTTAGTCTTTACCGATTCTCGTAATCTAAAATCATTCTAGGCAACACGCGTCTGACCCTCATACATAACTCCGTATAGATGTATGTCACAATACCGACTATACTATAATCATTACCAACCTGGATACGCAATCCACAACATCTTTCCCGGTCATGTTGCCTTCTCGTGAACAGCAAACAACATAACTCGTTGGGAGGACGACCCTAACAACACTCTATCGCACGATCTCGAGTGAGAAGAATGAAACCAATCCTAAATGTCCTGCAGACCTCACGATTATAGATGTGGTGCAACACACCGATAATCAAAACTACTAGACACGGTCTGTAGACACTTTCAGAGGACTAATCGCTCGATACCACTTTTGTCACGACCGACCGGGATCGCGATCGTGCCCTACTCAGGCACCACTTACGTAAAAATCGAGAAAATCAGCGGAACATACATGAATCTTAAAAATAAAACATCGTAAGTAAAACAACGAGTTAGCCGATAGGGCTACCTTCCGAACATATATAAAAACAAAGCGGTTGCCTCCTTTCTTTTACAAACTGACCCACAATATGTGACTACAGACCTCTAAGAGTTTTGACATAACAACTGTGGCGGGACAAGGCCCCGCCGTACCCCTGAATAAACATAAACGTGACAACTCCGGAACACTGGAGCCATCTCAACTTCTGAGCGGGATCCTAGCTCGCGGATCCACAATCGTACCTAAACTGCGGGCATGAACGCGGCCTTTGAAGAATTGATAACAGTGCGAATATGGAGCAGAATATAACGTCTGATAAACAAATCATAATCTGTAAAAGAATGACAAGGACAAGTATAAAAATACATACGGATCCTGCCGTGTCATTACCACTTATGAACTTAATCGTACCTTATTATCTTTTCCATTCCCAATAAAAGTTATAGTCACATTCTTACGTACATTATTAGAAAAAGAATCATTAAGTTCATTACCATATAACTTACTTATCTTTCGTAACATAGTCCGGCCCATTACGGAGGGACACATATACTACGACCCCAACTGGGGCGATCAAGTCACCCTAATATCAAAGCATGCCGTGGAATCCCCCATCATCGCCGACTATTAGTGTAAAATATAACCATGTGACGCGCCCGTGGCATCCCACCTCACTGTCGGCGTACACATACACAATACATATATATATATCCTGCCCGTGGAATCCCACATCACTGCCGACAGTCCAGGGTATAATAATACACCCATAGGCATACATGAACACCAAGTCCCACCGGTGGTATAGCGTCTTGGGGGTCTACCCCTCACTTATACTCTTACCCTGGAGAAGGTGGTAAAGCAGGTGGTATAGCATCTTGGGGGTCTACCCCTCACTTATACTTTTACCCTGGAGAAGGTGGTATAACGTCTTGGGGCTTGCCCCTCATTTATACTCTTACCCTATCTCAACCGACCATCAAACAAAACAAGCAGGGGGTATAATGTCTTGGGGGTTTACCCCTCACTTATACTCTTACCCCGGAGAAGGTGGTATAACGTCTTGGGGCTTGCCCTCATTTATACTCTTACCCTATCTCGGCCGTCAACCAAAGCGAAGCACTACCATGTCTTCTATAAAAATCCGAATTTAACCAGTACTACAAATAACTAAGCATACCCGTGGAATCCCATCATCTGTCGATGCGTCCAAGTACTTATAACAAGCGATGGCCCTCCGTAGAGTCGCGGAACGCGTATTAAAACATAATACTTGCACTCGAAGGCTATCACCAAGACATATAGGCTAATTCTCGCTAACTAAGCCAAAGTATTTATCAAGGCACACATGGAATAATTCTCATTTAATCAAGCCAAAGTACTAATCAAGGCACAAATAGAATAATTCTCATTTAACAAGCCAAAGTACTTATCAAGGCATACTTAGACTAATTCTCAATTAATCAAGCCAAAGTACTAATCAAGGCACAAATAGAATAATTCTCATTTAACAAGCCAAAGTACTTATCAAGGCATACTTAGACTAATTCTCAATTAATCAAGCCAAAGTACTAATCAAGGCACAAATAGAATAATTCTCATTTAACAAGCCAAAGTACTTATCAAGGCATACTTAGACTAATTCTCAATTAATCAAGCCAAAGTACTAATCAATGCACAAATAGAATAATTCTCATTTAACAAGCCAAAGTACTTATCAAGGCATACTTAGACTAATTCTCAATTTGTCAAGCCAAAGTACTAATCAAGGCATCACATAGAATTATTCTCAATTAACAGCCAAAGTACTACGTCGCCCATTCTTTTCAAAGACTCTTTCCGAATAAAACTTCCCGATACTAACAACCGTAGTATCAAGTCCTATCCACCTTCGAGACAAGTCACAATACCTTTTTAGAAATACAATTACCGCTTCTAAATCAAGTGACTTCTTTATTAAAACCTTAAGCAATTGGTACCTTTAAAACAATTTTCCCTTCCTTAACACAAGTTATTCCTTTGATTACTTTACTAGAAAACCATTCTCTTAACCTTCCATAAAGCCGTTATAACCAACTTCCCATAAAGCCGTTATAACCCTTTATGGTTTAGACCAATACGTTCCTTTTATAATCAAGAGACTTCTACTTTTTGAAACCAAGTATTATATTCTTTCAAATCAATTCTCTTAACTTTCAAAAATACCATTTGTCTCTTAACCTTTAGAAAACAAGTGACTCCTTTTATTATAAAACCTTAGGCAATTGATGCCTTAAAAACAAGTTGCCTTTTCACTTAAAATCAAGTCATTTGTCTTTCCATAAAGCAAATATAACCAACTCCCCATAAAGTCGTTATATTTACTTTATACCTTAGCCAAAAATACAATTTCCTATCCAAGGGACTTATGCGTTTAAAGCGAGCAAGTATCACATACTTTAAAACTCTTCAAGTCCCCTAACTTTAAAATCAACTTAAGACATCCTTACTATTTTCAAAGAAGTGAGTTAATCTCCTAACCCACCCGACTTGGCATTACATATAACAAGTAAAGAATGGCATAGTCTTGTACGTCTACCGTACTGCATACGTGCAACTAGTCATGCTCAAAAGATAGGAAAAGTTCTACATAGAGTAAATCACACAACTACCTCTTAACTTCTAAGAGTAGAAGGAAACATGAAATGATACCACAAGTATATTCCATACATAGAATCATGCCAAAGGAAGGAAGAGGTTCACATACCTAGCGACGATTGTCGACAAATAGCAAAATGCTCCAAAGTACTCCAACCTTGATAGCTATTCCACTCTCCAAGTAGGATACGCTATACTTAGTACTTCAACCTATAATGGTCACAATATGTCCATTAACCTTTCACTTCTAACGTAGAATATTTTAGGTGCTAAGTCGCTAAATTCTACGGAAAATCGGACAGCACCTCCTTTGTTTCTACTCACTTTGCCACCTTTTTCAAGGCCGAATACAATAACCAAACAGCCCCAATTGGCTCACAACAATATAGAAGGTATTCCAATACAATGAATAACTAAATGTACCCAATTGGCTCACAATTTAGAAAGTAGTCCAATACAAATGAATAACAAACTAAAAGTCCAAATTCGGCCACCTTGAGTTCAACCATACCAATTCTTATCAAATTTCCATTTCAATCCAAATTGGTAGCATAACATGATATCAAGTCGCATTTGATTATAACAATCCATAATCTCTAAGTAGGTAACGTGCGACGATTTCTAATAAACGACCAATTAGTAATCCAATTTTCAAGTGGCTTATATAACATTTCGAATATAGCTACAAGCACTCCATAATACTTATAAACTTCTACATATCAACTTCATGCTAGCAACGTGTAAAGCTAACAACACAAAAAAATATATAACCTTGTAACACTTTAAAAGACAAGATTATACCTCAACGACTCTTAATCCAACTCGATCCAAGTCGCTCCTTAGTAGTTTAGAACCTCTCCAAGACACTTCAATCCGCATTGAGACCCTTAGAACCACACCAACAACTTTCCTTGACTTACAATCCAAAACCTAGAAAGTCTCTAGGTTTTCACTTTGCGACTAACCCGAAAACTATCTTTTTCCGAGATTTTTCTATTGAGATATGCTTACACTACCCTCAAGGACCTTGGTTTAAAGTGTGGAGTTGAATGGACAAAGGACAAAAAAATTTCTTTCTTCTTGGTGAAGAAGAAGAGCACCCTCTTGTTCATCCAATTTCTTTTGTGAATTTGGCTAAGTATGGAGCTAGTCTCTACTAGTAGTATTATAAAGGGCATGGAGGGTTAAGATGCAAACAATTGGGTGGCTTGGATGAAGTCTTACTTAAATATCAAGCTTGTGGACCCGTTGACCAAGTCAATAATGTCAAGCTACATTGCAAGACTTGTCTTCCTAACAAGGGTCAAATGACCCTTGTGCCCATGCATTCGTCAAGACATCTATAAGGGGGTGACACGTGTCGCCTCCCATTCGTCCTGATAAAAGCGTTTTCCTGAAAATTTCATAATTAGAAATTTTTACAAGTCTCAAATCTTAACATCGTGAGTTCTTACGTGCGTTCTTACACCGTATCCTGAAAATACGGGGTGTAACATTCTTCCCCCCTTAGAAACATTCGTCCTCGAATGTTCTTTCGAGTCAAACTTATAATTCTGACATAGTTTCTGTCACAACCCCGTCATACCAACAATGCCACACATGGCCCTAATACCTTGTACACGCGTACCCGTCCATCTTAAGCCCAAAAGGGATTATCTTTTCGTACTTCCAACTCATACTAGCATACATACATAACTTCCATACCGATTCGCCTCAAATCTTTGGAGTAACTCTATAAAACAATATAAGGCCATTTCCTTTCATGACACTGGTTCGGTGGAACGCGTCCACGAACAGTAAAACAATTAACTAAACTTGGGCCTTGCGCCACCGTGACCCATCGCGTAGCGGAACTACTACCAACTAATCCCACTCCATTCCGGGCCATGGGGAGACCGTAAGTCCTCGACCCGACTCGTTGCCTTAACTCTTATCCTTGGTCCGACTTAAAATCTTATTGCAGAGAAAACCTTATACATCTAAGGTCTCGGCGATTATCAATATTGTTAGGCTCGATTTCCATGCTCCCAACCTATCTTATCACCCCAAGATGCGGGTACAAAACTTCTCACAAAACCATAACCATGTTGTCTCGATCCACAACAACCATTATTTACTCTATCTGAGCCTCATCCGTATAATCCTCTTAAGCTTACTACGGCTTAATCTATTAACATGACATTCAGTTAGGTTCCTTAATATGGCTTCTTAAGGGTTCACTACCCTGTCGACACTCATCCTTTCCCAATTATCTCGAAATAAAACACAAAACCTTGGCGAAAATTCATTAACTATTCCATACCTTCCGGTATCTAGTTAGTCTTTACCGATTCACGGTAATCTAAAATCATTCTAGGCAACACGCGTCGACCCTCATACATAACTCCGTATAGATGTATGTCACAATACCGACTATACTATAATCATTACCAACCCGATACGCAATCCACAACATCTTTCTGGGGTCATTGCCTTTCTCGTGGCTGAACAACATAACTGTTGGGAGGACGACCTAACAACAAATATCACGATCTATCGCACGAGTGAGAAGAATGAAACCAATCCTAAATGTCCTGCACCTCCGATTATAGATGTGGTGCGCAACACCGATAATCAAAACTCTACTAGACACGATGCGTAGACACTTTCCGAGGACTAAGCGCTCACGATACCACTTTTGTCACGACCCGACCGGGACGCGGTCGTGCCTACACACAGGCACCTTACGAGTAAAAATCAGAGAAAATCAGCGGAACATACATGAAACTTAAAAATAAAACATCGTAAGTAAAACAACAGGTTAGCCGAGTAAAGTACCTTCCCGAATATATAAAAACAACCGAAGCGGTTGCCTCCTTTCTTTTACAAACCGACCCACAATATGTGACTACGCACCTCTAAGAGTTTTGACATAACAACCGTGGCGGGACAAGGCCCGCCGTACTTCAATAAACATAAACGTGACAACTCCGAACACCGAGCCATCTCGACTTCTTTGAGCCGGATCTAAGCTCGCGGATCCTGCTGTGTACCTAAACTGCGGGCATGAACGCAGCCCCGAAGAAGTCGATAACAACAGTGCAGAATATGGAGCGAATATAACGTCTGATAAACAAATCATAATCGTACAAAAGAATGACAAGGACAAGTATAAAAATACATACGGATCCTGTATCATTACCACTTATGAACTTAATCGTACCTTATTATCTTTTCCATTCCCAATAAAAGTTATAGTCACATTCTTACGTACATTATTAGAAAAAGAATCATTAAGTTCATTACCATATAACTTACTTATCTTTCGTAACATAGTCCGCCCATTCACGGAGGACACATATACTACGACCCAACTGGGACGCGATCAAGTCACCCTAATATCAAAGCATGCCCGTGGAATCCCCATCACCGCCGGTGACTATTAGTGTAAAATATAACCATGTGACGCGCGTGGCATCCCACCTCACCGTCGGCGTACATACACAATACATATATATATCCCGCCTGTGGAATCACATCATGCCGATCCGGTATAATAATACACCCATAGGCATACATGAACACCAAGTCCCACCGGTGGTATAGCGTCTTGAGGTCTACCTCACTTATACTCTTACCCGGAGAAGGTGGTAAAGCGGTGGTATAGCATCTTGGGGTCTACCTCACTTATACTTTTACTGGAGAAGGTGGTATAACGTCTTGGGGCTTGCCCGCCATTTATACTCTTACCCTATCTCAACCGACCATCAAACAAAACAAGCGGGGTATAATGTCTTGGGGTTTACCTCACTTATACTCTTACCACGGAGAAGGTGGTATAACGTCTTGGGGCTTGCCGCCATTTATACTCTTACCCTATCTCGACTGGCCACAACCAAAGCAAGCACTACCGTATGTTCTATAAAAATCCGAATTTAACCCAAGTACTACAAATAGCAAGCATACCGTGGAATTCCACATCACCAGTGCGTCCAAGTACTTATAACAAGGCATGACCTCCGAGAGTCGCGACAACGTATTAAAACATAATACTTGCACTCGAAGGCTATCACCGGACATATAGGCTAATTCTCGATTAACAAGCCAAAGTATTTATCAAGGCACACATGGAATAATTCTCATTTAATCAAGCCAAAGTACTAATCAAGGCACAAATAGAATAATTCTCATTTAACAAGCCAAAGTACTTATCAAGGCATACTTAGACTAATTCTCAATTAATCAAGACAAAGTACTAATCAAGGCACAAATAGAATAATTCTCATTTAACAAGCCAAAGTACTTATCAAGGCATACTTAGACTAATTCTCAATTAATCAAGCCAAAGTACTAATCAAGGCACAAATAGAATAATTCTCATTTAACAAGCCAAAGTACTTATCAAGGCATACTTAGACTAATTCTCAATTAATCAAGCCAAAGTACTAATCAATGCACAAATAGAATAATTCTCATTTAACAAGCCAAAGTACTTATCAAGGCATACTTAGACTAATTCTCAATTTGTCAAGCCAAAGTACTAATCAAGGCATCACATAGAATTATTCTCACTTAATCAGCCCAAACTACGCCGTCCGTCCATTCTTTTCAAAAGACTCCTTTCCGAATAAAACTTCCCCGATACTAACAACCGTAGTATCAAGTCCTATCCACCTTTCGAGACAAGTCACAATACCTTTTTAGAAATACAATTACCGGCTTCTAAATCAAGTGACTTCTTTATTAAAACCTTAAGCAATTGGTACCTTTAAAACAATTTTCCCTTCCTTAACACAAGTTATTCCTTTGATTACTTTACTAGAGAAAACCATTCTCTTAACCTTCCATAAAGCCGTTATAACCAACTTCCCATAAAGCCGTTATAACCCTTTATGGTTTAGACCAATACGTTCCTTTTATAATCAAGAGACTTCTACTTTTTGAAACCAAGTATTATATTCTTTCAAATCAATTCTCTTAACTTTCAAAAATACCATTTGTCTCTTAACCTTTAGAAAACAAGTGACTCCTTTTATTATAAAACCTTAGGCAATTGATGCCTTAAAAACAAGTTGCCTTTTCACTTAAAATCAAGTCATTTGTCTTTCCATAAAGCAAATATAACCAACTCCCCATAAAGTCGTTATATTTACTTTATACCTTAGCCAAAAATACAATTTCCTATCCAAGGGACTTATGCGTTTAAAACGGAGCAAGTATCACATACTTTAAAACTCTTCAAGTCCCCTAACTTTAAAATCAACTTAAGACATCCTTACTATTTTCAAAGAAGTGAGTTAATCTCCTAACCACCCGACTTGGCATTACATATAACAAGTAAAGAATGGCATAGTCTTGACGTCTGCATCGCATACGTGCAACTAGTCATGCTCAAAAGATAGGAAAAGTTCTACATAGAGTAAATCACACAACTACCTCTTAACTTCTAAGAGTAGAAGGAAACATGAAATGATACCACAAGTATATTCCATACATAGAATCATGCCAAAGGAAGGAAGAGGTTCACATACCTAGACGATTGTCGACAAATAGCAAAATGCTCCAAAGTACTCCAACCTTGATAGCTATTCCACTCTCCAGTAGGATACGCTATACTTAGTACTTCAACCTATAATGGTCACAATATGTCCATTAACCTTTCACTTCTAACGTAGAATATTTTAGGTGCTAAGTCGCTAAATTCTACGGAAAATCGGACAAAGACCTCCTTTGTTTCCACGTACTTTTCCACCTTTTCAAGGAACGAATACAATAACCAAACAGCCCCAATTGGCTCACAACAATATAGAAGGTATTCCAATACAATGAATAACTAAACATTGATTGGCTCACAATTTAGAAAGTAGTCCAATACAAATGAATAACAAACTAAAAGTCCAAATTCGGCCACCTTGAGTTCAACCATACCAATTCTTATCAAATTTCCATTTCAATCCAAATTGGTAGCATAACATGATATCAAGTCGCATTTGATTATAACAATCCATAATCTCTAAGTAGGTAACGTGCGACGATTTCTAATAAACGACCAATTAGTAATCCAATTTTCAAGTGGCTTATATAACATTTCGAATTTAGCTACAAGCACTCCATAATACTTATAAACTTCTACATATCAACTTCATGCTAGCAACATGTAAAGCTAACAACACAAAAAAAAATATATAACCTTGTAACACTTTAAAAGACAAGATTATACCTCAACGACTCTTAATCCAACTCCAATCCGAAGTCGCTCCTTAGTAGTTTAGAACCTCTCCAAGACACTTCAATCCGCTTGTTGAGACCCTTAGAACCACACCAACAACTTTCCTTCAACTTACAATCCAAAACCTAGAAAGTCTCTAGGTTTTCACTTTGCGACTAACCCGAAAACTATCTTTTTCCGAGATTTTTCTATTGAGATATGCTTACACTACCCTCAAGGACCTTGGTTTAAAGTGTGGAGTTGAATGGACAAAGGACAAAAAAAATTTCTTTCTTCTTGGTGAAGAAGCCGAGAGCACCCCTCTTGTTCATCCAATTTCTTTTGTGAATTTGGCTAAGTATGGAGCTAGTCTCACTACTAGTAGTATTATAAAGGGGCATGGAGGGTTAAGATGCAAACAATTGGGTGGCTTGGATGAAGTCTTACTTAAATATCAAGCTTGTGGACCCATTGACCAAGTCAATAATGTCAAGCTCACTACATTGCAAGACTTGTCTTCCTAACAAGGGTCAAATGACCCTTGTGCCCATGCATTTCGTCCAAGACATCTATAAGGGGGTGACACGTGTCGCCTCCCATTAAATCCTGATAAAACGTTTTCCGAAAATTTCATAATTCCGAGAAATTTTTACAAGTCTCAAATCTTAACACTGTGAGTTCTTACGTACGTTCTTACACCATGTCCTGTAAATACGGGGTGTAACAACAAAGCTTCCGGAGTATATCCTTCCATATATTGCCTAGAAACTTAAATGGCAAAACATCAAGCGCAAGTGCAGACTCTCGTCTAGCAGCCACATTAGGATCAGTCACTCGCTCCAGGTACTCCCTCTTTGTACGGAGATGATGAAAGAGTCTTCGGACAAAGATGTTGACTTGTAGCCAATTTTATCCTATTTTATAAATTAAAACTCAAAAATAGGGATGATGCAGACCCAAAATTGTCCCAGTGTCAAATCATGATGACACTGGGTCGTTGTGATGCGAAAAAAATAAAAATCAAAGCTGACGCTAATTTAAAAATGTCCTAGTGTCGAAGTATGATTGACACTGGGTTGCAGGTGATATGGTGTTGAAAAGGACATGGTGTTTGTAGATGTTGATGGCGTCATTGCATAGACGCGATGCAGATGTTCGTCGTTGCATAGACGAAATATGGATGAAGTCGTTGCATAGGCTTTTAATGAAATGACGCCGTTGCATAGACGTGATGCAGATGTTCGTCGTTACATAGACGAAACATAGATGAAGCCGTTGCATAGGCTTTTAATGAAATAACGTCGTTGCATAGACGTGATGCAGATGCTCGTCGTTGCATAGATGAAACATAGATGAAGTCGTTGCATAGGCTTATATGAAATGACGTCGTTGCATAGACGTGATGCAGATGTTCGTCGTTGCATAGACGAAACATGGATGAAGTCGTTGCATAGGCTTAAATGAAATGACGTCGTTGCATAGACGTGATGCAGATGTTCGCCGTTTCATAGACGAAACATGAATGAAGTCGTTGCATAGACGAAACATGAATGAAGCCGTTGCATAGACTTAAATGAAATAACGTCGTTGCATAGACGTGATGCAGATGTTCATCGTTGCATAGACGAAACATAAATGAAGCCGTTGCATAGGCTTAAATGAAATGACGTCGTTGCATAGACGTGATGCAGATGTTCGTCGTTGCATAGACGAAACATAAATGAAGCTGTTGCATATGCTTAAATGAAATGACGTTGTTGCATAGACGTGATGCAGATATTCGTCATTGCATAGACGAAACATGAATGAAGCCGTTGCATAGGATTAAATGAAATGACGTCGTTGCATAGACGCGATGCAGATGTTCGTCGTTGCATAGACGAAACATGAATGAAGTCGTTGCATAGGCTTAAATGAAATGACGTCGTTGCATAGACGCGATGCAGATGTTCGTCGTTGCATAGACGAAACATGAATGAAGCCATTGCATAGGCTTAAATGAAATGGCGTCGTTGCATAGACGCGATGCAGATGTTCGTCGTTGCATAGACGAAATATGAATGAAGCTGTTGCATAGGCTTAAATGAAATGACGTCGTTGCATAGACGTGATGCAGATGTTCGTCGTTGCATAGACGAAACATGAATGAAGCCGTTGCATATGCTTAAATGAAATGACATCGTTGCATAGACGCGATGCAGATGTTCGTCGTTGCATAGACGAAACATGAATGAAGCCGTTGCATAGGCTTAAATGAAATGACGTCGTTGCATAGACGTGATGCAGATGTTCGTCGTTGCATAGACGAAACATGAATGAAGCCGTTGTATAGGCTTAAATGAAATGACGTCGTTGCATAGACGCGATGCAGATGTTCGTCGTTGCATAGACGAAACATAAATGAAGCCGTTGCATAGGCTTTTATGAAATGCGTTGGTTTATGAGCGTACCTGCTTTGTGACTCGTCTGGGTTGAGATAACGTCATTTCATAGACGTTGTGCGTTTGTAACCCGCATGAGCCTATTGTTGTGTTCCTACCTTTGCTGATATGAAGATCCTGCACTCAAAGAAAACTTAGTGAATTTTAGGAAAGGAATGGTTGATTAACGTCGACTCTGTAGCTTTGGCTCTTGACACTTGCATTCTTGGTGAAGACCTAGTTGGTCTGCTTTTCCCTGTCTATTGCCATTTTCTTGCAGTGAATTCCTTAAAATGTCCCAGTTTCTGGTAATGAAGATGTTGAACTGGGTAAGGTTGCATCTTGACGCTATCAAAACGATCAGGTAAGCAATTTTTTTTAATCATGAATGTAAAGCGAATGCGAGAATATGGACAAAATCGAGTCCTCTGCAAAAACAAGGAAGAAATATTTCTAACGGTGTGACCGAAGCCGATGTGGCTGTCTACGTATCCCGCCGAAGTCGGTCGAGCGTAGTTAAATGCCGCAAAAATAAGATTTTTATGATTTCAAAATGATGTGGGGCCGGCCGATGTGGCGCCTCGTATCCGCCGAGGAATCAGGTCAAGACGTAGTTCGTGATGCCAAATAAGGATTTTAAAGATTTTAAAATGATGTGGGACCGAAGCCGATATGACCGCCTACGTATCCCGCTGAGGAAATCGGGTCAAGACGTAGTTCGTGATGCCAAATAAGGATTTTTAAGATTTTAAAATGATGTGGGACCGAAGCCGATGTGGCCGCCTACGTATCCGTTGAGGAATCGGTCAAGACGTAGTTCGTGATGCAAAATAAGGATTTTATCATTTTAAAATGATGTGGGACGAAGCGATGTGGCGCCACGTATCCATTGAGGAATCAGGTCAAGACGTAGTTCGTGATGCAAAAATAAGATTTTTTTATGATTTTAAAATGATGCGGGACCGAAGTCGATGTGGCCGCCTACGTATCCCGCAGAGGGAATCAGGTCAAGACGTAGTTCGTGATGCAAAATAAGGATTTTTTATGATTTTAAAATGATGCGAGACCGAAGCCGATGTGGCGCCACGTATCCGTGAGGAATCAGTCGAGCGTAGTTCGTCTTTGCAAAAATAAGAATTTTTAAGATTTTAAAATGATGTGGGGCCGGCCGATGTGGCGCCTCGTATCCCGTGAGGAATCAGGTCAGAGCGTAGTTCGTGATGCCAAATAAGGATTTTTAAGATTTTAAAATGATGTGGGACCGAAGCCGATGTGGCCGCCTACGTATCCCGCTGAGGGAATCAGGTCAAGACGTAGTTCGTGATGCCAAATAAGGATTTTTAAGATTTTAAAATGATGTGGGACCGAAGCCGATGTGGCCGCCTACGTATCCCGCTGAGGGAATCAGGTCAAGACGTAGTTCGTGATGTAAAATAAGGATTTTTATCATTTTAAAATGATGTGGGACCGAAGCCGATGTGGCCGCCTACGTATCCCGCTGATGGAATCAGGTCAAGACGTAGTTCGTGATGCAAAAATAAGAATTTTTTATGATTTTCAAATGATGCGGGACCGAAGCCGATGTGGCCGCCTACGTATCCCGCAGAGGGAATCAGGTCAAGACGTAGTTCATGATGTAAAATAAGGATTTTTTATGATTTTAAAATGATGCGGGGCCGGCGATGTGGCGCCTCGTATCCGCCGGGAATCAGGTCAAGACGTAGTTCGTGATGCAAAATAAGGATTTTTTATGATTTTAAAATGATGCGGGACCGAAGCCGATGTGGCCGCCTACGTATCCCGCCGAGGGAATCAGGTCAAGACGTAGTTCGTGCTGCAAAAAAAAGAGATTTTCTGTAATATGCATTTTGTTGTTGTTGTTTTTTTTTTAATATGCATTTTGTTTTTTTTTTTCTGAAAAAAATGGAAGACGACATTACGTTCTGACTTCAGTTGATACCAACAATTAGTATTGTGCATAAGGATATTCTTTTATTGCTTTCAGTCTAACCGGGATTGACTCTGGTGTAATTCACACAACTTCAGATAGTATCTCAGATATACCTGAGTGTCGACACACATGCTTGCATCCAAGGTTTCGAACTACACGTAATCTCACGTTTCAAATGCCCTCACTGAAAGAAAGTCACATTCTCACATATATTTCAGTATTTTGAATTTTGGGACGTTTAGAGAAGTACGCTCACACTCAAAAAGATGTTCAATGCATGCAATTGTGATACCATAGGCTTGGTCGTCATGTAAGTATCCACTAATGTGAGAACACTCAGTATAAGATCATGTAGGGCTTGTCACGGGCTTGTAATGTAGGTTTGGGGAAGGGATGAATATCATTTGGGTAAAAGTGACCAATCATTCCTCGAGAATTGGACTACGTCCATGCTTGATATTTGTGCGCTTTAATGCTGACTTGCTTTCTTTTTGTCTCAGTTTTTTGCATTGACTCCTTTTGAATCTTTCATTTCGAGCCCTTTTTTTCGGGGTCATATATTCTTTTTTTCGGGGCTTTTGATTTCCACTTTGTGTGAAGTCGTCTCTGCTTTTGTTTTTGAGACTTTGACAATTTTGTCTTTGCAAACTTCAGCTAGAATTTTATCAGCCACTTGCACATTTCTAAAGCGCTCGAGGAGGTCGGGCCAAGAGAGGGATAGTGCGTACGCACTCAGAAAGGGTATAGGTGTAATATGCAGTTGTCGAAAGAAATAGGTTTAGGCTCAAATGGGTGTACTAGTGATAATGTTATTTGGTAGGCTGAAAAGGCTCAAACGGGTCAAAGAAAGCCTACGATCATTTCCTACACCGAGTGTTACTCAGGATTTCGCCTCAACAAACATTCAGGCCAAGTTCTAGATCACAATGTAACGCAATTGAACTTATTCAAACACTCACCACACAATGCATATGAAACGATGAGGTTGGTTTCGTCCTTATCTTGGAAACACGCAAGACAAAGTCATTTACGGGTGTGAATAAGAGGTACCAAAAGAATTTATGGTTTACCACAAAGTCAACCCATACTGTTTTTTATTTTTATTTTATTTTTTATGCACACTTGTAATTGTGTTGGTATCAACAAAGTCAAACAATAATACTTAAAAAATGTTTTTGTATTTTTGAATAACATTTTTTGTATTTATGAACAATTGTTTTTTTTGTATTTATGAACAATTTTTTTTTTTTGAATAAAGTGTACCGAACGAATAGAAATTTTCACGTATCCGTAGAAGAAATCAGGTGCGCGTAGTTCATTCAGATATGTTATAAAATGTATGCTTGGAAAAAAATTCAATGAAAGGATAGCAATATAAAGCTATGCAAAAACAAATGATTGTCCATTGTGGACGAATGCAAAGTAAAATGAATGCCCGAAAACATGATGAATGGGATGCATGAGTGAGAAATCTTTTTTTTTTTTTGTGGTTTTTTTGTGTGGTGTCGAACCCAAAATGAGTTGCCTACGTATCACACCGTGTGGTGAGAATCAGACATGCGTAGTTCGGAATGATTATGTTGTAAAATGCATGATATGTAAGAACTATGCAATCAACGCTAAACATATTAATTGAATTTGCAAATATGAATCAAAATACAAAGTAAAGAAGAATTGAGAGCGATGTCTCGTTGAATCTGTTATAAACTAACTTCTATTAGTCAACATAACTACCGCTCATTTTTATGATGATTTTTTTTTCGACCTCCCTAGGCTGATTGCGAAGACGACCTTCCTACAAAAATATGAGAAGTAGGTGAGTAGGAAAATGACAAAAATAATAAAAATGCAAAGGTGTGACAATATAGTCAAAGACTCCCCTGATTGGTTCGACCGGACTGGTGGTTGATGCTTCACAAAGTCCAAGTCACGCTATTCAAGAGTGATTTACGCAGTAGAAGTCCTGATTGCAATGTGACAGCAAAAGTGCAAAAATGCAAATGCTCGAGCCCGGAATCACAAAAGAGCAATTATTGAATTAAATAATATGTACAGAGTTGCTAACGACAAACAATAATAAACAAAAAGCATGCAAATCAAGCGCGTGCCCTAATGTGCTTGGGACCCCCCTTATGCCAGAGGTGAGCCTAAACGCCAAATATGCGGGATTATGATAAATAGGTCCAAGCCGTTAAACTGCAATGTTTTGTTGGAAATGACGACCAAATGACGGTGCACTTTTCCCAATTTTGGCGTGTCATGACCAGGCTTGGATCCGTCTATCATCATCACGCTACACATAGTATGCTAATGGGTCGTTGGGTTGTGAAACCCGTCGACAAGTTTGGTGGATTTCTAATTGTGGCGTTAATACCAAGGATTAACCCACCTAAGGTTTATGCATGCATGACTTAAAAAATGTGGTATAGCTCTATCCTAATTTGCTAAGATTTGGCTTACTAGACAAAATAGTTACCGAGCGGACTACTCGAGTGAGAAGGCTACGCGGCCACCGGTTGGACCGGATTCTCCGCGCCTTTGCCAACTCTCCTAAATTTGGGTTTTGAAGAAAGAATTTTGCTGATGCACCAAGCGCACCTCGCGTGTAGTGTATGATAGTGTGCATTTTCCAGAGTGGAAGAAATATGAACGGAATGTCAATTTAAGGAAAGCAATAAAATAATGTAGCAATTAAAGTAGTTAATTACAAAATAAAAGCAAACAATATAAAATATTTACAACAAATATAAAAGCAAAATAAAGTGCAATATTTAATTAACCTGGGTTTGCTATGATCAAGAACCTGATATCCCGGTAGTCGCCATCTTTATCGCGCTCGCTTTTGACCTCGGTGCGAACGGTTATCCGCAACGTTGCTCTTTGGCGCGGTTCCCCTGGATGGAGCAATAATGCTGTTTTTAAGGAGTCGCCACCTAATTATTTAAGTGAATTAGGACACTTGATTTATTGCAATAAAATACTGCAATTAATCTCCATTTAATAGTCTGCGAAATTAGTGAGATTCTGAGTCAGAGTTCTTTATTATCCTAAAGGGAAGGGGTTAGACATCCTTTAAGATCCGCTAACTTGCGGTTGTTCGTTCAAACCTAGGTTAATTATTTATTGCCCTTTTTATTCTACCTATTCTAAGCATTTATAATTAAAATAAAGTGCACTACACAATAATAAAACTAAAATTAAATGCGATATAAAATAACATTCCGGGACATCTTTTAGCCTTTTTTAGGCTTTCTGCACAAGATGATCTCCGGGTACCTGCATAAACACTTAGTAAAAGTGTTAGTACTACAATAAATAATTTTAAAGTAATGACAGGAATTTAATAAGTAAAACAAAAATAAATAAATCCGTCTTTTGCACAGAGGAGGCCTTGGAAATCAGACGGGGATTCCTTCATCGGCCAATATTGCTAAAAATAATAAAATAAATAAAACTTTCAGATCCGCGTCAAAACAATAATAGTTTTAAACACGGAGGGCTCAGATATAAAAAATATATAAAGTGGGGACGGCTAAACAAGTGCGGTGCGAGAATTATACGCGGTAGCATCTTTGGTTATCCGGTGTAAGTGGAAGAAATCATCCTTGCCCAGAAAACTTCATTTATTTTATTTTCCGTCTTTGCAACTGTGGATTCCTCAAAAATCGACGGATAACTTTTTCATCGGCCAGACAAGTGTAGCATTTTGTTCAAATCAGTCAATACCAACAGTGTAGTATTTGTTTTAAATCAGCTTAACAACAGGGTAAAATTGCCAAAATCAGTCCCCAAAATAAGAACAGCGTGACAGTGGTAAAACAAACAAAACCAGTCCAGAAGACAGCCCAATAACAGAGACATTAACAGTAGTAAAAGCTGCACGAATGCACACGCCGGAGTATTTTCCGGGCAACGTGAACAATGGTCGACGGAAAACCATCACAACACAGGAATGGCAACACAACGTCGGAGAACTTAGGGACGTCGTTGTCAAACGTCAAAAATAAAGTTGAATCAGTCAGATAAATGCAGTTAAGAGTACAAATCCGACAACAATAGTCCAAGAGCAAACCACACTTAATTAGATTTGTCAAAAACGTAAGTGGTCACTGTAAATAATAAAATCAGTCCAAGCAAAGTGATAGTAGAAAAGCGAAGCAGAGGTCACCAACGACCGCCGGAGTTTGAGAAACTCCGGCGAGATTCAAAAAATAAAGGAAATCAGTCCAAATAAGAATATACCAACAAATCTAAAAATAGAACCAGCGATGGTGGCCGCGTCACTTCGCGGCGAAGCGGCGACGCCTTGCGACGAGCGGGGCGGTGACGGGCAGTGGTGGGGTGTGATGGCGACGTCGGTGATTTGCGACGGGAATGTTCACCGACGCTGGGGTTTCGCCGGAGAACAGTGGCGGTTCGTCGGTGGTCGACGGTGGTTCAGGGAGAGGGCGATGAGTGGAGAGGGAGAGGCGTTGAAGGTGAGTGAAAGAGGCATTCGAGGTGAGCGTTGAGGGTGAGTGAAAGAGCGGCCGAGGGTTAATAGAAGTGAAGTGGCGATAAGCGTTAGGTGGGGTTGATAAATGTGTAGGTTTTTTAAAATGGGGGGTAAGGTTTTATTTATAGGGTAGGTTTAGGGTTTGGTTTGGATTTTGGAGGGAAATGAAAAGTGGGGTTTGAAATTTAGGGGGGGGAAATAAAAGAGTGTTTGGATGAAATTAAAATGGTGTTGGATTGGACTGATTCAAATTGTGTCTTGGACTGGACTGGTTTGACAAAAATGCAAGGCTGGTTAATTATTTAAAGAAAAATTATTTAAAAAGATGCAAAATTATTAAAATGCAAATGCCGATGCAATAATAATAATAATAAAATGATATTTAAGCAAATGTTTAATGCCTAATTAAAAGTAAAAATGTGGTGCCAATTAATTATTTAAAGAGATGCGAATATTATTAAAATAAAAACATAATATTAACAAAGACATAATACTTAATTTAAAATAAAAAGATGCAATGTCATTTTTGTGAAGAAATAAACATAGAATATTATGCGAAAAATGCAAAAATGGTGATTAAAATGTGGTGTGCTAAAATACTTAAATTGCAAGAAATATGAAAAACGGGTCAAAATTGACTGTCAACATCAGTCACTCGCTCCAGGTATCTTTGACGTAATGGCATTGAAGCTTTTACTTTCCAAAGCCACCGGGTAAGAAGGAATAAAAATGTTTAAGGCTGCAACAGCAACACCCTGTATCTTAATTTGCAACCTGATAGATCGAATACCTGCACCCATATAAGATGCAGCAAGTGTAGCATGAGTACACAATGTATCCTCATAGACATCATAGGCCGACGAAGACATACATACATACATAATCAGAGATAAATACCAAATTGACACCACATAACCTACCTCTAGAAACTTAATAACCCTTAGAAATCATACCGAATACACTAAGATTCATATAATTTACCAGGACATCTTATTCACGTAAGGTCCACGAACATATAAGATTACCCACATATCACAATCAACTCATACCTATTGACAAGGATACACCAATTGTATAAGGCATAGAGCAATCATACAAGCGCGTTAAGAGCATCCAATTACATATATCGACTATATTCTAGAAGTTCCATAGACTCACGCCTAGATCCAGTAATACAAGATTTAAGCTAGACCTCAATATAACAATTAACGTTTAAGAAAAACGTATCACGAACCTTCACTCTACTATTGATCGGCCTTTTCCATAACTCTTAGGTAGGGAAACACGTTGTTTACAATTATTACCTTTAACCTTGGACTTAAGTGAATCCATGAACAATTAACGCAATACCATTTCGTATGCTAGACTCTTTAGTCAATGACACAATTACTATCAACAAATCACCCTTACCACTAATGCAATAAGGATAATAGCGGTTACCAATTAAGGAATATAGTTACATAGCCAATTTACAAGAAAACATTGTTCATTCCATCACGTAGGCACCATAATCAATATGAATCACAAGTAATGTATACTCAGTCAATTCCCAAGATCTAGTCAAGTTATCAAGAATCACTCAATTACAAATACAACTACAATTACAATTACAAATGCAATGGCATAAGTAATTATGATATAAATGTGGGGATGAAAATGCAATGCATATGCAATGTACCTTTCTCAAACTGGTATACAATACGTCAAAGTGTTATTATGATCCGTACACCCATGGGGGACTTATAAAGTCCATATACCGCTCCTAGCCAGCTGGAATTCCACACACAAATCTGACCATAGTTCATGACTCATTTGTCGAATCTCAATCATGTTACAGGCGTGCAAATCTACTCCTCGTATATCAATATCATCTCAAGTGCCATAACCTCATATTACTCTTACTTTTCTGATCTCTTGGACCACATCATATCCATATCACTCTCACATCAAATCACAGAACCATGAGTGTATGTATGCAATGACAATACAAGGAAAAATATATGCAAGTATAAAGATGATATGCATATGCTTTCAAGAGTTCAATAACACATAAGCAAATCCAGTCAAATCAGGATATCAATCAATATGCGTGATGAGTAACCAAACTATAGCAAACATGGTGATGATCGAACATATGGTGATGAGCCTAAATAAATAGCCGTCATAACCAACACAAGGCTAGTTTCCCATACCCCATCATCACAACCAGCTGAGTGAGACCCCTAAACACGCTCAATACCCCTCAATATTTATTACTAATTACATATTTCTATCGGAGTCTCAAAAAGTGAAACTGTAGCCTATCTCATTGTCGAACAGGAGCCACGAATGGTCAATTCTTAACTCGCATGCTTGACTCCTTGGAACTCTTCATAGCGGACATAATCTAACATATAAGTTATACATCGTAAAATCATAACAAGTACACAAGGACTTACATAAGACCCCTATACTTTCATCCCAGGCTTAAGGTGTCAAAATCCATACTTTATTATTCAATTTTTTAAAAAAAAAATGATTACTAGGTATAAACCAAAGTTAATTTGGGAAACACATTATTTAGTCCCTCAATTTCATAATATCAAATAAACCCTAATTTACAACCCTAGATTCTTCCCCAATTTAATACTAGGTTTCATATAACCAATTTCATTATACAACCAAGTTGATTTACTCCCAAAATAGCGTATTTAGAAGAAATCATTCTTTACCATTCAATTTTATTACAAAATCTTCACCTCAAGATGCTCAACATTTTGAAGAGTTCTTACTATTATTCTTCATTCCAAACTATTTTCCCTAATTACTAAAACATTAAAGAAACATACAATGAGAAATAATATATTACCATCCATAGAGGATCAGTAGGCCAAGAATATAGAAAAACCCTTTAGGTCAGCCCCCAACTCAAAAACACTGATGTGGGAAAGTGTGCTATCATTAACTATTTATACACACAAGACTGCCAGCGTTTCCGCCACGACAGATTCGATTCTGCTGGGAAGTGCTATGAATGTGGAAAATATGGTCACATAGCCTTTACGTGTCTGGAGTCAAATATGAAGATATATCGAGGACAACACAAACAAAGAGCATTCAGTTCAGTAGTTGTAGCGATGACAAAATCTCAGAAGACGAGAATGAAGAAACATACAACATATGTTTCATAGCAATTGGAGAGACCAGCGAGGTAAGATCCTATACTTGTTCTAAGTTTCATGAAACTCAAGAGTTGCTTGATCAAACTCTTGAGGATCTAAATAAAGTTTTCGATAAATACAGAAAATTGGTTAGAAAAAGAAAGATTGGGAAATTAATCTAGAAGTTTGCAAAATTGAAAAGGATTTTCTTCAAGAAGAAGTTGATGATTTGCGACTACAACTAAATAGTCTATGCAAATCTACCAGCCATAATTCTATTAAGTCAAACTAGTCGACTTATCATAGTAAGTCAACTTGGAAGAAACCTATGAGTGATAAGTCTGCTTCTAGCTACTCAACTGATAAGTACATTGCTCATTTTAAGATAGACCAATCGAATCAAATGAATAAGTCTAGGAGTAAAAATTATCCCAGCAAGTCGACTAATCAGTATGAAGGGGAGCCTTGGAGTAACTGATAAAATTGTTGTCATGTGACCAAGAGGTCATGAGTTCAAGTCGTGGCAACCACCTCTTACAGAAGTGTGAGGTAAGACTGTGTATAATAGATCCTTGTGGTCCGGCCCTTCCTCGAACTCCGCACATAGCGGAAGCTTAGTGCACTGGGCTGTCCTTAAGTTGACTAATCAGTATGTCACCGAAGAACACTTTTCTCAATCCTATTTTTTGTTGTGAAAAAATTGGACACAAATTTTATAATTGCAGATTTTGTTACAAAACTACTCCTGGATGGACATGGAAACCAAAAGATAATAATAACTATGTTAGAGCTAACCCTCAAGGACCTAAGAAAACTTGGGTACCTAAAAGAAAATAATCATTATGTTTTACATGAACAATACATAAAGAAACCAAGAGGTAAATGGTATTTAGATAGTCGGTGTTCAAATCACACGACATGTAATAAAAGTCTATTCAAAACAATCGAGGACTTTTATGTAGGATTGGTAACCTTTGGAGACAACTCCACTGGAAACATAATTGGGTTAGGAACTATTATATTTAATGAATCCTATGATATTACTAATATTTATTTAGTGAAGGGTCTCAGATATAACCTGCTAAGCATAATTCAAATGTGGGACTCCGATCTGGAATTTAGATTCAGTAAAACTGGATGTATCATTGAAGACCTCTCAGGGAGATATATCCTACCTGGAAGCAGAATCAAGAATGTGTATTACTTGAGTTAGCTAAGTGTTCTAAAGAACACATTTGCTTAGCATTTATGGGAGAAGATCCATGGATTTGTCACAAGAAATGTGGACATGCAAGCATGCGCCTGATAGAAAAACTAGCAAGTCGTTAACTTGTTATAGGTTTGCCCTAGCTAAATTATTCCCAAGATTATGTGTGTGATTCATGACAATAAGGTAAGCAAACTAGAAACTCTTTCAATTCTAAAGATATTGTGACTACTTCAAAACCATTGCAACTACTACAAATGGACCTAGTTGTTCCCACTAGTACTGCTAGTATTTGAGGAAAGAGTCATGCTTATGTCATAATAGATTACTCTCATTTTATATGAGTTATATTTCTTTCTCACAAAGATTATACTTTAAAGAACTTTAAGTTTTTATGTGACAAAGTACAACCTGAAAAGGGATACTATATCTCCTCAATTAGAAGTGATCATGGAGGAGAAATTGAGAAAGACTTTTGAAGAATTCTACAAGGAACATGGATATACTCATAACTTCTCTTCACCACGGTCTACTTAACAAAATTATTTCATTGACAAGAAAAACAAGATATTACAGGATATGACTAGAACAACAATAGTAGAAAATAATCTACCACGTCACTATTGGGCTGAGGCTGTAAGCACATCATGTCATTTTCTAAACAAATATTTGATCAGACCAATCTTGAAGAAAACATTATATAAACCATGGACAGAAAAAAGGTCAAACATAAGTTACTTTCATCCTTTTAGATGCAAGTATTTTGTCCATAACAATATAAAGTACAGTCTTGGTAAGTTTGATCCACACAGTGATAAATATATTTTTCTTGGATATTCAATTAATAGTAGATCTTATAGAGTATTCAATAAACGTACTTTGATTATTGAAAAATCAATTCATGTAATATTTGATGTAACTAATGGCTTGGCCGAGAAAGGTAAATTTGCCAATGATGAAGATAGTCAACTGCCAACTAAGGCACTCACATCCATTATTGATCAAAATAGTGTAAATGAGTCGACTATTGAATCAGACCAGTCGACTGACCTTACTATTGAAACTGTGTCAAATGAATGGAGAAGCGAACCTGACTATCTAAAGAAGTTCGTTATAGGATATATATATGAGAAAATAAAGACTGGATCTTCAACTAAAAACAGTGTAAACTTGGCTCTTATTTTACAACTAGAGCCAAAGAAGGTTGATGATGCCTTGAAGGATGAACATTGGGTTAAGGCTATGAAAGATGAACTAGACTAATTTGAGAAAAATAAAGTATAGAGTCTAGTTCCCAAGCCTGAAAATGCTTCAGTGGTTGGAACAAAATGGGTATACCGAAAAAAAGTAAATAAAGTAGGAGAAGTATAAGGAATAAAGCTCGACTTGTTTCTTAAGGATATTCTCTATAGAAGGGAGTCGACTACGATGAAACATTTGCCCAGTCGCCCGGTTAGAATCCATTCGTATGTTACTTGCCTATGCTTCATTTAAAGGTTTTAAAATTTTTCAAATGGATGTTAAAAGTGCCTTTTAAATGGTTTCATTGATGAAGAAGATTTTATCAAACAACCACCCGGTTTTGAAAATCCTAGATTTCCTTATTATGTTTTTACTGTCCAAAGCCTTATATGGTCTCAAATAAGCTCCAAAAGCTTGGTATGATCGACTAAGTTCTAATTGAACATAGTTTTTCTAGAGGTAAAATTGATTCAACCTTATTTATAAAAAAACATCCTCTGGAAATATTATTATCTAAATCAATGTTGATGATATTATATTTGGAAGCTCTAACCCATCATTGTGCAAAGAATTCTCTAACTTTATGCAAAGTGAATTTGAGATGAGCATGATGAGAAAATTTACATTCTTTATGGGATTACAAATTCATCAAACTGAAAAGGGAATTTTCATAGGTCAAAGCAAGTATACCAAGGAACTTATTCAAAAGTTTGTCATGAGTGATGCAAAAGTCATGACAACTCCAATGAGTCATAATTCCTCTCTTCACAAAGATGATAAAGGTAACTATGTAGATGTAACAAAATACATAGGTATGATTTGATCACTGCTTTATCTTACTGCTAGTCGACTAGATATCATGTTTAGTGTATGCAGATGTGCTAGATATCAGTCAACTCCTAAGGAGTCTCACCTTAGTGTTGTCAAGAGAATCATCAGATATCTAATTGTAACTATCTCTCATGGTGTATGATATCCTAAAACTAACTCCTTCAATTAGAAGTTTTTTCTGATTCTAATTTTGCAGGAGATAAAAATGATCATAAAAGTACTAGTGCTACATGCTACTTGGATAGTCCTTAATATCATGTAATAACAAAAAACAGGGAAGTGTGTCACTTTCAACTACTGAAGCTAAGTACATTACCATTGGTCAGTGTTGTGCTCAACTATTGTGGATGACTCATCAACTAAGTGACTGTGATTTATTATTCAAACCCGTTAAAATTCACTGTGATAATTATAGTGCTATTTGCCTGACTAAAAATCTTGTGTATCATTCTAGAGAAAAACATATAGAGATTAAGCATCATTTTGTTAGAGATCACGTTCGTAGGGGTATTATTGAGTTGCAATTTATGTGCACTAAAAATCAACTTGCTTATATTGTTACAAAACTCCTATTAGAGTAACGTTTTTGCATGATTAGAAAATTACTTTGTATTATTGCTCAACCTGTCTAATTGTATTAGTTATTTTACCATTTTGTTTACATATATATATATATAATTTTTCTTGTTTACCGAATCTTTTACTCAGATTTTTTACTTACTCCTTCCATAATTACCTCTGCATTTTCCCATCTTTGCACGATCTACTATTCTCCCATAAATTGATTTTACCCCTCATTTATTTTCACTCCTCTGACGCCTCAATTTCTCCACTCCCCAAAATCCTTTCCTCTTCACCTTCCCCATTTTTTTACCTTCCTTCACCCATACTTTACCTCTTCATATTTCACTTCTCTCATCTGTTCTTATTTCTATGCCATAGCCAAAGCCAAAAAACTTCCTCCAAAACCACCTGCAAAAGCACTAGAACCACCACAAAATGTCATGCTTTGACACTAGCTGATAGTATAGTACGATCATTTAGATCCGTGAGTGGGGTATGAAGCTCGTACTTTTTGTGATATTAGTATATGTATGTGTGCTATGTGATTGTATGCCCCCTTTCATCCTATCATACCCATTTAAAATGAAAAGAAGCTAAAGATCGAGTTTATTATATAAATGACTAAGTCGGCACCTGTGTCGCCTATAATTGGATCTTTTTGTTTATCATATTATACTTATGCTTCATAATGTATTAACTTGTGTGGCCTATATTTGCTTCTTGTTGTTGTTCATATCATAATTACGCTTCATAATGTATAAACATGTGTGTCAATAGATGAGTATAAGAGTTATGTGATTATAATTAGGTATTGTTTAATCATATTTAGGTATTGTGTGAGCTTGATGTTAGGTACTGTGTAAACCTTCTGTGTGAACATACTTAGGTACTGTGTGGTTAGTTGTGTGATTATACTTAGGTACTGTGTGAGCCTAAGTGGTATATGGACCTCACGAGCCCCTCATGGGTCACGGTTCATGGACATTCAAATGTGTGTGAATCGGTAATGAGAAAGAAAGGTCTTGCATTGCATAACATATATATTTCATATCATTTACTCATTCCTTCCTTGATGCTTGTTTGCCTAAACTGCATAATTGTCAGTTTATCATGCTACTTGGCTATTTGAGTCTTCCTGAGTAGTGGGAGGTTCTTACACTTAGGCTTAAGTCTTGGACTGATTAGACCCTATTGATATAAATCGTGAATACCTTATTAGGTTTGGGAATTAGATGCTATAACCTAGGATTGGACTCTTGGTTTGAGTGGATTTAGATATTGTGTCATTATAACAAACTGATGGTGGTTAATGTGGAAGTAGTAATTGGTAGGCCAACCCTCCTCTCCGTTTAAGATAGGATCGGTCAATGATGTTGTTGATTACTCATTATTTTTGTACTCACACTATACTTGATGCACCTTTTCGTGTGCGGGTTCTATTCTTAGTTCAAGTGGAGTTTACGACTACTCAACCTTTGTAGAGCTATTTTGAAGGATTCGAGGTGAGATACATAATAGATCAGTGGCAATAGATGCTTCTTCGTTATCTCTTAATTATGTCTTCTCATTTCTGGATAAATATGTATTTAGGGATATATTTTCAACCTGTATTCCGTAGATAGTTTTGTACAAGTGACGCCATTCTTGGGAGTTTGAAATATTTTCATATTGTTTATATCATGAGACTTTTTAAGACTTAAATTAATTTACTTGAAAATTGCTGCACTTTATTTCTCTATTTTATTTGAGTCAAATAGTTGTGGTTGGCTTACTGATCCTTGGGGTTAGAGCCATCACGACTATGTGATTTTGGGTCTTGACTATACAACACGTACTAAACACAACCTTTTGCACTTTTGTATGCTTATTTTTTATAAATGTAGTGTTCGAGTCAAGTTGCACATATTTTGATTAATTTTATAAGGTATATGTTAATTCTTACCAGCACAGTGTAACGATTCACTTGGTCATTTTGAGTTTTTGGACTTTTTTCTAAGATACCCTTCTCGTAGTTTTATCTTGGTGTTTATGACTTGCGGGGATGTGTGTCGTAGTTCTCGAGATAATCGGGTAAGTTTCAGATCAATTTTAGCAATATTGGAAGTTCTTAAGTTAAGAAAATGATGAAGTTTAACTAAAGTCAACATCGGGGGTAAATACATCTTTTTCAAAGTTCGATCGATTCTATTAGGTCAGAAATATAATTTATGACGTAGTCGAGTCATTGGTTTGGGTATTGAGGGATTCATGTGTGATTTTTATCCTTGGTTGAGAAACTAGTTAAGTTAAGGATTTGTCGTTGACCTCGGTCAACATCTGATCAAGACGACCTCTTTTCGATATTTTAAGTGCGCGAGCAGGTTTGTATCATGTTTTATGATTGAAATTGTTATACCCCGTATTTCCGGAGTATGTACGTGAGGGCGTACGTATAAAAGTTTAAGCCTTAAGATAGGCTAGGACCGAAAATTTTGTTCACAAGTACCGAAAAGAATCGTTTTCCGACGAAACGTTTTACAAAGCTTGCGTAGGGAAAATTCCGGCTATGTCATTTATTATTTTTGCGGATTTTTCCGAGAGACGAAACATTTTGGACCAACGGGAGGGTCACATGTGTCACCCTCACATTGGACGTGATTGTGGGCGGCTAGTGGACGAAATGGGGGTCTTGGTTAGGTAGGATATTTTGTGATAGTTGGTGTGGTAGATGGATAAGGTACACATGGATGAATCCACACCCTACACTTGCCTTGCACTTGGCTTCATCTTGGCCATTGGTTGGCCATTGCTTGACCTATAAATACCCCCTTAGTTGAAGACTTATTCTTCATCCTCTCTAGATAAATTCCAAGTTTAAAAATCCCTCCCTCTCCCTTGTGAGCTCTCGTCCAACTCCCCCCCCCCTCCCCTTTGAGAAAGGCCTTGGCCGAGAGCACCCCTCCCCCTTTGTAGTGTTCTAGCCGAGGGGTACCCCCCCTAGCCTAGTTGTTTTCGAGAAATACCCCCCCCCCCTTGGTTGAGAAATACTTCTCCAAGTATTGTTGGAATGCCAAAATACTCTAGCCCAAAACCTTTGTAGTATTTTCAAGTACCCTCTATACGAAAAGCCCGGAAAATACTACTATACTTTCCTTTCCTTTAGCCACTAAACGAAACCCTAAGGAAAACCTTCATAGTCGGTTGAAGTGTTAAGTAGAAGTTGTGAAGAACTTCTAAGGGTTTCTCGGAGCGTGCAATTAGGAGCTAAACCTTGCTCAGGATCGACGTTTATACTTGGATAATTTTGGGCTTATCGAGGTAAATACTACTGTCCTTCTGTTGTAATTGGAATTACATACTGTAGTAGTATAGAAATGAATATAAGACGTATAAGGATGGTATAAAAAAAAGAATTGAACTGTAATAGAAGGATATTACAGAAAAGACTTGAACTGAAATCACATCAGGAGAGTATTAAAGTAGAAGATTAAACTGTAATTACATAGGGTGTATTCTGATGAGACTTATAACCTTTATTGGTTGACTGTTCTGCGAGTAGCATGTACTACTTGGAAGGTGGACAAGGCTAGCCGGGTTATAGCCGTGGAGCGTTTTGCTAATAGTCGATAATCGTCGCGAGGTATGTGATTCTTCCTATCCTCTTGAGCATGATATTTTAAAAGAATATATATATAGTACGGTAGACGTACGTGTGTTAACTGAACGTAGTTGTACGGCAATGTCTTTTGACTTAAGCCTGAATAATAAGAATCTGGAAGTATTTTAAAAGAATATATATATAGTACGGTAGACGTACGTGTGTTAACTGAATGTAGTTTTACGGCAATGTCTTTTGACTTAAGCCTGAATAATAAGAATCTTGAAGTATTTCAAAAGAATTAAGAATCCTTTTTGAAAGAAGAAAAATACTTGGTTTGAAAGCTTAAGAGTTATACTAGCTTTATGGGAAGTTAGGTATAACGACTTAAGAGAGATAAAAAGAATGGTTTATTGTTTTTAAGAAGTTAAGAGACTTGATCTTAAAAGATAAGAGACTTGACTTAAATGAATTAATATGAATTTTGTGTGAAACCTCATTCGTGAGTAATGAGTACTTGGTTTTTAAAAGGAATAATGTTTTACTGATTTCGGAAATCAGAATAAGTATCGAACAAACCACTGCAGCGTTAATAAAGGGAAATGTTCTGACTAATTAAGTATTATTAAAACCAGTAGAAACCTCCATCTGCATAGAAGCTAAGATGAGACAAAATGATATTACATTTCCTAGATCATAGCTGCTTTAATAAGATTGTTATGAACAAAGAATAACCTACTCACACATAAGGCATATGTTTCTCAAATTGTTTTAAAGGATTAAAAACTATGAACTACAAAACCTTTTCGAAAATGAGAAACTTGAGCATTTGAAATTAGGCAAACTTGAACGTTTGGAAAATAATGTTGTTACTTGATTTTACAAAGGGAAGTGTTTTGGTTTACTTAACAATGTTAGTCACTCTATTTTTATACTACGGGTATCGGGTGACCTTTGTAAAAGAAATGGATCTTTAAAAAGGAATTTAACGTACGTAGTACTTTAGGGTTAAAACCCGGACTTTGACATAAAATGAAAGTACCTTGAGTTGTGTATAACTTGCCTATGCTTGTTGTTGTGTAACTTGCCTATGCTTGTTGTGATAGCCTTGTTGTGCAAAAATTGTGTTTCTATACTATCGCGTCTCTCGATGGAGGGCCGGTTGACTTGTTGAGAACTTACTTGGGCGTCTGCGGTGTGGAATATTCCACGGTATGCTTCCATTATCATTGTTACATGGGCATGTCTACACCGATGATGGATTACGTGGACATGTGACCATTATGGTTATTTATGGCGAAGTATCGTGACTTACGGTTGTGATCGAGTGCATAGCCTGTTTACTTGCCCCCGTCAGCTACGTGACGCAGGTGGATCTGGTATAGGTTATCGCACTTGCCACGTGTCAGCTTCACGGCGAAGTATCGTGACTTACGGTTGTGATCTGGTGCTTAGCCGATTCACTTGCCCCCGTCAGCTACGTGGCGCAGGAGGAGGCGGTGGAGGCTAGTGCACTTGCCACGTGTCGGCCAGCGAGTCGGTGTTTGGATGGAGCCGTGACTTACGGTTGTGATGCAGTGCGTGGCCGATTTACTTGCCCCGTCGCCTCATTAGCGCGGGGAGGAGGCTGGTAGAGGCTATTGCACTTGCCACGTGTCAGCTTCATGATATGGTTGTACAGTATTATTGGTACGGTCGGACCTGGTAGTTATACTTGCCACGTACGGTTTTTATGACAGTGGGACACGATGTTGGTGTACTTCTTGGTGTTATCATATCATAGGCTAGCGATGAGGAAGGTATTCCACGGGCATGATTGGTGTTGTGGGCGTGAGACCCATAGTTATATTTGAGTAATAACTTGGAGGCGTGAGTCACGACTTGATATCTTGTTTATATGTGTGTCTTGTAGTTTGGTTATCATACATGTCTCCCTTTATATAGACTATTATGATTTCATTTCTGATATTTTGATTTCACATACTTGGTACTGTTATCGACCTCCTTGGGCTGCGTTCATCTGCAGTAGAGGTACATCGGTTGTCGATCCCGCTTATAGGATCACATTTCAGCGTATTGGAAGCTCGTTCCTTGGAGGCTTATCTTTTGGTATGTTACCACAGTCAGTAGGTTCTTGTACATTCGGGGTATGGCGGGGCTCTGTCCGTCATAGTTGTTGTAAAAATCTTAGAGTGCATGCCTTGTTGTGGGCGGGGTTGTAAGGATTATGCTCGTTCAAAGGTCGATATATATATATATATGCTGAAAGGCAACCGTTTTGGTTGGCCTATTTTCTTTTATCTTGATCCATATCTAATTGTATGTTTAAGTTTTTATTTCCGCTGGTTTTTCTCTGATGTTGTATCACTAGGGTGCCCGAGGTAAGGCACCAGTCACGGGCCCGGGTTCGGGTCGTGACAGAAATACATATATGATTTGTGTCCGAGAGATTTCAGATGAGTTTCGTACTTTCGTGTGCTAAAATTAAGATTTTGCAATTACTAAATTTTCATGGTGTAACACTGAAAATACCAGCTATATTCAAGTTCGCCCTTAAATTTCAGACTTCAAAAAATCATATATCTTTCATTGTAAGGTCAAATTGGGGGATTTAAAAGACTATTTTGGGTGGAATCTCGCAAGAATTATGCTGGGCTTGTCAAAGGTGAGTTTCATGATCATCTAGCACCTGACTTAGGCCAGGACAACTGTTGTTTCTTCCATCACTTATTTCAGAATTTAGTTACTTTTTCTCACAAATTTGAGAGCTCAATTTGTTGAAACAATAGTGTTATATCTCAAAAAGTATATTATAACACATTCTTTATCTTTTATTGCCCATGATTAATAGTCATTAATCACCATTAATATTCCTTATAAAAAATCCTTTATTTGCTTTGTTAACATATTCTTTTATTAGCTTTGATCCCTTTTATTACTGTTACATGCTATAAGCTTTATTGATAGGTATTATTATTGAATAGAAATCAAATAGTGCCATTAATTGCTAATTGAAAGAAATAACCCCTTGATTATTCTTATTAATGAATGGGGTATATATACAAGTTACATATAGGAAAATCCTTTTCCTACTATACATCTAAATCCATATTCTATTTGGATACTAACTATACAATCATGAAAAGACTACAAGACTAATTCTACTATAATACATAATTGTACATATTTGTGAATTGGGCCTCAGATTCTCGAATTGGGCCTCAGACCAGTGGGCTTCGACGTGACATTGTAATATACATAAAATATACTTGTATATTGTATGTATATTTAACACACCCCCGCAGTCATACCGGACTGTCTTCGTACGCTGAGACCGTCTCTGAAATCTTCAAGAAGGACCGAGGGTTACAAATATCTGCAATTTGATATCTGGAAGAGACATGACAGACGCGTACTTGTCCACGAGCTAGCTTCTCTCGAACAAAATGAATGTCCATCTCAATATGTTTAGTGCGCTGGTGCTGAACCGGATTCCAAGAAAGGTATATGGTACTAACATTATCACAATAAACCACGGTAGCTTTCTCAATAGGACAATGAATTTCTAATAGAAGATTACGTAACCAACATGACTCGAAGACCACATTGGCTACCTCTCGATACTCGGTCTCTGCACTCAAACGGGAGCATTATATTCATCGGTCATAACAATTTTCTAATTTGGGTCATTCAAAGCAAACACAGGATTATGTGTAGTGGTAATTTAAGAACATTAAGATTTAAATTAAAATGTCTTTTTGGTTTAAAATATCTCGTTGACTTCGGGTGACTGGACCATGACTCGAGGTAGAATTGGGTGAATTTTGGGAATTTTCGGGACACGGAATGTGCTGGCTAGCAGGCACTAGGCCTGCTGGCCCAGAACTGGACACGAAACCTGTTGTAGTTGGGCCAGAAAGGCCACTGGAAACCGAGGAATTAACTGGGCTGAGAAGATGTCCCAGTTGCTGGACCCAGTGACAACGGTAAGGTAGGATCACCGGACAGTGGGCCCGCTGGCATATTCGAGGTGCGGGAAGTATCCGATAAATGGAAATAATATACGGGGATATATCATCATTCAAGAAATTATACGAACTAGGCACGAGATTATTTACCTTAGCAAACGGAAATTGGGATTCATAAAAAATAACATGGCGACTAATTTGATTTTATTAGATGATAAATCAAAACATTTGTAACAACGATGATTTGATGGATAACCCAAAAACACACAATGGGCCTGAAGTTTGTTCATTACGGTGGACGGAAAAAGTGGATAACACAAGCACCCAAAGACCCTAAGATGTGAATACGAAGGAGTCCTATTATATAAAATTTGAAGAGGAGACGAATATGTCAAACATTTGTATGGAAGAATGTTAAGAATATCTGTAGCCATTTGTAGAGCATGATGCCAAAAAAATGAAGGTACAGAAGCATAGATCAATAAAGTGCGGATAATGTTATTAATGGTACAAATTTTGCGTTCGGCTTTCCCCTTTTGTGAAGACGTATGAGGACAAGAAAAATGAAAATTGATCCCATTTGTAGCACAAAACTCCCGAAACTCCCTATTGTCATATTTTTTGCCATTGTCACATTGAATATTTTTTATTTCCCGTTCGAATTGAGTTCTAATGAATGATCTAAATTTTAAAAAGATGGAAAAACTTGATATTTCTTCGCTATTGGAAAAGTCCATAAAAATTTAGAATAACCATCCAAAAATAGAACATAATACCGATGAACGATAGAACTAAGAACAAGAGACGTCCATAAATCACTATGAATAATATCAAATGGCATTAAAGTATGAGAAGTAGAGTCTACAAAGGGTAACTTAACAATTTTTCCTAAGGAACAAGATTGACAATTCGGAGTACTACGCATACCTTTACAAGATATAAGTTTATTTTTATCTAAGATAGACAAAATAGACGTCCCCGGATGACCTAGATGAGCATTCCACAAGGAAGGAGCAAGGGCTGCAAAAGTTGAAGGCATGGTTTGACGCGAGAAACCGAGACTTGGTGTGATTGGATAAAGATCTTCCCGACTATCACACCTCATGAGAGGGCTCCCCGTTTTGAAATCCTTCACCAAAAATTCAAATTGATTAAAATTAACAGAAATCCAATTATCAGTTGTGAATTTACGAACATACACCAAATTTTAAATCAATTTTGGGGTATGGAGAGTATTTTTCAAGACAAGTGGTGGATGTGGGGGAGAAACTTTTATGACCATAACCCTGAATTAGAATTGAATTACCATTACCAATAATTATACCACGATTACTGCTCAAAATGGAATAAGACGAGAGAGTACCTTAATCGGAGATTATGTGTGTAGTGGCGTCGGTGTCCATGTATCAATTCGACAGGGTTGAGTCAATCCAAGTGTGTGCATTGCAGTTTTAATTTCGGTTTGTGTAGGTCCTATTTCCGAGAATTCTTGTGTGGGCTAGGGCCCAAGAATTCCACCATGCTGCCCCGGCCCAGTTCTGTACCGAAATTGTTGGGCCTGGAGGGAGACGGTCCAACCCACTGGGTGCTGGCTGCGGGGCTTGGAAAATAGGAGTTGTTGGACCACGACCCACTTCTCCAGGCCCACTGCTGTTGGGGCCAGTGGGTCTGGGGCCAACTATTTTGGCTACCGTTCCCGTTGCCGCCGCGTTTGCCCCGTGATTTTTCCCATTGTTTTTACGATTATTTTTGCCGCCATCGTGGGTACGATTTTGGCCTGAATGATCATCAAAACTTGGAGAATTTGTGTAGGACGTCATCATGACAACGGGGCTAATACCGGTAATCGCCTTCTTAGCCAAACCGGCTTCTTCCAACGTAAGCATGGAGCGGACTTGATAGAATTCCGGAAGAAGGTTACTTTGATGAAAGATCGAAAGCTACACCGTTATAGGCCTCGTACATGCCTGCAACCATCTGTAGAACGAGACGACTATTGCTAACAAGAGCACTCACATTGCGAAGTTGATCCGCCAAATCCTTGAGTCGTTTGCAATAAGTCTCCATAGCGATTTGAGAAAATTCTTGTTCAAGGGTGACAATGCGGGAATGACTGCTATCCTGGAATATATCACGTATCTATTCCAAGCCTCCATAGCGGAAGAGTTAGGTTTCATATCATCTGTAAGAGGTCCAGGGAGATAGTTGTATAAATCCACTGGAGAACTTTTGCGTCAAGAGTGACCCATAATTTTAGATCATCCTCTTTGGTGGGCACCCCCTCCGTATTAGGATCCGAAGGACCCTCCGTTTTAGAAGGCAGAGGAATTATGTGGTGAAGAACTTGATGTGTCATCGTATGAATTTTAAACAACTCCGCCCACGTCTCATATTGTACGTTTTCTATGTCAAGAACAATAGAAAGAACGCTCTTGATGTTACAAACCGTTAGGGCAGGGTGAAACATGTTTTTATCAGTCATAGTGAAGAGAATAAAATTTGGACAAGAAAATTTTAGGAGGGGGAGGGTCTCGGGTATGAAGAAACTGATGGGGCGGGGGGGGGGGGGGAGGTAGAGTTTTGCACGGAAATCAAGAAGAAGAGAAAATTTTGCGAAAGCAAGGAGAAGAATCTAGACTTTTGATATCATGAAAGAAATACTCTCTTGATTATTCTCATTAATGAATGAGGTATATATACAAGTTACATATAGGAAAATCATTTTTCCTACTATACATCTAAATTCCTATTCTATTTGGATACTAACTATACAATTATGGAAAGACTACAAGACTAATTCTACTATAATACATAATTGTACATATTCTCGGATTGGGCCTCAGATTCTCTGATTGGGCCTCAGATTATCGGATTGGGCCTCAGGCCAGTGGACTTCGACCGTGACATTGTAATATACATACAATATACTTGTATATTGTATGTATATTTAACACTAATGTTATTGGCTATTGAGAGTAGGCTATTATGTATATTGAATACTCCTCCAATATATATGTGATAATATCTTTTCATTTGAGTGAGATAGATATAAAAGAATATAGAGTACTCTCCTTCCTTTTGTTGGGTTTTCTACTAAAATATTTTTTTGTTACCTTCTTGCTCCTAATTTTGTACTAGAAGAGCTTGTTGAATTCTGGGGATACACCCATACCAGATGAAATATCCTTAAGAACAGTGTTTTCGAACATGCCTCAAGCTTTCAAGAGTTCCTTATCGTGTTTGTGATCAAATATTTTTTGTAAGATTTGCAACAATTTTAAGAATAATCCATACTATGTTCTTATGGAAAGTACCAATTACAAAGAAGACCAAAATGACGGATACATGTAGAAGTGCACGTTCCTTGATTTCTGGAAGATGGCATTATTGTGTTTAAAGTCCGTGAAATAGAGGGAAGGAAAACATATATTAGGAAAGGTTTGTGTGATTTTTCTATTTGAGTTAGATAAAGTGTTAGCAAAAATAACATTTTTGTGAGCAACGAGTGTAGTAATCATGATTTATCTGTGCCTAATAATTTTAAAAATAAAAATATTACTACTTTGTTATTCGACCGATTCATATGATTTATGACATGTTAAACTTGAATATGTACATGAGATCTGTATTCTTTTAGAATTCTAATGTTACCTTTTGAAAACCATAAAAGACCATTTAATTGTAATGTAATTGATCATTGTCTTGAATGATATTTAATGACCTTTACATTGTCTTAATAATTGGGATTTGTCGAACTACCAGAATGTTAGCAATTAAAATATTTTATGAGAAATTGATTCTTATGAATTATGGAAATATTATTCCTACCTTAATTTTTTTGAAATTGTAGGGTCATGGTATCTTATTAGAATTATGTTGAGAGATATTATATTTTTAAAAAGTGATAATATTGCGCATGATCTTGTTATTCAAAGTATTTTTTGAAATAAATTTAATTCATTATCCATTTATAAAATGAACAAACTGTATGTTTGACGAAAGGTACCTAACCATATGATTTGTGAGCTACTAAGTGTAAATGCTAACAAAAGCATGCACGTTGATTTTCCTTAAAAGTAAACTGGAAAAATGGTCTTGTGAAAGTTATTTCCTTAGATTTAGATATTTAAAAGTGTGGGGGGTTGCTAATGTTATACTACCCAATTTTAAAAAGAAAAACAATATATGAGAGGTACCACAATTATGGTACTAAACATAATGAATTTTTGAAATTGATTGGTGACGAGGTTGAGTGACCTCTTAGTAAGTATTTCAATTAGAATAAAACCGACATATTTTTGTTTATCTTACTAAGAAACAATAGTTATAGTGAAAATATCTTTTTATTGGGAAAAAAATAGGCACATTCATTTGAGACATAATGTCATAAAGCAGTTGTTGTGAGATGAAATTATTTATGTAAATTATGTGAAGTCGGAGGTGAACTTGATCAATTCACATACTAAAAAAATATAGGGAAAGAAAGGTTTTTGCCAACTTAAGAAGATCAACAATGATGGTAACCCAACTTATGTGATTGGAGATCCCATAAATTATGTTCATATGGGTAATTACAAGTCATTAGTTGATCAAATATGCACTATTAAAATATGTCCTCGTATGGTGTGAGAATATAATGCAGTACTGCAAGACAAAGTGAAGTTGAGTTATAAATTCTTAATACATTATCATATCCTTATAGATGGTGTGTTGCTATGCATAATATATTTGATAGGTGGATCTATATGAGTGTGAGGTGGTGTCGCTTTTATAAAACTGTGACATATTTCTAAAGCACTCATGAATACCAGGACACGTGCATTGCCTCGTAGCGCAAAATCATGATAACGATAAATATTGTGCGAGTATAATGTGATAAAATAAGACCCTAGACTTACAAAAGAATTTTTTATTTATAGAAATTTTAAACTTCATCTATTGTTCTGTAAGTTTAATCTTGTTTTGTCTAGGACTGATTAATAGTCTCTATGAGACACCAAACACAAAACTTCTTATTTCGTTCTAATATTAAATATGATCTTTTTGAGATATGTGGATGATTATTGAAAAAATAGTGTTATATCTCAAAAAATATATTATAACACATTTTATATTTTCTATTGCCCATGATTAATAGTCATTCATCACCATTAATATTCCTTGTAGCAAACCCTTTATTTTCTTTGGTAACATACTATTTTATTTGCTTTGATCCCTTTCATTACCGTTACATGCTATCAGATTTATTGATAGGTAATATTATTGAATAGCAATCAATATAGTGCCATTGATTGCTAATGATACTGGCTATTGAGAGTGGCCTATTATATTGAATATTTAGAGTACTCTTCTGTTACAGCCCGTAAGTCCAGGACATGTATAAGAGACTGTACGTAAGGAATCAAGACTTGGAAATTGGTACGAAAGGAAGAATTGTTTTTCCGGCGGAAAATCTTCCGAACGTCGGAAAGGAAAAATGTTCGTTGTTGAGAATTGGATTCTCAAAATGCTTTATTTTGAAGAGTATGGAACTCTTAACCTTATGGAAATTTATTTTTACGGATTTGGTCACGTGGGGCCCACCCGAGGAATTTTACGTTTTGCGGGGCCCACGAGGGTTACGGAATTTTATGGACAAATGAGAGGGCGACACGTGGCACCCCCACATGGTCTTGGTCGAAATATAGTAAGGGTAAAATGGTCATTGACCATGGTAGAAGATAAGTCTTGCTAAGCTTGAGATTGTTGACCAAGTCAACTTGCCACTTGTGCTTGATCCTAGTGAAACTCATCCTAGTCACTCATGTGTTGCAAATAGGGGTGCACAATTTTCGGTCCGGACCGAACCTCTTTGGACCGGACCGAACCGGACCGAGATTATCGGTCCGGTCTTCGGTTCTTTAAAATTCTTGTTTCGGTTTTCGGTCCGGTCCAGGGTCGGTCCGGTCCGGACCGATTTTTAATTTTATTTTATAATATATTATATTTATTATATATACACCAGAACCCCCCTCAGGCCCTCGCCCCTCTCCCTCTGCCCCTCCCCCTACGAATACATTTATACATTTATACTAATACTTATAAATTATAATAACTAATTCTAAATCTAATACTTTAAACCCCCCTTCCCCGACTTTCTCGTCTAAGTCGTCTTCCCAATCACCCCGACCCTCTCTCTCTCCCTAAATCCCTAAATCCATAAATACAATTCCAATCCCAATCGCCGACTCGCAGTCACTCGACTCGCTCAACAAGACGCTCGCCGATCAAGACTCAAGGCGATCGTGGTAGCACTCCACTCACTCGCTCAAGACTAACGCCGCGTCGACGAGTGACGACTCCTCAGTCTTCACTCGTCCAGTCGTCCGTCAACGTCGGTTACGTCGCGTCGTCGCCTCTCAATCTCAATCCCAGTCTCTCAATCTGTCGGCTATCGCTTCTCACTTCTCAAGTTCCAGACTCCAGTCCACTAAGACTCGAGATTCGCACTCGATCCACTCTCTCACTCGCCACTCTCGCCTCCGCTCGCTCAATCTATCGACAAGGTATAGTTCATTATTTTGTCATTTGAAGTTGTGCAACCAAAGTTTGTATTCATTTGTATTTTTAAATGATATTAAATGTTTGTATTCACATGTAGATGATTTCTAGTACCTCTGAATCTCATATCCAATCCAAAAGGAAAGAGACGATGAAATGACTCGTCGTCGACTCACCGATCGTACTGCGGAATTTGAAGCGAGGGTTGTCCACGACCACGAGTTTGTATTGCCTTATCAAACACCAACAAATACACTCACACAGACAACTCGACAAGTATTATGCCAACGGAGGAACGACAAGATATTACTTGCAACAAACAAAAATTTGAATATTGGAAGGAATACAAGCTTTATTTGACTAATGGCGAGGGCAAGCGTCGAGCTGAATGTAAGTATTGCCATAAAACTTTTGCGTGTGACTCTGCTATTAATGGTAACAAAAATGTGAAAAATCATGCAACTCAATGCCTACTAAACCCGGAGAATGTGATTAAACAAAATCAAAGTAAATTGACTTTGGAGGCTGTTGCAGATAAAAAAGGAGAAGGAAAGTTGAGAAATTGGGTTTTAAATGTAAATGAAGTTAGGGAAGCGTTGTGCTATATGGTGATAGTTGACGAACTTCCTTTTCGTTGTGTTGAAAACCCCGGTTTTAAGCATTTCATATCTGTTGCTTGCCCTGAGTTTATAGTACCCTCCGTATGGTATGGCGTGATTTCTTTCAACTTTATTTGAAGGAAAAAGAAAAGTTGAAAGAATTTCTCAAATTGTCATGCCAACGAGTCTGTGTGACAACTGATTCATGGACATCTAATCAAAGAATCAACTATATGTGCCTTACCGCTCATTTTATAGACAATGATTGAAATTTGCAAAAACGAATTCTAAACTTTTGTCCAATTACAAGTCATAGGGGTGAGTAAATTGCAAAAGCTATAGAATCTTGTTTAGAGAGTTGGGATTTACATATGAAACTTTTTACCGTGATTGTTGATAATGCCTCTTCAAATGATGTTGCTTGTAGTCACTTGATGAGAATAGTTCAAAGCAATGGTAGTGCAATAAGTAAAGGAAAGTATTTGCATATGAGATGTGTCGCTCATATTGTTAATCTTATTGTTTGGGATGGTTTGAAAATAAAAGATTCTCTTAAAGCAATTGAAAGAATTCGAGCTATTGTGAAATTTGTGAGGAATTCTCCTGCTAGGCTTCTTAAATTTAAAGAAATTGCAACAGTCTTGAAAATAGAGAGCAAATCTTTGTTGTCACTTGATGTGCCCACTCGTTGGAACTCAACTTATACTATGTTGATGGCAGCTATAAAATTTGAGCGAGTTTTTAGTATGTTTGAACTTCATAAAGAAAACGATCTTAAAGAGCCTAATGATGTAGGGCCTCCAATGAGAATGATTGGTTGTTGGCGAGGCTTGTTATCTTTCTAGAAAAGTTTTATATTTTAACTAATAATGTTTCTGCTTCTTTGAGTGTCACGTGCAATAGTGCATTGTTTGATATTGGTACAGCTCTTGGAACATTAAAAGATCTAGAAAGTACTTGTGATGTAGAATTGCGTGCAATGGCTGGTAAGATGAAAGAAAAGTTTGATAAGTATTGGGGTAGTTTAGAAAAGTTTAACATGTTGATTTATGTGGCTGCCATTCTTGATCCTTCGATGAAAAAGGTTGGTTTACAATTGACTCTACATGAGATGTATGGGGAAGTGAAGGGTGATAGTTTGCTTGAGAATGTTCAACAAGTCCTAAATGATTTGTTCGATGAATATAAGGCTATGTATTTCCCTACTGTTGCTTTGAGTGGGAGTGATGTATCTAAATCAAGTGACATGGGATTAGATCTCAAGACTAAAGTTAGGAAGCTCAAATCATCGTTAGAAGCAAAGGGTAAATATAGTACGAGGCCAGAGCTTGATCGATATTTGAATGAAGAGGCGGATGAAGAAGATATTGAAATCTTAACTTGGTGGAAGCTCAATTCACTAAGATTTCCCGTTGTTTCACGCATGACTCGTGATATATTAGCTATTTCAGTGTCTACAGTTGCTTCTGAGGCTGCATTTAGTACCGGAGGACGAACACTTGATCAATTCAGGAGTTCTTTGACACCTAAGGTAATACATTTTCTTTTGTATTTTTTGTAAACCAAATTTAATTTTTATTATATTAATTGGTAAGTTCTGTTTCTTAACTTTTATTTTATGTTAAAGATGGTGCAATGACTCATTTGTGGTCAAGATTGACTTCGTTCAACTTTGACGAAGAAATCCAAACTAATTAATGTGGAAGAATCATTAGAAGACTTGCAAGATTTGGAGAATGGTATGATATATTGATATGAATATGATGATATCTCATTGCAAGCATAAGAAGAGTTACAATTCTTATTACTAACTTTATTATTTTCTTTCATACAGATTTTCAAAAGTGTGGAATTGATGAATCTACCATCTATGTTTGATGGTTTGAGTGTTTGTATATGTATAATGTATGTCATTCTCTTCCCTACTGACTACTGTTGTTTACTTGTTTTTAGTTTTGGCATGTTTGTCATTGTCTCTGGAAGTGAAATAAGAGGCATTAGGATTAGAAATTTTCAAGAATAAATTGTGGACATGCCTAATTGCCTATTGCCTAATGTGGACCTTTGGGTGGACCGATGAGGCGGTGAGTGAGTGAGGAGTGAGGACTATGGAATGGATCAAGAAGGCGAAGAATGAATGAAGAATCAAGATCGCAGCAAAGACTTCAAAGACGAAGAAGAAGTGCGAAGAGCAGCAAAGGCCAGAAGAAGCGGCAGCCCGGCGGCCAATGGCGAAGCAAGAAGAAGAAGCGGCTGGCAGCAAGTGCGGCGACAAGCGACACACGATTGGTTTTAGTTATTAATTAAAGCTTACTTTGTGTAATAATAATAAATCATGTAAAAAATTTATTGCAATTTGGATTTGGGGTGTGGAGTGTGGAGTGTGGAGTACAGGACACTATGGATGGAGTACTGGAGTGGAAACTGTGGAATTGGATTTATTGCAAATTTACAATTTGGATTTTGAATTTCTGCAATTCTGCATATGTGACATTCGGTCCTTTCGGTCCATTCGGTCCAAATGACCGGACCGGACGAACACAGACCGGACGAAAATTCGGTCGATCTTGGTCCGGTAATTTTCTTTATTGGTCTTGGTCCGTCGGTTCGGTTCGGTCCGGTCCGGTTTTAACCCTTTGTGCACCCCTAGTTGCAATCTAAACCCTCCATTGTGTTTTATATACCCAACTAGTAGCAAGACTTGACATTTTACACTTAGAAAAATTAGAGAACTTTGAGCTTAGCCTTGAGAGCTCTCGGGTTCACCCTCCCCTCCACACAAAAATTTTGTAGTTTTGATCCTTTAGCCACAAGACTTAAACCCAATGTCCCTAAGGGTATTGTAAGGATATCTCAATAGAAAGATTTTGGAAAAATGACGTTTTCGTATTAGTCGCAAGGCGTAAACTTAAGGAATTCTTCAACTTTGAAGTTGGAACTTGAAGATGGGTTCTTCATAGGCTTCTAAGGAGTGCTTGAAGCGGATTGGAACATAAGGAAAAGAGCTAATAATTGCTAAGGCGCGACTTTGAATCTTAAAAATTTTAAGGGCTTATAAAGGTATAACTTTTGTCGTTTTAGCAATTAAGGTTTACTTATTGTTGTAGCTATGGATATTAGCAAGCATGAGTTATATATTATGTAGTTGGATAAGTGTATTGGCTATTGGAACCCTAATCCGAAAACTAGCATGTTTAGCCATAAGATTGGAATTCAAGTTGATTATTAGTTTAAGTCGTCGCATGTTGTCTAAAGAAGGAAATTGTAGTTGTTGAAGTTGTTTATGACTATATAACATGTTAGACCTTAGAACTTGGAATTGGAAAAGAATTGGAAAAGACTTAGAGTTGTTGGTTATAAGTTGGCCGAGAATGGCTTGGATTTTAAACTACTTGATATGAATTGTGGGGCGGAATTTTACACGTATTGTAAGGCGTGTAATCCCCTTTGTTTGGTTGTTGTTTTGAGCCTTAAATGTGGCGTGTTGGTTATTGTATTCGGCCTTGAAAAAGGTGGCAAAGTGAGTAGAAACAAAGGAAGTGCTGCCCGATTTTCCGTAGAATTAGAGGCTGTATACTTAGTATTATTCTACGTTAGAAACTAGAATTGATAGTCATGTTGTGACCATTATAGTTTGACACTCCTACGTACGGCGTATTCGGCTTAGCTTGTGGATTTAGCCGAAAAGGTATGTGAACTATCTTCTCTTCTAGCATGATTCCTTAAGATAAAGAAAGTATTTCCTACTCCTTAAATGAACCATTCCTTGGTTGTATTTGGATTGCCTAAAGTAGAATTTGTTCTATGTACTTCCTTGATTGTACTTTGAGGTTTAAATTGTAAGTTGTATAATCCATTGCCTTAGTGAAGTTTGGATTCTTAAAGAGTGGAAGTATTTTTACTTAAAGTACATGGAGTCTTGAAAAGGAAGTGATTTCCAAACCTTTTGGCTAGTGCCTTAGTTCCAAAACCTAAAGGTCATTATAATGACTTTAGGGGAGTCAAAGGAGTGATTTACTTAATTGTTTTAAAAGAGGAGAAATGACATGATTTAAGAGAAGCAACTTGTTTTAAAGGTGTGAGTTACTTGAGGTTTAAAAGTAGAAGAAACTTGTTTTCTATATATTAAGAGACTCGAAGTATTTTTGGAAGTTAAGAAACTTGATTTGAAAGTTTGTGATACTTGGTTTTAAGTATAAGTCTCTTGGTTATAAAAAGAATGAAATGGTCTAAAAACCCATAAAGGGTTATAACGGCTTTATGGGAAGTTGGTTATAACGGCTTTATGGAAGGTTTAGGAAGTTGTCTATTTTGATTAATGGGCTTAAGTTGCCTAGATTGTGAAAATTTGAAGTTACTTGGTTTCAAGCTTTGGAATGAGTTCCTAAAAGTATAGTAACTTACTTTGAAAAATAGACACACCTTGATACTACGGGTGTTAGTATCTTGGGGTTTTACATAAAAATGAGTCTTTTGAAAAGAATGTACGTACGTAGTACTTTGGCATGTTTAATTGAGAATTATTCTATGTGTGCCTTGATAAGTACTTTGGCTTGGTTAATTGAGAATTAGCCTATGTGTGCTGGTGATAGGCTTTGAGTGCAAGCATTATGTTTTATTACGTTGCCGCGACTCTCGGTTGGAGGGTCGGCTGTCTTGTTGTAGGTTACTTGGACGTACCGACAGTGATGTGGGATTCCACGGGTATGCTTCCGTTATTTGTAGTACTTGGGTTAAATTCTCGGATTTTTATAAAAGACATGTTAGTGCCTTAAGTAAACTAAATGAGAGTGTATATGAACAAGAATAATAAGAAGTTAGGGGATTTCTTAACTTGCTTATATATTGTATGATAGCCGGTTTGTGCTAGTGGTATATTAATCATTTCGGGGTCATTCCCCGGGTTTGTGGCATTTGCATATTCCGTGGATTTGCTACCCACAATGCGAGGAATACCTCATGCGGGTCCGTAAGGGCTTATGCGGGTGAAATAGTCCCATGCGAGCAGGTACAGCCTATGCGAGGAATACCTCATGCGAGTCCGTAAGGGCTTATGCGGGTGAAATAGTCCCATGCGAGGAATACCTCATGCGGGTCCACGCGACCTATGCGGGTGAAATAGTCCCAGGAGTAGGATTGCTTAATGATACTGCGGGCGGGTGGTCCTGCTTTGATCGTGAGCTTCCTAGTTTATATTGTAAGTATACTACTATTTACTCTCATTGTTAGTAAGGCATTATGTACTGTTATTTGAGTAGTGACTTTGAGGCACGCGCCCACGACTTGATATGATCGCTTATGTATCATGTATCGTAGGTTGGCTATCATACATGTCTCTGCTTTGTTTAGATCTATGATTTCATTACGCATTTCATCGCTTCACATACTTGGTACATTCTTCTGATCGACTCCTTCGTGGCCGCGTTCATGCCGCAGGTTTAGGTACGCAGTTTGGTGATCGGCAGGTATAGGACCCTGCTCAGAGTTTTTGGATAGCTCCCCCTGTTCAGGAGTTTATCTTTTGGTATAGTTCCTTCGACAGTGCTTGTACGATTATGGGTACAGCGGGGCCTTGTCCGTCATATTTCAAGAAACTCTTAGAGGTCTGTATTCATATGTGGGATTGGACTCATGTACGGTGTAGTGTCTTTTGCTTATGTATATTATATGGCAGCCTTATCGGCTTTGCCCTTGTACGTATGTTGGTTTTAAAAAAAAAATGAGGTGTTATTAAATTTCCGCAGTTTACTTAGTTGTTAAGGTAGAAGGGTGCCCAGGTAGGGCACCAGTCACGGGCCCGGGGTTCGGGGCGTGACATCTTCTTTCTTCTGCTGGTTTTTCTACTAAAATAAATGTATGGGTGAAATAATCTTAAAGATAGTGTCTTCGGACATACCTCAAGCTTTCAAGAGTTCTTTACAGTATTTGTGATCAAGTATTTTTCGTAAGATTTTCAAAGACGATTTCAAAGACATTCTTCTTATGTTTTCTTTGGTGGGGGTGGGGGGTGTAAGGATATAAACCTTATTTTATATTACTCCATTGATTTCTTACATTATTTAAAGTCGATTTTATGATTGGGTGTTGAAAATTTGGAGGGGGGGGGGTTTACCCTAAGATTATTTTTCGTATAAAAAATTGAAGTTCAAGTTGAAGTTTTTTTGACTGAGTTTCTGGATTTAAGTTTCTTGAGTTGAAGGTAAACTATTTTGAAAGTAAAATTCTGATTTGGTCGCCGAAGTTTGGGGTAAAAAGGGTTAACTTTTTGGAATTTTAAAGAAGTTAAAATTATGAATTTCTTCAAGTTGGAAATCAAATTGAAATCGATTTTGAGTAATCTGAATTTAGACTCTATAGGTTATGGGTAACTCAATTTTGTAATAAAATATCAGTTTTACCCTTGTGGATTCGGGGTCATCTTTTTAGGTCTGTTTTTGGGTTTCAAATCAAAGTATAGCAATATGCGTATTTATAGACTCGTTTTCTTACGAATAGCGTGTATTGGATAGATTGGAAGCATTATGAAATTTTACGAAAAGAAAAGGAAAACTCTTTAGGGTTTGTGATGCGTTTGCTCGGTATTCGAGGTATGTTAAGACTTTCTAGACTTCATTTGAGGGACATTTTTGTTAAGTAAAGATTTATAAATAGAATTAATAATGGGGTAAGGGAGTAACGAGGGAGGGGGTTCGTATCCGTGATGTGACGGACATTGATACGAGTACCAGTTATTTGTATGAGTACTTAGAGAGAAAAGTGGAATAAACTTGTGATGGAGATATGAATGTGAGCCTACATGCATTGGAGGTAGTGTTAAATCTACTAGATTGGTATGGTTATTAATTATGTGAGCTTAATAACCATATTTGACTTATACTTGATTGATTGTGTGAAACCCTTAATGATTTCATCTACTCTCGAAAAGTAATTTTGTTAATAAAAATGGGAACTTCGGCTATTAAGTCCGGGTTGTTATTGAAATATTGAATCCTTTGGCATATTAACTCTAGATTTAAGATGATGACTATCTAATATGTTATGCCGTGCACTTGCATATGATTTGCTCGGGTTGCACATCTGCAACAAAATATATATGTTGGTTGATTTGAGTTGCACGCCGCAATGGATATATGGACTTCGTCCACGAGTCACTAACTATCAAAGATTATCGAAGAGTGTTATGTATATACAGGTTTGGAGCATTTCTTTTAGACGTGTCATTATATTGTCATTGCATTGCATCATTTTTCTTTCTTAGCTGAATAACTGTTTTGTTTCTCCTAATTGACTAATCGAGATATTTGTCTTACCGGATTGTTTACTATTCTTATTAACTATCAACTTGGCCTAAATAAGAAATGAACAGTCCTAATTGGGATGAGTAACGGTTTCTCGGATAAGGTGAGATAGTAATGGTGTAATTGGTATTTTCTTAATTACGTCATTACAACTTCTTATGTTGTCATTCTATGAGATATACTGGGTACACATGATTTCATACTCATACTATATTTGATACACTCTTTTGTGGTGCAGATTCGATTCCGAGCACGGGCGCACCTCACAGAGCTTTCTCAGTTTGAGTTGGCCTTCTGGGGTTGTGGTGAGCCGCTTGGCTTATCCACGACCCACTTCTCCTTCTATCTATTTACTTCTGTCATCTTATCTTCAGATAGGGTATTTAATATTTTCAGAGATTCATAGAAGCTCTTGTACTTGTGACACAGATCTTGGATAGTGTTGTTGTACCACATTTACTTATGTATGAGACTTGATATTGGGTATTTTCACTCTTTACTTTCCACTTAATTATTGGATTTGATAGTTATGGTTAGTTTTTGGCTTGCCTAATGATGGGTAGTTAGCCTCATCATAGCCTTCAATTTTTGGGTCGTGACACACAACCACCATCATAAGTATTGAATAACTATGTTCAAGCTCACCAGCATAGATATCAGATAACTATGTCCACACGCTTGGTCAAATGAGGAATAGTCGCCAAGTACGTACTTTTATCTCTGCTGAAATTTAAACCTATAACGTCATGATTCTCAACTCAGTTCATCCACGATTATTAGGCCATACTGAATGCTTTTCTTATTCATATTATATGGATACTTATTTTTTCTTTTCGACCATCGTATTTCATTCGTTCTAGAGCGAATCATATTTTTACTCTTATTCCAACTAATATATCGAGATCCAGGTTCACATTTTGAAATTACAACCATTTTGAAAAGAAAGAAATCCTAAGTGGAAACTCCAAAATTTGGACGTTTTAAGTAGAGATATCTCACTAGTGTCCATGAACTAGGACAAGGAAACAGAAGGGACGTATCAATGTTTTAACTTATTTATGCTAATTTGAAAAGCTTCACTGTCAGATTATGACTTACGATCAGCCAAAAACGAGTAAGTAATTAATACTACAATTGGAAGTTTGCACCGTTGCTGCCTTTACAGAATTTTCAGGTTTGGAAACAGTCCTAGAAATGTTTTGGAAATTTCTAATTTCTTGTTATCGGCAACTTACCTAATCTGGATTGTATACATTCAACGTCATATTACAATCAATAGTGAAATCATGAATTTGCTAAGGATACACGGCCCTTAAAGTAGACACACTATCACTGAAGTTGGAGTGTTTTGATAGCTACATGTTTTAGTTGAGGTGTAAAAATGAAAATTTAAGGCAACTAATCTATGTATTTTGACCTTTAAAATATAATATGTGATATATAAAAAGTATAATTCCTGACCTATATGCATTAGATTTCTTATATATATATATTCATTTTTGACGAAGTATATTCAACTGATCATCTTTAGTCTACCATTACTAAAAAATCACTATTTTCTCATTGAATTTTCCATTGAAAAAAGTTCAGTGGCTATTTCCATTGAATGTTGGTGGAAAAAACCTAAACGTACTGGTTTCACACGAAAACATTATAAAGTTTCCAATGTTTCCATGAAAATTTATTTTCACCATGTGATTTTCTATTGAGCTAATTGGATAAGAATAAGATGAAAAAATCATTTTCTACGACACAAATTTCTCACTGATCAATATCGGTGGAAATAACCTATAGTGAACCGGCCACTTATTACAATCTAGTCTCCTCTGGTTAGTAAAAGAATACAAAGAGATTAATGCTAGCATTTTGTCAAGTTAGCAGTGACTAAAATCATCCGACACTAGATGAGAAATATAATAGGTTAGTGATTTTATTATAAGCTTACTTGTATCTAAATAAATAATTATTGATTTTAAAGAACATTTTCAACACATTTAAAGAGATTTTAAATACTTTATGCTTATCAGCTATCATTAATATGGTAAATCAAACTAAATATATGCAATGATCCTTAGGAGATCGCTAAAGAATTTAGGAATTGAAATATCTTTTAGTACACTTTAAGACATTTATTTGACAAGAAGAGAATCGGGAGAAGGATGGAGTGACATCAAAGGTTGACAAACAGGGTCAAACTAATAATGACAGGACACTTTCTTTGGTTAAAATTTTCACATTTAATCTGGATTTATATATCATTAACTAAGGCTGGCCAACGGGGTAGGGTATATCGACCCCGACCCGATCCCGCCCCGACCCCACCCCGACCCCGCCCCGACCCCACCCCGGCCCCGACCCCACTTGACATCAGATCGACATCTGATACGATACTGTGATCTGCACGGGGTCGCAAAAATCCAACCCCGACCCGACCAAACCCCGCCCACTTCTTCCCGACCCCACCGCGACCCCTGCCTGACCCTGACCCTTCTACAAATTTCTCCGACTTACTAGCCGTCAGACAACGGCTTTGTCCAATTTGGTCACAGGCAACTACCAAATACCCTCCTCCTACCCCCAACCCCTCCCCTTAAATTTATTTTTAATCCTTAAATTATTATATTTACACTTTAACCCAATTTTTTCAACTATAAATACCTCACTTTCTCTTCATTCTTTCTCACAAATCTTCCTACAATCTCTATATTATTCTCTAATAATCTCTCAATCTATTTCTCATTCTCTTTACATTGTCGTCTAAATATTCAATTTAATTTATTTATTTGGGAATTGGGAGTGAAGTTGACAACTAACTTGAGGATCATCTGTTGAGCAAAGTTTCAATTTTCAACATCTCTCGATTACACGTCGACGTTCCGTCGGCGTTTGGTACATTCGTTCCTTTATTAAATTATTATTTTTTTCTTTATTTTAATTAGCGCACTTAATTTCATTATCTTTAACTATTTATTAGCATAAATTAAAATGAAAGGAATAAGAGGTATGTTGGGCATGTCTGGTTCTACTAGTAGGGTTACATAAGGGCAAGAGAACTGTTGATGTTGAATAGAATGTTGTGACAACATCAAAAGCTCAGGACAACATCTTAGGATGTTGCCTGCGATGTTGTGACAACATTCCTGACAATATCTCTGTAACGGTTTTGCCTATTCTTCCGGCCAAAACATGACGTGTTATTGTGAGTAAAAAATGACATAGGCAAGCTTACAATGTTGTTGTGTTTAAAACGTGGTAAAAGAAACAGTCAAAGACTTGAAAAAGAAGTAGCATGAAGACCAAGTCCAAGACGCTGAGATATTTCAGGAGAAAGAATCGGTCCAAGCAGCTGCCTTCTTTTACTCAACCTCCGCAACCAATCAGTGAGGATTTCAAGGGAAGATCGACACTAGAAAAAGAGGGGAGCTTCACAGTATCGATATGCAATTGAATGAGAAGAATTTCTAATAGAGCTCTCAGATTTTACCTTAGAAAACTAGATCAACACATATAGCCTAAAGTAGTATAACAACATCTAGTCTCACATTACAATTGCTATCTTTATTCTAGATTAAGATTATTGTTCAAGCGATTGTAATGAAGATGTTGTATTTGTCTTTTTAGAATTTTTTAACTTTAGGCAAAGTCATCTGCGACTTTATTTTTGTAATTTCTTTTTCGTATGTATTGCTCAATTTGTAAAAAGAAATTCATTTGTAATTGTATATAATTTATATAATTATTTTGGTCATTGATCATCAAGGGATATATTTATATATACCCTTGAAAATATAAACCTTGTATCTCTTTACTTTTTCCACTACATTTACTCTACAAAGGTTTATACTGTTTTATCACAATGTTGTCTCAAATATTGACACAACATTGAAGTCAACATTCAGTGACTGTTTTTTTTGTTCTAGCTTTTGTGATTTTAATCTTACGCTTTTTACTAATCCGTAGCCCTGAGACCCAACAAAGTGGTATCAGAGCCTGCACTTGATACAATAAGTGTTTGATTCTGAATATTACGGCTATGAACTCAGCTATACAAAATGTTGGTAGACTTTCAATACTTGACAGCTCTAACTATGCCTGCTGGAAAATTCGACTACGTTCGCACATCAAATGCATTGATGTTCGAGCATGGAGATCTGTTTCCGAAGGCTATGTAATCCCCAAGTACCCAACAGACGAGGATGATGATGTACTCACTAAACCCGAGTCTGAATGGACCCAGGAAGAGATCAACAGTGCAAGCTTTAATGAAAATGTCGTAAATGCGATATTTGGATGGGTAGATCTCTATATGTTCAAGCTTATCCAGAATTGCACAACGACCAAGGATGCTTGAGAAACCTTACAAACTCATTGTGAGGGTACCTCAAGTTCGACGTACAAAGCTTCACATGATCTTGAATCAATACGAACGCTTAAGGATGGAAGAATATGATGACATAAAATCCTATTTTGAAAAGTTTATTGACATTGCTAATCAGTGTCAAGTGCTTGGGTCTCCATTAACCAAACACAACTTGTGGATAAAGCTCTCAGATCTCTTCCTGAAAGATTCAATACTAAGATTTGAGCTATTGAAGAGGCCCATAATATTGCTACTATGGATCTTCACGCTTTAATGAGCATCTTTCAAACATATGAGATAAACATGAAGAGCCAAAGATATCTATATAAAGACAAAACTTTGGCACTCCAAGGACAAACCTCGGAATCTGAATTGGAAAACGAGAAAGAAAACCTGGAGAAACTGGGTAGTGATGCAACTGTTGCCTTACTCACTCGTCAATTCAATTCGATGGTGAGAAATATCAACACTGATCGAAATAAAGACAAATATAAACAACATCAGAACCCACTCTTCAATAAACAGCCGAACAGATCACCTACTGAGCAAAGAAATAACAATCCATTGAGGAAATCGGTTACACCCCATAATTCCATGGCAACTAAGTGAGAACATGATTATGAAAATAAGATTTGAATATTGAAAGAAAATGATTTTTACGTTTTCTTATATGAAAATTTTTCGAGACTAATGTGATGACAAGAATTAATACTAGTAGTGGAATCCTTTCTAATATAATTATGGACTTAGTGTTAAATTATTAAGTCTTGGTATTATCTTGTGTAAGGCCATCAAAAATATCGAAAAAAATGACTAAGTGTGGGAGATATTTTATGTGAAGAGAAGACAACTGGACAAGTGGGGTTCATGGGCCCCCTCCATTTGTGCTTGTACACCTATTTAGATACAAAGTCTTGAAGACTTAGCTCAAAAAATATCTTCATCTTCAAACCCTCATATCTCTTTCTCTCCTTGAAGCTCTCGAAAATCCCTAAAAAAAATGAAGAACAAGATCAACTTATTTTACAAGATTAAGTTCCTTAACCAAGTGCTAAGCCAAGTTAACCTTGCATGTTAGTGGGTCACGATTTTTAGTTTGAAAGTTGTCTTGAAACCTTAAGCTTGTTGATGAACTTTTTGGAAGTAAAATATGAAAGCAATATGGTTACAAGCTTGTAGAGGATACGTGTGTGTGATTGTAACATGAAGAAGTGGTGCAAAAGTGAAGCAGGGTCACGGTTTGGCCGATATATGTGGACTGTTTTGTGATAAAACTAAGGTAAGATTTCTTCTTCCTCTTGAAGTAATTAGGAGTGACATGATGTTATAGTTGATAGATGAACTTGTGTTAAGAGAAAAGGAGAATAAGGAATACATGTGACAGTTTTGGCATGTCAGCCGAATTGTGGACAGTTTTGGTGTTGTTGGATTCGTTGGTTATTGTTGTTAGTATCGTCACTAAGTGCTTGTTAGATTAAAGGAAATCTTGTTATTGAAAGTTGAAATGGTTTATATTAAAGTGTTGAGACTTGAATTGGATTATAAGGAATTATGAAAAGGGTTATGAAATTATGGTTTGGCCGAGGCTTGTATAAAACTGTTGGATATTGTGGTGTGGTTTTAGGGACTGTTTCGTGGAGTTATAATGCTGAAAATTCAGTTATCATTATGCATGTTTAAATGAGATATTGTTAACGTATGTCCTAAAGGAACGAGGGTGTAGAAAGGCTTCATATCTTACCCTCATTGTTGTTGGAATATGGACTGTTTAGTAAGGATTAAGGGGTTGTTTTACGTTAGAAATAGGTGTGTGAATCACCTTGGTTAACTGTTTAGTTGTGCCCTTAATTGATGCTTGGTTATTGGCGTTATTGGCCTTATTTGTAAGGTGGAAATGTACGTATAAATAGGGGAAGTGCTGCCCAAATTTTTATACGAAAAGAGAACTATTACTTGGTATATGACCTACACTTGTAAGCATGAAGTTGATAGACGTGTTATTGTTATTATAGGTTGAAGGACCAATTTAAGACGTATTCTACTTATCGTGTTGGTGTAGCCAATAAGGTATGTGAACTATCCTTTCTTCTTTTGACATGTTTATATGAAGTAAGTGTACGTCGGACGTACATAGTTCTATTGCACCTTAATTCCTAATGATACGTGATATGAATGTGCCTTTGATTTTCAAATGATGGTTTCAAAAAGGATATATGATATGAAAGTGTCTTGGTTTTTCTAAAATGAAAGTTCATTATAAAGAGTTTATTGAGAGTCAAAAGATGATTTCAATTGCACAAGGTTGTTCATGATAGCTATTCGTGCAAGTGTGTAAAAGAACACCGAGTCCCACAACGGGCCGGGTACGTTATGTGTAAAAGAATACCGAGTCCCACAATGGTCTGGGTACGTTATGTGCTAAAGAACACCGAGTCCCACAATGGGTCGGGATACGTTATGCATGAACACCGAGACCTTCATTAGAGGTCGGGTATGTTATATGTATTATGATTCCATGGACTTGCAATCCATGATGCGAGTATAGATACTCATGCGGGTTCTATTCCCATGAATAGGATATGCATAGTGATTTCATGGGCAGGTGTCCCTGATTTTAACATGTCTTTCACATTTTGAAAAGGCACAGTTGACTCTCATTTTTATAAAATATAGTGGTACAATGATAGAGTGATACAGTGGTACATTGGTACAGTGATACAGTGGTACAGTGGTACAAGGTATAATTGGCTCTTATTTTACATGGCACGGTTGGATCTGGTATTTGATTTTCATACTTGTCCATGTCATCTTTTGGCCAGTTATGATCTTATTTACCGTACTTTATATTTGTATACTTGGTACCTTGTTGTACTGACCCCCTTCGGGGAGTTGCGTTCATGCCCGCAGGTATAGGTACTCAGTTTGATGATCCGCGAGCTTAGGATCCTTGCTCAACGTTTTGGGATAGCTCCATTTTTTCGGAGCCTAGTCATTTTGGTACAGGTCTTCCATTATGGCTTATGTATACTCAGCGGTACGGCGGGACCTTGTTCCGTCACAGTTTATTATCAAACTCTTAGAGGTCTGTAAACAAGTATGGGTGGTTAATGTGCTCTTTGGACATGTATATGTTGTAGTTAGTTTTGGGGATACTTTGTATATAGTGGCAGCCTTGTTGGCTTGCCTAATTAAAAAATGAGTTGTTTCGTAGCTTCCGCTGATTATGTGTGATGTGTGAGTATAAGGGTGCCCGGGTAGAGTACCAGTCGCGGCCCGTCGGTTTGGGTCGTGATAAAGATAGTATCAGAGCAGTTAGTCCTCGGAATGTCTACATACCATGTCTAAGTAGAGTCTTGGGTATAGGTATGTTGTGCACCATACTTATACGCAGGAGGCTGCTGGACATTTAGGATTGGTTTTCATTCTTTCTTCTCCTAGATCGTGTAATAGAGCTGTGTTATTAGGAGAATTCCTCTCTCTAACGTATTATTGTGTTGCAGCTATGCCTCCGAGAAAAGTGATAGTGGCCCAGAAGGGCAAGTCAGTAGCAGGAGCTACTAGTCAGACTCAGAGAGTTACTAGGGCACATGCCCAGTCTGTGCCTGTGATGGTTCGCCAGTCGGCGAGTTCAGTTACACCGCCGTCACCAGAGCAGCTCCAGAGGCCCCGATACTTGAGCCTCCAGTTCCTCAGCCAGGGGCAGAGGCTAGGGCCATAAGAGATACAGTCCATATGCTGACTAGACTAGTGGCAGGGCAGAGCTGCAGGCAGGGACTAGGAGTTGACCCTAGGTGACAGTTTGAGGGTTCGTGATTTCTTTAATTGCACCCTCCAGAGTTTTTTGGGTCATAGCCCGAGGATGATCCGCAGGAGTTCATCCGATAGATGCAGTGTACACTGAGGGTAATCAGGGCTTCGGATACTGAGTCGGTTGAGTTAGCTTCATATAGGATGCGGAATATAGCTACAAACTGGTATGAGTCTTGGGAGTTGTCTAGAGGAGAGGATGTTCCTCCAGCTACATGGGATGAGTTTACAGAGGCATTCCTTGGTCACTTCTTGCCTCGAGAGATGAGGAGGGCTAGAGTGGACAGATTCCTACAGTTGAGACAGGGTGGCAGGAGCATTAGAGAGTATAGCCTTGAGTTCGATTTATTGGCTAGGTATGTGCCTACCATTGTGGCGGATATGGCGGATAGAGTTCATCGCTATGTGATGGGACTAGACCGCTACTTGATTGACGGATGCTTGGCAATGGCTCTTCAGCTGGGCATGGATATTGCTCGTATCCAGGCTTATGCACAGGGGGTTGAGGAAATCCATAGAGGGCGTCAGCCAGAAAGTGACCATGACAGGGGCCAGCATAAGAGGCATAGGTCGGCGGGGTATTCAGGTGAGTTTCGAGGCGGGAAGCCTCAGCAGCAGGTGAGGTATTCATCTCAGCCAGCACAGAGTGCTCCTCTACAGTCTACAGGCAGGAGGTTCGACCGTCTGGAGTATTCAGGATCCGGTCAGAGCTCCAGGGCTTTGGGTTCTCAAGGGAACAGGGGTCCTAGTCAGTCGAGGCCACCTTTGCCTCTGTGTTTTTAGTATGGTAAGTCCTATTTTAGAGGATGTCGTTCTGGTACATGTGCATGTTTTGCTTGTGGCCGTCAGGGCCATATGATGAGAGATTGTCCTTCCAGAGGGGGTACAGGTGGTATGGCTCAGCCTATTGGATCAACTGTTGGTTCATCACCTTCTATAGCTATGCGCCCCGCAGGGCAGAATTACGACAAGAACGATCAAGGTAAGTGAAATTATAGTTATACGGGTAATTCAATTCCTTACTTGGCTATATTTGTTATACCCCGTATTTCCATAGTATGTACGTGAGGGCGTACGTACAAAAGTTTAAGCATTAAAGAAGACTAAGGGACGAAATTTTGTGCACAACTAGCAAAAAGAATCGTTTTCTGACGAAACGTTTTCCAGAGTTCTACGGGTCGAGGCCTGAGGATGATCCGCAGGAGTTCATTCGACAGTTACAGCGGATCATGAGAGTGATCAAGGCTTCGGAGACCGAGTCGGTGGTCTTAGGTTCGCATCGGCTGCGTGATATCGCAGCCGATCGGTTTGATTCGTGGGAACCGTCGGAGAGTATGCACTTCCACCGAATGAGCGAAGTTCTCGTGGGCATTTCTGCACATTTCTTGCCTCCAGATGGTGAAGGGCTCGCCGACAGATTTTTGACGCTGAGGCGCACCGCGTCGGTTCGAGTACAATGTGGAGTTTGACTCATTAGCTCGATGACGTCCCGCATTGGTAGCCGGCATGGAGGACGAGTACACCGCCACGCACGTTAGATGACTACTGGAAGAGGCTTGTTCGTGTAGCTCTTCACCGCATGGACATTGCCCGCATGCAGCTTATGCACTTGGGTGTGAGGAGCGGAGAGGTCGACGGAATGACCAAGATCGTAAGAGGCGAGAACAATGGTCTTTTGGCGACTTTCGAGGCGGACCACCTCGGCAGACTAGTTATGCGCCTCCGCCACAGAGTGGTCCTCCACAATCTTCGTGGCATCCAGAGTATTGTGAGCGGTCGTGGCTCCAAGGGTTCAGATTTTCGGGAGCAGGGTGTTAGCACCGAAGCCACCCCTACCTCGTTGTGGCTGATGTGGTAGACTCCATTTTGAGGAGTGTCGTGCTAGTTCGGAAGTTTGTTTTACATGCGGCCAGCAGGGCCATTTTGCGAGAAACTGTCCGACCGGAGGTAGCATCGGGGCAAAGCACTACGGATCTATGGCTGGTTCATCACCTTCTACCATGCCTGCAGTGTGCCCATGATTAGAGTGAAGCGGTAGATACATGTATATCCTTAACCCTCTAGAGTTTTGTATGCTTGATATGATGATCTTATTGTGTGCTATGTACGGATAACGTTGTGTTATTTGTGAGTTAGAAAACATGGTTAGTTGAAAGAATAAGTATGGGGACAGGGAAGGTGTGAACCTTAGAATATTTCACGACTGAGACCTTAGATGTAAGGCCGTCTTGAGTAAAAGATTTATGTTTGTGTTGACCTTTATCAGAGTGCATAGTACGTGGGATATATGTTATACCCCGTATTTCCAGAGTATGTACGTAAGGACGTACGTAGAAAAATTTGAACTTTTTAAATAAGGCTTGGCCGAATTATTTTGTGCACAACACCCGGTTAGAGTCGTTTTTCGACGAAACGTTTCCACAGCTTTCGTAGGGAAAATTCCGGCTATGTCATTTTTAATTTTTACGGATTTTTCCGAGAGACGAAACATTTTGGACCAACAAGAGGGCGACACTTGTCACACTCTCTTTGGAAGGACTTGGGCGGTCAAGGGTGGACGAAAATGGGTTGGCTTTTGTCAAGTAGTAGGTAGGATATTTTGGTGGTAGATGGATAAGGTGCACTTGGCATGATCTTGCCCTTACACTTGCCTAACACATGGATTAATTTTGGCCCTTGGTTGGCCATGGCTTGACCTATAAATACCCACCCTTTGTTGATGAAATTCTTCATCCAAATATTTCCTAAGTGTTAAAAATCCCTCCCTCTCCCTTGTGAAGTTTTCGTCCACCACACCCCGAGCGAGCTTGCCCGAGAGCCACCCCCTCCCCTTTGTAGTGCCCTAGCCGTGGGGTACACCCCCCCTAGCCTAGTTGTCTCGTATAAATACCCCCCTTTTGTGGTATTGAAATACTCTCCAAGTATTGTTATAATGCCCAAATACCTTGGCCCAAATACCTTGTAGTATTCCCAAGGTTACACTTATACAAAAGCCCATAAAATACTATTATACTTACCTCAGTCACAAAAACGAAACCCTAAGGAAAAACCTTCATAGTCGGTTGAAGTGTTAAGTAGAAGTTGGTTAGAAATTCTAAGGGTTGTTTGGAGCGGGTTGGAGCGCACGGAGTAGGAGCTAAACCTTGCTCAGGATCGACATTTAAACTCGGATAATTTTGGGCTTATCGAGGTAAACATTCTTGACCTTCTGTTGTAATTGGAAATTACATGTTGTAGGAGTATATAGTTAAGTATACTATATATAGAACTGAACATAGTTGTGCGGCAATGTCTTTTGACTTAAGCCTGAATAATACTTACGGCAATGTCTTGCGACTTAAGCCTGAATTTTAAGAAGTGGAATCAATCAGAATTACATGGGATCGTATTACAGTAGAATTGTGTAGTATTAGTGTGAGTAGAATTGTACACGTCCGGTTAGACGTGCAAACCCCCCCGTTGGCTTCGTAGCCTCGATAGAGAGGAGATTTACGCTGCATGCGGGGAGGTCTTAATTTTCACGATGGGAAGTTGGTTATAACAGCTTTATGTAGGTAAGAAAATGCTTTGTGGTTTCAAAGGGTAACTGATTTGACTTATAACGAATTTGATGTGTAGTAATAAAGAACTTGAAGTGTTTCAAAAAGACCTTTTTGAAAGAAGAGTAATACTTGGCTTTGAAAACATAAGAGTTGTACTAGCTTTATGGGAAGTTAGGTATAACGTCTTATGAGTGATAAAAAGAATGTTTTTCTGATTTTTTTAAGATAAGAGACTTGACTTAATGGTATTGATATGAATTTTGTTAAAAGTGTGAAACCTCATTCGTGAGTAATGAGTACTTGGTTTTAAAAGGAATAATGTTTTACTGATTTCGGAAATCAGAATGAGTATCGACAAACCACTGCAGCGTTAATAAAGGAAAATATATTGAATAATAAAGTATGGTATTAAAACCAGTAGAAACCTCCATCCGCATGAAGCTAAGATGAGACAAAATGATATTACATTTCCTAGATCATGAGCTAATAAGATTGATTATAAACAAGAATAACCTACTCACATATAAGACATATGTTTCTCAAACGTTTAAAGGAGAATTATGTTTTAAAGGATTAAAACTATGAACTACGAAACCTTTTCTAAAATGAGAAACTTGAGCATTTGAAATTAGGCAAACTTGAACGTTTGGAAAATAAGGTTGTTACTTGATTTTTACAAAGGAAAGCATTTTGGTTTACTTAACAATGTTAGTCACTCTATTTTTATACTACGGGTATCGGGTGACCTTTGTAAAAGAAATGGATCTTTAAAAGGAATTTAACGTACGTAGTACTTTAGGGTTAAAACCCGGACTTTGGCATAAAATGAAAGTACTTTGAGTTGTGTATAACTTGCCTATGCTTGTTGTTGTGAAGCTTGCCTATGCTTGTTGTTGTGAAGCTTGCCTATGCTTGTTGTGATAGCCTTTGTTGTATTTATGTACCCCGCGTCTCTCGATGGAGGGCCGGTTGATTTGTTATGAACGATTCTACACCGAGTCCCACGAGATGGGCAGGGATACGTATTTCATTTGATTATACACCGAGTCCCACGAGATGGGCAGGGACACGTATTCCATTTGATTATACACCGAGTCCCACGAGACGGGCGTGGACACGATTTCATCCGATTATACACCGAGTCCCACGAGATGGGCGGGACACGTATTCCATCCGATTATTCACCGAGTCCCACGGACGGCGGGACACGTATTTCATCCGTTATCATACATGTCTCCCGCTTTATATGACTATTATGATTTCATTTACGCCTTTACGCTTCACATACTTGGTACTGTTATCGACCTCCTTCGGCCGCGTTCATCCGCAGTGGAAGTACATCGGTTGTGGATCCTCGCCATAGGATCACAATTCGGCGTGTCGAAGCCCCATTTCTTCTGAGGCTTATCTTTTGGTATGTTACCTCGAGTCCAGATTCTTATACATTCGTGGGTATGGCGGGGCCTGTCCGTCATAGCTGTAAAAATCTTAGAGGTGCAGAGTAATCGCTGTAAGCGTGGTTTGTAAAAAAGATAATTGTTCGGTGTTTATGTATATATGATGAAGGCAACTGCTTTGGTTGGCTTTGCTTATTTATCTTGTCTCTTAATTCATGTTCATGTTTTTATTTCCGCTGATTTTCTCGATGTTGTATCACCAGGTGCCCGGTAAGGCACCAACACGGGCCGGGTTGGTCGTGACAAAAGTGGTATCGAGCGCTAGTCCTCGGAAAGTGTCTACATCGTGTCTAGTAGAGTATTGACTATCGGTGTGTTGTGCACCACATCTATAATCGTGAGGCTATAGGACATTTAGGATTGGTTTCCATTTTCTCATTCGAGATCGTGCCCTAGAGCCGTGTGATAAGTTGGACCCTCCGACGTATTCCTTTCCTTTACCGCTATGCCTCCGCGTAAGCAACCTGTGCCCATGGGCAAGGCGATGAGCCCGTAGTGAGATCTGAGAGATGCGAGCGCGAGCCCGGCCGATGCTGAGACAGAGCTTCCGACGGCGAGTTTCGCGGCCGCCAAAGACCAAAGAAGTTTAGAGCCGCAGCGATGGCTGCCGAGACTACTGATACTGAGCCTCCGGTCCCACACTGGAGCAGATGAGATGGGTACAAGGAGATGGCGATTCTTGGCGGTCGTGGCGATATGAGGATAGGTGGATCAGCAGCCTGCCCGTAGCACCGTAGTTCACCCCCGAGCGGTTTGAGGCTACGGACTTTCTCGAGTCAGAGTTCGCCAGTTGTTCTATGGATCGAGCCGAGGATGACCTCGTGAGTTTATCCGACAGCTACAATGATCATAGAGTGATCGAGTTCGAGGCGAGTCGGTGGTATTGTTCACATCACCGCGTAATCGCAGCTTGATCGTTTGATTCGTGGGAGTTGTACCGGGAAGAGCATGCACTTCCACCGTATGGGACGAGTTCTCAAGGGCTTTTCTTGCACATTTCTTTCCCCACAAATGAGAGGGCTCGGGCGACAAATTTTTGACGCTGAGGCGGGGCGGGCGGACGGTTAGAGAGTACAATGTGGAGTTCGACTCATTAGCTCGGTATGTTCCCGCCGTGGTAGCGATATGGAGGGAGTACACCGCTACGCCACCGGGCCGGATGATTACTTGGCGAGGCTTGTACGGGTGTAGCTCTTCACCGCATGGACATTGCCCGCACGCAAGCTCACGCACCAGGATGCGAGGCACGGAGGTCGACGGAATGACCGAGATCGGCAAGAGGCGAGCAAGCAGGTCCTTTGGTAACTTTCGAGGCGGACCGCCTCAAAGCCATCTAGTTATGTACCTCCACCAAGATGCAGTGGTCCCCGCGATCGCCGTGACGCTCTGGTATTCGGAGCCGGTCGAGCTCCAGGCTTCGTTCACGAGATATACGGGTTCTAGCCACGTTCGTGTTTTCCTCGGTGCACGATGTGGCGACGCCATCCCGGAATGTCGCTTTTTACGGTGCTTGTTTTCCCGCGGCCGTCGTGGCCATATGACGAAACCGCCCTAGTAGGAAGGATGCAAACAGAATGACTCGACCACCGTCGATGGCGTGTTCATCGCCTTCTACTATGCATACCTGCAGCGTGCTTATGATTAGAGTGGAGCGGTAGATTCGTATATCCTTAACCTCTAGAGATTTGTATGCATGATATAATGACCTTCTTATTGTGTATGCTACGCTCGGATAGCGTTATGTTGGTTATGAGTTAGAAAGCATGGTTAGTTGAAAGGATATGTATGGGGGTTGGAAAGTGTGAACCTTAGAATATTTCGTGTTGAGACCTTAGATGTAAGGCCGTCTTGAGTACAAGACTTTGCAAATGATCCTTGTCGAAGTACATTATATACCTAGGGTGCATTGTGTGATAAGTCCCTGGGTAGTGTGAAATAAAAGTGGTAGCTTTCATGACCTGTATAGGTAAGATTGTTCCGGATCGGGAAACAAGAGTTTGATGCGCAAGTGGGTCGGGTTGGGGCCCTGTTGCGGGCCAATCCGCGGCCAGTGTTGGGGTTGGGTCAGCTCTGGGTGGTCCGCCCAGTGGTAGGTCACGAGTGCTAGGCCCAGTTTACATGACCATCGTATGAGTTCGTGGATATGTTCGACCAGAATCGGTTCGTGAAGGCCGGGAATGGCCTTAGAGAGAAGTGAAGCTAGTAAGATGACCAAGTTTGGAGGTGGTGACTCCAAAGTTTTGGGAACTGAAGCGATGACTGAAGTATGGTACGTATACTAGGAGAGTTCAAGTGTTCGAGAAGAGTACGACGAGTAAGGGTAGAGGCGAGCATGTATTGCGAGCATAGATATGATCATTTCTTGTGAAGGGAGAAGGTGCGAAGGATGTATATTTTAGACCTCGTGGATCGCATGCGATCGGCACCATTTGTTGGGTCGCCGGAGTGACACTAGAACCTCGCGGCAAAGTGACAAAAGTTTGTGATGTTAGAGGTGTTTCCTCGTGGACTTGAATGGAGGTATTTGCGCGGGTGTTTCTGTGGCCATGTGTGGCAGGATTGTTCTTGTAAGTATAGTAGTAAAGACTATACTGGCGCGCGTTTGTTTTGAGGCTTAGAAGGAACATTCGGGACGAATGTTTCTAAGGAGGGGAGAATGTTATACCCCGTATTTCCAGAGTATGTACGTAAGGACGTACGTAGAAAAATTTGAACTTTTTAAATAAGGCTTGGCCGAATTATTTTGTGCACAACACCCAGTTAGAGTCGTTTTTCGACGAAACGTTTCCACAGCTTTCGTAGGGAAAATTCCGGCTATGTCATTTTTAATTTTTACGGATTTTTCCGAGAGACGAAACATTTTGGACCAACAAGAGGGCGACACTTGTCACCCTCTCTTTGGAAGGACTTGGGCGGTCAAGGGTGGACGAAAATGGGTTGGCTTTTGTCAAGTAGTAGGTAGGATATTTTGGTGGTAGATGGATAAGGTGCACTTGGCATGATCTTGGCCTTACACTTGCCTAACACATGGATTAATCTTGGCCCTTGGTTGGTCATGGCTTGACCTATAAATACCACTTTGTTGATGAAATTCTTCATCCAAATATTTTCTAAGTGTTAAAAATCCTCCTCTCTCCCTTGTGAAGATTTCGTCCACCACACCCCCTCGAGTGAGCTTGGCGAGAGCCACCCCTCCTTTGTAGTGCCCTAGCCGTGGGTACACCCCCAGCCTAGTTGTCTCGTATAAATACCCTTTTGTGGTATTGAAATACTCTCCAAGTATTGTTATAATGCCCAAATACCTCGCCCAAATACCTTGTAGTATTCCCAAGGTTACACTTATACAAAAGCCCGTAAAATACTATTATACTTCCTCACCACACAAACGAAACCCTAAGGAAAACCGTCATAGTCGGTTGAAGTGTTAAGTAGAAGTTGGTTAGAACTTCTAAGGGTTGTTTGGAGCAGTTGGAGCGCGGAGTAGGAGCTAAACCTTGCTCAGATCGACATTTAAACTCTGATAATTTTGGGCTTATCGAGGTAAACATTCTTGACCTTACAGTAATTGGAAATTACATGTTGTAGGAGTATATAGTTAAGTATACTATATATAGAACTGAACATAGTTGTGCGGCAATGTCTTTTGACTTAAGCTCGAATAATACTTACAGAATGTCTCGCGACTTAAGCCCAATTTTAAGAAGTGGAATCGTAATTACATAGGGTGTATTACACATGGACTTGTGTAGTATTCGTGAGTAGAATTGTACACGCCCGTTAGACGTGCAAACCCCCGGTTGGCTTGCAGCAGCCTCGATAGAGGAGGAGATTTACGCTGTTGTTGCGGGAGGTCACGAATTTTTACGTAGAATATTCTACATTGAGATCTAGGATGTTAATAGGCGCCTTGTGGCCTCTATAGGTTGAAGTACTACGATGGCGTGATCTACTTAGCTTAAGGAGTAGCCGCGGTTTGAAGTACTTGGAGCGTTTTGCTATTAGTCGATAATCGTCGCGAGGTATGTGAACCTCTTCCTATCTGTTCTAGCATGATATGTGTATAACTATGTAGTACGGTAGACGTACATGTGTTTAATGTATTTGATTGGTTTGAAACATAAAGTGTTATAACGACTTTATGGGAAGTTGGTTATAACAGCTTTATGTAGGTAAGAAAATGCTTTGTGGTTTCAAAGGGTAACTGATTTGACTTATAACGAATTTGATGTGTAGTAATAAAGAACTTGAAGTGTTTCAAAAAGACCTTTTTGAAAGAAGAGTAATACTTGGCTTTGAAAACATAAGAGTTGTACTAGCTTTATGTGAAGTTAGGTATAACGTCTTAAGAGTGATAAAAAGAATGGTTTACTGATTTTTTTTGAAGATAAGAGACTTGACTTAATGGTATTGATATGAATTTTGTTAAAAGTGTGAAACCTCATTCGTGAGTAATGAGTACTTGGTTTTAAAAGGAATAATGTTTCTTGATTTGAAATCGTAATGAGTATCGACAAACCACTGCAGCGTTAATAAAGGAAAATATATTGAATAATGAAGTATGGTATTAAAACCAGTAGAAACCTCCATCTGCATAGAAGCTAAGATGAGACAAAATGATATTACATTTCCTAGATCATGGCTGCTTAATAAGATTGATTATAAACAAGAATAACCTACTCACATATAAGACATATGTTTCTCAAACGTTTAAAGGAGAATTATGTTTTAAAGGATTAAAACTATGAACTACGAAACATTTTCTAAAATGAGAAACTTGAGCATTTGAAATAAGGCAAACTTGAACGTTTGGAAAATAAGGTTGTTACTTGATTTTTACAAAGGAAAGCATTTTGGTTTACTTAACAATGTTAGTCACTCTATTTTTATACTACGTATCGGGTGACCTTTGTAAAAGAAATGGATCTTTAAAAGGAATTTAACGTCGTAGTACTTTAGGTTAAAACCCGGACTTTGGCATAAAATGAAAGTACTTTGAGTTGTGTATAACTTGCCTATGCTTGTTGTTGTGAAGCTTGCCTATGCTTGTTGTTGTGAAGCTTTCCTATGCTTGTTGTGATAGCCTTTGTTGTATTTCTGTACCCCCGCGTCTCTCGATGGAGGGCCGGTTGATTTGTTATGAACGATTCTACACCGAGTCCCACGAGATGGCGAGGATACGTATTTCATTTGATTATACACCGTGTCACGAGATGGCGGTGACACGTATTCCATTTGATTATACACCGAGTCCCACGAGACGGGCGGGGACACGATTTCATCCGATTATACACCGAGTCCCACGAGATGGCGGGGACACGTATTCCATCCGATTATTCACCGAGTCCCGGGACGGGTCGACACGTATTTCATCCGTTATCATACATGTCTCCTGCTTTATATAGACTATTATGATTTCATTTGATCTTTTACGCCATACTTGGTACTGTTGTCTCGACCTCGCCCTTGTGCGTTCATGCCGCAGGTGGAAGTACATCGGTTGTGGATCCTCGCTCATAGGATCACAGTTCAGCGTGTCGGGAAGCCCCATTTCTTCGGAGGCTTATCTTTTGGTATGTTACCCTGAGTCTGTAGATTCTTATACATTCAGGGGTATGGCGGGGCCCTGTCCCGTCATAGCTGTTGTAAAAATCTTAGAGTGCATGCCTTTGTTGTGGCGGGGTTTGTAAAAGATAACTGTTCGGGTATTTATGTATATATGATGAAGGCAACTGTTTTGGTTGGCCTGTTTATTTATCTTGTCTCTTAATTCATGTTCATGTTTTTATTTCCGCTGATTTTCTCTGATGTTGTATCACTAGGGTGTCCGGGGTAAGACACCAGTCACGGGGCCGGGTTCGGGTCGTGACAATATATTTGTGTGATAAGTCCCTGAGTGGTATAAAATGAGAGGGTAGTCGAGCTAAGAAGGCCACTAGGTTTTCGTGACTTGATTTGTGAGATTGTTCCGGATCGGGGGAACAAGTGTTTGGCGCGATAGCGGGTCGGGTTGAGGACCATTCGCGGGTCAACCCGCGGCCTGTTTTGTGGTGGGGTCAGTTCGAGGTGGTCCCGCCAGTTGGTAGGGTCACGAGGGTGCTAGGCCCAAGTTTAGGTAACCATCGTATGAGTTCGTGGATGTGTTCGACCAGAATCGGATCGTGAAGGCCGGGAACGGCCTTAAAAGAGATTGAGGCTAGAAGAGTTCAAGTGTTCGAGAAGAGTACGACGAGTGAGGAAAGAGGTGAACGTGTGTTAGCATAACAAAAGAGATCATTTCGTTTGTAAAGAAAATGTGCGGCTGGAGTATCTTTTGGACCTTGGGTGGGAGCTTTTGTAGTGATGGAGGTGATTCCTCGTGGACTTGAAGTTGAGTAATTGCGCGTGTGTTATGTTATGACCAGGTACGGCATGATTGTTTTCGTAAGTGTAGTAGTGAAGACTATACGGGCGCATGTATGTTTTGAGACTTAGAAGGAACATTCGGGACGAATGTTTCTAAGGAGGGGAGAATGTTATACCCCGTATTTCCAGAGTATGTACGTGAGGGCGTACGTACAAAAGTTTAAGCATTAAAGAAGACTAAGGGACGAAATTTTGTGCACAACTAGCAAAAATAATCGTTTTCCGTAAACGCTTTTCGTATCTTACGAAGGGAAAATTCGCTATGTCTTTTATTATTTTTGCGGATTTTTCCGAGAGATGAAATATTTTTGGATTAACGGGAGGGTGACATGTGTCACCTCAAAGTGGACGAATTGGGCGTTTTCTTGCTCAATTTTAGTCAAGGAGTTGGTAGGATATTTTGGTGGTAGATGGATAAGGTACACTTGCCCAAATCTTGACCTTACACTTGCCTACCACTTGTCTTGATCTTGGCCCTTGGTTGTCCTATAAATACCCCCTTAGTTGAAGGCTTATTCTTCATCCTCTCTTGATAAATTCCAAGGCAAAAACCCTTCCCTCCCTTCTAGTGTTTTCGTCCGCCACACCCTCCCCCTTTGAGAGGCCCTCGGCCGAAGTACACCCCCCTCCCCTTGCCTTGTTGTTTTCGTGAAATACCCCTCCCTTGGTAGAAAAATACTTCTCCAAGTATTGTTGTATAAATCCAAAATACCTTGGCCCAAATACCTTGTAGTATTCCAAGGTTACACCTATACTAAAAGCCCAGAAATACTATTATACTTCCCTTCAGTCACAAAACGAAACCCTAAGGAAATCTTCATAGCCCGTTGGAGTGTTAAATAGAAGTTGCGTAGAACTTCTAAGGGTTGTTTGGAGCCGGTTGGAGCGCCCAGAGTAGGAGCTAAACGTCGCTCAGGATCGACATATAAACTTGGATAATTTTGGGCTTATCGAGGTAAATACTCTTGTCCTTCTATTGTAATTGGAATTACATACTGTAGTAGTATAGAATTGAATATAAGATTCATAGAAGGATATTACTGAAAAGAATTGAACTGAAATCACATCAGAAGAATATTAAAGAAGAATCAGATTTACTTACATGTGACAGTATTTGATGAGACTTGTGTAGTTTGGCGGGTAGGAAGTCACGCCAATTTTCCGTAGAATAAAGGAATCAGATCGCATTATTCGCAGAATAGTCTAGACGCTGATAGACTTGTATGACCATTATAGGTTGAAGATCGCGAGTAGCGTATTCTACTCGAAGGGTGGAAAAGGCTAGCAGGATTACAGTACTTTGGAGCTATTTGCTAATAGTCTATAATCGTCGCGAGGTATGTGATTCTTCCTATACTCTTGAGCATGATATTTTAAAAGAAATATATATAGTACGGTAGACGTACGTGTGTTAACTGAACGTAGTTTTATGGCAATGTCTTTCGACTTAAGCCTGAATAATAAAGAATCTTGAAGTATTTCAAAAGAAATAAGAAACCTTTTTGAAAGAAGAGTAATGCTTGGTTTTAAAAGTTTAAGAGTTATACTAGCTTTATGGGAAGTTAGGTATAACGACTTAAGAGAGATAAAAGGAATGGTTATTTGATTTTAGAAGTTAAGAGACTTGATCTTAAAAGATAAAGACTTGACTTAATTGAATTAATATGAATTTTGTTAATAAGTGTGAAACCTCATTCGTGAGTAATGAGTACTTGGTTTTTTTTTTTAAAAGGGAGGATAATGTTTTACTGATTTCGGAAATCAAAATAAGTATCGAACAAACCACTGCAGCGCTAATAAAGGGAAATGTATTGACTGATTAAGTATTATTAAAACCAGTAGAAACCTCCATCTGCATAGAAGCTAAGATGAGACAAAATGATATTACATTTCCTAGATCATGGCTGCTTTAATAAGATTGTTATAAACAAGAATAATCTACTCACACATAAGGCATATGTTTCTCAACCGTTTTAAAGAAGAATTATATTATTAAGTGATCAAGACTATGAACTAATCTTTCGGAAATGAGAAACTTGAGCATCTGAAATTAGGCAAACTTGAACTTTTGGAAAAGAATGTAGTTACTTGACGTTGTTCTAAAAAGTGTAAGCCACTTGGTTTAAAATAGTATAAAGTACTGGAGTTTAAAACATGAACGTATTTGGTACTACGGATAATAGTATCGAGTTGTTTTTACGTAAAAGAGGTCTTTTGAAAGGATAATCAGATGTAGTACTTTGGGGTTAAAACCGGATTTGTTGTAATAAAATAAATGTCGTGAGTATGATTAAACCGGCTATGCTTGTGGTGATAGCCTTTGTTGTGCAAGTGTTGTATTTACGTACCCGCGTCTCGTTGGAGGCGACTATCGATTGATTGATGGACATACCGACACGATGGGTGGCCCGGGTATGCTTCCACTAATCGATCCTTTTGGACATACCGACACGATGGGTGGCCCGGGTATTCTTCCATTAGAGTGTTATCTTGTTATCGCTCGACATACCGACACGATGGGTGGCCGAGTATGCTTCCATTCGATTGTTATCTTGTTATTCCCTTCGACATACCGACACGATGGGTGGCCGGGTATGCTTCCATTAGAGTTTTATCTTGTTATTGGCTTGGACATACCGACACGATGGGTGGCCACGAGTATGCTTCCATTCGATTGTTATCTTGTTATTCCCTTTTGGACATCGACACGATGGGTGGCCCGGGTATGCTTCCATTAGAGTGTTATCTTGTTATCGCTTCGACATACCGACACGATGGGTGGCGCGAGTATGCTTCCATTCGATTGTTATCTTGTTATCCCTTTGGACATACCGACACGATGGGTGGCCACGTATGCTTCCATTAAGTGTTATCTTGTTATTCGCTTGGACATACCGACACGATGGGTGGCCGAGTACGCTTCCATTCGATTGTTATCTTGTTATTTCCTTTGGACATACCGACACGATGGGTGGCCACGGGTATCTTCCGATAGGATGGTTCCATGGCCATGCTTATACCGAGGTAAGATCGGGGCGTGCGGCCGTTGTCTTTGGTTATATTTGAGTGATGACTTTGAGGCGTGAGTCCCGACTTGATATGTCCGCTAGATTATATCGTGATCGTAGTTTGGTCATCATACATGTCTCTGCTTTATATAGATTATGATTTCACCTACGTATTTTTGATTTCACATACTTGGTACTGTTATCTCGACCTCGCCCGGGGTTGCGTTCATCCGCAGTAGAGGTACATCGGTTGTCGATCCTCGCTTCAGGATCACAAATCAGCGTATTGGGAAGCTTCGTTTCTCGGAGGCTTATCTTTTGGTATGTTACCCAGTGCAGTAGGTTGTTGTACATTCGTGGTATGGCGGGGCCCGTCGCCATAGTTGTCGTTACATTCTTAGATATGCGTAATCATTGTGGCGGGGTTTGTAAAAAGGATTAAACTGTTGGTTTGAAAGATTTGTATATTTATATATATGCGAAAAGCGACTTTCTCTCATATAAAATGTGTCTCATTTACATTTGATTCTTGTCTTGTTTTTATGTTCGATTACTCGATATATGACTACTTGGGTGCTCAGGTAAGGCACGATCCTGAACGGGCAGTCGTGACAAAAGTGGTATCGAAGCGATTAATCCTCGGAAATTGTCTGCACCGTGTCTAGTAGAGTCTTGATTATCGGTGTGTTGTGCACCACATCTATAATCGTGAGGCCGCAGGACATTTAGGATTGGTTTCCATTCTTCTCATTACGAGATCGTGCCTTAGACGTGTTGTAAGTTGGACCCTCGACGTATCTCGTTTTTACGATTATGCCTCCACGCGCGCAACCCGCCCAGATGGGCAAGGCAGCGAGGAGCTGCTAGTAGGATACAGAGAGTGCGGCGCAGCCCGATCATTACGAGATAGTGCTTCAGATCGCGAGTTTTGCGACGCCCGGCCCGTGATGAAGTTTAGGGCGCAGCGGTGGCTGCCGAGACCACGCACTGAGCCTCAGGTCCCGGCTGAAGCAGAGGAGATGGGTTACAAAGAGATGGCCCAGTTATTGGCCAGGATAGTGGCAAGACATGAGGATAGGCTGGATGCAGCAGTTTCAGTTCCAGTAGTACCCATGGTTCACCCAAGATCGGATAGTTTGAGGCTACGGGACTTTCTGAGTTGTAGCCGCGAGTTCTGGTCGAGGCACGAGGATGATCCGCAGGAGTTCATTCGACAATTACAGCGGATCATGAGAGTGATCAAGGCTTCGGAGACCGAGTCGGTGGTCTTAGGTTCGCATCGGCTGCGTGATACTGCAGTCGACTGGTTTGATTCGTGGGAACTGTCCCGGGGAGAGTATGCACTTCCAGCCGAATGGAGCGAGTTCTCAGGGGCATTTCTTGCACATTTCTTGCACATTTCTTACCTCCACAGATGAGAAGGGCTCGGGCCGACAGATTTTTGACGTTGAGGCAGACCGGGCGTACGGTTCGGGAGTACAATGTGGAGTTTGACTCATTAGCTTCGATGCGTCCCGCATTGGTAGCGATATGGAGGGACGAGTACACCGCTACATCACCGTTAGATGACTACTTGGCGAGGCTTGTTGGTGTAGCTCTTCACCGCATGGACATTGCCGCATGCGCAGCTTATGCACTTGGGTGTGAGGAGCGGAGAGGTCGACGGAATGACCAAGATCAGCAGAAGAGGGCCAGAACAACAGGGTCTTTTGGCGACTTTCGAGGCGGACCACCTCAGCGGCAGACTAGTTATGCGCCTCCGCCAATACAGAGTGGTCCTCCACAATCTTCAGGGCATCCAGAGTATTCAGAGGCGGTCGTGGCTCGAGGTTGATTTTCGGGAAGCGGGTGTTAGCGTGAAGCCACCCCTACCTCGTTGTGGCCGATGTGGTAGACTCCATTTTGGGGAGTGTCGTGCTAGTTCGGGAGTTTGTTTTACATGCGGCCAGCAGGGCCATTGTGCGAGAAACTGTCCGACCGGAGGTAGCACTGGTGGGGCAGCACAGACTACGAGATCTATGGTTGGTTCATCACCTTCTACAGCTATGCGCCCTGCAGGGCAGGCCCATGATTAGAGTGTAGCGGTAGATACAGGTATATCCTTAACCCTCTAGAGTTTTGTATGCTTGATATGATGATCTTATTGTGTGCTATGTACGGATAACGTTGTGTTATTTGTGAGTTAGAAAACATGGTTAGTTGAAAGAATAAGTATGGGGACAGGGAATGTGTGAACCTTAGAATATTTCACGATTGAGACCTTAGGTTTAAGGCCGTCTTGAGTAAAAGATTTATGTTTGTGTTGACCTTTATCAGAGTGCATAGTACGTGGGATATATTTGTGTGATAAGTCCCTGAGTGGTATAAAATGAGAGGGTAGTCGAGCTAAGAAGGCCACTAGGTTTTCGTGACTTGATTTGTGAGATTGTTCCGGATCGGGGGAACAAGTGTTTGGCGCGATAGCGGGTCGGGTTGAGGACCATTCGCGGGTCAACCCACGGCCTGTTTTGTGGTGGGGTCAGTTCGAGGTGGTCCCGCCAGTTGGTAGGGTCACGAGGGTGCTAGGCCCAAGTTTAGGTAACCATCGTATGAGTTCGTGGATGTGTTCGACCAGAATCGGATCGTGAAGGCCGGGAACGGCCTTAAAAGAGATTGAGGCTAGTAAGACGACCAAGTTTGGAGGTAGTAACTCCAGAGATTTTGGAAAGCTGAAGTAATGACTGAAGTATGGTACGTATACTAGAAGAGTTCAAGTGTTCGAGAAGAGTACGACGAGTGAGGAAAGAGGTGAACGTGTGTTAGCATAACAAAAGAGATCATTTCGTTTGTAAAGAAAAGGTGCGGCGGGAGTATCTTTTGGACCTTGGGTGGGAGCTTTTGTAGTGATGGAGGTGATTCCTCGTGGACTTGAAGTTGAGTAATTGCGCGTGTGTTATGTTATGACCAGGTACGGCATGATTGTTTTCGTAAGTGTAGTAGTGAAGACTATACGGGCGCATGTATGTTTTGAGACTTAGAAGGAACATTCGGGACGAATGTTTCTAAGGAGGGGAGAATGTTATACCCCGTATTTCCAGTATGTGCGTGAGGCGTGCGTGAAAGTTTAAGCATTAAAGAAGACTAAGGGACGAAATTTTGTGCACAACTAGCAAAAAGAATCGTTTTCCGACGAAACGTTTTCCAGAACTTACGAAGGGAAAATTCCGGCTATGTCTTTTATTATTTTTGCGGATTTTTCCGAGAGATGAAATATTTTGGACCAACGGGAGGGTGACATGTGTCACCCTCAAAGTGGACGAATTGGGGCGTTTTTCTTGCTCAATTTTAGTCAAGGAGTTGGTAGGATATTTTGGTGGTAGATGGATAAGGTACACTTGCCCAAATCTTGACCTTACACTTGCCTACCACTTGTCTTGATCTTGGCCCTTGGTTGTCCTATAAATACCCCCTTAGTTGAAGGCTTATTCTTCATCCTCTCTTGATAAATTCCAAGGCAAAACTCTTCCTCCCTTCTAGTGTTTTCGTCCGCCACACCCTCCCCCTTTGAGAGGCCCTCGGCCGAAGTACACCCCCCTCCCCTTGCCTTGTTGTTTTCGTGAAATACCCCTCCCTTGGTAGAAAAATACTTCTCCAAGTATTGTTGTATAAATCCAAAATACCTTGGCCCAAATACCTTGTAGTATTCAAGGTTACACCTATACTAAAAGCCCGTAAATACTATTATACTTCCATTCGATCACTACGAAACCCTAAGGAAATCTTCATAGGTTAGAGTGTTAAGTAGAAGTTGCGTAGAACTTCTAAGGGTTGTTTGGAGCGGGTTGAGCGCCAGTAGGAGCTAAACGTCGCCGGGATCGACATATAAACTTGGATAATTTTGGGCTTATCGAGGTAAATACTCTTGTCCTTCTATTGTAATTGGAATTACATCGTAGTAGTATAGAATTGAATATAAGATTCATAGAAGGATATTCTGAAAGAATTGAATCAAATCACATCGAAGAATATTAAAGAAGAATCAGACTTACATGGATCGTATTCTGATGAGACTTGTGTAGTTTGGCGGGTAGGAAGTCTTTGCCAATTTTCCGTAGAATAAAGGAATCGTATCGAGTGTCTGCAGAATAGTCTAGACGTTGATAGACTTGTATGACCATTATAGGTTGAAGTACTGCGAGTAGCGTATTCTACTCGAATGGTGGAAAAGGCTAGCAGGATTACAGTACTTTGGAGATATTTGCTAATAGTCGATAATCGTCGCGAGGTATGTGATTCTTCCTATACTCTTGAGCATGATATTTTAAAAGAAATATATATAGTACGGTAGACGTACGTGTGTTAATACGTAGTTTTATGGCAATGTCTTTCGACTTAAGCCTGAATAATAAAGAATCTTGAAGTATTTCAAAAGAAATAAGAAACCTTTTTGAAAGAAGAGTAATGCTTGGTTTTAAAAGCTTAAGAGTTATACTAGCTTTATGGGAAGTTAGGTATAACGACTTAAGAGAGATAAAAGGAATGGTTATTTGATTTTAGAAGTTAAGAGACTTGATCTTAAAAGATAAGAGACTTGACTTAATTGAATTAATATGAATTTTGTTAATAAGTGTGAAACCTCATTCGTGAGTAATGAGTACTTGGTTTTTTTTTTAAAAGGGAGGATAATGTTTTACTGATTTCGGAAATCAGAATAAGTATCGAACAAACCACTGCAGCGCTAATAAAGGGAAATGTATTGACTGATTAAGTATTATTAAAACCAGTAGAAACCTCCATCTGCATAGAAGCTAAGATGAGACAAAATGATATTACATTTCCTAGATCATGGCTGCTTTAATAAGATTGTTATAAACAAGAATAATCTACTCACACATAAGGCATATGTTTCTCAACCGTTTTAAAGAAGAATTATATTATTATGTGATCAAGACTATGAACTAATCTTTCGGAAATGAGAAACTTGAGCATCTGAAATTAGGCAAACTTGAACTTTTGGAAAAGAATGTTGTTACTTGACGTTGTTCTAAAAAGTGTAAGCCACTTGGTTTAAAATAGTATAAAGTACTGGAGTTTAAAACATGAACGTATTTGGTACTACGGATAATAGTATCGAGTTGTTTTTACGTAAAAAAAGGTCTTTTTGAAAGGATAACTGTATGTAGTACTTTGGGGTTAAAACCCGGATTTGTTGTAATAAAATAAATGTCTGTGAGTATGATTAAACTAGCCTATGCTTGTGGTGATAGCCTTTGTTGTGCAAGTGTTGTATTTACGTACTCTGGCGTCTCATTGGAGGTCGACTATCGATTGATTGATGGACATCCGACACGATGGGTGGCCACGGGTATGCTCCACTAATCGATCCTTTTGGACATACCGACACGATGGGTGCCCGGTATGCTTCCATTAGAGTGTTATCTTGTTATTGGCTTGGACATCCGGACCTGATAGGTGGCCGAGTATGCTTCCATTCGATTGTTATCTTGTTATTCCTTTTTGGACATACCGACACGATGGGTGGCCGGGTATGCTTCCATTGAGTGTTATCTTGTTATTGGCTTGGACATACCGACACGATGGGTGGCCGAGTATGCTTCCATTCGATTGTTATCTTGTTATTCCCTTTTGGACATACCGACACGATGGGTGGCCACGTATGCTTCCATTAAGTGTTATCTTGTTATTGGGTTGGACATCGGACACGATGGGTGGCCCACAGTATGCTTCCATTCGATTGTTATCTTGTTATCCCTGGACATACCGCGATGGGTGGCCCACGGGTATGCTTCCATTAAGAGTGTTATCTTGTTATTGGCTTGGACATACTGACACGATGGGTGGCCCACGAGTATGCTTCCATTCTGATTGTTATATTGTTATTTCCTTTGGACATACTGACACGATGGGTGGCCCACGGGTATGCTTCCAATAGGATGGTTCCATGGCCATGCTTATACCGAGGTAAGATGTCGGGGCGTGCGGCCGTTGTGCTGGTTATATTTGAGTGATGACTTTGAGGGCGTGAGCCCCTTACTTGATATGTCTGCTAGATTATATTGTGAACTGTAGTTTGGTCATCATACATGTCTCCTGTTTTATATAGACTGTTATGATTTCACTTATAGTATTTTTCAGTTTCACATACTTGGTACCTGTTATTGACCTCGCTTGGGTGCGTTCATGCCGCATGACTAGAGGTACATCGGTTGTCGATCCTCGCCTAGGATCACAAATCAGCGTATTGAAGCTCCGTTTCTCGAGGCTTATCTTTTGGTATGTTACCCTGAGTCTGTAGGTTGTTGTACATTCAGGGGTATGGCGGGGCCCTGTCCCGCCATAGTTGTCGTTACATTCTTAGAGGTCTGTAATACTGTTGTGGGCAGGGTTTGTAAAAAGGATTAAACTGTTCGGTTTGAAAGATTTGTATATTTATATATATGCCGAAAGACGACTTTCTCTCATATAAAATGTGTCTCATTTTACATTTGATTCTTGTCTTGTTTTTATGTTCCGCTGATTACTCTGATGTATGACTACTTGGGTGCCCGGGTAAGGCACCAGTCACGGGCCCCGGAACGGGTCGTGACAATATTGGTTGGTGATTAATGCATGAACTATATTGTGGTCCTGTGTGGCATATTTGTGTTGCTAAGTATAGGTTGATAGGTATAGTTAAAGGAGACTATACCGAAATGTTTATAGTTTGAGACCTACTATGAACATTCGAAACGAATGTTTCTAAGGGGGGGAGAATCTTACACTCTATAATTCCATGGCTACTAAGTGAGAACATGATTATGGAAATAAGATTTGAATGTTGGAAGGAAAGGATTTTTACGTTTTCTTATATGGAAAATTTTCGAGACTAATGTGATGACAAGAATTAATACTAGTAGTGGAATCCTTTCTAATATAATTATGGACTTAGTGTTAAATTATTAAGTCTTGGTATTATCTTGTGTAAGGCCATCAAAAATATCGGAAAAACTGACTAAGTGTGGGAGATATTTTATGTGAAGAGAAGACAAATGGACAAGTGGAGTTCATGGGTCCCCCTCCACTTGTGCTTGTACACCTATTTAGATACAAAGTCTTGCAGACTTAGCTCACAAAATATTTTCATCTTCAAACCCTCATATCTCTCTCTCCTTGAAGCTCTCGAAAATCCCTAGAAAAACTGAAGAACAGGATCAACTAATTTTACAAGATTAAGTTCCTTAACCAAGTGTTAAGCCAAGTTAACCTTGCAAGTTAGTGGGTCACAGTTTTTAGCTTGAAAGTTGTCTTGAAACCCTAAGCTTGTTGATTAACTTTTTGGAAGTAAAACATGAAAGCAAGATGGTTACAAGCTTGTAGAGGATACGTGTGTGTGATTGTAACGTGAAAAAGTGGTGCAAAAGTGAAGCAGGGTCACAGTTTGGCCGAGATATGTGGACTGTTTTGTGATAAAACTAAGGTAAGATTTCTTTTTCCTCTTGAAGTAATTAGGAGTTACATGATGTTATAGTTGATAGATGAACTTGTGTTAAGAGAAAAAAAGAATAAGGAATACATGTGACAGTTTTGACATATTAGCCGAATTGTGGACAGTCTTGGTGTTGTTGGATTCGTTGGTTATTGTTGTTAGTATCATCACTAAGTGCATGTTAGATTGAAGGAAATCTTGTTATTGAAAGTTGAAATGGTTTATATTAAAGTGTTGAGAGTTGAATTGGATTATAAGGAATTATGAAAAGGGTTATGTAATTATGGTTTGGCCGAGGCTTGTATAAAACTGTTGGATATTGTGGTGCGGTTTTAGGGACTGTTTCGTGGAGTTATAATGCTGAAAATTCAATTATCATTATGTATGTTTAAACGAGGTATTGCTAATGTATGTCCTAAAGGAATGAGGGTGTAGAAAAGTGTAGAAAGGCTTCATATCTTACCCTCATTGTTATTGGAATATGGACTATTTTCGTGGACTATTTTAGTAAGGATTAAGAGGATGTTTTACGTGAGAAATAGGTGTGTGAATCACCTTGGTTAACTGTTTAGTTGTGCCCTTAATTTGTGCTTGATTATTGGTGTTATTGGCCTTATTTGCAAGGTGGAAATGTACGTATAAATAGGGGAAGTCCTGCCCAAATTTTTATACGAAAAAAGAACTATTACTTGGTATATGACCTACACTTGTAAGCATGAAGTTGATAGACATGTTATTGTTATTATAGGTTGAAGTACCTATTTGAGACGTATTCTACTTATCGTGTTGGTGTAGCCGATAAGGTATGTGAACTATCCTTTCTTCTTTTGGCATGTTTATATGAAGTAAGTGTACGTCGGACGTACATAGTTCTATTGGACCTTAATTCCTAATGATACGTGATATGAATGTGCCTTTGATTTTTCAAATGATGGTTTCAAAAAGGATATATGATATGATAGTGCCTTGGTTTTTCTAAAATGAAAGTTCATTATAAAGAGTTTATTGAGAGTCAAAAGATGATTTCAATTACACAAGGTTGTTCATGATAGCTATTCGTGTAAGTGTGTAAAAGAACACCGAGTCCCACAACGGGCCAGGTACGTTATGTGTAAATGAACACCGAGTCGCACAACGGGCCAGGTACGTTATGTGCTAAAGAACACCGAGTCCCACAATGGGTCGGGATACGTTATGCATGAACACTAAGACCTTCATTAGAGGTCGGGTACGTTATATGTATTATGATTCCATGGACTTGCAATCCATGGACCTCCTAAGCTTAAGGATCCAGAGAGCTTCACCTTGCCATGCACTATTGGTAGGGTGACATGCAACAGGGCGATGTGTGATCTAGGGGATAGCATCAATCTAATGCCCTTATTTGTCTTCAAGAGGTTGGGTTTGGGGGAAGCCAAACCGACCACAGTAAATCTGCAGCTAGCCGACCGAACTGTGGTGCATCCCAGAGGCATAATCGAAGTTGTGTTGGTTAAGGTAGGAAAGTTCTTCTTCCCTGCAGACTTTCTTATTCTTAATATGGAAGAAGATGATGATATACCAATTATCTTGGGAAGACCATTCCTTGCTATTGGGAGATCCTTGATTGATGTGGAAAAGGGGGAACTGAGACTCAGGGTTCAAGAGGAAGAGATAGTGTTCAAGGTGTTCAAATCCGCCATTGAGTCTCATGCCATTGACGAGTGTTTCGCAGTAAGCACAACTGCCCCAGCAGTTCTGTAACGACCCGTTCCGGGGCCCGTTACTGGTGCCTTATCCCGGGCACCCTAGTGATACAATCATCAGAGAAAAACCAGCGGAAAATAAAACTTTAAACAAGAAACAAGATATATGAACATAAAACAGGCCAACCCAACGGTTACCTTCCAATAACATAAATAAAAACAACTCTTTCAAAACGAACAGTTTAATCCTTTTTACAACCCTGCCCACAACAGTACTACAGACCTCTAAGATTTACAACAACTATGACGGACAGTGGCCGCCATACCCACGAATGTACAAGAACCTACAACTCGTGGAACACATACAAAGATAAGCCTCGGAGAAACGGAGCTTCCCAAAACGCTGAACTGAGATCCTAAGAGCGAGGATCCACGACCGATGTACCTCTACCTGCGGCATGAACGCAGCCCCCCGAAGGAGGTCGATAACAGTACCAAGTATGTGGCTGTAAAAATCTTTGAATGAAATCATACTAGTCTATATAAAGCGAGAGCATGTATGATAACCAAACTACGATTCACAACATAAAAGCGATCATGTCGATCGAGGACTCACGCCTCAAGTCATCACTCAAATATAACTATGGGTCTCACGCCCACAACATCAATCATGTTCGCATCATGGCGCATGCCCCGGTCTGCATCGGTGTAGACATGTCCATGATGCAACAATAATACCAATGCCCCATGGCCACGTACCGGAATTCTACCTCGGTGTAGACACGCCCATGTGACATCAACAATAATATCGGGGTGATCAACCCGCGCGCGTGGCCACATGCCCCGGAATTCTACCTCGGTGTAGACATGTCCATGTAACCACAATAACAATATATCGTAATCAACCCGACCGCATGTCGCGTGCCGGAATTCTACCTCGGTGTAGACATGTCCATGTGACAAAACAACAAGACAAGAATCAAAATGGAAACATACGTGGAATTCTCCATCACCGCGGCCGTCAAGTAAGTTCTCCACAAGTCGGACCCTCTATCGAGACGCGGTAACGTAAATACCACACTTGCACAACAAAGGCTATCATCACAAGCATAGACAAGTTTCACAACAACAAGCATAGGCAAGTTTCACAACAACAAGCATAGGCAAGTTTCACACAACTCAAAGTACTTTCATTTTATGCCAAAGTCCGGGTTTTTAACCCCAAGGTACTACATACGTTAAGTTCTTTTTAAAAGAGATCCATTACTTTTATAAAAGTCACCCGATACCCGTAGTATTAGAATGACCAACCCACATTCCTTTTCAAAATCAAGTAACAACATTCTTTTCCTAAGTTCCAGTTTGCCTAGTTTCAATTACTCAAGCTTCTCATTTTCAAATGCTCAAGTCACTTATTTTAGAAAGGTTTCATAACTCATAGTCTTAATCTCTTTTAAAACAATTGAGTAACATATGTCATATATGTGAGTAGTTTATTCTTGTTTATAACGATGTTATTAGAGCAGCCATGATCTAGAAAATGTAATATCATTTTGTCTCATCTTAGCTTCTATGCAGATGGAGGTTTCTACTGGTTTTAATACAACACATCATTATTCAATACATTTTCCTTTATTAACGCTGCAGTGGTGCAGTCGATACACATTCGATTTCCAAATCGGTAAAACATTATCCCTTTAAAACCAAGTACTCATTACTCACGAATGAGGTTTCACCAAACATCCACATTAAAACAAATAAGTTAAGTCTCTTATCTTATAAGATCAAGTCTCTTAACTTCTAACATCGATAAACCATTTTCTTACCTACATAAAGTCATTATAACCAACTTCCCATAAAGCGTTATAACACTTTTATGTTTCAAACCAATCAAATACATTAAACACGTATGCGTCTCAAACTACATAGTTACACACATATCATGCCGGAAGAGATAGGAAGAGGTTCACATACCTCGCGACGATTTATCGACAATAAGCAAAATTCTCCAAGTACTACAACCTTGCTAGCCCTTTCCACTCCTCGAGTAGAATACGCTACTCTTAGTACTTTCACCTATAAAGGTCACAAACGACTATTAACCCCAAAACACAAGTTTCTATCTTTCTACGAAAATTGGTAAGACTCTCCCACGCAACAGTAAATCTCCTCTCTATCGAGTAGGCTACCAAGCCAACCGGGGGTTTACGTCTACCGGGCGTGTACAATTCTACTCGATAATACTACACAAGTCTCTTCGCATACACCCTATGTAAATACTGATTGATTCGGTTCTTTATTCTTGAGCTTAAGTCAAAAGACATTGCGAATACTAAGTATAGTTCCATATACGATTATACTTCAACTATATATTCTAACAAACATGTAATTTCCAATTACAATAGAGGACAAGATAATTACCTCGATAAGCCCAAAATTATCAAGTTATAATGTCGATCTGAGCAAGGTTTAGCTCTACTCGTGCGCTCAATCCGCTCCAAACAACCCTTAGAAGTTCTAACTAACTTCTACTCAAATACTTCAACCAACTATGAAGATTTCCTTAGGGTTTCGGTTTGAGACTAAAAGGACAAAAGGTAGTATTTAGGACTCTACGTATAGAGGTATCTTTGGAATACTACAAGGTACAACTAAGGTATTTTGGGCATTATAACAATACTAGGAGAAGTATTTCAATGCCACGAGGAGGGTATTATCTGAAAACAACTAGGCTAGGGGTACCACTGCTAGCACCACAAAGGGGAGGGGACTCTCGGCCAAAGGCCACTCAAGGGGAGGGTTTCTCGGCCAAGGGCCTTTACTAGGGAGGGGGCTCTTGGGCGAGAGTCAAACAAGAGGAGAGGAAGGATAGCAAGACTTGGAACATTTTGGATGAATGAAGTCTTGAGCCAGGGTATTTATAGCAAAACCAAGAGCCAACCAATGGCCAAGATCAAGCCATGTGCAAGGCAAGTGTAAGGCCAAGATCAAGCCAAGTGCACCTAGACCCTACTCCTTAAAACCCTCACAAATATCTACACAAATATCTTGCCCAACCTTATCTCCCAATCGTCGTCGTATGCACTTGCCCGCGATGAGAGGTGCCAAGTCGCCCTCTCGTTGGTCCAAAATGTTCGTCGCTCGGAAAAATCCATAAAAATACAAAAGCGACATAGCCGGAATTTTCCCGCATGAAACGCATAAAGCGTTCGTCAACGACTCCAATGGGTGTTGTGCACAAAGGTAAAAATCGGCCAAAGGGTGCCACATGGGGTGACACGTGTCGCCCGAATATTTCGTCTTAGAAAATATCCAAAATACGAAATCTCAAAAACAAAGCGGGCCAAAATCAGTAAATTTCTCCGTGGGCCCAGTGACCATTTCCAAAATAAAATCTCAAAATTCTAATATAATCTATGAAGTCCAAATACCAAATCTGGGAATCCAATTCCCATTAACGAACCTTTTTCTTCACAAATAACCGGAAACTTTTCCGTCGAAAACTCACATCTTTCTTTCTTTTCAAAATTTTCTGCCGTACTCTCGTACGTACGTCCTCACATACATACCCTGCAACTACGGGGTATAACAAGTTCAGCCAGTGCAGGCCATAGCTAGGGAGACCATCCCTACAACATTAAACCCACAGGTCAGCAAGGTGGCAGGAACAAAAACTGATGAGATGAAAACCCTCGAAAAGGTAAGTATTACTGAACCCCCTCTGGTGAAGAAGAAAAATAGAATGAGAAAGAGGAGGATGATTATGAAATGGATAGGTTATGGGGTTAAATTACCCCAATGATTTTTTATAAGTAACCTGCGTCCGGCTAAAAGACATTAAAGACAGCGCTACTTGGGAGGCAACCCGATGTTTAAATTCTGCAATTTATTTTAATTAGGACAGTCTCACTTTTGGTGTGTTTGTTATGTTGTGATGTCAGGTGAAGGACTCAGAGGATGGAGCATGAAGGAAAGGGCAAAAAGACACGAAATCAGTCGATCTGATGCCGATCTGCGTATTACACCCGTAGTTCGGTGTATATGCGTGAGGACGTACGTACGAGAATACGACATTAAAATTTGGAAAGGAAGAAAGATGTGATTTTTCGACGGAAAAGTTTCCGGATTTTGTGAAGGAAAAAGGTCCGTTAATGGGAATTGGATTCCCAGATTTGGTATTCAGACTTCTTGGAATATTAGAGAATTATGGAATTTTATTTCCGGAATTGGTCACGTGGGGCCCACGGAGAAATTCTGATTTTGTGGGGCCACCTTTGTTTTCGAGATTTTGGCCTTTTTGGATATTTTCGGAAGATGAAATATTTTGGACGAGTAGGAGGGCGACACGTGTCACCCCCTAGGTGGCCTTGTGGCCGAAATTGTGTGCCATGTGGCAAGACAAGTGGCCTTGTCTTGCAAGATATTTTAGTGTGGACAAGTGGCTTGTGGGACCCACACACACTTGTCCTCAATCTCAACCACACACTTGCCTTCATCCTAGCCCTTGGTTGTCCTATATATGCACCCTTAGTTGATGAAATCTTCCACACTTAGACATTTCAAGACTTGAGAAAAACCCTCCATCTCCCTTGTTGAGCTCTCGGCCATGGTGCCATATCTTGACCTAAATTTGTCTAATAATTCTTAAACTCTCAAGTGTTATTCCTTAAGGTGTTAGGAAGATAGTGAACCAAGAGTTAGACAAGATTTCACACCCCTAGCCTATTTAGTTTGCCCTGGCCGAAAGTTGTCTTGATGGAACCCTAAGTGTTTTTCACTTTTTGGAGTTGAATCTTGAAGAGAAGTTGGTTAGGAGCTTCTATAGGTTGCTTGTAGCGGATTGGAACGTAAGGATTTGGAGCTAAACTTGCTAAGGTGCGACTTTAAGTTCTTGGATATTTTTGGGTTTTTTGAGGTAATGAACTTGATCTTCTTTGTGAAGTTGGATATTATGTATATTGGAAGTATATATATGAGTATGAGATATGTGGAATGAAGGTTGGAAAGATATGGAACTTGTTAAGTTGCTAAAATGGAAATTGGCAAGTAAGCCATCAAAATGGTAAAAACGTATCTTACTTGTTGTAAAGATAATAACAAAGTAACTATAACTTATATGAAGATTGGAATATAAGTTGGAGGATTAAAGAAGTAATTCCGGCATGCTAGCCGAAAAATTGGATAAAGTATGATTATTGTAAGTTGGCCAAGAACACCAACTAGTGGACTAATGGACTGTATTTACTTTGGACTGTATTTACATTGGACTGTATTTACATTGGACTGTATTTACTTTGGACTGTATTTACATTGGACTGTCTTTACTTTGGACTATGGACTTGTTCCATTTCGGTTTTTAAGTTGTTGTTGTTAAGGGGAAGATTGTTAATCGCGTCCGTTTGGGCGTGTGATCCCCTTCGTTAATTGTTGTTGTTGTTGTTAAGGGTTGTTAACCGCGTCCGTTTGGGCGTGTGATCCCCTTCTTTAAATTTCGGAAATGTTGCGCCTTAAATGTGGCATGTTGGTTACTGTTATCGGGCCTTGAAAAAGGTGAAAAAATATGTAAAAACGGGGGAAGTGCTGCCCAATTTTTCGTAGAATTAGAGGGCTTTTTATTGGTATAAGTCTTCAATGGTAAGTAAAGTTTGATAGAAGTAATATGACCATTTTAGGATTGAAGTACTACGTGTGGCGTGATCTACTTGGCTTAAGGAGTAGCCGACAAAGTTGAAGTACTTGGAGTGTTTTGCTATTTATCGATAATCGTCGCGAGGTATGTGTTATACCCCGTAGTTCCTGGGTATGTATGCGAGGACGTACGTAGGAGAATACGACAGAAAGATTGGAAAGGAAGAAAGAGGTGATTTTTCCACGGAAAAGTTTCCGGTTTTTGTGAAGGAAAAAGGTTCGTTAATGGGAATTGGATTCCCAGATTTGGTATTCGGACTTCCTGGAATATTAGATAATTATGGAATTTTATTTTTGGAAATGGTCACGTGGGGCCACAGGAGAAATTTACTGGTTTTTGTAGGGCCCACTTTGTTTTGAGATTTTGGCCATTGTGGATATTTTGGAAGATGTTTTATTTTGGGCCAATAGGAGGGTGACACGTGTCACCCCGCCTAGGTGGCTTAGCCGAATGGCATTTGTGCCTGACACCCGGTTAGAGTCGTTTTTAAATAAACGTTTTACATAACTTGCGAGGAAAATTCGGCTATGTCTTTTCTTATTTTTGCGGATTTTTCGAGAGGCGGAACATTTTGGACCAACGAGAGGCGGCACTTGGCACCTCTCATTGGTGGGCAAGGTGGGCGCACTTGGGCGACTTTGGGGTGTCAGTGGTAGATATTTTTGTGTAGATATTTGTGAGGTTTTAAGGAGTAGGGTCTAGGGGGCACTTGGGTGAATCTTGGCCTTACACTTGCTATACACTTGGCTAGATCTTGGCCATTGGTTGGCCTTGGCTTGTGCTATAAATACACCTCACTTTGATGAACTTCTTCATCCATAAATATTTCTAAGTGTTAGAATCCTCCCCTCCCTTCCTTATGGTTCTCGTCCCTCCCCTTGTGGCGAGAGCACCCCTCTAGGGGTGCTAGCCAGAGTGTACCCCACTAGCCTAGTTGCTTTAGTATAATACCCCTTTGTGGTGTAGAAATACTCTCAAAGTATTGTTATAATGCCCAAATTACCTTAGCCGTATACCTTGTAGTATTCTAAGGTTATACCTATCTGAAAAGCCGGAAATACTATTATACTTTCCGTCGATCCACAAAACCGAAACCACAGGAAAATCTCCATAGTTAGTTGGAGTGTTATGTAGAAGTTGGTTAGAACTTCTAAGGGTGGTTTGGAGGCGGGTTGGGCGCCGGAGTTGGAGCTAAACCTTGCTCGGGAGCGACATTAAACTCGGATAATTATGGGCTTATCGAGGTAATTATCTTGTCCCTATTGTAATTGGATATTACATGTTGTAGGAATATATAGTTGAAGTATACTATGTATATAATCGAACATAGCTTGTGGCAATGTCTTTGGACTTAAGCTGAAGAATCGAATCAGGCTGTTTTTACATAGGGTGTATTCTGATGGGCTTGTGTAGCTTTTACGTGGAGTAGAATTGTACCGTTCGGGTTAGATGTATAACCCACTGGTTGGCTTGGTAGCGGCCTCGTTAAAGGAGGAGATTTCTGTTATTGTTGCGGGAGAGTCTTTGCGAATTTTGGTAGAATGTTCTGCGATAAGGTCTAAATGTTAATAAGCGCCTTGTGGCCTTATAGGTTGAAGTACTACGTGTGGCGCGATCTACTTGGCAGGAGTAGCCGACGGTTGGAAGTACTTGGAGCGTTTTGCTATTAGTCGATACTCGTCGCGAGGTATGTGAACCTCTCTATCTCTTCTAGCATGATATGTGTGAACTATGTAGTACGGTGAGCGTCGTGTGTTAAATGTATTTGATTGGTTTGAAACATAAAGTGTTATAACGGCTTTATGGGAAGTTGGTTATAACGACTTTATGTAGGTCAGAAAATACTTTGTGGTTTTTAAAGGTAAATGATTTGTTTATAACTGGCTTGATGTGTGATAATAAAGAACTTGAAGTATTTCAAAAGATTTCTAAATCGTTTTGAAAGAAGAGTGATACTTGGTTTCTTTTGAAAACTTAAGAGTTATACTAGCTTTATGGGAAGTTAGGTATAACGGCTTAAGAATGTTTCTTGATTTTGGAAATCGGGATGTGTATCGACAAACCAACTGCGGCGTTAATAAAGGAAATGTTTTGAATAATTAAGTATTATTAAAACCAGTAGAAACTTCCATCTGCATAGAAGCTAAGATGAGACAAAATGATATTTCCTAGATCATGGCTGCTTTAATAAGATTGTTATAAACAAGAATATCCTACTCACATAAGACTTATGTTTCTCAGATTGTTTAAAAGAGAATTATATTCTTAAATGAATAAGGCTATGAACCACGAAACCTTTCTAAAAAAAGAAACGTGAACATTTGAAATTAGGCAAACTTGGACGTTTGGAAAATAATGTTGTTACTTGATTTTACAAAGGTAAGAGTTTTAGTTTTCTTAAAGGGCATCACTCTATTTTATACTACGGGTATTGTGTGACTTATGTGAAAAGCAGATCTTTTAAAGATTTAATGTGTGAAGTACTTTGGGGTTAGATACGAACTTGTTAGTAAAGCACCTTGTGTGAATAACTTGATTGTATTGGTTTGTGATAGCCTTGTAATACTTTCTTGTTGATTTGAGAAGTAAACATGTTAGGATGCTACGTGTGTTAGTATCTTGTGATGTTAGTGTAAAGGGTTTTCCTCGACTACGCTTAAAGTTGTTTGACTATCGGTAGTTATGTTGGTATTGTACCACTCACCTTGACTTGTGTCAGGAGGTTAAGGCCCTCCGATGCGGGGTAGACTCGGGCGATGCAGGACCGTGATTCGAGGATACCTCGTGCGGGTCGGGGATCCATGCGGAACTACGGGAGTTCGGGTTAGTTTCACGGCCGCTTGTGGTCATGCGGTCTTTGTGGCCATGCGGTGCGAGTCGGGGCGATCTTGGGAGTAGCTACCCTCGATGCGGGGTTATACCTCATGCGGGCCTATGAGGTTGGCCTATGCAGAGCTGCGGAGAGTTCCAGGGCTAGACGCGCACATTTGATACTGCGGGCGAGTGACCAGCTTTTATCATGTGACGGTCAGAGCGGATATCATGACACATTTTATGACCTTGTTAGTGCATGGGTGTTAGTAGTCGGCTATGCCTTCGTGCCTACTGTCTTTGTTTTATTAGGACAGGTGGGACACGGTGTTCATGTGTATTCCTTGGTGTTTGTGTATCATAAAGCTGCGCGATGAGGAAGGTATTCCACGGGCACGATTGATGTTGTGGGCGTGAGACCCATTGGTAAAAATTGAGTGATGACTTGAGGGCGTGAGTCCCTGACTTGACATGACTGCTTATTTATGGTGAACTGTAGTTTGGTTATCATACATGTCTCCTGTTTTGTATAGACTACTATGATTTCATTTACTGATTTATTTTCGATTTCACATACTTGGTACTGTTGTCGACCTCGCCTTGAAGTGCGTTCATGCCGCAGTAAAGGTACACCATCATTGATCCTCGCTCTTAGGAGTCCACGATTCGGCGTGTGGGAAAGCTCCGTTTCTCGGAGGCTTATCGGTGGTATAGTCCCTGTTGTTGTAGGTGTTTACATTCGAGGTATGGCGAACCTGTCCGCCATTGTTGTCGTATCATTTCTTAAGTGCATGTAATCTTGTTGTGGCGGGGTTTGTAAAAAGGATTAAAAGCTGTTCATGTTGGAAAAAGTCGTTATTTATATATATGCCGAAGGCAAGTTTTTCTCAGTTATTGTTTCATATTTCATAATATGTCTTGTATTGTTTATGTTCATTGATTACTCGATGTTGTATCACTAGGGTGCGGTAAGGCACGATCCACGGGCTTAATCGGGTCGTGACGATATGTGAACCTCTTCCTATCATTTCTAGCATGATTGTTGTGAACTATGTAGTACGGTGAGCGTCGTGTGCTAAGCAATTTGGTTGGTTTAAAACATAAGGTGTTATAATAGCTTTATGGGAAGTTAGTTATAACGACTTTATGTAGGTAAAAGAATGGTTTGTTGATTTTAAATGTCACGACCCGTTCAGGGCGTGGTCGTGCCTCAAGGGCACCCAGTAGTCATACATCGAGTAACGGCGGAATATAAAACAAGACAGAAACAGATTTATAAAATAAGACACGTTTATCGAAGAAAAGCTTGCCTTTCGGCATAATATAAATAACTCAAGTTTTGCGATTCATCCCAGTGTACAATAGTACTACTGGACCTCTGAGGAAGTAAACAACTATGGCGGGACGGGGCCGCCATACACCACTGTACAAACTATCTGTCTGAGGAGATCATACCAAAAGTAGAGCCTCGGAGAAGATGGAGCTCACGACACCAATGCAGAGATCCTAAGGATGCGGATCTAGCACACCTTGCCACCTGCGGCGTGAACGCGGCCCAGAAGGAGTCGATTAACAGGTACCAAGTATGTGAAACTATAAAGAACTGAAATGAAATCAAAGTATTTTAAAAACTTGTTCACAAATACAATCAGTTCAATTGCACATAGTGCCACATCACAAACAACAACAGTAATAGGAAAACTGTAACAGGTCTATTATAGGTCGCGAATGATCGAAGCAAGGCCAATCGCCCATAGTATCATTCTGCGTGCCTAGTCACTGACTTCGCAGCCGCATAGGTCACACAGACCCGCGTAGGTATTCCTCGCATCGGGGCAGACCCCGGCATCCGCCTAGGCTCCGCGACGCATAGCCTCGAAAGACCGCGTAGTCTCAGCGGACGCATAGAATCCCGCGTCGGGCTAAACACCGGAATGATCAATCCTCGGAGCATACCGCTGCTCGCATAGTCTCACGCAGACCGCATAGGCCGTATAGACCACGCGTCGAGGGGCAAGCCACCGATATAACGATCGAGGGTAGGTGATACAATAACGATACAACGGACTTACGGTTAGCAACGTAAGCCGCAAAGAATGACCCCTTACACAAGATTTCAAGACACTAACACGGGTAGTATCATAATATGTCTACTTATCAAACAAATCTTACTACATACTTAGAAATCAATACAAGGCTTTTATAAACAAACAAGTAAACAGTTCCTTTTTATCTTTCTTAAGTTGTTATACCTAACTTCCCATAAAGCTAGTATACTCTTAAGCTTTAAAAATGATTCAGTATTCTTTTGAAATGCTTCCAGTTCTTTATTATTCAGGCTTAAGCCGTGAGGCATTGCCGTAAGTATTATTCAGGCTTAAGTCAAAGACATTGCCGTAGTTATTATTCGATTAACACATATGCGTCTACCGTACTATATATTGTAAAATATCATGCTTTAGGAAGAATCACATACCTTACCGTGAAAACCACCGCCAAGTTGAATATGTCATAGAGAGTCGACCTATAATAGTCACGACATCTATCAAAGTCTAGACTACTCAAGGTCATTCTAAGCGGGGGTTCACAATTCTACGGATTGTCGGGCACAACCCTACCGGTGAGCTATATGAGTCTCTTGTGAAAACAGTCCTATGTAGTCTGATTCATTTATTCTTCTTTTAAACCCTTCTACTTGTGATATGAGTCCAATTCTATTCTTTAATACTCTTCTAAGTATTTATACTTATTCTTATACTTCTACAGTATATATACTCTAATTATAAAAAGAAGGGTAAGTTTATTTACCTCGGTAAGCCCAATAATATCCTAGATAAAAGTCGCGCTGAGCAAGGTTTAGCTCTAAGTTTATGCGCTCAGATAGCTCGAGGAAACCTTAGAAGTTCTTCACAACTTCTACTAAGTACAAAGGGATTTGGGCTAGGGTATTTTGGGCATTATAACAATACTAGAAGACAACTTTTCTACCAAGGGAGGGGGGGTAGATTTCGGCTAGCTAGGGGGGGTAGGCCCTCGGCCAAGCTTCTCAGGAAGGGGGTGTTGGACGAATTGCTAACAAAGGGAGAGGAAGGATTTTTAGACTTGAAAGCTTTTGTGGATGAAGAACTCTTCATCTCAAGAGGTATTTATAGCTCAAGCCTTGGACAATGGCCAAGATGAAGACAAGTGCAAGGCAAGTGTAGGGTGAGGATTTAGGCAAGTGTCCTTGGCCAACTTGCACACAAAATATCCTACCAACTCCAAGACAAAAGAAGCCAACCCAATCGGCCCTATTGCCGTGTCAAGTCCACCAATTGGAGGGTGACAAGTGTCGCCCTCCCGTTGGTCCAAAATGTTTCGTCTCTCGGAAAAATCCGCAAAAATACTAAATGACATAGTCGGAATTTTCCTACGAAAGTTGGAAAGCGTTTCGTCGGAAAACGATTCTTCTAGTGTGTTGTGCACAAATAAAGCGTCGAGGCTAACTTTAAGGCCAAACTTTTATGCGTATTCCCTTACGTACATACTGCGGAAATACTGTATAACATTCTCCTCGCCGAAACATTCGTCGAATGTTCCTTCCCAAGACGATTATCGAAGAAGCTTAAGCAGTTTGTAAGTGCCACACGTAGCCACAAAATAACACTTAGGCATAAATGATAATGGAAATTTACAAGTAGGAAAGTGAATTACACGGAGGTGTGGGAATAGGTGAGGATACTTCGCCTCATGTCCTCCTCGGCTTCCACGTCATCTCCTCCACGAGCTCGTTCGCCAAGACTTTGTGGAAGCCCGTCGTCCGTCAGACGCCTAACGACGATCGACTATCGCTATGGGAATCTCTCATACGATAACCCTCGATCACACTGGACATCGTCAATCGGGTGTACCACTAGATGGATCCGATACATCTCGCCGGCGTAGATACGTGAAAAACCGGATGTCTTGCCTCCGGATCGGACGGCAGATCCAACTCGTAGCAACCTTGCCTACCTGCGGACAATCTGAAAGCGGCCCGATGTACGCTTGGGTGAGTTTCCTTCTTCCGAATCTCATCACACCGCCATGGGTGACACCTTCAGGAAAACCCAATCATCAACTGCGAACTCCAGATGCCGACGACGATGATCTGCATACGACTTCTGTCGACTCTGAGCTGTCAATAGCTGCTCTCGGATAAGCTTCACCTTATCCACTGCTGCGCACCGTCTGGTCCCACTAGCTGCACCTCGCCCACATCGAACCAACCTATAGGCTATCTGCACTTCCTCCCATATAAGGCCTCATAAGGCGCCATCTGAATATTGGAGTGGTAGCTATTATTATACGCAAACTCTACTAGAGGTAAATGATCCTCCCAACTACCACTGAAGTCAATAAAGCTCGCGGATATCCTCGAAGTGCGGATAGTGCGCTCTGCCTGCCGTCTGCGTGGATGAAATGCGTGCTCGGGCTCACTGCGTCCCTAAACCCCTGCGGAAGGACCTCAGAAGTTAGCGTGGCCCGGGCTCTCTGCCGGATATGATCGAAATAGGGACTCCATGCGATCGACGATCTCTCGGATGTAAAGTGCGGCATAATCCTCGGTAGAAAGTCGTCTAACGGGAAGAAAGTGGGCTGATTTCGTCGACTGTCGGCGATAACCCATATAGAATCATGTCTCCTCCGAGTGCGAGGCAATCACTGTGATGAAGTCCATGTTGATCACCTCCCACTTCCAAGTCGGGATCTCTATCGCTGTAATGCACCACCGGGCCTCGGTGCTCTACCTTCACTGCGGCAACACGGGCGAGCTACGAACTCGCAACGTCCTCTTCAAACCATCCCACCAATACACGGATCTAAGGTCGTGGTACATCTTGAGTCGACCCGGATGGATAGAGTAACGCGCTATTGTGCTTCCCCAAGAACCTGCTGCGAAGTCACGAAACATCTGGAACACACAATCGCCCTCAAACCTTAGCACCGTCGGTGCTACCTCAAAAGGACCCTTGCCCTCACGAAGGCGTATCGCGATATCGAATCAAAGCGGATCCTCGGCTGTTGCCTCTTCACCTCGCCGACGATGGAAGACTTCGCAACCTCACGAACTCTAACCCCATCGCTATCGTAATCAAACAAGCGGACACAGGCTCGCTAAGCGATGCAAATCACGAACCATGTCCTCCTCTCTTGCACATCGATAGGTTCCCCATCGACCTACGACTAAGAGCATACGCCTGGCATTGGCCTTCCGGGTGGTACAGATATCAACATCGTAATCCTTAAGCAACTCTAACCACCGTCTGCCGTAAGTTCGGCTCCTGCGGTGAAGATATCTTGTAGCTCTTGTGGTCAGTATAAATATCCACGTGAACCCCATACAAATAGTGCCTCGGATCTTGGCGTGAATCACGGTGCCAACTCTAAATCATGGGTGGGGTAGTTCCTCTCGTGTTTCTTGGTGTCGGGATGCATATGCTATAACTCTGCCATGCTGCATCAACACATCCCAACCCGATGCCCGACGTCACAATACCACGACATAACCATCCGGACCTGGAAGAGTAAGAAGCGAGCGGTCGTCGTGTCACACCCGAAATTCGGGCGTGGTCGTGCCTTACCGGGCACCCTAGTGATACAACATCGAGAGAAAATCAGCGGAACATACAACATGAACATGAAATAAGAGATAATATAAATAAACCGCCAACCAAGCGATTTGCGCCTGCATTTACATAAAAACCCGAGCGATTATCCTTTTACAAACCACCGCCACGATTACTCTGGACCTCAGAGAATAACAACCTATGACCGGGACGGGGCCGCCATACCACAGAATGTACAAGAACCTACAACTCGGAAACCTACGAAAGATAAGCCTCGAAGGAACGGAGCTTCCCAAAGCAAACGTGATCCTACTGGCGGGGATCGGCGGCGATGTACTTCTACTGCGGCGTGACGCGGCCCGCCGAAGGAGGTCGATGCAACAGTACCAAGTATGTGGCGTAAATCTGCGATTAAATCATAACGATCTATATAAAGCGGGGAGACATGTATGATACCCAAAATCTGATCTGCAACATAAGCGGTCAAGTCGGGGACTCACGCCTCAAAGTCACCACTCAAATATAACTATGGGTCTCGCGCCACCGACCATCATTGTCACGCCCGAAACGACCCGTGGCCCGGTGCCTTACCGGGCACCCTAGTGACACAACATCGAGTAATGTCGGAACATAAAACAACAATGAGATAACGAAATATAAAACAATAATGCGTGAAAACTTGTCGGCATATATATAACCATCAACTCTTTTACAAATGAGCGGCAATCCTTTTACCAACCACACGCCACAACGCGATTACTGGACCTCTAAGAATGATACGACCATGATGGCGGGACGGGGCCCGCCAAACCACGAATGTAAACACTTACTACGACGGACTATACCATGATAAGCCTCGGAGAAACGGAGCTTCCAACGCTGATCGTGACCACGAGCTAGGATCAACGATCGATGTACCTCAACTGCGGCATGACGCGGCCCCGAGAGGTCGATTACAACATGTACCAAGTATGTGAAAGCGTAAAGTATCATGCGAAATCATAGTAGTCTATATAAAGCGGAGACATGTATGATAACAAACTACGATTCACAACAACTAGCGATCATGTCAAGTCGGGACTCACGCCCTCAAAGTCATCACAATAAGACCGTGCGGGGTAAATGCGAAGGCATAGCCGACTACTAAGACCCCGGTACCACAAATGCCACAATCAGATCACGAGGTCTCTCTGACCGCACCACAGATCGGCGGCCATCGGCGCGATATCAATGTCGCGTCTATTCTGGAACTCGCGACTCGCATAGGTCACACACGGACCGCATAAGGTATTCCTCGAATCTGGTCCTAGACCACCGAGGTATACCGCGTCGAAATCGGCCTAACCCTCGGTATCCGTCCCCGACTTCGCGGCCGCGTAGCCCCTCGAGGACCGCATAGTCCCTCGGAGACCGCATAGGAATCCCCGCGTCGGGCTAAACACCGGAATGATCGGTCGATCTGGAGCATACCGCGACTCCGCGTAGTCTCAAGGACCGCGTCGTAGTATAGACGCGTCAAGGGTGGCAAGCCCTCGGTATACGATCGAGGGTAGGTGATATAATAACGATCTGATGGACTTACCTTTTAACAATGTAAGCCTGTGAGAATGACCCCCTTACATAACAATCACAAGATACTAACACAAGTAGCATCCTAACATGTTTACTTATCAAATCAACAAGAAAGTATTACAAGGCTATCACAAACCAATACAATCAAGTTGTTCACACAAGGTACTTTCTACTAACAAGTTCGAGTATCTAACCCCAACGTGCTTCATACATTAAATCTTTAAAAGATCCGTTCCTATCACATCAGTCACACAATACCCGTAGTATAAAATAGAGTGGATCGTCTTTTAAGTAAACTAAAACACTTACCTTTGTAAAATCAAGTAACAACATTATTTTCCAAGCGTTCGAGTTTGCCTAATTTCAAATGTTCGGTTCTTATTTTAAAAAGGTTTAGTAGTTCATAGTCTTATTCATTCAAGAATATAATCCTTTTATTAACCAATTGAGAAACATAAGCCTTACATGTAAGTAGGTTATTCTTATTTATAACAATCCTATTACAAAGACCATGATCTAGGAAATATCATTTTGTCTTATCTTAGCTTCTATGCGGATGGAAGTTTCTCTTTAGTTTTAATCATACTTAATTATTCAAAACATTTCCTTTTTATTAGCATTTGCGGTGGTTTGTCGATACACATCCCGATTTCCAAAATCGGTAAAACATTCTTAAGCGTTATACCTAACTTCCCATAAAGCTAGTATAACTCTTAAGTTTTCAAAAATACATTACTACACATATTCTTCCAAAATGATTTATAAACCTTTTGAAATACTTCAAGTTCTTCATTAGCACATAACAAGTCGGTTATAATCAAATCGCTTACCTTTCAAAACCACAACCCATTTTCTTACCTCATAAAGTCGTTATAACCAACTTCCCATAAAGCGTTATAACACTTTATGTTTTACAACAATCAAACACGTATGCGTCTACCGTACTACATAGTTCACATATCATGCTAGGAGAGATAGGAAGAGGTTCACATACCTCGCGGCGAGTATCGACTAATAGCAAAACGCTCCAACGATCGGCTACTCCTTAAGCCAAGTGGATCATTCCACACGTAGCACTTCAACCTATAAGGCCACAGGCGCTTATTAACATCGTAGAACATTCTACGTAAAATTGGCGACACCTCCCCGCCACAGTAAATCTCCTCTCTCTATCGAGGCTGCAAGCCAACCGGGGTTATACATCTAACCCTAACTGTACAATTCTACTCCACTATACTACTACACAAGTCTCTTGTATACAAATCCTATGTAATTCTGATTGATTCGATTCCTTATTCTTGGGCTTAAGTCAAAAGACATTGCCAACAACTACGTTGATTCTATATATAGTATACTTCAACTATATATTCTAACAACATGTAATATCCAATTACAATAGGGGGACAAGATAATTACCTCGCTAAGCCCATAATTATCCAAATATAAAGTCGATCCTGGGCAATCGTTTAGCTCGACTCCGAGCGCTCAACCGCTCTAAACCACCCTTAGAAGTTCTAACCAACTTCTTCACAATACTCCAACGGACTCTGGAGATTTTCCTAGGGTTTCGGTTTGTGGACCGGGAAGTATAATAGTATTTGGCTTTTCGTATAGGTATAACCTTAGAATACAACAAGGTATACGGCTAAGGTAATTTGGGCATTATAACAATACTTTTGAGAGTATTTCTACCAAGGGGGTATCATATGAAAACAAACTAGGCAGTGGGTACCCCGGCCACACCACACAGGAGGGTGGCTACCTCGCCTACCCCCAGGGGAAACTCTCGACGAGGGCCTCACGAAAGGGAGGAAGGCTCTCAAGACTTAGACATTTTGGATGAAGAAGTCTTCAACCTTAGAGGGGTATTTATAGCACAAGCCAAGGCCAACCAATGGCCAAGATCTAGCCAAGTGTATAGCAAGTGTAAGGCCAAGATTCACCCAAGTGCCCCCTAGACCCTACTCGCCAAACCTCAAATATCTACACAAAAATCAACCAAGACTTTGCTCATTCAATCGCCCTAACGCCCTCAGTCCACCAAGAGGGTGCAAGTGTTGCCCTCTCGTTGGTCCAAAAGCGTTCGTCTCTCGGAAAAATCCGCAAAAATACTAAATGACATAGCGTAATTTACCCTTCGTAGTTAGGTAGAACGTTTCGTCGAAACGACTCTAACCGGGTGTTGTGCACAAACATATTTCGCCCCAAGGTGCCACATGGGGTGACACGTGTCGCCCCGATTAGCCCAAAATATTTCGTCTTGAAAATATCTATAACGGCCAAAATCTCAAAATCAGCGGGCCCACAAAACGTAAATTTCTCCGTGGGCCCAGCGTGACCATTTCCAAAATAAAATTCCATAATTCTAATATAATCTAAGAAGTCCAAAACCAAATATGGGAATCCAATTCCCATTAACGAACCTTTTCCTTCACAAAACCGGAAACTTTTAGTGGAAAATTCACCTCTTTCTTCCTTTCCAATCTTTACGTGTATTCTCGCACGTGCGTCCTCGCATACATACCACGGAACTACGGGTATAACATTCTTCCCCTTAGAAACATTCGTCCGAATGTTCATTCTAAGCCTCAAAACATACGTGCGCGAGATAGTCTTCACTCCTATACTTACGAAACAATCACGCCATACGGCCACGAAAGTACCTGCGCAACATACTTATATCCAAGTCTACGAGGAAACACCTCTAACATCACCACAAATACACTTTTGTCACTTTGCCGCGAGCCTAGCTCCGACGACCCAACAAATGGTACCGGGCTGCTTGCGATCACTGAAGCTGTCGTACACTCGAACCCTTACCACATTTCTGATACTGCTTTAGTTTCCAAAACTCGGGGTTACTATCTCTTTACGTGGGCATCATTAACTGGGGACATTCTGGATGGATCTTCGATACTTTCCCGAACATAACAATCTGAAAGACGGACGTCTTGCCTCCTAAGTCGGACGGCAATTGCTAACATATAGGCAACCTGGCCTATTCTTCACATGAACTCAAAAGGCCCAAAGTAACTCGGGCTAAGTTCCTTCTGTTTCCACAACTCGTCACACCCTGTCCGGGGTGGTACTTTCAAGAAGACCGACCGTCAACCTGAACTCTAAGCGTCGTCGCCGATTATCCGCACGATTCCTCTGAGCTGCCAGAACTTCTTCTAGATGAGCTTTACCCTATCCACAGTCTGCTGGAACAAGCCTGATCCAACTATCTGCACCCTGCCAACATCGAACCAATCGACCGGCAACTTGCATTTCTGCCCCTACAAGGCGTCACAAGACGACATCCGAACACTGAAATGGTAGCTTAAACACTCCCCCAACCGGAGACAACGATCCTCACTACCACGAAATCAAAACATGGCGAGGCGAATGCGTCTGAGACTACGAAGTTCCTAGCCTGCACAGTACAAACTCGAGAAGAGAAACAGCCGCACTGGCTCCACTGTCCGTCATAAGGTGAAGGTAGGCACCGCTTGCAACCTCACTACCTTTTCGATAACATCAACTGCCGAGGAACGACCGGCCAGAAGAACACGATAGGTCGCCCATCGGCCCGACCACTGGTCGAACGCATCCACGAACTTGCACGCTGGCTAACTAAACATGGGCCTAACACCCTCATGACCCTAACACAAAGAGGGACCACCACAAACTGACCCCACCACCAAACCTACCGCGGGTTGACCCGCACGTTGCCTAAACCCGTCACTGCAAGGCGCAAAATACCATCTCCCCGAATGAACAATCTTACTAAACACGTTACGAAAACCTAGCGGTCTTCTTAGCTCAACTACCCTCTTTCATTTCATACTACATAGGGACCTATCCCAAACATAGCTCACGTGCACTATGCACTCCGATAAGGATCAAACATAACACTACACCTTTACTCGAGATGGCCTTACCTCTAAGGTCTGTACGTATAACACTCTAAGGCTCACACCTTCTCTATTCCCCAAAATCTTACTCGGTTAACCCACCATGATTTCTCATCACAACTACCACGCTGCTATCAGAACATAGCACTTAAGGTATACTCACCTTGAAAGTTACCGAAGGACCTTGCTGCTCTGGCCCTCTTCTGCTGTCCTTGGTTAACCCGTCAATCTCTACGTTTTTCGGCCTGCTGTACATAAGCCCGTACACAGGCCATGCTCAAGCCCAACTGAAGAATTACTCTTGCACAACCCTCTCTTAGGTAGTCATCAAGACTCGCGATACATCGGTATACTCTCTGGTAGCCAAATCCATAGCTAGTAACAAGGTTGTCTCTTGCAATCTATATTCTCGGTCCCGATGCGTGGGCGAAGGTTCACATATCATGGCGCATAGGAACTGCCGTCGCCATGCTTAAACTCTCTTTGGGGCTAGTGACGTCGAAACCCCGAATGAAGCACTACCTAGGTAATGATTTGGCTTTGTGCCCTCGCCACCTTCAGAACTCAACTCGCGGCTCCGCCGGTGGCCTCCCTCAGGGCCGGGTTGCCTACGCGGAGGCATAACGATAAGGAATGAATTTCGTCGGAGGGTCCAACTTACAACACGACTCTAAGGCACGATCTCGAGTGAGAAGAATAGAAACCAATCCTAAATATCCTATAGCCTCACGATTATTGGTGTGGTGCACAACACACCGATAATCAAGACTTCTTGGATCTGATGCGTAGACACTCTCCGAGGATTAACTGCTCTGATACCACTTTTGTCACGACCCGAAACTGGGCCCGTGACTGGTGCCTTACCCCGGGCACCCTAGTGACACAACATCAGAGTAATCAGCGGAACATAAAGCAACAACATGAGATAACAGAAATATAAAACAATAATCAGCGAAAACTTGCATTTCGGCATATATATAACCATCAACTCTTTTACAAATGAGCGGCTTAATCCTTTTTACCAACGCCACACAGCATTACTCTGACCTCTAAGAATGATCGACACAATGGCGGGACGGGGCCCGCCAAACCCACGAATGTAAACACTTACTACGGGGACTATACGTGATAAGCCTCGAGAAAGCGGAGCTTCCCAAATGAATGTGACCACGAGCTAGGATCAACGGCGATGTACCTCAACTGCGGCATGAGCGCGGCCCGAGAGGTCGATAACATGTACCAAGTATGTGAAAGCGTAAAGTATCAGAATCGAAATCATAGTAGTCTATATAAAGCAGGAGACATGTATGATAACCAAACTACAGTTCACAACAACTACGCAGTCATGTCAAGTCAGGGACTCACGCCCTCAAAGTCATCACAATAAGACCGTACGGGGTAGTACGAAGGCATAGCCGACTACTAAGACCCCGGCACCACAAATGCCACAATCGTATCACGAGGTCTCTCTGCATCGCACCACGAGATCGAAGGCGGCCACCGCGCGATATCAATGTCGCGTCTATTCCTGGAACTCTCGCGACTCGCGCATAGGTCACACGAGACCGCATAAGGTATTCCTCGAATCCGGTCCTAGACCACGAGGTATACCCGTGCATCGGCGGCCTAACCCTCGGTATCCGTCACGGACTTCGCGGCCGCATAGCCCCTCGAGGACCGCGTAGTCCTCGGAGACCGCATAGAATCCCCGCGTCGTGCTAAACACCGGAATGATCGGTCAATCACGGAGCATACCGCGACTCGCATAGTCTCAAGGACCGCGTAGCCGTATAGACCGCGTCAAGGGTGGCAAGCCCTCGGTATACGATCGAGGGTAGGTGATATAATAACAGTACAATGGACGTACCTTTTATAAATGTAAGCCCAGCAAGAATGACCCCCTTACATACCAATCACAAGAGACTAACACAAGTAGCATACTAACTTGTTTACTTATCAAATCAACAATAAAGTATTACAAGGCTATCACAAACCAATACAATCAAGTTGTTCACACAAGGTACTTTCTACTAACAAGTTCGAGTATCTAACCCCAACGTATTTCATACATTAAATCTTTAAAAGATCCGTTCCTATCACATAAGTCACACAATACGTAGTATAAAATAGAGTGGTCTTTTAAATAAACCAAAACACTTACCTTTGTAAAATCAAGTAACAACATTATTTTCCAAACGTTCGAGTTTGCCTAATTTCAAATGTTCGGTTCTTATTTTAAAAAGGTTTCGTAGTTCATAGTCTTATTCATTCAAGAATATAATCCTTTTATTAACCAATTGAGAAACATAAGCCTTACATGTAAGTAGGTTATTCTTATTTATAACAATCTATTACAATGACCATGATCTAGGAAATATCATTTTGTCTTATCTTAGCTTCTATGCAGATGGAAGTTTCTCTGGTTTTAATCATACTTAATTATTCAAAACATTTCCTTTGTTATTACTGCGATGGTTTGTCGATACACATCCCGATTTCCAAAATCAAGAAACATTCTTAAGCGTTATACCTAACTTCCCATAAAGCTAGTATAACTCTTAAGTTTTCAAAAATACATTACTACACATATTCTTCCAAAATGATTTATAAACCTTTTGAAATACTTCAAGTTCTTCATTAGCACATAACAAGTCGGTTATAATCAAATCGATTACCTTTCAAACCACAACCCATTTTCTTACCTACATAAAGTTATAACCAACTTCCCATAAAGCGTTATAACACTTTATGTTTTACAACAATCAAACACGTATGCGTCTACCGCACTACATAGTTCACACATATCATGCTAGGAGAGATAGGAAGAGGTTCACATACCTCGCGACGAGTATCGACTAATAGCAACGCTCAAACAGTCGGCTACTCCTTAAGCCAAGTGGATCATTCCACACGTAGCACTTCAACCTATAAGGCCACAAGGCGCTTATTAACATCGTAGAACATTCTACAGAAAATTCGGCAGCACCTCCCCCCCCCGCCACAGCGTAAATCTCCTCCTCTATCGAGGCCGGCTACCAAGCCAACCAGGGGGGGGTTATACATCTAACCCTAACGGGTACAATTCTACTCCACGGTACTACTACACAAGTCTACTGTAATACAGTCCTATGTAATTACAGTTCAGTTCAGTTCCTTATTCTTCAGGCTTAAGTCAAAAGACATTGCCAACAACTACGTTCAGTTCTATATATAGTATACTTCAACTATATATTCTAACAACATGTAATATCCAATTACAATAGGGGGACAAGATAATTACCTCGCTAAGCCCATAATTATCCAAATATAAAGTCGATCCTGGGCAATCGTTTAGCTCCAACTCCGAGCGCTCCAACCCGCTCTAAACCACCCTTAGAAGTTCTAACCAACTTCTTCACAATACTCCAACGGACTATGGAGATTTTCCTAGGGTTTCGGTTTTGTGACTGACGGGAAGTATAATAGTATTTCTGGGCTTTTCGTATAGGTATAACCTTAGAATACAACAAGGTATACGGCTAAGGTAATTTGGGCATTATAACAATACTTTTGAGAGTATTTCTACCAAGAGGGGGGGGTATTATATGAAAACAAACTAGGCTAGTGGGTACCCACCACAAAGGAGGGGTGGCTACCCACCCCTACCCATTGGGGAAACTCTCGACGAGGGCCTCACGAAAAGGGAGGGAAGGCTCTCAAGACTTAGACATTTTGGATGAAGAAGTCTTCAACCTTAGAGGGGTATTTATAGCACAAGCCAAGGCCAACCAATGGCCAAGATCTAGCCAAGTGTATAGCAAGTGTAAGGCCAAGATTCACCCAAGTGCCCCCTAGACCCTACTCGGCAAAACCCTGCAAATATCTACACAAAAATCAACAAGACTTTGCTCGTTCAATCGGCCTAACGCCCTTCAAGTCCACCAACGAGAGGGTGCCAAGTGTTGCCCTCGTTGGTCCAAAAGCGTTTCGCCTCTCGGAAAAATCCGCAAAAATACTAAATGACATAGCGTAATTTACCCTTCGTAGTTAGGTAGAGCGTTTAGTCGGCGACTCTAGCAGGGTGTTGTGCACAAACATATTTCGCCCGGGTGCCACGTGGGGTGACACGTGTCGCCCCGATTCGCCCAAAATATTTCGTCTTCCGAAAATATCTATAACGCCAAAATCTCAAAATCAAAGCGGGCTTACAAAACCAGTAAATTTCTCGTGGGCCCACGTGACCATTCAAAATAAAATTCCATAATTCTAATATAATCTAAGAAGTCCAAAACCAAATATGGGAATCCAATTCCCATTAACGAACCTTTTCCTTCACAAAACCGGAAACTTTTCCGTGGAAAATTCACCTCTTTCTTTCTTCCTTTCCAATCTTTACGTATTCTCGTCGTGCGTCCTCGCATACATACCACGGAACTACGGGTATAACAATCATGTTCGCATCATGGCCACATGCCCGAATCGCATCGGTGTAGGCGTGTCCATGATGCAACAATAATAACAGCCGCGTGGCACGTACCGGAATCTGCGTGGTGTAGACATGTCCATGTAACCTCAATAACAATATCTTGGGTGGTCAACCCGCGCGTGGCCACATGCCCCGAATCTGCGTCGGTGTAGACCGTCCATGTTGCGATAATAACCATATATCAGGTAATCGACCCGGCCGCATGGCCGCATGCCCCCGGAATACTGCATCGGTGTAGACATGTCCATGTGACATCAACAACAAGACAGAAATCAAAATGGAAACATACCCGTGGAATTCTCCATCACTGCCAGCACGTCCAAGTAAGTTCTCAACAAGTCAACCACTCTATCGAGACGCAGAATACGTAAATACCACACTTGCACAACAAAGGCTATCATCACAAGCATAGGCAAGTTTCACAACGACAAGCATAGGCAAGTTTCACAACAACAAGCATAGGCAAGTTTCACACAACTCAAAGTACTTTCATTTTATGCAAAGTCCGGTTTTCAACCCCAAAATACTACATCGTTAAGTTCTTTTAAAAGAGATCCATTACTTTTATAAACGTCACGATACGTAGTATTAGAATGACCAACCCACATTCCTTTTCAAAATCAAGTAATAACATTCTTTTCCTAAGTTCGGTTGCCTAGTTTCAATTACTCAAGCTTCTCATTTTCAAATGGTTTCATAGTTCCCAAACTTAATCACTTGATTCCTTTTAGAACAATTGAGTAATATATGTCTCACGTGAGAGTAGGTTATTCTTGTTTACAACATTCTTATTACAAAGACCATGATCTAGAAAATGTAATATCATTTTGTCTCATCTTAGTTTCTATGCGGATGGAGGTTTCACTGGTTTTTAATACGATACATCATTATTCAATACATTTTCCTTTATTAACGCTGCGGTGATGCAATCGATACACATTCTGATTTCCAAAATCAGTAAAACATTATCCCTTTAAATAAAACCAAGTACTCATTACTCACGAATGAGGTTTCACACAAACATTCACATTAAAACAAATAAGTTAAGTCTCTTATCTCATAAGATCAAGTCTCTTAACTTCTAACATCAGTAAACCATTTTCTTTACCTTTCTTAAGACATTATACCTAACTCCCCATAAAGCTAGTATAACTCTTTTTAAAACCTTTAAAACCAAGTGTTACTCTCCCTTCAAAACGATTTATAAATCTTTTGAAATACATCAAGTTCTTTATTATAACTAGCCAGTTATAATTCACATCAGTTACCTTTTAAAACCACAAAGTATTTTCTTACCTACATAAAGCTGTTATAACCAACTTCCCATAAAGCCGTTATAACACTTTATGTTTTACAACAATCAAATACAATTAACACATGTACGTCTACCGTACTACATAGTTCACACATATCATGCTAGAAGAGATAGGAAGAGGTTCACATACCTCGCGACGATTTAACGACAATAAGCAAAATGCTCCAAGTACTACAACCTTGCTAGCCCTTTCCACTCCTCAAGTAGAATACGCTACTCTTAGCACTTTCACCTATAAAGGTCACAAACGTCTATTAACCCCAAACACAAGTTTCTGTATTACAGTCCTATGTAAAAACAGTTCAGTTCAGTTCTTCAGGCTTAAGTCAAAAGACATTGCCACAATCCAATGTTTAGTTCTATATATAGCATACTTCAACTATATAATCAACAACAGGTAAACTCCAATTACAATAGGGGGACAAGATTATTTACCTCGATAAGCCCAAAATTATCCGAGATAAAAGTCGATCCTGAGCAAGGTTTAGCTCCTACTCCGAGTGCTCCAATCCGCTCCAAACAACCCTTAGAAGTTCTAACCAACTTCTACTCAAATCCTTCAACTAACAATGAAGATTTCCTTAGGGTTTCGGTTTGAGACTAAAAGGACAAAAGGTAGTATTTCCGGACTCTACGTATAGAGGTATCTTTGGAAAACTACAAGGTATAAGGCTAAGGTATTTTGGGCATTATAACAATACTTGGAGGAGTATTTCAATACCACAAAGGGGGGTACCACACGAGAACAACACCCAGGGAGGGGTTCTCGGCAAGGCTCTCAAAGGGAGGGTTTCGCCAAAGGCCAATTTCAAGGGGAGAGGTGCTCTTGGACGAGAGTCAACAAGAGGGAGGGGAGGGGTTTCTCAAGACTTAGGCAAGTGAAGAGTGGATGAAGAAGTCTTCAAAGAGAGGGGGTATTTATAGCAAAACCAAAAGCCAACCAATGGCCAAGATCAAGCCATGTGCAAGGCAAGTGTAAGGCCAAGATCAAGCCAAGTGCACCCACAAAACACTCCACAAAACACTCCACAAAACAAGCCACAAAACAAGGCACAAAGAGGAGCCAATCGGCGAGGCCAACGAGGCTCTTGGGCCCAAATCGTCAAGCCAATCCATTTGCTTCGATGTGAGGGTGACACATGTCACCCTCCGTTGATCCAAAATGTTTCGTCACGGAAAAATCGCAAAAATTATAAATGACATAGCGGAATTTTCTCTCTGAAAAGTCATGGAAACGTTTCGTCGAAAACGACTCTGTCGGCACTTGTGCCCAAATTTCGAATCAATGCCTACCTTAAGGCTCAAATTTTCTCGTCGTCCCCACGTGCATACTGCGGAAATCGGGTATAACATTCTCCCTCTTAGAAACATTCGTCCGAATGTTCCTTCTCAAGTCTCAACACAAACGTGCGCTAGTATAGCCTTCACTGCTATCTACGCAACGATCATGCCACACCGCCATAAAAATAACAAGCGCACAATACTTAAACCCAGTCAACGAGGAAACACCTCTAATCATCACAAAACCCCTTACGAGGTCTAAAATATACTCGCCAGCTACATTTCCAGAAAAGCGATCACACACGTTCACTTCTCCCTATCTCGTCGTGCCATTCTCGAACACTCGAGCTCTTTCTAGTATCCGTACCACACTTAGTCAACGTTTACGTTTCCAACCCTTGGAGTTACTACCTCCAACTTGGTCATCTTACTAGCCGTAATACCCACTAAGGCCATTCGGCATTCGCGAACGATTACGGTCGAACACATCCACAAACTCATACGATGGTCATACAAACTTGGGCCTAGCATCCTCGTGACCTACCACTGGCGGGACCACCCAGAACTGACCCTAAACCGGCAAGTTCTGGGTTGACCGCAAATGGTCCTCAACCCGACCACAACGCGCCAAACTCTTGTTCCCGATCGGAACAATCTTACTAATTCACATCATGAAAGCTACCACTTCCATCTCACACTACCCACGGACTCATCACACGATAAATCCCACGTATACTACTCACCCTTATAAAGGTCAAACATAAAGCGAATCTTATACTCAAGACGACGCTTACCTCTAAGGTCTCGATCGTGAAATAGTCTAAGGTTCACACTTACATGTATTCTAACTCACACATATCACAATGCTATCCGAACATAACACTTAACACATCATTAACATCAATACATACAAGTATCTACAGGTTAAGGATATACACGAAACTAGGCGGTTCAAGGCGCTAAAGCTGGAACTTCCACGCGACCTCTGTGGCCCATGGCTGCTCCAGTAGTCAGTGCTATCCTACCAGCGCTACCCCTGGTCGGACAGTCTCTCGTCATATGGCCCTGTTGGCCGCAAGAATAACAAGCTCCCTTGGTACTACGACACTCCCCGAAATGCGGTCTACCACATCGACCACACCGAGGTAGGGGTGACTGCATCTGGCCAACACCCCTACTCCCCTGAACATCTGAAACACAGGAGCCACGACCGCTCTGAATATCCCAAGGTCCCGGGCTGCGGAGGACCACTCTGCAATGGCGGAGGTACATAACTAGTTTCTTGGCGGTCCGCCTCGAAAGTCGCCAAAATATCCGGCCGTCTTGGCCTTAACCTGTGGCGGTCCACCCGTCGATCTCTGCGCTCCTCGCACCCAAGTGCATGAGCCTGAATGCGGGCAATGTCCATGCCCGGCTGAAGAGAAACACCCGCACAAGACTCGGCCATATAATCATCTAGCCCGGTGACGTAGCGATGCACCCTATCTTCCATATCTGCAACTAGCGCAGGGACATATCGAGCCAAAGAATCGAACTCGACATTGTACTCCCTGACAGTGCGCCCTCTCTGTCTCAGTAACAAAAATCTGTCGGCCCGTGCCCTCCTCATCTGCGGAGGCAAGAAGTGCGTGAGGAAAGCCCCCGAAAACTCATTCCATACGGCCCGGAGTGCGTGCTCTCCCGGAAAGCTCCCGCGAATCAAACCAATCGATTGCGGTATCACGCGGCCGATGCGAACCGAAAGGTCACTGACTCGGTCTCTGAAGCTTTGATCACGCGCGATCCTCAGGCGACGGATGAACTCCTTCGGATCATCCTCGTGCCTCGACCGTAAAACTCTGGCGGGCTACAACTCGAAAGTCCGTAGCCTCAAACTATCTGCTCGGGGTGAACCACGGTGCTCTTCGGGCTGAGCTGCTGCGTCGGCCTATCCTCATATCGGCCACGACCACGGCTAATAATCGGGCCATCTCGCGTGACCCATCTCCTGCTCCAGGTGTGGGGTGGAGGCTCAGTCTTGTAGTCTCGGCGACCACTGCTGCGGCTCTAAACTCTGTTGGTCTTTGGCGTCGCAAAACTTCGCCGTCGGAAGCACTGCTCAGTCTTGGCCAGGGCTGCGCCCTCGAACTCCTCTGTATCTCACTAGCGGCTCCTCGGTGCCTTGCCCTTCGGGCTCTGGTTGCCTTGCGCGGAGGCATAATCGGTAAAAGCGAGATACGTCGGAGGGTCCAACTCACAACTCTAAGGCACGATCTCGGAATGAGAAGAAATGAAACCAATCCTAAATGTCTTATAGCCTCCGATTATAGATGTGGTGCACAACACACCGATAATCAAGACTCTACTGAACACGGTGCGTAGAGACTTTCAGAGACTAAGCGCTCACGATACCACTATGTCACCCCAAATTCGGGCGTGGATCGTGCCTTACCGGGCACCTAGTGATACAACATCGTAGAAAATCAGCGGAACATACAACATGAACATGAAATAAGAGATAATATAAATAAACGCCAAGCCAGCAAAGCATTTGCCATACTGCATTTACATAAAAACCGAGCAGTTATCCTTTTACAAACCACACGCCTTGATTACAAACCTGCACTTAAGAGAATAACAACCTATGACGGACGGGGCCCGCCATACCACGAATGTACAAGAACCTACAACTCGGAAACCTGCAAAGATAAGCCTCGAAGGAACGGAGCTTCCCAAAACTGAAAGCGTGATCCTACAGCGGGGATCGACGGCCGATGTACTTCTGCGGCATGAACGCGGCCCGAAGGAGGTCGATCTGCCAGTACCAAGTATGTGAAGCGTAAATCTGCGGTTAAATCATAACGATCTATATAAAGCGGGAGACATGTATGATACCCAAAATCTGATGCAACATAAGCGATCAAGTCGGGGACTCACGCCTCAAAGTCACCACTCAAATATAACTATGGGTCTCACGCCCACCACATCCATCATGTTCGCATCATGGCCACATGCCCCGGAATCTTGCATCGGTGTAGACATGTCCATGATGCAACAATAATAACAAGGCGTGGCCCACGTACCGGAATCGCGCCGGTGTAGACATGTCCATGTAACCTCAATAACAATATCTTGGGTGGTCAACCTGCGCGTGGCCACATGCCCCGGAATCTTGCGTCGGTGTAGACGCGTCCATGTTGCGGTAATAACCATATCGGGTAATCAACGGCGCGTGGCCGCGTGCCGGAATCTGCGTCGGTGTAGACATGTCCATGTGACATCAACAACAAGGCAATCAAAATGGAAACATACGTGGAATTCTCCATCACCGCCCGGCCGTCAGTAAGTTCTCAACAAGTCAGCCGGCCCTCTATCGAGAGACGCGGTAACACAGAAATACCACACTTGCACAACAAAGGCTATCATCACAAGCATAGGCAAGTTTCACAACAACAAGCATATGCAAGTTTCACAACAACAAGCATAGGCAAGTTTCACACAACTCAAAGTACTTTCATTTTATGCCAAAGTCTGGGTTTTCAACCCCAAAATACTACATACGTTAAGTTCTTTTAAAGAGATCCATTACTTTTATAAACGTCACGATACGTAGTATTAGAATGACCAACCCACATTCCTTTTCAAAATCAAGTAACAACATTCTTTTCCTAAGTTCGGTTTGCCTAGTTTGATTACTCAAGCTTCTCATTTTCAAATGGTTTCATAGTTCCCAAACTTAATCACTTGATTCCTTTTTAGAACAATTGAGTAATATATGTCTCACGTGAGTAGGTTATTCTTGTTTACAACATTCTTATTACAATGACCGTGATCTAGAAAATGTAATATCATTTTGTCTCATCTTAGTTTCTATGCGGATGGAGGTTTCTCGGTTTTAATACGATACATCATTATTCAATACATTTTCCTTTATTAACGCGGTGGTGCTGTCGATACACATTCGATTTCCAAAATCGGTAAAACATTATCCCTTTAAATAAAACCAAGTACTCATTACTCACGAATGAGGTTTCACACAAACATTCACATTAAAACAAATAAGTTAAGTCTCTTATCTCATAAGATCAAGTCTCTTAACTTCTAACATCGATAAACCATTTTCTTTACCTTTCTTAAGACATTATACCTAACTCCCCATAAAGCTAGTATAACTCTTTTTAAAACCTTTAAAACCAAGTGTTACTCTCCTTCAAAGCGATTTATAAATCTTTTGAAATACATCAAGTTCTTTATTATAACTAGCGATTATAATTCACATCGATTACCTTTTAAAACCACAAAGTATTTTCTTACCTACATAAAAATTATAACCAACTTCCCATAAAGCCGTTATAACACTTTATGTTTACAACAATCAAATACAATTAACACGTATGCGTCTACCGTACTACATAGTTCACACATATCATGCTAGAAGAGATAGGAAGAGGTTCACATACCTGCGGCGATTTAACGACAATAAGCAAAATGCTCCAAGTACTACAACCTTGCTAGCCCTTTCCACTCCTCGAGTAGAATACGCTACTCTTAGCACTTTCACCTATAAAGGTCACAAACGTCTATTAACCCCAAACACAAGTTTCTGTATTACAGTCCTATGTAAAAGCGATTGATTCGATTCTTGGGCTTAAGTCAAAAGACATTGCCACAATCCAATGTTTAGTTCTATATATAGCATACTTCAACTATATAATCAACAACAGGTAAACTCCAATTACAATAGGGGGACAAGATTATTTACCTCGATAAGCCCAAAATTATCCGAGATAAAAGTCGATCCTGAGCAAGGTTTAGCTCTACTCGAGTGCTCGATCCGCTCCAAACAACCCTTAGAAGTTCTAACCAACTTCTACTCAAATCCTTCAACTAACAATGAAGATTTCCTTAGGGTTTCGGTTTGAGACTAAAGGACAAAGGTAGTATTTAGGACTCTACGTATAGAGGTATCTTTGGAAAACTACAAGGTATAAGGCTAAGGTATTTTGGGCATTATAACAATACTTGGAGGAGTATTTCAATACCACAAAGGGGTACCACACGAGAACAACACCTAAGGGAGGGGGTTCTCGGCAAGGCTCTGAGGGGAGGTTTCGGCCAAAGGCCAATTTCAAGGGGAGAGGGCTCTTGGGCGAGTCAACAAGAGGAGGAGGGGTTTCTCAAGACTTAGGCAAGTGAAGAGTGGATGAAGAAGTCTTCAAAGAGAGAGGGGTATTTATAGCAAAACCAAAAGCCAACCAATGGCCAAGATCAAGCCATGTGCAAGGCAAGTGTAAGGCCAAGATCAAGCCAAGTGCACCCACAAAACACTCCACAAAACACTCCACAAAACAAGCCACAAAACAAGGCACAAAGAGAGCCAATCGGCCGAGGCCAACGAGGCTCTTGGGCGCCCAAATCGTCAAGCCAATCCATTTGCTTCAATGTGAGGTGACATATGTCACCTCCGTTGGTCCAAAATGTTCGTCACGGAAAAATCCATAAAAATTATAAATGACATAGCGGAATTTTCTCTCGAAAAATGTGAAGCGTTTAAATCGACGACTCTGTCGGCACTTGTGCCCAAATTTCGAATCCAATGCCTACCTTAAGGCTCAAATTTTCTACGTCGTCTTACGTACATACTGCAAATACGGGTATATGATCGGTCTCTCTTTCAAAGAAAACCACGCTCCAAGCATCAGTCCATCAAACTTGGTGCGCCACGAGTCACCTAGTCAATGGTAAAGAGATAGAAGCAAACTTTTCCACGAACGCCGATAATAACTGCAAGGCCCGAGCTGCGAACCTCTGCCGGAGTAGTAGGTCTAGGCCAAGTCATTGCGCCGATCTTGGTCGTATCCACTCGAATGCCATCAGCCCGACAATATGCCCAAGAAACGCCATCAAGTCAGCAAAACTCACATTTGGAAAACTTGGCGTCTGGCTGGTCTGAAGCTATCGGCCACCGATCGCCAAATGCTCGCGTGCTCCGCTCTGGCGAGAATAAACCAAGATATCATCAATGAACACTATCACAAGCGTGTCCAAAAATGGTTTGAACACTCGGTTCATCAAATCCATGAATCTGCCGGAGCATTGGTCAACCAAAGACATGACCACGAACTCATAATGCCGTCTGGGTCTGAATGCAGTCCTAGGGACATCCACCTCTCTGACTCGCACCTGATGATAGCCCGATCGCAGATCAATCTTGGAGAAACATCTCGCACCACACCGGTCGAACAAATCATCAATCACAGGAAGGTATCTATTCTTAATGGTCACCTTGTTCACCTGTAATCAACACACATGCGCAGCGTCCCGTCCTTCTTCTTCACGAACAAAACTGGCGCTCCCCAGGGAGAAACACTGGGCCTGATGAAGCCCTTCTCCGGCAAATCCCTCAGCTGGTCCTTCAACTCTCTCAACTCGGCAGGTGTCATTCACGTATGGCGGAATGGAAATAGTAGAGTGTGCAGTAATACATCTATACAAAACTCGATCTCCTCTCGGGAGGATACCGGAGGTCATCCGAAACACGTCGGGAACTCGTGACTCTCGAATCGGTGAAAATCTGGTACGCGACTTCATATCAAACACCCGAACGAGATGGTAGATATACCCGCTGTACCATCTTCCTAGCCTTGAGGTAGGAAATAAACCTACCTCTCGGCGATCGTGCTCCTCCCACTCGACAACCTCGCCGAGAAACTGAACCGCACTACTCTCTCTCTGCGGTCTACATTGGCGTAGCAGAAGCTAGCCAATCCATCCCCATAATCACGTCAAGTCAATCATCTCGGCTCTATCAAGTCGGCTGAGTCGACGATGTAAATGGTCACGGGACAAGCTCTATATGCCGCCGAGCTACCACCGAATCACCCATGGCGTAGCTACCTCGAAAGGGTCTATGGACTCGTGCTCTATCCCTATCCTACTAGCAGCAAGGGAGATATATGGGGCAGTAGAACCGGATCTATCAAAGCATACACATGAACCGAAGCGATAAGGTACATGGCGACATCGGTGAGGCCTCACGATCTGTCGGTGGACAAAGCATATATGCGGTTCGAGGACCGCTAGAAGCTGGACCGCGCCACGACCTGCCGCGACCGCTGGTCCATGAGTACCTTGCCTCGGGCGAGTAGCTGTCGAGGATGAAGAAGCGGCAATGAACCACCGTAGCGGGCCTACTACGGCGCCGCTCGATCGGACAAACTCGCGAAATGACCTGCGGCCACAAGTATAGCGAGCTCGGTCTGACTCGAATGGTATCTGCCACAACGGGCACACCGAGCGGACCTCGAGCAGTTAGCACCGCCTGCTACCACTGAAATCAAGTCACAGGGCCACGACACGCCCCCGCTCTGGTGTCTTGAAAATGAGGTAGGGCGCTCTGCGGCCGTGGTGCAAATCACGGACCTGGCGATGCGCCCACCACGAGGACCACAAAAGAACGGCCGTCTTGGCGCCTTCCTGCTTCGATATCGCTCTGCCCGTGGTCTCTACGCTCCTCACATCCCGGTCATGAGCTGCATCGGGTTATGTCCATGCACTGGTGAAGGACACACGCAAGACTCGGCCATGTAATCATCTAGCCCGATGACATAGCGATGCACCACGTCCTCCATCTACGCTACGGTCAGGGGACATATCGAGCCAAAGAATCAAACTCGACGTTGTACTCCTCACCATGCGTCCTCCTGTCTCGGCAACAAGAATCTATCGGCTCGTGCCCTCCTCATCTGCGGAGGCAAGAAGTGTGTGAAAAGCCTCAAAACTCATCCCATCTGCTGGAGTGCATGCTCTCCCAGAAAGCTCCCATGAATCAAACCCGATCATTGCGGTATCACGCGGCCGTCACGAACCGAATGTCACGACCTCGGTCTCTGAAGCCACGATCACCCGCATAATCCTCTGCGGTGACGGATGAACTCCTGCGGATCATCCTCCGGCCTTGACCGTAAAACTCGCGGGCTCTGACTCAAGAAATCTCGTAGCCTCAAACTATACGCCTCGGGTGCACTACGGTGCGGCGGAGGCTGGGCTGAGCCGCGTCAGCCTCTCCTCGTGTCGGGCCACAACTGACTTTAGCCAATAGTGGGCCGTCTCCTTGTACCTAACTCCTCCGCCCGGTGTGGGACGGGAGGTGTGGGTGCTGTGGTCTCTTTGGGGCGGCGTCATAGAACTCGCCGTCTCGGTATAGACGGGCACGAGCCCTCGTGACTCTGGGTGTCTGCTAGCGGCTCCTCGGCTGCCTTGCCCCGGGCGGGTTGCCTTACGTGGAGGCATAATCGTACGGGAAAGGAATACGTTAGAGGGTCCAACCTATAACACGGCTCTAAAGCACGATCTCGTAATGAGAAGAATGGAAACCAATCCTAAATATCCTATAGCCTCACGATTATTGGTGTGGTGCACAACACAGATAATCAAGACTCTACTAGATACGGTGCGTAGACACTTTCCAGGATTAATCGCTCGATACCACTTTTGTCACGACCGTTCGGGGCGTGGTCGTGCCTGCAAGGGCACCAGTAGTCATACATCGAGTAACGGCGGAATATAAAACAAGGCAGAAGCGATTTATATAATAAGACACAGTTTATCCGAAGAAAAGCTTGCCTTTCGGCATAATATAAATAAGTCAAGTTTTGAAGTTACATCCGTACTGTAAAATATTACTACTGACCTCTAAGGATGTAAACAACTATGGCGGGACAGGACCGCCATACCCTGACTTTACAAACTATCTACAATACAGGGAGATCATACCAAAAGTAGAGCCTCGGAGAAGATGGAGCTCACGACACCAATGCAAAGAGATCCTAAGGATGCGGATCTAGCACTGCTTGCCACTTACCTGCGGCATGAACGGCCCGAGAGGTCGATAACAGTACCAAGTATGTGAAACTATAAAGAACTGAAATGAAATCAAAGTATTTTAAAAACTTGTTCACAAATACAATCAGTTCAATTGCACATAGTGCCACATCACAAACAACAACAGTAATAGGAAAACTGTAACAGGTCTATTCTAAGTCGCGAATGATCGAAGCAAGGCCAATCGCCCATAGTATCATTCTGCGTGCCTAGTCCTGACTTCGCGGCCGCATAGGTCACACACGCACCGCGTGAGGTATTCCTGCGTCGGGGCAGCCAACCCCCGGCATCCGCCTAGGCTCCCGCATAGCCTCAAAAGACCGCATAGTCTCAACAGACCGCATAAGGAATCCCCCGCATCAGGCTAAACACCCGGAATGATCAATCCTGGAGCATACCGCTGCTCCGCATAGTCTCACGAACGCGTGGGCGTATAGACCGCGCATCGAGGGGCAAGCCCTCGGTATAACGATCGAGGGTAGGTGATACAATAACGATACAACGGACTTACGGTTAGCAACGTAAGCCGCAGCAAGAATGACCCCCTTACACAAAGATTTCAAGACACTAACACGTAGTATCATAATATGTCTACTTATCAAACAAATCTTACTACACTTAATGTAAATCAATACAAGGCTTTTATAAACAAACAAGTAAATGATTCCTTTTATCTTTCTTAAGTTGTTATACCTAACTTCCCATAAAGCTAGTATACTCTTAAGCTTTAAAAATGATTCAGTATTCTTTTGAAATGCTTCCAGTTCTTTATTATTCAGGCTTAAGCCGTGAGGCATTGCCGTAAGTATTATTCAGGCTTAAGTCAAAGACATTGCCGTAGTTATTATTCGATTAACACATATGCGTCTCACGTACTATATATTGTAAAATATCATGCTTTAGGAAGAATCACATACCTTCTCGTGAAAACCACCGCCAAGTTGAATATGTCGCTGAGAGTCACTATAATAGTCACAGACATCTATCAAAGTCTAGACTACTCAAGGTCATTCTAAGCGAGGGTTCACAATTCTACGGATTGTCGGGCAGCACAACCCTACGGTGAGCTATATGAGTCTCATTGTGAAAACAGTCCTATGTGAGTACAGTTCATTTATTCTTCTTTTAAACCCTTCTACTGTGATAACAGTCCAATTCTATTCTTTAATACTCTTCTAAGTATTTATACTTATTCTTATACTTCTACAGTATATATACTCTCTAATTATAAAAGAAGGGTAAGTTTATTTACCTCGGTAAGCCCAATAATATCCTAGATAAAAGTCGCGCCTGAGCAAGGTTTAGCTCCTAAGTTGTACGCTCCGATAGCTCCAAGGAAACCTTAGAAGTTCTTCACAACTTCTACTAAGTACAAAGGGATTTGGGCTAGGGTATTTTGGGCATTATAACAATACTAGAAGACAACTTTTCTACCAAGGGAGGGGGGGTAGATTTCGGCTAGCTAGGGGTAGGCCCTCGGCCAAGCTTCTCGAGGAAGGGGGTGTTGGACGAATTGCTAACAAAGGGAGAGGGAAGGATTTTTAGACTTGGAAAGCTTTTGTGGATGAAGAACTCTTCATCTCAAGAGGGGTATTTATAGCTCAAGCCTTGGCCAACCAATGGCCAAGATGAAGACAAGTGCAAGGCAAGTGTCCTTGGCCAACTTGCACACAAAATATCCTACCAACTCCAAGACAAAAGAAGCCAACCCAATCGGCCCTATTGCCGTGTCAAGTCCACCAATTGGAGGGTGACAAGTGTCGCCCTCCCGTTGGTCCAAAATGTTTCGTCTCTCGGAAAAATCATAAAAATACTAAATGACATAGTCGGAATTTTCCTACGAAGTCGTGGAAAGCGTTTCGTCGGAAAACGATTCTTCTAGTGTGTTGTGCACAAATAAAACGTCCAAGGCTAACTTTAAGGCCAAACTTTTTGTACGTATTCCCTTACGTACATACTCTGGAAATACGGGGTATAACATTAAAAGGCAAGAGACTTGACTTATATTTGACTTGATATAATGTTAAGAACTTGAATTGTGTTAAAAAGTTATTGATTTCAGAAATGGGAATAAGTATCGAACAAGCCATTGCAGCGTTAATAAAGGAAAAAGTAATGACAATTAATTATATTAAAACAAGTAGAAACCTCCATCTGCATAGAAGCTAAGATAAGACAAAATTGTATTACATTTCCTAGATCATGGCTGCTTTAATAAGATCATTAATAACAAGTACTGATTTTTCTTAAATTTCAAAGTAAGGAACTTGATTTCTAAAAGAAAGGAGTCTTGAGGAACTAAAGTGTTTTGGTTTAAAAGAAAGGCATGGTTTTGTCTTAAAATGGTTTAAAAAGGAAGGCATGGTTTTGTCTTAAATTGGTTTAAAAAGAAAGCATGGTATTGTCTTGGTTTATTTCAAAAGAAGGGTGGAAATGGTTTTGGTTTACTTGAAATGATAGTTACTCTATTTTTGGATACTACGGGTATTGTGTGACTTTTGTAAAAGAAAGAGATCTTTTGAAAGAATTTAAGTATGACATACTTTGGGGTTAAAACCCGGATTTTTGGCATAAAATGAAAGTACCTTGAGTGTGAGTAAACTTGCATATGCTAGTTGTGATAGACTTTGTTGTGCAAGTGTTGTATTTCTATGACTACCGCGTCTCTCGATGGAGGGTCGGTTATCTTGTTATATCCTTGGACCTACTGACACATTGGGTGGCCCACGGGTAGGGTTCCATTAGGATTGTTGTTCCATGGACTAGCTCTGAATGAGGGTTACTGATGCAGGTTGGTTCTGGTAGCTAGCCCCCGTACTTGCCCCGGTCGTTGCTGATGCAGGTTGGTTCGGTAGTTGGCTTTCGTACTTGCTCCGGTCAGTTCTTTATAGTGTCGTTCCACGGACTAGTTCCCCACGAAGTCTCGTGATGCAGGAGGTTCTGGTAGTTAGCCCCCGTACTTGCCCCGGTCAGGGACGTGACGTAGGTGGTTACCGTAGTTGGCTTCGTACTACGCCGGTCGGCCGTGGACGCAGTGGAATGAGGTTGGCGACGCAGTTACGGTAGCTGGCTTTCGTACTTGCCCCGGTCGGATGCGCGACGCAGGTTGGTTCTGGTGGCTATGCCTTCGTACTTGCCCCGGTCAGTTTTATAGCATAATTGGTACGGTAGGTTCTGGTAGTTGGCTTTCGTACTTGCCCCGGTCAGTTGATGATGCAGGCTGGTTCTGGTAGCTATGCCTTCGTACTTGCCCCGTATGGTTTTTATGACACAGGTGGGACCTGGTGTTCATGTGTACTCCTTGGTGTTCTTATATCATAGACTGCCGGCAGTGAGGAAGGAATTCCACGGGCATGATTGATGTTGTGGGCGTGAGACCCATGGTTATATTTGAGTGATGACCTTGAGGGCGTGAGTCCCTGACTTGACATGACTGCTTATATATTGTGGACTGTAGTTTGGTTATCATACATGTCTCCTGTTTTATATAGACTGTTATTATTTCATTTACAGTATTTTCAGTTTCACATACTTGGTACATGTTGTACTGACCTCCTTCGGGGGGCTGCGTTCATGCCGCAGGTAGAGGTACATCGGTTGTGGACCCTCGCTCATAGGATCACAGTTCAGCGTTTTGGGAAGCTCCGTTTCTCCGGAGGCTTATCTTTTGGGTATGTTTCCCTGAGATTGTAGGTTCTTGTACATTCAGGGGTATTGCGGGGCCCTGTCCCGTCATTGTTGTTATAAAATTCTTAGATGTCTGTAGTACTGTTGTGGGCAGGGTTTGTAAAGGATGTAACTGTTCAAGTTTTTATGTATATACGGAAAGGTGACCGTTTTGGTTAGCCTGTTTCTTATTGTATATTTGTTTCATGTTTAAATTTTTATTTCCGCTGATTTTCTCTGATGTTGTATCATTAGGGTGCCCGGGATAAGGCACCAGTCGCGGGCCCGAGGTCGGGCCGTGGCAAAGAGCATGATGTCGAATCTTTAGGAAAGCATCGATCTTTATGCCATGATTCGATTCTGATCCTCGAAAATATGAAAAGGCCCGGAATCACCAAATCTCCTCCCACAGATACCGTCACAATGCAATATCCGCCTCCACCACCACCATTTTGAGCCGATGTACATCTGTAAGTCGTCCATGTTTCATCTTTGAGTCATACACATTTGGGACAATGTGTCAGTTAGGTTTGGGGGGGGGGGGGTACTTGTATTTTCTTATAATTTTGAGTCGTTGATTTGTATCTTTTATGTGTCTATATGAGTCACAATTATTTGTTGTTATCATGCATGTTGTAGTTGCTTGAAACGCCTAGTGACTTAAGTAGGATAATGTAATGGAATGATATGCAAAAATATGTGTGCTTAAGTTAAATATGCCAAAAATTCATGAAAACCTGATTAGTTGAAATATTATGTGCTTAGCCTGTGTATGTCAATTTATGAAAAATGTCCTGCATGCTTGCTATTTGAGGTGAAATAATTAGGATGTACATGTTAGGGGGAGGATTCAGACATTTCTTTGTTAGCCCTTCTTACCTTTCATTACCTACCCTGACAATGAATTGTATCTCTAGTCAGCCCTTTGAGCCTAAAATGAAAAGCTATTTCTTTGACACCCCAATTCCCTCATGTGTCATAAGCAATAACTGATGATACGGAGGAAAAAAAAAGTGAAAACGAAATACAAAAGAGAGCAAAAATAAATTATGCACCCCAATTAAAATATGAAAAAGCTTAAGTTTGGGGGTGCCAATGCGAATGTGTATGTTCCGCTCTCAACAAAAAGAGAAAAGGGAGTAATGGGTATGAACTAAAAAGAATACAGCAAGAAAGAGAAACAAGTTGAATGAAAAACTCTTATGGTACGTAATTTGAGCCTAAATGCTTATTTTTACCTACCCCTGCCTAAGCCTACATTACAACTATGAAAAGTCCTGATGATTCCTAGTATGTATGTCTATGATTAGTGGAGAATAACAAGTAAACATGCTATAGTACCTTGACAAAAATGCAATGACATTGACATGCATAGGTTAGGTATTCATGATTCCAGTGATTGTGACTAAAATGAATCTGCGAAATATCTAACTTGAAATTCTAAATTGTTCAATGCATGCTACATCTATTCCTACATATTGTCCTAACTAACGTTCATGTGTTTCTAAGTGATATTTTGCAACTGCTTGATGTGAGTCTTTGCGTCTTTTTTATTTTATTTCTTTGTTTTGTTTTCTTCTTTGCTCGAGGGCGAGCAAAGTTTAAGTTTGAGGGTTTGTTAGGCATATTTCATATACCTATTTTGAGTATTTTCGATTAGTATTTTACCCATTTTGTTGTGTCTAGTACAGTTTTAGGGCTGTTTTTTTCTTTTGAGTCACATCGGTTCAAAAAGGCAAAATGGCCAAAAGGAGCGAAAATTGGGCATAAAAGGAGGTCCCGAGGTAGAAAAAGGTCGAAAATTGATGACTCAGAAAAACCATAGCAGCACCGCGATGCCGAGCGGGGACTGCGATGCCAAGCAGCGGCTCCGCGGGACTTTCAAAGACCGGGTGCATTCGAGGAAACCGCGGTGCCATTTATTCAGAGTGCGGGGAGTTTGGCATGATCGACTCTGAGAACGCGGTGCGGTGCGAATTTTTCGATTCGAGTTGGAATTGGCCAAGGGCAATAGGGTCCCTAGGGCACGAAAATGATACCTATTTAAAGCCCTAGGGATCAGTTTTTAGGAGGGGAGTCCATTCTTGAACACAAGAACAACACAAGGCACTTGGAGCAACAATTGGAGACTTTAATCTTCGTAATTTTCTATCTTTAGTTTTTATTTCAGTTTTATGTTGGATATTGTGTTAGTTCGTAGCATGTCCATGGCTAGGAACTAAACACTTAATTAGGGTTTTTCTTATGATTCACTTGAACCTTTATTCATGATTTGATGCAATAGTTTGATTACTTCTTCAGTTGTTAAGATCTATTCAATAATTGATATGAATTTTTGATAGTTAATTGATCACTAAATATCATAACATATATGATTTCGAATCAACAACCGAGAGGAGAGATTTGGATATGTTGTAGTTGAATAGACATATGTTAAAATTGTGGACGACAGTACCCCGATACTTGTGTAGCTTTATAGGTTACTGTTCTTAATCCTCCTATGTGGTAAATTCTATCATAGAAATATAGAAGGGTTCTGCACTGGGGTTGAGTGATTATATATTCTAACCGGAATATAAGACAGTCTAGTTAACCGCTATCTTAACATAGAAGAAGAATCATTCTAGAACGCATTAAGGATTGAATAAAGTGGATAGTTGATAATTTTGGAAGCCATAATTCCTTCATAATTTGAATACAACCTAATTAGTTTACTTATTTCTTGCAATCATTCCAGTAGTTAAATAAAAAACCCAATCAATATTCGTTCTCCAAATAGATAACCCAAAATAGATGCTCGGTACTTAGAAACCAGGCTCTGTGGACGATATTCGGTCTTACAGACTATATTACTTGAGACGATACGTACACTTGCGTTTTGCGACGTGTGGAAATCGCCTAACACCTAGTATGAGACGAGGCCCACCAGCACGAAAATTAACATCACATGTATGAGCTTTTTTTTATAGAGACGTACAAAATGAAGTTGCTATATGCAAAATTTGTAAAATTGTTTATAAATTTAAAATGGAAAAAGGTCAGAGCAGGACGGGAGGTTTAACTACGCATTTTAATACCAAACACAAAGCTAGGTGGGATGGATATAAGACTAAAATCAAGGGTGAGTCAATGCCTTCTTAGTCGGAATAAGCTTCACATCTTGTCACTTTTGAGTGCAGTCAAATTGACCACATGAAGAAGCGATTGTAGACCCTAAATACGATAAAATGAAAGATAGGGAAGAATTATCAAAATTAGTTGCAGTGGAGGGTTTGCCTTTTTCATTTTCCGATTCTCCTGGTTTTATTCATTATATAAGATCAATGTACAATCCTGCTTATAACGATTTTTCTAGATCAACTGTTAGGAGAGATGCTTTTAAATTTGCACACGAATATCAACAATATTTACGTTATTATTTATATCATTACCCTGGAAAAGTATCTATCACATCTAATATAGGCCATAGTACTTACAGCCATGATTATTTAACAGTAAGATGTCATTGGATAGATTATAAATGGTGTATGCAAAAACGTATTTTAGCATATAGATATATAGATAGTAGGCACACTGATATTTTTATTCAAGAAAATATTTCTTCTGTTTGCTATTATTATGGCAAAACTGATAAAGTCATGACTATTACATTAGATAACGCTTCTTCTAATATTTCTGCTGTTAGATTATTAAAAATTGGCTTAACTCCATCTTTTTCAGATCATTTTCATATAAAATGTGCATGTCATATTTATAACTAAGTTGTAAAGGATGGTATATCACTTTTTGAAGACATTCTTGGAAAAATTCAATTTGATATAAATTATATTTTTAAAAATAATAGAATACAACGACTAAAAGAATATAAAAAAACTTGTCACGATTGTGGTCTACCTTACAGAAAAATTCCCGAAGAAGTATGCACTAGATGAAATTCTTTATACAACCAACTACGTGTTTCTTATGAGTATAAACAACCTATAACCCAATTTTTTAACCCCCGTAATCGAAATCCTAATGATATGATTATAAATTTCGATTGGGATACAATTTTAGAACTTAATACATTTTTAGAGAAATTTTATCTAGCTACTAAAGAATTTTTCAGTATTTATTATCCTACTATTTCATAAATGTTATTTTATATAGCTCTAATATTTATATTACTTTGTGAATATATGACAAAACCAACTTATAAGACACCTATTAAAAAAATATTTCAAAAAATGAAAAAATATTTTATTCCTATTCCCCCAATATTTTTTATTAGTGTTGTATTAAATCCGTCTATTAAAATAGACGGTTGTAAAAATCTTATTGAAACTATTTATGATTGCATATATACACTTCCAACTCCTAAAAATCCAAATGACCCACCACCTGTTGAAAAAACTAGAGAAGAGTGTTGTATAGCATTCAAGATGAATGTAAAAAAGTATATACGCATTACCAACAAGAAAGTGCTAACAACCAACCGGCTTCCATGCCACCTTCTTCTTCTTCAACACAACCTCAAAAACAACATGTTGTTTCTGCGGCAAGTATTCAAAGCCTCAGACATAGAATGTTTAGTGGTACCGTTTCTAACCAAATTAGCGAGTTTGATGTTTTTTGTTTTGCAGAGTGTTGTACCGTATGAAGCAATTGAAAATGAAGAGGGATGTGAAGACTTGCTAAAATACCGGAGGGAGAATGAGAAGAATTTTTCAACTAGCAAAGATGGCCCGAGATGTGTTTAACATTCAAGCGTCATCAACAGCGTCTGAAAGCGCGTTTCTGCGGGAAGATTTCAAATAGGGGAGCACAGACATTCATTGGCAGGAGACTCATTAGAGATTGCAGTTCTATATCTATTCAGAGACTGGATTCGTGTAGAGCGTAAGAGGTGCGGCCAACCGGAGATCAGCGAAGAAGAAGACTACAACTACAACGAAATCTTAACCGACGGATGTGCAAGCGACGTCGACCAATTTGATCAAGATATATCAATTCCAACCGAAGAACCACAAGAAATTATAAAGAAACTAGAAAATGTGTTTCTTAAAATGTAATTCTTTTAATTATAATTTTACTATGTTATTTATTTGCAACTTTCAATATCACGAAGTTGTAATTTTGAAATTGTATTACCAAAAAAATATTATACTTCTAGTCGAATAATATAAGAGGCACAAAAACAACATTGAGATGTTTTTATTAAACTATCTTGTTGTGTGTGTGTATTATTTATTTATTTAAAGGCAAATAAAAAAATGACCCCACCCGATCCCACCCCGACCCCCTCTGGATCGGGACGAGGCGGCGACAGACCTCGCCAGCCCCCGACCCCGCCCTACTCCCAGCCCCTCCAGACCCCGACCCCGCCAGCCCCGACCCACCCCGTCCTGATGGCCAGCCATATTATTAACAAATAGTGAACTAGGGCTCATCAAATACTATTCATTATTCATGTCCTATCCCTTTCACATGATACGCCTGTTCTTTTTGAAAATTTAAATATAAATATGGACATTTATGCTCTAGTATCCTATGTAGTAATTATTACAATCACTTAAAGCAAATTATATATTTTTAAAATTCAAGAACTTATGTAGGCGTTTGGACTTTGGACAACTTTTGGTTGGAGATGAAAATAAACAATTGGTGAAGTTGAATTAGAATTTGTACGTATTTGGATATGAATTTCATTTGAAAACAACAATTTTAGTATTTGAAAGTGAAATTATGAATTTCACTTGAAATACTCCTCAGACAATTTTTAAATATTTAACCGGTATCTGCAAATATTGAGCAATGAGCATCAGTATTTGCAAGTATTGAAATATTATTTAAGACAAATGCGTTAAACCATCAAAGTTGTGTTGGAAATTTACTAAACGTGAAATAAAATTAATCCTATGAATTATGATTCGAATAATTGGGGCCCCGCACGTCGGAAACATGGTTTCCAAACACGTGCACATAACGTGCCAAAGATCGTAATTTTCTTAAATGGAAGAGATATTGGTACGTATACGAATTGTTTGAGATGTAAGAGAATAGACGGTTATTGGTCAATTGACAAATGGTTTCACGTAGGTAGATGAAAGGAAGAAATGTGTAAAAGATGAAACGAATCAGAAGTCACGGAGCTGAGAAGGGCCGCGGCGCAACAAAGTCAGGGCCGCGGTGCCTCCTCCTAGAGCCCCGGCTCTAAATGTCGTTTCAATTCCAGTAGCTCACTGGAATTGAAGCATCGTGGTGCCTTCCCGAAGGGTCGCGACTCTAATTGGCGTTTCAGTTCCAGTGGGTTACTGGACATACAGCGCCGCGGTGCCCTCCCGAAGGGCCGCGGCGCTTCGACTGTTTTTCAGTCCGTTGGAGGCGAATTAAAACTGATTCTTGGGCTGACTTTGGAGCATTTAATCTCCATTACTTGGCTATTGATTTCAGCCATTACTAGGCTGAATTAACCTCAATATCAATTGTCATTACTTGACATTGATGGCCATTTATTTGGTTAATTTATAAGACATAATCATCTACCTATAAATTGATGACTTTGGCACAATTGCAAAATACACTACACACTCAACAATTCTATGAAATTGCATTTCTCTCTTGCAATCACAAAATACTCAAAGATCTTTCTTCCTAAGCGAACAATTGAGTTCTCTTTGCTCATTTTTTGATTGTTATTTTATCTTGGGAGATAAATTGTCATTACACCGTTGAAAGGATATACGGGGCAATATTATCTTAAGGATAGATTGTTCATCCAATCGACTCAGCAAGACATTTTACTATGTTCATTTCTAGATTCTACCACATTGTTGTTGTTGTTACATTTACCATTTCCTTGTTTTACACATACTATCCCACAAGCTTAAGATAATATTCGCTGTTTCAACAACATGACTGGACAAGATCAATTCACTCAATTCAACGCTGAAAATCTCACTAATACTCAAGGCAATATCGATGCAATATCGATGCCTTCAACTCCACTGCTTTTGGCACTTCTAGTGTCTCCACTGATCATGGCATTCCTAAAGCCTTCTAAACTACTGCTTTTGGAACAACTAGTGTCAACACTATTTTTGGTACAACCAATGCCTACACTGTTGCTTCGGGCACTTACAGTGCCTATGCTCCTGCCCAAGGCGTCAACAACGCCTATGCTCCTGTTAGAGGTGTTTCCAACCTTTGCAACTGCTCAAGGGGGTTGTCACGACCCGACCTCGGGCCCGCGACTGGTGCCTTACCCCGGGCACCCTAGTGATAAAACATCAGAGAAAATCAGCGGAAATAAAAACTTAGACATGAAACAAGATATATAAAATAAGAAATAGGCTAACCAAAACGGCCACCTTTCTGCATATATAACAAAACTCGAACAGTTACATCCTTTACAAGCCACACTTGTGATTACTACTGGACCTCTAAGAGTTTTATAACAACTATGACGGGACAGGGCCCGCCATACCTCTGAATGTACAAGTACCTCTGATGACAGGAACTATACCAAAAGATAAGCCTCGGAGAAACGGAGCTTCCCGAATCTTGAGCGTGATCCTATGGCGAGGATCAACAAGCGGTGTACCTCTACTGCGGCATGAGCGGCCCCGGAGGTCGATGCCAATACCAAGTATGTGAAGCGAAAATCGTAATGAAATCAAAATAGTCTATATAAAGCAGGAGACATGTATGAAAACCAAACTACGATTACCTGATGTATAGCGATCATGTCAAGTCTGGGACTTACGCCCTCAAAGTCATCGTGCCCGTGGAACTCCTTCCTCACCGCCGGCAGTCTATGACATAAATCATAATCATGTGACGCGCCCGTGGCATCCTACCTCACTGTCGGCGTACACATATACAATACATATATATATCCCCTGCCCGTGGAATCCTCCGTCACTGCCGGCAGCCATAGGTATAACATATAACCATGTGACACGCCAGTGGCATCCTACCTCACTGTCGGCGTACACATATACAATACATATATATATATATAACATGCCCCCGGAATCCCTTATCGGTGTAGACATGTCTTCATGGGGAGCTAGCCCATGGAGTAATAATCGTATATACCAGGCCCCCGGAATCCCTCATCGGTGTAGACAGGTCTTCATGGGGAGCTAGCCCATGGAGTAATAATAATGGCCACATGCCCCCGGAATCCCTCATCGGTGTAGACATGCCCATGTGACAATAATAATATCTGAGTTTAACGCTGCGTGGCGCGTGCCCGGAATCCCTCATCGGTGTAGACATGTCCATGTGATAATAACAATGGAAGCATACCCGTGGAATCCTCCGTCACTGCCGGTACGTCCAAGTAAGTTCATAACAAGTCAGTCGGCCCTCCATCTAGAGACGCGGTGGTATAGAAATACAATACTTGCACAACAAAGGCTATCACAACTAGCATAGGCAAGTTCAACATACTCTTAGACTTTTATTAACATGTAAATTGATTCACCATTTAATATAACTCAAGTACTCCCATTTTATGCCAACAATCCGGGTTTTAACCCTAAAGTACTACGTACTTTAATTCTTTCAAAAAGATCTCTTTTTACAAAAAAACAACTCGATACTAATATCCGTAGTACCAAACACGTTCATGTTTAAATCAAGTACTTTATACTTTTTAAACCAAGTGGCTTACACTTTTAAAACAACGTCAAGTATACTTTTAAAACCCAAGTAACTAACTTTTTTAAGATCAAGGTACTCCTACCTTTTAAAACCAAGCCACTTATATTTTTCCATCAAGAAAAGTTCGATATTTGAAAACAAGTTACTTATACTTTTAAACTCAAGTTACTTCTCTTTTCCCAAAATCAAGTTACATGACTTTCAAAATACTTTAAGTCTCCTTACTTTAGAATGTCAAGAAATCAATACTTGTTTATAATGATTTTATTAACGCAACCATGATCTAGAAAATGTAATACAATTTTGTCTTATCTTAGCTTCTATGCAGATGGAAGATTCTACTTGTTTTAATATAATTATTTGTCATTACATTTTTCTTTATTAACGCTGCAATGGCTTGTTCGATAGTTATTCCCATTGCCGAAATCAAACAAAACTTTATTCTTTTAAAGATCAAGTGCTCATTACTCACGAATGAGGTTTCACTACTTTTTAACACCATTCAGGTCAATTATAAGTCAAGTCTCTTATCTTTTAAAGTCAACAAACCATTCTTTTACCTACATAAAGTAGTTATAACCAACTTCCCATAAAGCCATTATAACATTTTATGTTTTAAACCTACCAAATTCGTTTAGCACACGCACGTCTACCGTACTACATAGTTCACAACAATCATGCTAGAAAGGATAGAAAGAGGTTCACATACCTCGCGACGATTATCGACAATTAGCAAAATGCTCCAAAGTACTATAACGCGCTGCTTTGTTCCACCCTTCAAGTAGAATACGCTACTCGTAGTACTTCAACCTATAATGGTCATAAAACGTCTATTAACTTCTAGATCTCTTCGTAGAATATTCTAAGTTCAAGGTTCCTTATTCTACAGAAAATTCGGCAGCACCTCCCCTGCAACTACTTACGCGCTCTTTCAAGGCCATTACCAATAGCCAACATGCCACATTTAAAGCGCGATTACAACAACTCAAAGGGGTTTACACGCCTAACGGGCGTGTAATGTCACGCCCACAATATAATATACAGTCCTTACCTTATCAATCTTCCTTCCATATATTATATACTCAATTATAAACTACAACAATATGTAATATCCAATTACAATAGGAGGACATAGATCATTACCTCGATAAGCCCAAAATTATCCAAGATTTATAAGTCGATCCTGAGCAACGTTTAGCTCCTATTCCTTACGCTCCAATCCGCTCCAAGCAACCTTTAGAAGTTTCTAAACAACTTCTCTTAATACTTCATCCAAGCTATGAAGATTTTCCTAGGGTTTCATTTGCGTCTATTGGAATAAAGTAGTATTTCCGGGCTCTTATGTTGGGATTAGTTTAGAATACCACTAGGGATACTAGGCTAAGGTATTTGGGATAACAACAACACTTGAAGAATTTTTCTACACAAAGGGGGGTGTTGGCCGAGAGCACCACAAAGGGAGGGAGGGAGAATTTGCCTTGGAAATTATTTCAAGTGTGGGATGAATAAGTCTTGCACTTAAGGGGGTATTTATAGAGAAATCAAAGGTCAATATCAAGGCAAGTGTTTGGTGTAGATTGGGGACATGTGTGTATGGGTTCTACCAACCATATGTCCACCACAAAATTGAGACATGTGGCTAGCCACATGTCTCCCTAAACGTCGAGGGACACATCAAGCAATTCGGCCACAAGGGCCACATGGGGGTGCCATGTGTCGCCCTCCTACTCGTCCAAAATATTTCATCTCCCGAAAATATCCATAATGTCCAAAATCTCGAAAACAAAGTGGGCCCCACAAAACCGTAAATTTTCCCCGTGGGCCCCACGTGACCAATTCCGGAAATAAAATTCCATAATTCTCTAATATTCCAAGAAGTCCGAATACCAAATCGGGGAATCCAATTCCCATTAACGAACCTTTTTCCTTCACAAAATCCGGAAACTTTTCCGTCGAAAAATCACATCTTTCTTCCTTTCCAATCTAAATGTTGTATTCTCGTACGTACGTCCAAACATACATGCCCTGGAACTACGGGGTGTAACATTCTTCCCCCATTAGAAACATTCGTCCCGAATGTTCCTTCTAAGTCTCAAAAAAACACACATGCGCCGGTATAGTCTTCACTACTATACTTACGAAACCAATCATGCCACCAATGGCCATAATATAACATACGCGCAAACCTCAAATCCAAGCCAACAAGGAATCACCTCTAAAGTGTATAACAACACTATAACTCTCCCTCCTGGTCCAAAGGATACTCTCTTCGCACCTTCACTTCACAAAAAAAATGATCACTTCCATTCACTTAACACATGTTCGCTTCTTTTCTTACTCGTCGTAACCTTCTCGTATACCCGAACTCTTTCTATTACACGTACCATATTTCAGTCATCGCTTCTGATTTCGAACTCTTGGGGTTTCTACTATCCAACTTGGTCACCTTACTAGCTTCGATTTCCTCTAAGGCCATTCCCGGCCTTCACGACCACGGTCGAGCGCGTCTACTGGTCGTACAAAGGTTACCTAAACTTGGGCCTAGCACCCTCGTGACCCTATCACATAGCGGGACCACAACAAATTTACCTCACTTCATTCCGGGTTGCGGGTTGGCCCGCAATCTGGCCTCAACCCAACCCATTATCGCGCCAAACTCTCTCGTTCCCCGATCCGGAACAATCTTACTAATTCACGTCACGAAAGCTACCACTTCTATCTCAAACTACCCATGGAATTATCACACAAATACTCTACGTATACTATGCAATCCGACAAAGATTAACCGTAAATCTTCTACTTAAGACGGCCTCGCATCTAAAATCTCAACTGTTATCAAAATTCTAAGGCTCACAATCTCTATGTACCCAACTTCCCCTTTACTAACCAGGCCTCTAAATCACAATTTATACCAAACTACTCATACATAACACTCAACATGTAATCACTATAACAACACATGTTAGTCTCTAAAGGGTTAAAGATATACCTGAAATCAAATAGGCGATTCGAAGGACCGCTAAAACTGGGAACTTCCACCACGACCTGCCTTCGCTGCCGTGTATGAACATCTGCCTAGCTATTGAAGCGAAGAACCATAGCCCGATCCAAAGATATCTTGTGCTATCCCATTAGTGCCACCTCTAGTCGTACAGTCTCTTACCAAATGGCCCTGTTGGCCGCAAGCATAACAAGCTGTCGAAATAGTACGACACTCCCCAAAATGGGGTCTACCACATCGACCACACCGAGGTAGGGGTGGCTTCATCTGGCTAACACCCCTCCTCCCCTGGAAACGAAGCCTCAGGCCACGACACGCTCCTGAACATCCCGACGTCCCAAAGGCGTGGAGGACCACTCATCTTGGCGGAGGCGCATACTAACTTTCTTCTTGGCGGATGCGCCTCGAAAGTTACCAAAGGACCCTGCTGTCCTGGCCTTCTTCTGCTGGTATCTGTCAATCCGTCGGCCTCTCCGTTCCTCACACCCAAGTGCATAAGCCTGCATGCGGGCAATGTCCATGCCCGGCTGAAGAGCTACACCCGAGCAACTCTCTGCTAAGTAATCATCGAGCCCTGTGACATAGCGGTGCACTCTGTCTCTATGCGCCACTAAAGCGGGACGTCACAGAGCGATGAGTCAAACTCTACATTGTACTCCCGAACCGTCCGCGCTTCGCCTCAACATCAAAAATCTATCGGCGAGCCCTCGCCATCTGCGGAGGCAAGAAATGGCTAAGCGCCTCGAGAACTCGTCCCCAAACAGGGAAGCTCATGCTCCCCGGGATAGTTCCCATGAATCAAACCGATCGACTACTGATATCACGCGACGATGTGCACCCAATACCACGCACTGTCTCGAGGCCTTGATCACTCTCATGATCGCTGCAATCGCTTGATAAACTCCTCGAGGATCATCCTCGCCTCGACCATAGAACTACGGTGGATCAACTCAAAAAGTCCCGAAGTCTCAAACTATCGGATCTAGGGTGAACTACGGGTACAACCGAAACCGCTTCCTCACGTCTGTCCTCATTCCTTGCCACAATCCTAGCTAGTAACTGGGCCATCTCCTTGTAACTCATATTCTCGGCTCCTGGCCGTGGAACTGGAGACCCAGGTATCGTAGTCTCAGTAGCTACTGCTACTGCTCTAAACTCTCCTGGGGCTAGCGGCGTCGCAGAACTCCCCATCTGAAGTACTACCTTAGGTAAAGACTAGGCCTGTGCCCTGGTAACCCTCTGTGCTCTACTCGCAGCTCCCTCTGCTGCCTTGCCCTTCTGGGCTCTGGTTGCCTTGCGTAGTGTTACACCCCGGAATTTCAGGATATGTTTATAAGAACGTTCGTAAGAACAAAAAGATGTTAAGATTAGAGACGAGTAAATTTATCGGAATTTTGGAATTTGTCGGAAAACGAAATATTGCGACGAACGGGAGGGCGACACGTGTCACCCCCCCTTAATGGTCTTGGACGAAAATGTGATGGGGGAAATGGTCATTTGACCATAATTTAAAAGACCAAGTCTTGCAAATGGCTTAGCTTGACATTGTTGACTAAAAGTCGAGGGCGGCCACTGGGATCCATGTGAAACTCATCTAGGCCAACCAATTGTGTAGATCTTGACCCTCCATAGTATTATATATGTGTGCAAGTAGCAAGACAAGGCTTTTTAACACTTAGTTAAATTTTCAAGAAAACCTTGAAGAGCATTATGAAGCTCTCGGCTTTGAGGGGTTCTTCAAGATGAAAATTTTCAATGCTTGCCCAATAATCTCCCCACTTTAAACCAAGGTTCCTAAGGGTATTGTAAGTGTTTCTCAATAGAAAGATCCCGGAAAAATGGTGTTTTCGTATTAGTCGCAAGGCGAAAACCTAAAGGGTTATTCAACTTTGAAGTTGAAACTTGAAGATGAGTTGTTCATAAGCTTCTAAGGGTTGCTTGGAGTGGATTGGAACGTCGAAAGGAGGAGCTAAAGTTGCTAAGGAGCGACTTGTGATCTTGGATCATAATTGGGCTAATTGAGGTATAATCTTCGTTTTACTTTTGTAATTGAAGATTTCATGTTATGATAAGTTATAAGTGATCATGTGATTTTTGTTATGAAGTTTGATAAGTGACATGGATTGTAGAAGCCTAGAACCGAAAAGGACATGATTAGCCTTTTGAAATTGAAATACAATTTTTGGTCATTAATTAGAATCGTCGCATGTTTACCTACTTGAGGATTGTAGTAGTTGTAATCGATTGCGGCTTGATATCATGTTATACTAAACCACTTGGATTAAAAAGGAATTGGAAACGATTTGTATTGTTGCCTAATTGCCGAATTGACATTATAGTTTAGACTACTACCTTATAAATTGTGGTGAGCCAATTGGGGCTGTTTGGTTATTTATTTGTATTGAACTACCTTATAAATTGTGGTGAGCCAATTGGGGCTGTTTGGTTATTGTATTCGGCCTTGAAAAAGGTGGCAAAGTTAGTAAAAACAAAGGAAGTGCTGTCCGATTTTCCGTAGAATTTAGTGACTTGCACTTGGAACATTCTACGTTTGAAACTAGAAGTTAATAGACGTACTATGGTCATTATAGGTTGACATACTACGTACGGCGATTGGACTTAGCAAGTGGATTAAACCGAAGAGGTATGTGGAACTTTCTTATCTCTTGAGCATGATTAAGTTGTAAATGTATAGTACGGTAGACGTACAAGATTTTGACGATCTAGTCTATTTGATATCCTTGGCTTATTTTAAGAATGCCCAAGTTGTTTGAGTTAGGGAATTAACTCACTTGTTTAATTATTAAGGATATCTTGGTTTTCAAAAGTTAAGAGACTTTAAGTATGTCGAAAGTATTTTGATACTTATTTTGTTGGAAAGTTTAAGTCTCTTGGTTAAAAAGAAGTATGTAAGTTGCTAATGTATAAAGCTAGTATAACGGCTTTATGGGAAGTTGGTTATAACGACTTTATGGAAAGTTAATAAGAGAATGGTTTACTCTTAAGTAATTTAAGCATGTTAAGGGACTTGAAGAGTTTTAAAGAATGTGACACTTGTTTCGTTTTAAACGTATAAGTCCCTTGGATAGGAAATTGTACTTGACTTAGGTATAAAGTGAATATAACGACTTTATGGGAAGTTGGTTATATTGGCTTTATGGAAAGATAAATGGCTTGATTTATTTGAAAGGCAATTTGATTTAAAGGCATCAATTCCCTAAGGCTTTTACGAGAGAAGAAGTCACTTGATTTAGAAGCCTAATTTTATTTCTAAAAGTATTGTGACTTGTCTTGAAAAAGAAATTGTAACTTGATACTACGGTTATTAGTATCTTGGAAGTTTTATAATGAAATGAGTCATTTTGAAAGAATAGAAGTACGTAGTACTTTGGGTTAAATTTCCGGATTTTTATAAAGAACATGTTAGTGTCTTAAGTAAACTAAAATGAGTGTATATCAAGCAGAATAATAAGAAGTTAGGGATTGCTTAACTTGCTTATATATTGTATGATAAGCGGTAGTGCTTATGTTATGTGTGATAGCGGTTGTGCTAGTAGTTCAAGAATAATTGCGGGTCATTCCGGGTTTGTGGCATTGCATATTTCCGTGGATTTGCTACCCACGATGCGAGGAATACCTCGTGCGAGTCCGTAGGGCTTATGCGGGTGAAATAGTCCCGTGCGGCGGGTCCACCTATGCGAGAATACCTCACGCGAGTCCGTAAGGGCTTATGCGGGTGAAATAGTCCCATGCGAGGAATACCTCATGCGGGTCCACGCTATCTATGCGGGTGAAATAGTCCGTGAATAGGATGGCTTAATGATCTGCGGACAGTGGTCTGTTTGATCGTGAGCTTCCTACTTTATATTGTAAGTATACACCTATGTACTCTCATTGTTAGTAAGGCACGATGTCTTTGTTAATTGAGTATCATACATGTCTCGATTTTATTATTAGACTTATGATTTCATTACGACTTTCGATTTCACATATTTGGTACATGTTGTCTTGACCTCCTTGGGCCGCGTTAAATCTGCAGTAAAGTCTGATTCTTGATCCTCGCTCTTAGGATCACTGTTCAGCTGTTGAGAAGCTCCCTCATTTCGGAGGCTTATCCCTGGTATTGTCAGTTGTTGTACATTCAGGGGTATGGCGGGGCCCTGTCCCGCCAGGATTGTTATTCTTAGAGGTTTGTAGTCACATTTGTGGATTGGGTTGTAAAGAAAAAAAATGTACTGTTCATTGGTATGAGTTACGGAAGGTGACATTATCGGCTAGCCTGTTGTTATTTTATGTTTAAGTACTTTATCAGATGTGTATGTTCATTGCTATTCTCGAGGTATACAGAAAGGGTGCCTGTGTAGGGCACGATCGCGGGCCCGGTCGGTCATGACAAAAGTGGTATCGTGAGCGCTTAGTCCTCGGAAAGTGTCTGCATCGTGTCTAGTAGAGTCTTGATTATCGGTGTGTTGTGCACCACATCTATAATCAGGAGGCTGCAGGACATTTAGGATTGGTTTCCATTCTTCTCACTCTAAGATCGTGCGATAGAGCTGTATGGTTAGGGTCGTCTCTCCCTAACAAGTTATGATTATTTGCAGCTACGAGAAAGGCAGCAGTGACCCAGGAAGGATTATGTGGATTGTGTATCCAGGTTGGTAATGTTTGTAGTATAGTTGGTATTGTGACATACAACTATACGGATTTATGTTTGGGGGTCACATGTGTGTTGCCTAGGATGATTTTAGATTACCAGGATTGGGTAAGGACTAAATAAATACCGGGAAGGTATGAGCAGTTAAGGAACTTTCATCAAGGTTTTACGTGCTAATTTGAGATAATTAGGTGATGATGAGATGTGTGAGAATGTAATGGACCCTTAAGAAGTTAAGTAAGAGACTAAGTGGAAGACTATGTTAGCAACTTAAGCTACGTGGTATGCTTAAGGGAATTGTACGGGCGAGATCCGGACGAAGGAAGTATAGTTGTTGTGGTCAAGACAACACGACTATGATTTTACGAGAAGTTTTTGTACCCGGTTACGGGGGGCTGATAAGTTAGGCTTGGAGCATGGAAATTGCGAGCCTGAGAATGTGATAACCGTCGAGACCTTAGGTATATAAGGCCTTCTCGGGTAGTAAAGTTAAGTCAGACCAAGGGTAAGAGCTAAGTGCGACGCCGAGTCGAGTTGAGGACCTATTAAGGGTCGCCCCATAACTTGAAAGGAAATGGGATCAGTTAGTAGTAGTCCCGCTATGTGACAGGGTCACGAGGGTGCAAGGCCCAAGTTTAGTTAGTCATTTTACGGGTTCGTGGACGTGTTCCACCGGAACCAGGTTGTGAGAGCCGGAATGGGCCTTGTATTGTTTAATTTAGTAACTCTAGAGATTTGAGGCCCGAACCAGTATGAAGGCTATGTACGTACGCTAGAATAAGTTTGGGAGTACGGGAAGAGTACGACCAGTGAAAAAAAAAAGAGCAACCAAGTGTAAAGAAATAAGGCCGGAATCTATGAAAACCTTTCGATGTGACTACACCCGTGAGTATTGGGTGGTAGCTGAGCGGTTAGATAATAATTGCCGGTAACGATAAAGTCGTTGGACCCAGCAGAGCTATTATGACAGACATTGAGGTCATTATGAGTACGGACTAGTTGGCCTCTTGTTATGCCAACGTTGACTGCAGAGAGAGTTTGGCTCGATTCCAGTTTTCCGATAAGCCGGTTATCGAGTGGAAAGGAAGAGAAGTGGTGGTAACCAGTGAATTATTCTTCCTTCTTTGTCATAATTGTTTTTAATAAGTCTGTGTGATTTGTTCATTTGAGGTGGATTGAGGCAGAAAGTAGTAATAATTGAATTTGAAGGAATTTATGTTAAATGCCCTTGGGGGTACTTGGAGTTGGTTTGGTGTGGCGGTCAGGGCCACGACCTTCCGAATAATTTCGTGAAAATGTGCAAGGCATGAATAAATAAATGCAGTCTTTGTGGAAAGCTGAGGGCATCTTTGGTAGGTTTTGAAAATCTACACGACTTTAAGGCGGTGCGTGATGATTAGATGTTTACTGGACCGCGAGAGGACCCTGTGATTAGGGTTGCGACTCCAAGGAAGGATTATTAAGGGAGATAAGTTCTCTCCCCCATGTAAAGGACAGTTTTGTGTATTATGGGGTTACGTGTACCCATGTTGTTAGACGAAGGATATAAGACTGGTAAGGTCTTGATATCGCCATGCCATAGGATTCTGATTGTGGATAACCGTGGAAAAAGTGTTGGGTTGGAGTAATAAAGAACGGCATTTAATTGGTCGCGAAGTATCGTAAAGATATTAATGTAAGTTGCACGGGTCATGATTACCCCAGATGAGTGTAAAGACCATTAGTTGATAATGGGCAGTAAGAACATTTCAAGAAAATGTGGTAACACCCAGTTATAGGCTCTACAAACTGGGAAAGGAAAACCGGATTACTACTTGACGAGATCAAGGAAACCTCCCCACCCAAAATGTGATTGACAGTAAGTCTTAGCCGTGAGGCAAGCAAAGGAATCAAATCTAATTTAGTGACCAAGTTTGGTTGCAAAAGAGAAAGGGAAACAGGAACCATAAGTGAGATTAAGGATACCCGAATATTTCGCAGGAATGAGAAAGGCTTTCAGTTATCGAAAGATAAGTTGACCACGACTACAGTTCTAACCCCTCCTGTGAGACTAGAGGGTTAGGTTATTATGATAACACGTTGGGTGTTGGGCTAGGTTGTGTCTTTGGCCAACCGATAAGATAGAGCCTATGTTTTCCGGTAGTTAGGGAAGCGGGAAGAAATTGCGCCACTCACGATTTAGAAGTGGCGGCGATTAAATCATGCCTGGAAGATTTGGGGCATGACGTATATCTGCACTTCATGTGGATATTTGTGCACCACAAAAGCCTCCGTGATATCTGCAGATCGAGGCGCAGAAGTTGCGACAATGATGGTGGTTAGAGTTACTCAAGGATTGTGATATTGATATCCTATACCATCGGGAAAGCCAAGCGATTCTGAGATACTCTTTGTGGTGGACTGAGGGTAGTTCGCGGATAGGCGACAGATAGACTGGATGTAGTCCGTAAGATTCTTCAGTTACCAAGCCTAGGGGTTCGATTATTTGTTTCCAAGGTTAATGAAGTCTAGATCCGAGAGGTTGCCGAGTCTTCCGTCGTTGAGGAAGTAAAGAGGCGACAGTATGAGGATCCAGTTATGATACGGTATCGAGATACGACTCTCCGAGGAGAGAAGAGCCTGTTTGAGTAGCACCAGATGGGGTGCTGTGAGATGAGGATAGATTGCGTGTACCCGGTACTGCAGGACTAGTCAGCAGGTCTTAGGGGAGGCACGCAGTGCTATTGTTCTAAATTGTACAGGGTCGACTAAGTCGTGTCGTGACCTCAGATGTATGTATGGGTAAGATGACCGGAAAAGGGACATAGCGGAGTTACGGCTTAAGTGTCCGGGTTAGTAGCAGGTCATGGTTGAGCACCAGAAGCCCAGTGGGCTATTGCAGGCGATTGAAATCCCAACCTAGATATGAGGAGTGTTTTATGGATCTTGTTACAGGGTGGCATCGTACTCAGAGGAAGTGCGACCCCCTGGGGGTCATGTAATTAGGCTGGCGAAACCAGTCGTGTTCTTTCGGATTAGGGACCACTTACTCGGCTGAGGATTAGGCTTGCTTGTATAGCAGAGAGATTGTGAGGCGCACGGGTTCCTACGTTTATGACGGCGACATGCATGAGCTCGATTGCGGATAACTTCAGAGGTTTTTTCCGAAGGGATTAGGGGCACAGTGAGTCTCGATGTTGCATTACACCGGCCAAGCGGACAGCAGAGCGTACTATCGAGCGTTTAGGGATAGGTTGCGGGCTGTGTTTTTATTCCAAGTAGTGGGAAGGTTATTGCCTCTTGTTGTGTTACATACGATAGAATACCCTTCCAGTATTCGGATGGCCCTGTATGAGGCCTAGTATGTAAGAAAGTGTAGATCGCCGGTTGGTGGGTTCGACATAGGCGAGGTTCGGTTAATTGGTCCAGACTTGACTCAGCGGGCTATGGATAAGGCGAGGCTTATCCGGGGAATATTGTAGTAAGCTTAGAGTCCGCAAAAGCTTTATGCAGATAACCGATGTTGGTACGTAGGGGTTGTAAGGAGACTATGTCACTATCTTAAGTTTGACTCCCGAGAGAACATTCGGGGACGAATGTTTCTAAGGGGGGAAGAATGTTACACCCCGGAATTTCAGGATATGTTTATAAGAACGTTCGTAAGAACAAAAAGATGTTAAGATTAGAGACGAGTAAATTTATCGGAATTTTGGAATTTGTCGGAAAACGAAATATTGCGATGAACGGGAGGGCGACACGTGTCACCCCCCCCCCCCCTTAATGGTCTTGGACGAAAATGTGATGGGGGAAATGGTCATTTGACCATAATTTAAAAGACCAAGTCTTGCAAATGGCTTAGCTTGACATTGTTGACTAAATGTCGAGGGCCACTGCTGAGATCCATGTGAAACTCATCTAGGCCAACCAATTGTGTAGATCTTGACCCTCCATAGTATTATATATGTGTGCAAGTAGCAAGACAAGGCTTTTTAACACTTAGTTAAATTTTCAAGAAAACCTTGAAGAGCATTATGAAGCTCTCGGCTTTGAGGGGTTCTTCAAGATGAAAATTTTCAATGCTTGCCCAATAATCTCCCCACTTTAAACCAAGGTTCCTAAGGGTATTGTAAGTGTTTCTCAATAGAAAGATCCCGGAAAAATGGTGTTTTCGTATTAGTCGCAAGGCGAAAACCTAAAGGGTTATTCAACTTTGAAGTTGAAACTTGAAGATGAGTTGTTCATAAGCTTCTAAGGGTTGCTTGGAGTGGATTGGAATGTCGAAAGGAGGAGCTAAAGTTGCTAAGGAGCGACTTGTGATCTTGGATCATAATTGGGCTAATTGAGGTATAATCTTCATTTTACTTTTGTAATTGAAGATTTCATGTTATGATAAGTTATAAGTGATCATGTGATTTGTGTTATGAAGTTTGATAAGTGACATGGATTGTAGAAGCCTAGAACCGAAAAGGACATGATTAGCCTTTTGAAATTGAAATACAATTTTTGGTCGTTAATTAGAATCGTCGCATGTTTACCTACTTGAGGATTGTAGTAGTTATGTCGATTGCGGCTTGATATCATGTTATACTAAACCACTTGGATTAAAAAGGAATTGGAAACGATTTGTATTGTTGCCTAATTGCCGAATTGACATTATAGTTTAGACTAGTTTGTTATCGTTTGTGGTGAGCCAATTGGGGCTGTTTGGTTATTTATTTGTATTGAACTACCTTTTAAATTATGGTGAGCCAATTGGGGCTGTTTGGTTATTGTATTCGGCCTTGAAAAAGGTGGCAAAGTTAGTAAAAACAAAGGAAGTCTTTGTCAGATTTTCCGTAGAATTTAGTGACTTGCACTTGGAACATTCTACGTTTGAAACTAGAAGTTAATAGACGTACTATGGTCATTATAGGTTGACATACTACGTACGGCGATTGGACTTAGCAAGTGGATTAAACCGAAGAGGTATGTGGAACTTTCTTATCTCTTGAGCATGATTAAGTTGTAAATGTATAGTACGGTAGACGTACAAGATTTTGACGATCTAGTCTATTTGATATCCTTGGCTTATTTTAAGAATGCCCAAGTTGTTTGAGTTAGGGAATTAACTCACTTGTTTAATTATTAAGGATATCTTGGTTTTCAAAAGTTAAGAGACTTTAAGTATGTCGAAAGTATTTTGATACTTATTTTGTTGGAAAGTTTAAGTCTCTTGGTTAAAAAGAAGTATGTAAGTTGCTAATGTATAAAGCTAGTATAACGGCTTTATGGGAAGTTGGTTATAACGACTTTATGGAAAGTTAATAAGAGAATGGTTTACTCTTAAGTAATTTAAGCATGTTAAGGGACTTGAAGAGTTTTAAAGAATGTGACACTTGTTTCGTTTTAAACGTATAAGTCCCTTGGATAGGAAATTGTACTTGACTTAGGTATAAAGTGAATATAACGACTTTATGGGAAGTTGGTTATATTGGCTTTATGGAAAGATAAATGGCTTGATTTATTTGAAAGGCAATTTGATTTAAAGGCATCAATTGCCTAAGGCTTTTACGAGAGAAGAAGTCATTTGATTTAGAAGCCTAATTTTATTTCTAAAAGTATTGTGACTTGTCTTGAAAAAGAAATTGTAACTTGATACTACGGTTATTAGTATCTTGGAAGTTTTATAATGAAATGAGTCATTTTGAAAGAATAGAAGTACGTAGTACTTTGGGTTAAATTCCCGGATTTTTATAAAGAACATGTTAGTGCCTTAAGTAAACTAAAATGAGAGTGTATATCAAACAGAATAATAAGAAGTTAGGGGATTGCTTAACTTGCTTATATATTGTATGATAATCCGGTAGTGCTTATGTTATGTGTGATAGCCGAATTTGTGCTAGTAGTTCAGTAATAATTGCGGGGTCATTCCCCGGGTTTGTGGCATTGCATATTTCCGTGGATTTGCTACCCACGATGCGAGGAATACCTCATGCGAGTCCGTAGGGCTTATGCGGGTGAAATAGTCCCATGCGGGCGGGTCCAGCCTATGCGAGGAATACCTCATGCGAGTCCGTAAGGGCTTATGCGGGTGAAATAGTCCCATGCGAGGAATACCTCATGCGGGTCCACGCGATCTATGCGGGTGAAATAGTCCCAGGAATAAGATGGCTTAATGATACTGCAGACAGGTGGTCCTGTTTTGATCGTGAGCTTCCTACTTTATATTGTAAGTATACACCTATGTACTCTCATTGTTAGTAAGGCACAGTGTACTGTTAATTGAGTATCATACATGTCTCCGCTTATTATTAGACTTATGATTTCATTCTGAGACTTTCGGTTTCACATATTTGGTACATGTTATCGACCTCCTTGAGTGCGTTAAATCGCGAGTAAAGTGCAGTTCTTGATCCTCGCTCTTAGGATCACTGTTCAGGTGTTGAAGCTCCTCATTTCGGAGGCTTATCCTCGGTATTGTCGGTTGTTGTACATTCGGGGTATGGCGGGGCCCCGCCAGATTGTTATTCTTAAGTGCAGAGTCACATTTGTGGATTGGGTTGTAAAGAAAAAAAATGTACTGTTCATTGGTATGAGTTACGGAAGGTGGCCTTATCGGCTAGCCTGTTGTTATTTTATGTTTAAGTACTTTATCAGATGTGTATGTTCATTGCTATTCTCGAGGTATCTGAAAGCGGTGCCCAGTAGGGCACCGATGCGAGCGGGTCGGGTCATGGCACGTAGAGGCATAACTGGTAAAAAGAATACGTCAGAGGGAGTCCAACTTATAACACAGCTCTAAGGCACGATCTCAGAGTGAGAAGAATGGAAATCAATCCTAAATATCCTATAGCCTCCTGATTATAGGTGTGGTGCACAACACGCCGATAATCAAGACTCTACTAGATACGGTCTGTAGACACTTTCCGAGGATTAACTGCTTTGATACCACTTTTGTCACGACCCGACCTCGGGCCCGCGACTGGTGTCTTACCCCGGGCACCCTAGTGATAAAACATCAGAGAAAATCAGCGGAAATAAAAACTTAGACATGAAACAAGATATATAAAATAAGAAACAGGCTAACCAAAACGGTCACCTTTATGCATATATAACAAAACTAGAACAGTTACATCCTTTACAAGCCCTGCCCACAACAGTACTACAGACCTCTAAGAGAGTTTATAACAACTATGACGGGATAGGGCCCCACCATACCCCTGAATGTACAAGTACCTACAATGACAGGGAACTATACCAAAAGATAAGCCTCCGGAGAAACGGAGCTTCCCAAATGCAGAACTGTGATCCTATGAGCGAGGATCAACAACCGGTGTACCTCTACCTGCGGCATGAACGCAGCCCCCCGAAGGAGGTCAGTACAACAGGTACCAAGTATGTGAAACTGAAAATACTGTAATGAAATCATAATAGTCTATATAAAACAGGAGACATGTATGATAACCAAACTACAGTACACAATGTATAAGCAGTCAAGTCAGGGACTTACGCCCTCAAAGTCATCGTGCCCGTGGAACTCCTTCCTCACTGCCGGCAGTCTATGACATAAATCATAATCATGTGACGCGCCCGTGGCATCCTACCTCACTGTCGGCGTACACATATACAATACATATATATATCTCCTGCCCGTGGAATCCTCCGTCACTGCCGGCAGCCGTAGGTGTAACATATAACCATGTGACACGCCAGTGGCATCCTACCTCACTGTCGGCGTACACATATACAATACATATATATATATAACATGCCCCCGGAATACCTCATCGGTGTAGATATGTCTTCATGGGGAGCTAGCCCATGAAGTAATAATTGTATATACCATGCCCCCGGAATCCCTCATCGGTGTAGACAGGTCTTCATGGGGAGCTAGCCCATGGAGTAATAATAATGGCCACATGCCCCCGGAATCCCTCATCGGTGTAGACATGCCCATGTGACAATAATAATATACCGGAAGTTTAACCCGCTGCATGGCCGCATGCCCCCGGAATCCCTCATCGGTGTAGACATGTCCATGTGATAATAACAATGGAAGCATACCCGTGGAATCCTCCGTCACTGCCGGTACGTCCAAGTAAGTTCATAACAATTCATCCGGCCCTCCATCGAGAGACGCGGTGGTATAGAAACACAATACTTGCCCAACAAAGGCTATCACAACTAGCTTAGACAAGTTCAACATACTCTTAGACTTTCATTAATATATAAATTGATTCACCATTTAATATAACTCAAGTACTCCCATTTTATGCCAACAATCTGGGTTTTAACTCTAAAGTACTACGTACTTTAATTCTTTCAAAAAGATCTCTTTTTACAAAAAAACAACTCGATACTAATATCTGTAGTACCAAACACGTTCATGTTTAAATCAAGTACTTTATACTTTTTAAACCAAGTGGCTTACACTTTTAAAACAACGTCAAGTATACTTTTAAAACCCAAGTAACTAACTCTTTTAAGATCAAGGTACTCCTACCTTTTAAAACCAAGCCACTTATATTTTTCCATCAAGAAAAGTTCGATATTTGAAAACAAGTTACTTATACTTTTATACTCAAGTTACTTCTCTTTTCCCAAAATCAAGTTACATGACTTTCAAAATACTTTAAGTCTCCTTACTTTAGAATGTCAAGAAATCAATACTTGTTTATAATGATTTTATTAACGCAACCATGATCTAGAAAATATAATACAATTTTGTCTTATCTTAGCTTCTATGCAGATGGAAGATTCTACTTGTTTTAATATAATTATTTGTCATTACATTTTCCTTTATTAACGCTGCAATGGCTTGTTCGATAGTTATTCCCATTTTCGAAATCAAATAAAACTTTATTCTTTTAAAGATCAAGTGCTCATTACTCACGAATGAGGTTTCACTACTTTTTAACACCATTCAGGTCAATTATAAGTCAAGTCTCTTATCTTTTAAAGTCAACAAACCATTCTTTTACCTACATAAAGTCGTTATAACCAACTTCCATAAAGCCATTATAACACTTTATGTTTTAAATCTACCAAATTCCTTTAGCACACGTACATCTACCGTACTACATAGTTCACAACAATCATGCTAGAAAGGATAGGAAGAGGTTCACATACCTCGCGACGATTATCGACAATTAGCAAAATGCTCCAAAGTACTATAACCTTGCTAGCCTTTTCCACCCTTCAAGTAGAATACGCTACTCGTAGTACTTCAACCTATAATGGCCATAAAACGTCTATTAACTTCTAGATCTCTTCGTAGAATATTCTAAGTACAAGGTTCCTTATTCTACAGAAAATTCGGCAGCACCTCCCCTGCAACTACTTACCACCACCTCTTTCAAGGCCCGCTACCAATAGCCAACATGCCACATTTAAGGCGCAGTACTACAACAACTCAAAGGGGTTTACACGCCTAACTGGACGTGTAATGTCCTGCCCCACAATATAATATACAGTCCTTACCTTATCAATCTTCCTTCCATATATTATATACTCAATTATAAACTACAACAACATGTAATATCCAATTACAATAGGATGACATAGATCATTACCTCGATAAGCCCAAAATTATCCAAGATTTATAAGTCGATCCTGAGCAACGTTTAGCTCCTATTCCTTACGCTCCAATCCGCTCCAAGCAACCTTTAGAAGTTTCTAAACAACTTCTCTTAATACTTCATCCAAGCTATGAAGATTTTCCTAGGGTTTTATTTGCGTCTATTGGAATAAAGTAGTATTTCCGGGCTCTTATGTTGGGATTACTTTAGAATACCACTAGGGATACTAGGCTAAGGTATTTGGGATAACAACAACACTTGAAGAATTTTTCTACACAAAGGGGGGTGTTGGCCGAGAACACCACAAAGGGAGGGAGGGAGAATTTGCCTTGGAAATTATTTCAAGTGTGGGATGAATAAGTCTTGCACTTAAGGGGGTATTTATAGAGAAATCAAAGGCCAATATCAAGGCAAGTGTGTGGTGTAGATTGGGGACATGTGTGTATGGGTTCTACCAACCATATGTCCACCACAAAATTGAGATATGTGGCTAGCCACATGTCTCCCTAAAACGTCCAAGGGACACTTGTCAAGGCAATTCGGCCACAAGGGCCACATGGGGGTGCCATGTGTCGCCCTCCTACTCGTCCAAAATATTTCATCTCCCAGAAATATCCATAATGTCCAAAATCTCGAAAACAAAGTGGGCCCCACAAAACCGTAAATTTTCCCCGTGGGCCCCACGTGACCAATTCCGGAAATAAAATTCCATAATTCTCTAATATTCCAAGAAGTTCGAATACCAAATCGGGGAATCCAATTTCCATTAACGAACCTTTTTCCTTCACAAAATCCGAAAACTTTTCCGTCGAAAAATCACATCTTTCTTCCTTTCCAATCTAAATGTCGTATTCTCGTACGTACGTCCTCACATACATGCCCTGGAACTACGGGGTGTAACAGGGGTTTCACTTCCCCTACACCCGCTGGTTTTCACCATGAGCTTTCTGAAAAGTTCATGGGTGCTCACTTTAAGCGATGGCAGCAAAAGATGCTATTTTTCTGACGGTTATGTGAATGTCACGTTTCCTAATCGATGACCCTCCATTAGTTGGGGGAGATGTGGAACCTCAACCAAATAATTTGGCGGGAGGGGGCCAAGGTAACCATGTCGCTGACGACATGAAGATGGTTCGCGAAGCATGGAAATATAGTGATTTCATGTGTAGGAACTATATTCTAAAAAGTTTGTCCGATCCTCTCTACATGGTATATTGTACTGTTGAAACTGCCAAGCAGTTATGGGACAAACTTCAGAAGAAATACAACACCCAAGATGCGGGCAGTAAGAAGTTCATCATTGGGAAGTTCCTGAAATTTAATGGTGGACAACAAAAGTGTGTCATCCCAAGTCTAGAAATTTCAATGATTCTACATCACCTAGATTTGGAAGGATTGAAGCCACCGAGCAATTCTTGGTAGGGGCATTAATCGAGAAGTTGCCTCACTCGTGGACTGAGTTTATGAACTATTTGAAACTCAAAACGAAGGAGATGACCTTAGACGAACTTATTGTCAAACTCCAGATTTAGGAGGATAATAAGAAGGTCATGCCAAAGGGGAAACAACCCGCTGAGGCTAAGACAAACTTAACGGAAGTCAAAGGGAGCTCAAGCAAAAAAGCGAAATTTCCAGAAGGTAGGCAAGACCCAAACAACTAAAAAGTTCAAGGGAAATTGTAACCACTATGGTATAGTTGGTCACATAGCCAAAGACTGCCGTAAGCTCAAACGTGAGAATAAAGAGAATGCCAAAGGCAAGGCCAAGGCTAACATCGTCGAAGATACACTTGTAGACAATATGATCGAGGATTTATTAGCGGTGGTTCTTGAAGCAAACCTCGTTGAGACTCCGGTGCAGTGGTGGTTCGACACAGGTGACACCCATCACATATGTTCCAATAAATAAGCCTTCTCCACTTATACACCAGTCACAGATAAGAAGTTGTTCATGAGAAACAATTATTCTTCAGAGGTGTTGGGGGTAGGAAAGCTAATCCTAAAGATGATGTCCGGAAAGGAGCTGACTCTGAAGGAAGTGATGCATATCCCAGAAATTCAAAGAAATTTAATTTCTGGACCTGTGTTAGTAAATTTTGGTTTTAGGCTAGTGTTAGAAGCTAACAAGTTTGTAATCACTAAAAACGGAATATTTGTAGGAAAAAGCTTCGTCTGTGAAGGCCTCTTTATGGTTAATGTTTTACCTGTAATGCCTTCTGTTTCAACTATCAATAAAATTGCACCTTCTACTTATTTGATTGAGTCATCTAATTTATGGCATCATAGATTAGAACATGTTAACTATCAATCTATCCAAAGATTGGTAAAACTGGAATTATTGTCGTCTATTGACATAAACCCTCAACGTAAGTGTGAGGTGTGCGTAGAGGCAAAACTTTCTGAGAGTCCCTTTATATCCTTCGAACGGGAAACCGCTCCTCTAGAACTTATACACACTGATATATGTGATTTGAAGTTTTCTCAAACAAGAGGGGGAACAAGTACTTTGTGACTTTCATAGATGATGGCACAAGGTTTTGTTACCTTTAATTACTAAAAAGTAAAGATGAAGCCTTTGAAGCATTCAAACGCAACAAAGCAGAAGTTGAGAATCAACTAAGAGGACGTATTAAAACAATCTGTAGCGATAGAGGGGGAGAATATGTAGCGCCTTTTGAAGAATTGTGTACCCAGTCGGGTATAGTTCATCAAACGACGGCTCCCCACTCACCTCAATAAAACGCGTGGCTGAATGCAAGAACCGAACACTGAAGGAAATTGTCACGACCCGATCAGAGATAATCAGCGGAACATACATAAACTTAACAAGAAATAAATAATAGGTTAGCCGATAAGGCTACCTCCCTGAATATATACAAATCCAAAAGTAGTTACCTCATTTTTTTTTTGACAAGTGACCCACAAGATATGACTACAGACCTCTAAGAGTTTAGACATACAACTGTGACGGGACAGGGCCCCGCCATACCCCTGAATGTACAAAAGTCTACAAACTCAGGGAACCGTATCGAAAGACAAATCCTCCGGAGAAATGGAGCTTTCCAAGAACTGGACAGTGATCCTAGAGTGCGGATCAGCAAGCTATGTACCTCAACCTGCGGCATGAACGCAGCCCCCCGAAGGAGGTCAGTACAAAATATGTATCAAGTATGTAAAACTGAAAGTACTGTAACTTAAATCATATTAGTCTAAAATAAAGCTGAAGACATGTATGATAACTAAATTAACAATACATTGTGCCTTACCGAAGTGAAAGTAATGAAAGTCAGTTTTACCTTGAGCAGACTATTTCAACACATGAACAATAGTCACACCAGGGCTATGAACACCAGCCCTCAAATATCAAAGCGTGCCCGTGGAATCCCCCATCACTACCGACCGCTATAGGTGTAAAATCTAACCATGTGACGCGCCCGTGGCATCCTAACTCACTGTCGGCGTACACACATACAACATATATATATATATATCCTCTGCCCGTGGAATCACATCACGAATCGCTAGAAGTGTAAAATATAACCGTGTGACACGCCTGGCATCCTACCTCACCGTACACACATACACACATACAACATATATATATATATATATATATATATATATATATATATATATATATATCTCATGTCCATGGAATCCCTCTTCTCGGGTACATGACTTCATGGGGAGCTAATCCATAGAGTAATAATCGTATATAACATGCCCGTGGAATCCCTCATCTCGGGTACATGTCTTCATGGAGAGCTAATCCATGGAGTAATAATCATATATAACAGGCCCGTGGAATCTCTCATCTCGGGTACATGTCTTCATGGAGAGCTAATCCATGAAGTAATAATCGTATATAACATGCCCGTGGAATCCCTCATCTCGGGTACATGTCTTCATGGAGAGCTAATCCATGGAGTAATAATAGCATCCGGGAATTTAACCCGCATCCTGGTCGCATGCCCCGGAATCCCTCATCGTATAAACATGTCCAAGGATCAATCACAATGGAAACATACCCGTGGAATCCTCCATCACTGTCGGTACGTCCAGGTAAACTCACAATAAGACAATGGAAGCATACCCGTGGAATCCTCCATCACTGTCGATAAGTCCAAGTAAATTCATAATAAGACAATGGAAGCATACCCGTGGAATCCTCCATCACTGTCGGTACGTCCAAGTAAGTTCACAATAAGACAGCCGACCCTCTAACTGAGAGTCACGTCAACGTAACAACATAATACTTGCACTCCAAGGCTATCACAAACCAGTATAGGCAAGTTCATAACTTCTTTAGACTTTCATTAACATACAAAATGTATCTCATTTTATAACATTAAGGCACTTTTATATCACATAACAAGTCCGGGAAGTTAACCCAAAGTACTATGCACTTCTATTCTTTCAAAAGATCCCTTTTCACATAAAACCCCAAGGTACTAACACCCGTAGTATCAAGGCTTACCTAGATTTTAAACAAGTCACTACACTTTTAGAAATATATTTTTGGCTTCTAAACCAAGTGACTCTTACTTTAAGCTTTAAGCAATTGATGCCTTTAAATCAAATTGCCCTTCTTAATTTCAATTCTTTCATCTTTGTTTACCTTATTCGAGAAAAACCATTCCTTTAACCTTCCATAAAGTTATTATAACCAACTTCCCATAAAGAGGATACTAACTTTATGCTTTAGGAACTAAGACATCCTTATTCTTTCATAAAGCCATCATAACTAACTTCTCATAAAGTCGTTATAACTCTTTATGTTTTAGACAACTTCATTCTTTTTATGACCAAGAGACTTATACTTTCAAACCGAGCTACACAACTTTCAAAATACTTCAAGTCTCTTTACTTTAGAAAACAAGTTTCTTAACCTAGAAAACAAGTTTCTTATCTTTAGAATAGTTCCAGAATTAATACTTCCCAAATCAAGTATTCCATACCTTTTTCACATCAAGAAATCCTTGTCTACCTTATTAGAATAAATCATTTTTATAACCTTTCCTTAAGAACAAGTGAGTTAATTTTCTAACTCAACCAACTAGACATTCTTAAAACAAGTCAAGTATATCAAATGAATTTACTCCATTTAAATCACGTACGTCTACCGTACTATACATTTATAACTACTCATGCTTAAGAGATAAGTAAGTTTCCACATACCTCTCCGGCTTAATCCACTTGTCAAGTCAAATATGTCGTCCGTAGTATGTCAACCTATAATGACCATAATACGTCTATTAGCTTCAATCTTCAACGTAGAATATTCTAATTGTAAAGTCCCTTATTCTACGGAAAATTGGACAGTACTTTCTTTATTTCTACGCACTTTTCCACCTTTTTCAAGGCCCGAATTCAATAACCAAACGCCACTTTTAAGGCCCAACAATTCAGCAATACAAAGGGGATTACACGTCTAACTTGGACGTGTAAAATTCTGCCCCACAATTCATATTAAATAACCCAATTAGTTAAGGCACTCCCCGGCTACAACATGCTCACATATCACCCTTTTCAAATCCTTTCCATTCAACTCGTTATTTCAACATGTTATATAAGTCATAACCAATAATAACAACGATATACCCTTCTATATATAACGTGTAATGATTTTTAGCTAACACCCGAATTGATTACAACTTTAGGGACTAACATGCCCATTGTTTTCAACAAGTCGACATGATCCAAATCTTTTCAAACTTTAATATATAAACTACATGCTCATTTCTTAACTACTATAACATGTGATCTTCAGTTACATAAGAAGGTGAAGATTTTTACCTCAAAAAGCCCTCTTTCCGAAATCTTCTTCACGTTAAAATCACCCATACGAACCCTCTACAAGTTTGCCAACATATTTCCCTCTTGTTGCCTTTCCAAAAATCTCATCGGGGTTCAACAATTTTAGAGAGAGAAGAGGGGATTTTTCTTAGGAGGAACCTTTTAAAATGACCAAGTCTTCAAGACTTGGTCCTAAAGTAAGACCCTCTCTTGGTCAAAAAGATGGGAGGGACACTTGTCACCCTCCCATAGGCCTTTTTCCAAAATACCTCTGATTTTTCCCCATTTTTCGCTGAAAATCCCGCCTTGGCGCCGCGGCCCTGCAGCCGGCGCCGCAGCGCTGCAACTTCAGAGGGGTTCAGGTCTTACAGCGCCGCGTCCCTGCAGCCGGCGTTGTGACGCCTGACTGGAATTCTTTTCCCTCTCTTCTGCCAGCTGATCTTGCAACGTCCATAACTTACTACTCCGATGTCCAATCGACGAACGGTTTGTTGCGTTGGAAACTAGACTCAACGAACTTCATACTAGGCTTTTGAAACACCTAAAAACTCCTATAGAACGAGGAGATATACCGCTCCAAAGTTGACTGAAAATCTGTCTGCAGCATTTTTGCCAACTTATCTTTCCAAGTTCAAACCTTATTTCCTTCCGTACGTTCTCATCTTAATCTCTTGAATTTACGGGGTGTAACATTCTTACCCCCTTAGAAACATTCGTCCTCGAATGTTCTTTTGGAGTCAATCTAATATTTTCCGGTATAGTCTCATAAAACTACACTTAATGGAACGGATTTATGCCACCTATGACCCTAAGATATCGCATACGCATATCTAGTCATCGTAAGTCAAACAGGAAAACGGATCCAAAGTGTAAACCATCACTACTTACTCTCATTCATGGCCTAACACGATTGCCTTTTCCTACTTCCCAACTTATTCTATCACATGTACATAGTCTCAATATCATCCGTTCATGACACTTAATCATACAACAACCTTATCATTCATACTAATCTCTAAAGGGTCAAAGATATACTTGAAATCACATAGGCGGGTCAAAGGACCGCTAAAACTAGAAATTTCTACCACGACCTCTGTCGCGGCCTAACGGTGCATGAACATCCTGCCTAGCCATTGAAGGCGAAGAACATGGCCCGATCCGATGATCGTGATATCCCACCAGTGCCACCTCTGGTCGGACAGTCTCTCGCCAAATGGCCCTGCTGGCCGCAAGCATAACAAGCTGTCGACGTAGTACGACACTCCCCGAAATGAGATCTACCACAGTGACCACACCGAGGCAAAGGTGGCCTCCCCTGGCTACTATCCTCGGACACCTGTGAACCTGCAGCCCTGGAGCCCTGACCTGCTCCCGAATATCCCCGGCGGTCAAACCACCTGCCAGAAGACCGGGAAGGAGCACTCTGCGTCGGCTGAAATGTAGACCTAGCCTGCTGCTGAGGCTGTCCGCCTCGAAAGCTATCCTGAGGCCCTGCCGTCCTGGCCCTCTTGGGCTGGACTGGGCCTGGCTGGCCCTCTCTCTCTCTGTCCTCAATCCCCTGTGCATAAGCCTGCATCCTGGCAATATCCATACCTGGCTGAAGGGCCACTCCCAGACATGCAGTAACCATATAACGGTCTAGCCCCATCACATAGCGGTGAACTCTGTCCGCCATGTCCGCCACAATAGTGGGCGCATACCTGGCCAACGAGTCAAACTCCAGGTTGTACTCTCTGATGGTCCTCCCATTCTGTCTCAATGCCAAGAACCTATCCAGGCGGGCTCTCCTCGTCTCAGGAGGCAAAAAGTGATCGAGGAAGGCTTCCGTGAACTCATCCCAAATGGCTGGAGGAGCACCCACACCTCTAGACAGCTCCCACGACTCAAACCAATTCAACGCAATATCGCGTAACCGGTAAGAAGCTAACACAACGGACTCCGTCTCCGAAGCCCTAAGCACCTGCATAGTCTGATGTACCTGCCGAATAAACTCTTGAGGATCCTCCTCAGACCTCGAACCATAGAACTCGGGTGGATTACAACCCAGAAAGTCCCGAATCCTCAAGCGTTTACCAGGGTTAGTTACGCTCTGCATCGCTCGCCACAATGCTAGTCAATAACCTGATATGCTCTATGTAATCTCTATACTCATCCCCTGGCTGCGGAACTGGAGGCTCAGGTATCGGAATCTCTGGGGCTACGGCCGCTCTCGACTCCTCTAATACTGCCGGCATGGCTGAACTCACCGACCCGCCCACAACCTCAGGCATATTCTGGGCCTGAGTCCCAGTAACCCTCTGTGTACCACTAGCAGCTCCTGCTGCCGCCTTGCCCTTCTGGGCCCTAATCGCCTTCCGTGGAGGCATAACTGATACATAAGAATAGGTCAGAGAGAATTCAACCTAGTAGGACAGCTCTACTGCACGATCTCTGAGAGAGAAGAATGGAAAACAATCTTAAATGCCCTGCAGCCTCCTGATTATAGATGTGGTGCACAACACACCGATAATCAAGACTCTACTAGACACGGTCTGTAGACACTTTCCGAGGACTAACTGATCTGATACCACTTTTGTCACGACCCGACCTCGGGCCCGCGACTAGTGCCCTACACAGGCACCTTACAGTATACATCGAGATAATCAATGAACATACATAAACTTAACAAGAAATAAATAATAGGTTAGCCGATAAGGCTACCTCCCTGGATATATACAAATCCAAAAGCAGTTACCTCATTTTTTTTTTGACAAGTGACCCACAAGATATGACTACAGACCTCTAAGAGTTTAGACATACAACTGTGACGGAACAGGGCCCCGTCATACCCCTGAATGTACAAAAGTCTACAACCTCAGGGAACCGTACCAAAAGACAAAGCCTCCGGAGAAATGAAGCTTTCCAAGAACTGGACAGTGATCCTAGAGTGCGGATCAGCAAGCTATGTACCTCAACCTGCGGCATGAACGCAGCCCCCCGAAGGAGGTTAGTACAAAATATGTACCAAGTATGTAAAACTAAAAGTACTGTAACTTAAATCATATTAGTCTAAAATAAAGTTGAAGACATGTATGATAACCAAATTAACAGTACACTGTGTCTTACCGAAGTTAAAGTAATGAAAGTCAGTTTTACCTTGAGCAGACTATTTCAACACATGAACAATAGTCACACCAGGGCTATGAACTCCAGCCCTCAAATATCAAAGCGTACCCGTGGAATCCCCCATCACTGCCGACCGCTATAGGTGTAAAATCTAACCATGTGACGCGCCCGGAATCCTACCTCACTGTCGGCGTACACACATACAACACACATATATATATCCTCTGCCCGTGGAATCCCCCGTCACTGCCGACCGCTAGAAGTGTAAAATATAACCATGTGACATGCCCGTGGCATCCTACCTCACTGTCGGCGTACACACATACAACACACATATATATATATATTTCATGCCCGTGGAATCCCTCATATCGGGTACATGACTTCATGGGGAGCTAATCCATGGAGTAATAATCGTATATAACATGTCTGTGGAATCCCTCATCTCGGGTACATGTCTTCATGAAGAGCTAATCCATGGAGTAATAATCATATATAACATGCCCGTGGAATCCATCATCTCGGGTACATGTCTTCATGGAGAGCTAATCCATGGAGTAATAATCGTATATAACATTCCCGTGGAATCCCTCATCTCGGGTACATGTCTTCATGGAGAGCTAATCTATGGAGTAATAATAGCATCCGGGAATTTAACCCGCATCCTGGTCGCATGCCCCGGAATCCCTCATCGTATAAGCATGTCCAAGGATCAATCACAATGGAAACATACCCGTGGAATCATCCATCATTGTCGGTACGTCCAGGTAAACTCACAATAAGACAATGGAAGCATACCCGTGGAATCCTCCATCACTGTCGGTACGTCCAAGTAAATTCATAATAAGACAATGGAAGCATACCCGTAGAATCCTCCATCACTGTCGGTACGTCCAAGTAAGTTCACAATAAGACAGACGACCCTCCAACTGAGAGTCACGGCAACGTAACAACATAATACTTGCACTCCAAGGCTATCACAAACCAGTATAGGCAAGTTCATACCTTCTTTAGACTTTCATTAACATACAAAATGGATCTCATTTTATAACATTAAGGCACTTTTATATCACATAACAAGTCCGGGAAGTTAACTCAAAGTACTATGCACTTCTATTCTTTCAAAAGATCCTTTTTCACATAAAACCCCAAGGTACTAACACCCGTAGTATCAAGGCTTACCTAGATTTTAAACAAGTCACTACACTTTTAGAAATATATTTTTGACTTCTAAACCAAGTGACTCTTACTTTAAGCTTTAAGCAATTGATGCCTTTAAATCAAATTGCCCTTCTTAATTTCAATTCTTTCATCTTTGTTTACCTTATTCGAGAAAAACCATTCCTTTAACCTTTCATAAAGTTATTATAACCAACTTCCCATAAAGCCGTTATACTAACTTTATGCTTTAGGAACTAAGACATCCTTATTCTTTCATAAAGCCGTCATAACTAACTTCCCATAAAGCCGTTATAACTCTTTATGTTTTAGACAACTTCATTCTTTTTATGACCAAGAGACTTATACTTTCAAACCGAGCTACACAACTTTCAAAATACTTCAAGTCTCTTTACTTTAGAAAACAAGTTTCTTAACTTAGAAAACAAGTTTCTTATCTTTAGAATAGTTCCAGAATTAATACTTTCCCAATCAAGTATTCCATACCTTTTTCACATCAATAAATCCTTGTCTACCTTATTAGAATAAACCATTCTTATAACCTTTCCTTAAGAACAAGTGAGTTAATTTTCTAACTCAACCAACTAGACATTCTTAAAACAAGTCAAGTATATCAAATGAATTTACTCCATTTAAATCACCTACGTCTACCGTACTATACATTTATAACTACTCATTCTCAAGAGATAAGAAAGTTTCCACATACCTCTCCGACTTAATCCACTTGTCAAGTCCAATATGCCGTCCGTAGTATGTCAACCTATAATGACCATAATACGTCTATTAGCTTCAAGCTTCAACGTAGAATATTCTAATTGTAAAGTCCCTTATTCTACGGAAAATTGGACAATATTTCCTTTGTTTCTACGCACTTTTCCACCTTTTTCAAGGCCCGAATTCAATAACCAAACGCCACTTTTAAGGCCCAACAATTCAGCAATACAAAGGGGATTACACGCCTAACTTGGACGTGTAAAATTCTGCCCCACAATTCATATTAAATAACCCAATTAGTTAAGGCACTCCCCGGCTACAACATGCTCACATATCACCCTTTTCAAATCCTTTCCATTCAACTCGTTATTTCAACATGTTATATAAGTCATAACCAATAATAACAACGATATACCCTTCTATATATAACATGTAACGATTTTTAGCTAACACCCGAATTGATTACAACTTTAGGGACTAACATGCCCATTTTTGGTTTTCAACAAGTCGACATGATCCAAATATTTTCAAACTTTAATATATAAACCACATGCTCATTTCTTAACTACTATAACATGTGATCTTCAGTTACATAAGAAGGTGAAGATTTTTACCTCAAAAATCCCTCTTTCCGAAATCTTCTTCACGTTAAAATCACCCACACGAAGCCTCTACAAGCTTGCCAACATATTTCCTTCTTGTTGCCTTTCCAAAAATCTCATCGGGGTTCAACAATTTTAGAGAGAGAAGAGGGGATTTTTCTTAGGAGGAACCTTTTAAAATGACCAAGTCTTGAAGATTTGGTCCTAAAGTAAGACCCTCTCTTGGTCAAAAAGATGGGAGGGACACTTGTCACCCTCCCATAGGTCTTTTTCCAAAATATCTCTGATTTTTCCCTATTTTTCGCTGAAAATCCCGCCTTGGCGCCGCGGCCCTGCAGCCGGCGCCGCGGCGCTGCAACTTCAGAGGGGTTCAGGTCTTACGGCGCCGCGGCCCTGCAGCCGGCGCCGCGGCGCTGTGACGCCTGACTGGAATTCTTTTCCCCCTCTTCTGCCAGCTGATCTTGCAACGTCCATAACTTACTACTCCGATGTCCAATCGATGAGCGGTTTGGTGCGTTGGAAACTAGACTCAACGAACTTCATACTAGGATTTTGAAACACCTAAAAACTCTTACAGAATGAGGAGATATATCGCTCCAAAGTTGACTAAAAATCTGTCTCCAGCATTTTTTCCAACTTATCTTTCCAAGTTCAAACCTTATTTCCTTCCGTACGTTCTTATCTTAATATCTTGAATTTATGGGGTGTAACAGAAATGATGAATGCTTTACTCATCAATTCAGGCCTTCCCCAACACATGTGGGGAGAAGCTGTCCTTACAGCAAATAAGATTCTTAATAGAGTCCCACACAAAGGTAAGGACAAGACTCCATACGAGTTATGAAAAGGAAAGAAACCTACCTACAAGTATTTGAAGGTATGGGGTTGTCTGGCCAAGGTAAAAGTACCTATGCCAAAGAAGGTCAATATTGGACCTAAGACTGTGGATTGCATATTCATCGGATATTCCAATAACAGTAGTGCTTATCGCTTCATAGTGCATAAGTCGGATGTACCGGACATTTATGAAGGTACGGTCATGGAATCAAGGAACGCGTGGTTCTTTGAAGACACATTTTCATATAAGGAAAACAACATAACCTCTAGCAAACGAAGTTATGATTAAATTCCTGAGAATCAAGGAGTCGATGACTACCTAGATCCAAACGATTTAGATCTAGTGAATTCTAAAGTGGCTGATTATCCGGAATTCAGTATTCCAGATTCTCAGGACTTGGAAGATTCAGGGATGGAACCAAGGAGAAGCAAAAAGGCCCGAAAGGACAAGTACTTCGGTCCAGACTTTGAAGCTTATTTGGTTCAGGATGAATCACGGACAATCGCCGAAGCATTGTCAACTCCAGAAGCATCGCTCTGGAAGCAAGCTTTAGAAAGTGAGATAAAATTCATCCTGCATAACCACGCCTGTGAGTTGGCTGAACTTACCCTGGGACACAAACCTTTAGGTTGTAAGTGGATCCTTAAACGGAAGCTAAAGTCAGATGGATATATCGACAAGTATAAGGATAGATTGGTAGTCAAGGGTTATCACCAAAAGGAGGGTCTTGATTACTTCGACACCTACGCTCCGGTATCTATAATGACATCCATACGTATGTTCATAGCTATTTTTGCCTTGCGGGATCTTGAAATACATCAAATGGATGTTAAGACAACCTTCCTAAATGGTGATTTGAAAGAAGAAATATATATAGACCAACCCGAGGGATATGTGGTTCCAGGATAAGATACAAAAGTGTGTCGTCTTGTCAAATCATTGTATGGGCTGAAACAGGCCCCTAAACAATGGCACGAGTAATTTGATAGTACTCTACAATAAAAATGGTTCACCATTAATAAGTGTGACAAATGTGTTTACATGAAAGAAAATGTCGATTCGTTCGTCATGATATGCCTTTATGTAGATGACTTGTTGATCACTGGTAGCAGTCCTAGGATAATCCTAGAGACTAAGAATATGTTAAAACAATGTTTCGACATAAAAGATATGGGGGTCGTAGATGTCATCTTAGGATCAAGATCTCTAAGACATCTAATGGACCGGTCTTGTCTCAATCTCACTACATCGAAGATGTTAGGTGCTATCATCGTATTATAATGATTATTCCGACGTCAGAGCCTTTCGCTTCGACCCATGAATCTTTCTATCCATTAATCTTGAAGAAAATTGAGATGTTCGACAGTTCACCGGTAACGACACCATTGGATAGAAGTCAAAAGATTGAAAAACATCTTGGTGTACCCGTATGCCAGGAGCGATACGCAAAGGTGATTGGGAGTTTGATGTATGCACTCGACCAGATATCGCTTATGCAGTCAATAAATTGGCTAGGTATACCCGAAATCGAAGTGAGGATCACTGGAAAGCGTTTGTTATACCCCGTATTTCCAGAGTATGTACGTAAGGACGTACGTAGAAAAGTTTGGGCTTTTAAAGTGGCTTGGCCGATTTCACTTTGTGCACAACACCCGATTAGAGTCGTTTTTCGACGAAAAGTTTTAAAAAAAATTCGATGGGAAAAATACGGCTATTTCATTTTTAATTTTTTCGGCTTTTTCCCAGAGACGAAAAGTGTTGGAACAACAAGAGGCGCCACTGCACCCTCTCATTGGACCTATGGGCGGTAGTGAGCCGAATTGGACCTTTGGGGTTGGTAGGATATTTTGTGTGTTGATTGATAAAGTGGGACCCACACACACTTGTCCAAATCTTGACCTTACACTTGCCTACTACTTGGCATGATCTTGGCCATTGGTTGGCCTTTGCTTGACCTATAAATACCCCTCCCCTTTGAAGACTTATTCATCCTAAAAATGTTCTAAGTCTTAGAAATCCCCCCCTCTCCCTTGTGGTGTTCTCGTTTCCCCCCCCCCCCCTTTGTGAGGCTTTGGCCGAGAGCCCCTTCCCCCCCCCCCCTTGGCCGAGAGTACCCCCCCTAGTGGGGTTGGCCGAGGGGTATACACCCCCCCTTGTGGTGTTGTCTCGTATAAATACCCCCCTCTTGGTAGAAATACTCTCCAAAGTATTGTTACTATACCCAAATTACCTTGGCCCTTATACCTTGTAGTATTCTAAGGTTATACCTATACGAAAAGCCCCGAAATACTATTATACTTCCCGTCAGTCACAAAACCGAACCCTAAGGAAAAATCCCCATAGTTAGTTGGAGTATATTGTAGAAGTTGGTTAGAACTTCTAAGGGTGGTTTGGAGCGGGTTGGAGCGCACGGAGTTGGAGCTAAACGTTGCCCAGGATCGACATCTATACTTGGATAATTATGGGCTTGTCGAGGTAACTATCTTGTCCCCCTATTGTAATTGGAGATTACATGTTGTAGGAATATATAGTTGAAGTATACTATATATAGAACTGAACATAGTTTTGTGGCAATGTCTTTGGACTTAAGCCTGAATTTAAAGAAGAGAATGAATCAGAATTACGTGGGATTCAGACATGAGACTTGTGTAAGTTTGACGGGTAGGGAAGGGCTGCCCAAATTTCCGTAGAATCTTGTATCTAGATTTATTCTACCGAGTAGTCTAAACTTTGATAGACTTGTATAACCTTTATAGGTTGAATGTTCTGTGAGTAGCATGTGCTACTTGAAAGGTGGACCAGGCTAGCCGGGTTATAGCCGTGGAGCGATTTGCTTATAGTCGATAATCGTCGCGAGGTATGTGATTCTTCCTATCCTCTTGAGCATGATATTTTAAAGAATATGTATATAGTACGGTAGACGTACGTGTGTTAACTGAATAATAATTACGGCAATGTCTTCGGACTTAAGCCTGAATAATAAGTACGGCAATGTCTTTTGACTTAAGCCTGAATAAAAAGAATCTGAAGTAGTTCAAAAGAATTAAGAAACCTTTTTAAGAGTAACACTTGGTTTTAAAAGCTTAAGAGTTATACTAGATTTATGGGAAGTTAGGTATAACGGCTTAAGAGTGATAAAAAGAATGATTTATTGATTTAAGAAAATAAGAGACTTGACTTAATTATACTAATGTGAAAAAGTGTGAAACCTCATTCGTGAGTAAATAGTATTTTTGGTTTTCAAAAGGAATGATGTTTTACCGATCGAATGAATGTCGAACAAACCACAATGGCGCTAATAAAGGGAAAAGTTTTGACTAATAAAGTATTATTAAAACCAAGAGAAACTTCCATCTGCATAGAGCTAAGATGAGACAAAATGATATTACATTTCCTAGATCATGGCTTTGTAATAAGATTTTTATTAACAATAATAACCTACTGACTCATAAGGTATATTTTTGTCTAATTGTTTTAAAGGATTAAAACTATGAACTACTGAAACCTTTCAAAATGAGAAACTTGAGTAATTGAAATTAGGCAAACTTGAGCGTTGGGAAAAGAATGTTGTTACTTGATTTTACAAAGAGAAGTGTTCGATTTACTTCAAAAGATAATCACTCTATTTTTATACTACGTATTGTGTGACTTTTGTGAAAGAAATGATCTTTTAAAAGAGTAATACATGAAGTACTTTGGGGCTAAAAACCCGAACGTGTTAACATAATGTAGAAAGTACCTTGTGTGAATAACTTGATTGTATTGATTTGTGATAGTCTTGTAATACTTTCTTGTTGACTTGATAAGTAAACATGTTAGGATCTACGTGAGTTAGTATCTTGTGATGTTTGTGTAAAGGGTTTTCCTTGTCAGGCTTAGGTTGTTTAACGATAAGCTGTTATGTTAATATTATATCACTCATGATTCCGGTGGTTAAGCTGCCTCCACGCGGGGTAGACTCAGTGGTGCAGTGACCTATGATTCGAGAATACCTTATGCAGTGCAGATGGCCTATGCGCGAATCGCGGGAGTTCGTGTTAGTATGCGCCGCGTGGTCACGCGGTCTTTGTGGCGCTACGCGGACGGCGAGTCCAGACGCCGGGAGTAGCTACCCTCGACGGGAATACCTCACGCGGGCCATCGAGTGGCCCGTGCGAGCTACGAAGTTCCGGGGCTAGACGCGCGCATTAGATATCATGCGCGAGTGGCGGCTTTGATCATGTGACGGTTTAGACAGATCTCATGATACTGATTTACCTTGTTTGTCTTGTGGTTTTAGTAGTCGGCTATGCCTTCGCATTTACCCCGCACGGTTTTGTGATGACTTTGAGGCGTGAGTCACGACTTGACGATCGCTATTTATTGTGAATCGTAGTTTTGGTTATCATACATGTCTCCCGCTTTATATAGACTACTATGATTTCATTTCTGATTTTCGGGCCACATACTTGGTACTGTCGTCGACCTCGCTTGGCCGCGTTCATGCCGCAGTAAAGCGTACACCGATCGTTGATCCTCGCTCTTAGGTCACAGCCATTTGGGAAGCTCCGTTCCTCCGAGGCTTATCTTCGTATAGTCCCCGTTGTTGTAGGTTACATTCGGGGTATGACGGCCCCGCCCCGTCGTTGCCATATCATTCGTAGAGTGCAGAAATCTTGTGTGGCGGGGTTGTCGCGGGATGTAAATCGCTCAAATTGTTATTTATATATACCAAGGTAACCGCTTTTGGTTAGCTTTGTCTTATTTCACTGTCTTATTGCATTGGCTTCATGTTATTGTTTTATGTTCCGCTGATTTTCTCTGATGTATGACTACTTAGGTGCCCGGGTAAGGCACCAGTCACGGGCCCCGGAACGGGTCGTGACAGCGTTGAATAGGGTACTACGGTTCCTGAAGTTCACAATAAAATTTGGGTTACACTATTCAAGATATCCAGATGTACTAGAAGGGTACAGTGATGCAAACTGGATATCTTATAGCGAAGACATCAAGTCCACCAGTGGATATATTTTTACAATCGGTGGTGGAGCTGTGTCTTGGAAATCCTCTCGACAAACACTTATTGTCTGATCTACGATGGAGTCGGAATTTATCGCTTTAGACAAAGAGGGAGAAGAAGCTGAGTGGCTTCATGATTTTCTAGAGAATGTTCCATGTTGGGATAAACCCGTGTCTTCTGTAATGATCCACTGCGATAGTCAGTCGGCTCTAGGAAGGGCACAAAGTTCTATGTACAACGACAAGTCTCATCATATTCGACGGAGACATGAGTCTGTTAGGCAGCTGATCACCTCAGGTGTTATTTCCATTGATTACGTAAAATCAAAGAAAAATATCGCAGATCCCTTGAAGAAGGGAATGACCAGAGATCAGATGTACTGCATGTCTAGGGGAATGGGCTTAAAACCTAATCAATAAGAACTAAAATAGTGGACACCTAACCTTACAGACTGGAGATCCCAGGAATAAGGTTCAATGGAAAAACTAAACTGTAAAGGTTCAGTTGAGCACTTCGGTGGAAGCAAGAGCACTTCGGATAATGATTTCTTCATAAGAAACATAATCCAAGGACGTTCCCGTGATAGACATAGTGCTACCTATAAGAGGGGTAAATGATAAGTTTTAAAACCTTTAATGATCCTCAATAGTTGAGGTTAGGTTGGGGAAATTTTTAATGGTTCCTAACGCTTGTGTAGCGGTGTATTGCAGGATACCTTGTAGGAGATCACCTATTTAAGTGCGAGGACAGGCCACCTCAAATGTACGCACTTAAGAATCCAAGGGTGTCCACGACCCACGACGGATAAAAACATTAGAAAGACTGAGTAGGAGAGGTGTTGTGTTGATACCATTGTCTTGGCATATACTAAACACTGACGGTTCAAGACATCACATTCACCGCGCAGTAAATATGTCCGATGGTATTCTACTATGAAAGGTTCAAAGCTACGGCTACCTCTCCAGATGCAACATCGATCCGCCGAGTGATTGCTCGAAAGGCACCATGTGCGTGCACCAAATTCTCTTCTAAGAGGGGATTGTTGGAAATTTACTGAACGTGAAATAAAATTAATCATATTAATTATGACTCGAACAATTAGGGCCCAAAACGTCGGAAACATGGTTTCCAAACACGTGCACATAAAGTGCCAATGATCGTAATTTCCTTAAATGGAAGAGATATTGGTACGTATACGAATTGTTTGAGACGTAAGAGAATAGACGATTATTGGTCAAATGACAAATGGTTTCACGTTGGTAAATGAAAGGAAGAAATGTGTAAAAGATGAAATGAATCAGAAATCGCCGCGGAGCCGAGAAGGGTCACGGCGCAACAAAGTCAGGGCCGTGGTGCCTCCTCCTAGAGCCCCGACTCTAAATGTCGTTTCAATTCCAGTAGCTCACTGGAATTGAAGCATCGTGCCTTCCGGCGGTCGCGACTCAATTGGCGTTCGCCGGTGGTTATCGACATACAATGCCGTGCCCTCCCGGCGGCGCGACGCTCGATCACTTGGAGGCGAATTAAAACTGATTCTTGGGCTGACTTTGAAGCGTTTAATCTCCATTACTTGGCTATTGATTTCAGCCATTACTAGGATGAATTAACCTCAATATCAATGGGCATTACTTGACATTGATGGTCATTCATTTGGTTAATTGAGAAGACATAATGATCTACATATAAATTGATGTCTTTGACACAATTGAAAAATACACTACACACTCAACAATTCTCTAAAATTGTCTTCCTCTCTTGCAATCACAAAACACTCAAAGATCTTTCTTCCTAAGCGAACACTTGAGTTCTCTTTGCTAATTTGTTTGATTGATGTTTTATCTTGGGAGATAAATTGTCATTACACCGTTGAAAGGATATACGGGGCAATATTATCTTAAGGATAGATTGTTCATCCAATCGACTCAGCAAGACAATTTACTTTGTTCATTTCCAGATTCTACTACATTGTTGTTGTTGTTACATTTCCCATTTCCTGGTTTTACACATACTATCCCACAAGTTGCAGTATAAATGTTTGTGTCCTGACTAGACTAACACAAAAACTCTTATGATGAATAAAACTTAAACATGTAAATGAAATTAATTATTCAATAACGCTCTTAATTAGTATAAATAATGATATATAAATCAACAAGGTAAGTTTTCCTTCAAGTGTAAAATAAGTCCATTCATTTCTCATAGTTATTTGTGAAAATAATAAATTATGCAAATAAAAATATATTCTTTCCTTGAACTTTTACAATTAGATATGCAGTTTGAATTGCTTATAAAGCTTAACAAGCGAGAGAGAAAAAACAATAAAACGATACTAAACAATAAAATATCTTCAATAATTATATACTTAACAAAAAGGCTGATCAGATCAAAGAAGCATCAGCTCTTAAAATGGATGGATACAACAGTACAACATAAGTAAAAACTATTCAAAATTGGAAAATCTAAGTAGAGAAATAGATGTCCCTCTAATTTTAATTTATAGCTCGCCAATGCTAGCTAGTCTAAGCATAGAGGGGGAAAAAGTACTTTGACCTAGTGGCCAAAAACCCTAATTTAATAATAACTGCTGCATCTTAATAGAATTTTAATGGAGTAGAAGTTGAAGCTAATATTATAGCTAGTAACTGAAGTTGCAATCATCACATAAGTAAGCTTCTAATAATAGCGGCTTGAGCACTATCACTTTCAATTGATTCCAAAAGTTGTGATAATCTGTCACTTAGGCCATCCACTTCTCTGTGTAAATTCCTTATATAGTTGCAAGTCTCTTGCAGCACTTTTGAAGCTGAAACCTGTTTAAATTAATTTAAAAAAATGTTAGAAACTAGCTAGCTAATATTTGATGACCTTTTTTTTTTTTATATAGTCTAACACAAATTGTAGCTTAAATGTAGGCAAAGGGGTGCATGTATACTATAGGTGACTTTCAACCAAGAAATTATTATGAGGTGACATTTAATCATACGCGTGGGATCCTAACTTTTGTAATAGAACAATTATTTCTAATTTAGTACCTTTAAAAAGGATCTGAAATATTACGTAGCTATCACACATGAAAGGTGTCAGTTTTTGTAAAATTCATTTATGAGGGAGCAACATCTTATTCTTTTGACGGAAACGTCTTAACCGTAGAAACATCCAAAACGGGCTCCACGTCATCTTGTTGGCAATCAAAAACATATTCATAGGTCAAGCAAGTCTACTTACAAGCCTGTCGGGTATTAGCTTCTTACCTTTGTCCTCTATCTCCGTTCAGAGAAAGCTATTGATTGCATTATCTTAACACAGTTCAAACTCATCTCCTCGCTTTATGTTGGATGATTTGCAAGACAGGCGAGGCCGTCTGCGGTATTGCGCTCTTTCTAATTCCTATGTGAGATGATACCGAGGAAAAAAGGGAATGCATTGAGGCAGCAAACAAGACAAGTACATTGTTGGCCTGAAATTAATGAGTACTTGTGGGCTAACTAGCGGGCATGAAAATGTCACCCTCAAACTTATCTCTAAAAGGAAAATGAAAGGCCACACAAAATATCGGAAGTTTCTTGGAAATTAATTATGCTTTCAATATATTTGCACCCACACACACATATACATAGCAAAGTAAAAACAAAGACATGAAAAAGACCAAACATGTAGCTAGTAGTAAAAATAAGTTATTAAAAGGATATGAATTTACGCTATGTGTATAAATATTTTTTCTCAATACCTTGTCAGAGCGCCTATTGCGAATTTCAGGAATAAGTTGTTGCAACTTGGAAACGAGATCAGCAATCTGATCATCACTTATTCTGGAACGTGATCTTCTGTTTGACATTATATTGTCAGTGGAACTAAGTAAAAGGAAATTAATCAAAACTCAGAAAGAACAAAAGAGCAAGAGAGAAAGAGAGAGTTAAGTGAGTTGTCAGATAGAATCTTGAATGTGTATGAGTTTTCTGTGGGAGATGTAGAAATAAGGGGGGAGTTTAAAAAGAAGAGAAGAAGAGAGAAGAGACAAGTTATGGACAGAGAGATAACGGAGCCATGAAGAAGAAATTAAAAAAACACTAAAGAAGGAGTGTTGGAGGTGAATAAGACAAGTGCATGGGAGAAAGCAGTGGGCTATTCTTGTTTTTAAATAGAAAAAGAGTTTCGAATAGGGAGAGAAATCAATCTCATTTTAAGTATAAATAGATTCAAGATTTGAAATTAATAAGCTCGCTTAAAGTTCTTATAAATCATGTTTCTAGAATTTAATATCTTTTGAAATTTTGATTAAAAACATTTTACATATTTATCGTGTATAAAGGACAGCCCGATATATTAAACTTCTGAATTATAAGAGTATTATACGCAGTCTTACCTTACATTTTTTTCATGAGACATATAAGAAAATATTGGGTGCACTAAATATAAGCTATATTCACCCGGGCTAAAGGATGTAGGAGATGAGGGGTCCACATGTAATGTGAGTAGTAGAAAATTTAAATAGTTTAATTTATAACACAAGTACTACAATATTCACGATAGAGATGGCGACGGGACGGAACACAAATGCGGTGCAGGGTAAGTTTGATCTTTGCGGAGCAGGGCGGGACTAGCTAGTTGAGAAAAGAAAAAAGTTGTTATGTTGTGCGTGCAGAGCGAGTTAGTTTTTGCAGTTCACCCCGCCCTACTAACATCTTTGTTATACAATTTTTAAATTATCTTATATACCAACTTAATGTTATATATATGTCATTATACATACACTACGCATCCCTCTTCTTAAAACAATAAAATATCAAAGTGTAATCCACCAGTAAAGTCTATAGAGAAACTCTGTAGAGATTGATTTGTAGGCAGACCTTACTACTTCAACGCCGTTCCTCTCCTTGTATCTCTCAAATTGGAAAGTTTACATACACAGGTAGGGGTTTGGAGGGGGGAGGGGAAGATAATTTTGCCCTTGTTTATCAGCTAACTTTGCGGGCCTCGTTTGTGTCAGTAGTAGCACGCAAGCCCATGTTATCTTATTATCTCCTTGTCTTTTTAATACTATAATAACTACAATTGAAACATCTATATACAGTCTCTTCTCTAACTCTTACACCCCCACCCCGTCACCCAAACCCAAAAGTACCCCACATCAATTTTACTAACATGACAAATACTCAAATAGTGTCTTGTGTGGAAAATTGAAATCAATTTCACGATTTTCGTGAAGATCTTAGATCTTCATCGCACTTATTTTTACTCTAGCTAAATAGGTACAAGAGGCTAGCTACTAGCTTGACTTAGCATGGTATTGTTGACAGAAAAGTATAAATGATTAAAATAAGTTAAAGAATAAAGCGAGTGAAAATCATGAAAGATCATAGTTTCAATTTTAATATAAATTAAATAATGTTAGATGAAGCAGAATTACTTTGTATCTTAACTGTTGAAAAGTATGCAAATACGTTAGTTGAATTGTACCAGGGAATTACTATTATTAAACAAAAAAGTAAAGAATGAGTTGAACAGTTCTCTTTTAAAAAAAAATAAACTTGGCCTTAGATCCAACAGAGTAATAAAATAACAAATAAACTATTGCACGATTAAGAGAGAAGTGAGATATGATAGACAGTTGAATTAATAGTCCTAGCAAAGGACCTAGTCGTCATGGAAGTGAATTTAGAAAAGATATTGTTTTTGTTTGGTAGTAAGAAAGCTAATTATATCTAATATTTAGTTCTAATATATTCATGTTGATGCGGTGAGGATTACATTGGAAGAAATGAAACTAACGTACTAGGGCCGTTACTTTTATAAATAAAAGTGTTTTTAGACTTTTTAAGTGTTGAAAGTTATTTTTAAAAATAAGCAGTTGAGTGTTTGGATAAAAGTGTTTATTGCAGAGAGGATATTGTGAAATTTTAATAAAATATAAGGGATACTAAGTAATCTTAAAAGTCAACAGAAATGTCTTATAAGCCCCCCAAAAAAAAATTAGAATTCCTAACTTTTAAAAAATGACTGATTTTAAACATTTTTTGACTTAAAATCAGCACTTTAAGCCAGAAAGTCAAACAATCAAATAAGGTGAAAAAGGCTTATAAAATTTGCGTAAAATTTCATGTGATGAGGATATGCTTTACCTTTTCCCGGCGAGATTCCTGCTATGGATTGTAAATATAGTGCAATTTTTATTTTATTTACGGACAATGTATATGTAACTTAAATTTTATATACAATACGAAAGTTATGACATGTCAATCTCTATTAACGTGTACTAGAATGTACTACCATCACAATTCAATTCCAACATCATAATTTAAATATATTTCATATATTGTGTAAATATTTAGTAATATAAATTATGATAAATAGATGATTCTTATTGTACTAGAGTTCTACACATTGTACATTATATATATATATTTGTATTAATGAGAAACTCTCCCCAAGAGAGATTAATACAATCTTACATGGTATCAAGAGCCAACAACTGAAAATCCTAAAAAAAATCTTCCCAAGCCGCCGTACTACCTCTCCATCGCCCGAAAAAATGTCACGATTTTTTTTGCTTTTGTTGAGACACCATGACTCCTCCCACTTCTCCTAATGCTTCCGTTTCTTCCTCAGACGTCGTTGATAACCCCCTCCCTCCTCCACATCCTACTTTCACCGTCACAAATATCAAGAACTCCATCCCATTAATTCTTGATCAAGAATACGGTCAATATTCTTCGTGGGTTGAATTTTTTTAATATCCACGTTTGTGCGTACAACGTACTTGACCATATCGATGACTCAATCCCTCGCCCTACAGACGTTGCAGACTCGACATGGCGTTGTCTTGACGTTGTTGTTAAACAGTTGATTTATGGCACAATATCAAAAGATTTGGTTCATACAATCATGAAAACAGGTGTCTCGTGTTACATCCCGTAATACCAGGGCTACTAATTGAGAACGTGATTAAGAATTTAAGATTTGAATTTTGGAAAGAAATAATTATTACATTTTCTTAAGAAAATTTTCGGAAAAAAATGTGACGTCGGAAAAATTATTAACTTGGAGTTTAATACTTCCAATTTGATTTATGGGATTAGTATTGGATTGTGAAGTATCGTAATTAATAATATGGGGCCAAGGCAAAATTTCACAATTTTGCGGGGCCCTTCGATTTTAAGATATTTTGGACAAATATCTAGATATTTATTAAAAAGGAAATTTTGACCAATGGGAGGGTGACATGTGTCCCTCATCTACTTTTCTTAAAGGGGAAAAATATCTATATAGAGAAAGAGATGAAAGACTTAGCCATTTTTCATATTTTCATCTTCCAAACTTTTCTCTTCTCTCTCCCTTAGCTCTAAATTTTGAAAATTTCAAGAACAAGAAGTGATTATTATCCAAGATTAAGAACTTTAATCAAGTCTTAAACCAAGTTAACTCTCCAAGAACCAAAAACCTTGGGTTGGCCGAAAATGGTGATGGAAACCCTAGCTTGTTCATCGACTTTTGGAGGTAAAACGTGAAGGGAAGTTGGTTATAAGGTTGTAGTGGATGCATGAGAGTGATTGGAACTTGAAGAATAGGAGTTAAGACTAACCTAAGGACCGACTTTCATGTGATCGTTTTGGACGACTTTGAGGTAAGATTTCGTCCTCCTCTTGATGTAATTAGATATTACATGTTGTAGTAATGTATAGATGGGCTTGTGCTAAAAAGAATGAAGATTAAAAAGTGTTTGAACCATTTTTGAGTGTTGGGCCGAGAATGGGCAATTTTGGTCCATTTGGGTTTCGTTGGTTATTGTTGTTGTTATCTTCACCTATTACATGTTAAAATGGAGTACTATGGTTGTTGATATGTCATATATAGAGGTGTTGGAACTTGAATTGGAATAAAATGGATTAAGGAAAGAGTTATCGGATTGTAGTTGTTCGTCGTGGAATCTGTAAAACTGTTGGATATTGTCGTGCAATTTTTATGGATTGTTTTGTGGCGTTATTAACCTGGAATTTCAGTGGACATTATGTATGTTTAATGTGGTAAATTTCTAATGAAAGTCCTAAGAGATTAAGGGTATAAAAATGTGTTAAAAGGCTTCACATTTTTACCCTTGTTGTTGTCGGATTTTGGACTTATTTTGTGGACTGTTTTACATGGATTAAGGGGCTGAATTTTACACGTCAAGTAGGCGTGTAATCCCCTTTGGTTAACTGTTGGTTGTGCCATTAATTGTGGCTTGTTTGTTGTTGAATTTGGGTCTTGGAAAAGGTGGAAAAGTACGTATAAACGGGGGAAGTGTTGTCCAAATTTTCATAGAATAAAAGGACTTTTATTTAGTGTTAACCTACTCTAGTAACCTTGAAGTTGATAGAAGTGTTATTGTATTTATAGGTTGAAGTACCTAATCGGGACGTATTCTACTTGTCATGTTGGTTAGTCGTCAATGAGGTATGTGAACCATAACTGTGGTATTGTTTCAAAAGTTATTCTACTCTTAGAAGTTAAGGAGTATTCTTGTTATTGATTCTATGCTAAAGACATGTCTAAATTATTCTTAAGTCCTTACCAAGTCTTATGGGAGATGTTGGTAAGAGCTTTTAGTAAACATTGGAGTCGAGTTGATCTTGCTAGTTACAACACTAATGAGAAAATGTATCGAACAAGCCATTGCAGCGTTAATGAAAAAGGAATCGACAATCTATTATATTGAAATGAGTGGAATTTTTCATCTGCATAGAAGCTAAGATATAACCAGTTCGTTTTACACTTTCTAGGTTCACATCTGATTAGATAAGATCATTATTAATATATCACCTACTAATGACTCATAAAATGGATTAATTTGCCAATTCGGATCAGTTATCACCATGCAAATGTTTCCATAATGTTAGCCAGAGGAGCGAGACGAATTAGATTATCGAGTTGGTACAAGCGACGAGTGGATCCTATACTTGATTTGATCTTTATAAATTGAGCGGATCCTAATCCTTAGTGATATTTTCCCTTGATAGTACTTTGGGTTTTATAAAAGGAAAGTTGTTTACCTATTCGTTTGATAATGCCTTGAGTTTTTCTAAAGATAGTTCATTCTAATTGTTCTAATGAGAGTCAAAAATGATTTAAATTGTACATAGTTGCTTGTGATAGCTATAGGTGTACAGTCCTTTATATTCACACCGAGTCCCAGAATGGGCCGGAACATGTCGTACCTTATTTGACTTATATCACATTACACCGAGTCCCAGAATAGGCCGGAACATGTCATACCTTATTTGACTTATAGCACATTACACCGAGTTCCAGAATGGGCCGGGACATGTCGTACCTTGCATGACGTATAGAGCGTTACACCGAGTCCCAGAATGGACCGGGACATGTCGTACCTCGCATGATAGCATTTGTTTATTTGGACAGACGTTCTTAATTTTGACATGACTCTCATTTTTAAAAGGAAGTACCGTGGGCACGGTTGAATCTTATTTTTAAAATGATACAGTTGAAACATTTTTATAAAGTACAGTGATACAGTAGTAAAGTGGTACATCGATACATTAGTACAGTGGTACATCGATACAGCGATACAGTAGTACAGTGGTACAGTGATACAACAATACGGTGGTACAGTGGTACAGGGGTACAGTGATACAAGGTACAGTTGGCTCTTATTTTTGGCACGGTAGGATCTAGTATTTGATTTTCATACTTGTCTCTGTCATTCTTTTGTACAGTTATAATCTTGTTTACTGTACTTCATGTTTACATACTTGGTACCTTGTTGTACTGACCCCCTTTGGGGGGTTGCGTTCATGCCCGCAGGTATTAGGTACTCAGTTGGGTGATCCGCGAGCTTAGGATCCTTGTTCAGCGTTGTGGGATAGCTCCAATGTTCTGAAGCTTGTCATTTTGGCACAGGTCTTCCATTACGGCTAGGTATATTCAGGGGTACGGCGGGGCCTTGTCCCGTCATAGTTTACTGTCCAAACTCTTAGAGGTATGTATTCATATGTGGGCTGGACTTGCGTGCGTTGTATTTATATTTTTGTACAGTTGTAGTCTTATTCGGGTGTTATATATTATGGCAGGCTTGCCTTTGCAAAAATGAAAAAAAAATGATGAGTGTTATTTAGCTTCCGCGAGTTACATGTTGTTACACCCCGTAAGTTCAGGACATGTGTAAGTGAAGGTACGTAAGGAACACAAGACTTGGAAATTTGTACTAAAGGAAGAATTGTTTTTCCGACGGAAAATCTTCCGGACGTCGGAAAGGAAAAATGTTCGTTGTTGAGAATTGGATTCTCAAATTACATTATTTGAAGAGTATGAAACTTATTAATATTATGAAAATTTATTTTTACGGATTTGGTCACGTGGGGCCCACCCGAGGAATTTTATGTTTTGTGGGGCCCACGAAAGTTACGGAATTTTTATGGACGAATGAGAGGGCGACACGTGGCACCCCCACATGGTCTTGGTCGAATTATTCCAAGGGTAAAATGGTCATTTACCATGGTGGAAGATAAGTCTTGCTAAGCTTGACATTGTTGACTTGTCAACTTGCCACATAAGCTTGATCCATGTGATTTTCATCTTAGCCTCACAAGTGTTTTTATCTAAGCCATCCATAGTGTTATAAGTGCTAAGCTAGTGCAAGACAAGCTCATTTCTACACTTAGAAAAAAATCACACACCTTGTTCTTCACATGGGAGCTCTCGCCAGGCCCTCCCTCACAAGAAAATTTTGTAATTTTCCTCCATTAGCCACAAGACTTTAACCCAATGTCCCCAAGGGTATTGTAAGGTTACCTCAATAGAAAGATTTCGGAAAAAACGTATTTTTACGTTAGTCGCAAGGCGGAAACTAAGGGAGTTCTTCAACTTTGAAGTTGGAACTTGAAGATGGGTTCTTCATAGCCGCTAAGGAGTGCGTGGAGCGGATTGGAACCTAAGGAATGGAGCTAAGAATTGCTAAGGCGCGACTTGAATCTTGGAAATTTTAAGGGCTTTGAAAGGTATAAATTTTGTCGTTTTAATAGTTAAGGCTTACTTATTGTTGTAGCTATGGATTTTAGCAAGCATGTGTTATATAGTATGAAGTTTGATATGTTTATTGGCTATTGGAACCCTAATCCGAAAACTAGCATGTTTAGCGTTAAGATTACAATTCAAGTTGATTATTAGTCTAAGCGTCGCATGTTGTATAAAGAAGGAAATTGTAGTTGTTGAAGTTGTTTATGACTAGATAACATGTTAGACCTTAGAACTTGGAATTGGAAAAGGATTGGAAAAGACTTAGTGTTCTTTATGTAAGTTGGCCGAGAATTGGCTAGTGTGCCTTAGACTATTTCGTATGAATTGTGGGGCGGAATTTTACACGTATTGTAAGGCGTGTAATCCCCTTTGTTTGGTTGTTGTTTGGAGCCTTAAATGTGGCGTGTTGGTTATTGTATTCGACCTTGAAAAAGGTGGCAAAGTAAGTAGAAACAAAGGAAGTGCTGCCCGATTTTCCGTAGAATTAGAGACCATACTTAGTATTATTCTACGTTGAGACTAGAAGTTGATAGTCTTGTTGTGACCATTATAGGTTGACACTTCTACGTACGGCGTATTCGGCTTAGCTTGTGGATATTAGCCGAAAAGGTATGTGAACTATCTCCTCTTCTAGCATGATTCCCTAGAATAAAGAAAGTAAGTCCTACTCCTTGAATGATCCATTCCTTGCTTGTATTTGGATTTGCCTAAAATAGAATTTGTTCTATGTACTTCCTTGAGTGTACTTTGATGTTTAAATTGTAAGTAGTATAATCCATTTCCTTAGGGAAGTTTGGATTCTTAAAGGTGAAGGTATTTTTCTTAAAGTGCATAGAGACTTGAAAAGGAAGTGGTTTCCAAATCTTTTGGCTAGTGCCTTAGTTCTAAAACCTAAAGGTCATTATAATGACTTTAGGGGAGTCAAAGGAGTGATTTACTTATTTGATTTAAAAGAGGAGAAATGACATGATTTAAGAGAAGTAACTTGTGCTAAGGGTGAAGTTACTTGAGGTTTAAAAAGTAGAAGAAAACTTGTTTTCTAACTATTAAGAGACTTGAAGTATTTTTGAAAGTTAAGAACTTGATTTGTAAGTATGTGATACTTGGTTTTAATAGTATAAGTCTCTTGGTTATCAAGGAATGGATATGTCTAAAACCATAAAGGGTTATAACGGCTTTATGGGAAGTTGGTTATAACGGCTTTATGGAAGGTTAGAAAGTTGTCTATTTTGATTAATCGGCATAAGTTGCCTAGATTGTGAAAATTTGGAGTTACTTGATTTCAAGCTTTGAAATGAGTTTTCTAAAAGTGTAGTAACTTACTTTGAAAAATAGACACGCCTTGATACTACGGGTGTTAGTATCTTGGAGCTTTACATAGAAAGGAGTCTTTTATAAAAGAATGTACGTATGTAGTACTTTGGCTTGAAAAATTGAGAATTTGTCTAAAGTGTGCCTTGATAAGTACTTTGACTTGTTAAAAGAGAATTATTCTATGTATGCCTTGATTAGTACTTTGGCTTGATAAATTGAGAATTTGTCTAAGTGTGCCTTGATAAGTACTTTGACTTGTTAAAAGAGAATTATTCTATGTATGCCTTGATTAGTACTTTGGCTTGATAAATTGAGAATTTGTCTAAGTGTGCCTTGATAAGTACTTTGACTTGTTAAAAGAGAATTATTCTATGTATGCCTTGATTAGTACTTTGGCTTGATAAAATGAGAATTATCCTATGTGTGCCTTGATAAGTACTTTGACTTGGTTAATTGAGAACTTGCCTATATGTGCTGGTAATAGCCTTTGAGTGCAAGTATTATGTTTTATTAAGTTGTCGCGACTCTCGGTTGAAGGGTCGGCTGTCTTGTTGTAAGTTACTGGGACGTACCGACAGTGATGTGGGATTCCACGGGTATGCTTCCGTTACTTGTAGTACTTGGGTTAAATTCCCGGAATTTTATAGAAGACATGGTGGTTCTTATGTCTTGTTTGATGGTCGGTCGAGATAGGGTAAGAGTATAAATGAGGGGCAAGCCCCAAGACGTTATACCACCTCCTCCAGGTAAGAGTATTAGTGAGGGTAAACCCCAAGACTGTACCACCTGTTTTATGTGTTGTTTGTGTACGGTTGAGATAGGGTAAGAGTATAAATGAGGCAAGCCCCAAGACGTTATACCACCTCCTCCAGGTAAGAGTATAAGTGAGGGTAAACCCCAAGACGCTATACCACCGCTTTACCACCTTCTCCAGGTAAGAGTATAAGTGAGGTAAACCCCAAGATGTTATACCACCGGTGGGACTTGATGTTATGTTATATCATCACGGCAGTGGCGGGAAGGATTCCACGCATGATTGATATTATGGGCGTGAGACCCATAGTTATATCCGAGTAGTGACTTGGCGGCTTGCGTCCCTAACTGATATGATCGCTATGTGTTTTGTCTTGTAGGTTGGCTATCATACATGTCTCTTGTTTTGCTTAGATCGTTATGATTTCATTACGCATTTATTGTTCACATACTTGGTACATTCTTCGCATCGACCTCCTTGGCCGTTACGCCGCAGTTTAGGTATCTGTTTGGTGATCGGCAGTGTAGGATCCGCCTGGGTTTTGGATAGCTCCTCTATCCGTGAGTTTATCGTTTTGGTATATGTCCTTCAAGATGTGCTTTGTACAGTCTGGGTACGCGGCCTTGTCCGTCACATTTCGCTTAACTCCTAGAGGTGCAGATTCATATGCTGGATTGGACTCGTATGCGGTGTAGTGTCTTTTGGTTATGTATATATGGCAGCCTTGCCGGCTTTGCACGCATCTGGTTGTTTTAAAAGAAAAAAAAATGAGGTGTTATTTAATTTCCGCATTTACTTGTATTGTTAAGGTAGAAGGTGCCCGGGTAGGGCACCACCACGCCCGGTTCGGGCGTGACAGAGTGGTATCGTGAGCGATCCTCGGAATGTCTACGCACCGTGTCTAGTAGAGTCTTGATTATCGGTGTGTTGCGCCACACCCATAAACAGGAGGCTACAGACATTTAGGAGTTGGTTTCTATTCTTCTCACTCTAAGATCGTGCCATAGAGCCGTGTTAGTAAGATAATTCCTCTCGACGTATTGTTGTGTTCTGATTATGCCTCGAGGGCAACACCGCCCGAAGGGCAAAGGAGTAGCAGAGCTACTAGTCGACTCGAGGAGTTGATAGGGCTTATGCCCAGGTTATACCGGATGTTGTTCCACAGTCGGCGAGTCCTTCTGCGCAGTTTTGAGGCCCCAGCACCGGAGCCTCCAGTTTCTCGGTTAGGAGAAGACTATAGGGTCATGAGGGAAGCAGTTATGCTTTTGACCAAGATAGCAGTGCTAGCAGTAGTAAGTGATAGTACCCCAGAGTTAGGGATACTTTGATTAGTAAAGTGAGAAGTAAGAATGTTGACAAGAATGATAGGTGAACTGAGACTATAGTTGTATAGAGTTCACAACTTGTAATTACCCCGTATAAGTGTAAGACCGATAGGGAAGATTGTGCAGTAGAAATACTTTGGCTTATGTGACGAACCTCTAGTGAATAGGGGGTAGGGTAAGAAGTACCTTGAGATAAGAGAGAGATTTATTTCAGACTAAGAATGAGAAGTTACGAGTGACGATGAGTCGGGTTATGGACTCATTTCGGGTCAGCCGATAGTTTGGAATGGGGTAATGTCAGTTAGAAATGGTCCCGTTATGTGATAGGGTCCTGAGGATGCCAGGCCCAAGTTTAGTTAATCGTTGTACGAGTTTGTGGACGCGTTCCACCGGAACTAGGTCGTAAGGACCGAGAAGGGCCTTAGCGGAAATTCAAGTAGCATAATGGCCAAGTTGGTTAGTAACTCCAAGGATTGGGGAACGAAGCAGAATTTGAGATTTTGTGCGTGTACTAGATGAGTTTGAAGCGTACGAAAGTATGACAAGTAAGGAAAGAAAGGAACCTCTAAGGATCCCGTGTTTGGGAAGACAGTAACCTTCGAGTTTTGTGAGAAGGGACCACGGACGGAAGGTCCATTATTATGTTTACGTATGTTATGTGGTGGTATGCGTGTGACATCGTTGGTCTTGTGCGCTTTGATTGAGAGGCATAGTATAGAGTTTATGCCGAGTTTGTATGGCTTGAAATCGACTAAGAACATTCGGGGACGAATGTTTCTAAGGGGGGAAGAATGTTACACCCCGTAAGTTCAGGACATGTGTAAGTGAAGGTACGTAAGGAACACAAGACTTGGAAATTTGTACTAAAGGAAGAATTGTTTTTCCGACGGAAAATCTTCCGGACGTCGGAAAGGAAAAATGTTCGTTGTTGAGAATTGGATTCTCAAATTACATTATTTGAAGAGTATGAAACTTATTAATATTATGAAAATTTATTTTTACGGATTTGGTCACGTGGGGCCCACCCGAGGAATTTTATGTTTTGTGGGGCCCACGAAAGTTACGGAATTTTTATGGACGAATGAGAGGGCGACACGTGGCACCCCCACATGGTCTTGGTCGAATTATTCCAAGGGTAAAATGGTCATTTACCATGGTGGAAGATAAGTCTTGCTAAGCTTGACATTGTTGACTTGTCAACTTGCCACATAAGCTTGATCCATGTGATTTTCATCTTAGCCTCACAAGTGTTTTTATCTAAGCCATCCATAGTGTTATAAGTGCTAAGCTAGTGCAAGACAAGCTCATTTCTACACTTAGAAAAATCACACACCTTGTTCTTCACACGGGAGCTCTGGCCAGGCCTCCCTCACAAGAAAATTTTGTAATTTTCCTCCATTAGCCACAAGACTTTAACCCAATGTCCCCAAGGGTATTGTAAGGTTACCTCGATAGAAAGATTTCGAAAAACGTATTTTTACGTTAGTCGCAGCGGAAACTAGGGAGTTCTTCAACTTTGAAGTTGGAACTTGAAGATGGGTTCTTCATAGGCCGCTAAGGAGTGCGTGGAGCGGATTGGAACCTAAGGAATGGAGCTAAGAATTGCTAAGGCGCGACTTCGAATCTTGGAAATTTTAAGGGCTTTGAAAGGTATAAATTTTGTCGTTTTAATAGTTAAGGCTTACTTATTGTTGTAGCTATGGATTTTAGCAAGCATGTGTTATATAGTATGAAGTTTGATATGTTTATTGGCTATTGGAACCCTAATCCGAAAACTAGCATGTTTAGCGTTAAGATTACAATTCAAGTTGATTATTAGTCTAAGCGTCGCATGTTGTATAAAGAAGGAAATTGTAGTTGTTGAAGTTGTTTATGACTAGATAACATGTTAGACCTTAGAACTTGGAATTGGAAAAGGATTGGAAAAGACTTAGTGTTGCTATGTAAGTTGGCCGAGAATTGGCTAGTGCCTTAGACTATTTCGTATGAATTGGGGCGGAATTTTACACGTATTGTAAGGCGTGTAATCCCCTTTGTTTGGTTGTTGTTTGGAGCCTTAAATGTGGCGTGTTGGTTATTGTATTCGACCTTGAAAAAGGTGGCAAAGTAAGTAGAAACAAAGGAAGTGCTGCCCGATTTTCCGTAGAATTAGAGACCCTATACTTAGTATTATTCTACGTTGAGACTAGAAGTTGATAGTCTTGTTGTGACCATTATAGGTTGACACTTCTACGTACGGCGTATTCGGCTTAGCTTGTGGATATTAGCCGAAAAGGTATGTGAACTATCTCCTCTTCTAGCATGATTCCCTAGAATAAAGAAAGTAAGTCCTACTCCTTGAATGATCCATTCCTTGCTTGTATTTGGATTTGCCTAAAATAGAATTTGTTCTATGTACTTCCTTGAGTGTACTTTGATGTTTAAATTGTAAGTAGTATAATCCATTTCCTTAGGGAAGTTTGGATTCTTAAAGGTGAAGGTATTTTTCTTAAAGTGCATAGAGACTTGAAAAGGAAGTGGTTTCCAAATCTTTTGGCTAGTGCCTTAGTTCTAAAACCTAAAGGTCATTATAATGACTTTAGGGGAGTCAAAGGAGTGATTTACTTATTTGATTTAAAAGAGGAGAAATGACATGATTTAAGAGAAGTAACTTGTGCTAAGGGTGAAGTTACTTGAGGTTTAAAAGTAGAAGAAAACTTGTTTTCTAACTATTAGAGACTTGAAGTATTTTTGAAAGTTAAGAACTTGATTTGTAAGTATGTGATACTTGGTTTTAATAGTATAAGTCTCTTGGTTATGAAGGAATGGATATGTCTAAAACCATAAAAGGGTTATAACGGCTTTATGGGAAGTTGGTTATAACGGCTTTATGGAAGGTTAGAAAGTTGTCTATTTTGATTAATCGGCATAAGTTGCCCGGATTGTGAAAATTTGGAGTTACTTGATTTCAAGCTTTGAAATGAGTTTTCTAAAAGTGTAGTAACTTACTTTGAAAAATAGACACGCCTTGATACTACGGTGTTAGTATCTTGGAGCTTTACATAGAAAGGAGTCTTTTATAAAAGAATGTGCGTATGTAGTACTTTGGCTTGAAAAATTGAGAATTTGTCTAAAGTGTGCCTTGATAAGTACTTTGACTTGTTAAAAGAGAATTATTCTATGTATGCCTTGATTAGTACTTTGGCTTGATAAATTGAGAATTTGTCTAAGTGTGCCTTGATAAGTACTTTGACTTGTTAAAAGAGAATTATTCTATGTATGCCTTGATTAGTACTTTGGCTTGATAAATTGAGAATTTGTCTAAGTGTGCCTTGATAAGTACTTTGACTTGTTAAAAGAGAATTATTCTATGTATGCCTTGATTAGTACTTTGGCTTGATAAAATGAGAATTATCCTATGTGTGCCTTGATAAGTACTTTGACTTGGTTAATTGAGAACTTGCCTATATGTCGGGTAATAGCCTTTGAGTGCAAGTATTATGTTTTATTAAGTTGTCGCGACTCTCGGTTGAAGGGTCACTGCCTTGTTGTAAGTTACTTGGGACGCATCGAAGCGATGTGGGATTCCACCGTATGCTTCCGCTTGTAGTACTGGGTTAAATTCCGGATTTTTATAGAAGACATGGTGCTTATGTCTTGTTTGATGGTCGGTCGAGATAGGGTAAGAGTATAAATGCGGGCAAGCCCCAAGACGTTATACCACCTCCTCGGTAAGAGTATTAGTGAGGGTAAACCCCAAGACGCTGTACCACCCGCTTTATGTGTTGTTTGACGGTTGAGATAGGGTAAGAGTATAAATGAGGCAAGCCCCAAGACGTTATACCACCTCCTCCAGGTAAGAGTATAAGTGAGGGTAAACCCCAAGATGCTATACCACCGCTTACCACCTTCTCGGGGTAAGAGTATAAGTGGCGGTAAACCCCAAGATGTTATACCACCGGGGACTTGATGTTATGTTATATCATGGATCGCCGGCATGAGGAAGGATTCCACGCATGATTGATATTATGGGCGTGAGACCCATAGTTATATCCGAGTAGTGACCTTGAGGGTTGCGTCCACGACTTGATATGACCGCTTATGTGTTTTGTATCGTAGGTTGGCTATCATACATGTCTCTGTTTGCTTAGATCGTTATGATTTCATTACGATTTATTGTTCACATACTTGGTACATTCTTCAGATCGACCTCCTTCGGGCCGTTCACGCCGCAGTTTAGGTACGCTGTTTGGTGATCGGCAGTGTAGGATCCTCGCCAGTGGTTTTTGGATAGCTCTCTATCCGTGAGTTTATCTTTTGGTATATGTCCTTCAAGATGTGCTTTGTACAGCTGGTACTGCGGGGCCTTGTCCCGTCACATTTCGCTTAACTCCTAGAGGTCGTATTCATATGTGGGATTGGACTCATGCGGTAGTGTCTTTTGGTTATGTATATATGGCAGCCTTTGGCTTTGCCTTGCACGCACGTTGTTTTAAAAGAAAAAAATGAGGTGTTATTTAATTTCCGCGATTTACTTGTATTGTTAAGGTAGAAGGGTGCCTGTGTAGGCACTACCACGCCCGGTTCGGGGCGTGACACATGTGTTGTATGGGTAGAAGAGTTCCCAGGTAGGGTACCAGTCGCGGGCTCGAGGTTCGGGTCGTGACAAAGTGGTATCAGAGCAGTTAGTCCTCAGAATGTCTACATACCATGTGCAGTACAGTCTTGGTTATCGGTGTGTTGTGCACCACACCCATAAAAAAGAGGCTATAGTACATTTAGGATTGGTTTCTATTCTTCTTACTCCAAGATCGTGCAATAGAGTTGTGTGGTTAGGGTAGTCCCTCCCTAACATATTTTTGTGATTGCAGCTATGAGAAAGCGACAGCGGCCCAGAAAGGAAATATTTGGACTTAGTATCCAGGTTGGTAAAATTGTTGTAGAGTTGGTATAATGATGATGTACATCAATGCAGACATATTTATTTGGGGCTATGTGTGTGTTGTCTGAAGCAATTGTGGGTTATCATGTGATGGTTAAGCTTTATAAATTGCTTGGAATGTGTGAAACAGTTTAATGAATCCACATCAAGGTTATATATGTGCTAATTTGGAATAATTAGGAGGTGATGAGTTGTCGGGAAGGGTGATGTACCCTTAGGAGATCATGTTTAATTGACTTAAGGACATACCATATTGTTAGATTAAGCTGTGTTGTATGCTTAAGTGATGTGTACAAATAATATTTGTATGGAGTAAATAGGGTTGTTGTGATTAGGACAACATGATTTTGAGATATTGAGAAGCCGTCTTGCCCGTATACGGGGAGAAATAATGTAAGCTTGGGACATGAAATAATTGAGGATCTTAGAGTATTGGATAATCGTTAAGACCTTAGATAGACAAGGCCTTCAAGAGTAAAGTATTTTATGTGTGATCGTGGTTAAAGTACATGGTATATGTGAAGTATATTAGAGGTGATGATTATTTGGTTTAAATATAAACCACTTGTGATTGATGTTGATGATGGTTGAGCCGATTAGAAATGATATTATCGATTTTAAGGAACTGTAATAGGACCTTAGGAATGTGACTTTGATTACAAAGGAAGTACAATGTGCTAAGGACTATCCGAGGTAGAATGAGACTATGTGTTATATGGTGGCCATGTGAGGCATCTTTGGGTTTGCGGGGTATTGTTGAAACTTGTAGAAAAAGAAGAGATTAAGTGGAAAAATGCGTCTTTGTGAAGTTCGTGCACAACATCATGGTGCCAAATGACAGATCGTGCTGAAACTTCGTGAGAGTCAGCAGAATTCGGATCGCGGTCTTGACACTAACGAGTGTAGGTATAGTTAAAGGAGACTATGTCGAAAGTTGTATAGCTTGAGACCTTAGATGAACATTCGAGGATGAATGTTTCTAAGAGGGGAATGATGTTACACCCCGTAATACCAGGGCTACTAATTGAGAACGTGATTAAGGATTTAAGATTTGAATTTTGGAAGGAAAGAATTATGAAATTTTCGAAACAAATGTGACGACGAAAAAATTATTAAATTGGAGTTTAATACTTCCAATTTGATTTATGGGATTAGTATTGGATTTTGAAGTATCAGAATTAATAATATGGGGCCCACCGAAAATTTCACAATTTTACGGGGCCCTTCGATTTAAGATATTTTGGACAAATATCTAGATATTTATTAAAAAGGAAATTTTGACCAATGGGAGGGTGACATGTGTCCCTCATCCACTTGTCCACTTGTCTTGAAAGGGGAAAAATATCTATATAGAGAAAGAGATGAAAGACTTAGCCATTTTTCACATTTTCATCTTCCAAACTTTTCTCTTTTCTCTCCCTTAGCTCTAAATTTCAAAAATTCCAAGAACAAGAAGTGATTATTATCCAAGATTAAGAACCTTAATCAAGTCTTAAACCAAGTTAACTCTCTAAGAACCAAAAACCTTGGGTTGACCGAAAATGGTGATGGAAACCCTAGCTTGTTCATCGACTTTTTGGAGGTAAAACGTGAAGGAAAGTTGGTTATAAGGTTGTAGTGAATGCATGAAAGTGATTGAAACTTGAAGAATATGAGCTAAGACTAACCTAAGGACCGACTTTTGTGCGGACTATTTTGGACGACTTTGAGGTAAGATTTCGTCCTCCTCTTGATGTAATTAGATATTACATGTTGTAGTAATGTATAGATGAGCTTGTGCTAAAAATAATGAAGATTAAAAAGTGTTTGAACCATTTTTGGGTGTTGGGCCGAAAATGGGCAGTTTTGGTCCCTTTGGATTTCGTTGGTTATTGTTGTTGTTATCTTCACCTATTACACGTTAAAATGGAGTAATATGGTTGTTGATAAGTTGATATGTCATATATAGAGGTGTTGGAACTTGCATTGGAATAAAATGGATTAAGGAAAGAATTATCGGATTGTAGTTGTTGGCCGTGGAATCTATAAAACTGTTGGATATTGTCGTGCAGTTTTTATGGACTGTTTTGTGGCGTTATTAATCTGTAATTTCAGTGGACATTATGTATGTTTAATGTGGTAAATTTCTAATGAAAGTCCTAAGAGATTAAGCGTATAAAAGGTGTTAAAAAGCTTCACATTTTACCCTTGTTGTTGTCGTATTTTGGACTTATTTTGTGGATTGTTTTACATGGATTAAGGGGCTGAATTTTATACGTCAAGTAGGGGTGTAATCCCCTTTGGTTAACTGTTGGTTGTGCCCTTAATTGTGGCTTGTTTGTTGTTGAATTTGGGCCTTGAAAAAGGTGGAAAAATATGTATAAACGGGGGAAGTGATGCCCAAATTTTCGTAGAATAAGAGGACTTTTACTTAGTATTAACCTACTCTAGTAACCTTGAAGTTGTTAGAAGTGTTATTGTATTTATAGGTTGAAGTACCTATTAGGGACGTATTCTACTTGTCGTGTTGGTTAGTCGCCAATGAGGTATATGAACCTCTTCCCTCTCCCTTTTGGCATGTTCTTCGTGTGAACCATAACTGTGGTATTGTTTCAAAAGTTATTCTACTCTTAGAAGTTAAGGAGTATTCTTGTTATTGATTTTATGCTAAAGGCATGTCTAAATTATTCCTAAGTCTTTACCAAGTCTTATGGGAGATGTTGGTAAGGGCTTTTAGTAAACATTGGAGTCGAGTTGATCTTGCTAGTTACAACACTAATGAGAAAATGTATCGAACAAGCCATTGCAGCGTTAATGAAAAAGGAATCGACAATCTATTATATTGAAATGAGTAGAATTTTCCATCTGCATATAAGCTAAGATATAACCAGTTCGCTTTACACTTTCTAGGTTCACATCTGATTAGATAAGATAATTATTAATATATAACCTACTAATGACTCATAAAATGGATTAATTTGCCAATTCGGATCAGTTATCACCATGCAAATGTTTCCATAATGTTAGCCAGAGGGGCGAGACGAATTAGATTATTGAGTTGGTACAAGCGACGAGTGGATCCTATACTTTACTTGATCTTTATAAATTGAGCCTTGATAGTACTTTGGGTTTTATAAAAGGAAAGTTGTTTAGCACATTACACCGAGTCCCAGAATGAGCCGGAATATGTCATACCTTATTTGACTTATATCATATTACATCGAGTCCTAGAATGGGCCGGGACATGTCGTACCTTGCATGACTTATAGAGCGTTACACCGAGTCCCAGAATGGGCCGGGACATGTCGTACCTCGCATGGAAGTATTTGTTTATTTGGACAGACGTTCTTAATTTTGACATGACTCTCATTTTTAAAAGAAAGTACCGTGGGCACGATTGAATCTTATTTTTAAAAGGTTACAGTTGAAACATTTTTATAAAGTACAGTGATACAGTAGTACAATGGTACAACGATACAGTGATATAGTGGTACAGTGGTACAGAGATACAACGATATAGTAGTACAATGGTACAATGATACAACAATACGGTGGTACACTGGTACAGGGGTACAGTGATACAAGGTACAGTTGGCTCTTATTTTTGGCACAATATGATCTAGTATTTGATTTTCATACTTGTCCCTGTCATTCTTTTGTACAGTTATGATCTTGTTTACTGTACTTCATGTTTACATACTTGGTACCTTGTTGTCTTCACCAATGCCCGCAGGTATTAGGTACTCAGTTGGGTGATCCGCGAGCTTAGGATCCTTGTTCAGCGTTGTGGGATAGCTCCAATGTTCCGGAGCTTGTCATTTTGGCACAGGTCTTCCATTACGGCTAGGTATATCCAGGGGTACGGCGGGGCCTTGTCCCGTCATAGTTTACTGTCAAAACTCTTAGAGGTCTGTACATATGCCAGGAATCACACCATAGCCGGAGTCGATCCTTCTCGCGCGAAAGAAAAAAGATGTTTAGCTTTTTTGCTTTACAATTTTCCGCAATTTTCTCCATCCCTCTATGTAAATAACCCAATATTGATTCGCAGTCGACAACATCTTCACCATCTAGAGTGACGATGAGTCGAAGAACATATGTGGACTGGACTTGCGTGAGTTGTATTTATATTTTTGTACTATTGTAGTCTCATTCGGGTGTTATATATTATGGTAGCCTTGCCGGCTTTGCCTTTGCAAAAAATGAAAAACATGATGAGTGTTATTTAGATTTCGCGGGTTACTTGTGTTGTATGGGTAGAAGGGTGCCCAGGTAGGGCACCAGTCGCGGGCCCGGGGTTCGGGTCGTGACACCTCGGCTCGTGAGTTATGGGTATGATTGGAAGAAATATTTCAGAACAACAAAAATACCCGAGTCATGTATTTGGAGGAATAGTGTTACACCCCGTAAATTCCAGGACATGAATAAGATAATAGACGCGAGAACACAAGACTTGAAAATTGGTACGAAAGAAAGAATTGTTTTTCCGACGGAAAATCTTCCGAACGTCAGAAAGGAAAAATGTTCGTTGGTGAGAATTAGATTCTCAAAATGCATTATTGGAGGAGTATAGAATGTATTATCATATTGGAAATTTATTTTTACGGATTTGGTCGCGTAGGGCCCACCCGAGAAATTTTACGTTTTGTGAGGCCCACGAGGGTTACGAATTTTATGGACGAATGGGAGGGCGACACGTGGCACCCCCACATGGTCTTGGACGAAATTGGGCAAGGGTATTATGGTCATTGACCTAGGTAGAAGATCAAGTCTTGCAAGCTTGAGATAATTGACTAAGTCAACTTGTCCATTTGGCTAATTATTTAATCTCCTCCATCCAAACCACACAAGTGTTATAATCTTGACCCTCAATTGTTTTATATATACTACCCTAGTGTAAGACAAGTCTTCCACACTTAGAGAAAAAATGAGAAAACTTTGTGCTCATTTATGTTGCTCTCGGCCAAGGAGTTTTTTTGAGAGAAATTTTTTGCAATCTTGTTCCATAATTCACAAGATTTTAACCCAAGGTTCCTAGGGGTATTGTAAGGATATCTCAATAGAAATATCTCGGAAAAACGACGTTTTTACGTTAGTCGCAAGGCGAAACCCTAAGGTGTTCTTCAACTTTGAAGATGGAACTTGAAGAGGAGTTCTTCATGAGTATCTAAGGAGTGCTTGGAGCAGATTGGAACATAAGAATAGGAACTAAAAGTTGCTAAGGATCGACTTTTACGCTTGGACATTATTAGGGCTTATTGAGGTAAAATCTTCATCTTCTTAATGTAATTGAAGATTACATGTTATAGTAGTTAAGAAATGAGCATGTGGTATATATAATGAAGTTTGAAAAGATTTGAATCATGTCGACGTGTTAAAAACCAAAAATGGACAAGTTAGCCATTAATGTTGAAATCAATTTGGTCGATAGTTACAATCGTCGCATGATAAGGAAGAAAGGATTTATTGTTGTTATAATTGTTATTATGTATATAACATGTTGGAATAACAACTTGGATTGAAAAAGGAATTGAAAGGAAATTGATAATGTTGGGACATTGTAGCCGATTATGGCTTGGAATTATTGGATTGTTTTGTATTATTGTGGGGCAGAATTTTACGCGTCCTGTTAAGGCGTGTAATCCCCTTTGGTTAGCTGAATTGTTGTGCCTTAAATGTGGCGTTTGGTTATTGAAATTCGGTCCTTGAAAAAGGTGGAAAAGTACGTAGAAACAAAGGAAGTGCTGTCCGATTTTCCGTAGAATTTGGTGACTTTACACTTAAAATATTCTACGTTTGAAGCAAGAGGTTAATAGACATATTATGACCCTTATAGGTTGAAGTACTACGAGTAGAGTATTCTACTTGAAGGGTGGAAAAGCTAGAAAGGTTATAGTACTTTGGAGCATTTTGCTACTTGTCGATAATCGTCGCGAGGTATGTGAACCTCTTCCTCCTTTTGGCATGATCCTATGTATGAAATATACATGTGGTATTATTTCATGATTCCTTTTACTCTTAGAAGTTAAGAGGTATGTATGTTGATTTACTCTATGTAAAAGCTACGTCTAAGAAATCCTAAGTTCTTACCAAGTCTTATGGGGGATGTTGGTAAGAGTCGTTAGGAAGTATTTGGAGTCGAGTTGACTTTGCTAAGTTACTGCACGAATGAGAATAAGTATCGAACAAGCCATTGCATCGTTAATAAAAGAAAATGTATCGACAATCAATTAAATTAAAATGAGTAGAATTCTCCATCTGCATAGAAGCTAAGATAAGACAAAATTGTATTACATTTTCTAGATCATGGCTGCTTTAATAAGATCGTTATAAACAAGTATAACCTATTCACAACTCATAAAAGTATATGTTACTTAATTTAAAGAGTTTTATGTCATGAAGTTTTAAGACTATGAACCTTGATTTATGAAAAGGTTAAGAGACTTTATTTTTCAAGTTATGAGACTTGATTCTTAAAGGAAGAAATGACTTGATTTAAGAAGTATGGTTTCTATGAATTATTTCAAAAGTTAAGAGGCTTGATTTCTAAAGAGAATGTAACTTGAGTTTTTAAAAGAAGAAGTTTATGGATTTAAAAAGAGAAGGAGCTTTATGATTCTTTTTAAGTATGTATGTACGTAGTACTTTTGGGTTTAATCTTTCCCTAATGTAAAAATAAACAAAAGTGCATTAAGTTCTCTAAAGCGAAAGGTTGTTATAATAGCTTTATGGGGAGTTGTTATAACGACTAAAGAAGAAGTGAAAAGATGATTTAAAATGTTATGTAAGGAGACATATCGCGTCCCAGGAATGGGCCGGCAAGATACCTTTACGGGGCGGTCAGATGACATTATCGCCCCGTGAATGGGTGGGCAAGATACCTTATGGGCAGACTATATGACATTATCGCATTCCAGGAATGGATGGGCAGACTATATGACATTATCGCGTCCCAGGAATGGGCCGAGCAGTATACCTTTATGGGCAGACTATATGACATTATCGCGTCCCAGGAATGGGCCGGTCAGTATACCTTTATGGGCAGACTATATGACATTATCGCGTCCGAGGAATGGGCCGGGCAGTATACCTTTATGGGCAGACTATATGACTTTATAGCATCTCAGGATGAGTCGGCAGTATACCTTCGTGGGGAGATTCTTATGAATTCGTCGTGTCCCGCAAATGGGTCGGGTTACATTGTCACATATGGATAATTAAATTGAACTCCAAAATGAGGTGTCCCTCCATAAAGGGCCGGATTATGTTATGCAAGATAAGTAAGTTATATGGTAATGAACATGATGATTTTTCCTAAGTATGTACGTAAGAAGTTGACTATAACTTTTATTGAAAAATGGAAAAAGATAATAAAGTGTGATTAAGTTCACGAGATTGTAATGACACGGTAGGATCTGGTATTTAGTTTTATATACTTGCCCCTGTCATTCTTTTGTACAAGTTATGATTTGTTTACTGTACCTTATTTTTGTTCCATATTCGGTATCTGTTGTACTGACCCCCTTCGGGGGGCTGCGTTCATTCCCGCAGGTATTTAGGTACACAGGTTGGTGATCCTTGCTGTTAGAATCTCGGTTCAGTTTTGGGAAAAAGCTCCATTTACTCCGGAGGCTTATCTTTTGGTACGGTTTCCCCTGAGGTTGTAGATTCATGTATATTCAGGGGTATGGCGGGGCCCTGTCCTGCCACAGTTGTTATGTTAAAACTCTTAGAGGTCTGTAGTCATATTTGTGGGTCAGTTTGTAAAGGAAAGGAGGCAACTGCTTCGGTTATGTTTTTATATATCCAGGGAGGTAGCCTCATCGGCTAACCTGTTGTTTTTATTTCTGTTGATTTATTTTATAAGTTTCATGTATGTTCCGCTGATTATCTCTGATGTATACCTGTAAGGGTGCCCAGGTAGGGCACCAGTCGTGGGCCTGGGGTCGGGTCGTGACAAATAGTTCAACAATACACGTCTCGAGAAGGCACGTTCGAAACTAAGATGGTCCTCCAGCTCGTTGTTGTCACGACCCGTTCCGGGGCCTGTGACTGGTGCCTTACCCGGGCACCCAAGTAGTCATACATCAGAGTAATCAGCGGAATATAAAAACAAGACATGAAACAAATGTAAAATGTAACACAGTTTATCTGAGGAAAAGTTGTCTTTCGGCATATATATATAAACCAAGTCCGCGATTACATCCCAACTTTACAACATGACTACAGACCTCTAAGGAAGTAAACAACTATGGCGGGACAGGGCCCCGCCATACCCTGAATGTACAAAAATATCTACAACACAGGGAGATCATACCCAAAAGTCGAGCCTCCGGAGAAATGGAGCTCCTGACACCAGAGTAAAGATCCTAAAACTGAGGATCCGCTACCTGCTTCCCTTTACCTGCGGCATGAACGCACTTCAAGGAGGTCAGTACAACAGGTACCAAGTATGTGAAACTGTAAAGTACTTTAAATGAAATCATACCATTTTAAAACCAATTTTACAAATATGTACGAAACAACCAATGTAACCGCACATAGTGCCACAGCATAACCAAAAGCAAAATAGATATACCGTAACTGGTCTTTTCTAGGCCGCTAATGAACGAAGCAAGGCCAATCGCCCATAGTATCATTATGCGAGCCTAATCTCGAACTCCCGCACCGCATAGTCACATGCACCCGCATGAGGTATTCTCGCGACGGGGGTAGCTAGCCCGCAGTATCCTCCCGACTCCCGCACCGCATAGTCATATAGACCGCATAGTCACACAGACCGCATGACGCATTCCTCACATCGGGATAATACACCCGGAATAATCAATCTTGGAACTCCCGCAGCTCCGCATAGTCACACAGACCGCATAGCCGATAGACCGCATCGGGTGGCAAGCCCGGTATAACAAGTCGAGGGTATGTGATATAATAACGAACAACGCTTAACGCTTAACAACGTAAGCACAACAAGAATAACCCACGCAACATCACAAGACACTAACACGCCAGAGCATCATAACATGTTTACTTATCAAACCATCTTACTACACTTTTCATAAATCAATACAAGACTTTCATAAACAAATAAGTAAATCGTTCCTTTTATCTTTCTTAAGTCGTTATACCTAACTTCCCATAAAGCTAGTATAACTCTTACGCTTCCTGTTTAAAAATCAAGTATTACTCTTCTTTCTAAAATGATTCATAATTCTTTTGAAATACTTCAAGGTTCTTATTATTTAGACTCAAGTCAAAAGACGTCAAGTAAATCCATGTTCAGTTAACACACGTACGTCTACTGTACTATATATATAATTTAAAATATCATGCTCAAGAGGATAGGAAGAATCACATACCTCCTCGGCGAAATCCACCTGCCAAGTCGAATATGTCGCGCGCAGAGTATCAACCTATAATAGTCAAATACGTCTATCAACGTCTAGACTACTCTGTAGAAAGTTCTAAGCTGAGGGTTCTCTATTCTACGTAAAAATCACAAAGACTTCCCTACCCGTCATACTACACAAGTCTACTGTAAATACAGTCCTATGTAAGTACAGTTCAATCTTCTTTAATATTCTTCTGATGTGAATTCAGTTCAATTCTCTTATTTAATATCCTTCTATATCTTATACTCAAATCTAAACTACTCTTATATGTAATCTCCAATTACAATAGAAGGACAAGAGTATTTACCTCGATAAGCCCAAAATTATCCAAGTTTAAATGTCGATCCTGAGCAAGGTTTAGCTCCTAATTTGCACGCTCCGATAGCTCCAAGAAACCCTTAGAAGTTTCCAAACAACTTCTACTACTACTTCAACCAACTATGAAGATTTTCCTTAGGGTTTCGTTTTGTGACTAATGGATATAAGGTAGTATTTCTGGGCTTTTAGTGTAGAGGTAACTTAGGAATACTACAAGGTATTTAGGCTAAGGTATTTTGGGGATAGTAACAAAACTTGGAGAATATTTTCTACCAAGTGGGGTTGGACGAAACTACAAGGGGAAGGGAGGGTGTTTCTAGAGAGCTAGGAAAAAGGGGGAGGAGTTGGGACGAAACACTACTACAAGGGAGAGGAGTTTTGAGACTTGGAAGTGTTAAGTGAATGAAGAAGTCTTGCACAAGAGGGGGGGTATTTATAGAACCACCAAGGGCCAAGATTAACACAAATGGAGGGTGGAGATTTGGATCCATGTGAAGAGTGAGGTCTTCCAACCAAGTGTACACCACAATGTTGGGACATATGTCCACCACAACATTGGAACATATGTCCCCCACAACAATGAGCCATGTGGCCTCCACTAACACAAGCAAACCGTCCACACCACCTACCCCCACTAACCCAAAAATATCTTGCAAGACTTGATCATTTGACTTGTCCACTAGCCCAACCCTTTTCGTCCAACCCATGCCAACTAAGGGTGACACATGTCGCCCTCCTATTGGTCCAAAATATTTCGTCTCTCGGAAAAATCCGTAATCGGTTAAAATATAAAAAACGTAGAATTTCCTTCACAAGGTTCGGAATCTTTTCCGTTGAACGTTCACAAGTTCATTCTTAACCTAACTAGGGTTTGTACAAATGTACGTACGTCCTCACATACATACTCCGGAAAAATACGGGGTATAACAGTTGTGGGCTTACGAAGTGAATATGATACTCTCACCACAATCATTCAACAAGCCGACCCACTACCGAGTTTCAACAAGGCACACTCACAATTGCTCTTGGAAGATACCAGGTGCACAAAACAGGACGAACACAATCAGAAGATATTAGTGGGTAAATTCGATGACTGCCACCACCGCCGAGCCGCCACCACCGGACAACCCATCATGGGACAGCCGCAGTGGAAGAGGCGGATGTGACCGTGGAAACAACAAAGGGGGTAAGGGCCGTGGCCGAGGAAGCAAGGCCCAACCGCAGGCCAACAATTTAGCAGACTAGCCTGCCACTGTTCAGTGGCCCAACAATCTCGGTTAGGCCTAGGACCCTATGTAGCAGCCTCTGGCCCCAGCTTCCTTCTAGCAACTGGAATTGTTAGGCCCCAATCCAGGCCCAAGACAGATGTAACATCCAGTAATCGCAACAAGTCCATGCCACGGTACCGACCCATCAACAGTTTCCCATGGGCTTGGCCCCCACTGATCTGGGTCAGACCTTCATCACTTTAAATATGCAGCAACCCGATAAAAATTAGTACATGGATACAGGTGCCACATCTCACCTCACCCGCTCTGAAGGTTACTTTCTCAAACTGTTCGTTTAAAGCATCCTCAATATATTACTGTTTGTAATGATCATCACATTCCAATTCAAGGATATGGTATAACCTACACCTATGGTTGGACAGTGGGCCGGGATGACCCGATCCCGTCCCGATCCCGCTTTTAAAAAAAATCAGTACCGAGATGGGACATGGCCTCGTCCCACCAGGCCCGCCAAATTCCGACCCGTCCCGATCCCTCCCCGACCCCAGTCCCACCCAAAACCCCCCTTTGCAAATATAGTCGTTGCACCAACGACCATTGCACATTTTGGCTGTTGTGCAACAACCATTTTTGTCCTCCCCACTCCCCAACCTCCCTACCCCCTTTATATTTATGTTTAACTCCTAAGTTATTGTATTTACACTTTAACCCAATTTTCCAACTATAAATACTTCATTTTCTCTTCATCTTTCTCACAAATCATCCTACAACTCTCAATCAATCTCTCTACAAGTCTACATTGTCTACTAAATATTCAATTTTATTTATTCATTTGGGAGTGAAGTTGACAACTAACTTGAGGATTATCCATCGAGCAAAGTTTCAATTTTCAACCTCTCGATTACACGTCGACGTTACGTCGTCGTTTGGTACATTAGTTCCTTCATTAAATTATTATTCATTCCTTCATTAAATTATTATTGTTCTTTAATTATTTATTTGCATAATTATAATGAAAGGATCTAAACGTATGATTACTGGTAAGGGTAATGGTACTTCTACTAGTAGGGGTAATAAGGGTAATGGTACTTCTTCTAGTTCTAGTCATCATATTCCTAGACAGGATCCTATTCCTAGACTGGAAGATTTTGTTGATATTGAAAGTTTTCCTGAAATACCATATGATTTAGACGATGAGATATTTTCTAGAACTCAAGAAGACTTTAATTTAGAGGATGATCAAGATGATGACACACCCCTAATGTAGATGACACACCTACTAATGCGCCTTCAATTGAAATTCCCCCTAGTATGAGACGGGGTCCAGCAAAACGACCATTAAAATCATATGTATGACAATTTTTTATTAGGGACGTTAGAGAATCAAGTAGCTATATATAAAATTTGTAAACTGGTTTTTAGTTTTAAAACTGGGCAAGGTCATGGTGGAACAGGGGGTTAATGAGACACAGCAACCAAAAACACCCAGCTAGGTATGACTAATACGATGCTAAAAAAAGGATTTGCAAGCGCCCTCTCCATCGGAACAAGGTTCACATACTGTCCCGGACCAAGTACCCCGGGCCCGCGACTGGTACCCTACCTGGGCACCCTTCTATACATACAACATGAGTAACACGCGGAAGATAATAACACTTATCATTTTTTTTCTTAAAGCAAAGGCAAAGCCGATAAGGCTGCCGTATATTTATACCATACCCAACTGGGTCTACACTGTACAACAATGTAAATATAACTCTCACCAGTCCAGCCCACATATGAATACAGACCTCTAAGAATTTGACAACAACTGTGACGGGACAAGGCCCCGTTGTACCTCTGAGTATACCTAGCCATAATGATAAGCTCCGGAACATTAGAGCTATCCAAAATGCTGAACAAGGATCCTAAGCTCGCGAATCCACAATCACGTAGACTGCGGACATTTAACGCACTTGGCGGGTCGCACAACAAGTACTAAGTATGGAACGAAAATAAAGTACAGTAAACAAGATCATAACTGTACAAAATAATGACAAAGGCAAGTATGAAAATCAATACCAGATCCTACTGTGCCATATAAAATCAGAGCCAATTGTACCTTGTATCACTGTACCCCTATACCACTGTACCACTGTACTACTTTACTCGCCTCATGGATTCCTACTCATAGAATCATCCTGTTCATACACGTATAAATAACGTATCATACTCCGTACCTATAACTTGTCCCGACCCATATTGGGACTCGGTCCTCATACTCTGTATCTAACATGTCCCGGCCCATATTGGGACTCGGTGTAAGGTCGTAAAAGGTGTTACATATCCCATCCCATTCTGGGACTTGGTGTAAAGTAGTATAAGGTGTTACATGTCCCGGCCCATTCTGGGACTCAGTGTAAAGTCGTATAAGGTGTTACATATCCCGTCCCATTCTGGGACTCGGTGTAAAGTCATATAAGGTGTTACATACTTACATGTCCCGACCCATTCTGGGACTCGGTGTAAAGTTGTATAAGGTGTTACATGCCCCGGCCCATTCTGGGACTCGGTGTAAAGTCGTATAAGGTGTTACATGTCCCGACCCATTCTGGGACTCGGTGTAAAGTCGTATAAGGTGTTACATGTTCCGGCCCATTCTGGGACTCGGTGTAAAGTCGTATAAGGTGTTACATGTGCCGGCCCATTCTGGGACTCGGTGTAAAGTCGTATAAGTCATGTAAGGTATAACGTGTCCCGGCCTATTCTGGGTCTCGGTGTAAAGTATTATAAGGTATAACATGTTCCGACCCATTATGGGACTCAGTGTGGTCATCTTCCTCCCATGTGTACCTATAACGTGTCCCGACCCTTCTAGGGGACTCGGTGTAATCATGACTATCCATATACCCCCATGTGTGTACATGCAACGTGTTCCGGACCACCAAGGGACTCGGTGTTCAACCATATAACATTTTAGACCATCCTTTGACTTTCCATAATGCCGTTATAACAACTTCCCATAAATCTATTATAACAACCTTTCATTTTTAGAAAACTAAGGCACTATCATCTTCCTTTTTAATAAAACCAAGGCATCATCATGTCATGTAACATTAGGGAAAATAAACCCAAAGTACTACGTACATCTAATCTTATCAAAAGAATCATATCATGCCATATAAGGGAGTTGAACCAAAAGTACTATGTACATCTATTCTTTCCTTTATAGAACCCCATGATACTAGCACTTGTAGCATCAAGACACTTTCACTATTAAAAACAAGTTACTTACACTTTTAAACTCAAGTAACTTATTCTTTTCAAATCAAGTTACTTCTCCTTTCCCAAAATCAAGTCATTTATACTTCATATAAATCAAGTCTCTTATACTTCATCTAATCAAATCTCATAGCTTTCAAAATAATCAAGTCTCTTAACTTTCAAAATCAAGTCCCATAACTTAAAAATAAAGTCTCATAACTTTCAAAATAATCAAGTCTCTTAACTTTCAAAATCAAGTCCCATAACTTTAAAATAAAGTCTCATAACTTTCAAAATAATCAAGTCTCTTAACTTTCAAAATCAATTTACTTACTTCAATAAATCAAGTCACATAGACTCACCACAATCAAGTCACATAGACTTTCCAAATAATCATGTCAAAAGAAGGAAGAAGTTCACATACCTCGTGACGACTAACCCATACGACAAGTAGCAATACGCTCCAAGGTACTTCAACCTCATCGGCTATTCCTTAAGCCAAGTAGATCATGCTATACGTGGTACTTCAACCTATAATGACGATCACACTTCTATCAATATCATACTTTCTAGTATAAGACTTATACCAAATAATGCCCTCTAATTCTACGGAAAATTGGGCAACATTTCCTTTGTTTCTACGTACTTTTCCACCTTTTCCAAGACCCGTATTCATCAACCAAAACGCCACATTTAAGGCACAACCAACAGTTAACCAAAGGGGATTACACGCCTAACCGGACGTGTAAAATTCTGCCCCACAATTTATACAAAACAATCCATAATAAATCCAATGTCCTTTTCCTTAATCCCTTTTAATCCAATTTTCATTCCAACATGTTATATAAGTTATATAATATATCCCACAATATTTCCTTCATTATATAACATGCAATACGTGAAAATGACGACAATAAAAAAATCAACGAATCTAATGTCGCCAAAAGCTAGTCTCGGCCCACCCACCCAAAGTAGGACATACACACCTTATTTTCCATATCTTCCTTAACATAACTTCATCCCTTAACCATAACAATAAGTAATATCCAATTACTGCGGAAAAAGAAGAATCATTACCTCATTTTTAGCCTTAAAAACGTCCCGGGAAGAATGCTGAACAATGGCCCGCAGTTTTCATTTCGCTCCACTTATTCAAGATCCAATCACATATATGTATCCCCTACAACCTTAGGAGCAACTTCCATTCATATTCCATCACCAAAAAGTCGACGGAACCCTAGGGTTTCACCCTTCAACTCTCATCCAAAGCAAGGTTTAAGAGGCTTGGAGAGTTAACTTGGTTTAACATTTGGTTTAACACTGGATTTAGGGGCTTAATCTAGGAGTAAGAAACTTAATCAATACTTTGTTCTTGGCTAATGAGGCTCTCGATTTTATGGAGCTAAGGGAGAGAGATGAGGGCTTTCATGGATGCAAATGTATAAGGCTAAGTCTTGCAAGCCTCTAATATATAGATGTGTATCTCAAGTAGCAAGACAAGTGGAGTGGGACCCATATGGCCCACTTGTCCACTTGTCGACAAAATATCTTGCTAAGTCTCACAAATATCTAAAGTCAAATAGTCAAATAGTCAAGGTCTTTCAAGACCAAGACAAGGGGGTGGGGTGTGCCACGTGTCACCCTATGATTCGTCTAAAATATTTTCACCCTCCAAAAAGTCCATAATTGGCCAAAATATCGAAAAACATATGGGCCCCACAAAATTATAAAAATTTTCCGGGTGGGCCCCACATGACCAAATCCGAAAATAAAATTCCATAATTCTAATATATTCTATGAATCCCACATACCAAATTTGAGAATCATATTCCAATTAATGAACCTTTTTCCTTCACGAGGTTCCGAGATTTTTCCGGAATTTTTCATTCTTTCTAAAATTCAAATCCCAATTTCTCACGTACATTCTTATCTCAAACTGTTGGAAATACGGGGTGTAACAAAATTAACCCTGTGACAGGGGCAATTGTAGGCCCTAAATACGATAAACATATAGATAGAGAATCACTAGCAAAATTAGTTGTTGTGGAGGGTTTGCCTTTTTCATTTCCTAAATCTCCTGGTTTTATTCATTACATTAGAGAAATGTATAATCCTGCTTATAAAGATTTTCCTAGATCGACTGTTAAAAGAGATGTATTTAAATTTTCACACGAATATCAACAATTTTTACGTTATTCATTATATAATTTTCCTGGCAAAATTATCTATTACTTCTGATATAGGTCATAGTACCAACAATCATGATTATCATGTCATTGGATATATTATATGGTCTATGAAAAAATGTATTTTAGCGTATATATATATATATAGATGATAGGCACACTGGTAATTTTATTGCATAAAATATTTATTTTGTTTGACATTATTATGGCATAACTGATAAAATTATATATTACATTAAATAACACTTCTTTTAATAATTATGCTATTAATATTTTAAAAAATAGTTTAACTCCATCTTTTCCAGATCATTTTCATATAAGATGTGTCATATATTAATTTAGTTGTAACGGATGGTCTATCAATTTTTATAGACATTCTTGATAAAATACAATTTGCTATAAACTATATTTTTAAAAATAATAGAATACAACGTAAAAAGGAATATAAAAAAACTTGTCACGATTGCCAACTACCTTATAGAAAAATTTCCGAAGAAGTACCCACTAGGTGGAATTTTTTGTACCATCAACTACTTGTTGCTTATGAATATAGAAAACCTATAACTTTATTTTTTAACGCCAATAATCAAAATTCAACTTATATGCTTGTAGATAGCGATTGAGACAAAATTGCCGAACTTATTGTATTTTTAGAGAAATTTTTTCAAGCAACAAAAGAATTTTCCGGTATATATTATCCTACTATTTCAACTATGTTGTTCTATATAACTCTCATATTTTTATTACCTAATGAATATATGGCTAAACCAGCTTATAAGACAGCTATTAAAAAATATTTATCAACATAAAAAATATTTTATTCCTATTCCCACTATTTATATTATTGGTGTTGTATTAAATCCAAATATTAAAATAGACGGATGTAAATCACTTCTTAAAACTATTTATGATTGTATAGCACTACTACCACCTCCAACTCCCAAAAATCCAAATGATCCACCACCTATTGAACAAACCAAAGAAGAAGTGTTGTCTAACATACAATATGAATGCAAAAAAGTATATAAGTATTACCACCAAGACAGTGCTAGCAATCAATCGACTTCCGTACCATCTTCTTTAACACAACCTCAAAAAAGACATGTTGTTTCTGCGACTAGTATTGAAAGCCTCAAAAATAAAATGTGTGGTGCTAACACTACTAACTAAATTAGCGAGTTTGATGTTTTTGTTTTGCAGGGTGTTTTACCGTACCAAGCAGTTGTCAATGAAGAAGGACATGAAGACTTTCTGAAATACTGGAGGGAGAATGAGAAGACATTTCCGACACTTTAAATGATGGCCCGAGATGTTTTGAACATTCAAGAGTTATCAACAACGTCTGAAAGCATTTCTTTGCGGGAAGATTTCAAATAGGTGAGCACATACATTCATTGCCGGGAGACTCATTGGAGATTGCAGTTCTATTCAGATACTAGATTCGTGCGAAGCGTAGGAGATGCGGCCAACTGAAGATCAATAAAGAAGAAGACAAAAACTACAATGACATCTTATCTGAAGGTATGAATAGCGACGTTGAGTAATTTGATCAAGAAATACCAATTTCAATCGAAGAACCACATAAAATTGTAAGGAAAATAGAACAGGTTTTTCTTTTTGAAAATGTAATTTCTTTAGTTGCAATTTTACTATGGCATTTGCAACTTTTGAACGACACTACAAAGTTGTAAATTTTGATAATTGTATCTGTATAATGTATTAGAAAAAAATTATATTTCTATTAAATAATATAAGAGGCAAAAAAACAGCCTTGAGATGTTTTTATTTCACTCTTGTTCAATTATCGAGTTGTTTATATATATGCTTTTTTTAATTAAGTACAACAAAAAAAAAATCGCCCCGCCCCAGACCTATCCCTCCCCGAACCCCTAGCCAACGGGACTCGGTCTCGTCCCGCTCGGACCCGGTCTACCAGCCTCGCCCCAGACCTATCCCGCCCCGACCCCCTAGCCAATAAGACCGGAACCAGGATAGGACTCGGTCTCGTCCCGTTCAGACCCGACCCGCCAGCCCCGCCCCAGCTCAATCCCGCCCCTTTCCCCGATCCCGCCCCACCCCTCCTCGGCCCACTGGCCACCCCTACCTACACCCAACCACCTCACCCACCCTTCTCCCACAATAACGTCCCGTTTGCTCCCAATATTATTAAAAACTTAATATCTGTCGAGAAATTTACTCGTAATAATTTCATCTCTGTTGACTTTGACCCTTTTAGTTTTTCTGTTAAAGATATTCGTACGGGGACACCTCTTACGCGATGCAATAACACGAGGATCTCTATCCTTTCCCATCTACCTCCGCTGTCAGCTCCTGCTTTACCTTATCTATAGTTGTTATCTCTCCGTCAACTTGGCATAACATGCTTGAACACCCAAGAGCTCCGGTTTTTAATTTTCATATAGGCAACAATTTTATAAAATGTAATAATGAGAATCTTGCCCAACATTTTGTTTCTTGCTTTTTAGGCAAACATGTTCGTCTTCCTTTTAAGACATCTATCAGTGTTACGTTTTCTCCATTCGATATTTTTTATGCTGACATATGGACGTCTGCCTTTACTAGTTCACTGAGTCATAAATATTATCTAGTCTTATTAGATGATTGTTCTCATTTTATTTGGATTTACCCACTAAAATACAAATTCGAAATTTTTGCCAAGTTTCTTGAATTTCATAATTTTATCGAAACACAATTTGAGAAATCCATCAAATCTTTTAAGTGTGATAATGGTCGCGAATTTAATAATTCCACAACTTTTGCAAAAATAATGGTATGTTTTCGATTCTCGTGTCCCCACACCTCTCCTCAAAATGGCAAAGCCGAACAAATCATTCGCACAATCAATAACATATTTTATACTCTCGTGTTCATGCCTCTAAGCCTCCTTCTTTTTGGATTTATACAGTCAAAATGGTATAATATATCCTCAATATTTTATCCACTAGTACTCTTCATAATATGACCCCAACCAAAATCGTATACCGTCGGATCCCCTCCTATGATCACCTTCAGATTTTTGGTTACCTTTGCTACCCGAATCTTACCTCTACCGCACCCCATAAATTAGCACCCTGAACCACTCCATGTGTTTTCGTAGGTTTCTCGTCTAAATATAGGGGCTATCTGTTCTATGACCCGTCTACTCTTCAAATCCATGTCTCTCATCACGTTACATTCGATGAGATGACTTTCCCCTTCGTAAATATTCAAAAATTTCGTAACACGGATTATACCTTTCTAGATGAGTCCGACATGTCTCCCGTCACACTCACCGAGCTTGATCGTGCCACCACCACTGCCATAGTGACCCCACACCTGCCATCTACCACTACTACAACAACTACGCAACTGGCACCCACCACCGTAGCCATATTGACCCACATCTATCGCCGTCAACCGGCCAACCCATCGTCCCCGCTGTTCATCCGACAGAACAACCATCCTCAGTGCATGTCCGCCACACGCCATCGTTCCCCGCACTGCACTGCACTGGCACGCCGATCTCCCCATCGCCTCGAGTCAGAACCCAAAACTTCCACTGACACCAACCCCTCCCCTGGTCGTCACAGTAACCTTCCACCATCTCCGGCACCAACTACACCCTGGACACCTTCCCCGACACCATTCCCAATCGACACCCTGTCACCGACCTCCGTCTCACAGATTCCTGACACCCAAACCAGAATTCAACCCGATACAGACCCTACCTCCTGCATCGTGGCACCAACAATCCAGTCTACCCCTGCCCCCACTCACCACAAGGAAATTTGTGCTCAACACGAGATTTTTAAACTCAAAGTTCATTTTAACCTATGTACACAAATCATATCCCCAATTTCCATGAATCTAAAATTAGCCAAATAAGACCCTAAAATTCTCAAAAACCCAAAATTTCCCACCTAATGACAGCAGCTGGTACTGGATAAAGTTACACAAGCTGAAGATTAGAATGACAGATTGGTATAGCAATGGGCACTACAGGCTGATAAGCAATGACAAATATTATGTGACACAAGGATATTTGGAATTGTTGGGGGATGGCCCAAGAGAATAAACAACTGATTTAATCTGGGCAAGCCTTGCACTACCTAAGCACAGATTCATGTTCTGTTTAGCTGCACAAGAAAGATTGTTAACTAAAGACAGACTTATAGACATGGTCATGCAGTGTGATTCAACTAACTGTGTGTTATGTGAGAATGGTAGCTTAGAGGATGCAGAGCATTTGTTTTGCAATTGTCAATGGACACAAGATCTATGGACTTAGGTGCACCACTGTTTGGGAGTTCCTTTGAAACTGAATAAAGTATACAATGCCTTGTTAAAGATCAAGAGGAAGCATTGGAGTAAATTTAGAAAGGAAGTGGTTGCAGCGTGCTGTTAAGGCTCGTTTGGTACGTCGCACTGGACTGTATATTTTTATATTAGATTGTACTGTATTGTAATGGACTGTACTGTATTAATATATAATGGACGGTATTAGCGTATTAATATATAATGAACTGTTTTTTTAGTACAGTCCAGAGAAGACCCATCTACTAGATGTGTCTCAAAAATGGCAGTTGGAGTGTACTATTTTTAGAAATAGTACAGTTCAGTCCGGCTGAAAACGCTCATCATTATTTTTTTGTTCAGTACAGTCCAGCCTACCAAAACGTGACCTTATATACAAAGTGTGGACTTCTAAAAATCACAAAATTCTCAGAGGCCAACTTGTACATAAGAGAATTATAGTGCAACAGATATAACTTGTAATTAGAGAAAGGTCGGATATGTATAAGACATCAAAGAAGGGTAGGAAGTTTCTTAGTTTCATAAATTCTCTATGTAACTAGATTTCTGGAGGCTCATCCTTGAGTGTTCCCTTAGATATAATTGTTTTTTGATTATTGGTATAGTAATATTTCACAGTTATTACTAAAACAAATGTATAAGAGTGTATAAAGTTAGTTGCATAAAAAATACAAGTTATGGGAAAGTAAACTATAATATATGATTACGTGAGAGATTGTGAGTGCAATGTGTTTGTGTTGAGCTATATATATTTGTACTATTTCCATTTTTTATAAAAATAATTTAAGTATAAAAAGAGTATGTGTCGTAATTATAGCATCGTCGACATTATTACGAGCAGAGCCTTGTGTAGATGTGAATATAAATTAGAGGAATAAATAGTGACAGATCTACGTCGTTTGAAGTGGTTGTCCAAAAAGAAAAATTACAGCGTTGTATAAGAAAATAAGAATGATGTGCTTGTACAAAAGTGAAAAATAGCACTGCAAAAAAACACGCTTATTCACGTGAACAAGCGTGCACAAGGAAGGTCCGCCCCTGGGAATAAACCTATATTAAATTACTAATAAAATAAGTTTTCCTAATTTGTCAAGCATGTGATGGTCCTTGTCAAATTGATGGCGACTTCTTCTTTTGAAATTTATTAAACGTAAAATAAAGTTAATCCTATTAAATTATGACTCGAACAATTGGGGCCCCGCACGTCGGAAACGTCGTTTTCACATACGTGCACACATTGTACCAAAGACCGTGAATTTCCTTAGTGAAAGAGATATTGGTACGTATACAAAATGTTTGAGACATAATATGATAGACGGTTATTGGCCAAATGACAATGGTTTCACGTTGGTAAATGAAGAAAGAAGTGTACAATGTGTTAAAAGATGAAACGAGTCATGAACCACCGTGGAGCCGTGAAGGGCCGCGACGCAACCTCGTCAGGGCCATGGCGCCTCCGACGGGCTTGGTTACTAGAATTGAGGCGCCGTGGCTCCTCCCCGAAGGGCCGCGACACTGGTGACGAGAAAGTCACGAGGGGAGACGAAAAGACATGACTCTTGGGCTGGTTTTAGAGCATTAAACTTCCATTATTTCCCACATGAATTCAGCCATTATTTGGCTGAATTGTAACCCCATATTAAGTGTCATTACATGGTCATTCAAGGACATTACTTGGCTAGGTGGTAAGTCATCTTCTCTACACTATAAATTGAAGCCATTGGCTTAATTGCAAAACACACTTCAGATTTTAAGAATTTTTCTTCCTCTCTTGATCTTCCACACACTAAAAGATCCTTCTTTTCTAGTAAACATTGGAGCCTCATTTACTCAATTGTTCGTTCACTGTTTTATCTTTGGAGACAAGTTGACAACACACCGTTAAATGATTAATACGGGGCAATATTATCTTAAAGACAGGGTGCTAACAACCGACTCAGCAAATTCTTCGAAGAAGAAATATTTGTGTTTTATTTCCAGATTGTTACCTTTGTTGTTGTTGTACACATTCCCATTTCCTTGTAACCGCATCCTTTCACTCACAACTTAAGACAATATTCTGCTGTTAGCAACAACAACATGACTGAACAAGATCAATTCACCGCTGAAAATTCCGCCGCTGCTCAAGGCAATCCCACTGCCTTCAACGTCGCTGCTCAAGGCATTCATAATGTCTTCCATACCACTGCTTTTGGCACAACTAGTGTCAACCCCTCTGCTTCTCAAGGCGCTCAAAACGCCTTTACAACTGTTCAGGGGAGCGCTACTGCTCCAACTCCCGCAGGCTTCCACCATGAACGCCCCGAGAAGTTCATGGGTGCACACTTTAAAAGATGGCAGCAAAAGATGATGTTCTTCCTGGCGGTTATGGGAATGTCACGTTTCCTAACCGAAGATCCTCCACAAGATGGAGAAGAAACGAACCCTTAGCTAAATGAAACGGCGGGAGGGGGCCAAGGTATCCATGTCGTTAACGACGTGAAAATGGTTCGCGATGCATAGAATCATAGTGATTTCATGTGCATGAACTATATTCTGAATAGTTTGTCTGATCCTTTGTACACGGTATGTTGTACCGTTGAAACTGCTAAGGAGTTGTGGGAAAAATTGCACGAAAAATATAACACCCAAGACGCGGGTGCTAAAAAGTTCATCGTTGGGAAATCTCTGAAGTTTCAAATTGTGGACAACAAAAATGTGTCATCCCAAGTCCAAGAATTTCAAATGATTGTTCGTCACCTGGATTTGGAAGGGTTGAGGCCTAACGAGCAATTTTTGGTTGCATCGTTAATTGAGAAACTACCTCCCTCGTGGACTGAGTTTATGAACTACTTAAAACTAAAATCGAAAGAGATGACCTTAGATGAACTTATTATCAAACTCCAAATTCAGGAGGATAATAAGAAGGCCATGCCAAAGGGGAAACAACCCGCTGAGGCTAAGGCAAACCTGACGGAAGTCAAAGGGAATTGACTGCCGCAAACTCAAAAATGAGAATAAAGAGAAGGCAAAAGGCAAGGCAAAGGCTAACATCGTCGAAGACACAATCCTAGACGATATGATTGAGGAGTTCTCATCGGTGGTACTTGAAGCTAACCTCGTTGAAAATCTGATGCAGTGGTGGTTGGACACGGGTGCTACCCATCATATTTGTTACAATAAAGACGCCTTCTCCACATATACACCAGTCACAAATAAGAAGTTGTTCATGTGTAACAATTCTTCTTCAGAGGTGTTGGGGGTAGGAAAGGTAATCCTGAAGATGACGTCCGTAAAGGAGTTGACTATGAAGGAAGTGATGCATGTCCCGAAAATTCGAAGAAATTTAATTTATGGACCTTTGTTGGTAAATACTAGTTTTAGGCTAGTGTTAGAGGCCGATAAGTTTGTAATCACTAAAAACAGAATATTTGTACGAAGAGGCTTCGTCTGTGAAGACCTCCTTAAAGTTAATGTTGCATCTCTAATGCCTTCTACTTCATTTATCAATAAAATTGAGCCTTCTACTTATTTGCTTGAGTCTTTTAATTTATGACATCATAGGTTAGGACATGTTAAAAATCAATCTATCCAAAAATTGGTAAAGTTAGAATTATTGTCGTCTATTGACGCAAACCCTCAACGTAAGTGTGAGGTGTGCGTACAGGCAAAACTTTCAAAGTATCCCTTTAGATCCGTCGAAAGGGAAACCGCTCCTCTAGAACTCATACACACAGATATATGTGATTTGAAGTTCGCTCAAACAAGAGTGGGAAACAAGTACTTTGTGACTTTCATAGATGATAGCATAATGTATTGTTACCTTTACTTACTAAAAAGTAAAGATGAAGCATTTAAACGCTACAAAACATAAGTTGAGAACCAACCAAGCAGACTGATTAAATCAATTCGTAGCGATAGAGGGGGAGAATATGCAGCGCCTTTTGAAGAATTTTGTACCCAATCGGGTATAGTTCATCAAACAATGACTTCTTACTGACCTCAATCAAACGGTGTTGCTGAACGCAAGAACCGCACATTAAAGGAAATGATGAATGCTCTATTCATCAATTCAAGCCTTCCCCAAACAATATGGGGAGAAAGTCCTTACCGTGAATAAGATTCTTAATAGAGTCCCACACAAGGGTAAGGACAAGACTCCATATGAGCTATGGAAAGGAAAGAAACCCACCTAGAAATACATGAAAGTATGGGATTGTCTGGCCATGGTAGAAGTACCTAAGCCAAAACAGGTCAAAATTGGGCCTAAGACTGTGAATTGCATATTCATCGGATATGCAAATAACATTTGTGCTTATCACTTCCTAGTGTATAAGTCAGATGTACCGAACATTCATGTAGGTACAATCATGGAATCTAGAAACACAATTTTATTTGAAGACTCATTTCCTAGAAAAGAAAGACACATAACCTCTCGCAAACAAAGTTATGAACAAACCTCTAAGGATCCTGGAGTCGTCGACTGCCCGGATCTAAACGGTTCATATCTAACAGACCCTAAAGTAGCTGATTATCCGGAATCTAGTGTTCCAGACTCTCAGGAATTAGAGGACCCAGAGATGGAACCAAGGCGAAGCAAAAGGGCCCGAAAGGACAACTCCACACAAAGAAACCTACCTATAAGTATTTGAAGGTATGGAGTTGTTTGGCCAAGGTAAAAGTACCTATGCCAAAGCAGGTCAAGATTGGACCTAAGACTGTGGATTGCATATTCATAGGATATGCCAATAACAGTAGTGCTTATCGCTTCATAGTGCATAAGTCAGATGAACCAGATATTCATGAAGGTACAATCATGGAATCAAGGAACGCAAGTTTCTTTGAAGATACATTTCCATACAAGGAAAACAACATAACCTCTCTCAAACGAAGTTATGATCAAATCTCTAAGGACCAAGGGGATGATGACTACCCAGATCCAAACAGTTCAGATCTAGTGAATTCTGAAGTAGCTGATTACCCGGAATCCAGTATTCCAAATTCTCAGGACTTGGAAAATTCTGAGATGGAACCAAAGAGAAGCAAAAGGACCAGAAAGGACAAATCCTTCGGTCCAGACTTTGAAGCTTATTTGGTTCATGATAAACCACGGACAATCGCCGAAGCATTGTCAACACCAGAAGCGCCACTCTGGAAAGAAGCTTTGGAAAGTGAGATAGAATCCATTCTGCATAACCATACTTGGGAGTTGGCTGAACTTCCCCCAGGACACAAATCTTTGGGTTGTAAGTGGATCCTTAAACGGAAGTTAAAGGCACATGGATCTATCGACAAGTACAAGGCTAGGTTGGTCGTCAAGGGCTATCGCCAAAAGGAGGGCCTTGATTACTTCGATACCTATGCTCCGGTGTCTAGAATGACATCCATACGTATGTTCATAGCTATCGCCGCCTTGTGGGATCTTGAAATACATCAAATGGATGTTAAGACTGTCTTCCTAAATGGTGATTTGGAAGAAGACATATATATGGACCAACCCGAGGGGTATGTGGTTCCTGGGCAAGAGACAAAAGTATGCCGGCTTGTTAAGTTATTATACGGGCTGAAACAGGCCCCTAAATAACGAAACGAAAAATTTGATAGTACTCTACTGTCAAAAGGGTTCACTATTAATAAAAGTGTTACACCCCGTAATTCCAGGGCAATGAAATGAGAATGGAAGTTAGGATATAAGATTAAAGGTTGGGAGGAAAGTATAGTTACATTTTCGATAGATAAATTTTTTGGATACAATAAATGTGACGATGAGAAGTAGTACTAGTAATTGAATTCTGTCCAATAGAGTGGGCAGAAAAGCCATAAAAGGAGCTCCCGAAGCCAAAAGAACGAAAGTTGGCAGATCAGGATGAAAGTTGGTAGATCAGGACGAAAGGCTGCATCACCGCGGTGCCGGACTGCAGGACCGCGGTGCCATAACTTCTGAGAGTCGCAGTACTTTCAGCACCGCGGTGCCATTATGCAGCACCACGGTGCCGAGGCGCGAATTTCAGAAAATTGGCTAAGTGTGAAAGATATTTTGTGAAGAGATACAAGTGGACAAGTGGGGTTCATGGGTCCCCCTCCACTTGTATAGATACAAGTCTTGCAAGACTTGGATCACATATAGCTTCATCATCCAAACCCTCTCATCCCTTCTCTTCTCCTACAAGTTTCGAACCATAGCCAAAGTGAAGAACAAAATCAACTCCTTTCCAACGATTAAGTTCCTTAACCAAGTTCTAAGCCAAGGACAATACTCTAAACAGTGGGTCACAGTTTTGGCAAGAAAACTGTCTTGAAACCCTAAGATTGAAGATGAACTTTATGGAAGAAATACATGAAAGCAAGATGGATACAAGCTTGTAGAGGATTCATGTGTATTGTTGTAACTTGAAGAAGTGGAGCAAAGAGAAAACTGTGAGCCGAAACTTGTGGACTGTTTTGGGCTAAAGATAAGGTAAGATTTATTCCTTCTTATTGTATAAATGGAGTTAAATGATGTTATAGTTAAGGGATGAACATGTATTAAGTGAAATGGAGAATAAGAAGTGCATGTGACAGTTTGACATATTAGCCGATTTATGGAATGTTTTGGTTATATTGGATTCGTTGGTTGTTATTATTGTTATTACCGTCACTAATTGCATGCTAAAATGAAGGAATATTGTTATTTAAAGTTGATGTGGTTTATATTAAAGTGTTGAAACTTGAATTGGATAATAAGGAATTATGAAAAGGGTTATGGTATTGGTTGTTGGCCGAGAACTGCATGAAATTGTGAGACGTTGTTGTGCTATTTTAGGGGCTATTTTGTGGGGTTATAATGCTGAAAATTCAGTTACAATTATGCATGTTTAAATGTGGTAATTTCTAACGTATGTCCTAAAAGAATAAGGGTATAAAAAGGTGTAGAAAGGCTTCACATTTTACCCTAGTTGTGTTGGATTATGGATTGTTTTAGCGCACTGTTTTATATGGATTAAGAGGCCGGATTAACATAAGAAGTAGGTGTGTGAATCACCTTGGTTGCTGTTTTGGTTATGTACTTAATTGATACTTGGTTATTGATGTTATTGTCCTTAATTGTAAGGTGGAAACGTATGTATAAGTAGGGGAAGTGCTGCCCGAATTTTTATATTAAATGAGTCATTATGTGGTATAGTGTATTCTAGTATTATGAAGTTTATAGACATGTTATTGTTATTATAGGTTGAAGTACTACTTGAGACGTATTCTAGTTGTCAAGTTGGTATAGCCTATAAGGTATGTGAACTATCCTTTCTTCTTTTGACATTTTTATATAAAGTAAGTGTACGGCGGACGTACATAGTTCTATTGGATCTTAATCCTTAATGATGCATGATATTATAGTGCCTTGGTGTTTTCTAAAATGAAAGATGTGATAGTGCCTCGGTTTTCCTAAAATAAAAGGTCATTTTAAAGATTTTATGGAGAGTCAAAATATGATTTAAATTGCACAAGGTTTCTCATGAAAAGCTATTTGTGCAAGTGTTATTATCCCATGTACACTGCATCCCAGAAAGGGCCGGGCAGTATATGGCTAAGTGTTCACCGCGTCCCTGAAAGGCCAGGCAGTATATGGCTAAGTGTTCATCGCATCCCAGAAAGGCCGGGCAGTATATGGCTAAGTGTTCACCGCGTCCCAGAAAGGGTCGGGCAGTATATGCTAAGTGTACACCGCGTCCCAGATACGGCCGGGCAGTATATGGCTAAGTGTTCACCGCGTCCCAAAAAGGGTCGGGCAATATATGGCTAAGTGTTCACCGCGTCCCAGAAAGGGCCTGACATAATATGGCTAAGTGTTTAGCGCGTCCTAGAAAGGGCCAGGCAGTATATGGTTAAGTGTTTACCGCGTCCCAGAGAGGGCCGGGCAGTATATGACTTTACACCGCGTCCCAGGAAGGGCCGGGAAATATACCCTATATGACTACACCGCGTTCCATAATAGGCTTGGCAGATTCGTGTGCATCTTCCCATATGTTCACCGCGGCCTTCATTAGAGGCCGGGCAGTAGAGGTATATGATTCCATGGACATGTATCCATGATGCGGGTATAGATACCCATGAACACCGCGTCCTTCATTAGAGGCCGGACAGTAGAGGTATATGATTCCATGAACATGTATCCATAATGCGGGTGAAGATACCCATGAACATCGCGTCCTTCATTAGATGCCGGGTAGTAGAGGTATATGATTCCATGGACATGTATCCATGATGCGGGTATAGATACCTGTTACACCCCGTAAGTCCAGGACATTTATAAGAGAATGTACGTAAGGAACACATGACTTGAAATTGGTACGAAAGAAAGAATTGTTTTTACGACGGAAAATCTTCCGAACGTCGGAAAGGAAAAATGTTCGTTGTTGAGAATTGGATTCTCAAAATGCATTATTTGAAGAGTATGGAACTTATTAACATTATGGAAATTTATTTTTTACGGATTTGGTCACGTGGGGCCCACCCGAGGAATTTTACATTTTGTGGGGCCCACGAGGGTTACGAAATTTTATGGCTGAATAGGAGGGCGACATGTGGCACCCCCCACATGGTCTTGGACGAAATATTACAAGGGTAAAATGGTCATTGACCATGGTAGATGAATAAGTCTTGCTAGCTTGAGATTGTTGACTTGTCAACTTGCCACTTGTGTAGTTATCCAAGTGTTCTTCATCCTAGCCTCACATTTGTTATAATCTAAGCCTTCCATTGTGTTATATATACACTACACTAGTGCAATACAAGGTCTTCAACACTTAGAAAATTTCACAACATTTCTTGTCCACAAGTGAGCTCTCGGGTTTGTGACTTATCCCACACAAAATTTTGTAGTTTTGATCCATTATTGACAAGACTTTAACCCAAGGTCCCTAAGGGTATTGTAAGGATATCTCAATAGAAAGATTTCGGAAAAACGACGTTTTCACGTTAGTCGCAAGGCGAAAACCTAAGTCGTTTTCACAAGTTTGGATTGGAAATGGAAGAGAAGTTGGTTGTGAGCTTCTAAATGCTTCAAATAGCGGATTAGAGCGTAAAGGAAATGAGCTAAGATTTGCAAAGGAGCGACTTTAAATCTTGGAAATTATAAGGGCTTGTATAGGTATAAATCTTGTCGTTTTAGCAATTAAAGTTTACTTATCATTGTAGTTATGGATATTAGCAATCATGAGGTATATATTATGAAGTTTGATAAGTGTATTGGCTATTGGAACCCTAATCTGAAAAATAGTATGTTTAGCCCTTAAGATTACAATTCAAGTTGATTATTAGTTTAAGTTGTCACATGTTATATGTTATACCCCGTATTTCCAGAGTATGTACGTGAGGACGTACGTAGAAAAGTTTGAGCCTTAAAGTAGGCAATGGCCAAAATTTTTGTTCACAACTACCGAAAAGAATCGTTTTTCGACGAAACGTTTTACACAACTTGCGTAGGGAAAATTACGGCTATGTCATTTATATTTTTTGCGGATTTTTCCGAGAGACGAAATATTTTGGACCAACGAGAGGGCGACACTTGTCACCCTCTAATTGGCGGATTCTTGGGCGTCCATTGGAAGATTTGAAGACTTGGGTTAGGTAGGATATTTGTGATAGTTGGTGTGGTAGATGGATAAGGTACACATGGGTAAATCCTCACCCTACACTTGGCTTGATCTTGGCCTTTGATTTCCCTATAAATACCCCCCCCCCCTTTGTGAAGACTTCTTCATCCACAAAAATCCCTAAGTCTTGAAAACCCTCTCCCTCCCTCTCTATGGTTCGTCCAAGCCTTCCCCCTCCCCCTTTGAGTAGGCCCTTGGCCGAGGGGTACACCCCCCCTCCTAGTGGCCTTGGCCGAGTACCCCCTCTCGAGAGTTGTCTCGTAAAATACTACCCTCCTCTTGGTAGAAATACTCTCCAAGTATAGTTACTATTCCAAAATACCTTGGCCCAAATACCTTGTAGTATTCCAAGGTTACACCTATACTAAAAGCCCAGAAATACTATTATACTTCCCTTCAGTCACTAAACGAAACCCTAAGGAAAATCTTCACAGTTGGTTGAAGTATTAGGAAGAAGTTTCGTAGAACTTCTAAGGGTTGTTTGTGGCGGGTTGGAGCACCCGGAGTAGGAGCTAAACGTTGCTCAGGATCGACATTAAACTTGGATAATTTTGGGCTTACCGAGGTAAAATAATCCTATCCTTCTATTGTAATTGGACATTACATACTGTAGTTGTATAGAAATGAATATAAGATTCATAGAAGACAATTGAACTGTAATAGAAGGATATTACAAAATAGACTTGAACTGGAATCACATCAGAAGAATATTCTACAAGAGTAGTCTAGGCATTGATAGACTTGTATAACCCTTATAGGTTGATTGATCTGCGAGTAGCATGTACTACTTGAAAGGTGGACGAGGCTAGCCGGGTTATAGCCGTGGAGCGTTTTGCTAATAGTCGATAATCGTCGCGAGGTATGTGATCCTTCCTATCCTCTTGAGCATGATATTTTAAAAGAATATATATATAGTACGGTAGACGTACGTGTGTTAACTGAACGTAGTTATACGGCAATGTCTTTTGACTTAAGCCTGAATAATAAGAATCTTGAAGTATTTCAAAAGAATTAAGAAACCTTTTTGAAAGAAGAGTAATACTTGGTTTTAAAAGCTTAAGAGTTATACTAGCTTTATGGGAAGTTAGGTATAATGACTTAAGAGAGATAAAAAGAATGGTTTATTAATTTTAGAAGTTAAGAGACTTGATCTTAAAAGATAAGAGACTTGACTTAAGTAAATTAATATGAGTTTTTGTGTGAAACCTCATTCGTGAGTAATGAGTACTTGGTTTGTAAAAGGAATAATGTTTTACTGATTTCGGAAATGAGAATAAGTATCGAACAAACCACAACAGCGCTAATAAAGGGAAATGTATTGACTAATAAAGTATTATTAAAACCAGTAGAAACCTCCATCTGCATAGAAGTTAAGATGAGACAAAATGATATTACATTTCCTAGATCATGGCTGCTTAAATAAGATTGATTATGAACAAGAATAACCTACTCACATATAAGGCATATGTATCTCAAATTGTTTTAAAGGAGAATTATATCATTAAGTGATTAAAACTATGAACTACGAAACCTTTCAAAATGAGAAACTTGAGCATTTGAAATTAGGCAAACTTGAACGTTTGGAAAATAATGTTGTTACTTGATTTACAAAGGGAAGTGTTTTGGTTTACTTAAAAGGATAGTCACTCTATTTTTATACTACGGGTATTGTGTGACTTTTTGAAAGAAACAGATCTTTTAAAAGAGTTAATGTATGAAGTACTTTGGGGATAAAAACCCGAAATTGTTAACATAAAGTAGAAAGTACCTTGTGTGAATAACTTGATTGTGTTGGTTTGTGATAGCCTTGTAATACTTTCTTGTTGATTTGATAAGTAAACATGTTAGGATGCTACGGGTGTTAGTATCCGTGATGGTTGTGTAAAGGGGTTCCTTGTTGTGCTTATGTTGTTTAACGATAAGTCGTTATGTTATTATATCACATACCCTCGACTTGTTATACCGAGGGCTTTCCACCCTGATGCGGTCTATATGGCCTATGCGGTCTATGTGACTATGCGAGCAGCGGTATGCTCCGAGATTGATCATTCAGGTGTATATCCCGACGCGGGATGCCCTATGCGATCCGTGTGACTACGCGGTCTATTGAGACTATGCGATCGCGGAGTCCGTGAGGTACCGGTTAGCTACCCCGACGCGAGGAATACCTCATGCGGTGCATGTGTGACCTATGCGCGGCCGCGGAAGTCGAGATTAGGCACGCATAATGATACTATGGGCGATCGCCTTGCTTCGATCATTCGCGCCTAGAAAAGACACATACGATTTATCTACCTTGCTCTTGTTCATGTTGTGGCATTATGTGCGATTGAATGGTTGTATTTGCAAATGGTTTTAAATACTTTGATTTTACTTGATTTTTACGCTTCACATACTTGGTACTGTTGTACTTGTTATACCCGTATTTCCAGTATGTGCGTGAGGGCGCGTATAATAATTTGAGCCTTAAGTTAGGCAAGTTTCAAATTTGTACACAACACCCGATAAGAGTCGCTTTGCGATTTAAACGTTTCCACTTTCGTAGGAAAATTCCGCTATGTCATTTATAATTTTTGCGGATTTTTCCGAGAGACGAAACATTTTGGACCAACGGAGGTGCAAGTGTCACCTCACATCGCCTTGAGTGGGCGCTTAATGGACGATTTTGGGCTACTTTAGTTGGTAGGATATTTTGTGCAAGTTGTGTGGTAGATGGATAAGGTCCACATGGTTGAAATATAGCCCTACACTTGCACCACACTTGTCTTCATCTTGGCCATTGGTGGCCTTCACTGACCTATAAATACGCCTCTAGTTGAAGACTTTCTTCATCCAAAACTTGAGCAATCTATCTAAGTCACAAAATACTCCTCTCCTCGAGCTTTCGTCACCACACCCCCTCCCCTTCGAGAGCCCTTGGCCGAGAGCCACCCCCTGTGGTGTTTTGTAGGTACCCCCAAGCATAGTTGTCTAGTATAAATACCCCATTTTTGTGGTATATAAATAATCTCCAAGTATTGTTATAATGCCCAAAAACCATGGCCCAAAAACCTTATATTATTACCAAAGTTACACTTATACAAAAGCCCAGAAAATACTATTATACTTCCCTCAGTCACAAAAACGAAAACCTAAGTAAATCTTCACCCGTAGTTGAAGTTATATGTAGAAGTTGGTTAGAACTTCTAAGGGTTGGTTGGAGCGGCCTGAGCGCACGGAGTAGGAGCTAAACCTTGCTCAGGATCGACATTTAAACTCGGATAATTTTGGGCTTATCGAGGTAAACACTCATGACCTTCTGTTGTAATTGGAAATTACATATTGTAGGAGTATATAGTTAAGTATACTATATATAGAATCGAACATAGTTGTGCGGCAATGTCTTTTGACTTAAGCTGAATAATACTTACAGAATGTCTTGCGACTTAAGCTGAATTTTAAGAAGTGAATGAACTATAATTACATAGACCGAATTATGAGACTTGTGTAGTATTATCGTGAGTAGGATTGTACACGTCGGTTAGACGTGCAAACCCCTGGTTGGCTTGGTAGCGGCACTTGATAAAGAGGAGATTTACGCTGTCATGTGCGGGGAGGTCTTGCGAATTTTCGTAAGATATTCTACATTGAGATCTAAGATGTTAATAGGCGCCTTGTGGCCTCTATAGGTTGAAATACTACGTGTGGCGTGGTCCGCTTGGCTTAAGGTGTAGCCGACGGTTTGAGGTACTGAGCGCTTTGCTATTAGTCGAATCGTCGCGAGGTATGTGAACCTCTTCTTATCTGTTCTAGCATGATATGTGTATAACTATGTAGTACGGTGACGCATACGTGTTAAATGTATTTGATTGTTTTTAAACATAAAGTGTTATAACGGCTTTATGGGAAGTTGGTTATAACAATCTATGTAAGTGAGAAATGCTTTGTTTTTTTAAAAGATAACCGATTTGATTTATAACCGACTTGATGTGTGATAATAAAGAACCTCAAGTATTCTAAAAGATTAAGAAACCTTTTTGAAAGAAGTGTATACTTGGTTTGAAAACATAAGAGTTACACCATTTACATGAGAAGTTAGGTGTAACGTCTTAAGAGAGATAAAGGAATGGTTTAATGGTTTAGAAGTTAAGAGACTTATTCTTAAAAGATAAGAGACTTGACTTAATATGGATGTTTGTGTGAAACCTCATTCGTGAGTAATGAGTACTTGGTTTTTGAAAGGAATAATGTTTTACTGATTCGGAAATCAGAATGTGTATCGACAAACCACTGCAGCGTTAATAAAGGAAAATGTATTGAATAATTAAGTATTATTAAAACCAGTAGAAACCTCCATCTGCATAGAAGCTAAGATGAGACAAAATGATATTACATTTTCTAGATCATGGCTGCTTAATAAGATTGATTATGAACAAAAATAACCTATTCGCCTATGGCATATGTTACTCAATTGTTTTAAAAGAGATTAAGACATTGAACTATGAAACTTTTCAAAAAAGAGACTTGTGTAATTGAAATTAGGCAAACTGGAACTTTAGGAAAAAGAAAGGCATTGTGTTGTCTTAAAATGGTTTAAAACATAAGGTGTATAACAACTTCATGGGAAGTTGGTTATAACGACCTTATGAAAACAAAAGAAAGGTTTTATCATTGGTTTTAATGTGGTAACTTGACTTTAAAAAGAAAAGTGTTTTGGTAAAAAAAAAAAGGCATGGTGTTGCCTTAATTTGGTTTTAAAAAGGAAAGTATGGAAGTTGTTTTGGTTTACTTAAAAGATATAAGTCACTCTATTTTTATACTACGGGTATCGGGTGACTTTTATAAAAGGATTAGATCTCTTTAAAAGGAATTTAACGTACGTAGTACTTTAGGGTTAAAACCCGGACTTTGGCATAAAATAAAAGTACTTTGAGTTGTGTGAAACTTGCCTACACTTGTTGATGTGAAACTTGCCTATGCTTGTTGTTGTGAAACTTGCCTATGCTTGTTGTGATAGCCTTTGTTGTGCAAAAATTGTGTTTCTATACTACCGCGTCTCTCGATGGAGGGTCGGTTGACTTGTTGAGAACTTACTTGACGCGTGCGCGTGACGAGAAATTCCACGCACGCCTGTTGATAGTGTTACTTTTGTTAATCACTTTGGACATACCGACACGCGCGTGGCGCACGGGTATGCTTCCACTTTGATTACCGCTTGTTGTCTTATTGTTTCCCTTTGGACATATCGACACGATCGCGCGCGGGTATGCTTCCATTTGGAATGCCGTCTTATTGTTTTCCCTTTGGACTCATCGACACGATCGTAGCGCATCGTATGCTTCCATTTGGAATGTTGTCTTATTTGTTCCCTTTGGACATACCGACACGATCGTAGCGCAGGTATGCTCCCATTTGGATTTCTATCTTGTTGTTATCATATCATGCATCGCCAGCGGTGGCGAAGGTACTCATGGGCGGATTGATGTTGTGGCGTGAGACCACGAATTGATATAATCAGAATGTGTGTATCGTAGTTTGGTTATCATACCGCTCTCCTGCTTTTATAGACTATTATGATTTCATTTACTGATTTTACGCTTTCACATACTTGGTACTGTTATCGACCTCCTTCGGCCGAGCGTATAAAGAGGCGAGCCTCTACCACGAAACAGACCAACCGTGGCTCCGTATGGCACGTCCCGTGTGTATGGGATCGCAGCAGCCCGGTACCATTTGTTGGGTCTCCTGAGTGAGACTCGCGGTAAAGTGACAAAGTGGTATCGAAGCGATTAATCCTCGGAAAGTGTCTGCACCGTGTCTAGTAAGTCTTGATTATCGGTGTGTTGTGCACCACATCTATAATCAGGAGGCTATAGGACATTTAGGATTGGTTTCCATTCTTCTCATTCTGAGATCGTGCCTTAGAGCTGTGTTGTAAGTTGGACCCCTCTGACGTATCTCGTTTTTACCAGTTATGCCTCCGCGCAAGGCAACCCGCCCGGCGGCAAGACAAAGCAGAGGAGATACGAGTAGCAAATGCGCCTCTACAGAGACCACAAGCACGAGCCTCGACCCTACAGTAGGAGCAGATGAGATGGGGTACAAGGAGATGGCCCAGTTAATGGCCAGGGTTGTGGCCAGACTTGAGGATAAGCTGGACGCAGCAGTTCCAGTCCCAGTAGCACCCGTAGTTCACCCCCGAGCAGACAGTTTGAGACTACGGGATTTTCTGAGGTGTAACCCGCCAGAGTTTTATGGGTCGAGACCTGAGGATGATCCGCAGGAGTTCATCCGGCAGTTACAGCGGATCATGAGAGTGATCAAGGCATCGGAGACCGAGTCAGTGGTCCTAGGTTCGCATCGGCTGCGTGATACCGCAGTCGATTGGTTTGATTCGTGGGAGCTGTCCCGGGGAGAGAATGCACTTCCGGCTTTATGGGACGAGTTCTCAAAGGCATTTCTTGCACACTTCTTGCCGCCACAGATGAGGAGGGCTCGGGCCGACAGATTTTTGGTGTTGCGAAGCGGGCGTGCGGTGCGGAGTACAATGTGAGTTCGACTCATTGGCGACGTCCCCACATTAGTAGCTAGTATGGAGGATCGAGTCCACCGATATGTTCAGGCTCGATGATTACCTAGCGAGAGTTGTTCGGTGTAGCTCTTCACCGGGCATGGACATTGCTCGCATGCAGCTTATGCACTCGAGGTGAGGAGCGGAGAATCGACGGAATGACCAAAGTCAGAAGAGGCGAACTGCAGGTCCTTTGGTGATTTTCGAGGCGCATCGCCTCGCCAGCAGACTAGTTATGCGCTCCGCCAAGATCAGTGGTCCTCTACAATCTTGAGCGTCGAGTTTTCGAGAGCAGTCAAGGCTCCAGGTTCAGATTTTCGGAGAGAGCGAGGATGTTAACGGCTAAAGCCACCCATACCTCGTTGTGCCGTGGTAGATTCCACAGATGGGGAGTGTCGTGCTAGTCCAGAGTTTGTTTTACATGCGCACACAGGCCATTTTGGGGAGAAACTGTCCGACCAGGGGTAGCGCTGGTAGGATAGCACGGACTACGGATCGGGCGGGTTCTTCACCTTCCATAGCCAGGCAGGATGTTCATACACCGGCGGGCCACGGTAGAGGTCGCGGTGGAAGTTCCCAGTTTTAGCGGTCCTCTGAATCGCCTATTTTCAGGTATATCCTTAACCCTCTAGAGTTTTGTATGTATTGATGTTGTGATGATGTGTTTAGTGTTATGTTCGGATAGCTTTGTGCTAAAACGTGATGTAGAACCTGGTTAGTGAGAAGGGTAAGCTTGAGGGTGAGAAAATGATGAACCTTAGAATATTACAGTTGAGACCTTAGATGTAAGGCCGTCTTGAGTACCAGATTTGGCATGTGATCCTTGGCGGAGTGCATTTTTATGCCTAGAACGTTTTGTGTGATGAAATCCCTGGGTAGTGTGCAATGGAAGTGGTAGCTTTCATGACCTGTAGAGGTAAGATTGTTCCGGATCGGGGAACAAGAGCTTGATGCGTTAAGTGGGTCGGGTTGGGGCCATGTTGCGGGCCAACCCGCGGCCTGTTTCGAGGTGGGGTCAACTCTGGGTGGTCCCGCCAGGTGGTAGGGTCACGAGGGTGCTAGGCCCAAGTTTAGTTGACCATCGTATGAGTTCGTGGGTATGTTCGACCGTAGCGGTCGTGAAGGCGGGAATGGCCTTAAGGAAGATTGAGGCTAGTAAGATGACCAAGTTGGAGGTGGTGACTCGAGGTTTCCAGGCGATGATCAAGTGTGAGTACGTATACTAGAAGAGTTCGAGTGTTCGAGAAGAGTACGACGAGTAAGGAAGGAAGTGAACTTGTGCTGAAAGATGGAAGAAATCATTTTGAGAAACGAATGTGCGAAGGGAGTGTCCCTTGGATCAAGAGCGAGAGTTGGTATTGTTTTGCATCATCGAGGTGGTTCCTCGTTGGCCTGGATTTAAGTAATTGCGCGCATGTGTTATTTCGTGGCCAGTTGTGGCGTTGGCAACTTGTTAGAGGAACTTTATCGTTATCCGTCTTGAGAAGGAACATTCGGGACGAATGTTTCTAAGGAGGGGAGAATGTTATACCCCGTATTTCCAGAGTATGTACGTGAGGGCGTACGTATAATAATTTGAGCCTTAAGTTAGGCAAGTTTCGAAATTTGTACACAACACCCGATAAGAGTCGTTTTTGACGAAACGTTTCCAGCTTTCATAGGAAAATTCGGCTATGTCATTTATAATTTTTGCGGATTTTTCCGAGAGAAACATTTTGGACCAACGGATGGTGACAAGTGTCACCCTCACATTGGCCTTGAGTGGGCGGCTTAATGGACGATTTTGGGCTACTTTAGTTGGTAGGATATTTTGTGCAAGTTGTGTGGTAGATGGATAAGGTCCACATGGTTGAAATCTAGCCCTACACTTGCACCACACTTGTCTTCATCTTGGCCATTGGTTGGCCTTCACTTGACCTATAAATACCCTCTAGTTGAAGACTTTCTTCATCCAAAAACTTGAGCAATCTATCTAAGTCTCAAAATACTCCTCTCCTCGAGCTTCACCACACCCCCTCCCCTTGAGAGCCATGGCCGAGCCACCCCCCTCCCCTTTGTGGTGTTTTGCCGTGGGGTACCCCCCCTAGCATAGTTGTCTCGTATAAATACCCCCCTTTTTGTGGTATAGAAATACTCTCCAAGTATTGTTATAATGCCCAAATACCTTGGCCCAAATACCTTATAGTATTCCCAAAGTTACACTTATACAAAAGCCCAGAAAATACTATTATACTTCCCTCAGTCACAAAAACGAAAACCTAAGTAAATCTTCACCCGTAGTTGAAGTTATATGTAGAAGTTGGTTAGAACTTCTAAGGGTTGGTTGGAGCGGGTCGGAGCGCACGGAGTAGGAGCTAAACCTTGCTCAGGATCGACATTTAAACTCGGATAATTTTGGGCTTATCGAGGTAAACACTCATGACCTTCTGTTGTAATTGGAAATTACATATTGTAGGAGTATATAGTTAAGTATACTATATATAGAACTGAACATAGTTGTGCGGCAATGTCTTTTGACTTAAGCCTGAATAATACTTACGGCAATGTCTTGCGACTTAAGCCTGAATTTTAAGAAGTGAACTGAACTATAATTACATAGGGTGTATTACTGATGGACTTGTGTAGTATTCTGTGAGTAGGATTGTACACGTCGGTTAGGCGTGCAAACCCCTGGTTGGCTTGGTAGCGGCCTCGATAAAGGAGGAGATTTACTGCATTGTGGGGAGAGTCTTTGCCGAATTTTCTGTAAGATATTCTACATTGAGATCTAAGATGTTAATAGGCGCCTTGTGGCCTCTATAGGTTGAAATACTACGTGTGGCGTGGTCTGCTTGGCTTAAGGTGTAGCCGACGGTTTGAGGTACTTGGAGCGCTTTGCTATTAGTCGGTAATCGTCGCGAGGTATGTGAACCTCTTCTTATCTGTTCTAGCATGATATGTGTATAACTATGTAGTACGGTAGACGTACATGTGTTAAATGTATTTGATTGTTTTTAAACATAAAGTGTTATAACGGCTTTATGGGAAGTTGGTTATAACAGCTCTATGTAAGTGAGAAATGCTTTGTGTTTTTTTTAAAAGATAACTGATTTGATTTATAACCGACTTGATGTGTGATAATAAAGAACCTTGAAGTATTCTAAAAGATTAAGAAACCTTTTTGAAAGAAGTGTATACTTGGTTTGAAAACATAAGAGTTATACCAGCTCTATGAGAAGTTAGGTGTAACGTCTTAAGAGAGATAAAAAGAATGGTTTAATGGTTTAGAAGTTAAGAGACTTATTCTTAAAAGATAAGAGACTTGACTTAATATGGATGTTTGTGTGAAACCTCATTCGTGAGTAATGAGTACTTGGTTTTTGAAAGGAATAATGTTTCTTGATTCGAAATCGAATGTGTATCGACAAACCACTGCGGCGTTAATAAATGAAAATGTATTGAATAATTAAGTATTATTAAAACCATAGAAACCTCCATCCGCATAGAAGCTAAGATGAGACAAAATGATATTACATTTTCTAGATCATGGCTGCTTAATAAGATTGATTATGAACAAAAATAACCTATTCGCCTATGGCATATGTTACTCAATTGTTTTAAAAGAGATTAAGACATTGAACTATGAAACTTTTCAAAAAAGAGACTTGTGTAATTGAAATTAGGCAAACTGGAACTTTAGGAAAAAGAAAGGCATTGTGTTGTCTTAAAATGGTCTAAAACATAAGGTGTATAACAACTTCATGGGAAGTTGGTTATAACGACCTTATGAAAACAAAAGAAAGGTTTTATCATTGGTTTTAATGTGGTAACTTGACTTTAAAAAGAGAAGTGTTTTGGTCAAAAAAGAAAGCATGGTGTTGCCTTAATCTGGTTTTAAAAAAAGGAAAGTATGGAAGTTGTTTTGGTTTACTTAAAAGATATAAGTCACTCTATTTTTATACTACGGGTATCGGGTGACTTTTATAAAAGGATTAGATCTCTTTAAAAGGAATTTAACGTACGTAGTACTTTAGGGTTAAAACCCGGACTTTGGCATAAAATGAAAGTACTTTGAGTTGTGTGAAACTTGCCTACGCTTGTTGATGTGAAACTTGCCTATGCTTGTTGTTGTGAAACTTGCCTATGCTTGTTGTGATAGCCTTTGTTGTGCAAAAATTGTGTTTCTATACTCTGGCGTCTCGATGGAGGGTCGGTTGACTTGTTGAGAACTTACTTGGGCGTGCGGCGTGGCGGAGAAATTCCACGCACGCGTTCTCGCTGATAGTGTTACTTTTGTTAATCACTTTGGACATCACGACACGATGCGTGGCGCACGGGTATGCTTCCACTTTGATTACCGCCTTGTTGTCTTATTGTTTCCCTTTGGACATATCGACACGATGCGTAGCGCACGTATGCTTCCATTTGGAATCTTTGTCTTATTGTTTCCTTGGACTCATCGACACGACGCGTAGCGCACGGGTATGCTTCCATTTGGAATGTTGTCTTATTTGTTCCCTTTGGACATACCGACACGATCGTAGCGCACGTATGCTCCCATTTGGATTTCTATCTTGTTGTTATCATATCATCGCCAGCCGGCGGAAGGTACTCCACGCGGGATTGATGTTGTGGCGTGAGACCACGAATTGATATAAGCATTATGTGTGTGCGTAGTTTGGTTATCATACATCTCCCGCTTTTATAGACTATTATGATTTCATTTACGATTTTTCTGATTTCACATACTTGGTACTGTTATCTTGACCTCCTTCGGAAGTGCGTTACGCCTGCAGTAAGTACATCACCGCCGATCCGCGTTTAGGATCTCATTTCAGCGTTTTGGGAAGCTCCGTTTCGTCGGAGGCTTATCTTTGGTATGTTACCCTGAGTCTGTAAGTTCTTGTACGTTCAGGGGTATGGCGGGGCCCTGTCCCGTCATAGTTGTTGTATAAATCTTAAGTCCAGAATTTGTGTGGGCAGGGTGTAAGGATTGTAACTGTTCAAATGTTTATATATATATATGTTGGAAGGCAGCCGTTTTGGTTGGCCTATTTGCTTTTATTTATCATGTCTCTTGTTTCATATTTATGCTTATGTTCCGCTGATTTTCTCTGATGTTGTATCACTAGGGTGCCCGGGGTAAGGCACGATCACGCCCTGTTCGGTCGTGGCAAGATCGACCTTCGAGGCTGCGTTCATGCCGCAGGTAGAGGTACACCAGTCGTTGATCCTCGCTCTTGTTACACCCCGTAGTTCCAGTGTATGTATATGAGGACGTACGTACGTAAATACAACATTAAAATTGGAAAGGAAGAAAGATGTGATTTTTCGACGGAAAAGTTTCCGAATTTTGAGAAGGAAAAATGTTCGTTAATGGGAATTGGATTCCCAGATTTGGTATTCGGACTTTTTGGAATATTTGAGAATTATGGAATTTTATTTCCGAAATTGGTCACGTGGGGCCCACGGGAGAATTTACGATTTTGTGGGGCCCACTTTATTTTCGGATTTTTGGCATTGCGGATATTTTCGGAAGATGAAATATTTTAGACGAGTAGGGGGGCGACACGTGTCACCCCCGTGTGGCCATGTTGGCGAGTGGAGAAGGCAGTGAGACGCGTCTTTAGGTGGACAAGTGGCCCATTTTTGTGGTGGCCACTTGTCCCATTTTTGTGGTAGCCAAATGGTTGGCCAACTACCCACACACATGTACCCCATCCTCACCACACACTTGCCTAGATCTTGGCCATTGATTTTCCTATAAATACCCCATTGTTTCAAGACTTATTTCATCCACACTTTGAGATTCTAAGTCACAAAATACTCCCCCTTTGTTGAGGTTCTCGTCCTACTCTCCCCCTTGGTGTAGGAAAAATTCTTCAAGTGTTGATATAGTCCCAAATACCTTAGCCTAGTATCCCTAGTTGTATTCCAAGTTATTTCAATACTAGAGTCCAAATTCTACTTTATTCCTTTAGTCGCATAAACGAAGCCCTAGAAAAATCTTCATAGCTTAGATGAAGTGTTAAGAGAGTTATTTGGAAACTTCTAAGGGTTGCTTGAAGCGGGTTGGAGCGTCGAATTGAGCTAAACGTTGCTCAGATCGACTTATAATCTTGGATAATTTTGGGCTTATCGAGGTAATGATCTATGTCCCTATTGTAATTGGAAATTACATGTCAGAGTAGTTAATCATTGAGTATAAGATATATTGGAAGTATAATTATAAGGAATTGAATTGTATTTACATTGGACTGTATTTGCAGTAGACTTGTAGTATTATTGTGGAGTAGAATTGTACACGTCCGGTTAGACGTGTAACCCCCCCTGGAATTGTTGGTTTGGTAGCAGCCCTCGTTTGAGGAGGAGTTTTATGTGGTTGCGGGGGGGGAGGTGCTGCTGAATTTTCCGTAGAATAAGGAATCTTGTATCTAGAATTATTCTACGAAGAGAGCTAGAGGTTGATAGACGTTTGGTGGCCTTTATAGGTTGAAGTACTACGAGTAGCGTATTCTACTTGAAGGGTGGAAAAGGCGAGCAAGGTTAGAGTACTTTGGAGCGTTTTGCTAATTGTCGATAATCGTCGCGAGGTATGTGAACCTCTTCCTATCCTTTCTAGCATGATATTTGTGAAATATATTTAGTGCGGTAGACGCACGTGTGTTTAAAGGAAGTTGATTTTCCTTTTGTGTCCTTGACTTGATTCCAAAGTTAAGTGACTTGTTATGAAACATTAAGGACTTGAATTATGTTAAAAAGTTGTAAAATCTCACTCATGATTAATGGGTGTGTGGTCTTTTAAAGAATAAAGTTATCTTGATTTCAAAAATAAGAATGGTTTTATCATTGGATTTAAAATGATAACTTGACTTATAAACAACTTGATTTTGGGAAAGGAGAAGTAATTTGATTTAAAGGTATAGGTTACTTGTTTTTAAAAGAGTAAGACACTTGGTTTAAAAAGTATATTGCTACTTGACTTTTAAAGGAGAAGTGCCTTTGTTTTAAAAGAAGGTATGGAAATTGTTTTGGTTTTACTTTGATGTCTTTTGACTTGAGTTTAAATAATAAGAATCCGAAGTATTTCAAAAGAGTTATTAACCATTTTTGAAAGAAAAGAAATACTTGGTTTTAAAAGCTTAAGTGTTATACTAGCTTTATGGGAAGTTAGGTATAACGACTTAAGGAAGATAGAAGGAACGGTTTACTTATTTTTTTTTTATGAAAGTCTTGTATTGATTCTGGAAAGTGTAGTAAGATGGTTTGATAAGTAGACATGTTAGGATGCTACGTGTGTTAGTGTCTTGTGATGTTTGTATAAAGGGGTTTCCCTTGTTGTGCTTATGTTGTTTAACGATAAACTGTTATGTTAGTATTATATCACTCACCTCTTGACATGATTCCGGGTTAAGCCGCCTCCAACGCGGGTAGACTCAGCGGTCTGTGTGACCTATGATTCGAGAATACCTCATGCGGGTTTGTGTGACCTATGCGGAGCTACGAGAGTTCCAGGTTAGTGTGCGGCCTTTATGGTCATGCGGTCTATGTGGCCATGCGGACTGCGAGTCCAGGACGTTGCCGGGGAGTAGCTACCCTCGATGCGGGGAATACCTCATGCGGGCCATCGGAGTGGCTTATGCGAGTCGCGGAAGTTCCAGGACTAGACGCGCACATTAGATACTGCGGGCGAGTGGCCAGCTTCGATCATGTGGCGGTCTAGACAGATCTCATGATACAGTTTATGACCTTGTTGGTATTGTGGGTTTTAGTAGTCGGCTATGCCTTCGTACTTACCCCGTACGGTTTTATTATGACACAGGTGGGACCTGGTGTTCATGTGTATTCCTTGGTGCTTTTATATCATAGATCACGGCGGTGAGGAAGATATTCCACGCATGATTGATGTTGTGGCGTGAGACCCATAGTTGTATTTGAGTGATGACTTTGAGGCGTGAGTCCACGACTTGACATGACGCTATTTATTGTGAATTGTAGTTTGGTTATCATACATGTCTCCCGCTTTATATAGACTACTATGATTTCATTTACGATTTTCGTTTCACATACTTGGTACTGTTATCGACCTCCTTCGGGGCCGTTCATGCCGCAGTAGAGGTACACCGGTGTTGATCCTCGCCTTAGGGTCACAATTCAGCTTGGGAAGCTCCGTTTCTCCGAGGCTTATCATGGTATAGTCCCCGTCGTTGTAAGTGCTTACATTCAGGTATGGCGGCCCCGTCCCGCCATTGTTGTCATATCATTCTAGAGGTCAGTAGTATCGTGCGTGGCGTAATTGTAAAAAGGGATGTAATCGTTCTAGTTGTTATATATTTATGCCGAAAGGCAACTTTTCTCGAATAACTGCTTTACACTTCACTTTATTCATGTCTTGTTTTATATTCCGTGATTACTGATGTATGGCTACTGGGTGCCCGGTAAGGCACGATCACGCCCGGTTCGGTCGTGACAAAAGTGGTATCGAGCGATTAATCCTCGGAAAGTGTCTCTGCATCGTATCTAGTAGAGTCTTGATTATCGGTGTTGTGCACCACACCTATAATCCGGAGGCTGCAGGATATTTAGGATTGGTTTCCATTCTTCTCACTCTGAGATCGTGCCTTAGAGCTTGTTATAAGTTGGACTCCCTCTGACGTATTCTTTTTCACCTGTTATGCCTCTACGCAAGGCAACCAGAGCCCAGAAGGGCAAGGCAGCAGAGGGAGCTGCGAGTAGAGCACAGAAGGTTACTGGCACGCCCATTCATTATCCGAGACAGCTTCATTCGGGAGTTCTGCGACGCCGCTAGCCCCAGGAGAGTTTAGAGCAGTAGCAGTAGCTACTGAGACCACGATACCTGAGCCTCTAGTCCCACGGCCAGGAAAAAAGGATATGAGTTACAAGGAGATGGCGATTACTAGCTAGTCGGTGGTAGGAATGAGGACGGACGGAGCCGTGGTTCCAAGCATCGATAGTTCACCCTAGATCCGGATAGTTTTGAGGCATCGGGGCTTTCGAGTCATGCACCACCCGAGTTCTATGGATTGAGGGCGAGAAGATCATCGAGTTTATTCGACTGCGGCGGATCATGAAAGTGATCGAGACCTCGAGGCATTTCTTACACACTTTTTGCCCTCGATGAGAGAGCTCGGGCGAGATAGATTTATGAGGTTGAGCGAGCAGGCGAACGGTTCGAATCTGATATAGAGTTTGACTTATTGGCTCGTTATGTCCCGCTTTAGTGGCGTACATGGAGGATAGAGTGCACCGATATGTCACGGGACATGACGATTATCTAGCGAGAGTTGTACAAGAGTAGCTCTTGATCGGACATGGACATTGCCGCGTACATGCTTACACGCAGCGATCGAGAACGTAGAGATCGGCAGACTAACAAGATCGGCGAAGAGGGCGAGAATAGCGAGGTTCTTTGGTAACTTTCGAGGCGGACCTTCTCGTGCAGGCGGTTATGCGCCTCGCCCGATCTGAGTGGTCCTCCGCGCACTTGGGGCGTTCGGTATTTAGGAGTTGGTGAGAACTCCGGGGTTTAGTTCCAGATTTATATAGGTTCGGCCCGGCCCGATTGATTTCCCTCTATGTTCACTATGTGGTAGACGCCATCCCAGAAATGTCGTCTTTTTACTAATGCTTGTTTTACCGATGGCCGTCACGGCTACGTGAGAAGAATGTCCTAGTAGGAGGGATACGGTGGGATGACTTAGCCTACCAGTCGATTCGGATTCATGGTTGAGAGAGGAAGGGGTGTTAGCTGGGAGGCCACCCCACTCGATGTGGCCATTGTGGTAAGTGACATTGTGGAAGTGTCGTCTTCTTCGATAGCTTGTTTTGCTCTCGGCAGCGGGGCCATCTTGCGAGAAATTGTCCGACCAGATGTGGCGCGGATGTAGAGACTCGACGCCATGATCGATGGCTAATTCATCATCTTCCCTGCTATCGCCCAACGAGCGTGATTGATTAGAACGACAAAGGAAGTGAAGCGGTAGATGCGGTATATCCTTAACCTCTGAGATTTGTATGTGTGATAAGATGAGTATACCTTAAGTGTTATGTTCGATAGCATTGTGTTAATTGTGATTAGAAAACATGGGTAGTTGTAAAGGGTAAGTCCGGGGACGAGAAAATGGGAGCCTTAGAATTTATATGATTGGGACACTGGATGCAAGGCGTCTGAGTGGATGATTTTACGGTTGGTCTTTGTCGAAGTACTCGGTATCGTGGTGTATTTATGGGATAATTCCATGGGTAGTGTGAGATGAAAGTGGTAGCTTTCATGACGTGAATTAGTAATATTGTTCGGATCGGGAACGAGAGTTTAGTCTGAAGTGGGTCGGGTTGAGGCCATATCGCGAGTCAACCGGCGGCCGGAAAGTGGTGGGGTCGGTTTGAGGTGGTCCGCTAGATGATAAGTCACGAGGTGTTAGGCCCAAGTTTAGTTAACCATCGTGCGAGTTCGTAGGCGTTCGACCGATGGTCGGGCGATGAGGTCCAATCTTGTCTTTCGGTCGGGACCGCTTACTCGGCAGAGGTTATGCGAGATGTTATATCGGAAGGTTGTAAGGTTGCACGAGGTGCCTACTTTCACCTTATGACAGATGGAGCCTAGTTTACTACTGTTTCTTTTACGGAGGTTTTACCAGCGGGGTTAGGAACTCAAAGTGAGTCTTAGTATCGCATTCACCCGGGCGGTGTTTGGATTTGGCGGTAGCGCGAGGATTGTTGCCTCGTTGAGGAGTGTTTTATAGCTACCATTTCGATTCGGATATCGCCTTATGACGCCTTGTAGGGGCGGAAGTGTAAGTTCCGTCGATTGGTTCGATGTTGGCAAAGTTCGGATAGTTGGTTCATACTTGTTTGGCGGGATGTGGATAAGGTGAAGCTTATCGGAAGAGATTTTAGCGGCTCGAGTCAGCGAAGTCGTGCGGATAGTCGGCGACACTTAGAGTTCGAGTTGACGGTGGGCCTTCAAGGTACCACCGGAAAGGGTATGACGAGATTTGAACCTGAGCGATGGCGAAATGTGGTAAGTTGTGAGAAAGAGTTCGAGTGTCACGAGAAGATGCGACAGTAAGGAAGAAGCGAGCATGTGTTAAGAACATAGTTGTGATCATTTCGTTTGTAAAGTGAAGGTGCGAAGGAGTATCTTTTAGCCCTTAGGTGGGAGTTTTGTGATGTTAGAGGTGATTCCTCGTGGACTTTGATGTAAGTATTTGCGCGGGTGTTTTACGTGGCCGTGTGTGGCATTTGCAAGCGGTTAAGCTATGAGGAACTTGATCGTTATCTGTCTTGAGAAGGAACATTCGGGGAATGTTTCTAAGAGAGGAGAATGTTACACCCGTAGTTCCAGGTGTATGTATATGAGGGCGTGCGTGCGTAAATACGACATTAAAATTGGAAAGGAAGAAAGATGTGATTTTTCGACGGAAAAGTTTCCGAATTTTGAGAAGGAAAAATGTTCGTTAATGGGAATTGGATTCCCAATTTGGTATTCGGACTTTTGGAATATTTGAGAATTATGGAATTTTATTTCGAAATTGGTCACGTGGGCCCACGGAGAATTTACGATTTTGTGGGCCCACTTTATTTTGGATTTTGGCATTGCGGATATTTTGGAAGATGAAATATTTTGGGCGAGTAGGGGCGACACGTGTCACCCGTGTGCCATGTTGGCGAGTGGAGAAGGCAGTGGGGCGTTTTTAGGTGGACAAGTGGCCCATTTTGTGGTGGCCACTTGTCCCATTTTGTGGTAGCCAAATGGTTGGCCAACTACCCACACACATGTACCCATCCTCACCACACACTTGCCTAGATCTTGGCCATTGATTTTCCTATAAATACCCCATTGTTTCAAGACTTATTTCATCCACACTTTGAGATTCTAAGTCACAAAATACTCCCACTTTGTTGAGGTTCTCGTCCTACTCTCCACATTGGTGTAGGAAAAATTCTTCAAGTGTTGATATAGTCCCAAATACCTTAGCCTAGTATCCCTAGTTGTATTCAAAGTTATTTCAATACTAGGAGCCAGGAAATTCTACTTTATTCCTTTAGTCGCAAAAACGAAGCCCTAGAAAAATCTTCATAGCTTAGATGAAGTGTTAAGAGGTTATTTGGAAACTTCTAAGGGTTGCTTGAAGCGGGTTGGGCGTCGGAATCGAGCTAAACGTTGCTCGTGATCGACTTATAATCTTGGATAATTTTGGGCTTATCGAGGTAATGATCTATGTCCCCCTATTGTAATTGGAAATTACATGTTGTAGTAGTTAATCATTGAGTATAAGATATATTGGAAGTATAATTATAAGGAATTGAATTGTATTTACATTGGACTGTATTTGCAGTAGACTTGTAGTATTATTGTGGAGTAGAATTGTACACGTCCGGTTAGACGTGTAACCCCCCTGGAATTGTTGGTTTGGTAGCACCTCGTTTGAGGAGGAGTTTTATGTGGTTGCGGGGAGGTCGCTGAATTTTCCGTAGAATAAGGAATCTTGTATCTAGAATTATTCTCTGAAGAGAGCTAGAGGTTGATAGACGTTTGGTGGCCTTTATAGGTTGAAGTACTACGAGTAGCGTATTCTACTTGAAGGGTGGAAAAGGCGAGCAAGGTTAGAGTACTTTGGAGCGTTTTGCTAATTGTCGATAATCGTCGCGAGGTATGTGAACCTCTTCCTATCCTTTCTAGCATGATATTTGTGAAATATATTTAGTGCGGTGAGCCTTGCGTGTGTTTAAAGGAAGTTGATTTTACTTTTGTGTCCTTGACTTGATTCCAAAGTTAAGTGACTTGTTATGAAACATTAAGGACTTGAATTATGTTAAAAAGTTGTAAAATCTCACTCATGATTAATGGGTGTGTGGTCTTTAAAGAATAAAGTTATCTTGATTTGAAAATAAGAATGGTTTTATCATTGGATTTAAAATGATAACTTGACTTATAAACAACTTGATTTTGGGAAAGGAGAAGTAATTTGATTTAAAGGTATAGGTTACTTGTTTTTAAAGAGTAAGACACTTGGTTTAAAAGTATATTGCTACTTGACTTTTAAAGGAGCAGTGCCTTTGTTTTAAAAGAAGGTATGGACATTGTTTTGGTTTTCCTTTGATGTCTTTTGACTTGAGTTTAAATAATAAGAATCTGGAAGTATTTCAAAAGAGTTATTAACCATTTTGAAAGAAAAGAAATACTTGGTTTTAAAAGCTTAAGTGTTATACTAGCTTTATGGGAAGTTAGGTATAACGACTTAAGGAAGATAGAAGAACGGTTTACTTATTTTTTTATGAAAATCTTGTATTGATTGGAAAGTGTAGTAAGATGGTTTGATAAGTAGACATGTTAGGATGCTACGTGTGTTAGTGTCTTGTGATGTTTGTATAAAGGGTTTCTTGTTGTGCTTATGTTGTTTAACGATAAGTTGTTATGTTAGTATTATATCACTCACTCTTGACATGATTCGGGGTTAAGTCGCCTCCGTGCGGGGTAGACTTCGGTAGTGCATGTGACCTATGATTCGAGAATACCTCATGCGGGTTTATGTGACCTATGCGAGCTACGAGTTCCGGTGTTAGTGTGCGGCCTTTATGGTCACGCGGTCTATGTGGCCACGCGGTCGCGAGTCGGGGCGTTGCCGGAGTAACTACCCTCGATGCGGAATACCTCATGCGGGCCATCGGAGTGGCTTATGCGGAGGCTGGGAAGTTCCAGGACTAGACGCGCACATTAGATCTGCGGCGAGTGGCGGCTTCGATCATGTGGCGGTCTGCAGACAGATCTCGTGATCTGATTTATGACCTTGTTGATGCTATTGGTTTTAGTAGTCGGCTATGCCTTCGTACTTACCGTCACGGTTTTATTATGACACAGTAGGACACGTGTTCATGTATTCCTTGGTGCTTTTATATCATAGGCTCGCGGTGAGGAAGATATTCCACGCATGATTGATGTTGTGGGCGTGAGACCCATAGTTGTATTTGAGTGATGACTTTGAGGCGTGAGTCCACGACTTGACATATCGCTTATTTATCAGTGAATTGTAGTTTGGTTATCATACATGTCTCCGCTTTATATAGACTACTATGATTTCATTTCTGATATTTTGATTTCACATACTGTACTGTTGTCTTGACCTCCTTGGGTGCGTTCACGCCGTGAGTTTAGGCACGATTTGGTGATCTGCAGTGTAGGACCACCGCTCGAGTTTTGAATAGCTCCATCTGCTCGTGAGTTTATCTTTTGGTATAGATCCTTCAGATGTGCTTTTATGCGATTATGGGTGCAGCGGGGCCTTGTCCGTCATAGTTGATAAAACTCTTAGAGGTATGTATTCATATGTGGATTGGACTCGTATGCGATGTAGTGTCTTTTGATTATGTATATTATATTGCAGCCTTGTCGGCTTTGCCTTTGCACGTACGTTGGTTTTAAAAAAAAATGAGGTGTTATTTAAATTCCGCAGTTTACTTGTGTTGATAGGTAGAAGGGTGCCCAGGTAGGGCACGATCACGCCCGGGTTCGGGCGTGGATCGAGTGGTATCGAGCGATCGATCCTCGAAATGTCTACAGACCGTGTCTAGTAGAGTCTTGATTATCGGTGTGTTGCGCGCCACACCCATAAACAGGAGGCTACAGGACATTTAGGAGTTGGTTTCTATTCTTCTCACTCTGAGATCGTGCCATAGAGCTATGTTATTAAGATAATTTCTCTCTGACGTATTATTATGTTACTGGCTATGCCTCGAGGAGAACAATGCCTGAAGGGCAAAAGAGTAGCAGGAGCTACGGTCGGACTCGAAGAGTTGATAGGGCTTATGCCCGTGGTATACTGGATGTTGTCTGCGATCGCGAGTTCTTCTGCGCCCAGTTTTGAGGCCCCAACACGAGCCTCCGGTTTCTCGATTAGGAGAAGACTATAGGAGTCATGAGGAAGCGATTATGTTATTAACCAAGATAAGCGGTGCTACGATTTCATCGGCAGGAGGTTATTCGGCGATGCAGACAGTGTACGGGGTAGAGGCAGCGGAGAGGCTAGGCGGTTGGTTATCCCGGTGAGTTCTTGGACGAGCTGCCTCAGCAGCAAGTGAGATATTCATCCCAGCCTACCCATCACATACCCCCGCAGTCCACAGGTGGGAGATTTGACCCCACAAGGTATTTAGGAGCCGGTCCAAGCTCCAGGGGTCGAAGTTCTCAGAGGAACAAAGGATTTTCTCAGTCGAGGCCACCTATTCCTCAGTGTTTCCGATGTAGTAAGCGTCATTTGGGGAAATGCCGTCATGGCACAAGTGTTTGTTATTATTGTGACCGTCCGGGCCACAAGCAGTGGGAATGTCCTTTTAGAAAGAGCACCGGTGAGGTGGCTCAGCCTATGAGGCCGATGGTTGATTCCCTTTCCACACCGTGTCGTCCCCGAGGAAGGGTGTTGGATGTCGACCCGGTAGTGGTAGAGTCGAGTGGAGTTTATAGTTCTGGCGGTCCTTTGAACCGCATAGATGATGTGACTACTGGGCAGGATCAAGAGGCAACATCGCATGGGGTTACGGGTATATTTCGATTCTTTTGAATCATACGTGCATTGATAGATTCAGATTTCGCCCTAGCATATATGTTTTCCCTTTGTTGCTAGCAGTTGTAAGTGATAGTACCCCCAGAGGTAGGGATACTTTGATTAGTAAAGTGAAAAGTTACATTTGTTGACAAGAATGATAAAGTGAACTGAGACTATAGCTGTGTAGGGTTCACAAGTTGTAGTTACCCCATATTAAGTGTAAGACCGATAGGGAAGGATGTACAGTAGAAATACTTAGGCCTATGTGACGAACCTCTTGTGAATAGGGGGATAGGGTGAGAAGTACCTTGAGATAAGAGAGAAATTTATTTCAGACTAAGAATGAGAAGTTAAGTGTGACGATGGGTCGGGTTATGGACCCATTTCGGGTCAGCCGGTAGTATGGAATGGGGTGATGTCAGTTGGTAATGATCCCGCTATGTGATAGGGTCACGAGGATGCCAGGCCCAAGTCTAGTTGATCGTTGTACGAGTTCGTGGATGCGTTCCACCGGAACCAGGTCGTAAGGGCCGAGAAGAGCCTTAGCGGAAATTCAAGTAGTATATGGCCAAGTTTGGTTAGTAACTCCAAGGATTGGGGAACAGAAACAATATTTGAAATTTTGTACGTGTACTAAATAAGTTTGGAAGTATGAGAAAGTATGACAAGTAAGAAAAAGGAAGGAACAGGGGTTAAGAGAACTATAGTGATTATAGTTATAAGTAAGGAATGTGCGTACAAAAAATTCCTTTTAGGCCATGAGTGGAGGTTAATTGTGATGATACACACGCCTTAGGTTCAGTAACACTATCCATAGGTGCTCGTGATTGGGATGCTACTAGTATTAGAGTTTACACCGGTTGGTAAACTAAGCTAGGCAGCTTATAGGTTCATGTCCCAACTAGTTTGGTGACTAAGTGAGACAGAGAAGGGGGAGTAACACGGGGGAATACGTCAGTTAGCTTAGTGGGAGTCCGACTGAAGGGTTCAGATAGTGTTAGTCCCATGACTTAGAATACGGCAGGGCCATCCCTTTTTGCGGGAAAAAAAAAAGTAACCTCTAAAGATCTTGTTTGTGATAAGACTGTAACCTTTGAGTTTTGTGAGAAGGGACCATGGATGGAAGGTCCATTGATATGTTTACGTATGTTATGTGGTGGCCATAGGTGGCATCGTTGGGCTTGTGGAGTATTGATTGATAGGCATAGTAAAGAGACTACGCCGGAGTTTGTATAGCTTGACAACCGACTAAGAACATTCGGGGACAAATGTTTCTAAGGGGGGAAGAATGTTACACCCCGTAAGTCCAGGACATGTATAAGAGAATGTACGTAAGGAACACAGGACTTGAAATTGGTACGAAAGAAAGAATTGTTTTTACGACGGAAAATCTTCCGAACGTCGGAAAGGAAAAATGTTCGTTGTTGAGAATTTGATTCTCAAAATGCATTATTTGAAGAGTATGGAACTTATTAACATTATGGAAATTTATTTTTTATGGATTTGGTCACGTGGGGCCCACCCGAGGTATTTTACGTTTTGTGGGGCCCACGAGGGTTACGGAATTTTATGGACGAATGGGAGGGCGACACGTGGCACCCCCCACATGGTATTGGATGAAATATTGCAAGGGTAAAATGGTCATTGACCATGGTAGATGAATAAGTCTTGCTAGCTTGAGATTGTTGACTTGTCAACTTGCCACTTGTGTAGTTATCCAAGTGTTCTTCATCCTAGCCTCACATTTGTTATAATCTAAGCCTTCCATTGTGTTATATATACACTACACTAGTGCAAGACAAGGTCTTCAACACATAGAAAATTTCACAACATTTCTTGTCCACAAGTGAGCTCTCGGGTTTGTGACTTATCCCACACAAAATATTTGTAGTTTTGATCCATTATTCACAAGACTTTAGCCCAAGGTCCCTAAGGGTATTGTAAGGATATCTCAATAGAAAGATTTCAGAAAAATGACGTTTTCACGTTAGTCGCAAGGCGAAAACCTAAGTCGTTTTCACAAGTTTGGATTGGAAATGGAAGAGAAGTTGGTTGTGAGCTTCTAAAGGCTTCAAATAGAGGATTGGAGCGTAAAGGAAAGGAGCTAAGATTTGCTAAGGAGCGACTTTGAATCTTGGAAATTATAAGGGCTTGTAAATGTATAAATCTTGTCGTTTTAGCAATTAAAGTTTACTTATCATTGTAGTTATGGATATTAGCAAGCATGAGGTATATATTATGAAGTTTGATAAGCATATTGGCTATTGGAACCCTAATCCGAAAACTAGTATGTTTAGCCCTTAAGATTACAATTCAAGTTGATTATTAGTTTAAGTTGTCACATGTTATATAAAGAAGGAATATTAGTTGTTAAGTTGTTTATGACTATATAACATGTTAGACCTAAGAACTTGGATTGAAAAAGAATTGAAAAGGACTTGTGTTGTTATATTGTTAGCCGAGAATGGCTTTTGAGTATTAAACTACTTCGTATGAATTGTGGGGCAGAATTTTACACGTATTGTAAGGCGTGTAATCCCCTTTGATTGGTTGTTGTTTTGAGCCTTAAATGTGGTATGTTGGTTATTGATTACGGGGCCTTGAAAAAAGTGGAAAAGTATGTAGAAACAAGGAGGTGCTGCCCGATTTTCCGTAGAATAAGAGACCGTATACTTAGTATTATTCTACGTTAGAAGCTAGAAATTGATAGTCATGTTGTGGCCATTATAGGTTGACAATTCTACGTGCGACGTATTCGACTTAGCTTGCGGATTAAGCCGAAAAGGTATGTGAACCATCTCCTCTTCTTCTAGCATGATTCCTTAAGATAAAGAAAGTAAGTCCTACTCCTTAAATGATCCATTCCTTGGTTGTACTTGGATTGCCTAATATAGAATTTGTTCTATATATTTCCTTGATTGTACTTTGATGTTTAAATTGTAAGTTGTTATAATCCATTTCCTTAGAGAAGTTTGGATTCTCAAAAGTGAAAGTATTTTACTTAAAGTACATAGAGTCTTGAAAAGGAAGTGGTTTCCAAATCTTTTGGCTAGTGCCTTAGTTCCAAAACCTAAAGGTTGTTATAACGACTTTAGGGGAGTCAAATGAGTGATTTACTTAATTGTTTTAAAAGAGGAGAAATGACATGATTTAAGAGAAGTAACTTGTTTTAAAGGTGTGAGTTACTTGAGATTTAAAAGTAGAAGAAACTTGATTTCTAAAGATTAAGAGACTTGAAGTATTTTGAAAGTTAAGAAACTTGATTTGTAAGTATGTGATACTTGGTTTTAAAAGTGTAAGTCTCTTGGATATAAAAAGGAATGAATTGGTCTAAAACCATAAAGGGTTATAACGGCTTTATGGGAAGTTGGTTATAACGGTTTTATGGAAGGTTAAGAAAGTTGTCTATTTTGATTAATGGGCATAAGTTGCCTAGACTGTGAAAATTTGAAGTTACTTGGTTTCAAGCTTTGAAATGAGTTTTCTAAAGGTGTAGTAACTTACTTTGAAAAATAGACACGCCTTGATACTACGGGTGTTAGTATCTTGGGGTTTTACATAAAAAGAAGTCTTTTGAAAAGAATGTACGTATGTAGTACTTTGGCTTGTTAAAAGAGAATTATTCTATTTGTGCCTTGATACGTACTTTGGCTTGTTAAATGAGAATTATTCTATTTGTGCCTTGATAGTATTTTGGCTTGCTTGAATAAGTATTTCTCTTGGTTTATGTAAAAAGAAGGCATGATAATTGTCTTGGTTTATATAAAAAGAAGGCATGGTATTGTCTTGGTTTATGTAAAAAGAAGGCATGGTAATTGTCTTGGTTTGTGTAAAGACATGGTATTGTCTTGGTTTATGTAAAAAGGAAAGGCATGGTATTGTCTTGGTGTGAAAGGTATGGTATTGTCTTGGTTTGCTTGCATATGGGTTGCTCATATAGACATTCGTGCAAATGTCATATCTCCACATCTCCGCGTCCCCCCATAAAGGGCCGACAACTTGTTTCAAGGATACCATGGGTTAGCTCCCCATGGGGGTGAGTGTTACACACTCACGGCGGGTCGATATTTGACTCGGGCCGGTTAAATTCCCGGGATATATATAAGCCATGGATTAGCTATCCGTGATGCGAGTATCGTGTACCGATGACTCATTGCGGGTCCATATGACCTAAGCGGGTGAAATAGTCCCTTGTGGGTGAAATAGTACTATGATAGGTTACATTATAACACAGAGGGTGGTTGACCCTGGCACTGGCACGACCTTCATGTTTTGAAACGGTAGTGATTTCATTAATGAAAGGGTGCAATGTGTGTATGATTTAAAGTGGAACAATAATTCTCATTGTTAAAGACATAACTTAAAAGATAAAAAGGATTGCATTACTCTCATGATTGCAAGGTTCAGTGTGCTTACTGATGTTGTATTATATCATGGACTGCCGGCAGTGAGGAAGGATTCCACGGGCATGAGTGATATTTTGGGCGTGAGACCCATGGTTATATTTGAGTAATGACTTTGAGGGCATGCGTCCCTGACTTGATATGACTGCTTATGTATTGTGTACTGTAGGTTGGCTATCATACATGTCTCCTGTTTTGTTAGACTGTTATGATTTCATTCTGATATTCTTGTTTCACATACTTGGTACATTCTTCCGTCTTGACCTCGCCGAGGCTGCGTTAAATCTGCATGAGTTTAGGCACGATTTGGTGATCTGCAGTGTAGGACCGCTCGAGTTTTGGATAGCTCTATCTCGTGAGTTTATCTTTTTGGTATAGATCCTTCAAGATGTGCTTTTGTACGCTTATGGTGCAGTGGGGCCTTGTCCGTCATAGTTCATAAAACTCTTGAAGTGCAGTATTCATATGTGGGATTGGACTCATGTACAATGTAGTGTCTTTTGATTATGTATATTATATGCCAGCCTTGTCGGCTTTGCCTTTGCACGTACGTTGGTTTTAAAAAAAAAGAGGTGTTATTTAAATTCCGCAGTTTACTTGTGTTGATAGGTAGAAGGGTGCCCAGGTAGGGCACCAGTCACGGGCCCGGGGTTCAGGGCGTGACAATACCCATGAACATTGTGTCCTTTATTAGAGGTCGGGCAGTAGATGTATACGATTTCATGGACATGTACCCATGATGCGGGTATAGATACCTATGACATATATGATTCCATAGACATGTATCTATGAGGCGAGTATAGATACTCACGACAGTATATGATTCCATGGACATGTATCCATGATGCGGGTATAGATAGCTATAACAATACAACAGTGTATGAACAGACATCCATGACAAGTATATGACTCTCACTTTTTAAAAGGCACATTTGATTTTCTATTTGTACAAGGTACATTTGACTCTCTATTTTTAAAAGGTGCAGTTGGCTCAATTTTCTATGGCACGGTTGGATCTAGTATTTGATTTTCATACTTGTCCCTGTCATTTTTTGGCCAGTCATGATCCTATTTACTGTACTTTATGTTTACATACTTGGTACAATGTTGTACTGACCCCTTTCTCCGGGGGGCCGCGTTCATGCCCACAGGTATAGGTACTCAGTTTGGTGATCCTCGAGCTTAGGATCCTTGCCCAACTTTTTGAGATAGCTCCACTATTTCAGAGCTTGTCATTTTGGTACAGTCTTTGGTTTTAGGCTTATGTATATTCAGGGGTACGGCGGGGCCTTGTCCCGTCATAGTTACTGTTATACCTTAGAGGTCTGTAGTCATGTGTGGGTTGGACTTATGTACAGTTGTAGTTATTTGGATATTTCTATACAGTAGCGGCCTTGTTGGCTTGCCTGTTTTTATTATATGAGTTTTTCTTAAGCTTCCGCTGGTTATATGTGATGTATGGGTATAAGGGTGCCCATGTAGGGCACCAGTCGCGGCCCGTCGGTTCAGATTGTGACAAAAGTGATATCAGAGCAGTTAGTCCTCGGAATGTCTACAGACCGTATGCAATAGAGTCTTGGTTATCGGTGTGTTGTGCACCACACCCATAAACGGGAGGCTACAGTACAATTAGGATTGGTTTCTATTCTTTCATCTCATAGATCGTGTGATACAGCTGTGTTATTAGGAGAATTCCCCTATCTGATGTATTAATGTGTTACAGCTATGCCTCCGAAGAGGGCAACAGTGGCGCAGAATTGAAAATCAGTAGCAGGAGCTACTAGTCAAACACAGAGAGTTACTAGGGCACATGCCCAATCTATGCCTGAGATTGTGCGCCAGTCGGCAGGCTTAGTGACACCGCCATCACCGGAGCAACTTAGAGTAGCTCCAGAGGCCCCGATACTTGAGCCTACAGTTCCTAAGCCAGGGGCAGAGGATAGGGCCATGAGAGATGCAGTTCAGCTGCTGACTAGAATAGTGGTAGGGCAGAACCGCAGGCAGGGACTAGGAGTTGACCCTAGATCCGACAGTTTGAGGGTTCGCGATTTCTTGAATTGTAACCCTCCAGAGTTTTTCGGGTCACAGCCCGAGGATGACCCGCAGGAGTTTATCCGACAGATGCAGCGTACCTTGAGGGTAATCAAGACTTCGGAGACTGAGTCTGTGGAGTTGGCGTCATATAGGATACGGGATATATCTACTAACTGGTACGCGTCTTGGGAGTTGTCTAGAGGAGATGATGTTCCTCCAGCTACATGGGATGAGTTTACAGAGACATTCCTTGGTCACTTATTGCCTCAAGAGATGAGGAGGTCTAGAGTTGACAAATTCCTACAGTTGAGGCAGAGTGGCAGGACCATTCACGAGTATAGCCTGGAGTTTGATTCATTGGCTAGATATGTGCCGATGATTGTGGCTGATATGGCCGATAGAGTTAATCACTATGTGATGGGACTCAATCACTATTTGATCGATGGGTGTTTGGTAGTGGCTCTTCAGCTGGGCATGGATATTGCTCGTATACAGTCTTATGCATAGGGGGTCGAGGACCGTCATTTAGGGCATCAGCCATACAATGACCATGATGGGATCCAGCATAAAAGGCCTAGGTCGACGGGGTATTCAGGTGAGTTTTGAGGTGGGCAACCTCAGCAACAAGTGAGGTATTCATCCCAGCCAGCACAGAGTTGACCTCCACAGTCTACAGGCAGAAGGTTGGATCGCTCAGGGTATTCAGGAGCTACTCAGAGCTCCAGGGCTTTAGGTTTGCAGATACCTGGGGGTCCTAGCCAGTCGAGGCCACCTTTGCCTCAGTGTACTCGGTGTGGTAGGTCCCATTCAGGGAAATGTCGTTCTGGTACAGGTGCATGTTTTGCTTGTGGCCGTCAGGGCCATATGATGAGAGATTTTCCTTCTAGAGGGGGTACAGGTGGTATGGCTCAGCCTATTGGATCAGCTGCTGGTTCATCACCTTCTATAGCTATGTGCCCCGCAGGGCAGGATTACGACAAGAACGATCAAGGTAAATGAAATTATAGTTATACGGATAATTCGATTTCTTACTTGGTTATATTGGTTGGTGATTAATGCATGAGTTATATTGTGGCCTGTGTGGCATCTTTGTGTTGCTGAGTATAGGTTGATAGGTATAGTTAAAGGAGACTATGTCGAAATGGTTATAGTTGAGACCTATTATGAACATTCGAGGACGAATGTTTCTAAGGGGGGAAAATGTTACACCCCGTAATTCCAGGGCAATGAAATGAGAATGGAGTTAGGATATAAAATTGAAGGCTGGGAGGAAAGTATAGTTACATTTTCGATAGGGAATTTTTTTGGATACAATAAATGTGACGATGAGAAGTAGTACTAGTAATTAAATTCTGTCCAATAGAGTGTGGGCAGAAAAGGAAGAAAAAGAGCTCCTGAAGCAAAAAGGACGAAAGTTGGCGGTCGGGACGAAAAGGCTGCGACATCGCGGTGCGGTATGGGACGCGGTGCCATAACCACGAGCGCGATGATTTCAACCAGCGGTGCCATTATCGACTGCCATGATCTTTGGCGAAAATTCAGAAAATTAGGTAAGTGTGGAAGATATTTTGTGAAGAGAGACAAGTGGACAAGTGGGGTTCATGGGTCCCCCTCCACTTGTATAGATACAAGTCTTGCAAGACTTGGAACACATATAGCTTCATCATCCAAACCCTCTCCTCCTTTCTCTTCTCCTACAAGTTTCGAACCATAGCCAAAGTGAAGAACTAGATCAACTATTTTCCAACGATTACGTTCCTTAACCATGTTCTAAGCCTAGGGTAATACTCCAAACAGTGGGTCACGGTTTTGGCAAGAAAACTGTCTTGAAACCCTAAGATTGAAGAAGAACTTTATGGAATAAATACATGAAAGCAAGATGGATACAAGCTTGTAGAGGATTCATGTGTGTTGTTGTAACTTGTAGAAGTGGAGCAAAGAGAAAACTGTGAGCCGAAACTTGTGGATTGTTTTGGGATAAAGATAAGGTAAGTTTTATTCCTTCTTATTGTATAAATGGAGGTAAATTTAAGGGATGAACTTGTGTTAAGTGAAATGGAGAATAAGAAGTGCATGTGACAGTTTGGCATGTTAGCCGATTTATGGACTGTTTTGGTTATATTGGATTCGTTGGTTGTTATTATTATTATTATCGTGACTAATTGCATGCTAAAATGAAAGAATCTTGTTATTGAAAGTTGATGTGGTTTATATTAAAGTGTTGAAACTTGAATTGGATAATAAGAAGTTATGGTATTGGTTGTTGGTCGAGAACTGCATGAAACTGTGAGACGTTGTTATGCTATTTTAGGCTGTTATGTGGGGTTATAATGCTGAAAATTCAGTTAAAATTATGCATGTTTAAATGTGGTAACTTCTAACGTATGTCCTAAAAGAATAAGGGTATAAAAAGGTGTAGAAATGCTTCACATTTTACCCTCGTTGTGTTGGATTATGGACTGTTTTAGTGGACTGTTTTATATGAATTAAGAGGCCGGATTAACATAAGAAGTAGGTGTGTGAATCACCTTAGTTGCTGTTTTGGTTGTGTACTTAATTGGTACTTGGTTATTGATGTTATTGGCCTTAATTGTAAGGTGGAAACGTATGTATAAGTAAGGGAAGTGTTGTCCGAATTTTTATATTAAAAGAGTGTCATTATGTGGTATAGTGAATACTAGTATCATGAAGTTGATAGACATGTTATTGTTATTATAGGTTGAAGTACTACTTGAGACGTATTCTAGTTGTCAAGTTGGTATAGCCTATAAGGTATGTGAACCATCCTTTCTTCTTTTGGCATGTTTATATGAAGTAAGTGTATGACGTACATACATAGTTCTATTGGATTTTAATACTTAATGATGCATGATATGATAGTGCCTTGGTGTTTTCTAAAATAAAAGATGTGATAGTGCCTCGATTTTCCTAAAATGAAAGGTCATTTTAAATATTTTATGGAGAGTCAAAAGATGATTTAAATTGCACAAGGTTGCTCATGAAAAGCTATTCGTGCAAGTGTTATAATCCCATGTACACCGCGTCCCAGAAATGGAGGGATAGTATATGGCTAAGTGTTCACCGCGTTCCAGAAAGGGCCGGGCAGTATATGGCTAAGTGTTCACCGCATCCCAGAAAGGGCCAGGTAGTATATGGCTAAGTGTACACCGCATCCCAGAAAGGGCCGGACAGTATATGGCTAAGTGTTCACCGCGTCCCAGAAAGGGTCGGGCAGTATATGGCTAAGTGTTCACCGCATCCCAGAAAGGGCTGGGCAGTATATGGCTAAGTGTTCACCGCGTCCCAGAAACGGTCAGGCAGTATATGGCTAAGTGTTTACCGCATCCCAGAGGGGGCCTGGCAGTATATGACATCATATACTTTCAAATCAAATTACATAACTTTCAAAATACTTCAAGTCTCTTAACTTTAGAAATAAAGTTTCTTAACTTTAGAAATCAAGTAGCTTCTACTTTTAAATCTCAAGTAACTTACACCTTTAAAACAAGTTACTTCTCTTGAAATCATGTCATTTCTCCTCTTTTAAATCAATTAAGTAAATCACTCCTTTGACTCCTCTAAAGTCATTATAACAACCTTTAGGTTTTGGAACTAAGGCATTATCCAAAAGATTTGGAAACCACTTCCTTTTTAAAACTTTAAGTACTTCAAGTAAAACACTTTCACTTTTGAAAATCCAAACTTCATTAAGGGAATGGATTATAACAACTTCCAAATTTAAACATCCAAAGTACAATCAAGGAAGTATATAGAACAACTTCTATATTAGGCAATCCAAGTACAATCAATGAGTGGATCATTTTAGGAGTAGGATTTACTTACTTTACCATAAGGAATCATGCTAGAAGAAGAGGAGATGGTTCACATACCTTTTCGGCTTAATCCACAAGCTAAGTCGAATACGCCGCACGTAGAATTGTCAACCTATAATGGCCACAACACGACTATCAATTTCTAGTTTCTAACGTAGAATGATACTAAGTATACAGTCTCTTATTCTACGGAAAATTGGGCAGCACCTCCTTTGTTTCTACGATCTTTTCCACCTTTTTCAAGGCCCGAAAATCAATAACCAACATGCCACATTTAAGGTTCAATAAATCAACCAATCAAAGGGGATTACACGCCTTACAATACGTGTAAAATTTTGCCCCACAATTCATATAAAACAATCCAACACTTATAAGGGCATTCGGCCACCAATATAACAACTCCTAAGTCCTTTCCAATTCTTTTTCAATCCAAATTGTTAGGTCTAACATTTTATATAGTCGTAAATAACTTCAACAACTCTAATTCCTTATTTATATAACATGTGACGACTAAACAAATAACCAAATTGAATTGTAATCTCAAAGGCTAGACATGCTAGTTTCGAATTAGGGTTCCAATATCCATAACACTTATCAAACTTCAATATATACATCTCATACTTGCTAATATCCATAACTCCAACAATAAGTAATCTTTAATTACTAAAACGACAAGATTGTTACCTTGATATAGCCCTATTAATTTCCAAGATTCAAAGTCGCTCCTTAGAAATTCTTAGCTCCTTTCCTTCACGCTCCAATCCGCTATTTGAAGCCCTTAGAAGTTCACAAACAACTTCTCTTCCATTTCCAATCAAAACTTATGAAAACGACTTAGGTTTTCGCCTTGCGACTAACGTGAAAACGTCATTTTCCGAGATCTTTCTATTGAGATATCCTTAAAATACCCTTAGGGACCTTGGGTTAAAGTCTTGTGAATAATGAACCACAATTGCAAATTGTTTTGTGTGGGAATATGCTAAACCCGAGAGCTCCTTAATGTTAGCTCAAAGTTCCTCAATTCTTTTCTAAGTGTTGAAGACTAAGTCTTGCACTAGTTTAGTATATATAAAACAATGGAGGGTCAAGATAATAACACTTGTGTAGCTTGGATGAAGGAGATTAAATATCTAGCCAAGTGGACAAGTTGACTTAGTCAATTATCTCAAGCTTGCAAGACTTGATCATCTACATTGGTCAATGACCATAATAACCTTGGTCCTATTTCGTGCAAGCCTATGTGGGGGGGGGGGGGGGGGGACACGTGTCGCCCTACCATTCGTCCATAAAATTTCGTAACCCTCGTGGGCCCCACAAAACGTAAAATATCTCGGGTGGGCCCTACGTGACCAAATCCGTAAAAATAAATTTCCACAATGTTAATAAATTCCATACTCCTCAAATAATGCATTTTGAGAATCCAATTCTCATCAACGAATATTTTTCCTTTCCGACGTTCGGAAGATTTTCCTTCGGAAAAACAATTCTTTCTTTCGTACCAATTTTTCAAGTCTTGTGTTCTCGCGTCTATTCTCTTATACATGTCCTGAAATTACGGGGTGTAACAAACACGTTATATATTCGCAATCAATTATAACAACTATAATCCCTTTCTTATACCACATGCGACGATTATAACTATCGACCAAATTGCTTTTCAATTTTAATGGCTAACATGCAAATCTCGGATTTAAGCTTCCAAATTCCATAACATTTATCAATCTTCATTCTAAATATCACATGCTCATCTATCAACTACTACAACATGAAATCTTGAATTACAATAGCAAGATGGAGATTATTACCTCTTTAAGCCCAAATACAATCCAAAACTTAAAGTCGATCCTTAGCAACTTTAGCTCATCTTCTTGACGTTTCAATCCACTCCAAGCAACCCTTAGAAGTTTTAGAAGAACTCCTCTTCAAGTTCCAACTTCAAAGTTGAAGAACACCTTAGGTTTTCATCTTGCGACTAACGTAAAAATGTAGTTTTTTCGGGATTTTTGTGTTGAGATATCCTTAGAATACCTTTACGGACCTTGGGTTTGAATATTGGGATTTATGAAGCAAAATTGAAGAATTTCTTTTTCTAATTTGAGAGCTTGGCCGAGAGTCTCCCTATGTGCACAACAAATTTCTTGATTTTTTTCTAAGTATGGAACTCTAGTCTTGCACTAGTGTGATATATATAAAACAATCAAGGGCTTGGATTAAACCAAATGGATGGCTAGGATTGGGTCAATTATATCAAGCTCCCACTTGACCCTTTGACTTGGTCAATTCTTTTATTCATCCAACAAGCATGTGGAGGGTGACACATGTCACCCTCCCATTGGTCCATAATATTTCATTTCCCGAAATTTCCATAATTCGTCAAAATATCGAAAACCTCGTGGGCCCCACAAAACGTAAAATTTCTCGGGTGGGCCCCACGTATCCAACTTTGAAAATAAAATTCCATAGTTCCGATAAATTCCAACAATCTCAAATAAAAATTCTGAGAACCCAATTCTCATTAACGAACAATTTTCCTTCCCGAGGTTCGGAAGATTTTTCCTTGGAAAACAATTCTTTCTTTCGTTCAAATTTTTAAGTCATGTGTTCTCGCATCTAAACATTTCTCGGTATAGTCTCATAAAACTACACTTAATGAAACCTAATTATGCCACATATGACCCTAATATATCACACATGCATATCCATCCATCGTAAGCCAAACGAGGAATCAAATCCAAAGTGTGCATCATCACTATTTACTCCCATTCATGGCCTAAAAGGATTCTATTTTCGTACATTTCCTTAGTCATAACTATAAACACTTCAATTCTTTCAACCCTTCTTCTTTTCTTTTCTTACTTATCATATTCTTCTCGTACTTCCAAACTTATTCTAGTACACGTACATAATCTCAATCATTGCTTTTGTTTTCAATTCCTTGGAGTTACTACATCAAAACTTGGTCATTTTTTTGGTTCTCTCGACCTGGTTCTGGTGGAACGCATCCACGAACTCGTACAACGACTAACTAAAATTGAGCCTTACACCCTCGTGACCCTATCACATAGAGAGACTACCTTCAACTGACCCCATTCTATTCCGGGCTACGGGTTGACCCGCAACAGCCCATAACCCGATCCATTATCGCACTTAATTCTCATTCTTGGTCTGAAATAAATCTTACTACCCGAGAAGGCTTTATACATCTAAGGTCTCAGCGGTCATCAATATTCTAAGGTTCACAATTATTCTATGTCCTTAGCCTACATTATCAGTCCCTACATACAGGAAATGTAGCTTCTTAATATCTCATAATCACGTTGTCTCACTCACAACAACTCTAATTGCTCCATACCATTATTATTCACATAATCACTTAAGCGTACAACACAACTTAATCTAACAACATGGTATGCTCTCAAATTAATAAAACATGATCTCTTTTAAGAGTCTATCACAATCTCAGATCGTTTATTACCTTCTGACTATTCCAAGTCAGTACATACATAAAGCCTAGGTGTGGATTAAATAAACTGTTTTACACCTTCCAAGTATTTATCAAGACTTTACCAACTTATTGTAACTCACAGTCATTATAGGCAACACACATATGAACCCAAGTAAATACGCTCGTACAGATATACATCATCATAATACCATATATACAACAATTTTACCAACCTGGATATGCAATCCATATAATCCTTTCTGGGTCATTGTTGTCTTTCTCATACCTGCAACCACAATAACACGTTAGGGAGAGACTACCCTAACGACACAACTCTATTGCACGATCTCAGAGTGAAAAGAAGGGAAACCAATCCTAAATGTCCTGCAGCCTCCTGGTGATAGATGTGGTGCACAACACACCGATAACCAAGACTCTACTAGACACGGTCTGTAGACACTTTCCAAGGACTAACTGCTCTGATACCACTTTGTCACGACCCGAACCGGGCGCGATCCGGTGCCCTACACAGGCACCTACAGTATACATCAGAGAAAATCAGCAGAACATACATGAAACTTATAAAATAAATCAACAAGAAATAAACAACAGGTTAGCCGATAAGGCTACCTCCCTGGACATATATACATATACATAACCAAAAACAGTTACATCATTCTTCTTTACAAATCGACCCACAAGATATGACTACAGACCTCTAAGAATTTTTGACATAACAAGCGTGTGGGACGGGGCCCGCCATACCACGAATGTACTACAACCGACAATACCGTGGATCGAACCAAAGATAAGCCTCGGAGTGAATGGAGCTTTTACCCGAGCAGAGATCTAGAGCGAGGATCACCAACCGTGTACCTAATACTGCGGGCATGAACGCAGCCCGAAGAAGTCGATATAACAGTGCAAGTATGGGACGAAAATAAGGTACAGTAAACAAATCATAACTGTACAAAAGAATGAAAGGGGCAAGTATAAAAAGTAAATACCAGATCCTACCGTGCCATTACAACTCATGAACTTAATCGGACATTATTATCTTTTCCCATTTTTCAATAAGAGTTATAGTCAAATTCTTACGTACGTACTTACGAAAAATCATCAAGTTCATAAACATATAACTTACGTATCTTGCATAACATAATCCGACCCTTTATGGAGGGACGTCTCATTTTGGAGTTCACTTTGATTATCCATACGTGATAATGTAACCCGACCCATTTGCGGGACACGACGAATTCATAAAAAGTCTTCCCACGAAGGTATACTGCCCGGCCCATTCTGGAACGCGATAATGTCGTATAAGTCTGCCCATAAAGGTATATTGCCCGGCCCATTCTGGGACACGATCAAGTCATATAAGTCTGCCCATAAAGGTATACTGCCCGACCCATTCTGGGACGCGATCAAGTCATATAAGTCTGCCCATAAAGGTATACTGTCCGACCCATTCTGGGACGCGATAAAGTCATATAAGTCTGCCCATAAGGTATCTTTGCCTGCCCGTTACGGGACGCGATAAAGTTTCTTTACATAATATTTTAAACCATTTTTTCACTTCTTCTTAAGTCGTTATAACAACTTTCCATAAAGCTATTATAACAACCTTTCACTTTAGAGAACTTAAGACACTTTTATTTCTTATTACATTAGGGAAAATTAAACCCAAAAGTACTACGTACATACATACTTAAAAAGAATCATAAAACTCATTCTCTTTTAAATCAATAAACTTCTTCTTTTGAAAACTCAAGTTACATTCTCTTTTGAAATCAAGCCGCTTAACTTTTTGAAATAATTCATGGCAACAAATTTTTTTAAATAAAGTCATTCCTTTCTTTAAGAATCAAGTCCCATAACTTGAAAAACAAAGTCTCATAACCTTTTAAGAAATCAAGGTTCATAGTCTTAAAACTTCATAACATAAACTCTTTTAAATTAAGTAACATATACTTTTATGAGTTGTGAATAGGTTATACTCGTTTATAACGATCTTATTAAAGCATCTATGATCTAGAAAATGTAATACAATTTTGTCTTATCTTAGTTTCTATGCAGATGGAGAATTCTACTTATTTTAGTATAATTGATTTTCGATACATTTTTATTAACGCTGCAATGGCTTGTTCGATACCTATTCTCATTAGTACAGTAAATTAGCAAAGTCAACTCGACTCCAAATACTTCCTAACGACTCTTACCAACATCCCCCATAAGACTTGGTAAGAACTTAGGATAACTTAGACATACCTTTTACATAGAGTAAATCAACATACGTACCTCTTAACTTCTAAGAGTAGAAGGAATCATGAAATAACACCACATGTATATTTCATACGTAGAACATGCCAAAAGAAGGAAGAGGTTCACATACCTCGCGACGACTATCGACAAGTAGCAAAATGCTCCAAAGTACTCCAACCTTGATAGCTATTCCACCCTTCAAGTAGAATACGCTATACGTAGTACTTCAACCTATGATAATCATAATACGTCTATCAATTCCTAGCCTTTTTAAGGTAGAATCATACAAAGTGTAAGGTCTCTTATTCTACGGAAAATTGTGCAGCACTTCCTTTGTTTATACGTACTTTTACACCTTTTTCAAGACCCGAAATGAATGACCGACATGCCACATTTAAGGCGCAAAAAACCAACAATTCAAAGGGGATTACATGCCTTAACAGGACGTGTAAAATTATGCCCCACAATTAATATAAAACTGTCCAATAACTTTGAGACATTTTCGGCAATCACAAGGACAACAACAACATCTATTCTTTTCCATTTCCTTTTCAATCCAAGTTGTTATTCTAACATGTTATATAGTCGCAATCAATTATAACAACTATAATCCCTTTCTTATACCACATGCGAAGATTATAACTATCGACCAAATTGCTTTCCAATTTTAATGGCTAACATGCAAATCTCGGATTTAAGCTTCGAAATTCCATAACATTTATCAATCTTCATTATAAATATCACATGCTCATCTATCAACTACTACAACATGAAATCTTGAATTACAATAGCAAGACGGAGATTATTACCTCTTTAAGCCCAAATACAATCCAAAACTTAAAGTCGATCCTTAGCAACTTTAGCTCATCTTCTTGACGTTTCAATCCACTCCAAGCAACCCTTAGAAGCTTATGAAGAACTCCTCTTCAAGTTCCAACTTCAAAGTTGAAGAACACATTAGGTATTCATCTTGCGACTAACGTAAAAACGTAGTTTTTCCGGGAATTTTGTGTTGAGATATCCTTAGAATACCTTTAGGGACCTTGGGTTTGAATATTGGGATTTATGAAACAAGATTGAAGAATTTCTTTTTCTAATTTGAGAGCTTGGCCGAGAGCCTCCCTATCTGCACAACAAATTTCTTGATTTTTTTTCTAAGTATGGAACTCTAGTCTTGCACTAGTGTGATATATATAAAACAATGAAGGGATTGGATTAAACCAAATGGATGGCTAGGATTGGGTCAATTATATCAAGCTCCCACTTGACCCTTTGACTTGGTCAATTCTTTTATTCATCCAACAAGCATGTGGAGGGTGACACGTGTCGCCCTCCCATTGGTCCATAATATTTCATTTCCCAAAATTTCCATAATTCGTCAAAATATCGAAAACCTCGTGGGCCCCACAAAACGTAAAATTTCCCGGGTGGGCCCTACGTATCCAACTTTGAAAATAAAATTCCATAGTTCCGATAAATTCCAACAGTCTCAAATAAAAATTATGAGAACCCAATTCTCATTAACGAACAATTTTCCTTCCCGATGTTCGGAAGATTTTTCCTTGGAAAACAATTTTTTCTTTTGTTCAAATTTTTAAGTCCTGTGTTTTCGCGTCTATTCTCGTATACATGTCCTGGAATTACGGGGTGTAACAAGTAGGATATTCTATATTTATATTGTGTATGCTAGAATTTGTGTAAGGGACCATATGACATGGTTCAAGTCTTTATTCGAGTTACTCCTGTGTTCTGTCTAAACTTGCTTACTGTTACGCTTTTCCTTGTTTTATGATTTAGTATTGCCTTATATATTCAGTACATATTCCGTACTGACCCCCTTTCTTCGAGGGGCTGCATTCATGCACGCAGGTTCTGGTGCTCAGATAAGTGACCCTCCAGTCTAGGACATCTATTCAGCTGTCGGAGAGTTCCATTGTTCCGGTGCTAGTTATTTTAGTACAGAACCTCTCTTATTTTGATTGTACATATTTATGGGCATGACGGGGTCCTATCCCGTCATATGTTGTTATCCTACTTGTAGAGGTCTGTAGACAGTTGTGTGATTGTGTATGTTTTGGGCTAGTTGTGAGGATTACAGACAGGTTGACTCATTTGCGTTTTGGTATTTCTTTTGGGAAGTTCCCTTATTTATATAGTGGCGGCCTTGTCGGCTAGCCGTTTATTTTCTTTTGGTTATTTGTGACTCCCTCGGGAGACAAGTTCGTCCACGTGTAAGAAAGTCTTGTCGGCTTGCCTACGTGGATAAGGGTTGTCATTGCAGCGTTATGCTGCCGAAATTTTTATTGATCTTGGCGTCAGTTGGATTAAGTGTGATAGGTCAATAATGGAGTCAAATTAGGGCGCCGGGTCGGGGCCTGTCGGGTCGGGTCATGACAAAAGTGGTATCAGAGCAGTTAGTCCTCGGAATGTCTACTGACCGTGTCTAGTAGAGTCTTGTATATGGGTATGTTGTGCACCATAATTATACGCAAGAGGCTGCCGGACATTTAGGATTGGTTTCTATTCTTTCATGTTAGAAATCGTGCGAATAGAGTTGTGTCATAAGTGAAGTCCTTAATCTAATAATCTTGTATGATTTCAGCGATGACTAGGAAGAGTAAAGCGACAGGAGCCCAGAAGGGAAAATCAGTTGAGGGTGAGGCAGTTAACCAAGCCCCCAGGCCTACTAGAGCTCAGACTTATACTGGGATACACATTCAGTCCCAGAGTTCTCCTACTTCCCCACCTCTGGAGGAGCTCAGAGGGCACGATCCAAAGCCCAGCTCGGCACGGTACCTCAGTCCACCGGCGGATACTCAGGGTCAGGAGATGAGAGAGATGATAGATGCTATCCGTTTGTTGATTCAGATACTTTCTACCCAGGCTGGACGACAGGATATGGGTCATGAGTATCCACATAGGGCTGCTAGTGCCAGGGCCCGAGATTTTCTTACATTAGATCCCCCAGAGTTTAAGGGCACGAACCCTAATGCTGATCCTCAAGAGTTCATAGATAGTATGCAGCGTACTTTAAAGGTGATGAAGGCGTCAGCTACATAATCTATTGGGTTAGCTGCTTATAGATTGCAGGGTATAGCGATTAATTGGTTTCAGTCATGGAGATTATCAAGGGGTAGGGATGCTCTTCCGCCGAATTGGTAGGAATTCCCAGATGTCTTCTTGCGCCATTATATGCCACCCGAGTTGAGGCAGGCAATGGTTGATAGGTTCCTTAACATGCAGCAGGGTAGTATGTCTGTTAGAGAGTATAGTGTGGAGTTTGATTCTTTAGCCAGATATGCCCCTTCTATTATGCAGGAAATGGAAGATAGAGTTCACCTATACGTGATGTGATTAGAGCCAGGGTTGCAGGAGGCTTGTATGGCAGTAGCGATGCATCCAAGTATGGATATAGCTCGTATTCAGGCTTATGCTCAAGGGTCAGAGGATCGTACGCACCAGCGAGAGGTTATCTCGGAGCAGAGTAGTAGTCAGCCCAAGAGGGCTAGGTCAGAAGGTCAATATAGAGGTTCCACTAGCGAGATCAGACCCCAGTATAGTGCACCTCTGCAGTTTCAAGGATCTCAGCGCAGTAGGGAGACTTCCCTTAGGCAGAGGCAGAGTTCTTATGCATGGCAGGAGGTGATTCCCCCTCCTCGATGTGCGACTTGTGGGGAACGTCATGTAGGACGGTATCGTCAGGGTGTATGTTATACTTGTGGTGATCTGGGGAACTATGCTAGAGATTTCCCACAAAGAGTGGGTAGTATTGTTCCTGGGAATTCGGTAGCAGCATCGTCACTCTCAGTGAGAGCCCCAGAGATAGGACTCCAGACTTCTTCCGACCGAGGTAGGGGCAGAGGTGGAGCATCTAGCTCCAGTACTGGCCGCATCGTATCTACGCTCTAGGTGGGAGACCGGGTCCAGAGACACCGCAGGATGCACCATCAGGTATACCATTCTTTAGATTATTTATTGGTGGGTTTAAGCTATATACGAACTGTCCCTTACCACTATGACATGATGTATTACAACATAAGTTAGAGTACAAGAATAAGAGTTAAGGGGGTAAATCGAGACAAAAGACTTAGTGAAAAGCTTAGTTGAAACCCTAAGGGGGGAAGTGCCTATAGCATAGCAATACCATAGCTATAAATCGAAACTAGGGTAAACGAATAGAAGACTACCCTTGATATGTAACCTTTTAGTTATTATAACATGATACTGGCGGTATTAGATACGATTAATTTGACCTTAAATAGTATCGTCATGTTTTACTCTATTATTTAACTATCCATAAAACTTCTATAAGTTACATATTTCCAACATTCGAGGACGAATAGGGGAGAAGAATGTTACACTTCGTGGTTTTAAGATTCGGATAATGGATATAAAGTATATTCATACAAGCTACGAGTGTGTCAATGGAAATTAAAAATGATAGGTTATATATTCTCGTTATGGATTAGTAATATATATAAGTTGCAACATTGAAAATACAAGACATTATGGAATTTCCGGGAGTTAAGTTTAAAAGAAGTGGGGTTAAGATTTATTACTTGGGGGGATTGATTTAATGTGAGTAGACAATGAGGGACTAAAATATAACATTCAAGGGACCTTAGTGTAATAAAAGAAATTCAGGTTTTTAATTTTCTTTAAACCCTTTCAAGACACTCCATTGTCTTCTTCACTTAGAAATTAGGAGCAAGAACACTCCCCCCATCTCAAACGAAAATTACACCATTCCTTTAACCAATTCAAGATTCAATCAACCTTCATTCTATGATTAATCATTCCACAACTTGGAAGCAAAATCTTTAAAACCCAACCAGTGGGTCACGGGTTCTGCTGGCCAAAAATAGGCCTGGGAGTTGTCAATTTTTAACAAGAATTTTGGGAAGAAAAATGTGTAAGAATGATGGGTTAACATTGTAGAATGGTTGCATGTTGAATTGGAGTTGAAGAAGTGAAGAATTTGGAAAGAAAAACCGATAAAACAGTGGGTATTCGGAAGGGCAGTGAGTTCGATTTTAAGGGATGTTTTGGCGTTAAAATAGAGGTAAAAATTCTTCTCTTATGATATAATTGAAGTTGCATGTTGTTGTAACTTAAGTAATGAATTGGTGTTAAGGAAAAATTGGAATTTCAAGCAATGTATGTGAATGTGGGGATGTGAGGCCGAATGAAGGGCCATTTTGGTTACATTAGATTTAATTATTGTGTTGTTATATTATTACTAATTACATGTGAAAATTGAAGATGAAACCTTGACATTTAAATTGTAATTAGTTACATGGAAGTATTGAAATATGAAATTAGACCCTAAGAATTAAGAAAATAGTTTTGAAATCATTACAGTGTGGTTGTTAGCCGAAACTTCCATGAAATTGTTGAACGTGGTTGTCTCATCTTAAGGTTGTTTTTGTTAAGTTATAATGATGGGAGATAAGTTATGACTTGTTATTGGTTTGTTGAGCTTGTTGGTTAATAGTGGATATGCGTATAAACAGGGGAAGTGCTGCCCGAATTTTTATAGAATAGGAAGTCGTCATTCGATATAAAGTATGTCAAGTGACCATAGAATTGACGAGCGTATTACCATTATTATAGGTTGGCGCACTAGACAAGGCGTATCTTAATATTGGGTCGATTAGTTCGTCTAAGAGGTATGTAAGGCTAACCCTTCTTTCATTTTTTGGCATGATCCCTTTTATATGACTACTAAAGAATGTAAAACATAAGTACTCTATTCTTCTGGATTTGGAGTCGATATCCAATGTCTTGTTTCGTTCATGCTATACTCTTGTTGATAATTCGAAGGAATCTTCTGCGATACATTATACTTACATGTTCACTACAAAGCAAATGGTAAATGAAGGAAACTCTAAAACTTGCTCTCAAAATCTCTCCAAAGGGAGATGTAATAGAAACCACTATGAAAGGGGTGCAACGTTTTGTAACTTCATTACATATTCATATTGTATATCATGTGTATTGTTATTGTTCCACCTGATCAGTTGGATTATGATATTCTTAAGCGGGCGGCTGCCGAAGAACCACACTAGCTAAGCGGGCGGCTTCCGAAGAGGCCGTATGACTTCTGTGGAGCGGCCGTCCGAAGGGACTATTGTGTTATTAGCTGGAAGCATCCGTCTGAAGGGACTATTGTGTATTAGCCGGAAGCGGCTACCAGTAGGATATTCTATATTTATATTGTGTATGCTAGAATTTGTGTAAGGGACCATATGACATGGTTCAAAGTGTTGTTCCAGGTTACTCCCAGGTTGCTTTCTAAACTTGCTTACTGTTACGCTTTTCCTTGTTTTATGATTCAGTATTGCCTTACATATTCAGTACATATTCCGTACTGACCCCCTTTCTTCGGGGGGCTGCGTTCATGCCCGCAGGTTCTGGTGCTCAGAAAAGTGACCCTCTAGTCTAGGACATCTATTCAGCTGTCGGAGAGCTCCATTGTTCCGGAGCCAGTTATTTTGGTACATAACCTCTCTTATTTTGATTGTACATATTTATGGGCATGACGGGGTCCTGTCCCGTCATATGTTGTTATCCTGTTGTAGAGGTCTATAGACAGTTGGGTGATTGTGTATATTTTGGGTTGGTTGTGAAGATTACAGACAGGTTGACTCATTTGCGTTTTGGTATTTCTTTTGGAAAGTTCCCTTATATATATATATAGTGGCGGCCTTGTCGGCTAGCCGTTTATTTTCTGTTGGTTATTTGTGACTCCATCGGGAGACAGGTTCGTCCACGTGTAAGGTAGTCTTGTAGGCTTTCCTACGTGGACAGGGATTGTCATTGCAGCGTTATGCTGCCGAAATTTTTATTGATCTTGGCGTCATTTGGATTAAGTATGCGATGTCACGACTGACCGGGCATGGCGGTGCCCTACAGGCACCATACGGTATACATCAGAGATAATCAGTGGAACATACATACAACTCGTAACGTAAATCAATAAGAAATAAAAAAATAGGTTAGCCGATAAGGCTACCTCCCTGGATATATAATTACATAACCAAAAATAGTTACATCCTGTTTCTTTACAACCGACCCACAAGATATGACTACAGACCTCTAAGAATTATGACATAACCACTGTGACGGGACAGGGCCCCGCCATACCCCTGAATGTACATAAATCTACAACATCAGGGAAATCGTACCAAAATACAAGTCTCCAGAGAAATTGATCTTTCTGACAACTGATCAGTGATCCTAAGAGTGAGGATCCGCAACCTGCTTACCCCTACCTGCGACATGAACGCAGCCCCCGGGGAATGGGGGTCGGTACAAAATATGTACCAAGTATATGAAACTGAAAATACTGAAATGAAATCATATAGTCTAATATAAAGCTGAAGACATGTATGATAACCAAATAATAGTACACCGAACCTTATTAACACTGAGACTAATGAAAGTATCTTTTGCCGTTTAAAAGTAGGAAGGTTGTGATTAATTTAGGGCTACCCGCCCGTAATACCATTATGCAATCCTATTCATGGGAATCTAACCCGCATGGGAATTGAACCCGCATTGGTCACGTGGACCCGCAATGAGTATATATGGATACCCGCATCGTGGAGAGCTAATCCACAGAATAAAACAATATCAAGGTAATTTAACCCGTAGCACAACACATGATTGCCAGCCCTCAAGCGAGGGACGCGGTGATATGGAAATATAATACTTGCACGAATGTCTATTGTGAGCAACATATGCAACTTAAAATCATTTAGGACTCTCATTACATTATGGTGAATCACTTATCATTTTATAAGACTCAAGGCACTAACATGTCATGTCAAATCCGGTAATTTAACCTTGTTACACCCCGTATTTACAGTTAATGTTTTAAGAACGTACGTAAGAACTCACAAGTGTTAAGATTGGAGACTTGTAAAAATTTATCGGAATTATGAATTTTTTTTTCAGAAAACGTATTATTGTGACGAATGGGAGGGAGACACGTGTCACCCCCCTTATTGATGCCTTGGTCGATTTAGGCATGGCCAAAATGGTCATTTACCATAAGTCTTGGATGACTAAAGTCTTGCAAGTGTAGCTTGAGAATTTTGACTAAGTCAAAGGGTCAACTAGTCTTGATATTTTGAAAGACTTCATCCTAGCCACCCAAATGGTTGCATCTTGTCCCTCCATGACCCTTTATATTACTACTAGTAGCACTACTAGTGCCAACACTTAGAAAATTTCTTGAAAAATTGGATGAACATAGAGCTTGAGCTCTCGGGTTCCATATAAAAAAAAAAGAAAATCTTTGTTTGTGATCCATTTAGCTCCACACTTTAAACCAAGGTTCTTAGGTGTATTGTAAACACATCTCAATAGAAAAGTCTTGGAAAAAGAGAGTTTACGGGTTAGTCGCAAAACGAAAACCTAGTTGTCTTTCTAGGTTTTGTTTGGAGATTTGAAGGATAATTGTTGGTGTTGTTCTAAGGGTCTCAACAAGCGGATTGAAGTGTCTTGGAGAGGCTCTAAACTACTAAGGAGCGACTTCAGATTGAAGTTGGATTAAGAATCGTTAAGGTATAATCTTGTCTTTTAAAGACGTTACAAGATTACATATTTATATTGTTGTTGTTAGCTTTACTTGTTGCTAGCATGAAGTTGATAGGTTGAAGTTATAAGTATTATGGATTGCTTGTAGCTAAATCCGAAATGTTATACAAGCCACTTGAAAAATTGGATTACTAATTGGTCGTTTATTAGAAATCGTCGCATGTTACTTACTTGAAGATTATGGTTATTATAATCAAATGCGACTTGATATCATGTTATGCTACCAATTTGGATTGAAATGGAAATTGGTTAAGAATTGGTATTGTTGAACTCAAGGTGGCCGAATTTGGACTTATAGTTTGTATTAGTTTGTTATCGTTTGTGGGGCGGAATTTTACACGTCTGGTAGGCGTGTAATCCCCTATTGATTAATTGCTTTGATTGTGCCTTAAATGTGGCGTGTTTGGTTATTGTATTCGGCCTTGAAAAAGGTGGCAAAGTTAGTAAAAACAAAGGAGGTGCTGTCCGATTTTCCGTAGGATTTAGCGACTTGACACTTATAATATTCTACGTTTGAAGTAAGGCCTTAATAGACGTATTGTGAATATTATAGGTTGACATACTACGGGCGGGACTTTGTACTTGGCAAGTGGTTTGACCCGGCGAGGTATGTAGAACTTTTCCTATCCTTTGAGCATGACTAGTTACACGTATATAGTACGGTTGACGTACACGAGCTTGATATCCTTTACTAGTTTATTGAATGGCCAAGTCGGGTGAGTTAGGAGATTAACTCACTTCTTTGAAAGTATTAAGGATGTCTAATGTTTTATTAAAGTTAAGGGACTTGAAGAGTTTTAAAGTATGTGATACTTGTTCCGTTTTAAACGTATAAGTCCCTTGGATAGGAAATTGTATTTGGCTAAGGTATAAAGTGAATATAACGACTTTATGGGGAGTTGGTTATATTTGCTTTATGGAAGGATAAATGACTTGTTCTAATGAAAAGGCAATTTGATTTTAAGGCATCAATTGCCTAAGTTTTTATAATAAAAAGGAGTCACTTGATTTAGAAACCTAACTTTATTTCTAAAGGTATTGTGACTTGTCTTGAAAAGTAATTTTGACTTGATACTATGGTTAATGGTATCTTGGAAGTGTTATATGAAAATGAGTCATTTTTAAAAGGTTAGAAGTACGTAGTACTTTGGGTTAAACTCCCGGATTTATATTAACATATTAAGTGCCTTAAGTAAGCTAAAATGAGAGTGTAGATGAATAAGACTAATAAGAAGTTAGGGGGATTTCTAACTTGCTTATTTATTATATGACGGCCGATTGAGATAGGGTAAGAGTATAAGTGAGGGGCAAACCCCCAAGACGCTATACCACCTTCTCCAGGATAAGAGTATAAGTGAGAGGTAAACCCCCAAGACGCTATACCACCTGTTTTATTACCTTCTCCAGGATAAGAGTATAAATGAGGGGCAAACCCCCAAGACGTTATACCACCTGCTTCAGGGTAAGAGTATAAATGAGGGGTAAGAACCCTAAGACGTTATACCACCTGTTTCTATGGGTTCGCTACCCATGATTTGATCGAGTCTCTATGTGATGTTATGCGTATTCCCGGATTTACTCTCATTGTTAGTAAGGCCTTTGTATCGTAATTCTGTTATCATACATGTCTCCGCTTTGTTTTAAACTTATGTTGTAATTACTGATACTTTCGATTTTACATACTTAGTACATATTGTGTCGACCCCTTCCCAGGCTGCGTTAAATCTGCGCGAGAAAGAGTAGCGGTGGCGGATCCACATTCTTAGGATCACTTATCTGACGACAGAAGCTCCATTTATCCGGAGGCTTGTCTCTTTTGGTACAGTCTTTTCCACAGTGTTGTAGATTTATGTACATTCGGGGTATGGCGGGCCACTGTCGCCACGATTGTTATTCCTAAGTGCGTATTCACATATGTGGTTGGGCTGTAAGAACTGATGTTGTACAGTTGTACTTTTGATTTTGTTATATATATTGGAAGGCGGCCTTATCGGCTAGCCTGGGATGTTTTATAGTTACACATGTGTTTATGTTGTGTATGTTCCGCTGCTTTTCTCTGATGTATACCTGAACAGGGTGCCCAGGTAGGGCACCAGTCGTGACCCGGGGGCGGGTCGTGACAAACCCCAAGTACTACACCTTTAGAAATTCAAATCCAAGTTTTTAAAATCAAGCATTTCTACTTTAACAACCTAGGCAACTTATGCCAATAAATCAAGTAGACCATTCTCTTAACTTTCCATAAAGCCGTTATAACTAACTTCTCATAAAGCTGTTATAACTCTTTATGTTTTAGACAATTAAGGCATTTTCATACGTTAACATCAAGGAAGCTAATTCTCTACCTCAACCAACTTGGACAATTCAATCAAGGCAATGATATCAAACACAAAGCCGAATCTAGTTAAAGCTCGTACGTCTATCGTACTATATATATATATCAAACATCATGCCCAAGAGATAGGGAAAGTTACACATACCTTCACGGCTTACTCCACCTGCTAGGTTGAATAACTCTAAGTATAAAGTCTCTTATTCTACGGAAAATTGGGCAGCACTTCCTTTGTTTCCACGTACCTTTCCATCTTTTTGAAGGCCCGAAATCAATAACCAAACATGTCACATTTAAGGCTCAACAATTTAGCTAACCAAAGGGGATTACACGCCTAACAGGACGTGTAAAATTCTGCCCCACAATTGATATCAAAATAGTCCAATATTCCATGCCATTCTCGGCTATAATGTGCAACCACATAAAGTCTTTTCCAATTCCTTTTCAATCCAAGTTGTTTAGTCTAACATGTTATATAGTCACAACTAATTGTAACAACTATAATCTCTTATTTAGATAACATGCGACGATTATAACTATCGACCAATTTGTATTGCAATTTCAATGGCTAATAAGCTCATTCTCGTATTTAGGCTTCCAATATTTCATAACACTTATCAATCTTCATTATATAATTCAAATGATCAAATATCAACTACTATAACATGTAATCTTTAATTACATAAGTAAGATGAAGATTATTACCTTGTTAAGCCCAAATACAATCCAAAACCTAAAGTCGATCCTTAGCAACTTTAGCTCCTTTCCTTTGCATTCCAATCCGCTATTCGCAACCTTTAGAAGTTCACAAGCAACTTCCCTTCAATTTCCAAGCAAAACTATGAAAAGCAACTTAGGTTTTCATGTTGCTACTAACGTAAAAATGTAGTTTTCCCGGGAATTTTGTGTTGGGATATCCTTAGGATACCTCTAGGACCCCTTGGTTTAAGTATTGTGATTTATGAACAACAAACGAAAAAATTTCTTGTTCTTTAGAGGGCAAACCCGAGAGCCTCTAGCTTGCACAAGGTTTCTTGAATTTTTTCTAAGTGTGGAATTAGTCTTGCACTAGTAGGAGATATATACTACAACCAAGGGCAAAGATTAAAATAAATGTGTGGCTTAGATTCAACAAGACTAAAGATCTTGTGTCAAGTTGGCTAGTTGACTTGGTCAATTATATCAAGCCTTGGCTTACAAGACTTGACCACTTTACCCTTGGTCATTCTCGACCAAGTCCATGTGGGGGTGACACGTGTCACCCTCCCATTCGTCCATAATATTTCGTTTCCCGAAATTTCCATAATTGGTCAAAATATCGGAAACCTTGTGGGCCCCACAAAAACGTAAGATTTCTCGGGTGGTCCCTATGTGACCAAATCCGTAATTAAATTTCCACGATGTTAATAAATTCCTTAAGTTCCAAACAACACGTTTTTAGAATTAATTCTCATTAGCGAACATTTTTCCTTTCCGAGGTTCGGAAGATTTTCTTTCGGAAAAATAATTATTTCCTTCATTCCAATATTAACGTCCTGTTTCCTTACGTATATTATCTTAACCATGTCCTGGAACTACGGGGTGTAACATTCTTCCCCCCTTAGAAACATTCGTCCCCGAATGTCCTTTCGGAGTCAATCTAATTAGATTGCGACATAGTCTCCTTTAACTACACCCAACATACCAAATATGCCACACATGGCCACATAATAATACTTAAGCAATTACATCAATAAAAGCTGAAAAGTAAGAGAAATGAATTACCTGGAGGTGTAGGGAATAAGTGAAGATACTTCTTCATCATGTCCTCCTCTGCCTCCAAAGTCATCTCCTCTCTATTATCATTCCGCCACAAGACTTTGATGGAAGCCACGTCCTTAGTCCGCAGTCGCCTGACCTGGCGATCAAGTATCGCTATGGTACTCTCCTCATACGATAATCCTTCTGTCACCTGGACATCACTAACTGGGAAAACTCTCGATAGATCTCCGATACACTTCCTGTCACGACCCGACCCCGGGCCAGCGATTGGTGCCCTACCTGGGAACCCCTCACAGGTATACATAGCATAGGAACATACAGAAACTCATAAAATACTAGACAGTAAATATCAACAGGATAGCCGATAAGGCCACCTTCCGTGAAATATACATAACCCAAAAAAAACAGTTACATCTTTGTTCTTACAACCCAATCCACAAGATATGACTACAGACCTCTAAGAATAACAAATGTGACGGGACAGGGCCCCGCCATACCCCTGAATGTACATAAATCTACAACATCAGGGAAACCGTACCAAAAGACAAGCCTCCGGAGAAATGGAGCTTCTGACACCTGATCAGTGATCCAAAGAGTGAGGATCCACCACCTGCTTACCCCTACCTGCGGCATGAACGCAGCCCCCTCTTCAGGCCATCCCACCAATACATACATTTGAGGTCATGAAACATCTTAATCGACCCCAGATGAATAGAGTAACGAGCATTGTGTGCCTCCCCTAGAACCTGCTGACGAAGTCCTGCAACATCGGGTACACAAAATCTGCCCTCGTATCTTAGCACCCCATCTGGTGCTACCTCAAATAAACTCTTCTCCTCTCGAAGAGCCTTATCGCGATACCGTATCAGAACCGGATCCTCACACTGTCGCCTCTTCACCTCCTCAACGATGGAAGACTCGGCAACCTCTCGAACCCGTACCCCACTATCATCGGTATCGACCAACCTAACCCCAAGGCTCGCTAGCTGATGGATCTCACGGACCATGTCCTGTCTATCTGACTGTACATCTAACAGACTCCCCATAGATCTACGACTCAGAGCATCTGCAACAACGTTGGCTTTTCACGGATGGTATATGGTATCAACATCATAATCCTTAAGCAACTCTAACCACCGTCTCTGCCGCAAGTTCAACTCCCTCTGTCTGAAGATGTACTGGAGGCTCTTGTGATCTGTATAAATATCCAAATGAACCCCGTATAAATAATGCCTCCAAATCTTCAAGGCATGAATAACTGCGGCCAACTCTAAGTCGTGGGTAGGGTAATTCCTCTCATACTTAGAATCGCTGGAATCATAGGCTATAACCTTGCCGTCTTTGCATCAATACACACCCTAGCCCGATGCAGGCATCACAATAAATCACATAACCTCTAATCCGCGGAAGAGTAAGAAGCTGGAGCCGTCGTCAACTTTTCCTTCAATAACGGAAGCCGCTTCTCACGCATCCGCCATCGGAACTTAGCGCGCTTTGAGTCGGCTAGTCAAAGCGGCGATATCAGCGACGCTCCACAAATCTCTGGTAATAACGCCCGCCACTGAAGTTGCGCACCTCCGTCGGAGTATTAGGTCTCGGCCAAGTCTTGACCGCCTCAATCTTCGACGTATCAACTCGAATTCCATCGGCCCCGATAATGTGCCCCAAGAATGCCACTGAGGCCAACCAAAACTCACACTTGGAGAACTTGGCATACAACTGCCGGCTCCGGAGGACTCCAAGTACCGTCCTCAAGTGATCTGGATGCTCCTGCTCGGTGCGAGAATAAACCAGGATGTCATTAATGAATACTATAACAAACGTATCCAGAAATGACTTGAACACCCGGTTCATTAAATCCATAAATACCGCTGGAGCGTTAGTCAAACCGAAAGACATCACCCTGAACTCATAATGCCCATACTGAGTCCTGAATGCAGTCTTCGGGATATCTGTCTCTCTAACTCGCTCCTGATGATAACCGGACCGTAGGTCTATCTTAGAGAAACACCTCGCACCCTGCAACTGGTCAAACAAATCATCAATCCTGTGGAGGGGGTATCTATTTTTGATGGTTAACTTATTCAGCTGCATGTAGTCAACACACATACGCAGCGTCCCATTCTTTTTTTTACAAACAAAACCGGCGCTCTCCAGGGAGAAATACTAGGCCTAATAAAGCCTTTTTCCAACAAATCTTTCAGCTGGTCCTTCAATTGCTTCAACTCGGCGGTGTGTCGTCACATGCGCGGAATAGATATAGTAGCCGAGTATCCGCAAAGACATCAATACAAAACTCTATCTCCATCTCTGGAGGAATACCTGGGAGATCATCTGGGAATACATCCGGAAACTCTCTAACCACCGGAACTGATTGAAGAGTTGGCACCTCAGCCTCTGTATCGAATTCCCGGGAAACTGGAATCGGACCAATCTATCTCTACAGTCAACATTGACATAACAAGAAGCCAACCAGTCTATACCCATAATGACATTAAAATCTATCATCTCCAACTCTATCAAGTCTGCAAGGGTCTGACGACTGTATATAAATACCGGGCAGTTTTTATACACCCGCTCAGCTAACACCGAATCACCCACATGCATAGCCACCTTAAAAGGTTCTATCGGTACAGGCTCTATTCCTATTCTACTAGCAATAAGAGGGGATATATAGGACAAAGTAGAACCTGGATCTATCAACACATAAACGTCATAGCATGATATCAATAATATACTTGTGACGACATCCGGCGAAGCCTCCTGGTCCTGTAGGCTGGCTAAGGAATATATGCGGTTCTGTGGACCGCTAGAACTGGGACCTCTGCCACACCATCCGTGGCTGGCGGCGTAAACACCACGCCTCGGGCGCATAACCACGTAAGACGGGCAGGCAAGCGACCCTGTAGGCTGAGTCATACCACCCGTGCCCCCGTGTACGGACACTCCCTCACCAAATGGTCTCGACTGCCGCATGAAAAATAAGATCTCGAAGTAGCATGACACTCCCCAAAATGGGACCTCCCACATCGGACACACCGAGGTAGGGGTGGCCTCGTCTGACTAGTACCTCTGAACCCCTGCGAACCTGCCGCCCTGACTTGCTCCCGAATAACTCGGCTGATTAAACCTCCTGCCAAAACACTGGGAAGGAGCACTCTGTGTCGGCTGAACTGTAGACCTAGCCTGCTGCCGAGGTTGTCCGCCTCTAAAGTTACCCTGAAACCCTGCCGTCCTGGCCCTTTTGGGCAGGCCTGGGTCTGGCTGGTCCTCTCTTTCTCTCTCTCTCTGTCTTCAATACCCTGTGCGTATGCCTGCATCCTGGCAATATCCATACCTGGCTGAAGGGCTACTCCCAGACATGCAGTAACCATATAGCGGTCTAGCCCCATCACATAGCGATAACTCTATCAGCCATGTCAGCCACAATAGTGAGCGCATACCTGGCCAATGAGTCAAACTCCAAGTTATACTCTCTGATGGTCCTTTCATTATGCCTCAATGTTAAGAACCTATCAACACGGGCTCTCCTCATCTCAGGAGGAAAAAAGTGATCAAGGAAGGCCTCTGTGAACTCGTCCCTAACAGCTGGAGGAGCACCCATACCCCTAGGCAGTTCCCATGACTCAAACCAATTCAACGCAATATCGTGTAACCAGTAAGAAGCAAGCACAACTGACTCGGTATCCGAGGCCCTAAGTACCTGCATAGTCCACTGTATCTACCGAATGAACTCATGAGAATCATCCTCAGATCTCGAACCATAGAACTCGGGTGGATTACAACTCAAAAAATCCCGAATTCTCAAACTGTCGGCTCTAGGTTTAGCTACCTGCTCCTGTCGGCGCTGCCCTGCCACTATGCTGGTTAATAACCTGATCTGCTCTCCATAATGTTATACCCCGTACTTCCAGAGTATGTACGTGAGGGCGTACGTATAAAATTCAAGCCTTAAGAATTGACAAGTTTCGAAATTTGGGCACAAGTGTCGAAAAGAGTCGTTTTTCGACGAAACGTTTTACTAAACTTGCGAAGGGAAAATTCCGGCTATGTCATTTATAATTTTTGCGGATTTTTCCGAGAGACGAAACATTTTGGACCAACGGGAGGGTGACATGTGTCACCCTCACATTGGAAGCAAGTGGACGGCAAAGGCAAGGCTAAGGCACGTTTTTTGTGCCTTGGGTTAGGTAGGATATTTGTGCAAGTTGGTGTGGTAGATGGATAAGGTCCACATGGTTAAAATCTATCCCAACACTTGCACCACACTTGTCTTCATCTTGGCCATTGGTTGGCCTTTGGTTAGCCTATAAATACTCCCCTTACTTGAAGACTTTCTTCATCCAAAAACTTGAGCAATCTTTCTAAGTCTCAAATACTCCCTCCCTCTTGTTTGCTTTCGTCCAAGCCCCCTCCCCCTTTTAGAAAGGCCCTTGGCGAGCCTCCCCACCCCCTGTGGTGCCACTAGCCAGGGTACCCACTAGCCTAGTTGTTTTCGTATAATACCCCTTGTTGTGGTATAGAAATACTCTCCTAGTATTGTTATAATGCCCAAATACCTTGGCCCAAATACCTTGTAGTATTCCCAAGGTTACACTTATACAAAAGCCCAGAAAATACTATTATACCTTCTTTAGCCACAAAACGAAACCCTAAGTAAATCTTCACCCGTAGTTGAAGTTATAAGTAGAAGTTGCGTAGAACTTCTAAGGGTTTCTTGGAGCGCACGGAGAGGAGCTAAACGTTGCTCAGGAGCGACATTATACTTGGATAATTTTTGGGCTCATCGAGGTAAATACTACTGTCCTTCTATTGTAATTGGAAATTACATACTGTCGTAGTAGAAATGACTATAAGATTCATAGAAAAGATTTGAACTGTAATAGAAGGATTATTACGAGAGAAAAGTTGAATCAAATCACTTGTAAGAATGCAAGTAAAAGTTAAACTGTACTTACATAGGACTGTATTACAGTAGACTGATAACCTTTATTGGTTGAATGTTTTGCAAGTAGCATGTGCTACTTAGAAGGTGGACAAGGCTAGCCGGGTTATAGCCGTGGAGCGTTTTGCTTATAGTCGATAATCGTCGCGAGGTATGTGATTCTTCCTATACTCTTGAGCATGATATTTTAAAGGAAGATATATATAGTACGGCAATGTCTTTTGACTTAAGCCTGAATAATATGTAGTACGGTAGACGTACGTGTGCTAATTGAACGTAGTAGTACGGCAATGTCTTTTGACTTAAGCCTGAATAATATGTAGTACGATAGACGTACGTGTGCTAATTGAACGTAGTTGTACGACAATGTCTTTTGACTTAAGCCTGAATAATAAGAAAGTTGAAGTATGTCACAAGAGTTAAGAAACCATTTTTGAAAGAAGAGTAACACTTGGTTTTAAAGGTTTTAAAAAGAGTTATACTAGCTTTATGGGGAGTTAGGTATAACGTCTTAAGAGAGGTAAAGAAAATGGTTTACTGATTTTAGAAGTTAAGAGACTTGATCTTATAAGATAAGAGACTTAACTTAAATGAATTAATATGAGTTTTGTGTGAAACCTCATTCGTGAGTAATGAGTACGTGGTTTTAAAAGGAATAATGTTTCTTGATTTGGAAATCGAATGTGTATCGACAAACCACTGCGGCGTTAATAAAGGAAAATGTATTGGATAATGAAGTATTATTAAAACCGGTAGAAACCTCAAATCTGCATGAAGCTAAGATGAGACAAAATGATATTACATTTTCTAGATCATGGTCGCTTAATAAGATTGATTATGAACAAGAATAACTGCTACTTTATGGCATATGTTACTCAATTGTTTTAAAAGAGATTAAGACATTGAATTATGAAACTTTTCAAAAAAGAGACTTGCGTAATTGAAATTAGGCAAAGCCGAACTTTAGGAAAAGAAGGGCATTGTGTTGTCTTAAAATGGTTTAAAACATAAAGTGTTATAACAAGATTTATGCGAAGTTGGTTATAACGACTTTATGAAAACAAAAGAAGGGTTTTTTCATTGGTTTTAATGTGGTAACTTGAGTTTAAAAATTGAAGTGTTTTGGTCTAAAAAGAAGGCATGATATTGCCTTAATTGGTTTTAAAAAGGAAAGTATGGAAGTTGTTTTGGTTTACTTAAAAGAAATGTGAGTCACTCTATTTTATACTACGGGTATCGGGTGACTTTTATAAAAGGAATAGATCTCTTTAAAAGGAATTTAACGTACGTAGTACTTTAGGGTTAAAACCCGGACTTTGGCATAAAATGAAAGTACTTTGAGTTGTGTATAAATTGCCTATGCTTGTTGTTGTGAAACTTGCCTATGCTTGTTGTGATAGCCTTTGTTGTGCAAGAATTGTGTTTCTATACTACCGCGTCTCTCGATGGAGGGTCGGTTGACTTGTTGAGAACTTACTTGGGCGTCTTGCGGTGTGGAGAAATTCCATGGATGCGTTCGCTGATAGTGTATACGCTAAACGCTTTGGACATACTGACACGATGCGTAGCGCACGGGTATGCTTCCATTTTGATTGCCGCCTTGTTGTTTCCTTTTGGACATACTGACACGATGCGTAGCGCACGTGTATGCTTCCATTTGGAATGCTGTCTTATTGTTTCCCTTTGGACGTACTGACACGATGCGTAGCGCACGGGTATGATTCCATTTGGAATGTTGTCTTAGTGTTTCCCTTTGGACATATCGACCACGATCGTAAGCGCCGCGGGTATGCTCCATTTGGATTCTTTGTCTTGTGGCTATCATATCATAGGCCGCGGTGAGGAAGGAATTCCACGCACGAGTGATGATTTGGAGGCGTGAGTCCACGACTTGATATATTTGTTTATATGTGGTGTCCTGTAGTTTGGTTATCATACATGTCTCCTGCTTTATATAGACTGCTATGATTTCATTTACAGTATTTTACAAGTTTCACATACTTGGTACTGTTGTCTTGACCTCGCCCGGCTGCGTTCATCTGCCGCAGTAAATACATCTATCGATCCGCGTTTAGGATCTCATTTCAGCGTATTGGGAAGCTCGTTCCTTCGAGGCTTATCTTTGGTATGTTACCACAGTGCAGGGTTCTTGTACATTCGTGGTATGGCGGGGCCTGTCCATCATAGTTATTGTATAAATCTTAGAGTGCATCCTTGGTGTGGGCGGGGTTGTAAGGATTATGCTCGCTCAAAATGTCTTTGTATATATATATGCTAAAAGGCAACCGTTTTGGTTGGCCTATTTTCTTTCATCTTGATCCATGTCTATTTGCATGTCTAAGTTTTTATTTCCGCTGGTTTTTCTCTGATGTTGTATCACTAGGGTGCCCGGGGTAAGGCACCAGTCACGGGCCCGGGTTCGGGTCGTGACAAAAGTGGTATCAGAGCAGTCAATCCTCGGAAAGTGTCTACAGACCGTGTCTAGTAGAATCTTGATTATCGGTATGTTGTGCACCACATCTATAATCAGGAGGCTATAGGACATTTAGGATTGGTTTCCATTCTTCTCATTCTGAGATCGTGCCTTAGAGCTGTGTGATAAGTCGAACCCTCCGACGTGCCGTTTTTACCGATTATGCCTCGCGTAAAACCCGGGCCCAGACGGCGGGCAAAGCGGCGAGGAGGCTGCTAGTGGGATCTGAGAGAATGCAGCGCGAGCGATCGAAGACGAGATAGTACTTGACGGCGAGTTTTGCGACACCGCCAAAGACCAGATTTAGAAAGTCGCGGCGGTGGCTGCTGAGACTACGATACGAGCCTCCATCCGCGGCTGGAAGCGGATGAGATAAGTACAAGGAGATGGCGATTCTGGCGAGTCGTGGCGAATATGAGATAGGCTGGATCGCGATTCGATCCAGTAGCACCGTAGTTCACCCGAGCGGCAGTTTGAGGCTACGGATTTTTACGAGATGTAACGCGAGTTTTATGGGTCGAGGCACGAGGATGATCGCAGGAGTTCATCAAGCGATTCTGGATCATGAGTGATCAAGGCATCGAGACCGAGTCGGTGGTCCTAGGTTCGCATCAATGCGTGATACCGCATGATCGCGGTTTGATTCTTGAGTCTGTCCCGGAGAGAATGCACTTCCACTATTTGGGGCGAGTTCTCAAAGGCATTTCTTGCACACTTCTTGCCTCGCGAGATGAGAGGGCTCGGGCGATAGATTTTTGGTGTTGCGGCGAGCAGGCGTCACGGTTCGGAGTACAATGTGGAGTTCGACTCATTGGCGACGCGTCCGCATTAGTAGCTAGTATGGAGGATCGAGTGCCGATATGTTCTGAGGCTCGATGATTACCTAGCAGAGTTGTTGGTGTAGCTCTTCAGGGCATGGACATTTCCGCATGCGAGCTTATGCACTTGGAGGTGAGGCGGAGAAATCAGCGGAATGACCGAGTCGTGAAGAGGCGAGCAGCGAGGTCCTTTGGTGACTTTCGAGGCGGACCGCCTCGGCCGAGACTAGTTATGCGCCTCGCCCGATCTGAGTGGTCCTCACAATCTTGTGGCATCCAGTATTGAGAGCGGTCGGGGCTCGAGGTTCAGATTTTCGGGAGAAGCGGGGTGTTAGCGGTGAAGCCACCTCGTTGTTACCACGTGGTAGACTCGCGGTGGGAGTGTCGTGCTAGTCAGAGTTTGTTTTACATGCGGCAGCGAGGCCATTTTGGGAGAAACTGTCCAGAGCCGGGTAGCGCTGGTAGGATAGCACTGATCACGGATCGATTGCGGGTTCTTCACCTTCCATAGAGCGGGATGTTCATACACCGTGGCCACGGTAGAGGTCGCGGTGGGAGTTCCCAGTTTTAGCGGTCCTTTGAACCGCCTATTTTCAGGTATATCCTTAACCCTCTAGAGACTTGTATGTATTGATGATGTGTTTAGTGTTATGTCGGATAGCTTTGTGCTAAAATGTGATTTAGAAACACAGTTAGTGAAAAGGGTAAGCTCAGGGTGAGAAAATGATGAACCTTAGAATATTACAGTTGAGACCTTAGATGTAAGGCCGTCTTAAGTACAAGTTTTTGCGAGTGATCCTTGTCAAAACGTATAGGTATACGTGGAGTAATTGTGGAAAAAATTTTCCTTGGGTAGTGTTAAATGGAAGTGGTAGCTTTCATGACCTGTATAGGTAAGATTGTTCCGGATCGGGGAACAAGAGCGTGATGCGTTAAGTGGGTCGGGTTGGGGCCATGTTGAGGGCCAACCCGCGGCTGTTCGGTGGGGTCAGCTCGGGTGGTCCCGCCAGTGGTAGGGTCACGAGGGTGCTAGGCCCAAGTTTAGATGACCATCGTATGAGTTCGTGGATGTGTTCGACCGTAGCGGTCGTGAAGGCGGGAATGGTCTTAAGGAGATTGCGGCTAGTAAGATGACCAAGTTTGGAGGTGGTGACTCAAAGTTTTGGGAAGCGACGATGGCAAGTGTGGTACGTATACTAGAAGAGTTCAAGTGTTCGAGAAGGGCACGACGAGTAAGGAAGGAAGAGAACGTGTGTTATTTCGTGGCCGGGCCTGGCGTTGGCAACTTGTTAGAAGAACTTCATCGTTATCCGTCTTGAGAAGGAACATTCGGGACGAATGTTTCTAAGGAGGGGAGAATGTTATACCCCGTACTTCCAGAGTATGTACGTGAGGGCGTACGTATAAAATTCAAGCCTTAAGAATTGACAAGTTTCGAAATTTCGGCACAAGTGCCGAAAAGAGTCGTTTTTCGACGAAACGTTTTACTAAACTTGCGAAGGGAAAATTCCGGCTATGTCATTTATAATTTTTGCGGATTTTTCCGAGAGACGAAACATTTTGGACCAACGGGAGGGTGACATGTGTCACCCTCACATTGGAAGCAAGTGGACGGTAAAGGCAAGGCTAAGGCACGTTTTTTGTGCCTTGGGTTAGGTAGGATATTTGTGCAAGTTGGTGTGGTAGATGGATAAGGTCCACATGGTTAAAATCTAGCCCTACACTTGCACCACACTTGTCTTCATCTTGGCCATTGGTTGGCCTTTGGTTAGCCTATAAATACTCCCCTTACTTGAAGACTTTCTTCATCCAAAAACTTGAGCAATCTTTCTAAGTCTCAAATACTCCCTCCCTCTTGTTTGCTTTCGTCCAAAGCCCCCTCCCCCTTTTAGAAAGGCCCTTGGCCGAGAGCCTCCCCCCTTTGTGGTGCCCTAGCCGAGGGGTACCCCCCCTAGCCTAGTTGTTTTCGTATAATACCCCTTGTTGTGGTATAGAAATACTCTCCTATTATTGTTATAATGCCCAAATACCTTGGCCCAAATACTTTGTAGTATTCCCAAGGTTACACTTATACAAAAGCCCAGAAAATACTATTATACCTTCTTTAGCCACAAAACGAAACCCTAAGTAAATCTTCACCCGTAGTTGAAGTTATAAGTAGAAGTTGCGTAGAACTTCTAAGGGTTTCTTGGAGCGCACGGAGAGGAGCTAAACATTTCTCAGGAGCGACTTTATACTTGGATAATTTTTGGGCTCATCGAGGTAAATACTACTGTCCTTCTATTGTAATTGGAAATCACATACTGTCGTAGTAGAAATGACTATAAGATTCATAGAAAAGATTTGAACTGTAATAGAAGGATATTACAGAAAAGGATTGAACTGAAATCACTTCAGAAGAATGCAAGTAAAAGTTAAACTGTACTTACATAGGACTGTATTACAGTAGACTGATAACCTTTATTGGTTGAATGTTTTGCAAGTAGCATGTGCTACTTAGAAGGTGGACAAGGCTAGCCGGGTTATAGCCGTGGAGCGTTTTGCTTATAGTCGATAATCGTCGCGAGGTATGTGATTCTTCCTATACTCTTGAGCATGATATTTTAAAGGAAGATATATATAGTACGACAATGTCTTTTGACTTAAGCCTGAATAATATGTAGTACGGTAGACGTACGTGTGCTAATTGAACGTAGTAGTACGACAATGTCTTTTGACTTTAGCCTGAATAATATGTAGTACGGTAGACGTACGTGTGCTAATTGAACGTAGTTGTACGGTAATGTCTTTTGACTTAAGCCTGAATAATAAGAAACTTGAAGTATGTCGCAAGAGTTAAGAAACCATTTTTGAAAGAAGAGTAACACTTGGTTTTAAAGGTTTTAAAAAGAGTTATACTAGCTTTATGGGGAGTTAGGTATAACGTCTTAAGAGAGGTAAAGAAAATGGTTTACTGATTTTAGAAGTTAAGAGACTTTATCTTATAATATAAGAGACTTAACTTAAATAAATTAATATGAGTTTTGTGTGAAACCTCATTCGTGAGTAATGAGTACGTGGTTTTTAAAAGGAATAATGTTTCTTGATTTGAAATCGAATGTGTATCGACAAACCACCGCAGTCAATAAAGGAAAATGAATTGCATAATGAAATATTATTAAAACCACTCGAAACCTCCATCTGCATAGAAGATAAGATGTGACAAAATGATAGTACATTTTCTAGAGCATGGTGCTTAATAAGATTGATTATGAACAAGAATAACCTACTCGCCTATGGCATATGTTACTCAATTGTTTTAAAAAGAGATTAAGACATTGAACTATGAAACTTTTCAAAAAAAGAGACTTGCGTAATTGAATTTAGGCAAACTGGAACTTTAGGGAAAAGAAGGGCATTGTGTTGTCTTAAAATGGTTTAAAACATAAAGTGTTATAACAAGCTTTATGGGAAGTTGGTTATAACGACTTTATGAAAACAAAAGAAGGGTTTTATCATTGGTTTTAATGTGGTAACTTGACTTTAAAAAGAGAAGTGTTTTGGTCTAAAAAAAAGGCATGGTATTGCCTTAATTGGTTTTAAAAAGGAAAGTATGGAAGTTGTTTTGGTTTATTTAAAAGAAATGTGAGTCACTCTATTTTATACTACGGGTATCAGAATGTGTATCGACAAACCACTGCAGCGTTAATAAAGGAAAATGTATTGGATAATGAAATATTATTAAAACCAGTAGAAACCTCCATCTGCATAGAAGCTAAGATGAGACAAAATGATATTACATTTTCTAGATCATGGCTGCTTAATAAGATTGATTATGAACAAGAATAACCTACTCGCCTATGGCATATGTTACTCAATTGTTTTAAAAAGATATTAAGACATTGAACTATGAAACTTTTCAAAAAAAGAGACTTGCGTAATTGAATTTAGGCAAACTGGAACTTTAGGGAAAAGAAGGGCATTGTGTTGTCTTAAAATGGTTTAAAACATAAAGTGTTATAACAAGCTTTATGGGAAGTTGGTTATAACGACTTTATGAAAACAAAAGAAGGGTTTTATCATTGGTTTTAATGTGGTAACTTGACTTTAAAAAGAGAAGTGTTTTGGTCTAAAAAGAAGGCATGGTATTGCCTTAATTGGTTTTAAAAAGGAAAGTATGGAAGTTGTTTTGGTTTATTTAAAAGAAATGTGAGTCACTATATTTTATACTACGGGTATCGGGTGACTTTTATAAAAGGAATAGATCTCTTTAAAAGGAATTTAACGTACATAGTACTTTAGGATTAAAACCCGGACTTTGGCATAAAATGAAAGTACTTTGAGTTGTGTATAACTTGCCTATGCTTGTTGTTGTAAAACTTGCCTATGCTTGTTGTTGTGAAACTTGCCTATGCTTGTTGTGATAGCCTTTGTTGTGCAAGAATTGTGTTTCTATACTCTGGCGTCTCGATGGAGGTCGGTTGACTTGTTGAGAACTTACTTGGGCGTCTTGCGTGACGGAGAAATTCCGCACGCGTTCGCTGATAGTGTATACGCTCGCGCTTTGGACATCGACACGATGCGTAGCGCACGGGTATTCTTCCATTTTGATTGCACCTTGTTGTTTCCTTTTGGACATACTGACACGATGCGTAGCGCACGGGTATGCTTCCATTTGGAATGTTGTCTTATTGTTTCTTGGACGTCGACACACGATCGTAGCGCTGCGGGTATGCTTCCATTTGGAATGTTGTCTTAGTGTTTCCCTTTGGACATACCGACACGATGCGTAAGCGCGGGTATGCTCCCATTTCGATTCTTTGTCTTGTGGCTATCATATCATAGGCCGTGGTGAGGAAGGAATTCCACGCACAGTGATGATTTGGAGGCGTGAGTCCACGACTTGATATATTTGTTTATATGTTGTGTCTTGTAGTTTGGTTATCATACATGTCTCCTGCTTTATATAGACTGCTATGATTTCATTTACAGTATTTTACAGTTTCACATACTTGGTACCTGTTGTACTGACCTCCTTCGGGGGGCTGCGTTCATTCCGCAGGTAGAAGTACATCGGCTGTCGATCCCCGCGTTTAGGATCTCATTTCAGCGTATTGGGAAGCTCCGTTCCTTCGGAGGCTTATCTTTGGTATGTTACCCTGAGTCTGTAAGTTCTTGTACATTCAGGGGTATGGCGGGGCCCTGTCCCGTCATAGTTATTGTATAAATCTTAGAGGTTTGTAGCACTGGTGTGGGCAAGGTTGTAAGGATTGTAACTGTTCAAAATGTCTTTGTATATATATATGCTAAAAGGCAACCGTTTTGGTTGGCCTATTTTCTTTCATCTTGATCCATGTCTATTTGCATGTCTAAGTTTTTATTTCCGCTGGTTTTTCTCTGATGTTGTATCACTAGGGTGCCCGGGGTAAGGCACTAGTCACGGGCCCGGGTTCGGGTCGTGACACATAATCTCTATAATCTACCTGCATGGATCGACACTCGTGTCGGAACTCCTGAGTTGCATGTCACGACCCGACCGGGCATGGCGGTGCCACTACCAGGCACCCCTACGATTATACATCAGAGAATAGCAGCGGAACATACAAAACTCATACAATACATAACAACAAATATCAACAGGCTGGCCGATAAGGCCGTATTCCTGGAAATATACATAACCCCAAAATAAAAACAGTTACATTTCTGTTCTTACAACCCAATCCAAAAATATGACTACAGACCTCTAGAGAATAACAACTGTGACGGGACAGGGCCCCGCCATACCCCTGAATGTATATAAATCTACAACAGCAGGGAAACCGTACGAAAAGACAAGCCTCTGGAGAAATGGAGCTTCTGACACCTGATCAGTGATCCTAAGAATGAGGATCCACCAACTGCTTACCCTACTGCGACATTTAACGCAGCCAGAAGAAGTCGATACAGATGTACCAAGTATGTAAAATGGAAAAACAAATACTGCAATTTACCTCATTAGTCTAAAATAAAGGTGGAGACATGTATGATAATCAAATTACAGTATATTGTGCCTTACTAACAATGAGATTGAACATGTGTATACTTTACTGCATAAAAATAGGAGGCTCATGATCAAAGTAGGGTCACCCGCCCGTAGTATCATTAAGCTATCCTACTCCTGGGACTATTTCACCCGCATAGGTCCTGTAGACCCGCAATGGAGCGATGTGCTCCGCATGAGACTATTTCACCCGCATAGGTCCTGCGGACCCGCAATGGAGCGATGTGCTCTGCATGGGACTATTTCACCCGCACAGGACTATTTCACCCGCTTAGGCCCGATGGGCCCGCAATGAGTACAAACGCCACACTCGCATCATGGGTAGCAAATCCATGGAATTAGTAGTAACCCGGGGCTTTAACCTGTAAGAATAACTTAAACTAGCACAACCGGCTATCATACATAACATAAGCACTACCGGCTTATCATACATAACATAAGCGCTACCGGCTTATCACAACATAAGAAAGTTAAGAAATCCCCTAACTTCTTATTAACCTTCTTTATATACCCTCTCATTTTAGTTTACTAAGGCACTAACATGTCATTTTAAAAATCCGGGAATTTAACCCAAAGTACTGCGTACTTCTATTCTTTTAAAATGACTCTTTTTCATATAAAACTTTCAAGGTACTAATAACCGTAGTATCAAGTCATATCTACTTTTTAAGACAAGTCACAATACCTTATAGAAATATATTTATAGGCCTCTAAATCAGGTGACTTCTTTCTTTTAAATCCTTAAGCAATTGATGCCTTCAAATCAATTTGCCTTTCATTATTTCAAGTCATTTATCATAATTTACATTACTTAGAGTAAACCACTCTTTAACTTTCCATATAGCTATTATAACCAACTTCCCATAAAGTCGTTATATTAACTTTATACTTTAGGCAATTTCATTCTTCCTTATATCCAAGGGACTTATACTTTCAACAAGACAAGTATCATATACTTCCAAAAAAACTTCAAGTCCCTTAACTTTAATAACTAAGACATCCTTAATATTTTTAACAAGTGAGTTAATTCCCTAACTCAACCAACTTGGACATTCTTAAAACAAGTCAAGGATATCAAATGAAATTAGATTCATCAAAATCTCGTACGTCTACCGTACTATATATTTACAACTACTCATGCTCAAGAGATAGGAAAGTTCCACATACCTCTTCGGTTCAATCCACTTGCTAAGTCTAATATGTCGTACGTAATATGTCAACCTATAATTACCATAATATGTCTATTAACTTCTTACTTCAAACGTAGAATATTCTAAGTTTAAAGTCACTAAATTCTACGGAAAATCGGACATCACTTCCTTTGTTTCTACATACTTTTCCAACTTTTTCAAGGCCCGAATTCAACAACCAAACACGCCACATTTAAGGCTCAACAATGTAGTTAACAATAGGGGATTACACGCCTACAAGACGTGTAAAATTCCGCCCCACAACTGATATCAAACTAGTCCAACATACAATATCATTTTCGGCAATTTGAGGGACAACAATACAAAGTCTTCCAATTACTTTTCAATCCAAGTTGTTTAGTATAACATGATATCAAGCCGCAATCGATTATAACTACTACAATCTTCAAGTAGGTAACATGCGACGATTCTAATTATCGACCAAATTGTATTTCAATTTCAAATGGCTAGCCATGTCAATTCGGATTTAGGCTTCTACAATCCATATCACTTATCAATCTTATATACATATTATTCATGCTAGTTAAAATGTAAGGCTGCAACAATATGTAATCTTATAACACTTAAGAGAACAAGATTGTTACCTTAACGAGCCTTAATCCACTTCAAGATCTGAAGTCGCTCCCTAGCAACTTAGAGCCTCTCCTAGACACTCCAATCCACCACTTGAAGCCCTTAGAAGATCACAAACAACTTTCCTTTAACTTCCAATCCAAACCTATGAAAGTGGCTTAGGTTTTCACCTTGCGACTAATACGAAAACGCCACTTTTCCGGGATCTTTCTATTGAGATACCCTTACAACACCCTTAGTAACCTTGGTTTAAAGTGTGGAGATTATTGAACAACAAACAAATTTTTTTCCTTCTTGGAACCCTAAGAACCCGAGAGCAACAATATGAGGTCTTCAAAGTTCTTGAAATTTTTCTAAGTGTAGAAGCTTGTCTTGCTACTTGTATACTTAAATAACATAATGGAGGGTCAAGATTAGCACAATTGGATGGCTTGGATTCCAATCTGCTAAAAGATCAAGCCAAGTGGCTCTTGACTAAGTCAACAATATCAAGCTCTTAGACTTAGCAAGACTTGGTCATCCTAACCTTGGTCAAATGACCATAAAACCCATGTCCATTTCGTCCAAGACCAACAAGGGGGGGAGGGGGGTGACACATTTCACCCTCCCGTTCGTCTCAATATTTCGTTTTTCGACAATTCCATAATTCCGATAATTTTTTACTAGTCTCAAATCTTAACATTTTTGGGTTCTAACGAACGTTCTTATTAACATGTCCTGGAATTACGGGGTGTAACATTCTTCCCCCCTTAGAAACATTCGTCCCCGAATGTTCTTTCGGAGTCAACTTATAGATAGCGACATATTCTCCTTTTACTACCCCTACATACCAATAGTGCCACACGTGGCCACATAATAGCACTTAAGCAAAATACTTCAATAAAAACTTGACAAGTAAGGGAAATGAATTACCTGAAGGTGTAGGGAATAAGTGAGTATACTTCCTCAACATGTCCTCCTCCGCTTCCCAAGTCATCTCCTCCCTATTATTATTCCGGCACAAGACTTTAACGGAAGCCACATCCTCGTCGCGATCGCGACTGGCGATCGAGTATCGCTATGGGACTCTCATACGATAACCCTCTGTCACTGGACCTCGCTTCGGGAAAACTACAGATGGATCCGATACAACCGCAACATAGAAACATGAAAGACCGGATGTATCACCTCTAAATCGATGGCGGATCCAACTCATAGGCAACCTTTCCTACTACGGATGATCGGTAGGGTCGATGTACCAGGCTATGTTTCCTTCTTTCGAACCTCATCACACCCTTCATGGGTGATACCTTGAAGACCCAATCGTGCACGAAACTCCAAATGTCGACGCCGATTATCTGCGTAAGACTTTTGCGACTGAGTCGGCGCTAACGATGCATCACGGATAAGCTTCACCTTATCCACAGCCTGTTGAATCAAGTCTGGGCCAACTAACTGAACCTCGCCCACGTTTAACCAACCAATCGGCGACCTACACATCCGCCCATACAAAGCCTTATAGGGAGCCATCTGAATACTAGAATGGTAGCTGTTGTTATAAGCAAACTCCACAAGAGTCAAATGATCCTCCCAGCTACCCCTGAAATTAATAACACAGGCTCGCTGCATATCCTCAAGTGTCTGGATAGTACGCTCTGCCTGCCCGTCGGTCTGAGGATGAAACGCAGTACTGAGACTCACTTGTGTCCCTAACCCTTCGAAAGACCTCACGAAGTTAGCGTAAACCGGGCTCCTGCATGCGATATAATCGATATAGGGACTCAGTGCGATCTCACAATCTCCCGATATACAATCGGCATAATCCTCGATCGAATCGTAGTCTTTGGAAGAAAGTGGGCTGATTTAGTCGATCATCTCTGATAACAATCATACTTCCTCGAGTGCGAGGTAACCTGTAACAAAATCCATGTTGATCACCTCCCACTTCCATGCCGAATATCAATAGCTGCAATAGCCACCGGCTTCGGTGCTCAACCTTGACTGGCGATAATTAGACACGAGCAACAAAACTGCGTCTCTCTTCAGGCCATCCCACCAATACATACATCTGAGGTCATAGTACATCTTAGTCGACCCCGGATGAATAGAATAACGAGGCGTGTGCCTCCCGAGAATCTGTTGTGAAGTCCTGCAACATCGGGAACACACAATCTACCCTCAAATCTTAGCACCCCATCAGGCGCTACCTCAAATAGACTCTTCTCCTCTCGAAGAGCCGTATCTAGATACCGTATCATAAACCACCAAGGGTCGCTTGGGATGTCATTTGTTTGCCTCAATCTGAAGGAGGCTTGGGTCTTATGAACATCAAAGAATGGAACCATGCCTTGCTATCCCGGACCATTTGGCAAACTCACTGAGGCGGATTCCTTATGGATCCAATGGATTAATAGCTACTATTTGAGAGGCCTATCATTTTGGGATTATGAGGTACGTACTAGGGACTCACCCTTATTCAAAAAAATTTGTGGCATCCGCGACAAATTTGTTTCCATCTTTGGTAGCCAAGGTGACGCAATTGCCGGCTTGGAAAAGTGTTGTACCAACGGAAAATTTGATTCTAGTCTCGTGTATGAGGTCTTGCGCATTAAGCAAGATAAAAAGCTTTGAATGTCACAAATTTGGAAAGGCTTCATTCCTCCTAAGTTTTCTTTCACAGTGTGGCTCACTTGTAGAAAACGGTTAGCTACAAAAGACACTCTCTCCTACCTAAACTTGGAAGATAAGTCTTGCGGGTTCTGCAAGCGGGCTAATGAGACAAGGGAGCACCTCTTCTTTACTTGCCCCTACACCCGCATGATTGGAAGCGCATAAGGGAATGGTTGGGTATTAGAAGCGAAATGACAACTATTGAAAGCACTCTTAAGTGGATCAAAAAAGACCACCGCGGGACAAGCATCCGAGCCAAATCTATCTTGCTTGCCTTTTGCATAGTGGTATATGAGATTTGGAGGACAAGAAATACATTGCTCTTTGAAGGCACAAGCTTACCGACAGAGGAGGTCATTGCGAAAATTAAAACAACAACTTATAGAGTTCTCTATGATTTAATCCCCTCTTGTAACGGCACATGGTGGCCCACCCCTCCTTCATTTCTTGTTTGTTTTACGTTGAGGATTGAGAACCCTCAATGACTGATTGTAGCCACCTGTTCTTTCCTTTCTTAGTAATAATATTTGCATTTACCTAAAAAAAAATGATGGAAGACTCGACAATCTCACGAACCCGTACCCCACTATTATCGGTATCGACCAATCAAACTCCAAGGCTCGCTAGCTGATGGATCTGACGGACCATGTCCTGTCTTTCTGGGTGTACCTCTGATAGACTCCCCATCGATCTACGACTCAAAGCATCTGCAACCACGTTGGCTTTTCCCGGATGGTATAGGATGTCAACATCATAATCCTTCAACAACTCTAACCACCGTATCTGCTGCAAGTTCAGCTCCCTCTGCCTGAAGATGTACTGGAGGCTCTTGTGGTCTGTATAAATATCCACATGAAACCCATATAAATAATGTCTCCAAATCTTCAAGGCATGAATAACTGCGGCCAACTCTAAGTCGTGGGTAGGGTAATTCCTCTCATGCTTCAGAATCGCCGAAGCATAGGCTATAACCTTGCGTCTTTGCATCAATACGCACCTGGCCGATGCGAGGCATCACAATAAATCACGTATCCTCTAACCCGCCGGGAAGAGTAAGCTGGGCCGTCGTCAACTTTTCCTTCAGATGGCGGAAGCCCTTCTCCAAGCTTCGTCGGCTGGAACTTAGCCGCTTTACGAGTCGGCTGATCAGCGGTCGCGATATCGAAGCAAACTGCTCCACAAACCTCGATAATAACCTGCCAGCCCTAAGAAACTGCGCACCTCCGTCGGAGTAGTAGGTCTCGGCAAGACTTAACCGCCGATCTATGCCGTATCAACACGAACCGTCATTGATAATGTGCCCCAAGAATGCCTCTGAGGCCAACCAAAACTCACACTTGGAGAACTTGGCAAACAACTGCCGGCTCCGGAGGACCCCAAGTACCGTCCTCATGTGATCTGCATGCTCCTTCTCGGTGCGCGAATAAACCAGAATGTCATCAATGAATACTATAACAAATATATCCAAAAATGGCTTTAACACCCGGTTCATCAAATCCATAAATATCGCTGGAGCGTTGGTTAAACCGAAAGACATCACCCTGAACTCATAGTGCCCATACCGGGTCCTGAATGCAGTCTTTGGGATATCTTCCTCTCTAACTCGCACCTGATGATAACCAGACCGCAGGTCTATCTTAGAGAAACACCTCGCACCCTGCAACTGGTCAAAAAAATCATCAATCCTGGGGAGGGGGTATCTGTTCTTGATGGTTACCTTATTCAGCTGCCTGTAGTCAACACACATACGCAACGTCCCATCCTTCTTCTTTACAAACAAAACCGGCGCTCCCCAGGGAGAAACACTAGGCCTGATAAAGCCTTTTTCCAGCAAATCTTTCAGCTGGTCCTTGACTCCTCAACTCGGGTGTCATCACATGCAGGCGGAATAGATATAGGCCGAGTGTCTGGCAGCATATCAATACAAAACTCAATCCCCTCTCAAGAGGGATACCCGGGAGATCATCTGGGAACACATCTGGAAACTCTCTAACCACCGGTACTGACTACAGAGCTGGCACCTCAGCCTCTGTATCGAATACCCGAACCAGATGATAGATGTACCCTTTCTGCACCATCTTCCTGGCCTTGAGGTAAGAAATAAACCTACCCCTCGGCGACGCTGTGTTGCCCTTCCACTCGATAACTAGCTCACCAGGAAACTGGAATCGGACCAACATGTCTCTACAGTCAACGTTGGCATAACAAAAAGCCAACTAGTCCATACCTATAATGATGTCAAAATCTGTCATCTCCAACTCTATCAAGTCTGCTAGGGTCTGACGACTGTATATAAACACCGGACAATCTTTGTACACCCGCTCAGCTAACACCGAATCACCCACTAGCGTAGCTACCTCAAAAGGCTCTATCGACACCGGCTTTATCCCAATTCTACCAACAATAAGAGGGGATACATAGGACAAGGTAGAACCTGGATCTATCAAAGCATAAACGTCACAGCATGAAATCAATAATGTACCTGTGACGACATCCGGGGAAGCCTCATGATCTTGTCGGCTGGCTAAGGAATATATGCGGTTCTGTGGACCGCTAGAACTAGGACCTCCACCACGACCTCTGCCGCGGCTGCGGTCCGTGAACACCACGCCTCGGCGCGTAACCACGAAGAAGAAGACCCGGCCATCGACCATGTCGGCTGAACCATACCACCCATGCTGCCTCTGGTCGGACAATCTCTCTTCAAATGGCCCTGCTGGCCACAAGAGTAACAAGCTCCTGGAGGAACACGACACCCCCCACGATGGTAATCACCACAATGACCACACCGAGGTATAGGTGGCCTAATCTGACTGGAACCCCGGTTCCTCTGGGAACCCGAAGCCCTGACCTTCTCCTGAATAACCCGATCGATCAAACCTCGCGCGGCCGAAAACCGAAGGAGCACTATGTGCGGAAATGTGGACTGTCTGCTTTGAGGTTGTCGCCTCGAAAATCACCACGAGACCTGCTGTCACGGCCGCTTTTGGCTGAGTCTGGCTGATCCTCTCTCTCTCTGTCCTCTATCCCCTGCGCATAAGCCTGCAACCTGGCAATATCCATACCTGGCTGAAGGGCCACTCCCAAGCATGCAGTAATCATGTGACGGTCTAGCCCCATCACATAGCGATGAACTCTGTCTGCCATATCAGCTACAATGGTGAGCGCATACCTGGCTAATGAGTCAAACTCCAGGTTGTACTCTCTGATAGTCCTCCCATTCTGTCTCAATGTCAATAATCTATCCACGCAGGCTCTCCTCATCTCAGGAGGCAAAAAGTGATTCAGGAAGGCCTCTGTGAACTCATCCCAAACAGCTGGAAGGGTATCCACACCTCTAGACAGCTCTCATGACTCAAACCAGTTCAATGTAATATTACATAACCGGTAAGAGGCTAACACAACTGACTCTGTCTCCGAGGCCCTAAGCACCTGCATAGTCCACTGTAACTGCCGAATAAACGACTGAGGATCCTCCTCAGATCTCGAACCATAGAACTCGGGTGGATGACAACCCAGAAAATCCCGAATCCGCAAACTGTCGGCTCTAGGGTTAGCTACCGCTCTGTCGTGCCTGCCACCTATCTATGCTAGTCAATAGCCTGATCTGCTCTCCTTAATTTATATACTCTGGCCCTGGCTGCGGAACTGGAGGCTCAGGTATCGGAACCTCTGGAGCTACGGCCGCTCTCGGCTCTCTATCTGTGGCGTGGTGAACTCGCCGACCCGCCTACAATCTCAGGCATAGTCTGGGCCTGAGTCCTGGTAACCCTCTGCGTACCTCTAGTAGCTCTGCTGCTTTGCCTTGCCATACAGGCCCCGTGCGTCTTCGTGGAGGCATAAGCGATACATAAGAATAGGTCGGAGAGGATTCAACCTAATAAGACGACTCTCTCTTGCGATATCGAGAGAGAAGAATGAAACCAATCCTAAATGTCCTGCGACCTCACGATTATAGATGTGGTGCACTGACACCGATAATCAAGACTACTGAGACACGATGCGTAGACACTTTCGAGGACTAAGCGCTCTTATACCACTTTTGTCACGACCCGACCAGGGCATGGCGGTGCCCTACAGGCACCCTGCAGTATACATCGAGAATAGCGGAACGTACAAAACTCATACAATACATAACAACAAATATCAACAAGCTGGCCGATAAGGCCGCCTTCCGGGAAATATATATAACCCCAAAATAAAAACATTTACATCTCTGTTCTTGCAACCCAATCCACAAATATGACTACAGACCTCTAGAGAATAACAACTGTGACGGGACAGGGCCCCGCCATACCCCTGAATGTACATAAATCTACAACATCAGGGAAACCGTACCAAAAGACAAGCCTCCGGAGAAATGGAGCTTCTGACACCTGATCAGTGATCCTAAGAATGAGGATCCACCACCTGCTTACCCCTACCTGCGGCATGAACGCAGCCCACGAGGAAAGGGGGTCAGTACAACAGATGTACCAAGTATGTAAAATTGGAAAAAAATACTGCAATTTACCTCATTAGTCTAAAATAAAGGTGGAGACATGTATGATAATCAAATTACAGTACACTGTGCCTTACTAACAATGAGAGTGAACAGGTGTATACTTTACTGCATAAAAATAGGAGGCTCACGATCAAAGTAGGGTCACCCGCCCGTAGTATCATTAAGCTATCCTACTCCTGGGACTATTTCACCCGCATAGGTTATGTGGACCCGCAATGGAGCGATGTGCTCCGCATGGGACTATTTCACCCGCATAGGTCCTGCGGACCCGCAATGGAGCGATGCGCTCTGCATGGGACTATTTCACCCGCTTAGGCCCGGTGGGCCCGCAATGAGTACAAACGCCGCATTCGCATCATGGGTAGCAAATCCATGGAATTAGTAGTAACCCAGGGCATTACCCTGTAATAATAACTTAAACTAGCACAACCGGCTATCATACATAACATAAGCACTACCGGCTTATCATACATAACATAAGCGCTACCGGCTTATCACATCATAAGCAAGTTAAGAAATCCCCTAACTTCTTATTAACCTTCTTTATATACCCTCTCATTTTAGTTTACTAAGGCACTAACATGTCATTTTAAAAATCCGGGAATTTAACCCAAAGTACTGCGTACTTCTATTCTTTTAAAATGACTCTTTTTCATATAAAACTTTTAAGATACTAATAACCGTAGTATCAAGTCATATCTACTTTTTAAGACAAGTAACAATACCTTTTAGAAATACATTTATAGGCCTCTAAATCAAGTGACTTCTTTCTTTTAAAGCCTTAAGCAATTGATGCCTTCAAATCAATTTGCCTTTCATTATTTCAAGTCATTTATCATAATTTACATTACTTAGAGTAAACCACTCTTTAACTTTCCATAAAGCAATTATAACCAACTTCCCATAAAGTCGTTACATTAACTTTATACTTTAGGCAATTTCATTCTTCCTTATATCCAAGGGACTTATACTTTCAACAAGACAAGTATCATATACTTTCAAAAATACTTCAAGTCCCTTAACTTTAAAAACTAAGACATCCTTAATCTTTTTAACAAGTGAGTTAATTCCCTAACTCAACCAACTTGGACATTCTTAAAACAAGTCAAGGATATCAAATGAAATTAGATTCATCAAAATCTCGTACGTCTACCGTACTATATATTTACAGCTACTCATGCTCAAGAGATAGGAAAGTTCCACATACCTCTTCGGTTCAATCCACTTGCTAAGTCCAATATGCCGTACGTAATATGTCAACCTATAATGACCACAATACGTCTATTAACTTGTTACTTCAAACGTAGAATATTCTAAGTGTAAATTCACTAAATTCTACGGAAAATCGGACAACACTTCCTTTGTTTCTACATACTTTTCCAACTTTTTCAAGGCCCGAATTCAATAACCAAACACGCCACATTTAAGGCTCAATAATGTAGTTAACAATAGGGGATTACACGCCTACAAAACGTGTAAAATTTTGCCCCACAACTGATATCAAACTAGTCCAACATACAATATCATTTTCGGTAATTTGAGGGACAACAATACAAAGTCTTCCAATTCCTTTTCAATCCAAGTTGTTTAGTATAACATGATATCAAGCCGCAATCGATTATAACTACTACAATCTTCAAGTAGGTAACATGCGACGATTCTAATTATCGATCAAATTGTATTTCAATTTCAAATGGCTAGCCATGTCAATTCGGATTTAGGCTTCTACAATCCATATCACTTATCAATCTTATATACATATACTTCATGCTAGTTAAAATGTAAGGCTACAACAATATGTAATCTTATAACACTTAAGAGAACAAGATTGTTACCTTAACGAGCCTTAATGTTATACCCCGTGGTTAGGGCCGGGACCTCGGTCGAGTCTCAGTGTGCATGGCCAGCGAGTAATTGTAGGGCCATGGCCGGGAAGTCGCTGCTGGAAAACTCGAGGTCGCTGAAGTTTCATGGCCGCCGGGAAGCAGGCGGCGGAAGGTCCCCATCCGATTTTTACATCCCATAGATTGACCAAGTCTTAAAGACTTGGTCATTTGTTATCTCTCTCTTTGAAAAACCTCTTCCTTCTCTCTAAATATTTCAAGCTCCTCCGCCCCTCTAAAAATCCAAGAGGATTCTAGCCTTAAGAAAAATCTGAAAAATTAAAAGACAAGAAGGAAGCTTGTGAAGGTGGTGGTGGTGGTGGTGGTATTCTTGGTAGAAAGGCTAGCAAATTGTTGGATAAAATTTGGCTAAAGCTCTAAGGTAATGATTCTTCCTCTATTATTAGTTTATAGAGTTGCATGTTAAGAAAAAGATACTTATGGTGGTAAATAATGCTCTTAGAGTCATTGCATGCTAGAAATGTGGGTTGAATATGAAGGATTTGGCTAAAGAAATATTATGAGCATGTGGGAGCCTAAAAACCACCTTAGAATTGTTAAGTGTACTATTATAACTTATGGGGTAGAATTTTACACACCCAAGATTAGGTGTGTAATCCCCTTTGTGTTGGTTTGGTTGTTGGGCCATAATAAGGCGTTTGAATGTTGAAAAATCGGCCTTTGAAAAGGTGGCAAAGTGAGTAGAAACAAAGGAAATGCTGCCCAATTTTCCTTAGGAATTGATAACTTGAATTTGGAATTTCTACATTGAAATTAGAGGTTAATAAACACTATGGTTATTATAGGTTGACATATTACTTGCGGTAGTTGGACTTAGCAAGTGGATTGACCAAGGAGGTATGTAGAGCTTTCCTATCTCTTGAGCATGAGTAGTTGTATCTATGTAGTACGATATACGTACAAGATTTGATAATCTACACTTGTTTTAAAGTATATGATGCTTGTTTCATTTCAAAAGTTTAAGTCCTTTGGATTTAAGGAAAATGTATTTGACAAAGGTATAACGCTAATATAATGACTTTATGGGAAGTTGGTTATATTAGTTTTTGGAAAGGTTCACAAAGAATGGTTTACTCTAACTAAAACAAGTACGGGTAAAGGATTTGAAACTATGGAAGGTGGATTGATTTTTAGGCATTGGTTGCCTAAGGTTTTAAAGGAAATGAAGTCACTTGATTTAGAAGCCTATTATATTTCTAAAAGGAAATGTGACTTGTTTTGAAAAGAAATTGTAACTTGATACTATGGTGATTAGTATCTTGGAATCTTTGTATAAAAGAGTTTTTCTTAAAATGTTAGAAGTACATGGTACTTGGGTTGAATTCGGATTTTCTATTAAAAGACATGTTAGTGCCTTAGGATACTAAAATGAGAGGATATATTAATATTAATAAGAAGTTAGGGGATTTCTTAACTTGCTTATGTTATGATAAGCCGGTAGTGCTTGTGTATGATATGATAGGCCGGTAGTGCTTATGTTGTGATATGATAGGCCGGTAGTGCTTATGTATGATATGATAGGCCGGTAGTGCTTATGTTATGTATGATAGCCGGATGAGCTATGTTATATATTTGTATTATTACGGGGTAAACCCCGGGTTATTATCTATGCCATGGATTTGCTACCCATGATGCGAGTGCGGCGCTTGCACTCATGCGGATCCGGACCACAGGATCCATGCGGGTGAAATAGTCCCATGCGAGTACGGCGATGGTACTCATGCGGATCCACAGGATCCATGCGGGTGAAATAGTCCCATGCGGGTGAAATAGTCCCATGACGAGGCGGATGACCTCATGCGGGTCTACAGGACCCATGCGGGTGAAATAGTCGAGTGAGTAGGGCTTAACGATACTACAGGCGAGTACCTGTTTTGATCGTGAGCCTCCTATTTTTATGCTATAAGTTTTATACTTGTTACTCATTGTTAGTAAGGCACGGTCTGAGAAATTGATTTTTATCTATGACTCCGACTTATCTTTGACTTGTGATATTACTCTGATATTTTCGATTTTACATACCAGTGCGTTGTGTCGCGACCCGCTCGCCGAGGCTGCGTTCATCTGCATGGTAAGGTAAAGCAGGTGGTAGATCCTCATTCCTAGGATCTCTTACTCAGGTGTCAGGAGCTCCATTTCTTCGGAAGCTCGACTTTTGGTATGGTTCTCCCCGGTGTTGTGATATTTTGTACATTCAGGGGAATGACGGGGCCCTGTCCCATCATAGTGTTACTTATTCTTAGAGGCCTGTAGTCTTATCATAACTTGAGTTGTCAAAGGATATAGCTGTTCGGTTTTATGTACTTTTGGGGTAGCCATTTTGGGCTAGACTATTTATACCATTATGGTTGTTTTATTTTGAGTTTATATTCCGCTGGTTTTCTCTGATGTTGTGTCACAAGGGTGCCCGGGTCAAGGCACCGTCAGATCCGGTCGGTCGTGACAAAAGTGGTATCGAGCGATTAATCCTCGGAAGGGTCTGAGCCGTATCTAGTAGAGTCTTGATTATCGGTGTGTTGTGCACCACATCTATAATCAGGAGGCTACAGGGTATTTAGGATTGGTTTCCATTTCTTTCACTCTAAGATCGTGCACTAGAGCTGTGTTATAGGTTGAATTTCCTCTGACGTAAACTTTGTGTGTATCGATTATGCCTCACAGGCGACCACGGCCGGAAGGCAAGCGATGGAGGAACTACTAGTAGGCACCGAGGGTTACGAGCACGAGCCCGATCCTTACCAGATGAGGTGTTTCGGACGGCGAGTTCTACCACGTCGCCAACGGTAGAAATGCAGCGGCGGCTCACGAGACCGCGGTACGAGCCTCGATCCAGCGGCCAGGCGAAGGATATAGGCTCTGAGAGATGGCGATTACTAGCGAGTTGTGGCGAACGCGAGATAAGTGAGCAGCGATTCATTTATGCCGTAGTTCGACCTGAGCGGCTAGCTTGAGGCGAGTGACTTTTGAGTTGCACCCGCGAGTTTTATGGGTCGAGGCACGAGGTTGATCCTCGGGAGTTCATCAAACGATTCTGTGGATCATGAGGTGATCGGGGCTTGGAGACGAGTCGGTGGTACTAGGTTCGCATCGGTGCGGGACCTTGCGATTGGCAGTATGATTCATAAGGCCCTCGGGGAGAATGCGCTTCCAGTGTTTGGGGACGAGTTCTCGGGCGTTACTTGGCCATTTCTTGCCTCCGCGGATGAGAGGGCTCGGCCTATAGGTTTTTTGACGAGATAGAATGGGCGGACGGTCAGAATACAACATGGAGTTTGATTCATTAGCTAGGTATGTGCCCGCTTTGGTATGACATGGAGGGCGGGTGCACCGCTATGTCACGAGACTCGATGATCACTTGGCCGAGAGTTGCACGGGGTGGCTCTTGGTAGGGCATGGACATTGCCGCGTGCGAGCACGTGCGCAGGTGTGAGAGCGGGCCGCGGATCGGCAGTGCTCGCGAGAAGGCGGGGCAGCGAGTCCTCTGGTAGTTTTAGGGTAGACAACCCAGCGAGACCAGATTTGCACCACGGCCGGTCAGGCGCTCCTCCGCATATTCGGGGCGTCTGAGTATTCGAGGCGGGGCGGGGTTCGAGGCCGGGTTTCGGAGGACGAGTTCCATCGGATGAGGCCCTTTATGCCTCGGTGTGGTCGATGTGGTGATTGCCATTATGAAGTGTCGTATTCCTCCGGGAGCTTGTTACTCTTGTGGCGGCAGGCCATTTGAAGAAGATTGTCGTCGAGCGGCGGGAGTGCCATGGCTCGGTAAGCGAGTTCGATTCTTTGGTCTTCATCTTGATGGTTAGGCGCCGGGCGAGTGTTCCGCAGGCCAACAGCGCGGCGAGAGTCGTGGCGGGGTTCGATTCAGCGGTCCTCGAACGCATTTATATGCTATGTCCGGCCGCGGGACGGAGGCGTCACGATGTCGTCACGGTACATTGTTGGTCTCTTCTTTGTGATGTTTATGCTTTGATAGATCCGAGTTCTACCTTGTCCTATATATCTCCTCATATTCTTTGGTAGAATAGGGATAGATCCAGTCCATAGAATCCTTTGAGGTGGCTACGCCGTAGGTGCTTCGGTGGTAGTGGCGGGTATATAAGGCTTGCCCGGTGACTATAGATGGTCGTCGGACTCTGGTGACTTGATAGAGTTGGACATGTGACTTCGATGTGATTATGGGTATGGATTGGCTAGCGTCTTGCTACGCCAATGTGTAGTGCGAGAGAGGTTAGTTCGGTTCGGTTTCTGGTGGCCGGTTATCGAGTGGAAGGGAATCTTGCATCGCCGAGGGGTAGGTTTATTTCTTACCTCAAGGCTAGGAAGATGGTACGGAAGGGGTATATCTACCATTTGGTTCGGGTATTCGATACTGAGGTGAGATCTGGACCTTGATCGGATTCGGTTGTTAGAGAGTTTCGGACGTATTCGCACGAGCTTAGGGTATCCCTCCTGAGAGGGAGATTGAGTTTTGCATCGACTTGGCACCAGACACTCGACCGATATCTATTCCGCCATACAGGATGGCACCGGCCGAGTTGAAGGAATTAAAGGATCAGCTGAAAGATTTGCTGGAGAAAGGCTTTATTAGGCCAAGTTTTTCTCCTTGGGGGGCACCAGTGTTATTTGTAAAGAAGAAGGATGGGACGCTGCGTATGTGTATTGATTACAGGCAGCTGAACAAGGTTACTATCAAGAACATGTATCCCCTCCCCAGGATTGACGATTTGTTTGACCAGTTGCAGGGTGCAAAGTGTTTTTCCAAGATAGACCTGCGGTCTGGTTATCATCAGGTGCGAGTTAGAGAGATAGACATCCCAAAGACTACATTCAGGACCCGGTATGGGCACTATGAGTTCAGGGTGATGTCTTTCGGGTTGACCAACGCCCCAGCAGTATTCATGGATTTGATGAATAGGGTGTTCAGGCCATTCTTGGATATGTTCGTTATAGTGTTTATTGATGATATCTTGGTGTATTCGCGCCTGAGCGAGGCATCTGGTCATTTGAGGCGGTATTAGAGTCCTCGAGACCGCGATTGTATGCCAAGTTCTCGAAATCACGAGTTAGTTAGCTTGATGGCTTTCTTGGGGCATGTTATCGGGGTAGATGGTATTGGGTTGTCTGACTAAGATTGAGGCGATCGAACTTGGCGGACCAGCTACCGACAGAGGTGTGCAACTTTTTGGGCCTTGCAGGCTATTATCGGAGGTTTGTGGAAACGTTTGCTTCTATTTCAGCACCTTTGACTAAGCTGACTCAGAAGGAAGCTATGTTCCGGTGGACGGATACTTGTGAGGAAAGTTTCCAGTTGCTAAAGGAGAGGTTGGCATCGCCCAGATTCTTACTCTTCCGGAGGTTTAGATGGATATGTGGTTTATTGTGGCGCGTCGGTGTCGGGCTTGGAGTGCGTCTTGATGCGGCCGGCAGGTTATATCTTATGCATCTCGGCGGCTTAGGAGGCATGAGAAGAACTATCCACACATGACACAGGTTGGCGGTGTGATTCATGCCTTGAAGATCGGAGGCATTATTTATATGGAGTTCACGTGGACATTTACGGACCACAAGAGTCTCGATGCATCTTGACCGGAGGAACCGAACTTGCGGCAAAGACGGTGGTTGGAGCTACTTAAGGATTACGATGTTGATATTACGTACCGCGGGGAAGGCGATGTAGTTGCGGATGCCCTTAGTCGCGGTCGATGGGTAGTCATGCATTGTTCACCGGAGAAAGGGATATGGTCAGAAGGTACATCATTCGAGCCTTGGGGTTCGTTTGGTTGATTCTGTTGGTGACGAATTCGGGTTCGAGAGGTTGCGAGTCTTCCATCGTCGAGGAGGTGAAGAAGCGGCGATATGAGGATCGATTTTGATGCAGTACAAAGATGCATTGTTCGAGAAGAGAAGTGTTTGAGGTAGCGCTGATGAGGTGCTAAGATTCGAAGCCGGTTGTGTGTTCCGATGTGACAAGACCCGTCGGCCATTACGAGGAGGCCTGATTCTCGCTATTCTATTCATCCGGATCGACTAAAATGTATCGTGACCTCGAATCGTGTATTGGTGGGATGGCCTAAAGGGGCGTTGCGGAGTTCGTAGCACGATGCGGGTGTCGTGAGTTAAGATTGAGCACGAAGCGGTGGGCATTGCGGGATATTGATATTCCGACTTGGAAGTGGGAGGTGATAAATATGGATTTTATTACGGGACTACCTACCACTCGGAGGAAGCATGATTCCATTTGGGTGATTGTCGGCGGTGTGAAATCAGCCCATTTTCTTCGGTCGAGCAGCGTTCTCGGTGAGACTATGCGGATTATATATTAGAGATTGTGAGGCGCACGGTGTCGGTGTCGATTATATCGAGATAGAGAGCCGGTTCTCGGCTAACTTACGGAGGTCCTTTCGAAGGATTAGGGACACAGTGAGTCTCGATCGACATTTCATCCTCGGGCCGACAGACGGGCGGCGCACTATCCGGACACTCGAGGATATCTTTGCGGGCTTGTGTTATTGATTTGAGGTAGCTGGGAGGATCATTTGCCTCTTGTGGAGTTGCTTACAACAACAACTACCATTCCGGGATTCAGATGACGCCTTATGAGGCCTTATACGGGAGGAAGTGCGGGTCACCTATAGGCTGGTTCGAGGTGGGAGAAGTTCAGTTGGTCGGGCGGACTTAGTTCGTGCGGTGGATAAGGTGAAGCTTATCCGAGGCGGTTGTTAGCGGCTTCAGTCGGCGTGTCGATACGCATCATCGGCGTCGACACGGAATTTGAGTTAGGTGATTGGGTTTTTCTAAAGGTATCGCCCGTGAAGGCGTGATGAGATTTGGAAAGAAGGAAGCTTAGCCCAGTACATTGGGCCTTACAGTTGTCGGAGGGTAGGCAAGGTTGCTTATGAGTTGGATCTGCCGTCCGATCGGAAGCGGTACATCCGATTTCCATGTGTCCATGTTGCGGAAATGTATTGGAGATCCATCTAGAGTGCACCGGTTCGAGAATGTCCTAGTGATGGAGGAGTTATCGTATGAGAGAGTCCATGTAGCAATACTCGATCGTTAGGTTAGGCGACTTGGACGAAAGACGTGGCTTAGTCAAGGTCTATGGCGGAATGTGAGCAGGAGGAAATGGCGTGGGAAGCGGAGGATGACATGAAGAAGAAATATCCTCACTTATTCCCTATACCTCCGGGTAACCCACGTTCTAAAATTGTTGGTCTTTAAATTTAGTATTTATGCTTGAGTTTTGTTGTGGCGTGTGAGCGTCTTTATTTGAGTCTATCGATATTGTAATTTGAGTAAGCCTAGAGGAACATTCGGGACGAATGTTTCTAAGAGGAGAATGTTATACCAGTGGTTAGAGGCGGGACCTCGGTCGAGGTCTCAGCCTTGGCCATGGCGGGCGAGCATGGCGCGGCGAGTAATTGTAGGGCGCGCCGGAAGTCGAACCGCGCGGAAAACTGAGTGTCGAAGTTTCAGCGCCTGTGGCCAGGAAGCATGGCGCGGAAGATCCGAGGTTCGCGAGTTGCGGCCGCGCCAGGCGAAATCGGAGCGAAAACTTAGGAAAAGTCAGTTTTTATTTTGAAAGGGCACGAGTGGGGACAAGTGTCCCACATCTGATTTTTACATGTAATATATTTACCAAGTCTTAAAGACTTGGTCATTTGTCATCTCTCTCTTTGAAAAACCTCTTCCTTCTCTCTAAATATTCCAAGCTCCTCCTTCCCTCTAAAAATCCAAGAGGATTCTAGCCTTATGAAAAATATGAAAAATTAAAAGACAAGAAGGAAGCTTGTGGCTAGCTTGTGAAGGTGGTGGTGGTGGTATTCTTGGTAGAAAGGCTAGCAAATTGTTGGATAAAATTTGGCTAAAGCTCTAAGGTAATGATTCTTCCTCTATTATTAGTTTATAGAGTTGCATGTTAAGAAGAAGATACTTATGGTGGTAAATAATGCTCTTAGAGTCATTGCATGCTAGAAATGTGGGTTGAATATGAAGGATTTGGCTAAAGAAATATTATGAGCATGTGGGAGCCTAAAAACCACCTTAGAATTGTTAAGTGTACTATTATAACTTATGGGGCAGAATTTTACACACCCAAGATTAGGTGTGTAATCCCCTTTGTGTTGGTTTGGTTGTTGGGCCTTAATAAGGCGTTTGAATGTTGAAAAATCGGCCTTTGAAAAGGTGGCAAAGTGAGTAGAAACAAAGGAAATGCTGCCCAATTTTCCTTAGGAATTGATAACTTGAATTTGGAATTTTTACATTGAAATTAGAGGTTAATAAACACACTATGGTTATTATAGGTTGACATATTACTTGCGGTAGTTGGACTTAGCAAGTGGATTGACCAAGGAGGTATGTAGAGATTTCCTATCTCTTGAGCATGAGTAGTTGTATCTATGTAGTACGGTATACGTACAAGATTTGATAATCTACATTTGTTTTAAAGTATATGATGCTTGTTTCATTTCAAAAGTATAAGTCCTTTGGATTTAAGGAAAATGTATTTGACAAAGGTATAACGCTAATATAATGACTTTATGGGAAGTTGGTTATATTAGTTTTTGGAAAGGCTCACAAAGAATGGTTTACTCTAACTAAAACAAGTACGGGTAAATGATTTGAAACTATGGAAGGTGGATTGATTTTTAGGCATTGGTTGCCTAAGGTTTTAAAGGAAATGAAGTCACTTGATTTAGAAGCCTATTATATTTTTAAAAGGAAATGTGACTTGTTTTGAAAAGAAATTGTAACTTGATACTATGGTGATTAGTATCTTGGAATCTTTGTATAAAAAGAGTTTTTCTTAAAAAGTTAGAAATACATGGTACTTGGGTTGAATTCCCGGATTTTCTATTAAAAGACATGTTAGTGCCTTAGGATACTAAAATGAGAGGATATATTAATATTGTTAATAAGAAGTTAGGGGATTTTTTTTTTTTTTTTAGGTAAATGCAAATATTATTACTAGAAACTGAAAGAAAAGTGGCTACAATCAATCATTGAGGTTTCTCAGTCCTCAACGTAATTTAAAGAAGAAACGGGGGAGTAAGGAGTTGTCACTCGAAGGTGCCATTACAAGAAGGGATAAAATCATAGAGTACTCTATAGGATGTTGTTTTAATCTTGGTAATGACCTCTTACTGGTGAGTTTGTGCCTTCAAAGAGCGGTGTGTTCCTTGTCCTCCAAATCTCATGACCATGTCTGAGAAGGCAATTAAGGTTGCTTTTGCTCGGATGCCTTCGCGGTAGTCTTTTTAATCCATTTGAGAGAACTTTCAACGGTGGTCATTTCTCTCTTAATTCCCAACCAGTCTCTTATGCTTTTCCAAATCAAGCGGGTGTAGGGGCATGTGAAGAAGAGGTGCTCTCTTGTTTCATTTGCTTGCTTGCAGAACCACAAGACTTATCCTCCAGTTGAGATAGGAAAGGGTGTCCTTTGTAGCTAACCGCTTTCTACAATTTATCCACATGGTGAGCGAGAACTTAGGGGATGAATCCTCTCCCGGTTGTGACATCAAGGCTTTTTATCCTGCTTAGAGCGCAAGATCTCATATCTGAGGCTTGAATCAAATTTCTGGTTAGTCTGACACTTTGCTAATCCGTGATTGCAACTCCTTGGCTACCAAAGATGGAAACAAGTTTGTCGCGTATCCATAAATCTTTACGAATAGGGAGTCTGGGGCGTACCTCATAGTCCCAAAAAAGCGCCTCTCAAATAAAAGTTGTTGATCCATTGGACCCAAAGTGAGTGCCTTACGTGTGGGTTTGCCATATAGGCCAGGATAGCAGGCATGGTTCCAATCCTTGATATTCATAAGGCCCAAACCTCCTTCCGATTGAGGCGAGCAAATGGTCTCCCAAACTCTTGGTGGTTTCCCACCCATAAGAAAGCTGATCTGAGCGGACCTTACCTTGTTGAGTCTGATGGCGGAATAGGAAGGGCCGGAACCAAAACTCTCAACCCTCGGATGGTGACCTAATAAGCTCTAGCTTGCCCGCATAGGAAAGAGTGTGGTGTCCCCGTTTCTGAATGTAATTCGAAATAACATTAGTGAAAGAGCAAATTGTTCCACCGAGACTGAAATTGGGGACAAAGGGATCCCCAATCTGCCGTCTGGAAAGCTACCAATGCGAAACCAACCACGGCAAGATCAAATCACGTACCTCATCATGTACTCTGCTAAGTAGACGGAGGATTTGGATGGATTAAGAGTTAACCAGAGACATCCTCCAACTCCTCTAGACAGTTCATAAGAATCTCAACCAAGAAATATCACCTTTGGCAAAGAGCATGAGGTCATCCGCAAAGGCAAGATGAGTAATACCCATCCTTTTACATTTTGGATAATAAGAGAAAGCTCTAGCCTCGGTCCTCATTTTAAGCATCCTCGAAAGGTAATCCATACACAAGATAAAGAGCGTTGGGGACATAGGATCACCTTGTCTAAGTCGCGCTTACCCTTGAAGTAACCATGCAACTCACCGTTGATAGAAAGAGAGAAGGGCGTTGAGCAAACACACTCATGATCCATCGACAAATATATGCGGAAAGTTGAGGCCTCTTATCTTGAATCAGGAAACTCCAGAGACCGTGTCAAAAGCTTTCCTAAGATCCACCATGAGCATGCACCTAGGTGAGACTCGGCTCTATTAAATCCTCTCACAAGCTCACTGTGCTATATAGACATTGTCCATCATATTTCTCCCTTTCACAAAAGCCCCTTGTGATTTGTCAACGATAGAAGGAAGAATCTTTGCCATTTTGTTAGCTAGAATCTTTGTAATAATCTTATAGACCACATTAGTCAATCGATAGGCCTAAAATCAGTTACCTTAGGGTCCCTATCGGTCTTGGGCAGCAAGGCAATGATGGTATGATTAAGTTGTTTCAAAAGAACCACTGAAGAGAAGAACTCACCTGCAACGCTTACTACATCATGTCCCACATCTCTCCATCTATTCTTGAAGAAATTTGCCGAATACCCATCCGGTCTAGGAGCTTTATCATTTCAATATCGGAAAGAGCTTCCCAAATCTCCTTTGGGGATCTGAAGTGCAAAGTTGTAGACTCCTCTTCGCTTAGCCGGGCCAAAGTTGCACACTTCAGGATCAAAGTTCGATGTGGGTCGAGATGTGCCAAGAAGATCCTTGTAAAATTCCTCTGAAGCTTTCTTACCTCCACGGTGATGTAGTGATAACACCATTAGTTTTGACAAGAAAGTTGATGGAATTCTTGACATTACTTCTCTTGATCAAGCTATGGAAGTATTTGGAGCATTTATCACTTCCAATCAAGTGTTTACGTCTCGACTTTTGCCTAATGAAATGTCTCGGCTTCCATTAAGGTGTTGGCTTTAACTCTTGAGGACTTAACCTTGGATTTAAGCTCCTCATCAAAGGGTCTCCCGTATGTGCACTAATAGCCTCCTTAAACTCCATGTTTGCCTCCTTCGCTCTTTGATCAATCTTTAGGAACTCACTTATATTCAATGCCCTTAGTGGTTGTTTCAAGGCTTTCGGTTCGATGCTAGAACGAATTGAGCGATTACCTAGAATGTCTTGTCTCGGCATGAAGTCATAATGTTGTCAAAAGCGGTGTGAAAGCCACGTATTCATGAACTTGAAAGGCCGCTTCCAATATTATAGGATGCAATAACAGTAGCCATCACGGGACGGTGGTCGAGACGGGTTCCATAGGCATGAAATTGGTGTGCATTCTAAGGTCAAATCGCCCCAATTTTGATTCATCATTACTCTATCAAGCTTGGACCAAATCGAACCATTTGTCCAGTGTAGAAAGAACCTAAGATGGAGTGTCTTCAGTCCATGAGCATTCTGAAATCTCGAGGTCCTTAAGTGCATACGGCGTTAGAGGAGGGCCTCCGCCTTATCTTGAGGGTAGCGATAAGTGTTGAAATCTCCCATAATCATCCAAGGTTTAGTGATGCAATGCCCGTGCGAGAAAGGTGATGCAAAGGATCCTCCTATCCGTGATGCTATAAACCGGATACACGAATGTTGCAAGGAAGGACACTTGAGTAATCTTACAACTTGCACGAACATGGATATGTTGAGAATCCATTCCAAGCACTTCACAACAGACCACAGAGGATCCCACAAGAGTAGCATTCTTCCACCATCGATGAATTCGATTTGAGCATAAATTCCAACCTTTGAATCTTTTAGAAGAAAGACTCAATCCTTTCCTTAGAGAGTTTTGTTTCCAGAAGACAAATCAATGCCACATCATGCTGTTTAGTGAGACTACACACTAGAGCTTGCGTGGCTGCCACATCCCTTAGTCGCAAAGACCGCGGACATTCCAACAAAGTATTTTCATTAGGAAACAAATGAGGTTTTCCAGACTCGCGCTTTCTTTGCCTTAGTCTTTCCACCGACCTTTGACATGAACTTCTTTGGCATAACTTCTTTCCGGCCATCATCTTTCTGCGGAAGCCATAGCGTGTGTATCAGCCAAGCTATGCTCCCGCGTTCAAAGGTAACACTCTTAGACGCCGCAAGGACACTCATGCTGCAGTGTTAGTACGCCGTCGAGGAAGGTTGCGGGTTCAATGGAACTGCAGGATCGAATGCATAGACTTATAACGCACCTATCGGCTTGTGCATTGCCTTCCGTGGTGGGCCTGGGGGCATAGCATGAGGTTTCCGCAACGTTCTTTGGGCGGGATTACCCAAAGCCGAAGGGCCGCGAGAATGCGGGGCATCCTGCGCACAAGGACCGGGAGGTGTTGTATGCTCATTATCTTCAATATCCATCAAGTTGTCGGTATCTGCGGATGTAGGGAGGTTGGTGGATAAGGTGGGGGAGTGGCACCATCCGCGCCTCTGTGGCATTAGCACAAGTAGGAACTTCCTTGTGTGAGGAGGAACCACGCAGTGCGCTTCTTGGGCGGCTTCCATGTTGGCATCATATCCCGAATTTTACACTTCATATGGTTGTGTCCAAAAGCGCAATGAAAGCAAAAGTCTGATAATTTTCATAGTTAACCCTTTGAGTGTACATACGCCATCGGGAAGATTGACAATAAACTCACTTGTAGGCTCGCTGGCGACATTCACTTCTGATAACTCTAGCATAGTTCATTTTAGATCTTTCCTTAGTGAATTGATCAGGTGTAAAGAGGTATTCCTACGGGAAGCAATCTTACTAAGGCGTTGCACTCCGGATGGAAAGGGAATGTCGGAAAGTGACCCAAATAGGAATGTCCATAAACAACTCATACATTATGAGAACTCCTTTATTGATAGCTTTGAGCATCATAGTCTTCCGTAGACCATATAAGGGCCACCATGAAGTACATTAGTGCGCTCTTCTTCCGTCATGAACTTGAACAACATCAACCTTTGCCATATGGTATGATCGACATTTCACTCCCATCCATTCACAATGGTGTTCAATGCATCTCTTCCGGGGAAGGGACGTGAAGCAACCAATTAAGCAATAACCCCAAGTTTCTATGAATGGGACTTCATCCTGCACTTCAATGTCTACTTCCTTACCTTCTTTGTTCAATAAATTGCAACTTCATTCCTTTTGCTTCAATCCTAGTACCATGAAGACTCTGCATAAGTCTTTTTGGAGGGTGGGACCTTTGCCATGATCAGGGGTGGTTCTTAGGAGCGGCATCCGCGGGTGGTTTATGATATTGTTTTGAAGAAGCATTTGTGTGTAAATCATTGGGAGGCATTTACGGAGGTATAGGCAGGGGGTGGGTAGAGGATTTGTGCTTGGGCATGATAGGAGAAAGAATTCGCGTGCCATTAGGTAGGGTAGGGAATGTGTCTTGGGTTTTGGTAGGTAAAGAAGGAAGGGAAGAAAGAAGAGGTGAGGTGTTGTGTAAATCAGGGAGTAGTGAGGGGGTATTGGTTGAGAGAGGGTGTTTGTTAAAGTCTATGTTTGTGCTCGAGGAAGAGTTAAAGACGAATGGTTTATTTATGTTCTTGATAGTTGCTCCTTCAAGCACACTTCTTAAAGAGGGGAAGGCATCATTAGTTACACTTAGAGAGTTACGGGGTTGGTGTCTAACTACACGAGAGGGCACGTTGGATCCCGTGACATTAAATTCAGACCTCTTGGCTCCCGCGTTATTAATGGACTTGTAGTTCCTAGGCTCCTTGGAAATAAAATTCGTTTTGTTTCCCTCAACTGACTTTGATCCTTGTATAACGGGAAAAATAAATGACCCATGGGCACCCTCGCATCCGCCTTGCAATCGACCATCATTAAGACCCGTCTTTAAGAGAGACACATAGGTATCATGACGCTTTAATTGTGACGCCTCGGCTATCACAATATTAATGCGAAGCTCCTTTCCCACAACCGACTTCACTCCTTGAATAACGGGGTAATCAATGTTCCTGGGTGCCCTCACGACCGCCTTGGTAGTCGATAATCATAAAGATCCGTAATTGAAAGAGTCGTTGGTACATGATCGTTAATTGAGACGCCTCGGCTCCTTCAAAATTAATGCTTTGCTCTTTGGGGATGGAGACTTCCTTGAGTCCAAAGAATGAGACCTCGATCTTAACATCATGGGTGTAAACTCGGATGTATGGACTCTGCGTCATACCGCCTTAGCATTATGACCACGCCCAGGCCGGAATGGGAGGGTCACATTGTTCCGTGGCGATAATGTAAGGAGCCTTGACACCGCGATGGCGAATCTTTGGGAATGGGAGAATCATCAATGCTATCCACCGACTTGGAATGCAAAGCGTGAATAGCATCGCACCCATTGACATCCTCACGGCCGTCTTGAACTTGACGCGCCCATACCCGGTTACGACCGGTAGCCCATCACTCCTTTGTGCATCAATCACGTTGTGCGGCGAAATTATCCCTTTTCCGTGCACGAGCAAATTGCGGTAGTGTTGGGGTACTAAAGGCCGTGGATCGCGATGCTTCGTGGGAATCCGAATCAACTAGTTGACCGTGGTAGGATCAACCACCATAGTAGCAAGTAGTTTCCCACCTTCAAATACCACAATATCCAAGTTTTGAATCAATGCTTTTGCCCATTCATGAATCTTTTGAGCGTAGCATCATCTATTACATTTTCTAGAGGATACGTGAGTCCGGCTTGACATGGACCAACACGGAAAGTGCGAAGTCGCGGAATGAGATTTTCTTCGGCAATTATAGGATCGCCTCCATTCTTTTTCTTTTTCCTTGTTCTAGCCTTCGTCGAACTTCCTGAACCTCCTGAATCATTGTTGGAACGTGTGTAACGTTTAGATTTCTTCATATTAAGAACGGAAAAACTTCAAACTTCAAACCATGGGGGTACAATCGTTTAGCATAGGGGGGGGGGGGGGAAGAACAACCGAAGGAGCAACTAAGGCAAAACGTTGAGAGCGTTTTCCTTAGTGAGAGAAACTTCTCTCTAACTCCTATAATGAGACTTAAGTTAGGGGATTTCTTAACTTGCTTATGTTATGATAAACCGGTAGTGCTTGTGTATGATATGATAGGCCGGTAGTGCTTATGTTGTGATATGATAGGCCGGTAGTGCTTATGTATGATATGATAGGCCGGTAGTGCTTATGTTATGTATGATAGCCGGATGAGCTATGTTATATATTTGTATTATTACGGGGTAAACCCCGGGTTATTATCTATGCCATGGATTTGCTACCCATGATGCGAGTGCGGCGTTTGCACTCCTGCGGATCCGGACCACAGGATCCATGCGGGTGAAATAGTCTCATGCGAGTACGGCGATGGTACTCATGCGGATCCACAGGATCCATGCGGGTGAAATAGTCCCATGCGGGTGAAATAGTCCCATGACGAGGCGGATGACCTCATGCGGGTCCACAGGACCCTTGCGGGTGAAATAGTCCCGAGTAGGGCTTAACGATACTACGCGAGGTACCGGTTTTGATCGTGAGCCTCCTATTTTTATGCTATAAGTTTTATACTTGTTACTCTCATTGTTAGTAAGGCACAGTGCAAGGAAATTGATTTTTATCTATGACTCCAGCTTATCTTTGACTTGTGATATTACTACAGTATTTTCCAGTTTTACATACTTGGTACGTTGTGTCGACCCCGCCTTTGCGTTCATGCTGCAGGTAAGAAGCGGTGGTAGATCCTCATTCCTAGGATCTCTTACTCAGTGTCGTGAGCTCCATTTCTTCGGAAGCTCGACTTTTGGTATGGTTCTCCCCGGTGTTGTGATATTTTGTACATTCAGGGGCATGACGGAGCCCTGTCCCGTCATAGTGTTACTTATTCTTAGAGGCATGTAGTCTTATCATAACTTGGGTTGTCAAAGGATATAGCTGTTCGGTTTTATGTACTTTTGGGGTAGCCATTTTGGGCTAGACTATTTATACCATTATGGTTGTTTTATTTTGAGTTTATATTCCGCTGGTTTTCTCTGATGTTGTGTCACAAGGGTGCCCGGGTCAAGGCACCGGTCACGGATCCGGGGTCGGGTCGTGACACTTAATCCACTTCAAGATCCGAAGTCGCTCCCTAGAAACTTAGAGCCTCTCCTTGACACTCCAATTCGCCATTTGAAGCCCTTAGAAGATCACAAACAACTTTTCTTTAACTTCCAATCCAAACCTATGAAAGTGACTTAGGTTTTCACCTTGCGACTAATACGAAAACGCCACTTTTCCAGGATATTTCTATTGAGATACCCTTACAACACCTTGGTTTAAAGTGTGGAGATTATTGGACAACAAACAAATTTTTTTCCTTCTTGGAACCCTAAGAACCCGAGAGCAACAATATGAGGTCTTCAAAGTTCTTGAAATTTTTCTAAGTGTAGAAGCATGTCTTGCTACTTGTATACTTAAATAACATAATGGAGGGTCAAGATTAGCACAATTGGATGGCCTGGATCCAATCTACTAAAAGATCAAGCCAAGTGGCTCTTGACTAAGTCAACAATATCAAGCTCTTAGACTTAGCAAGACTTGGTCATCCTAACCTTGGTCAAATGACCATAAAACCCATGTCCATTTCGTCCAGGACCAACAAGGGGGGGGGGGGGTGACACATGTCACCCTCCCGTTCGTCGTAATATTTCGTTTTCCGACAATTCCATAATTCCGATAAATTTTTACTAGTCTCAAATCTTAACATTTTTGGGTTCTAACGAACGTTCTTATTAACATGTCCTGGAATTACGGGGTGTAACACTGCGGCTGCCCTCGGCTCCTCTAGTACTGTCGGGGTAACTGAACTTGCCGCCTGGGACACAACCTCAGGCATAGTCTGGGCCTGATTCCTAGTAAGACTCTGTGTCCCACTAGTAGCTCCTGCTGCTACCTTGCCCTTCTGGGCCCTGGTCAACTTCCGTGGAGGTATAGCTGATACATAAGTATATGTCAGAGAGGGTTCAACCTAATAAGACAACTCTAATGCACGATCTCAGAGAGAGAAGAATGGAAACCAATCCTAAATGTCTTGCAGCCTCCTGGTTATAGATGTGGTGCACAATACACCGATAACTAAGACTCTACTAGACACGGTCTGTAGACACTTTCCGAAGACTAACTGCTCTGATATCACTTTTGTCACGACCCGACCCCGAGCCCGCGACTGGTGCCCTACCTGGGAAACCTTACAGGTATACATCAGAGATAATCAGCGGAACATATATACAACTCGTAATGGAAATCAACAAGAAATAAACAATAGGTTAGCTGATAAGGCTACCTCCCTAGATATATAAATACATAACCAAAAGCAGTTACATCCTGTTTCTTTACAACCGACCCACAAGATATGACTACAGACCTCTAATAATTTTGACATAACCACTGTGATGGGACAGGGCCCGGCCATACCCTGAATGTACATAAATCTACAACATCAGGGAAAACGTACCAAAAGACAAGCCTCCATAGAAATGGAGGTTTCTGACAACTGATCAGTGATCCTAAGAGTGAGGATCCGCAACCTACTTACCCCTACCTGCGTGTTACACCCCTTAGTTCCAGGGTATGTATGTGAGGACGTACGTACGAGAATACGACATTAAGATTGGAAAGAAAGAAATATTTGATTTTCCGACGGAAAATTTTTCGGATTTTGTGAAGGAAAAATGTTCGTAAGTGGGAATTGGATTCCCAGATTTGGTATTCGGACTTCTGGGAATATAATAGAATTATAGATTTTATTTTCCGGAATTGGTCACGTGGGGCCCACGGGAGAAATTTACGGTTTTGCGGGGCCCACATTATTTTCGGGATTTTGGCTATTATGAATATTTTCGGAAGATGAAATATTTTAGACGAGTAGGGGGGCGACATGTGTCACCCCCATGTGGCCAAGTTGGCCGAAATTAGTATGACATGTGGCTCTTGGCCGTTTTGTGTGGACAAGTGGCAAGCCACTTGTCCCAAGCTTTTGTGTAGACATGTGGAGGGTGGGACCCACACACACTTGTCCCCCAATCTCACCACACACTTGCCTTGATCCTAGACTTTGATTTCTCTATAAATACCCCCCTTGAATGCAAGACTTATTCATCCAACACTTAGATAATTTCAAAGGTTTGAAATACTCCCTCCCTCTTGAGTGTAGCTCTCGGCATTGGCCATTCCCCTAGACCAAAAGTTGTCCAAAAATCCTTAAACTTTTAAGTGTTCTTCCTTAAGGTGTTAGGAATATTGTAAACCAAGTGTTGGAAAAGATTTCACACCCCTAGCATAAGAAATACACCTTGGCCGAAAGTTGCCAAAATTTGAGCCTAAGTGTTCCTCATTTTTTGGAGTTTGATCTTGAAGAGGAGTTGGTTAGGAGCTTCTAAGGGTTACTTGGAGCGGGTTGGAATGTAAGGAATTGGAGCTAAACATTGCTAAGGATCGACTTATAATCTTGGATAATTTTGGGCTTATCGAGGTAATGATCCTTGTCCTTCTATTGTAATTGGATATTACATGTTGTATTAGTTTATAATTGAGTATATAGTATGTGGAAAGAATATTGAAAAGAAATGGATTGTTTAGTATACTGTGGGGCAGAATTTTACACGTCCAGTTAGGCGTGTAATCCCCTTTGACTGTTGTATTACTGCGCCTTAAATGTGGCATGTTGGCTATTGATACCGAACCTTGAAAAAGGTGGAGAGGTAAGTAAATACAGGGGAAGTGCTGCCGAATTTTCCGTAGAATAAGGAACCTTATACTTAGAAATATTCTACGAAGAAATCTAGAAGTTAATAGATGTATTATGGTCATTATAGGGTGAAGTACTACGAGTATCGTTTTCTACTTGAAGGGTGGAAAATGGCTAGCAAGGTTATAGTACTTGGAGCATTTTGCTACTTGTCGATAATCGTCGCGAGGTATGTGAACCTCTTCCTCCTTTTGGGCATGATTCTATGTATGAAATATACATGTGGTGTTATTTCATGATTCTTTCTACTCTTAGAAGTTAAGAGGTATGTATGTTGTTTTACTCTATGTGAAAGTTATCCTAAGTTCTTACCAAGTCTTATGGGGGATGTTGGTAAGAGTCGTTAGGAAGTATGTGGAGTCGAGGTTGCTAATTTACTGTACGAATGAGAATAAGTATCGAACAAGCCATTGCAGCTTTAATAAAAGAAAATGTATCGACAAACAATTAAATTAAAATGAGTAGAATCCTCCATCTGCATAGAAGCTAAGATAAGACAAAATTGTATTACATTTTCTAGATCATGGCTGCTTTAATAAGATCGTTATAAACAAGTATTGATTTCATAATTTCCAAAGTAAGAACCTTGATTTCTAAAAGTTAAAGACTGGATTTTTGAAAGATAAGAGACTTGATCTTGAAAGATAAGAGACTTAAGTATTTGAAGTTATGAAACTTAAACTATTTGAAAAGTATATTGTTACTTGACTGTAAAAAGGAGAAGTGTTATGTTTAAAAAGGGAAGGCATGGTATTTTCTTGAATTGTTTAAAAGGATTGTTTAAAATATTATGGTTGATTTCACACCGAGTCCCAGGGATGGGTCGGGACTGTATATCATACGATTTCACACCGAGTCCCAGGGATGGGCCGGGACATGTACACCATACGATTTCACACCGAGTCCCATGGATGGGCCGAGACATGTACACTATACGAGTTCACACCGAGTCCCAGGGATGGGCCGGGACATGTACACCATACGATTTCACATCGAGTCCCAGAATGGGCCGGAACATGTTATACGTGTTATATGATTTATATGACTTTACACCAAGTACCAGGGGTGGGCCGGAACATGTACACTTTATGACTTTACACCGAGTCCCAGAAAGGGGGCCGGGACATGTTACACATCTTACGACTCTTGTTAAAGGAAATTGGGGCACGGTTGAGTTGCAGTTTTAAAAAGAAGGGGTAAAGGACTTGATTCTCTTTGGTGTTTATTGTTTCTAAAGGGCTCTGTATACTGTATTTTGCTTATCATGCATGTCTCCTGTTTTTATAGGCTGCCATGATTTCATTACAGTACTTTCAGTTTCATAAACTTGGTACATGTTGTACTGACCTCGCCGAGTCTTTGCGTTCATGCTGCGCGGTAGAGGTACACCGGTTGTTGATCCTCGCTCTTTGGATCACGGTTCTGCGTATTGGGAAGCTCCGTTTCTCCGGAGGCTTATCTTTTGGTATAGTCCCCTGTCATTGTAGGTACTTGTATATTCAGGGGTATGGCGGGGCCCTGTCCCGTCATAGTTGTTATAAAAACTCTTAGAGTGCAGTAATCTTGTTGTAGGCGGGGTTTGTGAAGGATGTAAGCTGTTCGGTTTGATATATATCTGAAAGGTGACCATTTTGGTTGCTTTGTTTCTTATTTCATATTGTTCATGTCTTTGAGTTTTTATTTCGCTGATTTTCTCGATGTATTATCACTAGGGTGCGGGTAAGGCACGATCGCGAGTCGAGTGAGTCATGACAAAAGTGGTATCAGAGCAGTTAATCCTCGGAAAGTGTCTATAGACCGTATCTAGTAGAGTCTTGATTATCGGCGTGTTGTGCACCACACCTATAATCAGGAGGCTGCAGGATATTTAGGATTGGTTTCCATTCTTCTCATTCTAAGACCGTGCCTTAGAGTTGTGTTATAAGTTGGACTCCCTCTGACGTATTCTTATGTGCTAGTTATGACTCTACGCAAAGAAACCAGGGCCCAGATATGGGCAGCGTGAGAGGCTGAGTAGAACACGAGAGGTTGCGAGGCACAGGCCCATCATTACGAGGTGGTACTTGGATGGGAGTTACTGCGCCGCCCGGCCCAAGAGTACAATTTCTACTGAGGCCATGATATTTGAGCCTCCAGTTCCACGACCAGGAGACGAGGATATGGGTTACAAAGAGATGGCCCAGTTACTAGCTAGGATTGTGGCAAGGCATGAGGACAGACGGGAGCTGGTGGTTCCGACAGTACCGGTGGTTCACCGTAGATCTGATAGTTTGAGACTTCGGGACTTTTTGAGTTGTAGTCCACCAGAGTTCTATGGGTCGAGGACTGAGGATGATCCTCAGGAGTTTATCAAGCGATTCGCGGATCATGAGAGTGATCAAGGCCTCGAAGACAGAGTCGGCGGTATTGGGTTCACATCGGCTGCGTGATACTGCAGTCGACTGGTTTGATTCATGGGAACTATCCCAGGGGGAGCATGCGCTTCCAGCTGTTTGGGACGAGTTCTCAGAGGCGTTTCTTAGCCATTTCTTGCCTCCGCAAATGAGGAGGGCTCGGTCCGATAGATTTTTGATGTTGGCGAGCAGGCGACGGTTCGGGAGTACAATGTAGAGTTTGACTCATTGGCTGGGTACGTCCCTGCTTTAGTGGCAGACATGGAGGACAAAGTGCACCGCTATGTCACAGGGCTCGATAATTATTTAGCAGAGGGTTGCACGAGGGTAGCTCTTCAGCCGGGCATGGACATTGCCCGCATGCGAGATATGCGCGTGGCGAGGAACGTAAGTCGGCGAAATGATCGAGATCAGCGAGAAGAGGCGAGCAGCGAGGTCCTTTGGTGACTTTGGCGGACCGCCTCGGCGGCGAGATAGTTATGCGCCTCGCCCGATCTGAGTGGTCCTCCACAATCTTCGGGGCGTTAGGTATTCGGGAGTTGGTGAGCTCAGTCTTCGGTTCCGCGAGATATACATAGGTTCTAGCAGTAGGATTCATTTTTCCCTCAGTGTTCACGATGTGGCAGGCGTCATCCCGGGGAATGTCATCTTTTTACTGGTGCTTGTTTTACCTGCGGCCGTCAGGGCCATGTGATGAGAGAATGTACTAGTATGAGGGATACAGGTAGAATGACTCGACTCTGGGTCGATGGCGGGTTCATCGCGCCTTACATAGCTAGGCACCCAGGTGAGTTTGCTTAGCGCGTGAGGAAAGTGAAACAATAGTTACAGGTATATCCTTAACCCTCTAGAGATTAGTATGCGTGATATGATGATTTTATGTTAAGTGTTATGTTCGATATAGCATTGTGTAAATTTTGATTTAGAGAACATGATTAGTTGAAAAGGTAAGTTTGGGGACAGGGAAATTGTGAGCCTTAGAATATTACACGTGGAGACCTTGGATGCGAGGCCGTCTTGAGTAAAAGATTTTTGCGGGTGATCTTTGTCGAGGTACATAGTATACGTGGGGTATATTAGTGTGATAATTCCATGAGTGGCGTGAATAGAAAGTGGGTAATTGAGCTAAGGAGACCACTAGGTTTTCATGACTTGAATAGTGAGATTGTTCTGGACCGGGAACAAGAGTTTGGTACGAAGTGGGTCGGGTTGAGGCCATATCGCGGTCAACCCGCAGCCCGGAATGAGGTGGGGTCAATTTGAGGTGGTCCCGCTAGGTGGTAGGGTCACGAGGGTGCTAGTCCCAAGTTTAGGTAACCATCGTACGAGTTCGCAGATGTGTTCGACCAGAATCGGATCGTGAAGGCCGGGAATGGCCTTAAAGGAATTTGAGACTAGTAAGACGACCAAGTTTGGAGGTAGTAACTCCAAGGTTTTTGGAAACTGAAGCGATGACTGAAGTGTGGTACGTATACTAGAAAGAGTTCGGGTGTACGAGAAGGGTACGACGAGTAAGAAAAGAAGCGAACAGGTGTTAAGAGAATGAAAGTGATCATTTTGGTAAAATAAAGATGTGAAGGGAGTATCCTTTAGACCATGGGTGGAGCTAATAGTGTTGTTATATGCTTTAGAGGTGATTTCTCGTTGGCTTGGAGTTTAGTTTTGCGCGTGTGTTATATTATGGCCAGGTGTGGCATAATTGGTTATGTAAGTATAGTAGTGAAGACTATACCGGCGCATGTGTGTTTGAAGACTTAGAAGGAACATTCAGGACGAATGTTTCTAAGGGGGGAATAATGTTACACCCCGTAGTTCCAGGGTATGTATGTGTAACGACCCGTTCCGGGCCCCGTTACTGGTGCCTTATCCCGGGCACCCTAGAGATACAATCATCAGAGAAAACCAGCGGAAAATAAAACTTTAAACAAGAAACAAGATATATGAACATAAAACAGGCCAACCCAACGGTTACCTTCCAACAACATAAATAAATACAACTCTTTCAAAACGAACAGTTTAATCCTTTTTACAAACCACACTTGCAGATTACTGACCTCTAAGATTTACAACAACTATGACGGGACGGGGCCCGCCATACCAGAATGTACAAGAACCTACAACTCAGAGAACACATACCAAAAGAAAAGCCTCAGAGAAGCGGAGCTTCCCAGCAGGCGAGATCCTAAGGCGAGGATCCACGGCCGATGTACCTCTACTGCGGCATGAACGCAGCCCCGAAAGAGGTCGATGCAACAGTACCAAGTATGTGAAAGCGTAAATTCAGTAATGAAATCATACTAGTCTATATAAAGCGGGAGACATGTATGATAACCAAACTACGATTCCACAACATAAAAGCGATCATGTCGATCGAGGACTCACGCCTCAAGTCATCACTCGAATATAACTATGGGTCTCACGCCCACAACATCAATCATGTTCGCATCATGGCGCGTGCCCCGGAGTGCATCGGTGTAGACATGTCCATGATGCAACAATAATACCAATGCCCATGGCCACGTACCGAATTCTACCTCGGTGTGAACGCGTCCGTGGCATCAACGATAATATCTTTGGGTGATCAACCTGCCGCGTAACCACATGCCCCGGAATTCTACCTCGGTGTAGACATGTCCATGTAACCACAATAACCATATATCGGGTAATCAACCCGACGCGTGGCGCGTCTTGCGGAATCTGCGTCGGTGTAGACATGTCCATGTGACATCAACAACAAGCGATAATCAAAATGGAAACATACGTGGAATTCTCCATCCGCCAAAGACGCGTCAAGTAAGTTCTCAACAAGTCAATCGGCCTCTATCGGAGACGCGGTAACACGTAAATACCACACTTGCACAAAGGCTATCATCACAAGCATAGGCAAGTTTCACAACAACAAGCATAGGCAAGTTTCACAACAACAAGCATAGGCAAGTTTCACAACAAGCATAGGCAAGTTTCACAACTCAAAGTACTTTCATTTTATGCCAAAGTCGGGTTTTAACCCCAAGTACTACATACGTTAAGTTCTTTTAAAAGAGAGCCATTACTTTTATAAAAGTCACCCGATACGTAGTATTAGAATGACCAACCACATTCCTTTTCAAAATCAAGTAACAACATTCTTTTCCTAAGTTCCGTTTGCCTAGTTTGATTACTTAAGCTTCTCATTTTCAATGGTTTCATAGTTCCCAAACTTAATCACTTGATTCCTTTTTAGAACAATTGAGTAATATATGTCTCACGTGAGAGTAGGTTATTCTTGTTTACAACATTCTTATTACAGCAGCCATGATCTAGAAAATGTAATATCATTTTGTCTCATCTTAGTTTCTATGCAGATGGAGGTTTCTACTGGTTTTAATACGATACATCATTATTCAATACATTTTCCTTTATTAACGCCGCGGTGGTGCAGCCGATACATTCTGATTTCCGAAATCAGTAAAACATTATCCCTTTAAAAACCAAGTACTCATTACTCACGAATGAGGTTTCACACAAACATCCACATTAAAACAAATAAGTTAAGTCTCTTATCTTATAAGATCAAGTCTCTTAACTTCTAACATCAGTAAACCATTTTCTTACCTACATAAAGCTGTTATAACCAACTTCCCATAAAGCCGTTATAACCCTTTATGTTTTACAACAATCAAATACAATTAACACGTATGCGTCTACGTACTACATAGTTCACATATCATGCTAGAAGAGATAGGAAGAGGTTCACATACCTCGCGGCGATTATCGACAATAAGCAAAAAGCTCCAGTACTACAACGCACTAGCCGCTTTCCACTCCGAGTAGAATCGCTACTCTTGCACTTTCACCTATAAAGGCCACAAACGTCTATTAAATCTTAAACACAAGTTCCATCTTCCTACATAAAATTGGCGACACCTCACACATGGCAGCGTAAATCTCTCTCTATCGAGGCGGCTACGAAGCCAACCGAGGGCTTACACCTACCTGGGGCGTGTACCATCCTACTCGATGCGCTACACAAGTCTACTGTCTGATCACTATGTAAATACGATGCGATTCTTTTCTTTATTCTTGGGCTTAAGTCAAAAGACATCGCCAAATACAAAGTTCATTCTACATATAGTATACTTCAACTATATATTCTCTGACATGTAATCTCGATTACAATAAGGGGACAAGAATATTTACCTCGATAAGCCCAAAATTATCCAAGTTATAATGTCGATCTGAGCAAGGTTTAGCTCTACTCAGTGCGCTCAATCCGCTCAAACAACTTAGAAGTTCTTAACAACTTCTACTCAAATACTTCAACCAACTATGAAGATTTCCTTAGGGTTTCGGTTTGAGACTAAAAGGACAAAAGGTAGTATTTAAGCTCTACGTATAGAGGTAACTTTTGGAATACAACAAGGTAAAGGCTAAGATATTTTGGGCATTATAACAATCTTAGGAGAAGTATTTCAATACCACGAGGAAGGGTATTATCTGAAAACAACTAGGCTAGTGGGTACCCCATGCTAGCACCTGAGGGGAAGGGAACCCTCGGCCAAAGGCCACACGAAAGGGGAGGAAGGCTCCGGCTAAGAGCTCACAAAGGGAGGAGAGGGTTTGAGACTTGGAAGTTTTGGAATGGATGAAGTCTTCACACTTAGGGGTATTTATAGCAAAACCAAAGGCCAACCAGGGCAAGATCCTTCCAAGTGTATAGCAAGTGTAAGGGCAAGATTAAGCCAAGTGCACCTAAACCTACTCCATGAAACAAGCCACAAAGCAAGGCGCAGCGAGGGCCAATCGGCGAGCGACCAGCAGCCCGCCTCCAGCCGCTGATGAGGGTGACAAGTGTCACCCTCCGTTAATCCAAAAGGTTTCGTCTCTCGGAAAAATCCGCAAAAATACAAAGCGACATAGCGGAATTTCCCGCCGCAAGTTCTGAAAGCGTTTAGTCGAAAAACGACTCTGGCAAGGGTGTTGTGCAAGGTAACCCGGCCGAGCCAGGCGGGGTGACACGTGTCACCTCCTATTGGCCCTCATAAAACATCTTAGAAAAAATATCCTGATGGCCAAAATCTTGAAAACAAAGTGGGCCATGGCAGTAAATTTCTCAGTGGGCCCAGTGACCATTCGAAAATAAAATTCCATAATTCTAATATAATCTAAAGCCCAATTCCAAATCGGGAACCCGATTCGTTAACGAACCTTTTCTTCACAAATTCAGGAAACTTTTAGTGAAAACTCACATCTTTCTTTCTTTTCAAAATTTACTAGTACTCAAATGCGTCGTCCTCACATACATACCTGCAACTACGGGTATAACGGTATGTGAGGGCGTGCATGAGAATCTGACATTAAGATTGGAAAGGAAGAAAGATTTGATTTTCGACGGAAAAATTCCGATTTTGTGAAGGAAAAAGTTCGTAAATAGTGGATTGGATTCCCAATTTGTCGACTTCGGGAATATAATAGAATTATGGATTTTATTTTCCGGATTGATCACGTGGGAAAATTACGATTTCTTGGGCCCATATTATTTTCGGGATTTTGGCTATTATGAATATTTTCGGAATATGAAATATTTTGGATGAGTAGGGGGGCGACATGTGTCACCACCATGTGGCCAAGTTGGCCGAAATTAGTATGACAAGTGGCTCTTGGCCGTTTTGTGTGGACAAGTGGCAAGCCACTTGTCCCAAGCTTTTGTGTAGACATGTGGAGGGTGGGACCCACACACACTTGTCCCCCAATCTCACCACACACTTTACTTGATCCTAGCCTTTGATTTCTCTATAAATACCCCCCTTGAATGCAAGACTTATTCATCCAACACTTAGATAATTTCCAAGGTTTGAAATAATCCCTCCCTTTTGAGTGTATCTCTCGACATTGGCCATTCCCCTAGACCAAAGGTTGTCCAAAAATCCTTAAACTTTTAAGTGTTCTTCCTTAAGGTGTTAGGAAGATTGTAAACCAAGTGTTGGAAAAGATTTCACACCCCTAGCCTAAGAAATACACCTTGGCCGAAAGTTGCCAAAATTTGAGCCTAAGTGTTCCTCACTTTTTGGAGTTTGATCTTGAAGAGGAGTTGGTTAGGAGCTTCTAAGGGTTACTTGGAGCGGGTTGGAACGTAAGGAATTGGAGCTAAACATTTCTAAGGATCGACTTATAATCTTGGATAATTTTGGGCTTATCGAGGTAATGATCCTTATCCTTCTATTGTAATTGGATATTACATGTTGTAGTAGTTTATAATTGAGTATATAGTATGTGGAAAGAAGATTGAAAAGAAATGGATTGTTTAGTATACTGTGGGGCAGAATTTTACACTTCCAGTTAGACGTGTAATCCCCTTTGATTGTTGTATTTCTGCGCCTTAAATATAGCATGTTGGCTATTGATACCGAACCTTGAAAAATGTGGAGAGGTAAGTAAATACAGGGGAAATGCTGCCGAATTTTCCGTAGAATAAGGAACCTTATACTTAGAAATATTCTACGAAAAGATCTAGAAGTTAATAGACGTATTATGGCCATTATAGGGTGAAGTACTACGAGTAGCGTTTTCTACTTGAAGGGTGGAAAAGGGCTAGCAAGGTTATAGTACTTGGAGCATTTTGCTACTTGTCGATAATCGTCGCGAGGTATGTGAACCTCTTCCTCCTTTTGGGCATGATTCTATGTATGAAATATACACATGGTGTTATTTCATGATTCTTTCTACTCTTAGAAGTTAAGAGGTATGTATGTTGTTTTACTCTATGTGAAAGTTATCCTAAGTTCTTACCAAGTCTTTTGGGGGATGTTGGTAAGAGTCGTTAGGAAGTATGTGGAGTCGAGGTTGCTAATTTACTGTACGAATGGGAATAAGTATCGAACAAGCCATTGCAGCATTAATAAAAGAAAATGTATCGACAAACAATTAAATTAAAATGAGTAGAATCCTCCATCTGCATAGAAGCTAAGATAAGACAAAATTGTATTACATTTTCTAGATCATGGTTGCTTTAATAAGATCGTTATAAACAAGTATTGATTTCTTAATTTCCAAAGTAAGAAACTTGATTTCTAAAAGTTAAGAGACTGGATTTTTGAAAGATAAGAGACTTGATCTTGAAAGATAAGAGACTTGATCTTGAAAGATAAGAGACTTAAGTATTTGAAGTTATGAAACTTAAACTATTTGAAAAGTATATTGTTACTTGACTGTAAAAAGGAGAAGTGTTATGTTTAAAAAGGGAAGGCATGGTATTTTCTTGAATTGTTTAAAAGGATGGTTTAAAATATTATGGTTGATTTCACACCGAGTCCTAGGGATGGGCCGGGACTGTATACCATACGATTTCACACCGAGTCCCAGGGATGGGCCGGGACATGTACACCATACGATTTCACACCGAGTCCCAGGGATGGGCCGGGACATGTACACCATACGAGTTCACACCGAGTCCCAGGGATGGGCCGGGACATGTACACCATACGATTTCACACCGAGTCCCAGAATGGGCCGGAACATGTTATACGTGTTATACGATTTATATGACTTTACACCAAGTCCCAGGGGTGGGCCGGAACATGTACACTTTATGACTTTACACCGAGTCCCAGGGGTGGGCCGGAACATGTACACTTTATGACTTTACACCGAGTCCCAGAAAGGGGGCCGGGACATGTTACACATCTTACGACTCTTGTTAAAGGAAATTGGGGCACGGTTGAGTTGCAGTTTTAAAAAGAAGGGGTAAAGGACTTGATTCTCTTTGGTTTTTATTGTTTCTAAAGGGCCTTGTATAATGTATTTTGGTTATCATGCATGTCTCCTGTTTTTATAGGCTGCCATGATTTCATTACAGTACTTTCAGTTTCATATACTTGGTACCTGTTATCGACCTCCTTGAGTGCGTTCATCTGCAGTAGAGGTACACCGGTTGTTGATCCTCGCTCTTTGGATCACGGTTTTGCGTATTGGGAAGCTCCGTTTCTCCGGAGGCTTATCTTTTGGTATAGTCCCCTGTCATTATAGGTACTTGTACATTCAGGGGTATGGCGGGGCACTGTCCCGTCATAGTTGTTATAAAAACTCTTAGAGTGCAGTAATCTTGTGGTGGGCAGGGTTTGTAAAGGATGTAACTGTTCGGTTTTGATATATATACAGAAAGGTGACCGTTTTGGTTAGCCTGTTTCTTATTTCATATTGTTCATGTCTTTGAGTTTTTATTTCCGCTGATTTTCTCTGATGTATTATCACTAGGGTGTCCGGGGTAAGGCACCAGTCGCGGGCCCGAGGTCGGGTCGTGACACTGCGGCATGAACGCAGCCTCCGGGGAAAGGGGGTCAGTACAAAATATGTACCAAGTATATGAAACTGAAAATACTGAAATAAAATCATATAGTCTAATATAAAGTTGGAGACATGTATGATAACTAAATAACAGTACACCACACCTTATTAATACTGAGACTAATAATAGTATCTTTTGTCGTTTAAAAGTAGGAAGGTTATGATTAATTTAGGGCTACCCGCCCGTAATACCATTATGCAATCCTATTCATGAGAATATAACCGCGTAGAATTGAACCGCATGGGTCACGTGGACCATGATGAGTATATATGGATACGCGTCGTGGAGAGCGCGCGAAATAGTCATGGGAATTTAACCCGCATGGGAATTGAACCCGCATAGGTAACGTGGACCCGCAATGAGTATATATGGATACCCGCATCGTGGAGAGCTAATCCACGGAATAAAACAATATCAAGGGAATTTAACCCGTAGCAAAACACATGATTGCCGGCCCTCAAGCGAGGGACACAGTGATATGTAAATATAATACTTGCACGAATGTCTATTGTGAGCAACATATGAAACTTAAAATCATTTAGGACTCTCATTAGATTAAGGTGAATCACTTATCATTTTATAAGACTCAAGGCACTAACATTTCATGTCAAATTCGGGAATTTAACCTCAAGTACTACACCTTTAGAAATTCAAATTCAAGCTTTTAAAATCAAGCATTTCTACTTTCACAACCTAGGCAACTTATGCCTATAAATCAAGTAGACCACTCTCTTAACTTTCCATAAAGCCGTTATAACTAAGCATCACGACCGTTCGGGGCGTGGTAGTGCCTACCGGCACCCAAGTAATCATACATCAGAGAAATCAGCGGAAAATAAAACAACCACAATATGAAACAGTATAAATAAGACACATTTTCTGGGAAAAAGTTGCCTTTCGGCATATATGTATATAAGTACCCCAAAATGAACAGTTACATCCCAACCTTACAAAGTCTACGGACCTCAGAGTTTAAAACAACAATGGCGGGACGGGGCCGCCATACCCTGAATACAAATATCTACAACGGGGACCGTACCAAAATGCTAAGCTTAGGAGAAGCGGGCTTTCCCAGCCAAACGGTGATCCTAGAACGGGGATCAACGGTAGGAGTACCTTTACTGCGGCATGACGCGGCCCGAAGGAGTCGATCTGACAGTACCAAGTATGTGGCGAAAATCGTAAATGAAATCATAGTAGTCTATATAAAGCGGGAGACATGTATGATAACCAAAACTACGATTCCTGATAAATAAGCGATCGTATCAAGTCGGGGACTCACGCCCTCAAAGTCATCATAAAACCGTGCGGGGTAAATGCGAGGGCATAGCCGACTACTAAGACCAGCGATGCAAAGGTAAAGCGTATCATGAGATCTGTCTGCACCGTCACATGATCAAAGCCGCCACTCGCGCGATATCTAATGTCGCGTCTAGCCACCTGGAACTTTCCGTAGCTCGCGTGGGCCACTCCAATGGCCCGCGTGAGGTATTCCCGCATCGAGGTAGCTACTCCCGGCGGCGTCTGGACTCGCCGTCGCGTAGCCTGAACCGCGTGACCACGAGGGCGCGTACTAACACGGAACTCCGTAGCTCGCGCATGCCATACTGCACTGCGTAAGGTATTCTCGAATCATAGGTCACTAGACCGCTGAGTCTACCCCGCGTGGAGGCGCTTAACCCCCGAAATCATGAGTGATATAATATCAACATGACAGTTTTATCGTTACACAACCTAAGCACAATAAGGGAAAACCCCTCTACACAAACATCACAAGATACTAACTCACGTAGCATCCTAACATGTTTACTTATCAAGTCAACAAGAAAGTATTACAAGACTATCACATATCAATACAATCAAGTTATTCACACAAGGTATTTTCTACATTATGCTAACAAGTTCGGGTTTTTAGCCCCAAAGTACTTTATGTATTACTCTTTTAAAAGATCCGTTTCTTTCACAAAAGTCACACAATACCCGTAGTATAAAAATAAAGTGATTATCCTTTGAAGTAAATCAAAACATTTCTCATTGTAAAATCAAGTAACAACATTCTTTTCCCAACGCTTAAGTTTGTCTAATTTCAATTACTCAAGTTTCTCATTTTCGAAAGGTTTCGTAGTTCATAGCTTTAATCTTTTAAAACAATTTGAGAAACATATACCCTAAGTGTGAGTAGGTTATTATTATTCGTAACATTCTTATTACAGCAGCCATGATCTAGTAAATGTAATATCATTTTGTCTCATCTTAGCTCCTATGCAGATGGAAGTTTCTACTGGTTTTAATAATACTTTTTAGTCAAAATATTTCCCTTTATTAAGCGCTTTGTGGTTTGTTCGACATTTATTCTGATCGGTAAAACATCATTCCTTTTGAAAACCAAAAATACTATTTACTCACGAATGAGGTTTCACACTTTTTAACAAAATTCATATTAGTATAATAAGTCAAGTCTCTTATTTCCTTAAATCAATAAATCGTTCTTTTTATCACTCTTAAGCCGTTATACCTAACTTCCCATAAAGCTAGTATAACTCTTAAGCTTTTAAAACCAAGTGTTACTCTTCTTTCAAAAAAGGTTTCTTAATTCTTTTGAACTACTTCAGATTCTTTTATTCGGGCTTAAGTCAGAAGACATTGCCGTAATTATTATTCAGGCTTAAGTCAGAAGACATTGCCGTAATTATTATTCAGGCTTAAGTCCGAAGACATTGCCGTAATTATTATTCAGGCTTAAGTCCGAAGACATTGCCGTAATTATTATTCAGGCTTAAGTCCGAAGACATTGCCGTAATTATTATTCGATTAACACGTCGTCTACCGTACTATATACATATTCTTTAAAATATCATGCTCAAGAGGATAGGAAGGATCACATACCTTCTACGAAATCCACCGCCAAGTTGAATATGTCGTGCGCAGAGAATCGACTATAATTGATCAAATCGTCTATCAGCGTCTGGCATCTTGTCTGAAGCTCTAGCGAGAGGGTTCGTTATTCTATGGACATTTGGCGCACTTCCCTACCGGTGAGCTACTCAAGTCTCTGTGAAAGCAGTCTATGTAAATCTGATTCTATTATTCATCTTTTAAACCCTTCTACTGTGATATCAGTTCAATTATATTCTTTAATATCCTTCTAAGTATTTATACTTATTCCTATACTTCTACAGTATGTATATTCTAATTTACAAAAGGAGGATAAGGTTATTTACCTCGGTAAGCCCAATAATATCCTAGATAAAAGTCGCGCCTGAGCAAGGTTTAGCTCCTAAGTTGTGCGCTCCGGTAGCTCCAAGAAAACCTTAGAAGTTCTTCACAACTTCTACTAAGGACTAAGGGATTTGGGCTAGGGTATTTTGGGCATTATAACAATACTAGAAGGCAACTTTTCAACCAAGGGAGGGGGGGTAGGTTTCGGCTAGGCTAGGGGGGGTTGCTCTCGGCTAGAGCTTCTCAAAGGGGAGGGGTGTGTTTGGACGAAAACAACAAGAGGGAGAGGGAGGGATTTGAGACTTAGAAAGATTGCTCAATTTAGGATGAAATAACTCTTCAACAAGGGGGGGTATTTATAGGTCAAGGGATGGCCAACCAAGGGCCAAGATGGTGCCAAGTGCAAGGCAAGTGTAGGGTCAAGATTAGGGCAAGTGTCCTTGGCCAACTTGTACACAAAATATCCTACCAACTACAAGACAAAGATGGCCATCCATTCGGCCCTATTGCCGTGACAAGTCCACCAATGAGAGGGTGACAAGTGTCGCCCTCTCGTTGGTCCAAAGTGTTTCGTCTCTCGGAAAAATCCGCAAATATTAGAAATGGCATAGCCGGAATTTATCCTACGCGAGTCTTGCAAAACGTTTCGTCGGAAAACGACTCTAAACGGGTGTTGTGCACAAAGTGAAATCGTCCAAGCCAACTAGGGGGGGTGACATGTGTCGCCCTCTGCAAATCAAAATATTTCATCTTAGAAAATATCCACAATGGCCAAAATCTAAAACAAAGTGGGCCCCACAAAGCGTAAATTTTCTCCGTGGGCCCCACTTGACCATTTCCAAAATAAAATTCCATAATTCTCTAATATTCCAAGAAGTCCGAATACCAACTCGGGAATCAATTCCCGTTAACGAACCTTTTTCTTTCACAAAAATGGAAACTTTTCCGTGGAAAAATCACCTCGTTCTTCCTTTCCAATTTGATGTCGTATTCTCGTCGTGCGTCCTCGCATACATACCTGAAACTACGGTATAACATTCTCCTCCTTAGAAACATTCATCCCGAATGTTCCTTCTAGGTATCAAAACAAGCGGCGCCAAGATAGTCCTTACGCTATACTTACGGAAACAACCGTACCACACTGCCACAACACAACAAGCGCACATACTTATCTCCAAGTCCACGAGGAATCACCTCAATCACAAAAGAAACTCCTACTCGAGGTCTAAAAGATACTCGCCCGCTTTACTCTTTACAAACGAAATGATCACACCTATGCATGTCGTACATGCTCGCTTCTGCTTTCGTCGTACCGCTTGTACACTCGAACTCTTTCTCATAACTTACCATGTTTACGTGCGACTTCCCGACTCGAGCTGCAATGACCTCTTACGGATAAGCTCCACCCTATCCACGCCTCTTGAACAAGTACGAACCAACTATTCGCACGCTGCTTACATCGAATCGTCGATCGGAAATCTTACACTAGCGCTTATAAAAGGCTCCAAACGGCGACACCGAATCTGAAATGGTAGCTATATAATACATACTCAACAAGAGGCGAAGAGTCCTTACGGTAATCCGAAATCCAACCACTTGCCCGAGGGTGAATGCGACGAGATTCACTGAGTTCACAACCTTGCACGGTAACTCTTCCGGAAAAGCAGTATGACTTGGACTCCGCATCGACCATAAGGTGAAGGTAGGTACCCCGTGTAGCCTTACAACCTTCTTGAAATAATCATCTCGCAACTTACTACCGAGTACACGGTTTGACTAAAAGACAAGACGGGTTGACCCCATCGGCCCGACTACTGGTCGAACACATCCACGAATTCGTACAATGGTTAACTAAACCTGGGCCTAACACCCTCGTGATCCTAACACAAAGCGGGACCACCACAAACTGACCCCATCACCAAACAGGGCGTGGGTCGACCAACATGCTCTGACCTCGGCCCAGGCAACGCGCAAAACACTAGCTCCCCGATCCGGAACAATCTCACCAATCACGTTACGAAAACCTAGCGGTCTTCTAAGCTCAACCACCCTCTTTTGTTTCACAACAATCAGGGATTCATCCCATAAAAAAAAATCTCACGTATACTATGCACTTCGATAAGGGTCAAATACGAAATAATTCTTTTACCAAAGATGGCCTCGCCTCTAAGGTCTTCTACGTAATATTCTAAGGCTCCCACTCTCTCTGTCCCCCAATCTTTTGGTTAATTAATCAACAATTCTAATCACACTAACACCATGCTAACCGAAAACAATACTTAAGATATTCGCTACACATATAAATCTCTAAAGGGTTAAGGATATACCTGTATCTACGCGGCACTTCCCCCAGGTCGTACTAATCAATCCCGCCCTGCTGGGCGCATAGCTGGGGAAGGTGATGAACTATCCACTGATCCGAAAGTGAGTCCCACATCCCGCCAACTCTGGTTGGACAATTTCTCATAAAATGGCCTGCTGTCGCAAACATAACAAGATGTCGGAGAAGCACGACACTCCCGAATGACCAAACCAAGCGGCCACAGGGTGGGGTGGCCTCTCCTCTAACACCCTTCCTTTCCGCACCTGAATCCATGGCCCGATCGGTAGGTGAGTCTTCCTACTTACATCCTTCCTCATGAACATTCCCTCGCCATATGGCCTGACGGCGCAATAAAAACAAGCACCGATAAAAAGCGGCCTTCCCGGGATGGCGCACGCCACACTGTGAACAACGAGGAAAAGCGAACCTGTGGAGGGACACTCTGTCTTGGCGGGCGCATGTCTAATCTGCTTTGAGCGGTTCGCCTCGAGTTACCAAATGATCCACGCCAATCGGGCCCTCTTACTGCTGATCTTGTTTATTACGCCGATCTACTTCCCTCGGCCATTGCACATAATCCTGACGAGCCGCTGGCTCGTTCGATCAAGAGCTACTCCCTCACAACCCTTCTTTAGATAAGCATCAATATCCTTGGTATCTGGTACATAAAATACTCTCGCTGCCAAGTCCCTTGCTAATGTGAGCGTCTCCTTCCAATCCATATTTTCTCGCTCCAGTCGTGGGCCGAAAGTCGGATGTCATGGCGCGATGGGCTAACTGCCGCCAAACTCTCTGCTTCTGGCGGCGTCTCGTAACTCCGCATGAAGCATCACCCAGGTGATGATTGGGCTGTTGTTATACCCGTAGTTCCGGGTATATAGGTGAGGATATGCGTGCGAGATTACGTAAATTTTGGAAAGAAAGAAAGATGTGATTTTTCGACGGAAAAGTTTCGGTTTTTGTGAAGAAAAGGTTCGTTAATGGGAATTGGATTCCCAGTTTGGTATTCGGACTTCTTAGAATATTTGAGAATTATGGAATTTTATTTCGGAAATGATCACGTGGGGCCCACGGGTGAAATTCTGATTTTGTGAGCAGCTTAGTTTTGAGATTTTGGCCATTATGGATATTTTCGGAGATGAAATATTTTGGGCCAGTAGGAGGCGACACGTGTCACCCCACAGGTGGCCCTTGGCCGAAATTAGCTAGACAGTGGCAAGACAGTGGCCAAGTCTTGCTAGATATTTTGTGTGGACAAGTGGCTTGTGGGTCCCACCCACACTTGTCCCCAATCTCAACCACACACTTGCCTTCATCCTATCCTTGGTTGTCCTATATATGCACTTTGTTGATGAAATCTTCCACACTTAGACATTTGAAGACTTGAAAAACCCTCCCTTCTCCCTTGACCTAGAGCTCTCGGTTTTGCCCCCATTTCTTGAGCAAAATTTGTCCAACAATTCTTAAACTCTCAAGTGTTCTTCCCTAAGGTGTTAGGAAGATTGTGTACCAAGAGTTGGAAAAGATTTCACCACAGCCTTGAAGGGATGCCTTGGCGAAAGTTGTCATCTTGAAACCCCAAGTGTTCTTCACTTTTTGGAGTTGAATCTTGAAGAGAAGTTGGTTAGGAGCTTCTATGGGTTGCTTGTAGCGGATTGGAACGTAAAGATTTGGAGCTAAGACTTGCTTGGAGCGACTTTAAGAACTTGGATATTTTTGGGCTATTTGAGGTAGTGGAACTTAAACCTCTTTGTGAATTGGTTGTTATACATATATTATAAGTATATTATGGATTATATAATATATGGAGTAAGTTTGGAAGAGTTGGATCTTGTTAACTTGTTAAAAGAAAGGATTGGCCGTTTGCCATTAAAATGGTAAAACGTATCTTACTTGCTAAGAAGCTAATAACAAAGTAACTATAACTTATATTAAGAATGGAAATATAAGTTGGATGACTAATGAGTAAATTGGATAAGTAAAATGGACAAAGTTGGCCAAGGACCCCAACTTAAGGATTTGTATTTACTTTGGACCGTATTTACTTTGGGTATGTTACATTGGATTTGTATTTACATTTACATTAAGGAAGATTTTTCAATCGCGTTAGTTTGGGCGTGTGATCCCTTTTAATTATTGTATTGTTATGAAGGCGTGATAGTAAACGCGTTAGGTTGGCGCGTAATCCCTTCTTTTACTTATTGTTGTTATGGGCGTGATAGTAAACGCGTTACCGTTTGGGCGTGTAATCCTTCTTTATGTTGTTTAATTATTACGCCTTATATATATATATGGTATATATATTCGTTTATTCGCCTTGGTAAAAGATGGAAAAGTGAGTATAAGCGGAAGTCTTTGTAGAAATTTCCGTAGATTATGAGGGATTTTTATTTCTATAAGTCTTCAATGAAAAGAAAGGTTTGATAGGAGTACTATTACCATTATATGAGTGGAGTACTACGAGTGGCGTGATCTACTTGGCTTAAGGAGTAGCGGGTTGGAAGTACTTGGAGCGTTTTGCTTATTGTCGATAAATCGTCGCGAGGTATGTGAACCTCTTCCTATCTTTTCTAGCATGATTGTTGTGAACTATGTAGTACGGTGAGACGTACATGTGCTAAGTGATTTGGTTGGTTTAAAACATAGGGTGTTATAATAGCTTTATGGGAAGTTAGTTATAACGACCTTATGTAGTGAAAATGGTTTCTTGATGTTAGAAGTTAAGAGACTTGATCTTATAAGATAAGAGACTTAACTTATTTGTTTTAATGTGGATGTTTGTGTGAAACCTCATTCGTGAGTAATGAGTACTTGGTTTTTAAAGGGATAATGTTTCTTGATTTGGGAATCGAATGTGTATCGACAGGACCATTGCAGCGTTAATAAAGGAAAATGTATTGAATAATGATGTGTTGTATTAAAACCCGGTAGAAACCTCCATCTGCATAGAAGCTAAGATGAGACAAAATGATATTACATTTTCTAGATCATGGTCTTTGTAATAAGATCGTTATAAACAAAGAATAAACTACTCACATATATGACATATGTTACTCAATTGTTTTAAAAGAGATTAAGACTATGAGTTATGAAACCTTTCTAAAATAAGTGACTTGAGCATTTGAAAATGAGAAGTTTGAGTAATTGAAACTAGGCAAGCTGGAACTTAGGAAAAAATGTTGTTACTTGATTTTGAAAAGGAATGTGGGTTGGTCATTCTAATACTATGGGTATAGGGTGACTTTTATAAAAGTAATGGATCTCTTTTAAAAGAACTTAACGTATGTAGTACTTTGGGGTTAAAAACCGGACTTTGGCATAAAATGAAAGTACTTTGAGTTGTGTGAAACTTGCCTATGCTTGTTGTTGTGAAACTTGCCTATGCTTGTTGTTGTGAAACTTGCCTATGCTTGTGATGATAGCCTTTGTTGTGCAAGTGTGGTATTTACGTATTCTGGCGTCTCTCGATAGAGGTGGTCGACTTGTTGAGAACTTACTTGGGCGTCTTTGGCGGTGAAGGAGAATTCCACGGGTATGTTTCCATTTTGATTCTTGTCTTGTTGTTGATGTCACATGGACATGTCTACACCGATCTGCAAAGATTCGGCATGCGGCCGTGCGGCGGGTTGATTACCGATATATTGTTATTGTGGTTACATGGACATGTCTACAGAGGTAGAATTCGGGGCATGTGGCCGTGCGGCGGGGTTGATCACCCGTATATTATTGTTGATGTCACATGGGCGTGTCTACACGAGGTAGAATTCCGGGGCATGTGGCCATGGGGCATTGGTATTATTGTTGCATCATGGACATGTCTACTGCCGATCTGAATTAGGGGCATGCGGCCGTGATCGCGAACATGATTGATGTTGTGGGCGTAAGACCCGTAGTTATATTTGAGTGATGACTTGAGGCGTGAGTCACAGTGGACATATTTGCTTTTATGTTGTGAGCTGTAGTTTGGTTATCATACATGTTTCTGCTTTTTATAGACTAGTATGATTTCATTCTGATATTTTCTGATTTCACATACTTGGTACTGTTATCTTGACCTCGCCGGAAGTGCGTTAAATCTGCGGTAAGTACATCGGTCGTGGATCCTCGCTCTTAGGATCTCGGTTAGCGTTTTGGGAAGCTCCGTTTCTCGGAGGCTTATCTTTTAGTATGTGTTCCTTGAGTTGTAGGTTCTTGTACATTCGGGGTATGGCGGGGCCACTGTCCGTCATAGTTATTGTAAATCTTAAGTGCAGTAATCTTTGTTGTGGCGGGGGTTTGTAAAAGGGATTAAAGCATTCGTTTTGAAAGAGTTGTATTTATTATGTTATTGGAAGGTAACAGTTGGGTTGCTTTGTTTATGTTCATATATCATTTCTTGTTTAAGTTTTATTTTCCGCTGGTTTTCTCGATGATTGTATCACTAGGGTGCGGGATAAGGCACGATGCGGGCCGGGCAGTCGTTACAAAAGTGGTATCGAGCGATTAATCCTCGGAAAGTGTCTGACCGTGTCTAGTAAGTCTTGATTATCGATGTGTTGTGCACCACATCTATAATCGAGGAGGCTGAGACATTTAGGATTAGTTTCCGTTCTTCTCATTCGAGATCGTGCCTTAGAGGCGTGTTGTAAGTTGGACCCTCGGCGTATCTCGTTTTACGATTATGCCTCCGCGAGCAACGAGCCACGAAGGGCAAGGCAGTAGGAACCGCTAGTGAGATCTGAGAGAATGCAGCGCGAGCCCGAGCGATGCACGAGGTTGTGCTTGACGGCGGGTTTTGTAGCGCCGCCCGGCCCAGAGAGGTTAGAGCGCGGCAATGGCTGCTGAGACCGCATGATACACGAGCCTCGGTCCCACGATGCAGGCGAGAGGAGATGGGTTATAAGGAGATGGCGATTCTTTGGCGGTCGTGGCAGATATGAGATAAATTTGAATCACTGCGATTCGATTCGATGCACCGATGGTTCACCCGGCGAGATAGTTTGAGGCTACGGGACTTTACGAGTGTAGCGCGAGTTTTATGGGTCGAGGCACGAGGATGATCGCGAGTTCATCCGGCGATTCTGACGGATCATCACGGGTGATCGAGCTTGAGACCGAGTCTGTGACCTTTGGTTCGCATCGGTGCGTGATACGCAATCGATTGGTTTGATTCATAGGAGCTTTCCGGGAGAGCATGCACCTCCAGTATGGGATGAGTTTTGGGCGTTCCTCACGCTTCTTGCCTCCGCGAGATGAGGAGAACGCGCGGCAGATTTTGATGCTTAGGCGAGCGGGCGTGCGGTTGGAGTACAATGTGAGTTCGACTCATTGGCGTGCGTCGGCGTTGGTAGCTAGTATGGAGGATCGAGTGCACCGATATGTTCTGAGGCTCGATGATTACATGTCGAGGCATGTTCGGGAGTAGCTCTTGGTAGGGCATGGACATTGCCCGCATGCGAGCTCATGCACCGGGATGTGAGGCACGGAGAGGTCGGCGGAATGACGAATCAGCGAGAAGAGGCGAGAACAACGAGGTCCTTTGGTGACTTTCGAGGCGGACCGCCTCAGCGCATACTAGTTTTGTACCTCCGCCCGGTCAGAGTGGTCCTCCACAACCTTGAGTATTCGGGGCGGTCGGGGCTCGAGGTTGAGTTTCGAGGAAGTAAGTGTTGGCGGATCGGTCACCCTACCTCGGTGTGGTCGATGTAGTAGACGCGTTTGGGAGTGTCGTGGTGCGGGGAGCTTGTTATTTTTGCGGCCAGCGGGGCCATTTTGCGGAACCTGTCAGGCCAAGGGTAGCACGGATGTTACGACTCGACCTACGGATCGATGGCTGGTTCGCCGCGCCTACGATTATGCGCCTGCGATGTGCCTATGATTAGAGTGGGCGGTAGCCGGTATATCCTTAACCTCTAGAGTTTGGTTTGCGCGATATGATGATCTTATTATTGTGTGCTATGCGGATAGCGTTGTGTTGTTTGTAAGTTAGAAAACATGGTTAGTTGGAAGGATAAGTGTGGGAGGCGTGGAAAGTGTGAACCTTAGAGTTTTATACGTGGAGACCTTAGAGGCGAGGCCGTCTTGAGTGGGTGATTTTACGGTTGGTCTTTGGATGTACTTGGTATGCGGGGAAATATTGTGGGATAATTACATGGGTAGTGTGAGATGGAAGTGGTAGCTTTCATGACGTGAATTAGTAAGATTGTTCCGGATCGGGAACAAGAGTTGGCGCGTTTAGGGGTCGGGTTGAGGGCCATTTGCGGGTCAACCCGCAGCCCATATTGAGGTGGGGTCAGTTCGAGGTGGTCGCCAGGTGGTAGGGTCACGAGGTGCTAGGCCCAAGTTTAGGTAACCATCGTGCGAGTTCGTGGATCGTTCAACGAATCGGATCGTGAAGGCCGGGAATGGCCTTAGAGTAAATTGAAGCTAGTGGGAGCTGTTGTAAGATTAGAAATGATTCCTCGTTGGCTTGGATTTGAGTTTTGCGCACATGTTATATTCTGGCCATTGGTGGCATGATCGGTTTTGTAAGTATAGTAGTGAAGACTATCTGACACAAAATGCGTTTGGAGACTTAGAATGAACATTCGGACGAATGTTTCTAAGAGGAAGAATGTTATACCCGTAGTTCCGGGGTATATAGGTGAGGATGTGCGTGCGAGATTACGGAGAAATTTTGGAAAGAAAGAAAGATGTGATTTTTCGGAAAAGTTTCCGTTTTTGTGAAGAAAAGGTTCGTTAATGGGAATTGGATTCCCAGTTTGGTATTCGGACTTCTTAGAATATTTGAGAATTATGGAATTTTATTTAGGAAATGGTCACGTGGGGCCACGGGTGAAATTCTGGTTTTGTGGGGCCGCTTAGTTTTGAGATTTTGGCCATTATGGATATTTTCGGAGATGAAATATTTTGGGCCAGTAGGAGGCGACACGTGTCACCCCACAGGTGGCCACTTGGCGAAATTAGCTAGACAGTGGCAGACAGTGGCAAGTCTTGCTAGATATTTTGTGTGGACAAGTGGCTTGTGGGTCCCACCCACACTTGTCCCCAATCTCAACCACACACTTGCCTTCATCCTATCCCTTGGTTGTCCTATATATGCACTTTGTTGATGAAATCTTCCACACTTAGACATTTGAAGACTTGAAAAACCCTCCTTCTCCCTTGACCTAGAGCTCTCGGTTTTGCCCCATTTCTTGAGCAAAATTTGTCCAACAATTCTTAAACTCTCAAGTGTTCTTCCCCTAAGGTGTTAGGAAGATTGTGTACCAAGAGTTGGAAAAGATTTCACACCCCAGCCTTGAAGGGATGCCTTGGCGAAAGTTGTCATCTTGAAACCCAAGTGTTCTTCACTTTTGGAGTTGAATCTTGAAGAGAAGTTGGTTAGGAGCTTACATGGGTTGCTTGTAGCGGATTGGAACGTAAAGATTTGGAGCTAAGACTTGCTTGGAGCGACTTTAAGAACTTGGATATTTTTGGGCTATTTGAGGTAGTGGAACTTAAACCTCTTTGTGAATTGGTTGTTATACATATATTATAAGTATATTATGGATTATATAATATATGGAGTAAGTTTGGAAGAGTTGGATCTTGTTAACTTGTTAAAAGAAAGGATTGGCCGTTTGCCATTAAAATGGTAAAACGTATCTTACTTGCTAAGAAGCTAATAACAAAGTAACTATAACTTATATTAAGAATGGAAATATAAGTTGGATGACTAATGAGTAAATTGGATAAGTAAAATGGACAAAGTTGGCCAAGGACCCCAACTTAAGGAATTTGTATTTACTTTGGACCGTATTTACTTTGACCGTATTTACATTGGTGTATTTACATTTACATTGGGAAGATTTTTCAATCGCGTTCGTTTGGGCGTGTGATCCCTTTTTAATTATTGTATTGTTATGAAGGCGTGATAGTAAACGCGTTCTGGTTGGCGCGTAATCTCCTTCTTTTACTTATTGTTGTTATGGGCGTGATAGTAAACGCGTTACCGTTTGGGCGTGTAATCCCCTTCTTTATGTTGTTTAATTATTACGCCTTATATATATATATGGTATATATATTACGGTTATTCGCCTTGGTAAAAGATGGAAAAGTGAGTATAAGCGGAAGTCTTTGACAAATTTCCGTAGATTTTGAGGGCTTTTATTGGTATAAGTCTTCAATGATAAGAAAGGTTTGATAGAGTACTATGACCATTTTAGGAGTGGAGTACTACGAGTGGCGTGATCTACTTGGCAGGAGTAGCCGACGGGTTCAAGTACTTGGGCGTTTTGCTTATTGTCGATAAATCGTCGCGAGGTATGTGAACCTCTTCCTATCTTTTCTAGCATGATTGTTGTGAACTATGTAGTACGGTGAGCGTACATGTGCTAAGTGATTTGGTTGGTTTAAAACATAGGGTGTTATAATAGCTTTATGGGAAGTTAGTTATAACGACCTTATGTAATGAAAATGGTTTCTTGATGTTAGAAGTTAAGAGACTTGATCTTATAAGATAAGAGACTTAACTTATTTGTTTTAATGTGAATGTTGTGTGAAACCTCATTCGTGAGTAATGAGTACTTGGTTTTTAAAGGGATAATGTTTTACTGATTTCGGGAATCAGAATGTGTATCGACAGACCATTGCAGCGTTAATAAAGGAAAATGTATTGAATAATGATGTTTTGTATTAAAACCAGTAGAAACCTCCATCTGCATAGAAGCTAAGATGAGACAAAATGATATTACATTTTCTAGATCATGGCTGCTGTAATAAGATCGTTATAAACAAAGAATAAACTACTCACATATATGACATATGTTACTCAATTGTTTTAAAAGAGATTAAGACTATGAGTTATGAAACCTTTCTAAAATAAGTGACTTGAGCATTTGAAAATGAGAAGTTTGAGTAATTGAAACTAGGCAAACTGGAACTTAGGAAAAAAATGTTGTTACTTGATTTTGAAAAGGAATGTGGGTTGGTCATTCTAATACTATGGGTATAGGGTGACTTTTATAAAAGTAATGGATCTCTTTTAAAAGAACTTAACGTATGTAGTACTTTGGGGTTAAAAACGGACTTTGGCATAAAATGAAAGTACTTTGAGTTGTGTGAAACTTACTATGCTTGTTGTTGTGAAACTTGCCTATGCTTGTTGTTGTGAAACTTGCCTATGCTTGTGATGATAGCCTTTGTTGTGCAAGTGTGGTATTTACGTATTCTGGCGTCTCGATAGAGGCGGTCGACTTGTTGAGAACTTACTTGGACGTCTTTGGCGGTGATGGAGAATTCCACGGGTATGTTTCCATTTTGATTCTTGTCTTGTTGTTGATGTCACATGGACATGTCTACACCGTCTGATTCGGGCACGCGGCCGGCGGTTGATTACGATATATTGTTATTGTGGTTACATGGACATGTCTACACCGAGGTAGAATTCGGGGCATGTGGCGTGCGGCGAGTTGATCACCCAAGATATTATTGTTGATGTCACATGGGCGTGTCTACACCGGTAGAATTCCGGCACGTGGCCGTGGGGCATTGGTATTATTGTTGCATCATGGACATGTCTACACCGATGCAGAATTCCGGCATGCGGCCGTGATGCGAACATGATTGATGTTGTGGGCGTAAGACCCATAGTTATATTTGAGTGATGACTTGAGGCGTGAGTCCACTGATCGACATGATCGCTTTTATGTTGTGAGCGTAGTTTGGTTATCATACATGTCTCCCGCTTTTTATAGACTAGTATGATTTCATTCTGATATTTTCTGATTTCACATACTTGGTACTGTTATGCTTGACCTCCTTGGGGGCTGCGTTCATCTGCGGTAGAGGTACATCGGCCGTGGATCCTCGCTCTTAGGATCTCAGTTCAGCGTTTTGGGAAGCTCCGTTTCTCCGGAGGCTTATCTTTTGGTATGTGTTCCCTGAGTTGTAGGTTCTTGTACATTCAGGGGTATGGCTGGGCCCTGTCCCGTCATAGTTGTTGTAAATCTTAAGTGCATGAAATCTTGTTGTAGGCGGGGTTTGTAAAAGGGATTAAAGCTCGTTTTGAAAGTGTTGTATTTATTATGTTAGTGTAAGGTAACCGTTGGGTTGGCGTTTTTTATGTTCATATATCTGTTTCTTGTTTAAGTTTTATTTTCCGCTGGTTTTCTCGATGATTATATCACTAGGGTGCCGGATAAGGCACGATGCTTGCCCGAGGCGTCGTTACACTGTGCCCTTCTAAATCTCTCGAACTCACCATGACTCGCCTACGCTTGCCTTACGGGCCCGAGTTACTGGCGCGGTGGCATCACCGGTAAAGGAAAGGAATACGTTAGAGGGTCGAACTTATAACACGGCTCTAAAGCACGATCTCGAGTGAGAAAAATGGAAACAATCCTAAATATCCTATAGCCTCACGATTATTGGTGTGGTGCACAACACACCGATAATCAAGACTTACTAGATACGATGCATAGACACTTTCCGAGGATTAACTGCTCTGATACCACTTTGTCACGACCCGTTCCGGGGTCCGTGACTGGTGCCTTACCCGGGCACCCAAGTAGTCATACATCAGAGAAATCAGCGGAAAATAAAACAACCACAATATGAAGCGGTATAAATAAGACCGCGGTTTGGGAAAAGTTGCCTTTCGGCATATATGTATATAAGTACCCCAAAATGAGCGATTCATCCCAACCTTACAACAGTCTACAGACCTCTATGAGTTTAAAACAACAATGGCGGGACGGGGCCGCCATACCCTGAATACAAATATCTACAACGACGGGGACCATACCAAAATGCTAAGCTTAGGAGAAGCGGAGCTTTCCCAACGTGAAACGGTGATCCTAAGAACGAGGATCAACGGTAGGAGTACCTTTACTGCGGCATGAACGCAGCCCAAGGAGGTCGATCTGACAGTACCAGTATGTGGCGAAAATACCGTAAATGAAATCATAGTAGTCTATATAAAGCGGAGACATGTATGATAACCAAAACTACGATTCACAATAAATAACGATCATATCAAGTCGTGACTCACGCCTCAAAGTCATCATAAAACCGTGCGGGGTAAATGCGAGGCATAGCCGACTACTAAGACCCAGCGATAACAAGGTCGTAAAATGTATCATGAGATCTGTCTGCATCACATGATCAAAGTGCCACTCGCCGCGATATCTAATGTGCGCGTCTAGCCCTCGAACTTTCCGTAGCTCGCATGGGCCACTCGATGGCCCGCGTGAGGTATTCCCGCATCGAGGGTAGCTACTCCCGGCGGCGTCTGGACTCGCCGTCGCGTAGCCACAAAGACCGCGTGACCACAAGGGCGCATACTAACACTCGAACTCCGTAGCTCGCGTAGGCCATACTGACTGCATAAGGTATTCTCGAATCATAGGTCACTAGACCACTGAGTCTACCGCGTGGAGGCAGCTTAACCCGGAATCATGGTGATATAATATCAACATGACGGTTTATCGTTACACAACCTAAGCCTGATAAGGGAAAACCCCTCTACACAAACATCACAAGATACTAACTCACGTAGCATCCTAACATGTTTACTTATCAAGTCAACAAGAAAGTATTACAATACTATCACATATCAATACAATCAAGTTATTCACACAAGGTACTTTCTACATTATGCTAACAAGTTCGGGTTTTTAGCCCCAAAGTACTTTATGTATTACTCTTTTAAAAGATCCGTTTCTTTCACAAAAGTCACACAATACCCGTAGTATAAAAATAAAGTGATTATCCTTTGAAGTAAATCAAAACATTTCTCATTGTAAAATCAAGTAACAACATTCTTTTCCCAACGCTTAAGTTTGTCTAATTTCAATTACTCAAGTTTCTCATTTTCGAAAGGTTTCGTAGTTCATAGCTTTAATCTTTTAAAACAATTTGAGAAACATATACCCTAAGTGTGAGTAGGTTATTATTATTCGTAACATTCTTATTACAGCAGCCATGATCTAGTAAATGTAATATCATTTTGTCTCATCTTAGCTCCTATGCAGATGGAAGTTTCTACTGGTTTTAATAATACTTTTTTAGTCAAAATATTTCCCTTTATTAGCGCTGCTGTGGTTTGTTCGACATTTATTCTGATCGGTAAAACATCATTCCTTTTGAAAACCAAAAATACTATTTACTCACGAATGAGGTTTCACACTTTTTAACAAAATTCATATTAGTATAATAAGTCAAGTCTCTTATTTCCTTAAATCAATAAATCGTTCTTTTTATCACTCTTAAGCCGTTATACCTAACTTCCCATAAAGCTAGTATAACTCTTAAGCTTTTAAAACCAAGTGTTACTCTTCTTTCAAAAAAGGTTTCTTAATTCTTTTGAACTACTTGATTCTTTTATTCGGGCTTAAGTCAAGACATTGCGTAATTATTATTCGGGCTTAAGTCAGAAGACATTGCGTAATTATTATTCGTGCTTAAGTCCAAGACATTGCGTAATTATTATTCGGGCTTAAGTCCAAGACATTGCGTAATTATTATTCGGGCTTAAGTCAGAAGACATTGCGTAATTATTATTCGATTAACACACGTCGTCACCGTACTATATACATATTCTTTAAAATATCATGCTCGAGGATAGGAAGGATCACATACCTTCCGTGAAATCCACGCCAAGTTGAATATGTCGTGCGCGGAGAATCGACCTATAATGATCAAATACGTCTATCAACGTCTGGCATCTTGTAAAGCTCTAGCGGAGGTTCGTTATTCTATGGACATTTGGGCAGCACTTCCCTGCGGTGAGCTACTCAAGTCTCTGTGAAAACAATCTATGTAAATCTGATTCTATTATTCATCTTTTAAACCCTTCATCGTGATATCAGTTCAATTATATTCTTTAATATCCTTCTAAGTATTTATACTTATTCCTATACTTCTACAGTATGTATATTCTAATTTACAAAAGGAGGATAAGGTTATTTACCTCGGTAAGCCCAATAATGTCCTAGATAAAAGTCGCGCCTGAGCAAGGTTTAGCTCTAAGTTATGCGCTCAGATAGCTCGAAAACCTTAGAAGTTCTTCACAACTTCTACTAAGGACTAAGGGATTTGGGCTAGGGTATTTTGGGCATTATAACAATACTAGAAGGCAACTTTTCAACCAAGGGAGGGGGGGTAGGTTTCGCTAGGCTAGGGGTTGCTCTCGCTAGAGCTTCCAAAGGGAGGGGTGTGTTTGGACGAAACAACAAGAGGAGAGGAGGATTTGAGACTTAGAAAGATTGCTCAATTTAGGATGAAATAACTCTTCAACAAGGGGTATTTATAGGTCAAGGATGGCCAACGAGGGCCAAGATGGTGCCAAGTGCAAGGCAAGTGTAGGGTCAAGATTAGGGCAAGTGTCCTTGGCAACTTGCACACAAAATATCCTACCAACTGAAGACAAAGATGGCCATCCATTCGCCCTATTGCGTGACAAGTCCACCATGAGAGGGTGACAAGTGTCGCCCTCTCGTTGGTCAAAGTGTTTCGTCTCTCGGAAAAATCCGCCAAAAATTAGAAATGGCATAGCGTAATTTATCTACGAGTCTTGCAAAGCGCTTCGTCGGAAAGCGACTCTAAGCGGTGTTGTGCCAAAGTGAAATCATCCAAGCCAACTAGGGGGTGACACGTGTCGCCCTCTATTCGTCAAAATATTTCATCTTCCAAAATATCCACAATGGCCAAAATCTAGAAAACAAAGTGGGCCCAAATCAGTAAATTTTCTCCGTGGGCCCCACGTGACCATTTCCGAAAATAAAATTCCATAATTCTCTAATATTCCAAGAAGTCCGAATACCAACTCTGGGAATCCAATTCCCATTAACGAACCTTTTTCCTTCACAAAAACCGGAAACTTTTCCGTGGAAAAATCACCTCGTTCTTCCTTTCCAATTTCAATGTCGTATTCTCGTATGTACGTCCTCGCATACATACCCTGAAACTACGGGGTATAACACTAACTTCCCATAAAGTCGTTATAACTCTTTATGTTTTAGACAATTAAGGCGTTTTCATATGTTAACATCAAGGAAGCTAATTCTCTTCCTCAACCAACTTGGACAATTCAATCAATGCAATGATATCAAACACAAAGCCGAATCTAGTTAAAGCTCGTACGTCTATCGTACTATATATATATCAAACATCATTCCCAAGAGATAGGAAAAGTTACACATACCTTCACGGCTTACTCCACCCGCTAGGTTGAATAACTCTAAGTATAAAGTCTCTTATTCTACGGAAAATTGGGCAGCACTTCCTTTGTTTCCACGTACCTTTCCACCTTTTTCAAGGCCCGAAATCAATAACCAAACATGCCACATTTAAGGCTCAACAATTTAGCTAACCAAAGGGGATTACACGCCTAACAGGACGTGTAAAATTCTGCCCCACAATTGATATCAAAATAGTCCAATATTCCATGCCATTCTCGGCTATAATGTGCAACCACATAAAGTCTTTTCCAATTCCTTTTCAATCCAAGTTGTTTAGTCTAACATGTTATATAGTCATAACTAATTGTAACAACTATAATCCCTTATTTAGATAACATGCGACGATTATAACTATCGACCAATTGGTATTGTAATTTCAATGGCTAATAAGCTCATTCTCGTATTTAGGCTCCCAATATTTCATAACACTTATCAATCTTCATTATATAATTCACATGATCAAATATCAACTACTATAACATGTAATCTTTAATTACATAAGTAAGATGAAGATTATTATCTTGTTAAGCCCAAATACAATTCAAAACCTAAAGTTGATCCTTAACAACTTTAGGTCCTTTCCTTTGTGTTCCAATCCGCTATTCGCAACCTTTAGAAGTTCACAAGCAACTTCCCTTCAATTTCCAAGCAAAACTATGAAAAGCAACTTAGGTTTCCATGTTGCGACTAACGTAAAAACGTAGTTTTTCCGGGATTTTTGTGTTGGGATATCCTTAGGATACCTCTAGGACCCCTTGGTTTAAGTATTGTGATTTATGAACAACAAACGAAAAAAATTCTTGTTCTTTAGAGGGCAAACCCGAGAGCCTCTAGCTTGCACAAGATTTCTTGAATTTTTTCTAAGTGTGAAATTAGTCTTGCACTAGTAGGAGATATATACTACAACCAATGGCAAAGATTAAAACAAATGTGTGGCTTAGATTCAACAAGACTAAAGATCTTGTGTCAAGTTGGCTAGTTGACTTGATCAATTATATCAAGCCTTGGCTTACAAGACTTGACCACTTTACCCTTGGTCATTCTCGACCAAGTCCATGTGGGGGTGGCACGTGTCACCTCCCTCATTAAATCCATAATATTTCGTTTCCCGAAACTTCCATAATTGGTCAAAATATCGGAAACCTTGTGGGCCCCACAAAAACGTAAGATTTCTCGGGTGGGCCCTATGTGACCAAATCCGTAATTAAATTTCCACGATGTTAATAAATTCCTTAAGTTCCAAACAACACATTTTTAGAATTAATTCTCATTAACGAACATTTTTCCTTTCCGAGGTTCGGAAGATTTTCTTTCGGAAAAACAATTCTTTCATTCATTCCAATATTAACGTCTTGTTTCCTTACGTACATTATCTTAACCATGGCCTGGAACTACGGGGTGTAACAGACAGGTCAGTAATGGTGTCCAATTAGGGCGCCGGGTCGCGGCCCGTCGGGTCGTGACACAAGTTATCAAAGAGCATAAACTTTTTTTTTATTCATTCCCGGAGATTAATCCAAAATACCCCTATTCATTTCTAGGAAATTTCTATATCTAATCATACCCTACACATGCTTATATGAAAAAAAAAAAAAGGTCCAAACTAAATGCAAACAGTGAGGGGATTATGACTTAGAAATGAAAGATCTTATCTCACAAATATCACCTAGTAGCTGAATGAGTAGGAAAAGATACAAAGTGATTTACAGGATAACACATGTTGATATTTTAATACTTAGAAAAGTAAGACAAACGTATAATGATGTTTGGATCAACATGTATGTATAGGGGGTGATCATATGACTGGTCAACATCAGTATTTCAGAGATATATAGCCAACCTAAGCTAAATTGAACACTCACAATTATAGTTGTGTTATGCATCTAGGCATGATGGCTCTCAAAATATGTAAGATAGGCATATAAGCAGGCTGATGGGCATACTAACACATAATTAACTAGCCAAAAGACGATATTTTAGAAACAGAACTATCAAAGCTAGGCCAGACATGCATATTCGCAACATTCACTGACCACATGGCTCTAAAGGGGGGCATACACAATCAGAACTTCATTCTGGGCATATCATAGTTAACATGATTATTAAACATGAGATTTAGATAGGTCGGAGACAAAAAATATGAGAACATATCCAGAATTGGAATATACATAACATGACTATCAAAGTGAAACAATCATACCAACTACTTATATCATGATCATCACTGAAATAGCTATTTAGACGACATATGCATCACACAACTCTCTTTACGAATTCAATACATCGTACTTAGGTATGAGTAGCTAATTAACAAACAAACATCATAAAATACTTAAATTACTCGACATCATATTTAAGCATTAATAGAAAACAGTTGCACAAAAAAATCTAGCTGAACATGATTACTTAACTGAAAACACATCCAACATAGAAATAACTAGAGTCGAGAGAAAGTCGAGTTACCTTCTTCGGGTGCGGCGAACTGAAGCGAGGTCTTCGAACACAACGCTGAACTTTGCCGAATCAAAAGATTGTTTAAAGAGAACTTGTTTAACGAGTTTAGTAAGAAATTTTGAAATATTTTTTAGAGTTCGAAGAGTAAGCAGCGGCGGCCAGAATTGCTTCTATTTCTAAGGCTAAAAATAAGAAGTGTTAGGCTTTGAGAATGGGTGAAAGGCGCGGGCAGGATTTCTTTTTTTTATTCCTTGAAATGGAGTTCATATCCTAGTATTTATAGGATGAAACTAGGGTTCGATTTTGAGTGGGACTTTTGCTCAAGATTTCGAAAATCCGTCAAACAAAATTGTTTGAAAATTCAAACGTTTCTTTGGACAGTGACATAGCATGAAAAAGGAATATCTACCTTCTGTCTTATTGTTGAAAGAGCTTTGGTATCGTTCTCAAAATGGAAGAGAGAATCGGCTGGTTTTGATTTTATTTTAGGTTTTATCACGTTTTTGGGATTTTTGGGGAAGATGAAAATCAGAACGTTTTCTTTTCTTTTCTTAGATTAGGGATTTTTTAGTTTTAGGTTTTTTCTTTTATTTTTAGGTTAAAGCTTTAGGTTTGGGGATAAAGGGAATGGGCTTGGACGAAAAATGGCTTTTGGATTTCAGATTTTATGGAAAATGGGCTGGACGAGTTTTTTAAGGGGGTATTGGGCTGAAATTAATTGTTTTGGGTAGAATTTTAGGTATTATATTAATAGGTTGTGTCATATATAGAAAATGGCTTATTAAAAGTATTAATTATAAGGATAAAAACCAATGTGATAATAAATAATATTTAAAAAAAATGTTTTAATGATTAATATAAAATGCGATGCCTTTTGTGAATAACATATAATATTATGATTGTGATAAAAATGACACGATAGTAAAGACGTGAATAAGCATACTAATAATAATAAAAGTGATTATCTTGAGAATATCAAATTCTTTATGGATGCATATGTATATATATTTATTAAAATTTAAAATTGTTTTGCAATGTAAAAAATAGTTTAATTTTGAATGAATAATGAGAAGAGAGAGACAAAATTGGGTGTCAACAGCTTGTCTCTCTTTGTATGGAGAGGATAAAAAAGTCTTCAGACAAAAACGTTGACTTGTAGCCAATTTTGTCATGATTGTCGAAGATTAGGAAATGCATGGTCAAACGAAGCTTCAAAAGAGATGGGGATTGCTAATTCCCGAAAACTGAAAGTAATGCTGATGCCGATTCAAAATTTTATCCCAGTGTCGAATTATGATGACACTGGCTATGGTGACGCTAGAAAAATAAAGGCACGATTAATGCTGATTCAAAATTTTGTCCCAGTGTCGAATTATGATGACACTGGATTTTCATGATACTAGAATATTAAAGACAGGGCGAACGCGGATTTAAAATTTGTCCCAGTGTCGAATTATGATGACACTGGGCTATTGTGACGCTAGCAAATTAAATATGGTTGATGCGGATTTGAAATTGTATCCCAGTGTTAAATTATGATGACACTGAGTTTTTATGGCATTAAAAATTAAAGGCAAAGCAGTCGCGAATCCCAAAATTTGTCCCAATATCTAATTATGATGACACTAGGTTTTTGTGGAGAAATCTTGGGAAGGAGCAGAACGATGTTCGAAGTAAGTCGATGACCTTTGCCGGGGGTCTAGCCTCCCAACAAATTGCCTCAGTTCGCCGCGGAAAAATTCCATGTTGTGCTCCTGCTCCTTAACAGGCTCCTGCAGGCTAAAGCTTAATATAAATTAGTGCATAATTATTAAGACAAAAGTGATAAATCATTGAGAAATGTGATCATGTAAGTAGGAATGTTGTCATATGTAGTGTGATGTGCTGAAGGTGTCGTAGTTGCATATGCATGATCAAGATGCTGGTGACGTCATTGTGTTGACGCGACGCAGATGATGTCATTTCCAGACGTAATGCATAAGAAGTCATTTCCAGACATAATGTAGAAGAAGTCATTTCCAAACGTAATGCAGAAGAAGTCATTTCCAGACGTAATTCAGATATCATTGTATCGACGTGCTGTGTTTGTGAGTCACATGACTGCTACTGTCTTTCCGGTTGCTGCTAATATGAAAACCTGTCCTATCAAGACGAACAAATGAGTATATTTCATTACATGCAAAATAAATAGCGTAGTTTCCCAATGATGTTTGGAGACAAATATGTTTAAATGCCTCAAAAGCTTTTTGTTCCTTGAGGTCGAGAAATGCCTCCAAGGGTGTTTGTTCTCTGAGGTTCCTCCAAAGGTGTTTGTTCCTTGAGGTCGAGAAATGCCTCCAAGGGTGTTTGTTCCCTGAGGTTCCTCCAAATGTGTTTGTTCCTTGATGTCGAAAATGCCTCGAAGGGTGTTTGTTCCCTGAGGTGCCTCCAAAGGTGTTTGTTCCTTGAGGTCAAAAATGTAGATGAAGTCATTATGTTGACGTGATGATGGCGTCATTGTGTTGACGTGATGCAGATGATGTCATTGTGTTGACGTGATGATGACATCATTGTGTTGACGCGATGCAGATGACGTCATTATATTGACATAATGATGGCGTCATTGTGTTGACCCGATGCAGATGACATCATTGTGTTGACGTAATGATGACATCATTATATTGACCCGATACAGATGATGCCATTGTGTTAACGTAATGATGACATCATTGTGTTGACCCGATGATGTGATGCAGATGACGTCATTGTGTTGACGATATTGAGGGTGTCATTGTGTTGACGATTTTAAGGGCGTCATTGTGTTGATAGTTTTGAGGGTGTTATTGTATTGACAATTTTAGGGTGTCATTGTGTTGACAATTTTGATGGTGTGACCGAAGCCGATATAGGTCGCCTACGTATCCTAGTACAGGAAACAGGTCATAACGTAGTTCGTTTCAATCCAAAGGGAATTGAGAGGTTTTGTTGTCGTTTACAAGACAATATAAAGATGAAGTCGTTGTAATGGCACAATAAAATGGTGATGTTGGGTAGACTTTATTGTAGATATTGTCATTGCGCAGACGAAATAGTGACATTATTGACAACCGTAATAGGAGAACGTCGTTGTGCGGACGTAATAAGATGAACATCGTTGATTAGACGTGATAAATAACGTCATTGATAGCCGTAATATGAGAAATATCTTTGTACGAATGTAATAAGATGAACGTCATTGAAAAGACGTAATAATAGAACGTCGCTGATTTATGTAATAGGACGTCGTTGAATAGACGTAATAAGAGAAGCGTCGCTGATAGACGTAATTGAGCTGACGTCATTGTGCGGACGTAATAAGAAGACTTCGTTGTGCGGACGTAATAAGAAGATGTTGTTGATAGACGTAATAAAATTATTTCAATCAGGTGGGCCAGGCTACTATGATTACCTGCATAATATAAATCAAATAAAATAGTTAGTCGTAAAGTTATTGAGAAATGAGGATCAGAGTGTGGCCCTGTGAGCCCAATGACGTCTTGATAGATGCGTGTGATTGTGGCTTTGCGGGCTGAGCTACTATGCGAAACTTTCTACAAAACCAAAAATAGATGAAATAGTTAGTGCAGGGATATATAGATATGCGAAATGAATGAATGAGGATAAGAATATGGCCCTGTGAGCCGAAATATCATCCTTGTGCAAACATAATGTCATTGCACCATGTAGGTCAATTTTGCATAGCCGCCTAATAGGAGTGTGATCCCTTTGGGCTGAATTGCGATGCAAAAATTCCTCGAAATTACACATCAGTATTGCGGTTTCGATGCTTTTGTTAATCTAAAATCTGCACATAAAGAAAACTTTAAGAGTTTAGGAACCGTTGGAGGTTGAAATGACGTCGTTTTCTGGACGTTATGCATTTGTGAACCGCATGGGTTGAAATGACGTTGTTTTCTGGACGTTATTGGGGAATTTGAATTTTGATTGTTGTTGTCTTTTCCGCTTCTGAATATGAAAAATCTGCGCTCAAAGAAAAATTGTGAGTTTTGGAGGGGAGGGGGGCAGTTGATTCGTATTGACTTTGCATCTTGACCCTTGATATTTGTGCGCCCGACCAGTTTGGACCTGTAACCCCTGTCTGGTTTGCTGTCTTGATGAGAAGGTTTATTTATTTATTGAAAAACAAAATGCTTATGAAATGGTTCTTGTCGGATTTTCAAGATCAATATTTCTGTGTTTATTAGCGTCTTTTTGCGGAGAAACCTCAAAAATTGTCCTAGTTTCAAATATGCGAATTTCGCCATACCCAAAACAAAGGAGAAAAGTTTTTTAATGGTGTGACCGAAGCCGATATAGGACGCCTACGTATCCCGCCGAGGGAATCGGGTCATAACGTAGTTCCGATAGACAAGACTGGGTAAGAATTAAAAAAATTCTAAATGTGGGACCGAAGCCGATATGGCCGCCTACGTATCCGCAAAGGAAATCAGGTCACACGTAGTTCCGATTACAAAAGGGGAGTGATAGAGTTTTTAAAAGTGGACTGAGGCCCGTGTGCACCGCCTACGTATCCCGCCGAGGGAAACAGGTCATAACGTAGTTCCAAATCTAGGTATGGCGTTGCCCCGATAGAAGTCTTGATTGTAGTGCGATCATGTCAATTAAGTCATTTGGACCTTGTTGTTTTATCACATGCCATATTCTTATTTCGACAGATTTATTAGTATGCATGTTAATAGAGAATTGATTTAAATTGAACAAATTCTGAAATTGTAAAAAAGCAGTTCAAAATTTTAAGTTTTCAAAAGACGGAGGAAAAACACGTTAAATGCACAAATGTGGTTAAGGTCTCAATTTGATTTTTTTTAACAAGCTTTGCATGAGAAATCGGGCCGGGGTACATATCTAATTTTCATAACATTTCCATGTTTTGTATCCCGAACAATTGGGTGCCTTTGAATCAATCATTCTGCTGGATGACTATGCCTTTGATTTTGTGGAGGAGATGTTCTGTCAGTCAACACGAATCAACCTTTTGGGGGAAATAAGCTAGGCAAAAATAATCCTTAATAAAAATGAAGCAAAACAAGTTAGTATAACATGGGTAAATATTGCATTAGAAAATATGTATAGAGTTGCAAGCGACAATCAATAATAAGCAAATTGCAAATCAAGCACGCGCTCTAATATGCTTGGGACCTCTTTTATGACAGAGGTGGGCTTAAACGCCAAATATGCGAGATTATGATAAATAGGTCCAAGCCGTAAACTGCAATGTTTTGTGGGAAATGGTGACCAAATGACAGTGCACTTTTTCTAATTTCGGCATGTCATGATTAGTCTTGAATTTATCTATCATTGTCACGCTATACATAATATGCTGGTGGTCGTTGGGGTGTGAAACCCGCTGACAAGTTTTGGTGTTTTCCTAATTGTGGAGACGATACCAAGGATCGACCCACCTAAGGTTAATGCATGCATGCCTTAAGATGAAGTGTGATATAGCTCTATCTTAAGTTTTCTAAGATTTGGCTTACTAGACGCAAGGTTCCCGAGCGGACAACTAGAGTGAGAAGGCTACGCGGCCACCGGTTGGACTGGACACTCCACGTATATTGCCAACTCTCTTAAGTTTGAGTTTTATGAAAGAAGTTTGCTGATGCATAAAGCGCACCTCGTGTGTAGTGTGTGATAGTGTGAATTTTTCGTAAGGTAGGAAATATGAGCGGAATGAAAGTTTAGGAAAAGCATTAACATATAGCAATTAAGACATCATGCAAATATTCATATGTAAAGAAGAACAGTTTAGGCAAAAGGTAAAAAATAAAAGCAAATAAGTGTAAAAACACAAAAGAAGCAATTTAAGCAAATAAAGAAAAAATAAAGCACAATAATTAACCTAAGTCTGCTATGGTGAAGAACCTAGTCATCCCCAGCGGATTCGCCATGCTGTAATACCCTATTTTAACCGGAGTCGAAATGGTGTACGACGTATGGTTGATTCCTGAATTGTTTTTAAAGAGTCGTCACCTAATTATTTAAAAGATGAATTAGGACATCTATATAGCAAATTGCTAAAATAACTCCATTTAATAGTCTGCTAATCTTAGTGAGATTCTAGGTAAGATTTCTTTATTATCCTAAAGGGAAGAGATTAGGCATCCTTCAGGATCCGCTAACTCGCGGTTATCCGGTCAAACTTAGGTTAATTATTTATGTAAAAAAATGCATGTTTTGGAAGGCTTTAGAGTTAAAAGAAGGTTACAAATAAATACTTGAAAGATGTATTTTCATAAGATTTTGCCTGAAGCTTATTTTAAAAATGCATAAAAGTAGTTTGTTTGAAAATTATATGTTGTGTATGAAATTAAAGTTTTATGAAAATATGCACTTGTAGGACATTATTAAAATGCACATTTCAGAGATAAAAATAAATCTATATCATGCTACCCTCCACCTTTTTATTTAATTCTAGGCCTAACTTATTCTAAACATTCTTATAATCATACAAATAATAAAATGGCGGAATTTAAAGAGTTTAAAAGAAGTGACTAGGACGGATGAAGATACCATCACACCCTATTTGTTTAGAAGTCCTGAGGCCGTAGAATGCAAGGAACGAAGATGCGGATCTTCACTTGACAAAGTCATGATGAGTCTCGTAATGAGACTCTTTGTTGCTCCCGATGTATTTCATGTAAAATAAAAGAAGAGAAGGATTAGTATATGTTCTAAAAAAATACTTCTCATAGAATAAACAAACGTTGAGATAAAATTTAAACACCCATGATTTAGCTCATTTTTACTGTTCACCGGACTTAGCAGGCCCACAACATGATAATTTCAGATTTTTTAAAGGGAGGAGAAATGAGTCCCAATCCATGAAATATTTTGGTCACATATGTGTAAGCCCAGGTTCGCATACAACTGACATACAGAGGATACTTCATACAACTTGAATATGCAATGGATATATATTTATGCTAAAAATCCTCGTGTATTCTTGGGATAGGACATTCCCAAAATCAGCAAAATTTTAAAGGGGAAACACACCAGATGTAAAACAGGACAATATTTTTTTTTTTGCAATCCATGGACTCTCGGCCCGAGGCTATTTTATATATAAAAGAAAAGATACATGGGGGCCCCATCGGGGATAAGTAAGGTACATGGAGAAACCACCTACCGTACTAGACCTACTGAGGCACGCAGACCTCGACTAGCAAGAGTGAAAAAAGAAATAATGTCAATATCAAGTAATCTATGTTCATCACAGAGTTTATAACACACTCTGTGATGATGTTACACAAAATAATGCTAATGTAATGAGGAGATAATATAAGTACAAAGCTATAGTCTTCCTTTGGGCTTATAAAATAGTTTAGATGTTGTGTCGCTTCCTTGTCGTCTTCCAAATATTGTTGGAACTTGATCATTTATGTTTAGTTCTATTAGATATTGTTGAGGTGGCTGGAACCACCGTGTTTTTCCTTGGTCGTCCTCTTAGTTTTTTGACAATTGGTGTGATGACAGGAGTTGTCACCTTCTTCTTCACTTGTATCTGTGATACCCTTATCGGCTCAGCCGACATTTCTATCGGGAACTCGTCGTGAGAAGGACTTGCCCCTTTGACTCGTTCCCTCTTCTCTGCTCTCTGTATCTCTTTTGATTGCAGCTCTAATTCGCCGTTTTCATCTGACTCATACTCATCTTCTTCCTCCTCATACTCTTCAAGTATTGTGTCTGATTCTTCATAGGATGAATCAAACTCTTCTTCATCTTCATACTCCTCTTCAACACCAGCAGTCACAAGATTAGTAGCAGTAGCCTTCTTTGAAGCGGCAACATCAGCAATACGAGCAGTAACAACTGTTGTGTCTCGACCAACATCATCAATGCCAGCAACAACAGCTCAAGTGTCCCCTGCATATGTGTCCCCTGAGTTTGTGCCCTGTGTACCAGCATACACAAGAGCAGTTGCTGCATTTTCATCTTAACTAGTAGCCACTCGAACAACAACAGTTACACCAGCAGCCTTAACAGAACCATCATTAGCAGTAGTTGCAAGTGTCTCTGCTGCAGTGACAACTGCCACCAATGCTTTGCCCATATCATCAGCACTAGCAGCATCAGCTGGAGCAACACCAACAACAACAGCGGTGGCACCTGCAGTGCGTAAACAAGAGATACATCATCCGCCACAACACCGGCAGGGCTTCAGAATACCGGTTCAACAACATCCAGTGCAATAGCTGGACTAGCATGAGGAGCAACAATAATATTTTGTGAAGTCTCAGCAGCAGTAGCATACCCATAGCCAACAGGAGAAGCAGTAACCCCAGCAGATGCAGCAGCCTTCTCAGTAGCCACACCAACAACAAGCGCCACAAGAATCCAACAATGCAGAATCGCTCTGCCATAACATATGTCCCAACAATGTTCCCCTCAGTCGCAACCACATTCCTCTCATCACAATTAGCATCATCTCTTTCTGGCAATACATTAAAGGCATTAGAGTATTTAGTAGGATCTGAGAGAGGTAATTGGTTATGATTTCAGGTATTTTTTTTGTTTTTTTTGTTTTTTTTGTGTTGGACGGTTGTCCATTCCTTTTGATTGTCTCGATCCTTCTCTTTTTGTTGAGATTTGGTTGGAATAGGATCATGAACTTGTTGTGAAGTGTTGGTGTTAGTATTTGGAAGGGTTTGTTTAACAATGGGGGTAGGTTTCTCACAACCCACATATTCTTTAGTTGGTCTCAATTCCGACTTGAGCTTCCAACAACCATGAACATCATGACCTTGAAATCTACATTTTGTGCAATACTTGGGAAGAAAATCTAACTGGATTTTATAATGTTTAGTTTGAGTTGCTCCTTCTTTAACAGTCTGAATTTGAAATTGCTCTGGATGTTCACGCAATAAATCCAATTCAACCTTAACTTTCGCACAACTAGGCCTTGTCTTATTCTTTGTCGTAGCATCAACACATATAGGTCTCCCAACAGAAGATGAAAAAGACAACAAAACAGATTATTCAAAGTAGTTAGGGGGCAGTTTTGGGAAAGAGATCCAAGCCCAAGCAATACTAGTCTCTTCAGCCGGGTTGAAGGCTACATCCCATTTCATGGTGCGCATTGGATAGAACAAATTATTCACTTTAATGTCAAAGTAAGAGCTATTTGACATCAAAATGTCATAGTATTCTTCAATAGAGCATCGAATAAGAACATGACGACTTCTCAGATAACCAATCCTAACCTCAACTTTCAATTTGCATTGCTTAGGTATTTCAGTTCTCAAAAAATTGATGTCAGGCATACCATGACTGAATTTACCAATTACAACAAGTTTTAGAAGTTGTCGCTCAATCAACATATCTATTTCAGATTCATCAAACGTGAAGGTAGGTTCACCATGTAAGAATTGAACCTGTTTCGATGGTAGGGAATGTGACATTGAGCTGGTCAGTGTTGCGGATGAATTGTCAATGACAATACTACCTCCAGCAATTCCATTTGTGCCCGTCGCATTCAAGACCTGTGAGTATTGTTGAGTCGTTGCAACAGGGACTTTCGTCGTCGCCGCAGGAAATGTATGGAATCCATTACTGTTCGATGGATCCACTGGCAGTGAAATTTGAGTATTGTTAAATTTGGGATGAATTAAGGGTGGATAAGAAGTATTGTGGGACAGGACGACCTCATGAGGAAGCCGTCCAGTCGACGTTGCAACCATGATTGCTGAAGTTGCGCCTAGGGTTAAGAAACCAGAGCTATAATTAGTAGTGGGGACAAATTGAAATTAGATTAAGGTAGTGTAAGATGTAGAAGTTAAAGATAAACACAATAACATGACAGTAATTGTTCAGCAAGGCTAATCATTTTTTTAACAGAGTCTTACTCTTTTGTAATCACTCATGTTTACATAAACCAGTTTATGAACCAAAGAACTGAGTATATATTCTAGACCACCAGTTTGAACATGAATAGTTTCAGCAGCAAAGACATGGTGAACACGTACTTCTAATAGGCCATTTAGACAAGTATATATGCAACTTATCAAAGAGCATAACTTTTTTTTATTCATTCCTGGAGCTTAATCTGAAATACCCCTATTCATTTCTAGGCAATTTCTATATCTAATCATACCCTACACATGCTTATATGAAAAAAATGGTCCAAACTAAATTCAAACAGTGAGGGGATTATGACTTAGAAATGAAAGATCTTATCTCACAAATATCACCCAGTAGCTGAATGAGTAGGAAAAGATACAAAGTGATTTACAGGACAACACATGTTGACATGGTGACATTTTAATACTTAGAAAAGTAAGACAAACGTATAATGAGTTTGGATCAACATGTATGTATAGGGGGTGATCATATGACTGGTCAACATCAGTATTTCAGAGATATAAAGCCAACCTAATCTAAATTGAATACTAACAATTATAACTAGAGTCAAGAGGAAGTCGAGTTAACCTTCTTCGGATGCGGCGAACTGAAGCGAGGTCTTCGAACACAACTCCGAACTTTGCCGAATCAAAAGATTGTTTAAAGGGAACTTGTTTAACGAGTTTAGTAAGAAATTTCAAAATATTTTTTAGAGTTCGAAGAATAAGCAGCGGCGGTCAGAATTGCTTCTATTTCCGAGGCTAAAAATAAGAAGTGTTAGGCTTTGAGAATGGGTGTAAGGCGCGGCCATAATTTCTTTTTTTTCTTCCTTGAAATGTAGTTCGTAGCCTAGTATTTATAGGATGAAACTAGGGTTCAATTTTGAGTGGGACTTTTTCTCAAGATTTTGAAAATCAGTCAAATAAAATTGTTTGAAAATTCGAACGTTTCTTTGGACAGTGACATAGCACGAAAATGGAATATCTAACTTCTGTCTTATTGTTGAAAGAGCTTTGGTATCGTTCTTAAAATGGAAGAGAGAATCGGCTGGTTTTGATTTTGTTTTAGGTTTTTTCACGTTTTTGAGATTTTTTGGGAAAATGAAAATCAGAACGTTTTCTTTTCTTTTCTTAGATTAGGGATTTTTTAGTTTAAGGTTTTTTCTTTTCTTTTTAGGTTAAAGCTTTAGGTTTGGGGATAAAGGGAATTGGTTTGGACGAAAAATGGCTTTTGGGTTTCAGATTTTAGGGGAAATGGGCTGGACGAGTTTTTTGGGGGGTATTGGGCTGAAATTAATTGTTTTGGATAGAGTTTTAGGTATTATATTAATAGGTTGTGGCATATATATAAAATGGCTTATTAAAATTATTAATTATAAGGATAAAAACCAACGTGATAATAGATAATATTTGGAAAAAAATTGTTTTAATGATTAATATAAAATGCAATGCCTTTTGTGAATAACATATAATATTAGGATAAAAATTATAATTGTGATCAAAATGTCACGATAGTAAAAACGTGAATAAGCATACTAATAATAATAAAAGTGGTTATCTTGAGAATATCAAATTCTTTATGTATGCATATGTATATATATTTATTAAAATTTAAAATTATTTTGCGGTGTAAAAAATAGTTTAATTTTGGATGAATAATGGGAAGAGAGAGACAAAATTGGGTGTCAACAACGCGGTGAATGTGATTTCTTGAACCGTCAGTATTTAGTATATGCCAAGACAATGGTATCAACACAACACCTTTCTTACTCAATCCTTCTTATGTTTTTTGTCCATTGTGGGTCATGGACATTTGGATTCTTAAGTGCGTTCATTTTCCTGTCCTCGCACTTAAATAGGTGATCTCCTATAAGGTATCCTGCAATACCCCGCTATACAAACGTTAGAAACCATTAAAAATTTCCCAACTTAACCTCAAGTATTGAGGATCATTAAAGGTTTAGAAATTTATCCTTTACCCCTCTTACAGGTAGCACTTTATGTCTATCACGGGAACGACCTTGGATTATGTTTCTTAAGAAGAAGACATTATCCGAAGTGCTCTTGCTTCCACCGAAGCACTGACGGAACCTTTACAATTTAATTTTCCCATTGAACCTTATTCCTGGGATCTCCAGTCTGTAAGGTTGGGTGTCCACTGTATTGATTCTTATTATTTGGGTTTTAAGCACATTCCCCTAGACAGGCAGAACATCTGATCTCTGGTCATTCCCTTCGTCAAAGGATCTGCTATATTTTCCTTAGATTTTACGTAATCAATGAAAACAACACCCGAAGTGATCAGCTGCCTAACAGACTCATGTCTCCGTCGAATATGACGAGACTTGCCGTTGTACATAGAACTCTGTGCCCTTCCTAGAGCAGACTGGCTGTCGCAGTGGATCATTACAGAAGACACAGGTTTATCCCAACATGGAACATCCTCTAGAAAACCATGAAGCCACTCAACTTCTTCTCCTGCTTTGTCTAAAGCGATAAATTTTGACTCCATCGTGGATCGGGCAATAAGTGTTTGTCGAGAGGATTTTTAAGACACGACTCCACCACCGATTGTAAAAATATATCCGATGGTGGACTTGATATCATCGCTATCAGATATTCAGTTTGCGTCACTGTACCCCTCTAGTACAGCTGGATATCTTGAATAGTGTAACCCAAAATTTAGCGTGAATTTCAGGAACCGTAGTACCCTGGTCAACGCTTTTCAGTGACCCTCACTTGGATTTCGGGTAAACCTAGCCAATTTATTGACTACATAAGTGATATCTGGTCGAGTTCAGTTTGTGAGATACATCAAACTCCCAGTCACATTTGCGTATCTCTCCTGGCGTATAGGTACACCAAAATTCTTGTCAATCTTTTGACTTCTATCCAATGACGTCCTTACTGGTGAACTGGCAAACATCTTAAATTTCCTCAGCACATCCTCGATGTAGTTAGATTGAGACAAGACCAGCCCATTAGATATCTTAGAGATCTTGATCCCTAAGATGACATATGCGATCCCCATATCTTTTATGTCGAAACATTGTTTTAACATGTTCTTAGTCTCTAGGATTATACTAGGGCTGCTACCAGTGATCAATAGGTCATCTACATAAAGGCATATTATAGCGAACGAGTTGGTATTTCCTTTCATGTAAACACATTTGTCACTTTTTGTCACGACCCGACCCGACGGGCCGCGACTGGTGCCCTACCTGGGCACCCTTATACCCATACATCACATATAACCAGCATAAGCTTAAGAAAAACTCATATAATAAAAACAGGCAAGCCGACAAGGCCGCCACTGTATAGAAATATCCAAATAACTACAACTGTACATAAGTCCAACCCACATATGACTACAGACCTTTAAGAGTATAACAGTAACTATCACGGGACAAGACCCCGCCGTACCCCTGAATATACATAAGCCTAAAATCAAAGACTGTACCAAAATGACAAGCTCCGGAACAGTGGAGCTATCTCAAAAGATGGGCAAGGATCCTAAGCTCGAGGATCACCAAACTGAGTACCTATACCTGCGGGCATGAACGCAGCCCCCCGGAGAAGGGGGTCAGTACAACATTGTACCAAGTATGTAAACATAAAGTACAGTAAATAGGATCATGACTGGCCAAAAGATGACAGGGACAAGTATGAAAATAAAATATCAGATCCAACCGTGCCATATAAAATAGAGTCAACTGTACCTTTTAAAAGTAGAGAGTCAATTGTACCTTGTACAAATAGAAAATCAAACATGCCTTTTAAAAAGTGAGAGTCATATACTTGTCATGGATGTCTGTTCATACACTCTTGTACTGTCATAGGTATCTATACCCGCATCATGGATACATATCCATGGAATCATATACTGTTGTGAGTATCTATACTCGCTTCATGGATACATGTCCATGGAATCATATATGTCATAAGTATCTATACCCGCATCATGGGTACATGTCCATGGAATCGTATACATCTACTGCACGACCTCTAATGAAGGACGCAGTGTACATGGGTATCTATACCCGCATCATGGATACATGTCCATGGAATCATATACCTCTACTGCCCGACCTCTAATGAAGGACGCGGTGTTCATGGGTATATATACCCGCATCATGGATACATGTCCATGGAATCATATACCTCTACTGCCTGACCTCTAATGAAGGACACGGTGTTCATGAGTATCTATACCCGCATCATGGATACATGTCCATGGAATCATATACCTCTACTTCCCGGCCTCTAATGTAGGACGCGGGGAACATATAGGAAGATGCAGACGAATCTGCCCGACCCATTAAGGGACGCGGTGTAGTCATATAGGGTATATTGTCCGCCCTTCCTGGGACACGGTGTAAAGGTTTTAAAAGTATAAGTCTCTTGGTTATAAAGAATGAATTTGTCTAAAAACCATAAAGGGTTATAACGGCTTTATGGGAAGTTAGTTATAACGGCTTTATGGAAGGTTAAGAGAGTTGTCTATTTTTTATTGATGGACATAAGTTGCCTAGATTGTGAAAATTTGAAGTTACTTGATTTCAACTCTTGAAATGAATTTCTAAAGGTGTAGTAACTTAATTTGAAAAATAGACATGCCTTGATAGTACATGTGTTAGTATCTTGGGGTTTTATATAAAAATGAGTCTTTTGAAAAGAATGAAAGTATGTAGGGTTAAAATCCTGTATTTTAATATAAAACGAAAGTGCCTTGAGTTTATAAAAATGAAATTCATTTTTGTATGATAAGGAAAGTCTAAAGATTTTATGAACTTGCCTATGTTTGCTTGTGATAGCCTTTGAGTGCAAGTATTATATTTTTACGCTGCCGCGACTCTTAGTTGGAGGGCCGGCTGTCTTGTTGTGAGTTGACTTGGACGTACCGACAGTGATGTGGGATTCCACGGGTATGCTTCCATTATGATTGATCCTTGGACATGCTTATACGATGTGGGATTTCGGGGCATGCGACCAGGATGCGGGTTAGATTTTCGGATTGTTTTTATTACTCCTTGGACATGCTTATACGATGTGGGATTCCGGGGCATGCGACCAGGAGGCGGGTTAGATTCCCGGATTTGTTTGTATTACCCCATGGACATGCTTATACGATGTGGGATTCCGGGGCATGCGACCATATTGGATATTGTTATTCCATGGACTAGCCCTCCATGAGGTTTAGTGACGCTGGATGGTCTGGTAGTTGGCTTTCGTACTTGCCCCTGTCGGTGGCTGACGCAGGATAGTCTGGTAGTTGGCTTTCGTACTTGCCCCCGCCAGTTCTATTGCAAAGTTTGGTACGGTAGGCTCCGGTAGATAGCTTTCGCACTTGCTCCGGTCATATCTCGTGACGACAGGCTGTATCTGGTAGTTAGCTTTCGTACTTGCCCCGGTCAGTTGATGACGCAAGATGGATCTGGTAGTTGGCTTTCGTACTTGCCCCGGTCAGTTTTATGATGCAGGCTGGATCTGGTGGTTCATTTTCCTACTTGGCCCGTACAGTTTTTAGGACACAGGTGGGACTTGGTGTTCATGTATTCTTATTGGTGTTATATTATATAATGGACTGCCGGCAGTGAAGAAGGATTCCAGGGGCATGATTGATGTTATGGGCATGAGACCCATGGTTATATTTGAGTATTGACTTTGAGGGCATGCGTCCCTGACTTGACATGACTGCTTATGTATTGTGTAATGTAGTTTGTCTATCATACATGTCTCCTGTTTTGTATAGACTGTTATGATTTCATTACAGTATTTTCAGTTTCACATACTTGGTACATTCTTCGTACTGACCTCATTTGGGTGGCTGCGTTCATGCCGCGGGTTTAGGTACGCAGTTTGGTGATCTACAGGTGTAGCACCCTTGCTCCGAGTTTTTGGATAGCTCCATCTGTTCAGGAGTTTATCATTTTGGTATAGATCCTTTAGTACAGACTCTTTTACAGTTATGGGTACGGCGGGGCCTTGTCCCGTGATAGTTGAGTAAAACTCTTACAGGTCTGTAATCATATGTGGGATTGGACTCATGTATAGTGTAGTACCTTGTTATTATGTATATTATATGGCAGCCTTGTCGGGTTTGCCCTTTCATGTTCGTTGGTTTTAAAAAAAAACGAGGTGTTACTTAGTTTCGCGATTTACTTGTGTCATTTAGGTAGAAGGGTGCCCAAGTAGGGCACCAGTCACGGGCCCGGGGTTCGGGGTGTGACAAAGTGGTATAAATGCAGTCAGTCCTCGGAATGTCTACAGACCGTGTCTTGTAGAGTCTTGATTATCGGTGTGTTGCGCGCCATACCCATAAACAGGAGGCTACAGGACATTTAGGAGTTGGTTTTTATTCTTCTCACTCTGATATCGTGCCATAGAGCTGTGTTATTAAGATAATCCCTCTCTGACGTATTTTTGTGTTCTGGTATGCCTCGAGGAGAAACAATGCCCGAAGGGCAAAAGCGATGCGAGAGCTACGGTCGGACTCATAGGTTGATAGGGCTCATGCCTGGTATACTGGATGTTGTGCGTCGGCGAAGTTCTTCTCACGCCGAGTTTTGAGTCCCAATACGAGCCTCCGGTTTCTCGATTAGGGAAGACTATAGGGTCATAAGGAAGCGATTATGTTATAGACCAAGATAAGCGGTGCTACAGCTTTCTCAGAGGAAGTTATTCGGCGATCTGACAGTGTACAGATGGTAGAGGCAACGGAAATCAGCGTAAGAGGCTGGCCAGGTTGGTTATCCGGTGAGTTTTGGACGAGCGACCTCATCGAGTGAGATATTCGTCCCAGCCTACCCAGGACATACCCCCGCAGCTCACAGGTGGGATATTTGACCCCACAAGGTATTTAGGAGCCGGTCCGAGCTCCAGGGTTCGAAGTTCTCAGAGGAGCAGAGGATTTTCTCAGTCGAGGCCACTTATTCCTCAGTGTTTCTGATGTAGTAAGCGTCATATGGGGAAATGCCGTTATAGCACATGTGTTTGTTTTTATTGTGGCCGTCCGGGCCATATACTGAGGGTATGTCCTTTTAGAAAGAGCACTGGTGAGGTGGCTCAGCCTATGAGGCCGGTGGTTGGTTCCCTTTCCTCCATAGCTGTGCATCCCTCAGGTCAGGGTGTTCAGATGTCAGTCAGTCGTGGTAGAGGTCAGGGTGGAGTTTATAGTTCTGGCGGTCCTTCGAACCTCATAGATGACATGGCTACTGGGCAAGATCAAGAGGCAACCTCGCATGGGGTTACAGGTATATTTCGATTCTTTTGAATCATACGTGCATTGATAGATTCAGATTTCACCCTAGCGTATATGTTTTCCCTTGTTGCTAGTAGTTGTAATTGATAGCACCCCCAAAAGTAGAGATACTCTGATTAGTAAAGTGAAAAGTGAAGAATGTTGACAAGAATGATAAAGTGAACTGAGGCTATAGTTGTGTAGGGTTCACAGGTTGTATTTACCCCATAACAGTGTGAAGACCGATAGGGAAGGATGTACAGTAGAAATAATTTGGCCTATGTGATGAACCTCTAGTGAATAGGGGGATAGGGTGAGAAGTACCTTGAGATAAGAGAAAGATTTATTTCAGACTAAGAATGAGAAGTTAAGTGTGACGATGGGTCGGGTTATGGACTCAATTCGGGTCAGCCGGTAGTATGGAATGGGGTGATGTCAGTTGGATATGGTCCCTCTATGTGATAGGGTCACGAGGATGCCAGGCCCAAGTATATTTAATCGTTGTATGAGTTCGTGGACGCGTTACACCGAACTCGGTCGTAAGGGCCGAGAAGAGCCTTAATGGGAATTCAAGTAGCAAAAATGGCCAAGTTTGGATAGTAACTCCAAGGATTGGAGAACAGAAACAATATTTGAAATTTTGTACATGTACTAAAATAAGTTTGGAAGTACGAGAATGTATGACAAGTAAGAATAGGAAGGAACAAGGGTTAGAAGAACTATAGTGATTATAGTTACGAGTAATGAAGGTGCGTAGAGAAAATTCCTTTTTAGGCCATGAGTGGAGGTTAATTGTGATGATATACACGCCTTAGGTTTAGTAACACTGTCCATAGGTGCTCATGATGGAGATACTACTAGTATTAGAGTTTACACCGGTTGGTAAACTAAGCTAGGAAGATTATAGGTTCATGTCCCAACTAGCATTGTGACTAAGTGAGACAGAGGAGGGAAGTAACACGGGGGAACACATCAGTTAGCTGAGTGGGAGTCCGACTGAAGGATTCAGATAATGTTAGTCCCATGACTTAGAATACGACAGGGCCATCCCTTTATGCGGGAAAAAGAAAGGAACCTCTAAAGATCCTGTTTTTGTTAAGACTGTAACCTTTGAGTTTTGTAAGAAGGGACCGCCGATGGAAGGTCCATTGATATGTTTACGTATGTTATGTGGTGGCCATATGTGACATCGTTGGTCTTGTGGAGTATTGATTGATAGGCATAGTAAAGAGACTATGCCGGAGTTTGCATAGCTTGACAACCGACTAAGAACATTCGGGGACGAATTTTTCTAAGGGGGGAAGAATGTTACACCCCGTAGTTCCAGGACATGTATAAGAGAATAGACGCGAGAACACAAGACTTGAAAAATTGGTACGAAAGAAAGAATTGTTTTTCCGAAGGAAAAATGTTCGTTGATGAGAATTGAATTCTCAAAATGCATTATTTGAGAAGTATGAAATTTATTAACATTGTGGAAATTTATTTTTACGGATTTGGTCACGTAGGGCCCACCCGAGAAATTTTACGTTTTGTGGGGCCCACGAGGGTTACGAAATTTTATAGACGAATTGGAGGGCGACACATGTCACCCCCCCCCCCCCCCACATAGGCTTGCACGAAATAGGACCAAGGGTATTATGGTCATTGACTAATGTAGATGATCAAGTCTTGCAAGCTTGAGATAATTGACTAAGTCAACTTGTCCACTTGGCTAGATATTTAATCTCCTCCATCCAAGCCACACAAGTGTTATTATCTTGACCCTCCATTGTTTTATATATATTACACTAGTGCAAGAATTAGTCTTCAACACTTAGAAAAAAATTGAGGAACTTTGAGCTAACATTAAGGAGCTATCGGGTTTAGCATATTCCCACACAATTTTTTTTGCAATTGTGGTTCATTATTCACAAGACTTTAACCCAAAGTCCCTAAGGGTATTGTAAGGATATATCAATAGAAAGATCTCGGAAAAATGACGTTTTCACGTTAGTCGCAAGGCGAAAACCTAAGTCGTTTTCATAAGTTTTGATTGGAAATGGAAGAGAAGTTGTTTGTGAACTTCTAAGGGCTTTAAATAGCGGATTGGAGCGTGAAGGAAAGGAGCTAAGAATTGCTAAGGAGAGACTTTGAATCTTGGAAATTATTAGGGCTATATCAAGGTAACAATCTTGTCGTTTTAGTAATTAAAGATTACTTATTGTTGGAGTTATGGATATTAGCAAGTATGAGATGTATATATTGAAGTTTGATAAGTGTTATGAATATTGGAACCCTAATCCGAAACTAGCATGTTTAGCCTTTGAGATTACAATTCAATTTGGTTATTTGTTTAGTCGTCACATGTTATATAAATAAGGAATTAGAGTTGTTGAAGTTGTTTACGACTATATAACATGTTAGACCTAACAACTTGGATTGAAAAAGAATTGGAAAGGACTTAGGAGTTGTTATATTGGTGGCTGAATGCCCTTATAAGTGTTGGATTGTTTTATATGAATTGTGGGGCAGAATTTTACACGTATTGTAAGACGTGTAATCCCCTTTGATTGGTTGATGTATTGAGCCTTAAATGTGGCATGTTGGTTATTGATTTTCGGGCCTTGAAAAAGGTGGAAAAGTACGTAGAAACAAAGGAGGTGCTGCCCAATTTTCCGTAGAATAAGAGACCGTATACTTAGTATCATTCTACGTTAGAAACTAGAAATTGATAGTCGTGTTGTGGCCATAATAGGTTGACAATTCTACGTGCGGCGTATTCGACTTAGTTTTTGGATTAAGCCGAAAAGGTATGTGAACCATCTCATCTTCTTCTAGCATGATTCCTTATGGTAAAGTAAGTAAATCCTACTCCTAAAATGATCCACTTCTTGATTGTACTTGGATTGCCTAATATAGAAGTTGTTCTATATACTTCCTTGATTGTACTTTGGATGTTTAAATTTGGAAGTTGTTATAATCCATTCCCTTGATGAAGTTTGGATTTTCAAAAGTGAAAGTGTTTTACTTGAAGTACTTAGAGTTTTAAAAAGGAAGCGGTTTCCAAATCTTTTGGATAGTGCCTTAGTTCCAAAACCTAAAGGTTGTTATAATGACTTTAGGGGAGTCAAAGGAGTGATTTACTTAATTAATTTAAAAGAGGAGAAATGACATGATTTAAAGAGAAGTAACTTGTTTTAAAGGTGTAAGTTACTTGAGATTTAAAAGTAGAAGCTACTTGATTTCTAAAGTTAAGAAACTTGATTTCTAAAGTTAAGAGACTTGAAGTATTTTGAAAGCTATGTAATTTGATTTGAAAGTATATGATACTTGGTTTTAAAAGTATAAGTCTCTTGGTTATAAAAAGAATGAATTTGTCTAAAAACCATAAAGGGTTATAACGACTTTATGGGAAGTTAGTTATAACGGCTTTATGGAAGGTTAAGAGAGTTGTCTATTTTTGATTGATGGGCATAAGTTTCCTAGATTGTGAAAATTTGAAGTTACTTGATTTCAACTCTTGAAATGAATTTCTAAAGGTGTAGTAACTTAATTTGAAAAATAGACATGTCTTGATACTACAGGTGTTAGTATCTTGGGATTTTATATAAAAAGAAGTCTTTTGAAAAGAATGGAAGTACGTATTACTTAGGGTTAAAATCCCGGATTTTTATATAAAACGAAAGTGCCTTGAGTTTATAAAAATGAAATTCATTTTTGTATGATAAGGAAAGTCTAAAGATTTTATGAACTTGCCTATGTTTGCTTGTGATAGCCTTTAAGTGCAAGTATTATATTTTTACGCTGCCGCGACTCTCAGTTGGAGGGCCGGCTGTCTTGTTGTGAGTTGACTTGGACGTACCGACGGATTCCACGGGTATGCTTCCATTATGATTGATCCTTGGACATGCTTATATGATGTGGGATTCCGGGGCATGCGACCAGGATGCGGGTTAGATTTTTGGATTGTTTTTATTACTCCTTGGACATGCTTATACGATGTGGGATTCCGGGGCATGCGACCAGGAGGCGGGTTAGATTCCCGGATTTGTTTGTATTACCCCATGGATATGCTTATACGATGTGGGATTCCGGGGCATGCGACCATGTTGGATATTGTTATTACATGGACTAGCCCTCCATGAGGTTTAGTGACGCTGGATGGTCTGGTAGTTGGCTTTCGTACTTGCCCCCGTCGGTGGCTGACGCAGGATGGTCTGCTTTCGTACTTGCCCCCGTCAGTTCTATTGCACAGTTTGGTACGGTAGGCTCCGGTAGATAGCTTTCGCACTTGCCCCGGTCATATCTCGTGACGACAGGCTGGATCTGGTAGTTAGCTTTCGTACTTGCCCCGGTCATTTGATGACGCAGGCTAGATCTGGTAGTTGGCTTTCGTACTTGCCCCGGTCAGTTTTATGATGCAGGCTAGATCTGGTGGTTCGTTTTCCTACTTGGCCCGTACAGTTTTTAAGACACAGGTGGGACTTGGTGTTCATGTATGCTTATTGGTGTTATATTATATCATGGACTGCCGGCAGTGAGGAAGGGATTCCACGGGCATGATTGATGTTATGGGCGTGAGACCCATGGTTATATTTGAGTATTGACTTTGAGGGCATGCGTCCCTGACTTGACATGACTGCTTATGTATTGTGTACTGTCGTTTGGCTATCATACATGTCTCCTATTTTGTATAGACTTTTATGATTTCATTACAGTATTTTCAGTTTCACATACTTGGTACATTTTCCGTACTGACCTCCTTCGGGGAGCTGCGTTCATGCCGCGGGTTTAGGTACGCAGTTTGGTGATCTGCAGGTGTAGGACCCTTGCTCCGAGTTTTTGGATAGCTCCATCTGTTCAGGAGTTTATCATTTTGGTATAGATCCTTCAGTACAGGCTTTTGTACAGTTATCGGTACGGCGGGGCCTTATCCCGTCATAGTTCAGTAAAACTCTTAGAGGTTTGTATTCATATGTGAGATTGGACTCATGTATAGTGTAGTACCTTTTTATTATGTATATTATATGGCAGCCTTGTCGGCTTTGCCCTTGTGTAACGACCCGTTCCGGGGCCCGTTACCGGTGCCTTACCCCGGGCACCCTAGTGATACATACATCAGAGAAAATCAGCGGAACATAAAACATGAGTCATTTAACAAGAGATATAATAAATAAACAGGCCAACCAAAACAGTTGCCTTCAGTATATACATAAAACCTGAACAGTTTAATCCTTTTACAACCCCGCCACAACAAGATTACTACAGACTTAAGATATACAATGACTATGACTAACAGGGCCCGCCATACCACGAATGTACAAGAACCTACAACTCGAGGAACACTACTAAAAGATAAGCCTCCGAGAAACGGAGCTTCAAATCTGTTGGCTGTGATCCTATGGCGAGGATCCACGACCGATGTACCTCTACTGCGGCGTGACGCGGCCGAAGAGGTCGATAACAGTACCAAGTATGTGAAGCATGCAATCGTAAATGAAATCATACTAGTCTATATAAAGCGGGAGACATGTATGATAACCAAACTACTGATTCACAACATAAAACGATCATCACTCCAATATAACTATGGGTCTCACGCCCACAACATCAATCGAGTTCGCATTATGGCGCGTGCCGGAATCGCGCCGGTGTAGACATGTCCATGATGCAACAATAATACCAATGTCCCATGGCCACATGCCCCGGATTGCATCGGTGTAGACATGTCCATGTGACCTCAACAACAAGACAAAGAATCCAAATGGAAGCATACCCGTGCGCTACGCGTCGTGTCGGTATGTCGAAGGGAAAATAAGACAACATTCCAAATGGACGATGCGTGCGCTACGCGTCGTGTCGGTATGTCGAAGGGAAAAATAAGACAACATTCCAAGTGGGCGATACCCGTGCGCTACGCGTCGTGTCGATATGTCCAAAGGGAAACAACAAGGCGGTAATCTAAATGGAAGCATACCCGTGCGCTACGATCGTGTCGGTATGTCCAAAGCGATGCACAACAATAATACTATCAGCGAACGCGTGCGGAATTTCTCCACATCGCTGGCACGCGTCCAAGTAAGTTCTCAACAAGTCAACCGACCTCCATCGAGAGACGCGGAACACGTAAATACAACGCTTTGCACAACAAAGGTTATCACAATAAGCATAGCCAAGCTTCACAACAACAAGCATAGGCAAGTTTCACAACAACACAAAGTACTTTCATTTTATACCAAAGTCAGGGTTTTAGCCTAAAGTACTACGTCGTTAAATTTGTAAAAGAGATCCATTACTTTTATCAAAGTCACCCGATACGTAGTATTAGAATGACCAACCCACATTTTAAGTAAACGAACACTTTCCTTTTAAAATCAAGTACCAACATTCTTTTCCTAAGTTCCGGTTTGCCTAGTTTCAATTACTCCAACTTCTCATTTTCAAAAGGTTTCATAGTTCATAGTTTTAATCCTTAAAACAATTTAAGAAACATATACCATACGTGTGAGTAGTTTATTCTTGTTTATAACAATCTTATTACAGCAGCCATGATCTAGAAAATGTAATATCATTTTGTCTCATCTTAGTTTCTATGCAGATGGAGGTTTCTACTGGTTTTAATAATACAATTCATTAGTCAATACATTTTCCTTTATCAACGCTGCAGTGGTTTGTCGATACACATTCTGATTTCCGAAATCAGTAAAACATTCTTAAGCCGTTATACCTAACTTCCCACAAAGCTAGTATAACCCTTAAGTTTTCAAAACCCAAATATTACTCCTTTTTCAAAACGATTCACAAATCTTTTGAAATACATCAAGTTCTTTATTAACACATAACAAGCCAGTTATAATCAAATCAGTTACCTTTCGAAGACCACAACCCATTTCTTACCTACATAAAGTCATTATAACCAACTTCCCATAAAGCCGTTATAACACTTTATGTTTTAAAACAATCAAACACGATTAACACGTATGCGTCACCGTCTTACATAGTTCACACATATCATGCTAGAAGAGATAGGAAGAGGTTCACATACCTCGCGGCAGTATCGACTAAAAGCAAAAGCGCTCCAAGTACTACAACGCACTAGCCCTTTCCACTCATCGAGTAGAATACGCTACTCTTAGTACTTTCACCTATAAAGGTCACAAACGTCTATTAACCCCAAAACACAAGTTTTCTATCTTTCTATAGAAAATTTGGCGGACCTCCCCATGAACGTAAATCTCCTCCTCTATCGAGGCTACCAAGCCAACCGGGGAGTTTACACGCCTAACCGGACGTGTACAATTCTACTCGAATACTACACAAGTCTACCGCAATACAGTCCTATGTAAATACAGTTCAGTTCAGTTCTTCAGGCTTAAGTCAAAAGACATTGCCGAATACTAAGTAGTTCCATATATAGTATACTTCAACTATATATTCAACCAAACATGTAATTTCCAATTACAATAGAGGACAAGATAATTACCTCGATAAGCCCAAAATTATCCAAGTTATAATGTCGATCTGAGCAAGGTTTAGCTCCACCGTGTGCTCCAAACCACTCCAAACAACCCTTAGAAGTTCTAACCAACTTCTACTCACATACTTGACCAACTATGAAGATTTCCTTGGGGTTTCGGTTTGAGACTAAAAAGGACAAAAGGTAGTATTTCGGGCTCTACGATAGAGGTAACTTTTGGAATACAACAAGGTAAAGGCTAAGGTATTTTGGGCATTATGACAATACTAGGAGAAGTATTTCAATACCACGGGAGGGTATTATACGAAACAACTAGGCAGGGGTACCACTACTAGCACCACAGAGGGGAGGAACCCTCGGCCAAAGGCCACGAAAAGGGGAGGAGGCTCTCGGCAAGAGCTCACAAGGGGAGGAGAGGTTTCAAGACTTGGAAGTTTTGGGATGGATGAAGTCTTCACACTTGGGGGTATTTATAGCAAAACCAAAGGCCAACCAAGGGCAAGATCCTTCCAAGTGTAAGGCAAGTGTAAGGCCAAGATCAAGCCAAGTGCATCCTAACCCCTACTCCACAAAACATGCCACAAAACATTGCACAAAACATTGCACAAAACAATGCCACAACAGCGCAATCGGCGAGCGAACCGACCCTAAGGCGTCGGCACTGGGGTGACAAGTGTCACCCTCTTGTTAACCAAAATGTTCACGCTCGGAAAAATCCGCAAAAATACAAAACGACATAGCCGAATTTTCCCTTCGCAAGTTACGCAAAAGCGTTTAGTCGAACGACTCTAACAGGGTGTTGTGCACAAAGGTAACTTCCAAGCCACTGGCGGGGTGACGTGTCACCCTCCTATCGCCCTCAAAAACGTCTTCAAAAATATCCACAATGGCCAAAATCTCAAAACAAAGTGGGCCCAAAACCGTAAATTTCTCCCGTGGGCCCCACGTGACCATTTCCGAAAATAAAATCTCAAAATTCTAATATAATTTAAGAAGCCCACATACCAAATCTGGGAATCCAATTCTTATTAACGAACCTTTTTCTTCACAAATAACCGGAAACTTTTCCGTCGAAAACTCACATCTTTCTTTCTTTTCAAAATTTCTGTCGTACTCTCGCACGTACGTCCTCACATATATACCCTGCAACTACGGGGTATAACATTCTCCCCTCCTTAGAAACATTCGTCCCGAATGTTCCTTCTCAAGTCGGATAACGATAAAGTTCCTCTAACAAGTTGCCAACGCCACAGCTTAGCCATGAAAATAACACACGTTATCTTTCTTCCTTACTCGTCGTGCCCTCCTCGAACACTTGAACTCTTCTAGTATACGTACCACACTTCAGTCATCGCTTCAGTTCCCAAAACCTTGGAGTCACCACCTCCAAACTTGGTCATCTCTAGCCGTAATATCCCCTAAGGCCATTCCCCTTCACGAACGATTCTGGTCGAACGCGTCCACAAACTCATACGATGAGTCGTCTAAACTCGGGCCTAGCACCCTCGTGACCCTACCACTGGCGGGACCACCCAAACGGCCCCACCCCAAACCGGGTTACGGTTTGACCCGCAAATGGTCCTAAACCCGACCCCCAACCGTGCCAAACTCTTGTTCCCCGATCCGGAACAATCTTACTAATTCACATCATGAAAGCTACCACTTTCATCTCACACTACCCATAGACTTATCACACAAATAAATCCCACGTATACTACTCACCCTTATAAAGGTCAAACATAAAACGAATCTTTTACTCAAGACGACCTTACCTCTAAGGTCTCAGTCGTGAAATAGTCTAAGGTTCACACTTACCATGCCTCCATACGTATCCTTCCAACTAACCATGCATTCTAACTCACACATAACACAATGCTATCCGTACATAGCACACAATAATGAGATCATCATAACAAGCATACCAAAACTCTAGAGGGTTAAGGATATACCTGAAGCTACCGCTCCACTCTAATCATAGGCACCTGCAGTGTAGTCATAGAAGGTGATGAACCACCACAGATCCTGAAGGTGAGTCGTAACATCCGCGCTTCCCTTGGTGGACTCCTGCAAAATGGCCTGCTGGCCGCATGCAAAACAAACTCCCAATCTAGCACGACACTCTCCAAAATGGAGTCTACCACAATGGTCACAACGAGGTAGGTGGCTTCACCGTTAACACCCCGCTTCCGAAAATCTGAACCTCGAGCCTCGACCGCTCCCGAAGACGGTGGAGGACCACTGCATGCGGTGGGGGTATATAACTAGCTTCTTGGCGGTCCGCCTCGAAAGCCACCAGGACCTGCCGTCCCGGCCTCTTCTGGCGATCCAGTCGTTCATTCCGACCCTCCGTGCCTCACATCCTAGTGCATGAGCTGCGTGCGGGCAATGTCCATGCCCAAGAGAAACACCCGCACAAGACTCGACCATATAATCATCTAGCCCGGTGGCGTAGCGATGCACCCTATCCTCCATATCTGCAACTAGCGCGAGGACATATCGAGCCAAAGAATCGAACTCGACATTGTACTCCACGACGGTCGCCTCTTTGTCTCGGTAACAAAAATCGTCGGCGTGCCCTCCTCATGCGGAGGCAAGAAGTGCGTGAGAAAGCCCCGAAAACTCATCCCATATGCTGGAGTGCATGCTCTCCCGAAAGCTCCCATGAATCAAACCAATCGATCGCGGTATCACGCGCGGCCGTCGCGAACAAAGGTCAGACTCGGTCTCAAGCCTTGATCACCGCGTGATCGTCAGAATCGCCGGATGAACTCCTGCGGATCATCCTCGTGCCTCGACCCATAAAACTCTGGCGGGCTACAACTCGTAAAGTCCCGTAGCCTCAAACTATCTCGCTCGGGGTGAACGGCTGGAATCTTCTGGGCCCAGGCTATCTGCGTCGGCTATCGCCACAACCACGGCCAATAATCGGGCCATCTCTTGTAACCCATCTCCTCTCGCCCCGGTGTGGGTGGAGGCTCGTGCTGCGGTCTCAGGCCATTCTTTGCGGCTCTAACCTCTGCTGGGTGGCGGCGTCCAAAACCCGCCGTCAAGCACAACCTCGTGTGTATGCGCTGCGCCCTCGTACTCCTCAGATCTCACTAGCGGCACTCGGCTGCCTTGCCCTCGGGCTCTGGTTGCGCATGCGGAGGCATAACTGGTAAAACGAGATACGTCAGAGGGGTCCAACTCACAACACAGCTCTAAGGCACGATCTCACAATGAGAAGAATGGAAACCAATCCTAAATGTCCTATAGCCTCCTGATTATAGATGTGGTGCACAACACATCGATAATCGAACTACTAGACACGCGGTAGACACTTTCCGAGGATTAATCGCTCGATACCACTTTTGTAACGACTGGGGCGTCACGGTGCCTTACCCCGGGCACCCTAGTGATACATACATCAGAGAAAATCAGCGGAACATAAAACATGAGTCATTTAACAAGAGATATAATAAATAAACAGGCCAACCAAAACAATTGCCTTCAGTATATACATAAAACCTGAACAGTTTAATCCTTTTACAACCCTGCCCACAACAAGATTACTGCACTTAAGATATACAATGACTATGACAGGCAGGGCCGCCATACCCCCGAATGTACAAGAACCTACAACTCGGGAACACCTACCAAAAGATAAGCCTCGAGAAACGGAGCTTCAAATCTGCTGAATCGTGATCCTATGGCGAGGATCCACGATCGATGTACTCTACTGCGCAGCGAACGCGGCCCGAAGGAGGTCGATAACAGTACCAAGTATGTGAAATGCATATCAGAAATGAAATCATACTAGTCTATATAAAGCGAGACATGTATGATAACCAAACTACGATTCACAACATAAAACGATCATCACTCCGATATAACTATGGGTCTCACGCCCACAACATCAATCGAGTTCGTGACATGGCGCGTGCCCCGAATCTGCATCGGTGTAGACATGTCCATGATGCAACAATAATACCAATGTCCCATGGCCACATGCCGGACTCTGCATCGATGTAGACATGTCCATGTGACCTCAACAACAAGACAATCCAAATGGAAGCATACGTGCGCTACGCATCGTGTCGGTATGTCGAAGGAAAATAAGACAACATTCCAAATGGACGATACCCGCCGCGCTACGCGTCGTGTCGGTATGTCCAAAGGGAAAAATAAGACAACATTCCAAGTGGACGATACCCGCAGCGCTACGATCGTGTCGATATGTCGAAGCGGAAACAACAAGGCGGTAATCTAAATGGAAGCATACCCGTGCGCTACGCGTCGTGTCGATGTCCAAAGCGATGCACAACAATAATACTATCAGCGAACGCGTGCGTGGAATTTCTCCGCCACCGCCAAGACGTCAAGTAAGTTCTCAACAAGTCAACCGACCTCCATCGAGAGCGGTAATACGTAAATACAACGCTTTGCACAACAAAGGTTATCACAATAAGCATAGCCAAGCTTCACAACAAGCATAGGCAAGTTTCACAACAACACAAAGTACTTTCATTTTATACCAAAGTCCGGGTTTTAGCCCTAAAGTACTACGTACGTTAAATTTGTAAAAGAGATCCATTACTTTTATCAAAGTCACCCGATACCCGTAGTATTAGAATGACCAACCCACATTTTTAAGTAAACCAGAACACTTTCCTTTTAAAATCAAGTACCAACATTCTTTTCCTAAGTTCCAGTTTGCCTAGTTTCAATTACTCCAACTTCTCATTTTCAAAAGGTTTCATAGTTCATAGTTTTAATCCCTTAAAACAATTTAAGAAACATATACCATACGTGTGAGTAGTTTATTCTTGTTTATAACAATCTTATTACAGCAGCCATGATCTAGAAAATGTAATATCATTTTGTCTCATCTTAGTTTCTATGCAGATGGAGGTTTCTACTGGTTTTAATAATACAATTCATTAGTCAATACATTTTCCTTTATCAACGCCGCGGTGGTTTGTCGATACACATTCGATTTCAAATCAAGAAACATTCTTAAGCCGTTATACCTAACTTCCCACAAAGCTAGTATAACCCTTAAGTTTTCAAAACCCAAATATTACTCCTTTTTCAAAACGATTCACAAATCTTTTGAAATACATCAAGTTCTTTATTAACACATAACAAGCCAGTTATAATCAAATCAGTTACCTTTCGAAGACCTCAACCCATTTCCTGACCTCATAAATGTTATAACCAACTTCCCATAAAGCGTTATAACACTTTATGTTTTAAAACAATCAAACACAGTTAACACATGTACGTCTACCGTACTACATAGTTCACACATATCATGCTAGAAGAGATAGGAAGAGGTTCACATACCTCGCGACGAGTATCGACTAAAAGCAAAAACGCTCCAAGTACTACAACGCACTAGCCCTTTCCACTCGCCGAGTAGAATCGCTACTCTTAGTACTTTCACCTATAAAGGTCACAAACGTCTATTAACCCCAAAACACAAGTTTTCTATCTTTATAGAAAATTTGGCACTCTCCCATGACAGCGTAAATATCCTCTCTATCGGCGGCTACCAAGCCAACCGGGGAGTTTACACGCCTAACCGGACGTGTACAATTCTACTCGATGTCTACACAAGTCTCTGCAATACAATCCTATGTAAATACAATTCGATTCGATTCTTGGGCTTAAGTCAAAAGACATTGCGAATACTAAGTAGTTCCATATATAGTATACTTGACTATATATTCAACCAAACATGTAATTTCCAATTACAATAGAGGACAAGATAATTACCTCGATAAGCCCAAAATTATCCAAGTTATAATGTCGATCCCGAGCAAGGTTTAGCTCGCTCCGTGTGCTCCAAACCACTCCAAACAACCCTTAGAAGTTCTAACCAACTTCTACTCACATACTTCAACCAACTATGAAGATTTCCTTAGGGTTTCGGTTTGAGACTAAAAAGGAAAAAAGGTAGTATTTTCGGGCTCTACGTATAGAGGTAACTTTTGGAATACAACAAGGTAAAGGCTAAGGTATTTTGGGCATTATAACAATACTAGGAGAAGTATTTCAATACCACAAGGGAGGGGTATTATACGAAAACAACTAGGCTAGGGGTACCCACTACAGACCACTGAGGGGAGGAACCCCTCGGCCAAAGGCCACAAAAGGGAGGAGGAGGCCCTCGGCCAAGAGCTCACAAAGGGGGAGGAGAGGGTTTCAAGACTTGGAAGTTTTTGGGATGGATGAAGTCTTCACACTTAGGGGGGGTATTTATAGCAAAACCAAAGGCCAACCAAGGGCCAAGATCCTTCCAAGTGTAAGGCAAGTGTAAGGCCAAGATCAAGCCAAGTGCATCCTAACCCCTACTCCACAAAACATGCCACAAAACATTGCACAAAACATTGCACAAAACAATGCCACAACAAGGCACCAATCGGCCAAGGCCAAACTGGCGTCGGCACTGGGTGACAAGTGTCACCTCTTGTTGGCCAAAATGTTCGCCACGGAAAAATCCGCAAAAATACAAAAGCGACATAGCCGAATTTTCCTTCGCAAGTTACGCAAACGCTTCAAAAAACGACTCTAAGGGTGTTGTGCACAAAGGTAACCGCCAAGCCACCTAGGCGGGGTGACACGTGTCACTCCTATTGGCCCTCAAAAACGTCTTTCGAAAAAATATCCACAATGGCCAAAATCTCGAAAACAAAGTGGGCCCCACAAAACCGTAAATTTCTCCCGTGGGCCCCACGTGACCATTTCCGAAAATAAAATCTCAAAATTCTAATATAATTTAAGAAGCCCACATACCAAATCTGGGAATCCAATTCTCATTAACGAACCTTTTTCTTCACAAATAACCGGAAACTTTTCCGTCGAAAACTCACATCTTTCTTTCTTTTCAAAATTTCTGTCGTACTCTCGCACGTACGTCCTCACATATATACCCTGCAACTACGGGGTATAACACCTTGCATGTTCGTTGGTTTTAAAAAAAATGAGGTGTTATTTAGTTTCGCGATTTACTTGTGTCAGTTAGGTAGAAGGGTGCCCAGGTAGGGCACCAGTCACCGGACCAGGGTTCGGGGCGTGACAAAGTGGTATCAATGCAGTCAGTCCTCGGAATGTCTACAGACCGTGTCTAGTAGAGTCTTGATTATCGGTGTGTTGCGCGCCACACCCATAAACAGGAGGCTACAAGATATTTAGGAGTTGGTTTTTATTCTTCTCACTCTGAGATCGTGCCATAGAGCTGTGTTATTAATATAATCCCTCTCTAACGTATTTTTGTGTTACAGCTATGCCTCGAGGAGAAACGATCGCTGAAGGGCAAAACGATGCTTGAGAGCTACGGTCGGACTCAGAGGGTTGATAGGGCTCATGCCCAGGGTATACCGGATGTTGTGCCGCTGTCGGCGAGTTCTTCTGCGCCAGGTTTTGAGGTCCCAGCACCAGAGCCTCCAGTTTCTCAGTTAGGGGAAGACTATAGGGTCATAAGGGAAACAGTTATGTTATTGACCAAGATAGCGGTGCTACTGTTTCACCAGCAGGAAGTTAAAAAGTTTGGTTGCCATGAATTATTTCAAAAGTTAAGCGGCTTGATTTCAAAAGAAAATGTAACTTGAGTTTTCAAAAGAAGAAGTTTATTGATTTAAAAGAGAATGATTTTTATGATTCTTTTTAAGTATGTATGTACGTAGTACTTTTGGGTTTAATATTTCCTAATGTAATAAGAAATAAAAGTGCCTTAAGTTCTCTAATGTGAAATGTTGTTATAATAGCTTTATGGAAGTTTTTATAACGACTTAAGAAGAAGTGAAAAAATGGTTTAAAATGTTATGTAAAGAAACTTTATCGCGTCCCAGAATGGGTCGGGCAGTATACCTTTATGGGCAGACTTATATGACTTTATCGTGTCCCAGAATGGGCCGGACAATATACCTTTATGGGCAGACTTATATGAATTTTATCGCGTCCCAGAATGGACCCGGCAGTATACCTTTATGGGCAGACTTATATGACTTTATCGCGTCCCAGAATGGGCCGGACAGTATACCTTTATGGGCAGACTTATATGACTTTATCGCATCCCAGAATGGGCCGGGCAGTATACCTTTATGGGCAGACTTATATGACTTGATCGCGTCCCAGAATGGGCCGGGCAGTATACCTTTATGGGCAGACTTATATGACATTATCGCGTCCCAGAATGGGCCGGACAGTATACCTTCGTGGGAAGACTTTTTATGAATTCTCCGTGTCCCGAAAATGGGCCGGGTTACGTTATCACGTATGGATAATCAAAGTGAACTCCAAAATGAGACGTCCCTCCATAAAGGGCCGGATTATGTTATGCAAGATACGTAAGTTATATGTTTATGAACTTGATGATATTTCCTAAGTATGTACGTAAGAATTTGACTATAACTCTTATTGAAAAATGGGAAAAGATAATAATGTGCGATTAAGTTCATGAGTTGTAATGACACGTTAGGATCTGGTATTTATTTTTTATACTTGCCCCTGTCATTCTTTTGTACAGTTATGATTTGTGTACTGTACCTTTCCGTTCCATACTCGGTACTTGTTGTACTGACCCCCTTCGGGGGGCTGCGTTCATGCCCGCAGGTATTAGGTACACAGGTTGGTGATCGTCGCTCTAGGATCTCTGTTAAGTTTTGGGTAAAAGCTCCATTCACTCTGGAGGCTTATCTTTGGTTCGAATCCCTGGTATTGTCGGTTGTAGTACATTCAGGGGTATGGCGGGGCCCTGTCCCGTCACAGTTGTTATGTCAAAAATTCTTAGAGGTTTGTAGTCATATCTTGTGGGTCGATTTGTAAAGCAGAAGGATGTAACTGCTTTTGGTTATGTATATGTATATATGTCCAGGGAGCTTTGTAACGCCCCGAACCCGGGCCCGTTACTGGTGCCTTACCCCGGGAACCCTAGTGATACAACATCAGAGAAAACCAGCGGAAAATAAAACACGAGTCATGAAACAAGAGATATAATAAATAAACAAGCCAACCAAAACAGTTGCCTTCAGTATATACATAAAAACCCAAACAGTTATCCTTTTTACAAACCCTGCCCACAACAAAGGCTGCACTTAAGATTTACAACAACTATGACGGACAGTGGCCTCGCCATACCCTCGAATGTACAAGAACCTACAACTCAGTGAAACATACCAAAGATAAGCCTCCAAGGAACGGAGCTTTCAACACGCTGAAATGAGATCCTAAGAGCGGATCCACGATCGATGTACCTCTACTGCAGATGAACGCAGCCTCAAGGAGGTCGCATAACAGTACCAAGTATGTGAAATCACAACATCAGAATGAAATCATAATAGCCTAAAAAGGTGAGACATGTATGATAACCAAAATACAAGACGCAACATAAAAGCGGTCAAGTCGTGACTCACGCCTCAAAGTCACCACTAAATATAACTATGGGTCTCACGCCACAACATCCATCATGTTCGATCATGGCCGCATGCCTCGGAATCGTGACGGTGTAGACATGTCCATGATGCAACAATAACAAGGCCGCATGGCCACACGCCCCTGGACATCGTGACGGTAGACATGCCCATGTAACCTCAATAACAATATACTGGTGGTCAACCCCGCCGCACGCCACATGCCCCGGACATCAGACGGCAGTAGACACGCCCATGTTGCAGAATAACCATATATCGGTAATCAACCCGCCGCACGGCCGCATGCCCCGGAATCAGACGGCAGCATACGCCCATGTGACATCAACAACAAGACAAGAATCAAAATGGAAACATACCCGCGAATTCTCCATCACCGCCAAAGACGCCCAAGTAAGTTCTCAACAAGTCAACCGCCTCTATCGAGAGACGCCAGAATACGTAAATACCACACTTGCACAACAAAGGCTATCATCACAAGCATAGGCAAGTTTCACAATAACAAGCAAAGGCAAGTTTCACAATAACAACTCAAAGTACTTTCATTTTATGCCAAAGTCCGGGTTTTTAACCCCAAAGTACTACATACGTTAAGTTCTTTTAAAAGAGATCCATTACTTTTATAAAAGTCACACGATACCGTAGTATTAGAATGACCAACCCACATTCCTTTTCAAAATCAAGTAACAACATTCTTTTCCTAAGTTCCGGTTGCCTAGTTTCAATTACTCAAGCTTCTCATTTTCAAATGGTTTCATGGTTTCCAAACTTAATCACTGATTCCTTTTAGAACAATTGAGTAATATATGTCTCACGAGAGTAGGTTATTCTTGTTTACAACATTCTTATTACAAAGACCATGATCTAGAAAATGTATATCATTTTGTCTCATCTTAATTTCTATGCATGGAGGTTTCTACTGGTTTTAATACAATTCATCATTATTCAATACATTTTCCTTTATTAACGCCGCAGTTGGTCCTGTCGATACACATTCTGATTTCCAAATCAAGAAACATTATCCCTTTAAATAAAACCAAGTACTCATTACTCACGAATGAGTTTTCACACAAACATTCACATTAAAACAAATAAGTTAAGTCTCTTATCTTAAGATCAAGTCTCTTAACTTCTAACATCAAGAAACCATTTTCTTTACCTCTCTTAAGACATTATACCTAACTCCCATAAAGCTAGTATAACTCTTTTAAAACCTTTTAAAACCAAGTGTTACTCTCCTTCCAAAACGATTTATAAATCTTTTGAAATACATCAAGTTCTTTATTATAACTAGCCAGTTATAATTCACATCAGTTTACCTTTTAAAACCACAAAGTATTTTCTTACCTACATAAAGCTGTTATAACCAACTTCCCATAAAGCCGTTATAACACTTTATGTTTTAAAAACAATCAAACACAATACACACGTACGCCTACCGCATCACATAGTTCACACATATCATGCTAGAAGAGATAGGAAGAGGTTCACATACCTCGCGACGATTATCGACAATAAGCAAAAAGCTCCAAGTACTACAACCTTGCTAGCCCTTTCCACTCTCGAGTAGAATACGCTACTCTTAGTACTTTCACCTATAAAGGTCACAAACGCCTATTAACCCCAAAACACAAGTTTCTATCTTTCTACGTAGAAAATTGGCAACCTCCCCGCAACAAACAGAAATCTCCTCCTTTATCGAGGCGGCTACCAAGCCAACCGTGGGGTTAACACGCCTAACCTGACGCGTATAATTCTACTACACAAGAATGCTACATAAGTCTAATACAAATTTCTAGGTAATTACGCTCAGTTCTTCTCTTTATTATCCTTCTACGTGATTACTGCTCAATTCTTTATTCTTCGTGCTTAAGTCAAAAGACATTGCCACAATACTAAGTTCAGTTCTATATATAGTATACAACAACTATATATTCAACACTTATGTAATTTCCAATTACAATAGAAGACAAGAGTGTTTACCTCGATAAGCCCAAAATTATCCAAGTATAAAGTCGATCCCGAGCAACGCTTAGCTCCTACTCCGAGCGCCCAAACAACCCTTAGAAGTTCTAACCAACTTCTACTTACAACTTCAACAACGGTGAAGATTTCCTTAGGGTTTCGTTTTTGTGGCTAAAGGAAGTATAATCGTATTTTCTGGCTTTTATAAGTGTAACTGGGAATACTACAAGGTATTTGGGCCAAGGTATTTGGACATTATAACAATACTAGGAGAGTATTTCTATACCACAAAAAGGGGGTATTTATACGAGACAACTAGGCTGTGGGGTACCCTCTACCAAAGCTTCACAAGTGTGGTGGCTGCTCTCGCCAAGCACCACTAGGAGGGAGAGGGACGAAAAGCTCATGCTAGGAGGAGGATTTTACACTTAGAAAATATTTTGGATGAAGAATTCATCAACAAAGCTGGGTATTTATAGGTCAAGACATGGCCAACCAACGGCCAAGATCACTCCAAGTGTAAGGCAAGTGTAGGCTAGGATTCCACCATGTGTACCTTATCCATCTACCACACAACTTGCACAAAATATCCTACCTACTACACAAGACCCATTCGCCAAGCCTTTATCGCCCACTTCATCCAATGTGAGGTGACACATGTCACCCTCCCGCTGGTCCAAAATGTTACGCCTCTAAAAATCCGCAAAAATATAAATGACATAGCGGAATTTTCCCAACAAAAGTCAGGAAACGTTTAAAAACGACTTAATCGGGTGTTGTGTACAAATTTCAAACTTGCCTAACTTAAGGCTCAAATTTCCTACGCACGCCCTCACGCATATACTCAAAATACGGTATAACATTCTTCTCTTAGAAACATTCGTCCCGAATGTTCCTTCTCAAGTCTCAACACAAACACGCCAAAGATAGTCTTCATCGCTATACGCATTTAAAACAATCATGCCACACCGCCATGAAATAACAAATGCACAAAATACGAAATCCCAAGTCCACGAGGAATCACCTCTGTTATCACAAAAGTTCCCACCAAGGTCTAACATATACTCCTCTCGCACCTTCATTTCACAAAAGAAACGATCACACTCGCTCACTTCTCCCTACCTCGTGCACTGCTCAACACTCGAACTCTTCCCAAGACACGCACCACACTTCGCCAACGCTCGTTTCCAACCCTGGAGTCACTACCTCCAAACTTGGTCATCTTACTAACCTCGATTTCCTCTAAGGCCATTCTCGCCTTCACGAACTGATTCTCGCCGAACGATTCCACGAACTCATACGATGGTCATCTAAACTGGGCCTAGCACCCTCGTGACTCGCCACCGACGACCACCCGAGCTGACCTTCCTCGAACGGACGCGTTGGCCCGCAACATGGCCCCAACCCGACCCATCAGAGCGCCAACTTCCGCTCCTCGACACGGAACACATCATGGAAGCTACCACTTCCATCTCACACTAACCAGTTTTTTTTTTTTTTCCACACTATAGCACAAAGCTATCCGAACATAACACTTAACACATCATTAACATCAATACATACAAGTATCTACAGGGTTAAGGATATACCTGAAACTAGGTGGTTCAAGGACCGCTAAAACTGGGAACTTCCACCGCGACTTACCGCGGGCCCGCAATCGCTTCTAGTAGTCCGTGCTATCCTACCACGCTACCCGGCTCTCGTCATATGGCCCGCTGGCCGCAAGAATAACAAGCTCCTCGTACTACGACACTCCCGAAATGCGGTCTACCACATCGACCACACCGGTAGGGGTGATCGATCCGCCAACACCCCTACTCGAACATCTCAAACTCGGGAGCCCCGACCGCTCCCGAATATCCTGCGGTCCCGGCGTCGCGGAGGACCACTCGCAATGGCGGAGGTACATAACTAGTCTGGCGAGGCGGTCCGCCTCGAAAGTCGCCAAAATATCCGCCGTCTTGGCCTTCTTCACGAAAGCGGTCCACCTGCCGATCCGCGCCTCGCACTAAGCGCATGAGCTCGACGCGGGCAATGTCCATGCCTACCAAGAGAAACACCAACAACTCTTCGCTAGGTAATCATCGAGCCTCAGAACATATCGGTGCACTCGATCCTCCATACTAGCTACTAGTGCGGAACATACCGCCAATGAGTCGAACTCACATTGTACTCCGAATCAGACGCCTGCTCGCCTCAACATCAAAAACTGCTTACCCGAGCCCTCTCATTTGTGAGGCAAGAAATGTGCCGAAGGCCCTCAAAACTCGCCCCAAACGGCCGGAAGTGCATGCTCTCCCGAAAGCTCCCACGAAGTCAAACCAATCGATCATGGTATCACGCACCGACGCGAACCAAATGTCACAGACTCGCCTCAAGCCTTGATCACCCGTGACGATCTCTCAGAATCGACGGATGAACTCCTCGCGGATCATCCTCCGCCTCACCAGAAACTCAAAGCGGCTACAACTAAGGAAATCCCGTAGCCTCAAATCGTTTACCCTGCGCACTACAGCCGCTGAATCGAATCGCCAAGGCCCACTTATCTCATATCTGCCACAACTCGCCAATAATCGGGCCATCTCTCGTGACCCATCTCCCGCCTGCATCGGACTGGAGGCTCAGTGCATCAGAGTCTCACGCCCACGGCCGCGCTCTAAACCGCTGGTCGGCCGGGCGGCGCTAAACTCGCCGCTAAGCACTGCTCGTGATCGACCGCGCTCGCGCTCGCACTCTCAGATCCCACTAGCGCCTCTCGCCTTGCCCTTCTCGGGCCCCGTTGCCTTTCGCAGAGGCATAATCGTAAAAACGAAACACGCCGTAGGGTCCAACTTACAACACGCCTCTAAGGCACGATCTCGTAATGAGAAGAATAGAAACTAATCCTACATGTCCTATAGCCTCCGATTATAGATGTGGTGCACAACACACCGATAATCAAGACTTACTAGACACGGCTCAGACACTTTCCGAGGACTAATCGCTCACGATACCACTTTGTAACGCCCCAACCTGCCCGCATCGTGCCTTACCCCGCACCCTAGTGATACAACATCGAGAAAACCAAATGAAAATAAAACACGAGTCATGAAACAAGAGATATAATAAATAAACAGCAACCAAAACAAATGCCTTCAAGATATACATAAAAACCCGAACAGCTTATCCTTTTACAAACCCCGCCACAACAAGCACATGCACTCTAAGATTTACAACAACTATGACGGACAGGCTCGCCATACCCCAATGTACAAGAACCTACAACTCGTGGAAACATACCAAAGATAAGCCTCCAAGGAACGGAGCTTTCCAACACGCCGAAATGAGATCCTAAGAGCGGATCCACGATCGACGACTTTCTACCAGCGATTTAACGCACTTCGGCGAGGTCGATAACAGTACCAAGTATGAAATCACAACATCAGAATAAATTCATAATAGCCTAAAAAGCAGGAGACATGTATGATAACCAAAATACAGTACGCAACATAAAAGGCCAAGTCGTGGACTCACGCCTCAAAGTCACCACTCAAATATAACTGGGTCTCACGCCCACAACATCCATCATGTTCGCATGGCCGCATGCCTGCTAATATCAGACGGTAGACATGTCCATGATGCAACAATAATAAGGCCGCATGGCCACATACGCCCCGGACATCGTGACGGCAGACATGCCCATGTAACCTCAATAATAATATCGGTGGTCAACCCCGCCGCATGGCCATGCCCCGAATATCGTGACGGTAGATCGCCCATGTTGCGGTAATAACCATATATCGGTAATCAACCCGCATGGCCGCATGCCCCTAAATCGTGACGGCAGTATACGCCCATGTGACATCAACAACAAGACAAGAATCAAAATGGAAACATACCCGTGGAATTCTCCATCACCGCCAAAGACGCCCAAGTAAGTTCTCAACAAGTCAACCGGCCCTCTATCGAGAGACGCGGTAACACAGAAATACCACACTTGCACAACAAAGGCTATCATCACAAGCATAGGCAAGTTTCACAATAACAAGCAAAGGCAAGTTTCACAATAACAACTCAAAGTACTTTCATTTTATGCCAAAGTCCGGGTTTTTAACCCCAAAGTACTACATACGTTAAGTTCTTTTAAAAGAGATCCATTACTTTTATAAAAGTCACACGATACCCGTAGTATTAGAATGACCAACCCACATTCCCTTTTCAAAATCAAGTAACAACATTCTTTTCCTAAGTTCCAGTTTGTCTAGTTTCAATTACTCAAGCTTCTCATTTTCAAATGGTTTCATGGTTTCCAAACTTAATCACTTGATTCCTTTTTAGAACAATTGAGTAATATATGTCTCACGTGAGAGTAGGTTATTCTTGTTTACAACATTCTTATTACAGCAGCCATGATCTAGAAAATGTATATCATTTTGTCTCATCTTAGTTTCTATGCAGATGGAGGTTTCTACTGGTTTTAATACAATTCATCATTATTCAATACATTTTCCTTTATTAACGCTGCAGTGGTCTGTCGATACACATTCTGATTTCCGAAATCAGTAAAACATTATCCCTTTAAATAAAACCAAGTACTCATTACTCACGAATGAGTTTTCACACAAACATTCACATTAAAACAAATAAGTTAAGTCTCTTATCTTAAGATCAAGTCTCTTAACTTCTAACATCAGTAAACCATTTTCTTTACCTCTCTTAAGACATTATACCTAACTCCCCATAAAGCTAGTATAACTCTTTTTAAAACCTTTTAAAACCAAGTGTTACTCTCCCTTCCAAAACGATTTATAAATCTTTTGAAATACATCAAGTTCTTTATTATAACTAGCCAGTTATAATTCACATCAGTTTACCTTTTAAAACCACAAAGTATTTTCTTACCTACATAAAGCTGTTATAACCAACTTCCCATAAAGCCGTTATAACACTTTATGTTTTAAAAACAATCAAACACAGTTAACACATGTACGTCTACCGTACTACATAGTTCACACATATCATGCTAGAAGAGATAGGAAGAGGTTCATATACCTCGCGACGATTATCGACAATAAGCAAAAAGCTCCAAGTACTACAACCTTGCTAGCCCTTTCCACTCCTCGAGTAGAATACGCTACTCTTAGTACTTTCACCTATAAAGGTCACAAACGCTCATTAACCCCAAAACACAAGTTTCTATCTTTCTACGTAAAATTCGGCAAAGACCTCCCCAAACAAACAGAAATCTCCTCCTTTATCGAGGGCGGCTACCAAGCCAACCGTAGGGGTTAACACGCCTAACCTGACGCTGCATACCCTACTACACACAAGAATGCTACATAACTCTACCAGAATACACCCTAGGTAATTACAGCTTCTTCTCTTTATTATCCTTCTATGTGATTACTGTTCAATTCTTTATTCTTCAGGCTTAAGTCAAAAGACATTGCCACAATACTAAGTTCAGTTCTATATATAGTATACAACAACTATATATTCAACACTTATGTAATTTCCAATTACAATAGAAGGACAGTAGTGTTTACCTCGATAAGCCCAAAATTATCCAAGTATAAAGTCGATCCTGAGCAACGCTTAGCTCCTACTCCGAGCGCTCCAAACAACCCTTAGAAGTTCTAACCAACTTCTACTTACAACTTCAACAACGGGTGAAGATTTCCTTAGGGTTTCGTTTTTGTGGCTAAAGGAAGTATAATCGTATTTTCCGGGCTTTTGTATGTTGTAACTCGGGAATACTACAAGGTATTTGGGCCAAGGTATTTGGACATTATAACAATACTAGGAGAGTATTTCTATACCACAAAAAGGGGGTATTTATACGAGACAACTAGGCTAGGGGTACCCTACCAAAGCTTCAAGTGAGGGGAAGTGTGGCTCTCGCCAAGCACCACTAGGAGGGGGGGGGGGAGAGGGACGAAAAGCTCATGCTAGGAGGGGGGAGGATTTTACACTTAGAAAATATTTTGGATGAAGAATTCATCAACAAAGGGGGGGGGGTATTTATAGGTCAAGACATGGCCAACCAATGGCCAAGATCACTCCAAGTGTAAGGCAAGTGTAGGGCTAGGATTCCACCATGTGTACCTTATCCATCTACCACACAACTTGCACAAAATATCCTACCTACTACACAAGACCCATTCGGCCAAGCCTTTACCGCCCACTTCATCCAATGTGAGGGTGACACATGTCACCCTCCCGTTGGTCCAAAATGTTACGTCTCTCGGAAAAATCCGCAAAAAATATAAATGACATAGCCGGAATTTTCCCAACAAAAGTTGTGGAAACGTTTCGTCGAAAAACGACTCTAATCGGGTGTTGTGTACAAATTTCGAAACTTGCCTAACTTAAGGCTCAAATTTCCTACGTACGTCCTCACGTACATACTCTGAAAATACGGGGTATAACAGTAGCCTTAACGGCTAACCTGTTGTTTGTTTCTTGTTGATTTATTTTATAAGTTTCATGTATGTTCCGCAGATTTTCTCTGATATACCTGTAAGGGTGCCCAGGTAGGGCACCAGTCGCGGGCCCGGGGTCGGGTCGTGACACTACTGGTAGCCGTTTCCGGCTAATAACACAATAGTCCCTTCAAACGGTTGCTTCCAGCTAATAACACAATAGTCCCTTCGGACGGCCGCTTCCGGCGTAGTCATAATGGCCCCTTCGGGCAGCCGCTTCCGGCTTAGCTAGTGTGGCCCCTTCAGGCAGCCGCTTCCGGCTTAAGAATATTATAATCCAGTTGATTAGGTGGAACAATAATAATACACATGATATACAATATGAATATGTAATGAAGTTACAAAACGTTGCACCCCTTTCATAGTGGTTTCTATTACAACTCCCTTTGGAGAGATTTTGAGAACAAGTTTTAGAGTTTCCTTCATTTACCATTTGCTTTGTAGTGAACATGTAAGTATAATGTATCGCAGAAGCTTCCTTCGAATTATCAACAAGAGTATAGCATGAACGAAACAAGACATTGGATATCGACTCCAAATCCAATGAAGAATATAGTACTTATGTTTTACATTCTTTAGGAGTCATATTGTTACACCCCGTAGTTCCAGGGTATGTATATGAGGACATACGTGCGAGAATACGACATTAAAATTGGAAAGGAAGAAAGATGTGATTTTTTCGACGAAAAAGTTTCCGGTTTTTGTGAAGGAAAAAAGTTCGTTAATGGGAATTGGATTCCCAGATTTGGTATTTGGACTTCTTGGAATATTAGAGAATTATGAAATTTTATTTCCGGAATTAGTCACGTGGGGCCGACGGGGAAAATTTACGGTTTTGTAGGGCCAACTTTGTTTTCGAGATTTTTGGCATGACGGATATTTTCGGAAGATGAAATATTTTGGACGAGTAGGGGGGCGACACGTGTCACCCCATGTTGCCATGTTGGCCGAATTATGGTGGATAAGTGTCCCTTGACCGATTTGGTGGAGACATGTGGCTAGCCACATGTCTCAAGTTTGTGTGGAACATGTGGTTGGTAGGACCCACACACACATGTCCCAATCTAGACCACACACTTGCTTTGATCCTAGCCATTGGTTGGCTTATAAATAGACCCTTAAGCTTGCAAGACTTTATTCATTCCACACTTAGAGATTTCAAGTCTTGAAAAATTCTCTCCCTTCCCTTGTTGTGTAGATCTCGTTTTTGCCTAGATTTCTTGAGACAAAAGTTGTCCAAAAATCCTTAAACTTTTAAGTGTTCTTCCTTAAGGTGTTAGGAAGATTGTGAACCAAGAGTTGGAAAAGATTTCACACCCCTAGCCTAGAAAGTTTGCCTTGGCCGAAAGTTTCCATAGTTTGAGCCTAAGTGTTCTTCACTTTTTGGAGTTGGATATTGAAGAGAAGTTGTTTAGAAACTTCTAAGGGTTGCTTGGAGTGGATTGGAGCGTAAGGAATAAGAGCTAAACGTTGCTCAGGATCGACTTATAAATCTTGGATAATTTTGGGCTTATCGAGGTAATGATCTTTATCCCCCTATTGTAATTGGAGATTACATGTTGTAGTAATGTATAGTTGAGTATACTATATGTAGAATGAATATTGAAAATAATTGAACTGTATTTACATTGGACTGTATTTACAGTAGACTTGTGTAGTATTACTGTGGGGAAGTTTTGTACACGTTCGGTTAGGCGTGTAATCCCCTTAGAGTTGTTGGCTTGGTAGTAGGCCTTGTTATAGGAGGGTATTTATGTGATTTCGGGGGGGGGGGGGGGGAGGTGCTGCCCAATTTTTCGTAGGATAAGGAACCTGATACTTAGAATGTTCTACGAAGAAGTCTAGACATTGATAGACGTGTTTGTTTATTTTAGGTGGGTATTCTATGCGCGGCATACTCGTCTTGGCTTGTGGATTAAGCCGAAGAGGTATGTGATTCTTCCTATCCTCTTGAGCATGACTATTTGTGAAATATATAGTGCGGTTGACGCACGTGTGTTAAAGAAGTTTGATTCCTTTTTGTGTCCTTGACTTGATTCTAAAGTTAAGTGACTTGATATGAAATGTTAGAACTTGAATTGTGTTAAAAAGTTGTGAAACCTCATTCGTGAGTAATGAGTACTTGGTTTTTAAAAGAATAAAGTTAACTTGATTTCGGAAATGAGAGTAGTTGTCCTTGGTTGGTTTAAAACATAAAGTGTTATAATAGCTTTATGGGAAGTTAGTTATAACGACTTTATGAAAACAAAAGAATGGTTTTGTTATTAGATTTAAAATGGTAACTTGACTTTAAAAGGAGAAGTGATTTGGTTTAAAAAGAAGGCATGGTATTCTCTTGATTTGGTTTAAAAAGAAGGCATGGTATTGTCTTGGTTTATTTAAAAAAAGGTATGAAAATTGTTTTGGTTTACTTAAAATAATAGTTACTCTATTTTGGATGCTACGAGTGTTAGTATCATGTGACTTTTGTGAAAAATGGATCTTTTTAAAGAGTTAAAGTATGTAGTACTTTGGGGTTAAAACCCAGATTTTTGGCATAAAATAAAAGTACCTTGAGTGTGAGTAACTTGCCTATGTTTGCTTGTGATAGCCTTGTTGTGCAAGTATTGTATCCTTATGCTACTGCGTCTCTCGATGGAGGGCCGGTCATGTTATTCTTAATCATTTTTGGGCATATTGACTCGATGGATGGTCCACGGGTATGCGGCCATGATGAGGGTTCGTTCCCTGTCGATAGTGTTATTCCATGGACCAGCTCTCCATGAGGTTTCATCACGCAGTGGATCCGTAGCTAGTCCTCGTACTTGCCTCGGCCGTTCTTGATGCCGGGTAGTTCGTAGTTGGCTTTCGTACTTGCCCCGGTCAGTGTTAGGACGAAGTCTCGTGATGCAGGGTGGATCTGGTAGTTAGCCTACGTACTTGCCCCGGTCAGCGACGTGATACAGGGTGGATCTGGTAGAGGCTATCGTACTTGCCCCGGTTAGCTTCGTGACGCAGTTTTTCAGTTTTAGACCGAAGTTTCGTGATGCATGGTGGATCTGGTAGTTAGCTTACGATTGCCCGGCCACGTGACGCGACGCAGTGGATCTGGTAGAGCTATCGTGATTTGCCCGGTCAGCTTCGTGATACAGTTATTTAGTATTGTTGGTACGGTAGGTTCTGGTAGCTGGCTTTCGTACTTTCCCCGGTCAGTTGAGGATGCAGGGTGGATCTGGTAGCTATGCCTTCGTACTTTCCCCGTAAGGTTATTATGACACAGGTGGGACCTGGTGTTCATGTGTACTCCTTGGTATTATTATATCATAGACTGCCGGCAGTGAGGAAGGAATTCCATGGGAATGATTGATATTGTAGGCGTGAGACCCATGGTTATATTTGAGTGATGACTTGAGGGTGTGAGTCCCTGATTTGACATGACTGCTTATATGTTGTGTACTGTAGTTTGGTTATCATACATGTCTCCTCCTTTATATAGACTATTATGATTTCATTTACGATTTTCGATTTCATACTTGGTACTGTTGCACCGACCTCCTTGGGCCGCGTTCACGCCGCAGTAGGTACACCATTGTTGATCCTCGCCATAGGATCACAACAGCGTTTTTGGGAAGCTCTTTTCTCGAGGCTTATCTTGTGGTATGATTCCACGAGATTGTAGGTTCTTATACATTGTGGGTATGGCGGGGCCCGTCCCGTCATTGTTGTTATAAAACTCTTAGGTCTCAGACATCATTCAAGGTGGGCAGGGTTTGTAAAGGATGTAATTGTTCAAGTTTTTATGTATATACAGAAAGATGATCGTTTTGGTTAGCCTGTTTCTTATTGTATATTTGTTTCATGTTTAAGTTTTTATTTCCGCTGGTTTTTCTCTGATGTAGTATCACTAGGGTGCTCGGGGTAAGGCACCAGTCGCGGGCCCGAGATCAGGTCGTGACAAAAGTGGTATCAGAGCAGTTAATCCTCGGAAAGTGTCTACAGACCGTATCTAGTAGAGTCTTGATTATCGGCGTGTTGTGCACTACACCTATAATCAGGAGGCTGCAGGATATTTAGGATTGGTTTCCATTCTTCTCACTCTGAGATCGTGCCTTAGAGTTGTGTTATAAGTTGGACTCCCTCTGACGTATTCTTATGTGTCAGTTATGCCTCCACGCAAGGCAACCAGGGCCTAGAAGGGCAAGGCAGCAGAGGGAGCTGCGAGTTGAGCACAGAGGGTTACGAGGGCACATGCCCAGTCTTTACCTGAAGTGGTACTACAGACGGCAGATTCTACGACGCCACAATTTCAAGAAGAGCTAGAGCAAAGAAGAAGATTAGCTACCGAGGTCGTGATACCCGAGCCTCCGCCCACGACTGTGAGTCGAGGATATGGATTACAAAGAGATGACCTGCATTAGCTAGATCAGAGTGCGCATGAGGACAGACGGAGCCTAGAGTACCGTGAGTACACCCGTGGCCGATAGTTTGAGACTTTGGGACTTCTTGAGTTGCAGTCCACCAGAGTTCTATGGGTCAAGAACGGAGGAAGATCCTCAGGAGTTTATTCGACAGTTACAGCGGATCATGAGAGTGATCAAGGCCTCAGAGACAGAGTCGATGGTATTGGTTCGTGATCGGCCGCGTGATATCGCCGATCGGTTTGATTCACGGAACTATCCTGGGAGCATGCGCTCACCTGGTTGGGACGAGTTCTCGAGGCGCTTAGCCATTTATTGCCTCCGCATGATGAGAGCTCGCAGATAGATTTATGATGTTGAGACGAATCCGCGCACGGTTCGAGTACAGTAGAGTTTGATTCGTTGGCTCGGTATGACCCCGCTTTAGTGGAAAACATGGAGGATAGAGTGCACCGCTATGTCACAGGACTTGACGATTACTTAGCGCAGGTTGCACGAGTAGCTCTTCACCGTACGGAGATTGCCCGATACGTGCTTATGCACGTGATCGGCGAACGTAGAGACCGACGCAGGACCGTGGATCAGCATAAGAGGCTGTGATAACAGGTCCTTCGGTAACTCAGAGACAGTCGCCTCAAAGAAGAGCTAGTTATGCGCCTCCGCCAAGATGCAGTGGTCGCCCACGCTTTCGGGACGCCCAGGTATTCGGAGCAGTCGTGGCTCCAAGGGTTCGTGTTTTGGGAGTAGGGTGTTAGTTCGCGAAGCCACCTCTACCTCTGGTGTAGTCGATGGTAGAACCCATTACGGGAGTGTCGTGCTAGTTTGGGAGATTGCTATACTTGCGCCGACAGGCCATTTTATGCGCGATTGTCCGACCAGAGGTGGAGCAGATCTTAAGACTCATCCTTCAGGATCAGTGGTGGGTCATCGCCTTCTATAGCTATGCGCCAACAGGGCAGGATTATGATTAGAGCGACAAAGGGAAAGTGAAGCAGTAGTTACAGATATATCCTTAACCCTCTAGAGATTAGTATGCGTGATATGATGATTTTTATGTTAAGTGTTATGTTCAGATAACATTGTGTTTAGAAAACATGGGTAGTTGAAAAGGTAAGTTTGGGGACAGGTAAATTGTGAGCCTTAGAATATTACACGTGGAGACCTTAGATGTAAGGCCGTCTTAAGTAAAGGATTTTACGTTTTTGATCCTTGTCGAGATACATAGTATATGTGGGGTATATTTGTGTGATAAGTCCATGAGTGGTGTGAAATGAAAGTGGGTAGTTGAGTTAAGGAGACCACTAGGTTTTCGTGACTTGTATAGTAAGATTATTCCGGAGGGGAACAAGAGTTTAGTACGAAATGGGTCGGATTGAGGCAAGATCGTGGGTCAACCCGCAGCCCGGAATGAGGTGAGGTCAGTTTGAGGTGGTCCCGCTAGGTGTTAGGGTCACGAGGGTGCTAGGCCCAAGTTTAGATAACCATCGTACGAGTTCGCGGATGTGTTCGACCAGAATAGGATCGTGAAGGCCGGGAATGGCCTTAAAGGAATGTGAGGCTAGTAAGATGACCAAGTTTGGAGGTGGTAACTCCAAGGTTGTGGAAACTGAAGCGAGGACTGAAGTGTGGTACGTATAATAGAAAGAGTTCAGGTATACGAGAAGGGTACGACGAGTAAAGAAAGAAGTGAAGGTGTGTTAAGAGAATGGAAGTGATCATTTTTGTAAAGTGAAGGTGCAAAGAGAGTATCCTTTAGACCATGGGTGGAAGCTTTAGTGTTGTTGTACAGGTTAGAGGTGATTCCTTGTTGACTTGGATTTAAGTATTTTTTTTGCGTGTGTTATATTATGGCCATGCGTGGCATAATTGGTTTCGTAAGTATAGTAGTGAAGACTATACCGACGCGTGTATGTTTGGAGACTTAAAAGGAACATTCGGGACGAATGTTTCTAAGGGGGGAAGAATGTTACACCCCGTAGTTCCAGGGTATGTATATGAGGAAATACGTGCGAGAATACGACATTAAAATTGGAAAGGAAGAAAGATGTGATTTTTTCAACGAAAAAGTTTCCGGTTTTTGTGAAGGAAAAAGGTTCGTTAATGGGAATTGGATTCCCAGATTTGGTATTTGGACTTCTTGGAATATTAGAGAATTATGGAATTTTATTTCCGGAATTAGTCACGTGGGGCCGACGGGGAAAATTTACGGTTTTGTGGGGCCCACTTTGTTTTCGAGATTTTTGGCATTACGGATATTTTCGGAAGATGAAATATTTTGGACGAGTAGGGGGGAGACACGTGTCACCCTCATGTGGCCATGTTGGCCGAATTATGGTGGACAACTGTCCCTTGACCGATTTGGTGGAGACATGTGGCTAGCCACATGTCTCAAGTTTGTGTGGAACATGTGGTTGGTAGGACCCACACACACATGTCCCAATCTAGACCACACACTTGCTTTGATCCTAGCCATTGGTTGGCTTATAAATAGATCCTTAAGCTTGCAAGACTTTATTCATTCCACACTTAGAGATTTCAAGTCTTGAAAAATTCTCTCCCTTCCCTTGTTGTGTAGATCTCATTTTTGCCTAGATTTCTTGAGCCAAAAGTTGTCCAAAAATCCTTAAACTTTTAAGTGTTCTTCCTTAAGGTGTTAGGAAGATTGTGAACCAAGAGTTGGAAAAGATTTCACACCCCTAGCCTAGAAAGTTTGCCTTGGCCGAAAGTTGCCATAGTTTGAGCCTAAGTGTTCTTCACTTTTTGGAGTTGGATCTTGAAGAGAAGTTGTTTAGAAACTTCTAAGGGTTGCTTGGAGTGGATTGGAGCGTAAGGAATAGGAGCTAAACATTGCTCAGGATCGACTTATAAATCTTGGATAATTTTGGGCTTATCGAGGTAATGATCTTTATCCCCCTATTGTAATTGGAGATTACATGTTGAAGTAATGTATAGTTGAGTATACTATATGTAGAATGAATATTGAAAAGAATTGAACTGTATTTACAGTAGACTTGTGTAGTATTACTGTGGAGAAGTTTTGTACACGTCCGGTTAGGCGTGTAATCCCCTTGGAGTTGTTGGCTTGGTAGCAGGCCTTGTTATAGGAGGGTATTTATGTGATTGCGGGGAGGTGCTGCCCAATTTTCCGTAGGATAAGAAACCTGATACTTAGAATGTTCTACGAAGAAGTCTAGACATTGATAGACGTGTTTGTTTATTTTAGGTGGGTATTCTACGCGCGGCATACTCGGCTTGGCTTGTGGATTAAGCCGAAGAGGTATGTGATTCTTCCTATCCTCTTGAGCATGACTATTTGTGAAATATATAGTGCGGTAGACGCATGTATGTTAAAGAAGTTTGATTCCTTTTTGTGTCCTAGACTTGATTCTAAAGTTAAGTGACTTGATATGAAATGTTAGAACTTGAATTGTGTTAAAAAGTTGTGAAACCTCATTCGTGAGTAATGAGTACTTGGTTTTTAAAAGAATAAAGTATCTTGATTTCGGAAATGAAAGTAGTTGTCCTTGGTTGGTTAAAACATAAAGTGTTATAATAGCTTTATGGGAAGTTAGTTATAACGACTTTATGAAAACAAAAGAATGGTTTTGTTATTGGATTTAAAATGGTAACTTGACTTTAAAAGGAGAAGTGATTTGGTTTAAAAAGAAGGCATGGTATTGTCTTGATTTGGTTTAAAAAGAAGGCATGGTATTGTCTTGGTTTATTTAAAAAAAGGTATGAAAATTGTTTTGGTTTACTTAAAATAATAGTTACTCTATTTTGGATGCTACGGGTGTTAGTATCATGTGACTTTTGTGAAAGAAATGAATCTTTTTAAAGAGTTAAAGTATGTAGTACTTTGGGGTTAAAACCCAGATTTTTGGCATAAAATAAAAGTACCTTGAGCGTGAGTAACTTGTCTATGTTTGCTTGTGATAGCCTTGTTGTGCAAGTATTGTATCCTTATGCTACCGCGTCTCTCGATGGAGGGCCGATCATGTTATTCTTAATCATTTTTGGGCATACTGACTCGATGGATGGTCCACGGGTATGCGGCCATGATGAGAGTTTGTTCCCTATCGATAGTGTTATTCCATGGACCAGCTCTCCATGAGGTTTACTGATGCAGGGTGGATCTGGTAGCTAGTCCTCGTACTTGCCCCGGTCGTTGCTGATGCAGGCTGGTTCTGGTAGTTGGCTTTCGTAGTTGCCCCGGTCAGTGTTAGGACGAAGTCTCGTGATACAGGGTGGATCTGGTGGTTAGCCTACGTACTTGCCCCGGTCAACGACGTGATGCAGGGTGGATCTGGTAGAGGCTATCGTACTTGCCCCGGTCAGCTTCGTGACGCAATTTTAGTTTTAGACCGAAGTTTCGTGATGCAGGATGGATCTGGTTGTTAGCTTACGTACTTGCCCCGGTCAGCGACGTGATGCAGGGTGGATCTGGTAGAGGCTATCGTACTTACCCCGGTCAGCTTCGTGATACAATTATTTAGTATTGTTGGTACGGTAGGTTCTGGTAGCTGGCTTTCGTACCTGCCCCGATCAGTTGAGGATGCAGGGTGGATCTGGTAGTTATGCCTTCGTACTTGCCCCGTACGGTTCTTATGACACGCGTGGACTCGTGTTCATGTGTACTCTTGGTATTATTATATCATAGATCGCCGCAGCGAAGGAATTCCACGCATGATTGATATTGTGGGCGTGAGACCCATGGTTATATTTGAGTGATGACTGAGGCGAGTCCCCGACTCATACGATCGCTTATATGTTGGTAATCAGAGTTTGTTATCATACATGTCTCTCGCTTTATATAGACTATTATGATTTCATTTACGATTTTCGCCACATACTGGTACTGTCAGATCGACCTCCTTCGTGGGTCGCGTCACGCCGCAGTAGAGGTACACCGCTTGTTGATCCTCGCCATAGGATCACAGTCAGCGTTTGGGAAGCTCCGTTTCTCCGAGGCTTATCTTATGGTATGATTCCTCGAGATTGTAGGTTCTTATACATTCGTGGGTATGGCGGGCCCGTCCGTCATTGTTGTTATAAAACTCTGTGAGGTCCGTAGTATCACAAGTGTGGTTTGTAAAGGATGTAACTGTTCAAGTTTTTATGTATGTACAGAAAGGTGACCGTTTTGATTAGCCTGTTTCTTATTGTATATCTGTTTCATGTTTAAGTTTTTATTTCCGCTGGTTTTTCTCTGATGTAGTATCACTAGGGTGCTCGGGGTAAGGCACCAGTCGCGGGCCATAGATCGGGTCGTGACACATATAAAAGGGATCATGCCAAAATATGAAAGAAGGGTTATCCTTACATACCTCTTACACGAACTAATCGACCCAATATTAAAATACGTCTCGTCTAGTACGTCAACCTATAATAATGGTAATACGCTCGTCAATTCTATGGTCACTTGGCATACTTTATATCGAATGACGACTTCCTATTCTATAAAAATTCGGGCAGCACTTCCCCTGTTTATACGCATATCCACTATTAACCAACAAGCTCAACAAACCAATAACAAGTCATAACTTATATCCCATCATTATAACGTAACAAAACAACCTTAAGACGAGACAACCACGTTCAACAATTTCATGGAAGTTTCGGCTAACAACCACACTGTAATGGTTTCAAAACTATTTTCTTAATTCTTAGGGTCCAATTCCATATTTCAATACTTCCATGTAACTAATTACAATTTAAATGTCAAGGTTTCTTCTTCCATTTTCACATGCAATTAGTAACAATATAACAACACAATAATTAAATCTAATCTAACCAAAATGGCCCTTCATTTGGCCTCACATCCCCACATTTACATGCATTGCTTGAAATTCCAATTTTTCCTTAACACCAATTCATTACTCAATAACATGAAACTTCAATTATATCATAAGATAAGAATTGTTACCTCAATTTTAACTCCAAAACATCCCTTAAAATCGAACTCACTGCCCTTCCGAATACCCACTGTTTTATCGGTTTTTCTTGCCCAATTCTTCACTTCTTCAACTCCAATTCAACATGCAACCATTCTACAATGTTAACCCATCATTCTTACATATTTTTCTTCCCAAAATTCTTGTTAAAAATTGACAACTCCCTGGCCTATTTTTGGCCAGCAGAACTCGTGACCCACTAGTTGGGTTTTAAAGATTTTGCTTCCAAGTTGTGGAATGATTAATCATAGAATGGAGGTTGATTGAATCTTGAATTGGTTAAAGAAATGGTGTGATTTTCGTTTGAGAGGGGGGTGGGGGGGGGGGAGTGTTCTTGCTCCCAATTTCTAAGTGAAGAAGACAATGTAGTGTCTTGAAAAGGTTTAAAGAAAATTAAAAACTTGAATTTCTTTTATTACACTAAGGTCCCTTGAATGTTACATTTTAGTCCCTCATTGTCTACTCATATTAAATCAATCCCCCCAAGTAATAAATCTTAACCCCACTTCTTTTAATCTGAACTCCCGAAAATTCCATAATGTCTCATATTTTCAATGTCGCAACTTATATATATTACTAATCCATAACGAGAATATATAACCTATCATTTTCAATTTTCATTGACACACTCGTAGCTTGTATGAATATACTGTATATCCATTATCTGAATCTTAAACCTTATTGGCGTTCTTAATTATCGTCTTAAAATCACGAAGTGTAACAAGTTGCATATATACCTGTCTAAATGGCCTATTAGAAGTACGTGTTCACCATGTCTTTGCTGCTGAAACTGTTCATGTTCAAACTGGTGGTCTAGAATATATACTCAGTTCTTTGGTTCATAAACTGGTTTATGTAAACATGAGTGATTACAAAAGAGTAAGACTTTGTTAAAAAAAATGACTAGCCTTGCTAAACAATTATTGTCCTGTTTTACATCTGGTGTGTTTCCCCTTTGAAATTTTGCTGATTCTGGGAATGTCCTATCCCAAAATACACGACGATTTTTAGTATAAATATATATCCATTTCATATTCAAGTTGTATGAAGTATCCTCTGTATGTCAGGTGTATGCGAACCTGGGCTTACACATATGTGACCAAAATATTTCATGGATTGGGACCCATTCTCCTCCCTTTAAAAAAATATGAAATTATCATATTGTGGGCTTGCTAAGTCCGGTGAACAGTAAAAACGAGCTAAATCAGGGGTGTTTAAATTTTATCTCAATGTTTGTTTATTCTCTGAGAAGCGTATTTTTAGAACATATACTAATCCTTCTCTTCTTTTATTTTACATGAAATGCATCGGGAGCAATAAAGAGTCTCATTACGAGACTCATCATGACTTTTTCAAGTGAAGACCCGCGTCTACATTCCTTTCATTCTACGGCCTCGGGACTTCTAAACAAATAGGGTGGGATGATATCTTCATCCATCCTAGTCACTTCTTTTAAACTCTTTAAATTCCGTCGTTTTATTATTTGTATGATTATAAGAATGCTTAGAATAAGTTAGACCTAGAATTAAATAAAAAGGGGGAGGGTAGCTTGACATAGATTTATTTTTATCTTTGAAATGTGCATTTTAATAATGTCCTACATATGCATATTTTCATAAAACTTTAATTTCATACACAACATATAATTTTCAAACAAACTACTTTTATGCATTTTTAAAATAAGCTTCAGGAAAAATCTTATGAAAATACATCTTTCAAGTATTTATTTGTAACATTTTCTTTTAACTCTAAAGCCTTCCAAAACATGCATTTTTTTTACATAAATAATTAACCTAAGTTTGACCGGATAACCGCGAGTTAGCGGATCCTGAAGGATGTATAATCCCTTCCCTTTAGGATAATAAAGAACCCTTACCTAGAATCTCACTAAGATTAGCAGACCATTAAATGGAGTTATTTTGGCAATTTTCTATATAGATGTCCTAATTCATCTTTAAAATAATTAGGTGGTGACTCATTAAAAACCATTCAGGAAACAACCATACATCGTACACCATTTCAACTCTGGTTAAAATGGGGTATTACAGCATGGCGACTCCGCTGGGGATGACTAGGTTTTTTTTTTTGGGTAAATGCAAATATTATTACTAGAAAAAAGGAAGAACTGGGAGCTACAATCAGTCATTGAGGGTTCTCAATCCTCAACGTAAGCATAAACAAGAAATGAAAGAGAGGGGGAGAGGGACGTTCACCCTTGGGTGACGTTACAATAGGATATTAAGTCATATATAACTCTATAAGTTGTTGTTTTGACTTTTGCAACAACCTCCTCCGTCGTGATACTTCTGTCCTCGAATAGCAATTCATTTCTTGTTCTCCAAATCTCATATACCACTATGCAAAAGGCAAGTAAGATGGCTTTGGATCGGATGCCTGTCCCGCGATGCTCTTTCTTGATCCATTTGAGTGCGCTTTCAATAGTTGTCATTTCTCTTCTAATACCCAACCATTCCTTTGTGTGCTTCCAAATCAAGCGGGTGTAGGTGCAAGAAAAGAAGAGGTGAGCCCTTGTCTCATTTGCCCTCTTGCAGAACCCGCAAGTCCTATCCTCCAAGTTAAGATAGGAGAGAGTGTCTTTAGTAGCTAGGCGCTTCCTACAAGCGAACCATACAGTGAATGAGAATTTAGGAGGAATGAAGCCTTTCCAAATTTGAGACATCCAAAGCCTTTTATCCCGCGGTGTGCGCAAGACCTCATACACAAGACTAGAATCAAATCATCCATTAGTGCAACACTTTTCCAAGCCGACAATTGCATTTCCTTGACTACCGAAGATGGAAATGAATGTGTCACGAATGCTACAAACTTTTTTGAATAAGGGGGAATCATTAGCCCGTACCTCATACTCCCAAAAGGATTGGCCTCTCAAGTAGTAGCTATTAATCCATTGGACCCATAAGGTATCCGCCTTAGTGTGAGTTTGCCAGACGGTCCGGGAGAGTAAGGTATGGTTCCATTCTTTGATGTTCATAAGACCCAAGCCTCCTTCGGATTGAGGCACACAAATGACATCCCAAGCGACTCTTGGTGGCTTACCACCCCATAAGAACTGAATACATGTTGACCGTACCTTGTTGAGAACTGAAGAAGGAATAGGAAGTGCCCGAAACCCAAAGCTCTCAACATTTTGAATAACCGATCTGATTAGTTCCAGTTTTCCCGCATAAGATAGTGAGTGATGCCCCCATTTCTGAATGTATTCTGAGATTGCACTAGTGAATGGGGCAAACTGATCAACTGAGACAGAAATTGGGGACAGAGGGATCCCCAAGTACCGTACGGGAAAAACTCCTAATGAGAAACCAACTCTTGCCATGATCAAGTCCTGGATTGAACCTTGCACACCCGCAATATAGATGGATGATTTTGACGGGTTAAGTGTAAGCCCGGAAGCTGCCTCCAAATCTTCAAGACACTCCATAAGAACATTTACCGAAGGTGCATCCACTTTGGCAAAGAGCATGAGATCATCCGCAAAGGCAAGGTGAGAGATGCCTAGTCTTTTGCACTTCGGGTGATAAGAAAAGACTTTGTCCGCAATCCTTAGCTTTAACATCCTTGAAAGGTACATAATGCAAAGGATAAAGAGCATAGGGGACATAGGATCACCTTGCCTAAACCGCGTTTACCCGAAAAATGCCCATGTAACTCTCCATTGATGGAAAGAGAGAAAGAGGTTGAACATACGCATTCCATAATCCATGTTACAAATCTATCCGGAAACTTGAGACCTCTTAGCACTGATTCAAGGAAATTCCAGGAGACCATGTCAAATGCTTTCCGAAGATCTACCATAAGCATACACCTTGGTGAGACCCTAGCTCTATTATATCCTCTCACAAGTTCTTGGGCAATGAAGACATTATCCACCATATTCCTTTCTTTCACAAAAGCTCCTTGGCATTTATCAATAAGTGTAGGAAGAACCTTTGCCATCCGATTAGCTAAAATCTTTGTTATGATCTTGTAGACCACATTGGTCAATCCGATAGGCCTAAAGTCATTTACCTTGGGATCCCGATCAGTCTTGGGCAGGAGGGTAAGTATGGTATGGTTCACTTACTTCAAAAGAACTCTGGATGAGAAGAATTCTTGTACACTTCTTACTACATCTTGTCCCACATCTCTCCATCTTTTTTTGAAGAATGCAGCTGAGAAACCATCCGGACCGGGTGCCTTGTCATTGCCTATATCTGAAAGAGCCTCCCAAATCTCCTTAGGGGAGATGAAATGTAGAAGGTGTATTCTGTCTTCCTCTCCTAGCTTTGGGCCGCAATCCAATACCGCAGGGTCAATGTTTGTTGAGGGTCGGGATGTGCCTAGAAGATCTTTGTAAAACTCTACAAGCATGTCTCTTACTTCCTCGGGAGATGTTGTGCTAGTTCCATTGGCCTTGACAAGGTAATTGATTGAATTTCTGACGTTACTCCTCTTGATCAAGCTGTGAAAGTATTTGGAGCATCTATCACTCTCAATCAAGTGTTTCTGCCTCGATTTTTGCCTTATGAAGTGTCTTTCTGCTTCAAGCAAGAGGTTTGCTTTAGCCCTTAAGGACTTAACATTGTCTCTTAGTTCATCATCCAAGGGATCCTCCATATGTGCATTGATAGCCTCCTTGAACTCCATGTTTGCCGCAAATGCTCTTTGTTCTATGCTTCCAAATTCCCTTGTGTTCAATTCTCTCAATGGCTTTTTCAAAGATTTCAATTTTGTGGCTAATCTGAATTGGGCCGATCCGAATATGTGCTGCCTCCAACATGAAGTAAGTATGTTCTCAAATGCGGGATGGGAGAGCCACATGTTCATGAACTTGAAAGGTCGTTTTCCAATACTAGAGGATGCAATTACCGAAGCTACCACGGGGCAATGATCCGAGACTGGTTCCATACGCAGAAAGTTGGCTTTGCACTCAAGATTCAAATCACTCCAATGTTGATTCATCATTACTCTATCAAGTTTAGACCATATCGAACCATTCATCCAGGTGTAGAAGGAACCGGAAGAAGGGGTGTCTTCTAATTCACGGGCATTCCTGAAATCTCCAAGATCCCTAATTGCATAAGGCGTGAGAGGGGGACCACCCGCCTTATCATGTGGGTAGCAATAGGTGTTGTAATCTCCAATAATCATCCAAGGCTTGCCAATGCCGATGCCCAAATGGGTAAGGTGATGCCAAAGTTTCCTTCTTTCCGGGATGCTATAAACCGGGTACACAAATGTAGCTAGGAAGGACACTTGCGTTGTTTTACATTTTGCATGGACATGAATATGTTGAGAGTCCATTCCAAGAACTTCACAACTAACTCTGGAGGGATCCCAAAGTAATAACATTCTTCCGCCATCAATGAAATCTATGTTGGAGCAAAAATTCCAAGCGAGGAATCTTTGAGATTTAAAAGAGTCAATCCGTGCTCGAGAGAATTTAGTTTCAATTAGACAAACAATTGATGCATCATGTTGTTTTGTGAGCCTACACACAAGTGTTTGCGTGGCTGCCCTTTCCCTTTGTCCGCAAAGACCCCGGACATTCCAACAAAGAACTTTCATTATGAAACAAATGAGGTTTTGTTAGCACCTCCGCGCTTCGCTGTCTTTGCCAAACTACTAACTTTTGGCGCATTTTTCTTTGAAATTACTTGTTTCCATCCCTCATCCTTGTTATTGGGAGTTAAGGCAGGTGTCCCAGCTAGGCTATGATCCCCGCGTTCAAAGTTTATGCACCGTAATGCATGTCTAGAATCTTCCGTAGTACTCTTGTGGCCTACCCCATCCAGTGAAGTTTGCGGGTCCAGTGGTGCTCTAGAATCAGTGTGTCTTGTCTCAAAATTCCTCATATCATGGTGCGCAAGGCCATTATGGGGGTGATCGCTTGAGGACCCCTCTTGTGCAACCCGTAGACTCGATGAGCCAGACTGATCCACAACCGGAGGAATTGCAAAATTCAGAGCTTCTCCCACACTTCCGAGTATATGAGGTGGTAATTGCTCGCTATTCTCTATATCCATCAAGTTCTCAGTATCCACGGGATGATGAGTAAGTGACGGATTAGTGCAAGGAGGGTCAGCTTTTCCCGTATCAACATCAGCCCCTGAACAAGTAGAAACTCCGTCATTCTTAGGAGGTACCAATGGTTTGCGGATATTTTGAGCTTCCTGAGTGTTGGTATCTTGCATCAATTTTCTACACTTCAAATGGTTGTGCCCAAAGGATGCACAATGATAGCAAAAATCTGGATAGTTCTCATAGTTCACCTTTTGAGTATACCTTCTATTGTCGGGAAGTTTGACACCAAATTCCATAACCGGTTCTTTGCTGACATCTACTTCCACTAAGACTCTTGCATAATTCATTTTTGACCTCTCCTTAGTATATTGATGCGTGTATAGAGGCTTCCCCACACGCGAAGCAATCTTGCTAAGGCCCGTTGCACTCCAAATTGAGAGGGGGATGTCGTGGAAAGTGACCCATATTGGAATGTCCATTAATAAGTCATCCGTCAATAAAACTCCTTTGTTAATAGGCTTTAACATCATAGTTTTATCGAAGACCATATAAGGGCCTCCATGAAGGACATTTGTGCGATCTTCTTCCGTCATGAATTTGAAAATTGTCCATCCTTTACCATACGGGATGATACGACATTTTACTCCCCAACCCTTCACAATAGAATTCAATGCCTCTCTTCCTGGGAAAGGACCCGTGAAACACCCTATTAGGCAATATCCCCATGTTTCAATGAAGGGAACTTCATCTGAAGCTTCAATTTCTATATCTTCTCTTTGTTGTTCAATAAATTGTAGTTTCATACCCTTAGCTTCAAGTCTGGTACCCGCGAAAACTCCCGCATAAGTCTTCTTAGGCACATTAGAACCTTTGTGTTGATTAGTGGGTAACTCATTGTTTGTTGGATCGACGGGTGGGGTTTTATGTTGGTTGATAGATTCATTTGTGGGCAAGTATTCAGTAGGTTTCCCATGAAGTGTAGATTGAGGGTGGTGGTTAGTGGGAGTAGAGCTTCGCCCCGCATTAGGAGAGAGGATGCGTGTGCCATTTGGAAGAGTAGGGAAGTTGTCATGAATTCCGGGAGGTATTGATGGTAAGGTGGAAAGAAGGGGTGTGTTATCTTGGATTTCAAGGAGCATTGAAGAGGTAGTTGATGAGAGAGGGGGATTGATGTTAACGTTTCCCATACCCAAGGAAGAAATAAAGGCAAAGGGGCTTTTGAGATTCTTGTGTTGGATTCCGTTAAGCAAGCTGGCTAAGGTAGGAAAGGACTCATCTGTAATGCTTAATGAATTCGGATGTTGCCCCATTAAGTGAGGTGTCTATTTGATTCCCGCGGTATTAAAGTGAGACCCTTTGGTTCCCGCAACATTAATGTTTTGAGAGAAGCTAGGCACCTTGGGGGTAGAAGGCTCTTCGTTACTCCCAACTTGCATTAATCCAGACATACCGGTATTATTCTTAGACCCATGGACTTTCGCCTGACCCGCCATAGCCATCTGACCCGTACCCTGACCCGGTTTTGACCCGAGGATACCATCATGCACATTATTGTCGATTGCGATTCTTGGTCTTGGTTCTCTAACTTTTCCGGCTTGCCTGAGTATGTTTCCAGGTTGTGCCGAGATCAAATTAGTGTCGTGATTGCCTTGTTCTTCCGTTATGGTCCCGGAGTTAACCACATAACCCGTGATAGAAACGTCATCCCTAGGAGAGAAAGAAGTGACTTTGGCTAGCCGAATTTCATTACCATTGCCGGGAGTTTCGGGAGGGTCTTTTCCAATAGGCTCATGGACAGTGTTAGAGTCCTCTATTGTAGTTACTTCTGGAGTAGTAGGAGGAATCATTTCCGGAGTGGTGACTGCCGGAACATGATTCTTTCCACTTCGAACTCACTTATATCCAAGCTCTCGATTTCTATACTTTTCCCCATTCATGTATCCTTTGTATAGTGAAATCATCGACTACATGCTCAAGTGGGATGTGCAAATCAGGCTTAACATGAACCATCACAGTGGGGTCTGAAATTCCCGAGATTAAGTTTTCTTCAACTATGGTTGGACTTCCACCATTCTTTTTCTTTTTCTTGGTTCTAGACTTCGTAGATCCTCCTGAACCTCCGGAATCTTTGCTAGAGCGAGTATAACGCTTAGTCTTTTTCATGTTATGAACATTAAGCTTCGATTAGTGAAGAGACAATGAGGGAGACGGACAAAACCGAAAGAGCAACCAAGGAGAAAACGTTGAGAGCGTTTTCCTTAGTGAGAGAAACTTCTCTCTAACTCCTTCTTCTTGGACTTGGGGATGACTAGGTTCTTAACCATATCAGACTTAAGTCTGATGACTAGTGTTACACCCCGTAAGTCCAGGACATGTTTAAGAGAATGTACGTAAGGAACACAAGATTTGAAATTGGTACGAAAGGAAGAATTATTTTTCCGATGGAAAATCTTCCGAACGTCGGAAAGGAAAAATGTTCGTTGAGGAGAATTGGATTCTCAAAATGCATTAATTGAGGATTATGGAATGTATTATCATTATGGAAATTTATTTTTACGGATTTGGTCATGTGGGGCCCACCCGAGGAATTTTACATTTTGTGGGGGCCACGAGGGTTACGGAATTTTATGGACGAATGGGAGGGCGACACGTGGCACCCCCCCATGGTCTTGGACGATTTAATGCAAGGATAGAATGGTCATTTGACCATTGTGGATGATAAGTCTTCAAGCTTGAGATTGTTGACTTGTCAACTTGTCCACTTGGCTAATTATCCAAGTGTTCTTCATCCTAGCCACACATTTGTTGCAATCTAAGTCCTTCATTGTGTTATATATTCACTACACTAGTGCAAGACTTGTCTTCAACACTTAGAAAAATTAGAGAACATTTGTGCCAAGAAAAGAGGCTCTCGGGTTTGGCTAGGTTCCACACAAAAACAATTGTAGTTTTGATCCATTATTCACAAGACTTTAATCCAAGGTCCCTAAGGGTATTGTAAGGATATCTCAATAGAAAGATTTCAGAAAAACGACGTTTTTACGTTAGTCGCAAGGCGAAAACCTAAGATGTTCTTCAACTTTGAAGATGGAACTTGAAGAGGAGTTCATCATGAGCTACTAAGGAGTGCTTGGAGCGGATTGAAACATAAGAAAAGGAGATAAGAATTGCTAAGGAGCGACTTTGAATCTTGGAAATTTTAAGGGCTTGTAAAGGTATAAATCTTGTCGTTTTAACAGTTAATGATTACTTATCATTGTAGTTATGGATATTAGCAAGCATGAGGTATTTAGTATGAAGTTTGATAAGTGTATTGGCTATTGGAACCCTAATCCGAAAACTAGCATGTTTAACCCTTAAGATTACAATTCAAGTTGATTATTAGTTTAAGTCGTCACATGTTATATAAAGAAGAAATTATAGTTGTTGAAGTTGTTTATGACTATATAACATGTTAGACCTAAGAATTTGGATTAAATAAATTAGAAAAGGACCTTATGTTGTTGCACCTTAGCCGAGAATGACATTGTATTATTGGATTGTTTTGTATCATTTGTGGGGCGGAATTTTACACATCTTGTAGGCGTGTAATCCCCTTTGATTGGTTGGTATGTTGAGCCTTAAATGTGGCATGTTTGGTTATTGAATTCGACCTTGAAAAAGGTGGCAAAGTATGTAGAAACAAAGGAAGTGTTGTCCGATTTTCCGTAGAATTTAGTGACTTTGCACTTAGAATATTCTACGTTGGAAGTAAGAAGTTAATGGACGTATTATGACCATTATAGGCTGAAGTACTAAGTATAGCATATCTTACGTGAAGGATGGAATAGCTATCAAGGTTGAAGTACTTTGGAGCATTTTGCTACTTGTCGATAATCGTCGCGAGGTATGTGAACCTCTTCCTTCCTTTGGCATGATTCTATGTATGGAATATACATGTAGTATTATTTCATGTTCCTTTCTACTCTTAGAAGTTAAGAGGTATGTATGTGATTTACTCTATGTAAAGGTTATGTCTAAGTTATCCTAAGTTCTTACCAAGTCTTACGGGGACGTTGGCAAGAGTCGTTAGAGGTATTTGGAGCCAAGTTGACTTGGCTAATTTACGGAACGAATGAGAATAAGAATCAAACAAGCCATTGCAGCGTTAATAAAGGAAAATGTAATGACAATTGATTATATTAAAATGAGTATAATTCTACATCTGCATAGAAGCTAAGATAAGACAAAATTTTATTACATTTTCTAGATCATGGTCGCTTATTAAGATTGTTATAAATAAGTATAACCTACTCACACACATAAGGCATATGTTGCTTAACTTAAAGAATTTACGCATGTTGTTAAGACTATGAACTATGAATTCTTAAAAGGTTAAGAGCCTTTATTTTTCAAGTTATGGGACTTGATTCTTAAAGGAAGAAGTGAATTGATTTAAAAGTATAGAATACTTGATTTAGAAAGTATTGATTACTTGATTTCTAAAAGATAAGAGACTTGAAGTATTTTGGTAAGTATGTGATACTTGGTTTTCGAAACTATAAGTCTCTTGGTTATAAAAAGAATGTAGTTGCCTAATGTATAAAGTTAGTATAACGACTTTATGGGAAGTTGGTTATAATAGCTTTATGGAAAGTTAAAAGAGTGGTTTACTCTAAGTAATGTAAGTATGATAAATGACTTGAATTAACGAAAGGCAAATTGATTTTAAGGCATCAATTACTTAAGGTTTTAAAGGAAAGAAGTCACTTGATTTAGAAGCCTATAAATGTATTTCTAAAAGGTATTGTGACTTGTCTTGAAAAGTAGATATGACTTGATACTACGGTTATTAGTATCTTGGAAGTGTTACATGAAAAAGAGTCATTTTAAAAGAATAGAAGTACGTAGTACTTTGGGTTAAGTTCCCGGATTCTTTTGTGAAACGAAAAGTGCCTTGGTTTTATAAATGAAAGTCTAAAGATTTAATGAACTAACCTATACTTGCTTGTGATAGCCTTGAGTGCAACTATTATATGTTTACGTTGCCGTGACTCACTGATGGTCATGCCTTGTTGTGAACCTACTTGGATGTACCGACATGACGAGGCTTCCACGTATTCTTCCATTGTGATCGATCCTCGACATGCTTATACGACGTGGGATTCCGGCATGCGACCAGACGCGTTAGATTCCTGATTTTCTTTATTACTCCTTGGACATGCTTATACGATGAGGAATTCCGGGGCATGCGACCAGGAGGCGGGTTAGATTCCCGGATGTGTTTATTTACCCATGGCCATGCTTATACGATGAGGGATTCCGGGGCATGCGACCATGTTATGTACGACTATTACTCATGGACTAGCTCCCCATGAAGACATGTACCCGAGATGAGGGATTCCACGGGCATGTTATATACGATTATTACCCCATGGATTAGCTCTCCATGAAGTCATGTACCCGAGATGAGGGATTCCACGTGCATGAGATATATATATATATGTATTGTATATGTGTATGCCGACAGTGAGGTAGGACGCCACGGGCGCGTCACATGGTTATATGTTACACTTACGATCGCTTCAATGATGGGGATTCCACGCAGAGGTATAGATACATATATGTATTGTAGGTGTACGACGTTGAGGCAGATGCCACGCCGCCACACGGTTATATTTTTCACTTATACCGCCAAGCGATTGGGATTCCACGCACGCTTGATATTGTGGGTCGAGACCCGCATCGACTATGTGATGATATTTGAGGGCTTGTGTCAGAGTCTGCGTGACTATTGTTCATGTGTCGAAATAGTCTTTATAAGGTAAAACTGACTTTCATTACTTTCACTTTGGTAAGGCACAATGTACGGTGATGTGGGTTATCATACATGTCTCCAACTTTTTATAGACTGTAATGATTTCATTACGCATTTTCGCCACATACTTGGTACATATTTCGCATCGACCTCCTTCGGGCCGCTCATGCCGCAGTTGAGGTACATAGCTTGGTCGATCCACACTCTTTCGATCACTGCTCGCTTCTTGAAAGCTCCATTTACTCCGGAGGCTTATCTTTTGGTACGGTTTCCCCTGAGGTTGTAGATTCATGTATATCCAGGGGTATGGCGGGGCCCTGTCCCGCCACAGTTGTTATGTTAAAACTCTTATAGGTCTGTAGTCACATGTTGTGGGTCACTTTGTCAAGGAAAGGAGGCAATTGCTTCAGATATTCGTGAGGTAGCCTACCTGCTAACCTGCTGATTTTATTTCGCTGATTTATTGTATAAGTTTCATATATGTTCTGATTATCTTTGATGTATACCGTAAGTGGTGTGTAGGGCACCGCCATGCCCGGCCAGTCGTGACAACTAGGTTCTTAACCATATCAGACTTAGGTTTACTGTGCTTTATTTTTTCTTTATTTCCTTAAATTGTTTCTTTTGTGTTTTTACACTTATTTGCTTTTATTTTACCTTTTGCCTAAACTGTTCTTCTTTACATATGAATATTTGTATGCTGTCTTAATTGCTATATGGTAATGCTTTTCCTAAACTGTCAATCCGCTCATATTTCCTCCCTTACGGAAAATTCACACTATAACACACTACATGCGAGGTGCGCTTTGTGCATCAGCAAACTTCTTTCATAAAACCCAAATTTAAGAGAGTTGGCAATATACGTGAAGTGTCCGGTCCAACCGGTGGCCGCGTAGCCTTCTCACTCGAGTTGTCCGCTCGGGAACCTTGCGTCTAGTAAGCCAAATCTGAGCAAACTTAAGATAGAGCTATACCACCCTTCATCTTAAGGCATGCATGCATTAACCTTAGGTGGGTCGGTCCTTGGTATCGGCTCCACAATTACGAAAATACCAAAACTTGTCAGCGGGTTTCACACCCCAACGACCACCAGCATATTATGTGTAGCGTGACAATGATAGACAAATCCAAGCCTAATCATGACATGCTGAAATTGGAAAAAGTGCACTGTCAGTTGGTCGTCATTTCCCACAAAACATTGCAGTTTATGGCTTGGACCTATTTATCATAATCTCGCATATTTGGGGTTTAGGCCCACCTCTGGCATAAAAGAGGTCCCAAGCATATTAGAGTGCATGCTTGATTTGCAATTTGCTTATTATTGATTGTCGCTTGCAACTCTATACGTATTTTCTAAAGCAATATTTACCCATGTTATACTAACTTGGTTTGCTTCATTTTTATTAAGAATTATTTTTGCCTAGCTTATTTTCCCAAAAGGTTGATTCACATTGACTGACAGAACATCTCCTCCACAAAATCAAAGGCATATTTATCCAGCAGAATGATTGATTCAAAGACACCCAATTGTTCGGGATACGAAACACGAAAATGTTATGAAAATTATACATGTACCCCGACCCGATTTCTCCTGCAAAGCTTGTTAAAAAAAATTCAAACTGAGACCTTAACTACATTTGTGCATTCAATGTGTTTTTCCTCCGTCTTTTGAAAACTTAAAATTTTAAACTGCTTTTTTACAATTTCAGAATTCGTTCTGTTTAAATCAATTCTCTCTCAACATGTATACTAATAAATCATTAAATAAGAATATGGCATGTGATAAAACAAGCGAACAAGGTCCAAATGACTTAATTGACATGATCGCACTACAATCAAGACTTCTATCGGGGCAACGCCATACCTAGATTTGGAACTACGTTATGACCTGATTCCCTCAGCGGGATATGTAGGCGGTCCACACTGGCCTCGGCCCCACTTTAAAAACGCTATCACTTCCCTTTTGTAATCGGAACTACGTGTGACTTGATTCCCTTGGCGGATACGTAGGCGGCCATATCGGCTTCGGTCCCACCTTTAGAATTTTTTTAATTCTTACCCAGTCTTGTCTATCGAAACTACGTTATGACCCTGATTCCCTCGACGGGATACGTAGGCGTCCTATATCGGCTTCGGTCATACCATTAAAAAACTTTTCTCTTTTGTTTTGGGTATGGCAAAATTCGCATATTTGAAATTGGGACAATTTTTGAGGTTTCTCCGCAAAAAGACGCTAATAAACACAGCAATATTGATCTTGAAAATCCGACAAGAACCTTTTCATAAGCATTTTGTTTTTCAATAAATAAATAAACCTTCTCGCCAAGACAGGAAACCAGACAGGGGTTACAGGTCCAAACTGGTCGGGCGCAAAATATCAAGGGTCAAGCTGCAAAGTCAATACGAATCAACCGCCCCCCCAAAACTCACAATTTTTCTTTGAGCGTAGGTTTTTCATATTAGCAGAAGTGGAAAAGACAACAACAATCAAAATTCAAATTCCGCAATAACGTCCAGAAAACAACGTCATTTCAACTCATACGGTTCACAAATGCATAACGTCCAGACAACGATGTCATTTCAACCTCCGGCGGTTCCTAAACTCACAAAGTTTTCTTTGAGTGCAAATTTTAGGTTAACAAAAGCATCGAAACTGCAACACTGATGTGTAATTCCGAGGAATTTCTGCATCGCAATTCAGCCCAAAGGGATCACACTCCTATTAGGCGGCTATGCAAAATTGACCTACATGGTGCAATGACATTATGTTTGCACAAAGATGATATTGCGGCTCACATGATCATATTCTTATCCTCATTCATTCATTCATTTCGCATATCTATATATACCTGCACTAACTATTTCATCTATTTTTTGTTTTGTAGAAAGTTTCGCATAGTAGCTCAGCCCGCAAAGCCACAATCGCACGCGTCTATCAAGACGTCAATGGGCTCACAGGGCAACACTCTGATCCTCATTTCTCAATCACTTTACGACTAACTATTTTATTCGGTTTATATTCTGCAGGTAATCATAGTAGCCTGGCCCACCGGGTAGAAATCATCTTATTACGTCTATCAACGACAACTTCTTATTACGTCCGCACAACAATATCTTCTTATTACATCCGCACAATGACGTCAGCTCAATTACGTCTATCAGCGATGCTTCTCTTATTACGTCTATTCAAAGACGTCCTATTACATAAATTAGTGACGTTCTATTATTACGTCTTTTCAATGACGTTCATCTTATTACATCCGCACAAAAATATTTCTCCTATTACGGCTATCAATGACGTCCTTTATCACGTCTAATCAACGACGTTCATCTTATTACGTCCGCATAACGACGTTCCCCCTATTACAGTTGTCAATAATGTCACTATTTCGTCTGCGCAATGACAATATCTACAACAAAGTCTACCCAACGACACCATTTTATTGTGCCATTACAACGACTTCATCTTTATATTGTCTTGCAAATGACAACAAAACCTGTCAATTCCCTTTGGATTGAAACGAACTACGTTATGACCTGATTCCCGTACTAGGATACGTAGATGGCCTATATCGGCTTCAGTCACACCATCAAAATTGTCAACACAATGACACCCTCAAAACTATCAACACAATGACGCCCTCAAAATCGTCAACACAATAACACCCTCAATATCGTCAACACAATGACGTCATCTGCATCACGTCAGCACAATGACGTCATCGGGTCAACACAATGACGTCATCATTACGTCAACACAATGATGTCATCTGCATCGGACCAACATAATGACGCCAATATTACGTCAACACAATGACGTCATTTGCCTCGGGTCAACACAACGACACCATCATTACATCAACACAATGACGTCATCTGCATCGGGTCAACACAATAACGTCATCATCACATCAATACAATGACGTCATTGCATCGCGTCAACAGAATAACGTCATCATCACGTCAACATAATGACGTCATATGCATTTTCGACTTCAAGGAACAAATACTTTTGAAGGAACCTCAGGGAACAAACACCCTTGGATGAATTTCTCGACCTCAAGGAACAAAAACCTTTTGAGGCATTTAAACATATTTGTCCCCAAACATCATTGGGAAACTATGCTCTTTATTTTGCATGTAATGAAATATACTCATTTGTTCGTCTTGATAAGACAGGTTTTCACATTAGCAGCAACCGGAAAGACAGTAACAGTCATGTGACTCACAAACACAGCACGTCGATACAATGATATCTGAATTACATCTGGAAATGACTTCTTCTGCATTACGTCCGGAAATGACGTCATCTGCATCGCGTCAACACAATGGCGTCACCAGCATCTTGATCATGCATCTGCAACTACGACACCTTCAGTACATCACACTACATATGACAACATTCCCACTTACATGATCACATTTCTCAATGCTTTATCATTTTTGTCTTAACAATTATGCACTAATTTTTATTAAGCTTTAGCCTGCAGGAGCCTTTTAAGGAGCAGGAGCACAACGTGAAATTCTTTCGCGGTGAACTGAGGTAATTTGTTAGGAGGCTAGACCCCCGGCAAAAGTCAGTGACTTACTTCGAACATCATTCTGCTCCTTCCCAAGATTTTACCACAAAAGCCCAGTGTCATCATAATTCGATACTGGGACAAATTTTGGGATTCGTGTCTGCTTTGCCTTTAATTTTTAATGCCATAAAAACTCAGTGTCATCATAATTTGACACTGGGACACAATTTCAAATCCGCATCAACCATCTTTAGATTTCTAGCGTCACAATAGCCTAGTGTCATCATAATTCGACACTGAGACAAATTTTGAATCCTCGTCCGCCCTGTCTTTAATCTTCTAGCATCATGAAAATCCAGTGTCATCATAATTCGACACTGGGACAAAATTTTGAATCAGCATTAATCGTGCCTTTATTTTTCTCACACACCGTAGCCCACCACATCATAATTCGACATCGACAAAATTTTAAATCCAGATCGATTGCTTTCGCTTTCGCATTAGCAATCCCCATCTCTTTTGAAGCTTCGATTGACCATATATTTCCTAATCTTCGATAATCGGGACAAAATTGGCTACAAGTCAACGTCTTTGTCTGAAGATTCTTTCATCCTCTCTATACAAAGAGGGACAAACTGTTGAAACCTAATTTTGTCCCTCTCTTCCCATTATTCATCCAAAATTAAACTATTTTTTACACCGCAAAACAATTTTAAATTTTAATAAATATATACATATGCATACATAAAGAATTTGATATTCTCAAGATAACCACTTTTATTATTATTAGTATGCTTATTGACGTTTTTACTATCGTGGCATTTTTATCACAATCATAATTTTTATCCTAATATTATATGTTATTCACAAAAGGCATCGCATTTTATATTAATCATTAAAACATTTTTTTTTCAAATATTATCTATTATCACGTTGATTTTTTATCCTTATAATTTATAGTTTTAATAAGCCATTTTCTATATATGCCATAACCTATTAATATAATACCTAAAACTCTACCCAAAACAATTAATTTCAGCCCAATACCCCCCAAAAAAACTCGTCCATCCCATTTCCCCTAAAATCTGAAACCTAAAAGCCATTTTTCGTCCAAGCCCATTCCCTTTATCCCCAAACCTAAAGCTTTAACCTAAAAAGAAAAGAAAAAACCAAAAACTAAAAAAATCCCTAATCTAAGAAAAGAAAAGAAAACGTTCTGATTTTCATCTTCCCCAAAAATCCCAAAAACGTGAAAAAACATATTACAAAATCAAAACCAGCCGATTCTGTCATGCCCCGAACCCCGGGCCCGTGACTGGTGCCCTACCTGGGCACCCTCCTACCTTAATAACACAATTAAACCGCGGAATTAATTAACACCTCGTTTTTTTTAAAACCAACGAACATGCAAGGGCAAAGAAGACAAGGCTGCCATATAATATACGTAATAAAAAGGCACTACACTGTACACGAGTTCAATCCCACATATGAATACAGACCTCTAAGAGTTTTACTGAACTATGACGGGACAAGGCCCCGCCATACCCATAACTGTACAAAAGCCTGTAATGAATGATCTATACCAAAATGATAAACTTCAATGTACGGAGCTATCCAAAACTCGTGAGCAGGTCCTACACTGCAGATCACCAAATCGCGCACCTAAACTCATGCAGATGAACGCACTTCCGGGCGAGGTCAAGACGTAAGAATGTACCAAGTATGTGAAACTGAAAATACTGTAATGCATAACGGTCTATATAAAACAGGAGACATGTATGATAACCAAACTACATTACACAATATACAAGCAGTCATGTCAAGTCAGGGACGCATACCCTCAAAGTCAATACTCAAATATAACCATGGGTCTCACGCCCATAACATCAATCATGCCCGTGGAATCCCTTCCTCACTGCCGGCAGTCCATGACATAATATAACACCAATAAGTATACCGGAACACCTGGTCCCACATGTGTCCTAAAAACTGTACGGGCCAAGTAGGAAAGTGAACCACCAGATCCAGCCTGCATCATAAAACTGACCGGGGCAAGTACGAAATCCAACTACCAGATCCAAATTGGCTAACAATCGAGCAGGTGGTAAGTACGAAGCTAACTACGATCCAAATTGCTGCCACGAGATATGACCGGGCAAGTGCGAAGCTATCTACCGAGTCTACCGTACTAAACTATGCAATAGAACCGACGGCAAGTACGAAGCCAACTACTGCACTATCTCGCTACCATCGACGGCAAGTACGAAGCCAACTACTGCACTCTCGCGCCACTAAACCTCATGGAGGGCTAGTCCATGGAATAACAATATCCAATACGGTCGCATGCTCCTAATCCCAAATCGTATAAGCATGTCCACGGGTAATAAAACAACCGAATCTAACCCGCCTCCTGGTCGCATGCCCCGGAATCCCACATCGTATAAGCATGTCCAAGGAGTAATAAAAACAATCCGGGAATCTAACCCGCATCCTGGTCGCATGCCCCGAAATCCCACATCGTATAAGCATGTCCAAGAATCAATCACAATGGAAGCATATCTGTGGAATCCCCCATCACTGTCGGTATGTCCAAGTAAACTCACAACAAGACAGTCGGCCCTCCAACTGAGAGTCGCGGCAGCGTAAAAATATAATACTTGCACTCAAAGGCTATCGCAAGCAAGCATAGGCAAGTTCATAAAATCTTTAGACTTTCATTATCATACAAAAATGAATTTCATTTTATAAACTCAAGGCACTTTCGTTTTATATAAAAATCCGGGATTTTAACCCTAACTACTACGTACTTCCATTCTTTTCAAAAGACTTCTTTTTATATAAAATCCCAAGATGCTAACACCCGTAGTATCAAGGCATGTCTATTTTTCAAATTAAGTTACTACACCTTTAGAAATTCATTTCAAGACTTTGAAATAAAGTAACTTCTAATTACACAACCTAGGCAACTCATACCTATCAATCAAAATAGACAACTCTCTTAACCTTCCATAAAGCCGTTATAACTAACTTCCCATAAAGCTGTTATAACCCTTTATGGTTTTAGACAAATTCATTCTTTTTATAACCAAGGGACTTATACTTTTAAAACCAAGTATCATATACTTTCAAAATACTTCAAGTCTCTTAACTTTAGAAATCAAGTTTCTTAACTTTAGAAATCAAGTTTCTTAACCTTAGAAATCAAGTAGCTTCTACTTTAAAATCTCAAGTAACTTACACCTTTAAAACAAGTTACTTTTCTTTAAATCATATCATTTCTCCTCTTTTAAATCAATTAAGTAAATCACTCATTTGACTCCCCTAAAGTCGTTATAACAACCTTTAGGTTTTGGAACTAAGGCACTATCCAAAAGATTTGGAAACCACTTCCTTTTCAAGACTCTATGTACTTCAAGTAAAACACTTTCACTTTTGAAAATCCAAATTTCGTCAAGGTAATGTATTATAACAACTTTCAATTTAAACATCCAAAGTACAATCAAGGAAGTATATAGAACAACCTCTATATTAGGCAATCCAAGTACAATCAAGGAAGTGGATCATTTAAGGAGTAGGACTTACTTTCTTTATCATAAGGAATCATGCTAGAAGAAGAGGAGATGGTTCACATACCTTTTCGGCTTAATCCACAAGCTAAGTCGAATACGCCGCACGTAGAATTGTCAACCTATAATGGCCACAACACGACTATCAACTTCTAGTTTCTAACGTAGAATGATATTAAGTATACGGTCTCTTATTCTACGGAAAATCAAAGACTTCCTTTGTTTCTACGTACTTTTCCACCTTTTTCAAGGCCCTAAAATCAATAACCAACATTCCACATTTAAGGCTCAATACATCAACCAATCATAGGGGATTACACGCCTTACAATACGTGTGAAATTCTGCCTCACAATTAATACCAAGTAGTTCAATATCCAAATCCATTCTCGGCTGACATGTACAACAACACAAAGTCCTTTCCAATTCTTTTTCAATCCAAGTTGTTAGGTCTAACATGTTATATAGTCGTAAACAACTTTAACAACTACAATTCCTTCTTTATATAACATGCGACGACTAAACAAATAACCAAATTGAATTGTAATCTCAAAGGCTATACATGCTAGTTTCGAATTAGGGTTCCAATATCCATAACACTTATCAAACTTCAATATATACATCTCATACTTGCTAATATCCATAACTCCAACAATAAGTAATCTTTAATCACTAAAAGACAAGATTATTACCTTGATAAGCCCTTATAAAATTCCAAGATTCAAAGTCGCTCCTTAGCAATTATTAGCTCATATCCTTCACGCTCCAATCCGCTATTTGAAGCCTTTAGAAGTTCACAACCAACTTCTCTTCCATTTCCAACCAAAACTATGAAAACGACTTAGGTTTTCGCCTTGCGACTAACGTGAAAACGTCGTTTTTCCGAGATCTTTCTATTGAGATATCCTTACAATACCCTTAGGGACCTTGGGTTAAAGTCTTGTGAATAATGAACCACAATTGCAAAATTTTTGTGTGGATAAATGGACAAAGCCGAGAGCCTCCTAAAGTGAACAAGAACATGAAATTTTTCTAAGTGTTGAAGACTAAGTCTTGCTACTAGTGTAGTATATATAACAATGGAGGGTCAATATTACAACATTTGTGTGGCTAGGATGAAGAATACTTAATATCTAGTCAAGTGGCAAGTTGACTTGGTCAATATTATCAAGCTTGTCAAGACTTGATCAACTCCTTGGTCATTTGACCATTTTACCCATTGGACCAATTCGTGCAAACCCATGTGGGGGGTGACACATGTCGCCCTCCCATTTGTCCATAAAATTTCATAACCCTCGTGGGCCCCACAAAACGTAAAATTCCTCGGGTGGACCCTACGTGACCAAATTTGTAAAAATAAATTTCCACAATGTTAATAAATTTCATACTCCTCAAATAATGCATTTTGAGAATCCAATTCTCATCAACGAACATTTTTCCTTTCCGACGTTCGGAAGATTTTCCTTCGGAAAAACAATTCTTTCTTTCGTACCAATTTAGAGTCCTGATTCCTTACGTACATTCTCTTAAACATGTCCTGGAATTACGGGCTGTAACAGATTCTCTCTTCCATTTTGAGAACGATACCAAAGGTCTTTCAACAATAAGACAGAAGGTTGATATTCCATTTTCGTGCTATGTCACTGTCCAAAGAAACGATCGAATTTTTAAACAATTTTGTGTGACTGGTTTTCGAAATCTTGAGCAAACGTCCCACTCAAAATTGAACCCTAGTTTCATCCTATAAATACTAGGCTATGAACTCTATTTCAAGGAAGAAAAAACAGCAATTCTGGCCGCGCCTTACACCCATTCTCAAAGCCTAACACTTCTTATTTTTAGCCTCGGAAATAGAAGAAATTATGACCGCTGCTGCTTACTCTTCGAACTCTAAAAAATATTTCAAAATTTCTTACTAAACTCGTTAAACAAGTTCCCTTTAAACAATCTTTTGATTCGGCAAAGTTCGGAGTTGTGCTCGAAGACCTCGCCTACCGCCACAGACCAAGGTAAACTCGACTTCCTCTCGACTCTAGTTATTTCTTTGTTGGATGTGTTTTCTGTTAAGTAATCATGTTCAGCCATATTTGTTTGTGCAACTGTTTTCTATTAATGCTTAAATATGATGTCGAGTAATTTAAGTATTTTATGATGTTTGTTTGTTAATTAACTACTCATACCTAAGATTTCGTATTGAATTCGCAGAGAGTTGTCGATGCATATGTCGCCTAAATAGTCAGTTTCAAAGATGATCATGATATACGAGTTGGTATGATTGTTTCACTTTGATAGTCATGTTATGTATAGTCCAATTTTGGATATGTTCTCATATTTTTGGTCTCCGACCTATCTAAATCTCATGTTTAATAATCATGTTAACTATGATATGCCCAGAATGAAGTTCTGATTGGTATGCCCCTTTTAGAGCCACGTGGTCACGAATGTTGCGAATATGAATGTCTGGCCTAACTTTGATAGTTTTGTTTCTAAAATATCGTCTTTTGGCTAGTTAATTATGTGTCAGTATGCCCATCAGCCTTCTTATATGCATATCTTACATATTTTGAGAGTCATCATGCCTAGATGCATAACACAACTATAATTGTGAGTGTTCAATTTAGCTTAGGTTGACTTTATATCTCTGAAATACTGTTGTTGACCAGTCATATGATCACTCCCTATACATACATGTTGATCCAAACTCATTATACGTTTGTCTTACTTTTCTAAGTATTAAAATGTGACCATGTCAACATGTGATGTCTTGTAAATCACTTTGTATCTTTTCCTACTCATTCACCATCGTGATATTTGTAGATAGGATCTTTCATTTCTAAGTCATAATCCCCTCACTGTTTGTATTTAGTTTGGACCATTTTTTTCATATAAGCATGTGTATGGTATGATTAGATATAGAAATTGCCTAGAAATGAATAGGGGTATTTCGGATTAAGCTCCGGGAATGAATAAAAAAAAGTTTATACTCTTTGATAAGTTGCCTATATACATGTCTAAATGGCCTATTAGAAGTACGTGTTCACCATGTCTTTGATGTCAAACTGCTCATGTTCAAACCGTGGTCTAGAATATATACTCGCTTCGTTCATAAACCGTTTATGTAAATACGAGTGATTACAAAAGAGTAAGTCTCTAAAAAAATGACTAGCCTTGATGAACAATTACCGTCTGCTTACATCCGCGTGTGTTTCCCTTTGAAATTTTGTTGATTCTGGGAATGTCCTATCCCAATAATACACGAGGAATGAAAGCAAAAATATATATCAATTGCAAAAACAAGTTGTATCAAGTAACCTCTCAATGTAAGGTGTATGCGAACCTGGGCTTACACATATGAGAGCAAAATATTTCATGGATTGGGACCTATTTCTTCTCCCTTTAAAAATCAAATTATCATGTCGCTGGCCCGCTAAGTCTCAAAGTGAACAGAAAATGAGCTAAATCAGGGGTGTTTAAATTTTATCTCAACATTTGTTTATTCTCCGAGAAGCGTTTTTTTAGAACATATACTAATCCTTCTCTTATTTTATTTTACATGAAATGCATCGGGAGCAACAAAGAGTCTCATTACGAGACTCATCATGACTTTGTCAAGTGAAGACCCGCTCACGCTCCTTGCATTCTACTACTCAGACTTCTAAACAAATAGGGTGGGATGGTATCTTCATCCGTCCTAGTCACTTCTTTTAAACTCTTTAAATTCCGTTGTTTTATTATTTGTATGATTATAACAATGATTAGAATAAGTTAGGCCTAGAATTAAATAAAAAGGGGGAGGGTAGCTTGACATAGATTTATTTTTATCTCTGAAATGTGCATTTTAATAATGTCCTACAAGTGCATATTTTCATATAACTTTAATTTCATATACAACATATAATTTTCAAACAAACTACTTTTATGCATTTTTAAAATAAGCTTCAGGAAAAATCTTATGAAAATACATCTTTCAAGTATTTATTTGTGACATTCTTTTAACTCTAAAGCCTTCCAAAACATGTATTTTTTTACATAAATAATTAACCTAAGTTTGACCGGATAACCGCGAGTTAGCGGATCCTGAAAGATGCCTAATCCCTTCCCTTTAGGATAATAAAGAACCCTTACCTAGAATCTCACTAAGATTCGCAGACCATTAAATGGAGTTATTTTAGCAATTTGTTATATAGATGTCCTAATTCATCTTTAAAATAATTAGGTGGCGATTCCTTAAAAAATATTCAGGAATCAACCATACGTCGACTTCATTTCGACTTCTAAAAATGGGTATTACACGCGCAGTAAATATGTTCGATGATATTCTACTATGGAAGGTTCAAAGCTCCGGCTACCTCTTCAGATGCAACATCGTTCCGCCGAGTGATTGCTAGAAAGGCACCATACGTGTGCACCAAAATTTCTTCCAAGAGGGGATTGTTGGAAATATTTATTATTAAACGTGAAATAAAGTAAACTATGTTAAATTACGAATTGAACAATTGGGGGCCTGCATGTAGGAAACGTTGTTTCCACACACGTGCACAAATAGTGTCAAGGATCATAATTTCCTTAAATGGAAGAGATATTGGTACGTATACGAATTGTTTGAGATGTAAGAAAATAGACGGTTATTGTCCAAATAACGAATGGTTGCACGTTGGTAAATGAAAGGAAAAAATGTGTAAGAGATGAAACGAATCAGATAAATTGCCTCGGAAATCTGGGAGGCACCGCGGTACCACAAGGACAGGACCGCGGTTCCTGGATGCACCACGGTGCAAATCCAATTTCGCCCAAAGAATTTATCGAATTTAGGCACCGCGGTGCCCTCCCGAGGGACCGCGGTGCTTCGACGATTTTCAGTAACGTAGGAGGCGAATTGAAATTGATTCTTGGGCTGACTTTGGAGCAATTAATCTCCATTACTTGACTAATGAATTCAGCCATTACTAGGCTGAATTAACCTCAATATCAATGGTCATTACTTGACATTGATGGACATTCATTTGGTCAATTGAGAAGACTAAATCATCTACCTATAAATTGATGTCTTTGACACAATTGCAAGACACACATTCACTAAGCAATTCTCTAAAGTTGTCTTCCTCTCTTGCAATCACAACACACTCAAAGATCATTCTTCCTAAGCAAACACTTGAGTTCCTTTGCTCATTTGTTTGATTGTTGTTTTATCTTGGGAGGTAAGTTGCCATTAAAACCGTTGAAAAGTATACGGAGAAATATTATCTTAAGGATAGATTTTTCATCCAATCAACTCAGCAATACCATTTCTTTGTTTAATTTCAGATTTCTTGTTACTTGTTGTTGTTGTTATAATTTCCAATTCCTTATTTCCACACTTCATATCCAATGTATAAAGATTTCCTCTTTATAAGTAGTATGAGGATTTACAATTTTTCATATGTTAGTGTGAAGTGTGAATAGGGTGAAGCCATCATATATATTAGATATACAACAACAACATATATACTCAGCGTAATATTACAAAGTAATATATAGCTATAATTAAGCGTAATAATTAGTGAACTAACTTTTACTCCCTTTGTTCTCTTCTACTCATTTACTAGATGAGTATACATTTTGCACTCCCTTAGGAAAAATTAATTGAGTGTGTATTTTATAGAATTATTCATATGTATACTTTGAAAATCTAAATTTAATCACTAATACTTGAATAAGTTATGTCTGAGAAATAATTACTTAATAGTATGGATAAACTTGAAGAAAAATAATTAATTCTTCCTTAATTTGCTAAAGTAAACCAGCAAAAGAGAAAATATGTTTTCAATATATATCTGAGAAGGGCTTTCGTAGCAGAGTTGAGTATCTTAATCAATTCAACATGCATGCAATAATATTCCATACATGTACATCCTTTCTTTTTGAAGAATAGTTAAAACGCTCCTCCTTCTCTCTAGTTTCTCTCTCTAATTTCGTCCAAGGCCTAACTAAGTTACAAGAGTGAATCTTTTGGCTTGAATTTATCCAAGTGCTTTGTTTATGTTCTTGAATCTAAGGAGGAACACATTCTTTAAGTTTCGATGAAATAAGACGCGATCATCATGCTTAGTTTTGGTATTTATTACGCTTGTCTTGGTTTACACTTAGCATTTATTGTGAGTGTGTTCATCATCAATGGTAGATACACATTTATTGTGAGCTTGAAGTTCATTTATTGCGCTTGAACAAAAGGGAAGGCTATAAATATTGATTTGTCTTCATTTCTCCTTCATATATTATTTATTCTCTATTCGGCTCAAGCAATAAGCCTTCAAGGCTTGGGGTCTACACCCCTATTGGGGTCGAAAGCTCCATCACTGAGGGAAGAGGATTTACTTCTCCAAGAGGCACAAGAAGTTCACTCTTCATCGGAAACCTCTTGACGAAGGCGAGAACTTCGTCTATTTGAGAAGACATTTCATATAGACGGGCCTCAAGTGGAATACCCGTCACAATCAGGTGTAATCTTCCTATTTACTTAGACTTGCACACTTCGTGTTCACCGGTTTGGTAATATTTCTCACTTGGTCTTGTCTTATTCTTACCTGGAGTTTTAAGTTCTGGCTACTTGTTTTGTGAGTGTTCTCTGTGTTGGGCTGAGTATAATTTCTTTTGTTGGGTTGTCATAACACTAGTTCTTATCCTGTCTTACCTTTTCTTTGTCTTTGTTCATCCGTGTTCTTAAGAATTTTGTACTTAACATTGCTTGTTTGCTCATATGATTCTTGTGTTACGGGTAGTTTGCTGGGTAGGACTCTCCTCTTTTAGTGTTATCTCTATCCCGTGAGACTTTGTTTACAAGCTAGGTGTTGGGTATTCGATTATAATCTCCTTAATCCTTTACTACTCTTGTGCTAGTTCTTAACGTCTTTGTGTATTTGGCGCTTGATGTTCATAACTTGACTAGCATGTTCTACGTATTCTTCATGTTCATAACGTGCTCGCTCACATTGTTACGATTGTTAGTCTAATAGGTACACTTTGATTATTAGCTAACTTATTCTCTCTCTTGAATTGTGTTTCTCTATGCAATTTTGAATTTCTTCCACATTGTACCGACTGATTGCGACTCTTTGCCTCTTTTGTGCAAGGCATGATCGCTTCTAGGCATCACAAGGCTCAAGGCTTTTGCCATTTTGGGATAGCACGATGTCCCAAGGTTGACCTTTGCCCCTTTTGTGCAAGCTTTGCCATTTCTGGACATGTGCACTACCCCTAGACAGTCGCGCAGTCCTTCTTTCCATTTTGGTGCAAGTTCCGAGCCCGAGACACTCTAGGCTCTTGTTGTCTTGCTTTTTGTTGTTTTCTTGTACACTTAGTTATACTATATATATTTTATATTTAACATATACTATATTTTATATATTTGTACTCACGTGCTCATATATACCATATATTATAAACGTTATTTATAGATATATACACGTATATACTCTTTATATTTCCCGTGATACGGCCTTGGCTTGGCTGGGCTTTGTATTTGCAGATTTTGCGAGCCGGTTATAGAAGAAGTAAGACGGTTTGTGTTTGACTTATTCGAGGTTATTCTCATATTATTAGTTATTGGAAAAAAGGATTGCTATACGCATGCAGTAGCACAGCGTCCGTATCTATTCACGGATAAAACCATTCGAACCAACGAGGCACGCGACAACGAGGTATTCCTAAATCCCTGCTTGGTTGATTGCATTTCATTCCTTAATTTAGTATTTTACTGTCTATATTCACTAGGCAAACCTAAGAGTATCGATAGGCAAATATTAGGATTACGACATATTGCATGAATGAATGCTTACTACCGCATTCGATAAACCTTGTATAAATTAGAAAGCCTTGTAATTCAAACTCCGGGCATGTCCGGACTACATTCATTTACGATCTTTTCTAGTTTATATATTGAAATAGGCAAGTGTTTGTATAATTAGTAAAAGCGTTGTAATTCATAAATCGGGCCTGTTCGAATTTAAAATAACGCATTTCTCAATTGTATTCATCTCTTGCTTGTAATCGTATTTGGTAACTTTGAGGATGGCGAAAAAAGAAAAAAAACGGATTCATGAGAACTTCACGCCACTGCCCATCCGGATGGGGCAAGCTTTTATTGAAATCAACAACACCGTCGACTTCCCCCCGATTGCTCACGAACCCACCACATCCGGGCTTGTGAGCAATGGTCTTCAAGTTGAGGACGCTCACGCGGGAAACAATGATTTATCTACCAACAAGGGAACTTCGGACTTCATTCCCTCCTCTTGCACCTTTGGTTCTAAAGACACTGCTTCGACTTCGAGTGGCAACAATTGTGAACCCATCGTAGGGAATGTCGCGGATGGAAAGACAAAGACTACGGATCACTTGAGCCAGAATAACAAAAAGGCTTATGCATCCATAGTCAAAGGAAACCGTGATGTTTCGAATGGAAAATGTCTGCATTTTTTCACTGATTGTCGTAATGTGGGCCCTGTAGACTTACCTAGGGGTGATTTGGATGATCGTACGGAAACTGTGGGGCATATTTTGGTTGGCTACTTCGCGGGGTACTACCCGGGGAGCTTGGCATTACGAAGCTACGCCGCTTCACGGTAGTTGCATACCGCTTTAATACGCACGCCGTTGATCGCCTTCAAGTTTAACACTAAGTTGACAAAGAGAAGCGTCACGCCAACGGGCCACACTTTGTATATAGCACTCCACTTCACGAAAGACATGTCTCAATGTTTCACCTTTGACAAGCATGAGATATATACCATTCTAATATGGGTAAGGCTCTCGTCCCACCCATTAGAGCTTTGGAACGTAAACGCTTTGAGCCGTATCTTGTCACGTATTGGAAAACCTATTGGGACCGATAAGCTCACTAGTGTAAAAGAGCTTATCTCAGATGCACGCTCTAGCTGAGATAGACCTCTCCAAAGGTACACTTGACGCTATTGAACTCAAACTTTGAGACGACACCATCATCGACCAAAAGCTTGTATATGAAAAACTACCAACTATCGAGAAATGCCATAAGATCGGGCACTCCACCACGGTCAGTGCGAAGCATTACGCCGACACAAATAGGCTGCATAAGGGAAAGACGGATACAAACCCTCAATGCCAAGGAAAAGGGGGTTCACATCTACTGACTCACCCGAGGTGGAAGATGAGACTACGATACTAACTGAATGGTAACCATGTTAAATGCGTGGCCACTTCTCGTGCATGCATCGGGACGGCACAGTCGAATTTGCAGGACGCGGAAGGAGAAGGTCAATCATCAGCCACAAACCACGGTTGATGCAGTCGAATTTGATGTCATGGGTGGGTGGCCACTTTGGGGCACAAACTAAGGCCGCAAAGGTCGAACTTTATCGGCGCGACTTGCAGGCCCGCGTACTAAAGGAAGTTGGCTAGACACGATATCGAGATCAAACCAGTGATTTAGAGCGAGGTTGGCTCGTACGAGCTGGGAGCGGTAGAGGATTCGGTGGTCACTTTCGGGGACACAAACCGTGGTTGACAAAGGCCTGAACTTTATCATGTGACTTGAGGTCCCGCGGTACTAAAAGGAGCGTTGGAGAGACACACATTACGAGAGCCAACCCGTGATTCGCAGAGGTCGGCTGTACGTGCTTGGGAGCAGAAGTGATTCGTGGTCATCCTTCGGGGACACAAACCGGGGTTGACAAAGGTCGGAAATCAGCACCGGGAGAACATAGGGGTCCCCCGGAATCAAAAGGAAGCAAGGACGAGACCCTGCAGCCTTCAGGCCAACACGTGGATGCTCATCATGCGACTGGCGCTAAGAGGAGTACAAATGATGTGGATGACCAACCGTCGAACCACAAATCGAGGTTGGTAAGGAGTGAAGGGCTAAGGCATAATTTGAAAAGGTTAATGACCCGCACCATGAGCTCCTGGCCGTTAAACAATCCGCGATCTTCCTAAGCTTCGACATAGCACGGTAATATCTTGGTGCAAAATGCAGTCGATAGAAAAGCTAAATCATCCATTGAGGCAGTTCATGTGCAAGGTTATTCTATGTCTACTATTTCAGATGAGCACAAGGGAGGCCAGCCTTCGGGGACACAGACAGGGGCGGGCAAAGATAAGGGTGCTATGACAGATGATGGGTTCACGGAAGTAAAGAAGAGAGGGAAGGTGAAAACTAGCACGGGGTCACAAACCGCGCCTAGTACAGGACCGCAAACGAGAGCCCAGTACCGGTATAGAAAAGGTCAAGGGGTGCACACCTATTTGAACTCTCCTGTGAAGGAAGCGGGTACAACTGGGAGTTGTATCCGTGATGATCAGCCCGCGCATGCTCAGATTCTTGATCCTCAGACTCATGGTGGCTGGGCCTTCGGTCCTAAACCGAGGTCGACAAAGGCCTGACTAAACCTAGGATATGGGGAATGCCGAGGATTTCGACGAGATGGGGCCACCATGTGATACAAATCGTGGTCGCACAAGACTGCTTATTGATACCGATGGATAGACAACCCGCGACAGAGCGTAGTTCAATTGTTGCAAATTTTGGTGGCCACCGCGGACACAATCGCCGGCATAGGTCTGATAGATATGGAAGCTCAACCTTTCGCCCATCACCTAAGGTTGGGAAAGTGGAACTCTAAGGTACCAATAAGGAGGAGATGTACGAGGGTGTGAGGATGAGGGCGAAAGCTAAGGCTAGCAATGGCGGGCAAAGCTTGACCATACCCTTGAGCAGAATGACGACCCTACCCACTAAAAAGAAGAGACCTTATAGCCGCACCACTCATTAACACTAAGGAAGATAGCACGAAGGGGACTATTCCCCCTCCGTTATTGAAATGATCATTGTTTCTTGGAATATAAGTGGCCTGCACCGATCCTCCAAGAAAAAGGAGATTAGCTCCGTGGTTCATGAGAACAACATTGACATTTTTGGTATCCTGGAATCAAAGCTCAACAACACGACGCTTGATCGTTTCTGGGCTTCGAAATTTCGCAACTTGGAGGTGTTGGATAACTTTGCCCATCATCCGGTGGGGAGGATATTTATTTTATTCAACCCAGCCAAAGTCATTCTACAAGAGCTTGACATCAACCCGCAAGCCATTCATTGCGGTGTCACTTGTGCTATCTCATCCAAGAGGCTCCATGTCACCTTCGTGTACGGGCTTCACATGGTTGTCGATAGACGGGGCTTATGGGAGAAGTTGAGGGAGTACTGCACTTCGCGATCGGGCCGTGGCTAGTACTTGGTGATTTCAACACTAAGCATGGCGAGGATGAGTGTTTCAACATGGCACCCATCTCCACCAGACACGAAGGATATTGTTGATTGTTGCCGGGATTTGATCCTCACGGATTTGTCATCGATGGGTTGCGAGTTCACGTTCAGCCGTAGAAATACATTGAGAAAGCTTGAGAGGGCCCTTATTAACGCCCATTAGTTACATGCGGGTTGGTATGACAATGTTATACCACGTATTTCCAGAGTATGTACGCGAGGGAATACGCATAAAAGTTTAGCCTTAAAAGTTAGGCTTGACGAAAATACTGGGCACAACTCACTAAAAGAATCGCTTTCCGACGTAAACGCTTTACACAACTCGCGAGGATAAATTCGCCATGTCATTTCTAATTTTTGCGGATTTTTCCGAGAGACGAACACTTTGACTCAACAAGAGGGCTTACACTTGTCACCCTCTCGTGGATGTGTGACGCATTAGGGCCGAATGAAGGGCTTATTTTGTCTTGGAGTTGGTAGGATATTTTGTGTGCAAGTTGGCTAGGTACACTTGCCCAAATCTTCGCCTTACACTTGTCTTGCACTTGGCATAATCTTCGCCATTGGTTGGCCATCCCTTGACCTATAAATACCCTCTTGTGATGAAGAGTTCTTCATCCACAAACAAGCCTTCCAAGTCTTGAAATCCTCTCCTCTCCCTTAAGCCTTTTCGTCCAACACACCTCCCCTTTTGGTGAGCTCGCCGAGGCAACCCTCCTCTAGCCTAGCCGAAATCTACCCCCCCTCCCTTGGTAGAAAAGTTGCCTTCTAGTATTGTTATAATGCCCAAAATACCCTAGCCCAAAACCCTTAGTACTTAGTAGAAGTTGGAAAGAACTTATAATGGTTCTCGAGCTACTGAGCGCATAACTTAGAGCTAAACCTTGCTCAGCGCGACTTTTATCTAGATATTATCGCTTACCGAGGTAAATAATCCTAACCTCTTTGTATTAGAAAATGCATACGTAGAAGTATAGATAAGTATTGAATACTTAGAAGATTATTACGTATAGAATTGAACTGTATCACAGTAGAAGGGTTTAAAAGAAGAATAATCAAATCAGATTTTACTTAGGATCGTTCACAAGAGACTTGGGTAGCTCACCTGCAGGGAAGTGCTGCCCAATTTTCCGTAGGATAGAGAACCCTCTCGCTTAGAATCAAGTTGCAGTAGTCAACGCTGATAGACGTGTCGACTATTATAGGTTGATTCTTCCGCACGCGACATATTCAACTCGCAGTGGTTTTCACGGAAGGTATGTGATTCTTCCTAAAGCATGATATTTTAAAATATATATATATAGTACCAGACGCATACGTGTTGACCGAATAATAACTACGCAATGTCTTCGACTTAAGCATGAATAAAAGCTACGGAATGTCTTCCGACTTAAGCCCAATAATAAGAATCTTGATGCATTTCAAAAGAATATCGAATCATTTTTAATGTAAGAGAACTAATTAGTTTTTAAACAAGAAGTTTAAGAGTTATACTAGCTTTACGGGAAGTTAGGTATAACAACTTAAGATTTATAAAAGGAACAGTTTACTTATGTGTTTATAATGACTTATATTCAATTATGAAAGAATGATAAAAGCGGTTTGATAAGTAGTCATGATATGACGCTACGTGGTAGTGACTTGTAACGTTTGTATAAGAGGGTATTCTTGTTGTGCTTATGTTGTTTAACGATAAGCTATTATGTTAGTATTATATCACTCACCTCTTGACATGTTACCGGGGGTTAAGCTGCCCTCCGATGCGGGGTAGACTCAGGCGGTCTGGGACCATGATTCGAGAATACCCTACGCGTCCAGGGACCTACGCGAGCTACGAGTTCCGTGTTAGCGTGCGGGTTATACCTCACGCGTCTACGTGGCCACGCGGACTACGAGTCCAGATCGACGCCGAGGAGTAGCTACCCGACGCGGGTTATACCCTACGCGCCTGCCGAGTGGCCTATGCGACTACGGAGTCCGTGACTAGGCTTGCATAATGATACTACGGGCAATCGCCCTCGCCGATCATCCGCAGCCTGAGAAGACTCGCCATGCATTACCTATCGTTGCTCTGTTTGTGATGCGCACTACGTGCGGCTTCTCGTTGTTTCATACATATTTGTAAACTGGTTTTAAAATGATATGATTTCATTTAAGTACTTTACGCTTTCACATACTTAGTACCGTAATCGACTCCTTCTGGGGCCGCTCATGCCGCAGTAAGGGCAAGTGTGTGCTAGATCCACATCCTTAGATCTCTTTGCATTGGTGTCGTGAGCTCCATCTTCTCCGAGGCTCTACTTTTTGGTACGATCTCCTGATTGTAGATAGTTTTGTACATTCTGTGGTATGGAGGCCCCGTCCCGCCATAGTTGTTTACTTCCTAGAGGTCTGAGTCCTAGTGCAGCTGGGACGAATCGCAAAACTTGGGTTATTTATATATATATGCCGAAAGGCAAGCTTTTCATCGATAAACTGCGGTCTCATTTTACAACCGTTTATGTCTTGTTTTGTATTTCCGCCGATTTTCTCGATGTATGATCGCCATTGCGCCGTAAGGCACTACCACTGCCCCGAACGTCGTGACAAAAGTGGTATCGAGCGCTTAATCCTGAAAGTGTCTACGCATCGTATCTAGTAGTCTTGATTATCTGCGTGTCGCGCACTACACCAATAATCGTGAGGCTATAGGATATTTAGGATTGGTTTCCATTCTTCTCACTCGAGATCGTGCTTTAGAGTCAGGCTATAAGTCGGACCCTCTAACGATTCCTTTTTCTCAGAATAGCTTATGCTCTCCACGTAAGGCAACCCGGGCCTGTAATGGCAAGGCAGCCGAGGAGCTTAGTGGGACACCTAGAGTCACGAGGGCTCGTGCCCGGGCCGATACCCGAGACGGCGAGTTCTACGACGCCGACCCTGCGAGGGTTTAGGTCGCAGCAGGGTCGATGAGACCACAAGACCTACACCTCCACCCCACACCGGAGCAGATGAGACGGGTTACAGAGAGATGCCCGCCATCGCCGTGATCGTGGGCCGATACGAGGACAGCCGACGCGCAGCCTCCAGCCCAAATCCCGAGCACCCGTGGTTCACCCGAGGCGTATAGCTCGAGGCTACGAGATTTCCCGAGTCAGAGCCCGCCGCAGTTCTACTGTCGAGGCCGCAGGATGATCCGCAGGAGTTCATCCGCCGCCATGCAGAGGATTATGAGGGTGATCGTGGCGCCGAGACCGAGTCCGTGACCTTTCGTTCGCATCGGCCGCGTGATACCGCGCCGATTGGTTTGATTCGCGAGTTATCCCGGGAGAGCACGCGCCCTCAGCCTACTGGGATGAGTTCTCGAGGCTTTCTCATCACTTCGCCTCCACATTTGGCGAGGGCACGGCCGATAGATTTTTGTTACCGAGGCAGAGGACGACCGTTAGTGAGTACAATGTCGAGTTTGATTCATCGCTCGATATGTCCCGCATTGCAGCGTATACGAGGATAGGTGCACCGCCACGCCACCGCTAGATGACTATATGGCCGAATCATGTGCGCGTGTTTCTTCACCGTATGGACATTACCCGCACGCAGCTCATGCTCGATGCGGCGAGCGCAGAGACCGACGGGCCGACAGCAGCAGCAGGTTAAGACCAGACGGCAGGTATTTTGGTGGCTATCGTGGTGGGCGCCTCAGCAGCTAGCCTAGATTTTCACCACAACACCAGAGCACTCGCACCATCCTCAAAGACACCAGATATTCGAGGGCGCATCAGTGGCCCTGTGGCTTCGTGACGCCCAGCAGCAGAGGTATCGCCGACGGACCACCCCTCGTGGCCGATGCAGAAATCCCACTTCGAGTTCAGGTGCCGCTACGAGCTTGTTTCGCCAGGATAGCAGGTCACTACGCGAGGAACCGTCTCACTGGCGGCGGCTGACGGTAGGGTCACCATGTGTTCTTTCGCCGTCTTCATCCTCGACAGCCTACTCGCCCCGAGGGCAGGTGCTCATGGACCAGCAGGTCGCGCGCAGGTCGTGGGCGCTGGTCCCAGCCTAGCGTCCTCGTAACCGCATTTATGCTTGTCCACCGACAGATCGTGAGGCCTCACCGATGTCGCTGTGTACCTTATCGCTTCGGGTTTGACGTATGCCATGATAGATCCGGTTCTACTGGCCCTATATATCTCCCTTATTACTAGTAGGATAGTGGATAGAGCTCGAGTCCATAGACCCTTTCGAGGTAGCTACGCCAGAGGTGATCTGGTAGCTCTACGGTATATGTGGCTTGTCCAAATGACTATTTATAGTCGCACTCCAGCCGACTGACAGAGTCGATATGATTGATTTCGACGTGATCATGGGTATGGATTGGCTAGCTTCTGCTACGCCAATGTAGACCGCAGGAGAGAGTAAAGGCGTTCCAGCCTCGGCGAGCCATTGTTGAGCGAGGAGCACCAGACGCTGGCGGTAGGTTTATTTCCTACCTCAAGGCTAGGAAGATGGTACGTAAGGCGGTACATCTACCATCTCGCTCGGGTGTTTGATATCGAGGTCGCAGCGCAGATTTTCACCGCCCAGAGTCGAGAGTTCCTGCACGTGTTTCCGCACGACCTCGCATCCTCCCGAGGAGATCGAAGTTTTGTATAGATTGCAGCAGACACTCGCCTATTTCCATTCCGCCATACGTAACGGCACCGCCGAAAGTTAAGAGAGTCAAGGATCACCAGAGACTTGCCGAGAAGCGGCTTCATCGACCTAGTGTTTCTCCCCGGGAGCGCCAGATTGTTCGCAAGTTAAGAAGCGACGACGCCACGCATGTGTTGATTACAGCCGAACAAGGTGACCATTAAGAACAGATACCCTTCCTGTGATTGATGATTTGTTCGACTACCGCAGGCGCGAGATGTTTCTTCCAAGATTGATCCGCGATCGCTATCATCAAAGTAGTCGAGAGCGGATGTCCCTAGATCGCATTCCGACCTTGCACGCATTATGAGTTCGTGGTCATGTCTTTGGTTGACCAATGCTCCGCGGTATTCATGGATTTGATGAACCGAGTGTTCAAACCATTTTTGGACACGCTTGTGATAGTGTTCATCGATGATATCTTGGCTTATTCTCGCCAGAGCAGGAGCACGCGAGCATTTGGCGATCAGGCCGACGCTTCTCCAGACTAAAGCTATACGCCAAGTTTTCCAAACGTGAGTTTTGGTTAACTTCTGGCTTTTCTCGGGCACATTGTTCGGCCGATGGCATTCGAGCGATACGCCAAGATCGAGACAACAGACTTGGCCTAGACCTACTACTCCGGCTGCAGGTTCGCAGCTCGGGCCTCGCAGTTATTATCGCGGTTCAGAGAAGTTTGCTTCTATCTCTCGCACCATTGACTAGGTTGACTCGTGGCGCAAGTTTCAGCCGATCGATGTCAGGGCGTGGTTTCCAGCCGGCGAGTAGATCGACGATCGCCTCGCTCTTACTCTTCCGAGGGTCCGTATGGTTATGTCGTATCAGGACGCGCCGCATCGTTGGGGTGTATTGACGCAGCAGGCAAGGTTATAGCATACGCGCCCGACACCAAGAAACACGAGGAACTACCCCACCCATGATTCGAGTCGCGCAAAGGATTCACGCCAAGATCCGAGGCACTATTTGTAATGGGTTCATGTGGATATTTATACGCACCACAAGAGCCTCCAAAGATATCTTCACCGCAGGAGCCGAACTTACGATGAGACTGGTTAGAGTTGCTTAAGGATTACGATGTTGATATCCCGTACTCACCCGGAAGGCCAACGCTGTGCGTATGCCTTAGTCGTAGGTCGACGGGAGTCTATCGACGCAGCAGAGAGGAGGACATGGTTCGTGATTTGCATCGCTTGAGCCCTTGGTGTCCGCTTGATTGATTCTCGATAGCAGTGGGTTCGAGTTCGCGAGGTTGCCGAGTCTTCCATCGCCGGCGAGGCGAAGAGGCAACAGCTCGAGGATCCAGCTTTGACACGCTATCGCGATACGCCTCTTCGCAGGGCAAGCGGTCCTTTGAGGTAGCACCGGGGGTGCTAAGGTTTGAGGGCGTGTTGTGTGTTCCAGATGTTTCGTGACTTCGCAAAGTTCTCGGGAAGCACACGCCACAAGCATTTCATCCATCCGTGGTCGACCAAGACGTACCACCACGACCTTAGATCCGGTATCGTGGGATGGCTTCAAGAGGGACGCTGCAGTTCGTAGCTCGCGCCCGTGTTGTCGCAGTGAAGGCAGAGCACCGCAGGCCCGTGGTTTGTTACGCATTTGCAGAGATCCCGACCGGAAGCCGAGGTGATCAACATGGACTTCATTACAGATTACCTCGCACTCACAGGAGACATGACGCTATATGGGTTAGCGCCGACCGGCTGACGAAATCAGCCCACTTTCTTCCCGCCGACGACTTTTTCACCGAGGATTATGCCGCACTATATATCCGAGAGATCGCCGATCGCATGGAGTCCCTATTTCGATCATATCGCATGAGAGCCCAGTTTACGCTAACTTCGGAGGTATTTCCGTATGGTTTAGGACGCAGTGAGCCCGAGTATCGCATTCCATCCACGTATTGCGGACAGCCGAGCGCACTATCCGCACTTCGAGGATATGCCGCGAGCCCGTGTTATCGACTTCGTGGGTAGCCGGGAGGATCATTTGCCTCTAGTTGAGTTTCGATAATAATAGCTACCACTACAAGATTCGACGGCGCCATGAGGCCTTGTACGGAGGAAGCGCAGACGCCATAGGTTGGTTCGACGTGGGCGAGGTGCGCTAAGGGACCAGACGGCGCAGTGAAGTGGATAAGGCGGCTTATCCAGAGAGGTTGACGACACCGTAGTCGATGTGGTCATATGCGCATCATCGCCGCAGATCCGAGTTCGAGGTTCATGATTGGGTTTTCCTAGCGCCACCCATGGCGGTGTGATGAGATTCGAAGAAGGGAAACTCACCAAGGTACATTAGGCCGCTTCGCATTGTCCGCAGGTAGGCAAGGTTGCTCATGAGTTGGATCCGCCGTCCACCCGGAGGTAAAGGCATCCGGTTTTTCACGATCTACGCCGGCGAGATGTATCGGATCCATCTGTGGTACACCCGATTGACGATGTCCAGTGACCGAGGGGTTATCATACGAGGAGATTCCCATAGCGATAATCGATCGCCGTTAGGCGTCATGACGCGACGTGGCTTCGCAAAGTTCTGTGGCGGAACGAGCTCAGGGAGGAGATGACGTGGGAAGCTGAGGAGGACATGAGGCAGAGGTATCCTCACCTATTCCCCACACCTCCAGGTAATTCACTTTCCTACTTGTAAATCTTCATTATCGTTTATGCCTAAGTGTTGTTTTCGCGTGCGTGGCATTTGCAAATTGTTTAAGCATGAAGAACCTTATCGTTATCCGTTTTGTAAGGAACATTCGGGACGAATGTTTCTAAGGAGGGGAAAATGTTATACCCCGTATTTCCAGAGTATGTACGTGAGGGAATACGTACAAAAGTTTAGCCTTAAAAGTTAGGCTTGGACGAAAATACTTGGGCACAACTCACTAAAAGAATCGTTTTCCGACGAAACGTTTTACACAACTCGCGTAGGATAAATTTCGGCTATGTCATTTCTAATTTTTGCGGATTTTTCCGAGAGACGAAACACTTTGGACCAACAAGAGGGCGACACTTGTCACCCTTTCCTTGGTTATTTACGGCGAAGTATCGTGACTTACTGCCAGGATCGGGCGCGTATTGCTTACTTGCCCGCCGCCACGCGGACGCAGCGATCTCGTATAGGTTATCGCACCGCCACGGTCGCCTTCGCGAGTCGCTGTTTGACGGAGCTTCATGACTTACGGACGTGATCGGCGCGTAGTCGATTCACTTGCCCCGCTACCACGTGGCGCAGTGGAGCCGCGAGGCTATCGCACCGCCACGGTCGCCTTCATGATACGGTTGTACAATATTATCGTACGGTCGGACCGTAGTTATACTTGCCCCGCACGGTTTTATGGCACGTAGGACTTGGTGTTCATGTATGCTCCTCGTGTTGTTATATCATAGATCGCCAGCATGAGGAAGGAATTCCACGCACGAGTGGTGAATTGAGGCGCGAGTCCCCGACTTGATATAATCGCTATATGTCAGGTAATCGTAGTTTGGTTATCATGCACGTCTCCCGCTTTATATGATCGTTATGATTTCATTTACAGATTTACGCCACATACTGTGTCACGACTGCCCGGCCCGTGGATCGTGCCTTACCCGCACCCCAAGAGTCATACATCGAGTAATCGGAATATAAAATAACCAAGATATGAAACAAGATAAATCGAGACACGTATATTCCGAAGAAAGTTGCTTTCTATATATATATATACAACAACTCTTTCAACATGAAAGCTTTAATCCTTTTTACAAACCCCGCCACAATAAAGATTACGCACTTACGAATGATATGATAACAACGACGGATGTGGTTCGCCATACCTCGAATGTAAGCACCTACAACAGTGGACTATACTAAGATAAGCCTCCGAGGAACGGAGCTTCCCAAACGCTGAATCGTGACCCTAGAGCGAGGATCAACGATCGCGTGTACCTTTACTCGCAGATGAACGCAGCCCGGCAAGGAGGTCAAGATAACAAAAATAGTATGTGAAATCAAAATACTGTAAATGAAATCATAGTAGTCCATATAAAGCAGTGAGACATGTATGATAACCAAACTACGCTCACAATAAATAAGCAATATATCAAGTCGTGACTCACGCCTCAAAGTCATCACTCAAATATAAATACGGGTCTCACGCCCACAACATCAATCATGCCCGCGAATACCTTCCTCACCGCAGCCAATGATAGAAAAGCACCAAGGAATACATACGAACAACAGGTCCCACCGGTGTTCAAATCAAACAGTACAGGGTACGTACGAAGGCATAGCCGACTACTAACACCCACAAGATTAACAAGGTCATAAATCAGATTACGATATCTGCCTGCATCGCCACATGATCAAAGCCGGTCGCCGCTCGCAATATCAAATGTGCGCTTAGCCTCGAACTCCGCAGCCCGTGATAGGCCAATCTCATAGGCGCATGAGGTATAACCCGCATCGGTAGCTACTCCCGCATCGCCCCGACTCGCACCGCACGGCCACATGCATCGCATGACCATAAAGGCCGCACACTAACCCGAACTCTCAGAGTTCGCATAGGCCCCCGACCCGCATGAGGTATTCTCGAATCACGGTCCTGCATCACCGAGTCTACCCAGATCGGAGGGCGCCTAACCCTGAACACTGAGTGGTATAATACCAACATAACAGCTTTATCGCTTAAACAACATAAGCACAATCGCGGAAAACCCCTTTACACAAACATCACGTATCACTAACACACGTAGCATCCTAATATGATTACTTATCAAATCAACACGAAGGTATTACAAGGCTATCACAAACCAATACAATCAAGTTATTCACACATAAGGTACTTTCTACTATACGATTAATCTAGATCGGTTTTTATCCCCAAAGTACTTTATACAATAACTCTTTAAAGATATGTTACTTTCACAAAAGTCACACAATACTCGTAGTATATGAAAATAGAGTGATTATCTTTCAAGTAAATCAAAAGACTTATCTTTGTAAAATCAAGTAACAACATTATTATCCAAACGCCCAAGTTTGCCTAATTTCAAATGTTCACGCTTCTTATTTTAGAAAGGTTTCAGAGTTCATAGTCTTATTCATTTAAGAATATAATTCTCTTTTAAACCATCCGAGAAACATAAGCCTTACGTGTAGTAGGATATTCTTGTTTATAACAATCTTATTACATCACCATGATCTAGGAAATATCATTTTGTCTCATCTTAGCTTCTATGCAGACGGAAGTTTCTACCGGTTTTAATAATACTAAATCACAAACATTTCCTTTATTAACGCCGCAGTTGGTTTGTCGATACACATTCCGATTTCAAATCAAGAAACATTCTTAAGCCGTTATACCTAACTTTCCATAAAGCTAGTATAACTCTTAAGTTTTCAAAACCAAGTATTACTCCTTCTTTCAAAATGATTCAAAATCTTTGATATACTTCAAGTTCTTTATTAACACATAACAAGCCGCTTATAGTTCAGATCGCTACCTTTAAAAAAACACAAGTATTTTCTTACCAACATAAAGTCGTTATAACCAACTTCCCATAAAGCCGTTATAACACTTTATGTTTTAAACCAATCAAATACATTTAGCACGTACGCTCACCGCACTACATAGTTCACACATATCACGCTGAAGAGATGTAAGAGGTTCACATACCTCGCGACGAGTATCGACTAATAGCAAAACGCCCAAGTACTTCCAAACGCCGCTACTCCTTAAGCCAAGCAGATCGCGCCACACGTAGTACTTCAACCTATAAGGCCACAAGACGCTTATTAACATTTAGATCTTATCGTAGAACATTCTACGTAAAATTCGCAAAGACTCTCCCCAACAACGTAAATCTCTCCTTTATCGAGGCCGCTACCAAGCCAACCAGGGGTTTGCACGCCTAACCTGACGTGTACGATTCTACTACACAAAGAAAGTTACACAAGTCCATCAGAATACACCCCATGTAATTACGCCAAGATTTCTTCTTTCAAAAGGTTTCTTATTATTCAGCTTAAGTCAAAAGACATCACGATAACTACGCTCAAGACTATATATAGTATACTTCAACTATATAGTCTAACAATCATGTAATTTCCAATTACAATAGAGGGACAAGATATTTACCTCGATAAGCCCATAAGTATCCAAGTTATAATGCCGATCCCGAGCAAGGTTTAGCTCCTACTCACGCCCAAACAACTTAGAAGTTCTAACCAACTTCTACTTAAATACTTCAACCAACTATGAAGATTTCCTTAGGTTTCGGCTTGAGACAAAAGACAAAAGGTAGTATTTTCTGTGCTCTACGATGAGGCAACTTTGAATACAACAAGGTAAAGGCTAAGGTATTTTGGGCATTATAACAATACTGAGAGTATTTCTACCAAGAGGGTGTATTATACTAAACAACTAGGCTAGGGGTACCCCATGGCAAGACACCACAGGGAGGAACCCCTCGCCAAAGGCCACACACGAAAAGGGAGAGGGGAAGCTCTTGGCCAGAGCAACAAGAAGTGAGGAGAGGGTTTCAAGACTCGAAGTTTTTGACGAATGAAGTCTTCAAGCCTAGGGGTATTTATAGCAAAACCCAAGGCCAACCAATGACCAAGATCAAGCCATGTGCAAGGCAAGTGTAAGGCCTAGATCAGCCAAGTGTACCCTAACCCTACTCCACCAAACACGGCACAAAACAAGCCACAAAACAAGGCCCAAAATAAGTGGACTAATCGCCAAGGCCAACCAACCTCGACCGCCCTCTAAATCGCCCAACGCGGTGACAAGTGTCACCCTCCCGCTGGCCCAAAATATTTCATCTCTAAAAATCCGCAAAAATATAAATGACATAGCCGGAATTTTCCTACGAAAGTCGTGGAAACGCTTTCGCCGAAAAACGACTTAATCGTGTGTCAGGCACAAAGTGAAAATCGCCAAGCCTACTTAAGCTTCAAAATTTTTCACGCACGCCCCACGCATATACACCGGAAATACGGTATAACATTCTCCTCTTAGAAACATTCGCCCCAATGTTCCTTCTAAGTCTCAAAACAACGCGCCAAAGATAGTCTTCAATACTATACTTACGAACAATCTCGCCACACATGGCCACGTAAACACCCGCAAATACCTCCATCCAAGTCCACGAGGAAACACTCTCTAACATTACCACAAACACCTCTCTCCGGGTCTAAAATATACTTCCTTCGCACCTTCTCCTTACAAAAGAAATGATCACATCTATGCTCGCCATACATGCTCGCTTCTCCCTTTACTCGCCGTGGATACCACTTTTGTCACTTTGTCGCGAGGTTCTAGTGTCACCCCGCGACCCAACAATTGGTACCGCCGCGCGATCCCCGAGGTCGTGACACTAACTCTTACTACATTTCTCAAATCGCCGCTTCAAAACTCGGTCACTATCTCTAACGTGGTCATCATTAATCGGGAACACTCGACGGATCTCCGATACTTTCCGATCATAACAATACGAAGACCGACGATCGCTTCCTAAGTCGGACGGCAAATGCTAACCTATAGGCAACCCGCCTATTCTTCACATGAACCCGTGCGGCCTAAGGTAACTCGCTAAGTTCCTCTGCTTTCCAAAACTCGCCACACCCAACCCGGTGGTACTTTCAAGAAGACCGACCACAACTCTAAGCGCCGTCGCCGATTATCCGCACGATTTCTCCGAGCCGCTTAACCTCTTCTAGACAAGCTTTACCCTATCCACATACCGGAACAAGCTCAACCAACTATCCGAATCTTGCCAACATCGAACCAATCGACCGACGACTTACACATCCGCCCTACCAGCTTCATAAGGCGACATCCTAACACCGAAATGGTAACTTAAACCCTCCTCCACAGAGACAACAATCCCTACAACTACCCGAAATCCACACACCGGCCCGAGGCGAACGCGATTCTCGAGACTCACCGAAGTTCTTAACCCGCTGTAAAACTTCCAAACAAAAACAGCCGCACTGGCTCCACTGGTCATAAGGCGAAGGTAGGCACCCTGCAGCCTTACAACCTTTCCGATAAAATCAACATCACGAGTAAACGGCTTTGCTAAGACAAGACGGCGACCTCTCGGCCCGACCATCGGGTCGAACGTGATCCACGAATTCAGACCGTTAACTAAACTTGGGCCTAACACCTCGTGACCTACCACAGCGCGACCACCACAACCGACCCACCAATTCATGCCGCGGGTTGACCCGCAACGTGGCCTCAACCCGACCCGGCAACGCGCAAAACGCTAGCTCCCCGAAGGAAAACTCTCACTAATCATGTTACGAAAACCTAGCGGTCTTCTTAGCTTAACTACCCTCTTTCATTCCACACTACTCGGGGACTTATCACATAATATATCTCACGTGCACTAAGCACTCCGATAAGGATCAAACATAACACTACACCTTTTCTCGAGATGGCCTTACCTCTAAGGTCTCTACGTATAAAACTCTAAGGCTCACACCTTCTCTATCCCCCAAAATCTTACTCGGTTAACCCACTATGATTTCTAATCACAACTAACACACTGCTATCAGAACATAGCACTTAAGGTATACTCACCTTATCACACATACTGATCTCTAGAGGGTAGAGGGTTAAGGATATATCTATATCTACTGCTTCACTCCCCTTAGTCGTTCTAATCAAACGCCTGCAGGCGATAGCTACAAGATGACGAACTACCCACCGATCCGGAAGGCTAAGTCCTCCTCCAAGGACATTCTCACGATATAAGACCCTGACGGTCGCAGAAACGAAAGCATCAACAAAAGACGACATTCCCGAACGACGCTCATTACACCGCGACCGGAAGCCTCGAGTCCGACCAATTCCGCATACCCCGAACGCCCCGAAATGTGGAAGTCCACTCAGACCGGGCGAGGTGCATATCTAATCACGCGAGGCGACTTGCCTCGAGAGTTACTAAAGCGACCTTTCGCTCGCCTCTCCGCCGCCCTTCAACCCGCCGATTTCTACGCTTTCGCCGCCACGCATAAGCCCGCATACGTGCCATGCTCGCTTCAATCAAGAATTATTCTTGCACAACCTCTCTTAGATAGTCATCAAGACTCGCAGACATCGGTATACTCTCGTAGCCACATCCATAGCTAATGCAGGTCGCCCTTTGCAATCTATATTCTCTGCCCCTGGCCGTGGGCAAGGTTCAAATATCATGGCCGCAGCAGAATCGCCGCCGGCTAAACTCGGGCTAGCGACGCCGCAGAACTCCCCAAATGGCACCACCTCAGTGATGATCGCTCGTGCCTCGTAATTCCCTCAGATTTACTCGCAGCTCCTCGCCGCTTTGTCCTCTGGGCGGGTTCTACGCGAGGCATAACGGTAAGGAAAGAAATACGTTAGAGGTCCAACTTACAACACCGCTCTAAGGCACGATCTCAGAGTGAGAAGAATAGAAACCAATCCTAAATATCCTATAGCCTCTCGATTATTGGCGTGGTGCAACACACCGATAATCAAGACTTCATCGATACGGCCTAGACACTTTCCGAGGATTAATCGCTCGATACCACTTTTGTCACGACCTGCCCGGCCCGTGGATCGTGCCTTACCCGCACCCCAAAGAGTCATACATCGTAGTAATCAGAATATAAAATAACCAAGATATGAAACAAGATAAATCGAGACACGATATTCAAGAAAGTTGCCTTTCGCATATATATATAAAACAACTCTTTCAATATGAACATTTTAATCCTTTTTACAAACTCGCCACAATAAAGATTACGCACTTCTACGAATGATATGATAACAACGACGGACAGTGGCTCGCCATACCCCGAATGTAAGCACCTACAACAAGTGGACTATACCAAGATAAGCCTCCGAGGAACGGAGCTTCCCAAACGCCGAATCGTGACTCCTAGGAGCGAGGATCAACGATCGTGTACCTTTACCGCGCATGAACGCAGCCCAAGGAGGTCAAGATAACAAAAATAGTATGTGAAATCAAAAATCAGAAATGAAATCATAGTAGTCCATATAAAGCGTGAGACATGTATGATAACCAAACTACGCTCACAATAAATAAGCAACATATCAAGTCGTGACTCACGCCTCAAAGTCATCACTAAATATAAATACGGGTCTCACGCCACAACATCAATCATGCCCGGAATACCTTCACCGCTAAATAATGATAGAAAAGCACCAAGGAATACACATGAACAACAGTCCCACTGTGTCCAAATAAACAAAGCAGGGTAAATCGAAGGCATAGCCGACTACTAACACCACAAGATTAATAAGGTCATAAATCGTATCATGATATCTGTCTGCATCATTACATGATCAAAGCCGTCGCCGCGCAATATCAAATGCGCGTCAGCCCCGAATCTCCCGCAGCTCCGCATAGGCCAATCTCATACGCCCGCATGAGGTATAACCCCGCATCGGTAGCTACTCCTGCATCGCCCCGACTCGCACCGCACGCCACATGCATCGCATTTACCATAAAGGCCGCACACTAACTCGAACTCGTAGTTCGCGATAGGCCCCGACCCGCATGAGGTATTCTCGAATCACGGTCCTGCATCACCGAGTCTACCCCGCATCGGAGGCGCTTAACCCCTAAACACGCGAGTGGTATAATACCAACATAATGCTATCGCTTAAACAACATAAGCACAATCAAGGAAAACCCCTTTACACAAACATCACGTATCACTAACACACGTAGCATCCTAATATGATTACTTATCAAATCAACACGAAGGTATTACAAGGCTATCACAAACCAATACAATCAAGTTATTCACACATAAGGTACTTTCTACTATATGATTAACTAGATCGGTTTTTATCCCCAAAGTACTTTATACAATAACTCTTTAAAGATATGTTACTTTCACAAAAGTCACACAATACCCGTAGTATATGAAAATAGAGTGATTATCTTTCAAGTAAATCAAAAGACTTATCTTTGTAAAATCAAGTAACAACATTATTATCCAAACGCCCAAGTTTGCCTAATTTCAAATGCTCACGTTTCTTATTTTAGAAAGGTTTCAGAGTTCATAGTCTTATTCATTTAAGAATATAATTCTCTTTTAAACCATCCGAGAAACATAAGCCTTATGTGTGAGTAGGATATTCTTATTTATAACAATCTTATTACAAAGCCCATGATCTAGAAATATCATTTTGTCTCATCTTAGCTTATGCAGATGGAAGTTTCTACGGTTTTAATAATACTAAATCACAAACATTTCCTTTTATTAACGCCGCAGTTGGTTTGTCGATACACATTCTGATTTCCAAATCAAGAAACATTCTTAAGCCGTTATACCTAACTTTCCATAAAGCTAGTATAACTCTTAAGTTTTCAAAAACCAAGTATTACTCCTTCTTTCAAAATGATTCAAAAATCTTTTGATATACTTCAAGTTCTTTATTAACACATAACAAGCCAGTTATAGTTCAGATCAGTTACCTTTAAAAAAAAAACACAATTATTTTCTTACCAACATAAAGCTGTTATAACCAACTTCCCATAAAGCCGTTATAACACTTTATGTTTTAAACCAATCAAATACAATTAGCACGTACGCTCACCGCATTACATAGTTCATACATATCATGCTGTAAGAGATGAAGAGGTTCACATACCTCGCGACAGTATCGACTAATAGCAAAACGCCCAAGTACTTCCAAACGCCGGCCACTCCTTGCCAAGTAGATCGCGCCACACGTAGTACTTCAACCTATAAGGCCACAAGGCGCTTATTAACATTTAGATCTTATCGTAGAACATTCTACGTAAAATTCGCAAGAATCCCCGCAACAGAAATCTCCTCCTTTATCGGTGCCGCTACCAAGCCAACCAGTGGGGGTTTGCACGCCTAACGGACGTGTACGATTCTACTACACAAAGAAAGTTACACAAGCTCATCAGAATACGCCTATGTAATTACAATCAAGACTCTTCTTCAAAAGGTTTCTTATTATTCAGCTTAAGTCAAAAGACATTGCCGATAACTACGCTCAAGACTATATATAGTATACTTCAACTATATAGTCTAACAATCATGTAATTTCCAATTACAATAGAGGACAAGATATTTACCTCGATAAGCCCATAAGTATCCAAGTTATAACGTCGATCCCGAGCAAGGTTTAGCTCTACTCAGCGCTCCAAACAACCCTTAGAAGTTCTAACCAACTTCTACTTAAATACTTCAACCAACTATGAAGATTTCCTTAGGGTTTTTTTTTGAGACAAAAAAGACAAAAGGTAGTATTTTCTGCTCTACGATAGAGGTAACTTTTGGAATACAACAAGGTAAAGGCTAAGGTATTTTGGGCATTATAACAATACTTGGAGAGTATTTCTACCAAGAGTGGGTGTATTATACTAAACAACTAGGCTAGTGGAGTACCCCATGGCAAGACACCACAAAGGGGGAGGGGAACCCCTCGGCCAAAGGCCACACGAAAAGGGGAGAGGGGAAGCTCTGGCCAGAGCAACAAGAAGGAGGAGAGGGTTTCAAGACTTGGAAGTTTTTGGATGAATGAAGTCTTCAAGCCTAGGGGGGTATTTATAGCAAAACCCAAGGCCAACCAATGGCCAAGATCAAGCCATGTGCAAGGCAAGTGTAAGGCCTAGATCAAGCCAAGTGCACCCTAACCCTACTCCACCAAACATGGCACAAAACAAGCCACAAAACAAGGCCCAAAATAAGGGACCAATCGGCCAAGGCCAACCAACCCTCGACCGCCTCTAAACCGTCAACGAGGTGACAAGTGTCACCCTCCCGCTGGCCCAAAAATATTTCGCCTCTAAAAATCCGCAAAAATATAAATGACATAGCCGAATTTTCCCTACGAAAGTCATGGAAACGCTTCACGAAAAACGACTTAATCGGGTGTTGTGCACAAAGTGAAAATCGCCAAGCCTACTTAAGCTTCAAAATTTTCACGCACGCCCCACGCATATTACACCGGAAATACGGGTATAACACTTCGTACCGTTATCGACCTCCTTCGGGCCGCGCTCATGCCGCAGTAGAGGTACATCTACCGCCGATCCGCGCTAGATCACATTTCGCGTGTTGGAAGCTCCGCCTTCCTGAGGCTTATCTTTTGGTATGTTACCCGAGTCCGTAGGTTCTTGTACATTCGTGGTATGGCGGGGCCCTGTCCGTCATAGTTGTTGTAAAAATCTTAGAGGTCCAGTAGCCGCTGCGGCGTGGTTGTAAAAGGATTAAACTGCTCGGTTTTATGTATACCAAGGCAACTGCTTTGGTTGGCCTGCTTATTTATCACACCTCTTGATTCATGTCTATTTGCATGTTTAAGTTTTTATTTCACCGGTTTTCTCGATGTTGTATCACTAGGGTGTCCGGTAAGGCACCACCACGCCCGGTTCGGTCTTGACACCTACGCGACCACGGAGTCCGTGACTAGGCTTGCATAATGATACTATGGGCAATCGCTCGCTTCGATCATCCGCAGCCTAGAGAAGACTCTACAGATTACCTATTGTTGCTCTTGTTTGTGATGTGGCACTATGTGCGGTTTCTGGTTGTTTCATACATATTTGTAAACTGGTTTTAAAATGATATGATTTCATTTAAGTACTTTACGCTTCACATACTTAGTAATTGTTGTCGACTCTCCTTCTGGGCCGCGCTCATGTCGTAGGTAAGGGCGGCGGTGCTAGATTCACATCCTTAGGATCTCTTTGCATTGGTGTCAGGAGCTCTATCTTCTCCGGAGACTCTACTTTTTGGTATGATCTCCCTGTATTGTAGATAGTTTTGTACATTCAGGGTATGGCGGGGCCCTGTCCCGCCATAGTTGTTTACTTCCTTAGAGGTCTGTAGTCCTAGTGTACAGTTGGGATGTAACTGCAAAACTTGGGTTATTTATATATATATGCCGAAAGGCAAGCTTTTCATCAGATAAACTGTGTCTCATTTTACAACTGTTTCATGTCTTGTTTTGTATTTCCGCTGATTTTCTCTGATGTATGATCGCCAGTGCCGGTAAGGCACTACCACGCGCCGGGAACGGGTCATGACAGACAATGCACATTTCCGTCGGCCCGGGCCCTTCTCGGACCATACGCCGTGCATTGTCACTATCTTGGATCGTCCGAGAATGCATAATAGACCCTTCAAGTTATTCCACATGTGGGCTACCCATGAGCACTTTGGAAGGATTGTGACGGACGCTTGGGAGCATAATATTGACGGCAATGCTCAATTCCGGTTATGCCGGAAGTTACTTAGCCTCAAAGGACCCTTGAAGCAGCTCAATGAGAATGACTTCTCTCATATCTCTTCCCGGGTCAAAAGGGCAAAGGAAGGAGTTTGATATTGCTCAACTAGATGCTTTGAGCAACCCGCATCTTGACCACTTTCACACGCGGGTTACCGAGCTCAGGCACAAGTCCATGGTTCTTATTGACACGGAGAGTGTCCTTAAATAGCTTGCCAAATGCGAGCACCTCAAGCACAGTGATAGGTGCACTAAGTTCTTTCATAGTATGGTCAAGCGCAACTCCAAAAGGAATTTCATTGCAGGCACTACCAAGAGCGATGGTTCTCTTACGAACTCTGGTGACCAAGTTGCGACAGAATTCATCAATTACTATAAAGGGTTACTTGGAACTAGAGACGCTTGTGAACCTATTGATATTGGTGTCATCTCCGGGGGAAATTGTCTTTCGACGGAACAAGGGGATGATCTCATTAGAGATGTCACGGACTCAAAGATTAAAGGGGCATTATTCGATATCGGGGAAGACAAAGCTCCTGGTCCGGATGGCTACTCTTCGGGTTTCTTCAAGAAATCTTGGAATATTGTCGGCGGGGAGTTCTGTGTGGCGGTTAAATAGTTCTTCAGTTTGGGAAAACTTCTCAAACAGATCAATCACACTACCAACGCCCTTATTCCTAAATCTACCCACTGCTTAACGGTGGGCGACTACAGACGTATTTCATGTTGCAACATCTTGTACAAGGTCATCACCAAGATTATTGCTTCATGGTTGGTGCCAGTTTTGGATTTTCTCATTGATCCAGCCTAGGTGGCTTTTGTCCAGGGCAGAAGTATGTCTGACAACATACACCTAGCTCAAGAGCTTTTGAGGGGTTACAACCACAAAAGGGTCTCAAGTAGATGCATGCTTAAAGTTGATCTCCGTAAGGCCTTCAACTCGGTGAATTGTGAATTCCTCACGACTATTTTGATTGGTTTGAATTTCCTGAAAGGTCGGTGGCTTGGATTATGGAGTGCGTCTCCACGACTTCATATTCAATTTCTATCAACGGGAGCTTACACGACCATTTTAAGGGCCGAAAGGGGCTCAGACAGGGGGACCCTCTCTCCCCTACCTTGTTTGTTATTTTCCTGGAATATCTCTCGAGGATGATCAACAAAAACACTCGGACGCTGGTTTTCCTCTACCACCCCAAATGCAAAATCTTAAGGATCACCCACCTTGCATTCGCCGATGATTTGCTTTTTATGTCGAGAGGGGACACTACATCCGTCTGGATACTCATGGAATGCCTTCGATATTTTCATAAATGCTCGGGTCTCAGTTTTAATGCCCTCAAGTCCAGCTTGTATACGACTGGTATTACGGAACACGACCTTGATGATATTAAGCAGATTACTAGCTTCGACACCGACACTATACCTTTCCGCTATCTCGGCATTCCCCTAGCCGCGGAGAGGATGAGGCTGGTACACTATGACCCTTTTGTGAACAAAATTGCAGGGTACACTGACTCGTGGATGAGCGCTATTTTACCTTATGCGGGCAGACTTGTTCTCATCAAGTCTGTCCTCCAAGGTGTGGAATGCTTCTGGTTATCTATGCTGCCAGTGCCTGTTGCGGTTTGTAAAAAGGTTTACGGGCTTTGTAGGACCTTCCGTGGCGCCCAACCACCCTCAGAGCCCGGAAGGAGTGTACCAGGCCGAAATCCGAGGGAGGCTTCGGAATCAGAGATCTCAAGGCCTGGAACCTTGCTTTTCTTGCTAAATGCATTTGGAATATCCATCAAAAGAAGGACACTCTCTGGATTAAATGGATCGATCACGAGTATCTTAGCAACAACAACAACATTTGGACGTGGGTTGCAAAAAATGATACTCACCTTTTGATCAAGCGGCTTCTCATTATTCATGACATCATTCTTGACCGTGAAAGGTCCCATGATCGGGCGGCTACTACCATGGCGGCATGGTATAGTAACAATCACAATGCCTATGATTACTTCAGGACACATGGGCAAAATGTGATTCAGTGAAGGATGTTTGATTTCTCAGATTACCCAAAGCGCTTTTTCATTCTATGGCTTTGTGCGAGGAAGAGATTACGAACGAAGGATAGAGTTACTTATATGGATATTGATAGAAGGTGCTCCCTTTGCGACCATTCTGATGAGTCAATAGCACACCTATTCTTCAAATCACCGCGGCCAGAGTTATCTTTGGTCCAGGGTCAAGACATGGCTTGGCATCCGGAGGGCTATGACCACCATAGATAGCGCTTTGAAATATATTAAGAAAGAGGGGCACGGTACATGTTGGAAAGCTAAAGCTAAGCGGGTTGGGCTGGCCACCACCGTCTACCATATTTGGACGGAGAGGAATAAAATTATTTTTGACGGGTCGAGACTTGATAGAGAAGCTATTCTTTTTAGGATCAAGACCAGCGTCTACAAAATTTTGTTCGAATTATACCCTTTTCCAGACAGATTTGTATCTCTCGCCACAAACCAGACAATGGATGGTTTGTTTGGACTCGAGGCCTTCTCGCTCACCTTTGCAAATCTCCGCACTACACAACTCATGGATCACCGAGTCTCCACCCGGAATGTGAGATTGGCGGGAGTCCTTTCTGCTTTATACCTTATGACTTCCCGACCTGTGGGCAAGAATGAGATAGAAGGTTGTCTAGATGGTAGGTACTATGGCGAACACTCTCAACGGCATAACGTGACGAGGGTGGGTCTTTACCCATGTCTGAATAGGTACTCTTCCCTTGACCATGGGTTTGTCCCACTTGGATTTTACCATGGCAAAGGGTTTAAAGAGGCCATTTACGCAACCTTATGCTCTACATAAGGGAATTGTCATAGTCTAAGACTATTTTGTGGGATGCATTTCTCTGTTGCTTAGCTTGGGCACTCACGACTACCCGACTTGTGGGATAGATTGAGTTTTTTGTTATTGACGAGCTTAAATCTTGTGTTGATCTGCCTAGCAGGGACGCACTAGATTTATATCGTCATTATGTTCGTGCATACTCCCACAAAACCTGTACATTTTGATGATTATTAATACACATTTACCTTTTTATCAAAAAAATAAAAATCCATACATGTGCATTTAACAAAGTATATGGTGGTCAAAGAAAAAACAAAAAGAAAAGAAAGTTGTCACGCCCAACCCAAGCTGGATCGTGCCTATCCGCACCCTTCTACCTTAACAACACAAGTAAACTGCGGAATTTATAACACTCTTCTTTTTTTTTTTTAAAACCAACGTACGTGCAAGGGCAAAGCCGACAAGGCTGCCTTATAATATACATAATAAAAGACACTACAGTGTACATGAGTCCAATCCAACATATGAATACGCACTTTAAGAGTTATATCAACTATGACGGACAAGGCCGCCGCACCCATAATCAGATAAAAGCCTGCATCAAAGAACTTATACCAAAAAGATAACTCCCAATGTAGGAGCTATCCAAAACTCGAAAGGTGGTCCTACACTGCCGATCACCAAACAACAGACCTAAACTCATGCAGATGAACGCACTCGCGAGGTCGCATTTAAGAATGTACTAAGTATGTGAATAGTAAATCGTAATAAAATCATAACATTTAAACAAAACAGAGACATGTCCGATAGCCAACCTACAAGACATAACACATAAGGCCATATCAAGTCGTGACGCAGCCCTCAAAGTCACTACTCAAATATAACTACGGGTCTCACGCCCATAATATCAATCACGCCTGGAATCCTTCCTCACCGGCAATCCATGATGTAATAACACCAATAAGGATACATGAACACCAAGTCCCACTGTGTCCTAAATGTCTCGTGGTCTCATGCCCTAATCCCACATCGTAAAAGCATGACCATGTGGTAACACAACTAAATCGGACATATATGATAATCAAATTACAACACATCAGGTCTTACTAACTACGAGTAAATAAGAGTATCTTTACAATATAAAATATAAGCTCATGATCAAAACAGACCATCCGCGCAGATCATTTAACCATCCTACTCCCGGACTATTACACGCATAGGCCGTGGACGCGTGAGGTATTCCTCGCATGAGACTATTTCACCCGCATAAGCCTTACGACTCGCGCAGGTATTCCTCGTGATAGGTCGGACGCCGCATGGGACTATTTCACCTGCATAAGTCCTTACGGACCCGCATGAGGTATTTCTCGCATCGTGGGTAGCAATTCCACGGAATTTGCAAATGCCACAAACCCGGGGAATGACCCCGAAATGATTGATATACCAATAGCACACAACCGGCTATTTCCACCACACATAGGCAGTTCTCAACTAAACAAGCCAAAGTACTTATCAAGGCACACTTAGACAATTTCTCAATTTATCAAGCCAAAGTACTTATCAAGGCACAAATAGAATAATTCTCAATTAACAAGCCAAAGTACTTATCAAGGCACACTTAGACAAATTCTCAATTTATCAAGCCAAAGTACTTATCGAGGCACAAATAGAATAATTCTCAATTAACAAGCCAAAGTACTTATCAAGGCACACTTAGACAAATTCTCAATTTATCAAGCCAAAGTACTTATCAAGGCACAAATAGAAAAATTCTCAATTAACACGTCAAAGTACTTATCAAGGCACACTTAGACAAATTCTCAATTTATCAAGCCAACGTACTTATCGAGGCACACTTAGACAAATTTTCAATTTATCAGGCCAAAGTACTACGTACGTACATTCTTTTTAAAAGACTCCTGTTTATGAAAAATCCCAAGATACAAACACCCGTAGTATCAAGGTGTGTCTATTTTTTCAAAGTAAGTTACTACACTCTTAGAAAACTCATTTCAAAGCTTGAAATCAAGTAACTTCAAATTTTCACAATCAAGGCAACTTATGCCCATTAATCAAAATAGACAACTTTCTAAACCTTCCATAAAGCCGTTATAACCAACTTCCCATAAAGCCGTTATAACCCTTTATGGCTTTTAGACAAATTCATTCTTTTTATAACCAAGAGACTTATACTTTTAAAACCAAGTATCACATACTTACAATTCAAGTTCTTAACTTTCAAAATACTTCAAGTCTCTTAATATTTAGAAAACAAGTTTCTTCTACTTTTAAACCTCAAGTAACTCACACCTTTAAAACAAGTTACTTCTCTTAAATCATGTCATTTCTCCTCTCTTAAAACAATTAAGTAAATCACTCCTTTAACTCCCCTAAAGTCATTACAACAACCCTTAGGTTTTGGAACTAAGGCACTAGCCAAAAGGTTTGGAAATCACTTCCTTTTCAAGACTCCATGTACTTTAAGTAAAATACTTTCACTTTTAAGAATCCAAACTTCACTAAGGAAATGGATTATACAACTTACAATTTAAACATCAAAGTACAATCAAGGGAGTACATGTAATCTAATTCTATTTTAGGCAATCCAAATACAACCAAGGAATGGATCATTTAAGGAGTAGGACATACTTTCTTTATCTTAAGGAATCATGCTAGAAGGAGATAGTTCACATACCTTTTCGCTAATATCCACAAGCTGCCGAATACGCCGTGCGTAAGTGTCAACCCATAATGGTCACAACAAGACTATCAACTTCTAGTCTCTAACGAGAATAATACTAAGTATACGGCCTCTAATTCTACGGAAAATCAAAGACTTCCTTTGTTTCTACTCACTTTGCCACCTTTTTCAAGGCCGAATACCACAACCAACAAGCCACATTTAAGGCTCAAAACAACAACCAAACAAAGGGGATTACACTCCTTGCAATACGTGTAAAATTCCGCCCCACAATTCATACCAAATAGTTTAATACTTCACTAGCCATTCTCGGCCAACATATAACCAACAACACTACGTATTTTCCAATCCTTTTCCAATTCCAAGTTCTTAGGTCAACATGTTATTTAGTCATAAACAACTTCAACAACTACAATTTCCTTCTTTATACAACATGTGACGACTTAACTAATAATCGACTTGAATTGAAATCTTAAAGCTAAACATGCTAGATTTTGGATTAGGGTTCCAATAGTCAAAATACTTATCAAACCTCATACTATATAACTCATGCTTGCTAATAACCATAGCTACAATAATAAGTAAACCTTAATTGCTAAAACGACAAGAATATACCTTTATAAGCCCTTAAAATTTCCAAGATTCCAAAGTCGCGCCTTAGCAATTCTTAGCTCCTTTCCTTAGGTTCCAATCCGCTCCAAGCACTCCTTAGAGGCCTATGAAGAACCCATCTTCAAGTTCCAATTTCAAAGTTGAAGAACTCCTCAAGTTTCCGCCTTGCGACTAACGTAAAAATGCGTTTTTCAAATCTTTCTATCGAGATAACCTTACAATACCCTTGGGGACATTGGGTTAAAGTCTTGTGAACAAAGGATCAAAACTACAAAATTTTCAGGATTATGGCACTAACCCGAGAGCTACTTGTGAAGAACACAATGTTCTCTAATTTTTCTAAGTGTAAATGAGCTAGTCTTGCACTAGTAGTAACCTTATAAAACACAATGGAGGGCTTAGACTTAAACAAATGTGAGGTTAGGATGAGTTTCACTTGGATCAAGCCTAGGTGGACAAGTTGACTTGTCAACAATATCAAGCTTTGGAAGACTTATCTTCTACCATGGTCAATGACCATTTTGACCTTACACAATTTCGACCAAGCCATGTGGAAGGAGTGCCACGTGTCGCCCTCTCATTCGTCCATAAAATTCAGAACCTCGTGGGCCCACAAACGTAAAATTCTCGGTGGGCCCCACATGACTAAATCCGTAAAAATAAATTTCTATAATGTTAAAAGTTCCATATTCCTCAAATAATACATTTTGAGAATTCAATTCTCAACAAAGAACATTTATCCGTTCCGACGTTCGGAAGATTTTCCGTTGGAAAAACAATTCTTCCTTTCGTACCGATTTCCAAGTCTTGATTCCTTACGTACATTCTCTTATATCTGTCCTGGACTTACGGGGTGTAACATTCTTCCCCCTTAGAAACATTCGTCCCCGAATGTTCTTAGTCGGTTGTCAAGCTATACAAACTCCGGCATAAACTATATACTATGCCTAATACCAATACACGCAAGGCCAACGATGCCACACATGGCCACCACAACATACGTGAACATAATAATGGACCTTCCGTCCGTGGTCCCTTCTCACAAAACTCGAAGGTTACTGTCTTCCCAAACACGGGATCCTTAGAGGTTCCTTTCTTTCCTTACTTGTCATTCTTTCTCATACTTCTAAACTCATTTAGTAAACGTACAAAATCTCAAATTTTGTTTCGGTTCTCCAATCCTTCGAGTTACTAACCAAACTTGGCCATATTGTTACTTACATTCCCGTGAAGGCTCTTCTCGGTCCTTACGACCTAGTTCCGGTGGAACGCATCCACGAACTCGTACAACGATCAACTAGACTTGGGCCTAGCACCCTCGTGACCCTATCACATACGACCATTTCTAACTGACATCACCCCATTCCATACTATCGGCTGACCCGAAATGAGTCCATAACCCGACTCATCGTCACACTTAACTTGTCATTCTTAGTCTGAAATAAATCTTTCTCTTATCTCAAGGTACTTCTCACCCTATCCTCTCATTCACTAGAGGTTTGACATATAAGCCAAAGTATTTCTACTGTACATCCTTCCCCATCGGTCTCACACTGTTACGGGGTAATTACAACTTGTGAACTCTACACAACTATAGTCTCAGTCCACTTACCATTCTTGTCAACATTCTTAACTTCTCATTTTACTACTCATGGTATACCTACCTCTGGGGTACTATCACTTTACAACTCTAGCAATAAAGGGAAAACATATACGCTAGGGTAAAATCTGAATCTAACAATGCACGTATGATTCCAAAGAATCGGCATATACCTGTAACTTCGTGCGATGTCGCTTCCTGATCCTGCCCAAAGAGTCACGCCATCTCGCGGTTCAAGGACCGCCAGAACTATAAACTCCACCTCGACTCTACCACGATCGGTGACCTCAACACCCGCTCGGGACGCAATGTGGAGGAAGGGAATCAACCATCGGCCTCATAGGCTGAGCTACCTCACCGGTGCTCTTTCTAAAAGGACATACCCTCAGAATATGGCCCGGACGGCCACAATAAAAACAAACACCTGTGCCATGATGGCATTTCCCCAAATGACGCTTACTACAATGGAAACACTGAGGAATAAGTGGCCTCGACTGAGAAAATCCCCTGCTCCTTTGAGAACCTCGACCCCGGAGCTCGCATCGCTCCTAAATACCTTGTGGGATCAAATCTCCCACCGTGGGATGCGGGGATATGTACTGTAGGTGAGACGAATATCTCACTCGGCCGAGGCACTCGTCCAAAACTCACCGATAACCAACCGTCTAGCCTCTTACGCAGATCTCTGCGCCGCCTCTACCCTCGTACACTGCATGCTTGGCCGAATAACCTCCTCACGATGAAATCAGAGTAATCGCTATCTTGGTCAATAATATAATGGCTTCCTTCATGACCCTAAAGTCTTCTCTTAATCGAGAAACCGGAGGCTCGTGTCGGCCTCAAAACTCCGCGCAGGAAGAACTCGCCGATCGCGAACAACATCCAGATACCCGGGCATAAGCCCTATCAACTCTCTGAGTCCGACTAGTAGCTCTGCTACTCCTTTGCCTTCTTCGCGGTGTTCTCCTTCGAGACATAATCAGAACACAAAATTACGTGACAGGAATTATCTTACTAACACAGCTCTATGGCACGATCTTAGAGTGAGAAGAATAGAAACCAACTCCTAAATGTCCTGTAGCCTCCTGTTTATGGGTGTGGCGCGCAACACACCGATAATTAAGACTCTACTAGACACGGTGCGTAGACATTCCAAGGATCGATCGCTCGATACCACTCTGTCACGCCCGAACCCTGCCCGTGGATCGCTTCTACCTTAACAACACAAGTAAATCGCGAATTTATAACACTCTTCTTTTCTTTTTTTAAAACCAACGTGACGTGCAAGTGGCAAAGCCGATAAGGTGCTTTATAATATACATAATAAAAGACACTACACCGCATACGTGAGTCCAATCCCACATATGAATACAGACTTAATGTCACGACCGTTCGGGCGTGGATCGTGCCTCTGGGGCACCCAGTAGTCATACATCGAGTAACCAGGAATATAAAACAAGACAGAAACAGTTTAAAACAATAAGACACGCTTTATCGATGAAAAGCTTGCCTTTCTGCATAATATAAATAACTCAAGTTTTGCGCTACATCCCAACTGCATAATAGTACTACAGACTTCTGGAAGTAAACAACTATGGCGGGAGCCGCCATACCCCGATCGATACAAAACTATCTACAATACAGGAGATCATACCCAAAGTAGAGCCTCGGAGAAGATGGAGCTCGACACCAACGCAAAGATCCTAAGGACGTGGATCTAGCACTGCTTGCCACCGCGGCATGAACGCAGCCCCGAAGGAGGTCAAGATAACAGTACCAAGTATGTGAAACTATAAAGTACTTTAAAATGAAATCAAAGTATTTAAAACCTTTTCACAAATACAATCGCTTCAATTGCACATAGTGCCACATCACAAACAACAACGAGAATAGAAAGGCGCGAGTCTATTCTAGGCCGCGAATGATCGAAGCAAGGCCAATCGCCCATAGTATCATTCTGCGTGCCTAGTCCTGGACTTTCGCAGCCCGCATAGGTCACACATAGACCCGCATGAGGTAGCCCTCGCATCGGGGGCAGCCAACCCCAAGATCCGCCTAGGCCCGCACTCGCATAGCCTCAAAAGACCGCGTAGTCTCAACGCACCGCATAGGAATCCCCGCGTCGTGCTAGACGCCGGAATGATCAATCGAGCATACCGCGCCCGCATAGTCTCACAGACCGCATAGGCCGATAGACCCGCATCGGGCAAGCCTCTGTATAATAGTCAGGGTAGGTGATACTGATAGCGATAATAACGGACTTACGGTTAGCAACGTAAGCCTGACAAGAATGACCCCCTTACACAGCATTACTAACACAGGTAGCATCATGATATGTCTACTTATCAAACAATCTTACTACACTTAACAGAGATCAATACAAGGCTTTTATAAACAAACAAGTAAACAGTTCCTTTTTATCATTCTTAAGTTGTTATACCTAACTTCCCATAAAGCTAGCATAACTCTTAAGCTTTTGTTTTTATTTATCTTCAAAAAAATGATTCAGTATTCTTTTGAAATGTTTTCAGTTCTTATTATTCAGGCTTAAGCCGTGAGGCATTGCCGTAAGTATTATTCAGGCTTAAGCCGTGAGGCATTGCCGTAAGTATTATTCATTAACACGTACGCTCTCTACTATATATATATATTAAAATATCATGCTTAGCGTAATCACATACCTTCTCATAAAAACCACCGCCAAGTCAATATGTCGCGCAGAGTCACCTATAATAGTCACGGATATCTATCAAAGACTACTCGAGGTCATTCTAAACAGAGGTTCACAATTCTACGGAAAGTCGGGCAGCACAACCCTACCCGGTGAGCTATATAAGTCTCATCAGAAAACAGTCCTATGTAGTACAGCAGTGATTATTCTTCTTTTAAAACCTTCTACTGTGGTAATAGTTCAATTCTTTTACGTGATATTCTTCTAAGTATTTATACTTATCCTTATACTACAACAAAGAAGTATTCTCTAATTCAAAAGAGGTTAGGATTATTACCTCAGTAAGCCCAATAATATCCTAGATAAAGTCGCTGAGCAAGGTTTAGCTCCTAAGTTGTATGCCTTGGAGCTCGAAACCTTAGAAGTTATTCACAACTTCTACCAAAGACTAAGGGATTTGGGCTAGGGTATTTTGGGCATTATAACGATACTAGAAGACAACTTTTCTACCAAGGGAGGTAGATTTCGGCTAGGCTAGGGGTTAGGCCTCACCAAACTCACAAGGAGGGAAGGGGTGTTGGACGAAAAGCTCACAAAGGGAGAGGGAGGATTTTTCAAGACTTGGAAGATTTGTGGATGAAGAACTCTTCATCTAAAGGGGGTATTTATAGGTCAAGAAGTGGCCAACCAATGGCCAAGATTAAGACAAGTGCAAGGCAAGTGTAAAGTGAGGATTAACTATACACAAATATCCTACCAACTCCTTGACTTGTGCACAAGGCACAAAAAATGTTCCATGGCTCTTCAATTCGTACAAATGGACGATTCAAGTCCACCAACGGGAGGGTGCCAAGTGTTGCCCTCCCGTTGGTCCAAAATGTTTCGTCTCGGAAAAATCCGCAAAAATTAGAAATGGCATAGCCGAATTTTCCTACGAAAGGCGGAAACGCTTCGTCGGAAAGCGATTCTTTAAGCGAGTTGTGTACAAAAACGCCCAAGGCTAACTTTAAAGCCAAACTCTTTAGACGTATTCCTTACGTACATACTGGAAATACTGGTATAACATTCTCCTCTCGTAGAAACATTCGTCGAATGTTCCTTCTCAAGACAATTATCGAAGAAGCTTAAACAGCTAGCAAATGCCACACACGCCACAAACAACACTTAGGCATAAATGATAATGGAAATTTACAAGTAGGAAAGTGAATTACCGGAGGTGTGGGAATAGGTGAGGATATACGCCTCATGTCCTCGCCGGCTTCCCACGCCATCTCCTCCCGAGCTCGTTTTCGCCACAAGACTTTGTGGAAGCCACGTCCGTCAGACGCCTAACGACGATCGACTATCGCCATGGAATCTCCTCATACGATAACCCCTGGTCACACTGACATCGTCAATCGGGTGTACCTAGATGGATCCGATACATCTCCTCAAAGTAGATACGTGAAACACCGGATGCATCGCCTCAGACGGACGGCAGATCCAACTCGTAGGCAACCTTGCCTACCTGCGGACAATCTGAAACGCCCGATGTACCTGGGTGAGTTTCCTTCTTCCCGAATCTCATCACACCCTTCATGGGTGACACTTTAGGAAAACCCAATCATGAACCTTGAACTCAAGATGCGACGACGATGATCTGCATACGACTTCGCCGACTCGAATGTCAATAGCCGCTCTCGGATAAGCTTCACCTTATCCATCACTGCTGCACCAAATCGTCCCACTAGCCGCACCTCGCCCACATCGAACCAACCTATAGGCGACCGCACTTCCTCCCATACAAGGCCTCATAAGGCGCCATCCGAATCTGGAGTGGTAGCTATTATTATATGCGAACTCAACTAGAGGCAAATGATCCTCCCAACTACCATCGGTCAATAACACGGGCTCGCAGATATCCTCGCAGTCGGATAGTGCGCTCTGCTGTCCGTCTGCGTGGATGAAATGCGATTACTCGTGCTCACTGCGTCCCCTAAACCCCTCGGAAGGACCTCCGAGTTAGCGAAATCGGGCTCCTGCATGCGATATGATCGAAGTGGGGACTCCATGCGATCCGACGATCTCTGATGTAAAGTTCGCATAATCTCACCAAAAGTCGTCCGGACGGGAAGAAAGTGGGCTGATTTCACGACTGTCGACGATAACCCATATAGAATCATGTCTCCTCCGAGTGCGAGGTAATCCTGTGATGAAGTCCATGTTGATTACCTCCACTTCCAGTCGGGATCTCAATGCGTAACAAACCACGTGCCTCTCGTGCTCTACCTTCACTGCCGACAACATCACGGGCGAGCTACGAACTCTGCAACGTCCTCTTGAGCCATCCCACCAATACACCGATCTAAGGTCGTGGTACATCTTAGTCGACCGGATGGATAGAGTAACGCGCGCGTGTGCTTCCCCAGAACTGCTGCCAAGTCTCAAACATCCGGAACACATGCGCCCTCAAACCTTAGCACCCGCAGGTGCTACCTCGAAAGGACCTTTGCCTCACGAAGAGTCAGTATCAGATCGAATCAAAGCGGATCCTCGGTATTGCCTCTTCACCTCCTCGATGATGGAAGACTCGGCAACCTCACGAACTCTAACCCCATCGCTATCGTAATCAATCAAGCGGACACCAAGGCTCGCTAACCGATGCAAATCACGAACCATGTCCTCCTCTCTAGCTGCACATCGATAGGCTCCCATCGACCTACGACTAAGAGCATACGCCACAACATTGGCCTTCCCGGGTGGTACAGATATCAACATCGTAATCCTTAAGCAACTCTAACCACCGTCTCTGCCGTAAGTTCAGCTCCTCTGTGAAGATATCTTTGGAGGCTCTTGTGGTGCGTATAAATATCCACGTGAACCCATACAAATAGTGCCTCGGATCTTGGCGTGAATCACTACGCGACTCCAAATCATGGGTGGGGTAGTTCCTCTCGTGTTTCTTCACTGTCGGGATGATATGCTATAACTCGCCATGCCGCATCAACACATCCCAACCCGATGCCCGACGATCACAATACACCACATAACCGTCTGGACCTGCGGAAGAGTAAGAACGGGGCGGTCGTCAATCTCTCTTTCAAGAATCGAAACCACGCTCACAAGCATCACCATCAAAACTTGGCGCCTTCCGAGTCACCTAGTCAACGGTGCGAGATAAGCAAACTTCTCCACGAACCGATAATAACCCGCAAGGCCCGTAAATCGCGAACCTCGCCGGAGTAGTAGGTCAGGCCAAGTCTGGCTGCCGATCTTGGCGTATCCACTCGAATGCCATCGCCCGACAATATGCCCGAAAGCGCCAAGTCAACCAAAACTCACATTTGGAAAACTTGGCGTACAATCGCTGATCTCGGAAGAATCACAAGATCGCCTCAATGCTCCGCGTGCTCTGCTCTGGCGAGAATAAACCAAGATATCATCAATGAACACTATCACAAACGTGTTCAAAAATGGTTTGAACACTCGGTTCATCAAATCCATGAATACCGCGGGCATTGGTCAACCAAAGACATGACCACGAACTCATAATGCGTCAGGGTCCGAATGCGATCCTAGGGACATCCGCTCTCGACACGAACTCGATGATAGCCCGACGCAGATCAATCTTGGAGAAACATCTCGCGCCGCAATGGTCGAACAAATCATCAATCACGGGAAGGGGTATACGTTTAATGGTCACCTTGTTCACCTAATCAACACACATGCGCGGCGTCCGCCCTTCTTCTTCACGAACAATACCGGCGCTCTGGGAGAAACACTAGGTCGATAAAACCCTTCTCCAAAGAAATCCCTAAGTGGTCTCTTCACTCTCTCAACTCGGCAGTGCCATTCGTATGGCGAGAATGGAAATAGGCCGAGTGTCCGCAATATGTCAATACAAAACTCAATCTCCTCTCGGGAGGATACCGGGAGGTCATCAAACACGTGCGGGAACTTGACTCTTCGAATCGATGAAAGTGCAGTACCGCGACCGATATCAAACACCCGAACGAGATGGTAGATATACCCTTCGCACCATCTTCCTAGCCTGAGGTAGGAAATAAACCTACCCGCCGGCGATACCGTGCTCCTCCCACTCAACAACCGCCTCGCCGGAAACTGGAACCGTACTACTTTCTCTCTGCGGTCTACATTGGCGTAGCAGAAGCTAGCCAATCCATCCCATAATCACGTCGGTCAATCATCTCCAACTCTATCAAGTCGGCTGGGTCCGACGTAAATAGTCACAGACAAGCTCTATATACCGCCGAGCTACCACGAATCACCATCTGGCGTAGCTACCTCGAAAGGGTCTATGGACTCGGGCTCTATCCCTATCCTACTAGCAACAAGGGAGATATATAGGCAGTAGAACCGGATCTATCAAAGCATACACATCAAACCCGAGCGATAAGGTACCGCGACGACATCGTGAGGCCTCACGATCTGTCGGTGGACAAAGCATATATGCGGTTACGAGGACCGCTAGAATCGACTGCGCCACGACCTGCCGCGACCGCTGATCCATATGTACCTTGCCTCAGGCGAGTAGCTGTCGGGGATGAAGAAGCGGCAATGCACCTCGTAGGTGAGCCTACCACCGCGCCGCCCGGTCGGACAAACTCTGCAGTGACCTGCCGCCACAAGTATAGCAAGCTCTGAGTACGGCTCCCGAATGGTATCTGCCACAGGGTACAGGCGGACCTCGAGCAGTTAGCACCTCTGCTACTCGAAATTAAGTCCGGCCACGACACGCCCCATCGCTCTGGTGGCTTTGAAAATGAGGTAGGGCGCTCTGCCGGGTGTGGTGCAAATCGGACCTGGCGATGCCGCCACCACGAGGACCACGAAAGAACCGCCGTCTTGGCCTTCCTGCTGGCGATATCGCTCTGCGGCGGTCTCTGCGCTCCTCGCATCTAGTGCATGAGCTGCGTGCGGGTAATGTCCATACGGTGAAGAGAAACACCCGCATACGACTCGGCCATATAATCATCTAGCGGTGGCGTGGCGGTGTACCCTATCCTCCATATCGCTACCAATCTTTGGGACATATCTAGCCAAAGAATCAAACTCGACATTGTATTCCACGGCGGTCGTCCCCTGTCTCTCGGACGAGAATCTATCGGCTCGTGCCCTCATAAATGCGGAGGCAAGTGTGTGAGAAAAGCCTCAAAACTCATCCCATCTGCTGGAGTGCGTACTCTCCCGGGAAAGCTCGTACGAATCAAACCAATCATTGCGGTGTCACGCGCGGCCGTCGAACCGAATATCACGACCTCGGTCTCGAAGCCACGATCACCGCGTAATCCTCTGCGGTGGCGGATGAACTCCTGAGGACCATCCTTAGGCCTCGACCCGTAAAACTCTGGCGGACTCTGACTCGAAATCTCGCGACCTCAAACTATACGCCTCGGGTGCACTACGGTGCGGCGAGTGGAGCCGGGCTGCGCATCCGGTCTCTCATCGTGTCGGGCCTGACTTTAGCCAAAAGGCTGGGGCCGTCTCCTTGTACCCTAACTCCTCCGCCCGGTGTGGGACGGGAGGTGTGGGTGCTGTGGTCTCTTTGGGGCGCGGCGTCATAGAACTTCGCCGTCTCGTATAGGCGGGCACGAGCCCTCGTGACTCTGGGTGTCTGCTAGCGCTCCTCGGCCCTTGCCACGGGCCGGGTTGCCTTACGTGGAGGCATAAGCATTACGGAAAGGAATACGTTAGAGGTCCAACCTATAACACGACTCTAAAGCACGATCTCGTAATGAGAAGAATGGAAACCAATCCTAAATATCCTATAGCCTCACGATTATTGGTGTGGTGCACAACACGCGATAATCAAGACTCTACTAGATGCGGTGCAGAGACACTTTCCGAGGATTAAGCGCTCGATACCACTTTTGTCACGGCCCGTTCGGGGCCGTGGTGCCTTGCTGGGCACCCAGTAGTCATACATCGAGTAACGGCGGAATATAAAACAAGGCGAAGCGATTTAAAACAATAAGACCACGCTTTATCGATGAAAAGCTTGCCTTTCGGCATAATATAAATAACTCAAGTTTTGCGATTCATCCCAGTATGCATAGTACTACTGGACCTCTAAGGAAGTAAACAACTATGGCGGGACGGGGCCCCGCCATACCTGGCTATCTGAAACTATCTGATACAGGGAGATCATACCCAAAGTAGAGCCTCGGAGAAGATGGAGCTCACGACACGCAAAGATCCTAAGGATGTGGATCTAGCACTGCTTGCCACCTGCGGCATGAGCGGCCGAAGGAGGTCGATAACAGTACCAAGTATGTGAAACTATAAAGTACTTTAAAATGAAATCAAAGTATTTAAAACCTTTTCACAAATACAATCGATTGATTGCACATAGTGCCACATCACAAACAACAATGATAATAGAAGATCGTGGCGTGTCTATTCTAGGCGCGAATGATCGAGCAAGGCGATCGCCCATAGTATCATTCTGCGTGCCTAGTCACGGACTTCGCGACCGCATAGTCACACATGGGCCGCGTGAGGTAGCCCTCGCGTCGGGGCAGCCAACCCCGGCGTCCGCCTAGGCCTCCGCGGCCAGCGTAGCCTCGAGACCGCGTAGTCTCAGCGGACGCGCCGGGAATCCGCGTCGGGCTAGGCGCCGGAATGATCAATCTGGAGCATACGCTGCTCGCGTAGTCTCACAGAACCGCGTAGGCCGTATAGACCGCGTCGAGGCAAGCCACCGGTATAATAGTCGAGGGTAGGTGATACGATATGATATAACGGACTTACGGTTAGCAACGTAAGCAGCCAGAATGACCCACTTTACGGCATTACTAACACGGTAGCGTCGTGATATGTCTACTTATCAAACAATCTTACTACACTTAACAGAGATCAATACAAGGCTTTTATAAACAAACAAGTAAATGATTCCTTTTTATCATTCTTAAGTTGTTATACCTAACTTCCCATAAAGCTAGCATAACTCTTAGCTTTTGTTTTAAAAACGGATATTTATCTTCATTAAAAAATGATTGATATTCTTTTGAAATGTTTTGATTCTTATTATTGAGCTTAAGCGTGAGGCATTCTGTAAGTATTATTCGAGCTTAAGCGTGAGGCATTGCGTAAGTATTATTCGATTAACACGTATATGCGTCTGTACTATATATATATTGTAAAATATCATGCTTAGCGAGAATCACATACCTTGAAAACCACCGCGAGTTGAATATGTCGCGCAGAGTCGACTATAATAGTCACGTATATCTATCAAAGACTACTCGAGGGTCATTCTAAGCAGAGGGTTCACAATTCTACGGAAAGTCGGGCAGCACAACCCTGCGGTGAGCTATATAAGTCTCATTGTGAAAGCAGTCCTATGTGATCTGATGTGATTATTCTTCTTTTAAAACCTTCTTGTGGTAATAGTTCAATTCTTTTACGTGATATTCTTCTAAGTATTTATACTTATCCTTATACTACAACGAGAAGTATTCTCTAATTCAAAGAGGTTAGGATTATTACCTCGGTAAGCCCAATAATATCCTAGATAAAGTCGCTGAGCAAGGTTTAGCTCACCAAGTTATGCGCCAGTAGCTCGAGAAACCTTAGAAGTTCTTCAACTTCTACCAAAGACTAAGGGATTTGGGCTAGGGTATTTTGGGCATTATAACGATACTAGAAGACAACTTTTCTACCAAGGGAGGGGGGTAGATTTCGGCTAGGCTAGGGGTTAGGCCCTGGTCAAACTCACAAGGAGGGAAGGGGTGTTGGATGAAAAGCTCACAAAGGGAGAGGAGGATTTTTCAAGACTTGGAAGATTTGTGGATGAAGAACTCTTCATCTAAAGGGGTATTTATAGGTCGAAGTGGCCAACCAATGGCCAAGATTAAGACAAGTGCAAGGCAAGTGTAGGGTGAGGATTAACTATACACAAATATCCTACCAACTCCTTGACTTGTGCACAAGGCACAAAAAGCGTGCCAAGGCTCTTCAATTCGTCCAAATGGGCGATTGAGTCCACCAATAGGAGGTGCAAGTGTTGCCCTCCGCTGGTCCCAAAATGTTTCGTCTCGGAAAAATCCGCAAAATTAGAAATGGCATAGCCGAATTTTCCTACGAAAGTGGAAGCGTTTCGTCGGAAAGCGATTCTTTAAGCGAGTTGTGTACAAAAAAGCGTCAGGCTAACTTTAAAGCCAAACTCTTTTATGCGTATTCCCTTACGTACATACTGCTGAAATACGGTATAACATCTAAGAGTTATCTTGAACTATGACGGACAAGGCCATGAGTACCCATGCTTGTACAAAAGCACATCTTGAAAGAACTTATACCAAAAAATAACTCCTGATGAAGGAGCTATCCAAAACTACGGCGGGTCCTACGCTGCCGATCACCAAAGCAGCGTACCTAAACTGCGGCATGAGCGGCCGGGGAGGTCGATGCGAAGAATGTACCAAGTATGTGAGCGATGAAATCGTAATAAAATCATAACGATCTAAACAAAATAGAGATATGTCGATAGCCAACCTACAGATACATAACACATGCGATCATATCAAGTCGGGGCGCGGGCCGCCAAAGTCACTACTCGAATATAACTATGGGTCTCACGCCGTAATATCAATCATGCGTGGAATCCTTCCTCGCTGGTGATCCGTGATGTAATAACACGATAAGGATACATGAACACCAAGTCCCACCTGTGTCCTAAATGCCTCGTGGTCTCGTGCCGGAATCCACATCGTAAAAAGCGTGACCGTAGGGTAACACAACCAAATCCGGGACATATATGATAATCAAATTACAACACATTGTGTCTTACTAACCATGAGTAAGCGATAGTATCTTTACAATATAAAATAGGAAGCTCATGATCAAAGCAGGACCGTCCGCGCAGATCATTTAACCATCCTACTCGCGGGACTATTTCACCCGCGTAGGCGCGTGGACCGCGTGAGGTATTCCTCGCATGGGACTATTTCACCCGCATAAGCCGCCACGGATTCGCGAGGTATTCCTCGCATAGGTGGACCGCCGCGTAGGACTATTTCACGCATAAGTCATACGGACCCGCATGAGGTATTCGCCGCGCGTGGGTAGCAATTCCACGGAATTTTCAAATGCCACAAACCGGAATGACCAACGATCGATATACCAATAGCACAATCGGCTATTTCCGGACACATAGGCAGTTCTCAACTAAACAAGCCAAAGTACTTATCAAGGCACACTTAGACAATTTCTCAATTTATCAAGCCAAAGTACTTATCAAGGCACAAATAGAATAATTCTCAATTAACAAGCCAAAGTACTTATCAAGGCACACTTAGACAAATTCTCAATTTATCAAGCCAAAGTACTTATCGAGGCACAAATAGAATAATTCTCAATTAACAAGCCAAAGTACTTATCAAGGCACACTTAGACAAATTCTCAATTTATCAAGCCAAAGTACTTATCAAGGCACAAATAGAAAAATTCTCAATTAACACGCCAAAGTACTTATCAAGGCACACTTAGACAAATTCTCAATTTATCAAGCCAAAGTACTTATCGAGGCACACTTAGACAAATTCTCAATTTATCAGGCCAAAGTACTACGTACGTACATTCTTTTTAAAAGACTCTTGTTTATGAAAAATCCCAAGATACTAACACCCGTAGTATCAAGGTGTGTCTATTTTTTCAAAGTAAGTTACTACACTCTTAGAAAACTCATTTCAAAGCTTGAAATCAAGTAACTTCAAATTTTCACAATCAAGGCAACTTATGCCCATTAATCAAAATAGACAACTTTCTAAACCTTCCATAAAACCGTTATAACCAACTTCCCATAAAGCCGTTATAACCCTTTATGGTTTTTAGACAAATTCATTCTTTTTATAACCAAGAGACTTATACTTTTAAAACCAAGTATCACATACTTACAATTCAAGTTCTTAACTTTCAAAATACTTCAAGTCTCTTAATATTTAGAAAACAAGTTTCTTCTACTTTTAAACCTCAAGTAACTCACACCTTTAAAACAAGTTACTTCTCTTAAATCATGTCATTTCTCCTCACTTAAAACAATTAAGTAAATCACTCCTTTAACTCCCCTAAAGTCATTACAATAACCCTTAGGTTTTGGAACTAAGGCACTAGCCAAAAGGTTTGGAAACCACTTCCTTTTCAAGACTCCATGTAATTTAAGTAAAATACTTTCACTTTTAAGAATCCAAACTTCACTAAGGAAATGGATTATACAACTTACAATTTAAACATCAAAGTATAATCAAAGGAGTACATAGAACGAATTCTATTTTAGGCAATCCAAATACAACCAAGGAATGGATCATTTAAGGAGTAGGACATACTTTCTTTATCTTAAGGAATCATGCTAGAAGAGGAGATAGTTCACATACCTTTTCGGCTAATATCCACAAGCTAATCCGAATACGTCGTACGTAGAAGTGTCAACCTATAATGGTCACAACAAGACTATCAACTTCTAGTCTCTAACGTAGAATAATACTAAGTATACGGTCTCTAATTCTACGGAAAATTGGGCAGCACTTCCTTTGTTTCTACTCACTTTGCCACCTTTTTCAAGGCCGAATACAATAACCAACAAGCCACATTTAAGGCTCAAAACAACAACCAAACAAAGGGGATTACACGCCTTGCAATACGTGTAAAATTCCGCCCCACAATTCATACCAAATAGTTTAATACTTCACTAGCCATTCTCGGCCAACATATAACCAACAACACTACGTCTTTTCCAATCCTTTTCCAATTCCAAGTTCTTAGGTCAACATGTTATTTAGTCATAAACAACTTCAACAACTACAATTTCCTTCTTTATACAACATGTGACGACTTAACTAATAATCGACTTGAATTGAAATCTTAAAGCTAAACATGCTAGATTTCGGATTAGGGTTCCAATAGTCAAAATACTTATCAAACCTCATACTATATAACTCATGCTTGCTAATAACCATAGCTACAATAATAAGTAAACCTTAATTGCTAAAACGACAAGAATATACCTTTATAAGCCCTTAAAATTTCCAAGATTCCAAATTCGCGCCCTAGCAATTCTTAGCTCCTTTCCTTAGGTTCCAATCCGCTCCAAGCACTCCTTAGAGGCCTATGAAGAACCCATCTTCAAGCTCCAACTTCAAGGTTGAAGAACTCCTCAAGTTTCCGCCTTGCGACTAACGTAAAAATGCGTTTTTTCCGAAATCTTTCTATTGAGATAACCTTACAATACCCTTGGGGACATTGGGTTAAAGTCTTGTGAACAAAGGATCAAAACTACAAAATTTTCTTGTGGATTATGGCACTAACCCGAGAGCTATTTGTGAAGAACACAATGTTCTCTAATTTTTCTAAGTGTAAATGAGCTAGTCTTGCACTAGTAGTAACCTTATAAAACACAATGGAGGGCTTAGACTTAAACAAATGTGAGGTTAGGATGAGTTTCACTTGGATCAAGCCTAGGTGGACAAGTTGACTTGTCAACAATATCAAGCTTTGGAAGACTTATCTTCTACCATGGTCAATGACCATTTTGACCTTACACAATTTCGACCAAGCCATGTGGAAGGAGTGCCACGTGTCGCCCTCTCATTCGTCCATAAAATTCCGTAACTCTCGTGGGCCCCACAAAACGTAAAATTCCTCGGGTGGGCCCCACATGACTAAATCCGTAAAAATAAATTTCTATAATGTTAAAAGTTCCATATTCCTCAAATAATACATTTTGAGAATTCAATTCTCAACAACGAACATTTATCCGTTCCGACGTTCGGAAGATTTTCCGTCGGTAAAACAATTCTTTCTTTCGTATCGATTTCCAAGTCTTGATTCCTTACGTACATTCTCTTATACCTGTCCTGGACTTACGGGGTGTAACAAAAGTATATGGTGGTCAAGTCTGTCATATGCTTACTAGCATGTACGAAGCAAAACATATTTTATTAGTCTAGTCCGCATGGACAGCTCAATTGGTTCTCGGGTATAATTACAAAAAAACAAAATTATTAGTCTACTTCGTACCTAGTTTTTGTTTTTAATTATGGGCATGTCTGGATCTCTTTTCATCATTATAAATTATAATTAATAAGGTCAAGTCATGTTCTCCATATTAATAGAAATCACATTCCTAAGGAGACAATCCAGTAGTCAATGGTCAACAATTTAAAAGCAATATTACAAGTACTAATTCAGTAATTTTCTGATCAATAGTACTGGCAATGACTGGAACCATATATAGATCATTGTTATCTTAAAAATAATTAGTTTATTTTCCTTAATCACATTCTTCCATAAAGTGATAAATATAACACCAGAATAGCCTCCTCTAAGACTCTAATTAGGCTATTAATAACTACTAATAGGATATGATTAGAATAATTATATGTCATCTAATCTATCACCATAAATGCTAATTTACCTACCATTTACATTCTAAAATCAATTATAATAATTACTAATTACAATAAAATATTAATTATTCTATCATTCCCCTGCGATCAGAAGCGGGAGGCGTATCTTTGAATTGTCCCGAAAATCTTCAAATAAAACCAGCGGAAGACCTTTAGTAAAAATATCTGTAATCTGATAGCGTGAGGGGACATGCAACACACGCACTTGTCCGCGTGAGACCTTTTCACGAACAAAGTGGATATCCAGCTAAATATGTTTAGTGCGTTGGTGATTGAACGGATTTCCAGAGAGGTAGATGACACTAACATTATCACAATATACCAATGTGGCCTTCGGAATTAGGCAATGGAGTTCGAGAAGAAGATTCTGAAGCTAACAAGACTCATACACAACATTGGAAACACCTCGGTATTCTGCTTCGGCACTGGATCTGGATAACGTTGCTTGCCGTTTTGAGGACCAATACACCAATTTTTCACCAAGAAATACACCATAACCAAAAGTGGAGCGTCTGGTGTCTGTACATCCTCCACTCGACATCTGTATAAGCGACCAGTGTGGATGTCAACGATGAATATAGATGCAGGACATACTCGAGAGTACCCTGAATGTAACGAACAATGTGTTTGAGAGAACATACATATGATCATCCATTAGATTATGCATGAAAAGGCACACATATTGCACAATATAAGAAATATCTGGCCTGGTGAATGTCAGATACTGCAGGGGCCCTGTCAAGCTGCGGTAGAGTATTAGATTGGCAAATGGTTTGCCGGAGGATGCACTCAATTTGGATTTAGTTTCCACTGGAGTTGCCGAAGTTTTACAAGAGGACATGCTAGCACGTTCAACAATCTCAGTTGCATACTTCTTTTAGGACAGAAATAAATCACATGCATGACGTGTCACCACTATTCCTAGAAAGTAATGTAGTGACCCTAGATCCTTCATAGCAAATTCAGAGCCAAGTTGTGACATGATGGACTTGTGAAGAACATCTAATGAGGTAGTTAATATAATATCATCCACATATGAAAAGAAGATAAGTTATATTATTACCCTGATTATAGATAAACAGAGAGTGATCGGAACGGCTGTTGGAAAAACTAATATGTGAAACAAAATCCAAAAACTACTTGTACCAAGCTCGGGGGGCTTGTTTGAGCCCATATAAAGATTCTTTAGCATGCACACATGATTGGGATATTTGGAGTCCCTATACCCCAAAGGTTGGTACATGTACACTATTTCATTAAGTTCGTCGTAGAGGAAGGCATTTTGACATCCAACTAATGAAGAGGCCACGCCTTTGACAGAGCCAAGCTAAGGACCGTTCGTATAGTTTCCAGTTTGACCACCGGACTAAAAGTCTCACCACAATCCACACCAACCTGTTGTGTTTTTCCATCACCTACAAGACGGACTTTATGCCTCTCAAAATTGCCATCAATTTTTTTTTGTGACTGAAATCCACATAGACCGAATTACGTTAGCATGAGCTGGACGAGGAACTAGATCTCACGTCCTATTTTTAATAAAGGGCAGCTCGATGTACTAAGCTCCCGCTATGCGTGGGGTCTGGGGAAGGGTCAGACTACAAGGGTCTGTTGTACGCAGTAAGAGCATTAAATTCATCATCCATGGCCAATTTCCAATTCAGGTCATTAAGAGTAGAAACATGATTACGAGGCAACAGTGATTTGGGAACCTGGGTGTGGAGGCTATATTTGGTGTTAGGTTTGACAATGTTGTATTGACTATGGGTGACTGGACGTTGGGCCGTGTTTTGAGGTGGGCCATTGGACGAGAGTACTTTGTCTAGCAGTCGACAATGAAATGGGCCGTGACCCAAGCCACTGCCAGGAAGTTGGTTTGGTGTTACACCTCGTAAGTCTAAGGCGATAATTAAGAACGTCATTAAGGAAGTAAGATTCGAATATTGGATATAAAATATGTTTACTTATGTTAATACGGAAATTAGTATACAAGAGGATGTGATTCCGGGAAAATGTGGGTTACAACGAGTGTGACGTAGGAAACTTATATTAATAGTTGTATATTCCCGTATGGACTAGTGTCGTATTATAAGAATTATAACATTGATAATATGAGGCTTTATGAAATTTTTGGGAATTAAAGAAAGCGGGATTCAAGATTTAATTATTACTTGAGGAATTAATTTAATTATACAATTAGGGACCAAAGTGTAAGTTTTTAATTTTCAGATTTTATTTTCCCTTAAAACCTATTAATCTTTTCATCTCCTACATTATTTCAAAACACAACTCCTCTCCTCTCCACTCCTCTCTTCAACCGAAACCACACCCTCCCCCATAGCCAACAAATTGGAGCTTTGATTCTTCTCCATAGATTAGATCATTCTACAAATTATAAAGCCAAGGAAACTAAAAAAAAGGGAAAACAGTGAGCAGAAATGTTGTTGCTGTTGCCGAGAATTTGCCTAGTTTTTTCCAATTTTTGGACAAGTTTTTGTGAAGAAAACGTGTAAGAATTATGGATTAACATTGTAAAATTCATGCAGGTCAATTTGGAGATGAAAAAGTAAAAAATTGGGCAAGAAATCGATGGAACAGTGGGATGATCTTAAGGGACTGTTTTGGGCTTCATTGAGGTAAAAAATCTTCTTTTCATTGAGTAATTGGAAGATTAAATGATGTTGTAGTTAAAATATAAACTCCTGATAAAGAGAATTTGGAATTTAGGACAATGCGATTTGTGGATGTTGTAGCCAATTTAGGACTGTTTGGTATATGTTGGATTCGTTTGTTGTGTTGTTAATTTCATCACTAACTGCATGTTAAAAATGAAGAAAATCTTGATGTTTAAGTTGTAGTTGCTATATGGAATTGTTGGAATGTGGACTGGTCTTTAAGGCTATTCTTGTTGAGTTAAAATAATGGAATTTTATGGTCTTCAAAGGGGTGTTCGTGTTGAGCTCCAACGCTGGAAATTTTATCGTGTTAATGGACTGTTTTGAAGGTTGTTTTAATATGATTAGTGGAGTTATATTAACATGATAAATAGGTGTATAGATCACCTTAGTTATTATGGTGGTTGTATTCCAAAAATGTAAAGAGAAAGAAGGTATTATATCCTTACGTATATGGAGTATTTGAGATTGTTATGATATTATATCCTTACGTTGTGATTGTTATTTGGTATTTTTGGCTTTATTTGAAAGTTGTGGATTTGCATATAAATAGCGGAAGTGTTGCCCGAATTTTTATAGAATAGGAAGTCGTCATAACTTACGTTAGAAATCAAAAAATTGACGAACGTATCACCCTTTATTATAGATTGAAGTATTAGACGAGGCGTGTTCTAATATTGGGTTGGCTAGCTCGACTAAAAGGTATGTGAAACTCTTCCTTCTTTCTTTGGTATGATTTATAAGAAATGAACGTACGACAAACGTACATGATTTCTATACAGTCTAATTCCTAATAATATGAGTTATGAGAAGTGCCTTTGATCTTTACAGTAAAAGTTCATTTTAATGATTTTATTGAGAGTCAAATGATGATTTAAATTGCATATGGTTGCTCATGATATCTATTCGTGCAAAGTGTTACTATTCTACTTCTCCGAGTCCCGGGCCAGCACTGTCGTGCGCAGATCCTTGCATTTGTTCACTGAGCCCCTCACTAGAGGGCCGAAAATGTTATATATGATGATTCCATAGATATGTATCCACGATGCGGGTATAGATACTCATGATAGTAGATGATGATTTCATGGACATGTATCCATGATGCGGGTATAGATACCCTTGATAGTAGATGATGATTACATGTACATGCATCCATGATGCGAGTTTAGATACCCATGACAGTAGATATATATATATATATATATATATAGGATGATTATATGGATACGCATTCATGACTTTTGATATTACTCTTATTTTTTTATAAGACGCAGCTGACTCTCATTTGTATACGACACATTTGGATTTGGATTCTGATTTTTATACTTGTCTCCGGTTATCTGTTGGCCACTTATGATCTTTTTTACAGTATTACATGTTTTACATACTCAGTACATTATTTCGTAATGACCCCCTTTCCTCGGGGGGCTGCGTTTATGCCCGCAGGTACAAGTGCTCAGTTTGGTGATCCTCTAGTCTAGGATTCATGTTCAGCTATTTGGAGAGCTCCATTGACTCGGAGCTTGTCATTTTGGTACAAAACTTTATTCTGACTTATGTATATATTTAGGGGCACGACGGGGCCCTGTCCCATCATATGTCGTTATCCTTCTCATAGAGGTATGTAGACAGTCGTGAGTTGTACGTATGTAGAGTTGTGAACCTATTTTTGTATATGTGTTGTTGTACTCTGTTTTGGGATGTTCCCGTATACAGTGGCAGCCTTGTCGGCTTGCATCTTTTGTTATATTTGCTTAGATGTGACTCCTCAGAAGACAGGGTTATTTGTGTATTAAGGCAGCCTTGCCGGCTTGCCTATTCGGACGTGTTATGATTGCATCGTTATGCTGTCGGATTTCATATTATCCTTAGTGTCAGTTTGATTACATGTGGCAGGTTAGTATAATGGCGTCCAATCAGGGCGTCTAGTCGCGGCCCGTCGGGTCGGGTCGTGACAAAAGTGGTATTAGAGCAGTTAATTCTTGGAATATCTACAGACCGTGTCTAGTAGAGTCTTGTGTATGAGTATGTTATTTACCATACTTATACGCAGGAGGCTGCCGGACATTTAGGATTGGTTTCTACTATTTCATCTCTTAGATCGTGTAATAGAGCTGTGTTATTAGGATGATCCCTCTCTGACGACTTAATATGTTTACAACTATGCCTCCGAAGAATGCGGCTGAAGGCAAATCTGATGGGGATACTAGTCGATTGAGAGAGTTACGTGTCCCGTATTTAATCTATGCCGAGGCGTACGATCGACGAGCTCTGCTATGTCGCCACCTCCAGAGGCTCCAGTTCAGGGGGCAACATCACCAGTTTCTAAGACCCGGCACTGAGCCTCGGCTCATCGTGAGGTAGAGGCGAGCCATGAGGATGCGGTTGTTCTTGACTAGATTAGTGGCGGGCAGACCACGAGCGAGGACCGTGAGTTGGCGCGGTCGGATAGATTGAGGGTCCATGATTTCTTGAGCTGCAGTCCACTAGAGTTTTTTGGGTCAAGGCCCGAGGATGATCCACATGAGTTCATCCGACAGATGCAGCGTACGTTGAGGGTGATAAAGGCTTCAGAGACTGAGTCTGATTTGTTGGCTTCATACCGGTTACATAATGTAGCTATTAACTGGTACGCGTCATGGGAGCTATCTAGAGGTGAGGGTGCTCCTCCAGCCGGGTGGGATGAGTTCATAGAGGCTTTTTTTGACCACTTCCTACCTCCAGAGATGAGGAGAGCCAGAGTTGATAGGTTCCTAAACTTTAGGCAGGGCGGTAGGAGCATTAGAGAGTACAGCCTTGAGTTTGATTTATTGGCGAATCTGCACTATTGTAGCGAATATGTGGACATGGTGCATCGCTATGTGATGGGGCTGGACTACTATTTGATCGATGGTTGTATGGCGATGGCTCTTCAGTCGGGTATAAATATTGGTCATATCCAGGCATATACACAGGGGGTTGAGGACCGACATAGAGGGCGACAACCAGACATATGTCATGACAGGGACCCGCATAAGAGGGTAAGGTCGGCAGGTTATTCGGGTGAGTCTCGAGGAAGGCAGCCTCAACAGCAGGTTAGATATTCATCCCAGCCAGCACAGAGTGCTCGCATAAACCCTATAGACAGGAGGTTCGACCGTCCAGGGTATTCAGGATCCGATCAGAGCTCCAGGGCTTCGGGTTCTCAGAGGAACAGGGGTTCTAGTCAGTCGAGGCCACCTTTGCCTCGATGTTCTCAGTGTGGTAGGTCCCATCTTGGGGAATATCGTCTTTCTACTGGTTCTTGTTTTTCTTGCGGCCGTCAAGGCCACATGATGAGAGAGTGTCCCTACAGGGATGGTTCGGGTGGTATGGCTCGGCCTATGGGGTCGGTTGCTGGCTCGTCATCATCTATAGCTATGCGCCCTATCGGGCAAGGTATTCAGACGTCAGCAGACCATGGTAGAGGTCGTGGCGGAGTTTCTAGTCCTGGCGGTCCTTCGAACCGCATATATGCTTTGTCCAGTAGACGTGATCAGGAGACGTCACCAGATGTTGTTACAGGTATACTATCGGTTTTTTCTGTGATGTATATGCTTTAATAGATCCAGGTTCCAACTTGTCCTACATATCTCCTCTTGTTGCTGGTAGAATCAGGATAGAACCTGAGTTGATAGAACTATTTGAGATAGCTACACCGATAGGAGATTTGGTTATAGCTAAGCGTGTGTATAAAAATTGCTCGGTAGTGATATATAGCCGTCATACCATAGCAGATTTGATAGAGTTAGATATGACTGACTTTGATGTTATTATGGGTATGGACTGGTTGGCTTCTTGTTTTGCCAACGTTGATTGTAGAGAGAAGTTGGTTCGATTTTATTTTCCAGACGAGCCAGTTATAGAATGGAAGGGGAATACAGCATCACTGATGGATAGGTTTATTTCATACCTCAAGGCAAGGAAGATGGTTAGAAAAGGATATTTATCATTTGGTTCAAGTACATGATACGGAAGCAGAGGTATCGGCTCTTCAGTCAGTTTCGGTAGTTAGTGAGTTCCCGGATGTATTCCCAGATGATCTTCCAGGTCTTTCTACAGAGCGAAAGATAGATTTCAGTATAGATGTATTGCCAGGTACCCAACCTATATATGTTCCTCCTTATAGAATGGCACCTGCTGATTTGAAGGAGCAGATGAGGGACTTGTTAGAGAAAGGCTTCATTAGGCGTAGTACATCTCCCTGGGGAGCACCGATATTATTTGTGAGGAAGAAAGATGGTTCGCTGCGAATGTGTATTGATTATAGGCTGCTGAATAAAGTAACCATCAAGAACAGGTATCCCCTCCCCATGATTGATGATTTATTTGACCAGTTGCAAGGTGCTAAGTGTTTCTCGAAGATAGACTTGCGGTCAGGTTACCATCAGGTGTAGGTAAGAGAGGCAGATGTTCCAAAGATAGCATTCAGAACCCGATACGGACATTATGAGTTTAGGGTGATATCTTTTGGACTGACCAATGCTCCCGCGGTGTTTATGAATTTGATGAACCGGGTATTCAGGCTGTTCTTAGACATGTTTGTCATTGTATTCATTGATGATATCCTAGTTTATTCCCGTTCAGAGCAGGAGCATGCAGACCATTTAAGGACAGTACTTAGAGTTCTCCAACACCAGTAGTTGTATGCCAAGTTTTCTAAGTGTGAGTTCTGGTTAACTTCGGTGGCCTTCTTAGGCATATTATCGGGGCTGATGGTATTCAGGTGGATACACAGAAGATTGAGGCCGTGAAGACTTGACCCAACCCTACTGCACCTACTGAAGTACGCAGTTTTCTGGGGCTAGCAGGGTATTACAGGAGGTTTGTGGAGAAGTTTGCCTCAGTCTCAACGCCTTTGACTAGGATAACTCAGAAGGCAGCTAAGTTCCAGTGGACGAATGCTTGTGAGCACAGTTTTCAGTTGTTGAAGGATAAGTTGACTACGGCTCCAGTTCTGACTCTTCCCGAGGGACCGGATGGTTATGTCATTTATTGTGATACTTCAGGTATTGGGTTGGGTTGTGTGTTGATGCAGCATGGCAGAGTTATAGCTTATGCCTCCCGACAACTCAGAAAATATGAAAAGAATTATCTCACTCATGATTTGGAGCTAGCAGCGGTGATTCATGCCCTGAAGATATGGAGACATTATTTGTATGCGGTTCATGTGATATTTATACGGATCACAAGAGTCTCCAATATATCTTTAAGTAGAGGGAGTTGAACCTACGGCAGAGACAGTGGCTAGAATTGCTAAGGGACTACGATGTTGATATCTTGTACCACCCGGGGAAAGCCAATATTGTGGCAGATACTCTTAGTCGTAGATCTATGGGTAGCTTGTCGGATGTGTAGCCAGACAGTAAGGAGATGGTTCGTGAGATACACATGCTAGCTAGTCTTGGAGTCCAGTTGGCGGATTCAGGAGATAGCGGGGTTCTTGTTCGGGAAGTTGCGGAGGCCTCTATCGTAGAAGAGGTAAAGATACATCATTATGAGGATCCTGTTCTGGCACGGTTTAGAGACGCAGCTCTCCGAAAGGAGATGACTCTACTTGAGGTTGCACCCGATGGTTTGCTAAGGTATGAAGGTAGGTTATGTGTACCGGATGTTGCAGGGCTACGACATCAGGTTTTGGGTGAGGCACACAATGCCCGTTATTCCATTCATCCAGGGTCAACAAAGATGTACCATGACCTTAGATATTTGTATTGTTGGGATGGCATGAAAAAATACATAGCAGAGTTTGTTGCCCAGTGACCGAATTGTCAGCAGGTTAAAGTTGAGCATCAGAAGCCTAGCGGATTATTGCAGGAGATAGAGATCCCGACTTGGAAGTGGGAAGTGATCAATATGTACTTCATTACAGGCTTACCTCGCACTCAGTGGAAGTGTGATTCCATATTGGTTATTGTGGATAGGCTGACGAAATCAGCCCATTTCTTCCAATCAGGACTACTTACTCAGCTGAGGACTATGCTAGATTATACATCAGAGAGATAGTGAGACTGCACGGGTTTCCCACATCTATTATATCAGACCGAGGATATCACTTTACAGCTAACTTCTGGAGATCATTCTATAAGGGATTGGGGACACAGGTGAGTCTCAGCACAACATTTTATCCCCAGACTGATGGGCAGGCAGAGCATACTATTCAGACATGAGAGGATATGTTGAGGGACTGTATTATTGACTTCAGAGGTAGCTGGGATGATCATTTACCACTCATTGAGTTTGCCTATAACAACAACTACCATTCTAGTATCCAGATGGCTCCGTATGAGGCTTTATATGGGAGGAAGTGCAGGTCACCTATTGGTTGGTTTGAGGTAGGTGAGACTAAGTTTATCGGTCCATACGTGGTTCAACAATCTGTTGATAAGGTGAAGCTTATTCAGGAAAGATTATAAGCAGCTCAGAGTCGAAAGAAGTCATATGCTGATAATCGAAGTCGACACTTAGAGTTTCAGGTTGATGATTGGGTGTTCTTGAAGGTGTTATCCATGAAGGGTGTGATGAGGTTTGGTAAGAAATGGAAGCTTAGCCCAAGGTACATCGGGCCTTACCCGATCGTTCGTGGGATATGCAAGGTTGCCTATGAGTTGGATCTACCATCTGATTTGGAAGCAGTACACCCAGTCTTCCATATCTATGTTGCGTAAGTGTATTGGTGATCCTTTCAGAGTCTTTACAGTAGATGATGTCCAGGTGACAGAGGAGCTGTCGTATGAGGAGAGTCTCATAGCCATACTTGATCGCCAGGTCAAGAAATTACGGACGAAGGATGTGTCTTCCGTCAAGGTATTGTGGCGAAACAACAATAGGGAGGAAATGACTTGGGAGGCAGAGGATGAAATGAAGAAGAAGTATCCTCACTTGTTCCCTGTGCCTCCAGGTAATTCAATTCAACTCCTTATTTGATTATGGTAATTGATGAATTGCATATGTGTTATATTGTGGCCCTGTGAGACATCTGTTGGTTTGCTGAAAATATGTGATATGCATAGTTATAAAAGAGACGCTGCCAAAAAAATTCTAGCATAAGACTTATTATGAACATTCGAGGAGAAATGTTTCTAAGGGGGGAAGGATGTTACACCTTGTAAGTTTAAGGCGGTATTTAAGAACGTCATTAAGGAAGTAAGATTCTAATATTGAATATAATGTGTTTACATATGTTAATACGAAAATTAGTATACAAGAGGATGTGATTCCGGGAAAATGTGGGTTACAACGGGTGTGACGTAGGAAACTTATATTGATAGTTGTATATTCCCGTATGGACTAGTGTCGTATTATAAGAATTATGACATTGAGAATACGAGACTTTATGAAATTTTCGGGAATTAAAGGAAGCGGAATTCAAGATTTAATTATTACTTGAGGGATTAGTTTAATTATACAATTAGGGACCAAAGTGTAAGATTTTATTTTCAGACTTTATTTTCCCTTAAAACCTATTAATCTTTTCATCTCCTACATTGTTTCAAAACACAACTCCTCTCCTCTCCAATCATCTCTTCAACCGAAACCACACCCTTCCCCATAGTCGACAAATTAGAGCTTTGGTTCTTTTCCATAAATTAGATCATTCTACAAATTATAAAGCCAAGGAAACTAAAAAAAAGGGAAAACAGTGAGCAGAAACGTTGCTGCTGCTGCCGAGAATTTGCCCAGTTTTTTCCAGTTGCTGGACAAGTTTTTATGAAGAAAAACGTGTAAGAATTATGGATTAACATTGTAGAATTCATGCATTTCAATTTGGAGTTGAAAAAGTGAAAAATTGGGCAAGAAATCGATGAAACAGTGGGCTGATCTTAAGGGATTGTTTTGGGCTTCATTGAGCTAAAAATTCTTCTTTTCATTGAGTAATTGGAATATTAAATGATTTTGTAGTTAAAGGATAAACTCTTGATAAAGATAATTTGGAATTTAAGACAATGCATGCGATTTGTGGATGTTATAGCCGATTTTAGGATTGTTTTTGGTATACGTTGGATTTGTGTGTTGTGTTGTTAATTTCATCACTAATTGCATGTTAAAAATGAAGGAAATCTTAATGTTTAAGTAGTAGTTGCTATATGAAATTGTTGGAATGTGGACTGGTCTTTAAGGCTATTCTTGTTGAGTTAAAATGATGGAATTTTATGGTCTTTAAAGGGGTGTTCATGTTGAGCTCCAACACTGGAAATTTTATCGTGTTAATGGACAGTTTTGAATGTTGTTTTAATATGATTAGAGGAGCTAGATTGATGTGCTAAATAGGTGTATAGATCACCTTGGTTATTATGGTGGTTGTATTCCATAAATGTAAAGAGAAAGAAGGTATTATGGTAACGTATATGGAGTATTTGAGATTGTTATGATATTATATCCTTACAGTGTGATTGTTATTTGGTATTGTTTGTTTTGTTTGGAAGTTGTGGATTTTCATATAAATAGGGAAAGTGCTGCCAGAATTTTTATAGAATAGGAAGTCGTCATAACTTACGTTAGAAATCATAAAATTGACGGATGTATCACCCTTTATTATAGGTTGAAGTATTAGACGAGGCGTGTTATAATATTGGGTTGGCTAGCTAGAATAAAAGATATGTGAAACTCTTCCTTCTTTCTTTGACATGATTTATAAGAAATGAACGTACGGCGGACGTACATGATTTATATACAATATAATTCCTAATAATATGAGTTATGAGAAGTGTCTTTGATGTTTATAGCAAAAGTTCATTTTAATGATTTTATTGAGAGTCAAATGATGATTTAAATTGCATATGGTTGCTCATGATATCTATTCGTGCAAAGTGTTACTATTTCACTTCTCCGAGTTCCGGGACGGCAATGTCATGCGCAGATCCTTGCATTTGTTCACCGAGGCCCTCACTAGAGGGCCAATAATGTTATATATGATGATTCCATGGACATGTATCCATGATGCGAGTATAGATACCCATGATAATAGATGATGATTCCATGGACATGTATCCATGATGCGGGGATATTTACCCATGATAGTAGATGATGATTCCATGGACATGCATCCATGATGCGGGTTTAGATACCCATGACAGTAGATATATATATATATATATATATATATATATATATAGGATAATTATATGGATAAGCATTCATGACTTTTGATATGACTCTCATTTTTTTATAAGGCACAGCTGACTCTCATTTGTATACGACACAGTTGGATTTGGATTCTGATTTTTATACTTGTCTCCGGTTATCTGTTGGTCACTTATGATCTTTTTTACAGTATTACATGTTTTACTTACTCAGTACATTATTTCGTAATGACCCCCTTTCATCGGGGGGTTGCGTTCATGCCCGCAGGTACAAGTGCTCAGTTTGGTGATCCTCTAGTCTAGGATTCCTGTTCAGCTATTTGGAGAGCTCCATTGACTCGGAGCTTGTCATTTTGGTACAGAACTTTATTCTGACTTATGTATATATTTAGGGGCATGACGGGGCCATGTCCCGTCATATGTCGTTATCCTTCTCATAGAGGTCTGTAGACAGTCGTGGGTTATACGTATGTAGAGTTGTGAACCTATTTTTGTATATGTGATGTTGTACTCTGTTTTGGGATATTCCTGTATATAGTGACAACCTTGTCGGCTTGCTTCCTTTGTTATATTTTCTTAGATGTGACTCCTCAGGAGACAGGGTTATTTGTGTATAATGGCAGCCTTGTCGGCTTGCCTATTCAGACATGTGTTATGATTGCAGCGTTATGCTGCCGGATTTCATATTGTCCTTAGTTTCAGTCTGATTACATGTGGCAGGTTAGTATAATGGCGTCCAATCAGGGCGTCTAGTCGCGGCCCGTCTGGTCGGGTCGTGACATTTAGGCTCGTCGATACAATCGACAAGTTTGGTCTCAGGACGGGAGGCCTATCTTGCTGGGCTTTGTTTGTTGTGGCTGGCCACTGGTTCGGGGCCCAAATTACCTAAGACATGTTGGTCCGTCGAAACAGTGGGCCCAATTTGTGACAAAAAATGTTGGGATAAATATCGGGCCATGCTATCATCTAAAAAATCATAGGTAGGGGGTACAAACTCATGCATTTTAGCAAATGAGAAATTTGTCTCATCAAAGATAACATGACGACTCACAATTATTTTATTGGAAGAAAGGTCGTAACATTTGTAGCCTCGATGATTAGACGGATATCCCAAAAAATACAAGGTTTAACCAGGGTTGACGTTTGTTAATTATGGTGTATGGAAAAAGAGGATAACATAAAATGACAACAACATACCCAATGAAATCCCACAACCTGGGGTATAGGGAGGGTAAATGTACGCATACCTTACCTTTACCTTGGTAGGTAGAGCGGTTGTTTCCGAGAGACTAAGTATAGTATTTTTAGCGGAGCTTGATAGGACAATTTTTTTGTGAAAAAGTATGTTTAATATATAAGTGGTCATTTGTAATGCATGATGCCAAAAAGATGGTGGTAGTGACGCATGAGCAATGGATGTTCGAAATATGTTGTTGATGGTTCAGATTTTACGTTCCGCCTTCCCATTTTGAGAGAAAGTATGTGGATATGAAAGACGAAAAGTTAAACCACTAAAATTGAAAAAATCCCAAAAACTCCCATTATCAAACTCCCTACCATTATCACATTGAATATTTTTAATATCCCGTTCAAAATGATTCCAGATGAATGCTCTAAAAGTTAAAAATGTGGAAAAGACTTTTGATTTCTTAGCCAAAGGAAATGTCCAAAAAAAATTAGAGTAATCATCTAGCAATAGCAAATAATATTTATGGCTCGAAGAGCTCAAAATGGATATCCAAATATCACAATGGATAATATCAAATGGCATAAGTGTGCATGAATTTGATGAAATAAATGACAGTTGAACATGTTTTCCAAGTGGACATGATCGTCACAAACTTGAATTACGTGTTTGAGTACATGAAATAAACTTATTTCGTTTGAGAGAGACTAAAACAAGTGCTCCTGGATGACCCAAACGTTCATGCCATAATGAAGGTGCAAGAGCGACAAAAGTGGATGGTGACTTGGTTCATTGATTAGATGTTGATATTGGATATAGCTCCCCGTGACTATTCCATCTCAGTAGAAGCATCCCTGTCTGAAAATCCTTCACGGAAAATCCAAAAGGGTAAAAAATAACAGATACCCAGTTATTAGTAGTAAACTTTTCAAACGAAACCAAGTTTTTAATTAATTGTAGAACCTGAATGACATTCTTTAAAAGTAACGGTGGGTTTGGTAGAGTCAATTTGGTAGAACCATAATCACAAATTGAAATAGAATGACCATTTCCGACAATTATACCATTATTTTTGCTCAAATTAAAATAGGATGAGAGGTTAACTTGAGAGAACGTCATATGAAACATCGCTCTGGTGTTCATGTATCAATTTATGTCTAGAGGATTAAGTCTGAGAGTGTGCATGATAAACTCAATATCCGTTGGGCTGGCCACTACCGAATGGGCCTCCTGCCACTGGTTCGATAGTTGCCCAAAGCTGCTCGGTCTGCCACTATTTCGTGGCCCAAGAGGAAAAAACCCAACACCTTGGAGTCGATCGCCGGTGACTGGCAGTCTTGGGCTGCACGGCTGTTACCGATGGGATCGGGCGATGGTAAAACCAAGGCCACCGTCGGGCGATGGACTAGGCCGCCACCGTTCAGAAGGTTGCCACATTGCCACCGATCCCATTGTTTACCGCCATTTCGTCCGCCACCAAAATTTTGGTTGCCGCCATTTTTGCCATTTCGGTTATTTCCACTCTGATTTTTACCACCGTTTCATCTTTTTTATCCCCGATTTTGTTGTATGGGCTCAAAATTAGTGGTAGTGTCATTGGTTGGGGTGACAATCATGACAAAATTTGAGACGATTATGGCCTTTTTTGTCGAAACTCACCTCTTTAATAATAAGCATAGAACGGGCTTGATAAAAAATGTTAGAGAATTGCTTTGTCGGATGAGCGTTCCCACGCCATTATACGTGTCGGTAAGGCCTGCAGCTAATTGTAGAATCAATCGATTATTGGTAAATGGTGAACCAACATTTTTGAGTTGATCCGACAAGACTTTGAGGCATTGACAATATGCCGACGCAGTTGGAAAATCCGCCATATCGATGGTGGAGAATTCTCGCTCCAACGTGACAACTTGGAAATTTTGTTGTCCTGAAAAATATCATGCATGCGATTTAAAGCCTCCATTTCTGTGCAACAAATCATTAGAGATAGTTACATAAATCCATGAAAGAACTGTGGCATCAAGAGTTTCCCATAGTTCTTTTTTATCATCGGTTTTTAACTCTTTTTCTTTGCAATTTGCCGGCGGGATTATGTGATGAATAACCCGGTGGGAATGACAATATATTTTAAAAATCTCTGCCCAAGTTGCATACTGAATATTTTCCATCTCAAGAGTGACGGAAACATGTGTTTTGATGTTAGAAACGGTAAGGTCGGGGTGAAATGTGGATTTGGAGTCAGACATTGTTTACCAGAAAAGGGAGAACAATAATGAAAAAAGAAAAAAATATGAAGAAAGTGTGGTGGTCGGCTGGTGGTGGAGGAAGGGTGGTTGATGTGGCTGAATTTTTGGAGATAAAATTATTTAGAATAGGATCTTTTTCCTAATCTTTTGATACCATGTAAGAATAATTAGTTTATTTTCTTCAATTACATTCTTCCATAAAGGTGGTAAATATACAACAAGAATAGTCTCATCTAAGGCTCTGATTAGGCTACTCATAACTACTAATAGAATATGATTATACTAATTATAGGTCATCTAATCTATCACCCTAAATGCTAATTTACCTACCATTTACATTCTAAAATCAATTATAATAATTACTAATTACAATTATTTATTATTTATTCTATCAGTTATGGTTCAATTAGCTAGTCATTATCTCAATTGTTGCAAATTGGTTTAAATAGCTGAGAGTTAATTTAACTTCACATTTATGTCTGTAGGTGACTTTATGTTGTAGCTGAGAGTCATTATTGTGCAAGTAATTTTTAAATATTTAATAATGAATTAAATTTAATTAAATTCTTTAAGTTTACTTCTCGCTTTTCCTATTTGGTCAGAGGATTTGTTAGGGTAAATAAATGACTTTCTTCAACTCAACCTCAAAAGATAGCTCATACGGAGAGAAATTTCCAAGTATATATATGGAGATCACTCATGTCATTAATCACCAATGTAAAACTTTTTTCATTCTTCAATACCCCACATCACGTCTAGGGTTGGACATCTGGAGCGTGTCCAATTTAATTTGGGGACCCAACATTGGGTGAGATGGGTCCTGCTCTGATACCATGTAAAGAAATAGATCATGGGCCTAATTACTCAACATCAAAAGCTAGTTCATGATGGGAGGATTACCCAAGTACAGGAGACCACTCATCTCATTAACCACTGATGTGAGACTTTTTTCATTCTTCAACATTTAGTTATCCATTTGTTGAAATAGCCAGTTACGTGACCATAGGAATTCCCATGATGAATGTCATTGAATAACATAACAAAGCCTTTGGGAACCGTATGCAACATATTTTCACGCTGGTTCAATTGAGCTCAATATTTAAGATACCAAGCATAATGTTATCAGGCAAGTCTATAACATATATTGTTCGTTTGGACCTAGGTCCACTCGAATTCATCTTAAAATCGTGCATATCATGAGTTTGAGATATGTCTTATAAAGCTTTTCACTTTTCTCTTCCGTTTCAATGTGGATCGTCTAAGGTGTCATGTTCACCTCGTTTTCAGAAGCTTGTTGGACTAGAAGCTTGATCCGTCCTGCGTCAGGACCGTCACACATAAATAGATACGTAAAAGACACTAAAAGTTTAACAAATTTGAATTGAAATTCATAATTTCGAAAGTACAATTAACACAACATAATCAATGTTCTTCCATTTCAAATCCTTCCCAATATACCTCACAAGGGAATCCTAAAATTTGAATATCAAATGACGGGTTAGTATAACTTTATCTGTACGGTTATATGTACTGGTTGAATAGAAATTTATTTTCTGAAGGCGGATACCAAAAGTCCCCGTCTTTCCATCCTTTGAATAAATATAGAGATTGTAGAGCTTTTGATTTTTCCATGTTGTTAAGAAAATTGAACAATGTTTTTTTTTGTTGCCATTTAAACACTGAAAATAGATAGTGAGGCCTTAAAATTAAAAGCTTAAATTTATCAAATTTAAATTTTGAATTTATTTTTTTATTGAAAATTAATGTCACAATAATAATAGTGGTGCATGGTTGTTTGGGGTCAGATTTGATGTTATTTCGTTAATTTGCCGACATCAATCATGTGACACTATCTTAATAGACAAGTGCCTATAAAAACCTCAGCGTATCCTTTGAGATTTTGGGGACATGCACATATTTTCGAATGTGTTTGAATGAAGAGGGTTTCATAGTCAAGTGAATTTTACATAAAATGTTGTTAAATTTCTGCATTCTGAGCCAGCAGAAACACAACACGTGAACAAACATTTTCTTGTAATTTCATGTGACAAACTGCTGTTTTTGTCTCACAATATTTGCACATGTACAAATATATGTAAGGCCAAATATATCCAACAATCCATGTAGCGTTTTTGATAAATAAAAGATAGAGCCTAGATATTATGGCCTAGAGTTTTCAAAAATAAATATGTTGGGATGGACCACGCTCCCCTGAAGAAAATTCTAGATGTATATTAGTTAAATTCAATTTTGACACGTCCAACTCAGTTCATCCAAAAATTAAGTTGATTTGAGTTAAATATGTAGTCCAAATTGATTTATGAGAAATCTTATCAAATTATTTAAGAAAATTCTTTTTGAATTTGATACGTTATATATAACCATTTTAGAATTGTATTAATCTCCCTCGGACAATCTTTATCTTCCTCGAACAGTCTTTCTCATTAATACAAATATATATAGTGTACAATGTGGAATCCTAATACAATAAGGATCTTATATCTACCATAATTATACATTACTAAATATTACACAATATGTGAGATATATTCTAATTATGGTACAATGTGGACTGTACACGTTAAGACACCCCGTAGCCGGAGCGGTAGGAGGTCGGATGCTGAGACTGGATCTGAAGTCGAGGAATAATTGTCTAGGAAGACCTTTTGTGAAGATATTTGCGCACTGATAGGAAGAAGGCACATGCAAGACCTTAACATGACTGAGATCAATCTTCTCACGAATAAAGTGAATGTCCATCTCAATATGTTTGGTTCGCTGATGCTGAATCGAATTATGAGATAAGTATATGGAGGATATGTGTTACACCCCGTATTTCCAACAGTTTGAGATAAGAACGTACGTGAGAATTTGGGATTTGAATTTTAGAAAGAATGAAAAATTTCGAAAAAATCTCGGAACCTCGTGAAGGAAAAAAGTTCATTAATTGGAATATGATTCTCAAATTTGGTATGTGGGATTCATAGAATATATTAGAATTATGGAATTTTATTTTCGGATTTGGTCATGTGGGGCCCACCCGGGAAATTTTATAATTTTGTGGGGCCCACAAGTTTTTTCGATATTTTGGCCAATTATGGACTTTTTGGGAGATGAAAATATTTTGGACAAATCATAAGATGACACGTGGCACACCCCACCCCCTTGTCTTGGTCTTGGAAGACTTTGACTTTGACTTAGATATTTTGGAGACTTGGCTAGATATTTGTGTGACAAGTGGGTCATGTGGGTCTCACTCCACTTGTCTTGCTATTTGAGATACACATCTATTTATTAGAGGGCTTGCAAGACTTGCCTTAACACTTAGCCAAATAAGCTCTCATCTTTCTCTCATTTGAGCTCAACACCAAGAACACCTAGTGTTTATTAGTTCATTTCATCCTTGATTAAGCTCCTAAACCAAGTGCTAAGCCTAGATTAATATCTCAACTTTGGAAAGCATTGTTGGCCGAGAGTGGGGTGAGAAAAACCCTAGGTTCCGTCAACTTTTTGGAAGCGAAATACAAATTGAAGTTGTGTATAAGTTCATAGGGGTCACGTATATGCGATTGGAACTTGAAGAAGTGGAGCGAAACGAAAACTGCGGACCAAAGTTTAGCATTATGCCCGGGGCATTTTTAAGGCTAAAAATGAGGTAATAATTCTTCTTTTTCCGCAGTAATTGGATATTATTCATTGTTATAGTGTAGGGATGACTTCTTGTTAAGGAAGATATGGAAAATAAGGTGTGCATGTACCCTTTTTATGTTGTTGGCCGAGACTAGGCATATTTGTCGTCGTTGGATTCGTTGGTTATTATTGTTGGTAATAACACTTGTCTCATGTTATATAATGAAGGAAATATAGTTGTTGATAGTTTATATAACTTATATAACATGTCAGAATGAGAATTGGATTAAAAGGAATTAAGGAAAAGGACTTTGGTTGGTTGTAGTTGTTGATTAGCCGAAAACTGCCTAAAACTGTTGGACGTCGTCGTGTCATTTTTATGGACTGTTTTGGGGTGTTGATATGCTGGAAAATCAGCCCCTAACATGCATGTTTAATGTGGTAAAATGACTAGTGGAAGTCCTAAAGGATAAGGGTGTTGAAGGCTTCACATGGTACCCTTAATGATGGATTAATTGTGGACTGTTTTGCGGACTGTTTTATATAAATTGTGGGGCAGAATTTTACACGTCCAGTTAGGCGTGTAATCCCCTTTGGTTAACTGTTGGTTGCGCCTTAAATGTGGCTTGTTGGTTGATGAAATACGGACCTTGGAAAAGGTGGAAAAGTACGTAGAAACAAAGGAAGTGCTGTCCGATTTTCTGTAGAATTAGAGGGCTATTAATTGGTATAAGTCTTACAATAGTAAGTAAGATTTTGATAGAAGTACTATGGTCATTTTAGGTTGAGGTACTACGCGTAGCATGGTCTACTTGGCTTAAGGAATAGCCGATGAAGTTGAAGTACTTGGAGCGTTTTGCTACGTGTCGAAATGGTTAGTCGTCGCGAGGTATGTGGACTTCCTCTTCTATAAGACATGAGTATTTTTTTTGGTATACTTGCCTTGTTGTTAGGAGTATACATGATTTGTTATTTGAGTATATTTCCTTGTTGTTGGGAGTATACATGATTTGTTGTTTGAAGTATACTTGCCTTGTTATTTGGAGTATACGTGACTTGCCTTCTTGAAGTACTTGCCTTGTAATTAGGAAGTATTTACGTGATAGATTTTGGGCTAAAAACATGTCTAGAATATTTCTAAGTTCTTACCAAGTCTTATGGGGGATGTTGGTAAGAGTTGTTAGGAAGTAGTGAAGTCTAGTTGACCTTGCTAAGTTACTACATTAATGAATATTTATTTTGAAAGTGATGAGACATTGATTTAAAGTTATGAGACTTGATTTTCAAAGTTATGAGATTTGATTCCTTTAAAGATTATGAGACTTTGATTTAAAGTTATTTTCAAAGTAATGAGATTTGATTTCCTTAAAGGTTATGGGACTTGATTTATTTATTTGATTTAACTGATAACTTGATTTAAAGAATAGGTTACTTGAATTATGAAAGTAGAAGTTACTTGATTTTAAAAGGCCTTGAAATGATTTTCTGAATGTGTAGTAACTTAGTTTGAAAAGTAAATGTGTCTTGATACTACGGGTATTAGTATCGTGTGGCGTTTAAGTAAAAATGGATCTTTTTAAGAGAGTAGAAGTGCGTAGTACTTTGGGGTTAAAACCCAGATTGTTGGCATAAAATGAAAGTACTTTGAGTTGATAAAATGGTGAATCAGTTTACATGTTAATGAAAGTCTAAGAGTATGTTAAACTTGCCTATGCTAGTTTTGATAGCCTTTGTTGTGCAAGTGTTGTATTTCTATGCTACCGCGTCTCTCGATGGAGTAGGTTATCTTGTTGTTTACTTGGACATACCGACCTTTGGATGTTCCACGTATGCTTCCACTATGAGTGTTATCTTGTTATTTCCTTGGACATACTGACACGTTGGGTGGCCCACGGGTATGCTTCCACTATATCGTTCCTTTGGACATACTGACACGCTGGATGGTCCACGGGTATACTTCTACTATGATTGTTATCGTGTTATTTACTTGGACATACTGACACGTTGGGTGGCCCACGGGTATGCTTCCATTATTATTGTTATTCCATGGACTAGCTCTCCATGAGGTTTAGTGACGCAGGATCGGTAGTTGGCTTTCGTACTTGCCGGTCATTGGCGTGATCGTAGGTACACGGTAGTCGGCGCCGTTTTGCCGGTCCGTTTATGGCGAATCTCGTGATCACGATGGGTACTGGTAGTTAGATTCGTACTTGCCCGGCCATTCGTGATGTAGGAGTACCGATAGTTAGCTTTGTACTTGCCGATCGACCGTGGACGCGGCCATGCTTACACCGATGAGAGATTCCGGGGGCATGCGGTCATGCTTTAGATACTCTCACTGGTCATTTCTCGTGAGCGGCAGGCTCTGGTAGGTTGGCTTAAGATACTTGCCCCGGTCATATCTCATGATCTGGTGAGCTCACAGTAGTTGGTTTTACTTGCACGGTCGACCGTGGCGTGGCGGTATCTGGTAGTTAGCTTTCGTACTTGGCCCGATCAGTTTTATGATGCAGGCGTGATCTGGTAGTTGGCTCTCCTACTTGGCGATCGGTTTATGATGCAGTGGGTCCGTGTTCGTACACATATTGGTGTGATATTATATCATGGACTGCCGGCAGTGAGGAAAGAATTCCACGGGCATGATTGATATTATGGGCGTGAGACCCATGGTTATATTTGAGTAATGATTTTGAGGGCATGCGTCTCTGACTTGGCATGACTGCTTATATATTGTGAAATGGTCTTTTAAAAGATGAAGTTGATTTTCATTACTCTTATTGATTAATTTGGTTATCATACTTGTTTCTTGCTTTCTATTTAGACTGTGTGATATTATATTTTTGAAAGGCACAGTCGACTCTGTCATTCTTGTACACATCCATGATTTTCCTACTGTACTTTATTTCAGTTTCATACTTAGTAGTTGTTATCTGACCTCGCCTGGAAATTTGCGTTCATGTCCATGATCTAGATAACGATTGTGAATCCGTGAGCTTAGGATCTTTGTTCAGTATTTTGGGATAGCTCCAATATTCTGGAGCTTGTCTTTATGGATAGGTATATTCAGAGGTACGACGGGGCCTTGTCCCGTCACAGTTGTTGTCAAACTCTTAGAGGTCTGTATTCATATATGGGCTGGACTGGCTAGAGTTGTATTTACATTGTTGTACAGTATAGACCCAGTTGGGTATGGTATATATATATATACGACAGCCTTATCGGCCTTGCCTTTGCTTTGAAAAAAAGAAATGTGTGTGTTATTATCTTCCGCGTGTTACTCGTGTAGTATGTATAGAAGGGTGCCCAGGTAGGGTACCAGTCGCGGGTCCGGGGTTCGGGGCGTGACAATATGTTATCACAGTACACTAGAGACGCTTTACGCAAGAAAAACTGAAGCTCCAAAAGGAGGTTTCAAAGCCAATAGATCTCAGCAACGATATTTGCAACTCCTCTATACTCTGCTTCTACACTCGACCGGAATAATGTGGCTTGCCTCTTGGCAGACCAACAGTTGAGATTATGCCCTAAAAATAAAAGGTAACCGGATGTGGAGCGTCGTGTGTCCGGATAGCCTTCCCAAGTAGCATATGTATAGGATAATAATTTGGTCGGTGCTGAGGGGTATAAGTGCAAGCCATAGTCAAGTGTACCCTTAACGTATCAAATGATATGCTTAAGGGCAGTAAAATGAGGCTTCATAGGGGCATGCATGAATAATCACACCTGATGAACGACATAAGCAATGTTAGGCCTGGTAAAGGTAAGATATTGTAGTGCACCTACAAGACTCCTGAAAAGAGTGAGGTCGGCCATTGGATTACCATCAATGAGATTTAGAGTCAACTGATGTGGAAATGTCTTGCAGTTTGCCATTTTATCCATGTACACTATCTCTTCTGCATACTTGCGCTGACACAAAAACATATTATCTGCAGAGTGAGTCACTGATATCTCCAAAAAATAGCTCAACTTCTCCAAGGCAGTCATAGCAAATTTGATCTTAAGAAATGCAATAATCTCATTTTTCAACACATCAGATGAGGAAGTGTGAACAATATCATCCACATATAGTAGTAAGTAAGCGGTGCTACTACTCCAATGAAAAATAAAGAGAGAATTATCGCACTTGCTGCAAAAAACCCAATTTGCATAATGTACCTGGAAAAGCGCTCATACCACGCTCTAGGGCCTGTTTCAAACCATACAGTGACTTACGAAGACGGTATACATACTGTGGGGCTGATGGATGGACAAAACCAGGCGGTTGGTGTATGTAAACAATTTATTTTAAATCCCCATGTAGAAATGCATTTTTCACATCGAGCTGATGGATTGGACAATGCTTACCCATAGCAATGCTCAGAACTGTGTGAATGGTAGACGGTTTAACAATCATACTGATTATCTCACCACAATCTACGCCCTTTTGCTGATTAGTACCATTAGCCACGAGCCTCGCCTTATATCTTTCTAAGTCACCACTGTCTCTGTATTTTTGATGAAAAAACCACATGCATCGGATCACATGTAACGCCCCGAACCCGGGCCCGTTACTGGTGCCTTACCCCGGGCACCCTAGTGATACAACATCAGAGAAAACCAGCGGAAAATAAAACATGAATCATGAAACAAGAGATATAATAAATAAACAGGCCAACCAAACCAGTTGCCTTCAGTATATACATAAAACCCGAACAGTTTAATCCTTTTACAACCACTTGTGATTCTCTGAGACCTCTAAGATTTACAACAACTATGACGGGCGGGGCCCGCCATACCCACAGATGTACAAGAACCTACAACTCGGGGAACACATGCAAAAGATGAGCCTCGGAGAAAGCGGAGCTTCCCACGCCGAATGTGATCTATAAGCGAGGATCGGCGATCGATGTACCTTTACTGCGGCATGAGCGGCCCCGAAGGAGTCAAGATAACAGTACCAAGTATGTGAAATCAGAAAAACAGTAAATGAAATCATAATAGTCTATATAAAGCGGGAGACATGTATGATAACCAAACTACGATTCACAACATAAAAACGATCATGTCAAGTCGGGGACTCACGCCTCAAAGTCATCCTCTCGCCCGTGGAACTCCTTCCTCACCGCCTAGCGATCTAGGTATAAATCATGTGATACGTATAACGAGTCTCGGCCCATCTTATGGACCCAATATAGAAAGCGTGTGGAATACATTCCGGATGAACCGTAGTCAAGTGAAATACATTCCGGATGGCGGTAGTCAAGTGAGATACATTCCGGGTGAACCGTAATCAAGTGAAATACATTCCGGATGAACCGGTAATCAAGTGAGATACATTCGGATGAACCGGTAATCAAGTGAAATACATTCCGGATGAGCCGGTACTCAAGTGAGATACATTCCGGATGAGCCGTAATCAAGTGAAATACATTCCGGATGAGCCGTGATCAGTGAACACGATACTTGCACAACAAGGCTATCACACGTAACATGGTCAAGTTTCATAACAACAAGCATAAGCAAGTTACACACAACTCAAGGTACTTTCATTTTATGTCAAAGTCCGGTTTTAACCCTAAAGTACTACATACGTTAAGTCCTTTTAAAAGTGATACATTCCTTTATAAAAGTCACCCGATACGTAGTATAAAACTAGAGTGATTCACATTATTAAGTAAACCGAACACTTTCTTTTTAAACTCAAGTACCAACATTCTTTTCCTAAAGTTCGGTTTGCCTAATTACAAATGCTCAAGTTTCTCATTTTTAGAAAAGGTTTACGTAGTTCGTAGTTTTAATCCTTTAAAACATAATTCTCCTTTAAAGCGTTTTGAGAAACATATGTCTTATATGTGAGTAGGTTATTCTTGTTTATAATCAATCTTATTAAGCGACCATGATCTAGGAATTGTAATATCATTTTGTCTCATCTTAGCTTCTATGCAGATGGAGGTTTCTCTTGGTTTTAATACTTCTTTAGTCAATACATTTTCCTGTTATTAACGCCGCGATGGTTTGTCGATCAGCGTTCGATTTCGAAATCGATGTAAAACATTCTTAAGCGTTATACCTAACTTCCCATAAAGCTAGTATAACTCTTAAGCTTTCAAAACCAAGTAATACTCATTCTTTCAAAGCGATTCATAAATCTTTTGAAATACTTCAAGTTCTTTATTAACACATATCAAGCCGGTTATTATTCAAATCGATTTACCTTTTAAAAACCACAAGTATTTGCTTATCCACAAAGCTATTATAACCGACTTCCCGTAAAGCCGTTATAACACTTTATGTTTTAAACCAATCAAATACATTTAGCACGTATCGTCTCACCGTACTACATAGTTCACACATATCATGCTAGAAGAGATAGGAAGAGGTTCACATACCTCGCGACGATTATCGACAATAAGCAAAAAGCTCCAAGTACTACAACGCACTAGCCTTTCCACTCCTCGAGTAGAATACGCTACCCTTAGTACTTTCACCTATAAAGGCCACAAACGTCTATTAAATCTTAAACACAAGTTCCCATCTTTCTACAGAAAATTCGGCAGCACCTCCCCCCCCCCAACAGCGTAAATCTCCTCCTCTATTGAGGTCGGCTACCAAGCCAACCAGGGGGGGTTTTATACGTCTAACCGGGCGTGTACAATTTCTACTACACAACAAGCTACACAAGTCTCATGTCTGATCCTATGTAATTCTGATTGATTCTTTCTTTAAATTGGGCTTAAGTCAAAAGACATTGCATGATACTAAACTTAATTCTATATATAGTATACTTCAACTATATAATACAACAACATGTAATTTCCAATTACAAAGGGACAAGATTATTTACCTCGATAAGCCCAAAATTATCCGAGATAAAAGTCGATCTGAGCAAGGTTTAGCTCCTACTCAGTGCGCTCGAACCACCTTAGAAGTTCTAACCAACACATAAATACTTGACCAACTATGAAGATTTCCTTAGGGTTTTGGTTTGAGACTTAAAGGACAAAAGGTAGTATTTAGACTCTACGTATAGAGGTAACTTTGGAATACTACAAGATATGAGGCCAAGGTATTTTGGGCATTATAACAATACTTGGAGAGTATTTCAATACCACGAGGGGTACTCTCTCGAAAACACTCCAAGATGGGGTTCTCGGCGAAGGGCCTTGACAAGGAGGGGAACTCTCGGCCACTAGGCCACTCAAAGGGGAGGGAGGCTTGGGGCGAGAGCAACAAGAGGAGAGGGAAGGTTTGCAAGACTTAGAACACATTTGGATGATGAAGTCTTCAACAAAGGAGGGTATTTATAGGAAGCGAGGGCCAACCAATGGACAAGATCAAGCCATGTGCAAGGCAAGTGTAAGGCCTTGATCAAGCCAAGTGCACCCTAACCCTACTCCACAAAACATGGCACAAAACAATGCACAAAACAAGGCCAAAACAAGGCACAAAACAAGGCACGATAAGGCACAAAAGCGTGAGCCAATCGGCCGCGATCAAGTCCACCGTGAGGGTGACAAGTGTCACCCTCCCGTTGGTCCAAAATGTTTCGTCTCTCGGAAAAATCCATAAAAATAGTAAATGACATAGCCGGAATTTTCCCAACGTAAATAATGGAAACGTTTAGTCGAAAAACGACCAAATCGGCACTTGTGCCCAAAATTCGATCTAGCCAATTCTTAAGGCAAAAATTTAATACGTCGCCTCGTACATACTCGAAAATACGGTATAACATTCTCCCCTCCTTAGAAACATTCGTCGAATGTTCCTTCTCAAGCGGATAAAGATGAAGTTCTTAACAAGTTTCCACGCCACACGGCCACAAACATAACACGTTCTCTTCCTTCCTTACTCGTCGTGCCTCGCCGATCACTGAACTCTTCTAGTATACTCACCATACTCCGATCATCGCTTTAGTTTCCAAAACTTTGGAGTCACCACCTCAAACTTGGTCATCTACTAGCCTCAATCTTCCTTAAGGCCATTCCGGCCTTCACGTCTATACGGTCGAACATATCCACGAACTCATCGATGGTTACCAAAACTTGGGCCTAGCTCCTCGTGACCCTACCACTGGCGGGACCACCCGAGTGACCCCACCCGAAGCAGTGCGGGTTGGCCGCAACATAGCCCCAACCCGACCATTGTCGCGCGACTCTTGCTCGCCGACGGAACAATCTTGCTAAATCACGTCATGAAGATACCACTTTCGTTTACCCAACCAGGACTTATCACACAATACTTTCTAGGCATAAAATGCACTCTGTCGAGGATCACTCGCAAAATCTTGTACCCAAGGCGGCCTTACATCTAAGGTCTCAAGCGTAATATTCTAAGGTTCATCATTCCCTACTTTGAGCTTACCCTTTTTCCCAACCAGGTTCCTAAATCACATTTTAGCACAAAGCTATCCGAACATAACACCTAACACATTAACATAACATCAAAACATACAAGCCTCTAGAGGTTTAAGGATATACACAAGCTACCGCTCACTCTAATCGTAAATGCGCCTGCAGGCGCAGCGTATGAAAGCGATGAACACATCGATCCGGTGGCTGCGCCAGCTGCAGTACCTCTCTATAAGCACGATCTCGTCCACATGGCCCGACGGCGCGGTGAAACAAGCACCCGATAAAAAGCGACATTCCCGGGATGATGTTTGCCACATCGTGCCTGAGGGCGTGAATCTGTTGGCTAGAACCCATGTATATCGTGAACGAAGCCACGGAGCTCGACCCGGCTCGAATACCACAGCGTCGGCGGCGCGGGGACCACTCCGTCTTGGCGGAGTACATAACTAACTTCTTGGCGGTCCGCCTTGAAAGTTACCAAGGACCACTGCCGTCACGGCCTCTTCTGCGATCTCGGTCATTCCGTCGATCTCTCCGTGCCTCGCATCTGGTGCGTGAGCTGCGTGCGGGCAATGTCCATGCGGTGAAGAGCTACACCGAACAAGCCTCGCGAGTACTCATCCGGCCGGTGGCGTGGCGGTGTACTCTGTCCTCCATATCGGCTACTCTGACGGGGACATACCTGGCTAATGAGTCGAACTCCACATTGTACTCTCTAACCGTCGCGATCACGCCTCAGCGTCAAAAATGCGCCGGCGAGCCCTCATAAATACCGTGGGGGCAAGAAATGTCAAGAAAAGCCCTTGAGAACTCGTCATACGGTGGAAGTGCATGCTCTTCCGGGACAACTCGCGAATCAAACGATCAGCTGCGGTATCACGCGGTGATGCGAACCAATACCACCGACTACGCCTGCGAGACTGGATCACTCTCGCGATCCGTGGTTGTCGGATAAACTCCGAGGTCGTCCTCGGCTCGATCCATAGAACAACGGCGGGCTCTGACTCGAGAAAGTCACGTAGCCTCAGCATGCGCTCGGGGTGAACTACGGGTGCTCTGAAGTGAGGCTTCGTATCCGGCCTATCCTCATATCGGCCACGACCACGGCGATGGCGGCCATCTCCTTGTACCCCGTCTCATCGGCTCGGTGTGGGGTGGAGGCTCAGTGCTTGTAGTCTCGGTGACCAACTGCTGCGGCTCTAAACTCTTTGGTCTTTGGCGTCGCGAAACCCGCCGTCGGAGCTGTCTCAGTCTTGGCCAGGGCTGCGCCCTCGTACTCCTCTGTATCTCGCTACGACTCCTCATTGCCTTGCCCGTACGGGCTGGGTTGCACTGCGCGGAGGCATAAGCGGTAAAGGAAAGGAATCGTCGGAGGGTCCGATTTATCCTGACTCTGGCACGATCTCGAGAATGAGAAGAATGAAACCAATCCTAAATGTCCTATAGCCTCACGATTATAGATGTGGTGCAACACCGATAATCAAGACTCTACTGAACACGATGCGTAGACACTTTCAGAGGACTAAGCGCTCACGATACCACTTTGTAACGCCCGAACGGGCGATTCGTGCCTTACCGGGCACCTAGTGATACAACATCGGAGAAAACCGCGGAAAATAAAACATGAATCATGAAACAAGAGATATAATAAATAAGCAGGCCACCAAAATAGTTGCCTTGGTATATACATAAAACGAGCAGTTTAATCCTTTTACAACCACGCCACAGTTCTACAGACCTCTAAGATTTACAACAACTATGGCGGGACGGGCCCGCCATACCACGAATGTACAAGAACCTGACTCGGGAACACATGCAAAAGATGAGCCTCGGAGAAAGCGGAGCTTCCCAACACGCCGAATGTGATCCTATAAGCGGGGATCGGCGATCGATGTACCTTTACTGCGGCATGAGCGGCCCGAAGGAGGTCGATGCTGGTACAGTATGTGAATGTAAAACACCGTAAATGAAATCATAATAGTCTATATAAAGCGAGGCATGTATGATAACAAACTACGATTCCAACATAAAAGCGATCATGTCAAGTCGAGGACTCGCGCCTCAAAGTCATCCCTCATGCGTGGAACTCCTTCCACCGCTGGCGATCTAGGTATAAATCATGTGATCGTATAACGGTCTCGGCCCGTCTTATGGACCCGATATAGAAAGCGTGTGGAATACATTCCGGATGAACCGTAGTCAGTGAAATACATTCCGGATGAGCCGTAGTCAAGTGAGATATATTCGGGTGAGCCGTGTCAAGTGAAATACATTCCGGATGAGCCGGTAATCAAGTGAGATACATTCGGATGAGCCGTGTCAGTGAAATACATTCCGGATGAGCGGTTTTCAGTGAGATCATTCGGATGAGCCGTGTCAAGTGAAATACATTTCGGATGAGCCGGTGGTCAGTGAACACGATACTTGCGCAACAAGGCTATCACACGTAACATGGTCAAGTTTCATAACAACAAGCATAAGCAAGTTACACACAACTCAAGTACTTTCATTTTATGTCAAAGTCGGGTTTTAACCCTAAAGTACTACATACGTTAAGTCCTTTTAAAAGTGATACATTCCTTTTATAAAAGTCACCCGATACAGTAGTATAAAACTAGAGTGATTCACATTATTAAGTAAGCAGAACACTTTCTTTTTAAACTCAAGTACCAGCGTTCTTTTCCTAAAGTTCGGTTTGCCTAATTACAAATGCTCAAGTTTCTCATTTTTAGAAAAGGTTTAGTAGTTCGTAGTTTTAATCCTTTAAAACATAATTCTCCTTTAAGCGTTTTGAGAAACATATGTCTTATATGTGAGTAGGTTATTCTTGTTTATAATCAATCTTATTAAGCGACCATGATCTAGGAATTGTAATATCATTTTGTCTCATCTTAGCTACATGCGGATGGAGGTTTCTCTTGGTTTTAATACTTCTTTAGTCAATACATTTTCCTGTTATTAGCTGCGATGGTTTGTCGTCGCGTTACGATTTAAATCGATAAAACATTCTTAAGCCGTTATACCTAACTTCCCGTAAAGCTAGTATAACTCTTAAGCTTTCAAAACCAGTAATACTCATTCTTTCAAAGCGATTCATAAATCTTTTGAAATACTTCAAGTTCATTATTAACACATATCAAGCGGTTATTATTCAAATCGATTTACCTTTTAAAAACCATAAAGTATTTGCTTATCCACAAAGCTATTATAGCGACTTCCCATAAAGCGTTATAACACTTTATGTTTTAAACCAATCAAATACATTTAGCACGTATGCGTCTGCCGTACTACATAGTTCACACATATCATGCTAGAAGAGATAGGAAGAGGTTCACATACCTCGCGACGATTATCGACAATAAGCAAAAAGCTCCAGTACTACAACGCACTGGCCACTTTCCTCATAGAGTAGAATCGCTACTCTTGATACTTTCACTATAAAGGCCACAAACGTCTATTTAAATCTTAAACACAAGTTCCCATCTTTACTGAAAATTCGACACCTTCCCACATGACAGCGTAAATCTCCTCCTCTGTGAGGTGCTGCAAGCCAACCGGGGTTTATACGTCTAGCAGCGTGTACAATTTCTACTACATAACAAGCTACACAAGTCTCTTATGTCTGATCTATGTAATTCTGATTCGATTCTTTCTTTAAATTGGGCTTAAGTCAAAAGACATTGCCATGATACTAAACTTAATTCTATATATAGTATCTTCAACTATATAATACAACAACATGTAATTTCCAATTACAAAGAGACAAGATTATTTACCTCGATAAGCCCAAAATTATCCGAGATAAAAGTCGATCTGAGCAGGTTTAGCTCTACTCAGTGCGCTCCAAACCACCCTTAGAAGTTCTAACCAACTTCTACATAAATACTTGACCAACTGAAGATTTCCTTAGGGTTTTGGTTTGAGACTTAAAGGACAAAGGTAGTATTTAGACTCTGCGTATAGAGGTAACTTTGGAATACTACAAGATATGAGGCCAAGGTATTTTGGGCATTATAACAATACTTGGAGAGTATTTCAATACCTGAGGGGTACCTCACGAAAACACTCCGAGATGGGGTTCTCGGCCAAAGGGCCTTGAGGAGGGGAACTCTCGGCCACTAGGCCTCGAAGGGGAGGGGAGGCTTGGGGCGAGCAACAAGAGGAGAGGGAAGGTTTGCAAGACTTAGAACACATTTGGATGATGAAGTCTTCAACAAAGGAGAGGGTATTTATAGGAAGCGAGGGCGACGATGGACAAGATCAAGCCATGTGCAAGGCAAGTGTAAGGCCTTGATCAAGCCAAGTGCACCTAACCCTACTCGCAAAACATGGCACAAAACAATGCACAAAACAAGGCCTGAAACAAGGCACGATAAGGCACAAGCGTGAGCCAATCGGCCGCTGATCCGTCCGTAGGGTGACAAGTGTCACCCTCCCGTTGATCCAAAATGTTTCGTCTATCGGAAAAATCCGCAAAAATAGTAAATGACATGGCGGAATTTTCCCAGCGTAAAGTAATGAAGCGTTTAGAAAAACGACCCAAATCGGCACTTGTGCCCAAAATTGATCTAGCCAATTCTTAAGGCAAAAATTTATCGTGCGCCCTCGTACATACTGCGGAAATACGGGTATAACATCACATTAACCCATCCGGTCGAGGAACAAATTCCAAGTGTGTTGTTTCTTTAAAGCATTAAACTCCTCACACATGGTCACATTTCAATTAGGATCTGGATTGGCTAATTTTGGGCTTTTGGGAATTGGGATATAATTTATGTAGATAGGTTAAATTGGACTTTGGGTTTGAAAATCCAGTGTTGGGTATGGATTTTCATATGGTGTGAGGTGCTGGTTGGGCATATTTGTTGGGTGTTGGGTCTGGTTCTCTGTTTGGGTTTGGAATTGTGTGTGAGTGGTACTGATCTCGTGGGTCGAGATTGGAAATAGTGGAGGGTTGTGTGGTATTACCGATTTGGGTAGATCATGACCGAGGGAGATCGATGATGTGGAGTACGATGTTGATGGCGGGGAGGGATCGTTGTTCTAGTTTGGTGGTGGGACTATGGTGGTACGATTTAGGTTTACGGTGGTTGTTTTGGTTGTAGGGTCGCGTTGGGTTTGCTGTGGTGACACAAAAGTGGGGAAGGTGGCCGTATATGGTGTTGTGATGTTGGGCGATTGCGTGTGGCCGGGCAATCGGTGTTAAGTGTATTGCGTATACACTTTTGAGTCATTTTAGTTAATATTTTACCGCTTTTATTCTGCGTTTAGTATAGTGTTAGGTGCGTTTTTCGTCATTTTGTGTCACAGTGGTCATAAAGGATAAATAGCACTTTTGAGACGAAATGAGCTTAATTGAGATGCAAATTGCACGAAACGACCCAAGGAATGAAGCCTAAAAGTATCATGAAGAATAGAACAAATCAGGCGAGCAGGAAAGGAATCGAGAGAGGCGCGCCAGCGTACCTGCGGTGCCATGGAACCATGATCGAAAATTAGCATCGAGGCGTAAAAATTGCTGAAAGTCCGAAGCTGATTCACCGTCGATTTTTGACAAGGGTAAAACGGTCTGAAACAAGGTTTTTCTTAGATATAAATACCCTAAACCCTGTCATTATTAGAGGATTCTACTTTGGGAGAGGAGAAACGCGACTACAAGCTACAATTGGAGACATCTTATTGTTGAGTTATTTTCTTTCCCTTACTTTATTTCAGTTTATATTGGATTGTAATTTAGTTCTTGACATGATAATATTTAGGATCTAAATACTTTAGTAGGGTTTCCATCGAATCATCTTGAAGCTCTTTCATATAGTGAATGCATTAGTTTTTGAGTTCTTCTTCAGCGAATTAAGATCTATTCAATAGTGTTATGATTGCTTGATAATTAACTAGCTATTAATTGTCATCACTTATATGATTTCGAATCAAAAGTCTGAAAGGTGAGATTTGAATATGTTGTAATTGTCTAGACATAGGTTAAAATCGTGGACGAAAGTACCCCGATACTTGTGTAGTATTATAGGTTATTTTTCTTAATTCTCCTGTGTGGTAAAACTTATCATAGAAATATAGAAGTTTTTTGCACAAGGTTGAGCTCTTGTATGTCCTAACCGAAATATAATGACATATTAGTTAACCTGCTATCTTAATAAGAAGAAAAATCATTAGCATTGCATTAACACGTGAAAGAGTGGATAGTTGAGGAGATTGGATGCCCTATTCCCTTCATAACTGTTATAAACTCAAAGTATTATAATCTTTAGTTTATTTTACGCATAGTCATAATTCTTAGTTATAAATCTAAAACCAAAGAACGCTAACCAAATAGATACCATAAAATAGATAATCGATACTTAATAAACCAGTCTCTGTGGACGATAAACTCGGTCTTACAGATCTTTATTACTTGAACGATACGTACACTTGCGTAAGCATCTAAAAATATCGCAACAACTTTTTGGCACCGTTGTCGGGGACTGGCGTACTGTTAATATCGATTTATCTATTCTAATTTCTAATTTGGTTTTTATTTTCAGTTTTATTTTTATTTTGCTTTAGTGTTGTTTGTCGTGATCTATTTGTTGTTTTTGATTAATCTCAGGAACTTAGTTTATGCGAAGTAGGAGATGAGCTGACATTCTTATCCCTCTGAACCCTGAGATTTAGATATTGTACAGACAGAATAGGAAAGAGAAAAGAGCAGCTGATTCCTTAGCAATGGGAGATCAACGAAATAATAATTTGGTGGATGATGAGTTACCGTCTGTCTTAACACAAGTCCCTGCAGAAATGAGCTTGGGGGACTATGTGATGCCTACTATTACAGGGGTGCAGACTTGCATTAGGATTCCAGCTGTTGAAGCCAATAATTTCGAAATCAAACCAGCAATCTTGCATATGGTCCAAGTTTCAGTCCAGTTTGGGGGATTACCAACAGAAGATCCCCATCTGCATCTAGCAAACTTCCTGCAGCTGTGTGCAATATTTAAATACAATGACATTACTGATGATGTCATTCGATTGAGGCTCTTCCCATTCTCACTCAGGGAGAGAGCAAAGTGATGGTTGAATTAATTACAGGCGAACTCCATCACTACATGGAAAGACTTAGCCCAGAAGTTCCTTGCCAAGTTCTTCCCTCTATCCAAAGCAGTAAAGCTCAGAGGTGAGCTTAATAATTACTATCAGATAGATGGAGAATCACTCTATGATGCATGGGAGCGATTCAAAGATTTGCAGAGGAAGTGCCTACATCATGGGATTGAGAAGTGGATGCTAGTCCACATATTTTACAATGGGCTGAGTAGTACAACTCGTACCATCATTGATGTTGCAACAGGAGGTACGTTCATGAGAAAGAGTGCCAATGAGGAACATGATTTGCTAGAGGATATGACCGCAAACAACCGTGGAGGGCGTGAGAGAGCAATGAACAGTAGGAAGATGGTTGGGATTCATGAGCTAGATGGTATCACTGCATTGACTGCGCATGTAGCTACTTTGACAAAACAGATACATTAGAGTACCATGACAGTTAAAGCAGTTCAGACACCAGTGAGATGCGAAATTTGTGAGGGTCCCCATACCTTTGATAGGTGTACAGCAGTGGACCCAAATAATTTGCCCATGGAAGCGAGTTGAGCGATGGGAATTTTGAGGCCTACAACAATCCATTCTCCAACACATATAATGCGGGATGGAGAAATCACCCAAATGTTTTATGGAAGAATGAAGCAAGGGCGGTAACCACAATTTGGACATCATCCTCATGATTCAACCCAGCGGACCAACAAGAGAAGTCAGATGAAATAAGAGAAATAAGAGCAACACTGATGACCTTGGCTAAATCCCATACATAATCCAACAACTCCCAGACTCAATTCATGAAGAAGACCACCCAGTTCATGACCGAGACTAGGTCATCCATCAGGAGTTTCGAAACATAGGTGGGACAGCTGGCAAACACGTTGAATAATAGTGAGCAAGATAACCTTCCTAATGTCTGATGATGAATCGATGGAGCAATGCCAAGAAATCAGTTTGAGAAGTGGGAAGCAGTTAGGGCAGATGGCACCCCAATTCATGAGACGGATAGGGGGAAGACAGTTGAGGTCGAAAACGAGGGGGTTACTGATGACCGCCCTATTTTAGAGAAGGCTCCACCCACAGTGATGAGGGAGTATACAGACAAAATTCCTTACCTTCAAAGACTGCAGAAGAAGACTTTGGATAAGCAATTTTCGAAATTTTTGGAGGTATTAAAAAAACTGCATATAAATCCTCCATTCATTGAAGTTTTGGAGCAGATGTCAGCTTATGTGAAATTCATGAAAGACATCCTTTTTAAGAAGATGAAGCCGACAGATTATGAGACAGTGGTCTTGTGGAGTGCGGTGCTATATTGCAGAAGAAACTTCCCCCTAAGTTGAGAGAGCCAGAGAGTTTCACTTTACATTGCACCATATGGAGTGTTACATGCAAAAGGGCTTTATGTGATTTGGGGGCAAGTATCAATCTTATGCCTCTCTCTGTGTTCAAAAGACTTGGTTTGGGGGAAGCAAGGCCAACCACAGTCACCTTGCAGCTAGCTGATCGTTCAATTGTGCATCCCCAAGGAGTTATTGAAGATGTGTTGGTACAAGTGGGTAAGTTCATCCTTCCTGCTGATTTCCTCATTTTAGACATGGATGAAGATGAAAATATTCCCATGATCCTTGGGATACCATTCCAAGCCACAGGGAGAGCCCTTATTGATGTTGAAAAGGGGGAGTTAAAGCTCAGAGTTCAAGGTGAGGAAATGGTGTTCAAAGTTTTCAAACAGCCCACTGAACCTCAAGTCGATGCTAGATGTTTTGCTATTGGGGTAGTTGATAAGGTTGTTCCTGAGAAAAAACTCACAAGTACTGATGCTTGTGGGGTACCATTAAAGAAAAGAGTGAGACCTGAGAGTAAGACTTTTGAACTAGAAATTGATGAAAAAGAATTGAACTTCTATGAAATCAGAACTGTGAAAAAGAAGATGAGAAGGAGAAAAAGAATGGTGCTAAAATGGATATGCGGAGGGGACACTCTACCCCCTTGATTTAGTAAGTAACCTGCGTCCGACTAAAAGACGTTAAAAGGCGCTACTTGGGAGGCAATCGATGTTTTAATTATGTTATTTTAATTTTTGTTTTAGTTTATTTTATTTTATCTTGAGCGATTGTCACGATCTGGTATTCTAGTATTTTTAGATGACAGACGAAGGGCAGGACTCACTCCGAAGGGCGAATGGTTAACAATGCAGAAAACTGAAGACACTGGAAATTTTCGACAATTAGCACCACGGTTCCTCCTTCGGCAATGTGCACAGTAATTTATCATTCATCCCAAACCTCCGTTATGACCGCTGTGTTGTGTAAGTAAGTTGTCTCTTTATATTTTTTGTCCTCACACATTGGGGACAATGTGTCGATTAAGTTTGGGGGGATTTCTTATTTTGTCCTATTGTTTGTGAGTCTTTTTTATTTGACTTTGTGTTGTTATATATGCTTGTGAGTCATAATTTTTTTTATGGATCATGCATGTTGTAGTTGCTAAAGATATTGAGTGGATAAAGTGGGATAATGTAATGGAATTGAAAGCAAAAATCTGTGTGCTTAAGTTGGATATGCCAAAAATTCATGACATCTAATTATTTGGGATATTGTGTTTAGCCTATGTGTGTCAGTTATGGAAAGAAATGTTGAAAAATGTCTAGAAATTTGTTCGCTTGTTATTTGAGGTGAAATAGTTAAGATATACATGTTTAGGAGATAATTCAGAATTTCGTTGATAGCCTTACGACCATTCATTACATACCCTGACATAAATTGTATCATTAGTCAGCCCCTTTGAGCCTAAATAATATTTTTCTTTGATACCCTATGATTTCCTGTTTGTGCCATAAGTTATAATTGAAAACTCTTGGAGTGAGAAGTGTTGAAAAAAGAGATAAAAAGAGAGTGAAAATTTGATGCACCCCAATGTAAAATATGCAAAAGCCTAAGTTTGGGGGTTCTTGTTATGTATAATGTATTTTTTTCTCTCAAAAGAAAATAGGGGAGACAAATAGTTGTGAGATTCAATAGATAGTCAAAAGAAGGAAAAAGAGTTGAATGAAAAATGTTTATGGTGCGTAATATAGCCTAAATGTCTACTTTTATCTTTGACCAGCCTACATTACAACAGTGAAAGCCCTGATGATTTCTAATATGTATGTCTATGATTAGTGGATAATAGCAAGTAGACAAATCTATAGCATTTTGGAAAAGATGGAATGAAATTGACATGCACATGTTAGGTGTTTGTCTTTCCATTGATCATGATCTAAGTGAATTTGAGAAATATCTAACTTGAAACCCTAGATTGCTAAATATTCATGCTATGTATGTTCTAACATATTATCTCAACTTTCATCCATGATTTTGAAGAAGCATTGCTATAGCTACTTGATCCAGGTCATTGAGTCTTTTATTTTTTTATTCTTGTTTTTGTTTAGTGTTTTACTCGAGGGCGAGTAAAGTGTTAGTTTGGGGGTGTTTATTAAGTGTATTTTGTATACACTTTTGAGTCCTTTTTAGTTAATATTTTACCCTTTTATTCTGCGTTAAGTATAGTGTTAGATGTGTTTTCCCTTCATTTTGTGTCACAACGGTCATAAAGGAGAAATACCACTTTTGAGGACTAAATGAGCTTAATTGAGATGCAAATTGCACAAGCACAACCCAAGGAATGAAGCCTAAAAAATGCCACGCAGAATAGAACAAATCAGGCGAAACCGGAATGGAATCAGAGACGCACCGCGGTGCAACTCAGCAACAGCGGTGCCATGGAACAGCGTTCAATAAAATTAGCACATAGGCGTAAAAATTTCTGAAAGTCATAAGCTGATTCACCGTCGAAGGCACCGTGGTCCAGGAGAGGCACCGCGGTGCCATACTTCGATGAGGCGCGGTGATTTCATCAATTAGCACGCGATGCGGACAATGGAACGCGGTCGACGCGTAAAAATCAGAATCCGAGTCGATTTTTGACAAGGGTAAAAGGGTCCGAAACAAGGTTTTTCTCAGATATAAATACCCTAAACCCTATCATTATTAGAGGATTCTACTTTGGGAGAGGAGAACGACGGCTACAAGCTACAATTGGAGACATCTTATTATTCAAGTTATTTTCTTTCCCTTACTTTATTTCAGTTTATGTTGGATTGTAATTTAGTTCTTGACATGATAATGTTTAGGAGCTAAATACTTTAGTAGGGTTTCCATCGAATTTTCTTGTAGCTCTTTCATATAGTTAATGCATTAATTTTTGAGTTCTTCTTCAGTGTATTAAGATCTATTCAATATTGTTATATGATTTTGAATCAAAAGTCTGAAAGGTGAGATTTGAATATGCTGTAATTGTCTAGACATATGTTAAAACCGTAGACGAAAGTACCCCGATACTTGTGTAGTATTATAGGTTATTGTTCTTAATCCTCCTATGTGGTAAAACTTATCATAGAAATGTAGAAGGTTTCTACACAAGGTTGAACTTTTGTATGTCCTAACCGAAATATAATGACAAATTAGTTAACCTGCTATCTTAATAAGAAGAAGAATCATTAGCATTGCATTAACACGTGAAAGAGTGGATAGTTGAGAAGATTGGATGTCATATTCCCTTCATAACTGTTATAAACCCAAAGTATTATAATCTTTAGTTTATTTTCTGCACTTAGTCATAATTCTTAGTTATAAATCTAAAACCAAAGAATGTCAACCAAATAGATACCATAGGATAGATAATTGGTACTTAATAAATCAGTCTCTCTGGACGATAAACTCGATCTTCTGATCTTTATTACTTGAGCGATCGTGCACTTGCGTAAGCGTCTAAAATATCGCAACAATCGGTGGTAGCGGTGACGGAGAAGCGACGGGTGGCGAGATGCATAGTTATGTTCTATGGTGGTGGCACTAGGTAGCGAGAGATGGGTGGGCGGCGGTGGGTGACACGATTCGCGGGATGATTGGAGAGAGTCCGACTGTCAAGGAAAGTGTGAGCCGTGTTTCGTAATTTTTGGATATTTGAAAATGGGGAGACCATCTTATTATACATGACGTGACCCGAGACGTGGATTTTTCGAGTAGACAAGTCGTAGCATAAATAGTCCCTATGATTAGGAGGAAAACCTATGAAGACACATGGGATGGTACGATATGCTAATTTATGAGCCGCAGTAGAGGCCAGTTTTGTGTAGCACAAGCAACCGAAAATTCTAAGGTGATCGTAGGAAGATATCCGACTGTATATAATTTCGGTGGGGGTTTTATTCTGAAGTGTACTGGTAGGTAAAATATTAAAGATGTATTCTATCATTTTGACTACATAGACCCAAAAGATGGGGAGAGACATGATAAAGAATAGTACGATCCATACTATTGATAATATGGATTATTTGTTCGAGTTTTCCATTTTGGGTTGAGGTTTGGGGAGATGAGTACAGGAAAACCATGGCATTAGTAGAGCAAAATTGTGAAACGCGAAATTATTGAACTCGCAACCATTATCACATTGAAGGGATTTTATGTCTTTTTCAAATTGTGTTTTGACATAGACACGGAATGCAAGAAACTTGACAAACACTTCAGACTTGACTTTTAAGCGAATAGACCAAGACAAAGTGAGAGAAGTCATCTAATAAGATGAGATAAAATTTATGACCGATAAACTAGTAGTAGGAGATGTCCATAAATCTGCATGAACAATGTCAAGCGGGAAAGACTTAATGTTGGAAGAAAGTAAACGAAAGCGAACATTGTACCAAAAGGACAAGAAATACATGTTTGGAAATTTTCATTATGACAAAGAATTAAAATATTGTTTCTAAGAAAATTAAAAGCAGGAGCTCCTTGTAATATCCTGTAATTTGGTTAATGGTTTGAACAACTAGGCGTATGCAAATAGACTTGGTAGGAAATTAATTATATTGAGGTATTTACATCAAGAGCTTAGTAAATATAAGGATGCGGTCGAAATAATTTAGGACTTAATAAGTGGGGACGGTGGTTGAAAATGATATTTGAGTGTGGACTAGTTTTATATCACATGATTATAATAATGAGTACATGAGATGAACTTAAATGTGTTTAATATTTCAGTTATATGATATCAAGTATTATTTGTGTGGATAATTGGATAAAAGTCATTTAATATTGAACCACATGGGATCATAGGGACAAGGGCTTATGACTATGCACCCTTATAAGTTGAGGTGACAGCCATAAGTTAGGAGTTGTGTTAAATGTTAGGTAGGGAGTGACATATTTTAACTAAAGGAAAGGATAAGAGTTTCATTACTTCATTTTGGGGAAAACTTTACAAAGAATTTGTGTATGCAATAACCTCTTCTCATAGGAATTGAACGTAATTAAAGAGATTCCATTCTTGGAAATTATACACAGGCAGCAAAGTGTATTGGTAGCGACTACATTTTTCCGGTTGTGGTGGTGAAGCAATAAATACAAGAAACGACATTAAGATTATGTTCACGTCGGTAAAGTGATTCCAATTGGTTTCCTCCGGATGATAGTAAATTTTGGATTTCTGCAAAGTGAACTAAGGTGGAAGAAGAGGTCTCTTAAAAATAATATTGGGGTGCATTACATGCTATTTTAGTATTATTGTGAACACAAAATGGCTAAGATATGTAAAGGCAACTTCTTATTTCTTTTGGCATGTTCCATGTAACGAAACGTAACTGTGATATTGTTTCATAAATTATTCTACTCTTAGTAGTTAAGGATGTTCATGTTATTTATTCCTATATTAAAATCATGTCTAAATATATTTCTAAATCCTTATAGAGGTGTTATACCCCGTATTTTCCAGAGTATGTATGTGAGGACGTACGTACAATTGTATAAGCCCTAATTAGGTTAAGGATGAAATTGTGAACTTCCAACGGAAAAGATTCGAACCTTGTGAAGGAAATTTTACGCTTTTAATATTTTAACCAATTACGGATTTTTCAGAGATGAAATATTTTGGACCAATAGGAGGCGACATGTGTCACCCTTAGGTGGCATGTTGGGCGAATTAATGGGCAAGTGGCAGTCGAAGTCAAGCCTTGGAAGATATTTTTGTGGTGCAAGTGGAGGGGGTTGGACGGTTTTTGGAGAGCAAGTGGCTAGCCACATGTCTCATTGTTGTGGTGGACATATGTCCCAAAGTTGTGGTGGACATATGTCCCAAAGTTGTGGTGGACACTTGGTTGGAAGACTTCACTTGCACAAGCAACCAAATCTACACCTTACACATGTTTTAATCTTGGCCCTTAAGTGTCCTATAAATACCCCCCTTAAGTGCAAGACTTCTTCATCCACTTAACAATTTCCAAGTCTCAAATCCTTCCCCCTTTGTAGTAAGCTCTCGTCCAAAAACTCCCTCCCCCCTTTGGAAAATCTCGTCTGAAATCACCCCCCCCCCCCGTGGTAGAAACATCTCTTCTAGTATTGTTACTATTCCAAAATACCTTAGCCCAAATCCCTTGTAGTATTCCCAAGTTACCTTTATACTAAGAGCCCGGAAATACTACTTTATTTCCTTTAGTCACAAAACGAAGCCCTAGGAAAATCTTCATAGTTGGTTGAAGTATTAAGTAGAAGTTGTTTAGAAACATCTAAGGGTTTCTTGGAGCTATCGGAGCGTGCAGAATAGGAGCTAAACGTTGCTCAGGATCGACTTATATCTTGGATAATTTTGGGCTTATCGAGGTAATAATCTTTGTCCTTCTATTGTAATTGGAGATTACATATTGTAGTAGTTTAGAATTAAGTATAAGATTTATAGAAGGATGGTATAAAAGAAGAGAATTGAACTGTACTTACATTGGGTTGTATTCTGATGAGACTTGTGTAGTTGTGGTAGGAAATCTTTTGATTTTCCGTAGAATAGAGAACCTACGCTTAGAATATTCTACGAAGTAGTCTAGACGTTGATAGGCGTATTTGACTATTATAGGTTGATACTCTGTAGCGACATATTCGACTTGGACAGTGGATTTAGTAGGAGGTATGTGATTCTTCCTATCATATTGAGCATGATACTTTTGAAATATATATAGTACGGTAGACGTACCTGTGTTAAATAAACTAGGTTATACTTTGATGTCTTTTGACTGGAGTTTTAAATGATAAGAATCTTGGAAATATTTCAAAAGAGTTATGAATCATTTTGAAAGAAAAGTAATACTTGGTTTTAAAAGCTTAAGAGTTATACTAGCTTTATGGGAAGTTAGGTATAACGACTTAAGAAAGATAAAAGACGGTTTACTTATTTGTTTATGAAAGTCTTGTATTGATTTACGGAAAGTGTAGTAAGATGGTTTGATAAGTAAACATGTTATGATGCTCGTGTGTTAGTGTCTTGTGATGTTTGTGTAAGGGGTTATTAGGTTGTACTTACGTTGTTAAGCGATAAGCGTTGTACTACTATTATATCACATACCCACGACTTGTTATGATGTCGAGGACTTGCCACCTCGATGCGAGGAATACCTCGCGGGTCCACGTGACCTATGCGAGGCTGCGGGAGTTCGAGATTGATCATTCCGGTGTGTTCTGCCGTCGAGAATACCTCATGCGGTCCATAGGTATCACGGTCTTGAGGTCGAGGATGATCAGCGGGTTAGCTACCCCGATCGAGAATACCTCATGCGGGCCTATGGCCTATGCGGATGCGGAGTTCGAGATTAGGCACGCATAATGATACTATGGCGAATGGCCTTGCTTGATCATTAGCGGCCTAGAAAAGACCGTTATGTTATATTTATTTTGCTCTTGGTTATCTTTGTGGCACTATATGTGCGATTACATTGGTTGTTTACATATTTGTAAAATTGGTTTTAAAATGATATGATTTCATTTAAGTACTTTCTGATTTCACATACTTGGTACTGTTATCGAACTCCTTGAAGTGCGTTAAATGCCGCGGTAGAGGTACTCACATTGTTGATCCCCGCTCCTAGGATCACCGTTCCTGCTTTTGGGAAAGCCCCGTTTCTCTGGAGGCTTGTCTTTTGGGTATGATCTCCCTGTCATTGTAGCTTTATGTACATTCAGGGTATGGTGGGGCCCTGTCCCGCCATAGTTGTTTACATTCTGAAGTGCAGTAGTCCTGTTGTAAAGTTGGGATGTAACTGTTCACTCTTGATGTATATATACATGCCGAAATGCAATCTTTTCTTGGATAAACTGTTTCTCATTTCATAATTGTTTCATGTCTTGCTTTTATATTCCGCTGGTTACTCTGATGTATGTCTACTTATGTTATACCCCGTATTTCCGGAGTATGTACGTGAGGACGTACGTACAAAAGTTTAGCCTTAAAGATAGGCCAAGTTCGAAATTTGTACACAACTCGCTAAAAGAATCGTTTCACGAAAGCGTTTCCACAGCTTTCGTAGAGAAAATTCCGGCTATGTCATTAAGTATTTTTGCGGATTTTTCCGAGAGACGAAACATTTTGGACCAACGGGAGGGCAACACTTGGCACCCTCCCATTGATGGACTTAGATCGTCCATTGGGACGAAAATGGAGAACATTGGCGCGTTTTTGTGCCATGGCGCAATCAAGGAGTTGGTAGGATATTTGTGTTTAGTTAATCCTCACTACACTTGCCTTGCACTTGTCTTCATCTTGGCGTTGGTTGGCAAGGCTTGAGCTATAAATACCCCTTTGTTGAAGAGTTCTTCATCCACAAAGTTATCTTCCAAGTCTAAAAATCCTCTCCTCTCCCTTTGTAGCCATTTCGTCCAAACACCTCCCCTCACGAAGGTGGCCTTGGCGAATACCCCCACTAGCCAAAAATCTACCCCATAAAGGTAGAAAAGTTACCTTCTTGTATCGTTATAATGCCCAAAATACCCTAGCCCAAATACCTTAGTACTTAGTAGAAGTTGTGGAGAACTTCTAAGGTTCTTGGAGCATACAACTTAGGAGCAAAACCTTGCTCAGGCGCGACTTTTTCTAGGATATTATTGGGCTTACCGAGGTAATAATCCTAACCCTCTTTTGAATTAGAGAATACTTCTTTGTTATAGTATAAGAATAAGTATAAATACTTAGAAGTATATCACGAATAGAATTGAAGTGTTAATCACTTAGAAGGGTTTAAAGAAGAATAATCAAAGCTGTACTTACATAGATTGTTTTCACATGAACTTATATAGCTCAGGGTAGGAAGTCTGCCCGACTTCTAGTAGAATTATGAACCCCTGTTTAGAATGACCTTGAGTAGTCTTTAATAGATATCTGTGACTATTATGAGGTGACTCTGCGCGCGACATATTGACTTGGCGGTGGTTTTATTTGAGAAGGTATGTGATTCTTCCTAAAGCATGATATTTTACAATATAACTACGGCAATGTCTTTGACTTAAGCTGAATAATACTTACGGCAATGCCTGGCAAACTTAAGCTGAATAATACTCACGATGCCTCGGCTTAAGCTTTGAATAATAAAGAAGCGAAACATTTCAAAAGACTACCGAATCATATTAACAAGAGAACTAATTGGTTTTAAAGCGAAGCTTAAGAATTATACTAAGCTTTATGGGAAGTAAGTATAACCACTTAAGATTTATAAAAGAAACAAGTTTGCCTATGTGTTTATATGGACTTGTATTGTGAAAAGAATAATAAAGATGGTTTGATAAATAGACATGATATGATGCTATGTGTGTTAGTATCTTATAACGTTTGTATAGGTGAGTATCCTTGTTGTGCTTATGTTGTTTAAAGATAAGTTGTTATGTTAGTATACTATCACTCACCTCTTGAGATGATCACAGGGGTTAAAGCTGCCTCCGATGCGGGGTAGACTCGGTGATGCAGGACCGTGATTCGAGAATACCTCATGCGGGTCGGGGGCCTATGCGGAGCTACGAGTTCGTGTTAGTATGCGGGGTTATACCTCATGCGGTGCAGTGGCGTGCGGACAATGAGTCGGGGCGATGCCGAGGAGTAGCTACCCTCGATGCGGGGTTATACCTCATGCGGGCCCACGTGAGTGGCCTATGCGGACTCAGAGTCGAGTTAGGCTGCGGGAATGATGATGAGGCGAGTGGCCTGTTTCGATCATTCGCGGCCTAGACAAGACTCATTCTGATTACCTATTGTTGCTCTTGTTTGTGATGTGGCACTATATGCGTTTTCCTTAGTTGTTTCATACATATTTGTAAACCGGGTTTAAAAATGATATGTTTCATTTAAGTACTTTCTGATTTCGCATACTTAGTACTGTTGTCGACCTCGCCGAGGCTGCGTTCATGCGCGGTAAGGGCAGCAGTGTTAGATCCGCATTCCTAGGATCTACGTTGGTGTCGGGAGCTCCATCTCTTCCGAGGCTCTACTTTTGGTATGATCTCCTGTTGTAGATAGTTTTATGCTGATCGAGGTATGGCGGGGCCTGTCCGCCATAGTTGTATATTTCCTTAAGTGCAGTAGTCATATTTATGCAGTGTCGGATGTAGCTTCTGAACTATGATTATATATATATGCGAAAGCGGTGTTTTTCTCACATAAAGCGTATGTCTTATTTTATAAAGCTGTTTCATGTCTTGTTTTATATTTCCGTGATTTCTCGATGTATGACTACTTGGGTGCCGGTAAGGCACGATCCGGGCCGAACAGTCGTGACAAAAGTGGTATCGAGCGATTAATCCTCGGAAAGTGTCTGAGCCGTATCTAGTAGAGTCTTGATTATCGGTGTGTTGTGCACCACACCAATAATCGAGAGGCTATAGGATATTTAGGATTGGTTTCCATTCTTCTCATTCGAGATCGTCTTTGTAGAGGTGTTATAGGTTGGACCCCTCTAACGTATTCCTTTCTATGCTGATTATGCCTCACGTAAGGCAACCCGCCCGAAGGGCAAAGCGGCCGAGGAGGCTGCTAGCGAGACACCCAGTCACGAGGGCTCGTGCCCGGTCTATACCGAGGCGGCGAGTTCTATGACGCCGCCCGGCCCAACCTGAGACCACGGTACCCACCTCGCATCCCACGGCACTGGGCGGAGAGTTAGGGTCTGAGAGATAGCCCCTTTTGGCTAAAGTTGGCCCGATCTGAGAAGGCTGAATCTGGCGATTCAGCTCAGCTCGATCGTACCGTTGTTCACCCGAGGCGAGAAGTTTGAGGCTACGAGATTTCTTGAGTTGTAGCCGCCGGAGTTTTATGGGTCGAGGCGGAGGATGATCGCAGGAGTTCATCCGTCGGTCGAAGGATTTTGAGAGTGATCGGGCGTCGGAGACCGAGTCCGTGATCTTTGGTTCACATAGCGTGATACCGCGATCGATTGGTTTGATTCATAGGAGTTATCGTGGAAACCGCGTCCCGCCTACTTGCAGGATGAGTTCTCGGAGGCTTTCCTCACTCACTTCTTGCCTCGCGGATGAGGAGGCGCGGTGATAGATTTTTCTGCGAGGCGAGAGAGGCGACCGTCGGGAGTACAATGTCGAGTTTGATTCATTGGCTCGATATGTCCCGGCATTGGTAGCAGATATGGAGGATAGGGTACACCGCTATGTCACCGGCTGAGCGACTATATGGCCGAAGTCTTGTGCGGGGTTTCTCTCCGGTAGGTATGGACATTACCGCATGCGAGCTCACGCCCTTGGATGCGAGAGCGCAGAGGTCGGCGAGTGGGCGGACAGCGGCGAGAAGAAGGCCGGGGCGGGAGGGTCTTGGTGGTTATCGTGGTGGCGGCCTCGGCGGCGATCTGGGTCGCACCACGCCCGGCTGAGCACTCTGCACCGTCCTCGGCCCGAGTTTTCGAGGCGCACTGGGCGGGGCTTCGGGCGTCGAGTAGCGAGTGCGGCGACGGACCACCACGATGTGGCCGATCGGTAGATCCCATTACGGAAGTGTGGTACTACTTATGGATCTTATTACGATTGTAGCGGCGAGGTCACTTTGCGGATCGTCGGCCGGGCGGCGCGGTGGTAGGGCCCGGCCTTGAGTTACGTGGCGGCCATCATCTCCTACGATTACTCGCCCGGGCGTGGTGCTCGTGGGTCGGCAGGTCGCGGAGTCGTGGCGCGAGTCGATTCTAGCGGTCCTCGTAACCGCATATATGCTTTGTCCGGTAAGCGGGATCGGGAGGCCTCACGATGTAAATCACGGGTACCTTATCGGTTCGGGTTTGATGTGTATGCTTTGATAGATCCGGTTCTACTCATCCTATATATCTCCCCTTGTTGCTAGTAGGATAGGGATAGAGCACGAGTCCATAGACCTTTCGAGGTAGCTACGCGGTGGGTGATTCGGTGGTAGCTCGGCGGGTATATAGAGCTTGTCCGTGACCATTTACGATCGTCGGACCACCGACTTGATAGAGTTGGAGATGATTGACTTCGACGTGATCATGGGGATGGATTGGCTAGCTTCTTGCTATGCCAATGTAAGCTGAGAGAGAGAGTAATGCAGTTCAGCTTCGGCGAGCCGGTTGTTGAGTGGGAGGAGCACGGTATCGCCGAGGGTAGGTTTATTTCCTACCTCGAGGCTAGGAAGATGGTGCGAGAAGGGTATATCTACCATCTAGTTCGAGTGTTTGATAACGAGGTCGCGGTACAGATTTTGATCGGTTCCGTAGTCGTGAAGTTCCCAGACGTGTTCCCGATCACCTCCGGGTATCCTCCCGAGAGGAGATTGAGTTTTGTATTGACTTATTGCGGATACTCGGCCTATTTCCATTCCGCCATACGAGAATGGCACTGCCGAGTTGAGAGAGTGAAGGATCGCCAGGGATTTGCTAGAGAAGGGCTTCATTAGGCCCGGTGTTTCTCCACGGGCGCCGGTATTGTTCGTGAAGAAGAAGGGCGGGGCTGCGCGTGTGTGTTGATTACGAGCGGTGAACAAGGTGACCATTAAACGAATACCCTCCCGGGATTGATGATTTGTTCGACCGATTGCGTGCGAGATGTTTCTCAAGATTGATCTGCGATCGGGCTATCATCAGTGCGAGTCGAGAAGGTGGATGTCCACTAGATCGCATTCGGACGATGCGGGCATTATGAGTTCGGTCATGTCTTTTGGGTTGACCAATGCTCGTGGTATTCATGGATTTGATGAACCGAGTGTTCAAACCATTTTGGACACGTTTGTGATAGTGTTCATTGATGATATCTTGGTTTATTCTCGCTCGAGCGGGAGCATGCGGAGCATTTGAGGCTGTCTTGTGATTCTCGGGACCAGCTGTTATCGCCAAGTTTTCCAAATGTGAGTTTTGGTTGACTTGATGGCGTTTCTTGGGCATATTATCGGTGATGGCATTCGAGTTGTCTGGCCAAGATCGAGGCGATCGAGACTTGGCGAGACCTACTACTCGGCGAGAGGTTCGCGATTTTACGGGCCTTGCGGTTATTATCGGCGGTTCGTGGAGAAGTTTGCTTCTATCTACGCACCATTGACTAGGGTGACTCGGAAAGCGGCGAGTTTCGCGATGGTGATGCTTGTGGCGGGGTTTCGATTCTTTGAAGAAGAGGCGACGCCGCCCCGTTCTTACTCTTCCGGAGGTCCGGATGGTTATGTCGTGTATTGTGATCGTCGGGCATCGGGTTGGGATGTGTTGATGCAGCATGGCGAGTTATAGCATATCGATCCGGCATGAAGAAACACGAGAGGAACTACCCACCCATGATTTGGAGTGGCGTGGTGATTCACGCTTTGAAGATGCGGAGGCACTATTTGTATGGGGTTCACGTGGATATTTATACAGACCACAAGAGCCTCCGGTATATCTTCACCGGAGGAGCCGAACTTACGGCGAGACGGTGGTTAGAGTTGCTTAAGGATTACGATGTTGATATCCTATACCACGGGAAGGCCAATGTTGTGGCGGATGCTCCGAGTCGTAGGTCGATGGGGAGCCTATCGGATGTGACTAGAGAGGAGGACATGGTTCGTGATTTGCATCGATTAGCGAGCCTTGGTGTCCGTTTGATTGATTCCGATAGCGGTGGGGTTAGAGTTCGTGAGGTTGCCGAGTCTTCCATCGTCGAGGAGGTGAAGAGGCGATTCGAGGATCCGGCTTTGATTCGATATCGTGATCTGACTCTTCGTGAGGCAAGGGTCCTTTTGGTAGCACCGATGGGGTGCTAAGGTTTGAGGCGGTTGTGTGTTCCGGATGTTTGAGACTTGGTGAGTTCTTGGGAAGCACACGGTAGCGTTACTCTATCCGTCGAGTCGACCAAGATGTACCACGACCTTAGATCTGTATATTGGTGGGATGGTTTGAAGAGGGCGTTGCGAGTTCGTAGCTCGGTGCGTGTTGTCGGCGGTGAAGGTAGAGCACGAGGCACGGTGGTTTATTCTGACGATAGAGATCCCGACACGGAAGTGGAGGTGATCAACATGGACTTCATCACGGGATTGCCTCGCACTCGGAGAGACATGATTCCATATGGGTTATAAATCGACGGTGACGAAATCAGCCCACTTTCTTCCGTTCGGACGACCTTTCTGGTGAGGATTATGCGAACTTACATCAGAGATCGTCGGTGCATGGAGTCCCTAGTTCGATCATATCGCATGCGAGAGCCCATTTACGCTAACACGGAGGTCCTTCCGAGGGGTTTAGGGGCGCAGTGAGCTTTGACAGTCTGCATTTCATCCACGCACGCAGACGAGCGAGCGCACTATCCGGACTCTTGAGATATCTTTGCGAGCGTGTTATTGACTTTCCAGGTAGTTGGGAGGATCATTTGCCCCTAGTTGAGTTTGCATATAATAATAGCTACCACTCCAGTATTCAGATGGCGCCTTATGAGGCCTTGTATGGGAGGAAGTGCAGATCGCCTATAGGTTGGTTCGATGTGGGCGAGGTGCAGCTAGTGGGACCAGGTTGACGTGAGCGATGGATAAGGTGAAGCTTATCCGAGGCGGCTATTGGCAGGCTCGAGTCGGCAGTCGTATCACGAGATCATCGTCGTCGGCATCTTGAGTTCGAGGTTCATGATTGGGTTTTCCTAAAATTGTCACCCATGAAGGGTGTGATGAGATTCGGGAAGAAGAACCTTCGGCCCAAGGTACATCGGGCCATTTCAGTTGTCGCGGGGTAGGCAAGGTTGCCTATGAGTTGAATCTGCCGTCCGATGCGGAGCGGTGCATCCGATTTTCACGTATCTATCTTTGAGGAGATGTATCGGGGATCCATCTAGGGTACACCGATTGGCGATGTCCAGTGACCAGGGGTTATCGTATGAGAGATTCCATGGCGATAGTCGATCGTCGGAGTTAGGCGTCTGCGGACCAGGGCGTGACTTCCGTCAAAGTCTTGTGGCGAACGAGCTTAGGGAGGAGATGACGTGGGAAGGCGAGGACATGAGGCGAGGTACCCTACTATTCCACACCTCGGGTAATTCACTTTCCTACTTGTAAATTTTCGTTATCGTTTTTACCTAAGTGTTGTTTGTGGCGTGTGTGGCTTTGCAAGCTATTTAAGTTTTGAAGAACGATCATTATCTGTCTTGGGAAGGAACATTCGACGAATGTTTCTAAGGAGGAGAATGTTATACCGTATTTCCGAGTATGTCGTGAGGACGTGCGTCTGAAAGTTTCGCCTTAAAGATAGGCCAAGTTCGAAATTTTTACACAACTCGCTAAAAGAATCGTGTTCCGACGAAAAGATTCCACAGCTATCGTAGAGAAAATTCCGGCTATGTCATTAAGTATTTTTGCGGATTTTCCGGTAGAGGCGAAACATTTTGGACCAACGGAGGGCAACAGCACCTCCCATTGATGGACAGAATCGTCCATTGGACGAAAATGGAGAACATTGGCACGTTTTTTGTGCCATGGCACAAGTCAAGGAGTTGGTAGGATATTTGTGTTTAGTTAATCCTCACCCTACACTTGCCTTGCACTTGTCTTCATCTTGGCCATTGGTTGGCCAAGGCTTGAGCTATAAATACCCCCTTTGTTGAAGAGTTCTTCATCCACAAAGTTATCTTCCAAGTCTAAAAATCCTCTCCTCTCCCTTTGTAGCCATTTCGTCCAAACACCTCCCCCTCCCCTTGTGAAGGTGGCCTTGGCCGAATACCCCCCCTAGCCTAGCCAAAAATCTACCCCCCCTCCCTTGGTAGAAAAGTTACCTTCTTGTATCGTTATAATGCCCAAAATACCCTAGCCCAAATACCTTAGTACTTAGTAGAAGTTGTGGAGAACTTCTAAGGTTCTTGGAGCATACAACTTAGGAGCAAAACCTTGCTCATGCTCGACATGTTCTAGGATATTATCGGGCTTACCGGGTAATAATCCTAACCTCTTTTGAATTAGAGAATACTTACATTTATAGTATAAGAATAAGTATAAATACTTAGAAGTATATCACAGAATAGAATTGAAGTGTTAATCACTTAGAAGGGTTTAAAAGAAGAATAATCAAACTGTACTTACATAGGACTGTTTTCACAGTAGACTTATATAGCTCACCGGGTAGGGAAGTGCTGCCCGACTTACCGTAGAATTATGAACCCCCTGTTTAGAATGACCTTCAGAGTAGTCTTTAATAGATATCTGTGACTATTATAGGCTGACTCTCTGCCGACATATTCAACTTGCGGTGGTTTTATTTGAGAAGGTATGTGATTCTTCCTAAAGCATGATATTTTACAATATAACTACGGCAATGTCTTTGACTTAAGCCTGAATAATACTTACGGCAATGCCTCACGGCTTAAGCCTGAATAATACTCACGGCAATGCCTCACGGCTTAAGCCTGAATAATAAAGAACTGGAAACATTTCAAAAGACTACTGAATCATATTAACAGAAGAGAACTAATTGGTTTTTAAAACAGAAGCTTAAGAATTATACTAAGCTTTATGGGAAGTAAGTATAACCACTTAAGATTTATAAAAGAAACAAGTTTGCCTATGTGTTTATAACAGACTTGTATTGTGAAAAGAATAATAAAGATGGTTTGATAAATAGACATGATATGATGCTATGTGTGTTAGTATCTTGTAACGTTTGTATAGGTGAGTATCCTTGTTGTGCTTATGTTGTTTAAAGATAAGTTGTTATGTTAGTATACTATCACTCACCTCTTGAGATGATACAGGGGTTGTCGCCTCCGACGCGGGGTAGACTTCGGTGATGCAGGACCATGATTCGAGAATACCTCATGCGGGTCGGGGGCCTATGCGAGCTACGAGTTCCGTGTTAGTATGCGGGGTTATACCTCACGCGGTCAGTGGCCATGCGGACAGCGAGTCCGATGCCGGAGTAGCTACCCTCGATGCGGGGTTATACCTCATGCGGGCCCGTGAGTGGCCTATGCGGACTCGAGTCGAGATTAGGCCCGCAGAATGATGATGGCGAGTGGCCTGTTTCGATCATTCGCGGCCTAGACAAGACTCATTCTGATTACCTATTGTTGCTCTTGTTTGTGATGTGGCACTATGTGCGCTTTCCTTGGTTGTTTCATACATATTTGTAAACCGGGTTTAAAAATGATATGTTTCATTTAAGTACTTTCTGATTTCGCATACTTAGTACTGTTATCGACCTCCGGGGCTGCGTTCATGCCGCGCGGTAAGCAAGCAGTGTTAGATCCGCATTCCTAGGATCTCTACGTTGGTGTCGGGAGCTCCATCTCTTCCGAGGCTCTACTTTTGGTATGATCTCCCGTTGTAGATAGTTTTATACAGTCGGTATGGCGGCCCGTCCCGCCATAGTTGTATATTTCCTTAAGTGCGTAGTCATGTTATGCGAGGTCGGATGTTCTTTGAACTATGATTATATATATATGCCGAAAAGCGGTGTTTTCTCACATAAAGCGTGTCTTATTTTATAAACTGTTTCATGTCTTGTTTTATATTTCCGCTGATTTCTCGATGTATGACTACTTGGGTGCCGGTAAGCACCATCCACGCCCCGAACGTCGTGACAACTTAGGTGCCGGGTAAGGCACGATCCACGCCCGTTCGTCGTGACAAAAGTGGTATCAGAGCAGTTAATCCTTGAAAAGTGTCTACAGACCGTATCTAGTAGAGTCTTGATTATCGGTGTGTTGTGCACCACACCAATAATCAGGAGGCTATAGGATATTTAGGATTGGTTTACATTCTTCTCACTCTGAGATCGTGCCTTAGCCGTGTTATAAGTTGGACCTCTAACGTATTTCTTTTCGCACGATTATGCCTCCACGCAAGGCAACCCGCCCGAAGGCGGCAAGGCGGCGAGGAGCTGCTACTAGGACACCGAGGGTCACGAGGGCCCAGGCCCAGACTTTACCCGAGGCGATACCTCAGACGGCGAGTTCTACGACGCCGCCGACCCCAGCAGAGTTTAGAGCCGCAGAATGCCATCGAGACCACAGCACTGCGTCCCGCCCCACACCGGAGCAGGGAGATGGGTTACGCGGAGATGGCCGCGATTAGCCGTGATCAGGCGGCATACGAGGATAGGCTGGACGCAGCAGTTCCAGTAGCACCCGTGGTTCACCCCAGATCGGACAGCTTGAGACTACGGGATTTTCTGAGTTGTAGCCCGCCAGAGTTATACGGGTCGAGGCCCGAGGATGATCCGCAGGAGTTCATCCGACAACTACAGCGGATCATGAGAGTGATCAGGGCTTCGGAGACCGATTCAGTGGTCTTAGGTTCACATCGGCTGCGTGATACTGCAGTCGATTGGTTTGATTCGCGGCAACCGTCCGGGAGAGCATGCACTTCGGTATGGGACGAGTTCTCGAGGCTTTTCTCACCACTTCTGCCTCCGCAGATGAGAGCACGGCCGGCTGTGTTTCGATCGAGACAAGTGAGGACGTGACGTTCGAGTACAACGGAGTTCGACTCGTTGGTCGATATGTCCTGCGTTAGTGGCGATATGGAGGATAGAGTGCACCGCTACGTCACGGGACTGGATGACTACTTAGCAGAGTCTTGCTCGTGTGTGGCTCTTCAGCCGGGCATGGACATTGCCCGCATTCAGGCTCATGCACTGGGTGCGGCGAGTGTAGAGGCCGACGTTGACCGATATCGCGAGGTAAGGCGCCAAGACACGGATCTTTTGGTAGCTCTCAGGGTGGACGATCTCAGCAGCAGACTAGATTTTCACCACAACCAGCTTAGAGCACTCCTACACCGCCTTCGACGCCTAGGTATTCGGGCGGTCGGGCCCCGTGGCTTCGGACTTCCCGAGGTAGGGTGCTAACCGATCGAGGTCCTCTCGGTGTCCGGTGTGGTAGATTCCATCACGGAGTTGTGGTACTACTGAGTTTTCACACTTGCGGCCGCGAGGTCACTATGCGAGACCGTCCAGGCAGGCGCTGCAGATGGTAGGGTCACCACTGTGGTCTTTCGCCGGTCTTCTTCACCTACTGCCACTCACCCCGAGGCGTGGTGCTCGAGGACCAGGTCGCGGTAGAGGTCGTGGCAGGGGTCCTAGTTCTAGCGGTCCTCAGAACCGCATTTATGCCTTGATAGATCCGGGTTCTACTTTATCAGTTTCTTGTTGTGACGTATATGCCTTGATAGATCCGGGTTCTACTTTGTCCTATATATCTCCCCATATTGCTAGTAGGATAGGGATAGAGCCTGAGTCCATAGACCCTTTTGAGGTATCTACGCCAGTGGGTAATTTGGTGGTAGCTCGGCGGGTATATAGGGCTTGCCCGGTGTCTTTATGCAGTCGTCAGAACCTAGCCGACTTGATAGAGTTGGATATGACTGATTTCGATGTGATCATGGGTATGGATTGGCTAGCTTTTGCTACGCCAACGCTGGCCGCAGGCGAGGTTGGTACTGTTCCGCTCGGGAGCCGTTATTGAGTGGGAGGAACACCGTGTCGCCGAGGGTAGGTTTATTTCTTACCTCAAGGCTAGGAAGATGGTGCAGGCGGGTATATCTACCATCTCATTCGTATTTGATATCGAGGTCGCGATACCAGATTTTCGGGCCCGAAGAGTTAGAGAGTTCCCAGGATGTGTTTCCGCACGACCTCCCGTATCCTCCCGAGAGGAGATAGAGTTTTGTATCGATGTCTTTGCGGACACTCGGCTTATATCCATTCCGCCATACGTAATGGCACCCGCCGAGTTGAGAGAGTCAAGGACCAACCGAGAGATTTCTTTGGAGAAGCGGCTTCATCAGCCTAGTGTTTCTCCCCGGGAGCGGTATTGTTCGTGAAGAAGAAGGACGGACGCCGCTGCGTATGTGTGTTGATTACAGACCAACAAGGTGACTATTAAGAATGATACCCTTCTTCCGTGATTGATGATTTGTTCAACCCAGTGGTGCGAGATGTTTCTCAAGATTGATCCGCGATCGCTATCATCAAAAGTGCGAGTTAGAGGCGGATGTCCTAGATCGCATTCTAGACCCAGACGCACTATGAGTTCGTGGTTATGTCTTTCGTTTGACCAATGCTCGCGGTATTTATGGATTTGATGAACCGAGTGTTCAAGCCATTTTTGGATACGCTTGTGATAGTATTCATTGATGACATCTTGGTTTATTCCCGCCAGAGCGTGAGCACGCGAGCATTTCTGGCGATCAGGCCGAGAGTTCTCCAGACCAGCAATAGACGCCAAGTTTTCCAAATGTGAGTTTTGGTTGCTCTGGCTTTTCTGGGACATTGTGGGCCGATGGTATTCGGTGGATACGCCAAGATCGAGGCGTCGAGTTGGGCTAGACCTACTACTCCGGCAGAGTGCGCAGCCGGGCCTCAGGTGTTACTATCTGAGGTTCGTGGAGAAGTTTGCTTTATTTTGGCACCTTTGACTGCTAACTCGGCGCAGCTAAGTTTCGCGATCGGATGCCATGGCGAGGGCTTCCGCCATCAAGCGAGAGGTTGAAGACCGCCGCTTACTCTTCCGCAGGTCCAAACGGCTACGTGGTTTATCGTGATGCGCCGTGCATCGCTTGGACGTGTGTTGACGCAGAGGCAAGGTTATAGCATACGATCTCGCAGCCAAGAAGCAAGAGAAAATTACCCCACCCATGATTCGAGTCGCGCGTGATTCACGCCAAGATCTGGAGGCACTATTTGTATGGAGTTCATGTGGATATTTACACGCACCACAAGAGCCTCCAGATATCTTCGCCAGAGGAGCCGAACTTACGGCAGACGGTGGTTAGAGTTACTCAAGGATTATGATGTCGATATCCCGCACTCATCCAGCAAGGCCAATGTCAGGCGTATGCCCTTAGTCGTAGGTCGACGGGAGTCTATCGATGCGCAACGCAGAGGAGGAATGGTCCGCGAGTTACATCGCCAGCGAGCCTCGAGTCCGACCGATTGGTTCTGATAGCAGCTGGTTCGGATTCGAGAGGTTGCCGAGTCTTCCATCATCGGCGAGGTGAAGAGGCAACAGCTGAGGATCCGATTTTGACACGACGCGATACGGCTCTTCGGCGGGAAGGGTCCTTGAGGTAGCACCACGGGTGCTAAGGTTTGAGGGCGTGTGTGTGTTCCGATATTGCGTGACTTAGGCGCAGGTTCTAGGGAAGCACACAACGCCAAGCATTTCATCCATCCGGGTCGACAAAGATGTACCACGACCTCGATCCGTATCGCGGACGGCCCAAGAGGACGCTGCGCAGTTTGTTGCTCGCCCGTTGTCGCCAGATAAGGTAGAGCACCGCAGGCCGTGGATTATCGCACGATAGAGATCCCGACCGAAGTCGAGCATCAACATGGACTTTATCACGCGATTACCTCGCACTCGTATAAGCATGATTCTATCCGGTTATCGCCGACAGTCGATGAAATCAGCCCACTTTCTTCCCGTCAGACGACTTTTTCTACCGAGGATTATGCTAGACTTTACATCCGAGAGATCGTGAGATCGCACGGGTCCCTATTTCTATCATATCGCATGCAGGAGCCCGCTTTACGCTAACTTCGAGGTCTTTCCGTATGAATTAGGACGCAGTGAGCCTCAAGATCGCATTCCATCCTCGCATGCACTGACAGCAGAGCGCATCATCCGCACTCTTGAGGATATGTCGCGAGCCCGTGTTATTGATTTCGTGGTAGCCGGGAGGATCATTTGCCGCTAAGAGTTTGCATGATAATAACGCCTACCACTCCAATATCCGCACGGGCGCCTTTACGAGGCCGTATACGAGTAAGTGCAGTCACCGATAGCTGGTTTGATGGGCGAAGTGCGCTTAGTGGGACCGCACTGGTTCACAGTGGTGGATAAGGTGAAGCTTATCCAGAGCGCATCGACACCAGATTCGACATAAGTCGATGCAGATCATCATCGGGCCGACATTTGGAGTTTGAGGTCATTGATTGGTTTTCCGGCGTGTCACCCATGGCGGTGTGATGAGATTCGGAAGAAAGGGAAACTCATCCCAAGGTACATCGGGCCTTATCGATTGTCCGCAGGTAGGCAAGGTCATGAAGTGGATCTGGCCGTCCGATCCGAGGCGCAGATCCGGCTTCCATGTTTCTACGCCGAGGAGATGTATCGAGATCCATCTGTAGTGCACCCGATTGACGATGTCCAGTGACCGAGGGGTTATCGTATGAGGAGATTCCCATAGCGATACTCGATCGTCGTTAGGCGATCACGACAAAGTACGTGGCTTCCGCCAAGGTCTTATGGCGAACGAGCACGTAGAAGACGATGACGGGAAGCAGAGAGGACACGAGGCAGAGGTATCCTCACTTATTCCCCACACCTCCGTAACTCACTTTCCTACTTGATTTTAATTTTCATATGTACTTAAGTGTCAGATTGCGGCATGTGTGGCATTTGCAAACCGCTTAAATCATGTGAGCTATGTCGCTTCGATTTAATTGATCTAGAAGGAACATTCGGACGAATGTTTCTACGAGGAGAATGTTATACCCCGTATTTTCCAGTATGTATGTGAGGACGACGCATAATCAATTGTATAAGCCCTAATTAGGTTAAGGATGAAATTAGAACTTCAAACTAAAAGATTCCAACTCATGAAGGAAATTTTACGCTTTTAATATTTTAACCAATTACGGATTTTTCCGAGAGATGAAATATTTTGGACCAATAGAGGGCGACATGTCTCACCCTTAGGTGGCACATGTTGGACGAAATTAATGGGCGTGGCCAAGTCGAAGTCAAGCCTGGAAGATATTTTTCGCGTGCAAGTGAGGGGTCGATTTGCTTTTGGAGAGCAAGTGGCTAGCCACACGTCTCATTGTTGTGGTGGACATATGTCCCAAAGTCAGCGGACACTTGGTCGAAGACTTCACTTGCACAAGCAACCAAATCTACACCTTACACATGTTTTAATCTTGGCCCTTGAGTGTCCTATAAATACCCCCCTTAAGTGCAAGACTTCTTCATCCACTTAACAATTTCCAAGTCTCAAATCTTTCCCCTTTCAGAGTAAACTCTCGCCCAAAACTCTCCCCATTTGGAAAATCTCGTCTGAAATCACCCCCCCCCCCTTGGTAGAAAAATCTCTTCTAGTATTGTTACTATTCCAAAATACCTTAGCCCAAATCCCTTGTAGTATTCCCAAGTTACCTCTATACTAAGAGCCCGAAAATACTACTTTATTTCCTTTAGTCACAAAATGAAACCCTAGGAAAATCTTCATAGTTGGTTGAAGTATTAAGTAGTTGTTTAGAAACTTCTATGGTTTCTCGAGCTATCTGAGCGTGCATTGCGAGCTAAACGCTGCTCGTGATCGACTTATATCTTGGATAATTTTGGGCTTATCGAGGTAATAATCTTTGTCCTTCTATTGTAATCGAGATTACATATTGTAGTAGTTTAGAATTAAGTATAAGATTTATGTAAGGACGGTATAAAAGAAGAGAATTGAACCGCATTTACATCGGGTTGTATTTACAGAGACTTGTGTAGTTTGACTCGTAGGGAAATGCCCAATTTTCCGTAGAATGAGAACCTTCGCTTAGAATATTCTACTAAGTAGTCTAGACGCTGATAGACGATTTGACTATTATAGGTTGATACTCGCGCACGACATATTCGACTTGGCAGATGGATTTAGCCGAGGAGGTATGTGATTCTTCCTATCCTCTCGAGCATGATACTTTGAAATATATATAGTACTAGAGACGCATACGTGTTAACTAAACTTGGTTTTACTTTGATGTCTTTTGACTTGAGTTTTAAATGATAAGAATCTTGGAAATATTTCAAAAGAGTTATGAATCATTTTGAAAGAAAAGTAATACTTTGTTTTAAAAGCTTAAGAGTTATACTAGCTTTACGGGAAGTTAGGTATAACGACTTAAGAAAGATAAAAGGAACTTTACTTATTTGTTTACGAAAGTCTTGTATTGATTTGGAAAGTGTAGTAAGATGGTTTGATAAGTAAACATGTTATGATGCTACGTGTTAGTGTCTGTGATGTTTGTGTAAGGGTTATTCCGGCCAGGCTTACGCTGTTAAACGATAAGCCCGCTGTACTACTATTATATCACATACCCCGACTTGTTATGACGCCGAGGAATTGCCACCTCGATGCGAGGAATACCTCACGCGGGTCCATGCGACCTACGCGAGTCGCGGAATTCCGTGATTGATCACTCCGGTGTTACGCCGACGCGAGGAATACCTCACGCGTCCATAGGACTACGCGACTTCGGGGTCCAGGATGACGCCATGTTAGCTACCCCGATGCGCGAATACCTCACGCGCCTATGCGCGATCGCGGAGTTCCGTGATTAGGCACGATAATGATACTATGGGTGAACGGCCTTGCTTCGATCATTAGCGCCTAGAAAAGACCGCTATGTTATATCTATTTTGCTCGTTATGTTGCGGCACTATGCGCGTTACATCGTTGTTTCGCATATATTTGTAAAATTGGTTTTAAAATGATATGATTTCATTTAAGTACTTTACGCTTCACATACTTGGTACCGCAGATCGACTCCTTCGGGCCGCTCATGCCGCAGTAGAGGTACTCGCTGTTGATCCCCGCTCCCAGATCACCGCTCGCTGGAAAGCCCCGCTTCTCCGAGGCTTGTCTTTTCGTACGATCTCCCGCCATTGTAGCTTTATGTACATTCAGGTATGGCGCGCCCCGCCCCGCCATAGTTGTTTACATTCCTAGAGGTCCGTAGTCCCGCTGTAAAGTCGATGTAACTGCTCACTCTTGATGATATATACATGCCGAAAGGCAATCTTTTCGATAAACTGCTTTCATTTCATAATTTTTCATGTCTTGCTTTATATTCCATCGTTACTCGATGTATGTCTACTTGCCGCCTCGTAAGGCACCACCACGCCCGGTTCGGTCATGACAAGAGGTATATGGGAAAGATGTTAAGATTCCCAATGTTAGCCGAAGGTACAAAGATATTATGTCATCTGATAAGTTCAGAATGTTTCATTGTCATTCATGATTCGCATTATATTCATGTATTATCCAGACCGATACGTGTTATATACACTACTATACGGTATGAATGATATATTTGTAGGATGGAAAAAGGGAATGACGTTATATATGCACACCACCGCAATGCTGCACTATCACTTAAAAGGAAGATGTCCAATGAGGCCAATATGATAAGAAATGATGCCCACTGAGGCCGAAATGATGTGATGCCCACAAAGGTCAGCATGGAAGGAAATGCCCATGACGCTAATATATATATATATATATATATATATATATATATATATACCGTATTTGCATTGTTGTCACAACTCAACCGACGGTCGCAATCGTGCCCTACCGCACCCTTATACCCACACATCACATATAACCAAATAAGCTTAAGAAAAACTCATAATCTCATAACAAAGTGATCCTCGCCCTCGAATCACATATAACATCATAGGCAAGCTAACAAGGTGCCATTATATACACAATAGACAAAATGAACTACAATCAGACATGTCCAACCCACACATGACTACAGCACTTAAGAGTAAGACAATTGAACTATGACGACAAGGCCCCATTGCACTTCAAAATATACATAAGCCTATAATCAAAGATCTGTACTAAAATGATAAGTCCCAAACAATGGAGCTATCCTGCAAAAGCCGAGCAAAGATCCTAAGCTCATGATCACCAAATCAGTACTATACCGCTGGCATGAACGCAAATTTCATGGAGAAGGGGTCGAGACAACAATGTACTAAGTATGTAAACAAAAAGTACTGTAAATAAGATCATAACTGGCCAAAGAAGTGTTACACCCCGTATTTTCAGGACATATTTATAAGAACGTACGTATGAACTAAAAAATGATAAGATTTGAGACTAGTAAAAATTTATCTAATTATAGAAATGTCGAAACGAAATATCATGACGAATCTTGATACATACGGTCACCCTCGATTGGTCTTGGTCGAAATTGACCATGGGCATAATGGTCATTTGACCAAAGTAAAGATGACCAAGTCTTGTGTTACACCCCGTAAGTCCAGGACATGTTTAAGAGAATGTACGTAAGGAACACAAGACTTGAAAAGGGTACGAAAGGAAGAATTATTTTTCCGACGGAAAATCTTCCGAACGTCGGAAAGGAGGAATGTTCGTTGGTGAGAATTAGATTCTCAAAATGCATTAATTGAAGAGTATGGAACTTATTATCATTATGGAAATTTATTTTTACGGAATTGGTCACGTGGGGCCCACCCGAGGAATTTTACGTTTTGTGGGACCCACGAGGGTTACAGAATTTTATGGACGAATGGGAGGGAGACACGTGGCATCCCCATATTGGTCTTGGACGAAATTGAAGCAAGGGTAAAATGGTCATTTGGCCAATGTATAGATGACAAAGTCTTGCTAATTAAGAGCTTGATATTGTTGACTAAGTCCAAGGGCCACTTGGCCTGATCTCTTCCCTCCAAATTTTACAAGTGTTATAATCTAGACCCTCCAATGTATTATATAAGCACACTAGTAGCAAGACAAGTCTTCCAACACTTAGAAAATTTCACAACATTCTTGTTCATAGTAGTGTGCTCTCGGTTTTGAGCATTTTCCACACAAAAACAAATTTGCAAATGTGGATCATAATTCACAAGACTTTAACCCAAGGTTCCTAAGGGTATTGTAAGGATATCTCAATAGAAAGATCCCGGAAAAACCGCATTTTTACGTTAGTCGCAAGGCGGAAACCCAAGGTGTTCTTCAACTTTGAAGTTGGAAATAGAAGAGGAGTTTTTCACAAGCTTCTAAGGGTTGCAAATAGCGGATTGGAACATCAAGAAAAGGAGTTGGAGTTGCTAAGGATCGACTTAGGGTTTTGGATCATTTTGAGCTTAAGGAGGTAATAATCTCCGTCTTGCTATTATAATTCAAGATTTCATGTTGTAGTAGTTAGAAATGATCATGTGGATTATATTATGAAGAATGATATGTGTTATGGAATATTTGGATGGAATCCGAAAGTTGCATGATTTAGCCTTTAAGTTTGTAATTCAATTTAGTTACTAGTTTAGTCGTCGCATGTTATCTAAAGAATTGATTAATGTGGTTATAATCTAAGTTGTTTATGACTATATAACATGTTAGACCTAAGAAGTTAGATTGAAAAAGAATTGGAAAGGACTTTGTGTTATTGAATAAGTTAGCCGAGAATGGCCTTGATTAAGGACTTAGTTGGTATTAATTGTGGGGAGGAATTTTACACGTATTGTAAGGCGGTAATCCCCTTTGATTTGGTTGTTGTATTGAGCCTTAAATGTGGCGTGTTTGGTTATTGAATTCGGCCTTGAAAAAGGTGGCAAAGTATGTAGAAACAAAGGAAGTGTTGTCCGATTTTCCGTAGAATTTAGTGACTTTGCACTTAGAATATTCTACGTTTGAAGCTAGAGGTTTAATGGACGACATGGTCATTATAGTCAAGTACTAAGTATAGTGTATTCTACTCAAGGATGGAATAACTATTAAGGTTGAGGTACTTTGGAGCATTTTGCTATTTGTCGATAATCGTCGCGAGGTATGTGAACCTCTTCCTTCTTTTGACATGATTCTATGTATGGAATATACGTGGTACTATTTCATGATTCCTTCTACTCTTGGTTAAGAGGTAAGTATGTTGATTACTCTACGAAAGGTTATGTCTAAGTTATCCTAAGTTCTTACCAAGTCTTACGGGATGTCGACAAGAGTCGTTAGAGGTATTTGGAGCCAAGTTGACTCGCTAAGTTACGCACAAATGAGAATAAGTATCGAACAAGACACCGCAGCTGCTAATAAAGGAAAATGTAATGACAATCAATTAAGTTAAAATGAGTAGAATTCTCCATCCGCATGTAAGCTAAGATAAGACAAAATTGTATTACATTTTCTAGATCATGGCTACTTGATTAAAATCGTTATAAATAAGTATAACTTATTCACAACGCACTAAAGTATATGTTACTTAATTTATAAGAATTTACGTATGAAGTTTTAAGACTATGAACCTCAATTTTTTTAAAGGTTATGGACTTTATTTTTCAAGTTATGGACTTGATTCTTAATGGAAGAAATGAATTGATTTAAAAGTATAGAATACTTGATTTGGAAAGTATTGATTTCTTGCCATTCTAAAGTTAAGAAACTTGTTTTCTTAAAAGTTAAGAGACTTCAAGCATTTTGAAAGCTATGTGATTTGATTTGAAAGTATAAGTCTCTGCTATAAAAGGAATGAATTTGTCTAAGACATAAAAGAGTTATAACGGCTTTATGGGAAGTTGGTTATAACAACTTTATGGAAGATTAAAAGAATGCTTTTCTTCAGTAATGTAAGCAAAGAAATGATTTGAAATAAAGTAGGCAAATTGTTTTAAAGGTACCAATTGCTTAAGGTTTTAAAGCAAGAAGTCACTTGATTTAAGCCTGTAAATGTATTTCTAAAAGGTATTGTGACTTGCCTTGAAAAGTAGATATGACTTGATACTACTGCTATTAGTATCTTGGAAGTTTTATTTGAAAAAGAGTCATTCTAAAGAGTAGAGGTATGTAGTACGTCAGTTAAATTCGGATTTTATAATGACATTATCGCCCCGTAACGGGCCGCAAAGATACCTTACGGGCGCACTATATGACATTATCGCGCCCGTAACGGGCGGAAGTATACCTTTACGGGCAGACTATAGACATTATCGCCCCCTAAATGGGCCGGCAAGATACATTTACGGGCGCACTATATGACATTATCGCCCCGTAAATGGGCCGCAAAGATACCTTTACGGGCGCACTATATGACATTATCGCGCCCCGTGAACGGGCCGGCAAGATACCTCTACGAGCGCATTTACGTGACTTTATCGCCCCGCATCGGGTCGCAAGATAGGCGCCCTCCATAAAGTGGCCGATTTATGTTATGCAAAGTAAGTAAGTTATATGGTAATGAACTTGACGGTTTTTCCAAGCACGTACGTAAGAATGTGAATATAACTTTTATGTAAAAACGGGAAAAGATAATAAGGTACGATTAAGTTCACGACGGTAATGACACCGTAGGATCCGTATTTACCTTTTTTTATATACTTGCCCTGCCATTCTTTTGTACGCTTATGATTTGTTTATCGCACCTTATTTTCCGCTCCATATTCTGCACTGTTGTAATCGACTTTCTGGGCCGCGCTCACGTCCGCAGTTTAGGTACACGTGGATCCGCGAGCCAGGATCCTCGGTTCAAAGATTTTGAGATGACTCCAATGTTCCGAGTTGTCATGGCTATGTATATTCGTGGGTACGGGGCCTTATCCCGCCATAGTATTTGTTCAAATCATGAGGTCCGTATTCATCCGTAATGGACTGCTAGAGTTGTTTTTACATTGTTAAACAGGTAGACCCTTTCGTAATTTTTATGTTACGGCAACTTTATCGCTTGGCCTCGTTTAAAAAAAAAGTGTTATTTATCTTCCGCAGCTTATTATGTTGTATGATTGAAGCGGTGCCTGTGTAGGGCACCGCGCCCTGGCCTGGTCGTGACCAAAGTGGTATCGCAGCGCTAGTCCTCTGAAAGTGTCTATGTAATCGTGTCTAGTAGAGTCTTGATTATCGGTATGTTGTGCACCACATCTATAATCGTGAGGCAGCAGGACATTTAGGATTGGTTTCATTCTTCTCACCCGAGATCGCGCGATAGAGTGTGTTGTTAGGGTCGCCTCCCTAACGAGTTATGTTGATCGCAGCCACGAGCAAGGCAACAGCGACCTCGAAGGACTATGCGGATCGTGATATCCGCGTTGGTAATGATTGTAGTGTAGTTGGTATTATGAGAAGTTTTTGTACCACATCGGGACCGTAAGGTAGGCTTGGATCATGGAAATTGCGAGCCTAAGAATATTGATGATCACGAGACCTTAGATGTACAAGGTCTTCTGCAGAAAGATTTATTATAGACCAAGAATAAGAGTTGCGACGCTGGACGCGTGAGGACCTATCATGGTTTCCCATAGCCCGAAATGGAGTGGGACTGGTTAGTAGTTCGCCACGTGACAGGTCACGAGGGTGCAAGGCCCAAGTCTAGTTAATTGTTTTACGACTGCGGACACGCTCCACCGAACCAGTCGTGAAAGCCTAAATGGCCTTATATTGTTTTATAGAGCGACTCCAAAGATTAGAGGCCGAATCGTATGGAAGTTATGATGTATGCTAGTACGAGTTGGAAGTACGGAAAGAGTACGCACCAGTAAGAAAGATAACAACCAAGTGTAAAGGAATGAGCCCGAATCCATAAGAACCTTTCGAGGTAACTACACCGCGAGTGCGCAGAATGAGCTGAATATGAGATTTTCCTGATGATACAATCGCCGACCCTAGTAGACCTAGTAGAGAGGATTATGACGCACTTTGAGGTCATTACGAGTATGGGCTAGTTGGCTTCGTGAGTGCCAAGGTTGACAATTTTAGTATAAGTATTGTTATGCGCCACGGGTGACATACGTCAGTATGGGCGTTGTCAGTAAAGGAGACTATGTCGCTATCTAATTAGATTGACTCAAAGAACATTCGGGACGAATGTTTCTAAGGGGAAGAATGTTACACCCGTAAGTCCGTGACATGTTTAAGAGAATGTACGTAAGGAACACAAGACTTGAAAAGGGTACGAAAAGGAAGAATTGTTTTTCCGACGAAAATCTTCCGAACGCCGAAATGAGGAATGCTCGTCAGTAGAATTAGATTCTCAAAATGCATTAATTGAAGAGTATGGAACTTATTATCATTATGGAAATTTATTTTTACGGAATTGGTCACGCTGGGCCCACCCGAGGAATTTTACGCTTTGTGGGACCCACGAGGTTACGCATTATATGGACGAACGGGAGGCGACACGTGGCACCCCCACATTGGTCTTGGACGAAATTGAAGCAAGGGTAAAATGGTCATTTGACCAATGTATAGATGACAAAGTCTTGCTAATTAAGAGCTTGATATTGTTGACTAAGTCCAAGCGGCCACTTGGCTTGATCTCTTCCTCCAAACTTTACAAGTTGTTACAATCTAGACCTCCAATGTATTATATAAGCACACTAGTAGCAAGACAAGTCTTCCAACACTTAGAAAATTTCACAACATTCTTGTTCATGTGAGTGTGCTCTGCTGAGCATTTTCCACACAAAAAAAAATTTGCAAACGTGGATCATAATTCACAAGACTTTAACCCAAGGTTCCTAAGGGTATTGTAAGGGTATCTCAATAGAAAGATCCCTTAAAACCACATTTTTACGTTAGTCGCAAGGCGGAAACCTGTGTTCTTCAACTTTGAAGTTGGAAATAGAAGAGGAGTTTTTCACAAGCTTCTAAGGGTTGCAAATAATGGATTGGAATATCAAGAAAAGGAGTCGAGTTGCTAAGGATCGACTTAGGGTTTTGGATCATTTTGAGCTTACGAGGTAATAATCTCCGCCTTGGTATTATAATTCAAGATTTCACGTCAGTAGAGTTAGAAATGATCATGTGGATTATATTATGAAGAATGATATGTGTTATGGAATATTTGGATGGAATACGAAAGTTGCATGATTTAGCCTTTAAGTTTGTAATTCAATTTAGTTACTAGTTTAGTCGCCGTGATGTTATCTAAAGAATTGATTAAGGTGGTTATAATTGCTAAGTTGTTTATGACTATATAACATGTTAGACCTAAGAAGTTGGATTGAAAAGAAATGGAAAGGACTTTGTGTTATTGAATAAGTTAGCAGAATGGCCTCGACAAGGACTTAGTTGGTATTAATCATGGGGCGGAATTTTACACGATTGTAAGGCGGTAATCCCCTTTGATTTGGTTGTTGTATTGAGCCTTAAATGTGGCGTGTTTGGTTATTGAATTCGCCTTGAAAATGTGGCAAAGTATGTAGAAACAAAGGAAGTGTTGTCCGATTTTCCGTAGAATTTAGTGACTTTGCACTTATAATATTCTACGTCAGTTTGCCAGAGGTTTAATGGACGATATGGTCATTATAGTCAAGTACTAAGTATAGTGTATTCTACTCAAGGATGGAATAACTATCAAGGTTGGGGTACTTTGGAGCATTTTGCTATTTGTCGATAATCGTCGCGAGATGTGAACCTCTTCCTTCTTTTGACATGATTCTATGTATGGAATATACACGTGGTACTATTTCATGATTCCTTCTACTCTTGAAGTTAAGAGGTATGTATGTTGATTACTCTACGTAAAGGTTATGTCTGGTTATCCTAAGTTCTTACCAAGTCTTACGGATGTTGGCAAGAGTCGTTAGAGGTATTTCGAGCTGTTGACTCGCTAAGTTACGCACAAACGAGAATAAGTATCGAACAAGCCATCGCAGCTAATAAAGGAAAATGTAATGAAAATCAATTAAGTTAAAAATGAGTAATTCTCCATCCGATAGAAGCTAAGATAAGACAAAATTGTATTACATTTTCTAGATCATGGCTACTTGATTAAGATCGTTATAAATAAGTATAACTTATTCACAACGCACCAAAGTATATGTTACTTAATTTATAAGAATTTACGTATGAAGTTTTAAGACTATGAACCTCAATTTTTTTTTAAAGGTTAAGGGACTTTATTTTTCAAGTTATGAGACTTGATTCTTAAAGGAAGAAATGAATTGATTTAAAAGTATAGAATACTTGATTTGGAAAGTATTGATTTCTTGCCATTCTAAAGTTAAGAAACTTGTTTTCTTAAAAGTTAAGAGACTTGAAGTATTTTGAAAGCTATGTGATTTGATTTGAAAGTATAAGTCTCTCGGTTATAAAAGGAATGAATTTGTCTAAGACATAAAGAATTATAACGGCTTTATGGGAAGTTGGTTATAACAACTTTATGGAAGATTAAAAGAAAGGTTTTCTTCAGTAATGTAAGCAAAGAAATGATTTGAAATAAAGAAGGGCAAATTGTTTTAAAGGTACCAATTGCTTATGGTTTTAAAGAAAGAAGTCACTTGATTTAGAAGCCCAGAATGTATTTCTAAAAGGTATCGTGACTTGTCTTGAAAAGTAGATATGACTTGATACTACGCTTATTAGTATCTTGGAAGTTTTATTTGAAAAGAGTCATTCTAGCGAGTAGAGGTACGAGTACGTCGGGTTAAATTCTCGATTTTATAATGACATTATCGCGCCCGCAACGGGCCGCAAGATACCTTTACGGGCAGACTATATGACATTATCGCGCCCTGCAACGGGTCGAAGTATACCTTTACGGCGCACTATAGACATTATCGCGCCCCGCAACGGGCCGTAGTATACCTTACGGGCGCACTATATGACATTATCGCGCCCCGAAACGGGTCGGGCAAGATACCTTTACGGGCGCACTATATGACATTATCGCGCCCCTAAATGGACGGCAAGATACCTTTACGGGCGACTATATGACATTATCGCGCCCCGTAATGGGCCGGCAAGATACCTTACGGGCGTACTATATGACATTATCGTGTCTCGTAAACGGGCCGCAAGATACCTTTACGGGCGTACTATATGACATTATCGCGCCCAGAACGGGTCGGCAAGATACCTCTACGGGCGCATTTACGTGACTTTATCGCCTCCCGTCGGGCGGCAAGATAGGCGCCCTCCATAAAGCGGTCGATTTATGTTATGCAAGGTAAGTAAGTTATATGGTAATGAACTTGACGGTTTTCCTAAGCATGCGTAAGAATGTGAATATAACTTTTATGTAAAACGGGAAAAGATAATAAGGTACGATTAAGTTCACGAGATGGTAATGACACTAGGATCCGTATTTACTTTTTTTATATACTTGCCCTGCCATTCTTTTTACGCTTATGATTTGTTTATCGCATCTTATTTTCCGCTCCATATTCGACTGTTGCATCGACTTCCTTTCGGCCGCTCACGTCCGCAGTTTAGGTACATTGTGGATCCGCGAGCTTAGATCCTCGTTCAAGATTTTGAGATGGCTCCAATGTTCCGAGTTGTCATGGTTATGTATATTCGTGGCACGGCGGCCTTATCCCATCATAGTATTTGTTCAAATCATAGGTCCGTATTCATCCGCAATGGATCGCTAGAGTTGTTTTTACATTGTTAAACAGCAGACCACTTTTGGGTAATTTTTATGTTATGGCAGCCTTATCGCTTGGCCTTGGTTTAAAAAAAGTGTTATTTATCTTCCGCATTTATTATGTCAGATGATTGTGGGGTGCCTGTGTAGGGCACCATGCGTCGGCCGTCGTGACATCTTGCAAGCTAAGAGCTTGAGTTTATTGACTAAGTCAAAGAGTCACTTGGCTTGATCTTTTAATGAGATGCATCCAAGCCACCCATTTGTTCTAATCTTGACCCTCCATAGTGTTATATAAACACACTAGTAGCAAGACAAGTCTTCCAACACTTAGAAAAATCTAGAGAAAACTTGTTCATGTTCAAGGTGCTCTCGGGTTTGCCCTCTAGCCAACAAAAAAAAATTCGTTTGTGGTTCAATAATCCCAACACTTTAAACCAAGGTTCCTAAGGGTATTGTAAGGGTATCTCAATAGAAAGATCCCGGAAAAGTATCGTTTTTACGTTAGTCGCAAGGTAAAAACCTAAGGTGTTCTTCAACTTTGAAGTTGGAAATTGAAGAGAAGTTAATTGTAAACTTCTAAGGGTTGCAAATAGCGGATTGGAACGTCAAGAAAAGAAGTTGAAGTTGCTAAGGATCGACTTTAGGTTTTGGATAAGATTTGGGCTTAAAGAGGTAATAATCTTCGTTTTACTATCAGAATCAAGATTCCATGTTATGATAAGTTAGAAATGATCACGTGATATATATTGTGAAGATTTATAAGTTGTTATGAATTTTGGAACCACTAATCCAAACTAGCAAGTTTAGTCTTCGAGATTGTAATTCAATTTGGCTATTAGTTTTAGTCGTCGATGTTGTATAAAAAAGGATTATAATTGTTATAATTGATCGCGACTATATAACATGTTAGAATAACAACTTGGATTGAAAAGGAATTGAAAGAGAATTAATGTTGTTGTAGCAGAATGGCATGAAAATATTGGATTGTTTTGTATTAATGTGGGGCGAATTTTACACGCCCCGTTAAGGCGGTAATCCCCTTTGATAGATGAATTGTTGGGCCTTAAATGCGCATGTTTGGTTGTTAAATTCGACCTTGAAAAAGGTGGAAAAGTATGTAGAAACAAAGGAAGTCTGTCCGATTTTCCGTAGAATTTGGTGACTTTACACTTAGAATATTCTATGTTCAGCTAGAGGTTAATAGACGACATGGCCATTATAGGTTGAAGTACTACGAGTAGCGATTCTACTCAAGGGTGGAAAAGCTAGCGTTATAGTAATTTGGAGCATTTTGCTACTTGGCGATAATCGTCGCGAGGTATGGGAACCTCTTCCTTCTTTTGGCATGTTCTATGTGTGAAATATACACGTGGTATTATTTCATGATTCCTTATACTCTTAGAAGTTAAGAGGTACATATGTTGGTTTACTCTATGAAAAAGGTAGGTCTAAGTTATCCTAAGTTCTTACCAAGTCTTACGGGGACGCTGGTAAGAGTCGTTAGAAGTATTCGAGTCGAGTTGACTTTGCTAATTAACCGCATCGAATGAGAATAAGTATCGAACAAGCCATTACAAATGCTAATAAAAGAAAATGTATCGACAATCAATCACATTAAAATGAGTAGAATTCTCCATCTGCATAGAAACTAAGATAAGACAAAATTGTATTACATTTTCTAGATCATGGCTGCTTTAATAAGATTGTTATAAACGAGTATAACCTATTCACAACTCATAAAAGTATATGTTACTTAAATTAAAAGTGTTTATGCTATGAAGTTTTAAGACTATGAACCTTGATTTCTAAAAAGGTTATGAGACTTTATTTTTCAAGTTATGGGACTTGATTTTTAAAGGAAGGAGTGACTTGATTTAAAAAGTTTGATTGCCATGGATTATTTCAAAGGTTAAGCGGCTTGATTTCAAAAGCGAATGTAACTTGAGTTTTTTTAAAAGAAGAAGTTTATGGATTTAAAAAGAGAAGGAGTTTTATGATTCTTTTTAAGTACGTATGTACGTAGTACTTTTGGGTTTAATTTTCCTAATGTAAAAGAAATAAAAGTGCCTTAAGTTCTCTAAAGTGAAAGGTTGTTATAATAGCTTTACGGGAGTTGTTATAACGACTTAAGCAGGCGGAAAAGATGATTTAAAATGTTATGTAAAGAGGCTTGATCAAGGCGTCGTGAAACGGGTCCGCAAGATATCTTTACGGGCGCACTATATGACATTATCGTGTCCCGTGAACGGGTCGAGCAAGATACCTTTACGGGCGCACTATATGACATTATCGCGTCGTGAATGGGCCGCATTACACCTTTACGGGCGTACTATATGACATTATCGCGTCAAGAATGGGCCGATAAGATACCTTTACGGGCGGACAATACACCTTTACGGGCGTATTATATAACATTATCGCGTCGTGAATGGGTCGGGCCGTATACCTTACGGGCGACTATATGACATTATCGCCCCGTGAATGGGTCGGACAAGATACCTTTAAGGGCGCACTATATGACATTATCGCGCCGTGAATGGGTCGGCAAGATACCTTTACGGGCGCACTATATGACATTATCGCGCCCCAGAACGGGCCGGGCAAGATACCTTTACGGGCGTACTATATGACATTATCGCGTCCAGAATGGGTGGGCAAGATACCTTTACGGGCGCACTATATGACATTATCGCCCCAGAACGGGTCGGGCAAGATACCTTTACGGCGCACTATATGACTTTATCGCGCCCCGCAAATGGTCCGCAAAGATACCTTCACGGGCGCATTTACATGACTTTATCGCCCCGTAACGGGCGGGCAAGATACCTTTGTGGGAAAAATTTTATGACTCGCCGTGTCCCGCAAATGAGCCGGGTTACATTACCACGTATGGATAATCAAAGTGAACTCCAAAATGAGGCGTACCTCCATAAAGGGCCGGATTATGTTATGCAAGCTACGTAAATTATATGTTTATGAACTCGATGATTTTCCTAAGTACGTACGTAAGAATTAGACTATAACACTTATTGAAAAAATGGGAAAAGATAATAAAGTGCGATTAAGTTCACTGATTGTAATGACACTAGGATCCGTATTAATATTTATATACTTGCCTCGCCATTCTTTTTCAGCTTATGATTTGTTTATCAGACTTATTTATGTTCCATACTGCACTGTAATCGACCGCCGGTCGCGCTCATGCCCGCAGGTATTTAGGTACACAGTTTGGTGATCCTTGCTCTTAGGATCTCTGCTCATTTGGGAAAATCTCCATTTACTCGAGGCTTATCTTTTGGTACTTTCCGAGGTTGTAGATTTACGTATATTCGTGGTACGGCGGGCCCCGTCCGCCACGCTTGTAATGTTAAAACTCTTAGAGGTCCTGTAGTCATATCTGTGGGTTGGTTTGTAAAGAAGAAGGATGAATCGCTTTGGTTATGTATGATATATCGCCTGCGAGGTAGCCTTATCACCTAGCCTGCTTTTTTAAATTTATTTTTGTTGATTTATTTTTATAAGTTTCATGTATGTTCACCGATTATCTCCGATGTATACTGTAGGTGCCTGTGTAGGCACTGGCCCCGGTCGGGTCGTGACAAGAAGTAAAGGGACAAGTATGATAATCAAAATACCAGATCCGACCGTGCCATATAAAATAGAGATTCAACCGTGCCTTTTAAAAATGAGAATCAACTATGCCTTTTTAAAAAGTGAGAGTCATATACTGTTATGAGTATCTATACCCGCATCACGGATACATGTCCATGGAATCATATACCGTGCAATGTGATTTTGGGACTCGATGAAAGAATTATATATGTGTATCATATACCGCATCGACCCATCGCGACTCGTGAAAGAAGTCATATTCGTGGATACTTGTCCACATATACCGCATTCACCCATTATAGACTCCTGAATGAAGTCATATTCGTGGATACTTGTCCATATATACCGTACCCGGCCCATTATGAGACTCGGTGCAATGGAATAATAACACTTGTACGAATAGTTATCATGAGCAACCATGTGCAATTTAAATCATCTTTTGACTCTAAATAAAATCTTTAAAATGAACTTTCATTTTAGAAAAACCAAGGCACTATCATATCATGTATCATTAAGGATTAAGATCCAATAGAACTATGTACGTCCGTCGTACACTCACTTCATATAAATCATGCCAAAAGAAGAAAGGATAGTTTCACATACCTTATCGGCTATACCAACACGATAAGTAGAATACGTCTCAATTAGTACTTCAACCTATAATAACAATAACACGTCTATCAACTTCATGATACTAGTGTAAGTCATATACCACAAGATGGTTCTCTTTCATATAAAAATTGGGCAGCACTTCCCCTATTTATACATACTTCCACAACTTACAAACAAGACTAATAACATCAATAACCAAGTACCAATTAAGGACATAACCAAAACAACAACCAAGGTGATCGACACACCTACTTCACATGTTAATCCGACCTCTTAATCCATATAAAAAAGTCCACTAAAACAGTCCATACTTCAACAACAACGAGGGTAAAATGTGAAGTTTTCTACACCTTTATATACCCTTATTCCTTGAGGACATACGTTAGAAATTTACCACATTAAACATGCATAATTGTAACTAAATTTTCAGCATTATACACGCATAAAACAGGCCCTTAAAACCGCACAACAATATCCAACAGTTTCATGAAGTTTCGGCCAACAACCACAATACCAAAACCCTTTTCATAATTCCTTATAATCCAATTCATATTCCAACACTTCATATAAACCATATCAACTTTTAATAACAAGATTTCCTTCATTTTAACATGCAATTAGTGACAATAATAACAACAATAACCAACAAATCCAATATAATGAAAACAGTCCATTCTCGGCTAAACAACACCAACAATAACCACATGCGTTTTCTTACTTCCAATCCTTCTTAATACATGCTCATCCATTAACTATAACATCATTTAACTTCCAATAACTTTATAAGAAGAAGAACTCTTACCTTGCTTAGCCAAAACAGTCCCTAAGTGTCACGACCTGAACCCCGGGCCCTCGATTGGTGCCCTACCTGAGCACCCCCCTCTTATACCCTCACATCCCATATAACACATAGGCCATATAACATTTGGAAAACTGTATATGTAGCAACAAGGCAAGCCGACGAGGCTACCGCTATATATATAAACGGGAACATCCCGACAATACAGTAGTAAAACTGGCCAACAATATATGCAACTCCTGCAAGTCCAGCCCACATATGAATACTGACCTCTAAGAGTTTGGACAATAAACTATGATGGGACAGGGCCGCTGCACTTCGAATGTACATAAGCCTACAATACAAGGGTCCGTACCAAAATGATAAGCCTCCGAAATAATGGATCTTTCCTAAAAAAATTGAGTAGAGATCCCAAGAGCGAGGATCACCAAATCAGGTACCAACACTGCGGTATTTAAACACACTCTGAGGAAAGGGGTCAATGATAAAGACGCACTCAAGTATGTCAAATAATAAATCAGAATGAGATCATAATACCAAAAGATAATGTGAGCAAGTATGATAATCAAACTACCAAGCATAACCGCCTTATGAAAATGAGAGTAATGAGAGTCAACTATATCTTTTCAAAATACCATTTCAAAATATGAAAGTCATGTCAAAATCGTGTGACGCCGCCTCGTGATCATTACGCATATCCTATTCATGGACTATTTCACCCGCACGGGACTCGAACTCGCACGGATCTTTTAGACCGCAACGAGTATCTATACTGACACCCGCATCACGGAGAACTAGTCCATGGAATATTCACGGACTGCTTCACCCGCACGGATCTTTTAGACCTCAACGAGTATCTATACTCAATACCCATCATGGAAGCATGTCCACGGAACATATATATAAAGTTGTCACCTCTGTTAGGACGCCATGACGTGGAAATATAACACTTGCACGAATAGCTATCATGGGCAACCATATGCAAGTTAAATAATTTTTTACTCTCATTAGAACAAATAGAATGAACTATCATTTTAGAAAAACCCATGACATTACCAAGTCATGTAACATTAGGGACTTGAACCCAATAGCACCATGTAAGTGGGTCGTACATCCTTTCATTTATTAAAACCCCAATGCACTATCATATCATGTATCACTTTGAAATCATCTTTTGAAAACTCAAAGTGCTATCACATCTTTCATTTTAGAAAACCAAGGTACCACCATATTACGTACCAATCATTAAAAATAACCTTCATTTTAGGAAAACCAAAGTACTATCATACCTTTCTTTTTAGAAAATCCAAGGCACTATCATGTCTTTCCTTTTAGAAACACCAAGACAATACCATGCCTTTCTTTTTAGAAAAACCAAGGCAATACCATGCCTTCCTTTTTATAATAACCAAGGCAATACCATGACTTTCTGTTTAGAAAACCAAGGCAATAACATGCCTTCCTTTTTAGAATAACCAAGGCAATATCATGTCTTCCATTTTCGGATTGAGATCCAATAAAACTATGTACGTCCGTCGTACATCCTTTTTATAAAAAGAATCATATCATGTAATATTAGGGACTTGAACCCAATAGCACCATGTACGTCCACCATACATCCTTTCATTTATAAAACCCCAAGACACTAACACTTGTAGCATCAAGGCACTTTCACTTTTTAAAATCAAGTTACTTACACTTTAAAAAAAACAAGTCAAGTATACTTTTAAAATCAAGTCACTACAACCTCATGTATCACATGAAATCTAGATTTATTTTAAACACGTACGTCCGTCGTACACTCATTTTATAAAGTTCATGCTCAAGGAAGAAAGGAAGAGTTCACATACCTTATAGGCTCTACCAACTTGACAACTATAATACGTCTCAAGTAGTACTTCAACCTATAATGACAATAACACGTCTATCAATTTTATGATACTAGTATACATTATACCACATAATGACTCTCCTTTCACATAAAAATTCGGGTAGCACTTTCCCTATTTATATGTACGTTTCCACATATAAATAAGGCCAATAACATCCATAACCAGGTACCAATCAAGTACATAACCAAAACATCAACCAAGGTAATTCACACACCTATTTCTCACGTAAAACAACCCCTTAATCCTTACTAAAAAAGTCCATGAAAACAATCCATATTCCAACAACAATGAGGGTAAGATATGAAGCATTTCTACACCTTTCTACACCCTCGTTCTTTTAGGACATACGTTAGCAATTACTATACTTAAACATGCATAATGGTGGCTGAATTTTCAGCATTCCAACGCCACAAAACAGTTCCTAAAACTGCACAACAATGTCTCACAATTTCATGCAGTTTTTCGACCAACTACTACAACCAAAGCCATTTCCATAACTTCTTATAATCCAATTTACATTCCAACACTTATATAAACCATAAAAACTTATCAACAACAATTATAACCACGAATCCAATAACACCAAAAACTATCCAGAATCGGCTAACATGCCAAAACTGCGACATGCATTCTTATTCTCCATTTTACTTAGCACAAGTTCATCTCTTAATCATAGCATCATGTAACTTCCATTAATCTTAAAGAGGAAGAAGAAATCTTACCTTCACTTTAGCCAAAATAGTCCACAAGTTCTCAGCACACTGCTTCACTTTAGCACCACTTCTACACGTTTCAACAACACACACGTAACCTCTACAAGCTTGTAACCATCTTACTTTCTTGTTTCTCTTCCAAAAAGTTTATTCCAAGCTTAGGGTTTCAAAGAAGTTTCTTGGCCAAATTCGTGACCACTTGTTATGGAGGGTTAACCTTGCTTAGAACTTGGTTAAGGGACTTAATCTTGGAAAATAACTTAACTTGTTCTTCACTTTGGCTTAGGATTTTCGAGACTTGGAGGAGAAGGTAGGGAGAAAAGGGTTTGAATGATGAAGGTGTTTTGATCCAAGTCTTGCTACACTTGTGTCTAATATGGCTTGTGGGACAAGTGGAGGGGGACCCATGAACTCCACTTGTCCAGTTGTCTTCCCCTCACAAAATATCTTTCACACTTAGCCAATTCGTGAAAATCCCGCATAGTCACCATGCAGACGCCTAACGGCATCAGCGCCGACAAATCGCTTCTACTCAGAGTTACGGCACCGCCAGATCGCTTCATGTGACCGCTGCCGCAGCTTTTCGCCCGACCGCATTTGGGAGCTCCTTTTTCTCTCCACACTCTATTGGAAAGATTTCAATACTAGTACTACTTCTCGTCGTCACAAAATTTGAATCCAAAATTTCCATATCGAAAATGTAAAAACATTATCCTTCCAACATTCAAATCTTATATCCTTAGACGTTCTCACTTATACTCCCTGGAATCACGGGGTGGAACACTAAGTTCTCGGCCACTGCATTATTTTTGCACCAATCCTTCACGTTACAATAACACACACATATCCTCTACAAGTTTGTGACCATCTTGCTTTCATGTTTTTCTTCCAAAAAGTTCATCTTCAAGCTTATGGTTTTTAAGGCAGTTTCTACCAAACCGTGTCCATCGCTTTTGTAGTGTTAACTTGGCTTAGAACTTAGTTAGGTGCTTATCTTCAAAAATAAGTAACTCTTGTCTTCTGTGCTCAAGGAATTCGAGACTCATGAGCTAAGGAAGAGAGAAGAGAGGTTGAAGGTGAAGAGATATTTTGTAACTAAAGGCTAGAAGTCTTGCAAGACTTGTATATAATAGGTGTACATAGCACAAGTGGAGGGGGACACATGTAGACCCACTTGTCCACTTGTCTTTCTCTTCACAAAAATATATTCCACACTTAGCCAAAAATTGTGAAATTTTCGATGGACCTTAGCTTCACAATGCCAAGACTTAATAATTCCACACTAAGTCCACTCTATTGGAAAGCATTCAACTACAAGTATTAATTCTCGTCATCACATTTATTGTCCAAAATTATAATATGTAAATATACTTTCCTTCCAACGTTCAAATCTTATTTCCTTAGTTACGTGCTCACTTATATGCCCTGACATTACGGGGTATAACATTCTCCCCCCCTTAGAAACATTCATCCCGAATGTTCATAATAGGTCTCAAGCTATACAAATTTCGACATAGTCTCCTTTAAACTATACCTACCAACCTATACTCAGCAAACACAAAGATGTCTCACATGGCGATGATATAACACATAGTCTCATTCATCAATTAAAATAGTCAAATATGGATTGGAATTACCTGTCGGCATCAGTAATAAGTGAGGATACTTCCTCTTCATCTCATCTTCTGCTTTCCACGTCATCTTTTTCCTATTATTGTTCCGCCACAATACCTTGACGGAAGCCACATCCTTAGTCCGTAACCTTCTAACATGTCGATCAAGTATGGCTATGGGACTCTCCTCTTAAGACAACTCTTCTGTCACATGGATATCATCTACTGGGAAGACTCTAGAAGGGTCACCAATACACTTACGCAAAGATCGATACATGAAAAACTCGACGCACCGCCCAAATCAGATAGTAGATCCAACTCATAGGCAACCTTGCCTACCCTACGAGTAATCTGATAAGGTCCAATGTATCTCGGGCTAAGCTTCCCTTTCTAACCGAACCTCATCACACCCTTCATGGGTGATACCTTCAAGAATACCTACAGCGAAGTCAAACTCTGTCGACGCCGATTATCGTATACGACTCACGACTGGGGTGCTAATAATATCTCCTGGATAAGCTTCACCTTATCCACAACTTGTTGAATCATGTCTGGGCTAAGTAACTTGGTCTCGCCTACCTCAAACAAACCAATAGGTGACTTGCACTTCCTCCCATATAAGGCCTCGTATGGGGTCATCTGAATGCTAGAATGGTAGATGTTGTTATACGCAAACTCAAAGTGTGGTAAATGATCATTCCAGCTACCTCTGAAATCAATAGTACATGCTCTAACATATCCTCTAGTGTCTCGATAAGATGCTCGCCGCCCATCACCGAGGATGAAATGCGTGCTAAGACTCACCGTGTTCCAAACCCTTCCGAAAGATCATAGTCTTTCAAGAACTCTAACCACCGCCTCTCGCCAGAAGTTCACTCTCCTTCGCTTGAAGAAATATTGGAGACTCTTATGATCCGTATAAATATCTACATGAACTCCATATAAATAATGTCTCTATATCTTCAATGCATGTATCACTGCCGCTAACTCCAAATCATGAGTAGGGTAATTCTTCTTGTGTTTCGAGTCATTGACGATAAGCTATAACCTTACCATGCTGCATCAACACGCAACCTAGCCCAACACCCGAAGCATCACAATAAATAACATAGCCCTCTAGTCCCTCAGGAAGAGTTAGAACTGGAGCCGTAGTCAACTTGTCCTTCAACAACTGGAAGCCTTACTCACAAGCATCCGCCCATCGAACTTAGCCGCTTCCGAAAGTTAGCCTTGTTAAAGGCGCCAAATCGAGGCAAACTTCGCATAAACCTCATGTAATACCTCGCTAACCTAGAAAATCGCGCACTCCGCAGTGTCGTAGGTCCGCCAAGTCTTAACTGCCTCAATCATCTGTGTATCGACTCGAATACCATCAACTCCGATAATATGCCCCAAGAATTCCACTGAGGCCAACCATAATTCACATTTAGAAAACTTGGCAAACAACTACGGCGGAGGACCGGCATCGCCCTCAAATGGCATGCATGCTCCTGCTCTAAATGGGAATAAACGGAAATGTCATCAATGAACACGATAACAAACATATCCAAGAATGTCTTGAACACCCGGTTTATCAAATCCATAAACATTGCTGGATCATTGGTCAGCCCAAAAGATATCACTCTAAACTCATAATACCCGTATCGGATCCTGAATGTTTTCTTTGGAATATCTGCCTCCCTGACCCGCACCTGATGATAACCTGACCGCAAGCCTATCTTTGAAAAACACTTAGCGCCCTGCAACTGATCAAATAAATCATCAATCCTGGGAGGGGATATATGTTCTTGATTGTTACCTTATTCAGCTGCCTATAGTCAATACACATCCGCAGCGATCCATCCTTCTTCTTCACAAATAATACCGGTGCTCCCCAAGGAGATGAACTATGCCTAATGAAGCCTTTTTTCAACAAGTCTTTCAGCTGCTCCTTCAACTCCTCCTTCAGCTCTGCAGGTGTCTTTCTATAAGGAGGAATAGATATGGATTGGGTATCTAGTAGTGAATCTATAATGAACTCTATCTCTCGCTCGATAAGACTGAAAGATCATCGTGAATACATCCGAAACTCACTAACTACCGAATCGATCAAGAGTCGGCACTCACCGTGATCACGCAACCAACAAAGTGATAAATATAGCCTATACTGATCATCTTACTTTCCTAGAGGTATGAAAAAAACTAACCCCTACGACGCAGATTCCCTTTCCATTCTATAATCGTTCGCTCGAAACCGAAATCGAATGAACTTCTCTCTACAATCAACGTTAGCATAATACGGTTAACCAATCCATACCCATAATCACATCAAAGTCACCATGTCTAGCTCTATCAAATCGCTATGGTACGACGACTATATATACTCACCAAACAATTTTTTTATACCCACCTAGCTATGACTGACGATCCTACCGTTGTAGCTAACTCAAAAGGTTCTATCGACTCAGGTTCTATCTCAATTATACTAGAAAAAAAGGGAGATATATAGGATAAAGTGGAACCTGATCTATCAATGATATACATCACTAAAAAGATCAATAATATACCGCGACAACATCCAAAGGACGCCGATCGTGGTTCATCGCAAAGCATAAATGCGCTCAAAGGACCGCCGTAACTAAACTCGCGAACGACTCTCCACCATGGCTCGGCATGTGAATACCACCACTGCGGCGTATAGCTATAGTAGATGACTAACCAAAGAATCGATCTCGTAGTCGAGTCATCCTACCTATACCACCTATACGAGGACACTTTCATCACACGGCCTCGACGGCCGCAAGAATAATGCATAATTTGTAGCAAAACGACATTCAAGAAAACGCCGTTACATCGCAGAAACAATGAGGCAAAGCGTGGCCTCGATCGAATAGAACCCGCGCACTGTGAATACGGCCCGAGACCGACCAGCTCCCGAATACTCAGGCGATCGAACCTTCGCCTGATCGCGAGGGTACACTCAGGCCGGCCGGGAAGAATATCTACTCGGCCGAGGCTGCCCGCCTCGAAACTCACCAAAATATCCACCGACCTAGCCTCTTACGCCCTCTGGCCGTGATCTCTGTCCGCCGATCCACTCTACGCTTGGCCCTCTACCCGTGTATATGCTCAGATTCGCAATATCCATACCTGGCTGAAGAGCCACTGCCATACAACCATCAGTCAAATAGTGATCGAGTTCCATCACATAGCGATGAACTCTATTGTCCAGATCAGCCACAATCGTAGGCACATATCTAGCCAATGAATCAAAGTCTAGGCTATACTCGCGAATGGTCCTGCCACTTTGCCTCAACTATAGGAATCTATCAACTCTAGCTCTCCTCATCTCTGGAGGCAAGAAGTGACCAAGGAATGCCTCTGTAAACTCATCCCATGTAGCTGGAGGAACATCATCTCCCCTTGACAACTCCTAAGACTCATACCAGTTTGTAGCTATATCCCGCATCCTATACGAAGCTAACTCCACAGACTCAGTCTCCGAAGCCCTAATTACCCTCAAGGTACGCTGCATCTGTTGGATAAACTCCTGCGGGTCATCCTCGATACGACCAAAACTCGAGGGTTACAATTCAAGAAATCACGAACCCTCAAACTTTCAGACCTAGGGTCAACTTTTGGTCCTGTCGCGTTCGCTCGCCGCCACCAATCTAGTCACCGAATCGCATCTCTCATGGCCCTATCCTTCCGCCCGGCCGAGGAACCTGAGGCTCGTATCGGAACCTCTAGAGCCGCCTAAGCTCCTCCGTGATGGCGGTAATCGAGCTCGATCGGGCGCACAATCTCGTGCATAGACTAGGCATGTTCCTAGTAACTCTCGAGTCCGACTAGAGCTCCTGCCATCGCTTTTCCTTCGAAAATCGCCGCTTCCTGAGGCATAATCAGAACATAATAATACGTTAGAGAGGGATTATCCTACTAATATAGCTCTATCGCACGACCTATGAGATGAAAGAATAGAAACCAATTCTAAATGTATCAGAGCCTTCTGCTTATAAAGGTGCACAACGCACCGATAACCAAGTCTCTACTGCACATAGTCTGTAGACATTCCGAGGATGAATTACTCTGATACCACTTTTGTCACGACTAACTCGCCACGCCCGAACCTCAAGCTCACGATCGTGCCCTACCCGCACCCTTCTATTCATACAACATTTGTAAATCATGAAGATAAATAGCACTTTTTTTCTAAAATGTCAAGCGTCGCTGGCCGCCATAATATATATCGCACCCGAATGGGTCTACACTGTACAACAATGTAAATATAACTCTAGCCAGTCCATCCCACATATGAATACAGACCTCTAAGATTTTAGACAGTAAACTATGACGGGACAAGGCCCCGCCATACCTCAATATACCTAGCCATAATGACAAGCTCCTAACATCGAGCTATCCTGTAATGCCAACAAGGATCCTAAGCTCGCGATCCACAATCGAGTACCTAGACCTATGGACATGAACGCAGCCCCGGGGCCGCATAACAGTACTAAGTATGAAACGGAATACAAGATAATAAACAAGATCATAATCAGACAAAAAGAACGATACGGGCAAGTATGAAAATCAAATACCAGATCCTACCATGTCATATAACAATCGAGCTAATCAGACTTGTATATCAGACCATCAGAATAATCGCAACACTTTCACATACGAAAGTCATGTCAAAATCAATGACACTCGCCTCAAGATATAATATCACGTAAGCATGCTCGTGGAATACAACATCATCACAAGACGTAACAAGTATAATATACAACCATCATCGATAAAGTTCGTGGAATTCCAACATCACCGCTTGCATGTAACAAGTATAAAATTAAATACCAAGATAATCGTGCCTTTTTAAAAGTAGAGTAATAAGAGTAAACTTTACATGTTTTAAAATATGTTTATGATCAATCTAGGTCACCCGCCCATAGTATCATTATGCAATCCTACTCACGGACTATTTTACCCAAGATAGGCAATTTGCCCCGCACGGGACTATTTCACCCGTGATAGACTATTTCACCCGCATGGACCCTATGAGTCCGCAATGAGTATATATGCCATACTCGCATCGTGGGGAGCAAATCCACGGAAATGTATAATGTCTTAGGGGTTTACCTAGCAATTATACTCAGGAGATGTATAATGTCTTGGGGGTTTACCCCGCAATTATACTTATAACACTAGCACCAATGGCTATCATGAACAACATATGCAAGTTAAGTAATCTTTAACTCTCATTAGATAAAATAGGAGGTACTCTCCTCCTTAGAAAAACCAAGGCAATACCATGCCTTCCTTTTTAGAATTTCCAAGACAATACCATGCCTTCCTTGCTAAAATAACCCAAAAAATATTGTCATGCGAAGTACAACATGTCCCGGCCCATTCTGGGACTCGGGGTAAATATAAAGGACTGTACACATAAAGCTATCACAAGCAACTATGTACACTTTAAATTACCTTTTTGACTCTCATTAGCCCAAATAGAATGACCTATCATTCTCTTTGAAAAAACAAGACACTAACAAGTCTTTCATTTTATAACACTAAGGCACTATCACATAGTCCATTAAGGATTAAGATTCATTACAATAATTGTGCGTCCGTCGTACATTCACTTTATAAACTCAAGACACTTTTGTTTCCTGTACTATATTAAGGGTTTAATTATGGACATTCTCACATGATTCCCCTATAACATTTTAAACCATCTCTTGACTTTCCACAAAACTTGTTATAACAAACTTCCCAAAAAACCGTTATAACCACTTTCATTTTTATAAAAACCAAGGCATTATCATGTCATGTAAGGGAATTGAACCCAAAGTACTTTGTACATCTATTCTTTATAAAAGAATCGTTTCATGCGATATTTAGGGTGTTGAACCCAAAAGCACTTTCACTATTAAAATCAAGTTACTTACCCTTTTAAACTCAAGTAACTTACACTTTTAAAACCAAGTAACTTATGCCTTTAAATCAAGTCACTTCTTCTTTCAAAACTTAAGTAACTTACTTTTAAATCAAGTAAACTCCCTTTTTCAAAATCAAGTAACTTATGCCTTTAAATCAAGTTACTTCTACTCTTTAAATTAAGTATCAAATACTTTTCAAATCAAGTTACTTATTCTCTTTGAATTAAGTAACATATACTTTTCAAATCAAGTTACTACACCTTTTTAACTTCGACTCAAAGCTTTAAAATCAAGTAATGCATTCTCTTTAAACCAAGTAATCTATACTTGTTAAAATAATTCTAGTCTCATAACTTTCAGACAACTCTAGTCTCATAACTTCCAAATAAATCAAGTATCTTAACTTTAGAAATCAAGTCCCGTAACTTCAAAGATAAAGTCTCAAACTTTCAAAATAAATCAAGTCTCTTAACTTTAGAAATCAAGTCCCATAACTTGAAAAATAAAGTCTCATAATCTTTAAAGATGTCACGACCCGACTCGATCGCTGATCGTGCCCTACTCCGCACCCTTACAGTAAACATCGTGAGAAAATCAGCGAACATACATGAAACTTATAAATAAAACATCTGGTAATACAACAAGTTAGCCGACAGGCTACCTTCCAAAGACATATATAAAAACAACCAAGCAGCTTGCCTCCTTTCTTTTACAAACTGACCCACAATATGTGACTACGCACTCTAAGAGTGTTAACATAACCATCGTATGACAAGGCCCCGCTGCACTTCAATATACATAGCCATGACAACTCCGAACATCGAGCCATCTCAAAACGCCGAACCAGATCCTAAGCTCATGATCCATAATCGTACCTAAACTCATGACATTTAACGCAGCTCAAGGGGTCGCATAACAAAAATTTAATATGGAATGTAAATAACGCATAAGAAATGTGATCATAATCGCATAAAAGAATGACAAGGACAAGTATAAAAAAATACATACCAGATCCTGCCGTGTCATTACCACTTATGAACTTAATTTCACATCAATATTGTTATACCCCGTAGTTCCAGGGTATGTATGCGAGACGACGCATTTAGATTACGCAGTAAAGATTGGAAAGGAAGAAAGAGGTGATTTTTTCCACTAAAAGTTTCCGGTTTTGTGAAGGAAAAGGTTCATAACGGGAATCGATTCCCAGACGGTATTCTGACTTCCGAATATTAGAGAATTATGGAATTTTATTTTCTGAATGGTCACTGGGCCCACTGAGAAATTTACTACTTTGTGGGCCCACTTTGTTTTCTAGATTTTGGCCATCAGGATATTTTTCTAAGATGTTTTATTTCGTCAATAACAGAGTGACACGTGTCACCCCGCCAGTGGCTCGGCCGAACGGCATTTGTGCACAACACCCTGCTAGAGTCGCCGACGAAACGCTCTACCTAACTTCATGGGCGGTAAATTACGCTATGTCATTTAGTATTTTTATGGATTTTTCCGAGAGACTAAACGCTGACCAACGAGAGGCAACACTGGCACCCTCTCGCGGACTCACGGCGTTAGGCCGAATGGACGAGCAAGTCTCGCCGATATTTGTGTAGATATTTGCAGGTTTTGGGCGAGTAGGTCTGCGGGCACTGGTGAATCTCGCCTTACACTTGCTATACACTTGGCTAGATCTTCGCCATCGGGTCGCCTTGGCTCAGCTATAAATACCCTCTCCTTTGATGAACTTCTTCATCCTAAATATTTCCTAAGTGTTAGAATCCTCCTCCCTTCCTTACGGTTCTCGCCCCTCCCTCATGTCGAGAGCACCCCTCTGTGGTGCTAGCCGAGTGTACCCCTAGCCTAGTTGCTTTCAGATAATACCCCCTTTCAGGTGTAGAAATACTCTCTAAAGTATTGTTATAATGCCCAAATTACCTTAGCCGTATACCTTGTAGTATTCTAAGGTTATACCTATACTAAAAGCCCGAAATACTATTATACTTCCCACCACAAACCGAAACCCTAGAAAATCTCCATAATCCATTGAGTATTGTGTGTTGGTTAGAACTTCTAACGTGGTTTAGAGCTGGTCGAGCGCTTCGAGTCGAGCTAAACGATTGCCCGTGATCGACTTTATACTGATAATTACGGGCTTATCGAGGTAAATATCTTGTCCTCTATTGTAATTGGAAATTACACGTTGTTAATATATAGTTGAAGTATACTATATATAGAACCAACGTGGTTAGTTGGCAATGTCTTTTGACTTAAGCCCAAGAATCAATCGAATCAGACCGTATTAGACTCAGGTAGTGAGTAACGTGGAGGTAATTGCATCTGCCGTTTAGATGTATAACCCCCGTTGGCTCGTAGCCACCCCAGAGGAGGAGATTTACGCCGCATGGGAGGTCGCCAATTTCTCTCAGAATGCTCTACGATAAGATCTTGATGTTAATAAACACTGCGGCCTTATAGGTCAAGTCACGCTGGCCGCTCTACTTGGCTTCAGGAGTAGCCGATACTGAGGTACTTGGAGCGCTTTGCTATTAGTCGATACTGCGCGCAGGTACGAACCTCCTATCTCTTCTTCTAGTACGACATGCGTGGGAACTATGTAGTACGGTAGACGACACGTGTTAAATGTATTTCGATTGTTTGAAACATAAAGTGTTATAACGCTTTGGGAAGTCATGGTTATAAATTTTTACGAGGTCCTAAAATACTTGTGGTTTTAAAAAGGTAAATGATTTGTTTATAATCGGCTTGATGTGCGATGGTAAAGAGCAAGTATTTCAAAAGGTTAAATCGTTTTGAAAGAAGAGTTATACTAGCTTTATGGGAAGTTAGGTATAACGGCTTAGAATGTTTAATGATTTTGGAAATCGGGATGTGTATCGACAAACCAGCTGCGGCGTTAATAAAGAAATGTTTGATAGTCGTATTATTAAAACGATGGCTTTGTCATGTAGAAGCTAGATGAGACAAATGCGATCTTAGATCTCATAGTGCAATAATAGATTATTATAAAACTAAGGAATATCCTACTACGCGTAAGACTTATGTTTCTCGGATAGTTTAAAAAGAGGAAAATTATATTCTTAAATGAATAAGACTATATGAACTACGAAACCTTTCTAAAATGAGAAACTTGAACATTGGAAATTGGCGAACTTGATGATCATTTGGAAAGAAGATATTGCTCTTGATTTTACAAGAAAGTAATTGATTTACTAAAGGATAGTGCTCTATTTATACTCACGGGTGTTATGTGATGGCTAGCAAATGCGTATCTTTTAAAGTTAACGTATAGGAAGTACTTTGGGATAAACCCAGACTTGTTGGCTCATAGTAGAAGTACCTTGTGTATATCGGCAGTTGTGTTGGTTGTGATAGCACAGTAATACTGTGATGATTGATAAGTAAAGCATGCTAGGATCACTACGTGTGTTGGTATCTTGTGATGTTGTGTAAAGAGAGTTTTCTGTTCATATGTGTTCCTTGGTGCTTTTATATCATAAAATGGCGGTGAGGAAAGGTATTCCACGGGCATGATTGATGTTGTGGGCACAGAGACCCGTTGTTATACTTGAGTGATGACTTGAGGCGTGAGTCACGACGACATGATGCTTTGTTGTAAGCGTAGTTTGGTTATCATACATGTCTCCTGCTTTATATGGCTGCTATGATTTCATTTACGTATGTATTTTCGATTCGTACTCGAAATTTTTGTTATCGACCTCGCCTTGAGTGCGTTCATGCCGCAGTAAAGGTACACGATCGTTGATCCTCGCTCTTAGGGTCCTGATTCGCATGGAAGCTCCGTTTCTCGGAGGCTTATCTTAGTATAGTCCACTGTTGTTGTAGGTGTTTACGTTCGGTATGGCGGGCCACTGTCCGCCGTTGTTATCGTATCATTTCTTAGAATTACTGTAGTCTGTTGTGGCGGGGGTTGGTAAAAAGGATTAAAGCATTCAGTTGTAAAAGTTGTTATTTATATACGCGAAAGGCAAGTTTTCCTCAGTTCTTGCTTTGTACTTCACTTGTTTCATGTATATGTTTTATGTTCCCGATTACTACGATGTTGTGTCACTAGGGTGCGGGGTAAGGCACGATCCACGCCGGTTCGGTCGTGACAAAAGTGAGTATCGAGCGATTAATCCTCGGAAAGTGTCTGAACCGTATCAGTAGAGTCTTGATTATCGGTGTGTTGTGCGCCTTGATAATCGGGAGGCTATAGGATATTTAGGATTGGTTTCTATTCTTCTCGCTCTGAGATCGCGCCTTGAGAATGTGTTGTAAGTTGGACCCTCCGACGAAATTCATTCCACTTATCGTTATGCCTCGCGTAGTGGCAACCGGCCCGTGAGGGCAAAGCGGCGAGAGGCTGCGAGTTGAGTTGGAAGGTTGCGAGGGCACAGCCCGATCATTACCTAGGTAGTCTTCATTCGGATTTTCTGCGGCGTCGCTAGCCCAGCGAGTTTAGCACGCGACGGCAGTTCCTACTGCGTCCACGATATTTGAACCTTCAGTTCCACGACCGGGACCAGTGAATATAGATTGCAAAGAGGCGACCATTACTAGCTATGGATTTGGCTACGGAGATTATACTGAGATGTACGCGAGTCTTGATGACTACCTAGAGGTTGTGCAAGGTAATTCTTGAGTTGGGCTTGGCATGGCACGTATGCGGGCTTACATGTGGCGAAAAGCGTAGAGATCGGCCTTGCGTTAACGGGGGCGAGAAGAGGGCGGGCGGCAAGGTCGCCGGTAACTTTCAAGGTGAGTATACCTTAAGTGCTATGTTACGATAGCGGTGTGTTAGTTGTGATTAGAAATCATGGTGGGTTAGCGAGTAAGATTTTGGGGATGAAGGTGTGAGCCTTAGAGTGTTATACGTAGAGACCTTAGAGGTAAAGCCATCTCGAGTAAAAGACGTATATTATGTTTGACCCTTATAGGAGTGCATAGTGCGTGAGCTATGTTCGTGGGATAAGTCCACGAGTAGTGTGGAAGGAAAGAGGGTAGTTGAGCTAAGAAGACCGCTAGGTTTTCGTAACGTGTTTTGAGAGATTGTTCTTCGGAGATAGTATTTTGCGCGCTTGGTCGGGTTGAGGCCACGTTGCCCGGGTCAACCCGCGGCATGTTTAATTGGTGGGGTCCGGTTGTGGTGGTCCCGCTTGTGGTAGTCACGGAGTGTTAGGCTCGAGTTTAGTTAACTAAGCGTGCGAGTTCGTGGATGCGTTCGACCCGATGGTCGGTCGATGAAGCCCATCGTGTTCTTGATCGGGACCGTTCACTCGGCGATGTTGATTTATCGAAAGGTTGTAAAGACGCAGGGTGCCTACCTTCACCTTAGGGCGACAGTGGAGCCAGTTACGGCTGTTTTGTTTGGAAGTTTTACGAGCGAGTTGGGACTCGGTGAGTCTCGAATCGCGTCGCCACCGGGCGATATGTGGGTCGGTGGTAGTTGTGAAGATTGTTGTCTCTGTGGAGGAGCGTTTAAGCTACCATTTCGGTGTTGAGGTCGCCTTATGAAGCCTTGTAGGGCGGAAGTGTAAGTTGCGGTCGATTGGTTCGATGTTGGCAAGGTTCAGACTGTTCAGCTTGAGCATTCGCAGATGTGGATAGGAAAAGCTCATCTAGAAGAAGTTACAGCGGCTCGGAGGAATCGTGCGGATAATCGGCACGACGCAGAGTTCGTGCCGATTTCGGTCTTCTTGAAAGTACCACCGGACAGTGTGACGAGTTTTGGAAATGAAGGAACTTAGCCCGAGTTACTTTGGGCCTTTAAGAGTTCATGTGAAGAATAGGCCGAGTTGCCATATATTAGCTTCTTGCCGTCCGACTTAGAGGCAGGGCGTCCGGTCTTTTGTATTGTTATGTTCGGGAAAGTATCAAGATCCATCCGAAGGTTCGATTAATGATGCCCACGTAAAGAGATAGTAACCCGAGTTTTGGAAACTAAAGCGATATCGAAATGTGGTAAGGGTTCGAGTGTCACGGACCGTTGATCGCACGGCGGTACCATTTGTTGGGTCGCCTGAGGCTCGCGACAAAGTGACAAAAGTGGTATTATTTGTGGTGTTATAGAGGTGTTTCCTCGTGGGCGGATGTAAGTCTTTGCGCGGTGTTCCATGGCGGTGTGGCGAGATTGTTCTCATAAGTATAGTAGTAGAGACTATATCGACGCTTGTATGTTTGGGGACTTAGAAGGAACATTCTGACGAATGTTTCTAAGGAAGAATGTTATACCCGTAGTTCGAGGTATGTATGCGAGGGACGTGCGTGCGAGATTACGGCGTAAAGATTGGAAAGGAAGAAAGAGGTGATTTTTTCCACGGAAAAGTTTCGGTTTTGTGAAGGAAAAGGTTCGTTAATGGGAATGGATTCCCGGTTGGTATTCTGACTTCTGGAATATTAGAGAATTATGGAATTTTATTTTTGGAAATGGTCACGTGGGGCCCACGGAGAAATTCTGTTTTGTGGCCCACTTTGTTTTGAGATTTTGGCCATTCAGGATATTTTTTCGAAGATGTTTTATTTTGGGCCAATAGGAGGGTGACACGTGTCACCCCGCCTAGGTGGCTTAGCGAATGGCATTTGTCTGTAACCTTTGGTTAAGTCGTTTTTAAACGTTCTACCTAACTTGCGAAGGGTAAATTACGGCTATGTCATTTAGTATTTTTGCGGATTTTTCCGAGAGGCGAAACGCTTTGGACCAACGAGAGGCAACACTCGCACTCTCGTTGGTGGACTTGAAGGGGCGTTAGGGCCGAATGGATGAGCAAGTCTTGGTTGATATTTGTGTAGATATTTGTGAGGGTTTTAAGGAGTAGGGTCTAGGGGGCACTTGGGTGAATCTTGGCCTTACACTTGCTATACACTTGGCTAGATCTTGGCCATTGGTTGGCCTTGGCTTGTGCTATAAATACCCCTCTCCTTTGATGAACTTCTTCATCCTAAATATTTCCTAAGTGTTAGAATCCTCCCCCTCCCTTCCTTATGGTTCTCGTCCCGCCCCCGTGTGGCCGGGAGCCCCCCCCCGCGCGGGGGGCTAGCCAAGTGTACCCACTGCCTTTAGTTGCTTTCGTATAATACCCCCCTTTGTGGTGTAGAAATACTCTCTAAAGTATTGTTATAATGCCCAAATTACCTTAGCCGTATACCTTGTAGTATTCTAAGGTTATACCTATACGAAAAGCCCGGAAATACTATTATACTTCCCGTCAGTCACAACCCCGACACCCTAGGAAAATGTCCATCGTCCGTTGGAGTATTGTGTAGAAGTTGGTTAGAACTTCTACGAGTGGTTTAGAGCGGGTTGAGCGCTCGGAGTTGGAGCTAAACGATTGCCGCGATCGACTTTATACTTGGATAATTATGGGCTTATCGAGGTAAATATCTTGTCCCTCTATTGTAATTGGAAATTACATGTTGTTAGAATATATAGTTGAAGTATACTATATATAGAACTGAACGTGGTTAGTTGGCAATGTCTTTTGACTTAAGCTGAAGAATCAAATGAACAGTATTCAGATGAACTTGTGTAGTAATCGTGGAGTAGAATTGTACCGCTCGGGTTAGATGTATAACCCCGCAGTTGGCTCGTAGCGGCCCAGTTAGAGAGGAGATTTCTGTTGTTGCGGGGAAGTCTTCAATTTTACGTAGAATGTTCTACGATAAGATCTGGATGTTAATAAGCGCCGGGTGGCCGGATGGGTTGAAGTACTACGGGTGGCGCGTTACTGGCTTAAGGAGTAGCCGGCGGTTGGAGGTACTTGGGCGTTTGCTATTAGTCGATACTCGTCGCGAGGTATGTGAACCTCTCCTATCTCTTCTAGCATGATATGTGTGAACTATGTAGTGCGGTAGGCGATACGTGTTAAATGTATTTGATTGGTTTGAAACATAAAGTGTTATAACGGCTTTAGGGGAAGTTGGTTATAACAGCTTTATGTAGGTCCGAAAATACTTTGTGGTTTTTAAAAGGTAAATGATTTGTTTATAACTGGCTTGATTTTACAAAGAGAAGTAATTGATTTACTTTAAAAGGATAGTCACTCTATTTATACTACGGGTATTGTGTGACATTGTGAAAGTAACGTATCTTTTAAAGAGTTAACGTATGAAGTACTTTGGGGATAAAACCCCGAACTTGTTGGCATATAGTAGAAAGTACCTTGTGTGTATAACTTGATTGTGTTGGTTGTGATAGCCTGGTAATACTTTCTTGTTGATTGATAAGTAAACATGCTAGGATGCTACGTGTGTTAGTATCTTGTGATGTTGTGTAAAGGGGTTTCCTTCGTTGTGCTTATGTTGCTTAACGATAAGCTGTTGTGTTAGTATTTTACATCACTCATCTCAAGAGATGATTAGGGTTAGTCGCCTCACGCGGGTAGACTCAGCGGTCGATGGACCTATGATTCGAGAATACCTCACGCAGTCCCGGCCTATGCGAGCTACGAGAGTTCCGTGTTAGTATCGTCCGCTATGGGCATGCGGTCCGCGCTACGCGACCGCTAAGTCCGGGGCGTTGCCGGGAGTAGCTACCCGATGCGGGAATACCATGCGGGCGATGAGATTGGCCTATCGCGAGTCGCGGAGTTCGAGGTTAGGCAGCCATTGATATCACACCCGCACAAGCTGGGCTTTGATCATGCGGCGTCTGGGAGATCTTATGATCTGATTCGCGACCGTGTGTGGGTTTTTAGTAGTTTCCGGCTATGCCTTACGTACCCCGACCCCAGATTTTATGATGACAGGTGGGACCGTGTTCATATGTGTTCCTTGGTGCTTTTATATCATAGATCACGGCGGTGAGAAGGTATTCCACGGCGCATGATTGATGTTGTGGGCACGAGACCCATTGTTATACTTGAGTGATGACTTGAGGCGTGAGTCCACGACTTGACATATCGCTTTGTTGTAAATCGTAGTTTGGTTATCATACATGTCTCTGCTTTATATGATGCTATGATTTCATTTACGATGTATTTTCGGTTCGCATACTAAATTTTTGTTATCTTGACCTCGCCCGAAGTGCGTTCATGCCGCAGTAAAGGTACACGATCGTTGATCCTCGCTCTTAGGGTCACGGTTCCTTGGAAGCTCCGTTTCTCCGGAGGCTTATCTTGGTATAGTCCCCTGTTGTTGTAGGTGTTTACGTTCAGGGGTATGGCGGGGCCCTGTCCCGCCATTGTTGTCGTATCATTTCTTAAGTGCAGTAGTCTGTTGTGGGCGGGGTTGGTAAAAGGATTAAAGCTCGCTTGTAAAAGTTGTTATTTATATATGCCGAAAGGCAAGTTTTCCTCAGTTCTTGTTTTGTACTTCACTTGTTTCATGTATATGTTTTATGTTCCATTACTACGATGTTGTGTCACTAGGGTGCGGGGTAAGGCACGATCCGCGAACAGCCGGTTCGTGACAAATATCTTTTTCCATTCCATTAAGAGTTATAGCCATATCTTACGTACTTACTTAGGAGAAGTCATTAAGTTCATTTCTATCTAACTTACTTATCTTTCATAACATAGTCCGGCCCACTACGGTGGGACACATATACTACGACCCAAACGGGACGCGATCGATCACGCGATATCAAAGCATGCCCGGAATCCCCATCATCGCATCGGCTAAAAGTGTAAAACATAACCATGGGTCTCACGCCCATAAAATCAATCAAAACATGTGGTATAACGTCTGGGGGCTTGCCCCTCATTTATACTCTTACCCTGGAGAAGGTGGTAAAGCAGGGGGTATAACGTCTTGGGGCTTGCCCCTCATTTATACTCTTACCCTGGAGAAGGTGGTATAACGTCTTGGGGCTTGCCCCTCATTTATACTCTTACCCTAACTCAACCGGCCATCATACATAACATAAGCCCTATCGGCTTATCATACATTACATAAGCAAGTTAAGAAATCCCCTAACTTCTTACTAGCTTGTTCATATACACTCTCATTTTGTTTACTTAAGGCACTAACATGTCATTATAAAATCCGGGAATTTAACCCAACGTACTACGTGCCTCTACTCCTTTAAAATGATTCTCTTTCAAATAAAACTTCCAAGATACTAATAACCGTAGTATCAAGTCATATCTACTTTTCACGACAAGTCACAATACTTTTTAGAAATACAATTATAGACTTCTAAATCAAGTGACTTCTTTCTTTAAAACCTTAAGCAATTGGTACCTTTAAAACAATTTTGCCCTTCTTTATTTCAAATCATTACTTTGCTTACAATCAAGAAAACCATTCTTTTAAATCTTCCATAAAGTTGTTATAACCAACTTCCCATAAAGCCGTTATAACTCTTTATTTCTTAGACGAATTCATTCATTTGATAACCAAGAAACTTATACTTCAATTCAAATCACATAGCCTTCAAAATACTTCAAGTCTCTTAACTTTCAGGAAAACCAGTTTCTTAACTTAGAATGGCAAGAAATCAATACTTTCCAAATCAAGTATTCTATACTTTTAAATCAATTCATTTCTCCCTTTAAGAATCAAGTCTCATAACTTGAAAAATAAAGTCCCTTAACCTTTTAACAATTTGAGGTCCATAGTCTTAAAACTTCATACGTAAATTCTTATAAATTAAGTAACATATACTTGGTGCGTTGTGAATAAGTTATACTTATTTATAACTATCTTAATCAAGTAGCCATGATCTAGAAAATGTAATACAATTTTGTCTTATCTTAGCTTACATGCGGATGGAGAATTCTACTTGTTTTAACATAATTAATTGTCATTACATTTTCCTTTATTAACGCTGCAATGGCTTGTTCGATACTTATTCTTATTCGTAGTAAATTAGCCAAGTCAACGGCTCCAAATACCCCCTAACGACTCTTACCAACATCCCCCATAAGACTTGGTAAGAACTTAGGATAACTTAGACATAACCTTTACGTAGAGTAAATCGACATACATACCTCTTAACTTCTAAGAGTAGAAGGAATCATGAAATAGTACTACATGTATATTCCCTACATAGAATCATGTCAAAGAAGGAAGAGGTTCACATACCGCGACGATTATCGACAAGTAGCAAAAAGCTCCAAAGTACTTCCACCTTGAGCTATTCCATTCTTCAAGTAGGATACGCTATACTTAGTACATCAACCTATAATGGTCACCATACGTCCATTAACCTCTTACTTCATACGTAGAATATTCTAGGTGCTAAGTCGCTAAATTCTACGGAAAATCGGATGACACCTCCTTTGTTTTTACTAACTTTGCCACCTTTTTCAAGGCGAATACAATAACCAAACAGCCTCGATTGGCTCACAACAATATAGAAGGTATTCGATGCAAATGAATAACTAAACAGCCCCAATTGGCTCACAATTTAGAAAGTAGTTCAATACAAATGAATAACAAACTAAAAGTCCAAATTCGCCACCTTGAGTTCAACCATACCAATTCTTATCAAATTTCCATTTCAATCCAAATTGGTAGCATAACATGATATCAAGTCGCGTTTGATTATAACAATCCATAATCTCTAAGTAGGTAACATGCGACGATTTCTAATAAACGACCAATTAGTAATCCAATTTTCAAGTGGCTTATATAACATTTGAATTTAGCTACAAGCACTCCAAAATACTTATAAACTTCAACTTAACCACTTCATGCTAGCAACATGTAAAACTAACAATAACAATAAAAAATAATCTTGTAACACTTTCAAAGAACAAGATTATACCTCAACAATTGTAATCCAATCTTCAAAACCGAAGTTGCTCCTTAGCAACCTGTAGCCTCATCAAGACACCTCAATCCGCTCCTTGAGACCCTTAGAACCACACCAACAACTTTCCTTCAAACCTTGATCCAAAACCTAGAAAGCCACTAGGTTTTCACTTTGCGACTAATACGAAAACTCTCTTTTTCAGGGATTTTTCTATTGAGATATACTTACATAACACTCATGAACCTTGGTTTAAAGTGGGTGAATTATTGGACAACAAACAAATATTTTTCTCCCTAGATGTACCCAAACCCGTGAGCTAGCTTAAGCAAGAACAAGAGTTCTTCAAATTTTTCTAAGTGTAAATGCCTTGTCTTGCTACTTAGGATGACTATATAACAACATGGAGGGTTAAGATGTGCACAATTGGGTGGCTAGGATGAGGTCTTAATTAAAATATCAAGACTAGTGGGACCTTTGACTTTGGTCAAGAAACTCAAGCTAATTAATAGGAAGACTTCATCTTAAGACTATGGTCAATGACCATTTTGGCCATGCCTATTTCGTCCAAGGCATCTATAAGGGGGGGTGACAAGTGTCGCCCTCCCATTCGTCACAATATTACGTTTTCCGACAATTTCATAATTCCCACAAAATTTTACAAGTCTCAAATCTTGACACCTATGAGTTTCTTACGTACGTTCTTAAAACATGTCCTGTAAATACGGGGTGTAATAAAAGAAATCAAGTCTCATAACTTTAAAGTACTTCAAGTAACTTATACATTTCAAGCCAAGTCACTCATACTTTCATAATCAAGACTCGTATACTTTCAAAATCAATTTACTTACTTCAATAAATCAAGTCACATAGACTTCCCAAATAATCATGTCAAAAGAATGAAGAAGTTCACATACCTCGTGACGACTAACCCAAACGACAAGTAGCAATACGCTCCAATGTATTTCAACCTTATTAGCTATTTCACCTTCCAAGTAGAATATGCTACATGTAGTACTTCAACCTATAATGACGATAGCACTTCTATCAATATCATACTTTCTAGTAAAAGACATATACCAAATAATGCCCTCTACTTTTCCACCTTTTCCAAGGCCCGTATTCATCAACCAACAAGCCACATTTAAGGCGCAACCAACAGTTAGCCAAAGGGGATTACACGCCTAACTGGACGTGTAAAATTCTGCCCCACAATCTATATTAAAACAGTCCATTATTTACCAACATTAAGGTCCATTCTCGGCCAACATACTTTAAATCCAAATCCATTTTCCTTAATTCCTTTTTAATCCAAATCAAGTTCCAACATGTTATATAAGTTATATTAACTATCAACAATAATATTTCCTTCATTATATAACATGCGACATGTGTAATTAACAACCAAAATGGTCAACAAATCCAAGACCCGAAAGTTCCTCACTCTCGGCCTCAACACCAAAAATGTGTCCAAACCATTTCTAATATTCATTCTTTCTAGCACAAGGTCATCTACACCTATCCACAACATGTAATATCTAATTACATTAAGAGAAAGATGATCCTTACCTCAATATAGCCCAAAATAATCCAAGTTTAAAGTCGATCCTTAGCAATCCTTAGCTCATTTTCTTTACGTTCCAATCCACAATATGCAACTACTATAAGCTTATGATGAATTCCTCTTCAAGCTCCAACCCAAAATATGAAGAACACCTTAGGGTTTCAAGGTGCGACTAACAGATTAACATAGTATTTCCGGGGTTTAAGGGGTTGTTTATACTTAGTACACCACTAGGGATCTTTGGTTTGAATATGGGATTTATCAACAAGTATTGAAGAATTTTGGTCCCCCATTTTCTCCCTTGGCCGAGAGCCCTCCTAGAGACACCAAGAGTTGAGATCAATCCTTATGTGTATATATAGAGCAACCAAGAGTTGAGATCAATCCAAGTGTAGGGTTAAGATGGTGGACAAGTGTGGGTGGGACCCACAAGTCCACTTGTCTTCAAAATATCTCAAGACAAGCCAAAGTCAAAGTCAAAGGGGAGAGGTGACATGTGTCACCCTCCTATTGGTCTGAAAATATTTAATCCCCCAAAAACATCCATATTGGCCAAAATATCAAAAAATCTCGTGGGCCCCACAAAAGCGCAAATTTTTCCCGTGGGCCCCATGTGACCAATTTCGGACTTAAAAATCCATAATTCTAATATATTCCAAAAAGTCTAAATCCCAAATTTGAGAATCAACTTCTCATTATTAAACACTTTTCCTTCACGAGTTTCCGAAATTTCTCTTTAGGAAAAAAATGTATCTTCTATCGTTTCACGATGCAAACCTCAACGTCTTACGTACGTTCTGTTATTCATATGTTGGAACTACGGGGTGTAACAGAACCGACGGGCCGCGACTGGTGCCCTACCTGGGCACTCTTATACCCACACATCATATATAATCAGCAGAAGCTTAAGAAAAACTCATAATCTTATAACAAATGGATTCTGTCCCCTGAACTGTCATATAAAATTATAGGCAAGCCGATAAGGCTGCCATTATATATATAATAACCAAAATGAACTACAAATGTACATGTCCAACCCACACATGACTACAGACCTCTAAGAGTAAGACAGTGAACTATGTGGGACAAGGCCCCGCCGTACCCCTGAATATACATAAGCCTATAATCAAAGATTTGTACCAAAATGATAAGCCCCGGAACAATAGGGCTATCCCAAAAGCTGAACAAAGATGGTAGATCCAACTCATAGGCAACCTTGCCTACCCTACGAGTAATCTGATAAGGTCCAATGTATCTCGAGCTAAGCTTACCTTTCTTACCGAATCTCATCACACCCTTCATGGGTGATACCTTCAAGAATACCCAATCATCAAGCTGAAACTCTAAGTGTCGACGTTGATTATCTGCATACGACTTCTGTCGACTCTGGGCTGCTAATAATCTCTCCTGGATAAGCTTCATCTTATCCATAGCTTGCTAAATCATGTCTGGGCCAAGTAACTTGGTCTTGCCTACTTCAAACTAACCAATAGGTGATCTGCACTTCCTCCCACATAAGGCCTCGTATGGGGCCATCTGAATGTTATAATGGTAGTTGTTGTTATACGCAAACTCAATGAGTGGTAAATGATCATCCCAGCTACCTCTGAAATCAATCGTACTGACTTTCAACATATCCTCTAGTGTCTGAATAGTACGCTCTGTCTGCCCATCAGTCTGAGGATGAAATGCGGTGCTAAGACTCACATGTGTTCCCAACCCCTTCTGGAATGATCTCCAAAAGTTAGTTGTAAACTGAGATCCTCTATCCACTATAATAGTTGTGGGAACCCCGTGCAGTCTCCCTATCTCCCTGGATGTACAACCTAGCATAGTCTTCAACTGAGTAAATAGTCCTAACTGGAAAAAATTGGATGATTTCGCCAGCCTATCCACAATAACCCATATGGAGTCATACTTCATATGAGTACGAGGCAAGCTTGTAATGAAGTCCATATTAATCACTTCCCACTTCCAAGTCGGGATATTTATTTCCTGCAATAGTCCACCAGACTTCTGATGCTCGACCTTAACCTGTCGGCAATTCGGACACTGAGCAACAAACTCCGCTATGTCCCTTTTCATGCCATCCCACCAATGTACGTATCTGAGGTCGTGATACATCTTCGTTGACTCCGGATGAATAGAATACTGAGCATTGTGTGCTTCTCCCATAACCTGATGTCGTAGCCCTACAACATCAAGTACACACGATCTGTCTTCATACCGTAGCACCCCATCAGGTTCAACCTCAAATAGAGTCTTCTCATTTCGAAGAGTTGTATCTCTATACCGTGCCAGAATAGGATCCTCATACTGATGTTTCTTCACCTCTTCTACAATAGAGGACTCGGAAACTCCTCGAATAAGAACTCCACTATCTCCAGAATCGGCCAATCGGACTCCAAGGCTCGCTAGCTGGTGTATCTCACGAACCATCTCCTTCCTTTCTGGTTGCACGTCCGTCAAGCTACCCATAGATCGATGGCTAAGAGCATCTACTACCACGCTGGCTTTCCCTAGGTGGTACAAGATATCAACATCATAGTCCTTCAGTAACTCTAACTACCGTCTCTGTCGTAAGTTCAGCTCCTTCTGCTTGAAGATATATTGGAGACTCTTGTAATACATATAAATATCAACATGAACTCCATATAAATAATGTCTTCATATCTTCAACGCATGTATCACTGCCGCTAACTCCAAATCATGAGTAGGGTAATTCTTCTCGTGTTTCCTGAGCTATCGGGATGCATAAGCTATAACCTTACCATGCTGGATCAACACGCAACCTAGCCTAACACCCGAAGCATCACAATAAATAACATAGCCCTCTAGTCCATCAAGAATAGTTAGAACTGGAGCCGTAGTCGACTTGTCCTTCAACAAATGGAAGCCTTGCTCACAAGCATCCGCCCATTGGAACTTAGCTGCCTTCTGAGTTAGACTTGTTAAAGGATCTGAAATCGAGGCAAACTTCTCCACAAACCTCCTGTAATACCCTGCTAGCCCAAGAAAAGTGTGTACCTCCGTATGTGTAGGTCTGGGCCATGTCTTAACTGTCTCAATCTTCTGTGTAACCACCCGAATACCATCAGCTCCGATAATATGCCCCAAGAATGTCATTAAGGCCAACCAGAATTCACATTTAGAAAACTTGGCAAACAACTATCGGTGCTGGAGGACCCTAAGTACTGCCCTCAAAGAGTCTGCATGCTCCTGCTCTGAACGGGAATAAACCAAAATGTCATCAATGAACACGATAACAAAAATATCAAAGAATGGCTTGAACACCCGGTTCATCAAATCCTTAAACACAGATGGAGCATTGGTCAGCCCAAAAGACATCACTCTAAACTCATAATGCCAGTATCGGGTCCTGAATGTTATCTTTGGAATATCTACCTCCTTGACCCGCACCTGATGATAACCTGACCGTAAGTCTATCTTCGAAAAAAACTTAGCGCCCTGCAACTGGTCAAATAAATCATAAATCCTGGGGAGGGGATACTTATTCTTAATTGTTACCTTATTCAACTGCCTATAGTCAATACACATCCGCATCGATCCATCCTTCTTTTTCACAAATAATACTGGTGCTCCCCAAGGAGATGTACTAGGCCTAATGAAGCCTTTTTCCAACAAGTCTTCCATCTGCTCCTTCAACTCCTTTAGCTCTGCAGGTGCCATTCTATAAGGATGAATAAACATGGGTTGGGTATCTGGTAGTGAATCTATAGTGAACTATATCTCCCGTTCTGGAGGAAGAATAGGAAGATCATCTGTGAATACATCTGGGAACTCACTAACTACCGAAACTGACTGAAGAGTCAGTACCTCAGCTTCCGTATCATACACCCGAACCAAGTGATAAATATAGCCTTTTCTGACCATCTTCCTTGCCTTGAGGTATGAAATAAACTTACCCCTCGGCGATGCAGTATTCCCTTTCCATTCTATAACTGGTTCACCTGGAAACTGAAATCGAACCAACTTCTCTCTACAAACAACGTTACCATAACAGGAAGCTAACCAATCCATATCCATAATCACATCAAAGTCAGTCATATTTAGCTCTATTAAATCTGCTATGGTATGATGACTATATATACCCACCAAACACTTTTTATATACCCTCTTAGCTATGATCGATCTCCTACCGGTGTAGCTACCTCAAAAGGTTCTATCGACTCAGGTTCTATCCCAATTCTACTAGCAACAAGGGGAGATATATAGGATAAAGTGGAACCTGGATCTATCAATGCATATACGTCACGGAAAAAGATCAATAATATACCTGTGACAACATCCGGTGACACTTCCTGATCGTGTCTACTGGCCAAAGCATAAATGTGGTTCGAAGGACCGCCAGAACTAGAAACTCGGCCTCGACCTCTACCACGGCCTGCTGGCATGTGAACACCCTGCCATGTGAGGCATATAGTTATAGTAGATGACGAACCAACAACTGATCCAGTAGGTTGAGTCATCCCACCTGTACCACCTCTATGAGGACACTCTTTCATCACATGGCCTTGACGGCCGCAAGAATAACAGACACTTGTAGCAAAACGACATTCAATAAAATGTTTTCTACCGCACCGAGATCACTGAGGCAAAGGTGGCCTCAACTGAATAGAACCCTTGTGCACCTGTGAACACAGTTCGGAGCCACGACCGGCTCACGAATACCTGTGCGATCAATCCTCGCCGTAGGCGCGAGGGTACACTCTGCTTTGGTGGCAAAAATATCTACCACTGCTGCGAAATTGCCCGCCTCAAAACTCACCAAAATATCCAGCCGACCTAGGCCTCATATGCTGGCCTCGGTTGTGATCTATGTCTGGCTGACGCCCTCTATGTCGGTCCTCTACCCCCTGTGCATATACTTGTATTCGGGCAATATCCATACCTGGCTGAAGAGTCACTGCCATAAAATCATCAGTCAAATAGAGATCGAGTCCCATCACATAGCGATGAACTCTATCGGTCATATCAGCCACAATCATAGGCGCATATCTAGCCAATGAATCAAATTCCAGGCTATACTCACGAATGGTCCTGCCACTCTGCCTCAACTGTAGGAATCTGTCAACTCTAGCTCTCCTCATCTCTGGAGGCAAGAAGTGACCAAGGAATGCCTCTGTAACTCATCCCATGTAGCTGGAGGAACATCCTCTACCCTAGACAACTCCCAAGACTCATACTAGTTTGTAGCTATATCCCACGTCTATCTGAAGCCAACTCTCTGGACTCACTCTCGAAGCCACGATTACCGCCAGTGCGTGCGTCGTCGGATAAACTCCTGCGGGTCATCCTCGGGCTATGACCCGAAAAACTCTGGAGGGTTACAATTCAAGAAATCACGAACCCTCAAACTTTCAGACCTAGGGTCAACATCTGGTCCCTATCTGCGGTTCTTCCCTACCACCAATCTAGTCAGCAGCTGAACTGCATCTCTCATGGCCTTATCCTCTTCCCCTGGCTGAGGAACTGGAGGCTCCGGTATCGGAACCTCTGGAGCTGCTCTAAGCTCCTCTGGTGATGGCGGTGTAGGCATAGACTGGGCATGTGCCCTAGTAACTCACTGAGTCTAACTAGTAGCTCCTGCTACTGCTTTGCCCTTATGGACAACTGTCGCTTTTCTCGGAGGCATAGTTGTAACACAATAATACGTTAGAGATGGATTATCCTACTAACATAGCTCTATCACACAACCTATGAGATGAAAGAATAGAAACCAATCATAAATGTACTGTAGCCTTTTGTTTATAGGTGTGATGCACAACATACCGATAACCAAGACTCTACTGCACACGGTCTGTAGACATTCTGAGGATGAACTGCTATGATACCACTTTTGTCACGACTCGAACCTACGGGCCACGACTGGTGCCCTACCTGGGCACCCTTATACCCACACATCATATATAACCAGCGGAAGCTTAAGAAAAACTCATAATCTCATAACAAAGGGATCATGTCCCCTGAACTGTCATATAACATCTTAGGCAAGCCGGCAAGGCTGCTATTATATACATAATAGCCAAAATGAACTACAACTAAACATGTCCAACCCACACATGACTACAGACCTCTAAGAGTAAGACAGTGAACTATGATGGGACAAGGCCCCGTCGTACCCCTGAATATACGTAAGCCTATAATCAAAGATTTATACCAAAATGATAAGCCCCGGAACAATAGGGCTATCCCAAAAGCTGAACAAAGATCCTTAGCTCGTGGATCACCAAACTGAGTACCTATACCTGCGGGCATGAACGCAGCCCCCCGGAGATGTGGGTCAGTACAACAATGTACTAAGTATGTAAACATAAAGTACTGTAAATAAGATCATAACTGGCCAAAGATGACAGGGACAAGTATGATAATCAAAATATCATATCCGACCGTGCCATATAAAATAGAGAGTCAACCGTGCCTTTTAAAAATGAGAACCAACTGTGACTTTTTAAAAAGTGAGATATACTATCATGGGTATCTATACCCGCATCATGGATACATGTCCATGGAATCATATACCGTACCCGGCCCATTTTGGGACTCGGTGAAAGAATCATATCAGTGTATCATATACCATACCGGGACCATTATGGGACTCGGTGAAAGAAGTCATATTCGTGGATACTTGTCCACATATACCGCACCCGGCCCATTATGGGACTCGGTGAATGAAGTCATATGCGTGGATACTTTTCCACATATACCGTACCCGGCCCATTATGGGACTCGGTGAAATGAAATAATAACACTTGCACGAATAGTTATCATGAGCACTATGTGCAATTTAAATCATCTTTGACTCTCAATAAAATCTTTAAAATGAACTTTCATTTTAGAAAAATCAAGGCACTATCATATCATGTATCAATAAGGATTAAGATCCAATAGATCTATGTACGTCCATCGTACACTCACTTCATATAAATCATGTCAAAAGAAGAAAGTATAGTTTCACATACCTTATCGGCTATACCAACACGATAAGTAGAATACGCCTCAATTAGTACTTCAACCTATAATAAAAATAACATGTCTATCAACTTCATGATACTAGAGTAAGTCATATACCACAAGATGGTTCTCTTTCATATAAAAATTGGGCAACACTTCCCCTATTTATACATACTTCCACAGCTTACAAACAAGGCTAATAACATCAATAACCAAGTATCAATTAAGGACATAACCAAAACATCAACCAAGGTGATCGACACACCTACTTCACATGTTAATCCGGCCTCTTAATCCATATAAAAAAGTCCACTAAAACAGTTCATACTTCAATAACAACGAGGGTAAAATGTGAAGCTTTCTACACCTTTCTATACCTTTATTCCTTTAGGACATACGTTAGAAATTTACCATATTAAACATGCATAATTGTAACTAAATTTCCAGCATTATACACGCATAAAACAGCCCCTTAAAACCGCACAACAATAACCAACAGTTTCATGAAGTTTGACTGACAACAACGCGACAAAGCACTTTTCATAATTCCTTATAATCCAATTCATATTTCAACACTTGATATAAACCATATCAACTTTTAATAACAAAATTTACTTCATTTTGACATGCAATTAGTGACGATAATAACAACAATAATCAACGAATCCAATATAATGAAAACAGTCCCATTCACGGCTAAACAACACCAACAATAACCACGTGCATTTTCTTACTTCAATCCTTTGTATCGTGTTCATCTCTTAACTTGTCACGACCGAACGGGCGTGGTAGTGCCTACCCGCACCCAGTAGTCATACATCAGTGTCAATGAACATAAAAACAATACATGAAAAAAAATGTGAAATGAGACACATTTTACCTGAGAGAAAATCGTCTTTCGGCATATATATAAGTAATTACAAAGTTGAACAGTTTAATCCTTACAACCACACTTGCAGCGGTCTGGACCTCTAAGATTTATCTGACAACTATGGCGGGACGGGACCACGCCATACCCACAGATGTACAAGAACCTACGGACTGGGGTAACATGCAAAAGATAAGCCTCGAAGGAACGGAGCTTCCAATCTGTTGAAATGTGATCCTAAGCGGGGATCGGCGGTAAGCGATACCTCTACTGCGGCGTGACGCGGCCCCGAAGGAGGTCGATGCTGGGTACCAAGTATGTGAAAGCGTAAATCGTAAATGAAATCATAATAGTCTATATAAAGCGGGAGACATGTATGATAACCAAACTACGATTACACGTATAACATTTATATCAAGTCGGGGACTCAGCCCTCCAGTCATTACTCAAATATAACGATGGGTCTCGCGCCCATGCATCAATCATGCGTGGAATACCTTCCTCAGCGTGATCATGATATGATAACGCGAAGTACACGAACACCAAGTCCTACGATGCCAAGCCGTACTAACAATACAATACAACCAAACCACGAAGGCGACACGGGGCAAGTCTGGCCGACTACCGGATACCAAGGCGGCCACGCGTGGCCGGGTCAATCAGGGCTAACTACTAGGTACGAGGCCGTATTACGAGACCGTCACTCTGAGCGGGGCAAGTGCGAGGGCTAACTACCAGTACGAGGCGAGCGATGAAACCTCATGGAGAGCTAGTCCATGGAATAACACTATCAGCGGGGCGTGCTCGTGGAGTTCTCGTCACTGCAGATGCGTCGAGTAAGTTCTCAACAAGTCAAGCCCTCCATGAGACGCGGTAGTATAGAAACACAATTCTTGCACAACAAAGGCTATCACAACAAGCATAGGCAAGTTTCACAACAACAAGCATAAGCAAGTTATACACAACTCAAGGTACTTTCATTTTATGCCAAAGTCCGGGTTTTAACCCTAAAGTACTATGTACGTTAAATTCCTTTTAAGAGATTCATTCCTTTTATAAAAGTCACCCGATACCCTTAGTATAAAAAAATAGAGTGACTTACATCTTTTTAAGTAAACCAAAACAACTTCCATACTTTCCTTTTTAAAACCAAATTAAGGCAATACCATGCCTTCTTTTAGACAAAACACTTCTTTTTAAAGTCAAGTTACCACATTAAAACCAATGATAAAACCACTTCTTTTGTTTTCATAAAGTCGTTATAACTAACTTCCCATAAAAAGTTATAACACTTTATGTTTTTAAACAATTTAAAACAATGCCTTTCTTTTCCTAAAGTTCCGGTTGCCCAATTTCAATTACTCAAGTCTCTTTATTTAGAAAAGTTTCATAGTTGATGTCTTAATCTCTTTTAAAACAATTGAGTAACATATGCCATAGGTGTGAAGCGATTTATTCTTGTTTATAAACAATCTTATTAAGCGACCATGATCTAGGAAATGTAATATCATTTTGTCTCATCTTAGTTTCTATGCGGATGGAGGTTTCTACTTGTTTTAATAATACTTCATTATTCAATACATTTTCCTTTATTAGCAGCTGCAGTGGTTTGTCGATACTCATTCTGATTTCCGAAATCAGTAAAACATTTCTCCTTTTAAAAACCAAGTACTCATTACTCACGAATGAGGTTTCACACAAAATTCATTCAAGTCAAGTCTCTTATCTTTTAAGATCAAGTCTCTTAACTTCTAAAAATCAGTAAATCATTCTCTTTACCACTCTTAAGACGTTATACCTAACTTCCCATAAAGCTTAGTATAACTCTTATGTTTTCAAAACCAAGTATTACTCTTCTTTCAAAAAGGTTTCTTAATCTTTTGAAATACTTCAAGATTCTTTATTATTCAGGCTTAAGTCAAAAGACATTGCCGTAACACTACATTCAGTTAACACACGTACTTCTACCGTACTATATATATATTCCTTTAAAATACTTCAATATTCTTATTATTCAGGCTTAAGTCAAAAGACATTGCCGTAACACTACATTCAGTTAACACGCGTCGTCTAGTACTATATATATATTCCTTTAAAATACTTCAATATTCTTATTATTGGGCTTAAGTCAAAAGACATTTGCCACGCGTCGTCTACCGTACTATATATATATTAGTTAAAATACTTCATGCTCAAGAGTATAGGAAGAATCACATACCTTGCGGCGATTATCGACTATAAGCAAAAGCGCTCCACGGCTATAACGGCTATCCTTGTCCACCTTCCAAGTAGTTCATGCTACTCGCGAGAACATTCAACCAAAAAGGTTATAAGTCTCTGTAAATCTGATCCTATGTAAATCTGATTTAATCTTCTACTTATATATTAACCCGATGCGATTTGATTCAAGTCTTTTACGTAATATCCTTACATTACGATTCAATTCTCTTCTATGAATCTTATATTCATTTATATACTACTACGATATGTAATTCCCAATTACAATAGAAGGGCGATAGTATTTACCTCGATAAGCCCCAAAATTATCCAAGTTTAAAGTCGATCTGAGCAACGTTAAGCTCTACTCGTGCGCTCGACCCGCTCCAAACAACCCTTAGAAGTTCTCAACCTCTACTTAACACTTGACCGACTATGAAGGTTTTCCTTAGGAGTTTCGTTTTTGTGGTGAGGAAAGTATAATAGTATTTAGGACTCTACGTATAGAGGTAACTTTGGAAAGTACTACAAGGTATTTGGGCTAGAGTATTTTGGCATTATAACAATACTTGGAGAGTATTTCTATACCATGAAAGGGAGTGTATTTCTCGGCCAAAGCTTACCGAGGGAGGGCTTTGGGCGAACACAACTCTCAAGGGAGGATTTCAAGACTTGGAAAATGATTTTTGGATGAAGAAGTTCATCAACTTAGGGGTATTTATAGGTCAAGCAATGGCCAACCAATGGCGAATCCATCAGTGTTAGGCAAGTGTAGGGCTAGGATTTAACCATGTGTACCTTATCCATCTACCACACCAACTTGCACAAAATATCCTACCAACTAAAGTTGTCCAAATCGTCCAAGCCGCCCCAACTGTTACACCCCGTATTTACAGGACATGGTGTAAGAACGTACGTAAGAACTCACAGTGTTAAGATTTGAGACTTGTAAAAATTTCTCGGAATTATGAAATTTTCGGAAAACGTACTATTGTGACGAATGGGAGGGCGACACGTGTCACCCCCCCTTAAATGGTGTCTTGGACGAAATTACAAGGACAAAAGGGTCATTTGACCCTTGTTAGATAACCAAGTCTTGCAAAGTAGTAGCTTGACAATTTTGACTTGGTCAATGGGACCACTTAGCATGATATTTTAAAGAGATGCATCCAAACCACACATATGTATTTATCTTAGCTCTCCATGTTGTTATATAAGGCTACTAGTAGCAAGACAAGAGTTCCACACTTAGCCAAAATTACAACAAATTGGAGGAGCAAGCTTTGAAGCTCTCGGCTTCACCATCTGGAAAAAAAAAAATTCGTTGCTTGTCCATTAAGCTCGAACTTTAACTTGAGGTTCATGAGTGTTATGTAAGTGTATCTCAATAGAAAAATCCGGAAAAAGAGAGTTTTCGTATTAGTCGCAAAGTGAAAACCTGAAGTGGCTTTTCTAGGTTTTGGATTGGAAGTTGAAGGAAATTTGTTAGTGTTGTTCTAAGGGTCTCAAGAGGCGGATTGAAGTGTCTTGAAGAGGCTCTAAGTTGCTAAGGAGCAACTTCGGTTTTGAAGATTGGATTACAATTCGTTGAGGTATAATCTTGTTCTTTGAAAGTGTTACAAGATTATTTTTATTGTTGATTAGCTTTACTTGTTGCTAGCATGAAGGATATGTGTTAGGGTTTATAAGGATTATGGATTGATTGTAGCCTTGGAAATCCGAAAATGTAATGTAACCCATGTTAAGTTGGATTACTAATTGGTCGTTTATTAGAAATCGTCGCATGTTACTTACTTAAAGATTATGGTTGTTATAATCAAATACGACTTGATATCATGTTATGTTAACAATTTGGATTGAAATGGAAATTTGATAAGAATTGGTATGGTTGAACTCAAGGTGGCCGAATTTGGACTTTTAGTTTGTTATTCATTTGTATTGGACTACTTTCTAAATTGTGAGCCAATTGGGGCTGTTTAGTTATGCATTTGTATTGGACTACCTTCCATATTGTTGTGAGCCAATTGAGGCTGTTTGGTTATTGTATTTGCCTTGAAAAGGTGGCAAAGTAAGTAGAAACAAAGGAGGTCTTTGTCAGATTTTAGTAGAATTTAGTGACTTGGCACTTAGGATATTCTACGTTTAAAGTATGAGGTTAATGGGCGTATTGTGGCCATGATAGGTTGAAGTACTAAGTTTAGCGTATCCTACTTGAAGAATGGAATAGCTCGAGGTTGAAGTACTTTGGAGCATTTTGCTATTTGTCGCTAGTCGTCGCGAGGTATGTGAACCCCTTCTTTCTTTGGCATGATCCTCGTATGAAATATCCACGTGATAGTATTTCAAGATTTCTTCTACTCTTAGAAGTTAAGAAGTATTTACATTGTTGAATCTAAGTTAAGAGTATGTTTAAATTGTCTAAGTCCTTACTAGGTCTTATGGGAGGCGTTAGTAAACGGTTAGGAAGTTATGAGCTTTGATTTAAAGGCTATGTGTCTTGATTTGTTTAAAGTAAGTAAGTGGATTTAATGTTCGAAAATGACTAGAATTTATATGAGAAAAGGGTTTTATTTTAAAAGTGAAAGTTATATGGTTTTAAGAGAAGAAGTTACTTGGTTTTGGAAGTGTATGGAACTTTGTATAGTTGTTTATAAGTATAAGTAAGTGGACTTTAAAGAGATATACGTTATAAGGTTTTAAGACTATGAACTTTGGTTGTCTTCTAAGGATTATGAAACTTTATTTTTTTAATTGTGGACTTGATTTCTAAAGTATTGATGACATGATTTCAAAGAGTATGTGACTTGAAGTTTGATAATTATTTTAAATGCGTATGTCGTAGTATGGTTGGGTTTAGTTTCCCTAATGTTGCAGAATTAAGTGCCTTAAGTTCTCTAATATGAAAGAAACGTTATAATAGCTTTATGGGAAGTTGTTATGGCGACTTAAGAAAGAAGTAATATCTGATTTAAAAGATTATATAAGGAAAATACAGAGCCTACAAATAGGCGGATTACGTTATGAAATACAAGGAGCCTACAAATAGGTCGGATTACGTTATGAGATACAGAGCCTACCACATAGGCGGATTACGCCATATTACCGAGCCTACATGGCGGGTTACGTCCTGATGCAGAGCTCGCGGGAGGCGGATTATGCTACATGATTCCACGGTGCAGAGCTCCGGGAGGCGGATTATGCTACATGATTCCACGATGCAGAGCTCCGGCTGGAGGCGGATTATGCTACATGATTCCACGATGCAAGGCCCGCGGTGGGCGGATTATGTCACATGATTAAATCGATGCGTGTCCCATAAATGGGCGGATTATGTTATGTAAGATAAGTAAGTTATGTGGAAAAACTTGATTAACCTCTTGAAATGCGTATGTAAGAATATGATGTTAAATCTTATGGAAAGAAGGAATGGAGCAGTTAATATCGAGTGATTTGGGGAGTTAAAAATGGCATTCTTTTATGCGATTATGATTTGATTCTTGCGTTATTTACATTCCATATTAAATTTTTGTTATGCGGCCCCGCCGAAGTGCGTTAAATGCCGCGAGTTTAGGTACTGTGATGGTGGATCCATGACTTAGGATCGGTTGCAAAGTCGAGATGGCTCGGTGTTAGGAGTTGTCACGTTTATGTTTATTGAAGTGCGGCGGGGCCTTGTCGCCACGATTGTTATGTTAAAACTCTTAAGTGCATAGTCACATGTGTGGGTCGATTTGTAAAAAAAAAAAAAGGCAAGCTGCCGTTTATGTATGTGCGTCCGGGAAGGTAGCCACTGTCGGCTAACTTTGTTGTTTTATTCTTGTTGTTTTATTTTAATAAGTTTCATGTATGTTCGTGATTATCTCGATGTATACTGTAAGGGTGCGGGTAGGGCACGATCGCGAGCCGAGTCGGAGTCGTGACAAAAGTGGTATCGAGCGATTAGTCCTCGGAAAGTGTCTAAACCGTGTCTAGTAGAGTCTTGATTATCGGTGTGTTGTGCACCACATCTATGTCGGAGGCTGCAGGACAGTTAGGATAGGTTTCCATTCTTCTCACTCTGAGATCGTGAGATAAAGTTGTGTTGTTAGGGTCGTCTCTCACTAACGAGTTATGTTGTTTGCATTCTGAGAAAGCGGCGATGACCGGGAAAGACTATGTGGATTGCGTATCGGGTTGGTAATGATTATAGTATAGTTGGTATTGTGACATACATCTATACGGAGTTATGTATGAATTGAGCGCGTGTTGCCTAGAATGATTTTAGATTACGAGGAATTGGTAAAGACTAACTAGATCTAGGAAGGTATGGTATAGTTAATGAATTTTCGCGAGTTTTGTGTTTGTTTTGAGGTAATTGGGAAAGGATGAGGTATGCGATAGGGTAGTGAACCGCCAGAAGCCATATTAAGGAACTAACGGAATGTCGTGTTAATAGATTAAAATTTGTGTAGTAAGCTTAAGAGAATTATACGGATGAAGTGCGGATAGAGTAAGCAATGGTTGTTGTGATCGAGACAACATGGTTTTGGTATTATGAGAAGTTTTTGTACCCGATTCTTGGGAATTTGGTAAGGTAGGCGTGGAGCATGGAAATTGCGAGCCTAAGAATATTGATTCTTAGAGACCTTAGGTATATAAGGTTTTCTCTGGAAATAAGATTTTAAGTCGGACCGAGGATAAGAGTTAAGTGCGGCCATTTGGGTGGGTTGAGGACATGTTACGGGTCTCCCATGGCACGGAATGGAGTGGGATCAGTTGGTAGTGGTTCCGCTACGTGGCGAGTCACGATGAGCCCAAGTTTAGTTAATTGTTTCTGGGTTCGTGGGCGCGTTCCACGAACCAGTCATGGCCGGAAATGGCCTTATATTGTTTTATAGAGTGACTCCAAATATTTGAGGCGAGAATCGGTATGGAAGTTATGTATGTATGCTAGTATGAGTTGGAAATGCGAAAGGATAATCTCTTTTGGGCTTATGATGGGCGATTATGCGTGTGCGAGTATTAGGGCCATGTGTGGCATTGTTGGTATGTCGGGATTGTGACGAAACTATGTCGGTAATTATAAGTTTGACTCAGAAAGAACATTCGAGGGCGAATGTTTCTAAGGGGAAGAATGTTACACCCGTATTTACGGGACATGGTGTAGAGCGTGCGTAAGAACTCACGATGTTAAGATTTGAGACTTGTAAAAATTTCTCGGAATTATGAAATTTTGGAAAGCGTACTATTGTGACGAATGGGAGGCGACACGTGTCACCCCTTAAATGGTGTCTTGGACGAAATTACAAGGACAAAAGGGTCATTTGACCCTTGTTAGATAACAGTCTTGCAAAGTAGTAGCTTGACAATTTTGACTTGGTCAATGGGACCATAGCATGATATTTTAAAGAGATGCATCAAACCACACATATGTATTTATCTTAGCCCTCCATTATTTGTTATATAAAGTACTAGTAGCAAGACAAGAGTTCACACTTAGCCAAAATTACAACAAATTGGAGGAAGCAAGCTTTGAAGCTCGGCTTCACCATGCAGAAAAAAAAAATTCGTTGCTTGTCCATTAAGCTCCAAACTTTAACTTGAGGTTCATGAGTGTTATGTAAGTGTATCTCGATAGAAAAATCCGGAAAAGAGAGTTTTCGTATTAGTCATAAAGTGAAAACCTAGTGGCTTTTCTAGGTTTTGGATTGGAAGTTGAAGGAAATTTGTTAGTGTTGTTCTAAGGGTCTCAAGAGGCGGATTGAAGTGTCTTGAAGAGGCTCTAAGTTGCTAAGGAGCAACTTCGGTTTTGAAGATTGGATTACAATTCGTTGAGGTATAATCTTGTTCTTTGAAAGTGTTACAAGATTATTTTTATTGTTGATTAGCTTTACTTGTTGCTAGCATGAAGGATATGTGTTAGGGTTTATAAGGATTATGGATTGATTGTAGCCTTGGAAATCCGAAAATGTAATGTAAGCCATGTTAAGTTGGATTACTAATTGGTCGTTTATTATAAATCGTCGCATGTTACTTACTTAAAGATTATGGTTGTTATAATCAAATACGACTTGATATCATGTTATGTTAACAATTTGGATTGAAATGGAAATTTGATAAGAATTGGTATGGTTGAACTCAAGGTGGCCGAATTTGGACTTTTAGTTTGTTATTCATTTGTATTGGACTACTTTCTAAATTGTGAGCCAATTGGGGCTGTTTAGTTATGCATTTGTATTGGACTACCTTCCATATTGTTGTGAGCCAAGCGAAATTTGTTTGGTTATTGTATTTGACCTTGAAAAAGTGGCAAAGTAAGTAGAAACAAAGGAGGTCTTTGTCCAGATTTTCCGTAGAATTTAGTGACTTGGCACTTAGGATATTCTACGTTTAAAGTATGAGGTTAATGGGCGTATTGTGGCCATGATAGGTTGAAGTACTAAGTTTAGCGTATCCTACTTGAAGAATGGAATAGCTCGAGGTTGAAGTACTTTGGAGCATTTTGCTATTGTAAGCTATTCGTAGCGAGGTATGTGAACCCCTTCTTTCTTTGGCATGATCCTACGTATGAAATATCCACGTGATAGTATTTCAAGATTTCTTCTACTCTTAGAAGTTAAGAAGTATTTACATTGTTGAATCTAAGTTAAGAGTATGTTTAAATTGTCCTAAGTCCTTACTAGGTCTTATGAGAGGCGTTAGTAGAAGCGGTTAGGAAGTTATGAGCTTTGATTTAAAGGCTATGTGTCTTGATTTGTTTAAAGTAAGTAAGTGGATTTTATATTCGAAAATGACTAGAATTTATATGAGAAAAGGGGTTTTATTTTAAAAGTGAAAGTTATATGGTTTTAAGAGAAGAAGTTACTTGGTTTTGGAAGTGTATGGAACTTTGTATAGTTGTTTATAAGTATAAGTAAGTGGACTTTAAAGAGATATGCGTTATAAGGTTTTAAGACTATGAACTTTGGTTGTCTTCTAAGGATTATGAAACTTTATTTTTTTAATTGTGGACTTGATTTCTAAAGTATTGATGACATGATTTCAAAGAGTATGTGACTTGAAGTTTGATAATTATTTTAAATGCGTATGTCGTAGTATGGTTGGGTTTAGTTTCCTAATGTTGCAGAATTAAGTGCCTTAAGTTCTCTAATATGAAAGAACGTTATAATAGCTTTATGGGAAGTTGTTATGTGACTTAAGAAAGAAGTAATATCTGATTTAAAAGATTATGTAAGGAAAATACAGGAGCCTACAAATAGGCGGATTACGTTATGAAATACAGGCCTACAAATAGGCGGATTACGTTATGAGATACAGAGCCTACATAGGCGGATTACGCCATATTAACAGAGCCTACACATGGCGGGTTACGTCCTGATGCAGAGCTCCGGGAGGCGGATTATCTATGCTACATGATTCCACGATGCAGAGCTCGCGGGAGGCGGATTATGCTACATGATTCCACGGATGCAGAGCTCGCGGGAGGCTGGATTATGCTACATGATTCCACGATGCAAAGGCCCGCGGCGGGCGGATTATGTCACATGATTAAATCGATGCCGTGTCCATAAATGGGCGGATTATGTTATGTAAGATAAGTAAGTTATGTGGAAAAACTTGATTAACCTCTTAAATGCGTATGTAAGAATATGATGTTAAATCTTATGGAAAGAAGGAATGGAGCAGTTAATATCTGAGTGATTTGGGGAGTTAAAAATGGCATTCTTTTATGCGATTATGATTTGATTCTTGCGTTATTTACATTCCATATTAAATTTTTGTTATGCGGCCCGCCCGAAGTGCGTTAAATGCCGCGAGTTTAGGTACCTGATGGTGGATCCATGACTTAGGATCGGTTGTGATCGAGATGGCTCGGTGTTAGGAGTTGTCACGTTTATGTTTATTGAAGTGCGGCGGGGCCTTGTCCATACGATTGTTATGTTAAAACTCTTAGAAGTGCGTAGTCACGCATATTGTGGGTCGGTTGTAAAAAAAAAAAAAGGCAAGCTGCTTACGTATATGTATATGCGTCGGGAAGGTAGCCTATCGGCTAACTTTGTTGTTTTATTCTTGTTGTTTTATTTTAATAAGTTTCATGTATGTTCGTGATTATCTCGATGTATACTGTAAGTGCGGGTAGGGCACGATCGCGAGCCGGTGGTCGTGACACCAGCCTACGTCGATGTGAGGTGACACTTGTCACCCTCGTTGATCCAAAATGTTCGTCTCTCGGAAAAATCCATAAAAATTATAAATGACATAGCCGAATTTTCCCGCCCATGAAGATACTGCAAAGCGTTTAGTCGGCGACTCTGTCGGGGTTGTGCACAAATTTGAACCTATGCCTACTTTAAGGCTTAAATTTTTATCGTCGCCCTCACGTACATACTCTGAAAATACGGTATAACACGCTCCTCGCCGAAACATTCGTCGAATGTTCCATACCAGGCGGATAACGATAAAGTTCCTCTAACGAGTTGCAGCGCCACACTTTGGCCACGAAATAACACATGTTCTCTTCGCCCTTACTGCGTCGTGTCATACCGAACACGGAACTCTTCTAGTATCGTACCATACTTGATCATCGCTTGTTCCCAAAACTTTGGAGTCACCACCTCGAACTTGGTCATCTTACTAGCCTCGATCTCCGTAGGCCATTCCGGCCTTCACGATCGGCTACGGTCGAACATATCCACGAACTCATATGATGGTCATCTAAACTTGGGCCTAGCACCCTCGTGACCCTACCACTGGCGGGGCCACCAGGTGACCCACGCCGAAGCAGTGCGGGTTGGCCCGCATAGACCCGACCAGCAACGCGTCAAGCTCTTGTTTCTGATCGGAACAATCTTACCTATCTGGTCATGAAAGCTACCACTTCCATTTACACTACCCGAATTTTCCCACAATTACTCCACGTATGCTTATACATTCGACAAAGATCACATGAAGTCTTGTACTCAAGCGGCGCTTACATCTAAGGTCTCAGCGTAATATTCTAAGGTTCATCATTATCTACTTTGAGCTTACCCTTTCTCACTAACCGGGTTTTGAAATCACATTTTAGCACAAAGCTATCAGAGCATAACACTAATCACCTCATCATAACATCAATACATACAAGTCTCTGAGGTTAAGGATATACTGAAAATAGGCGGTTGAAGGGCCAGCTAAAGCGGAACTTCCACGCGACCTCTGGTGGCTGTAGGTGTATGAACATCTGCCTAACTATGGAAGGTGAAGAACCATATTGCTCTGAGTATTACGTGCTATCTACCAGCGCTACCACAGTGAGACGAGTCTCGCCGAGATGGCCTGTTGGCGCAAGAATAACAATCTCCCAAGTTAGTCGACACTCTCCACTTATGAAGTTTTCCTGGCAGCCACTTTGAGACAAGGCGACCTCATCCGCGACACTCTACTCCACGAAAATCTAAACACAGGAGCCACGACTGCTCCTGAATACCCCGAAGGTCCGAAAGGTGGAGGACCACTCATGTCTTGGCGGAGGTACATAACTAATCTGCTGCTGGCGGTCCGCCTCGAAAGTCACCAAGGACCTGCTGTTACGGCCCTCTTACTGCGATCTTGGTCATTCAGTCGATTTCTCGCTCCTCGCGTCAGTGCATAAGCTGCGTGCGGGCAATGTCCGTGCCGGTGAAGAGCTACACCGAACAACTTTACGCTGGGTAATCATCGAGCCACTGTAACATATCGGTGCACTCGATCCTACATACTAGCTACTAGCAGCGGGGGCGTCTGGGGCGATGAGTCGAACTCCACGTTGTACTCCCGAACCGTCGTCGGTTACGCGCGCCCAAAAATCTGTCGGCCGAGCCCTCGCCGTATGTGGAGGCGAAATGTGCAAGAAATGCCTCGAGAACTCGTTCCATCTTTGCTGGAAGTGCATTCTCTCCCGGGACGGCTCGCGAATCAAACCGATCATTGCGGTATCACGCGGCCGATGCGAACCTAGGACAGCGAATCGGTCTCCGATGCCTTGATCACTCTCGTGATCGCATATGGCGTCGAATGAACTCCTGCGGATCATCCTCGAACCTCGACCCGTAAAACTCTGGCGGCTCTGACTCGAGAAAATCCCGTAGCCTCAACTATCGATCTAGGGTGAACGGCTGGTGCTCTTTGGGAACCATTGCGTCGACCTATCCTCAGTCGGCCTGACCACGGCCGTTCGCGGGCCAGCTCGCGTAACCCGTCTCCTGCTCGGTGAGGGTGGAGGCTCGGTGCGTGGTCTCTGTAGAGGCTGCATTTGCTCTACTCGCGACTCCTCTGCTGCCTTGCCGCCAGGCGGTTTGCCTTGCGGAGACATAAGCGGTAAAAGCGAAGTGCGTCGGAGGGTCGACTTATCACACAACTCTAAGGCACGATCTTAGAATGAGAAGAATGAAACCAATCCTAAATGTCCTGCGACCTCACGATTATAGATGTGGTGCGACCTGCGATAATCAAGACTCTACTGAACGCGATGCGTAGACACTTTCAGAGATTAAGCGCTCACGATACAACTTTTGTCACGACCGAACCGGGCGTGGTAGTGCCTACGGGCACAGTAGTCATACATCAGTAATGTCGGAACATAAAACAATACATGAAACAAAATGTGAAATGAGACACATTTTACGAGAGAAAATTGCCTTTGGCGTATATATAAGTAATTACAAAGTTGAGCAGTTTAATCCTTACAACCACACTTGTGATTACTCTGAGACCTCTAAGATTTATCTGACAACTATGGCCAGACGGGCCCAGCCATACCACAGATGTACAAGAACCTCTGACTCGGGGTAACATGCAAAAGATAAGCCTCGAAGGAAGCGGATTTTCCCAATCTGTTGAAATGTGATCCTAAGCGGGGATCGGCGGTAGCGTACCTCTACTGCGGCATGAGCGCCTTGAAGAAGGTCGATCTGGGTACCAAGTATGTGAAAGCGTAAATCGTAAATGAAATCATAATAGTCTATATAAAGCGGGAGACATGTATGATAGCAAACTACGATTACGCGTATAACGATTATATCAGTCGGGGACTCGCGCCTCAGTCGTTACTCAAATATAACGATGGGTCTCGCGCCATGCATCAATCATGCGTGGAATACCTTCCTCATGCCGGCGATCATGATATGATAACACCGAAAGTACACACGAACACCAAGTCCTACGATGCCAAAGTCGTACTAACAATACAATCTGACAAACCACGAAGGCGACACGGGGCGATCTGGCGACTACGGATACCAAGGCGGCCGCGTGGTGGCGGGGCAAATACGAGAGCTAACTACGGTACCAAGCGTATCACGAGACCGTCACTACCTGAGCGGGGCAAGTGTGAGGGCTAACTACCGGTACGAGGCGAATCGGCCACGAGGCGGGGCAAATCTGGCCGACCACGGTACCAAGGCGAACAGTAAGAAACCTCATGGAGAGCTAGTCCGTGGAATAACACTATCAGCGGGGCGTGCGTGGAATTCTCCGTCGCTGCCGATGCGTCCGAGTAAGTTCTCAACAAGTCAGCCGGCCTCCGTGAGAGATGCGGTAGTATAGAAACACAATTATTGCACAACAAAGGCTATCGCGACAAGCATAGGCAAGTTTCACAACAACAAGCATAAGCGAGTTATACCTGACTCAAAGGTACTTTCATTTTATGCCAAAGTCAGGGTTTTAACCTAAAGTACTACGTCGTTAAATTCCTTTTAAGAGATCAATTCCTTTTATAAAGTCACGATACCCTTAGTATAAAAAAATAGAGTGACTTACGTCTTTTAAGTAAACCAAAACAACTTCCATACTTTCCTTTTAAAACCAAATTAAAGCAATACCGTGCCTTCTTTTAGACAAAACACTTCTCTTTTTAAAGTCAAGTTACCACATTAAAACCAATGATAAAACCTTCTTTTGTTTTCATAAAGTCGTTATAACTAACTTCCCATAAAATTTGTTATAACACTTTATGTTTTAAACAATTTAAAACAATGCCTTTCTTTTCCCTAAAGTTCGGTTGCCCAATTTCAATTACTCAAGTCTCTTTATTTAGAAAAGTTTCATAGTTGATGTCTTAATCTCTTTTAAAATAATTGAGTAACATATGCCATAGGTGTGAGCGATTTATTCTTGTTTATAAACAATCTTATTAAGCGACCATGATCTAGGAAATGTAATATCATTTTGTCTCGTCTTAGTTTCTATGCGGATGGAGGTTTCTCTTGGTTTTAATAATACTTCATTATTCAATACATTTTCCTTTATTACTTGGCGGTGGTTTGTCGATACTCGTTCGATTTCGAAATCGATAAAACATTTCTCCTTTTAAAAACCAAGTACTCATTACTCATGAATGAGGTTTCACACAAATTCATTCAAGTCAAGTCTCTTATCTTTTAAGATCAAGTCTCTTAACTTCTAAAAATCGATAAATCATTCTCTTTACCACTCTTAAGGCGTTATACCTAACTTCCCGTAAAGCTTAGTATAACTCTTATGTTTTCAAAACCAAGTATTACTCTTATTTCAAAAGGTTTCTTAATCTTTTGAAATACTTAGATCTTTATTATTGGGCTTAAGTCAAAAGACATTGCGTAACACTACATTCGATTAACACGCGTCGTCTGGTACTATATATATATTCCTTTAAAATACTTCAATATTCTTATTATTAGGGCTTAAGTCAAAAGACATTGCGTAACACTACATTCGATTAACAAATGTCGTTTCTGCGTACTATATATATATTCCTTTAAAATACTTCAATATTCTTATTATTGGGCTTAAGTCAAAAGACATTTCCACGTCGTCTACCGTACTATATATATATTCGTTAAAATACTTCATGCTCGAGTATAGGAAGAATCACATACCTTGCGGCGATTATCGACTATAAGCAAAGCGCTCGCGGCTATAACGGCTAGCCTTGTCCACCTTCCAAGTAGTTCATGCTACTGCGAACATTCAACCAAAAAGGTTATAAGTCTCATAAATACGATCTATGTAAATCTGATTTAATATTCTACTTATATATTACGATGCGATTTGATTCAGTCTTTTACGTAATATCCTTACATTACAGTTCAATTCTCTTCTATGAATCTTATATTCATTTATATACTACTACGATGTAATTCCCAATTACAATAGAAGAATGATAGTATTTACCTCGATAAGCCCCAAAATTATCCAAGTTTAAAGTCGATCTGAGCAGCGTTAAGCTCTACTCAGTGCGCTCGACCCGCTCCAAACAACCCTTAGAAGTTCTACGCAACCTCTGCTTAACACTTCAACCGACTATGAAGGTTTTCCTTAGGGTTTCGTTTTTGTGGTGAGGAAAGTATAATAGTATTAGGGCTCTACGTATAGAGGTAACTTTGGAAAGTACTACAAGGTATTTGGGCTAGAGTATTTTGGCATTATAACAATACTTGGAGAGTATTTCTATACCACAAAGGGGGGGAGTGTATTTCTCGAAAACAACTAGGCTAGGGGGTAACCTCTGGCCAAAGCTTCTCGAGGGAGGGGCTTTGGGCGAACCTGACTCTCGAAGGGGAGGATTTGAGACTTGAAAAATGATTTTTGGATGACGAAGTACATCAACTTAGGGGGGTATTTATAGGTCAAGCAATGGCCAAGATCCGTCCAAGTGTTAGGCAAATGTAGGGCTAGGATTTAACCATGTGTACCTTATCCATCTACCACACCAACTTGCAAAAAATATCCTACCAACTAAAGTGGTCCAAATCGTCAGCGCTGACCTTACGTCGATGTGAGGTGACCCTTGTCACCCTTCCGTTGGTCCAAAATGTTCGTCTCTCGGAAAAATCCATAAAATTATAAATGACATAGCCGGAATTTTCCCATGAAGATACTGCAAGCGTTTAGTCAACGACTCTAATCGGGGGTTGTGCACAAATTTCGAACCTATGCCTACTTTAAGGCTTAAATTTTTATACGTACGCTCTCACGTACATACTCTGAAAATACGGGGTATAACATAACTATAACATCATTTAACTTCCAATAACTTTATAAGAAGAACCCTTACGCCTTGGCAAGCAGTCCACAATTTCGGCCCTTTGCTTTGTTTTTGCACCAATCCTTCACGTTACAATAACACACATGTATCCTCTACAAGTTTGTGACCATCTTGCTTTCTTGTTTTTCTTCCAAAAAGTTCATCTTCAAGCTTAAGGTTTTTAAGGCAGTTTCTCGGCCAAACTGTGTCCACTATTTTGGAAGTGTTAACTTGGCTTAGAACTTAGTTAAGGTGCTTAATCTTGGAAAAATAAGTAACTCTTGTCTTCTAGGCTCAAGTGAATTTGAGACTTGTGAGCTAAGGAAGAGAGAAGAGAGGTTGAAGGTGGAGATATTTTGTAACTAAAGGCAAGAAGTCTTGCAAGACTTGTATATAATAGGTGTACATAGCACAAGTGGAGGGGGACCCATGTAGACCCATGTAGACCCACTTGTCCACTTGTCTTTCTCTTCACAAAAATATCTTCCACACTTAGCCATAAATTGTGAAATTTTCGATGGACCTTAGCTTCACAATGCCAAGACTTAATAATTCCACACTAAGTCCATAACTCTATTAGAAAGACTTCAACTACAAGTATTAATTCTCGTCGTCACATTTATTGTCCAAAATTATAATATGTAAATATACTTTCCTTCCAACGTTCAAATCTTATTTCCTTAGTTACGTTCTCACTTATATGCCCTAGAATTACGGGGTGTAACAATTGTGCCTGACATTTAGGAATATTATGGCCCTCAGAGACGTTCATTAAAGTTTGGCTATTACTGTCGGCTATTTCTATCGGCTGTCATTGTCGGCTAATTTTGTCGATTGTCACTGTCGGCTATTTATGTCGGCTGTTTCTGTCTCAATTTATTTGCATATCCAAATTATGCTATTTTTCATGTCTGACATACTTGGTACATCAGTCGTACTAACATCGTTTTGTCGGGGGACGCTGCATTTCATGCCCGCAAGCTCAGGTATAAAGGGGGACGGTTCACACTAGTAGGTTGCTGATTTAGGTGGAACTCTACTTATTCCAGAGTTGCAGTCTAGTCTCGGTAAAATACTTTGCATATGAATATGGGTATGGTGAGGCCCTGTCCCGACCTTATGATGTCACATACTCTTTAGAGGATTGTAGACAGTTGTCTTGTGTATAGTAATCATGTATGGCCCTATCGGCCTTGATGTGTATGTGTCAGTAGGATATTTGGTAATGGTCCTTATGGACATGATTGATTCTGATTAGATGTTAATTATATGACTATTGGTACTTAGCAAGTAAGGTCCGGGTGCCCGTCATGGCCCTCTGGTTTGGATCGTGACGAACTTGATATTAGAGTAGGTCTTTCCTAAGGAGTCTGCAAGTCGTGTCTAGTAGAGTCTTGTTTATGGGTGCAATACATGCCACACTTATTAACAGGAGGCTGCAAGATATTTAGGAATGGTTTCCATTCTTTCATATCATAGATCGTGCAGTAGAGCTAAGTCTTAAGAATTCGAGTTTAACTCGTGTCTGATACTGTTTCAGTAATGTCGGTTATCAAAAGACTCGGTTAGTTCATATTAGTAGCCAGTAAATAAGTGACTTCTATAAAATGATTGATATGCCAGAAGGGAAGTATTATGTTATAAAAAAATTAGATTGTGAGGAATTGTCTCACTCATATACGGAAGAGATAATGCGAGTCAGGAAAGTAAAATATTTGTTTTGGGATAACAAGACAACCAGGTGGTGCCAGTTTTCTACCTGAAGAACGTTCAACTGTAGAAGATGGTCTGCATAAAATCCAACATGGTTCTGGTTCTGAAAAAGTTAGGGTGCCATATTTGTCCATTGCTCTTCTAAATGATGGTGCTAATTTGGAAAAAGGAAACGTTACAATTGATATTGAGGATTCACAATTTACAATGGAGTTGGATATAAAAGATACATCTGGGACCAAAATGCATGATTTGCAAATAGAAAACAGTATGATTGACAATGATGTAATGTAAATTACAAACAAGTCAGATTTGTAAGATATTTTTTTGAGAATAAAATACGTGATTTTTAACCTGGAACTTGTTGACAGTGGTGATGGATATCTTTGTCTTGCGAGTGAGTCGGACTACCTTTGGCGAACAAATTACAAGTCACTCATCTGCTAATTCTTCTTTGGCGTATGTTTTTACACTTTCAAAGGATATGCCAAATTTCCGTGACCAAAATGGGGCAGATGGTGTAGTTTTGATTGAGGAACAAGTTAATAACAACCTAATGGAGAAAGAACAATTTAGGGAGATGAGATAGGTTATGAAGGTAAAGATAAAGGCACAAAGAGGCTTCTGACTCAAATAGTAGTTAATATCACTTATATACGTTAGTATATTAAGGGATATGGATTCACATACCTAATATGGTGATAGAATGTGTAATATGTTCCTTCTTTTGTTTGACCATATTAGAATAGATTGGGGATTGTCCCGGGATATCATTACCTAAAATGGATTGCCATAATTGAATAGTCTGGGGAGTGATCATCAGTAAATTGAAGGAGATCACATAAAGTGACATACCCAGAATAGTGAGCCCAAGTCATACATATAAGTACTGAGTTATCCACGGTAGTGAAAAGGGACATAAACCTCTCATCCATGCATAAAGGGCCATACAGTGTATTATTGAGAATTGCATGTATCAATGTTAGTAGGATAAAGTATGCTATATGCATTGGACTGGTAAAGTCTTTGGCTTCATTGTGCAGTATATTACAATTCTAAATAACCTCTTGATAACAATAGCTTGTTAGGGGCAATTGAGGACGAGAACTATGGAACAATCAAAAAATGATTGTAAGAAGTATGAAGATAGTTAATAGGTATGAATGGAATGGTATGATAAAGTATCAAGGCATAAATGTTTTTCATTTAATGAAGAGTAGAAAGAAGGAGTACGACAAGAAGGATAAAGGTGAATCAGATTATAGTTATACTGGTTTCACAAAGGTATAATTACTCCAGAACAGCATAAAGACCAATAGTAGCGGAGGAACAATAAGAACTGTTTAGCCAAAGATGACGAACCTCTGATGTTTAGGAATATAGTATGAGAAATACTTTGAGGTAAGAGACCCCCAAGGCAATTTGAAATGGAAATGTAAAGGTAAGACGAATGAGCACTCGGTCGATGGGAGATCTAATAATAATAAGACAAAAAAGCTTGACAAGTCATTGGATCATGTAACACCATGAATTGGATCTAAACCTATGAAGCATCGGTTCCACAACATATGAAATCATACCTCTCAGAAAGTATGTAAACGGAAGTAACAGTGAATAAAGCTCGAGATTAGCACCTAAACAGGTGAAGACGGGCCAATGCCACTTATGGATACAAGGTAGATAGTAAATATACGTGTCAAGAGATAATGATATTATAATGAAGATAAAATGTCATGCGAATACAGATGTCTATGAGAATTTTTTAACTGATCAAGGGTTCTACGAGATAGATAAAGTAATGGGTTTACAACTTTACAAGATCAAGAAATTATTTTCCCAAAGCACCATTGACAGAAAGTCTTAGCCATGAGGTAAGTGAAGGAATTCGAATCTAAGTATAATGACCAGGTTTGGATATAGTAGGTCAATGTCATGTAATGCAAATTCTTCAAAATCTTTCATGAACTGAATAAGGGAATAAGTTAACAACCCAGCTTTTAACAGGTAGTAACGCCAAGGCTTAGAATTAGGAGTGATGTTTGTGATTACGTATGTATACCAGAATAATTTAGAACTAAGAGGAGTACAAAAAATAAGAAAATGAGTGAACAAGTGTGTAAAGAAGTGAAGAAGGGAGTTGTTTATAATTACGAGTAGTGAGAAAGTATATATTCCTTTCAGACCCTGAATGAGAGTTAACTGTGATGATACACGCACTTCAAATTTAATAACATTGTTCATAAAGTGTTCACAATTGAGATACTACAAATATAAGAGTTTTCAGCACACCAGTTTGTAATCAAAGTTGAGTTGACAATAAGATTATTCACCCATAAGCGACTTGACTAATGTGAGGAATAAGGAGAGAAGTTGACCCAAGGGAATACATTAGTTAGCTAAGTGGGATTCCGATAGGAGGATTCAGATAGTGATAGCACTATGACTCGAGAATACAGATGTTATCCCTCATTACGGAGAAAAGAAATGTCATGATGAAGACCCAATTTGTTTAGAAGATCGGGAAGGATATTTAACAAAAAGAGAACCACAACCTTCAAGTATAGTAGGAGAGGGACCCCCAGGTGGAAGGTTCATTTGTGTATTCCCAATATAGTAGGATTACGAGACAAGATTATGACAAAGGTCTATTGCTCATGATATTCTATTAACCTGGATCTACTAAGGTGTATAATGATATCAAAGGTATGTATTGTTGGAACGAGATGAAGAGGATATGAAACACAAATATCCCTACATATTTTAGACTAACGCTGAGTTCCGGAGAAACATAAGGTGAGTTCTATTTTATGTTGTTATAATTAATGTTTGGGAACCATATGATGTCTGGTGTAATGAGGTATATTATATTATATGGCCCCATGAAAAGAGGGGGTTATGTTTTTAGGCTCTGTGATGGGGATTAGATATGTCACCCAACATTAGAGGATGAATGTTTCTAAGGGAGGAAGGATGTAACTCCTGTAATTTCGGACGATGGTTTGAACTACTAGATGTATGCAAATAGACTTGAGGCAGAGGAAATTGGTTATATTGAGGTATTTACATCAAGATCTTAGTATATAAAAGGATGCGGTCCCGAAATAATTTAGGACTTAATAAGTGGGACGACGTTGGTTGAGAATGATGATTAAGTGTGGACTAGTTATATATCACATGATTATAATAATGAGTATATGAGATAACTTAAAGGTGTTTAATATTCAGTTATTTGAGATCAAGTATTATTTGTGTAGACAATTGGATAAATGTCATTTAATATTAAACCACATGGGATCATAGGGACAAGGGGCTTATGACTATGCACCCTTATAAGTTGAGGTGGCAGCCATAAGTTAGGAGTTGTGTTAAATGCTAGGTAGGAGAGTGACACATTTTAACTAAAGGAAAGGATAAGAGTTCCAATACTTCATTTTGGGGAAAACTTTACAAAGAATTTGTGTATGCAATAACTTCTTCTGATGGGAATTGAATGTAATAGAAGAAATTCCATTCTTGGAAATTATACACAGGCAACAAAGTGTATTGGTAGCGACTACATTTTTCCGGTTGTGGTCGTGAAGCAATAAATACAAGCAACAACATAAAGGTTATGTTCACATCGGTGACATGATTCCAACTTTGGTTTCCTCCGGATGATAGTAAAAATGGGACTTCTCCGAAGTGAACTAAGTTAGAAGAAAAGGGTTTCTTAAAAAATAAGATTGGGGCGCATTACGAGATGTTTTAGTAGTATTGTGGAAACAATTGGCTAAGGTATGTAAAGTCAAATTCTAATTTCTTTTGGCATGTTCCATCTAACGAAACGTAACTGTGACATTATTCCATAAATTGTTCTACTCTTAGTAGTTAAAGATGTTTATGTTATTCATTCCTATATTAAAAGCATGTCTAAATATGTTCCTAAATCCTTATTGATGTATATGGGAAAGATGTTAAGATTCTCAATGAGCCGAAGGTACAAAGATATTATGTTATCCGATAAGTTCAGAATTTTTCATTATCATTCATGCATTTGCATTATATTCATGTATTACCCTGGATCCATATGTGTTTTATACACTACTATATGGTAAGAATTATATATATGTAGGGGATGGGGAAAAGGGAATGGTGTTATATACGTACACCACCTATAGCTGGTATAGACTATCACGAGAAGAAAGATGTCTAATGAGGTCAATATGATATGAAATGATGCCCGAGAGAAATTTGAAATGATCGATGCCTATAAGTCTACATTATAGGAAGGAAGATGCCCGTTGAGACCAATATATATATATATATATGTATACTGCATTTGCATTGTGCATGATATTTAGGCATATTATGGCCCTCAGAGGCGTTCATTACAGGTCGGCTGTTATTGTCGGTTATTTCTATCGGTTGTTATTGTCGGCTAATTTTGTCGAACTTCATGTTCCCGAATTGCAGAGAACAATCCGAACTGAGGCAATTTTTCCGGATTCGCTCCGCTCTTGTTCCGAGTAGCTAGCGAAACCGCAAACTAAGAACTACTTCTTCTTTTATGTGTTGAAAAGCACAATCTTCATTTTCTTTCCATAAAAAAATCTGTAAAGTTGTCTATAAATGTAAAATCATATATAACCCCTTATTTTGAGGCAACTGGGGGCTGGAGGATCCCACTCTATTCGAATGTACTATAAAATGAAAACACTGGGAGAACTCTTACTAAAAAAATGAACAGAAGATTGCTTGGACATAACCACACGTTTCGCATTTCCACCATGGAAATGGAGTAAGACTATAAGAATCAATCATTCTAAGAGTTTTGTAATTAGAATATGTTATGCCAAAGCATGCATATCAATCAGTGGAAACTCTTTATACATAACCCGAAATAGACGTAAAGTCGCGATGGTGGCGTATAAAGTATCCCTCCTTTATAGTTCTGATTATGTCATTGTATTTATTTACGTATTGTTTCATCTCGATTTATTTTTATATCCTTGTTTTGCTATTTTTCATGCCTGACATACTCGGTATCATCGTCTGGATGTCCTTTGTCGAGGATATTGCGTTTCATGCATGATTTCGGGTGAAAACGAGGATGGTTACGCTAGTAGGTTGTTGATTCAGCTGATATTGGAGCACTCTACTTGTTCCAGAGTTGTAGTCTAGTCTCGGTATAGTACTTTGCATTTATATATGGGTATAGTGGGGCCCTGTCCCGACCTTATGATGTCAAATACTCTTTAGAGGCTTGTAGACAGTTGTCCTATGTATAATAATCATTTATGGCCGGTTGGTCTTGATGTGTATGTGTCAGCAAGATATTTGATAACGGTCCTTGTGTCCATGATTGATTATGATTAGAATTTAATTATATGACTAGTGGTACTCGGAAAGTAAGGTCCGGGTGCCCGTCATGTCCCTCCAATTTGGGTCGTGACACTCTTGAGTGTCCAAGTCTATTGTGTCAGGTTGACAGAGAAATTATCGCTAAAGTGGTGGGAGGAATGACATGGAAAGTTACAGATGTGTGAGGGTTGACACTAGAAGCAGACATGGATAGGAAATGATATAGATAAGCTTCACTATTACATCTCGTAATGAATTTTCCGGTACTGATGTCTGTTACGGAAAATTTAAATGGGTCAAAATTAATTGATACAGAATTATCGGTGGAAAATTTCCTAACAAATATTAGGTTTTTGATGATGATAGGAGCATATAAGACGTTATTTAGGGAGAAACGAGGATGCGGTGGTGGGGTTAGTGTGTGGCCAAACTCTTGGATTGGATGCGATGACCATTTCTGACCATAATAGATTGTGGAGTATTTAAACTTCACAATTGAGGAAGATTACCAGAGCTGTTGGTGAGACGTGGCACTCATATCCATGTACCACACATTATTGGGCTGTCGAGGAGTCAATGTGACAAAAGTCGGGCCCAAATTGAATTGGGAACGGCTAGGAGCGGACTGGTAGGTTCCAGGAAATTGAGTGCCCGAGATTGTGGGAGAAGTCATTATAGAGGATTGTTTTTGGTGAGTGAATAAAAGGTAGATAAAATTTTGTTCTCGGGTGAAGGAAAAAAGTAACGGACAATAATTATTTTTGGTGTATGTTGTTTCCTTCGAGACTGAGGCAGGAAGAGGCAGAAACAATTGTTTAAACAAGTTTCTGCCACATATGGGGAAGAGAAAGAGGACAACCAATGTGTTTAATTATGTTTTGGTAAAGAGAAAGAAAACAAGCAAAGAGTTTTCGTCTTTTGATTGGTTCTCGGTCAAAGGAAAACTGAAGAAACACAGAGAGCATGCATAATTTGTGCTTTCAATGACTTCTCGTGTATCGAAAGATGAGAGACATCACGGAAACCAAGGGAAGACCGAAGAAAGAATTAGGGTTTAGGTTTTGTATCATGATACCATGTAGAATTGTATTAATTTCCCTCGGGCATTCTTTCTAATTAATACAAATATATATAGTGTACAATGTTGAATTCTAATAAAATAAAGATCTTATATCTACCATAATTGTACATCACTAAATATTATACAATATATGAGATATATTCTAATTATGGTACAATGTGGACTGTACACGTAAAAATAAAGAAAAATAAATTTATTGTAGCAGTTTTGTTTGATAATTAAACGGATTATAAGAAAACAAAAAACAATATAACTTTTGTAATTTTCAGGTTGGTTGGGCTACCATTGTTTATCACATGACGCAACTCATATCAGCCCAAGTACCATTTAAGCAAGTTAACAACTCAACTCATCCATTTGACATTCTATATACATGGGCGGATCGAGGATTTAAATTTTGTGGGTTCAATTTTTTACGATTTTTAGCATCAAACTCATTATATTTTAAAATTATGAATTTATTTTTATTATTTATTATAACTGTAATAAATTTTTATAAATAATTTTATGCTTCTCGTCGAATATTATGAATTCTGTTGAACTCATACACATAATCGTACATTCGTCTATGCCTAAATATATACCACCCAACTGGTAGGGAGCCTATGTAAATTTTGTTAATACGTAATAATAATAAAATAAAATCATGAAAGAAGAAAAGTACAAGTTAAGTAGGGTCAGATCTTACCTTCTTATCACCAAATGATGTGGTTCAACGGATGTGATTGTTTCTCCCTTAATCAAAGTGTTGGATTCCGGGGGTATACTATGGAACAGTAAAAAAAATTGAAAGTAAAATAAATTGAACGCTAATACAATTTGCAAATGTCAGTGATAACGTCAAATGCATGTCAAATTACAACACGATAAAACAGATAAACCTTTAAGAGTAAATGCAGCGGAAAAATAAAGAACACAAAGGCTTAATAATTACATAGGTTATATTGATTATATAAACTATGACGGCCAGTGACCAATATATACAATTGAATAAATTTCTTCTTTTATAATATTACAAAATAATACAAAAGGAATTAAAAAGTTGAAGTCGCAAATGACTTCTGCCTGAAAAATCTACCTAAATAGACATAGACAACATCTCATTACAATTTCTTCAATAAAGAGCAAATCTAGAATCTGAGCAGCAATTGTAATGTTGGACAGAATGTTGTCAACACACTCAGGAAACACTTGTGATCCAGTTTTCTGACGAATATATCGGAGAGCTCTCTTGATATTTTTTCTATTTTTTGGATGTCGATTCACTGAAGCAACCTCTCTATTTATAGTAGAGGGACTTTCATGAAAAGCTCATTGAATCATTGTAGAGGTTGAGGGAAATGTGGGCACCTGATAAGGTTTGTTGGAGAAGATTATGGAGCAAGATCCTCTAACTTCTTGGACTTGTTTCCAAAGCATATAAATGACTTTGACTTGTTATTCCCATGTTTTTAATCAGCTCCTAATAAACTTTTCCAAGTCACTTTACCATCGTGGTGAAAATCCCACGAGATTTGCTTGATTACGTGAAGCAACGCAAAAATGTTTCACAAAATGTCGGTCCGAATGTCGTGACATTTGTTCCAACATTTCTGGATTTTAACTTATTACTAAAAATGATATGTTGGAAAAATGTCACAACACCAAACCCAATATTAACATTCTTCCCCTTTTTGCCTTTCTTCACAAAACCTATTATATTATGTGCAAGTGACTTACGGCAATGTCATAGATGTTGTCCCAACATCTATGATTACAATAATATCCCCCATTAACCTGTGATGACATATAAACACAACATATACAAACAATATATATATCACAGTATGTAGTATTAGAAATACAAAATAGTCATTGAACCACATCGTCACGAAGAACAAAATTGCGGATCATTGTTAATTACATCGATTTTCAAACAAAAAAACAATCCACGTTCAATGACGATTAGTAATCATTAGTAGCGATCGTTCACCATTAGAAACTACCGCTTCGTATGCGCATCGATGGTAGCTTCCAACTCTTTTGCATGATCTCGACAGTCTTTAAATGCATGCGGAAGCTTGGTTTACTCTAAGCCTTAGACTTATCGTGAGACTTTCCTTCAACCTCTTCTCTGCGTGGAAGCATCCATGACTTTTACTGCGGTAACAACATGTCTACGCCTCGACGTACTTTGCCTCATGCGCTCTCGCATATCTGCTCCCCATGTGTAGATTCATCTCCCCCTTTTTGTGAAGAAATCAGAAGTAGGAAATGGTCTCTGTCTTGAACTAGTTCATCTCTGACATTATCAACTCCAGCAATTTGTAAGTTGATTTTAGAAATCTGTTCCACAAGCCAATTTGTAGACAGTACAGACTATCTTGGACCAGTGTTGCCCTGAATGTTGGGAACATTCCTAGCAACATTTTTCCTATCTGCTTCTTTTTTCCAAGAGAGATCAATTACTCTCTCTTTGCTCTTTAGAATAGTTTTATTGACAGTGTAGAGTTCAAGAGCTTTCCCTAAAATATCTCCTCTCAAAGGCTCTAGGCATTGTCTAGTTAGTACTTTGAAAATCAGAGAGGGAAAAGGTAGGATGGAAGTTGATTCTTTTTCTACTAGGTTGGCAATTTGATAGAAAATTAACTTGTCTAGATCAACTTTGAATCCTTTACCAATTTTGAAGAGTAGAGAGGCTTGTTCAGTTGTGAAAATTGATTCATTTAGAGAGGGAAGCCAATTGTGAATTACTATTTTGTGGAGAGTTGAAAACAGAGCAATGAGTTTGATGTTGGTCATCCAGGGATCCATTTTTTAAGTATACCTCCAGTGAGATATTCTATCATTGTATCCCTGTTTGATATTACTCTTTCTGTTTCTCTCACTCGCTCTTCAGTAAGACCCATACGTTAATTGATGACTGAAGGTGTAAATTGATAGACTTTGTTATAGAGATAAACCTTCCCAAATTTCTTTGAGGAGGTATCATCTATGGCAGAGTTCAAATTTGCATAGAATAACCTTACAATCTCATCAACATATGGTTCCTTACCAGTAATAGTGCCAAGAAGTTGTTTGTCTTTAAGAAAATCTACCAAACTATACTCAGAACAAGAGGTTATGTCTAATTCTCTTTCTGACCTAATTACTCTATTTCAATAGTAATCTCATTTATTATGTTTGGCTTTAGAGTAGAATCTGTCAGATAGGCATTTTACCTTACTGTATGTATCAGACATGTTTAGGCTGTTGGATTTTGTCTTGTTGGAGAAAGTAGGAGAATGTGCCTCTTCTGATGTTGACTGAAATGTTGCCTGAGATGTTATGGCATCTGGCGCAACACTTGATCTTTTAAATTTGGGAACTCATTTCGGAAGGAATTGTTTCAATGGTGTTTCATCAGGAATTTCCCTTTCTAGTGGCACATCTTGATGTTGAGCGATAGTTTCGGTAGCATGGCGTATTCTTGGAGCGATAAATTCTTTAGGTTCTCCTTGGGTTTCTTTAGATGACAATTCATATCCATGTCCTCTGAGTCACTACTCGAACAGACAGGAATCTTGGTCTCAAACCTAGATTTCTTGGAGACATGTTCCTGTTGGAATGTTCTTTCGAACACTCGACTTGATCTTCTAGTAGGAAAGGAGGAAGAATTGATATTCTTGCCTAGGAAGGAGATATCAGGAGTGGCATCCACATCAATGGGGTTATTATCATCCCCAGAATAGCTGATTTCTAAGGGTTCTTGAATTGTGCTAAGAATAATAGCCGAGAAAAGTGGAGAACTAGTGATCATATGTGTGTTGTCAGTGGTGTTGGCGGACATAGGATTTTTTGTTTGTTTTATCGAGAATGATGTGATCTTTTCCCTTTTTTTATGAAAAAAACAAAATGTTAAAGAGAAGAACAAATGAAGAAGATATTTATACTTTTGGCAATTTGTAAAAGTTCCCTGGTTTTAGGTGTTTGAATTGTATTCAAATACTTACACCTAAAATTTTGGGATAAAAAGATAGACATCATAATTTGGAATTTAATCTAATCCTTTTAAATCTTGAATTCCAATTTTAAAAAATGACATAAAAATAGGGAAGATAAAAACTGATTTTTTGAAAGTCAGTTACGAACAACATCCCAACAAATATCATTATCTGACAATGTCAACATCAATGTTGGCAACATTTTGAACAACACAATATTATGATCCTGCAAGAACTTTTCGTTTTGGCAACAAATTAAGACACGTTTTATATGTGTTTTTATGAGTTTAACGATTGGACCAATGTAATATTTTTCCATCGTGTCCTTGATCTAATCATAAAACACATACAAAATTATTTTTCGTGTAAAAAAAAGAATACTTATCATCGCAGAGAACGATATCACTTATTTAGGAACATTATTATTTCAAGGGCTTTGCCTATTTTGCACAGTTGCCAAAAAAATTGTAAAAGGCTTTGCCTTATTTTGATATTCCCTTTTTATGATATCTAATATTATCGCATAGAACGATATCACTTTTGAATCATGTTCTCATTGAAGGATCATGCTTGTGTGACAAAAAATAATGCACTATGCAGCAACAATAATCAAATTATGATATTACATATGTCACCTGAACTGTTAGAGATATTCAATGAAGCGTTACTAAAAATGCCTTTTTAGAGATTACAAAGACCAAGAGATTTTTTCAAACTAGAAAATCTCTCTTGGTCCAAAGCTTTTGTTAAAATATCAGCTAGTTGATGAAGAGTGTCAACATGTTCAATTTGAACTATTTGTTTTTCAACTAAATCTCTTAAAAGTGATGTCTAATATCAATATGTTTTATGCGTGAGTCTTGAACGAATTTTGGAAATATTTATAGCACTCAAATTATCACAATACAAAACTAAGATAATACTAAAAAAATGGGGATGAATCTCCCACTTAAATCCAGTTGATGAGGAGTAATTTTTAGACAACAAGCAATGGCAACTAGTAGTCTAATTGACTCAATTCTAGCTATAGAAGCAAAGGTTTCGTCATAATCAATCCCTTCGACCTGAGTATATCCTTGAGCAACTAGGCGGCGTTGTTTCTCAGTAGTTCGATTCGTATGACTTGTTTTTAATTATCCATTTAGTTCCAATTACATTGGTAATATTTGGGCGTGGAACTAAATCCCAGACTTCATTTCGAGTAAACTGTTCAAGTTCTTCTTGCATTGTTTGAATCTAACAATTATCATTGAGTGCTTCTGAAACATTCTTTAGTTTTAAAGTAGATACAGAACAAGAAAGACTAACCTTTTAGTATATGGTAAATATACACACATACCTTACCATATCTCTGTAATTGAGTAGTTCTTTCCCTTTTTGTTCTTACTCCCTCAAACAATTTCCCTATCACCTGACATGTTGGATGATTCTTCCTAATCCTTGATGAGGGGTCCCTTCGAACTTGATCTGTCAATTCAACATTTGGCTCCTCATTCGCACCTTCTGTGATCTCTGTTTCAGGTTTAGATGTTGCTTCGGATGTGGTAACATTTGGGGCAACATTTGGTTCTTCAACAGTCTGCACATTTTCCACTGAAACTATAGTGTTATTTTCAGATGTATTCCCTGTAAAATCAGAACAATCATCAAAAATAATATTTTCAGATGTATTAGCTCATAGGGTGTCATAATTGTTTCAGGCCTTAGATAGACTCTATTAGTGATGTGATTTGCAGTGTTGAAGCTTGACCCAGCGTTTGACATTTTCTTAGAACTAAGCATAGCTCTAGCCATTTCTTGTAGTGTTCTATTCTTCCTCTTTTCTACACCATTCTGCTGAGTAGTTTTGGGAGCAGAAAATTCATGGAAAATACCATTTTCTCACAAAATTTTGAGAACAAGTTATTCAAATTCTTTTCCATGATCGGATCTAATCCAAAAAATAAGAGAATGAAACAAATTTCTTATCCTAGAGTGCAAGACTTTAAACATGTCAAAAGTTTGAGATTTTCTTTCAAAAAATATATCCATGAATATCTAGAAAAATCATCTACAACCACATGGGATACCTCATGCCTCTTAAAATGTCTACCTTAATTGGACCCATGAAATCCATGTGCAATAATTGAAAGCGATGAGGCGTGCACGAATTATTACACCCCGTAGTTCCAGGGCATATAAGTGAGAACGTAAGTAAGGAAATAAGATTGGAAGGTTGGAAGGAAAGTACATTTACATTTCTATATGGAAAAAATTTGGAAAAATGTGACGACGAAAAATTATTAACTTGGAGTTTAATTCTTCTAATTGAATTTATGGACTTAGTATTGTATTATGAAGTCTTGAAATTGATAATATGGGGTCCACCGAAAATTTCACAATTTGTGGGGCCCTTCGAATTTTAGATATTGTGGCCAAAGTTAAGATATTTTGTGAAGAAAGGATTATGGCCAATGAAAGGGTGACATGTGTCCCTCATCCATTTGTCATGCAAAGTTGACAACTATATAGAGATTAAGTATAGCAAGACTTGGCATTATATCTTCTCCTCCAAGCTTGCTCTTCTCTCTCACTTAAGCTCTAGGTCTCGAAAATCTCTACCAAAGTGAAGAACAAGAATTACTCCTACTAGATTAAGCTCCCTAACAAAGTGCTAAACCAAGGTTCTTCAAAACAGTGGGTGGTCGAGAGTTGCCTTGAAAACCTAGGCTTGGAGATGAACTTTTTGGAAGCAAAACAAGAAGGCAATATGGTTACAAGCTTGTAGAGGATACTTGTGTGTTGTTGGGGCTTGAAGAAGTGGTGTAAAAGTGAGGTGTTGGCCGAATCTAAGTGGACTGTTTTGGCTAAGATTTAAGGTAAGACTTCTTCTTCCTATTGAAGAAATTGGATATTACATGTTGTTATAGTTAATAGATGAACTGGTGTTAAGAAGAATAGAGAATAAGAAGTGCTTGTGGTAGTTTGGTGGTTGGGCCGAATGTTGGACAGTTTTACTACTTTGGATTTTGTTGGTTATTGTTGTTGTTATCTTCACCTATTGCATGTTAAAATGAAGGAATCTTGTTGTTGATAATTTGATATGGCTTATATTAGAGTATTGAAACTCGAATTGGATTATAAGGGATTATGAAAAGGGTTATTGTATTGGGGTTGTTGGCCGAGAATACTATAAAACTGTTGGATATTATTGTATAGTTTTAGGGACTGTTTTGTGGTATTAAAATGCTGAAAATTCAGTTGTCATTATGCATGTTTAAATGTAGTAATTGCTAATGTAAGTCCTAAAAATAATAAGGGTATAGAAAGATGTTGAAAGGCCTCACATTTTACCCTCGTTGTTGTTGGATTAAGGACTGATTTTAGTGGACTATTTTACGTGAATAAAAGGATGTTTTTACGTGAGAAATAGGTGTGTGAATCACCTTGGTTAACTATTTGGTTGTGCCCTTAATAGGTGCTTGGTTATTGATGAAATTGGCCTTATTGAAAGGTGGAAAAATATGTATAAATAGGGAAAGTGCTGACCCAAATTATTTATAAGAAAGGAGAGTCATTGTGGTATAGCGTATGCTAGTATTCATGAAGTTGATAAACGTGTTATTGTGGTTATAGGTTGAAGTACTAATGGGGACGTATTTTACTTATCATGTTGGTTACTCGTCAATAAGGTATGTGAACCTCTTCCTTCTCCTTTTGGCATGTTCTACGTATGAACCATAATTGTGGTATTGTTTCAAAAGTTATTCTACTCTTAGAAGTTAAGGAGTATCCATATTATTGATTCTATGCTAAAGGCATGTTTAAATTATTTCTTAGTCCTTACCAAATCTTATGGGAGATGTTGGTAAGAGTTTTTAGTAAGCATTGGTGTCGAGTTGATCTTGCTAAGTTACAGCACTAATAAGTATTAAGCGTTGAGATTGATTTTGGTAAACTTATTAAAACAAGTCATTGCAGCGTATTAAAATAAGTCATTGCAACATTAAATGAAAAAGGTATCGACAATCAATTATATTGAAATGATTAGAAGTCGTCTGCGTAGAAACTAGATATAACGATTCGTTTTACATTTTCTAGTTCTGTTGATTAGATAAGATCATTATAAATATATAACCTACTAACTGCTCATAAAATGAATTAATTTGGCGATTCAGATCGGTTATCACCATGCAAACGTTTCCATAATGTTATCCATAGGAGCGAGACAAATTTAGATTATCGAGTTGATACAGACGATAAGCGGTATGTGAACTATCCTTCCTTCTTTTGGCATGTTTATTTGGAGTAAGTGTACGGTGGACGTACATAGTTTTATTGAATCTTAATCCTAAAATGATACTTGATATGATAAGTGTCTTGATTTTCCAAACGAGGATTTAAAATGAAAGGTATGAGAGTGCCTTGGTGTTTTTCTATAAAATTTATGTACGGTGAACGTACATAGTACTTTTGGGTTCAAGTCCCTAATGATACATGATATGACTCTTTTTATAAAATGAAGGTACGGTGGATGTACATAGTACTTTTGGGTTCAAGTCCCTAATACTACATGACTGTTATACCCCGTAGTTCTGACCCTACGTATGGAAACGTACGAAAGTATGTAAGACTTAAAATTTCCGAAGGGCGAGGTTGTGAGTCGTTCGGACGGTTTTAGTCAACTTTGGCGGGTTATGACCCGATTCGTTGAGAGTTCTAAGTATTTTAAAGGCCTAGGGCGTAGTTCGTTGAGTCTTGATTCAGCGCAACAACCGTTAAATCGATAGGCGTCGGAGTAGAAAGTTATGAGAGTTACAAGTTCAGTGTGATCGGGCGAAATGCGTTCGAGCAAAGCGGCAGCGCGGCGCGTATGCGAGCATGGCGCCTAAATCTTGAGAGTCGCGAAGTTGCAGCGGCCAGCGCAGCTGGCAGCGGCGGCGAAAGTTCGAGAAACTGCGGAGGTTTATTGTGCCCCGTAGCGTGTGAACGCGGCCAGGCGAAAGTGGCGGAAAAACTTAGAAAATCTGATTTTTGTTTTAAAGAGACCATGGGAGGGTGACAAGTGTCCCCCGTCTGATTTTGTTGCATGCAATATATTGACCAAGACTTGGTCATTGTCTATCTTTCATCTTCTCTCTCTCTCTCTCAGGCTCCTTATGCAAAAACACTTCGAAAAATCTGAAAGTTAAGAACAAGAAAAGGAAGCTTGTAGCGAGATTGATGGCATTGTTTTGGTAGTGTTCTTTGCAATGAAGCTAGCAATATTTGGAATAAGTTTTGGCTAAAACTTTAAGGTAACATTTCTTCCTTTAAACTTAGTTCTAGTGTTGCGTGCTTAGAAAGCAAGATCTTGTGGTAGTAAAATAATGCACTTAGAGTCTTTGCATGCAGTAAATGTGGTTTGGATATGAAGAATGGGTTAAGAAGAACAAATGAGCTTGTTGTAGCCTAAAAACTACCTTAGAATTGTTAAGTGATTTGTTGTAAACTTATGAAGCGAGAAATTTTGGGTGTGAAATCCCCTTTGAATTGTTGGATTGATTGAGCCTAAAATGTGGTGTTTTGATGATAATTTCGGCCTTGAGAAGGTGGCAAAGTGAGTAGAAACAAAGGAAATCTTTGCCCGATTTTCTTAGAATTTAGTGACTTTGAACTTGGATTGTTCTACATTAAGATTAGAGGTTAATAAGCGTATCATGACTATTATAGGTTGAAATATTACTTGCGGTAGTTTGGACTTGGCAAGTGGATTGACCAAAGAGGTATGTGAAGCTTTCCTATCTCTTGAGCATGAATAGATGAAACTATGTAGTGCGGTAGGCGTCTGAGATTTGGTGTTCTTACTTGTTTTGAGTATAAAATGACTTTTCGTTTTAGAGCGTATAAGTCCACTTGGTTAAGGAAAAGTATGATTTTTACTAAAGTATAGAGTTAATATAACAACTTTATGGGAAGTTGGTCTATTAGCTTCGTAAAAGGTTAATGAGAAGGATTTACTCTAAGTAAGATAATTATATGAAGAGGCAAATTGATTTAAAGGCATCGATTGCCCAAAGGCTTTTATGTATAAAGAAGAGTCACTTTTGAAAGAGTTGAAGTATGTAGTACTTGGGTTAAATTCCCGGTGTTCTTTTACTAAAGATATGGTTAAGTGCCTTAAGTAAACTAAAATGAGAGAGTATGTGAACAAGACTAAAAAAGAAGTTATAAGTTTTCTTAACTTATTATTATTATGATATGATGTGATTTGTGATAGGGTAAGAGTATATGCGAGGCAAGCCCAGAGATCGTCATACCACTCCTTGATGTAAGAGTATATGAGGGCCAGCCCCAAGATCGTCATACCATACGCTTGATGTAGAGTATATCGAGGCGGATCGAGATCGTTATACCATCTGCACGATATAAGAGTATATCGAGGCAAGCCCGAATCGTTATACCATCTGCTCCGGTGTAGAGTATATCGAAGTGACCCAGATCGTTATACCATCTGTTTGGGGTAAGAGTATATCGAGGAAAGTCCCAGATCGTTATACCACTGTTAGTGGATTTGCTACCCGTGATCGCGAGGAATACCTCATGCGAGTCCTTATGGGCTTATGCGGGTGAAATAGTCCCGTGCGGCGAGTGCGGCCGATCACGAGGAGTACCTCGTGCGGGTCCGCGGGACCCGTGCGGGTGAAATAGTCCCGAGTAGGATGGTTTCTTTTTGATACTACGGCGAGGTACCTGTTTTGATCATGAGCCTCTATTTTATGCGATTATTATATATGTATATATACTTGTCACTCATTGTTAGTAAGGCCTGATAAAAGGTATTTTATTGTCTTGTGACTCGACTTGCTTTTAGACTTATGATATCATATTACTGTATTTTCCCGACTTTACATACTTGGTACATATTGTGTCTTGACCCCCTTCCCGAAGCTGCGTTAAATCTGCGAGTAAGGGTAGCGATTGAGATCCTCGTTCTTAGGATCACTATTAGGTGTCGAAGCTCCGTTCCTCGGAAGCTTATTTATTGGTATGGATATTCCACGATGCTATAGGTATTTTGTACATCGAGGTATGGCGGGGCCTGTCATACGATTATTATCTTTAAGTGCATGGCCACTATATATTTTGGGCTATAAGAACGGTTGTATTATAAATACTTTGTTTAAGTATGTTTATGGAAAGCGACCTTATCGGTGGCGATTATATTTTACCACTTTTATGAAGTTATGTGTTGTGTTATGTTCATTGCTATTCTCGACATATACGGCGGTACCCAGATGGAGTACTAGTCGCGGCCGAAGTCGGGTCGTGACAAAAGTGGTATCGAGCGATTAGTCCTCGGAAAGTGTCCTGACAGGGTGTCTAGTAAGTCTTGATTATCGGTGTGTCGTGCACCACGTCTATGTCGGGAGGCTGCGAGATATTTAGGATTGGTTTCCATTCTTTCACTCTAGATCGTGCAATAGAAGTGAGTTATAGGTTGAATCTCCACGATGTTTTCCTTTATGTATCGATTATGCCTCGCATGAAACAGCGGCCCGAAGAGCAAAGCGGTGAGAGTCTTTGCTAGTGGGGCGCGGAGAATCACGAGCCTGAGGCCCAATCCTTACGAGAGATGATGTTTAGGCGGCGAGTTCCACGTCGTCGCCCGGCCTCAGCGAGTTCGGCGGCGGGCGGCTCACGAGACGCGATGCCGGAGCCTCGGCTCGCGATCGAGAACTGATACGAGATTATAGAGCAGTTCGATTCTTGGCCAGCGTAGTGGCGAGCGGCCAAGCGGAAGCGGCGGCGACCACAAGCCGACGGTTCTGGATTGGGATTTCTGAGTTATCACCCACGAGTTCTATGGTTGAGATTCGATGAGGATCGCGGGAGTTTGTCAAGCGATTCTGACGGACCGTGCGAGTTCTTAGGGCATCGAATCTGAGTGCATTACACTAAACTGCTTCAGGATTCTGCGATATTGCGTTGGCCCGGTTTGAGTCATGGGTATTGTCGAGGTGATGATGCTCTTCCGGTGATTGGGAGGAGTTCACGAGGCGTTCTAGACCACTTCTTGCCTCACGAGGTGAGAGAGCCAGCGTGAATAGGTTCTTGACCTTGAGGCGGGGCGGGAGGACTATCGGGAGTCTGACACAGTTTGACTCCTTGGCGGATATGCGCACGCCATTGTAGGCGATATGGCGAGCGGGGTTCATAGATGCGTGATGGGGCTGGGCCGTCGCATGATTCTGCTTGCCTTAGGAGTGGCACTTCGGCGAGGATGGATATTGCGGGATGCGAGCATCGCTGCGAGATCGAGGCGAGAGGCGGGATCGGCTAGGGTGGGCGGCCAGAGGCGAGACGCCGGGTTCTCGGAGCGATTTTGGCGGCGGCCTCGGCGAACTAAGTCCGCTTCCGGCCCGGCTCAGTGCTCCTTCGATTTACGGCGGGAGTCGTCGGCGAGGTTGTCGGGAAGCGGTCGGGGCTCGGGGCGTCGAGTTTCGAGGCGAGGCCGGCTGTCGAGACCACCTACCTCGGTGCGTTCGATGCGGTAGGTCTCATCGGCGAGTGCGTATGGGTTCGAGATCATGTTACTCTTGTGGCGGCGGGGCCATCGAAGAAAGATTGTCGTCGCCTTGGCGGCGGGAGCGTGCAGTTCAGCGGCGAGTGCATTCTTTGAATCTTCATCTTGATGGTTAGAGCGCCGGAGAAGCGAGTACTTATGGGCGGCGAGCGCGGCGAAGGTCGTGGTAGGGGTTCGATTCTAGCGGTCCTCGAGCGCATCTATGCTATGTCGATCAGCGGGACCGGAGGCGTCGCGGATGTAAATCCGCAGTACATTATTGGTTTCTTCTTTGTGATGTATATGCTTTGATAGATCCGAGTTCTACCTTGTCCTACATATCTCCTCATATTGCGGTAGAATAGGGATAGAGCAGAGTCCATAAGACCTTTTGAGGTGGCTACGCGATGGGTGATTCGATGGTAGTTGGCGAGTGTATAAGGCTTGTCTGTGACTATAGATGGCCGTCGGACTCTGGCGACTTGATAGAGTTGGATATGACGGACTTTGATGTGATTATGGGTATGGATTGGCTAGCGTCTTGCTATGCCAGCGTGGGTATGGGAGAGATTAGTTCGGTTCGGTTCCGTGGCCGTTATCAGTGGAAGGGAATCTTTGCGTCGTAGGGTAAGTTTATTTCTTACCTCAAGGCTAGGAAGATGGTGCGGAAAGGGTATATCTACCGTATGGTTGGGTATTCGACACGAGGTGAGTACGGACCTTGATCGATTCGATCGTTAGAGAGTTTCGGGCGTATTCGGATGAGCTTAGGGTATCCCTCCGAAAGGAGATTGAGTTTGCATTGATTTGGCGCGGATACTCGGCGATATCTATTAGCCATCTGAGGATGGCACTGCGGTGAAGGAGTTGAAGGACCGGTGAAAGATTTCTTTGGAGAAAGGCTTTATTAGGCAGTGTTTCTCCTTGGGAGCGCGGATGTTATTTGTAAAGAAGAAGGATGGGGCCAGCTGCGTATGTGTATTGATTCTGAGCGGTGAACAAGGTAACTATCAAGAATAGATATCCCTCCCGGGATTGGCGATTTGTTTGACGATTCTGCGAGTGCAAAGTGTTTTCCAAGATAGACCTACGATGCAGTTATCATCAGTGCGAGTTAGAGGTAGATATCCCAAAGCGCATTCGGGACCGGTATGGGCCTTTATGAGTTCGGTGATGTCTTTCGGGTTGACAGCGCCCAGCGGTATTCATGGATTTGATGAATAGGGTGTTGAGCCATTCTTGGATATGTTCGTTATAGTGTTTATTGATGATATCTTGGTGTATTCGCGCAGGCGGGAGCATCTGATCATTTGAGGCGGTATTGGGAGTCCTCGAGGCCGCGATTGTATGCCAAGTTCTCGAAGTGCGAGTTACGGTGGCGTCGATGGCTTTCTTAGGGCATGTTATCGGGTAGATGGTATTGGGTTGTCTGACAAAGATTGAAGCGATCGAGACTTGGCCTAGACCAGCTCTGCCAAGCAGTGCGCGGCTTTGGGCACTTGCGAGTTATTATCGGAGGTTTGTGGAGAAGTTTGCTTCTATTTGACACCTTTGACTAAAGTGACTCGGAAAGCGGCTATGTTCGATGGGCGGATACTTGTGAGAAAGTTTTGATTGCTAAAGGAGAAGTTGACAACCGCCCGATTCTTACTCTTCCGGAGGGCTTAGATGGATATGTGGTTTTATTGTGGCCAGCGTCGGTGTCGGGCTTGGAGTGCGTCTTGATGCGGCACGGCAAGGTTATAACTTATGCGTCGGCGGCTTAGGAAACATGAGAAGAACTATCACGCGTGACTTGGAAGTGGCGTGATGATTACGTACCTTAAAGATGCGGAGACATTATTTATATGGAGTTCGTGGACATTTACGGACCGCGAGTCTCGGTATATCTTGACGGAGGAGTGAACTTGCGGCGAGGCGGTGGTTGGAACTACTTAAGGATTACGATGTTGATATTCTATACCACGGGGAAGGCGATGTGGTGGCGGATGCCCAGTCGCGGTCGATGGGTAGTGCATGCGATGTTGACCAGAGAAGAGGATATGGTCGAAGTTACATCGATTAGCGAGCCTTGGGGTTCGTTTGGTTGATTCGATAGTGAAATTCGGGTTGAGAGGTTGCGAGTCTTCTATCATCGAGGAGGTAAGGAGGCGGCGATATGAGGATCCGATTTTGAGTGCGATGCAGAGATGCGGCTCTCGAGAAGGAGAAGAGTCTATTTGAGTAGCGCTGATGGGGTGCTAAGATTCGAGGCGGTTGTGTGTTCCGATGTAGCGAGGACCGTCGTCGGTGCAGAGGCGCGGTGCTCGTTATTCTATTCATCAAAGTGCGACTAAGATGTACCATGACCTCGAATCGTGTATTGGTGGGATGGCCTAAAGAGGGGCGTTGCGGAGTTAGTAGCGCGATGCGAATTGTCGTGAGTTAAGATTGAGCACGAAGCGGAGGGCTATTGCGAGCCATTGATATTCCGACTTGGAAGTGGGAGGTGATAAATATGGATTTTATTACGGGGCTACCTACCTCGGAGGAAGCATGATTCCATTTGGGCGATTATCGGCGGTGGCGAAATCAGCCCATTTTCTTCGATCGAGCAGCGTTTTGGTGAGGACTATGCGGATTATATATTAGAGATTGTGAGGCGCGAGTCGGTGTCGATTATATCGAATAGAGAGCGGTTCTCGGCTAACGGAGGTCGCTTTGAAGGATTAGGGACCTGAGTGAGTCTCGATGCAGCGTTTCACCTCGGAGCGGGCGGGCGGTAGCGCACTATCGGACACTCGAGGATATCTTTGCGGGCTTGTGTTGTGATTTCGAGGTAGTGGGAGGATCATTTACCTCTCGTGGAGTTTGCTTATAACAATAGCTACCATTCCGGTATTCGGATGGCGCCTTATGAGGCCTTATACGGGAGAAGTGCAGTCGCCGATAGGCTGGTTGAGTGGGAGAAGTTCGATTAGTCGGGCGGACTTAGTCCGGTGACGATGGATAAGGTGAAGCTTATCCGGGAGGCGGTTGTTGGCGGCTGAGTCGGCAAAAGTCGTATCACGGATCATCGGCGTCGACACGGAATTTGAGATAGATGATTGGGTTTTCCTAAAGGTATCGCCCGTGAAGGCGTGATGAGATTTGGAAAGAAAGGAAGCTTAGCCCGAGTACGTTGGGCGTGTCAGTTGTCGTAGGGTAGGCAAGGTTGCTATGAGTTAGATCTTCCGTCCGATTTGGGCGGTGCATCGATTTTCATGTGTCCATGTTGCGGAAATGTATTGGAGATCCATCTAGAAGTGCACCGGTTCGGGATGTCAAGTAACGGAGGAGTTATCGTATGAGAGAGTCCATGGCGATACTCGATCGTCGGAGTTAGGCGACTTGGACGAAAGGCGTGGCTTAGTCGAGGTCACATGGCGGAGCAACGAGGAGGAAATGGCGTGGGAAGCGAGAGGATGACATGATGAAGAAGTATCCTCACTTATTCCCTATACCTCCGGGTAACCTACTTTCTGCTTGTTAGTTTTGATTTAGCATTTCTGACACGTATGTTGTGGCTCGTGGAGCTTCATTACGAATGAATAGTTAAGAGGGTCTATGTCGATGTTGTGATTTGAGTAAGCCTAGAAGGAACATTCGGGACGAATGTTTCTAAGAGAGAATGTTATACCCGTAGTTCTGACCTACGTATGGAAGCGTCTGAAAGTATGTAAGACTTAAAATTTCAGAAGGGCGAGGTTGTGAGTCGTTCGGACGGTTTTAGTCAACTTTGAGGCGAGTTATGACCCGATTCGTTGAAGTTCCTAAGTATTTTAAAGGCCTAGGGCGTAGTTCGTTGAGTCTTGATTCCAACGCAACCAACCGTTAAATCGATAGAGGCGTCGGGTAGAAAGTTATGAGAATTACAAGTTCGTGTGATCGGGCGAAATGCGTTCGAGCAAAGCGGCAGGCGCGGCGCCGTATGCGAACAGCGGCGCCTAAAAATGCGAGAAGTCGCGAAGTTGCAGCGCCCATGGCTGAGCAGCGCGCGCGCGAAAGTTGAAACTGCGGAGGTTTATTGTAGCCGCCGCCTGCCAGCGGCAGCGCGCGAAAGGCGAGGCGGAAAAAACTTAGAAAATCTGATTTTTGTTTTAAAGAGACCATGGGAGGGTGACAAGTGTCCCCATCTGATTTCTGTTGCATGCAATATATTGACCAAGACTTGGTCATTGTCTATCTTTCATCTTCTCTCTCTCTCTCTCCAATTGCTCCCTTCTCTAAAACCCTTAGAAAAATCTGAAAGTTAAGAACAAGAAAAGGAAGCTTGTAGCTAGCTTGTTGGCATTGTTGTGGTAGTGTTCTTGGCAAGGAAGCTAGCAATATTTGGAATAAGTTTTGGCTAAAACTTTAAGGTAACATTCTTCCTTTAAACTTAGTTCTAGTGTTGCATGCTTAGAAAGCAAGATCTTGTGGTAGTAAAATAATGCACTTAGAGTCTTTGCATGCAGTAAATGTGGTTTGGATATGAAGAATGGGTTAAGAAGAACAAATGAGCTTGTTGTAGCCTAAAAACTACCTTAGAATTGTTAAGTGATTTGTTGTAAACTTATGAGGCGAGAAATTTTGGGTGTGAAATCCCTTTGAATTGTTGGATTGATTGAGCCTAAAATGTGGTGTTTTGATGATAATTTCGGCCTTGAGAAAGGTGGCAAAGTGAGTAGAAACAAAGGAAATCTTGCCGATTTTCTTAGAATTTAGTGACTTTGAACTTGGATTGTTCTACATTAAGATTAGAGGTTAATAAGCGTATCATGACTATTATAGGTTGAAATATTACTTGCGGTAGTTTGGACTTGGCAAGTGGATTGACCAAAGAGGTATGTGAAGCTTTCCTATCTCTTGAGCATGAATAGATGAAACTATGTAGTGCGGTGAGCGTCTGAGATTTGGTGTTCTTACTTGTTTTGAGTATAAAATGACTTTTCGTTTTAGAGCGTATAAGTCCCTTGGTTAAGGAAAAGTATGATTTTTACTAAAGTATAGAGTTAATATAACAACTTTATGGGAAGTTGGTCTATTAGCTTCATAAAAGGTTAATGAGAAGGGATTTACTCTAAGTAAGATAATTATATGAAGAGGCAAATTGATTTAAAGGCATCGATTGCCCAAAGGCTTTATGTATAAAGAAGAGTCACTTTTGAAAGAGTTGAAGTATGTAGTACTTGGGTTAAATTCAGTGTTCTTTTATTAAAGATATGGTTAAGTGCCTTAAGTAAACTAAAATGAGAGAGTATGTGAACAAGACTAAAAAGAAGTTATAAGTTTTCTTAACTTATTATTATTATGATATGATGATTTGTGATAGGGTAAGAGTATGTCGAGGCAAGCCCCAGATCGTCATACCACTCCTTGATGTAAGAGTATGCGAGGCGGCCCAGATCGTCATACCATACGCTTGATGTAAGAGTATATCGAGGCGGATCGAATCGTTATACCATCTGCACGGTATAAGAGTATATCGAGGCAAGCCCAGATCGTTATACCATCTGCTCCGGTGTAAGAGTATATCGAGTCTGACCCGAGATCGTTATACCATCTGTTTGGGGTAAGAGTATATCGAGGAAAGTCCCAGATCGTTATACCACTGTTAGTGGATTTGCTACCCGTGATGCGAGGAATACCTCATGCGAGTCCTTATGGGCTTATGCGGGTGAAATAGTCCCGTCTTGCGGCGGTAGATCGATGAGTACCTCGTGCGGGTCCGCGGGACCCGTGCGGGTGAAATAGTCCCGGGAGTAGGATGGTTTCTTTTTGATACTACGGGCGAGTACCTGTTTGATCATGAGCCTCTATTTTATGCGATTATTATATATGTATATATACTTGTCACTCTCATTGTTAGTAAGGCCTGATAAAGGTATTTTATTGTCTTCCAGACTCGACTTGCTTTTAGACTTATGATATCATATTCTGATATTTTCCGGCTTTACATACTTGGTACATATTGTGTCTGACCCCTTCCAGAGGCTGCGTTAAATCTGCGGTAAGGGTAGCGATTGAGATCCTCGTTCTTAGGATCACTATTAGGTGTCGAAGCTCCGTTCCTCGGAAGCTTATTTATTAGTATGGATATTCCACGATGCTATAGGTATTTTGTACATCGAGGGTATGGCGGGGCCACTGTCCATACGATTATTATCTTTAAGTGCAGTGGCCACCTATATATTTTGGGCTATAAGAACGGTTGTATTATAAATACTTTGTTTAAGTATGTTTATGGAAAGCGACCTTATCGGTGGCGATTATATTTACCCTTTTTATGAAGTTATGTGTTGTGTTATGTTCCTGCTATTCTCGACATATACGGCGAGTACGATGAGGGTACTAGTCGCGGCCCCGGGGTCGGGTCGTGACAATGACATGATAGTGCTTTCGTTTTTCTAATATTGCATGATATGATAGTACCTTGTTTTCTGAAATGAAAGTTCATTTTAAAAGATTATATGGAGAGTCAAAGTGGTGATTTAAATTGCATATGGTTGCTCATAATAGCTATTAGTGCAAGTGTTATTTCATCGTTCGCGAGTCGATTGGGCGGCGATGCTATGATTCCATGGACATGTATTATGACTCCGCGGACAAGATCCGTGATGCAGTCTGAGATACTCATGCGGGTTCGATTCCGTGTATTATGACTCGCAGGCGAGATGCGTGATGCGAGTACGAGATACTTATGCGGGTTCGATTCCCATGAATAGTATATGTACATGATTCCATGAATCGACCTTCGTGATGCGAGTACGAGATACTCATGCGGGTGCGATTCGCATAAATAGGATATGCATAATGATTACATAGGCGAGGTCCACGATTTTGACATGACGCTCTTACAGTTTTAAAAGATACAGTTGATTTTATATATGTATTATGATTCCCTCGAGTCCCTCACTAAAGGGCCGAGATACGTTATGAGATATACGTTACATAGATAGGTATTCATGATTATGATAATTGCACCGAGTCCCTCACTAAAGGGTGGGAATCGTTATATGTAAACAGATACGGTGACTCTCATTTTTAAAAGGGCACGGTTTGCTCTCACTTTTAAAAAGGTATAGTTGGCTCTATTTTATATGACACGGTTGGATCTGGTATTCGATTTTCATACTTGTCCCTGTCATCTTTTGTACAGTTATGATCTTATTTACTGTACTTTATGTTTACATACTTGGTACCTTGTTGTACTGACCCCGGAAAGCTGCGTTAAATGCCGCGAGTATAAGTACTCAGTTTATGGATCTTCGAGCTTAGGATCCTTACTCAGCTTTTGGGATAGCTCCATTGTTCCGGGGCTTGTCATTTTGGTACTGGTCTTCCATTATGGCTTATGTATATTCAGGGGTACGGCGGGGCCTTATCCCGTCATTGTTATAGTAATATTCTTAGAGGTCTTTAGTCGTGTGTGGGTTGGACATATGTACAGTTGTAGTGGTTTGGATATTTTTATGTACAGTGGCGGCCTTGTCGGCTTGCCTGTTTTATTATACGAATTTGATATTAAAGTTCAGGGGACAGGATCCCTTTGTTATGAGATTATAAATTTATCTTAAGCTTCCGCTAGTTATATGTAATGTGTGAGTATAAGGGTTCCCAGGTAGGGCATCAGTCCCGGCCCGTCGGTTCGGGTCGTGACATGAATGTTGTCTGTCATTCTGGATAACATTATGGGAAACACGGGTTTGCTTACCTTTTAGATAATCTTCACAGAACATTGTTTTACCTTTAGGACTCAGTTTAGGAATGCCCCTTACCGCCTCATAAGAGATCAATCTTTCTAAGTTCTGATGGTTTACGTATCTAACTTTTGATGCCTGATGTTGTGTCATCTGTCCTAACATTATTGCATATTTCTTGTCTTCAACAAGATAGCAATTGTCACTTGTTCTAGTACCTGTTATAACACATATGGTAGATTCATTTGTAACTTCACATGAATTCTTATTAAACTTTACCTCAAGATTATCATCACATAGTTGACTTATACTAATCAAATTAGCCATTAACCCCTCAATATGTAAGACATTTCTAAGGAAGGAAAGCTGATCGGTGTATTTTATATACACCTTTTAGTCGATTTTAGTTAGTCTTTTGTCCGTGTTGCACGTATAAGTGTCGTATTAGGATAGTTTTCCTTTCTTTTGAGTCAAAGTGGTTAAAATGGCCAAATAGCGGAAAAAGGAGCTAAAAGAGGCAAAAGAGAGATTCGAGCTAAAAGCAGAGAAAGTGGCGAGCAGTGAAACGAGCCGTAGCGCTTCCTGCGATCGAAGCGAGGCGCGGCGCCTGCGATCGAAGCGGCGCGGCGCCAGTATCGAGAGGCTGCGAAGACTTCGGCGCGCGGCTTCACAGCGAGTGCGGGGCGCGGTGCCTAAACATCAAAGCTACTGAAGTTGCGTGCGCCGCTACCGAGCAATCGGGGCGCGGCGCCGTCATCCGGCCGGATTGCGAGATTCGGCGCGCGGCTATGCGAGGCATGGCGCCAGCGGAAAAATTAGGTTTCGAGGCGGATTTTGGGCGAACTGCGGGGGAAAAGTTGAGCGGTTTTCGGCTATAAAAGGAGAACCCTAAGCGATTTTAGGGTTCCCCTTTGCACCTGACAAGGCTTGCTTAGATATTGAAGACCGTAGTCTAGTAATTTCCTTTCCTTTTCTTTTCTTTATTTGGTTTTGTATGATGAGCATGGGATTAGTTCTTGTCATGTCGATGGCTAGGAGCTAATTCCTCTATAGAACTTTCCATGTTGAATCTCTAGAAACTTATGTTATGATTTAATGCGTGCTTATGGTTATTCTTCTTTTTGTTGAGATCTATCGATATTTGAGTTGAATTCTTGGTAATTAATTGACAACTAATTATCACTATATGATTTCTAATCAGTTAGAAAGGGGATTGTGAATATCTTTGTAAGTTGGGTAGACATTCTTGGATTGGGGATGAAAATACCTCGATTATTTATGTAAGCGTTAATGAGAGGCTTAAAAACCTAATTTTGCGCATTGTGCGTGACGGTTAACTAGGTTCTTGTTCTTAATCCTCACATAGAGTTATCCTTATCAGAAAGGTAGGTAAGGTGCAATCTTTGAGGTTGAGTGTTTATATAACCTAGCAGGAGTATAAAGCGATTTAGTGAACTGCTTTCTCCAAAGAAGAAGACCGTAAGTTATTGCATTAATAAGTAGCATAAGCGGATAGTGAGGAGGCGTGGAAGCCATATTCTCGTCATCATTTGAAGTAAACCACTTTTAGTTAAATAGCTTTTATAATCCTTAGTTAAAAACAACAAATCTAAATATCAATTTACCAAATAGATGCCAAAAATAGATAGTTGGTAATTGAACCTAATCCTTGAGGGCGATATTCGGTCTTATCAAGACTATACTACTTGTCACGATAACGTGCACTTGCGTTTAAAGTGTGTGTGCATCTTTTCGCGCATCACGTTTTTAGCGCGTTGTAGAGGATTAGGCATAGTTGATATCAAATTTGTCTATTTTTAATTTCTAATTTGGTTTTAATTTTAATTTTTATTTTTAATTTTTACATTTTTATTATTTTTGGAAAATTCAAAGTCACAGTGATTGGTTGTTTGTTTTGATCTATTTTGAAATCGGTTTATGCGAAGGAGAAGAGGAAGGCGGACACTCTTGTTCCCTTGATCAGATTGAGAAAACACAAGCGAGCGAAAGAATCGGATTGCAACTTTGATAGAAATGGGCGGTGCTCAAAACAATAACATGATGAGAGAAGGGTTAGGTGAAAATCAACATAACCGAGGAATGCGTCGGCAAGTACGATGGGCGTGGAGGAGAGAGTCCAAATCCGGCGAGAAAGAAGTTTGGGGATTATGTCTTTGCCAAGAGTGAATGGAGCCTGAGGACATGCATTAGGCTCCTGCAATAAGGCAACAACCGAGATAAAGCGGCGATTTTGAGCATGATGCGGCCTGCGATGCAATTTGGAGGCGCCGTGGAGGATCACGTATGCACGTAGCTAATTTCTTGGAGCTATGTGCAGCTTTTAGATATAACGGCGTTCACTTGATGATGCGTCGGGTTGAGAACTCTTTCCCTTCTCACTCGGGGATAGAGCAAAAGTATGGTTGAATTCCACTGTCGGCGATTCAATTTTTACATGGCAGAGGCGCAGAAATTCCTAGCCAAGTTCTTTCCCCGTGTAAAGCAACAAAGCGAGAGGAGTTGAACAACTTCTACAGCGGATGGAGAGTCCATATATGAAGCTTGGGAAGGTTCAGATCTATAGAGAAAGTGCCCGCACCATTGCATTGAGTTGTGGAACTTGGTCCACATCTTCTACAGGTGGCGATTACAACGAACCATTATAGATCACGATGGCGGTGGAGCATTCATGAGAAAAGCGACCCACGGCTTTCATGAGCTATTAGAAGATATGGCCACCAACAACCGTATCACGGAAGAGAAGTCGACAAGTGGGAGAAGAGCGGTGAGTCCACGAAATAAATGTTATTCTTGCCTTGAATGCCCAGTGGCCGCTTTTAGCGAAAGCGATTCTGACAACATCTGATGTCGATAAATGCGGTGCGGATGCCTAAAAGGCATGAAATATGTAGTGGCCCACATATATTTGTGGTGTCCTTGGTGATCAACAATATACGATGGAGCGGTAGTGTCGAGCCATAGGTAATTATCGAAGCAGCAGAACAACCCTACTCGACAACATAATCCGGTGGAGGAACGCTAATTTCTCATGGAGAGACCGAGCGTGAGAGCGATGCGAACCAGCGAGAACCAATATCGAGAACGCGAAATCAATACGAGGCGCGAGAACCAATACGAGGCGATGCAGAACCAGCGATGCGAGAATCAGCGACCGCCATTCAAGCCCGCGGCCTCAGCGATTCAATACGCGGTTCGTGAAAAGCGAGCAGTGGCGGTATGGCGGCACGCAGCGCCGGACCGATTCGCAGCGAAGCTAGATCCTCGTTCGGGAACTTGGAAACTCAGTGGGTCGGCTAGCAAGCGAGCAAGCGAAGGCCACGAGGGGCGTTGCGAAGCAACACGAGAGGTAAATCGAGGAGCAATGCGGGAAGTGCAATTGAGAAGCGTGGCGATTGGGCGGCGATCGCGCGGCCCGATGGTTGAGAAGAAGCGAGTTAGAAAAGAGAAGGTGATTGAGCCCGGCCACAGTAGTAGAAAGCTCGGAGAAGGAGTATCTGAGAAGATCCGCTTTCACAGAGACTACGAAAGGCGGTTGATAAACAATTCTCCAAATTTTTGGAGACATTGAAAACTGCATATCAACATACCTTTCATAGAGGCATTAGCGGATGCCCTCTATTTCAAGTTTATGAAGGAGATCTTGGGGAAGAAGAAAAAGTGGCGATGCGAAATAGTAGCACTAAGAAGAGTGTAGTGCTATCTTTGCGAAAAAGTTGCCACCAAAGCTAAAAGATCCGAGGAGCTTTACACTACCTTGCAGTGGGCGGGGTAACTTGCAACATGAGCTTTATGTGATTTAGGGGCAAGTATAAATCTCATGCCTTGCTCGGTATTTAAAAGATTGGAGTTGGGTGAGGCGAACCAACCGCGATAAGCTGCTGGTAGCCAGCGGGATGATGGTTAAATCGAAGGCAAGATCGAGGGCGTGATTGTGAAAGTAGGAAAATTCTTCTTTCTGCGGACTTTCTCATTCTTGATATGGATGAAGGCGGAAATCCCTATCATATTGGGAGGCCATTCCTAGCAGCGGGAGAGTGTTGATTGATGTTGAAGAGGAGAGTTAACATTAAGGGTGGAGAATGAAGAAATGGTGTTTAAAGTTTTTAAACCGTCGTTGAACCACCAACAATGAGTGGAGTGCTTTGCAATCGGCACCGTGAGCCCCATGCGAGCCAATACAAGTCAACCGAAGAAGCGATGAGCGAAGCGGCATGGTTTCTTTGAAATGCCACTAAAGGAGGTAAGTATTCTGAACTCCCCACTTCGATAATGCTAAAAGAAAAGAAAAGAAAAACGCCAAATGTGGAGAAATGGATTGGTTGGGGGCTTAATCCACCCGGGGTTATTAAGGCTAAGGAATTTGCGTCCATTAAAAGGCGTTAAAGAGGCGCTACTTGGGAGGCGACGATGTTTTTAATTTATGTCTTTAGTTTATTTTATTTTGTCTAAGAAACGATCTCACGGTCTTGGGGTCTTGTGTTTGTGTTATTGGCAGTGCAGGCAAACAAGCGAAAAACGAAAAGGCGAAGCAGGCTTGAGATTTCGAGAAAAAGCGGGTAAGCGCCCTTGGCTCAGGAAGCGGCGCGGCGAAAAGCGAGCAGCGCGAAGTTCAAGTCGCGGCGCCCGAGGCGGGCGCGGTAGAATTCAAAAATTTGCCAAGTTTAGGCGCGCGGCTGATGCATGGCGTGAAAGTCGAAGGGCCTTGAAGATTAGGCGCGGCTAGCGAACGGCGCGGCGGGAATCAAAACTTAGCGCCCAATCAGTTTTCCCCAAATCGATTTCAAAAACCTAACCCTTCCTTTCCAAAACCCACGAAAATCAGAAAATTTGCCCACAAATCCTCCGTAAATCCAACCCAACCACAATCAAAACTCTTAAATTCCTAAAACCCTTAGTTATCTCAAATAACAAAGCTCAGTTCCATAGCCTCAGGCCGCGATTGAAACAAAGCGGCAGATCTTACCGAGAAAAGGTAATCTTTTACGTTCTTGAATCCTTTCTTGAAGTCACGGGAGGTAGTAGTTTGAAGGAGTATTGTAGTTGAAGTAGGAGTCTTGAAAAGTTGATTTTGAAGTTTGGAGAAAAGAGTAGAAAAGGAGTGTGGGTATTGGGTAGAAAAGTTGAAGTTTGGGGGTGTTGTGTTATTTGCTAGTTGTTGATTGTGTAAGAAACATTGTCGCTAAATTGAAAGCTCGAAACTATTTTAAACCATGGCCACGGGAAGAGAAGAGGCTCGCATCCACTGACCCAGCATTCACGATAATACTAGGTTTGTGAGCTCTGAAGCCTTCCAAAGATACAAAATCTTGATACGGACCCATAATACGAGAAGGGAATGGACTACGGATGGAGTCATATGGGGAGGAAGATGTTTATGAGCCCATCGGGCTATGATTGAGTTAAGGGGTAGAGGAGATTCGTAAATCCGGAGAAGATAGCACCGATGAACACAATGATAGTGCGTGAATTTTATGCGACTTTAGGAGAAGGTGGAAAGGGGATGCTTTGTTAGGGAGCTTATGTATGCGTGATAGCGAGAGAATGTAAATGCACAATTGAAGGCGGTTGATGTTGAAGAAAGAAGTGATTGAAATCACTTTAGAACATGGTCTGAAGCGACGCGTCATTGGAATCTGTTGCGAACAAGTGAGCTACCGTGGGGCTGTTTTGATATTGGAAGAAATGGATCAAGAGCGAGCAGTGCCAATTCAACAAAGTGGCCAAAGGTTGGCTATATTTAAGTCAACGCGCGTGATTCCATCCACGCACTTCACGAGTGCGGAGGATGAGATTAAACTAATATATGGAATTATGAGGAATGGCGATTGATGTGGGAAAGAAATAGTGCGAGCATTGAAGAAATCAGCGAGTTGGTGACAGCGGTGGATTGGGACACGGTTCACTTATTACGGTCTACGCCACGTGAGTGCGGTCCCAGACTACCAGCGACACTCATGAGAGAAACGATTGCGGTGTCTGTAGGATAGTGCACTCTTTCCCGGACCCAAGCCCCGGCGGCAGACGGAAGTACAACCAGCGGCGGCGGTAGGAGAGACCGCCATGGGCGAAGATGAGCACGAAATAGGGGCTCGATATGAGCGAGACCTAGCCGACGCCAACCACATCGCGAGAACCTTGATTACCGCGATGGAGCAATTGTTTCAAAATTAGATGAGGATGATGCGAGTTTGGACACGGTGATACAAGGGCGGCAGAAACAAGGCAACAAATCAGCGAGTTGAGTTCCTTGTTGATCGATGGATTCGCGCACTATCATACCACCGCGCGCGTTTTAGCCAAAGTCTGTAAGTTTCTTAATTCTTTTATTGTCTTTGAGTCTACACACATTGGGTACAATGTGTGATTTAAGTTTGGGGGTGTTTTATTTGTGTCATGTTATGTTTTATTTAAGTTTTTTTTGAGTCACAAATTTTTTTTCTTTTTGAGTCATAATTGTCTGTCGAAAGATCATGTATGATGTAGTTGCTAGAAACACCTAGTGAAGGAAGGTAGAATAATGTAACGGAATTGAAGCAACTATCTAAACACTTAAGTTAGATATGCCAAAAACTCACAGAATCTGTCTAGTTGGAGTTTCTTGCTTGAGTTATGCATGCTAAATGATAAATACTTATGTGTTATGATTGCTTGCTATTTGAGGCGAAATAGTTATGATATCGTGTTAGAGAGATGACTCGGGCATTTCTTTGATAGTCGATTCTTACCATTCTTTTCTATCAGGACTTTAAAAGTATCCTAGTCGACATTGAGCCTAAATTTGAAACTTCTTCTTTGACACCTATATTCCACAAATTGTACCATAAGTGAAAATATGAAATAGTGGAATACATTGTGTTAAAAAAGAGACAAAAAGAGTGAATAAGTCTGTTGCACTGATACAAAAGTAATAAGAAATAGGCAAAAGTCTATGTTTGGGGTGCTTGTCATCATTATATACTTCACTCTCCCAAAACAAAAGGGAAAAGATAGAATCGAAGTGAAGGAAAGAACAAAAGAAAAGGAAATCTTGAAAAGGTTGAAGAGCTTATGGTACCGAAATGAGCCTAAATTGCCTATTTTTACCTCACATACCTAAGCTACATTTGCAACCCTTAAAGTCACGAAGATCTCTTTTATGCATATCCGAGTTAGTGGAGAATAACAAGTAAGCATGTCGTAGGATTTTTGAATTTATATGCATGATTTAGTATATTGACTTCCGTTAAAGCATGATGAATATGAGTTTGCGAAATATCTAGCTTAATGTCTTTGAAATGTCATGCTATATGTTCTGCGTATTATTTTGCTAACCTTATGTTTTTCTAGTTAACACTAATGCGACAAAAGTGATCAATGTCGGTGAGTCTTTTATTTTTAGTTTCTTTGAGTCTTTTATTTCTTTCTTTCTATCTTTGCTCGAGGCGAGCAAAGGTTAAGTTTAAGTGTTTGATCGGTGTATTTTATATACACCTTTTGAGTCGATTTTAGTTAGTCTTTTGTCGTGTTGCACATATAAGTGTCGTATTAGGATAGTTTTCCTTTCTTTTGAGTCAAAGTGGTTAAAATGGCCAAATGACGGAAAAGGAGCTAAAGAGGGCAAGAGGAGATTCGAGCTAAAAGCAGAGAAAGTGGCGACAGTGAAACCGGCCGGCCATGGCTTCCCTGCGATCGAAGCGGCGCGGCGCCTATCGAAGAGGCTGCGAAGACTCGGCGCGGCGCCTCGTAACGGCAGTGCGGCGCGGCGCTAAACATCAGAAAGCTACGAAGTTGCGGTGCGCGCGCCGCCTCGAACGATGAAATCAGGTCGCGGCGCCAAATCGTGACGGATTGCGAGATTCGGCGCCAGCGGAAAAATTAGGTTTCGGCGGATTTTGGGCGAACTGCGAGGAAAAGTTGAGCGGTTTCCGGCTATAAAAAGAAGAACCTAGGCGGTTTTAAGGGTTCCCTTCTTGCACAACAGGCTTCTTGCTTAGAGATTGAAGACCGTAGTCTAGTAATTTACATTCCTTTTCTTTTCTTTATTTCGATTTTTGTATGATGAGCATGGGATTAGTTCTTGTCGTGTCAATGGCTAGGAACTAATTCCTCTATAAGGCTTTCCATGTTGAATCTCTAGAAACTTATGTTATGATTTAATGCGTGCTTATGGTTATTCTTCTTCTTGTTGAGATCTATCGATATTTGAGTTGAATTCTTGGTAATTAATTGACAACTAATTATCACTATATGATTTCTAATCAGTTAGAAAGGGGATTGTGAATATGCTGTAAGTTGGGTAGACATTCTTGGATTGGGGATGAAAATACCTCAATTATTTATATAGCATTAATGAGAGGCTTAAAAACCCTAATTTTGCGCATTGTGCGTGACGGTTAACTAGGTTCTTGTTCTTAATCCTCCTATAGAGTTATCATTATCACCGAAAGGTATGTAAGGTGCAATCTTTGGGGTTGAGTGTTTATATAACCCTAGCGGGAGTATAAAACGATTTAGTGAACCTGCTTTCTCCAAAAGAAGAAGACCATAAGTTATTGCATTAATAAGTAGCATAAACGGATAGTGAGGAGACGTGGAAGCCCTATTCTCATCATCACTGAAGTAAACCCTTTTAGTTAAATAGATTTTATAATCCTTAGTTAAAAACAACAAATCTAAATATCAATTTACCAAATAGATACCAAAAAATAGATAGTTGGTAATTGAACCCTAATCCTTGAGGACGATATTCAGTCTTATCAAGACTATACTACTTGTCACGATAACGTGCACTTGCGTTTAAAGTGTGTGCAACGTGCATCAAAAGCCAGGAACATTTAAGATCTCTTTTCTAATTATCTTGATTTTACTGTCACCTTTATAAGTTACGTTACCTCCACTGAATGACTCGTAGTTCTTTAGAAACATTTTTTGTACATGTCATGTGGCGAGAACATCACTATCATAGTATCAAGAACCTTGATGTTAGTCCTTAAGCGGTTGTAACAACATTATAAGTTACATCTATTTTGGAAACCCAAACCCTTTTAAAACATTTTTACATTTACGCTTAGAAATGTTGCTTCGAATGTTGTCCGAGATGCTGGACATCTTTTTAGGCTATATTTTTCTCACATAATTTGAAGTTTGAAACATTATGGTTTTAAGTGTCTAGTGGAGTTACAATAATGGCACATAAACTTCATATTCCTTGACATATATGAGAACCTATTACTTAATTGTTTTTCCTTTACAAAGCATATTTTCTCATTTTTGTCAATCAAACTAGAGCATATTGTTTTAAGAGAGTTTTCATACCCAATACCTGCATGTGTAGGTTTACTATCAACAGTGTTCTCCCAAAAACAGTAGCCATCATTACTTGTGACTCTATCTCTTGATCTCCTTCATCTTCTCCTTCGTCGTCACTTAGAGAAACCCACAGACTTTTACCAAACTTTATCAAGGTATTTGTAATTCATTAGGATAACGACCCCACCCCGAGCATGCATGACATTGAATGGTTTCAAATTGTTTGGTATTAAATTTGGTACGATTTGAGTTGGTTCTCTTTAGTTGATTTGTTCTTTGTACTATTGGAAGGGGTTTAGTATACTTTTGATTGATGTCTTGGCTTTGGTGCTCTTTGGATTTGAAATTATTTCTATCATCGTTGAACTTCTTTACTATTGAATTGAATTTTTGAGTAAGGATGGCAACATTTGCACCATCACAATTTCTTCAAAATTATCATCCTCTTCTTCGATTTGACTCTCCATGGATTTGACTTGAAGTGCTACATCTTTATTCTTATACAATGTCCATTGATTCTCAGTATTCATCTCATAGATTTTGAGAATACTCATTAAGGTATGAAAGTCCATTGTAGCAAGATTATTAACTTCTTCAATCGCATAAATCTTTATATTGAACTTTTCAGGAAAAGAACAGAGTGACTTTTCCACAAGTTGAGTGTTGGTCAAAGGAGCACCAAACACTTGACATTCATTATAGATTTCAATCAACTTTTCAAAATTGGTTTTAATGTCCTCATTTTCTTCCATTCTTAAACATTCATATTTACTCCACGGCGTCAAAGCCGTTGGGCGAACACTGAGCTACGCCGCGATGAGTTTGTAAAGTATCTCATACTTCTTTGGTCGTGGAGCAGTTTTGTATGAGTTTGAACATGTAAAGATCACCCCATCAAAAAATGGCATTTAAGGCCTTTTAATTGAAGCTTGCATTGTTGGTTTCTTCCGCAGTCCATTCGGATTCAGGTTTAACAAGTATGTCACCTTCCTCATCCGGTGGTAGCATTGGAACAACATAACCATTGGTGATAGATCTCCATGCCCTAACATCAATTGATTTGATATGAGAGCATAGGTGAATCTTCCAATAGGCATAGTTTGAACCATCTAAAATAGGAAGTCTACCAATTGTTTGATTAGCCGAATCCATATTGTTGATAACAGGACCAATCACTTATTGTGTTAAGTGTCGGCTCTGATACCACTTGTTGGGTCCCGGGGGTATACAATGTGTTACACCCCGTAATTCCAGGGCATATAATTGAGAACGTAATTAAGGAAATAAGATTTGAATATTGGAAGGAAAGTATATTTATATTTTCTATATGGAATAATTTTGGATGCAACAAATGTGACGACGGGAATTAATATTAGTAGTTGAATTCTTTCCAATGGAGTTATGGACTTAGGATTTTATTATTAAATCTTGGTATTAAGAATATGAGGCCATCGAAAATTTCACGATTTTGGGCTATGTATGGAATTATTTTTGTGAAGAGAATTATGGGCGAATAAGAGGGTAACACGTGTCCCTCCCCACTTGTGTAACAAAGATCCAATTATATCTATGTGTTGCAAGACTTTATGTTCATAATATCTTCTCATCCAAACCCTCTTCTCTCTTCCTTCTATTGCAAGTCTCGAAATCCTTAGCCAAGTGAAGAACAAGTTAACTTATTTTTCTAAGATTAAGCTCCTTAATTAAGTTCTAAGCCAAGGCTAACACACCAAACAGTTGGTCACGGTTTTTCGGCCAAAAACTGTCTTGAAATCTTAAGCTTGGAGATGAACTTTTAAGAAAAACATGAAAGCAAGATGGTTACAAGCTTGTAGCTCATACATGTGTATTGTTGTAACGTGTAGAAGTGGTGTAAAAAGTGAAGCAGTTGGCCGAGACTTGTGGACTGTTTTGGCTAAAAGTGAAGGTAAGAATTCTTCTTCCCCTTAATGAATAATGGAAGTTAAATGATGTTATAGTTAAGGGGTGAACTTGTGTTAAGTGAAATGGAGAATAAGAAGTGCATGAGACAGTTTTGGCATGTTAGCCGATTTTCGACTGTTTTGTTATATTGGATTCGTTGGTTATTGTTGTTGTTATCATCACTTATTGCATGTTAAAATGAAGGAAATCATGTTATTAAAAGTTGATATGGTTTATATGAAGTGTTGGAATATGAATTGGATTATAAGGAATTATGAAAAGGGCTTTGGTTTTGGGTTGTTAGACGAAACTGCATGAAACTGTTGGATATTATTGTGCTATTTTAGGGGCTGTTTTATGCGTGTATAATGCTGGAAATTTAGTTACCATTATTCATGTTTAAATATGGTAATTGCTAATGCATGTCCTAAAGGAATAAGGGTGTAGAAAGGTGTTGAAAAGCTTCACATTTCACCCTCGTTGTTGTTGAAGTATGGACTGTTTTAGTGGCCTGTTTTTATATGGATTAAGAGGCCAGATTAACATGAGAAGTTGGTGTATGAATCACATTGGTTGTTGTTTTGGTTATGTCCTTAATTGGTACTTGGTTATTGATGTTATTGGCCTTGTTTGTAAGTTGTGGAAGTATATATAAATAGGGGAAGTGCTGCCCAATTTTTATATGAAAGAGAACCATCTTGTGGTATATGACTTACACTAGTATCATGAAGTTGATAGACGTGTTATTGTTGTTATAGGTTGAAGTACTAATCGAGGCGTATTCTACCTATCGTATTGGTAAGGCCGATAAGGTATGTGAAACTATCATTTCTTCTTTTGGCATGTTTGTTATAAAGTGAGTGTACGACGGACGCATAAAGTTCTATTGGATCCTAATCCTTAATGATACATGATATGATAGTGCCATGGTTTTTCTAAAAATGAAAGTTCATTTTAAAAAATTTGTTGAGAGTCAAAAGTTGATTTATATTGCAGAAGGTTTCTCATGATAGTTATTCGTGCAAGTGTTATTATTCCATCCAGGAGTCCATAATGGGCCGACAATGTTCACCGAGTCCCTCACTAGAGGGCTGGCAATGTTAAATGTATTATGATTCCATGGACATGCAATCCATGATGCGAGTATAGATACTCATGACAGTCGTGCGCAGATCTTTGCACTTGTTCACCGAGTCCCTCGCTAGAGGGTCGGCAATGTTTATATGTATATGATTCCATGGAAATGTATCCATGATGCGAGTATGGATACTCATGATAGTATATGACTCTGCTTTTTAAAAAGGCACAATTGACCCTCTATTTTTATAAAGTCTGATTGACTCTACATTTTATATGACACGGTTGGATCGGTATTTGATTTTATACTTGTCCATGTCATCTTTGTCGATTATGATCTTATTTACTGATATTTTATGTTTACATACTTGAGTACGTTGTTATGCGACCCGCTTTCTCGGAAATTTGTGTTAAATACTGTAGGTATAGGTACTCAGTTTGGTGATCCTCGAGCTTAGGATCCTTGCCCAGATTTTTGAGATAGCTTCACTGTTCCGGAGCCTGTCATTTTGGTACAGATCTTTGATTATAGGCTTATTTATATTCAGGAGTACGACGAGGCCTTGTCCCGTCACATTTCATTATCAAACTCTTAGAGGACTGTAGACAAGTGTGGGTGGTAAATGTGTATTTGGACATGTATATGTTGTAGTTCGTTTTGGACAAGAATTGTATATAGTGGCAGCCTTGTCGGCTTGCCTATTTTTATAAAATGAGTTTACTATTACAGTTCAGGAGACAGGATCCCTTTGTTATATGGTGTTACGAGTCTCAGTCGACTATATGTGATGTATGGGTATAAGGGTGCCCAGGTAGGGCACCAGTCGCGGCCCGTCGGTTCGGGTCGTGACACAATGGAACAGTCAAAAAACAAACTGAAAGTAAAATAAATTGAATGCTAATACAGTTTGTAAATGTCAACGATAACGTCGTCTGTCATAAGTGACAACACTTCGATAAAACAGAAAAACCTTTAAGAGTAAATCGTGGAAAAATAAAGAAAACAAAGGTTTAATGTTTACATAGATTATATTGATTATATAACCTATGACGGTCGTGACCGAAAGTATTATATATATTTATATACAATTGAAATATCTACCTAAATAGACATAGAAAACATCTCATTACAATTGCTTCAATAAAGAACAAATCTAGAATGCAGGCGTGATATAATGTTGGATGAGAAATGTTGTCGACATTTCGAGCAACACTTGTGATACATTTTTGTGACGAATATATCGGAGAGCTCTCTAGATATTTTTTCTATTTTTTTTGGATGTCAATTCACTGAAGCAGCCTCTCTATTTATAGTAGAGAGTCTTCCTTGAAAAGCTCATTGAATCGTTGTAGAGGTTGAGGGAAAGGTGGGCAACCGATAAGGTTTGTTGGAGAAGATTATGGAGCAAGATCCTCTAACTTCTTGTACTTGTTCCCTAATCTTAGCAATGACTTTGACTTGTTCTTCCCACATTTTTAATTAGCTCCTAATCACCTTGCCAAGTCACTTTACCATCGTGGTAAAAATCCCATGAGATTTGCTTCAGTTCCGTGAAGTAAGACAAAACTGTTTCACAGAATGTCGGTCTGAATGTCGTGACATTTGTTCCAACATTTTTGGATTTTAACTTAGTACTAAAAATGATATGTTGAGCAAAATATCACAACACCAAATCCAACATTAACACAAAGGTCTCGGGTTCGAGCCCTGTGTAAGGAAAATCTTTGGTAGGGAGTGTTTTCCTTCGAATGGAGCCCTACGTGGCGCAAATTCAAACATAGTCAGGCTCTAATGCGGATATTGAACACTCGATAGGAATTCACAAATAAAATCTTACCTTCCTCATCAATATGTAAAATAAGAAAAACTTGAAATTAGAACATATTTTGTGATCACTACAAGATTTATAGGAATTCTCTTGGGAACACAAAAATTAATATTTTTTCTCTCAAACATCTCACTACTTACAAAATCACTAATTCCAATAAAAATGTTCCGTGGATAATCCCACTGAATGTCGGTGGAAAAACTTTGAATCGTAATATTTTTATGCGGAAAAATTAAAAAGTTTTTCAGTGTTTCAATGGAAATTTGTTTGCCACCAGGGGTGAAGCCAAGAAGAGCTTGGGGTTCACTTTAACAATATGGGTGTGATAGTGGAGGTAGGAGTGTGTAGTCATCGTTATTATTGCGTTTCACTTTATTGTTATTTTAAATAGCTGGGGTGGAAGGAGTACTCTGTCGTATATTGGTGTTATTTAATCCTATAGAAGTTCCCATTTTTTTGCAAATAAACTAGCGGCATGTAGAGTGTTTTCTTAGTTTAAACAGGGAAAAGCTATAGAAATTTCTAGTTGTTTTTGTTATTACCAATATAGTATCTTCGATTAAACAATCATAATAATAGAATAATAACTCAATAAAAATTGAAATCAACAACAAGATAAGTTATAACTTGAAATCAAATACTAACTTGATATGATAAGTCTGCTTTGTCATGATGTCCTAAGGCAGTCGTCCCACGTATTTGTAGTTGCACGGACGTCTATCTAGAGGATACAACTATCTGGTGCAAGTTCTAGCACAAGAACTTGACCCTGACGAATTTACTTTATGTCTTTTTCAGAAATGTATTTAGGGAAAAAGAAGCAACAATTTCAAATCATTAATTGTGTTAAATGATTGATTGTATTGTTTTATCTTCCATCAAGTGATCAACATCACTCCAAAGGTTGTGAATAGATACAACTTTTGGACATTTCCAGAATTTTATTGTTGCCCAAGCGTCGCGGCTCTTAGCCCTTGGCGTTGTTGCCCTGCCTTTAAGCGTCGCGGCCCTAAATCCTTGTCAAGGTCTCTAAAGTTTTGTACTTGTTTGTGCTTCCAGTGTATGACCCAGCATGGAAATTTTCCTGTCCAATGTGCATGTGCTCGCTAAAATTCCAAAGTTTATTTTGATCACTTGTTTCTTTTTATCTCATACAAGTTCTAATAATACCCCACATTTTCTATTCAAACTTCTAACAATACCCCACATTTGGATATAAAATAAGATAATGAGGAACTTATCGTTATTTCTGAAAAACTCGATATGACATGCATCGGAAAAGGTGTCTGTTGGACTTGAACCATTCATAGTGAATACTTATCAGATATACATTGTAAAATAGTGAACGTATGTCTTGAACTATTCACATTTTGTAGTAAATCAAAATAATAAGTATCACACACATCATACCAACATATTTCAATTCTTACGGTTGTGTTCATTTGATTAGTGAACAACTCCTTCATGGGATTTTGTAGAAACGTAACCATATCGGTTCGTAGATGTGACCCAGCGTCAATCTCGTATAGGTTATTACCAAATAAGAATAGTGCGTCTTATCCACCATAATGACTTTTAGTATTATTAAAAATAATATTCATCCCTTTATCATCAACGGATTAACACACTTAGTTCACCATAGGAATGAACATATGTGTATTTTCTATGCTCTTTGAGTCTTTGACTAGTTATACTATTGAACTGGAGCCATGGGATCTCCAATTTTGCTAGGTTAGGTTTCCGCCAAGTAATGACTCATTGTATTGGTTTTAAGCCCATTCCCCTCGATGTAAATACAACTTGCTCTCTGTTAAGGCCTTTAGTCAAAGGATCTGCTATATTGTCCTTTGATTTTACATAATCAATGGAAATAATTCCATTTTTTAGCAAGCTACGTATAGTATTATGACGTCGCCTTATATGCCTCGATTTGCCATTGTATATTTGGTTGTTTGCCCTCGTCAGAGCAGCCATACTATCACAATGTATGCAAATGGTTGTAACAGGCTTTGTCCACAATGGAATACCTTCTAGGAAGTTTTGAGCCATTACGTCTCTTGGCGTCTTTGTCCGAAGCTCTAATGCTTCCGTAGTCGATCGTATATTCACGGTTTGCTTTGATGATTTCCAAGATATCAGCTCCACCAAGTGTAAATACGTAACCAACGTGGACTTACTCTCCGAATGGTTGGAAATTCAATTAGCATCACAATATCCTTCTAAAACAGGAGGATACTTTGTATAATGCAACCCAAATTCCATTGTATGCTTTAGATATTGGAGTGCCCTAATTAGTGCAAACCAATGATCCTTTCCTGGATTATGTGAGTATCGACTAAGGCGACTCACTGTATATGCTATGTCCGATCGTATAGAGTTCATTATGTACATCAAGCTTTCGAAATTGTGTATATTCCAGTTGAGACACACTTTCACCTTGATTCTTCTTAAGGTGACTAGCGGGATAAAATGGTAAGGTCGATCATCATAGTGTCCAAACTTTCTAAGAACCTTCTCAACATAATGTGATTGATTCAGTGTGTAACATCAGAATTCTTCTGAATTCTAATACCAAGAATGACATCCGATATTCTCATATCTTTCATATCAAAAGCGGCATGCAACATCTTTTTGGTTTGGTTAATTACATCCTTACTTGTTTATAAGCATATAATGACACATGCATTCTTACATTCTTTTATGTATACACATTTATCACATTCATTTATTTGAAAACCATTTGATAATAATGTGTTATCAAACTTTTCATGCCACCTTTTGGAGCTTGTTTAAGTCAGTATAAAGACTTAATTAATTTACAAATCTTCTTTTCTTGACCTTTAACAACAAACCCTTCGGGTTGTTCCATGTAAATTTCATCATCTAATTCACCATTCAAGAATGCGGTTTTCACATCCATTTGGTGTATTTCCAAATTGTGAACAACCGCTATAACAACTAGCGTCCTTATGAAAGTAATTTTAGTTACTGGTGAGTAAGTATCAAAGAAATCTACACCTTATTTTTGTCGAAATCCTTTATATATATATATATATATGAATCCAAATCTGCCGAATCACTCATGTTATGATCTTTTACATCCTGGGTCTTCCCGTTCCGTCATCTAAACATGTTCTTCATGTAGCATGAAGGCCGAATGACTCTATGAAATTAGGTCGATACTTGCATATTATGGGTAAGGTAGGAGACATCTCTATTTTCCCAGGGAATCTTTAGAATAAGTATCAAAGAAATCTACACCTTATTTTTGTGAAATCCTTTGGCTCTTATCGCGCTTTGTATTTTCTATAGTACCATCAGGCCTTAATTTCCGTTTGAAAATCCATTTATAGCCTATTGGTTTTTGTCCCGGAGGGAGATCAACCAATTTCCATGTATTGTTTTGCACAATGGATTTACCTCAGTTTGGATAGCCTCTTTCAAATAAGGTGTTTCGGATGATTTCATAGTAGCCCTATTTGTTTGAGGTTCTCCTTCAACGAAAAAAATCATAAAGTCTGGTCCAAAATCTTTGTCAATTTTCCCACGTTTACTTTTCCTTGGTTCATAATTTTCTTCTTGAAAGATGAAGTATTACCTTTAGCACTTTGTGTGTTTAGGTTTGACTCATCTTGAGGTAGCGATCTCTTCTTATAATTAGAATCACCTTTATACTTTTCCTTGTCTTTGTAAGGAAAATGTCCTCAAAGAATGCAGCTTGGCGATTCCATAAGTGTGTTTTTGTGAATACCTTCAACATCAGAATGATAAACCAAAAACTTATATGCTGCATTATTATTGGCTGGACCAATATATATGTAATCCACCATTTTTTATCGAAGTTTAGTTCTCTTTGGTAAGGGAACTTGAACATTCGCTAGGCAACCCCACACTTTCATCCTTTTGAAAGTAGGCAATCTACCTTTCCATAATTCATAAGGAGATTGGTCACTTTTCTTATGGGGAATTTTTTTTAATATCATATTTGCAGTAAGAAATGCCTCTCCCCATAGGCTAAGAGGTGCTCCCGAACTAACCAACATTGAGTTTATCATGTTCTTCAATGTTTTATTCTTGCGTTCGGCAACTCCATTCTGTTTTTTTGGAGTATAAGGTGCAGTGGTTTGATGAACTATACCATGAGTAAAACAAAATTCATTAAAGTCATTAGATTGATATTCACCACCTCTGTCAGGCCTTAGAATTTTTATTCTTTTCTCAAGTTGGTTTTCCACTTCCGTTTTGTATGTTTTAAACATGTTCAAAACCTCATCTTTGGTATGTATTAAGTATACATAACAATATTTACTGCAATCATCTATGAACGATATGTAATAATTCTTTCCTCCACGAGATGACGTTGCTTGGTAATCACACAAATCACTATGAATTAAATCAAGCACTTCATTTTATTTCACTACAGATTTATAAGGATGACTTGCATATTTTGATTATATGCATACTCCACACTTAGTCATTTTGTTCATAGAAAATTTTGACAACGTTCCTAACTTTACCATTCTTTGTAAGGCGATAATTAACGTGGCCTAATCTTGAATGTCATAAGGAAGGGGAATCAACAATATACATAGAAGCAGTGCTAGTGCCTACATTTTCATTAATAATGGAAATTGTCTTAGTAAATCTGACGGATAGTTTGAAGAGCCGCTGCGAGGTAACCGCTTCCTACATCGTCCGCACTGGTGAGTACAAATTTATCTAACTCAAATACAATCTTAAAGCCGCTTGTTGCTTAGACGGGACCAAAATCAGATTTTTACAAATTGCGGGAACATGCGACACGTTAGTGAGCCTGCAGATCATTCGGAAGTGAGTTTCAAAATCACCTTTCTTTTCCTTCCACCAGGTGGCGTTCGCGAACAAAGGTTCTCCGTCGCGATGGGTGGTAGGATGTGAACATGTCCTTTCGAACATACGTGCATAGAGGCACGTATCCGTCCACGTCGGTTGAATTAGTAATCATGTTGCTTGGCGGCAACCAGCGCTGAATTGGTTTTAGTTTGACCGGTTGGATTGGTTGGAATTACGAACCTCGACCCGCGCGCCGACTGCTTGCGAATCACGGCGATCTTTCTCTATGTCGGGTTTTCCGCTGACATCTGTGACGTGTAATTTCTTGAGCGCGTTGGTGCTTTTGTGGGGCGAGTGCATTCCTCTCGGCTACAAAAGATGGCTTGGAACAACAAACTTTCCCTTGCCTTTCTGAAACTTGGCCTTAGATAAATTTTCTTCAACCATGTTTGCATTAGGTTCCAAAGAAACAACATCATCCTTTTCATTCTTGGGTTATCACTTGACTCGAAGTTTAAGAACTAATTGCTCGAAGATTATTTCCTCGATTAGATCTTAAGATAAACTTTAAAATCCTTCCAAGGGCGTAATTTCTCGATAATAGCACCAAAGAAAATTCGGGTTAAGGCCCGTACTTGACCTCTAACTCATGAACAATGATTTGGAGTTCCTCGCATGTACTTGTTCTCCGATATTTGCCAAAGTATGCTTGCCATTTTGAGCGTGGAGTAGATATCATAGAGAGTCGTCGATGCATTGAGAATATAGTTTCTGCAAAGAAACTCTTGACTTTCTAAGTCTCGATAGCGCCCGACCTTTCCTCTCTGCGTCGGTAGGAGCATTCTCTCCTTCTCGCCGTGGCGGTGCCGTAGGAGCCTCGGCCGATCGACCACATTTTCCACGTGAAGAGTTGTCAAATAGAACAACATCTTTTGTTGCCAGCGTTTGAAATCAGAACCCTTGAATTTCTCAGGTTTCTCAACATGGTTTTTCACCAACGAAGATCCAGATTGATCCATCTTTGCAAATCAGGAAATGAATTCTCTGAAAAAATTTGCAAACTCAACAAAATCAGAAAAATGACTTTTCTGAGAAATTCTGTCATAGATTGTTATTATCAATCTAGTATCTTCGATTAAACGATCATAATAATAGAATATTTTTAACTCAATAGAAATTGAAATCAGCAACAAGATAAGTTATAACTTGAAATCAAATACTAACTTGATATGATAGAGGCCTGCTGTAGCAGTATCCTAAGACAGAAATTCGTCCCCACTTGTGTTGTAGTTTCACGGACGTCTATCTAGAGGATACAACTATCTGGTGCAAGTTCTCGCACAAGAACTTGACCCTGGCGAATTTACTTTATGTCTTTTTCAGAAATGTATTTAGGGAAGAAGAAGCAACAATCTCAAATCATTAATTGTGTTAAATAATTGATTGTATTATTTTATCTTGCATCAAGTGATCAACATGCTTTATGTAGTAGCATTTTCGTCCATATGCAGTCTTTCACTCATAAGGTTATGACTATTGTGAATAGATACAATTTTTGGACATTTTCAGAATTTTACCGTTGCCTAAGCGTCGCGGCTCTTAGCCCTTGGTGTCGCGGAGCTGACCCCGGCGTCGCGGCTCTACCTTTAAGCGTCGCGGCCCTAAATCCCTGTCAGAGGTCTCTGAAGTTTTGGCTCTGTGGCGCTGAGCACGGAAATTTGCCGTGGCGCTTCGCCAAAAATTCCAAAGCTTTATATTGGTCACTTGTTTCTTTTTATCCCATGCAAGTTCCAACAATTTTATTAATTATAAGTTGGTTGAATTTGTGCATCCAATATTTCCTATGATAGCAACAAGTCAAATAGCACATGCAGTTCTTTATATCGTGGGTCTGCGGATAAAATTCTATAGTGGTCGATGAAAAAATAAGAAATTAACTTTAAAAGTCGTCCGTAAAAAAAAATAGCCGGCAAAATTTATAGTATACACATAATATATCTATACATTATATTGGCCTAACACAAATATTTTTGGCCAAATGGTCACATGTCCCCCCAACCCCAAAAAAAGGCTAAATATAAGGTGCAAAGTGGTGTGATGTCTTTTTGGACATCGTGCGGGTATAACTCAAAATTAAATTAACTATATTATGTCATATTAAAAGTATCTTTGAATTGATTGAACTCAATAACTAGTATCAAAATTAATAATTCAGCAAGAATATGAAGATGGTAGATTTATACATGGTGTGGGGTCAGGCTTATTGTATTTGCTCATCTATGGGCGGATTGACTACCTTAACCGGTAGCTTTGGAACACATACATAAAAGAAGCATGTGGCCCTTGGTGCCATAGAATAATGTCACTGTACGCTACAGTTAGGGACTTTACTGGTTAATAAAGCTTCATTTAATTCTCGTTATTTATAGCTTGGAAAATCATTAAATCGAAGTAGACTGTAACATACAGAAGTTACGTAAACGGTGTGTAAACCATAGATTAAGCAAATGTCCAATGATTTCTTAATGAGTTGCAGTCTTCCTGTGATTGGTAAGTGGGATAATTTCTTGACTTCAAATATTCAAATAATTGACTTTAGCATAGTTATTGATCTTGTAAAGGAAACCACGTCACATGCAATAACAAATACAAATACAATTAGCAATCTAGATGCATAAGAAGAAACAAAAAGACCAAAACAAAAATATGAGGTTTAATTTCCTTTAGCCTAAAAGAAATTTCTGATTTGTTCCTTAAAGTTGATGCATGCTAATGTGTTGTAACAACTTTTGCATGTATTGTTAACATCTACGTTTGAATTGGTAGAAACTATTTAAGACCTTTGTTCAGTAAAAGTCAACAAGAATGGCCCTCTAATATATTATTTGGATGCTAGTAATATCAAATAATGTCGGCTTCACAACCAAGTTTATGATACATATTATTCGCTTTTATCCAATAACTGCCGCAGATTTGTTTTTTTGGCTATATCATCGTCGTGCTCAAAAGTGTGTACCACATAAATTTGTGCTCTATCGTATAAAACTCTTTACTATTCTATCTTTTTCCGATGTTGGATTTATTGGGTGTGTGAATAAAGTTTCACATTAATTAGTAGCCGGAAAGAAAAGTAACTACTTATAAGGAGTTGAATACTTTTAATAGTACGAGATGTTTTGAGAAATTTTTTTGCGGACCGGACTTGGCCCACAACATACAATATTACACCATGTTAATAGTATCTTTAGATTGTTTTAGCCCAATAGAATTTGCCTAAGGTGTTATATGCATCTTTTTTTCGGAAAGCTTGATAGTCTAGAAGTCTGAAATTCACCTTGACTTGTCCTCATGAGCCCACTCCCCTCGGAGTCGTCACCGTCTGGTTGCAATATACTATCTTGGTCTATCGATTTTGTTCTATAGAACCTTTGTCAAACAAAAAGTTGTGGATGATGTTTCTAGACATGTGAATCCTTCTAATATTCGTCCCCCTCATACGTTGTTTTCATCCAATATCTCATTGCTGGTCACCACCTTTGCCTTTAAGGTAATCAGCACATGTATTAAAAAAATCCCAAACATGAAAATACAAATGTTGTGTAGTGTTGCTTCCAACGCACACACAAGTATATGCGGTCGATAAGTAATATATTGACTAATATAGTTGGATATCGTACCCACAAACACTTATAATTAATAATTAAATCAAAATATTCTACTTCTACTAATTATGCAAGTACTAAAGAATGGAGTGTTTGTTGTTTACTATGGCTACAATAAAATTAATAATTAAACAAGTAACGATTTATCACAAGCGTTGGTCTAAACTTAGTTATGATTTTGGAGAATAAACATTCGAGGAGTTCTGACACACTTTGTAATCATGTTGTGCATTTACTTTCGCTGACAAATTTTCTCTATCGAATTATTGATTGACTGGATTAATATTACGACTACGAATCTCTCGAGTCCTCTAGTCACCTATTCGTGTTACTTTCAAGCTATATCTCTATGGTCATGAACTTTAACACGGATGCATTTATATTTTCTGTATTTTAACAAAGTAGAGTGACTATGTATATCTCTATCCTGAGCGCTAATCCATTCCTCGATGCAGGGTTAAAATCCTACTCTATCCAATCCTCGTTCTAGCTTTGTATTCCTCTCTCACGTTCAACGTAAGAATCAAATATTTATTCTACTGGTCGCGAAGCAATAGAATAGTATAGCACAATATTAAGTATGCGATTCAGAAGATAGATGTGATAACGCCAACTCAAGTTCATACGACAACAATCATATGTTGGCCATAATCCCAGAACAAGGGAGATTAGCCGCTCGTATTTTGAATACGATCACTAGAAGTCATGTTCGATCTAAAAAAGATGAAGGAATTAAAGTAAAGGAAATACCCAATAAACTCAGCCCTAACCTTTGCTCTGCGTGACAATAATAAGTTCGACCTCCTTAGAAAATAACTTAGGGTTGTATTTATATTGTAGCCAACAAAATCGGACCACGATACCCTTAAACTAGAATTTCCCGTCAGATATTGTTGGTGCGGCGCGGGGCAGATGGATCTGGCCTCCCATGCCAGGTATAATTTACTGAGTCCTTCAGAACTCGTCCCATATTCATCTGCAAAGCTGGCGCGGCGCGGGGACCTTGAACATGGGTGCCCCGCGCCAGGTATATTTTCAGACATCATACACGTTTTGTGATTTCTTCGCATGTACACTTGACTTTTGAGCATGAATTCATCTCTCGGTGAATTTTGAAACTTCTCGGACTTGAAGTCCTCCAACCTTAGTCTCTTGCTCTTTCTACTCCAAAATTGAAGCGTCTACACATGTAGTGTACCTAATTTCCACACAAACACACATATTAGCTCGAATTGCAAGTATCAATATTAGTTAGGTGCATTTAGAGTAAGTAATCCTCAAAACAAGATACAATTATAGGTAAAATACGACGAACATGCTAATAAATACACCTAACATCATGTAGTACAAAATTGACGGACCAATATAGCATACAAATCCAAACGTAGACGTTTACAATTCAGAGTAAGTTGTTCCCAACACATTTGATTTCATGCAGCAACTTTTAGGAACATATCAGAAATTTCTTTTCAGTTTTTTTTTTTTTTTTGCGTTTCTTTAATTTGTTACATTATTTAAGACTAGGGACTGTATTAATTTGTATTTTGATTTTGCATGTGGTGTGGTTTCTCTTCCAAGAACAATTTCTATGTTAGTCAATAATTCGAATCCAACAAGTCAAGTAATTATCACACTTTCACATTCAACAACAATAACGATGCGATGATTCTTTCTTTTTTTTTCATTTGCGTTTTTTTAGACGGATATTACACGTCTATGCACCGACAAAATAAAGAATATTTAAAATTAGCAAGCTGGCCACTTAAGTAGGTAATAACTGGTAATCATATATATAAAAATATTGACAAGTAATCGAAATTTTAACCAGTTATAACTAGTCAAACCCCGAACATGGGTGGAACCCCATTAGAAATGGTGTAATAATATTTTAAGTTTTATGTATTATGATGTAAAAATAATAAAAATTAAAGGTCACTTATAAGAGAATCACAAATAACGCTTTATAGACGAAGATGGACTCTCTCTCTAGAAATCCAACAATCTCCCCTCAAGAGTTGGACCACAAGGAAAGAAGCACAAAAAAAGTTAAAATTCATAATAATGGCGAGGATCACATCGATGATGCTAATGGTAAAAATGATGATTCCTCCTCTATAATTGGGAATATTCAATTTTCTACTTTTGAAGCTCAACCACCCCATCACACCTCCCAAGCTGGAGTTAGTTCTACCATTAACGTTGAAGACTTTAATGGTACCACTCACACTGAGCCTGCTCAAACTAGCTCATATGCTCAGAAATTAACAGGTATTTTCAACCCCAGTTTCTCCCTCAACAAAGATAATATTTTTAACCTAGACAAAATTCTTGTCCAACTATCTTCAACCTCCTGCCCACTTCCTACTCTCACCCTTGAAAAAACATATCATGAAGATCTCACCAAACCTTGGTGTGGCTCACTTATCCTTCGGATGCTAGGCAAATCTCTCAACTACAACCTTCTCCACTCGGAAATAGATAGTATGTGGTCTCTTAATGATAACTTTACTCGTATCGATCTAGGCTATAACTGTTATATTCTAAAATTAAGGGACGAATCAGCAGCTGAGCATATCCTCACGGAAGGCCCTTGGGTCTTGCAAGGCCACTACCTTGTTGTTCGAAAATGGTTTAGTAACTTTCGACCATCCACAGACAAGATATCTAGCACTGTTTCTTGGGTGCGAGTTCAAGAACTTCCGATTGAGTATTTCACTCCAGATATCATTTACTCCATCGTTGCAAGCGTAGGTGATCACATCTAAGTCGATTATATTACGTTTGCGACCACTAGGGGTTGATTTTCCTTTTTTTCATACAACTGGATCTTGACCAACCGCTTAAAAGTGTGATAGTTATTAATGGAGCCACCTTCTATCTGGTGTACGAAAATTTTCCAACAATCTGCTTTTCTTGCGGGTGCGTCGTCCGGAATCTGAGTGTCAGAAACCAGCTGCCATGGCGACCACTGGCCCGGCCGGGAAAGCAGCGATCGATCAACGCAGCGGTCGCATTCTACTCCTACGTCGATATTCTTGATTTGGTGAAAGAAAACAAATATGGTGATTGGATGTTAACGAAATAGATCAAATCGTACTTCTTCCTCAAGAGGGAAATAAAATACCACCAATCCTAGTGATAGAAGTACCTTTAATGTGCTAAACTTTGAAGAAGCATAACTTATATCTGTGAATTGCGGTATGGACCTAGGCCTGACAATCGAAATGCGACTACTTTGAAACACGTCGTTCAACAACTCACCCTTCTCTATCAAAACAAATAAATCCTAGGCACAGATAAAACCGGCAAACTTACGGTCCGTCTCACGACCCACGATTTTGGTCCTCGCGTACTAAAACCAACTCTCACCGAGTCGGTGAACTTTTGGCCCGGACTCATGCTACTCGCCCGAGTTCACTCAACTAGCACAAACAAAATAAACCCTACTCGAAGCTCAATGACCCAAACCAAACACAGACCCGATTCTTTAAAATTTCACCTGAGAGGCCGCCCGTCGGATCAATTACTCGCGTATCTTACATTCGAGCTCGCTGTCAATATTGCCTCGCCATCTACAATGCCCCGAATCTCCCACCCAAAATAACCCCAACAATGCCCGCGCTGAAATCACTCGACCGCGGACTTATTCGAACGATCTTGTCAGCGTGTCTTGACCTCTCGAGAGCGACAAACCCGATCAAACACCGATGAAACACAATGCGTATACGTAACGACCCGTTCGGGGCGTTCTTGGTGCGCTATCCGGGCACCCTAGTGATCTGACATCGAGAAAACCGGAAAATAAAACATGAGTCGTAAACAAGAGATATAATAATAAGCAGGCCAACCAGCGGTTGCCTTGATATATCGTAAAACACGAGCAGTTTAATCGCTTTACAACCACGCTTGCGGCGATTACTACAGACCTAAGATTTACAACAACTATGGCGGGGCGGGGCCCGCCATACCACAGATGTACAAGAACTTCTGACTCGAGAACACATGCAGAAAGATAAGCCTCGGAAAGCGGAGCTTCCCAAAATGGCCCGAGATCCTAAGGCGAGGATCCACGGCCGATGTACCTACTGCGGCATGAGCGGCCCAGGAGGTCGATGCAATGGTACAGTATGTGGCGTAAATCACGTAAATGAAATCATACTAGTCTATTAAAGCGGGAGACATGTATGATAACCAAACTACGATTCCTGACATAAAGCGATCATATCGATCGAGGACTCGCGCCCTCGGCCGTCACTCGAATATAACTATGGGTCTCACGCCCGCGGCATCAATCATGTTCGCGTCGTGGCGCGTGCCGGATTGCATCGGTGTAGACGTGTCATGTGACATCAACAACAAGGCGATAATCAAAATGGAAACATGCGTGGAATTCTCCGTCATTGCCGACGTCAGTAAGTTCTCGACAAGTCGGCCAGGCCTCTGTCGAGAGAGCGGTAACCGAAATACCACACGCACAAAGGCTATCATCACAAGCATAGGCAAGTTTCACGCGACAAGCATAAGCGAGTTTCACAACAAGCATAGGCGAGTTTCACAACAACAAGCGTAAGCAAGTTTCACCTGACTCAGTACTTTCATTTTATGCCAAGGTCGGGTTTTTAACCCCAAAGTACTACATCGTCAAGTTCTTTTAAAAGAGATCCATTACTTATAAAAGTCACCCGATACGTAGTATTAGAATGACCAACCCATTCCTTTTCAAAATCAAGTAACAACATTCTTTTCCTAAGTTCGGTTTGCCTAGTTTGATTACTCAAGCTTCATTTTCAAATGGTTTCATAGTTCCCAAACTTAATCACTTGATTCCCTTTTAGAACAATTGAGTAACATATGTCATATATGTGAGTAGTTTATTCTTGTTTATAACGATCTTATTACAGCATCCAAGATCTAGAAAATGAAATATCATTTTGTCTCATCGTAGCTTATGCGGATGGAGGTTTCTCGGTTTTAATACAACACGTCATTATTCAATACATTTTCCTTTATTAACATTTGCGGTGGTGCAGCCGATACGTTACGATTTAGAAATCGGTAAAACATTATTCCTTTAAAAACCAAGTACTCATTACTCACGAATGAGGTTTCACAACATCAGCATTAAAACAAATAAGTTAAGTCTCTTATCTTATAAGATCAAGTCTCTTAACTTCTAACGTGATAAACCATTTTCACTACATAAGGTCGTTATAACTAACTTCCCATAAAGCTATTATAACATACATGTTTTAAACCAACCAAATCACTTGCACGTATGCGTCTACTACTACATAGTTCACATATCATGCTAGAAGAGATAGGAAGAGGTTCGCGTACCTGCGACGATTTATCGACAATAAGCAAAATGCTCAAGTACTACACCGCACTAGCCATTTCCACTCTCGAGTAGAATCGCTACTCTTGTACTTTCACTATAAAGGTCACAAGCGTCTATTAACCCCAAAACACAAGTTTACATCTTTCTCTGAAAATTCGGCACCTCACATTTACGGCGTAAATCTCTCTCTATCAGTAGGCTACCAAGCTTGACGGGGGTTTACGTCTAACAGGGCGTGTACAATTCTACGATGTCTGACACAAGTCTCTGTCTGATCCTATGTAAATCTGATTCGATTACATTCCTTATTCTTGGGCTTAAGTCAAAAGACATTGCGAATACTAAGTATAGTTCTATATATAGTATCTTCAACTATATATTCTAACAAACATGTAATTTCCAATTACAATAGAGGAACAGATAATTACCTCGATAAGCCCAAAATTATCCGAGATAAAAGTCGATCTGAGCAAGGTTTAGCTCTACTCCGTGCGCTCGATCCGCTCAAACAACCCTTAGAAGTTCTAACCAACTTCTACTCAAATACTTGACCAACTATGAAGATTTCCTTGGGGTTTCGGTTTGAGACTAAAGGACAAAGGTAGTATTTAGGACTCTACGTATAGAGGTATCTTTGGAAAACTACAAGGTACAAGGCTAAGGTATTTTGGGCATTATAACAATACTAGGGAGTATTTCTATACCACTGACAAGGGTATTATCACGAAAACAACTAGGCTAGGGGTACCCCACATTGCACCTGAGGGGAGGAACCCCGGCCAAAGGCACACGAAAAGGGGAGGAGGCTCTGCTAAGATCTCGCAAAGGGGAGGAGAGGGTTTCAAGACTTGGAAGTTTTGGAATGGATGAAGTCTTCACACTTGGGGGTATTTATAGCAAAACCAAAGGCTGACGGGCGAAGATCCTTCCAAGTGTATAGCAAGTGTAAGGGCAAGATTAAGCCAAGTGCACCCTAACCCCTACTCCACAAAACATGCCCGAACAATGCACCAAACAAGGCCAAAACAAGGCCAAAACAAGGAGCCGATTGGCGAAGCGTGAACGATCGTCGAGGTTGCGCCGCTTGCTTCGATGTGAGGTGACACATGTCACCCTCCCGTTGATCCAAAATGTTTCGTCTCTCGGAAAAATCCGCAAAAAATACAAAGCGACATAGCCGGAATTTTCCGCTTGAAGTTACGCAAAGCGTTTAGTCGGCGACTCTAGCAAGGTGTTGTGCCTGAGGTAACCGGCGAGCCACTGGCGGGGTGACACGTGTCACCCTCCTATTGGCCCTCAAAAACGTCTTCGAAAAATATCCACAATGGCCAAAATCTCAAAACAAAGTGGGCCCACAAAAGTAAATTTCTCGTGGGCCCAGTGACCATTCAGAAAATAAAATCTCAAAATTCTAATATAATCTATGAAGTCAAATACCGTCTGGGAATCAATTCCCGTTAACGAACCTTTTTCTTCACAAATAACAGGAAACTTTCCATGAAAACTCGCGTCTTTCTTTCTTTTCAAAATTTCTGCGTACTGCTCTCAAATGCGTCGTCCTCACATACATACCCGCAACTACGGGTATAACATTCTCCCTCCTTAGAAACATTCGTCCGAATGTTCCTTCTCAATCGGATAACGATGAAGTTCCTCTAACAAGTTGTCAGCGCCACGGCAGCGAAATAACACACGTTATCTTCCTTCCTTACTCGTTGTACCGCTTCTCGAACACTCGAACTCTCGATGCGTACCATACTTGATCATTACTTCCGTTCGAAAATCTGCGAGTCACTGCCTCCGAACTTGGTCATCTTACTAACCTCAACTTCCTAAGGCCATTCCGGCCTTCTTTACGAACCGCTTCGGTCGAGCGCGTCCACGAACTCATCGATGATCATACAAACTTGGGCTAGCATCCTCGTGACCTACCACCTGGCGGGACCACCCGAACTGGCCCACCCCAAACCGGGTTCTGGGTTGACCGCAAATGGTCCTCAACCCGACCCCCGCGCCAAACTCTTGTTCCCGATTCTAACAATCTTACTAATTCACATCATAAGCTACCACTTCCATCTCACACCACGGACTTATCACACAAATAAATCCCACGTATACTACTACTCGATAAGGGTCAAATAAATCTTTAACTCAAGGCGACCTTACCCACAGGTCTCGATCGTGACATAGTCTAAGGTTCATACTTACCATTGCCCCACGTATCCTCCCAACTAAGCATGTTTTCTAACTCACAATTAACACAACGCTATTCGTACATAGCACATAATAATGAGACCATCATAACAAGCATACCAAAACTCTAGAGGTTAAGGATATACACGAAGCTACCGCTCACTCTAATCATAGGCACATACTGCAGGCGTATGCTATGAAAGGCGATGAACGACCAGCGATCCGTGGTGAGTCGTAACATCCGTGCTACCCTTGGTGGACGATTCCTCGCAAAATGGCCACTGCTGGCCAAAAATAACAAGCTCACGGCACCACGACACTCCCGAAATGCGGTCTACCATCGACCACGCGAGTAGGGGTGACCGCGTCCCAGCCAACACGCTTACTTCACGGAAACACGAACCGCGAGCCACGACCGCTCCGAATACTCGAAGGTTGTGGAGGACCACTCTGCTTGGCGGAGGTACAAAACTAGTATCTTTCTTGAGGCGGTCCGCCTCGAAAGTCACCAAAGGACCACGTTGTTACGGCCTGCCTGCTGATCTTGGTCATTCCGTCGACCTCTCCGTGCCTCGCATCGGTCGTGAGCTGCGTGCGGGCAATGTCCATGCGGTGAAGAGCTACTCACGAACATGCCTCCGGCATGTAATCGCCGAGCCACCGTAACATATCGGTGCACTCGATCCTCCTACTAGTTACCAACGGGGACGTCTGGGACGATGAGTCGAACTCACATTGTACTCCGAACCGTGCGCTCTGTCTAAGCATCAAAAATCGCCGGCGTGCCCTCCTCATGCGGAGGCAAGAAGTGCGTGAGAAAGCCCGAAAACTCATCCCATCTGCTGGAGGTGCATGCTCTCCCGGGAAAGCTCCGTGAATCAAACCAATCGGCTGCGGTATCACGTAGCCGATGCGAACAAAGGTCACGGACTCGGTCTCGAAGCCTTGATCACCGCGTGATCGTATCGCCGAATGAACTCCTGCGGATCATCCTCGGGCCTTGACCCATAAAACTCTGGCGGACTACAACTCAGAAAGTCCGTAGCCTCAAACTATCTGCTCGGTGCACGCGGTGCTCTTTGGAGCCAGGCTGCTGCGTCGGCCTATCGCCATATCGGCCACGACCACGGCGGCCAATCTGGCCATCTCGCGTAACCCATTTCCTGCCCCGGTGTGGGTGGAGGCTCAGTCTGCGGTCTCGGCGACCAGCTGCTGACTCTAAACTTCTTTGGGGTGGCGTCCAAAACCCGCCGTCGAAGCACAACCTCGGTCTTTGTCAGGACTGCGCCTCGTACTCCTCATATCTCACTAGCGGCACCCTTTGCCTTGCCATACGGGCTCACGGTTGCCTTGCGGAGGCATAGCGGTAAAAGCGAGATCGTCGAGAGGGTCGACTTACAACACTCTAAGGCACGATCTCGGAATGAGAAGAATGGAAACCAATCCTAAATGTCCTATAGCCTCACGATTATAGATGTGGTGCGCGACACGCGATAATCAAGACTCTGGACACGATGCGTAGACACTTTCAGAGATTAAGCGCTGCGATACCACTTTTGTAACGACGTTCGGGGCGTTCTTGATGCCTTATCCGGGCACCTAGTGATACAACATCGAGAGAAAACGGCGGAAAATAAAACATGAGTCATGAAACAAGAGATATAATAATAAGCAGGCCAACCAGCGGTTGCCGGTATATACATAAAACACGAGCAGTTTAATCCTTTACAACCACAACTTGTGATTTCTGACCTTCAAGATTTACAACAACTATGGCCGGGACGGGGCCACATTACCACGAATGTACAAGAACCTACAACTCGGGAACACATGCGAAAGATAAGCCTCAGAAAGCGGAGCTTCCCAACGCTGCCTGAGATCCTAGGCGAGGATCCACGGCCGATGTACCTCTACTGCGGCATGACGCGGCCCCGAAGGAGGTCGATCTGGCAGTACCAAGTATGTGAAGCGTAAAATCACGTAAATGAAATCATACTAGTCTATTAAGCGGGAGACATGTATGATAACCAAACTACGATTCACAACATAAAAGCGATCATATCGATCGGGGACTCGCGCCTCGAGCCATCACTCGAATATAACTATGGGTCTCGCGCCAGGCATCAATCATGTTCGCGTCATGGCGCGTGCCCCGGAATTCTGCGCCGGTGTAGGCATGTCGTGTGACATCAGCAACAAGGCGGTAATCAAAATGGAAACATACGTGGAATTCTCCATCGCGCCGAGACGTCGAGTAAGTTCTCGACAAGTCGACCAGGCCATCGAGACGCGGTAACCGCAATACCACACTTGCAACAAAGGCTATCATCACAAGCGTAGGCAAGTTTCACGGCCAACAAGCATAGGCGAGTTTCACAACAACAAGCATAGGCAAGTTTCCGACAACAAGCATAAGCAAGTTTCACCTGACTCAAAGTACTTTCATTTTATGCCAAGGTCGGGTTTTAACCCCAAAGTACTACATCGTCAAGTTCTTTTAAAAGAGATCCATTACTTATAAAAGTCACCCGATACGTAGTATTAGAATGACCAACCACATTCCTTTTCAAAATCAAGTAACAACATTCTTTTCCTAAGTTCGGTTTGCCTAGTTTCAATTACTCGAACTTCATTTTCAAATGGTTTCATAGTTCCAAACTTAATCACTTGATTCCCTTTAGAACAATTGAGTAACATATGTCATATATGTGAGTAGTTTATTCTTGTTTATAACGATCTTATTACGTGACCATGATCTAGAAAATGTAATATCATTTTGTCTCATCTTAACTTATGCGGATGGAGGTTTCTCTTGGTTTTAATACAACACATCATTATTCAATACATTTTCCTTTATTATGACTGCGGTGGTGCATCGATACACGTTCGATTTCGAAATCGGTAAAACATTATTCCTTTAAAACCAAGTACTCATTACTCACGAATGAGGTTTCACACAACATCCACATTAAAACAAATAAGTTAAGTCTCTTATCTTATAAGATCAAGTCTCTTAACTTCTAACGTGATAAACCATTTTCACTACGTAAGGTCGTTATAACTAACTTCCCGTAAAGCTATTATAACACCCTATGTTTTAAACCAACCAAATCACTTAGCACATGTATGCGTCTACCGTACTACATAGTTCACACATATCATGCTAGAAGAGATAGGAAGAGGTTCACATACCTCGCGACGATTTATCGACAATAAGCAAAATGCTCCAAGTACTACACCGCCTTTTCCACTCTCGGTAGAATCACGCTACTCTTAGTACTTTCACCTATAAAGGTCACAAACGTCTATTAACCCCAAAACACAAGTTTCTATCTTTCTACTCTGAAAATTCGACACTCCGCCACAGCGTAAATCTCTCTCTACATCGAAGTGGCTACCAAGCCAACCGGGGGTTTACACGTCTAACCGGGCGTGTACAATTCTACGATGTCTACAACACAAGTCTCTTTGCAATGTCTATGTAAATCTGATTCGATTCTGTTCCTTATTCTTGAGCTTAAGTCAAAAGACATTGCGAATACTAAGTATAGTTCTATATATAGTATCTTCAACTATATATTCTAACAAACATGTAATTTCCAATTACAATAGAGGAACAAGATAATTACCTCGATAAGCCCAAAATTATCGAGATAAAAGTCGATCCTGAGCAAGGTTTAGCTCTACTCAGTGCGCTCGATCCGCTCCAAACAACCCTTAGAAGTTCTAACCAAACTACTCAAATACTTGACCAACTATGAAGATTTCCTTAGGGTTTCGGTTTGAGACTAAAAGGACAAAGGTAGTATTTCGGACTCTACGTATAGAGGTATCTTTGGAAAACTACAAGGTACAAGGCTAAGGTATTTTGGGCATTATAACAATACTAGGGAGTATTTCTATACCACAAAGGGTATTATCTGAAAACAACTAGGCTGGGTACCCAGCTAGCACCACAGGGGAGGAACCCTGCGAAAGGCCACACGAAGGGGAGGAGGCTCTGGCTAAGAGCTCACAAAGGGGAGGAGAGGGTTTCAAGACTTGGAAGTTTTGGAATGGATGAAGTCTTCACACTTGGGGTATTTATAGCAAAACCAAAGGCCAACGAGGGCGAAGATCCTTCCAAGTGTATAGCAAGTGTAAGGGCAAGATTAAGCCAAGTGCACCCTAACCCCTACTCCACAAAACATGCCACAAAACAATGCACCAAACAAGGCCAAAACAAGGCACAAAACAAGGAGCGATTGGCGGCGTGAACGATCGTCGAGGTTGCGCCGCTGCTTCGATGTGAGGTGACACGTATCACCTCCCGTTAATCCAAAATGTTTTCTCTCGGAAAAATCCGCAAAAATACAAAAGCGACATAGCCGGAATTTTCCTTCGCAAGTTACATAAAGCGTTTATCGAAAAACGACTCTAGCAGGGTGTTGTGCACAAAGGTAACCGACGAGCCACTGGCGGGGTGACACGTGTCACCTCCTATTAGCCCTCAACGTCTTCGAAAAATATCCACAATGGCCAAAATCTAGAAAACAAAGTGGGCCCCAAAAAGTAAATTTCTCAGTGGGCCCACGTGACCATTTCGAAAATAAAATCTCAAAATTCTAATATAATCTATGAAGTCCAAATACCAAATCTGGGAATCAATTCCCATTAACGAACCTTTTCTTCACAAATAGCAGGAAACTTTTCACGAAAACTCAATCTTTCTTTCTTTTCAAAATTTACGCCATTCTCTCAAATGCGTACGTCCTCACATACATACCCTGCAACTACGGGGTATAACAATATCCACTAATGATATGGTTGTTCTGGACCTAAATGGTAACGCTATTGATATCGTCACTGACTCTAAATCCGTTATGGAACATCCTCAAGACACTGCCTCCGATATGGAGCTTATATTAGTCACATTCCATGGTTTTCTTTCTCACAATCTGTTTTTAATGGACTACACCCTTAACATGCACCCTATTTAATTAACTAAGTGACTTGCCTCCGTATAATTTATCAATCACACACATAATTACTTTCGTGATCCAAATTCAGTTAAATCTTGATGACTTATTAACCATTCATATGCTCAAGGTCATACTTTTATAATATGACACTAGTCCATCACCTCTTTACGCACACACCAAATTTATTTCCGATCCCCGTCGTCAAACTTGTTACGTTCAAAATTATTTCGGGTTTAATCCTTATATATATTAATCTCTTTATTAGATACGCAAATATAACATAATTTTCCCAAGGCTCGGGTCTACTTGCATACATCCAAATGCTCAAACCATTGCCCAAAATTACGGGATGCTACAATTATGTTCCATTCTCGAAAAATGAGAAATTTTGATAAATGTTACAAATACATATCTATTCCCTAAAGTGAATTTGGTGATAGTATGTAGTAAAGCTTATATATATGGATGTGTATTTTGTTGTGAAGTTATCACGACTCACCTCCAGAAGAGGTAGAATGATTGAGAAAAAAATAATATATGAATATTCTATGTTTTACTCCCAAAGTAGTAAACTCATAAATTTGCTCCCGAAGTAGCAAATTTTAAAACTCTACTCTCGAAGTAGTAGAAGTTTGAACTCTACTCTTGAAGTAGCAGACACAATTTTACTTTTGAAATAGTAAACCTTGGAACTTTACTCCTGAAGTAATAAAATAGGTATGAATTGTTTCTCCTTTACAAAAGTAATGATGTGATTAATTGAATACTTCAAGTTTTTTTTTTGTTTAAATCAGCAATCACGATCATATATAATGCAATTATCGTGATTTTTATATTTACATGGATAGATATGTGACGATTATATTAATAAAATTATTATTATATCTCAAAATAAGTTAAACATATTCTTTATTCTAATATCATAGAATTGTGAGTCATAATATTCCTCCATTAAGTCCTTATATTTAATTGAATTGATACAAATTGAATTGTCTTAATGACATTTATTATGAAAATATTTGATCTGTTCGCCAGATGATTTTCTTCAAACAATTGAATGTCATATATTATTTTTCATGAACAGTATATTGTCAGTTTCTAACATATGATTTGAATTTGTTGCAATTCAATTGATAACGTATTTGACCTCTTAAATAGCCATCATTGGTTTATATTTTATTTCAAAATGAAACGTTGGCTTATATATAGTTCATGTTTATAATTTTGTATTACTATTTTTTAATGCTAGTTTGTTGTGTGTATGAAAATATTATATACGGAGTATATATTTGATATGTGGTGAGAATGATTTGATGTAAATTAATGAATTTAATTTGTAGTAGTTGATAAATGGATTTAAAGGTATGGACATTACATTTGAGAGTGTGATTAATGAGAATTAAATGGATTTAATTTTTGCAAAATGTTAAGGTAACAACTAACAATTAAAGGCAAGACACAAAAACTTTTAAAGAATGATAATAATTATACAGATCATGGTTTGTCGAGAGTTTTTGCATTGGTGTGTATCCATATTTGTGGTTATATTTCTTCTGAATTTTTTTATGGTCAATGCATTTATGGCCTTTAATTAAATATTACTAATATCTCAAAAGGAATAAGAATCAATTTTGGAATTTCTTACTATGTTCATTCAGTAATATGTCATGTAGTTCATTCGATACGATTACGCCGTTTATTACTTAGTTTTCACTTATTATTTTATGACAGTGCTAGTAGTTAATGTGTATTAGTTTTACTTTGTATATGTCATTCTATTTGAAGATATGGTTACATCTCATAGCAAGTTTGGATTAAAAATCAGTTATGAATTTATCATTTGTAGGTGTCCATTCGTTTACTGTTTTCTTTCATGATATCAGAAATATCTAAGCAAATTTTATTTCATGACATCAGTAGTGTCTAACTATAATTTCTTTTATGATACCATCAATATCTAAGTAATATTTGGTTGTACAAGATTAATGATCAAGTGCTCCAGAAGAGCTAACTATTTATTTAGAAGATCATGACATAAATTGTGTCCAAACAATATTTGTGATTATGGAGAATAATGTAGAGGCTCCAGAAGAGCTTATATACTATTATGTCATTCATTCTAGATTGTAAAAAATTGTTATGATCGAAGCACAAGTTGTAGTAAACCCGAAGTTTACTAAAGTAAATGACTATCACATTGAAGCTATAAATGATTTAATGACTAAATATATACGAAATCATAGTGGGTAAGAAATGTGTATTTGAAAGGTTACCCTCTTTATTCTCCAAATTGTATTACACAAATATAAGTATGATGAAATCATATATCATGATAAACCAGAAGTTTATTGTACAAAATAGAATTCATGTTATATTAAACCAGAAGTTTACTAAACCAAATAGTGCATGACATGGTAAACTTGAAGTTTACTAGTTCAAATAATTTTATCAATTGATGTGACAATTTTGGTTGTCCTGATTTAAATTTGATGTACTAAGTTTGTATTCAAAATATATTGAAGAAGTAGAAGATTCTTCTAGAATTAATTTGTTTGTTCTCATGATAAGTTGATTACACCAACTAATGTTGGGATTAAATTCCCTAAATTCAGAAAAATATAAAAGGTGAATAAGGGCTCGTTCAGCAATTATGTGATGTCTTCAATAGATGCATCGATAAGACGGTCACATGTGTGTTTATTGTCAACCTACAGTTTGACATTTACAAAGTCGCTTGCTCAAAATAATTGAGTTGAGAGAACAATCTTTAGATTATGTAATCAAGATAATTCATCTTGTTAATGTTGGTTTATATTCAAGTTGGTTTAGCGTTGAATGCCTCTGAAAAGTAGCTAAAGCATTGCGAGTGAGAATAAAGATTTACGCGTTGATCTGAAATATGATATATTACATAAAACATCACTTGTATGCTTCAGACCAATAAATTACGATAAATTATCCCTCATAATTGGTTTAAGGTCAGGAACCAAATGTTTTCATCTAATAGTTTTGTTGTGCGATATATGATTAATGAATCTACCACGATGTACACGGATGGATTCCCCAAAGAATGTAAAAATGTACGTTAGTTTTTCTAATATATTGTGAATTATTGTTGAGTCGGTTTTATATACATTTTTTATTCCTTTTTAGTTAGTATTTTCCTATTTTCTTTTGCGTTTAGTATAGTGTTAGGGTTATTTTTCTTTCTTTTGAGTCACAGCGGTCCAAAAGGAGAAAATACTGAATTGAGGATAAGATGAGCTGATATGAGGATGAAATTGCACAAGAAAAGCCCAAGCAATCAACCTAAGAAGTCATGGGAAGCATGAAAGAAATCTGGCGAAATCCGGATGAAACACAGATGAGCGCCGTGGCACAAGAGTGGAAGGGTAAAGGCGTTACTAAGCCGCGACCAAAGAATGAAGGCAGGCACCGAATTATTCTTGTTGACGGCACCGCGGCGCCAACCAGTAGGGCCGCGACGCCAAAAGTCCTGAGGCAACTGTAACTTTCTCTTATTTAGCGTCGCGGCACCGACGTGGGATATTGCAGAAACAGGGTGAAATTTGGAAAGTACAATGGTTGAAATGAAGTTTTCTTGAGATAAAAACCACGAGACTGCATATCAAGGAGGATACTTTTGGAGGCAGAGAACGGAGGCTAGAACATCATTAGAGACATCTACTGTTCAAGTTCATTCTTTTTCCTTACTTTAATTCAGTTTATGTTAAAGACAATTAGTTTCTTAGCATGACAATGTCTAGGAGCTAATTTCTTTATTAGGGTTTTCCATCGAATCAACTTGAAACTCTTTTCATAAGTTAATGCATTGTTAGTGATTTCTTCTTCATCTATTTAAGATCTATTCAATTTGTATTGATTGTTTGATAATTAACTGGCCATTAATTGTCATAACTTATATGATTTCGAATTGAGATCTGAAAAGGGAGATTTGAATATGCTATAATTATTTAAACATGGGTTAAAATCGCAGATGAAAGTACCCCGATACTTGTGTAGTGTTTAAGGTTATTGTTCTTAATCCTCATGTGTGGTAAAATCTATCTTAGAAATATAGAAGATTTCTGCTTAAGGTTGAGTTTTTATATATTCTAACCGGAATATAGAACATCTTAGTTAACCTACTATCTTAATAAGAAGAATAATCATTAATCTTGCATTAACAAGTGTAAGAGTGGATAGTTGAGGAGATTGGAAACCCTAATTCTCTATATAACTGTTTTAAAAATCAAAGTATTATCATCCTAGTTATTATTGCTTATTTCTTAGTTTTAATTATTAGTTCAAAAACAAAACTCAATTAACGTTAACCAAAAAGAAACCATAGATTAGTTATTCGGTAATTGATAAACCAGTCTCTGTGGACGATACTCGGTCTGACCAGGATTATTACTACATAGCAATACGTACACTTGCGTAAGCACGGAAATATCGTGAACAATTTTTTGGCATCGTTGTCGGGGACTGACGTACTACCAATATCGAATTATCTAATCTTATTTTTAATTTGGTTTTTTTTTCTTTTTATTTTTAAAACACACTTTTGCCTTGATCTGTTTTTCTTGTTTTTGTTCAATTTCAGGGAGTTTTGTTTATGCGAAGCAGAAGAGGAGCATACACACTTGTCCCTCTAAACCCTGAGATTGAAAAAACTTGTAAACAGAATAGGAGAAGTAAAAGAATTGCAGATTCACTATCAATGGCAAATCAACAAAACCCGGACGGGTTGAATGAGGAGGTGCCAGAATTCGTATAGGCACAAGCTCAGAATCCCGCTGCAAGGAGTTTACGGGATTACATATTGCCAACTGCTACTGGCGTGCACACATGCATAAGGCTACCAGCTGTGGAAACCAACAACTTCGAAATCAAGCGGATTACGCACATGGTTGGATCACGGTCCAGTTTGGGAGGTTACCATCCGAGGATCCCCATATGCATTTGGCCAACTTCCTGGAGTTGTGTGCTATGTTTAAATATAATGGCGTTACTGATGACGTCATTAGATTGAGGCTCTTTCCATTCTCACTCGAGGCGAGCTAAAATTGGTTGAACTCCTTCCAAGCAAACTCCATCACCACTTGGCAAGATTTGGTACGAAATTCCTAGCCAAGTTCTTTCCCCATCAAAAGCCGCAAAGTTAAGGAGAGATGAACAATTTCTATCAACTAGATGGGAGTCATTATATGATGCTTGGGAGAGGTTCAAAGACTTCCATAGAAAGTACCCGTGTCGTGAAATTGAAAAGTGGATGTTAGTCCACATCTTCTGATAGGTTATATGGTACTACTCATACTATTATTGATGTTCTTTGAGGGACTTTCATGAGTAAGAGTGTCGATGAGACACATGAGCTATTAGTAGACATGGCCACTGACAATCGTCGGTGGTCAAATAAAAGATCGATGAATAGTAGAAAAGTGGTGAGTTCATAAATTACCACGATATCACTGCACTTCATCACGGAGTTGCTTCTTTGGCAAAGCAAATGCAGCAGATAATGTGTTTGTAAATGTTGTTCTGAGGTTTGTGAAATTTATGGAGGTCCACATCGTTTGATAGGTGCAACCACAAATCCAAATAATATTCCTATGGAGCAACCACGTATACAAGCGATTGGGAACTTCCGGAGGCCTTACAACAATGCTTACTCCAACACATATAATGGGGTTGAGATATCACCCCAACTTTTCATAAAGAAATGACCAATGCGGCAATCAGTTTGAGGCCAATATTAGAACCAGCGGTAGAATCGGGCGATATTCTCGGCCTTGACGCCAGCTCGCGAAGAAATCCGATGAGTTGAGAGTTGCACTATTAACCACCGACTCGAAACCCGATTCATGCGAGACAAGATCCTCTATTAGGAACTTGGAGACGCAAGTGGGACAGTTGACAAACATGCTGAATAATAGACCTCAGGGGAATCTACCTAGCAACACAGAGGTAAACCCAAGATAGTAGTGTCAGGAAATCACCTTGAGGAGTGGAAAACAAACAGAGCAGGTTGCACCCCAACCACAGGTTGAGAAGGAGAAGGAATTGGAGAAGACATGTAATTCAGATAAAGAGAGGGTTACTGATGACCACCATATTTCAGAGAAGGCTCCACCAGCAGTTGTGAGGGAATATCAATACAGAATTCCCTACCCTCAAAGATTTCAGAAGAAATCCCTTGACAAGCAATTTTCGAAGTTCTTAGAGGTGTTCAAAAAACTGCACATAAATGTCACGACCCGACCCCGGGCCCGCGACTAGTGCCCTACCTGGGCACCCTTACAGGTATACATTAGAGATAATCAGCGGAACATACATGAAACTTATAAATAAATCAACAAAATTAAAACAACAGGATAGTCGATAGGGCTACCTTCCTGGACATACATATATCTGGCCAAGCGATTACCTCGCTTTCCTTTTCAAGTGACCATGATATGTGACTACAGGACCTCTAGAGTTTTAACATAACAACCGTGGAGGGACAGGGCCCCGCCATACCCCTGAATATACATGAATCTACTACCTCAGGGAAAACCGTACCAAGAGATAAGCCTCCGGAGCAAATGGAGCTTTTTCCCAAAAACTGAACCGAGATCCTAAGAGCAAGGATCACGACACAGGTACCTAAACTGCGGGCATGAGCGCAGCCCCGAAGAAATTGGTCTAACAGTGCGAATATGGAGCGAAATAACGTCTGATGTGCGGATCATAATTGTACAAAAGAATGGCGGGCCAAGTATAAAAATACATACGGATCCTGCGTGTCATTACCACATGAACTTAATCGCACCTTATTATCTTTTCCCATTTTGATAAAGTTATAGTCACGTTCTTATGTACGTGATTAGGAAAAATCATTAAGCTCATTCTTGTATAACTTACTTATCTTTCATAAGTATAATCCGCCCTTTGGGAGGCGCTATCTACCCAACGATGGGGCGCGATCAATCACGCGATTATCAAAGCGTGCGTGGAATCCCAATCACGGCCAAGCGGTATAAGTGTAAAATATAACCATGTGGCGCTGTGGCATCCCACCTCACCGTCGGCGTACATACCTGACAGCGTATATATATATATATCTCGCCCGTGGAATCCACATCACTGCTGACAACTATAAGTGTAAATATAACCGTGTGACACACGTGGCATCCAGCTCATTGTCGTACGTACACTGACATATATATATATAACAGCGGTGCGTGCCGGAATCCCACGTCGTATAAGCGTGGTCATAACGTGCTCTCGGCGTCCTCATCGTAGTACAGGTCTTCATGGGAGCTAGCCCGTGGAGTAATAATATAACATGCCCGGAATCCTCGTCGGAGTGCGTGTCTTCATGGGAGCTAGCCCGTGGAGTAAGATATAACATGGTCGCGTGCCGGAATCCCGTCGTATAAGCATGGCCATGGGTAATAACATGCGTGGGCATCAACGCGTCTGGCTGCATGCCGGCATCCTCATCGTATAAGCATGGCCAAGATCGATCCTGATGGAAGCATGCGTGGAATCCCCGTCACTGCGATGCGTCTAATAAAATGTCGAGCGTCTAACACAAATCCTGGTCACGTGCCGGAATCGCGTCGTATAAGCGTATCGAGGATCGATCATGATGGAAGCATGCCGTGGAATCCCACGTCACGTCGATGCGTCCAAGTACTTATAACAAGGCAATGACCTCGTGAGACGCGACAGCGTAGACATGTAATACTTGCACTCAAGCTATCCTGCAAGCAAACCTAGGCAAGTTCATTAAACCCTTAGACTTCCATTTTATAAACTCATGGCACTTTCGTTTTACAAATCAAAATCAGAATTTAACCCCAAGATACTAACACGTAGTATCGGGCTTGTGTACATTTCACATAAGTCACGATACTTTTAGAAATACATGTCTCGGCTTCTAAATCAAGTGACCCTTACTTAAAGCTTTTAAGCAAGTGATACCTTTAAATCACATTGCCCTTCCTTAATTCAAGTTATTCCTTTGATTACTTTATTAGAGAAAACCATTCTCTTTAACCTTCCATAAAGCCGTTATAACCGACTTCCATAAAGCCGTTATAACCGCTTTATGGTTTTAGACAAACTCATTCCTTTTATAACGAAACACTATTTTTAAAAACCAAGTATTGTATACTTTCAAATCTATTCTCTTAACTTCAAAAAATACAATTAGTCTCTTAACCTTTAGAAATCAAGTGACTCCTTTTATTATAAAACCTTAGGCAATTGATGCCTTAAAATCAAGTCATTATCCTTCCATAAAGCAAATATAACCAACTCAGTAAAGTCGTTATATTCACATACCTTAGCCAAAATATAATTTCCTATCGAGGACTTATCGTTTAAAGCGGAACAAGTATCACATCTTTAAAACTCTTGAGTCCCTTAACTTAATAAAACTTAAGACGTCCTTTATTCTTTCAAAGAAATGAGTTAATCTCTAACTACTTTGACTTGGCTATTTATAAAACTAGTAAAGGATATCGGTGTTGTCGTCTGCCGTACTACATACGTGCGACTAGTCGTGCTCAAAGATAGGAAAAGTTCTACATAGAACAAATCACCTGACTACCTCTTAACCTAAGAGTAGAAGGAAGCATGAAATGATACCACGGTATATTCCATATATAGAATCATGCCAAAGGAAGGAAGAGGTTCGCGTACCTGCGACGATTATCGACAAGTAGCAAAATGCTCCAAAGTACTTCAACCTTGATAGCTATTCCACCCTCCAGTAGGATCGCTATGCCAGTACTTGACTATAATGGTCGCAATATGTCCGTTAACCTCTTACTTGACGTAGAATATTCTAAGTGTTAAGTCACAAATTCTACGAAAAATCGGACAACACCTCCTTTGTTTTTACTTACTTTGCCACCTTTTTCAAGGCGAATACAATAACCAAACACGCCACGTTTAAGGCCCGACCAATGAAATCAACAATGAGGATTACCGCCTGCTAGGCGTGTAAAATTCTACCCTGAAGCGATATCAAAATAATACAACTTACTAGGCCAATTCGGCTAACGAAGTACTCTGACATCAATTCTTATCAATTTCCATTTCAATCCAAGTTATTAGCCTAACGTGATATCAGTCATGACGATTATAACTACTATAATCTTGAAGTAAGTAACATCGACGATTCTAAATCTGACCAAATTGTAATCGACTTCAAATAGCTAATATGTCATTTCGGTTTTAGGCTACCCAATCCATAACACTTATAAAACTTCAACACATATACTTCATGCTAGCGACATGTAAAGCTAACAACAATATAAAATCTTGTAACACTTAAGAGACAAGATTATTACCTCAACGAATCTTAATCGACTCCGAATCCGAAGTCGCTCACTGCAACTTAGAGCCCTTGAAGACACGTCGCTACTTGAGACCCATAGAACAATACCAACAACTTTCCTGCAAACTTCGATCCAAAACCTAGAAAGCAACTAGGTTTTCACCTTCGACTAACGAAAACTATCGTTTTCCGAGATTTTCTATTGAGATACACTTGATACACTCATGAATCTTGGTTTAAAGTGTGGAGCTTAATGGAATGAAACAATTTTTTCCTTTTGAAAGGTATGGAACCAGAGCTAAGCCTTAGTGTTCTTGGAATTCTTGAAAAAATTTCTAAGTGTAGAACTTAGTCTTGCTACTAGTATTACTATATAGTGTAATGGAGGTCGAGATGTGCACAAATGGGTGGCTTGGATGAACTTGATTAAATATCAAGACTTGTGGGACCTTTGACTTAGTCGATTTTCTCAAGCTTCGCACTTGCGAGACTTTGTCATCTTAAGACTATGGTCGATGACCATTTGGGCCATGCCTATTTCGTCGAGCATCTGAGGGTGACACGTGTAGCCTCCCGTTCGTCACCATATTACGTTTCAGACAATTCCATAATTAGATAAATTTTTACTAGTCTCAAATCTTAACATTGAATTCTTACCACGTTCTTAACACGTATCACGAAAATGCAGTGTAACATTCTTCCCCAGAAACATTAAATCGCGAATGTTCTTTGAGTCAAACTTATAATTAGCAACATAGTTTCCTTTTACCACCCGACGTACCAATAATGCCACATATGGCCCTAATACCTCGCAACGCATATCATCCATCATAATCCCAAAAAGGGATTATTTTTAATACTTCCAACTCCTTACAACTTTTACGGTCTCGATATAATGCATTTATGACACTTAAACATCAACAACTTTATCATGTCTCTGAGTTTCTAAAGGGTCAAAGACATACACGAAATCATATAGGCGGTTCAAAGGACGCTAAAGCTGAGAACTTCCACACGACCTCTGTCGCGGCTGCCGTGCAAAACATCTGCTAGCTATGGAAGGCGAAGAACATGACTAATCGATGGTGCTCTATCCGCGATGCCACCTGGTGAGACGGTCTCACGAAATGGCCTGTGCCAGCGTAACAATTTGTCGGTGATACGACACTCCCCAAAATGAAATCTACTACGGTGACCACAGGAGAAAAGGTGGCTTCCGCAGCTCTTATTCTCGGACATCATGAACACACAGCCTGGAGCCACGACACTGCTCCGAATATCCCCGGCGACCAAACCTCAGGCGGAAGGCGGGAAGGAGCACTCTATCTGGTGAGATGTAGACCTAGTCTGCTGTTGAGGTTGTCGCCTCGAAAGTTACCACGGAACCTGCCGTCACAGCCTCTTGGTGGCGAGTCTAAGCGACCCTCTCTCTCTCGTCCTCATCCGTGCGCATAAGCTTGCATCTGGCAATATCCATACGGTGAAGGGCGGCTCCCGGACATCGATAATCATATAATGGTCTAGCCCGTCACATAGCGGTGAACTCATCGCCCGTATCGGCCACGATAGTGTGCGCGTACCTGAACGATGAGTCAAACTCGGGTTGTATTCACGATGGTCCTCCCGTTACGCCTCGATGACAGAACCTATCAACACGGGCTATCCTCATTTCGGGAGGTAAAAAGTGATCAAGAAAGGCCTCAGTGAACTCGTCCCAAATGCGGACGACACCGCGCCTCGGCGACACCAAGACTCAAACCAGTTCAACGCAATATCGCGTAACCGGTAAGAGGCTAGCGTAACAGACTCTGTCTCTGTAGCCCTAAGAACCTGCATGGTCCGCTGTAGCTGCCGAACGAACTCTTGAGGATCATCCTCAGATCTCGAACCATAAAACTCGGGTGGACTACAACCCAGAAAATCCCGAATCCTCAGCCCATCGGCTCACAGGGTTAGCTACTGCTCACTGTGTTGCCTACCACTATGCTAGTCAATAGCACGATCACTCTCCATAATCTCTAAACTTTGCCCTTGGGTGGGGTGGAGGCTCGGTGCAGGAACCTCTGGAGCTACGCCTCTTGGCTCTCTAATACCGGCGTGGTGAGCTCGCCAATCCGCCTACCTCGGGCATAGCACGTGCCCGAGTCTGGTAACCTCTGCACCACTAGCGACTCTGCTGTGCTTGCCTTGCCAGGGGCCACAGTACGCGCCAGGAGGCATAAGCGTTACATAAGAAGGGGTCGGAGAGGATTGACCTACTAGGACAACTACAATGCGATCTCAAAGAGAGAAGAATGAAACAAATCCTAAATGTCCTGCGACCTCACGATTATAGATGTGGTGCACAACACAGCGATAATCAGACTCTGAACACGATGCGTAGACACTTTTCGAGGACTAAGCGCTCGATACCACTTTGTCTTTTGTCACGACCAGACCAGAGCCGCGTGGTGCCTACAGGCACCCTTACAGGTATACATCAGAGATAATCAGCGGAACATACATGAAACTTATAAATAAATCAACAAAAGTAAAACAACAGGATATATACAACCGAAGCAGTTACCTCATTTCCTTTTCAAACTGACCCACAATATGTGACTACAGACCTCTAAGAGTTTTAACATAACAACCGTGGCGGGACAGGGCCCCGCCATACCCCTGAATATACATGAATCTACTACCTCAGGGAAAACCGTACCACGAGATAAGCCTCCGGAGCAAATGGAGCTTTCCCAGCAACCGAGATCCTAGGCGAGGATCACCGACACAGGTACCTAAAACTGCGGGCATGAGCGGCCATGACCCGATTACAACAGTGCAGAATATAGAACGAAATAGCGTCTGATAAGCGGTCATAAGCGTACAAAAGAATAGCGAGGACAAGTATAAAAATACATGCGGATCATGGTGTCATTACCGACATGAACTTAATCGCACCTTATTATCTTTTCCATTTTCAATAAAAGTTATAGTCACGTTCTTATGTACGTGATTAGGAAAAATCATTAAGCTCATTCTTGTATAACTTACTTATCTTTCATAAGTATAATCCGAGGCCTTTGGGAGGGGCACCTATCTACCAGGCCGATGGGGCGCGATCGAATCACGCGATTATCAGCGTGCTTGGAATCCCCGTCACGGCCGGCGGTATAAGTGTAAAATATAACCATGTGGCGCTGTGGCATCCCACCTCATTCGTCTGGCATACACAACATATATATATATATATCTCACGCCAGTGGAATCACATCACTGCCGAGCAACTATAAGTGTAAAATATAACCGTGTAATGCGTGGCATCCCTCCTCATCGGCGTACATACACAACACGTATATATATATATAACGCGACGCGTGCCGGAATCCCACATCGTATAAGCGTGGCCATAACGTGCCTCGGCGTCCTCATCGTAAGTGCGGTCTTCGTGGGAGCTAGCCCGTGGGTAATATTATAACGTGCCCGGAATCCTCGTCGTGATGCGTGTCTTCATGGGAGCTAGCCCGTGGGTAAGATATAACATGGTCGCATGCGGAATCCCACGTCGTATAAGCATGGCCGTGGAGTAATAACACGCGGGCATCAACGCGTCACTGGTGCGTGCTCGGCATCCTCGTCGTATAGCGTGGCGAATCGATCACGATGGAAGCATGCGTGGAATCCCGTCGGCTGCCGATCGTCGATAAAATGTCCGCGTCTAACGCGTCTGGTCACGTGCCGGAATCCCGCGTCGTATAAGCGTGTCAGATCGGTCATGATGGGCATGCGTGGAATCCCACGTCGCGTCGATGCGTCCAAGTACTTATAACAAGGCGATCGGCCCTCGGCGAGAACCGACAAGCGTAGACATGTAATACTTGCACTCAAGCTATCACAAAGCAAACCTAGGCAAGTTCATTAAACCCTTAGACTTCCGTTTTATAAACTCATGGCACTTTCGTTTTACGTCAAAATCAGAATTTAACTGACATACTAACACTCGTAGTATCCGGGCTTGTGTACATTTCACGTAAGTCAGCTGTAACGACCGTTAGGGCGTTCAGTGCCTTACCACAGGCACCCTAGTGATACATACATCGGAAAATCAGCGGAACATAAAACATGAGTCGTTTAACAAGAGATATAATAAATAAGCAGCGACCAAGCGATTGCCTTGGTATATACATAAAACACGAGCAGTTTAATCCTTTTACAACCACCTTGCGGTACTACAGACCTCACAAGATATCTGATGACTATGGCCAGGCGGGGCCCGCCATACCACGAATGTACAGAACCTGACTCGAGAACACCTGCAAAGATAAGCCTCGGAGAAAGCGGAGCTTGAATGCGCTGTGTGATCTATGGCGAGATCACGGCGATGTACCTCTGCGGTATGAGCGGCCGAGAAGTCGATGCAACAGTACCCAGTATGTGGCTATGCAATCACGTAAATGAAATCATACTAGTCTATATAAGCGGGAGACATGTATGATAGCAAACTCTGATTCTGACATAAAGCGATCATCACTCCGATATAACTATGGGTCTCACGCGCGCATCAATCGAGTTCGCATTATGGCGCGTGCCGAATCTTGCATCGGTGTAGACATGTCCATGATGCGACAATAATACCAATGTCCACGGCCACGTGCCGGAGTGCGTCGGTGTAGACATGTCCGTATGACCTCAGCAACAAGGCGACAATCAAATGGAAGCATACGTGCGCTACGCGTCGTGTCGGTATGTCGAAGGAAAAATAAGACAACATTCCAAATGGGCGCATGCGTGCGCTACGCGTCGTGTCGGTATGTCGAAGGAAATATAAGACAACATTCCAAATGGGCGCATGCGTGCGCTACGTCGTGTCGGTATGTCGAAAGGGAAACAACAAGGCGGTAATCTAAATGGAAGCATGCGTGCGCGCTACGTCGTGTCGATCGTCCGTAGCGATGCGCAACAATAATACTATCGCGAGCGCGTGTGCGGAATTTCTCCGTCGGCTGACGCGTCGAGTAAGTTCTCAACAAGTCAACCGACCATCGAGAGGCGGTAACAAATACAGCGCTTTGCACAACAAAGGTTATCACAATAAGCATAGCCAAGCTTCGCGACAACAAGCGTAAGCGAGTTTCACAACAACACAAAGTACTTTCATTTTATACCAAAGTCGGGTTTTAACCCCAAAGTACTACATCGTAAGTTCTTTTAAAAGAGATCGATTTCTTTTATAAAAGTCACGATACGTAGTATTAGAATGACCAACCCACCTTCCTTTTCAAAACCAAGTAACAACATTCTTTTCCTAAGTTCGGTTTGCCTAGTTTGATTACTCGAGCTTCCGTTTTCAAATGGTTTCATAGTTCCCAAACTTAATCACTTGATTCCTTTTTAGAACAATTGAGTAACATATGTCATATATGTGAGTAGTTTATTCTTGTTTATAACGATCTTATTCAGTGACCATGATCTAGAAGATGTAATATCATTTTGTCTTATCTTAGCTTACATGCGGATGGAGGTTTCTCTGGTTTTAATCAACACATCATTATTCAATACATTTTCCTTTTATTAGCTTATTGCGGTGGTGCGCGATGCGTTACGATTCCGAAATCGGTAAAACATTATCCGCTTTAAAAACCAGTACTCATTACTCACGAATGAGGTTTCACACAAACATCCACATTAAAACAAATAAGTTAAGTCTCTTATCTTATAAGATCAAGTCTCTTAACTTCTAACGTGATAAACCATTTTCACTTACGTAAGGTCGTTATAACTAACTTCCCGTAAAGCTATTATAACACCCTATGTTTTAAACCAACAAATCACTTAGCACGTATGCGTCTACTGCTACATAGTTCACAACAACATGCTAGAAAAGATAGGAAGAGGTTCGCGTACCTCGCGACGATTTATCGACAATAAGAAAAATGCTCCAAGTACTACAACGCACTGGCCCTTTCCACTCCTCGAGTAGAATCGCTACTCTTAGTACTTTCACTATAAAGGTCAAAGCGTCTATTAACCCCAAAACACAAGTTTCTATCATTACATAGAAAATTAAACACCTCCCCGCCACAGCGTAAATCTCTCTCTCTGTCGAGGCGGCTACCAAGCCAACCGGGGTTTTACACGTCTAGCAGGAGGTGTACAATTCTACGATGTCTGACACAAGTCTCTGCTGTCTGATCCTATGTAAATCTGTTCGATTCTGTTCCTTATTCTTGGGCTTAAGTCAAAAGACATTGCCGAATACTAAGTATAGTTCTATATATAGTATCTTGACTATATATTCTAACAAACATGTAATTTCCAATTACAATAGAGGAACAGATAATTACCTCGATAAGCCCAAAATTATCCGAGTTTAATGTCGCTCTGAGCAAGGTTTAGCTCATTCAGTGCGCTCGAACCACTCGAACAACCCTTAGAAGTTCTAACCAACCTGCTCACATCTTGACCAACTATGAAGATTTCCTTAGGGTTTGGTTTGAGACTAAAAGGACAAAAGGTAGTATTTCAGGACTCTACGTAAAGAGGTATCTTTGGAATACTACAAGGTACAAGGCTAAGGTATTTTGGGCATTATAACAATACTAGGGAGTATTTCTATACCACAACAAGGGTATTATCATCTGAAAACAACTAGGCTAGGGGTGCCCCGGCCAAGCCTCGCTCGAAGGGGCCTCTCGAAGCTCCACAAAGGGGGAGGGCTTTGGGCGATTTCAACTACAAAGGGAGAGATTTCAAGACTTGGAAAATGATTTTGGATGAAGAAAGTTCATCAACTAAGGGGTATTTATAGCAAACCCAAAGGCGAACCGATGGCGAAGATCTGTAAGCAAGCAAGGCAAGTGTAAGGCCAAGATCAAGCCAAGTGCACCCTAGACCTACTCCTTAAAACCTCGCAAATATCTACACAAATATCTGGCGCCACTTGCGCCTCAGTTCGGCCGTGTGCCCAGCGTCTTCCGTTGTGAGGTGACACATGTCACCCTCCGTTGGTCGAATGTTTGCGTCTCTCGGAAAAATCCATAAAAATACAAAGCGACATGGCGGAATTTTCCTTCGCATGAAGTTCTGTAGCGTTTACGTCGAAAAGCGACTCTGCAGGGTGTTGTGCACAAAGGTAACCGGCCCAGCCACTGGCGGGGTGACACGTGTCACCCTCTGTAGCCCTCAAAAATGTCTTTGAAAAATATCCACAATGGCCAAAATCTCGAAAACAAAGTGGGCCCCACAAAGTAAATTTCTCCGTGGGCCCAGTGACCATTTCGAAAATAAAATCTCAAAATTCTAATATAATTTAAGAAGCCCACATACCAAATCGGGAATCAATTCTTATTAACGAACCTTTTTCTTCACAAATAGCAGGAACTTTTCGAAAACTCAGCATCTTTCTTTCTTTTCAAAATTTACATCGTACTCTGCGTCGTCCTCACATACATACCACCTGCAACTACGGGTATAACATTCTCCTCGCCGAAACATTCGTCCGAATGTTCCTTCTCAAACGGATATCGATGAAGTTCCTACAACGAGTTATCAGCGCCACGGCAGCGCGAAATAACAGCGTTATCTTCGCTTCCTTACTCGTCGTGCCCTTCTCGAACACTTGAACTCTTCTAGTATCGTACCACACTTGATCGCCGCTTGATTCCCAAAACCTTGGAGTCACCACCTCCGAGCTTGGTCATCTCTGGCCGTAATATCCCTAAGGCCATTCGGCCTTCGCGAACGATTCGGTCGAGCGCGTCACAAACTCATCGATGGTCGTCTAAACTCGGGCCTAGCACCCTCGTGACCCTACCTCTGGCGGGACCACCCGAAGCCCCACCTTTGAGCAGGTTCACGGTTTGACCGCAAATGGTCCTAAACCCGACCCCGGCCGTGCGAACTCTTGTTCCCGATTGAACAATCTTACTAATTCACATCATAAGCTACCACTTCCATCTCACACTACCCACGGACTTATCACACAAATAAATCCACGTATACTACTACTCGATAAGGGTCAAAATAAATCTTTAACTCAAACGACCTTACCACAGGTCTCGATCGTGACATAGTCTAAGGTTATACTTACCATTGCCTCCTGCGTATCCTCCCAACTAAGCATGTTTTCTAACTCACAATTAACACAACGCTATTCGTACATAGCACATAATAATGAGACCATCATAACAAGCATACCAAAACTCTAGAGGTTAAGGATATACAAGCTCTGCTCCACTCTAATCATTGGCACGCCTGCAGTGCATAAGCGTAGAAGGCGATGAACCGACCAGCGTCCGGTGGTGATCGTAACATCCGTGCTACCGCTTGGTGGACGGTTCCTCGCAAAATGGCCTGTGGCCGCAAAAACAAGCTCACTGGCACCCGACACTCCCGAAATGCGGTCTACCACATCGACCACAGGGTAGGGGTGACGCGTCGGCAACGCTTACTTCCGGAAACACGAACCGCGGAGCCACGACACGCTCCGAATACTCTGAAGGTTGTGGAGGACCACTCTGCCTTGGCGGAGGTACAAAACTAGTATCTTCTTTGGCGGTCCGCCTCGAAAGTCGCAAAGGACCCTGTTGTTACGGCCTCTTACCTGATCTTGGTCGTTCCGTCGACCTCTCGTGCCTCGCGTCGGTCGTGAGCTGCGTGCGAGCAATGTCCGTGCGGTGAAGAGCTACTCTGAACATGCCTCGACGTGTAATCGCCGAGCCACGTAACATATCGGTGCACTCGATCCTCCATACTAGTTACCAGCCGGGACGTCTGCAAGACGATGAGTCGAACTCACATTGTACTCGAACCGTCGCGCTCTGTCTAAGCATCAAAAATCTATCGGCCGTGCCCTCATACTGCGGAGGCAAAGTGCGTGAGAAAGCCCCGAAAACTCATCCCATCTTGCTGGAGGTGCGTGCTCTCCCGGAAAGCTCCGTGAATCAAACCAATCATTGCGGTATCACGTGGCCGTCACGAACCAAAGGTCCGCAGACTCGGTCTCTGAAGCCTTGATCACCGCGTGATCCGGTAGCTGCCGAATGAACTCCTGCGGATCATCCTCGAGCCTTGACCCGTAAAACTGCGGCGGGCTACAACTCGAGAAAGTCCGTAGCCTCAAACTATCGCTCTCGGGTGCACCACGGTCTTCTTTGGGCAGGCTAACTGCGTCGGCCTATCCTCATGTCGGCCCACGACCACGGCGGCAAGCTGACCGTCTCGCGTAACCCATTTCCTGCGCCCCGGTGTGGGGCTGGAGGCTCAGTGCTGCGGTCTCGGCGACCCTGCTGCGGACTCTAAAGCTCTCTTTGAAGTGGCGGCGTCCACAAAACCAGCCGTCGAAGCCTGACCTCGGTGATGTCGGACTGCGCCCTCGTACTCTGTATCTCACTAGCGGCACCTCGCTGCCTTGCCTTTACGGGCTCTGGTTGCCTTCTTGCGGGCGTAAGCGGTAAAAGCGAGATCGTCGGAGGGTCCGACTTACAACACGGCTCTAAGGCGCGATCTCGGAATGAGAAGAATGGAAATCAATCCTAAATGTCCTATAGCCTCACGATTATAGATGTGGTGCGCAACACACCGATAATCAAGACTCTACTAGACGCGGTGCGTAGACACTTTCCGAGGATTAAGCGCTGCGATACCACTTTGTAAGCGTCTGCAGTGCACGAGGCATTAACCTTCTCGGCGACCTACAAAGTGTGCGGCTGCTGCGATCCACGAGGCATGCCCAGCGGCCCTTCTCGAGGATGTGCCGTCTGAGAGCCACGGTTGGGCTGTTCGAGTGAGAGGCTCGATACCACTTTGTAACGACGTTCGGGGCGTTCTTGGTGCCTTACCACAGGCACCACTAGTGATACATACATCGAGAGAAAATCAGCGGAACATAAAACATGAGTCATTTAACAAGAGATATAATAAATAAGCAGGCTGACCAAAAGCAGTTGCCTTGGTATATCATAAAACTGAGCAGTTTAATCCTTTTACAGCCACACTTGGCGATTACTACGGACCTCTAAGATATCTGATGACTATGGCCAGGACGGGGCCCGCCGTACCACAGATGTACAGAACCTGACTCGGGAACACTGCAAAAGATAAGCCTCGGAGAAGCGGGCTTGAATCTGTTGGCGTGATCTATGGCGAGGATCACGGCCCGATGTACCTACTGCGGCATGAGCGGCCGAGAGGTCGATTACAACAGTACCAAGTATGTGGCCCATGCAATCTGTAAATGAAATCATACTAGTCTATATAAAGCGAGAGACATGTATGATAACCAAACTACGATTCGCGACATAAAGCGATCATCACTCCGATATAACTATGGGTCTCGCGCCGCGCATCAATCGAGTTCGCATTATGGCGCGTGCCGGAATCTTGCATCGGTGTAGACATGTCCATGATGCAACAATAATACCAATGTCGTGGCCACGTGCCGGAATTCTGCGCCGGTGTAGGCATGTCCATGTGACCTCAGCAACAAAGCGGCAATCAAATGGAAGCATACGTGCGCTACGCGTCGTGTCGGTATGTCGAAGGAAAAATAAGACAACATTCCAAATGGGCGCATGCGTGCGCTACGCATCGTGTCGGTATGTCGAGGAAATATAAGACAACATTCCAAATGGGCGCATGCGTGCGCTACGCGTCGTGTCGGTATGTCGAAGGGAAACAACAGCGGTAATCTAAATGGAAGCATGCGTGCGCTACGCGTCGTGTCGATGCGTCCATAGCGATGCACAACAATAATACTATCAGCGAGCGTGCGGTGGAATTTCTCGTCGCTGTAAGCGCGTCGAGTAAGTTCTCAACAAGTCAACCGACCTCCGAGAGCCAGCGGTAACCGCGAAATACAACGCTTTGCACAACAAAGGTTATCACGATAAGCATAGCCAAGCTTCACAACAACAAGCATAGGCAAGTTTCACAACAACACAAAGTACTTTCATTTTATACCAAAGTCGGGTTTTAACCCCAAGTACTACATCGTAAGTTCTTTTAAAGAGATCCATTTCTTTTATAAAAGTCACCCGATACGTAGTATTAGAATGACCAACCACCTTCCTTTTCAAAACCAAGTACAACATTCTTTTCCTAAGTTCGGTTTGCCTAGTTTGATTACTCAAGCTTACCGTTTTCAAATGGTTTCATAGTTCCCAAACTTAATCACTTGATTCCTTTTTAGAACAATTGAGTAACATATGTCATATATGTGAGTAGTTTATTCTTGTTTATAACGATCTTATTACGTGACCATGATCTAGAAGATGTAATATCATTTTGTCTTATCTTAGCTTCATGCGGATGGAGGTTTCTCTTGGTTTTAATACAACACGTCATTATTCAATACATTTTCCTTTTATTAACGCATTTGCGGTGGTGCATCGATACGTTCGATTCGAAATCGGTAAAACATTATCCCTTTAAAAACCAAGTACTCATTACTCACGAATGAGGTTTCACAAACATCCACATTAAAACAAATAAGTTAAGTCTCTTATCTTATAAGATCAAGTCTCTTAACTTCTAACATGATAAACCATTTTCACTTACATAAGGTCGTTATAACTAACTTCCCGTAAAGCTATTATAACACCCATGTTTTAAACCAACCAAATCACTTAGCACGTATGCGTCTGCATACTACATAGTTCACAACAACATGCTAGAAAAGATAGGAAGAGGTTCGCGTACCTCGCGACGATTTATCGACAATAAGCAAAATGCTCAAGTACTACAACGCACTGGCCCTTTCCACCTCGAGTAGAATCGCTACTCTTGTACTTTCACTATAAAGGTCAAAGCGTCTATTAACCCCAAAACACAAGTTTTTATCATTACATAGAAAATTGGCGTACCTCACACCCGGCGTAAATCTCTCCTCTCTATCAGTAGCTACCAAGCCAACGAGGGTTTTACGTCTAACCGGGCGTGTACAATTCTACGATGTCTGACACAAGTCTCATTGCAATACGGTCTATGTAAATCTGATTCGATTCTGTTCCTTATTCTTGAGCTTAAGTCAAAAGACATTGCGAATACTAAGTATAGTTCTATATATAGTATACTTCAACTATATATTCTAACAAACATGTAATTTCCAATTACAATAGAGGACAAGATAATTACCTCGATAAGCCCAAAATTATCGAGTTTAATGTCGCTCACGAGCAAGGTTTAGCTCCACTCAGTGCGCTCCAAACCACTCCAAACAACCCAGAAGTTCTAACCAACTTCTGCTCACATACTTGACCAACTATGAAGATTTCCTTAGGGTTTCGGTTTGAGACTAAAAGGACAAAAGGTAGTATTTCCGGACTCTCGTAAAGAGGTATCTTTGGAATACTACAAGGTCTGAGGCTAAGGTATTTTGGGCATTATAACAATACTAGGAGTATTTCTATACCTGACAAAGGGGTATTATCTGAAAACAACTAGGCTAGGGGTACCCAGTGGCTCCTCGCTCGAAGGGGGCCTCTCGGCCAAAGCTCCATGAGGGGAGGGCTTTGGGCGATTTCAACTCATGAGGAGAGATTTCAAGACTTGGAAAATGATTTTGGATGAAGAAAGTTCATCAACTAAGGGTATTTATAGCAAACCCAAAGGCCAACCAATGGCGAGATCTAGCCAAGTGCAAGGCAAGTGTAAGGCCAAGATCAAGCCAAGTGCACCTAGACCCTACTCGCCAAAACCCTCACAAATATCTACACAAATATCTGGCACCACTTGCCCGCCAGTTCGGCCAAGTGCGCCCGTCTTCCGTTGTGAGGGTGACACATGTCACCCTCGTTGGTCGAATGTTTCGTCTCTCGGAAAAATCCGCAAAAATACAAAGCGACATAGCGAATTTTCCGCTTCGCAAGATTCTGTAAGCGTTTAGTCAACGACTCTAGCAGGGTGTTGTGCACAAGGTAACCGGCCAAGCCACCTGGCGGGGTGACACGTGTCACCTCTATTAGCCCTCAAAAAGCGTCTTTGAAAAATATCACAATGGCCAAAATCTCAAAACAAAGTGGGCCCCTGGCCAGTAAATTTCTCCGTGGGCCCAGCGTGACCATTTCAGAAAATAAAATCTCAAAATTCTAATATAATTTAAGAAGCCCACATACCAAATCAGGAATCCAATTCTTATTAACGAACCTTTTTCTTCACAAATAACAGGAACTTTTAGTGAAAACTCATCTTTCTTTCTTTTCAAAATTTACGTGTACTCTCGCGTGCGTCCTCACATACATACCCTGCAACTACGGGTATAACGATCCGCGATACTTTTAGAAATACATGTCTCGGCTTCTAAATCAAGTGACCACACTTAAAGCTTTTAAGCCAGTGATACCTTTAAATCACATTGCCGCCGCTTAATTCAAGTTATTCCTTTGATTACTTTATTAGAAAACCATTCTCTTTAACCTTCCATAAAGCCGTTATAACCAACTTCCCATAAAGCCGTTATAACCCTTTGTGGTTTTAGACAAACTCATTCCTTTTATAACCAAGAGACTTGTTTTTTAAAACCAAGTATTGTATACTTTCAAATCGATTCTCTTAACTTCAAAAATACAATTAGTCTCTTAACCTTTAGAAATCAAGTGACTCCTTTTATTATAAAACCTTAGGCAATTGATGCCTTAAAATCAAGTCATTATCCTTCCATAAAGCAAATATAACCAACTCCATAAAGTCGTTATATTCACTTTATACCATAGCCCAAAATATAATTTCCTATCCGAGGACTTATACGTTTAAGCGGAACAAGTATCACATACTTTAAAACTCTTCAAGTCCCTTAACTTAATAAAACTTAAGACATCATTTATTCTTTCAAAGAAATGAGTTAATCTCTAACTCACCGACTTGGCTATTTATAAAACTAGTAAAGGATATCAGGTGTTGTCGTCTCTAGTACTACATACGTGCAACTAGTCGTGCTCAAAAGATAGGAAAAGTTCTACATAGAACAAATCACACAACTACCTCTTAACTTCTAAGAGTAGAAGGAAACATGAAATGATACCACAGGTATATTCCATATATAGAATCATGCCAAAGGAAGGAAGAGGTTCACATACCTCGCGACGATTATCGACAAGTAGCAAAATGCTCCAAAGTACTTCAACCTTGATAGCTATTCCACCCTCCAAGTAGGATACGCTATACTTAGTACTTCAAACTATCATGGTCACAATATGTCCATTAACCTCTTACTTCAAGCGTAGAATATTCTAAGTGCTAAGTCACTAAATTCTACGGAAAATCGAATGACACCTCCTTTGTTTTTACTTACTTTGCCACCTTTTTCAAGGCGAATACAATAACCAAACACGCCACATTTAAGGCCCAATCAATGCAATCAACAATAGGGGATTACGCCTACTAGGCGTGTAAAATTCCGCCATAAGCGATATCAAAATAATACAACTTACTAGGCCAATTAATTTAACTTGAAGTACTACAATATCAATTCTTATCCAATTTCCATTTCAATCCAAGTTATTAGCCTAACATGATATCAAGTCGCAAACGATTATAACTACTATAATCTTCAAGTAAGTAACATGCGACGATTCTAAATACGACCAAATTGTAATCCAACTTCAAATGGCTAATATGTCATTTCGGTTTTTAGGCTACCACAATCCATAACACTTATAAAACTTCAACACATATACTTCATGCTAGCAACATGTAAAGCTAACAACAATATAAAATCTTGTAACACTTAAGAGACAAGATTATTACCTCAACGAATCTTAATCCAACTCCAAATCCGAAGTCGCTCCCTAGCAACTTAGAGCCCCTTCAAGACACTTCAATACGCTACTTGAGACCCTTAGAACAATACTGTTATACCCCGTATTTCCAGAGTATGTACGTGAGGGCGTACGTATATAATTTGAGCCTTAAAGATTTAGCAAGTTTCGAAATTGTACACAAGTGCCGAAAGGAGTCGTTTTTCGACGAAACGATTTACTAAACTTGCGAAGGGAAAAATACGGCTATGTCATTTATAATTTTTGCGGATTTTTCCGAGAGACGAAACATTTTGGACCAACGAGAGGGCGACAATTGTCACCCTCTAATTGGAGCACGTTGTGGGCGGTTTGGACGAAATGGGTGACTTTAGTTGGTAGGATATTTTGTGCAAGTTGTTGTGGTAGATGGATAAGGTGCACTTGGCTTAAATCTAGCCCTACACTTGCCTTACACTTGGATGAATCTTGGCCATTGGTTGGTCATTTCTTGACCTATAAATACCCCCCTTGTTGAAGAGTTATTTCATCCTAAATTGAGCAATCTTTCTAAGTCTCAAATACTCCCTCCCTTCTAGTGTTTCGTTCGCCACCACCCTCCCCCCCTTGAGAAGGCCCCTTGGCCGAAAGTATCCCCCCTCCTTGTGGTGCTAGCCGTGGGGTACCCCCCCCCCCCTAGCCTAGTTGTTTTCGTATAATACCCCCCTTTTGTGGTATAGAAATACTCTCCAAGTATTGTTATAATGCCCAAATACTTTAGCCCTTATACCTTGTAGTATTCCAAGGTTATACCTTTACTAAAAGCCCAGAAATACTATTATACTTTCCTTTAGCCACTAAACGAAACCCTAAGAAAATCTTCATTGATGGTTGAAGTAATTGAGTAGAAGTTGGTTAGAACTTCTAAGGGGTGTGTGGAGGCGGGTTGGAGCGCCAGGTAGGAGCTAAACCTTGCTCGGGATCGACATTTAAACTTGGATAATTTTGGGCTTATCGAGGTAAACACTCTTGACCTTCTATTGTAATTGGAAATTACATGTGTAGGAATATATAGTTGAAGTATACTATATATAGGCGAACATAATTATCGGCAATGTCTTTTGACTTAAGCTGAATTTAAAGAAGAGAAGCTGTAATCACACATGGGGTGTATTCTGATAGACTTGTGTAGCTTTCTTGTGAAGTAGAATTGTACACGTCCGGATTAGGCGTACAACCCCCTCTAGGAGTTGTTGGCTGTTGCGGGCCTCGATGAAGGAGGAGATTTCTGTGATTTGCGGGAGAGTCTGCGAATTTTACGTAGAATATTCTACGTTGAGATATAGATTTTAATAGGATCCTTTTGGCCTCTATAGGTTGAAGTACAACATGTGGTGTGATCTTCTTGGCTAAAGGTTTAGCCGACGGTTTGAGAATCTTGGGGCGTTTTGCTATTAGTCGATAATCGTCGCGAGGTATGTGAACCTCTTCCTATCTTTTCTAGCATGATATGTGTATAACTATGTAATGCGGTAGGCGTCATGTGTTGAATGTATTTGATTGGTTTAAAACATAAAGTGTTATAACGGTTTTATGGGAAGATGGTTATAACGACTTTATGTAAGTAAGAAATGCTTTGTGGTTTTTAAAGATAAGCGGTTGACTTATAAGCGACTTGATGTGTGATGATAAGAATCTTGAAGTATTTCGAAAGAATTAAGAAACCTTTTTTAAAGAAGAGTAATACTTGGTTTTGAAAACATAAGAGTTATACTAACTTTATGGGAAGTTAGGTATAACGTCTTAAGAGTGATAAAGAGAATGGTTTACTGATTTTTAGAAGTTAAGAGACTTAATCTTAAAAGATAAGAGATTTGACTTGAATGAATTAAATATGAGTTTTGTGTAAAACCTCCTTCGTGAGTAATGAGTACTTGATTTTTAAAAGGAAGAATGTTTCTTGATTTTGGAAATCGAATGAGTATCGACAAACCACTGCGGCGTTAATAAAGGAAATGTTTTGAATAATTAAGTATTATTAAAACCGGTAGAAACCTCAAATGCATAGAAGCTAAGATGAGACAAAATGATATTACATTTCCTAGATCATGACTGCTTTAATAAGATTGATTATGAACAAGAAAAACCTACTCACATATAAGACATATGTTTCTCAAATTGTTTAAAAGAGGATTATATTCTTAAGAGATTAAGTCTATGGACTATGAAACCTTTCTAAATTAAGAGACTTAAGTATTTGAAATTAGGCAAACTTGAACTTTTGGAAAAGAATGTTGTTACTTGATGTTAAAAAGGAAAGTGTTTTGGTTTACCTAAAAATGTGAGTCACTCTATTTTAATACTACGGGTATCGGGTGACCTTTATAAAAGAAATGGATCTTTTTAAAAAGAATTTAACGTACGTAATACTTTGGAGTCAGAACCTGGACTTTGGCCTAAAATAAACTTGAGTTGTGTGTAACTTGCCTATGTTTGTGTTTGATAGCCTTGTTGTGCAAATACTGTACTTCTATACCGCCGCGTCTCTCGATGGAGGGCCGGCTGATTTGTTATGAACGATTCTTCACGAGTCCACGAGATGGGCGGGACACGTATTCCGTCGATTATTCAGAGTCGCGAGATGGTAGGACACGTATTCCGTCGATTATTCACGAGTCACGAGATGGGCGGGACACGCGTATTCCATCGATTATTCACGAGTCTCACGAGGCGGGCGGGACGCGTATTTCATCGATTCTCTGCAAGTCCCGTGGGATGGGCGGGACACGTATTCCACGTGATTCTCTGCAGGTCCCGAGATGGGCGGGACACGTATTCCACATGATTCTTTGCGAGTCCCACGGGATGGGCGGGACACGTATTTCACGATTTATACCTAGGCTGGCGGTGAGGTAGGAGTTCCACGAGCGTGAGGATGACTTGAGGCGTGAGTCCACGACTTGACATGGCTTTTATGTTGTGATCGTAGTTTGGTTATCATACATGTCTCTGCTTTATATAGACTATTATGATTTCATTTCTGATGTTTCTGATTTCACATACTTGGTACTGTTATCTTGACCTCCTTGAGGCTGCGTTCATCTGCGAGTAGAAATCATCGGTTGTGGATCCTCGCTCATAGGATCAAAGTTCAGCGTGTTGGGAAGCCCCGTTTCCTCGGAGGCTTATCTTTTGGTATGTTACCCTAAGTCTGTAGGTTCTTGTACATTCAGGGGTATGGCGGGGCCCTGTCCCGTCATAGTTGTTGTCACTTCTTAGAGGTCTGTAGTACTATTGTGTGTGGCGAGTTTGTAAAAGGATAAGCGTTCGTATTTATGTATTTATCTGAAGGCAAGCTATTTTGGTTGCTTTGTTTATTTATCATGTCTCTTAATTCATGTTCATGTTTTTATTTAGCTGATTTTCTCGATGTTGTATCACTAAGGTGCCACAGGTAGGAACCGATCATGGGCGGGTTGAGTCGTGACAAAAGTGGTATCAGGCGATTAATCCTCGGAAAGTGTCTCTGAACCGTGTCTAGTAAGTCTTGATTATCGGTGTGTTGTGCACCACATCTATAATCGAGAGGCTATAGGACATTTATGATTGGTTTCCATTCTTCTCATTACGAGATCGTGCCCTGGCCGTGTGATAAGTTGGACCCTCGGCGTATTTCGTTTTTACGATTATGCCTCCGCGTAAAACCCGGGCCCAGTGGGCAAGCGATTGAGGAGCTGCTAGTGAGATCTGAGAGCGGCGCGAGCCGGTCGATACGAGATTGTGCTTGAGCGAGTTTTACAGCGCCGCCCTTGGCCGGCGAGTTTAAGCGCGGCGGTGGCTGCGAGACTCTGATACTGAGCCTCGGTCCCACGGCTGGAGCGAGATGAGATAAGTACTAGGAGATGGCGATTCTGGCGAAGTCGTGGCGAATATGAGGATAAATTTGAATCTGGCGATTCGATCCATTAGCACCGTAGATCACCCGGCGAGCGATTTGAGACTACGGGACTTTACGAGTTGTAGCGCCCGATGTTCTATGGATCGAGGCGAGGATGACCCTCGGAGTTTATCCAAGCAACTGACGGATCGTGAGTGATCGAGTCTCGAGAGGCGGTCGGTGGTATTAGGTTCGCATCAGCTGCGTGATACTGCAGTCGACTGGTTTGATTCGTGGGAGCTGTCCCGGGGAGAGCATGCACCTCCAGCCGTTTGGGACGAGTTCTCAAGGGCTTTTCTTGCACATTTCTTGCCCCCATAGATGAGGAGGGCTCGGCGGCAATTTTTGGCGTTGAGGCGGGGCGGGCGGGCGGTTAGAAGTACAATGTGGAGTTCGACTCATTAGCTCGGTATGTTCCATTGTAGTAGCGATATGGAGGATAGAGTACACGCTACGTCAGGGCTAGATGATTACTTGGCGAGGCTTATGCGGGTGTAGCTCTTGGGGGCATGGACATTGCCCGCGTGCAAGCTCACGCGCTTGGATGTGAGGCACGGCGAGTCGGCGGAATGACCGAGATCGCGAAGAGGGCGAGCAGCGAGTCCTTTGGTAACTTTGGCGGGCCGCCTCGTGAACTAGTTATGTACCTCCGCCCGGTGCGAATGGTCCTCCACGATCTTGAGCCGTTCGGGTATTCGGGGCTGATCGAGCTCGAGGCTTAGTTCACGAGATATACATAGGTTCTAGCGATCGGGTTGAGTTTTCCTCGGTGTGCACAATGTGCGGCGACGTCATCGGGAATGTCGTCTTTTTGGTGCTTGTTTTCTGCGGCCGTCGGGGGCCATATATGTGAAGCGTCTAATAGGAAGGATGCGACAGAATGACTCGGCCTCAGGGTCGATGCGAGTTCATCGCGCCTACAACTATCGCCTGCGGTGGGCCTATGATTAGAGTGGAGCGGTAGATTCAGGTATATCCTTAACCCTCTAGAGATTCGTATGCATGATATGATGACCTTATTGTTGTGTGCTATGTACGGATAGCGTTATGTTGATTATGAGTTAGAAAACCTGGTTAGTGAAAAAGGGTAAGCCTGGGGGTGAGAAAATGATGAACCTTAGAATATTACAGTTGAGACCTTAGATGTAAGGCCGTCTTGAGTACAAGATTTTGCGGGTGATCCTTGTCAGAATGTATAAGTTTACGTGGAGTAATTGTGGGAAGATTCCTTGGGTAGTGTAAAATGGAGGTGGTAGCTTTCATGACCTGTATAGGTAAGATTGTTCCGGATCGGGAAACAAGAGCTTGATGCGTTAAGTAGGTCGGGTTGGGGCCATATTGCGGGCCAACCCGCGGCCTGTTTCGAGGTGGGGTCAGCTCTGGGTGGTCCCGCCAGGTGGTAGGGTCACGAGGGTGCTATGCCCAAGTTTTGATGTCCATCGTATGAGTTCGTGGATATGTTCGACCAAAAGCGGATCGTGAAGGCCGGGAATGGCCTTAAGGAAGATTGAGACTAGTAAGATGACCAAGTTTGGAGGTGGTGATTCCAAAGTCTTGGGAACAGAAGCGTTGACTGAAGTGTGGTACGTGTACTAAGAAAAGTTCGAGTGTTCGAGAAGGGCACGACGAGTAAGGAAGGAAGTGAACTTGTGCTGAAAGATGGGAGTAATCATTTTTGAGAAATGAATGTGCGAAGGGAGTGTCCCTTGGACCAAGAGAGAGAGTTGGTATTGTTTTGCATCATCGAGGTGGTTCCTCGTTGGCCTGGATTTAAGTATTTGCGCGCGCATGGGTTATTTCGTGGCGGGCATGGCGTTGGCAACTTGTTAGAAGAACTTTATCATTATCCGTCTTGAGAAGGAACATTCGGGACGAATGTTTCTAAGGAGGGGAGAATGTTATACCCCGTATTTCCAGAGTATGTATGTGAGGGCGTACGTATATAATTTGAGCCTTAAAGATTTAGCAAGTTTTGAAATTGTACACAAGTGCCGAAAGGAGTCGTTTTTAAATGAGCGTTTTACTAAACTTGCGAAGGGAAAAATCTGGCTATGTCATTTATAATTTTGCGGATTTTTCCGGAGGCGAAACATTTTGGACCAACGAGAGGCGACACTTGTCACCTCTAATTGGAGCTGCGTTGTGGGCGGTTTGGACGAAATGGGTGACTTTAGTTGGTAGGATATTTTGTGCAAGTTGTTGTGGTAGATGGATAAGGTGCACTTGGCTTAAATCTAGCCCTACACTTGCCTTACACTTGGATGAATCTTGGCCATTGGTTGGTCATTTCTTGACCTATAAATACCCCCCTTGTTGAAGAGTTATTTCATCCTAAATTGAGCAATCTTTCTAAGTCTCAAATACTCCCTCCCTTCTAGTGTTTCGTCCGCCACCACCCTCCCCCCCTTGAGAAGGCCCCTTGGCCGAAAGTATCCCCCCCCTCCTTGTGGTGCTAGCCGTGGGGTACCCCCCCTAGCCTAGTTGTTTTCGTATAATACCCCCCTTTGTGGTATAGAAATACTCTCCAAGTATTGTTATAATGCCCAAATACTTTAGCCCTTATACCTTGTAGTATTCCAAGGTTATACCTATACTAAAAGCCCAGAAATACTATTATACTTTCCTTTAGCCACTAAACGAAACCCTAAGGAAATCTTCATTGATGGTTGAAGTAATTGAGTAGAAGTTGGTTAGAACTTCTAAGGGTTGTTTGGAGCGGGTTGGAGCGCACGGAGTAGGAGCTAAACCTTGCTCAGGATCGACATTTAAACTTGGATAATTTTGGGCTTATCGAGGTAAACACTCTTGACCTTCTATTGTAATTGGAAATTACATGTGTAGGAATATATAGTTGAAGTATACTATATATAGAACTGAACATAATTATGCGGCAATGTCTTTTGACTTAAGCCTGAATTTAAAGAAGAGAACTGAACTGTAATCACATAGGACTGTATTACAGTAGACTTGTGTAGCTTTACTGTGAAGTAGAATTGTACACGTCCGGATTAGACGTACAACCCCCCCCCCCCCTCTAGGGAGTTGTTGGCCTGTTAGCAGGCCTCGATAGAGGAGGAGATTTCTGTGATTTGCGGGGAGAGTCTTCGAATTTTACGTAGAATATTCTACGTTGAGATCTAGATGTTAATAGGCGCATTGTGGCCTCTATAGGTTGAAGTACTACGTGTGGTGTGATCTGCTTGGCTTAAGGTGTAGCCAAGCGGTTTGAGGTACTTGGGCGTTTTGCTATTAGTCGATAATCGTCGCGAGGTATGTGAACCTCTTCCTATCTTTTCTAGCATGATATGTGTATAACTATGTAGCGATAGGCGTACATGTGTTGAATGTATTTGATTGGTTTAAAACATAAAGTGTTATAACGGTTTATGGGAAGTTGGTTATAACACCTTTATGTAAGTAAAGAAATGCTTTGTGGTTTTTAAAGATAAGCGATTTGACTTATAAGCGACTTGATGTGTGATGATAAGAATCTTGAAGTATTTGAAAGAATTAAGAAACCTTTTTTAAGAAGAGTAATACTTGGTTTTGAAAACATAAGAGTTATACTAGCTTTATGGGAAGTTAGGTATAACGTCTTAAGAGAGATAAAGAGAATGGTTTGATTTTTAGAAGTTAAGAGACTTAATCTTAAAAGATAAGAGACTTGACTTGAATGAATTAAATATGAGTTTTGTGTAAAACCTCCTTCGTGAGTAATGAGTACTTGGTTTTAAAAGGAATAATGTTTCTTGATTTTGGAAATCGGAATGAGTATCGACAAACCACTGCGGCGTTAATAAAAGGAAATGTTTTGACTAATTAAGTATTATTAAAACCGGTGAAACCTCATCTGCATAGAAGCTAAGATGAGACAAAATGATATTACATTTCCTAGATCATGGCTGCTTTAATAAGATTGATTATGAACAAGAAAAACCTACTCACATATAAGACATATGTTTCTCAAATTGTTTAAAAGAGGATTATATTCTTAAGAGATTAAGTCTTTGGACTATGAAACCTTTCTAAAATAAGAGACTTAAGTATTTGAAATTAGGCAAACTTGAACTTTTGGTAAGAATGTTGTTACTTGATGATTAAAAGGAAAGTGTTTTGGTTTACCTAAAAATGTGAGTCACTCTATTTTAATACTACGGGTATCGGGTGACCTTTATAAAAGAAATGGATCTTTTTAAAAAGAATTTAACGTACGTAATACTTTGGGGTCAGAACCTGGACTTTGGCCTAAAATAAACTTGAGTTGTGTGTAACTTGCCTATGTTTGTGTTTGATAGCCTTGTTGTGCAAATCGATTTATACATACGCGTCTCGATGGAGGGCCGGCTGATTTGTTATGAACGATTCTTCACCGAGTCCCACGAGATGGGCCGGGACACGTATTCCATCTGATTATTCACCGAGTCCCACGAGATGGGCCGGGACACGTATTCCATCTGATTATTCACCGAGTCCCACGAGATGGGCCGGGACACATATTCCATCTGATTATTCATCGAGTCGCGAGATGGGCGGGACACGTATTCCATCGATTATTCACCGAGTCGCGAGATGGGCGGGACACGTATTCCATCCGATTATTCACCGAGTCGCGAGATGGGCGGGACACGTATTTCATCGATTCTCTACCGAGTCCCGTGGGATGGGCGGGACACGTATTCCACGTGATTCTGCAGGTCCCGAGATGGGTGGGACACGTATTCCACATGATTCTTTCCGAGTCCACGGGATGAGGTGGGACACGTATTCCACACGATTTATACCTAGGCTGCGGTGAGGAAGGAGTTCCACGGGCGTGAGGATGACTTGAGGCGTGAGTCCACGACTTGACATACCGCTTTTATGTTGTGAACTATAGTTTGGTTATCATACATGTCTCTGCTTTATATAGACTATTATGATTTCATTTACGATGTTTCTGATTTCACATACTTGGTACTGTTGTCTTGACCTCGCCCGAGTGCGTTCATCTGCAGCGGTAGAAATACATCGGTTGTGGATCCTCGCCATAGGATCAAAGTTCGGCGTGTTAGGAAGCCCGTTTCCTCGGAGGCTTATCTTTTGGTATGTTACCACTAAGTGCAGAGGTTCTTGTACATTCGGGGTATGGCGGGGCCACTGTCCGTCATAGTTGTTATTGTCACTTCTTAGAGTGCATGAAATCTTGTTGTGGGCGAGTTTGTAAAAGGATAAGCTGTTCGGGTATTTATGTATTTATCTTTGAAAAGCTGTTTTGGTTGGCCTGTTTATTTATCATGTCTCTTAATTCATGTTCATGTTTTTATTTCCGCTCATTTTCTCTGATGTTGTATCACTAGGGTGCCCTGGGTAAGGCACCAGTCATGGGCCCGGGTTCGGGTCGTGACAAATACCAACAACTTTCCTACAAACTTCCAATCCAAAACCTAGAAAGCAACTAGGTTTTCACCTTTCGACTAACCCGAAAACTATCATTTTCCGAGATTTTTCTATTGAGATACACTTACAATACACTCATGAATCTTGGTTTAAAGTGTGGAGCTTAATGGACAAGAAACAAATTTTTTTCCTTTTGAAAGGTATGGAACCCGAGAGCTAAGCCTTAGTGTTCTTGGAATTCTTGAAAAAATTTCTAAGTGTAGAACTTAGTCTTGCTACTAGTATTACTATATAGTGTAATGGAGGGTCAAGATGTGCACAAATGGGTGGCTTGGATGAACTTCAATTAAATATCAAGACTTGTGGGACCTTTGACTTAGTCAATTTTCTCAAGCTCACACTTGCAAGACTTTGTCATCTTAAGACTATGGTCAATGACCATTTGGGCCATGCCTATTTCGTCCAAGTCATCACAGGGGGGTGACACGTGTCGCCCTCCCATTCGTCACCATATTACGTTTTCCGACAATTCCATAATTCCGATAAATTTTTACTACTCTCAAATCTTAACATTCGGAATTCTTACGTACGTTCTTAACACATGTCCTGAAAATACGGGGTGTAACAATAAATATCCCTTTTATTGAGGCTTTGGAGAAAATGTCTGTCTATGTCAAGTTCATGAAAGATATCCTCTTTAAAAAGAGGAAGCTGACAGATTATGAGACAGTGGCACTGACGGAAGAGTGCAGTGCAATCTTGCAAAAGAAACTTCCTCAGAAGTTGAGAGATCCGGGGAGTTTAACCATACTTTGAACTATAGGGAATGTTACATGTAATAGGGCCTTGTGTGATTTGGGGGAAAGTATCGACCTGATATCCTTATCGGTGTTTCACAGACTTGGGTTGGGGGAATCAAAGCCGACAACAGTCACCTTGCAGCTAGCAAATCGTTCAATCGTACATCCCCGAGGCATCATTGAAGATGTATTGGTGAAGGTGGACAAATTCATCTTTCCTGCTGACTTCATCATCTTGGACATGGAAGAAGATGAGAATATGCCCATATCTTTGGAAGACCCTTCCTAGCCACAGGGAGAGCCCTCATTGATGTGGAAAAAGGAGAGTTAAAGCTCCGAGTCCAGGATGAGGATGTGATCTTCACCATCTTTAGGCACCCAACCGAGCCACAAGCCAGTGAAAAATGTTTTGTTGTTGGTATAGTTGTTAAAGCTGTTTATCTAGAAAGCTTCAAGGGTACTGACACTCTTGGGGTAACCTTAGAGCCTGATAGTAAGGATATTGAACTAGTGGATGAGAAAAAGGGGTGAACCCCTCTGAACATAGTCCTGTGAAGAAGAAAAAGAAAAGGAGAAATCGTAAGAGAACAATCCTGAAGTGGATATGCTGCGGGGGTAATTTACCCCCTTGAATGAACAAGAAAACTGCGTCCGACTAAATGACGTTAACGACAGCGCTACTGGAAGGCAACCCAATGTTTAATTTAGGTTATTTTATTTTGTTTTGAACAGTCTCACGATCTTGTGTTCTTGGCCTATGATATTTTTATTCAGGTGAACTAGAGGCGAGCCCCGAGGGACAAAGGACCGAAGATGATGGAAATTGAAGAAAAATATTTTTTCGTCGAGGATGTGCCGCGGTGCCTCAATTCCAGTAAGCAAGAAAAATGTTTGAGGCAATTAGAGTCGCGACGCCAAAGATAAGGGCCGCGGCGCCTGAGGACCAGAGGCTACAGTGATTTTTCCTGCCAATGAGGGTTGCGGCGCCTATGCGATTTCAAATAACTCATCTCAGACCTCCATTATGACCGTTGTTTTGTGTCTGTAAGTTTTTCCTTTATTTTTAATCTTCACACATTGGGGACAATGTGTTGATTAAGTTTGGGAGGATCTTTTGTGTTGTGTTTGTCTTCCATTTTTGTGTTTTGTTTTGTTTGTTTTATGTGTTTTTTAGTCAAATTTTTTTATGGATCATGTATGTTGTAGTTGCTAATGAAATTGAGTGGAGTAATTGGGATAATGTAATATAATTAAAAGCAAAAATTTGTATGCTTAAGTTAGATATGTCAAAAATTCATGAACATCTAATTATTTGGATATTTGTGCTTAGCCTGTGTATTGTAAATTATGTAAAGTAATGTTGAAAATGTCTAGAAAACTTGTTTTCTTGTTATTTGAGGCGAAATAGTTAAGATATACATGTTTAGGAAAATGATTCAGACATTCTTTGATAGCCCTTCTTACCGTTTATTACCTACCCTGACATAAATTGTATCCTTAGTCAGCCCATTTGAGCCTAAAATAATATCTTTGTTTGACACCTATGATTCCCTTATTGTACCATAAGTGATAATTGAAAATTTTTGGGATGAAAAGTGTTTAAAAAGTAATGAAATGAGAGTAAAAATTTAATGCACTCCAATGAAAAATATGCAAAAGTCTAAGTTTGGGGGTGCTTGTTCTTGAGTAATGTGTCTCATTCTCTCAAAATAAAATATGGGAGAAAATAGGTATGAGACTAGAAAGAAAGTCAAAATAAAGAAAAATGAGTTAAATGAAAATGCTTATGGTACGAAATTGAGCCTAAATGTCAACTTTTATCTACCTCTGCCTAAGCCTACATTACAACTCCTGAAAGTCCTGAAGGTCCCTAATGTGTATGTCTATGATTAGTGGAGAATAACAAGTAGACATGTCTATAGAATTTTGGGAAAATATGGAATAAAATTGACATGCATAGGTTAGGTGCTCATATTCCGGTGATTATGATCCACATGTTTTGCTCATGCTCATCATTGAATTTGCGAAATATCTAACTTAAAATTCTAGATTGCTAAAAATTCATGCTATGTTCTAACATATTATTCCAGTTTTCATACATGATTTTTGAGGCAACATTGATATAGCTACTTGATCCAGTTATAGAGTCTTTTCTTTGATTTTGTTTTATTTTTATTTAGGGCTTTACTCGAGGGCGAGTAAAGATTATGTTTGGGGTATTTGTTGAGTCGGTTTTATATATATTTTTGAGTCCTTTTTAGTTAGTATTTTTCTCTTTCTTTTGCGTTTAGTATAGTGTTAGGTTTTTTTTCTTTCTTTTGAATCACAGCGGTCCAAAAGAAGAAAATGCCCAATTTAGAATGAGATGAGTTGATATTGAGGATGAAATTGCACAAGCAAAGCCCAAGCAATCAACCTAAGAAGTCTCGGAAAGCATGAAAGAAATTTGGCGAAATCCATACGAAACACAAAGGAGCGTCGCGACGCAAGAGTGGAAGGATTGCGGCGCTACTGAGCCGCAGCTGAGGAATGAAGGGCCAATGCGCTGGAATTGTTACCGTCGACGGCGCCGCGACGCCAACCAGTAGGGTCGCGGCGCCAAAAGTCCTGAGGCTCCTGTAACTTTCTGCCTATTTAGCACCGCGGCGCCTGGCAGCAGGGCCGCGCCGCCGACGCGACATTTTTTGGAAACAGGGTGAAATTTCAGAAGGGTACAATGGTCCGTAATGAAGTTTTTCTTGAGATATAAACCCTGAGACCTGCACATATCAAAGAGTATACTTTTGGAGGCAGAGAACAGAGGCTAGAACATCATTAGAGACATCTATTGTTCAAGTTCTTTCTTTTTCCTTACTTTAATTCAGTTTATGTTGAAGACAATTAGTTTCTTAGCATGACAATGTCTAGGAGCTAATTTCTTTATTAGGGTTTTCTATCGAATCAACTTGAAACTCTTTTCATAAGTTAATGCATTGTTAGTGATTTCTTCTTCATCTATTTAAGATCTATTCAACTTGTATTGATTGTTTGATAATTAACTGGCCATTGATTGTCATAACTTATATGATTTCGAATCGAGATCTGAAAAGGGAGATTTGAATATGCTATAGTTTTTTAGGCATAGGTTAAAATCGTGGATGAAAGTACCCCGATACTTGTGTAGTGTTTAAGGTTATTGCTCTTAATCCTCCTGTGTGGTAAAATCTATCATAGAAATATAGAATATTTCTTCAAGGTTGAGTTTTAATATATCCTAACCGGAATATAAAACATCTTAGTTAACCTACTATCTTAATAAGAAGAAGAGTCATTAATCTTGCATTAACAAGTGAAAGAGTGGATAGTTGAAGAGATTGGAAACCCTAATTCTCTACATAACTGTTTTAAAAACCAAAGTATTATCATCCTAGTTATTATTGTTTATTTCTTAGTTTTAATTCTTAGTTCAAAAACCAAACACAATTAACGTTAACTAAATAGAAACCATAGATTGGTTATTCGGTAATTGATAAATCAGTCTCTGTGGACGATACTCGATCTGACCGGGATTATTACTACATAGAGATATGTACACTTTCGTAAGCACAGAAATACCGCGAACAATTATCATCAGTATGATCCTCGTTTAAATGACAAATCAAGTCAAATGCTAGAATCATTTACTGACCCAACTATTCCATATTTCAGTTGTAATCCTAAATGTCCCTGAAGGACAGGGTTTACAATATGTGTGAATCATGGTAGACAAATCGATTTCAAATACAATAATTCTTGAAAAGGAGAGGAGCAAATGATCATAAGGCGACAATGTTATCTTGAATAGCCTACGACATAACACTTCATAAAACCTCGTACGAGGTTCAGGTACCTGAAAAATGTAGTGAGAAGATCTCAATAAGTTATGTCTAATTGCAAACCGATACAAAATGATATCACATCGACAATACCTTTGATATAATATTGTGTGCAATATTGTATAATATTATGAGGATCTAAACTTCACGTCTCTTAAAGCATGTTGATGTAGAAATAATTATCAAGTATATGCATCTTTGTAAGGATAAATTTGTCACGACCCGATCCCGGGCCCGTGACTGGTGCCTTACCCCGGGCACCCTAGTGATACAACATCAGAGAAAATCAGCGGAAATAAAAAAACTAAAACATGAGACAAGTCATAAAGCATGAACCAGGCTAACCAAAACGGTCACCTTCCTGAATATATACATATATCGAACTGAACAGTTAAATCCTTTTACAAAACTCGCACTTGCAAGATTACTGCACCTCTAAGAATGTAACCATAACTATGGCCAGACGGGGCCGCCATACCACAGAATGTACAAGTAACTACACCGACGGACTATACCAAAGATAAGCCTCGAGAAACGGAGCTTCCCAAAACTGGATCGTGATCCTAAGGCGCGGATCCACAACCGATGTACCTCTACTGCGGCATGAACGCGGCCCCGGAGGTCGATCAGCAATTACAGTATGTGAATCGTAAAATCAGTAAATAAAATCATAATAGTCTATATAAAGCAGGAGACATGTATGATAACCAACGACAGTCCATAATGTATAAACAGTCATGTCAAGTCAGGGACTCACACCCTCAAAGTCATTACTCAAGTATAACAATGGGTCTCACGCCCACAACATCAATCATGCGTGGAATACCTTCGCCATCGCGATCTATGATATAATCACACTAAGAAGTACACATGAACACTAGGTCCCACGTGTCATAACAACCGTACTAACAATACTATACAACCAAACCACGAAGGCGACACGGGCAAGTACGAAAGCCAACTACGGATACAAGCTGCGCGCGCGGTGGCGAGGCAATCTGAGGCTAACTACCAGTACGAGGCGTGTCACGAGACTTCGCCACTAAACCGAGCAGGCAAGTCACGAAGGCTAACTACCAGTACGAGGCGAATCGGCCACGAGGCGGGGCAAATACGAAGTCAACCACGGATACCAAGGCGAATCAGTAAAACCTCATGGAGAGCTAGTCCATGGAATAACACTATCAACAGGGAAACGAACCCTCATCATGGCCGCATACCCGTGGACCATCCATCGAGTCAGTATGCCCATGGACTATCATAGTGGAAGCATACTCGTGGGCCGCCCATCGTGTCAGTATGTCCAAAATGATCAAGAATAACACGACCGACCCTCCATCGAGAGACGCGGTAACATAAGAATACAACACTTGTACAACAAGGCTATCACACGCAAACATAGGCACGTTACACACAACTCAAGGTACTTTCATTTTATGACAAGTCCAGGTTTTTAATCCCCAAAGTACTACGTATGTTAAATTCTTTTTAGAAGATCCATTTCTTTTACAAAAGTCACCCGATACCCGTAGTATCAAAATAAAGTGACTAACATTTTAATTAAACCAAAACAACTTCCAGACTTTTCTTTTTAAACCAAATTAAGACAATACCATGCCTTCTTTTTAGACCAAAACCCTTTTCCTTTTAAAGTCAAGTTACCATTTTAAAACCAATGATAAAAACCATTCCTTTGTTTTCATAAAGTCGTTATAACTAACTTCCCATAAAGCTGTTATAACACTTTATGTTCTAAACCAAAAACTCTTTAATTCCACAAGTTTCTTTTCTTTTAAAACAACAACAATTATTCTTTTAAAACCCAAATAACTTACTCTTTTCAAAACAAGTAACCTATACTTAAAATCAAGTTACTTCTCTTTTTCCGAAAACAAGTCGTTATAAGTCAAGTCTCTTATCTTTCAAGATCAAGTCTCTTAACTTTCAAAATCAAGTCGTTTATAAGTCAAGTCTCTTATCTTCTACAATCAATAAACCATTCTTTTACCTACATAAAGTCGTTATAACTAACTTCCCATAAAGCTATTATAACACCCTATGTTTTAAACCAACCAAATCACTTACGTATGACGTCTACCGTACTACATAGTTCACAACAATCATGCTAGAAAAGATAGGAAGAGGTTCACATACCTCGCGACGATTATCGACAATTAGCAAAACGCTCCACAGTATTGTAACTCTGCTAGCCTTTTCCACTCTCAAGTAGAATACGCTACTCGGAAATCTGCAACTATAAAGGCCACAAAACGTCTATCAACTCCTAGATCTCTTCGTAGAATATTCTAAGCGCAAGATTCCTTATTCTCTGAAAATTCGCATCACCTCCCCGCTATCACACAAATCTCCTCCCTGCAAGGCCGTACGGGCCAACAACTCTGTGGATTACACGCCTAACCGGACGTGTTCAATTCTCTTCACAATAATACTACACAAGTCTACTTTAAATGCAGTCGATGTAAATCTGTTCAATCCTTTATAATCATCCTTCCAATATAATATACTCAAGTATAACTACTACAACATGTAATATCCAATTCTGATAGGGGCGTAGATCATTACCTCGATAAGTCCAAAATTATCCAAGATTATAAGTCGATCTGAGCAACGTTTAGCTCCAATCCTTACGCTCCAACCCGCTCCAAGCAACCCTTAGAAGTTTCTAAACAACTTCTCTTAACACTTCAACCAAGCTTATGAAGATTTTCTAGGGTTTCATTTTGCGACTTTTGGAAAAAGTAGTATTTCCGACTCTAGTATTAAAACAACATTGGAATACTACTAGGGATACTAGGCCAAGGTATTTGGGACTATACAATAATACTCAAAGTATTTTTCTAACACAAGATGGGGGAGGGACGAAAACACTTCAAAGGGGAGGGAGTATTTTGCTTGGAAAAGCTCAAGTGTGGAATGAATTTTACTCTTCAACTAAGGGGTATTTATAGAGGTTCATGGTCAAGGTCAAGCAAGGTGTGTGGTCAAGATTGGGCCATGTGTGTGTGGGTCCCACCACACCACATGGCCAACGATTTCAATCTCCAAGTGGCATGGCCATTTCGGCCAAGGGGACAAGTGGCTAGCCACTTGTCCCTCATTCGACCAAGTGACACATGGGGTGACACGTGTCGCCGATTCGTCAAAATATTTCGTCTCGAAAATATCCAAAATACCGAAAATCTCAAAAACAAAGCGGGCCCCAAAACAGTAAATTTCTCCGTGGGCCCACGTGACCATTTCTGAAAATAAAATCCCAAAATTCTAATATAATCCAAGAAGTCCAAATACCAAATCTGGGAATCCAATTCTCATTAACGAACCTTTTTCTTCACAAAAACCGGAAACTTTTCCGTCGAAAAATCACATCTTTCTTTCTTTCCAAAATTTCTGTCGTATTCTCGTACGTACATCCTCACATGTATACCCTGGAACTACGGGGTATAACAAAATTTACTGGACCTGCAGTCCTGACATTAGAAAATGTCTTGTAAATGAAAATTGTCTCGGCCTATATAGCTTTCGTGACAAAATTTATGTGAATTTTTTTGAAGGATTCAAAATGCCTGAAGCATGTACAAGTTATTGAAAAAACTTGTTTGTAATCCTTGAAAGAATTAAATAAACTAAGGTTGATGTACTGAAATCACCTTAATAAATATTTATTGATGAGGGGAACAAAGATGACTCTATTTACCATTATCCCTTTATGATATTCAAAATCTTTCATAATGTTATGCAAGTTGCTGACTTGAATATTATTGAAGCTTTAGAATTTTCAAAAAGCAGTAGACTACCTGCTAAAAGAAGTTGAAATCAGAAAATTAGATTGGTCCTGAAGTACCATATATTTGTTCAATTGATGCATTTATTTGTCTTGCTATAACTATGAGCATGATAAGAGAAATTTTGTGAAATAATTTATCATTGTCTCATCTGGATCCACGTGCTTCAATTTGTGAGCAAGAAAGATTATTCACTTGCAGAAAATAGCAAATCAAATGCCAGACACATTTACAGATTTGAAAGGGATTACCAATCACATATCCTTGTAAATAATGTCGCAATACAGATTGATATCTCTGTAGTATCATCTACTAGTGTCATAGCAAATGAGTCCAAAGCACGCTGAAGCGTTATAGACTATTGGGTTATAAGGATCGAAATCCTAGAAATGAAAAATAAATGATCAAGATGACACTAAGAAATAACCTCATAAAGAGATGCAAGATTTGATCAACCCTTATATTCTTGAAGAACTCAATGAGTCGCAAACTCAAGAAAATGAAGAAATACCAATAAATTCAGTTAATGGAGGATTCATAAAAGGAGAAAGGACAAAACACATTTCACCAAAGTTGTTCTTCGCAACAAGAGATCCAAAAGAATGATGATATCAACGTGCAACAGATTTGTTCAACTGATAATATGGCAGATTTATTGACTAAGTCTCTGTCAACTGCAACTTTCGAGAAGATTGGAATGCGAAGACTCAAGCATTTATCCTGAAGTTTTCATCAGGGGGAGTTAATACATGTTGTACTCTTTTTTTCCGTATAAGGTTTTGTCCCACTGTTTTTTTCTTGTAATGTTTTTAATGAGACAACCAGAATATGTATTATTATAAATGTATACTCTTTTTCCTTCACTAGAATTTTTTCCACTGGTTTTTTTTCTAGTAAGGTTTTAACGAGACACATTATATATGGACATCCAAGGGGGAGTGTTATGAAATACATATCCTTTGTATGGATGTCCATACGCATTCACTAACCTTTTGTATGTTACATGTACCTATTAATTTGGGCACTTAATATTTGTAACCTCCATTGGATGGTTACATGTACCTATTAATTTGGGCACTTAATATTTGTAACCTCCATTAGATGGTTACATGTACCTATTAATTTGGGCACTTAATATTTGTAACCTCCATTGGGTGGTTTCATCATATAAATTGGAATGTTATTCACATTTGAAGGAAGACTAACATACACTTGAAATAAGAATCTTCCTCTACTTCTTTATCTACATCTCTTGTCTTATATTGCTATAACTATCATTTATAACATACATAACATTTTTATATGGTCTCATTTACAAGACTTTCTTGCGAGATGGGGCACAAGGCCACAAATTAATTGGATCAAGTTAATTGGGCTGCTAATTTTTGGTCTAAAGTTTCTCAATAGAGGTCCAGTAAATAAAGCTGACTTTCGTTAAATTAACATTGTTTCCCTGATTGTCCTTCAAATGAAGTGATTTTTAATTTTTGTCACTCAAATTGCTGGTCTTTAATTTTCGCTTTAGCTTAAAAAAGTGATTGAAAATACCCTAGGTTCCGAGATCGAACCCCGCTCAATCAAAAAGTAAAAAAGAATTTGCAAGTCAGAATTTGCAGACAAATTATACCTTGCGAGTTTTTTTCTTTAGTTTTTGCTGAGTTAGAATTCGAACCCAGAACCCAAAAATTTTTAGGCGAAGGGCAAAAATTAAATATTCCCAATTTGATAGACAAATATTAAAAATCACCCCAAAATAAGGCATTACTTAACTAAGGGGAAGTTAGGGATATATCCATCAACTAAATAGTTTGCAGTCCACTTAGCCCGTAAAATACTTGCACTTCGCATAGCCCATAACATACATGATTTACACACTTTGAAAGAATTTCTACATGACCACTTTCTAATTTCGCACGCAACAAAGACGGACCCTTCCCAAATAAATACGCCAGCATGATAAGAGTCAAATCCTCCACACTCCCCTTGTAAAAACAAAAAGGAAAAAATATTAAAAGAAAAACTAGATTCTCATCTACAAAGTATTAAAAGAGCCAAATTAATTTCTGAAGGATTCAACTTTCAAATTTGGTAGCTGAAAACAAGAAGTAATTCAAATCTATAGAGACTGGAAACTTATATATGTCATATGCATTCTTATACTTAGTAATACACATAATTTAATTCTTATATATAGTGAGTGATACACATAATATACGTTGTTATAACAATGTAATATATCTCATTCATGGGTATTTCATAACAAGAGTCACATTGTGGAATTTTACTGGGTATGTTGTTACACACTGTATAACTAATACACATCTTTTATACCTTGCGTAACAGTATTTATACACATAATATATAATATTATACATTATAAATACTTTTGTTATACGCAACTGTAGTAAAAGCACCGTTCGACCACCATGAAAACAAATCACATGCTAATATCCACTTGTAAATCTCTTGATATTCACTATACTGATAAAACCCAAAACATAAAAGGAATAAGAAGAAGGTATTTTACAACAATGTTAGAACCCAAAAAAAACTCGAACAAAGTTTAATTTTTTTTATTTTGTAATTGGGTCTTGTTTCAAAAATAGAAGAATGGTGGAGTTTTGGGTGGTGCGGATAAGTGAATATTTCTGCAAATGAATTGTACACCTCATGTCCTCTTTCTTCCTTTTCATCTTCATTTACTTGATAGATTTGCTGAAGAGAGAGAAAAAATGTCTTCACATTAATTTGTTGATGAAGAATATGCATCTTGAGTTGGTGCATTTAATTAAGAAGACAAGCTGAAACACGGTATATATTTTCCTATATATATACAATTTAAGACATGAGTTAAGTCTTATTTACGTAGTTACGCAAGTTTCCGGTAAAGTTTCGGCTGGGAACAGTAACTTCCGGCAGAGATCAGTAATTTGTGTTGTTGAATAGTGATATTTGGGCGACGAACAAGTTCGATTCACCTGGGTACCTCCAGGTGCACGTATTCATTATTTGTCCTTATATTCGTAGTTAAATTTTTTCTGCTTTATTGTATTGTATATTGACTCTACATTCTTGCCTTTACTCATCTTCTTTGTAATTATATCATTCTTGTCGTAGTGGCACGACTTGCTTCTAGATTCTTGCTACCTTGTGTTTTTCACATTGGTTTGTGCTTGTTTTAGGGTAAATCGTTGATTAGTTTATATCCATTTTAGTGGCTTTGGTGACGGATGGTAAACTAGGGTCATGTTCTCGGTCGGGGATGGAGTGAGGGTTAGGGGATTAAGTGGGGTAAGGAATATGCTAGGCTGAGAATAGGGTCTTGGAACATTGAGACTTTAACGAAAAAGTCCATAGAGCTAGTTAAGATTCTTAATATAGCATGCGTCCATGAGACTAAATGGATAGGCCATAAGGCTAAGATTTAGACGGGTATAAGTGATGGTTCTCGGGTAGGTCGAGGTATAGGAATGAGGTAGGCATTTTGGTAGACAATGAGCTAAAATATCAGGTGGTAGAGGTTAGAAGGGTAAATGACATGATGGTGACAATTAAGTTAGTAGTTGGAAGGTCCACTATGAACATTATTAGTGCTTACGCACTGTAGACGGCCTTGAATGAGGAGGAGAAGAGGCGTTTTTGGGAGGATTTGGATGAGGTGGTGGGAGGTAGACCACCCACATAGAAGTTATTTGTAGGATGGGATTTCAATGGACATATCAGGTCACTTCTGGGGGTTATGACATCGTGGATGGAGGCTTTGGCCTCGGGAACAGGAACAGGGGAGACGTCTCACTCTTGGAGTTCGCTAAAAAATAAAAGATTCTTCTTCTTCTTATATAATTCTTATGTATATGAATGTGAATCCACTTTCGTCTTTCTACGAAACCAGTCTTCTCATTTACGATCATTAAAGCTTCTGGGATGGTGATAGCCAATTCTAGGTTTATAAAGAAAGAGGAGCACTTGGTGACTTTTCGTACCTCGGTGGCTAAGACTCAAATAGACTTTTTGCTCCTTAGGAATGTTGACAACGATCTTTGTAAAGACTGCAAGGTTATTCTGAGGGAGTATCTTACAACCCAACATAAGCTTCTAGTGATGGATTTGGATATCAATATGGAGAACAAGAAGAGGGTTGTGGATGTCATGTTAAGAATCAAATGGAGAAGTTTGACCATGGTTAGTGCAAAGGAGATGGAGGATAGTTTGATATCCAAGGGGGATTGGGGGAGTGGTGGGAATGCGACCGGTATGTGGGATAAGATGGCCAGTTGCATTCGGGAAGTATCTAGAGAAGTTCTAGGGGTATCGCGGGGTAGTCGTGGTGGGAATCGAGGTGACTGGTGGTGGATTGGTAAGGTTCAAGAGAAGGTGGAAGAAAAGAAAGTGACGTATGTGAAATTGGTAGAAAGTAAGGATAAGAGGGAGAAGTGGACGAATAGGAAATTGTATAAGATGGCGAGGAAAGAGGCAAAATTAGTGGTTACGGCGGCGAAAACTGCGGCTTTTGAACGCATGTATGTGAAATTAGAGAAAAATGCGGGGATAAGAAGTTGTACAGACTAGCCGAGGTGAGGGAGAGGAGGGCTCATGACTTAGATCATGTGAGGTGCATCAAGTAAGAGGACGACAAAGTACTGGTGGAGGATGCACATATTAGAAGAAGGTGATTGTCTTACTTTCATAGACTCTTAAATGAAAATGGAGTTAAAGACATTGTGTTGGGAGATCTAGAGCAATTTAGAAGGTACTGGGATTTTGAATATTGTAGAAGCATTACGGTTTATGAGGTTAAGGGTGTTGTTCACAGGATGCGCATGGAATAAGCGATCAGGCCTGATGAGATCCCAGTTGAATTTTGGAAGAGCGCATGCAGGGCAGGTTTGGAGTGGCTGATTGAGTTGTTTAATGTCATTTTTACGACAACCAAAATTCCCGAAGAATGGAGGTAGAGTACAATGATTCCTTTGTACAAGTCAAGAACAAAGGTGACATTCATGTTGCAACAACTATAGAGGTATCAAGCTGCTAAGCCACACTATGAAAGTTTGGAAAAGGTCGTGGAGATGAGAGTGTGAAGAGGAGTGTCTATTTTCGAGAACCAGTTTGGATTCATGTCGTGGCGTTAGACTACAGAAGTCATTCATCTTATTAGGAGTTTGGTGGATGAGTATAGGGAGAGGAAGAGAGACTTATATATGATTTTCATCGACCTCGAGAAGGCATCTGACAAAGACCCTAGAGAGGTTCTATGTAGATGTTTGGAGGTTAGATGTGTATCTGTGGAGTATACTAGGTTGATCAAGGATATTTATGATGGAGGCAAGACCAAGGTATGGACAGTAAGAAGAGACTCATAGCACTTTCCAGTGATGATCGGGCTGCACCAGGGATCAACTCTTAGCCTGTTCTTATTTGTCTTGGTGATAGATGGACTGACGCAACAATTCCAAGGAGAGGTGACATGGTTTATGTTATTCGCAGACAACATAGTTTTGATTGATGAGACTCGCAGTGGAGTGAATGCTAAGATGGAGGTTTGGAGACAGACGTTGAAGTCTAAATGACTCAGGCTGAGTAGGACCAATGCACTTGAAGTGCAAGTTCAATAACAGGAGGGACCATGAGACAAGTGTGAAGTTGAGGCTTGATACTCAGGTCATTTCAAAGAAAGGAAGCTTCAAGTATCTCGAGGCTATTATCCAAGGTAATGGAGAGATTGATGACATCGTATTGGGGAAAAGTGGATGAAATGGAGGCTCATATCTGGAGTCTTGTACGATAAAAATGTGCCACCAAAACTTAAAGGCAAGTTATATAAGGTGATGGTTAGCTCAATTATGTTGTATGGGGTGGAGTGTTGGCCAGTCAAGACTTCACACATTCAAAAGATAAAAGTTGCGGAGATGAGGATACCGAGATGGATGTGTGGGCATACAAAGAGGGATATGATTAGAAATGATGATATTCGGGATAGAGTGGGAGTGGCCTCGGTGGAGGATAAGATGCGAGAAGTGAGGTTGAGATAGTTCGGACATTTGCAGAGGATAGACATAAATGTCCTAGTTCGAAGATGTGAGAGGTTAGCTATGGATGGGTTAGGAGGGGTAGAGTTAGGCCAAAAAAGTATTGGGTACATGTGATTAGACGGGATATGGCGCATGTGCAACTTACTGAGGACATGATCTTAGATAGAGGGTTGTGGAGACACGTATTAGGGTAGAAGGACAGTAGGTAGTTGAGCGTATTTCTACTTACGCTTATAAACTGGTAGTTGTAGTGTTATTATTGTAGGTGTGCTTAGGCTATCATACTAGTACGCGCAATATTGCTTTGTAGTCCTGTCGTTTGATTTCTGCTACTACGGATTCTTAAGTGTACTTTGTTTACCTGTTAGATATTGCTTCTTTTTCATAATGCGCTATCATGGCTTATTCACTTTTTACCATCATTTTCATACTATTTTAAATTATGTGTCCGGGTCTGACCGTTTCCCTTGCTTTGCTAGTATGTATGATTTGTGTTAAGTCGAGAGTCTTTCGAAAACAGCCGCTCTACCTATCAAGGTAGAGGTAAGATCTGCGTACACTCTACCTCCTCATACCCACGTTGTGGAATTTCATAGGGTATGTGGTTGTTGTTGTATTTTCAATTTTGAGAGTTCCTTCACAATATCTTCAACAATATAAGTTGCAATGTTCAGGCACTACAAGAAACTAGAGGTAAGATGACAAAATATAAATGTCGTAATGAATTTAATAAATGTTGTAAATTCACTAACCAATATTTATTTGACACTTCAACTAAATGTTGGAAATATTTTTACTATAAAATATTGTTGTCTACTGATAACTGATATTTGTAAACGACATTTATCACATATCAGTAATCTAATTAATAAAATTTTCTAATTTATCAAGAAGAACATAAGATAACAATGAAATTAAAGAAGAACATGAGAGAAACAGCGGGTCAACCCGACTTCTGTTCTCAAAACAAAGTAGAAATTTTCACAGGTTGCCCCTTTTTTGAACAATAATTTAGTAAATGATTTCCTTTATATTTTAATTGTAACTTATGGATTCCTTTCAATCAAACTGAAAATTATATAAGCAAATGTTAAATCATGGTCGAAAATGTTGTAGTTATTCAACGCTAGACGACATTCTAATGTTTTATCTATAAAATTAAAAAACTGTTAAATATACATCCTATATACATAATATACATGTATATAAAAGGTATATTGAATAGACATTGATAACAGACTGGAGCAGTAGCAGTCCATCACGGGTGGACGGTTTATTTATGCTATATTGTATACTACTCTTGTATTTTAATTAGTATTGTAATCTTACCATAATTATATAATTAGTCTCCAAATAGAATAGAGCAGAATTATTCAAAATTCACGCAATGGCACATCAAGTTCTCCACCACATTATCCCTCCGGCTACTAATACGGAGGGTAATATAGAGGATAATACGGAGGTTGTGCCCACCAAAGAGGACGATCCAAAATTATGGGTCACCCTTGAAGCAAAATTTCTCAATTGGATTTATGCCACTATCTCTTCCCTTGATCTCTTGCAGACGATTATGAAACCTAACTCCTCAGCGATGGCTACTTGAAATCAATTGCGTGATATATTCCAGGATAACAGTCATTCCCGCATTGTCACCCTTGAACAAGAATTTTCTCAAGTTGCTATGGAGAATTTTCCAAACGTTTCATCTTATTGCAAACGACTCAAGGACTTGGCGAATCAACTCCGCAACGTTGGTGTTCCTGTTACCAATAGTCGTCTCGTTCTACAGATGGTTGCAGATCTATTCGAGGCCTATAACGGTGTTGCTTCGATCATTCGTAAAAGTAACCATCTATCGGAATTCTATCAAGCCCGCTCAATGCTTACGTTGGAAGAAGCCGGTTTGACTAAGAAGAGGGCTACCGGTACAAACCTCGCAGGGTCGTTCCTATACTTTTAAGGACCTTGTACGAGAAAAAAGAGAGTCATTTTTAGTCATATGAAAGATTAATTAACTAATTAAACAATATTAAAAAAATTATTGATCAAAACATCAAATTGGAAAATGGAATTTGGGCTCAAATTTGTTTTGGGTGGGGGCTGAACTTTGGCCCAATTTAATTATTGTGTTAAAAAAAAACTTTTACTGCTCCTAGAATTCGAACACGCTACCTCTCGCTTGCTAATGACTTTTGAAGTAAACCTTAAACCGTTAGGCTACAGCCCCCACTGATAAGATTGAAGACATGTTTAATATATATCTTAATATTTAAAACCAATAAATAAAATAAAAATTCTGGGGCGGAGTCGCGGAGGCCCCGCCCGTAGGGGCCACTGCGTGGCTCGCCTTGACCCTTGAGGCGGCCTTGGAACCTCGTCATCATGATGATGTCCTCCACAAATTCTCCAAGTTTCGATGATAATTCGGGCCAAAATCATACCCACGGTAGCGGCAAAAATAATCGTAAAAATAACGGAAAAATCGCGGGAGCAAACGCGGCGGTTCCAGCAATGGGAATGGTGGCCAAAATAGTGGGGCCCGTCCCATCCCCACGGCAGTGGGCCGGGATCCACTGGCCCCAGCAACACTGGGCTCCATGGCAGTGGGACTGGGGCTGAGGCAGTGGGCCTTGGCCCAACAGCCCTTACAGCTACAATACCGCGACACACACTGGGCAGTGGATAGCCTAGCCCAGTTTTCCTAGTTTCAGGCCCAACAGCTGTGGCCCAGCTTCTAGATTTCAGCCTAGTGGCTCGGGGAAGTAAGGTGGGGTGTTGGGGCCTCGACCCACACATGCATTCTCGGTTGTGGGCCTCACACCGACTCAAACCGATATTGAAGTCACAATGTACACACTTAGATTAACTCAACCCGACCTAAATTGGTACATAGACACCGGCACCACTACACACATGACCTCCGATCAAGGTACTCTCTCGTCTTATTCCAATTTGAGCAGTAATCGTGGTATAATTGTTGGTAATGGTAATTCAATTTCAATTCGAGATTATGGTCATAAAACGTTGTCCCCCCCCCCCATCCACCATTTGTCTTGAAAAATACACTTTATGCCCCAAAATTGATTAAAATTTCGGTGTTTCTCCGTAAATTCACAACTGATAATTTTGATCCTTTTGGGTTTTTTGTGAAGGATTTCAAGACGGGGAATCCTCTCATGAGGTGTGATAGTAGGGAAGATCTATATCCAATCACACTAAGTCTCGGTTTCTCGAGTCAAGTCATGCCTTCAACTTTTGCAACTCTTGCTCCTTTTTAGTGGTATGCTCGTCTAGGACATCCGGGGTCTTCTATTTTGTCTTCTTTAGAAAACATAAATTTATTTCATGTAAGGGTACGCGTAGTACTCCAAATTGTCAATCTTGTTCTCTATGAAAAATTGTTAAGTTGACATTTGTGAACTCTAATTCTACTATTTCGATGTCGTTTGATATTATTCATAGCGATTTATGGACATCTCATGTTCTTAGTTCATTGGGTCATCGTTATTATGTTCTATTTTTAGATGATTATTCTAAATTTTTATGGACATTTCCGATAGCAAAAAAATCTCACATTTTTTCGATCTTCCAAAAATTTAGAGCTTTCATTAGAACTCAATTCGAACGGAAAATAAAAAACATGCAATGTGATAATGACAAAGAATATGACAATGAGAGTTTTGGGAAATTTGCGCTAATAATTGGATCAATTTTCGTTTTTCATGTCCTCATACATCCTCACAAAATGGGAAAGTCGAACGCAAAATTCATACCATTAATAACATTATCCGAACTTTATTGGTTCGTTCTTTCGTACTCCTGTATTTTTGGCATCATGCTCTACAAATGGCTACCAATATTCTTAACGTTCTTCCTTCCAAAGGTTTGACATATTTGTCCCCTCTTCAAACTTTGTATAATAAGACTCTTTCGTATTCACATCTTAGGGTCTTTGGGTGCTTGTGTTATCCACTTTTTCCATCCACCACAATTAACAAACTTCAGGCTCATTCTACCCCTTGTGTGTTTCTGTGATATCCGTCAAATCATCGTGGTTATAATTGTTTTGATTTATTGTCTAAAAAAATCATTATTAGTCGCCATGTAATATTTGATGAGTCCCAATTTCCTTTTGTTAAGGTAGATAGTCCCGTTCCTAGTTCGTATAAATTTTTGGATGATCATATATCCCCGTACCTTATTCACTATTTTTCGGACGGGTCCTGCACCCCAAATTCTCCAGCGAGCCCACTGCCCGCTGGTCCCACAAACCTGACACAACCCACTTCATCAGTACCATTACTGGGCCAAGTTCCGATATTGGGCCAGTCCAGCACAGTACTAGAACTGGTCAAGTTTCAGCGTTTCTAGAATATTATGTTTCTCGTTCTTGGCCAGCAGGCCCACTGCCTGCTGGCCAGCCCATCCCGGGTCTAGGAAATTCCCAACATTCACCCAATTCTGCTCCAAATCATGGTTCAGTCACCCGAATTCAATGGGGTATTTTTAAACCAAATAGACATTTAAATTTAAATTTTAATGTTCGTAAATCACCACTACCCCGTAATCATGTGTCTGCTTTAAATGATCCAAATTGGAAGATTGTTATGACTGACGAATATAATGCTCTCATTGATAATAAGACATGAGAATTAGTGCCCCGTCCTGGTGTTAATTTTCTTCGGTATATGTCGATCTTTGCTCATAAGGACAATTCCGACGGTTCATTTGCGAGACATAAGACTCGTCTTGTAGTTAATGGTAAGACTCAGCAGGTTGGTGTAGATTGTGGTGAGACGTTTAGCCCGGTGGTCAAACCGGCTACCATTCGCACTATGCTCAGCTTGGTTCTTTCGAAAGCATGACCCATTCATCAGTTAGATGTAAAGAATGCTTTCTTACATGGTGATCTCAAGGAGATAGTGTTACACCCCGTAGTTCCAGGGTATGTATGTGAGGACGTACGTAGGAGAATACGACATTAAGAATGGAAAGGAAGAAAAATTTGATTTTCCGACGAAAGATTTTCCGGATTTTTGTGAAGGAAAAAGGTTCGTAAATGGGAATTGGATTCCCAGATTTGGTATTCGGACTTCTGGGAATATATTAGAATTATGGAATTTTATTTCCAGATTTGGTCACGTGGGGCCCATGGAGGAAAATTTACGGTTTTGTGGGGCCCACATTATTTTCGAGATTGTGGCCATTATGGATGTTTTCGGGAGATGAAATATTTTGGACCAATAGGAGGGTGACACGTGTCACCCCTAGGTGGGCCATGTTGGCCGAAATCCTCATGACAAGTGGCCAAGTCTTGCAAGATATTTTGGGTGGACAAGTGGCTTGTGGGACCCACACACACTTGTCCCCAATCTCAACCACACACTTGCTTTCATCCTAGCCCTTGGTTGTCTTATATATGCACCCTTAGTTGATGAAATCTTCCACACTTAACCATTTCAAGACTTGAGAAAAATACTCCCTCTCCCTTTATGTTGCTCTCGGCCATGGGCCATTTCTTGACCAAGAATTTGTCCAACAATTCTTAAACTCTTAAGTGTTCTTCCTTAAGGTGTTAGGAAGATTGTGAACCAAGAGTTAGACAAGATTTCACACCCCTAGCCTATTTATATTGCCTTGGCCGAAACTTGACAAGCTTGGAACCCTAAGTGTTCTTCACTTTTTGGAGTTGGATCTTGAAGAGAAGTTGGTTAGGAGCTTCTAAGAGTTGCTTGTAGCGGATTGGAACATAAGGATTTGGAGCTAAACTTGCTAAGGAGCGACTTTAAGTTCTTGGATAATTTTGGGCTTGTTGAGGTAATGAACTTTGTCCTCTTTGTGAAGTTGGATATTATATATGTTGGTAGTATATTATGGAGTATGAGATATGTGGAATGAAGTTTGGAAAGATTTGGATCTTGTAAGCTTGTTGAAATGGAAATTGGCATGTTAGCCATTAAAATGGTAAGCATTATGTATTACACAACATGATAATAACAAAGTAATTATAACTTATATAAAGATTGGAATATAAGTTGGAAGATTAAAGAAGTAACTCCGGCATGCTAGCCGAAAATTTGGATTAATTTGATTGTAGTAGTTGACCAAGAACACCAACTAATGGACTAATAGACTAATGGACTGTATTTACATTGGACTGTATTTACATTGGAATGTATTTACTTTGGACTGTATTTACATTGGACTGTATTTACATTGGACTGTATTTACTTTGGACTATGGACTTGTTCCATTTCGGTTTTTACGTTGTTGTTTTAAGGGGAAGATTTTTTAACACGTCTGTTTAGGCGTGTGATCCCCTTCTTTAGTTGTTGAATTATTGCACCTTAAATGTGGCATGTTGGCTATTAATATCGGGCCTTGAAAAAGGTAGAAAAGTACGTAGTTACAGGGGAAGTGCTGCCCGATTTTCCGTAGAATAAGAGGCGCTTTACTTAGAAATATTCTACGACGAGATCTAGAAGTTGATAGATGTGTTATGGTTATTATAGGTTGATACTCTACGCGCGGCATATTCGACTTGGCAAGTGGATTTAGCCGAGGAGGTATGTGATTCTTCCTATTCTCTTGAGCATGATTATTTGTAAAATATATAGTGCGGTAGACGCACGTGTGTTAAAGAAGTTTGATTTCCTTTTTGTGTCCTTGACTTGATTCTAAAGTTAAGTGACTTGATATGAAATGTTAAGGACTTGAATTGTGTTAAAAAGTTGTGAAACCTCATTCGTGAGCAATGGGTACTTGGTCTTTAAAAGAATAAAGTTATCTTGATTTCGGAAATGTGAGTAGTTGTCCTTGGTTGGTTTAAAATGTAAAGTGTTATAATAGCTTTATGGGAAGTTAGTTATAACGACTTTATGAAAACAAAAGAATGGTTTTATTATTGGATTTAAAATGGTAACTTGACATTTTTTTAAGACAGTAATGAGACTTTGATGTAAGGCCTTGATTTCTAAAGATAAGAAGAGACTTGAGAATTTGAAGTTATGAAACTTGAACTATTTTGAAAAGTATATTGTTACTTGACTTTAAAAAAGGAGAAGTGATTTGGTTTAAAAAGAAGGCATGGCATTGTCTTGATTTGGTTTAAAAATAAGGCATGGTATTGTCTTGATTTGGTTTAAAAAGAAGGCATGGTATTGTCTTGGTTTATTTAAAAAGAAGGTATGGAAATTGTTTTGGTTTACTTAAAATGATAGTTACTCTATTTTGATACTACGGGTGTTAGTATCATGTGACTTTTGTGAAAGAAATTGATCTTTTTAAAGAGTTAAAGTACGTAGTACTATGGGGTTAAAACCCGGATTTTTGGCATAAAATGAAAGTACCTTGAGAGTGAGTAACTTGCCTATGTTTGCTTGTGATAGCCTTGTTGTGCTAGTATTGTATCCTTATGCTACCGCGTCTCTCGATGGAGGGTCGGTCATGTTATTCTTGATCATTTTGGGCATACTGACTCGATGGATGGTCCACGGGTATGCGACCATGATGAGGGTTCGTTCCCTGTTGATAGTGTTATTCCATGGACTAGCTCTCCATGAGGTTTACTGATGCAGGGTGGATCTGGTAGTTAGCCCTCGTACTTGTCCCGGTCAGTGTTATGGCGAAGTCTCGTGATGCAGGAGGTATCTGGTAGTTGGCTTTCGTACTTGCCCCGGTCAGCGACGTGACGCAGGAGGTATCTGGTAGTCGGCCTTCGTACTTTCCCCGGTCAGCTTCGTGAATTAGTTTTATAGCAGTTTTATGACGAAGTCTCGTGATGCAGGCGATATCTGGTAGTTAGCTTTCGTACTTGCCCCGGTCAGCGACATGATGCATGCGGTATCTGGTAGTGGCTTTCGTACTTGCCCCGGTCAGCTTCGTATTTATATAGTATTGTTGGTACGGTAGGTTCTGGTAGCTGGCTTTCGTACTTGCCCCGGTCAGTTGATGATATAGGGCGGATCTGGTAGCTATGCCTTCGTACTTGCCCCGTACGGTTTTTATGACACAGGTGGGACCTGGGGTTCATGTGTACTCCTTGGTGTTGTTATATCATAGACTGCCGGCAGTGAGGAAGGAATTCCACGGGCATGATTGATATTGTGGGCGTGAGACCCATGGTTATATTTGAGTGATGATTTGAGGGCGTGAGTCCCTGACTTGACATGACTGCTTATATATTGTGTACTATAGTTTGGTTATCATATATGTCTCCTGTTTTATATAGAATGTTATGATTTCATTCTGATATTTTGATTTTACATACTTGGTACTGTTATCGACCTCGCCCGGGGTTGCGTTCATCTGCAGCAGTAAGTACACCGTTCTTGATCCTCGCTCATAGGGTCACAGTTCCGCATTGTGGGAAGCTCCGTTTCTCCGGAGGCTTATCTTTTGGTATAGTCCCCTGTCATTGTAGGTACTTGTACATTCAGGGGTATGGCGGGGCCCTGTCCCGTCATAGTTGTTGTTACATTCTTAGAGGTCTGTAGTACTGTTGTGGGCAGGGTTTGTAAGGGATAATTGTTCAAGGTTTATTTATATATATATGCAGTAAGGCGACTTTTCGGTCAGCCTGTTTTTAGTATCACTGTTTATTCTTCATGAGTTTTATTTTCCGCTGATTTTCTCTGATGTTTTATCACTAGGGTGCCCGGGGTAAGGCACCAGTCGTGGGCCCGAGGTCGGGTCGTGACAAAAGTGGTATCAGAGCAGTTAGTCCTCGGAAAGTGTCTACAGACCGTATCTACTAGAGTCTTGATTATCGGCGTGTTGTGCACCACACCTATAGTCAGGAGGCTGCAGGATATTTAGGATTAGTTTTATTCTTCTCACTCTGAGATCGTGCCTTAGAGCTGTGTGATAAGTTGGACTCCCTCTGACGTATTCTTATGTAACAGTTATGCCTCTACGCAAGGCAACCAGGGCCCAGAGGGGCAAGGCGTGAAGGAGTGCGAGTAGAACACGAGAGGGTTGCGAGGGCCTGAAGCCCGCCATTACCTAAGGTGGTACTTGGATGGGAGTTACTGACGCCACATTGACCCAGTGAGTTTAGCGCAGCGACATCTGTTGCTACTAAGGTCAGGATATCTGAGCCTCCAGTTCCACGACCAGGAGAAGAGGATATGGATTACAAGGAGATAGCCCAGTTACTAGCTAGGATCGTGGCTAGGCATGAGGACAGACGAGAGTCGGAGGTTCCGGTAGTACCAGTGGTTCACCCTAGATCCGATAGTTTGAGGCTTCGGGACTTCTTGAGTTACAGTCCACCAGAGTTCTATGGGTCAAGAACTGAGGAAGATCCTCAGGAGTTTATTCGACAGCTACAGCGGATCATGAGAGTAATTAAGGCCTCAGAGGCCGAGTCGGTGGTACTGGGTTCATATCAGCTGCGGGATACTGCAGTCGACTGGTTTGATTCATGGGAACTGTCCCGGGGAGAGCATGCGCTTCCAGCTGGTTGGGACGAGTTCTCAGGAGCATTTCTTACACACATCTTGCCCTCGCAGATGAGGAGAGCTCGGGCAGATAGATTTATGATGTTGAGGCAGAACGGGCGTACGGTTCGGGAGTACAATGTAGAGTTTGACTCGTTGGCTCGGTATGTCCCCGCTTTAGTGGCAGACATGGAGGATAGAGTGCACCGCTATGTCACAGGGCTCGATGATTATTTAGCGGAGGATTGCACGGGTGTAGCTCTTCAGCCGGGCAAGGACATTACTGCGTGCGCAGCTTATCTTGCGATCGAGAAACGTAGAGGTCGACGGAATGACTAAGAGCAGCATAAGAGGGCCAAGACAGTAGGGTCCTTTGGTAACTTTCGAGGCAGATAGCCTCAGCAGCAGACTGAATATGTGCCTCAGTCGGTGCAGAGTGGTCCTCCACAGTTTTCAGGACGTCCAGGGTATTCAGGAGCAAGTCAGGGCTCCAGGGGTTCAGGTTTTCGGGGGAGTAGGGGTGTTAGTCTGAGGAAGCCACCTCTACCTCGGTGTAGTCGATGTGGTAGAACCCACTATGGGGAGTGTCGTGCAAGTTTGGGAGATTGTTATACTTGCGGCCGACAGGGCCATTTTGCGAAGGATTGTCCGACCAGAGGTAGCGCGGATGTAGAGACTCAGCCTTCGGGATCAGTGGCTGGTTCATCGCCTTCTCTAGCTATACACCCTGCAGGGCAGGATTATTATTAGAGTGACGAAGGGAAAGTGGAGCAATAGTTACAGATATATCTTTAACCCTCTAGAGACTAGTACGTGTTGTTATGTTCGGATAGCATTGTGTAAATTGTGATTAGAAAACACGAGTAGTTGAAAAGGTAAGTATGGGGACATGGAAGGTGTGAGCCTTAGAATATTACACGTGGAGACCTTAGATGCAAGGCCGTCTTGAGTAAAAGATTTTACGTTTTGATCTTTGTCGAGATACATAGTATACGTGGGGTATATTTGTGTGATAAGTCCATGAGTAGTGTGAAATGAAAGTGGGTAGTTGAGCTAAGAAGACCACTAGGTTTTCGTGACTTGAATAGTGAGAATGTTCCGGGCCGGGAACAAGAGTTTGGCGCAAAATGGGTCGGGTTGAGGATCAATCGCGGGTCAACCCGCAACCCGGATTGAAGTGGGGTCAGTTTGTGGTGGTCCCGCTAGGTGATAGGGTCACGAGGGTGCAAGGCCCAAGTTTAGGTAACCATCATACGAGTTCGTGGATGCGTTCGACCAGAATCGGATCGTGAAGGCCGGGAATGGCCTTAAAGAAAAATTAAAGCTAGTAATGACCATGTTGGAGGTAGTAACCCCAAGATTTTGAAAGCTGAAGCGATGACTGAAATGTGGTACGTGTACTAGAAAAAGTTCGGATGTACGAGAAGGGTACGACGAGTAAGAAAAGAAGCGAACATGTGTTAAGAGAATGGAAGTGAGCATTTTTGTAGTGAAGGTACGAAGGGAGTATTCTTTTTAAACCTTGAATGAGTGTTAATAGTGTTGTTATACGTTAGAGGTGATTCCTCGTTGGCTTGGATATAAGTATTGCGCGTATGTTATATTATGGCCATGTGTGACATAATTGGTTTTGTAAGTATAGTAGTGAAGACTATACCGGCGCATGTATGTTTGGAGACTTTGAAGGAACATTCGGGACGAATGTTTCTAAGGGGGGAAGAATGTTACACCCAGTAGTTCCAGGGTATGTATGTGAGGACGTACGTAGGAGAATACGACATTAAGAATGGAAAGGAAGAAAGATTTGATTTTCCGACGAAAAATTTTCCGGATTTTTGTGAAGGAAAAAGGTTCGTAAATGTGAATTGGATTCCCAGATTTGGTATTCGGACTTCTGGGAATATATTAGAATTATGGAATTTTATTTCCAGATTTGGTCACGTGGGGCCCACGGGGGAAAATTTACGGTTTTGTGGGGCCCACATTATTTTCGAGATTTTGGCCATTATGGATGTTTTCGGGAGATGAAATATTTTGGACCAATAGTAGGGCGACACGTGTCACCCCTAGGTGGGCCATGTTGGCCGAAATCCTCATGACAAGTGGCCAAGACAAGTGGCCAAATCTTGCAAGATATTTTGGGTGGACAAGTGGCTTGTGGGACCCACACACACTTGTCCCCAATCTCAACCACACACTTGCTTTCATCCTAGCCCTTGGTTGTCTTATATATGCACTCTTAGTTGATGAAATCTTCCACACTTAACCATTTCAAGACTTGAGAAAAATAGTCCCTCTCCCTTCATGTTGCTCTCGGCCATGGGCCATTTCTTGACCAAGAATTTGTCCAACAATTCTTAAACTCTTAAGTGTTCTTCCTTAAGGTGTTAGGAAGATTGTGAACCAAGAGTTAGACGAACTAATCCCATATCATTTTAAGGTCTTTAAGAGTTTAGAATTCATTAAAACTAAACTAAGGTACAGATAGGCATGGTTTATGCATGAACTGAGACATGTGAAATAACTTAAAATAAGAACACATAAACAGAACAGGGTCCTATCAAGAAATACATATGGTTACTTGGCCTAAAATATTCACAGAGGATGTTAAGATTAGGGATGTCAGTGGGGCGGGTAAATGCGGGTACCGTCCGCACCCGCTCCAATTGGGGCGGGTATGGGAGATGGTTTGGTGGGTGGTGGGGTGGGTGTGGGTATCAAAAGTACTACCCTCCATGGGTAATGGGGCGGGGTGGACTTCATATAAGACCCGCCCCGCCCCGCACCGTCTGTACCCGCCCCGCCTATACCTGCACCGCCTATTAATTTAATTAAGTGTCAAAACAATAATAACACTTATCCAGATGACGAGGAAGACATAATAAGTTACTCAGTACTACTAGTATATTTTATTTAGAATTCGGTGCGTTGATATATCACCTTTTAAATTGAACCAAGTTTATTTCACACGTCTCTAAATTCTGAATTAGAAAATGTGTAAAATGTTATCCATGATTGCCTCAAATTCCTCCACTGGTGTGTGTGCAGGTTTGCTTTAACAAAAATAATGATACAGTACAACTAATGAGGATGAAAAAGTGAAATCCTTCTTAATTTTGGTAAGCCAAGTCAAAATCCTAAAAAAACTCTGTAGGATATACCCGCAACATATGTTTAGGTGGGTACCCGTCCGGGATAAGTGGGGCGGGGGCAGGTGGAGGAATTACTACCCGTGATGGGTGATGGGACGGGAATAGGGTGGGTTTTAGGTGGCGGGTACGGATATGGGGTACCCTTCCCCCGTCCCGTCCCATTGACATCCCTAATTAAGATGGACATCTACTAGCCCACACAAGATTAACATGATATCATAACAAGATTCAGGCTGATAGATACATAGTTAAGTCTAAACAAAGGGACAGAGATATAATATGTAAGCTCACGGGATACAAGAACTAGGTTGAAGAGTCCTGAAGGTCATTTGAACTTAAGCCAGGTTCATATTTAGCAAGTAATGAGCAGAGACTAACAACCTAGACATGGGATGAATCAAAACAGACATTTTATACACATGTTGTTCCATTACCAAACCCAAACCTCCCCAACAAGCACATGATTCAGTAAAATACAAGTCAAAAAAGATTTATGAGACATTTAAAAGGACATTCTAAGTCCATACCCATCATTATTTCAACCATTTATCCTCCTTGACACATAACAAATCAATCTAAAGCAAACTTGCTTTCATTTTAACTAAAACTAATTCTCAGACAAGGCACATATGGTTCAAAGGCTTAAACTACTTTGTTATATCAATAAATCATATCAAAACTACCCTTCTCAATCAGATTTAGTTTAGACTTGTCTAAAACAAATCTTAAATGTTACATCTAGGTTCAAACAGTATATCATGAGATTGGACAAATCATTTAACTATCTTAAAGCCTACATCTTACTCTTAATCCCATTTTAGAACAAATTTATACTACACCATACCTAAATTGTCATTTAACTACAGACTAAGTAGAACAAACATACATGCTTCATTTTTTAAGATCAGTAAGCACATTAACAGATTATTTTCATACCTATATTAGTACTAATCCTCCCTAAAACATTGATGATAGCATTTAGGTTAAGCCTAATCATTATTCAACTAAACAGATTATGTATCCTACAAAGTACCATATTTAGTCTATTTCTTAAACTAACTTAATATTAGTTAATGAACATGACATCAATTAAATCAGTTACAACGGGATCATCATCACATTCATAAACTATTACATGCTTTTCCTGACAACTATCATGCTCAACAATCCTCAAATTACTTAAACGAGTTCATTAATATACAATCACACTATAAATCACCTAGTTTAACTAAAAACAATTAGAAATATAAAAGGGAATTACCTCTCTTAGTGGCAGCCTAGGATCGAGATATGAGCTTGTTTCTTCCACTCCACACTTGATCAACAACTCGCACACACAAAGGAGAAAAAGGTTTTAAAACTAATGATCAATTTCAAGACTTAGGATTCCATCAAGGGGTTTGGAATCTAATTCAATTAAAATTAGCCAGATTTAGATTGAAAATAAGCTCTTAGGAATGTAAAAGCTCAAGATTTCAATCCGGAACCTTTGGCAATGAGAGAGTGATGTTTAATTTATAGAACCCCCAAAACCATAGGATCTCAACCAATCAAATCACAGAATTTGAAAACAAATGAGACAAGAAACATAAAATCGTAGCAAATAAAGGTAACGAGAGGGGAAACCTCACCTTGGTGGGTAGAGGGTGGATCTGTAGTGTAATGTCAAGGACCATTATTTCCATTGCTCATTTTGGACGCGCAAGGTCTGTAAAATTACATGTACACTATGGTTCAAGGTAATGAAACAAACATAACAACAAACTACATTTGAACTTCCAAAAAGTTATTGGCAAACGACATAAAAAGTTATGAACATACTTTCCATTTTGTTAACCATGAGACCAATCGACGCGTCAGGTAGAAGTGATATATCACCTGGAAGTTTTAAAGGAAAAAGCTGGTTAGATTACACTAGGGACATTAATCAATAAGGAAAATGTGAGCTAAAAATTACCATGCTTATGAACATTCTCCACAATACTGATGTCCAAACCTCCACAAAATCTACCATCCACACCTATTAATATACGAGGACGACAAATTTTAAAATGAAAGTGTTAATATCACAAAGTCATTTCGATTAAAATAGCAAAAAAACAGTCAAAATAATAATGAAATGCTCACAACGGAATTAGAAACTCAGAACCTTGAGCTCGACAACAATGGCAGTCACAATGCATTACTAAAACAGTTGGGGATAAATCGAGACCAAATAATTAGTGTAGAATGAAGAGGAGACTGTCACGAATCTATTGGTACCACTTTCAAGCTCGCCTTTGCCGGAACACATCGGAAACTCAGATCGCGATTTGCTAAAACTCGATCTGAATTTGACCCAAAATAACTTGAATCGAAGTAAGAGGGTAGGTTCAAAGTATAGATCTAAGGAAGATGAACACAAAGACACCACTCTCAACCTTCGAGTCGACCAGAGTTAGCCGAAAAGTACAAATCGCCGTCAGGGGTAAAATGTCCAGATTTTTGCGGGCTAAAATCGACGGGGTTTGGGGTTGAATCGAAGGTCGAGACTGGTATAGACTTGAAGATGGTGTTGACACGAGTCTAATGGATGTGTTCTCGGTGGCAACAGCCGCCGGAGTTGGCCCGAAAAGGCAAAACCCCGGCGAAGTTACTGTAGCGGCGCGAAAATCGCCATTCTATCAGAAGCTTCACGTTTTGGGATTAAAGGATAGTTGCGTTGTGTTTGGTTTTTGTGGAGGAAGAGTAAAGAAATGTAGTTTTTAGGGATATTGGGTTTAGAAATTAAATGGGTCGGGTATAAATTATTTAAAAAAAAAAAAAATTAAATTCGTATTTTAAAAACCGTCACAAAAACATGTGACGGTTAAAATAACCGTCACACAACTGTCACAAAGTTGTGACGGTTAATAAAACTGTCACACATCTGTCACGAACGCCCATTGACCAGAAAGTCAATGCTAAAACCGTCATAACGTGTGACGGATTTTAAAACCGTCATACCCAAACTGTCACGGTAGGTCCTTTTTTTGTAGTGAAACCTTTTTGTCTTGGTTGTTGAGGCGTCTGCATCTGAGTGGGTCATAGTCGTACCTCTAACTAACGACTTTGGTTATGATGCCTTAGTAGCCGATGGAGTTCTTGTAGTCGAGGGCTAGGAGTAAATTCGGCTCCAGAATAGTTCGGCTGTCACTAAATTTCGGTTAAACACTTAAATGATTTTTGAGTGTTAACAGACATGTTATAGCGGAAGCAATTAAACATAAGAAATAATAATAATGAATGTAAAGGACACAAACGATTTAACGTGGTTCATTAACAATGTGTTAGCTACGTCCACGGGCAGAAGAGAGAAAAACTTTATTGATCTTGAGGAATACAATTTTTGGGATTTCTCTGGATTGTATTTCAGATTGCTTATTAGGTTACGACCTATAAAGTTTATATAGAGTACCCCTTACACAGACTAAGAAAAGGTTTTCCAAACAGAAAAGGAAAAGGTTTTCCAAATAGAAAAGGAAAAGGTTTTTCAAACAGAAAAGGAAAAAGGACTCCTAAACATGGTATAAACCTAATATGCTAGGATTCTAATGCATATTTCAACAAATCTCCACCTTGACTTGAATCCTCTCACAAATAACAAATGTACCAGATGCACCATTATAGTGTCATATGTACTAGACTCCTTCTGCCTCAGATTTTTTCCTCAAGGGGCAATCAACAACTCCTAACATTGAGCAAGTCCAAACAGTGTTGGAACTTGTTGTGTGGAACTGGCTTTGTGAACATATCAGTTGGGTTATCAGCAGTACCCACTTTGTTCACCTTGATTCTCTTCTCACTTCTCAGAAAATGATACCTCACATCAATGTGCTTAGTCCTCCCATGTTAGACTTGATCCTTGGCTAAACAGATTGTACTGAGACTGTCACAATACACTATGGCCTGATCCTGATGTAGACCCATATCGCTAATCAATCCTCTCAACCAGATTCCCTCATTGTCTGCTTCTGTTAATGTTACACCCCGTAGTTCCAGGGTATGTATACGAGGACGTACGTACGAGAATACGACATTAAAGTTGGAAAGGAAGAAATATGTGATTTTTCGACGGAAAAGTTTCCGGATTTTGTGAAGGAAAAAGGTTCGTTAATGGGAATTGGATTCCCAGATTTGGTATTCGGACTTTTTGGAATATTTGAGAATTATGGAATTTTATTTCCGGAATTGGTCACGTGGGGCCCACGGGAGAAATTTACGGTTTTGTGGGGCCCACTTTGTTTTAGAGATTTTTGGCATTACGGATATTTTCGGGAGATGAAATATTTTAGACGAGTAGGAGGGCGACACATGGCACCCCCCCCCCCCCCTTGGTCTTGGACGTTTTTAGGGACATGTGGCTAGCCACATGTCTCTTTAATGTGGTGGCCACATGTCTCAAAGTTGTGGTGGACATTTGGTTGGAAGAATCCACTCACACTTAGACCCAATCTTCACCTTACACTTGCTTTAATCCTAGCCCTTGATTTCTCTATAAATACCCCCTTAAGTGCAAGACTTTATTCATCCCACACTTGAAATATTTTCCAAGGCAAAATTCTCCCTCCCTCCTAAGGTGTTCTCGTCCAAACCCCCCTCCTTTGTGTAGAAAAATCCTTCAAGTATTGTTATTATCCCAAATACCTTAGCCTTGTAATCCCTTGTAGTATTCTAAAGTTATCTCTATACTAAGAGCCCGGAAATACCACTTTATTCCAATAGTCACAAAGTGAAACCCTAGGAAAATCTTCATAGATGGATGAAGTGTTAAGAGAAGTTGGTTAGAAACTTCTAAGGGTTGCTTGGAGCGGGTTGGAGCGTAAGGAAGTGGAGCTAAACGTTGCTCAGGATCGACTTATAAAACTTGGATAATTTTGGACTTATCGAGGTAATGATCTTTATCCCCCTATTGTAATTGGAGATTACATGTTGTAGTAATGTATAATTGAGTATATGATTTATGGAAGGATGATTAAAAAGAATTGAACTGTATTTACATTGGGTGTATTCTGATGAGACTTGTAGTATTATTGTGGGGCAGAATTGTACACGTCTGGTTAGACGTGTAATCCCCTCTGAGTTGTTGGCTTGGTAGCGAGCCTTGATAGTAGAGGTTATTTATGTGGGGGGGGGGGGGAGAGGTGCTGCCGAATTTTCCGTAGAATATGGAACCTTGTACTTAGAAATATTCTACGAAGGGATCTAGAAGTTAATAAACGTTTTATGGACATTATAGGTTGAAGTACTACGAGTAGCGTATTCTACTTGAAGGGTGGAAAAGGCTAGCAGGGTTATAGTACTTTGGAGCATTTTGCTAATTGTCGATAATCGTCACGAGGTATGTGAACCTCTTCCTATCCTTTCTAGCATGATTGTTGTGAAATATATATAATGCGGTAGACGCACGTGTGTTTAAAGGAATTTGATTTTCCTTTTGTGTCCTTGACTTGATTCCAAAGTTAAGTTACTTGTTATGAAATATTAAGGACTTGAATTATGTTAAAAAATTGTAAAACCTCATTCATGAGTAATGGGTGTGTGGTCTTTTAAAGAATAAAGTTATCTTGATTTCGAAAATGAGAATAGTTGTCCTTGGTTGGTTTAAAACATAAAGTGTTATAATAGCTTTATGGAAAGTTATTTATAACGACTTTATGAAAACAAAAGAATGGTTTTATCATTGGATTTAAAATGATAACTTGACATTTTAAAAGTTGGAGGTTGGTTTCCTTAAAAGATATGATTTAAAGATTAGGAGACTGATTTTTGAATGTAAAGAGACTTGACTTATAAACAACTTGATTTTGGGAAAGGAGAAGTAACTTGATTTAAAGGTATAGGTTACTTGTTTTTAAAAGAGTACGACACTTGGTTTAAAAAGTATATTGCTACTTGACTTTAAAAAGGAAAAGTGTCTTTGTTTTAAAGGAAGGCATGGTTTTGTCTTAAAATGGTTTAAAAAGGAAGGCATGATTTTGTCTTAAGATTGGTTTAAAAAGAAGGTATGGAAATTGTTTTGGTTTACTTAAAAAGATAGTTACCCTATTTTGATACTACGGGTATCGTGTGACTTTTGTGAAAGAAATGGATCTTTTTTTTTAGAGTTGAAGTATGTAGTACTTTAGGGTTAAAACCCGGATTTGTTGACATGAAATAAAAGTACCTTGTGTGAGTAACTTGACTATGTTGGCTTGTGATAGCCTTGTAATTTTCACGACCCGTTCCGGGGCCCGTGACTGGTGCCTTACCCGGGCACCCAAGTAGTCATACATCAGAGAAAATCAGCGGAATAAAAAAAAAAAAAACAACAACAAGACATGAAACAATGTAAATTGAGACACAGTTTATATGAGAAAAGTCGTCTTTCGGCATAATATATATAAACCAAAGTCTGGCAGTTACATCCCAACTGTACAATAGGACTACAGACCTCTAAGGAAATAAACAACTATGGCGGGACAGGGCCCCGCCATACCTCGATCAGACAAAACTATCTCTGACGGGAGATCATACCCAAAAGTCGAGCCTCCGGAGAAGATGGAGCTCCTGACACCAACGCAAAAGATCCTAAGGATGCGGATCTAGCACCTGCTTGCCCTTACCTGCGGCATGAACGCAGCCCCCCGAAGGAGGTCAGTACAACATGTACTAAGTATGTGAAACTGTAAAGTACTTAAATGAAATCATATCATTTTAAAACCAATTTTACAAATATGCACGAAACAACCAATGTAACCGCACATAGTGCCACATCACAAACAAGAGTAATAACAATTAAAGCTATGTGTCTTTTCTAGATCGCGGATGATCGAAGCAAGGCCAATCGCCCATAGTATCATTATGCAAGCCTAATCTCGACTCCGTAGTCCGCATAGGCCACTCACATAGGCCGCATGAGGTATTCCCGCATCGAGGGTAGCTACTCCTCGGCATCGCCCCGACTCGTAGTTCGCATGGCCATAGAACGCATGAGGTATAACCCACACACTAACCCGAACTCTCGTAGCTCGCATAGGTCCCTCGACCCGCGTGAGGTATTCTCAAATCATGGTCCTGCATCACTCGAGTCTACCCCGCGTCGAAGGCGGCGACAACCCCGTATCATGTCAAGAGGTGAGTGATATACTACTAACATAACAGCTTATCGTTAAACAACATAAGCACAACAAGAATACCCTCTTATACAAACGTTACAAGACACTAACACACATAGTATCATATCATGTCTACTTTATCAAACCATCTTATTATACTTTCCAGAAATCAATATAAGTCTTTTATAAACACATAAGTAAATTGTTCCTTTTATCATTCTTAAGTCGTTATACTTAACTTCCCATAAAGCTAGTATAACTCTTAAGCTTCTTGTTTTAAAAACAAATATTCTTCTTCTTTCAAAACTGATTTATAATTCTTTTGAAAGACTTTAAGATCTTTATTATTCAGGCTTAAGTCAAAAGACATTGCCGTAAAGCTACGTTCAGTTAACACACGTACGTCTACCATACTATATATATACTTTAAAATATCATGCTCAAGAGTGTAGGAAGAATCACATACCTTCTCGGCGAAATCCACCTGCCAAGTCGAATATGTCGCGCGCAGAGTATCGACCTATAATAGTCAAATACGTCTATCAATGTCTAGACTACTCTGTAGACTATTCTAAGCAGAGGGTTCTTTATTCTACGGAAAATTGGGCAGCACTTCCCTACCCGTCAAGTTACCCAGTCTCATCAGAATACGGTCCTATGTAAATCTGATTTCATTCTTCTTCTGTTATACCCTTCTACTGTGATAACAGTTCAATTCTATTCTTTAATATCCTTCTATCTTATACTCAAGTCTTAACTATTCTTATATGTAATATCCAATTACAATAGAAGGACAAGAGTATTTACCTCAATAAGCCCAAAATTATTCAAGTTAAATGTCGATCCTGAGCAAAGTTTAGCTCCTAATTTGCACGCTCCGATAGCTCCAAGAAACCCTTAGAAGTTTCTAACAACTTCTACTTTCTACTTCAACCAACAAGGAAGTTTCTCTTAGGGTTTCGTTTAGTGACATAGGAGATAAGGTAGTATTTCTAAGCTTTTTAGTATAGAGGTGACTTTGGAAATATAACAAGGTATAGGCTAAAGTATTTGGGAATAGTAACAATACTTGGAAGATAACTTTCTACCAAGGGGGTACTCGGAAGCCACTAGGCTAGAGGGGAGAGGGTGTTTCGGCTAAGCTCTCTAGAGGGGAGAAGTGAGGCTAGGACGAGAAGCTCACAAGGGGGAAGGAGGGATTTTTAGACTTGGAAGGTTGATTTGTGGATGAAGAGTTCATCAACTCAAGGGGGGTATTTATAGGGCTTTCAAGGGCTAAGATGAGGGCAAGTGAAGGGCAAGTGGATGGTGGGGATTTGCACAAGTGCACCCTAACCTACTCCTCAAATCCCTCACAAAATATTGACCCAAGAATTAAGCCCCAAAACCATGCCAATCGTCCAAGGCATTGCCCTTTGCGTCGGCAGAGGTGACAAGTGTCACCCTCTCGTTGACCCAAAATGTTTCATCTCTCGAAAAAATCCGCAAAAATTATAAATGACATAGCCGTAATTTACCCTACGCAAGTTTTGTAAAACGTTTCGTCGGAAAACCATCCGTTTCGTGGGTTGTGCACAATTTTCGTCCAATATGCCTAACTTAAGGCTAAACTTTTTGTACGTACGCCCCTACGCACATACTCTGGAAATACGGGGTATAACATTTTCCCCTCCTTAGAAACATTCGTCCCGAATGTTCCTTCCTAAGACGGAAAATGATAAGGCTCTTCATAACATAAACAGTTAGCAAATGCCACAAAACAACACTTAGGCAATAAGTAAATTAAATCAACAATTAGGAAAGTGAGTTACCTGGAGGTGTGGGGAATAAGTGAGGATACTTCTGCCTCATGTCCTCCTCAGCTTCCCACGTCATCTCCTCCCTGAGCTCGTTCCGCCACAAGACTTTGACGGAAGCCACGTCCTTGGTCCGCAGACGCCTAACCTGACGATCGATTATCGCTATGGGAATCTCCTCATACGATAAACCCTCGGTCACCTGGACATCGTCAATCGGATGCACTCTAGATGGATCCCCGATACATCTCCTCAGCATAGAAACATGAAACACCGGATGCACTGCCTCCAGATCGGACGGCAGATCCAACTCATAGGCAACCTTGCCTACCCTGCGGACAATCTGATATGGCCCAATGTACCTTGGGCTGAGTTTCCCTTTCTTCCCGAATCTCATCACACCGCCATGGGTGACACCTTGAAAACCCAATCATCAACCTCGAACTCCAGATGCCGACGACGATGATCTGCATATGACTTCATCGACTACGGTATCGCCAGCTCTGGATAAGCTTCACCTTATCCACAGCCTTCTGCACCAAGTCTGGTCCCACTAACTGCACCTCGCCCACATCAAACCAGCCTATCGGCGATCTGCACTTCCTTCCATACAAGGCCTCATAAGGCGTCATCTGAATACTGGAGTGATAGCTATTATTATACGCAAACTCAACTAGAGGCAAATGATCCTCCAGGCTACCTCAAGTCAATACACGGGCTCACAACATATCCTCGAAGTGCGGATAGTGCGCTCGCTTTGTCCGTCTGTCTGCGGATGGAATGCGATGCTCGAGCTCACTGCGTCCCTAAACCCTTCTCGAAAGACCTCCGAAGTTAGCGAAATCGGGCTCCTCGCCGGATATGATCGAAATAGGGACTCATGCGATCGACGATCTCCTGATATAAATTGCGGCATAATCCTCGGTAGAAAAGTCGTCCTGACGGGAAGAAAGTGGGCTGATTTTGTCAGCCTGTCGACGATAACCCATATAGAATCATGTCTCCTCTGAGTGCGAGGTAATCCTGTGATAAAGTCCATATTGATCACCTCCCACTTCCAGGTCGGGATCTCAAACGTCTGCAACAAACCACCAGGCCTCTGGTGCTCTATCTTCACCTGCTGACAACACGGGCACTGAGCTACAAACTCTGCAACATCCCTCTTCAAGCCATCCCACCAATACACAGATCTAAGGTCGTGGTACATCTTGGTCGACCCCGGATGGATAGAAACGCGTATTTGTGTGCTTCCCTAGAACCTCTGCCAAGTCTGCAATATCCGGAACACACAACCTGCCTCAAACCTTAGCACCCCATCGTGCTACCTCAAAAGGACCCTTCCTCACGAAGAGCCGTATCACGTGCAGTGTCAAATCGGATCCTCAAATGTTGCCTCTTCACCTCGCCGACGATGGAAGACTCGGCAACCTCTCAAACTCGAACCCATCGCTATCGTAATCAATCAATCGGACTCGAGGCTCGCTAATCGATGCAAATCACGAACCATGCCCTCTTCTCCGGCACGCATCGATAGGCTACCCATCGACCTACGACTAAGGCATACGCCTGACATTGGCCTTCCCGGGTGGTACAGATATCGACATCATAATCCTTAAGCAACTCTAACCACCGCCTCGCCGTAAGTTCGGCTCCTCTGGTGAAGATATCGGAGGCTCTTGTGGTGCGTATAAATATCCACATGAACCCCATACAAATAGTGCCTCGGATCTTGGCGTGAATCACGGCGCGACTCCAAATCATGAGTGGGGTAGTTCTCTCATGCTTCTTAAGTCGGGATCGTGCACTATAACCTTGCCTGCTGCATCACACACATCCCAACCCGATGCCCGACGCGTCACAATACACGACATAGCCGTCTGGACCCTGCGGAAGAGTAAAGCGAGGCGGTCGTCGATCTCTCGCAAGATCGGAAACCACTGCTCACGCATCACTCCGAAACTTAGCCGCCACGAGTCGGCCTAGTCAATGGTGCAGATAAAGCAAACTTCTCCACGAGCGATAATAACTGCGAGGCCCGGAAAGTTGCGCACCTGCCGGAGTAGTAGGTCTAGGCCAAGTCTGTCGCCTCGATCTTGGCGTATCCACCGAATGTCATCGGCCAAACAATATGCCCGAAAAGCCACGGTTAACCAAAACTCACATTTGGAAAACTTGGCGTATAACTGCTGGTCCTGGAGAACTCTCAGCACAGTCCTCAAATGCTCAGCATGCTCCTGCTCTGAGCGAGAATAAACCAAGATATCATCAATGAACACTATCACAAACGTGTCCAAAAATGGCTTGAACACTCGGTTCATCAAATCCATGAATACCGCCGGAGCATTGTTCAACCCGAAAGACATAACCCTGAACTCATAATGCCCGTCTCGTCCGAATGCGATCCTAGGGACATCCGCCTCTCGACTCGTGCACGATGATAGCCCGATCGCAGATCAATCTTGGAGAAACATCTCGCACCCTGCAACTGGTCGAACAAATCATCAATCCTGGGAAGGGGGTATTTGTTCTTAATGGTCACCTTGTTCAGCTGCCTGTAATCAACACACATGCGCAGCGTCCCGTCCTTCTTCTTTACGAACAATACCGGCGCTCCCCAGGAAGAAACACTAGGCCTCATGAAGCCTTTTTCCAGCAAATCTCTCAGCTGGTCCTTCAACTCTCTCAACTCGGCAGGTGCCATTCTGTATGGCGGAATGGAAATAGGCCGAGTGTCCGCAAAGACATCGATACAAAACTCAATCTCCTCTCGGGAGGATACCGGAAGGTCATCCGAAACACATCGTGAACTCTCGACTACGAGGCCCGAAAATCGCACCGCGACCTCAGTATCAAACACCCGAACGAGATGGTAGATGTACCCCTTCTGCACCATCTTCCTAGCTTTGAGGTAGGAAATAAACCTACCCCTCGGCGACACCGTGTTCCCCTCCCACTCAACAACCGGCTCCTCGGGAAACTGGAACCGTACCACTCTCTCCCTGCAGTCTACATTGGCGTAGCAAGAAACTAGCCAATCCATGCCCATGATCACATCGAAATCAGTCATGTCCAACTCTATCAAGTCGGCTAAGGTCTGACGACTGTATATGGTCACCGAACAAGCCCTATATACCCACCGAGCTACCACCGAATCACCCACTGGCGTAGCTACCTCGAAAGGGTCTATGGACTCAGGCTCTATCCCTATCCTACTAGCAATAAGGGGAGATATATGGGGCCAGTAGAACCGGATCTATCAAGGCATACACATCGAATCCGTAAACTAATAAGGTACTGTGGCGACATCGGTGAGGCCTCACGATCTGCCCCGGTGGACAAGGCATAAATGCGGTTCGAGGACGCTAGAATCGACCAGCGCCACGACCTCTGCCGCGACCTGCTGGTCCATGAGTACCTTGCCCTCCGGGGCGAGTAACCGTAGGAGATGAAGAAGACCCGGCGAAAAAACCTGTAGGCTGACCCCTACCATCAGCGCTACCCTTGGTCGGACAGTTCCTCGCAAAGTGACCCTGCTGGCCACAACTGTAACAAACTCCCGTAGCAGTACCACAATTCCCGAAATGGAATCTACCGCATCGGCCACACTGAGGGGTGGTCCGTCGGCGATCATCTGGCTCTCGATATCCAAGTCACAGGGCCCGTCCGCCTCGAATATCCTGGTTATCCTGAGGACGGTGTAGGAGTGCTCTGAGCTGGCTGTGGTGCAAATCTAGACTGCTGCTGAGGCCGCCCACGATAGCTACCAAAAGACCTGTAGTCTGGTCTTCCTGCTGCTGTCATCGTCGGCCTCTACGCTCCTCGCATCCAAGTGCATGAGCCTGCATGCGGGTAATATCCATACCTGGCTGAAGAGCCACACCCGCACAAGACTCGGCCATATAATCATCTAGCCCGGTGACGTAGCGATGCACCCTGTCCTCCATATCTGCTACCAACGCAGGGACATATCGAGCCAACGAATCAAACTCAACGTTGTACTCTCTAACTGTGCGTCCTCTCTGTCTCAGCAACAAAAATCTGTCGGCCCGTGCCCTCCTCATCTGTGGAGGCAAGAAATGAGTGAGAAAGGCCTCCGAGAACTCGTCCCAAGTAGCTGGGGACGCGCGCTCTCCCCGAGATAACTCCCACGAATCAAACCAATCGACTGCGGTATCACGCAGCCTATGTGAGCTGAAGACCACGGACTCGGTCTCTGAAGCCTTGATCACTCGCATGATCCTCTGCAACTGACGGATGAACTCCTGCGGATCATCCTCAGGCCTCGACCCGTAGAACTCTGGCGGGCTACAACTCAGAAAATCCCGTAGCCTCAAACTGTCTGATCTCGGGTGAACCACAGAACGCGGTGGGCAGGCTGCTGCGTCAACCTATCCTCGTATGCGCCACGATCCTGGGCCATCTCCTTGTAACCCATCTCGTCTGCTCCAGGCTGAGGGACTGGAGGTGCAGGTACTGTGGTCTCATCAGCCACTGCTGCGGCCCTAAACCCTCCTGGGGTCGGCGGCGTCGTGGAACTCGCCGTCTCGGGTATAGACTGGGCCTGTGCCCTCGTGACTCTAGGTGTCCCAGCGCCTCCTCGCTTTGCCTTGCCTCAGGCGGGTTGCCTTACGTGGAGGCATAATCATTCTGAGAAAGGAATACGTTAGAGGGGTCCAACTTATAACACAGCTCTAAGGCACGATCTCAGAGTGAGAAGAATGGAAACCAATCCTAAATATCCTATAGCCTCCTGATTATTGGTGTGGTGCACAACACACCGATAATCAAGACTCTACTAGATACGGTCTGTAGACACTTTCCGAGGATTAACTGCTCTGATACCACTTTTGTCACGACCGTTAGGGGCGTGGATCGTGCCTTACCCGGGCACCCAAGTAGTCATACATCAGAGAAAATCAGCGGAATAAAAAAAAAAACAAGACATGAAACAATGTAAATTGAGACACAGTTTATATGAGAAAAGTCGCCTTTCGGCATAATATATATAAACCAAAGTCTGGCAGTTACATCCCAACTGTACAATAGGACTACAGACCTTTAAGGAAATAAACAACTATGGCGGGACGGGGCCCGCCATACCTCGCAGACAAAACTATCTACTGACGGGAGATCATACCCAAAAGTCGAGCCTCCGAGAAGATGGAGCTCACACCAACGCAAAAGATCCTAAGGATGCGGATCTAGCACACCTTGCCCTTACTGCGGCATGAACGCAGCCCCCGCGAGGTCGATAACAGGTACTAAGTATGTGAAACTGTAAAGTACTTAAATGAAATCATATCATTTTAAAACCAATTTTACAAATATGTACGAAACAACCAATGTAACCGCACATAGTGCCACATCACAAACAAGAGTAATAACAGGTAAACTGTAACAGGTCTTTTCTAGGCTGCGGATGATCGAAGCAAGGCCAATCGCCCATAGTATCATTATGCAAGCCTAATCCTGGACTCCCGTAGTCCGCATAGGCCACTCACATAGGCCCGCATGAGGTATTCCCCGCATCGAGGGTAGCTACTCCTCGGCATCGCCCTGGACTCGTAGTCCGCATGGCCACATAGACCGCATGAGGTATAACCCCGCACACTAACACGGAACTCGTAGCTCGCGCATAGGTCCCCGGACCCGCGTAGGTATTCTCGAATCATGGTCCTGCATCACCAGTCTACCCCGCGTCGAAGGCGACTTAACCCCGGTATCATGTCAAGAGGTGAGTGATATACTACTAACATAACAGCTTATCGTTAAACAACATAAGCACAACAAGAATACCCTCTTATATAAACGTTACAAGACACTAACACACATAGCATCATATCATGTCTACTTTATCAAACCATCTTATTATACTTTCCAGAAATCAATATAAGTCTTTTATAAACACATAAGTAAACTGTTCCTTTTATCATTCTTAAGTCGTTATACTTAACTTCCCATAAAGCTAGTATAACTCTTAAGCTTCTTGTTTTAAAAACAAATATTCTTCTTCTTTCAAAACTGATTTATAATTCTTTTGAAAGACTTTAAGATCTTTATTATTCAGGCTTAAGTCAAAAGACATTGTCGTAAAGCTACGTTCAGTTAACACACGTACGTCTACCATACTATATATATACTTTAAAATATCATGCTCAAGAGTGTAGGAAGAATCACATACCTTCTCGGCGAAATCCACCTGCCAAGTCGAATATGTCGCGCGCAGAGTATCGACCTATAATAGTCAAATACGTCTATCAATGTCTAGACTACTCTGTAGACTATTCTAAGCAGAGGGTTCTTTATTCTACGGAAAATTGGGCAGCACTTCCCTACCCGTCAAGTTACCCAAGTCTACTGTAAATACAGTCCTATGTAAGTACAGTTTCATTCTTCTTCTGTTATACCCTTCTACTGTGATAACAGTTCAATTCTATTCTTTAATATCCTTCTATCTTATACTCAAGTCTTAACTATTCTTATATGTAATATCCAATTACAATAGAAGGACAAGAGTATTTACCTCGATAAGCCCAAAATTATCCAAGTTAAATGTCGATCCTGAGCAAGGTTTAGCTCCTAATTTGCACGCTCCGATAGCTCCAAGAAACCCTTAGAAGTTTCTAACAACTTCTACTTTCTACTTCAACCAACAAGGAAGTTTCTCTTAGGGTTTCGTTTAGTGACATAGGAGATAAGGTAGTATTTCTAGGCTTTTTAGTATAGAGGTGACTTTGGAAATACAACAAGGTATAGGCTAAAGTATTTGGGAATAGTAACAATACTTGGAAGACAACTTTCTACCAAGGGGGGGTACTCGGCCGAAGCCACTCGGCTCGCGGGGGGAGATGGGTGTTTCGGCTAAGCTCTGTAGAGGGGAGAAGTGAGGCTAGGACGAGAAGCTCACAAGGGGGAAGGAGGGATTTTTAGACTTGGAAGGTTGATTTGTGGATGAAGAGTTCATCAACTCAAGGGGGGTATTTATAGGGCTTTCAAGTGCTAAGATGAGGGCAAGTGGAGGGCAAGTGGATGGTGGGGATTTGCACAAGTGCACCCTAACCTACTCCTCAAATCCCTCACAAAATATTGACCCAAGAATTAAGCCCCAAAACCATGCCAATCGTCTAAGGCATTTCCCTCTTTGCCGTCCACTTGAGGGTGACAAGTGTCACCCTCTCGTTGGCCCAAAATGTTTCATCTCTCGGAAAATTCCGCAAAAATTATAAATGACATAGCCATAATTTACCCTACGCAAGTTTTGTAAAACGTTTCGTCGGAAAACCATCCGTTTCGTGGGTTGTGCACAATTTTCGTCCAATATGCCTAACTTAAGGCTAAACTTTTTGTACGTAAGCCCCTACGCACATACTCTGGAAATACGGGGTATAACAGTAATATTTTCTTGTTGATTTGATAAGTAAACATGTTATGATGCTACGTGTGTTAGTGTCTTGTGACGTTTGTGTAAGGGGGTTTTCGTGTTGTGCTTATGTTGTTTAACGATAAGCAGTTGTGCTGGTATTATATCACTTACCCCCCTGACTTGTTATGCCAAGGGTTAGCCACCCCCGATGCGAGGAATACCTCATGCGGGTCCATGTGACCTATGCGGAGCTGCGGGAGTTCGTGATGATCACTCGGGTGTGTTCTGCCGTCGAGAATACCTCACGCGGTCCATGTGGCCACGCGGACTGCGGAGTCGGGGCGATGCCGCGGGTTAGCTACCCCGATGCGAGAATACCTCATGCGGGCCTAGGTGGCTATCACGGATCGCGGGAGTTCCAAGATTAGGCTCGCATAATGATACTATGGGCGATTGACCTTGCTCGATCATTAGCGACCTAGAAAAGACGATTCGTTACATCTATTTTGCTCTTGTTTATGCTTTGTGGCACTATGTATGCGGTTAAATTGGGTTGTTTCGTACATATTTGTGGCTAGTTTTAAAATGTTATGATTTTATTTGATTACTGATTTCACATACTTGATACTGTTATCTTGACCTCGCTTCGGCTGCGTTCATGCCGCAGTAGAGTACACGATTGTTGATCCTCGCTCATGGATCACAATTCAGCGTTTTGGGAAGCTCCGTTTCTCCGAGGCTTATCTTGTGGTATGATTCCACGAGTGTAGGTTCTTATACATTCGGGGTATGGCGGGGCCACTGTCCGTCGTTGTTGTTATAAAACTCTTAGAGGTGCAGTAATGCTGTTGTGGGCGGGGTTTGTAAGGGATGTAGCTCATGTTTTTATTTATATATCTGAGAAGGTAACCGCTTTGGTTAGCTTTGTTTCTTATTTCACTATTTATCTTTTATGAGTTTTTATTTCGTGATTTTCTCGATGTTGTATCACTAGGGTGCCCGGTAAGACACCGATCGCGGGCAGTCGGTCGTGGTATTACACCGTATGTACAAGACATGTTTTAAGGTAGTACGTAGAGCTCATAGTGTTAAGATTTGTGACTTGTAAAAAAATTATCGGAATTATGGAATTGTCGGAAAAACGTAATATTGTGACGAATGGGAGGGCGACACGTGTCACCCCCCTTATGTTGTCTTGGACGAATTGAAGCATGGACACAATGGTCATTTGACCCTTGTTAGGAAGACAAGTCTTGCTAGTAGTCAAGCTTGAGAAAGTTGACTAAGTCAAAGGGTCCAAAGTCTTGATATTTTATAAGTTTTCATCCAAACCACCCATTTGTTTGTAGCATGACCCTCCAATGCACTATATAATACTAGTAGTGCAACACTTGACTAACACTTAGCCAAAATTCACAAAAATTTGAAGAACACCCATAGGGAGCTCTCGGGTTCAAGGAGGAAAAAAGGGAAAAAAAAATTGTTGTCCAATAATCTCCCCACTTTAAACCAAGGTTCCTAAGTGTATAGTGAGTGTATCTCAATAGAAAAATCTTGGAAAAAGATAGTTTACGGGTTAGTCGCAAAGTGAAAACCTAGTGGCTTTCTAGGTTTTGGATTGGAAGTTGGAAGGAAAGTTGTTGGTGTTGTTCTAAGGGTCTCAACGAGCGGATTGAAGTGTCTTGGAGAGGTTCTAAACTACTAAGAAGCGACTTCGGATTGGAATTGGATTAAGATTCGTTGAGGTATAATCTTGTCCTTTAATGTGTTACAAGATTATATATTTATATTGTTGTTGTTAGTTTTACGTGTTGCTAGCATGAAGTTGATATGTAGAAGTTTATAAGGATTGTGGATTGATTGTAGCCTTGAAAATCCGGAATGTAATGTAAGCCATGTTAAGTTGGATTTCAATTTAGTCGTTATTAGAATCGTCGCATGTTATGGATTTGAAGATTGTGGTAGTTTTAATCAAATGCGACTTGATAGCATGTTATGTTAACAATTTGGATTGAAATGGAAATTTGATAAGAATTGGTATGGTTGAACTCTAGGTGGTCGAATTTGGACTTTTAGTTTGTTATTCATTTGTATTGGACTACCTTCTATATTATTGTGAGCCAATTGGGGCTGTTTAGTTATTCATTTGTATTGGACTACCTTCTATATTATTGTGAGCCAATTGGGGCTGTTTAGTTATTCATTTGTATTGGACTACCTTCTATGTTGTTGTGAGCCAATTGGGGCTGTTTGGTTATTGTATTTCGGCCTTGAAAAAGGTGGCAAAGTAAGTAAAAACAAAGGAGGTGCTGTCCGATTTTCTGTAGAATTTGGCGACTTAGCACTTAGAATATTCTATGTTTGAAGTAAGAGGTTAATGGACGTATTGTGACCATGTTAGGTTGAAGAACTAAGTATAGCGTATCCTACTTGAAGAATGGAATAGCTCAAGGTTGAAGTACTTTGGAGCATTTTACTACTTGTCGACAATCGTCGCGAGGTATGTGAACCTCTTCTTTCTTTGGCATGATCCTACGTATGAAATCTCCATGTGATAGTATTTCAAGATTCCTTCTACTCTTAGAAGTTAAGAAGTATTTACATTGTTGAATCTAAGTTAAGAGTATGTTTAAATTGTCCTAAGTCCTTACTAGGTCTTATGGGAGACGTTGGTCAAAACGGTTAGGAAGTTATGAGATTTGATTTAAAGGCTATGTGTCTTGATTTGTTTAAAGTAAGTAAGTGGATTTTATGTTCGAAAATGACTTGAATTTATATGTGAAAAGGGATTGATTTTAAAAGTGGAAGTTATATGATTTTAAGGAATAAATTACTTGGTTTTGGAAGGTATGGAACTTTATATGTTTTTGTATAAGTAATTGGGCTTTAAAGGAAGTATGTTATGAAGTTTGAAGACTAAGAACTTTGATTGTCTTTTAAGGATTATGAAGTTTTAAGCGATACGATTCTTTTTAAGTATGTATGTACGTAGTATCTTTGGATCCCGTTTTCCTAAATGTTGTAAGAATAAAAGTGTCTTAAGTCCTCTAAAATGAAAGGTTGTTATAACAGCTTTATGGGAAGAGGTTATGACGACTTAAGAAGAAGTAATAAGACGGTTTAAAATGTTACGTAAGGAAAATCACACCGAGCCTACAAATAGGCCGGATTACGTTATGGAATACACCGAGCCTACAAATAGGCCGGATTACGTTATGAGTGCAGGAGCCTACAAATAGGCGGATTACGTTATGAGATACAGAGCCTACCCATAGGCGGATTACGCCATATTACCCGAGCCTACACATAGCCGGTTACGTCATCTTACACCGAGGCCCACGGGCGGGCGGATTATGCTACATGATTCCACAAGATAATCGAGCCCCACGGTAGGCGGGTTATGTCACATGATTCATCAAGACACCGTGTCCGCAAATGGGCGGATTATGTTATGTAAGATATAAGTTATGTGAAAAAATCGGATTAAACTCTTAAGTATGTATGTAAGAATATGTTATTAAATCTTATTGAAAGGAGGAAATGAACGGTTAATATATGATTGATTTCAGGAGTAAAAAGGACATTCTTTTATACATATATGATTTGGTTATTGCATTTTATTTATGTTCCATACTGCACTTTTGTTATCGACCCCGCCGGGCTGCGTTAAATGCCGCAGTGATAGGTACACGGTTGGTGATCCTTGCTCTTAGGATCTCTGTTGATTTTGGAAAGAAGCTCCTTTCACACCGAGGCTTATCTTTTAGTACGGTTTCACGATGTGGTAGACTTATGTACATTCGGGGTATGGCGAGCCCGTCCGCCGCAGCTTGTAATTCTTAAGTCCGTAGTCTCGTATTTGTGGGTCGGTTTGTAAAAGAATGGGATGTAACTTCTTTGTTGTTATGTATATGTATATGTGTCGAAGGTAGCCTTATCGGCTAACGTGGTTTAATTTCTCGTTATTTATGTTATAAGTTTCATGTATGTTCATTGCTATTCTCGATGTATACGAATAGGGTGCCCAGTAGGGCATCGATCGCGGGCAGGTGGTCGTGACAAAAGTGGTATCGAGCGCTTAGTCCTCGGAAAGTGTCTGCATCGTGTCTAGTAGAGTCTTGATTATCGGTGTGTTGTGCACCACATCTATAATCGAGGAGTGCAGGACATTTAGGATTGGTTTCCATTCTTCTCACTCCGAGATCGTGCGGTATGAAAGTATTAATAGGTTGATCGTCTCGACGTATTCTTATGTATGTGAATCGGTTATGCCTCACGGAGCGACCGGGGCCAGAAGGGCAAAGGCGGCGGGAGTCGCCAAGGTGTTGTTATACCCGTAGTTCCGGGGTATATAGGTGAGGATATGCGTGCGAGAATACGACAGAAATTTTTGGAAAGAAAGAAAGATGTGATTTTTCGACGGAAAAGTTTCCGGTTTTGTGAAGGAAAAAGGTTCGTTGATGGGGTGGATTCCCAGTTTGGTATTTGGGCTTCTTGAATTATATTAGAATTATGGAATTTTATTTCGGAATTGGTCACGTGGGGCCACGGGAGAAATTTCTGATTTTGTGGGCCCACTTTGTTTTGAGATTTTTGCCTTTATGGATATTTTCTAAGATGAAATATTTTGGGCGAGTAGGAGGCGACACATGTCACGCCCCAGGTGGCCTCGTGGCCGAAATTTGCTAACAAGTGGCAAGACAAGTGGCCTTGTCTTGCTAGATATTTTTTGTGGACAAGTGGCCAAGTCTTGCTAGATATTTTGTGTGGACAAGTGGCTTGTGGGACCACACACACTTGTCCCCAATCTCAACCACATACTTGCCTTCATCCTAGCCCTTGGTTGTCCATATATGCACTCTTAGTTGATGAAAACTTCGACTCTCTACCATTTCAAGACAAGAAATTCCCTCCCTTCTCCCTTGACCTTGCTCTCGTTTTTTAGCCCATTTCTTGACCTAAATTTGTCCAACAATTCTTAAACTCTCAAGTGTTCTTCCCTAAGGTGTTAGGAAGATTGTGTACCAAGAGTTGGAAAAGATTTCACACCCTAACCTATTGTTCATGCCTTGGCCGAAACTTACTAGTTGGAAACCCTAAGTGTTCTTCACTTTTTGGAGTTGGTTCTTGAAGAGAAGTTGGTTAGGAGCTTCTATGGGTTGCTTGTAGCGGATTGGAACGGAAAGATTTGGAGCTAAGACTTGCTTGGAGCGACATTAAGTTCTTGGATAATTTTGGGCTATTTGAGGTAGTAAACCTTAACCTCTTTGTGAATTGGTCATTATACATATATTATAAGTATATTATGGAGTATATAAAATATGGAGTAAAGTTTGGAAAAGTTGGATCTTGTTAACTTGTTAAAAGAAGGGATTGGCCGTTTGCCATTAAAATGGTAAAACGTATCTTACTTGTGAAGAAGTAATTAACAAAGTAACTATAACTTATATTAAGATGGAATATAAGTTGGATGACTAATGAAGTAATTGGATAAGTAAAATGGACAAAGTTGGCCAAGGACCCCAACTTAAGGACTGTATTTACTTTGGACAGTATTTACTTTGGACTGTATTTACTTTGGACTGTATTTACTTTGGACTATATTTATATTTTTGTTAAGGGGAAGATTGTTCAATCGCGTTCCGTTTGGGCGTGTGATCCCCTTTTTAATTATTGTATTGTTATGAAGGCGTGATAGTAAACCGCGTTACCGTTTGGGCGCGTAATCCCCTTCTTTTACTTGTTGTTATTATGGAGGCGTGATAGTAAACCGCGTTACCGTTTGGGCGTGTAATCCCCTTCTTTATGTTGTTTAATTATTACGCCTTATATATATATATGGTATATATATTACGGTTATTCGGGCCTTGGAGAAAGATGGAAAAGTGAGTAAAAACGGGGGAAGTGCTGCCGAATTTTCCGTAGAATTAGAGGGCTTTTTATTGGTATAAGTCTTCAATGGTAAGAAAGGTTTGATAGAAGTACTATGACCATTTTAGGAGTGGAGTACTACGTGTGGCGTGATCTACTTGGCTTAGGAGTAGCCGACGGGTTGAAGTACTTGAGCGTTTTGCTATTTGTCGATAATCGCGCGAGGTATGTGAACCTCTTCCTATCTTTTCTAGCATGATTTTTGTGAACTATGTAGTACGGTAGATGTACATGTGCTAAGTGATTTGGTTGGTTTAAAACATAGGGTGTTATAATAGATATATGGGAAGTTAGTTATAATGACTTTATGTAGGTAAAAGAATGGTTTATTGATTGTAGAAAGATAAGAGACTTGACTTATACACGACTTGATTTTGAAAGTTAAGAGACTTGATCTTGAAAGATAAGAGACTTGACTTATACACGACTTGATTTTGAAAGTTAAGAGACTTGATCTTGAAAGATAAGAGACTTGACTTAGTTTGACTTGTTATGAATTTTGTTAAAATGTTGTAAAACCTCATTCGCGAGTAATGAGTAGTTGGTTTTAAAAGAATAATGTTTCTTGATTTGAAAATGAGATTAAGTATCGAACAAACCATTGCAGCGTTAATAAAGGAAATGTATTGACTAATTGTTATTAAAACCGAGAAACCTCCATCTGCATAGAAGCTAAGATGAGACAAAATGATATTACATTTCCTAGATCATGGCTGCTTTTATAAGATTGTAATAGACAAGAACAACCTACTCACACATAAGGCATATGTTTCTCAAATTTGTTTTAAAGGAGAATTATATTCTTAAGTGATTAAAACTATGAACTACGAAACCTTTCGAAAATGAGAAACTTGAGCATTTGAAATTAGGCAAACTTGAACGTTTGGAAAATAATGTGTTACTTGATTTTACAAGGGAAGTGTTTTGGTTTACTTAAAAGATAGTCACTCTATTTTATACTACGAACATTGTGTGACTTTTGTGAAAGAAACGTATCTTTTTAAAAGAGTTAATGTATGTAATACTTTAGGGTCAGAACCGAGATTTTGGCATAAAATGATAGTACCTTAAGTTGTGTGTAACTTGCCTATGTTTGCGTGTAATAGCCTTGTTATGCAAGTACTGTATTTTACTCGACTACCGGTTCATGGGATGAGCAGAATGTATTTCACTCGACTACGCGTTCGTGGGATGAACCGAATGTATTTCACTCGACTACGCGTTCATGGATGAGCAGGAATGTATTTCACTCGACTACCGCGTTCATGGATGAACCGAATGTATTTCACTCGACTCTACGCGTCCGTGGATGGACCGAATGTATTCCATCCGACTACCGAGTTCATGAGATGAACCGGGAATGTATTCCACACGTTTCTATACTGGGTCCATGAGATGGGCCGAGACATGTTATACGTATCACATGGTTTGTACCTAGACTGCCGGCAGTGAGGAAGGAGTTCCACGGGCATGAGGGATGACTTTGAGGGCGTGAGTCCCTGACTTGACATATCGCTTATGTTATGAAATGTAGTTTGGTTATCATACATGTCTCTGCTTTATATGTGATCGTTATGATTTCATTTCTGATTTTTCGTTTCACATACTTGGTACTGTTGTCGACCTCCTTGGGCCGCGTTCATCTGCAGTAGAGGTACATCGGTTGTGGATCCTCGCTCATAGGATCACGATTCAACGTATTGGAAGCCCGTTTCTCGGAGGCTTATCTTTTGGTATGTTACCCGAGTGCAGAGGTTCTTGTACATTCGTGGTATGGCGGGGCCTGTCCGTCATAGTTATTGTCACTTCTTAGAAGTGCATGTAATGCTTGTTGTGGCGAGTTTGTAAAAAGGATAAGCTGTTGGGTTTTATGAATATATCTGAAGGCAACTATTTTGGTTGGCCTATTTATTTATCATGTCTCTTGTTTCATGTTTATGTTTTTATTTCCACGATTCTCTCGATGTTGTATCACGAGGTGCCCGGTAAGGCACGATCCACGGGCCGGTTGGTCGTGACAAAAGTGGTATCGAGCGATTAGTCCTCGGAAAGTGTCTACGCACCGTGTCTAGTAAGTCTTGATTATCGGTGTGTTGTGCACCCATCTATAATCGTGAGGCTGCAGGACATTTAGGATTGGTTTCTATTCTTCTCACTCGAGATCGTGCCTTAGAGGCATGTTATAAGTTGGACTCCTCGACGTATTCTTATGTGCCGCTTATGCCTCACGCAAGCAATCGGGGCCCGAAGGGCAAGCGGCCGAGGGAGGCGTAGTAGAGCACGGAGGGTTACTGGGCGAGAGGCCCGGTCGTTACCGAGATAGTGCTTAAGCGGGGAGGCGGCGCCGCCCGGCCGGCGAGTTTAGAGTCGCAGCGATGGCTGCCGAGACTCTGATACTGAGCCTCAGTCCCAGCTGGAGCGAGATGAGATGGGTACAGAGATGGCGATTCTTGGCGTGGTCGCGCCGATATGAGGAAGGCTGGATCTGGCGGTTCCAGTCCAGTAGCACCGTAGTTCACCCCGAGCGCACGATTTGAGACTACGGGACTTTCGAGTTGTAGCCCGCCAGTTACATGGATCGAGAGCCGAGATGACCCTCGAGTTTATCAAGCGACATCTGACGGATCATGAGTGATCCGAGTCTCGCAGCGGTCGGTGGTATTGGGTTCGCATCATCTGCGTGATCTGCGATCGGGTTTGATTCATGGAATCGCCCCGAGAACATGCGCTCCCAGCGGTTTGGGGCGAGTTCTCGAGGCATTTCTTGCACATTTCTTGCCTCGCGGATGAGAGGGCTCGGTAAAGATTTTTGACGTTAAGCGACCGGGCGTGCGGTTAGGGAGTACAACGTGGAGTTTGACTCGTTGGCTTGGTATGTCCCGCCTTAGTGACCGATATGGAGGACGAGTGCACCGCCACGCCACCGCTCGATGATTACTTGGCGAGCTTGTTGGTGTAGCTCTTGATCGGGCATGGACATTACCCGCACGCGAGCTCATGCACTTGGATGTGAGGCACGGAGAGGTCGACGGAATGGCCGGATCAGCGAAGAAGGCGAGCAGCGGTCCTTTGGTAACTTGCGAGGCGGACCTCGTGGCGAGCTAGTTATGCACTTTCGCCAAGATGCAGTGGTCCTCCGCGATCTTGTGACGTTCGGTATTCGGAGCTGGTCGTGGCTCCGTGGCTTCGGTTCCGCAGATATACGTGAGTTCTAGCGGCGAGATTCATGTCCCCCTCAGTGTGCACGATGTGGCAGGCGTCATCCCGGGGAATGTCGTCTTTTTACTGGTGCTTGATTCACCTGCGGCCGTCAGGGCCATGTGACGAGAGAATGTGCTTATAGGAGAGTACCGCGGCATGACGCAGCCTGCGGATCGATGGCGGTTCATCGCCTTCTGACTATGCGCCTGCGAGCGTGCCTATGATTAGAGTGAAGCGGTAGATACAGGTATATCCTTAACCCTCTAGAGTTTTGTTTGCGCGATATGATGATCTTATTATTGTGTGCTATGTACAGATAACATTGTGTTAAGTATAACTTAGAGAACATGACTAGTTAAAGAGGTAAGTTTGGGGTCATGGAAGGTGTGAACCTTAGAATATTATTGTCACGCCCCGAACCCCGGGCCCGTGACTGGTGCCCTACCTGGGCACCCTTCTACCTTAACAATACAAGTAAACTGCGGAAATTAAATAACACCTCATTTTTTTTCTTTTAAAACAACCGTACGTGCAAGGGCAAAGCCGACAAGGCTGCCATATATACATAACCAAAAGACACTACACCGTACATGAGTCCAATCCCACATATGAATACAGACCTCTAGGAGTTAAACTGAAATGTGACGGGACAAGGCCCCGCCGTACCCAAAATCATACAAACCACATCTTGAAGGACACCAAAAGATAAACTCACGGATAGAGGAGCTATCCAAAACCCCGAGCGAGGATCCTACACTGCCGATCACCAAACAAGCGTACCTAAACTGCGGCATGAACGCGGCCGAAAGGAGGTCGATCGAAGAATGTACCAAGTATGTGAACAATAAGTATCAGAATGAAATCATAACGATCTAAGCAAAGCAGAGACATGTATGATAGCCAACCTACGATTACAAAACACATAGCGGTCATATCAAGTCGGGGACGCAGCCCTCAAGGTCACTACTCGGATATAACTATGGGTCTCACGCCATAATATCAATCATGCGTGGAATCCTTCTCATCGCTGCCGGCGATCCATGATATAACATAACATCAAGTCCCACAGGTGGTATAGCATCTTGGGGGTTTACCCCTCACTTATACTCTTACACTGGAGAAGGTGGTAAAGCAGGTGGTATAGCATCTTGGGGGTTTACCCCTCACTTATACTCTTTCCCTGGAGGTGGTGGTATAACGTCTTGGGGCTTGCCCCTCATTTATACTCTTACCCTATCTCAACCGGTCGTCAAACAACACATAAAGCAGGTGGCACAGCGTCTTGGGGGTTTACCCCTCACTAATACTCTTACCACGGAGGAGGTGGTATAACGTCTTGGGCTTGCCGCCATTTATACTCTTACCCTATCTCGACCGACCATCAAACAAGACATAAGCACCACCATGTCTTATAAAAATCGGGAATTTAACCCAGTACTACAAGTGCGGAAGCATACCGTGGAATCCCACATCACCGTCGATGCGTCAAGAACTTACAACAAGACAAACCGCTTCAACCGAGAGTCGCGACAACTTAATAAAACATAATACTTGCACTCAAAGGCTATTACCGTACATATAGGCAAGTTCTCAATTAACCAAGCCAAAGTACTTATCAAGGCACACATAGGATAATTCTCATTTTATCAAGCCAAAGTACTAATCAAGGCATACATAGAATAATTCTCTTTTAACAAGTCAAAGTACTTATCAAGGCACACTTAGACAAATTCTCAATTTATCAAGCCAAAGTACTAATCAAGGCATACATAGAATAATTCTCTTTTAACAAGTCAAAGTACTTATCAAGGCACACTTAGACAAATTCTCAATTTATCAAGCCAAAGTACTAATCAAGGCATACATAGAATAATTCTCTTTTAACAAGTCAAAGTACTTATCAAGGCACACTTTAGACAAATTCTCAATTTTTCAAGCCAAAGTACTACATACGTACATTCTTTTATAAAAGACTCCTTTCTATGTAAAGCTCCAAGATACTAACACCGTAGTATCAAGGCGTGTCTATTTTTCAAAGTAAGTTACTACACTTTTAGAAAACTCATTTCAAAGCTTGAAATCAAGTAACTCCAAATTTTCACAATCTAGGCAACTTTAATCAAAATAGACAACTTTCTAACCTTCCATAAAGCCGTTATAACCAACTTCCCATAAAGCCGTTATAACCCTTTATGGTTTTAGACATATCCATTCCTTGATAACCAAGAGACTTATACTATTAAAACCAAGTATCACATACTTACAAATCAAGTTCTTAACTTTCAAAAATACTTCAAGTCTCTTAATAGTTAGAAAACAAGTTTTCTTCTACTTTTTTAAACCTCAAGTAACTTCACCCTTAGCACAAGTTACTTCTCTTAAATCATGTCATTTCTCTTTTAAATCAAATAAGTAAATCACTCCTTTGACTCCCCTAAAGTCATTATAATGACCTTTAGGTTTTAGAACTAAGGCACTAGCCAAAAGATTTGGAAACCACTTCCTTTTCAAGTCTCTATGCACTTTAAGAAAAATACCTTCACCTTTAAGAATCCAAACTTCCCTAAGGAAATGGATTATACTACTTACAATTTAAACATCAAAGTACACTCCATGAAGTACATAGAACAAATTCTATTTTAGGCAAATCCAAATACAAGCAAGGAATGGATCATTCAAGGAGTAGGACTTACTTTCTTTATTCTAGGGAATCATGCTAGAAGAGGAGATAGTTCACATACCTTTTCGGCTAATATCCACAAGCTAAGCCGAATACGCCGTACGTAGAAGTGTCAACCTATAATGGTCACAACAAGACTATCAACTTCTAGTCTCAACGTAGAATAATACTAAGTATAGGTCTCTAATTCTACGGAAAAATCGGGCGAGACTTCCTTTGTTTCTACTTACTTTCCCACCTTTTCAAGGTCGAATACAATAACCAACACGCCACATTTAAGGCTCCAAACAACAACCAAACAAAGGGGATTACACGCCTTACAATACGTGTAAAATTCCGCCCCACAATTCATACGAAATAGTCTAAGGCACACTAGCCAATTCTCTACCAACTTACATAAAGCAACACTAAGTATTTTCCAATCCTTTTCCAATTCCAAGTTCTAAGGTCTAACATGTTATCTAGTCATAAACAACTTCAACAACTACAATTTCCTTCTTTATACAACATGCGACGCTTAGACTAATAATCAACTTGAATTGTAATCTTAACGCTAAACATGCTAGTTTTGGATTAGGGTTCAATAGCAATAAACATATCAAACTTCATAATATATAACACATGCTTGCTAAAATCCATAGCTACAACAATAAGTAAGCCTTAACTATTAAAACGACAAAATTTATACCTTTCAAAGCCCTTAAAATTTCCAAGATTCGAAGTCGCGCCTTAGCAATTCTTAGCTCCATTCCTTAGGTTCCAATCCGCTCCACGCACTCCAATGGCTATGAAGAACCCATCTTCAAGTTCCAACTTCAAAGTTGAAGAACTCCCTTAGTTTCCGCATGCGACTAACGTAAAAATACGTTTTTCCAAATCGTTCTATCGAGGTAACCTTACAATACCCTTGGGGACATTGGGTTAAAGTCTTGTGGCTAATGGAGGAAAATTACAAAATTTTCTTGTGAGGGAGGGCCTGGCGAGAGCTCCCATGTGAAGAACAAGGTGTGTGATTTTTCTAAGTGTAGACATGAGCTTGTCTTGCACTAGCTTAGCACTTATAACACTATGGATGGCTTAGATAAAAACTCTTGTGAGGCTAAGATGAAAATCACATGGATCGAGCTTATGTGGCAAGTTGACAAGTCAACAATGTCAAGCTTAGCAAGACTTATCTTCCACCATGGTAAATGACCATTTTACCCTTGGAATAATTCGACCAAGACCATGGGGTGCCACGTGTCGCCTCTCATTCGTCCATAAAAATTCAGTAACTTTCGTGGGCCACAAAACATAAAATTCCTCGGGTGGGCCCACGTGACCAAATCGTAAAAATAAATTTTCATAATATTAATAAGTTCCATACTCTTCAAATAATGTATTTTGAGAATCCAATTCTCAACAACGAACATTTTTCCTTTCCGACGTCCGGAAGATTTTCCGTCGGAAAAACAATTCTTCCTTTAGTACAAATTTCCAAGTCTTGTGTTCCTTACGTACCTTCACTTACACATGTCCTGAACTTACGGGGTGTAACATTCTTCCCCCCTTAGAAACATTCGTCCCCGAATGTTCTTAGTCGATTTTCAAGCCATACAAACTCGGCGTAAACTCTATACTATGCCTCTCAATCAAAAGCGCACAAGACCAACGATGTCACACGCCACCACATAACATACGTAAACATAATAATGGACCTTCCGTCCGTGGTCCTTCTCACAAAACTCGAAGGTTCTGATCTTCCCAAACACGGATCCTTAGAGGTTCCTTTCTTTCCTTACTTGTCATACTTTCGTACGCCCAAACTCATCTAGTACACGTCAAAATCTCAAATTCATTTGTTCCCCAATCCTTGAGTTACTAACCAACTTGGCCATTATGCTACTTGAATTTCCGCTAAGGCCCTTCTCGGTCCTTACGACCTAGTTCGGTGGGCAGCGTCCACAAACTCGCATAACGATTAACTAAACTTGGGCTGGCATCCTCGGGACTCTATCACATGCGGGACCATTTCTAATCGACATTACCCCATTCCAAACTATCGGTGACCGAAATGAGTCCATAACCCGACTCATCGTCACTGTAACTTCTCATTCTTAGTCTGAAATAAATCTCTCTCTTATCTCAAGGTACTTCTTACCCTACCCCTATTCACTAGAGGTTCGTCACATAAGCCAAAGTATTTCTCTGCACAATCTTCCTATCGGTCTTACACATACGGGGTAATTACAAGTTGTGAACTCTATACAACTATAGTCTCGATTCGCTATCATTCTTGTCAACATTCTTACTTCTCACTTTACTAATCAAAGTATCCCTAACTCGGGTACTATCACTTACTACCGCTAGCATCGCTATCTTGGTCAAAAGCATAATCGCTTCCTCATGACCCTATAGTCTTCTCTGGAAACCGGAGGCTCGTCTTTGGGGCCTCGAAAACTGCGCGCAGGACTCGTAGGCGGAACAACATCCGGTATAACACGGGCATAAGCCCTATCAACTCCTCAGTCGACTAGTAGCTCCTGCTACTCCTTTGCCCTTCAAGGGCGTGTTGCCTCCTTGGAGGCATAATCAGAACACAACAATACGTCGGAGAGGAATTATCTTACTAACACACTCTATGGCACGATCTTGAGTGAGAAGAATAGAAACCAACTCCTAAATGTCCTGTAGCCTCACTGTTTATGGGTGTGGCGCGCAACACCGATAATCAAGACTCTACTAGACACGGTCATAGACATTCCGAGGACTGATCGCTCGATACCACTCATGTCGCCCGAACCGGGCGTGGCGGTGCCTACTACAGGCACCTTCTACATAACAATACAAGTAAATCTGCGGAAATTAAATAACACCTCATTTTTTTTTCTTTTAAAACAACCAGTGCGTGCAAGGGCAAAGCCGACAAGGCTGCCGTATATACATAACCAAAAGACACTACACCGCGTGAGTCAATCCAGCGTATGAATACGGACCTCTAGGAGTTAAGCGAAATGTGACGGACAAGGCCCCGCCGTACCCAAAATCAGTATAAAGCACATCAAGGACATATACCAAAAGATAAACTCACGGATAGAGGAGCTATCCAAAAACCACTGGCGAGGATCCTACACTGCCGATCACCAAAGCGTACCTAAACTCGCGGCATGAGCGGCCCGAAGGAGGTCGATCGAAGAATGTACCAAGTATGTGAACAATAAATCAGTAATGAAATCATAACGATCTAAGCAAAGCAGAGACATGTATGATAGCCAACCTACGATTACAAAACACATAAGCGATCATATCAAGTCGGGACGCAAGCCTCAAGGTCACTACTCGGATATAACTACTATGGGTCTCGCCCATAATATCAATCATGCCCGTGGAATCCTTCCTCACTGCCGGCAGTCCATGATATAACATAACATCAAGTCCCACCGGTGGTATAGCATCTTGGGGGTTTACCCCTCACTTATACTCTTACCCTGGAGAAGGTGGTAAAGCAGGTGGTATAGCATCTTGGGGGTTTACCCCTCACTTATACTCTTACCCTGGAGGAGGTGGTATAACGTCTTGGGGCTTGCCCGACATTTATACTCTTACCTATCTCAACCGGCGTCAAACAACACATAAAGCGGTGGCACGTCTGGGGGTTTACCCTCACTAATACTCTTACCACGGAGGAGGTGGTATAACGTCTTGGGGCTTGCCGCCATTTATACTCTTACCTATCTCGACCGACCATCAAACAAGACATAAGCACCACCATGTCTTACATAAAAATCAGAATTTAACCCAGTACTACAAGTAGCAAGCATACCCGTGGAATCCCACATCACCGTCGGTGCGTCCCAAGAACTTCTGACAAGACGGTAGACCGCAACCGAAGTCGCGACAACTTAATAAAACATAATACTTGCACTCAAAGGCTATTACCAGCACATATAGGCAAGTTCTCAATTAACCAAGCCAAAGTACTTATCAAGGCACACATAGGATAATTCTCATTTTATCAAGCCAAAGTACTAATCAAGGCATACATAGAATAATTCTCTTTTAACAAGTCAAAGTACTTATCAAGGCACACTTAGACAAATTCTCAATTTATCAAGCCAAAGTACTAATCAAGGCATACATAGAATAATTCTCTTTTAACAAGTCAAAGTACTTATCAAGGCACACTTAGACAAATTCTCAATTTATCAAGCCAAAGTACTAATCAAGGCATACATAGAATAATTCTCTTTTAACAAGTCAAAGTACTTATCAAGGCACACTTTAGACAAATTCTCAATTTTTCAAGCCAAAGTACTACATACGTACATTCTTTTATAAAAGACTCCTTTCTATGTAAAGCTCAAGATACTAACACCCGTAGTATCAAGGCGTGTCTATTTTTCAAAGTAAGTTACTACACTTTTAGAAAACTCATTTCAAAGCTTGAAATCAAGTAACTCCAAATTTTCACAATCTAGGCAACTTATGCCGATTAATCAAAATAGACAACTTTCTAACCTTCCATAAAGCCGTTATAACCAACTTCCCATAAAGCCGTTATAACCCTTTATGGTTTTAGACATATCCATTCCTTCAATAACCAAGAGACTTATACTATTAAAACCAAGTATCACATACTTACAAATCAAGTTCTTAACTTTCAAAAATACTTCAAGTCTCTTGTAGTTAGAAAACAAGTTTTCTTCTACTTTTAAACCTCAAGTAACTTCACCCTTAGCACAAGTTACTTCTCTTAAATCATGTCATTTCTCCTCTTTAAATCAAATAAGTAAATCACTCTTTGACTCACTAAAGTCATTATAATGACCTTTAGGTTTTAGAACTAAGGCACTAGCCAAAAGATTTGGAAACCACTTCCTTTTCAAGTCTCTATGCACTTTAAGAAAAATACCTTCACCTTTAAGAATCCAAACTTCCCTAAGGAAATGGATTATACTACTTACAATTTAAACATCAAAGTACACTCAAGGAAGTACATAGAACAAATTCTATTTTAGGCAAATCCAAATACAAGCAAGGAATGGATCATTCAAGGAGTAGGACTTACTTTCTTTATTCTAGGGAATCATGCTAGAAGAGGAGATAGTTCACATACCTTTTCGGCTAATATCCACAAGCTAAGCCGAATACGCCGTACGTAGAAGTGTCAACCTATAATGGTCACAACAAGACTATCAACTTCTAGTCTCAACGTAGAATAATACTAAGTATAGGGTCTCTAATTCTACGGAAAAATCGGGCAGCACTTCCTTTGTTTCTACTTACTTTCCCACCTTTTTCAAGGTCGAATACAATAACCAACACGCCACATTTAAGGCTCCAAACAACAACCAAACAAAGGGGATTACACGCCTTACAATACGTGTAAAATTCCGCCCCACAATTCATACGAAATAGTCTAAGGCACACTAGCCAATTCTCGGCCAACTTACATAGCAACACTAAGTCTTTTCCAATCCTTTTCCAATTCCAAGTTCTAAGGTCTAACATGTTATCTAGTCATAAACAACTTCAACAACTACAATTTCCTTCTTTATACAACATGCGACGCTTAGACTAATAATCAACTTGAATTGTAATCTTAACGCTAAACATGCTAGTTTTCGGATTAGGGTTCCAATAGCCAATAAACATATCAAACTTCATAATATATAACACATGCTTGCTAAAATCCATAGCTACAACAATAAGTAAGCCTTAACTATTAAAACGACAAAATTTATACCTTTCAAAGCCCTTAAAATTTCCAAGATTCGAAGTCGCGCCTTAGCAATTCTTAGCTCCATTCCTTAGGTTCCAATCGCTCACGCACTCCTTGCGGCTATGAAGAACCCATCTTCAAGTTCCAACTTCAAAGTTGAAGAACTCCTTAGTTTCCGTCTTGCGACTAACGTAAAAATACGTTTTTTCCGAAATCTTTCTATTGAGGTAACCTTACAATACCCTTGGGGACATTGGGTTAAAGTCTTGTGGCTAATGGAGGAAAATTACAAAATTTTCTTGTGAGGGAGGGCCTGGCGAGAGCTCCATGTGAAGAACAAGGTGTGTGATTTTTCTAAGTGTAGAAATGAGCTTGTCTTGCACTAGCTTAGCACTTATAACACTATGGATGGCTTAGATAAAAACACTTGTGAGGCTAAGATGAAAATCACATGGATCAAGCTTATGTGGCAAGTTGACAAGTCAACAATGTCAAGCTTAGCAAGACTTATCTTCCACCATGGTAAATGACCATTTTACCCTTGGAATAATTCGACCAAGACCATGTGGGGTGCCACGTGTCGCCTCTCATTCGTCCATAAAAATTCAGTAACTTCGTGGGCCCCACAAAACATAAAATTCTCTGTGGGCCCACGTGACCAAATCGTAAAAATAAATTTTCATAATATTAATAAGTTCCATACTCTTCAAATAATGTAATTTGAGAATCCAATTCTCAACAACGAACATTTTTCCTTTCCGACGTCCTAAGATTTTCGTCGGAAAAACAATTCTTCCTTTAGTACAAATTTCCAAGTCTTGTGTTCCTTACGCACTTCACTTACACATGTCCCGAACTTACGGGTGTAACATTCTTCCTCTTAGAAACATTCGTCCCGAATGTTCTTAGTCGATTTCAAGCCATACAAACTCGGCATAAACTCTATACTATGCCTCTCAATCAAAAGCGCACAAGACCAACGATGTCACACGACCACCACATAACATACGTAAACATAATAATGGACCTTCCGTCCGTGGTCCCTTCTCACAAAACTCGAAGGTTACGATCTTCCCAAACACGGGATCCTTGAGGTTCCTTTCTTTCCTTACTTGTCATACTTTCTCGCACCTTCAAACTCATCTAGTACACGTAAAATCTCAAATTCTGTTTCGTTCCCCAATCCTTGGAGTTACTAACCAACTTGGCCATTATGCTACTTGAATTTCCGCTAAGGCCCTTCTCGGTCCTTACGACCTAGTTAGGTGGAACGCGCCCACAAACTCGCATAACGATTAACTAAACTTGGGCCTGCATCCTCGTGACTCTATCACATAACGGACCATTTCTAATCGACATTACCCATTCCAAACTATCGGTGACCGAAATGAGTCCATAACCCGACTCATCGTCACTGTAACTTCTCATTCTTAGTCCAAATAAATCTCTCTCTTATCTCAAGGTACTTCTTACCCTACCCCTATTCACTAGAGGTTCGTCACATAAGCCAAAGTATTTCTATCGCACAATCTTCCTATCGGTCTTACACTTATACTGGTAATTACAAGTTGTGAACTCTATACAACTATAGTCTCGGTTCACCTATCATTCTTGTCAACATTCTTACTTCTCACTTTACTAATCAAAGTATCCCTAACTCGGGTACTATCACTTACTACCGCTAGCATCGCTATCTTGGTCAAAAGCATAATCGCTTCCTCACGACCCTATAGTCTTCTCCTAATCGAAACCGGAGGCTCGTGCTTTGGGGCCTCAAAACTGGCGCGAAGGACTCGCCATCGCGAACAACATCCGGTATAACCAGGGCATAAGCCCTATCAACTCCTCGAGTCGACTAGTAGCTCCTGCTACTCTTTGCCCTTCAGGCGGCCGTTGCCCTCGAGGCATAATTGTAACACAACAATACGTCAGAGAGGAATTATCTTACTAACACAGCTCTATGGCACGATCTTAGAGTGAGAAGAATAGAAACCAACTCCTAAATGTTCTGTAGCCTCCTGTTTATGGGTGTGGCGCGCGCAACACCGATAATCAAGACTCTACTAGACACGGTCGTAGACATTCCGAGGATCGCTCGATACCACTCTGTCACGCCCGAACCGGGCTGCGTGCGGTGCCTACCAGGCACCCTTCTACCTTAACAATACAAGTAAATGCGGAAATTAAATAACACCTCATTTTTTTTTCTTTTAAAACAACCAGATGCGTGCAAGTGGCAAAGCCGATAAGGCTGCCATATATACATAACCAAAAGACACTACACCGCATACGAGTCCAATCCATATGAATACAGCACCTCTAGAGTTAAATCAAATGTGACGGACAAGGCCCGCCGTACCCAAAACTGACAAAGCCTGCATGAAGGACATATACCAAAAGATAAACTCCTGGATAGAGGGAGCTATCCAAAAACCCTGAGCAGGATCCTACACCTGCCGATCACCAAACAGCGTACCTAAACCTGCGGCATGAACGCAGCCCCCCGCAGGAGGTCAGTACGAAGAATGTACCAAGTCTGTGAAGCATAAGTACAGTAATGAAATCATACGATCTAAGCAAAACAGGAGATGTATGATAGCCAACCTACGATTACAAAACACATAAGCGATCATATCAAGTCGTGGGCCAAGCCCTCAAGGTCACTACTCGGATATAACTATGGGTCTCACGCCCATAATATCAATCATGCGTGGAATCCTTCATCGGCATCCATGATATAACATAACATCAAGTCCCACGGTGGTATAGCATCTTGGGGTTTACCCTCACTTATACTCTTACCCTGGAGAAGGTGGTAAAGCAGGTGGTATAGCATCTTGGGGGTTTACCCCTCACTTATACTCTTACCCTGGAGGAGGTGGTATAACGTCTTGGGGCTTGCCCCTCATTTATACTCTTACCCTATCTCAACCTGGTCAAACAACACATAAAGCGGTGGCACAGCGTCTTGGGGTTTACCTCACTAATACTCTTACCACGGAGGAGGTGGTATAACGTCTTGGGGCTTCGCCATTTATACTCTTACCTATCTCGACCGACCATCAAACAAGACATAAGCACCACCATGTCTTCTATAAAAATCCGAATTTAACCCAGTACTACAAGTAACGGAAGCATACCGTGGAATCCCACATCACCGTCGATGCGTCCCAAGAACTTACAACAAGACAAATGGTCAACCGAGAGTCGCGACAACTTAATAAAACATAATACTTGCACTCAAAGGCTATTACAGCACATATAGGCAAGTTCTCAATTAACAAGCCAAAGTACTTATCAAGGCACACATAGGATAATTCTCATTTTATCAAGCCAAAGTACTAATCAAGGCATACATAGAATAATTCTCTTTTAACAAGTCAAAGTACTTATCAAGGCACACTTAGACAAATTCTCAATTTATCAAGCCAAAGTACTAATCAAGGCATACATAGAATAATTCTCTTTTAACAAGTCAAAGTACTTATCAAGGCACACTTAGACAAATTCTCAATTTATCAAGCCAAAGTACTAATCAAGGCATACATAGAATAATTCTCTTTTAACAAGTCAAAGTACTTATCAAGGCACACTTTAGACAAATTCTCAATTTTTCAAGCCAAAGTACTACATACGTACATTCTTTTATAAAAGACTCCTTTCTATGTAAAGCTCCAAGATACTAACACCCGTAGTATCAAGGCGTGTCTATTTTTCAAAGTAAGTTACTACACTTTTAGAAAACTCATTTCAAAGCTTGAAATCAAGTAACTCCAAATTTTCACAATCTAGGCAACTTATGCCGATTAATCAAAATAGACAACTTTCTAACCTTCCATAAAGCCGTTATAACCCTTTATGGTTTTAGACATATCCATTCCTTCAATAACCAAGAGACTTATACTATTAAAACCAAGTATCACATACTTACAAATCAAGTTCTTAACTTTCAAAAATACTTCAAGTCTCTTAATAGTTAGAAAACAAGTTTTCTTCTACTTTTTAAACCTCAAGTAACTTCACCCTTAGCACAAGTTACTTCTCTTAAATCATGTCATTTCTCCTCTTTTAAATCAAATAAGTAAATCACTCCTTTGACTCCCCTAAAGTCATTATAATGACCTTTAGGTTTTAGAACTAAGGCACTAGCCAAAAGATTTGGAAACCACTTCCTTTTCAAGTCTCTATGCACTTTAAGAAAAATACCTTCACCTTTAAGAATCCAAACTTCCCTAAGGAAATGGATTATACTACTTACAATTTAAACATCAAAGTACACTCAAGGAAGTACATAGAACAAATTCTATTTTAGGCAAATCCAAATACAAGCAAGGAATGGATCATTCAAGGAGTAGGACTTACTTTCTTTATTCTAGGGAATCATGCTAGAAGAGGAGATAGTTCACATACCTTTTCGGCTAATATCCACAAGCTAAGCCGAATACGCCGTACGTAGAAGTGTCAACCTATAATGGTCACAACAAGACTATCAACTTCTAGTCTCAACGTAGAATAATACTAAGTATAGGGTCTCTAATTCTACGGAAAAATCGGGCAGCACTTCCTTTGTTTCTACTTACTTTCCCACCTTTTTCAAGGTCGAATACAATAACCAACACGCCACATTTAAGGCTCCAAACAACAACCAAACAAAGGGGATTACACGCCACAATACGTGTAAAATTCCGCCCACAATTCATACGAAATAGTCTAAGGCACACTAGCCAATTCTCGGCCAACTTACATAAAGAACACTAAGTCTTTTCCAATCCTTTTCCAATTCCAAGTTCTAAGGTCTAACATGTTATCTAGTCATAAACAACTTCAACAACTACAATTTCCTTCTTTATACAACATGCGACGCTTAGACTAATAATCAACTTGAATTGTAATCTTAACGCTAAACATGCTAGTTTTCGGATTAGGGTTCCAATAGCCAATAAACATATCAAACTTCATAATATATAACACATGCTTGCTAAAATCCATAGCTACAACAATAAGTAAGCCTTAACTATTAAAACGACAAAATTTATACCTTTCAAAGCCCTTAAAATTTCCAAGATTCGAAGTCGCGCCTTAGCAATTCTTAGCTCCATTCCTTAGGTTCCAATCCGCTCCACGCACTCCTTAGCGGCTATGAAGAACCCATCTTCAAGTTCCAACTTCAAAGTTGAAGAACTCCCTTAGTTTCCGCCTTGCGACTAACGTAAAAATACGTTTTTTCCGAAATCTTTCTATTGAGGTAACCTTACAATACCCTTGGGGACATTGGGTTAAAGTCTTGTGGCTAATGGAGGAAAATTACAAAATTTTCTTGTGAGGCACAAAGCCTGGAGAGCTCCCATGTGAAGAACAAGGTGTGTGATTTTTCTAAGTGTAGAAATGAGCTTGTCTTGCACTAGCTTAGCACTTATAACACTATGGATGGCTTAGATAAAAACACTTGTGAGGCTAAGATGAAAATCACATGGATCAAGCTTATGTGGCAAGTTGACAAGTCAACAATGTCAAGCTTAGCAAGACTTATCTTCCACCATGGTAAATGACCATTTTACCCTTGGAATAATTCGACCAAGACCATGTGGGGGTGCCACGTGTCGCCCTCTCATTCGTCCATAAAAATTCCGTAACTTTCGTGGGCCCCACAAAACATAAAATTCCTCGGGTGGGCCCCACGTGACCAAATCCGTAAAAATAAATTTTCATAATATTAATAAGTTCCATACTCTTCAAATAATGTAATTTGAGAATCCAATTCTCAACAACGAACATTTTTCCTTTCCGACGTCCGGAAGATTTTCGTCGGAAAAACAATTCTTCCTTTAGTACAAATTTCCAAGTCTTGTGTTCCTTACGTACCTTCACTTACACATGTCCTGAACTTACGGGGTGTAACATTTTTCCCCCCTTAGAAACATTCGTCCCCGAATGTTCTTAGTTGGTTTTCAAGCCATACAAACTCCGGCATAAACTCTATACTATGCCTCTCAATCAAAACTGCACAAGACCAACGTTGTCACACATGACCACATAACATACGTAAACATAATAATGGACCTTCCGTCCGTGGTCCCTTCTCACAAAACTCGAAGGTTCTGATCTTCCCAAACACGGGATCCTTAGAGGTTCCTTTCTTTCCTTACTTGTCATACTTTCTCGCACCTTCAAACTCATCTAGTACACGTCAAAATCTCAAATTCTGCTTTACGTTCCCCAATCCTTGGAGTTACTAACCAACTTGGCCATTATGCTACTTGAATTTCCTAAGGCCCTTCTCGGTCCTTACGACCTAGTTCGGTGGAACGCGTCCACAAACTCGCATAACGATTAACTAAACTTGGGCTGGCATCCTCGGGACTCTATCACATGCGGGACCATTTCTAATCGACATTACCCCATTCCAAACTATCGGTGACCGAAATGAGTCCATAACCCGACTCATCGTCACTGTAACTTCTCATTCTTAGTCTGAAATAAATCTCTCTCTTATCTCAAGGTACTTCTTACCCTACCCCCTATTCACTAGAGGTTCGTCACATAAGCCAAAGTATTTCTACTGCACAATCTTCCCTATCGGTCTTACACTTATACGGGGTAATTACAAGTTGTGAACTCTATACAACTATAGTCTCAGTTCACCTATCATTCTTGTCAACATTCTTACTTCTCACTTTACTAATCAAAGTATCCCTAACTCTGGGGTACTATCACTTACTACTGCTAGCACTGCTATCTTGGTCAAAAGCATAACTGCTTCCCTCATGACCCTATAGTCTTCTCCTAACTGAGAAACTGGAGGCTCTGGTGCTGGGGCCTCAAAACCTGGCGCAGAAGGACTCGCCGACTGCGGAACAACATCCGGTATAACACAGGCATAAGCCCTATCAACTCCTCGAGTCGACTAGTAGCTCGCTACTCCTTTGCCCTTCAGGGTGTTGCCCTCGGAGGCATAATCAGAACACAACAATACGTCGAGAGGAATTATCTTACTAACACGGCTCATGCACGATCTTAGAGTGAGAAGAATAGAAACCAACTCCTAAATGTCCTGTAGCCTCACTGTTTATGGGTGTGGCGCAACACACGATAATCAAGACTCTACTAGACACGGTGCATCAGACATTCCGAGGATCGCTCGATACCACTCTGTCACGCCCGAACCCGGGCGTGGTGGTGCCTACACAGGCACCGCCTTAACAATACAAGTAAATCATGCGGAAATTAAATAACACCTCATTTTTTTTCTTTTAAAACAACCAGACGTGCAAGGGCAAAGCCGACAAGGCGCCATATATACATAACCAAAAGACACTACACCGCATACGTGAGTCCAATCCCACATATGAATACGCACTTCAGGAGTTAAATCGAAATGTGACGGACAAGGCCACCGTACCCAAATCGTACAAAGCACATCTTGAAGGACATATACCAAAAAGATAAACTCCTGGATAGAGGGAGCTATCCAAAAACCCTGAGCAGGATCCTACACCTGCCGATCACCAAACAGCGTACCTAAACCTGCGGCATGAACGCAGCCCCCCGAAGGAGGTCAGTACGAAGAATGTACCAAGTATGTGAACAATAAGTACTGTAATGAAATCATAACGATCTAAGCAAAGCAGAGACATGTATGATAGCCAACCTACGATACAAAACACATAGCGGTCATATCAAGTCAGGGACGCAAGCCCTCAAGGTCACTACTCAGATATAACTATGGGTCTCACGCCCATAATATCAATCATGCCCGTGGAATCCTTCCTCACTGCCGGCAGTCCATGATATAACATAACATCAAGTCCCACCGGTGGTATAGCATCTTGGGGGTTTACCCCTCACTTATACTCTTACCCTGGAGAAGGTGGTAAAGCAGGTGGTATAGCATCTTGGGGGTTTACCCCTCACTTATACTCTTACCCTGGAGGAGGTGGTATAACGTCTTGGGGCTTGCCCCTCATTTATACTCTTACCCTATCTCAACCGGCCGTCAAACAACACATAAAGCAGGTGGTACAGCGTCTTGGGGGTTTACCCCTCACTAATACTCTTACCTGGAGGAGGTGGTATAACGTCTTGGGGCTTGCCCCTCATTTATACTCTTACCCTATCTCGATGACCATCAAACAAGACATAAGCACCACCATGTCTTCTATAAAAATCCGAATTTAACCTAGTACTACAAGTAACGGAAGCATACCCGTGGAATCCCACATCACTGTCGGTACGTCCCAGTAACTTACAACAAGACAGCCGACCCTTCAACCGAGAGTCGCGACAACTTAATAAAACATAATACTTGCACTCAAAGGCTATTACCAGCACATATAGGCAAGTTCTCAATTAACCAAGCCAAAGTACTTATCAAGGCACACATAGGATAATTCTCATTTTATCAAGCCAAAGTACTAATCAAGGCATACATAGAATAATTCTCTTTTAACAAGTCAAAGTACTTATCAAGGCACTTAGACAAATTCTCAATTTATCAAGCCAAAGTACTAATCAAGGCATACATAGAATAATTCTCTTTTAACAAGTCAAAGTACTTATCAAGGCACACTTAGACAAATTCTCAATTTATCAAGCCAAAGTACTAATCAAGGCATACATAGAATAATTCTCTTTTAACAAGTCAAAGTACTTATCAAGGCACTTTAGACAAATTCTCAATTTTTCAAGCCAAAGTACTACATACGTACATTCTTTTATAAAAGACTCCTTTCTATGTAAAGCTCCAAGATACTAACACCGTAGTATCAGGCGTGTCTATTTTTCAAAGTAAGTTACTACACTTTTAGAAAACTCATTTCAAAGCTTGAAATCAAGTAACTCCAAATTTTCACAATCTAGGCAACTTATGCCGATTAATCAAAATAGACAACTTTCTAACCTTCCATAAAGCCGTTATAACCAACTTCCCATAAAGGGTTATAACGGCTTTATGGTTTTAGACATATCCATTCCTTCAATAACAAGAGACTTATACTATTAAAACCAAGTATCACATACTTACAAATCAAGTTCTTAACTTTCAAAAATACTTCAAGTCTCTTAATAGTTAGAAAACAAGTTTTCTTCTACTTTTTTAAACCTCAAGTAACTTCACCCTTAGCACAAGTTACTTCTCTTAAATCATGTCATTTCTCCTCTTTTAAATCAAATAAGTAAATCACTCCTTTGACTCCCCTAAAGTCATTATAATGACCTTTAGGTTTTAGAACAAGGCACTAGCCAAAAGATTTGGAAACCACTTCCTTTTCAAGTCTACATGCACTTTAAGAAAAATACCTTCACCTTTAAGAATCCAAACTTCCCTAAGGAAATGGATTATACTACTTACAATTTAAACATCAAAGTACACTCAAGGAAGTACATAGAACAAATTCTATTTTAGGCAAATCCAAATACAAGCAAGGAATGGATCATTCGAGTAGGACTTACTTTCTTTATTCTAGGGAATCATGCTAGAAGAGGAGATAGTTCACATACCTTTTCGCTAATATCCACAAGCTGCCGAATACGTCAGACGTAAGTGTCAACCTATAATGGTCACAACAAGACTATCAACTTCTAGTCTCAACGTAGAATAATACTAAGTATAGGGTCTCTAATTCTACGGAAAAATCGGGCGAGACTTCCTTTGTTTCTACTTACTTTCCCACCTTTTTCAAGGTCGAATACAATAACCAACACGCACATTTAAGGCTCCAAACAACAACCAAACAAAGGGGATTACACGCCTTACAATACGTGTAAAATTCCGCCCCACAATTCATACGAAATAGTCTAAGGCACTAGCCAATTCTCGGCCAACTTACATAGCAACACTAAGTCTTTTCCAATCCTTTTCCAATTCCAAGTTCTAAGGTCTAACATGTTATCCAGTCATAAACAACTTCAACAACTACAATTTCCTTCTTTATACAACATGCGCTTAGACTAATAATCAACTTGAATTGTAATCTTAACGCTAAACATGCTAGTTTTGGATTAGGGTTCCAATAGCCAATAAACATATCAAACTTAATACTATATAACACATGCTTGCTAAAATCCATAGCTACAATGATAAGTAAGCCTTAACTATTAAAACGACAAAATTTATACCTTTCAAAGCCCTTAAAATTTCCAAGATTCAAGTCGCGCCTTAGCAATTCTTAGCTCCATTCCTTAGGTTCCAATCCGCTCCACGCACTCATGGCGGCCTATGAAGAACCCATCTTCAAGTTCCAACTTCAAAGTTGAAGAACTCCCTTAGTTTCCGCCTTGCGACTAACGTAAAAATACGTTTTTTCCGAAATATTTCTATTGAGGTAACCTTACAATACCCTTGGGGACATTGGGTTAAAGTCTTGTGGCTAATGGAGGAAAATTACAAAATTTTCTTGTGAGGGAGGGCCTGGCGAGAGCTCCCATGTGAAGAACAAGGTGTGTGATTTTTCTAAGTGTAGAAATGAGCTTGTCTTGCACTAGCTTAGCACTTATAACACTATGGATGGCTTAGATAAAAACACTTGTGAGGCTAAGATGAAAATCACATGGATCAAGCTTATGTGGCAAGTTGACAAGTCAACAATGTCAAGCTTAGCAAGACTTATCTTCCACCATGGTAAATGACCATTTTACCCTTGGAATAATTCGACCAAGACCATGTGGGGGTGCCACGTGTCGCCCTCTCATTCGTCCATAAAAATTCCGTAACTTTCGTGGGCCCCACAAAACATAAAATTCCTCGGGTGGGCCCCACGTGACCAAATCCGTAAAAATAAATTTTCATAATATTAATAAGTTCCATACTCTTCAAATAATGTAATTTGAGAATCCAATTCTCAACAACGAACATTTTTCCTTTCCGACGTCCGGAAGATTTTCCGTCGGAAAAACAATTCTTCCTTTAGTACAAATTTCCAAGTCTTGTGTTCCTTACGTACCTTCACTTACACATGTCCTGAACTTACGGGGTGTAACAATTATAAGTGGAGACCTTAGATGCGAGGCCGTCTTGAGTAAAAGATTTTTTTACGATTGACCTTTGTCGGAGTGCATAGTATACGAGGGGTAAAAAAATTGTGTGATAAGTCCCCGAGTGGTGTGAATTATATAAGGATAGTTATGATAAGAAGACCACTAGGTTTGCGTAACTTGATTAGTGAGATTGTTTCGGATCGGGGAACAAGAGTTTGGCGCGGCAAATGGGTCGGGTTGAGGCAAGGTTGCGTGTCAACCCGCGGCCGGTTTGGGGTGTCGATTCGAGTGGTCGCCAGTGGTAGGTCACGAGGTGCTAGGCGGTGTTTAGGTAACCATCGTGCGGGTTCGTGGATCGTTCGACCAGAATCGGATCGTGAAGGCCGGAATGGCCTTAGAGTAAATTGAAGCTAGTGGGAGTTGTGAGATTAGAAATGATTCCTCGTTGGCTTGGATTTGAGTTTTGCGACATGTTATATTCTCGCCATTGGTGGCATGATCGGTTTTGTAAGTATAGTAGTGAAGACTATCTACCGACGCAAATGCGTTTGGAGACTTAGAAGGAACATTCGACGAATGTTTCTAAGGAAGAATGTTATACCAGTAGTTCCAGGTATATAGGTGAGGATGTGCGTGCGAGAATCGCACGTAAATTTTGGAAAGAAAGAAAGATGTGATTTTTCACTAAAAGTTTCCGGTTTTGTGAAGGAAAAAGGTTCGTTGATGGGGTGGATTCCCAGTTTGGTATTTGGGCTTCTTGAATTATATTAGAATTATGGAATTTTATTTCCGAATTGGTCACGTGGGCCCACGGGAGAAATTTCTGATTTTGTGGGCCCACTTTGTTTTGAGATTTTTGCCTTTATGGATATTTTGGAAGATGAAATATTTTGGGCGAGTAGGAGGCGACACATGTCACGCCACAGGTGGCCTCATGGCGAAATTTGCTAACAAGTGGCGAACAGTGGCCTTGTCTTGCTAGATATTTTGTGGACAAGTGGCCAAGTCTTGCTAGATATTTTGTGTGGACAAGTGGCTTGTGGGTCCCACACACACTTGTCCCCAATCTCATCCACATACTTGCCTTCATCCTAGCCCTTGGTTGTCTATATATGCACTTAGTTGATGAAAACTTCCACACTTAACCATTTCAAGACAAGAAATTCCCTCCTTCTCCCTTGACCTTGCTCTCGTTTTTAGCCCATTTCTTGACCTAAATTTGTCCAACAATTCTTAAACTCTTAAGTGTTCTTCCCTAAGGTGTTAGGAAGATTGTGTACCAAGAGTTGGAAAAGATTTCACACCCCAACCTATTGTTCATGCCTTGGCCGAAACTTACTAGTTGGAAACCCAAGTGTTCTTCACTTTTGGAGTTGGTTCTTGAAGAGAAGTTGGTTAGGAGCTTCTATGGGTTGCTTGTAGCGGATTGGAACGGAAAGATTTGGAGCTAAGACTTGCTTGGAGCGACATTAAGTTCTTGGATAATTTTGGGCTATTTGAGGTAGTAAACCTTAACCTCTTTGTGAATTGGTCATTATACATATATTATAAGTATATTATGGAGTATATAAAATATGGAGTAAAGTTTGGAAAAGTTGGATCTTGTTAACTTGTTAAAAGAAGGGATTGGCCGTTTGCCATTAAAATGGTAAAAACGTATCTTACTTGTGAAGAAGTAATTAACAAAGTAACTATAACTTATATTAAGATGGAATATAAGTTGGATGACTAATGAAGTAATTGGATAAGTAAAATGGACAAAGTTGGCCAAGGACCCCAACTTAAGGACTGTATTTACTTTGGACAGTATTTACTTTGGACTGTATTTACTTTGGACTGTATTTACATTTCTGTTAAGGGGAAGATTGTTCAATCGCGTTCCGTTTGGGCGTGTGATCCCCTTTTTAATTATTGTATTGTTATGAAGGCGTGATAGTAAACGCGTTACCGTTTGGCGCGTAATCCCATTCTTTTACTTGTTGTTATTATGGAGGCGTGATAGTAAACCGCGTTACCGTTTGGGCGTGTAATCCCCTTCTTTATGTTGTTTAATTATTACGCCTTATATATATATATGGTATATATATTACGGTTATTCGGGCCTTGGAGAAAGATGGAAAAGTGAGTAAAAACGGGGGAAGTGCTGCCGAATTTTCCGTAGAATTAGAGGGCTTTTATTGGTATAAGTCTTCAATGGTAAGAAAGGTTTGATAGAAGTACTATGACCATTTTAGGAGTGGAGTACTACGTGTGGCGTGATCTACTTGGCTTAAGGAGTAGCCGACGGGTTGAAGTACTTGGAGCGTTTTGCTATTTGTCGATAATCGTCGCGAGGTATGTGAACCTCTTCCTATCTTTTCTAGCATGATTGTTGTGAACTATGTAGTACGGTAGACGTACATGTGCTAAGTGATTTGGTTGGTTTAAAACATAGGGTGTTATAATAGATATATGGGAAGTTAGTTATAATGACTTTATGTAGGTAAAAGAATGGTTTATTGATTGTAGAAAGATAAGAGACTTGACTTATACACGACTTGATTTTGAAAGTTAAGAGACTTGATCTTGAAAGATAAGAGACTTGACTTATGCACGACTTGATTTTGAAAGTTAAGAGACTTGATCTTGAAAGATAAGAGACTTGACTTAGTTTGACTTGTTATGAATTTTGTTAAAATGTTGTAAAAACCTCATTCGCGAGTAATGAGTAGTTGGTTTTAAAGAATAATGTTTCTTGATTTGAAAATGAGATTAAGTATCGAACAAACCATTGCAGCGTTAATAAAGGAAATGTATTGACTAATTGTTATTAAAACCGAGAAACCTCCATCCGCATAAGCTAAGATGAGACAAAATGATATTACATTTCTAGATCATGGTCGCTTTTATAAGATTGTAATAGACAAGAACAACTACTCACAAATAAGGCATATGTTTCTCAAATTTGTTTTAAAGGAGAATTATATTCTTAAGTGATTAAAACTATGAACTACGAAACCTTTCGAAAATGAGAAACTTGAGCATTTGAAATTAGGCAAACTTGAACGTTTGGAAAATAATGTGTTACTTGATTTTACAAGGGAAGTGTTTTGGTTTACTTAAAAGATAGTCACTCTATTTTATACTACGAACATTGTGTGACTTTTGTGAAAGAAACGTATCTTTTAAAAGAGTTAATGTATGTAATACTTTAGGTCGAAGCAGAGATTTTGGCATAAAATGATAGTACCTTAAGTTGTGTGTAACTTGCCTATGTTTGCGTGTAATAGCCTTGTTATGCAAGTCTGTATTTTACTCGACTAGGTTCGTAGGATGAACCGAATGTATTTCACTCATTCTGCGTTCATAGGATGAGCAGGAATGTATTTCACTCATTCCGCGTTCGTAGGATGAACCGAATGTATTTCACTCGACTACGCGTTCGTAGGATGAACCGAATGTATTTCACTCGACTGGCGTCCGTAGGATGGACCGAATGTATTCCATCCGACTACCGAAGTTCATGAGATGAGCGGGAATGTATTCCACACGTTTCTATCTGGGTCCATGAGATGGGCGAGACATGTTATACGTATCACATGATTTGTACCTAGATTGCCGGCAGTGAGGAAGGAGTTCCACGGGCATGAGGGATGACTTTGAGGGCGTGAGTCCCTGACTTGACATGACTGCTTTTATGTTATGAAATGTAGTTTGGTTATCAAACATGTCTCCTGCTTTATATAGTGTTATGATTTCATTTCTGATATTTTCGATTTCACATACTTGGTACTGTTGTCTTGACCTCGCCCGAGGCTGCGTTCATGCCGCAGTAGGTACATCGGTTGTGGATCCTCGCTCATGGGATCATTCAACGTATTGGGAAGCCCGTTTCTCGGAGGCTTATCTTTTGGTATGTTACCACACAGTGCAGAGGTTCTTGTACATTCGTGGTATGGCGGGGCCCTGTCCCGTCATAGTTATTGTCACTTCTTAGAGGTCTGTAGTACTGTTGTGGGCAGAGTTTGTAAAAAGGATAACTGTTCGGGTTTTATGAATATATACAGAAGGCAACTATTTTGGTTGGCCTATTTATTTATCATGTCTCTTGTTTCATGTTTATGTTTTTATTTCCGCTGATTCTCTCTGATGTTGTATCACGAGGGTGCCCGGGGTAAGGCACCAGTCACGGGCCCCGGTTCGGGTCGTGACAAGTGCGCAGAGAGTTACCAGGAGTCGGGCACAGACTATGCCTGAGGTAGTAGGCGGGTCGGCGAGTTCAGCCACGCCGGCAGTATTAGAGGAGCCGAGAGTGGCAGTAGCTCCAGAGGTTCCGTGCGAGCCTCGATTCGCGGCCGGTCTTGAGTATAGAACTACGAGAGCGATCCGATTATTGACCAAGATAGTAGTCGAGCGTGGCCGAGCGAGCGGCAAACACCCGCAGCCGGCGGTTTGCGGATTAGGGATTTTCTAGGATGTCATCCACCTGAGTTTTATGGTTCGAGGTCTGATGAGGATCCGCAGGAGTCCATTCGGCGACTCTGGACCACGCAGTTCTTAGGGCTTCGAGACAGAGTGCATTACGCTAGCCTCACTGCAGGTTCTGCGATATCGCGTTGAACTGGTTTGAGTCGTGGTTGCTTTCAAGAGGTGATGATGCTCTTCCAGTGTTTGGGAGGAGTTCTGAGAGGCCTTCATGGATCACTTTTGCCTCACGAGATGAGGAGAGCCGGGTGACAGATTCTTGACCTTGAGGCGAGCGGGAGGACTATCAGAGAGTATAGCTTGGAGTTTGACTCGTTGGCTAGGTATGCGCACACTATTGTAGCTAACATGGCCGATAGAGTCCATCGCTATGTTATGGGACTAGACCGTTATATGATCACTGCTTGCCTGGGAGTGGCCCTTCAGCCAGGAATGGATATTGCGGGATGCGAACATATGCCTGAGGATTGAGGGCGAGGAGAGAGGACCGACCAGACGAGGCCAGCCAGAGGCGAGCGGTAGGGTTCGTGGTGATTTTCGGCGGAGAGCCTCAGCGAGCTAGGTCTGATTCGGTAGCGCAGTGCTCCTTCCCGATTTTCGGCGGGAGGTTAGATCACCGGGTAGTCGGGGCCGGTCGAGCTCGGGCTTGGACCGTATCTGCGTAGGTTACGGCGATCGGGGCCCATCTTCCTCGATGTTCCGCAGTGTGGCCGGCATCACCATGGGGAATGTCGTCGTGCTACTGGTGCCTGTTTTACCTGTGGCCGTCAGGGCCATAGGTTGAGGGATTGTCCTAGTAGGAGAGTTGCGGGAGGATAGAAAAGTCTCGGATCGATTGCGGGTTCTTCGCCTTGATGGCTAGCGGGATGTTCATACACCAAGCGGCGCGTGGCGAGTCGTGATGGAAGTTCCGCTTTAGCGGTCCTTTGAACCGCCTATATGAATTCGGTATATCTTGACCCTTCTGATTTGTATGCATGATAAGGTTATTTTATGTTTAAATATCAAGAACGGATAATATTGAAATTATATGCATTATCTTTAGAAGTAAGTTGGAAGTACGAAAAGATAATCTTTTTAGGCCTTGAATGTGAGTATATAGTGATGATGCACACTATGGATTGTTTCCTCGTTTGGTTTGTGATGGATAAATATGCAAGTGCGGTATATTAGGGCCATATGTGGCATAATTAGGTTTTGCTAAGTGCAAGTTAATGAGACTATGCCAAGGAATGATAGATTGAGCTCCGAAAGAACATTCGGGGACGAATGTTTCTAAGGGGGGAAGAATGTTACACCCCGTATGTACAAGACATGTTTTAAGGTAGTACGTAAGAGCTCACAAGTGTTAAGATTTGTGACTTGTAAAAAAAAATTATCGGAATTATGGAATTGTCGGAAAAACGTAATATTGTGACGAATGGGAGGGCGACACGTGTCACCCCCCTTATGTTGTCTTGGACGAATTGAAGCATGGACACAATGGTCATTTGACCCTTGTTAGGAAGACAAGTCTTGCTAGTAGTCAAGCTTGAGAAAGTTGACTAAGTCAAAGGGTCCAAAGTCTTGATATTTTATAAGTTTTCATCCAAACCACCCATTTGTTTGTAGCATGACCCTCCAATGCACTATATAATACTAGTAGTGCAAGACTTGACTAACACTTAGCCAAAATTCACAAAAATTTGAAGAACACCCATAGGGAGCTCTCGGGTTCAAGGAGGAAAAAAGGGGAAAAAAAATTTGTCGTCCAATAATCTCCCCACTTTAAACCAAGGTTCCTAAGTGTATAGTGAGTGTATCTCAATAGAAAAATCTTGGAAAAAGATAGTTTACGGGTTAGTCGCAAAGTGAAAACCTAGTGGCTTTCTAGGTTTTGGATTGGAAGTTGGAAGGAAAGTTGTTGGTGTTGTTCTAAGGGTCTCAACGAGCGGATTGAAGTGTCTTGGAGAGGTTCTAAACTACTAAGGAGCGACTTCGGATTGGAATTGGATTAAGATTCGTTGAGGTATAATCTTGTCCTTTAATGTGTTACAAGATTATATATTTATATTGTTGTTGTTAGCTTTACGTGTTGCTAGCATGAAGTTGATATGTAGAAGTTTATAAGGATTGTGGATTGATTGTAGCCTTGAAAATCCGGAATGTAATGTAAGCCATGTTAAGTTGGATTTCAATTTAGTCGTTATTAGAATCGTCGCATGTTATGGATTTGAAGATTGTGGTAGTTTTAATCAAATGCGACTTGATAGCATGTTATGTTAACAATTTGGATTGAAATGGAAATTTGATAAGAATTGGTATGGTTGAACTCTAGGTGGTCGAATTTGGACTTTTAGTTTGTTATTCATTTGTATTGGACTACATATATTATTGTGAGCGATTGGAAATTTGTTTAGTTATTCATTTGTATTGGACTACCTTCTATATTATTGTGAGCCAATTGGGGCTGTTTAGTTATTCATTTGTATTGGACTACCTTCTATGTTGTTGTGAGCCAATTGGGGCTGTTTGGTTATTGTATTTCGGCCTTGAAAAAGGTGGCAAAGTAAGTAAAAACAAAGGAGGTCTTTGTCAGATTTTACGTAGAATTTGGCGACTTAGCACTTAGAATATTCTATGTTTGAAGTAAGAGGTTAATGGACGTATTGTGACCATGTTAGGTTGAAGAACTAAGTATAGCGTATCCTACTTGAAGAATGGAATAGCTCAAGGTTGAAGTACTTTGGAGCATTTTACTACTTGTTGACAATCGTCGCGAGGTATGTGAACCTCTTCTTTCTTTGGCATGATCCTACGTATGAAATCTCCATGTGATAGTATTTCAAGATTCCTTCTACTCTTAGAAGTTAAGAAGTATTTACATTGTTGAATCTAAGTTAAGAGTATGTTTAAATTGTCCTAAGTCCTTACTAGGTCTTATGGGAGGCGTTGGTAAACGGTTAGGAAGTTATGAGATTTGATTTAAAGGCTATGTGTCTTGATTTGTTTAAAGTAAGTAAGTGGATTTTATGTTCGAAAATGACTTGAATTTATATGTGAAAAGGGGATTGATTTTAAAAGTGGAAGTTATATGATTTTAAGGGAATAAATTACTTGGTTTTGGAAGGTATGGAACTTTATATGTTTTTGTATAAGTAATTGGGCTTTAAAGGAAGTATGTTATGAAGTTTGAAGACTAAGAACTTTGATTGTCTTTTAAGGATTATGAAGTTTTAAGCGTCGATTCTTTTTAAGTATGTATGTACGTAGTATCTTTGGATCCCGTTTTCCTAAATGTTGTAAGAATAAAAGTGTCTTAAGTCCTCTAAAATGAAAGGTTGTTATAACAGCTTTATGGGAAGAGGTTATGACGACTTAAGAAGAAGTAATAAGACGGTTTAAAATGTTACGTAAGGAAAATCACACCGAGCCTACAAAACGTTATGGAATACACCGAGCCTACAAATAGGCCGGATTACGTTATGAGGTACACCGAGCCTACAAATAGGCCGGATTACGTTATGAGATACACCGAGCCTACCCATATGTCACGACGACCGAACGGGCGTGGTAGTGCCTACCGGGCACCCTAGTGATACAACATCGAGAGAAAATCAGCGGAACATAAAACATAAATATGAAGCGAGACATGATACATAAGCGAGCCACCAAAGCGTTGCCTTCAACATATATACATACAACCGAGCAGTTTAATCCTTTTTACCACACTTACAGCGATTACTACAGGACCTGCAAGATTTACAACAACTATGACGGACGGGGCCCGCCATACCACAGAATGTACAAGAACCTACGACTCGAGGAACACATACTAAAAGATAAGCCTCAGGAACGGAGCTTCCAATCTGGAGAGGTGATCCTAAAAGCGGGGATCGGCGACAAAGTACACTGCGGCATGAACGCGGCCGAAGGAGTCGATCTGGCAATTACCAGTATGTGGCCGAAAATCAGTAGTTAAATCATATCAGTCTATATAAAGCAGGAGACATGTATGATAACCAAAATACAGTATGCAACATAAAGCGATCAAGTCGGGGACTCGCCGCCAAAGTCATCACTCAAATATAACTATGGGTCTCACGCCCACAACATCAATCATGTTCGCATCATGGCGCGTGCCCGGAATTCTGCATCGGTGTAAACATGTCCATGATGCAACAATAATGACAATCTTTGCATGGCCACGTACCGAATCTGCGACGGTGTAGACATGCCCATGTAACATCCACAACAATATCTTTGGGTGATCAACCTGCGCGTGGACATACGCCCGGAATTACGCCGGTGTAGACATGTCCATGTGACCACAATAACAATATATCGGGTAATCAACCTGCGCGTGGCGCGTACATGCCCCTGCGTCGGTGTAGAAGCGTCCATGTAACATCACTCAACAAGACAATAATCAAAATGGAAACATACCGTGGAATTCTTCGTCGCGCGACGCGTCCAAGTAAGTTCTCAACAAGTCAACCGGCCCTCCATCGAGAGGCGCGGTAACACAGAAATACAACACTTGCACAACAAAGGCTATCATCACTAGCATAGGCAGGTTTCACCACAACAAGCATAGGCAAGTCATACACAACTCAAAGTACTTTCATTTATGCCAAAGTCCGGGTTTTAACCCTAAAGTACTACATACATTAAATTCCTTTTAAAGATCCATTTCTTTTACCAAGGTCACCCGATACCCGTAGTATAAAAAATAGAGTGACTCACTTTTTTTAGGTAAACCAAAACACTTCCCTTTTCAACAACATTCTTTCCCTAAAGTTCGGTTTGCCTAATTTCAATTACTCAGTCTCTTTATTTTAGAAAAGTTTCATAGTTCATCGTCTTAATCACTTAAGAATATAATTCTCTTTTAAACAATCGAGAAAACATATGCCTTATGTGAGTGTATGTTATTCTTGTTCATAATCAATCTTATTAAGCGACATGATCTAGAAAATGTAATATCATTTTGTCTCATCTTAGCTTCATGCGGATGGAGGTTTCTCTTGGTTTTAATAATACTATACTTCATTATTCAATACATTTTCCTTTATTAATTTGCGTTGGTTTGTCGATACTCATTCGATTTCAAATCGGAAACATTATTCCTTTTAAAAAAAACCAAGTACTCATTACTCACGAATGAGGTTTCACACAAAATTTCATACATTTAAGTCAAGTCTCTTATCTTCAAAAAAAAAAAAATCGGTAAATCATTCTCTTTATCTCTCTTAAGACGTTATACCTAACTTCCCATAAAGCTAGTATAACTCTTATGTTTTCAAAGCCAAGTATTACTACACATCAAATCCGTTTATAAGTCAAATCAGTTACCCTTTGAAACCACAAAGCATTTTCTTACCTACATAAAGTGTTATAACAACTTCCCATAAAGCGTTATAACACTTTATGTTTCAAATCAATCAAATACATTAAACACATGTACGTCTACCGTACTACATAGTTATACACATATCATGCTAGAACAGATAGGAAGAGGTTCACATACCTCGCGACGATTATCGACTAATGGCGAAATGCTCCAAGTACCTCAAACCGTCGGCTACTCCTTAAGCCCAGTAGAACACGCCACACGTCGTACTTGACCTATAGAGGCCACTGGCGCCTATTAACATCTTAGATCTCAATGTAGAATATCCTACGAAAATTTGGCAGACCTCCCCACACACATGACAGCGTAAATCTCTCTCTATCGGTGGCTACCAAGCCAACCAGGGGTTTGCACGTCTAACCGGGCGTGTACAATTCTACTCGATAATACTACCCAAGTCTGTAATACGATCTATGTAATTACAGTTCGATTCACTTCTTAAAATTGGGCTTAAGTCGCAAGACATTCGTAAGTATTATTCGAGCTTAAGTCAAAAGACATTGCCGCACAACTATGTTCGATTCTATATATAGTATACTTTAACTATATATTCCTACAACATGTAATATCCAATTACAATGAAGGTCAAGAGTGTTACCTCGATAAGCCCAAAATTATCCGAGTTTATACGTCGATCTGAGCAAGGTTTAGCTCCTACTCGTGCGCTCAGGCCGCTCGACCAACCCTTAGAAGTTCTAACCAACTTCTACTTATAACTTCAACTATGGGTGAAGATTTACTTAGGGTTTCGTTTAGTGGTGAGGAAAGTATAATGGTATTTTACGGGCTTGTATCAGTGTAACCTTGGGAATACTACAAGGTATTTGTGCCAAGGTATTTGGACATTATAACAATACTAGGAGAGTATTTCTATACCACAACAAGGGGTATTTATACGAGACAACTAGGCTAGGGGGTACCCCACGGCAAAACACCACAAAGGGGGGGAAGGGGGAGGCTCTCGGCTAGCTCAGAGAGGGGAGAGGGCTCTTGGACGAGAGTCGACAAGAGGGAGGAAGGATTTATCACTTAGAACAATTTGTGGATGAAGAAAGCCTTCACTTAGAGGGTATTTATAGGTCAAGCCATGGCAACCAATGGCCAAGATCCTTCCAAGTGTATAGCAAGTGTAAGGTCAAGATTTAGCCATGTGCTACCTTATCCATCTACCCAAAAAAATATCCTACCTAATCCTTGACAAAAAGCCAAGGCAAATCGTCCAAGGCAAGGCTAAGTTGCCGTCGAGCCTTCAATGTGAGGTGACACATGTCACCCTCCCGTTGGTCCAAAATGTTTCATCTCGGAAAAATCCGCAAAAATTAAAAATGACATAGCCGAATTTTCCTACGAAAGTGAAAGCGTTTAGTCGAAAACGACTCAATCGGGTGTTGTGTACAAATTTGAAACTAGCCCACCTTAAGGCTCAAATTTTATACGTCGTCCCCACGTACATACTGAAATACGGTATAACATTCTCCTCTTTAGAAACATTCGTCCGAATGTTCCTTCTCAAGACGGATAACGATAGAGTTCTTCTAATAAGTTGCCAACGCCACAATCGCCACGAAACACCGCGAAATACTTACGTCCAAGTCCACGAGGAAACACCTCTAACATCACAAACTTTTGTCACTTTGCGCGAGGTTCTAGTGTCACTCGGCGACCCAACAAATGGTGCCGGATCGCGTCGATTCCACGAGGTCTAAAATATACATCCTTCGCACCTTCTCCCTTCACAAGAAATGATCATATCTATGCTCGCAATACATGCTCGCCTCTACCCTTACTCGTACTCTTCTCGAACACTTGAACTCTTCTAATATACGCATTACCACTTCGGTTCAAACTTTGGAGTCACTACCTCCAAATTTGGTCATCTTACTAGCCTCGATCTTCCTTAAGGCCATTCCAGACCTTCACGATCCGCTTCTGGTCGAACATATCCTCGAACTCATACGATGGTCATCTAATCTTGGGCCTAGCACCCTCGTGACCCTGCCACCTGGCGGGACCACCTAGAGCTGACCCTGCCTCTAAACAGGCCACGGTTTGGCCCACAACATGGCCCCAACCCGACCCACTAACGCATCAATCTCTTGTTCCCCGATCCGGAACAATCTTACCAATACAGGTTATGAAAGTTACCACTTCCATTTCACACTACTCAGGGACTTATCACACAACACATTTATACGCAAACCACGTATTTCAACAAGGACTAACCGTAAAATCTTTTATTCAAGATGACCTTACATCTAAGGTCTCAACATGAAATATTCTGAAGTTCACACTTTCCATGCCCCCATACAAATCCTTTCACTAGCCAAGCTTTCTAACTCATAACCAACATAACGCTATCCGAACGTAGCACACAATAATAAGGTCATCATATCATGCATACAAATCTCTAAAGGGTTAAGGATATACCTGAAAATAGGCGGTTCAAAGGACCGCTAAAACTGGGAACTTCCACCGCGACCTCTACCGTGGCCCGCCGGTGTATGAACCTCCTGCCTAGCTGTGGAAGGTGAAGAACCCGCAACTGATCCTGAAGGCTGAGTCGTAACATCTGTGCTACCCTTGGTCGGACAGTTCCTCGCAAAATCGCCCCGCTGGCCGCAAAAATAACAAGCTCCCTTGGCACCACGACACTCCCCGAAATGTGGTCTACCACATCGACCACCGGCGTAGGGGTGACTGCATCCGCCAACACCCTACTCGCAGAAACACAGAACCCCTGGAGCTCTGACCTGCTCCCGAATACTCTGGATGCCCTGAAGGTTGTGGAGGATCACTCTGTACTGGCGGAGGTACATAACTAGTCTGCTGCTGAGGCGGTCCGCCTCGAAAGTCACCCAAGGACCCTGCTGTTCTGGCCCTCTTCTGCTGACCTTGGTCATTTCGTCGATTTCTCCGCTCCTCACCTCCAAGTGCATAAGCCTGCATGTGGGCAATGTCCATGCCGGTGAAGAACTACACCGAACAACTCTGCTAGGTAATCATCGAGCCTGTAACATATCGGTGCACTCGATCCTCCATACTAGCTACTAATGCGGGAACATCTGGGCAATGAGTCAAACTCACATTGTACTCCCGCATCATGCGCTCGCCTCAACATCAAAAATCGGCCCGAGCCCTCCTCATCCGTGGAGGCAAGAAATGTGCCAGAAGGCCCGGCTTCGTCCCGGCCGGTGAAGTGCATTCTCTCCCGGACGGCTCGCGAATCAAACGATCATTGCGGTATCACGCGGCCGTCGCGAACCTAAGACCACCGACTCGGTCTCGAAGCCTTGATCACTCTCATGATCGGCGCAGCGTCGGATGAACTCCTGCGGATCATCCTCAGGCCTCGACCCGTAGAACTCTGGCGGGCTACATCTCAGGAAGTCCTGTAGCCTCAAACTATCCGATCTAGGGTGAACCACTGGCGCTACTGGAACTGCTGCGTCCAGCCTATCCTCATATCTGGCCACGACCCTGGCCAGTAACTGGGCCATCTCCTTGTACCCCAACTCTTACGCCGTCACGGGGCTGGAGGCTCGAGTCTTGTAGTCTCGGCACCATCGCTGCGCTCTAAACTCTCTTTGGTCTTTGGCGGCGTCGCGAAACTTCGCCGTCGAATCTTGTCTCAGTCTTGGCCGACTGCGCCTCGTACTCTCAGATCTCACTAGCGACTCCTCGATCGCCTTGCCCACTGGGCGGGTTGCACGCGGAGGCATAAGCGATAAAGGAAAGGAATACGTCGGAGGGTCCAACTTATCACGCCTCTAAGGCACGATCTCGTAATGAGAAGAGATGGAAACTAATCCTAAATGTCCTGCGACCTCACGATTAGAGATGTGGTGCACAACACATCGATAATCAAGACTCTACTAGACACGGTCTGTAGACACTTTCCGAGGATTAACTGCTCTGATACCACTTTTGTCACGACCCGAACCCGGGCCCGTGACTGGTGCCTTACCCCGGGCACCCTAGTGATACAACATCAGAGAAAATCAGCGGAACATAAAACATAAATATGAAGCAAGAGACATGATACATAAAGCAACCAAAACAGTTGCCTTTCAACATATATACATACAAACCCGAACAGTTTAATCCTTTTTACAACCCTGCCCACAACAGTACTACAGACCTCTAAGATTTACAACAACTATGACGGGACAGGGCCCCGCCATACCCCTGAATGTACAAGAACCTACGACTCAGGGAACACATACCAAAAGATAAGCCTCAGGAAACGGAGCTTCAATCTGCCGAGAGGTGATCCTAAAGCGGGGATCGGCAGCCAAAGTACTTACTGCGGCATGAGCGGCCCCAAGGAGGTCGATAACTGGTACCAAGTATGTGGCCCGAAAATCGTAGTTAAATCATATCAGTCTATATAAAGCAGGAGACATGTATGATAACCAAAATACAGTATGCAACATAAAAGCAGTCAAGTCAGGGACTCACGCCTTCAAAGTCATCACTCAAATATAACTATGGGTCTCACGCCCAACACCAATCATGTTCGCATCATGGCGTGCCGAATTCTGCACCGGTGTAAACATGTCCATGATGCAACAATAATGACAATGCTGCATGGCCACATGCCCCCGGAATTCTGCATCGGTGTAGACATGCCCATGTAACATCCACAACAATATACTGGGTGATCAACCCTGCCGCATGGACATACGCCCCCGGAATTCTGCATCGGTGTAGACATGTCCATGTGACCACAATAACAATATATCGGGTAATCAACCCTGCCGCATGGCCACATGCCCCCGGAATTCTGCATCGGTGTAGACACGTCCATGTAACATCAATCAACAAGACAATAATCAAAATGGAAACATACCCGTGGAATTCTTCGTCACTGCCAGCACGTCCAAGTAAGTTCTCAACAAGTCAACCCGGCCCTCCATCGAGGCGCGGTAACACAGAAATACAACACTTGCACAACAAAGGCTATCATCACTAGCATAGGCAGGTTTCACCACAACAAGCATAGGCAAGTCATACACAACTCAAAGTACTTTCATTTATGCCAAAGTCCGGGTTTTAACCCTAAAGTACTACATACATTAAATTCCTTTTAAAGATCCATTTCTTTTACCAAGGTCACCCGATACCCGTAGTATAAAAAATAGAGTGACTCACATTTTTAGGTAAACCAAAACACTTCCCTTTTCAACAACATTCTTTCCCCTAAAGTTCCAGTTTGCCTAATTTCAATTACTCAGGTCTCTTTATTTTAGAAAAGTTTCATAGTTCATCGTCTTAATCACTTAAGAATATAATTCTCTTTTAAACAATCTGAGAAAACATATGCCTTATGTGAGTGTATGTTATTCTTGTTCATAATCAATCTTATTAAGCAGCCATGATCTAGAAAATGTAATATCATTTTGTCTCATCTTAGCTTATGCGGATGGAGGTTTCTACTGGTTTTAATAATACTATACTTCATTATTCAATACATTTTCCTTTATTAACGCTGCAGTGGTTTGTCGATACTCATTCTGATTTCCGAAATCAGTAAAACATTATTCCTTTTAAAAAACCCAGTACTCATTACTCACGAATGAGGTTTCACACAAAATTTCATACATTTGAGTCAAGTCTCTTATCTTCTAAAAAAAATCGGTAAATCATTCTCTTTATCTCTCTTAAGACGTTATACCTAACTTCCCATAAAGCTAGTATAACTCTTATGTTTTCAAAGCCAAGTATTACTACACATCAAATCCGTTTATAAGTCAAATCAGTTACCCTTTGAAACCACAAAGCATTTTCTTACCTACATAAAGCTGTTATAACTAACTTCCCATAAAGCGTTATAACACTTTATGTTTCAAACCAATCAAATACATTAAACACGTATGCGTCTAGTACTACATAGTTATACACATATCATGCTAGAACAGATAGGAAGAGGTTCACATACCTCGCGACGATTATCGACTAATGGCGAAATGCTCCAAGTACCTCAAACCGTCGGCTCCTTAAGCCCGATGACCACGCCACACGTCGACTTCAACCTATAGAGGCCACAAGCGCCTATTAACATCTTAGATCTCAATGTAGAATATCCTACAGAAAATTTGGCAGCACCTCCCCCACATGGCGTAAATCTCCTCTCTCTCTCTATCGAGTAGCTACCAAGCCAACGAGGGGTTTGCACGTCTAACCGGACGTGTACAATTATAATCACATTAATACTACCCAATTCTACTGTAATACAGTCCTATGTAATTACAGTTCAGTTCACTTCTTAAAATTCAGGCTTAAGTCGCAAGACATTGCCGTAAGTATTATTCAGGCTTAAGTCAAAAGACATTGCCGCACAACTATGTTCAGTTCTATATATAGTATACTTTAACTATATATTCCTACAACATGTAATATCGACTTACAACAGAAGGTCAAGAGTGTTCCCTCGATAAGCCCAAAATTATCCGAGTTTATACGTCGATCCTGAGCAACGTTTAGCTCCTACTCGTGCGCTCAGGCCGCCTCCAACCAACCCTTAGAAGTTCTAACCAACTTCTACTTATAACTTCAACTATGGGTGAAGATTTACTTAGGGTTTCGTTTAGTGACTGAGGAAAGTATAATGGTATTTTCTGGGCTTTTATAAGTGTAACCTTGGGAATACTACAAGGTAGTTGGGCCAAGGTATTTGGACATTATAACAATACTCGGAGAGTATTTCTATACCACAAAAAGTGGTATTTATACGATACAACTAGGCTAGGGGGTACCACTGCAAAAACACCTGAGGGAAGTGGGAGGCTCTCGGCTAGCTCACAAGAGAGGGGGAGAGGGGCTCTTGGGCGAGTCAACAAGAGGAGGGAAGGGATTTATTACTTAGAACAATTTGTGGATGAAGAAAGCCTTCACTTAGAGGGGTATTTATAGGTCAAGCCATGGCCAACCAATGGCCAAGATTCTTCCAAGTGTATAGCAAGTGTAAGGTCAAGATTTAGCCATGTGCTACCTTATCCATCTACCCAAAAAAATATCCTACCTAATCCTTGACAAAAAGCCAAGGCAAATCGTCCAAGGCAAGGCTAAGTTGTCGTCCAAGCCTTCCAATGTGAGGGTGACACATGTCACCCTCCCGTTGGTCCAAAATGTTTCATCTCTCGGAAAAATCCGCAAAAATTAAAAATGACATAGCCGGAATTTTCCCTACGAAAGCTGTGGAAACGTTTCGTCGAAAAACGACTCCAATCGGGTGTTGTGTACAAATTTCGAAACTAGCCCACCTTAAGGCTCAAATTTTATACGTACGTCCTTACGTACATACTCTGGAAATACGGGGTATAACACCATAGGCCGGATTACGCCATATTACCCCGAGCCTACACATAGGCCGGGTTACGTCATCTTACACCGAGCCCCACAGGCGGGCCGGATTATGCTACATGATTCCACAGTACACCGAGCCCCACAGGCGGGCCGGGTTATGTCACATGATTCATCAGTACACCGTGTCCCGCAAATGGGCCGGATTATGTTATGTAAGATATGTAAGTTATGTGAAAAAAACTGGATTAAACTCTTAAGTATGTATGTAAGAATATGTTATTAAATCTTATTGAAAGGAGGAAAGGAACGGTTAATATATGATTGATTTCAGGAGTAAAAAGGACATTCTTTTATACATATATGATTTGGTTGTGCATTTTATTTACATTTCCATACTAAATTTTTGTTGTCGGACCCCGCCCGAAGTGCGTTCATGCCCGCAGTGATAGGTACACGGTTGGTGATCCTTGCTCTTAGGATCTGTTCGATTTTGGAAAGAAGCTCCTTTCACTGAGGCTTATCTTTTGGTACGGTTTCCCGATGTGGTAGACTTATGTACATTCAGGGTATGGCGGGGCCGCCGCCAGCTTGTAATTCTTAGAGGTCTGTAGTCTCATGTTGTGGGTCGGTTTGTAAAAAGAAAGGGATGTAACTGCTGTTGTTATGTATATGTATATGTGTCCAGGAAGGTAGCCTTATCGGCTAACCTGTGGTTTAATTTCTCGTTATTTATGTTATAAGTTTCATGTATGTTCCACTGCTATTCTCGATGTATACTCAACAGGTGCCCAGTAGGGCATCGATCGCGGGCCGAGGTCGGTCGTGTGATGACAAAAGTGGTATTAGAGCGATTAATCCTCGGAAAGTGTCTGAGCCAGTATCTAGTAGAGTCTTGATTATCGGCGTGTTGTGCACCACACCTATAATTAGGAGGCTGCAGGATATTTAGGATTGGTTTCCATTCTTCTCACTCTGAGATCGTGCCTTAGAGCTATGTTATAAGTTGGACTCCCTCTGGCGTATTCGTATGTGCTAGTTATGCCTCTACGCAAGGCAACCAGAGCCTGAGAGGCGGCGGCGAAGGAGCTGCTAGTGGAACACGAGAGGAGTGCGAGGCACATGCCGATCATCACCGAGGTGGTGCTTCATTCGGGAGTTCTGCGGCGCTAGCCCCGTAAGAGTTTAGAGCGGCAGCGGTAGCTACAGACCACGATACTGAGCCTCTAGTCGCGGCGAGAACAGAGGATATGGTTACGAGAGATGGCGATTACTAGCTAGGCTTGTAGCGAGGCATGAGGCGACGAGAGTCGAGGTTCGTAGTACGATAGTTCACCTAGATCCGATAGTTTGAGACTTGGGACTTCTTGAGTTGCGATCCACCGAGTTCTATGGATCGAAATGCGAGAAGATCCTCGGGAGTTTATTGGCGATTCTGACGGATCGTAGAGTGATCAAGGCTTCGAGACACAATCGGTGGTATTAGGTTCACATATCGCGTGATCTGCGATCATCGTTTGATTCATGGGAATTGTCCCGGGGGAGCATGCGCCTCCAACTGGTTGGGACGAGTTCTCAGAGGCATTTCTTACACACTTCTTGCCCTCACAGATGAGGAGCTCGGGCGAGATAGATCTATGAGGTTGAGCGAGCAGGCGGGACGGTTCGAGAATCTGATGTCGAGTTTGACTCATTGGCTCGTTATGTCCCGCTTTAGTGGCGAACATAGAGGATAGAGTGCACCGATATGTCACGAGACTTGACGATTATCTAGTAGAGAGTTGTGCAGAGTAGCTTTTTTAGGGCATGGGCGTTTCCAGCGTCTGAGCTTATGCGGCAGACGAGAACGTAGAGATCGGCGGATTAACAAGATCGCCGAAGAGGGCGAGCAGCGAGGTCCTTTGGTAACTTTCGAGGCGGACCTTCTCGTGAGGTGGTTATGCGCCTCCGCCAGTACAGAGTGGACCTCCACAGACTTCAGGGCGTTTGGGGTATTTAGGAGTTGGTCAGAACTCCAGGGTTTCTGGTTCACAGATTTATATAGGTTCTAGCCAGCCAGTTGATTTCCTCGGTGTTCACTATGTGGTAGACGTCATCCCGAAATGTCGTCTTTTACTAATGCTTGTTTTACCGGTCATCGAGCCATGTGAGAGAGAATGTCCTAGTAGGAGGATACGGGTGGGATGACTTAGCCTACCAAGTCGATTCTTGGATTGATGGTTCGGAGAGGAAGAGGTGTTAGCCAGAGGAGGCCACCCCCACCTCGGTATGGTCGTTATGGTAGGTGTTCTTATGGGGAGTGTCGTACTACTTCGATAGCTTGTGATGCTTACGGCCAGCAGGGCCATTTTGCGAGAAATTGTCCGACCAGAGGTGGCGCGGATGTTACGACTCAGCATTCGGGATCAGTGGCTGGTTCATTACCTTCTGTATTTATGCGCCCAGCAGAGCAGGATTTGATTAGAGCGACAAAGGGAAAGTGAGGCAGTAGTTACAGAGATATCTTCAGCCCTTAAGAGACTTGTTTAGGTCGTTATGGTAGATACATGTGGAGTGCTATGTACGGATAACATTGTGTTAGGTGTGGATTAGAAAACATGGGTAGTTGAAAAGGGTAAGTCTGGGGACGAGAAAATGGTGAGCCTTAGAATTTATAACAGTTGGGACCTTGGATGCAAGGCCGTCTTGAGTGGATGATTTTATGGTTGGTCTTTGTCGAAGTACTTAGTATGCGTGAAATATATTGTGGGATAAGTCCATGAGTGGTGTGAAATGGAAGTGGATAGTTGAGCTTAGAAGACCACTAGGTTCTCATGACTTGAATAAGGAGATTGTTCGGTCGAGGCGAGAGTTTAGTCTGAAGAGGGTCGGGTTGAGGCCATATCGGGTCAACCGCGGCCGGAATGTGGTGGGATCAGTTGAGGTGGTCCCGCTAGATGATAAGTCACGAGGTGTTAGGCCCAAGTTTAGGTAACCATCGTCGCGAGTTTGTGGATGCGTTCGACCGATGGTCGGGCGATGAGTCAGCCCATCTTGTCTTTCGATCGGGATTTATTTTCGGCGGAGGGTTATGCGAGATGTTATGTATCAGGAAGGTTGTAAGGCTGCACGGGATTCCTACTTTTTATGACAGGCAGTGGAGCCCAGTTTATGGCTATTTCTTTCTTTTTTCCGGAGGTTTTACCAGGCGGGGTTAGGAACTCAGGTGAGTCTCGGTATTGCATTCACCCTCGGGCCGACGGACAAACAAGCGCGTTTTATCCAGACATTTAAGGATAGGTTACGGGCCGGTTTTTTGATTTCAGGGGTAGCTGTGAGGATTATTTGCCTCTTCTTGAGTGAGTATTATAATAGCTATCATTTCAGTATTCGGATGGTGCCTTATGAAGCCTTGTATGGGCGGAAGTCTAGGTTTCCGGTCGATTGGTTCGATGTTGGCAAGGTTCAGATAGTTGGTCCATACTTGATTTCAGCAGGATGTGGATAAGGTGAAGCTTATCCAGAAGAGGTTATTAGCAGCTCAGAGTCAACAGAAGTCGTGTGGATAATCGGCGTCGACACTTGGAGTTCAGGTTGACGGTGGGTCTTCTTGAAGGTACCACCCCGGAAGGTGTGTGAGATTTGGCGGAAACTTAGCCCGATGTACTTTGGGCCTTTTCGGATCGTTTGTAGAATAGGCGGGTTGCTTATAAGTTAGCAACGTCGTCCGACTTGGGAGGCGATGCGTCAGTCTTCCATGTTGTTATGTTTGGAAAAGTATCGGAGATCCATCCAGTGTTCCCGCTAATGATGACCAAGTTGGAGATAGTAACCGAGATTTTAGAAAGCAATGGCGAAATGTGGTGCAGCGTATTAGGAAGAGTTCGAGTGTTCGGAGGGTACGACAAGTAAGAAAAGAGGCGAAGATGTGTTAAGAAGATGAAAGTATCCTTTGGACCATGGGTGGAGCTAATAGTATTGTTATACGCTTTAGAGATGATTCTTCGTTGGCTTGGATGTGAGTTTTTGCGCGTATGTTGTATTATGGCCATGTGTGGCATAATTGGTTCCGTAAGTATAGTAGGGAAGACTATACCAGCACAGGTATGCTTGGAGACTTAGAAGGAACATTCGGGACGAATGTTTCTAAGGGGGGAAGAATGTTACACCTCGTAGTTCCAGGGTATGTATACGAGGACGTACGTACGAGAATACGACATTAAAGTTGGAAAGGAAGAAATATGTGATTTTTCGACGGAAAAGTTTCCGGATTTTGTGAAGGAAAAAGGTTCGTTAATGGGAATTGGATTCCCAGATTTTGTATTAGGACTTTTTGGAATATTTGAGAATTATGGAATTTTATTTTCGGAATTGGTCACGTTGGGCCCACGGGAGAAATTTACCATTTTGGGGGGCCCACTCTGTTTTAGAGATTTTTGGCATTACGGAAATTTTCGGGAGATGAAATATTTTGGACGAGTAGGAGGGCGACACATGGCACCCCCCCCCCTTGGTCTTGGACGTTTTTAGGGACATGTGGCAGCATGTCTTTAATGTGGTGGCCACATGTCTCAAAGTTGTGGTGGACATTTGGTTGGAAGAATCCACTCACACTTGGACCCAATCTTCACCTTACACTTGCTTTAATCCTAGCGCTTGATTTCTCTATAAATACCCCCTTAAGTGCAAGACTTTATTCATCCCACACTTGAAATATTTTCCAAGGCAAAATTATCCCTCCCTCCTAAGGTGTTCTCGTCCAAACCCCCCTCCTTTGTGTAGAAAAATCCTTCAAGTGTTGTTATTATCCCAAATACCTTAGCCTTGTAATCCCTTGTAGTATTCCAAAGTTATCTCTATACTAAGAGCCCGGAAATACCACTTTATTCCAATAGTCACAAAGTGAAACCCTAGGAAAATCTTCATAGATGGATGAAGTGTTAAGAGAAGTTGGTTAGAAACTTCTAAGGGTTGCTTGGAGCGGGTTGGAGCGTAAGGAAGTGGAGCTAAACGTTGCTCAGGATCGACTTATAAAACTTGGATAATTTTGGGCTTATCGAGGTAATGATCTTTATCCCCCTATTGTAATTGGAGATTACGTATTTGTAGTAATGTATAATTGAGTATATGATTTATGGAAGGATGATTAAAAAGAATTGAACTGTATTTACATTGGACTGTATTTACAGTAGACTTGTAGTATTATTGTGGGGCAGAATTGTACACGTCTGGTTAGACGTGTAATCCCCTCTGAGTTGTTGGCTTGGTAGCGAGCCTTGATAGTAGAGGTTATTTATGTGGTTACGGGGAGAGTCTTTGCGAATTTTCCGTAGAATATGGAACCTTGTACTTAGAAATATTCTGAAGGGATCTAGAAGTTAATAAACGTTTTATGGCCATTATAGGTTGAAGTACTACGAGTAGCGTATTCTACTTGAAGGGTGGAAAAGACTAGCAGGGTTATAGTACTTTGGAGCATTTTGCTAATTGTCGATAATCGTCACGAGGTATGTGAACCTCTTCCTATCCTTTCTAGCATGATTGTTGTGAAATATATATAGTGCGGTAGGCCTTGCGTGTGTTTAAAGGAATTTCATTTTCCTTTTGTGTCCTTGACTTGATTCCAAAGTTAAGTGACTTGTTATGAAATATTAAGGACTTGAATTATGTTAAAAAGTTGTAAAACCTCATTCATGAGTAATGGGTGTGTGGTCTTTTAAAGAATAAAGTTATCTTGATTTCGAAAATGAGAATAGTTGTCCTTGGTTGGTTTAAAACATAAAGTGTTATAATAGCTTTATGGAAAGTTATTTATAACGACTTTATGAAAATAAAAGAATGGTTTTATCATTGGATTTAAAATGATAACTTGACATTTTAAAAGTTGGAGGTTGGTTTCCTTAAAAGATATGATTTAAAGATTAGGAGACTGATTTTTGAAAGTAAAGAGACTTGACTTATAAACAACTTGATTTTGGGAAAAGAGAAGTAACTTGATTTAAAGGTATAGGTTACTTGTTTTTAAAAGAGTAAGACATTTGGTTTAAAAAGTATATTGCTACTTGACTTTAAAAAGGAAAAGTGTCTTTGTTTTAAAGGAAGGCATGGTTTTGTCTTAAAATGGTTTAAAAAGGAAGGCATGATTTTGTCTTAAGATTGGTTTAAAAAGAAGGTATGGAAATTGTTTTGGTTTACTTAAAAAGATAGTTACTCTATTTTGATACTACGGTATCGTGTGACTTTTGTGAAAGAAATTGATCTTTTTTTTTAGAGTTGAAGTATGTAGTACTTTAGGGTTAAAACCCGGATTTGTTGACATGAAATAAAAGTACCTTGTGTGAGTAACTTGACTATGTTGGCTTGTGATAGCCTTGTAATACTTTCTTGTTGGTTTGATAAGTAAACATGTTATGATGCTACGTGTGTTAGTGTCTTGTGACGTTTGTGTAAGGGGGTTTTCTTGTTGTTCTTATGTTGTTTAACGATAAGCAGTTGTGCTGGTATTATATCACTTACCCCCGACTTGTTATGCAGGGTTAGCACCCCGTCACGAGAATACCTCATGCGGGTCCATGTGACCTATGCGGGCTGCGGGAGTTCGGGATGATCACTCGGGTGTGTTCTGCCGTCGAGAAATACCTCATGCGTTCCATGTGGCGTACGCGGTGCGGAGTCGAGGATGATCTGCGAGTTAGCTACCCCGATCTGAGAATACCTCATGCGGGCCTGGGTGGCTATGCAAATGCGGGAGTTCGAGATTAGGCTCGCATAATGATACTATGGGCGATTGACCTTGCTTGATCATTAGCGGCCTAGAAAAGACGATTCACGTTACATCTATTTTGCTCTTGTTTATCTTTGTGGCACTATGTGCGGTTAAATTGGTTGTTTAAATGCGTATTTGTGAACCGGTTTTAAAATGTTATGATTTTATTTGATGCTTTACGATTTCACATACTTGGTACTGTTATCTTGACCTCGCCCGAGGCTGCATTCATGCCGTAGGTAGAGGTACACCAGTTGTTGATCCTCGCTCATAGGATCACAGTTCAGCGTTTTGGGATGCTCCGTTTCTCCGGAGGCTTATCTTGTGGTATGATTCCCTGAGAGTGTAGGTTCTTATACATTCAGGGGTATGGCGGGGCCCTGTCCCATCGTTGTTGTTATAAAACTCTTAGAGGTATGTAGTACTGTTGTGGGCAGGGTTTGTAAGGGATGTAACTGTTCAAGTTTTTATTTATATATACAGAAAGGTAACCGTTTTGGTTAGCCTGTTTTCTTATTTCACTATTTATCTTTTATGAGTTTTTATTTCCGCTGATTTTCTCTGATGTTGTATCACTAGGGTGCCCGGGGTAAGACACCAGTCGCGGGCCCGAGGTCGGGTCGTGACAGTTAATGTCATGTACTCTGCTTCTGTAGTCGACAAAGTCATTGTAGGCTGTAAAATAGCTTTCCAACTGACAACTGAACCTCCAAGAGTGAAAACATAACAGTCATAGATCTTCTATTGTCAACATCTCCAGCATAGTCGGAGTCTGAAAACCCTGTCACCAAACACTCTGTATCACCTCCATAAATGAAACCAACATCAGACGTACCTTTGAGGTACCGAAAAACCCTCTTCACAGCTTGCCAATGCTCTTTGCCAGACTCACTCATAAACCTGCTAACAACACTAACAGACTGTGCAAGATCAGGTCTTGTGCAGACATGTACTCCTTCTCCTCAGCTGATTTAGGTGCAAAGGCAACAAACAGATGTGTATTTGCAGCACTGGAGTATCTATATGCTTTGTTGTAGACATGTCAAACCTTGACAAAATCTTCTGAATGTAGCCCTTCTATGACAAGAAAAGCTTTCCTCTTCTTAGATCCCTATAGATCTCCATTCCCAGAATTTTTCAGGTTGCACCCAAATCCTTCATATCAAACTCAGCACTGAGAAGATCCTTCAACTTCTGGATATCAGACTTGTCCTTCGCAGCTATCAACATATCATCTACATACAGGACCAAGTAAATCAAAGAACAGTTTGCTGACCTGTTGTAGTAAACACAACAATCATATGGACTTCTGTTGTAGCCAATCTCTATCATATAGTTGTCGAACCTTTTGTACCACTGCCTCGGAGACTACTTTAGCCTATACAAGGACTTCTTCAACTTGAAAACATAGTCCTCCTTACCAGGAACCTGAAACCCATCTGGTTGAGTCATGTATATTTCCTCCTCCAACTCTCCATGTAGGAAAGTTTTCTTCACATCTAGTTGTTCAAGTTCCAAATTCTGATGTGCAACTATTACTAATAGCACCCTGATGGAAGTGTGTGACCACTGGCGAGAAAATCTCATTGTAGTCTACCCCCTATCTCTGAGTGAACCTCCTAGCTACCACTCGACCTTTATACTTGATACCCTCAACAGGTGTTCCTGATTCCTTCTTCTTATAGATCCACTTGCAAGTGACAACTTTTCTGTCTTGCAGTCGCTTGGCTAATTCCCAAGTCTGATTCTTATGGGGATGCATTTATCTTTTTTAAGTGGATGGCTCATGTGAGTCAAGATCCACTTCTTCAGCAACCTGCAAGCTCTAGTACTTTGGGGCATGCATTTATCTTAGTATAATCCAACCCTAGTACTTTTAAAACACTCTTCGCTTCATTAAAAGACTTAGGCAATTTTGCATCGGGTAACACCTGTCTTACAAGCTCTAATATATCAGCAAATGTAACATTGGTAAGTCTGTGATCACACTTCAAAATAAATAGTCGAATCATAAAGGAAAGCTTTGAATGTTTCTTGCATCCGGGATATAGTTCCTCTCTTCAACTAACTTGAAAAACTTTTTTGCCTCGTCATTCAGCCCCTCTCTAAAAACATCACGAGCATCATTCAATAACCCTGCTATGTCATCATTGCAATCATCCATATTTGTTTGTTCATCATGATTCAGATTAGTTCTTTCTCTTTCAATTTTGATCCCTAATTCAGATAACTTATCTGTTCTTGGCACAAAACCATTACATATTAGGTGATCTCTCACAACATTCTCATGGTGCCAATAATGATAGTGACAACTATCACATGGACAACAAATTTGGTTTCCTTGAGACTTTGTAGCAAAAACCTTTTTAATATACTCGTCTACTCTTCGTTCATATTCATCACTCCATTTGGCAACATCCACCACTTCTTAGTTCCACAATCCATTTTCTCAATGTAATATTTAAGAGACTAACGTAAGTCTTCCATACATTCTCTGTAATTTAATTTAGAAATACAATTTTCAAATAAACAAAATGTGGGAAGAACAATGAATAAAATCTGAGCAGTTTGACGAAGCAACGACGGTAAAATCTGAGCAAATCTATACACATACAGTAATCTACCCTTGAATTAACAACAGTAAAACATGAAAGGGGAAGGTAAAATGACGGTAAAATATAATCTAACCTTGGAGAAGAGGGAAGAGCAGTTCGACGAAGTGGATGCGACGACGAGTGGAAAAGGGCGACGACGAGCAGTGGGGAAGGGTAAGGCGACGGAGAGGTATGGTAGGAGATGCGACGACGAGCTAGAGGGAAAGGGAAAGGGGATACGACGGCTAGAAAAATGGGATGGTGGCGCGCTAGGGTTTAAGAAGAAGATGGGGGCGCGACCGGGTATAAGAAAAAAAAATGAAGATTTTGGGGATATTAAAACATTGACAGTTGCATTACATAGGATAATGCAACGGTCATTTTTTGCCGTTGCATTAGACAATTTGAGTTGTCGCATTACACAGGCTAATACAACGATTGACCGTTGCATTAGCATAATTTTTTGATTTGTTTCACTTGAACCCGTCGCATTAGCCATATCTAATGCAACGGTACTACATATGTCGTTGCATTAGCCTTCTATGAACCGTTGCATTATATTAAAAATATAGTAGTGTCGTATGAGCATCTAAGGTATGTATTTGATAAGAACTCTCGAAAGTCATCGGTTCGAATTGTAGTGTTATGGCAGCAGTTGTTGTTGTTAGGGAGGTTGCTGCAGCTATGGAGGTTGATGCTGCTACGGAGGATACTCGTATGGTAATTAAAGCTTATATCTTTACGTTGATTGTAGAACTAAGGTTTATGCTATTGTGAAAGATGAATTTGAGACCATACTGATTTGGTAGACAATTTAAAGTTGGTTTGCATTCTTTGCTAGCGCCATTTAGTTATGAAACTAGTCTAATATTTATTTTTTAGCTGAAAATATATGAGCTTAGAAAAAGTAAGTGCCACATTTCTTTATTTCCCATACTTGTTGTTTATATGATAGTATTTGTACAAGACATAACCTCTATTATTTATATTAGTAAATGTTAATTCAAGTTAAAACTCCCACCGATACCAACCCCTCCCCCGGTCATCACAGCATCCCGCCACCATTCCCAATCGAAACCCCATCACGGACCTTTGTCTCACAGATCCCTAACACTTACACAAGAAATCAACCTGATACAGACCCCACCTCTCATTTCCCGACACCAACAAACCAAGCTACCCCTGCCCAACTCACCACATGGAAACTCATGGCCAACACATAATTTTTAAACATAAAGTTCACTTTAACCTATGTACACAAAACATATCCCCAATTTCCAAAATCCAAAATTAGCCAAACAAAATTCTAATTGGAATGCGTTCATGTATGAGGAATTAATGTTTTAACAAAACAACACACTTGAGATTTAGTTCCTAGACCAGAGGGGGTTAATGTGATCCGATGCATGTGGTTTTTTCTTCACAAATACAGAGACATCAGTGAGTTAGAGAGTATAAGTCAAGACTTGTAGCTAATGACACAAATCGACAGGAGTGTATAGATTGTGATGAGAAATTCAGTTTGGTTGTTAAACCTATCCGCACAGTTCTGAGTATTGTTATAAGTAAGCATTTGTCTATGCATCAGCTTGATGTGAAAAATGTGTTTCTACATGGAGATTTGAAAGAAACTGTTTACATGCACCAACCATCTGGCTTTGTCCATCCAGCAACCCCTCAGTATGTATGTCGTCTCCGTAAGTCACTTTATGAAAGCAGACCCTTAGAGGGTGATATGATCGCTTTACACAATATATCATGCGAATTGGGTTTGTATGCAGCAAGTGTGATAATTCTCTATTTATTTTTCATAGAGGTAGTAGCATGACATATTTATTATTGTATGTGGATGGTATTTTGCTTACTTCCTTATCTGATTTGTTGAAAAATGAGATCATTACATTGCTTAAAATAGAATTCGCCATAACTGACTTGGGGAAGTTGCAATTGACCTATTTTTTGGGGATTTCAGTGACTAGATCTGCAGATACTATGTTTCTTTGTCAGCGTAACTATGCAGAGAAGATCGTGTACAGGACTAAAATAGAAAATTTCAAGATCATGTCTACTCCAGTTGACTCTAAATCAAAGCTTAGTGTTGTTGATGGTGATCCAGTGTCAGATCCCACTCTCTATAGGAGTCTTGCAGGTACACTACATTACCTTACTTTGACCAGGCCTGATATTGCTTATGTTGTTCAGCAAGTATACATATTCATGCATGCCCCAAGAGAGCCTCATTACTTCCCTTAAATGTATCATTCTATACGTTAAGGGAACGCTTGATTATGGATTACATTTATACCCCTCAACACCGACCAGGTTGTTATATACGGATGCTGATTGGGCAGGTTGTCCGGACACGCGACACTCCACATCAGGCTACTGTGTGTTCTTAGGGGATAATATCATTTCTTGGTCTGTCAAGAGATAAACCACGTTATTCCGTTCGAGTGCAAAAGCAGAGTACATAGGCGTTACTAATGTTGTTGAGATATGTTGGCTCCGAAACCTTCTTTTGGAGCTTCAGTGTCCACTATGTAAGGCGTCTTTGGTTTATTGTGATAACATATCCACCATATATCTCTCTCATAATCCGGTTCAGCATCAGCGAACCAAGCATATTGAGATGAATATCCACTTTGTTCGTGAGAAGGTTGATCTCGGTCATGTCAAGGTATTGCACGTGCCTTCTTCATATCAGTATGCGAACATATTCACAAAAGGTCTTCCTAGACAACTCTTTCTCGACTTCAGATTCAGTCTTAGCGTCCGGCCTCCTCTCGCTCAGACTGAGGGGGTGTATTAACGTGTGTACAATATAATATTTAGCCATATTTAGTCTTGTGTAATTATAGTAGATATAGAATTCTTGTTGTATTAGAATTTCACATTGTACACCTATATATCTTGTATTAATGAGAAAGACTCCCCAAAAGAGATTTAAAAAATCTCACAGAAATTATTTTTGTCCTTTTCTGTCTGTATGGCTTGAAGAATATTGAAATAATATGCAAACATTATCAACCATCGTGTCATAAAGAATAATGCGATCTTTAGGTTAAAACCGTTAATAATTTGATCCCGTCTTTTTATCAGTACATGCCCACATTTCTTGAACTATGATCAGCCACGACTGCTGGATACTTTGTACTATTAATATTATTATTATGTCTTTTTATCTTTTGGTGTTTTTGAGCTTTCCATAGAAATTGGAATAAGTGATTCATAAGACTGGATATAATACGAATAAGCTGCATCAAGATACAATTTGGTGTTAATACGCATAATCTGTATCTAGTGATTATATTATCTTTTGTTACTCAATATCTATATCAAGTCAAGGCAATGCAATGCACTTGCCAGTTCTAAGGCAAGATAAGGAAAACCTTTACCAATATTGATGGCCCCAAATATATGAGGTACTATATTATTATATATATACCATATTTTTTTTGTAGTTATTAATAGAAGATTTCAATTTTTTTTTTAAATATGATAGAAATTCTACGATTGAGTAAATAACGATAAACTTTCTCTAACTAGATTAAATAGTTAATTTACCATCTCTCAGTTCTATTTTTTCTTCCATTATGTATAGCCTTTTTTAATGTTCATGCGGTTTCACTTTTTAAGTCAATTCAGTTTCACCAAATTAGCTATTTCTTAATTTTGTCATATTCAATATAAATATGTTTGAGGCAAGTGACGCAAGGTTCAAACCCCGTTGGATAATGGGCTCACACCTATACCCTTTGTCACAATGCCATATTTTTGTATAAGTAAAAGTTTGATACTATGACGTGCATCTAGTTCACATATCACAAATTGTGCTCCCATTACTAGATCAAAAGCATGTGGCTTCTTTTTGTTTCATTATCGTATGGATTTTACGAAAGAAGTTTAACGGCCTTTTAATATATTTTGGTTTTAGGCCACCAAATCCGTTGAGTCACTTATGACAATATGTATATCTTTTAAGGGTGAGCACGGGTATAGGGTACAGATATTCGATCGAAACCGATACTAATGGGTAGGTTCCGGGTAGATATATTATAATAACAGGTAGGGTCCGGATAGTAAAATTAGGAACCGATCAATATCGGATCCAGTTTCGGTTCCGGCAAATAGAGACAGGGTGCCCAGAACCGATACCCGGAACCTATAAAATATTAAATATGTTTACTTTTTTAATTCCATTATTTTTTAGTTAATAAAAACAAAAAAAAAATCATACCACTTACGCCTCTCCCGCTCCTTTTCATATGGGATACCTAGTATGGCTTATGCTCGCTCTCATTATCATATAGAACAATTTTACTAGTATTGTTAAAGGTATTTCTTTTCTAAATCTTCTTCTTAACAACATAGAATTTTTTTACAGTAAATGTGTGTGCTGTTTTTTAAAACTGAAAAGTTTACCTCTAATATTGTTTGTTGTAAAAGAAAGTTGCAAAAAATAATTTGCAACACATATTTACAAAATCCACCTAATGTGTACTTAAATTTCCTTGTTATTAGGTAAATTAATGTCTAACTAATATTGTAATTAGGAAGTAACAATTCCTACCAAAACATAGGGGGGGAAAGTAGTAGCAATGTATGCTTATTGATCTTGGACCACTCATCGAGGCCCAGCTCTATTCCTCATAGCAGACCCATCACAGGGTATCCGGGAATCTATCCGGATAGGTTCCGAATAATAATTGCTACGGGTAGATTTCAGATAGTAAATTTAGAAATCGATCTTTTATTGGGTAGGATCCAGATAGTTCAATAAAGTTAGGGTACCCAGACCCGCTCACCCTTAATGTCTTTCAGCATGGAGTTTCAAAATTCCCTGATGAAATTTCAGAATATTATCATAATTAAGAATTTTATTTTCCATAAATAGGATCGTGAAAAGGCCAATGAACGTTATTTCTACACAATAATTTTGATAAAGAAAAAGAGAGAATTAAAATGAAAGCTGCATAAAAGGATTGATATAACATGAACTTTCTGTTGGAAACCAACACCGTTAATCCATTTTATTGTTTCTCAAGACTGAGTTCTACTGGTATTCCAGATATGATACTCTACAGCATATGAGAAGGCAACCGAGACAAAGAGAGAGAGAGTCAGTTCAAGCCAAACCATTTATCTTCATTAATGGAAGAAAAAGGTTACAGAGAAGAAGATATCAGAGAAGAAGATATCGAGGAAGACGAGATGGCTTCTCGAGGAAGACAGAAGAAGAAAAAATATCTCGAATGATCTATGCACTCTCTCAGAGGACAAATGATGCCCTAAGTAATACCACTAGTTATCTTGGGCTGGCCTTTAATGGGCTGACCTTTATATTTGGGCCAGACCTATTAAAGGTCAGTCAATATAATACATACGATATCTGTACATTATACATGGGCCACTTATTCATGCTTAGTTTTATGACCTCATATTTGGATGCTCGAATATATCTAGCAAGCCTAGCTTGGAGCAAAGATGTAGATGTTGTAATCTTGTTAATCCTTTTGTAAGTATATCTGTCGGCTGCTCTGTAGTGTGTATATACTCTGTTTGAATTATCCCTTGTCGAATCTTCTCTCTAATAAAGTGAAGATCAATCTCGATATGTTTAGTCCTTTCATGGAAAACAGGATTGGCTGCCATTTGTATGGCTGACTTCTTTGTCGATGTACGATTCTGAGTGCACGATGTTTACACGATATCCTTTAGCAACCCGAAGACATGTAATTTCAGGTATTTGTGTTAGCGAAGCTTCTCTGCAGAATCTGCGAGATTGTGCTCTGTTTCTTTGATTTCCGGAAATGAGTATCTCCAAACTTGATAGCATAACTGTAATAGACTTTCTTGTATGTGGGCGTGAAGCCCAATCTGCATCACAAAACTAGTTAAAGTTTCTTGGTTATTACTAGATAATAGCGATCCTTGTCTGGTTTACCTTTCACATATCTTACTATTGCAGTGCGGCGTCATGTGATTTCTTTGGATTTTTGCGGGAATTGGCTAAGTGTTTGCACACTATAAGCAATATCTGGTCTAGTAAGGGTAAGATATAACAACTTACGATTATCCTTTGATAAGGCGATATCTTTTACTGAATCATCAGCAGTGACAGGTTTTCCTGTATCTAAACTCTGCTTCCCCACATACTCATCATACTCTTTTGTGGTAAGTTTCACATTAGTATCAATGGGTGTATTACTAGGTTTGGCAGCAGCAAGGCCCAGTTCAGAAATAAGTTCTAAGGCATATTTCCTTTGATGCATAACAATCCCCTTGATGGATCTAGCAAATTCTATTCCCAGAAAGTACCTTAGTTCTCCCAGGTCCTTCATTTTGAAAGTATTATGAAGAGACTGCTTAGTCTCCTTTATGAGACTTATATTGTTCCCTGTAATTAACATGTCATCCACATAGATAAGAATGATAATTATATCATGCTCACCTTGTTTAATAAACAGTGAATGATCAAATTCAGACTGCCTAAAATTCATCTGAAACAGAGCCTCTGTAAGTTTGAAATTCCACTGTCTTGGAGCTTGTTTGAGCCCATACTGATTTGAAGTAAGTCTACATACTGATTCCTGCCTCGCAGCTCTGAAGCCTTGAGGCAAAGACATGTAAATTTCATCAAAGAGATCTCGCGAAGGAAGGCATTATACGTCCGTTTGATGGATATGCCGTCTTACGGAAGCGTGATAGAAAGAATAGTTCTTATAGTAACCATTTTAACAATAGGAGAGAATGTTTCTTGATAATCAATGCCTTCTTGTTGACTATAACCTTTTGCAACAAGTCTAGCTTTCAGTCTTTCTATTTCTCCTGTATCTTTATATTTGATCTTATAGATCCATTTACAGCCTATAGGTTTTTTTCCTTTTGGCAATGTAACAATTTCCCATGTATGGTTTTCTTGCAAGGCATCTATTTCAGCTTTCATAGCATCTACCCACCTAGGGTCTTTTGAGGCTTCCAAGTAACCTTTTGGTTCAACCAGTTCTGACACAGAGGTTAAAAAAACTTGATATGTAGGTTTTAGGTTATCATAGGAAATATACTTGCTAATAGGGTAGAGTACACTGTTGGCATTGGTGGTCACAAAATCTTTGAGCCATATAAGAGGTTGTTTGTGTCTGCTGGATTTCCTGATAGAGTGATCAGTAATATTTAAAATAGGGCTGCTAAGAGACTGTACTGTATCAGTGTTCTCTTCTACTGAGTTATTATGAGATGAAATGGTATCCTCGTGAGAATCTATGTTAGTAGTATCAACACACCTCCTTCAGTAGTGTCGTTGTTCTTACGAAGGTTTTCTTGGGATATAGTTTGATTTTCATTGTTATCAGCGAGTTACGGAAGGCGGGGTTCTCGGATGTATTTTCCTTAAAGGATACTCTGTTTCTCTAAAGGTGACATCTCTACTAACCACAAGAGACATGGATTCGGATCATACTGTATATACCGCTTTTGTGTGTCGAATAACCCGTGAGCACACGCTTGACTTTGACTGTAACATCGATGCTTGTTAAGTCATTAGAAAAGCCGCAGACAACGATGGTTACGAGATGACTTATGGAAGGTTTTTGTGATAGAGGCCCTCATGGGTGTAATATGGTGGCGAGGAAGGTAGTCTATTGATTAAGTAGACGGCGACTGCACATAAGCCCCAAAAATTTAAAGGAATGTTGGCTGCGTTCTTATAGCCCTAGTTATTTCAATATATGTCTATGTTTTCTTTCTGCAACATCGTTACTGCATGGGGTGTACACAACTTCTTTGGTGAATAATCCCCCGAGTTACGAAAGAGACTTTGTGGTATCATTGACAAATTCGGTCCGTTATCGATTCGATAATTTTGACAATTTGGTTAAAGCGAGTAGAAATGTATTTAAGAAAGTCTTTAATAACAACACAAACCTCAGATTTAAGTGCGAGTAGATATATCAGTCGTTACGGTGTGGTCATCTGATAGTGAGAAAAGATTTCTTCCCGTTATAAGTTTGATCTTATAGGGACCCGTAAGTCCGTGTGGATAATGTCAAAGGCATTATTACTATAAGTAGTGCTATTAGTAAAGGGTAATGTCTGTTTTGCACGGGCACATTCACGATTTTAGTTGCCTCGGCAACTTTGTCATTACTAGCGTTTATCGGTTCTTGAGTACGCTGCGGAGGTGTGGCCCACCTTACGTACGCGAGTAATATCTTTTCCTGTCATGGTAATCTTTGACTTAGTAGCTTGTACATTTAGACCAGTATTTATTGAGTCCTGTGCATGATTAGTTAATACATACAGCCCATTCTGGAGTCTACCAATCTCCTTCACCTTCCCACTGTAGAGATCTGAAATATCTGAGCGGGGTGAAGATAGGTATGCATTTCACTCCTTTGTTAGTTGAGAAGCAGTAGATTATACTTGAATTGAGGTAAAAAAAAAACATTTTCCAATGTACTCCTGTTTGGGAGTGTACTGACACCAATGTGAGTGACTTGGGCAGATTGACCATTAGGTAAGAATATCTTCTTTGAAGTGATAGACTCATCATTACCAGTAATTTTATCTAGCATACTTAGATCGGATACCGTATGATTTGTAGCACCTGTATCTATTATCGATTTTTGTTAGTATTGAACACGTGCAGGCCTTAAGTTTAGATATACCCGCCCATTTGCGAGTTTTGGCTACCTTGAGAGTTACGACTGCTCGCATGCAGTGTATGGTTGTTGTTCGATTTCATTATCTGCTCATCTTGTGTTTTGGAGAGCTTTGGTGCTCCAACTTCCAGCTAGTTTTAGATTCTTGGAGGAGGATTCGGATCCTCTGTTGTGAGCATTATGAGCGTATTCTTTTCTTTTGACTTGAAACGGTGGATATCCAACTAGTCTATAGCAGATTCTTTTGTGTGGCCTCATCTTACATTCTTCACAAACAAGATTGTTCCTTTTTACCTTTGATTTCCAGTCTTAGAGTACATACTTGATGGTAGTAGGACCAGCTCAAGAATTCCTATAGTCTTGGCGGATATCCCTTTGATTTTCATCACTTACTATCGAGTAAGCTTTATTGGTATTGGAAGAGGTGACATAAGGAGAATTTGGCTCTAGCTTGCATGTAGCTTTCATTTAAGCTCGTAAGAAATTGATCTGATTCTGTCTCTGTAAGTAGTTTGTAAAATCCTAGATGTAGGACAACCACGATTAGGTGGAGGCACAATGGCTTGATATTCTACCGGAGATTTTTAAGTCTAGTGTAGTGTCACCACGCTGAGTGTTTCCTTGTGATAGTGTAGCAATTTCCCTATGTAAGTCATAGGTCCAAGATTAAATCAATTTTGTCAAATCTTTCTTTTAAGTCTTCCCATATCTCATATGTTGTTTACGCATATAGTACCGCATAATAAGCTCTGGAAACGGCGTTCATTAGCCATGCTGCATTTGACTCTGTCCCACTGGTCCCACCATTCCATCCCATATTGATTTTTTGTACAGTTTCCATTTACGAACCCTAGTTTATTTCTTCCAAGAAGAGCAATCCTTATTGACTTGCTTCAGACAGTATAGTTTTCAGAGCCAAGCAACTGAAAAGATATTAAAGAGGCTCCACTAACATCCGAGGCTTGTAAGTACAGAGGATGGTTGTGGTCAAGAATGGTGGAGTTGGAGGTACTAGCCACAGATTTTCTAGGGATAGGTACTCCATCTTCGGAGGAACTACTCTCAATAGGTGGATCTGTTACCATTGTTCTGATCTGACACTAGTTTCAGTGATTACTAGAATATAGGAAAGACTCAGTAGACATGCACAGATGGTAGGCCAGTAGATAAGAGTCAGTAGACAAGGAGAGATTTCAGAGTGCCATAGATACCTCAGAATGACAAGCTCAGATCTTGATGATTTTTTCTCAGATCTTGATGATTTTTCTCAGATCTTGGCATGCGATCTACGAAATAGCGCTCGATACCGTGTTGAAACCAACACGCGATTAACGCAACTACTAGTGCGAGAAGGTGATGTTGGTGAGTTCCATTTTATTGTTTCTCAAGACTGAGTTCTACTGGTATTCCAGATATGATACTCTACAGCATATGAGAAGGCAACCGAGACAAAGAGAGAGAGAGTCAGTTCAAGCCAAACCATTTATCTTCATTAATGGAAGAAAAAGGTTACAGAGAAGAAGATATCAGAGAAGAAGATATCGAGGAAGACGAGATGGCTTCTCGAGGAAGACAGAAGAAGAAAAAATATCTCGAATGATCTCTGCACTCTCTCAGAGGACAAATGATGCCCTAAGTAATACCACTAGTTATCTTGGGCTGGCCTTTAATGGGTTGGCCTTTATATTTGGGCCAGACCTATTAAAGGTCAGTCAATATAATACATACACAGTATACACACATACATGGACCCTTATTCCTTCTTAGTTTTAACACTTTCCCCTCTTATGTAACATCAAGGAGGCAGGTTCGAGCTCTGGCAGTCGCAGTGTGGGAGTTCATTTTCTCCTTTGTGAGGGATGACTCCTTGTGGGCACCAGGCACTGTGTCTCCCACCTAGTGGGCCGCTGAGTACCATGATTTACCTCCTCCACCAATCTCTGTCGGGTCGGAGGGGTGAGGGCCCTGTGGGCGAGGGATTTCGCCTTTTTTGCTCCCAAGAATGCTATACACATACATATTATTCTTTTGGAACCTGGTTCTAAAATGTTGTTTTCCCTCTCAAATTGGAAGGGATTCTCTTGGGTGCAGAATCATCTCAAGTATATAATGACAACTCATTCATATGCCATTATTCTCTTACACATATATAGGGAAAATACCAATAATCTCCCTTACATTCAACATTCAGGGGCGGACTAACGAACTAATCATAGGGTGGACCAATTAAAATAAAATAAAAAATATATTTAGCGCTCAAATAACTATATTACAATAGCAATTTACGTTCTTTCGAATCACGAAAGTCATTGATAATAATATCTATGTCAAAGTCATCGACAAAGCAAGAGTCCGATCTCCGACTTCATTCCCCTTCATGCATTCTATAATATTCTCTTCACCCATTGATATTTCATCTTCTTGTAGAACGGAATCGACATATTCTTCAAAGTCTCGCATATTCTCATCATTGTTGGCGTTGTTTCCATTTCTTTTATTGTCGGATTTTTCCTTCTTATTGATCTTACAAACTACAAAACCCTTGTTCTTAATTTTCTCAGCATCGACATAGCGATCATTCAAAGAATACTCAGTCATCAATCACTCACCATTAACGTTGTTCGACGATTTGTTAGCCGGGATGTACTTCAAACTTTTAACGTACCCCATGAATCTCCCTTTATCATCAAACACCTCTTTACCTTTGTTTTGAGATTTCCATGTGCCATTCCTGACAGTTCTTGAAACTCTTTTAATGGGGTGGATCAGGGCCCAGGCTGGCCCAAGGTATGGTCCGCCCCTGCTTACCCCGGCCACTCCACACACACTCCAAAAGAAAATTGGAAAATGAGAGAACTTTATTTGATAAGACACATTGTTGCTACGTATTACTCGCGTATGAAACAAAATTTATGGATTATATGTCCACCTTCCAAAACTATATGCAAATTTGCAATTATTAAAGATATTTTCCGAAAAGCTTTAAAGGAATTCGACATGGTCATATTTAAATATGAAAGCATTTATTCAATTTTTATACTAAGGCAAAGCATTAAGTTTGAACCTTTCTGCGGTGATATCGTTTGTCCGAAAATTTCATGATCGTTATAGTGAGATATTGTTATATATGTATATTAATATTTGATGTTTAGATCTCATTTAGTTGTTATAAATAAAACTACACAATTTTTCTGTACTTTTTATGTTATAAACGAAAATAATATACTTGTTAATTTTAAAATTTCATTAATTAAAAATTGAAAAGACTAATAAATCCATAACTACTTGTACCTTACCGATAAAGAATTAACATGAACATATGTTTTGAAAATAGGTGATTTTAAAAAACTCAAATATCAGATTGCTATGAGATTTTTTTTCCTTTTAGATATTCGTACTTGAAATTTACTATGTACATGATATTAATGATGATTATCATAAATATTTTAATATTTTATTTTTATAGATAATATACTTGTTACAAATATTTGAGTATGACTGTTATAGAGATGTAATTTTACAAAGAGTGTACCGCTATAATGAATGATACTGTTATTATAGGTAGAATGATGTTATAAAAAAATAAATATAACATGAAAAGTCGATTTCTAATAAAATCCTTGCTATAATGAAATGTTGTTAGGAATGAGAATTATATAAAGGAAATGTTTTGACTGTATGTATATCTTCTTTTTCCCTTCATCTGAATTGGAAGTGGGGTCCTTTCTTTACCTTACGTATTGAAATTTTTACACCAAACAAGGTTAACAACAAAAATATAATCTAGTCTTTACTTCTTTTTGCAAATTTTAGGCAGTACACAATGTATAGTTAATATATAACTATTGTATAGTTTTGTATATAGTCAGTGTGTATACAATCAATTATGATAGACAAGTGATTTTTTTTTAACTGACGGCCAAAAATATTAAGTCCTTATTATATTTGTAATTTGTCTAAATTAAATAAGTTAAGACAGATGTTCGTTCTTTACCTTAGTATTATATTTTAATTTGTCGATCAACTTATTATGGATCGGATGCCTAAATAGTAATTTATTGGAAGAAATAGATTTTGGACTCTTAAAACGATTCAAAGTGGGCTCATAGTTCTTTATACCATGATCCAATTATGTACTAACTACAGATTTAGTATTACTAATAAGTACATGACACCCCCTTCAGACATTTATACCAAATGTTAATTATCGACGTACTGGAATATACAGAAATCTCAGATTACATCTCAAAGTACTTCACAAGGTTTTTCTAATATTAATTCCTCAAGATTTTTGTGGCATTAATTAAAAATTCTACTCTATAGCTAGCCAACCAAATAATGCATATAATTTTTAGTAACAAACAAATTCCAGCCTAACACTTTATATTTGTTTCTCCCATGAGTGGCACGTACGGTCAAAATTATGTATAATCTATAGAAGAATAAATAACATGCAATAATAATGTGGTGCTATGTGTCGGATTAATTCTCGACCCAGAGGTGATCAAAGGAAATGACCATCGTCGTAAAACCAACTATCTTCCAAGATTATTAAATCAGCTTGAGAATAGCCCATGATTAACAATGGTGGATGATTTGAGATTGTAAAATCAGAATCCAATCCCCATATGAGTTTTTTCTTTAAAAAAGAACATTTGTCATTCTGTACCACCAAGTGTGTACTAATTTCTCTGTTAGTTTCTTATTTATTTATTCCATTGTCTGTAGTGGATTGTTAAAAAATTATTCGACTGACACTTATGTACTACTTGAAGTTTTTTTTTTTGGTCCAAAACAACTTGAAGTATTTTCCCCTCGGAACAAGAAAACAAACTATGTATGGTTTAAGTCAAACCATCGGTATATAAAATTTACAAGGATTTTAAAGAAATAATCATAAACTTTATTTTTTTATATATATAAAATTGAGCCAGTATAATCACGGTGTAATCAGTGTGCATACAATATACACACTGTTTATATAGTAATTATTATTATTATTAACTTATTATACATTGAGTAATGGTAATGATGATAATGATAAGAAATGGTAATGATGATAAGAAATTTTATAGGCTAAGACTTGAGAGTCATATAATCAAATATAGCTATAGGGGAAGTTGAAATTATGAAAGCAAAATAAAGGCATCTAATACTCCTTTATGTATAATGAAAAGCTAGTGAAATCAATAAATATAGAATTGAATTGAGTTCAAGTGAAAGGGGGAAAGCATATGAGAAGCTTTAAGAAGATGCTTATTAGCCTATACTATGGTACTATACTAGCTTTATGTATAATTATCACTTATAATTTGAAATTATGAAAGCAAAATAAAGGCATCTAATACGCCTTTATGCATAATGAAAAACTAGTGAAATTAATATATATATCGAATTGAATTGAGTTCAAGTGAAAGGAGGAAAGCATATGAGAAGCTTTAAGAAGATGCTTATTAGCATATACTATGGTACTATACTAGCTTTATGTATAATTATCACTTAAATTGTATCTTTCCAAAGTCTCCTAATAGGAAGATGTCACTATTATTAGTGAATATTAGTATTGTCAGGTCCATCACCGGTAGTGGTGACCCGACCTAGGTCACTCTCGGTGCCTCTCCCATCACCGACAATCGACCTAGAGTATCTCTGTCACAATCGGTCATCAACCCTTTGTTGCTCCATTCAACCCCGTGTCCCCATCACCACCACCACGATGTCGGCAGCCCACATAAACACGTACCCGAATCCATTCGACCAGCACCATCTGCGTCGCGCGGCTATCGATCGTTCCCCGTAGCGCTCGACATCCGGTGCCCGACCCACCCGATCTAACCAAATACCCGACCACCGCGCCCATGTACCACTATAGAAACGTGCCCGGAATTTTCAAATTCAAAGTCCACTTTAACATATCCACGCAAACCGTATCCTCGATTCCCAAAGCCCAAAATTAGCCAAACTATACCCTAATTGGAATGCCCGTGCGTGATGAATTTGTCTGATAACACACGGAATTTAGTTACTAGACTGGATGGGGTGAATGTGATCAGATGCATGTGGCTTTTTCGTCACAAATTTTGAGATGGTGGCGACTTAGAGCGTTATAAGGCGAGACTTGTAACTAATGGTACTAATCAAAATGAGGGTATTGATTGTGGTGATACGTTCAGTCTGGTTGTTAAACTAGCGACTATCCGCACAGTAATGAGTATTGTTATGGGTAAGCATTGCCCTATTTGTTACACCCCGTAGTTCCAGGGTATATATGTGAGGACGTACGTACGAGAATACGACTGTAATTTTGGAAAGAAAGAAAGATGTGATTTTTCGACGGAAAAGTTTCCGGTTTTTGTGAAGGAAAAAAATTCGTTAATGGGAATTGGATTCCCAGATTTGGTATTCGGACTTCTGGAATTATTTAAGAATTTATGATTTTATTTTTCCGGAATTGGTCACGTGGGGCCCGCGGGAAGAATTTACGGTTGTAGGGCCCACTTTATTTTTGAGATTTTTGGACGAGTAGGAGGGCGACACATGGCACCCCATGTGGCCCTATGGCCGAAAATTAGGGGGCCTTGGACGTTTTTTTTGAGACATGTGGCTAGCCACATGTCTCATTGTTGTGGTGGACACTTGTCTCAAAGTTGTGGTGGACATTTGGTTGGAAGAACTCACACACACTTGTCCCTAATCCTCACCATACACTTGCTTTGATCTTGACCATTGATTTCTCTATAAATACCCCTTGAGTGCAAGACTAATTTCATCCACATGAGATAGTTTCTTAGGCAAAAAAGTATCCTCCCTCCCGTTTGTAGTTCTCGTCCAAACACCCCCATTTTGGGTAGAAAAATCCATCAAGTATTGTTATCATCCCATATACCTTAGCCGAAACTCCCTTGTAGGATTCCAAAGTTGCCTACATACTAAAAGACCGGAACTACAACTTTATCCCTTTAGTCGCAAAATGAAACCCTAGGAAAATCTTCATAGTTGGTTGAAGTGTTTAAGAGAAGTTGTTAGAAACTTCTAAGGGTTGCTTGGAGCGGTTTGGAGCTTACATAATAGGAGCTAAACGTTGCTCAGGATCGACTTATAATCTTGGATAATTTTGGGCTTATCGAGGTAATGATCTTTATCCCCCTATTGTAATTGGAAATTACATGTTGTAGTAGTTAATATTTGAGTAGAAGATATATTGGAAGGATGACTAAAAAGAATTGAACTGTATTTACATCGGATTGTATTTACGGTAGACTTGTAGTATTATTGTGAGGCAGAATTGTACACGTCCGGTTAGACGTATAATCCCCTTGGAGTTGTTGGCTCGATAGCGGGCCTTGATAGGGGAGGAGATTTATGTGGTTACGGGGGGAGTCTTCGCGAATTTTTAGTAGAATTTGGAACCTTGTACTTAGAAATATTCTACGAAGGGATCTAGAAGTTAATAAGCGTTTTATGGCCATTATAGGTTGAAGTACTACGAGTAGCGTATTCTACTTGAATGGTGGAAAAGGCTAAGCGGGTTATAATCTTGTGGGCGTTTTGCTATTATCGATAATCGTCGCGAGGTATGTGAACCTCTTCCTATCCTTTCTAGCATGATTATTGTGAACTATGTAGTACGGTAGACGTACGTGTGCTAAACGAATTAAGTTGGTTTAAAACATAAAGTGTTATAATGGCTTTATGGGAAGTTAATTATAACGACTTTATGTAGGTAAAAGAATGAGTACTTGGTTTTTAAATAATAATGTTATATTGATTTCGGAAAGGGGAAAGAATATCGAACAAGCCAATGCAGCGTTAATAAAGGAAAAGGTAATGACTATTAATTAACTTAAAACAAGTAGAATCTTCCATCTGCATAGAAGCTAAGATAAGACAAAATGGTATTACATTTCCTAGATCATGACTGCTTTAATAAGATCATTAATAAACAAGTTTTGATTTTCTTAAAAATTACAAAGTAAGGACTTGATTTATAAAAGAGAAAGACTGGATGGGGTGAATGTGATCAGATGCATGTGGCTTTTTCGTCACAAATTTTGAGATGGTGGTGACTTAGAGCGTTATAAGGCGAGACTTGTAACTAATGGTACTAATCAAAATGAGGGTATTGATTGTGGTGATACATTCAGTCTGGTTGTTAAACTAGCAACTATCCGCACAGTAATGAGTATTGTTATGGGTAAGCATTGCCCTATTCATCAACTTGATGTGAAGAATGTATTTTTACATGGGGACTTGAAAGAAACTATTTACATGCATCAGTCGTCTGGTTTTCCATCCAGCAACCCTCAGTATGTATGTCATCTTCGTAAGTCACTTTATGGTTGAAACAGCTCTAGGCGTGGAATGACTGATTTGCCCAATACATTATGCAGATTAGGTTTATATGCAACAAATGTTATAATTTTCTATTTATTTTTCATCGAGGTAGTAACATTGCTTATTTGTTCATATATGTGGATGACATTGTGCTTACTTCCTCATCTGATGTATTAAAAAATGAGTTATTGCTCTGCTTAAATCCGAATTTGCTATGTCTGACTTGTGGAAATTAAGTTATTTCTTGGGAATATCAGTGGTTAGATCTGCACATATTATATTTTTGTGTCAGCGTAAGTATGCCGATGAGATTGTGTACATGGCTAAAATGGTGAACTGCAAGATCATGACCACTCTAGTTGACTATAATTCAAAGCTCAGTGTTATTGATGGTTATCCAGTATCCAGTCCTACTCTTTATAGGAGTCTTGTCGGTGCACTTCAGTATCTAACTTTTACCAGGCTCGATATTACTTATAATGTTCAGTAGGTGTTTTTTATGCATGCCCCTATGGAGCCTCATTTTACTGCTCTTAAACGTATCATTCGATACGTTAAGGGCACATTTGATTATGGATCGCATCTCTACCCCTCTACACCGACCAGGTTGTTATCATATATACGGATGCAGATTGGGCAGGTTGTTCGGATACGCGATGCTCTACTTTCGGCTACTATGTATTCTTAGGGGATAATTTCATTTCATGGTCTGCCAAGCGACTACCACAATATCCCGTTCGAGTGCAGAAACAGAGTATAGAGGCATTGTCAATGTTGTTGCTGAGATCTGTTGGCTCTGAAACCTCCTTTTAGAGCTTCAGTGTCCCTTGCGCAATGCGTCTTTGGTGTACTGTGATAACATATCCGCAATTTACTTATCTCATAATCCGTTTAGCATCAGCGAACCAAACACATTGAGATGAGTATACATTTTATTCGTGATAAGGTTGTTATCGAGACATGTTAAGGTGTTGCACGCGCCTTCTTCGTATCAGTATGCGGATATCTTCACGAAAGGACTATCTAGATAGTTGTTTCTCGACTTCAGATCCAGTCTAAGTGTCCGGTCTCTTCCTGCTCCGACTAAGGGGTGTATTTGTGAATATTAGTGTAATATTCTTTGTGAATATTAGTATAATATTATTTGCATATTTTATAATTATTAGTGATGTATAATGATGATAATTATAGGATCCTAATTATAATAGGACTACACATTATACACATTATATATATATATATATATTTATATTAATGAGAAAGACTCCCCAGAAGATTAATATAATTCTACAACTATCATATCATGAATGTGGTCGTTTTTATGACCTTACAATAATTCACTCTTCATGTGTATGTTATTTTCATTATTCGAATTTAATTTAGTTAGGCAAAATTCACGGATTTCTTGCTCCCCTATCCTCCTCTTTTATTATCTATAATAAAGAAGAAATAAAGGCATCAAAGAAAATGGTTGCATGGTGTTGTACATATTTTGAAAATTCCGTTTATATTTTTGTCATGTATTACTTTTGGTTATTCCTTGGTCGTTATTCGATTATTACTTATTCACACATTTAGCGTGGAAAAATAATTCTTGGTCCACCTTAGTGGCGGAGTCAAAAAAATTCACCAAGGGGTTCAAAATATTAAAAAAATATATATCTGAAAAAGTTAAAGAAGATTCAGCATCTACTATATATATCGTAAAAATAATTTTAGTAGTATAAATAGCCATGTGGCTCCACCACTTGTCCATGCCCCGCACACATGATTTAATATATAAGAAAATTCGCAGATTTTAAAAGAACAAATGTGTGTATTTTTCATATGACCTAGGGTTATGATTTATCTGAATTAAGGGGAGGAGGAATTGAATGTGACATTTGCCTAAACTTAATATTGGGCGGAGGATATTTATATTTGTTCACAAAGACAATGAGAATAACGCAAAGGAAATAGGTGTATGTACGTCTCTTCCTTTTTAGATTGCTCTTGGCTTTTAAAGTTAGTAAAGTAATTCCTTTTGAGAAAAATTAACTAAGTTGATAAATTACAACATTATATTAACCCAAATCTATGTACATTATACATGAGGGTAGATTAAGTGGTGAAGCGAAGCGCGGGGCCAGTCGCGAGTTCGATCCTGCATAAACCTTGCTTGGTTGAGTCTATCATCGTGGCTTGCCAAGTGTAGTTAATCGGTGGCGTGGTTTGCGGGTTATTGCGTCGGCCGGGGTTTACTGCAATCTTGTATTCGAAAGAGTGGCGGTGCAGTTCGCCGTCAAAAATAAATAAATCTATGTACATTATATGTGTGTATTTTTGTTGCTTAGGTTTTTTCACAACGACTATAATTTGAATATGGAGAACATACTCGCTTGTTTGCACAAAATCATATAATTTAATTCTTAAAATTAGTGATAAATAAGGTGACGATAAGCATTAATTAACAATGATTGCCTTAATAAATCCTCATTCCCGCCAAAATTATCTAGAAATGTGGTAACTGTAATACACATGCAAACCTTTGATATAAGAAAATGTATTACAGTTAAACCTCTTTATAATTGTCATTTGCTATAATAATATATTACTATAACAACCTTTTTTTTTTCTCAAAACCGATTTTCATGTTATATTTTATTTCTTTATAACAACATTCTATCTATAACAACAATCACATTCATTATAGCGGTATACTCTTTATAAAATTACCCCTCTCTATAACAATCATACTCAAATATTGTGTAATAATATTTGTAAGAATTAAAGTATATTATGTATAAAAAAATATCAAAATATTTATGATAATCATCATTAATGTCATGCACATAGTAAATTTCAAGTATGAATATCTAAAAGGAAAAAATATATATTTCTCATAGTGATCTGATTTAGACTTGAAAATTCTCAAAATCATATATTTTCTATCTACTATTTTGTATAAATTTGATACTTATTTGCTTTAATTTTAAATGCAAATGTTCCATATATTTCAATTCTTTATCGGTGTTGTACAACTAGTCATGAATTTATTTATAATTTTTTAGTCTTATTAATTTTTAATTATTGAGATATGAAAATCAATTGAAATTTTAAATTTAACAAATATGTTATTTTTCGTTTAAAGCATAAAAAGTACAGAAAAATAATTCTTTACGTATTTTTATATATAACAACTAAATGTGATCTAAACATTAAATGTCATTATATATATATATATATATATATATATATATATATAACATCTCACTATAGTGATCATAAAATTCTCGAACAAACACTGTCATTATGAGAGGTTTGACTGTACAAGAAAATAAACAGAATGATACTAGTATGTTTAGTATTTCTTTTAGCATTAAATAAACTCGTCCATACATGAATTGAATTTATTTGTAAATAGCCACCACACCAGTGAGACAATAACGAAATCCTCAAGGCCCTAAGAACCAATTAAACATATAGTAAACTAACTTTAGTGGCTTGCAGACATGAAATTAAAGAACCAATTCAGCAGATTAAGAAAGTATATTCTGTGGACTATGGTGTATACATAATGGGTATATGTTACGTTTAGGTAAAACTCACGGAAAGAAATAATTTCTTGATTATTTTTATTAATGGAAAGGTAATATATATATTTTACATATTTTCATAATAGGAAAATTATATTTCTATTCTAATACCAAAACTCTATTCTAATAGTACAAGACTCCTATAATTATGATAAGTGTACAAGACTAATTAATGTAATTACAATGCTAATTTTTGGACTCCTAATTAAGGTAATACCCGGCTGAAATTATGTACCCAACAAGGACTGGAAATATATACAAATCTCGTGATTTTGGATCATCTTCTTCCATGGATTCAAAGAAGATAATAAATTCTGAAGAAATCGTTATACAAGATTTTGAAAAATCAATATATAATTGGAAAATACCAAAAGTAAATAGAGATCAAATTTACAAGAATTCCAAATATCATTTTTTCAAAACAAATTTCACTATTAAAACAGAAGAAACATATATTCAATTAATAAAATCATTTGAAACAATTCAATTGCTTTCTCAAAATTCCTTGAAAAAACATAGAGAAAGAAATTACAAATACATACATATTGGCTTAGTCCAAGTAGGGATAAACCCCCTTACTAAGGAAGGACTAAACACCTCAATTCTTGTATCTTAAGAGATGCAAGATTCACAAATTGTGAAGATTTCCTATTAAGTTCGGTTGCGTTCAGTCTCTGCACAGGATCAATCTCTTTTGATTGTTACCCAAATTTCTCTGTATCCCTCAATGATAAAATATTCAAAAATCCATTGTCTTACAAATAAAGACACACAATTACCAAATGCTTGAAGGATCTATTCATGTAGCAATAATTTTTTGAATCCATTATAAAGCTATGACATCTGCTTTTGCCACAAAATTCAGATACCACAGCAAGAAAGGTGAAACCCTACTTTTACAAACAGATCTATCCATATCTAACACGGTAATACAAGACTATTCGTGAAAGGATATTACCCTACCAAAGAATGAATCACGAAGGTATAGTTAAACTGAACCACAGAGTTTGACCAACCAAATATCCATCTAAAAGAAATAACTCAATACCATGATGGTAGAGTCAGTCTATCGTTTCTAAGAAGATCTATGAGTTTAGATACGAAAATACGAGTTCCGAAGAGACATTAGATTTAGGAAGAGTCTCACAAATTCCTTCAATAATAAATACTCTTTATAAAAAAAACCTAGACATTCTACGTCAGATTTACCCAATCTAACAAAAGCTACACCAATCAAATACCCAGACCAATGTATATAAATTTCACTATTGAAGAAAAGGTAGATGACCACGAACCTGCAGTCCAATGAATCTTGATACAAAAATTTAGCAAATGAATGTTGTGTTTTAGAAAAAGAATTCCAAGTGATAAGCAATTAGTACAAAAAGAATTTTATGAAAAACAAAATTTAGAAAAAAGAATTTGGTTCTTTAAAAATTTCATAAATACCAGAAAACAAATACAAGAAAAATTCTATGAATTTGTACAAGAAGATAGAATAAATATTCCATTTTTTGAATGGTTTGAGATATACTCCTCTCAAAACTCCATAGGATACCCCCTTTTTTAAATTAGTAGACCCCGTTATTAATAATAAAATAACAACCTTAACATATAATTCTGATAACAATGATACCTTAGAACAATTCCAAAATAAAACACCTCTCATTAATAATATGGATTGGGAACAACCCATACAACAACTACAAATAATCCCAAATAATCCCTGCTCCAGATCCAGGAATAATAAAATCCCTAGCTCATCCCGTTTTAATGCCTCTTTCATTTATGATTGGAACATAGATGGAATGACTGAGTATAATATCCTCAGCTTCCTCCAACAAATGACCATGGCAGCAAATGCCTATAAAACTCAAAATGGTACTCAAACCGTAGCAAAACTGCTAATCGCAGGATTCTCTGATCAATTAAAAGGATGATGGGATAATTATCTCACTGATCAACAAAAAGAAGACATCTTAAATGCTTTAAAAACCGATGAAGAAGGAATACCAATCTTGGATGAACAAGGAGAACCCCTACAAGATGCGATATCGACTTTGATCTCGATCTCTTTAAATTTCATAGGTGATTCTTCACAAAAATGCCGAATTACTTTCAAATCTAAAATGCAAAAAACTAAGTGATTTTCAATGGTATAAGAATACATTCTTAACCAGGATAATGCTTAGAGAAGATTCCAACCAACCGTTTTGAAAAGAGAAATTCCTAGCCGGATTACCTACTCTTTTAGGAGAAAATGTTAGAAGCAAAATTAAAGAGAATTGTGGAAAGAAGATAATACTCTACAATGAGTTTACATACGGACAACTAGTCAGTATAACTCAACAAGAAGGATTAAAGATCTACCAAGACCTAAAATTACAAAAACACCTTAAAAAGAACAAAGTGCGAATTAGGTACTTTTTGCAAACAATTTGAAACAAATCCCATAAAGTCCTCTCCGAGTTGTACATGAAATTGTAGCAAGACTTATAAATTCCATAAGAAACCAACAAAAGAGTATAAGAATCATAGGACTAATGATGATTATTATAAAAAATTTTATAAAAATAATCGTTACAAAAATTTCATGAATACTAGAAATCCTAAAAAGAATGATTCTAAATACAAAGATCTAACATGTTATAAATGTAATAAAAAAGGACATACATCAAGATACTGTAGAATGAATAAAAAATTACAAGAGTTAAATCTCGACAAAGATGTAACCCAAAAAATCTTCAATCTTCTAATAGATTCCTCAGATTCAAACAAAGTCGGACCACGATTATTTTCTCTTTCTTGAAGATAATAAACCCGTCAAGTAGATGAATTAGTCACAACTAGTTCGTCTGAAAACTCTGAAAAAGAAAAAGGAAAATGCATATGTGTTTTAACTAAAGACCAATAATTCATGTTAGATATGGTTAAACACATAGATACCAAACACAAAAAAAGAATACTTAAATAAACTCCTAAAAACTTTTACAGAAGAAAAGAAAAAAATCAAAAATACAATTTTTCCAAATACTTCTAAAAATACCTATCACTTAACAAAAATCTTAGGAAAAGGTAAGAAGCTAAAAGAACGAAAAGAAATAACAATTCAAGAAATGCAAAAAGAGATTAAACAAGTAAAACTAGATATAAAAGAATTAAAAGAAAAAAAGAAAAAAGATTCTGAATTGATTAAAATTGTGCTTTCAAAAACTATAACACAAAACTCCAATTCTGAAAAATCTGATTAAGAAAATCCTATAGAACCAGAAAATAATGTTGAAAACCAAATAGAAAATCTGGCAGAAATTCCAGAAGATTTTTCTAACTGTCTTAAGACAATTCACAACAAAGAAATATCTAATAAAAGTAACGCTTAAATTCTCGGACAATTTTAAAATAACGACAATTGTTCTTTTTGACACAGGAGCAGACTTAAATTGCATAAAAACATAAATAATACCGGAGAAATTTCTAGAAGAAACTCATGAAAAATTAGCAGCAGCTAATAATTCTAAATTAGAAATTAGATAAAAAACCAACGCATCAATTATAAATGATGAAGTTTCTATAGCAACGTCATTTGCTCTAGAAAAAGAAATACATAATTCCGTAATCTTAGGAACACCATTCATGAATCTCATCACCCTATATAAAGTATAAAATGATTTTATCTCATTTAAAAACAATAAAAAGAAACTAAAATTTCAGTTTATAACAAAACCAAAAACAAATGACCTCAATCTAATAAAAACATATTCAATACATGAAGAAAGATCATATCACCTACAGAATTTAAAACATGATTTTCCTTTAGGTGGGGGGGGGGGGGGGGGATTAAAAACCAATATGGTTATTACCATTAAAATGATAATTATTTTAAATTTATTTTCCAAAATGATTTTCAAAACATTTCATTAAAATGGATTTTTTACAAATTGATTCTTAAAGTTTTTTACTTTAAAGAAACGTGTCCTAAAAACCTAATCAGTGATTTCCTCAAATTCCTTATAAACCCTCCCAAATTCCTGACACTGGACACAACACAGAAATGTCATACCACTGCCACATACCCCCACTGTTTGGGCTACAACGACAGGATATCGAGGAAGGACATGCGTGAATGTGGAAAATATTATCCACATGCAGTGTGTGAGCCTTACTCCAAAAAATAAAAGATGAAACTCCTTCGTCAATATATACACCAATTGTTGCACCACAACAACAAACAAATTCCATGGCACCGAAAAAACCCATAAACTCCTCGGCCATTTAATCAATAAAAGAAGAAAAGGAGAAATTTTTACGCCAAAACTCCTCTGAAAAACCCATGACATGATGCGACACAATCATGAATGAAGAACAATAAAATACAAGCAGCGCATAATCTGTGTAAAAAACACCATTAAATCCAACACAAGAAATAACTGTTGAAAACCTTTTACAGCTCCTTGCAAAATCCTCGGGACTACAGCAGGCATTGATACAACTTCAAATTCTTAAATAGCAAGTTGTTCAGAGCAACATAGAGGAAAAAACCTCAATTTTTTTTTTACAAAAATTGAGAAAGGAGAATCTTCAAAAACCCTTTCTCAAAAACAATTTTCAAACTCCCAGCTTGTGGTACCACAAGCCCTTAAAAACCCACTTCTGATTTTTTTATAAAACCCTTCTTTCAAAATATCATAACTATTGAAAAAGGATTTTGTGATCAAGACCCTTTTTTATCACTACAAAATTATTTTGGACATGGATGGTTTTACAAATATGAGACATTTTAAAAACCCCATATTTTTAACAGGTTATCCTTGAAGAAACAGGATCGACAACAATTAAAAATAATTATTACAAAAATAACACAGATACCTCTTACTCCGTTTGCAAAATACTAGGAATAATTACTCCGAGTGATTGGGGAAATGAACTATCTCAACTCCTGAACTTCTCAGATTCCTATTAAAATACCTATTTTTAATATTTAGTTTAATTCTTGGTATTACCAACAAGCTTGGTTCAATTCATTTTTTGTTCAAAACATCGAAAGATGCCACACCTGGCTATTTCATTTTAACACCTCATGTATTCCATCAAAATTCCCGACATGGTGGAACTCATGGTGGAAACAATTTGGATCTACACTTGAAATATAAAAACCCCAAGTCATTAAATCTTTCAACCTCTTTAAATCCCTTTACAAACCCTCAGAGGAAGAAAAAAGATTTATGCCATTACATTTGTTTCACACAAAATTCCATTTACCATGGGTATTCACATGGTTTATAGATTATTCTGAAAATACACCTAACTGTCCGAAGAAGATTTAAAATCAGATGGTGGGACAACTCCAAAATACCTGCAAGCCTTGCACCACACAAAGTCCATGAATAGTTAGATGCTCAGAAATTCCTTGTATTGCAGGCGCCACTAAAAGCACCGAAAAAACCACTACAAACACCAGAGCACACCCATTCCTCTCACAGAAATCCAAGATGGCTTCCATGCTTGTAGCAACCAAAATTCTCGAAGAAATGCAAGTAATAATCCTGTAGTTCACTCCGTCTTCATCAAAACATGGCTCTTCCTCAGAAGAAGAAGAACCCGAAATTGACATCGAAGACAGTCCGATATTTAGCAACAGTGAATTTTGAAGAAAAGGTTGCCAAGAAAAGATAAAATACCCGGAGTGAAGATCAGACAAAATTCCCGACAAAAGCAAATGCCAGAAAATGTTACTTTCAAAAAGGAAATAGTAAAAGCAAAGATTTCAGCAATAATTCGAGAAAGAAACAAAAACAGTGATGTCATGGATGATTTCATTCTCCACTCGGATGAATAGTTAGATTCCTTTATTTATCAAAATATCATGTAAAACTCCTATAAAAGGATACCCCATTTCCCATAGTTAGACAAGCTTTTTCTTAGGAATCTCTCTTCTTTGTAAGCCTTTTTCTTTCATTAAGAACTTAGAAAGAGAAGTTAGCTCTCTTTAGCAATCTCCCTTAAATTAGAGAAATTTCCCTCATATGATTCAGTTCATATGACTCATATGATTCAGTTCATATGAAAATCAATACCCCTCATATGATTTAGTTCATATGACCTTCAATACTTCGTTGCAACTTTGTAAGTTTTTAAGATTTGAATAAATATGATTATAGATGGTACTACCTGTTGACACCCAATTTTGACCCTCAGTTCCAATTATTTTTCGGTAATTAAATTAATTTTAAACACCACAAAATAACTCTTATAATAATAATACATACATAAATAAAGAATTTAATAATGGCGCCGCATTTAGAGGGTGTCTAACCCCTTCCCTTTAGGATAATAAAGAATCCTTGCCCAGAATCTCAAATAGTTTTGCAGACCATTAAATGGAGTTAGTGTTAACTTTACTTAGTTAACATTTAGGTGTCCTAATTTACCCAATTAATTAGGTGGCGACTCATGAACCCCTTTAACACCCTTTAGCACTTTTTAGCACACTTTTTGTATTTTATTTTTTAACAGGCAGGATTCGCTGAGAATAATAATGTTGCAGTTGAAATCGGGCGCGACAGCATGGCGACTCCACTGGGGATAAGCAGGTACTTGACCACAACAGACCTAGAGTTATTATTGGACATTAAAGAAGGAAGTCTGCACCAGCCCACTAGCAAAACAAAAGGGCAAGAAACTTCTTTCACTAGTATAGTATCGGGAACATGCCTAGAAGAGGATTTCATAATTCCAGAGGCGCCCACGCCATCCTTACTTCATCTTCACTTCATCCTTATACACCTGCTCGTTTCTATTGTTCCCCGGATGAAAGCAAGGAAAGGAGCTGAATAAAGGAAAGGCGTGGAAAGCAACTCTCCTTAGACGACTCATGCACATTGCTAAGGAAAGAAGCTTCAAGTTGCTCGAACGAATGTGAGAGGAGCGAGACTGATAATTGTCCTCCAATTTCTCTATCATTTATTGATTCAGTTGATTTCCTATTTGTATTTAATTTTCTTGTGTGTTGTAAATTGCTTTTATTTGTGACTGTTGTAATTGCTATTTTTTACGGCTTTCCTTAACTGGCATTTTGCTCATACTTCCCCCCTTACGGAAAATTCACACTATCACACACTACATGCGAGGCGTACTTCGCGCACCCGCAAAATTTCTTTCATATACCCAAAATTTAGGAGAGTTGGCTCATGCGCGGAGTTGACCAGTTCGTCTGGTCAGCCGCGTAGCCTTCTCACTCGAGTTGTCCGCTTGGGAACCTTGCGTCTAGTAAAGCAAAATCTTAGCAAATTTAGGATAGAGCTATACCATCATTTATCTTAAGGCATGGATGTATTTACCTTAGGTGGATCGATCTTTGATATCGTCTCCACAACTAGGAAAACACCAAACCGTTCAACGGGTTTCACAAACCAACGACCAAATTAGCATATTGTGTGTTGCATGATCATGATAAATGAATCCAAGCCAAAAGTTACATGTCAAAGTTGGGAAATGTAAATTCATGTTTTCTCTTATTTTCTCCGCATTTGTATTATAGGATGACTCCGACAACATTATTGTATACACAATTTAGTTTTAGGATTATTGTTGTTATTATTCAATAAACTTTGGCTTTATTTCCTAACCAAAGCATCTCAATCCAATGACTTGGACCTGATTATCATAATTTTGCATATATGACGTTTAGGCCCACCTCTGGAATAAGAGAGGTCTCACGCATGTTAGGGCACACACTTGATTTGTATGCAATTTGCTTACTATTGTTTGTCTTGCAACTCTATCTAAAGCAATTTTACATATGTCATACTAAGTTGGTTTGTTCATTTTTAAGAAGGATTATTTTGTCTAGTTTATTCCCCCAAAGGTTGATTAGCATTGACTGGCAGAACATCTTTACAATCATCCAGTAAAATGATTGATTCAGGGTCATCCGAACAAAGCGGCAGGGCATCGCTCTTCCGAGATGAGCGAAAAATTGGAAAAAGGAAATATTGTCGTCGAGGAGTTCGCCCAATTATTACAACGGATAGCGACCGTGCGAGAATGAGATTGTCGACTTCAAAATCTCGATAATACACGCCTATTAACCATGAAGTCAATCACAAAATGATCCGTCTCCATATACTGGCAAGATCAACACGAACTACCCAACTCGTCCAAAATATCCCGCTCGTCCAAAAATACCAGGCGACTCAGCAAATGACAACGATACACATAACTAATCAGAACAAGCAATATGTGCCACCGATACATGCATTAGAAGCCCAGCCCTTGCCTACCATCCTACCAAACCTGCCTCCCCATGATATTGATCAATATAAAGAAGTGGAAAAACATGCGAGGATACAGACAAGTGAAAATATAGCAAAGGAAATACACCGCCTAAAGGAAGCACTAAAAGACATGCAAACAAGTAAAGAGCATGAAGGGCTCGAGTATGAGGATCTTTGCATGCACCCTGATGTTGAATTACCTGTCGGGTATAAAGTGCCGAAGTTTGACTTATTTGATGAAAAAGGAAACCCTCGTGCTCATTTAAGGTCATACTGCGACAAATTGATTAGAGTAGGAAAAGATCAATCCATAATCTTAAAGTTGTTCATAAGAATCCTGACAGGTGAAACACTCGACTGGTATACTAGCCAGAATCCACGAAAATGGCATAGCTGGAGCGCAATGGCACAAGACTTTGTAGACATGTTTATATTTAACATTGAAACAGTCTTGGATAGATTTTACTTGACGAAGTTAGTGTATAAATCCACAGAGACATTCAGGGAATACGCCATGAGGTGTAGGGCAGAAGCAGCCAAAGTTCAACCCCCGATGACAGAAAGTGAAATGACTACTCTCTTTGTGCAATCTATGAAGGATGAAACGTACTACGAGATAATGATAAGTGTTATAGGGCGGAGCTTCTCCAAAGTTTTGCGAATGGGAAACGTCATAGAAGAGGGTATCAAAATAGGGAGAATCTCAAACTTAGCAGCGATACAGGCAATGAGTAAAACAGTTTAATCGGACTCATTCAGATGAGCAATCAAGGAGAAGGGAGATGGAGTATCCTATCATGGCGATCGAAATGTAGTCGGACGAATGCCAACCTACCGGAACCCGTCTTACTATGACCAAAGCGAGCAAAATTCTCGGCCTTTTTACTATAGCGAGGCGCGAAGCTATCGGCCTTATCCTATTTATCATACTCGGCGATATATAGCACGCTCGGCGCTATACTGACGAGCCACTCGCGGCGTCGATCACGTACTCACTTTATCCACGAGTCCATACATGAAACACACCCGAACCCGCGTAAATCACGAAGAAGGTCGATCAAAATCTATACACATTTGGCGAACCTTTGGCCAGTCATGAAAGGCTAAGGATCGCGAGAATACATCGACGATCGAACATCCCTAATCCCACTTCCGGATAGCGCGATGAGACTAAGCGTTGTGCGTACCACTCGAGTCATTGGGCGTGACACGAAAGTTGTTATACCTCGAAGACAAAATTGATGGTGATTAAAGAAAGAGTCATCGGTGAAAGTCTGATACCCGTATGAACATGATTGTTGAAAAGCGATTTAAAAGGAATTTGTGTCGATCGAGAGAGGGAAGAAGGTTGAATCATTGATCAATCTCCAAAGGAAGATAGATACTCCTTTCTTTAGAGCACATTACTGCTGAATCGATCATTCATCAAAATATGCCTTATTGAGGAATCAAAAGAAGACGATATAGAAAACTGTGTGGAAGGACTTAAAAGTCTTCTCATTGCTGAAAAAGAAGCAGAATTACAATGTGATTCGGGATGATCCCTCTGAAGACCTGACCATCTGAGATGTAGAGCAAGGAGACATTTTAAACAAGTGGACTTGTACCCTTGTCTTGTTCCTCTGAGAATCTAAAAATACATAGTTAATTTAACATATTTCGCCTCTTCTGGCTTGTAATCGGAACTACGTATGACCTGATTCCCTCGGCGGGATACGTAGGCGGCCATTTCGGCTTCGGTCCCATTTTAGAAAACATCACAATCCCTTTTTTACTTGTAAACGAACTACTTCTGACTGATTCCCTCGGCGGGATCGTGAAGCGCCTATATCGGCCGGTCACGCGTTAGAAAACATTCCTCCTTTATTTGACATATAGTAAACTACACGCCTCGATTACCGATAGAATAGACAAGCAAACCCGTAGGACTCGATCCACTTTATCAAAGTTCACGCGTATATACTAGAAATTATGACACTTTTATTGGCTAACTAGGTGTTCAATCATAATAAAGATTCAGGATAAGATAGGTTCACTGCATGTCAATGTTCGAAAATTCGATAAAAACTTTTATTAAAATACACACTTTGTCACAAGTAATCTATTTTCAATAACGGTAGCGAGCGAAACAGACAAGGGTTCTGAGTCCGAACAAGTCGGTAGCGAGCATCGAGAATCAAAGTCGCAAAGTCAATGCGAATCGACCCCTCCCAAAAAAACTCAAAGTTTTCTTTGGTAGCGAGAAAAGCGGCAACAATCAAAGTTCAGCCGAGAGGGCAACAAGTCCATCTTTGTTCCTGAAGCGGACAAGCGCAATGTTTATGCGGCGGCGTCATCTCGGCCGTGCGGTTCACAAGCGAACAACATTTATGCAACGGCGTCGTCAAAAGTCTATATCGTTCATAAGTGCCGAACGTCATTTCAACTCGAGCGGTTCCCCCGAACTAACGAGTTTTCTTTGGCGCGAGTTCTTCGTAATTAGCAGAGGTAGAAAATACAACAACAATTTCAAAGTTCAAATTCCACAATAAGGTCCAACACATCAGCTCAGTCACGGAATCACACTCTAGCCATGCGGATCACAGACGTACAATACATAAACGAAGTCGACATCTCAAACCATGCGGTTCACAAACGCATAACGTCCAAACAAGTCAGGCGCCTGAGAATCAAGAATAAAAGCTGCAAGGTCAATGAGAATCGACCACCCTCCCAAACTCACAAGTTTTCTTTGAGAGCAAGTTCTTTATATTAGCAGAAGCAGAAAATATAGCAACAATCGAAGTTCAAATTCTGCAATAAGGTCAAGCACATCAGTTTGGTCACATAGTCATACTTCAGCCATACGGGTCACAAACGCAAACGCATAAGCAACGACATCATTTCAACCCAGCCAAAATATGCAAAGAAACTACATTGGTTTGTAAATGAACTACGTTATGACCTGATTTTCCTATTGGGATACGTAGGCGGTCTATATCGGCTTCGGTCACACTATTAAAATTCTCTTCCTTATCTCGCATGTAATGAAAGCTTTGTTGTATTCGTCTCGAAACAAACACCGCTTTAGAAGCGATTCACCTCGAGAACAAACACCGCAGAAGCGATTCACCTCGAGAACAAACACCCTTTAGAGCATTTCACCTCGAGGAACAAACACCGCAGGCGATTCTTTCGGGAACAAACACCGCAGAGGCATTTTGACCTTAGGGAACAAACATCCTTGGAGGCACCTCAGGGAACAAAACACCCTTTGAGGCATTTTGACCTCAGGGAACAAACACTCTTAGAGGCATTTAAATACATTTGTCAACCAAACACCATTGGGAAACTATGCTCCTTATTTTTTGCATATATTCGTGATTAAATACGGATAAGGCGAGGTTAGCGTGACGACAAGGACAATAACAGTCATGTGGCTCACAAACAATCACGTCGATACATCAACATCACGTCTGAAATGACGCCATCGACAACATGTCCATTACATATACATGGGGACGACATCTCTACTCTCAGAATCATATTTCTCATATATTAATGCTTTATCATTTTTGTCTTAACATTTATGCACTAACGTTTCTTAAGTTTTAGCTCGGACCCTCGATTTACAAAGCGATTGCGAGCGTGCATGCGAGATGACATATTAGTATTTCCGGTGTGGCGTATCCGTGTGAGGGCGACATCTCAATATTGGCAATATCACGTCGAGACGATGGCGCCATCAACATCATCGTTAACACGTTACACGGGATGACATTCCCATTCATATAATCGCATTTCTTATATATGCATGCTTTATTATTTTGCCTTAACAGTTATGCACTAACTTTTCTTTAAGCTTTAGCATGCATGTACCTTAATTTCTGAAGAAGCGAGCGCCTTGGCGTGAAATTCTCTCTTCACAAGTGAGGCAATTTGTTGGGGCGATCTTCGACAAAGGGCAAAGCGACCTCGATGTCGATCCACTCTCCTCCATCCGTCCAACACCAATAATCTAGTGTAATCATAATTCGACCTTTGGGATAAAATTTTGAACATGTATTCAGCTTTAATTTTCTATCATCACGATCGCGAGTGTCGTCATAATTCGACAAAACAAAATTTGCGTGAGCCCACGTAACTCAAGAATGTTACACCCCGTAACCCCACGACATATAAGTGAGAAAGTGACTAAGAATATAAGGTTTGAATGTTGGAAAGAAAGTGTAGTCACATTTTCAATATGGAAAATTTTTGTCACGTGACGTGACGACGTAATTTCTACACGAGGGGTCGGATTCTTTCCAAAATTGATATATGGACTTGGTACAGTATTGTGAAGACTCGGGACTAATAATGTAGGGTTCGCCAAAAATTTCACAATTTTGCGGGGGCCTTCGAAAAATTAGATATTTTTGTCAAGTCTTGAGATATTATTTTTGTGAAGACTTATTTGGACCAATGGGAGGGTGACATTTGTCCCCTCCACTTGTCATTACACTTGGCTTTATTTTGGATAAGTCTTGCAAGACTTTGTCTCACAATTCATATCTCAAGTTTGAGACTTCATTTCTCTTCTCTTTTCTCTCCCATTTTCGAGAACCACCTTGAACTATAAGTGAAGATTAAAAGTTGCTAATCATCCTAGATTAAACACCTTGATTAGGTGCTAACCCAAGATTAACTCTCCAAGCCTAAAAACCATGGTTGGGCAGTGAGATCCCCAAAGAAAACCCTAAACTTGGTGAACTTTTTGGAGGTAAAACATGAAAGGAATATGGTTGCAAGATTGTAGAGGATTCATGGGTGTGATTGGAACTTGAAGAAGTGGTGCAAAACTTGGAGGTAAGGCCGAGAGTTAGAGGCTGTTTTGGCCAAGATTTTTGAGGTAAGAGTTCTTCTTCTCTTAAAGTAATTAGATATTACATGTTGCTATATCTAAGTGATGAACCTGTGTTAAGAAGAATGAAGAATAAAAAGTGTTTGGATAATTTTTTAAGTGTTGGCCGATTTTGGGGCAGAATTCGTGTTGTCGGATTCGTGACTTTTATTGTCGTTATCTTCATCTATTGAATGTTAAAATGAGGTAATATTGTTGTTGATAAGTTGTTATGACATATATAGAAGTGTTGGAACTTGAATTGAAGTATAAAGGGTTAAGAAACGGGTTATTGGTCGGTGTATTTTATATACACTTTTTGAGTCATTTTTAGTTAGTATTTTACTCATTTCATTTATGTTTAGTACAGTAATAGGGTCGTTTTCCTTTCTTTTGTGTCACAGCGGTAAAAAATGGAGAAATGACGAAAAGGAGATGAAATGAGCATAAAAGAGATGGAATTGCACACTAAAAGGGCCAAGAAATAAAGTCTAAGTTAAAATTAGAGAGAGATCGAGACGAAGTCCGGACGAAAAAAGGGCGGCGAATAGCGGAAACGAGCGTCACGGCGCCTTGGCTGACAGCGCGGCGCCCAATATCTTGAAAGTCCGAAAGTTGCTGATCTTGGTATGTGGCTTCGATTCTGAGCAGCAGCGGCGGGAATTATGAAGTGCTGGGCCGAATTTGACATGTTTTCAGAATCCTAAAGGGATAAATTTTCCTACCTAAAGGGATAACTTTTCCTACCTAAAGAGATAACTTTTCCTACCTTAAAACCCTTACCTAAAAGGATTCTAAATAACTTTTCCTACCTACAAAATCCCTAACCCTTCACCAAAAGGATTCTTTGGCTATAAATACTCTACATCATTAGAAGAATTATTCATTCTCCATTCCACCATTCACCATTCTACATCCATCTTGTAAATATTCCACAACACAACCCTTGGATGCTAGGCTTGGAGACTCATTCTTAAGTAATTTTCTTTACTTTTTCTTTTCTTTATTTCAGTTTTTGCATGATGAACTTTGAATTAGTTCTTGTCATATTTATGGCTAGGAACTAATTCTCTTATAGGGCTTTCCATGTTGAATCTCTAGAAACTTATGTTATGATTTAATGCATGCTTATGGTTATTCTTCTTCTTGTTGAGATCTATCCAATATTTGAGTTGAATTCTTGGTAATTAATTGACAACTAATTATCACTATATGATTTCTAATCGATTCCAAAGGGGATTGTGAATATGTTGTAAGTTGGGTAGACATTCTTGGATTGGGGATGAAAATACCTCAATTATTTATGTAGCGTTAATGAGAGGCTTAAAAACTCTAATTTTGCGCATTGTGCGTGACGGTTAACTAGGTTCTTGTTCTTAATCCTCCTATAGAGTTATCCTTATCACCGAAAGGTAGGTAAGGTGCGATCTTTGAGGTTGAGTGTTTATATAACCTAGCGGGAGTATAAAGCGATTTAGTGAACTCGCTTTCTCCAAAATAAGAAGACCGTAAGTTATTGCATTAATAAGTAACATAAGCGGATAGTGAGGAGGCGTGGAAGCCCTATTCTCATCATCAAAGTAAACCTTTTAGTTAAATAGCTTTAATAATCCTTAGTTAAAAACAACAAATCTAAATATCAATTTACCAAATAGATACCAAAAAATAGATAGTTGGTAATTGAACCCTAATCCTTGAGGGCGATATTGGTCTTATCAAGACTATACTACTTGTCACGATAACGTGCACTTGCGTTTAAAGTGTGTGCATCTTATCACATCAAGTTTTTGGCGCCGTTAGTTGGATTAGGCATAGTTCAATATCAAATATATCTATTTTTAATTTCTAATTTGGTTTTTATTTTTGTTTCTTTAAATTATTTATTTTATTTTCTCTAAAAAAAAACTAAAAAAAAACAAGTGTGCCGTCATTCGTTGTTGGTTTTGATTCATCTCAGGGATCCTTGAGACATGGATTTCTACTGTCAATATGATCGAGCTCCAACCATAGAGGAAGAGAGGGAGGAATTACGAGAAGCTATACTCAGTCTCACGAGGTACCAAAATCAGTTCATAGACGAAACGAGAATGGCCATGAAGAAGTTGGAAACGCAAATAGCAGAGCTCGCGATCATATTCAACAGTGAAACACAAGAAGAGCAATCTGCACCTGGGGTAGGCAATGAGGAAACACGATGTCAGAAAATTGACCTGAAGGATGCCGAATCAGGGGAGATAGAGAGTTCGCGGCCGGCGGCCGCCGCCGATGAGCGAACGCGCGGCAAGATTCGAGGCAGTCACGGGAGAGTGGCCATGCGGCTAAAAGCGAACGCGGCGCCATAACCAATCGAGGTGATTTTGAAGCGAGCAGAAAATTGAGAGCCTAAACCACGCTGACTATTGAGAATCTGGTGAGATAGTTGGTATAGAAAGGAAAAGATTGCAGAGATCCGATTATTTACCTTCTTGGATTACGTGAAATTCTTTTTCTTGCACCTATTACGGAAGAAACACCACTAGCTATCACGGTGATTCCCGATTAGAAAGCCCGTACCATCAAGGGTACCCCACAGAGTTGAGAGATGTAGAAGTTCACTGATTCCTACATTATAGAAAGCATAAAAAGACAAGCCTACTTGAGGATAATTGTATATGTAAGGCTCTTGTTTGAACAAATAGTCGTAGAAATTGAGACCTACAATAACTCTGCGGATTGCAAGCGATTCGCGAAGGATCGATGGGCACTCGAAAAGGTTAATTGCGTCCGCTAAAAAGGCGTTAAAGACAGCGCTTGTTGGGAGGCAACCCAATATTTTTAATTATGTTATTTTAATTTGTCTTTATTTTATTTTATTTTGTCTTGAAACGGTCTCACGGTCTAGGGTTCTTGTTTTATGTTGTTGGATGAGTGGGTGAAAGCTAAAGCAGGAAAAAGAGCAAAAGCGAAAAAGGAAGCGATCGTCGTAGCGGCTGAATCGAGCGCGGCCGTAATTCTAGAAGAGCCACGATCTTAGCATGCGCGCTGAATCTCGAGCGCGGCGCCTAACTTGAGAGCCATATTTGTGCAAATTCGAATTTTCCTCCTGACCTCGTTATGACCCATTGTGTTGTGTCGATGAGTTGTCCTTTTTCTTTTATTTTCTTTGAGTCTTGCACACATTGGGGACAATGTGTGATTTAAGTTTGGGGGTGTTTTATTTGTGTCTTGTTATGTTTCAATTAAGTCTTTTTTTATTTGTTTTGTGTTTATTTTTGAGTCACAATTTTTTTTCTTTTTAAGTCATAATTGTCTGTCAAAGATCATGTATGCTGTAGTTGCTAGAAACAACTAGTGAAGGAAGGTGGAACAATGTAATGGAATTAGAAGCAACTATCTAAACACCTAGGTTAGATATGCCAAAAACTCACAAAAATCTGTCTATTTGGAGTTTCTTGCTTAAATTGTGCATGCTAAATTATGAAAACCTATGTGTTATGATTGTTTGCTATTTGAGGCGAAATAGTTAGGATATGCATGCTAGGGAGATGACTCAGGCATTTCTTTCATAGCCAATTCTTATCACTCTTTTCTATCCCGGACTTCAAATATATCCCTAGTCAACCCCATTGAGCCTAAAAAATTAAACTTCTTCTTTGACACCCTATATTCCCACAAATTGTGTCATAAGTAAAAATGTGAAGTAGTGGAATCAATTGTGTTAAAAAAAGAGACAAAAAGAGTGAATGGGTTTGTTGCACCCCAATTAAAAGTAATAAGAAATAGGCAAAAGCCTAAGTTTGGGGGTGCTTGTCATTATTATATACTTCACTCTCCCAAAACAAAAGAGGGAAAAGATAGAATCAAAGTGAAGGAAAGAACAAAAAGAAAAGGGAAATACTGAAAAGCTAAAGAGCTTATGGTACACAGAATAAGCCTAAATGCATATTTTTACCTACCTATACCTAAGCCTACATTACAACCCTTAAAGTCCTGAAGATCTCTTTTATGCATATCCAGAATTAGTGGAGAATAGTAAGTAAGCATGCCATAGGATTTTTTTGAATTTTCATGCATGATTTAGTATACTGACTTCCATTAAAGCATGATAAATATGAGTTTGCGAAATATCTAGCTCAATGTGTTTAGTGTGCTGAATTTTCATGCTATATATATTCCTGCATATTATTCTGCTAACCTTCATGTTTTTCTAGATAACACTAAAAGCAGCAAAAGTGATCAATGTCAGTGAGTCTTTTATTTTTCGTTTCTTGAGTCTTTTATTTCTTTCTTTCTATCTTTGCTCGAGGGCGAGCAAAGGTTAAGTTTGGGGGTATTTGATCGGTGTATTTTATATACACTTTTTGAGTCATTTTTAGTTAGTATTTTACTCATTTCATTTATGTTTAGTCTGATATTAGGTCGTTTCCTTTCTTTTGTGTCACGGTCAAAAATGGAGAAATGACGAAAAGGAAATGAAATGAGCATAAAGAGATGGAATTGCACACTAAAAGGGCCAAGAAATAAAGTCTAAGTTACAAATTAGAGAGAATCGAGGCGAAGTCGACGAAAAAAGGGCGGCAAGCGGAATCGCGAAAAAGCGTCACCGGCGCGCGACGCCGAGCAGCGTGACGCGGCGCCAATATCTTGAAAGTCCAAAGTTCGATCTTGAGCATGGCTGATTCTGGCCAGCATGCGCTGAAATTATGAAGTCTTGGCGGGTGACATGTTTTCAGAATCCTAAAGGGATAAATTTTCCTACCTAAAGGGATAACTTTTCCTACCTAAAGGGATAACTTTTCCTACCTTAAAACCCTTACCTAAAAGGATTCTAAATAACTTTTCCTACCTACAAAATCCCTAACCCTTCACCAAAAGGATTCTTTGGCTATAAATACTCTACATCATTAGAAGAATTATTCATTCTCCATTCCACCATTCACCATTCTACATCCATCTTGTAAATATTCCACAACCTTGGATGCTAGGCTTGGAGACTATTCTTAAGTAATTTTCTTTACTTTTTCTTTTCTTTATTTGATTTTGCATGATGAACTTTGAATTAGTTCTTGTCATATTTATGGCTAGGAACTAATTCTCTTATAAGGCTTTCCATGTTGAATCTCTGAAAGTTATGTTATGATTTAATGCGCTTATGGTTATTCTTCTTCTTGTTGAGATCTATCGATATTTGAGTTGAATTCTTGGTAATTAATTGACAACTAATTATCACTATATGATTTCTAATCAGTTAGAAAGGGGATTGTGAATATGCTGTAAGTTGGGTAGACATTCTTGGATTGGGGATGAAAATACCTCAATTATTTATGTAGCGTTAATGAGAGGCTTAAAAACCCTAATTTTGCGCATTGTGCGTGACGGTTAACTAGGTTCTTGTTCTTAATCCTCCTATAGAGTTATCCTTATCACCAAAAGGTAGGTAAGGTGCGACATTGAGGTTGAGTGTTTATATAACCTAACGGAGTATAAAACGATTTAGTGAACTTGTTTTCTCCAAAAGAAGAAGACCATAAGTTATTGCATTAATAAGTAACATAAGCGGATAGTGAGGAGACGTGGAAGCCCTATTCTCATCATCACTGAAGTAAACCCTTTTAGTTAAATAGCTTTTATAATCCTTAGTTAAAAACAACAAATCTAAATATCAATTTACCAAATAGATACCAAAAAATAGATAGTTGGTAATTGAACCCTAATCCTTGAGGACGATATTCGGTCTTATCAAGACTATACTACTTGTCACGATAACGTGCACTTGCGTTTAAAGTGTGTGCATCTTACCGCATCAGTTATCGAATTGTAGTTGTTGGTCGTGGAATCTATAAAACTGTGGGATTTTGTTGTGCGCTTTGGGAATTTGTTTTGGGGCGTGATTATCTTTGGAAATTTAGCCCCTATTATGCATGTTTAATGTGGTTAATTGCTAGTGAAAGTCCTACGGGGATTAAGGGTGTAGAATGGTGTAGAAAAGCCTCACATTTTACTCTCGTTATTATTGGATTATGGGCTGATTATGGACTGTTTTCGTTTAGATTAAGGGGCCAAATTTTACACGTCAAGTAGGCGTGTAATCTCTTTTAGTTGTTGCTTTGGTTGTAAACTATTTTATATGAGTTAAGGGCGAATTTTACGTAAGGTACACGTGTAATCCCATTTGGTTGTTGTTGAATTTGGGCCTTGGAAAGATGGAAAAGTGCGTTTAAGCGGGAAGTCTTTGCCCAATTTTCGTAGAATAAGAGGACCATTACAGTATAAGTCTTATACTAATGAGTATGAAGTTGATAGAAGTATTATTGTTATTATAGGTTGAAGTACTACTCGTGGCGATTCTACTGGGCGCGTGGAATAGCCGTGAGGTTGAAGTACATCGAGACGATACTAGTTATCAAGTTGGAATAAAGCGCATAAGGTATGTGAACTATCCTTTCTTCTTTTGAAATGATTTATTTGGAAAGTCTATGTGACTTGATTTATTTGGAAAGTATATGAGCATCGAACAAGCCATCATAGCCGCTTAATGAAAAGGAATCGACAATCAATATTATTGAAATGAGTAGACTTCCATCCGCATAGAAACTAAGATATAACCACTCGCTTTACACTTTTTTTAGGTCACAACCGATTAGATAAAGATCATTATAAAAGTATAACCTATTAACGGCTCAGATAAGTATTAATTTGGAAAGTAAGTGACTTGATTTTGACTTAATTTTACAAGTGATAATGCCTTGATTTTTATTAAAAGGAAAGAGGTGATAGTGCCTTAGTTTTCTAGAATGAAAGTTTGTTATAACGGTTTTATGAAAAGTCAAAAGATGGTTTAAAATGTCATATGGTTGTATTGATACACCGAGTCCCACAACGGACCATGTTATGTTATAGATGAAATACACTGTCCCGACCCGACCTCGGGCCCGTGACTGGTGCCTTACCCCGGGCACCCTAGTGATAAAACATCAGAGAAAAACCAGCGGAAATAAAATCATAGATATGAAACAAGATATAAAATAAGAAACAGGCTAACCAAAATGGTCACCTTTCTGCATATATATAAAACCCGAACAATTATCCTTTACAAACTCTGCCCACAACAGTACTACATACCTCTAAGAGTGTTTATAACCACTACGACGGGACAGAGCCCCACCATACCCCTGAATGTACAAGAACCTACAAACTCAGGGAATCATACCAAAAGATAAGCCTCCGGAGAAACGGAGCTTCCCAATATGCAGAACTGTGATCCTAAGAGTGAGGATCAACAACTGGTGTACCTCACTGCGGCATAACGCAGCCTCCGGATGTCGATAACCAAGTACAGTATGTGGCAAAAATCAGTAAATGAAATCATAATAGTCTATATGAAGCAGGAGACATGTATGATAATCAAACTACAGTACACAACATATAAGCAGTCATGTCAAGTCAGAGACTCACGCCCTCAAAGTCATCACTCAAATATAACCATGGGCCTCACGCCCACAATATCAATCATGCCCGTGGAATTCCTTCCTCACCGCTATCTACATATAAATCGTGATGACACGTATAACATGTCCGCCCATCCTCGTACTCGGGTAGAATCGTGTGGTGTCATGTCTCTACCATCCCACGGTACTCGAGGTAGAATCGATGGTATACATATCTCGGCCCATCCTACGACTCGAGGTAGAATCAGATGGTATACATATCTCTACCATCCACGGGACTCGAGGTAATCGTATGGTATACATATCTCGGCCATCCTACGACTCGGTAGAATCGCCCATAATATTTAAACCCTCTTTTAAGACATATTAAGACAATACCATGCCTTCCTCTTAAACCAAACTAAGGCAATATCATGTCTTCCTTTTAAACCAAAACACTTTCCCTTTTAAAGTCAAGTAACAATATTCTTTTCCAATAGTTCAAGTTGCATAACTTCAAATACTCAAGTCTCTTATTTTCGAAAGATTTCATAGTTCATAGTCTTAATCACTTAATAACGTAATCTCTTTTAAAATTGAGTAACATATGCCATTATGTGTGAGTAGGTTATACTTGTTTATAACGATCTTATTAAAGCAGTCATGATCTAGAAAATATAATACAATTTTGTCTTATCTTAGCTTCTATGCAGATGGAGGATTCTACTTGTTTTTAATTTAATTGATTGTCAATACATTTTCCTTTATTAACGCTGCAATGGTTTGTTCGATACTTATTCTCATTTCCGAAATCAATATAACATTATCCTTTTAAAGACCAAGTACCCATTACTCATGAATGCGGTTTCACAACTTTTTAACACCCTTTAAGTCCTTAACATTTCATATCAAGTCATTCATAAGTTAAGTCTCTTATCTTTTAAGATCAAGTCTCTTAACTTCTAAAATCAACAAACCATTCTTTCACCTACATAAAGTCGTTATAACTAACTTCCCATAAAACTATTATAACACTTTATGTTTTAAACCGACCAAATTCGTTTAGCACACGTACGTCTACCGTACTACATAGTTCACAACAATCATGCTAGAAAGGATAGGAAGAGGTTCACATACCTCGCGACGATTATCGACAATTAGCAAAATGCTCCAAAGTACTATAACCTTGCTAGCTTTTTCCACCCTTCAAGTAGAATACGCTACTCGTAGTACTTCAACCTATAATGACCATAAAACGTTTATCAACTTCTAGATCTCTTCGTAGAACATTTCTAAGTACAAGGTTCCTTATTCTACGGAAAATTCGGCAGCACCTCCCCTGTAACTACTTACCACCACCTCTTTCAAGGCCCGATACCAATAGCCACATGCCACATTTAAGGCGCAGTAATACAATAACTCAAAGGGGATTACACGCCTACCCGGACGTGTACAATTCCGCCCCACGGTATACCAACAACATCAGAATACAAATTCAATGTAAATACAGTTTAATTTTTTTAATCATTCTTCCATATATCTTATACTCAATTCTAAACTACTACAATATGTAATCTCCAATTACAATAGAAGGACAAAGATCATTACCTCGATAAGCCCAAAATTATCCAAGATTTATAAGTCGATCCTGAGCAACGTTTAGCTCCTATTCCTTACGCTCCAATACACTCCAAGAAACCCTTAGAAGTTTCTAAACAACTTCTCTTAACACTTCATCCAAGCTATGAAGATTTTTCTAGGGTTTCATTTTGCGACTATTGAGATAAAGTAGTATTCTGCTCTTATATTGGGATTACTTTAGAATACTACTAGGGATACTAGGCTAAGGTATTTGGGATAACAACAACACTTGAAGAAATTCTTCACAAGAGGGGGGGGGGGGGTGTTTGGACGAGAACTCACCAAAGGAGGGAGTATGTTTTGTGACTTGAAATCTCTAAGTGTGGCTGATGAAGTCTTGCAACTTAAGGGGGGTATTTATAGAGAAATCAAGGGCTAAGATCTTAGCAAGTGTGTGGGTCCCACCATCCACATGGCCAACCAAAACATGAAACAAATGTCATGGCCATTTCGGCCAAGGTGGACAAGTGGCTAGCCACTTGTCCCACCCATTTCGGCCCATGCCACCTAAAGGGGTGACACGTGTCGCCCCCAATTCGTCCAAAATATTTCATCTTCCCAAAATATCCATAATGTCCCAAATCTCAAAACAAAGTGGGCTCCTACAGACCAATTTCTCCGTGGCCCCACGTGACCAATTCCGAAAATACAATCCATAATTCTATTATATTCCTCAAGTCCGAATACAAAACTGGGAATCCAATTCCATTAACGAACCTTTTTCCTTCACAAAATTCGGAAAATTTTCCGCTCTGAAAATCAAATATTTCTTCCTTTCCAATCTTTATGTCGTATTCTCGCATATACGCCTTACATACATACCCGGAACTACTGTGTAACATTCTTCCTCTTAGAAACATTCGTCCCGAATGTTCTTTCTAAGTTTCCAAACACACACGCGGCAGATAGTCTCCACTACTATACTTACATAACCATTTTGCCACACCGCCATAATATAACACACGCCAAGAATACTTAAATCCAAGTCAACGAGGAAATCACCTCTAAAGTGTAACATCACAATTAACTCCTACTCATGGTCTATCAGATACTCTCTTCGCACCTTTACTTCACATACATAATCACTTCCATTCTCTTAACACATGTTCGCTTCTTCCCTTACTCGTCAGACTTTCTCGTGATACCCAAACTCATTATAGTATATGTACCACATTTCCGCCATTGCTTCCATTTTCAGCACTCGAGTTACCACCTCCAAACTTGGTCATTACACTATCTTCACTTCCTTTTAAGGCCATTCCCGCCTTCACGACTTGGCCCCGGTCGAACGCTGGGCCCACGAACTCGCATAATGGTTACCTAAACTTGGGCCTAGCACCTTCGTGACCCTATCACATAGAGGACCACCTCAAACCGACCCCACCTCATTCCGGGCCGCGGGTTGACCCGTGATCGCCTCAACCCGACCCACTATCGCGCCAAACTTTTGTTCCCCGGTCCTAACAATCTTACTATTCAAATCACGAAAACCTGGTAATGTCTTAGCTCAACTACCCACTTTCATTTCACACCACTCGTGGTCTTATCACACAAATATACTCCATGTATACTACGTACTCCGACAAAAATCACCCGCAAAAATCTTTTACTCAAGACGACCTCGCATCTAAGGTCTCCACGTGTAATATTCTAAGGCTCACAATTTTCCTGTCCTCAAACTTACCTTTTCTACTAACCAGGTTTTCTAAATCACAATTTAACACAATATTATCCGAGTATAACACTTAACATGTAACCACCTTAGCAATACATACCAGTCTCTAAAGGGTTAAAGATATACCTGTAAATATTGCTCTGCTCCTTTTTGTCGCGCTAAGCATAATCCCATCTGCAGGCGCCTACCATGAAGGTGATGAACCCGCCACCGACTCGGTGAGTGAGTCATTCTACCGTATTCCTCCTACTAGACATTCTTCGCCATACGGCCCCCGACGCCGCAGGTAAAACAAGCACCAGTAAAAAGACGACATTCTCCGGGAGGGCACCAGTCGCGGGCCCAGGGTTCGGGTCGTGACAAAGAACCCAATGTCATCATAATTCGACCATCGTCCACCTTATTTTTTCACAACAACTCAGTATCATCATAATTCGATATTGGGACAAATTCTGAATCTGCGTCAGTCTACCTTTAATATTTCTAGCATCACAACAACACAGTGTCATCATAATTTGACATTGAGACAAAAGTTTGAATCCACATCATCCTTACATTTAATAGTGTCACAGTATCTCAGTGTGCATCATAATTCGACACTGGGATAAATTTTGAATCGACGTTTGCCCGTACATTTCTTAATCTTTGTTCTAATTCCGGCCAATCAGGACAAAATTGGATACAAGTCAATGTCTTTGTCCGAAAACTCTTTCATCGTCTTCAGTCAAAGAGGGACGGTTGTTGACACCTAATTTTGACTCTCACTTCCAATTATTTATCGATAATTAAACTAATTTTAAACACCTCAAAATAACTCTTATAATAATAATACATACATAAATAAAGAATTTAATAATGGCATCGCATTTATATAGAGCATTAAGCATTCCTCAAAAATCATAATACTCAAAACAATTTTATAAATATTTTTTATAATTTAAACCCAAGCTAAAACTAATAAAACACCTAAAATCCTACCCAAAATAAATTCCCTAAAAAAACTTCTACCCAAAGTAGCCCAATACCCGTAGCCCAGCTCCCCTATTTTCGTCAATTATCACCCCTCCCCTTTTTATTTTTAAAACCCAAAACAGAAGCACAAACCCACAGCCCTAACCGAACCAACCCTTCTCCCTTCTATTTCATCCACCCCCTCCAAATACCTAGACCGAACCAGAACACTACCCTTCTCTTCTACACTCCTCCATCGCCGCCAACACCCCAACCGAGATTCTCGCCAGAGAATCCGACGTCGTACTCAGACCGGTATTATTCTCCAATTTACCATAACCAGAATATACTAAAAATCGAAACCCTTTCCCTCTAAAAGCAATATCAAAACTTACCATCCACGACCAAATCTCATACCAAAACTTTCCAAAATCAGAAGACTAAATCGTCTTCGAAATACCCAAAAATCTTACACCAAAACTATGCCCAAAACCATCACGAAATCATACCAAATCTTCCCCAAAATTAGTTCTGAAAATCATAAGTTACCATAACTGTAATCACTCCAAAATCGTTTCAACATAAGCCCTAAAAAATTATCTCAAATTTACCAAAATCGAAACCCGAAATTGGGACTATATAAGCCAATCGATTTACACATTCAAAGCAGCCTTCAACATCTGTCGAACATCAGAAAAGACCCGGGGAGAACGGAGAAAAACAATAGTGAATCCTTCATCATCGGTGAACATCTATTAGGATCCCTGATCACAGGCGAAACACACTCCTTAAAAGCAAGAACCAGTAAAGAACCAAAGTCTAAAAACCGAATTCTGTTAAAAGCAAAATCAATTCAAAGTTTTACCTCTTTTCAATCGCATAACAACAGAACTCTCAGAGTGGCTTCGACGACTTGATACGCTGCTTCAGTTCGCTGCCCAGAGAAGGTAAACTTAAACTCCTCTCAGTTTATTTTACTTTCTGTGTTTTGTGTGGATTTAGTTCAGTTGTTCATATTGTTGTGTTCTGCAGAGTCTAAATGTGATGTTCGGTTAATATGTTTGCATTTAAACCAAACAACCTAGTTTACCAAGTTTTGCTAGATTTATTTTGATACAGTATGTTATAAGTGATGTTAACAGTTACTGTTATAAGTGATGTTAACAGTTTATTTCAAAGAAATGTGACAGTGATTAGGTTAAATGCCTCATGATATTTGTTGGTTTAATGGGTTGAGTATGATAAGTATGCAATTGGATCTATGTGCAGGGCTTTTGTGATATACTTGTTTAGTAAATGTTGCAGAGTAGATAACTAGTAGAATTGTTTGTTTCACTTCGAGGATCATATACTGTAATAGTTGATTTTAAATATGTGATTGTAACTTGGTCTTTGGCATGTTTTTCTTTTAGATCATGTGCTAGGTAATAACATAAGTTCAGTTACTTTATAAATTCAGACATGTGTTTGCTGGCCTGTTCCCATTTTTTCTGTGATTCATGAGTAACGTAGGGTAGGCTAATCTCGAGTATCAACTAGCGTATCTATTGAATTGGTTACATATTTATTCTACTCGCTGAGCTAACCATGTTATCCATACCGTGCCAAAATTAAAGTATCATCATGCCTAGAATAGCCCGAGTTACGATTGTATGTCTTTAGTATTTATGATCTTACATACATGAAATGTTGTCTTCAAACGACCATGAAAGTTTCTTCTATTGTTTTTGTTTATCTTGAGTCGACTGCGCATCCATCTTTGTCTATCTTAGTGCAAATCGGATTCTCGTACTAGCATGAAAGTCCTCAGAGTCATGTGGTATGTTTTTTTTTTTTTTGGATTGGAGAAGACACACTGGATTGTACTTCCCATGAGTTTAATTGAAATTGGCTGGGCATATTTTCTGTACTGCTTGAATTGAATCTATAGGAATATGTTTCCTTCCCATAATATCCTGTCCTCTTTGCTCCTCCCTTTATAAAAATCTAAAAAAAAAGTATTTAGGCCTGTCGTTCCTAATTTCTTTTCTGGGTTTGAAGCCCAAAACATGTTCTGCTTTACTCTTGTTATTATGTTGTTGTCCAGTCTCTTGTTCGGGTATTAAGTCATTCTGGAGGCATTCCATTATCCTTTTTTTCTTATGCATATATTTTTAGGTTCCGTTATTAATCCTTTTTTTCTACATAAAATGCATTGAGAGCAATAAAGAGTCTCGTTACGAGACTAATCAAGGTATCCACATCGGCGTCCGCATTTCCTGCCTCAGAATTCCTAAACAAAATAGGACGAGATGACATCGTCATCCGTCTTAGAGCGTCACTTTGACTCCTCATAGCTCATCCACCTTCTATATATATCTGTACATTTATTTGTATTTATTTGTTGTAAATTAATTACCTAACTTTGTATAACTAGTACAACACTAATGACAGTTGAACTTTGAGTCGCCACTAAGAGTTAGTTTTGACACTAGAGATTTGTTTCCTCCTAAGTTAACTATTTTAGCTTGTCATACGTTGCTTAAGTTATACTAAACCACTTAATAACTTTCACTCGCATAACCAATTATGTAGCTAAGGCATTATTTCTTACCAAATACTTTCTAAACACATAAATCCTTATATGCATTTACAAGCAATATCATATATCTTTTAAATTATTTGCAACATCCTTTACTTAACTTCATATTTTCAAAACATGCATTTTTATTTTAACATAATAATTAACCTAGGTTTGAACGGACAACCGTAAGTTAGCGGATCTTAGAGGATGTCTAACCCCTTCCCTTTAGGATAATAAAAGAATCCTTGCCCAGAATCTCAAATAGTTTTGCAGACCATTAAATGGAGTTAGTGTTGACTTTACTTAGTTAAAATTTAGGTGTCATAATTCACCCAATTAATTAGGTGGCGACTCCGCGAACCCTTTTAGCACCCGTTAGCACTTTTTAGCACACTTTTTGCATTTTATTTTTTAACAGGCAGGATTCGCTGAGAATAATAATGTTGCGGTCGAAATCAGGCGCGAAGCATGGTGACTCCATTAGAGATAAGCAGGTACTTGACTGCAATGTACCTAGGTTATTATCGAGCATTACTTTTGTAATTAATTTTCACGTGTTGTAAATTTCTTTTATTTGTAATCATTGTAATTGCTATTTATTTACCGCTTTCCTTAATCGACATTCGCTCATACTTTCTCCCTACTAAAATTCACACTATCACATACTACGCGAGGCGTGCTTCACGCGCAAAATTTCTTTCATATACCCAAAATTTAGGAGAGTTGACGATACGCGAGTTGACCAATGTTCGTCACCGTAGCCTTCACTGAGTAGCCCCTGAACTCAAGGCCTAGTAAAGCCAAATCTTAGCAAATTTAGGATGTAGCTATGACACCCTTTGTCTTAAGGCATGGACGATTTACCTTAGGTGGGTCGATACTTGCATCGCCTCCACAACTAGGAAAACACCAAATCGGTCAACGGGTTTCACAACCCAACGACCAAATTAGCATATTATGTGTTGCATGATCATGATAAATGAATCCAAGCCAAAAGTTACATGTCAAAGTTGGGAAATGTAAATTCATGTTTTCTCTTATTTTCTCCGCATTTGTATTATAGGATGACTCTGACAATATTATTGTATGCACAATTTAGTCTTAGGCTTATTGTTGTTATTATTTCAATAAACTTTAGTTTTATTTCCCAAACAAAGCGTCTCAATCCAATGGCTTGGACCTGATTATCATAATTTTACATATCTGGTGTTTAGGCCCACCTCTGGCATAAAAGAGGTCTCACTCATGTTAGGGCGCACACTTGATTTGTATGCAATTTGCTTACTATTGTTTGTCTTGCAACTCTATCTAAAGCAATTTTACCCATGTCATACTAAGTTGGTTTGTTCATTTTTAAGAAGGATTATTTTGCCTAGTTTATTCCCCCAAAGGTTGATTCGCATTGACTGGCAGAACATCTCTACAATCATCCAGCAAATTGACTGATTCATGGTCATCCGAACAAACTGGCTTGGGGCTTGTCGCTCTTCCAAGAGATGAACCGGAAAATTCAGAAAAAGGAAATATTGTCGTCCAAGAGGAGTTCCTCACCCAATTATTGCAACTGATGGCGACCATGCAGAATGAGATTGACCGACTTCAAAAGCTCAATAATACACACCCTATTTTGGAGGCATTCCATTATCTTTTTTTCTTATGCATATATTTTTAGGTTCCGTTATTAATCATTTTCTTTTCTTTTCTACATGAAATGCATTGGGGGCAACAAAGAGTCTCGTTACGAGACTCATCATGGTATCCACATCGGCGTCCGCATTTCCTGCCTCAGATTTCCTAAATAAAATAGGACGAGATGACATCGTCATCCGTCTTAGAGCGTCACTTCGACTCCTCATAGCTCATCCGCCTTCTATATATATATATATGTACATTTATTTTTATTTATTTGTTGTAAATTAATTACCTAACTTTGTATAACTAGTACAACACTAATGGCAATTGAACTTTGAGTCGTCATTAAGAGTTAGTTTTGACACTAGAAATTTGTTTCCTCCTAAGTTAACTATTTTAGCTTGTTATACGTTGCTTAAGTTATACTAAACCACTTAATAACTTTCACTCGCATAACCAATTATGTAGCTAAGGCATTATTTCTTATCAAATACTTTCTAAACACATAAATCCTTATATGCATTTACAAGCAATATCATATATATTTTAAATTATTTGCAACATCCTTTACTTAACTTCATATTTTCAAAACATGCATTTTTCTTTTAACATAATAATTAACCTAGGTTTGAACGGACAACCGTAAGTTAGCGGATTTTAGAGGGTGTCTAACCCCTTCCCTTTAGGATAATAAAAGAATCATTGCCCAGAATCTCAAATAGTTTTGCAGACCATTAAATGGAGTTAGTGTTGACTTTACTTAGTTAACATTTAGGTGTCCTAATTCACCTAATTAATTAGGTGGCGACTCCGCGAACACTTTTAGCACCCTTTAGCACTTTTTAGCACACTTTTTTGCATTTTATTTTTTAACAGGCAGATTCACGAGAATAATAATGTCACATAAATCAAAGCCAAGCACGGTGACTCCATTGTGAGATAAGCAGTACTTGACCACAACAGATCTAGTGGTTATTATCGGGCATTACTTTTGTATTTAATTTTCTGTGTTGTAAATTGCTTTTATTTGTAACTGTTGTAATTGCTATTTTTTACCGCTTTCCTTAACTGGAATTCTGCTCATACTTTCTCCCTTACGGAAAATTCACACTATCACACACTACATGCGAGGTGTGCTTCAAGACCGCAAAATTTCTTTCATATACCCAAAATTTGTGAGAGTTGGCGACGCGCTGAGTCGACTAGTGCCAATGGGTCACCACAGAATAGCCTTCACTGAGTAGTCCGCCGTGAACTCTGGCCTAGTAAAGCCAAATCTTAGAAAATTTAGGATGAGCTATACCACCCTTTGTCTTAAGGCATGGATGAATTTACCTTAAAGTGGGTCGATCCTCGTAACGCCTCCACAACTAGAAAACACCAAATCGGCCAACTGTTTCACAACCCAACCACCAAATTAGCATATTACGTGGTCGCATGATCATGATAAATGAATCCAAGCCAAAAGTTACATGTCAAAGTTTGGAAATGTAAATTCATGTTTTCTCTTATTTTCTCCGCATTTTTATTATAGGATGACTCCGACAACATTATTGTATGCACAATTTATTCTTAGGCTTATTATTGTTATTATTTCAATAAACGTTAGTTTTATTTCCCAACCAAAGCATCTCAATCCAATGGATTGGACCTGTTTATCATAATTTTTCATATCTGGTGTTTAGGCTCACCTCTGGCATAATAGAGGTCTCACGCATGTTAGGGCGCACACTTGATTTGTATGCAATTTGCTTACTATTGTTTGTCTTGCAACTCTATCAAAAGCAATTTTACCCATGTCATACTAAGTTGGTTTGTTCATTTTTAAGAAGGATTATTTTGCCTAGTTTATTCCCCCAAAGGTTGATTCGCATTGACTGGCAGAAAATCTCTACAATCATCCAACAAATTGACTGATTCAGGGTCATCCGAACAAACTGGCTTGGGGCTTGTCGCTCTTCCAAGAGATGAACCGGAAAATTCAGAAAAAGGAAATATTGTCGTCCAAGAGGAGTTCCTCACCCAATTGTTGCAACTGATGGCGACCATGCAGAATGAGATTGACCGACTTCAAAAGCTCAATAATACACACCCTATTCTGGAGGCATTCCATTATCTTTTTTTCTTATGCATATATTTTTAGGTTCCGTTATTAATCATTTTATTTTCTTTTCTACGTGAAATGCATTGGGGGCAACAAAGAGTCTCGTTACGAGACTCATCATGGTATCCACATCGGCGTCCGCATTTCCTGCCTCAGAATTCCTAAATAAAATAGGACGAGATGACATCGTCATCCGTCTTAGAGCGTCACTTTGACTCCTCATAGCTCATCCGCCTTCTATATATATCTGTACATTTATTTTTATTTATTTGTTGTAAATTAATTACCTAACTTTGTATAACTAGTACAACACTAATGACAGTTGAACTTTGAGTCGCCATTAAGAGTTAGTTTTGACACTAGAAATTTGTTTCCTCCTAAGTTGACTATTTTAGCTTGTCATACGTTGCTTAAGTTATACTAAACCTGTTATACCCCGTAGTTCCAGAGTATGTATGTAAGAACGTACGTACAAATGTATAGCCCTAATTAGGTTAAAGATGAAAGATTTGTTTTCCGACGGAAAATATTCCGAACCCTGTGAAGGAAATTTTACGTTTTCAATATTTTAACCAATTATGGATTTTTCCGAGAGATGAAATATTTTGGATCAATAGGAGGGCGACATGTGTCACCCCTAGTCAGCCACGCGGACGTTCATGAGACAAGGCCAAGGCAAGTACAATGTCTTGCAAGATATTTGTTGAGCAAGTGGGCAAGAGGGACCCACACACACACATGTCCCCAATCTACACCATACACATGCTTCTATCCTAGCCCTTGGTTGTCTTATATAAGCACCTCTAGTTGATGAAATCTTCCACACTTAGTATTATTTCAAAACTTGAAAATATCATCCCTCTCCCTTCTAGTTGCTCTCATCCAAAGCCCCACTTTCTTGAGCAATTGTTGTCCAATAATTCTTAAACTTCTAAGTGTTCTTCCTTGATGTATTAGGAAGATTAGTAACCACGAGTTAGACAAGATTTCACACCCTAGCCTCAAACACACCCCTTGGCCGAGAGTCATGAGGTCTGTAACCCAAGTGTTCTTCACTTTTTGACTTCGTTCTGAATGTGTTTGGTTGTGAGCTTCTAAGGGTGACTTAAGTGGTTTGGAACATAAAGATTGAGCTAAAACTCGCTTAGGAGCGACTTTAAGTTCTTGGATATTTTTGGGCTATTCGAGGTAACGAACCTCATCCTCTTTCGAAGTTGAATATTATGTATATCGAAGTATATTACGAGTATAAGATACGCGGAGTAAAGTTTGGAAAGATTTGGATCTTGTTAACTTGTTAAAGGAGAATTGTCATGTTAGCCATTAAAATGGTAAAACGTATTCATTACTTGCTAAGAAGTTAATAACAAGTAACTATAACTTATATTAAGATCGAATATAAGTTGGAAGACTAACGGCGTAATCGATAAGTAAAATTGTAAAGTCGCCAAGGACCCCAACTAAAGGATCAGATTTACTTTGATCGTATTTACTTGGATCAGATTTACATTGTTGCTAAGGAAGATTGTTAATCGCGCCCATTCGGGCGCGCGATCCCCTTCTTTAATTATTATTGTTATCAATGGAAGATTGTTAATCGCGCCCATTCGGGCGCTGATCCTTCTTTAATTATTGTCGTCATTAATGGAAGATTGTTAATCGCGTCCGCTTCGGGCGTGATCCCCTTCTTTAATTATTGTTGTTGTTATGGAAGATTATTAATCGCGTCCGCTTGGGCTGATCCTTCTTTAAATTTCGGAATTGTTGCGCTTTATTTATGACATGTCGTTACTGCTATCGCCTTGGAAAAGGTGGAAAAGCGAGTAGAAACGGGAAGTCGCCCAATTTTCCGTAGAATAAACGATCTTACTTAGAAGAATCCTACGAGAACTAGAAGTCGATGTCGTGTTTTGGCTATTATAGTCGACACTCGCGACATATTCGACTCGGCAAGTGGATTTAGCCATGAGGTATACGATCCTTCCTATCCTCTCGAGCATGATATTTGTGAAATATATATAGTACGGTGACGACGCTGTTAACCGAACTGGTTTCACTTTGGTGTCTTTTGACTTGAGTTCTAAATATTAAGATTCTTGAAATATTTCAAAAGAGTTATGAATTATTATTATTCTAAGGAAATTAATACTTGGTTTTAAAAGAATAAGTTCTTTTGGTTTTCCAAACAAATGTGAAGGTTTTATAAAACTTGTGTTATACTAGCTTTACGGGAAGTTAGTTATAACAACTTAAGAAAGATAAACGAATGGTTTACTTACTGATTACAAGACCTTGTAATGATTTCGAACGCGTGGTAAGTCGCTTGATAAGTAAACATGTTATGACGCTACGGTGTTAGTATCTTGTGACGCTTGGTAAGCGGGTTTTCCAGGCTTATGTTGTTTAACGATAAGCCCGCCAGGTTGGTATTATATCACTTACCCTCCGACTTGTTACGAACCGAGGGTTAGCCACCACCGACGCGATAATACCTCACGCGTCCACGGGACCTATACGAGTCGCGCGAGTTCCGTGAATCACTCGGCGTGTTACGCCGGCGATAATACCTCACGCGGCCTCGCGCTACGCGATTGGGGAGTCCGTGATGTTGTCATGTTAGCTACCCCGATGCGGAATACCTCACGCGCCTGAGCGCCTACGCGACCGCAGAGTTCGTGATTAGGCTCGCATAATGATACTACGGGCGAACGGCCTTGCTTCGATCATTAGCGCCTAAAAGACCAATCGTGTTATATCTATTTTGATCTTGTTTACGCCGGCACTATGCGCGTTAAATCGGGTTGTTTCGCACGTATTTGTGAATTGGTTTTAAAATGTTATGATTTCATTTCAAGATTTACGCTTTCACATACTGCACCGACGACTAACCTCCTCGGGCCGCTCATGTCGCAGTAGAGGTACTCCGCTGCTGATCCCCGCTCCTAGATCACTGCTCGCTGGGAAAGCCCCGCTTCTCCGAGGCTTATCTTTTGGGTATGATTTCCGCCATTGTAGGTTTATGTACATTCGTGGTACGGGCCGCCGTCCCGCCATAGTTGATTTCACTCTTAGGTCCAGTCCGTTGTAAATTTGGGATGAATCGCTCGCACTTTGATTTATATATACACGCCGAAGGCAACTTTTTCGTTAAACTGCTTTCATTTACACTGCTCGCTGGTAAGTTTATATTCACGTTACTCGATGATATCTACTGGGTGCCCGTAGCACCACCACGCCCGGATCGGTCGTGACAAAAGCATTTAATAACTTTCACTCGCATAACCAATCATGTAGCTAGGGCATTATTTCTTACCAAATACTTTCTAAACACATAAATCCTTATATGCATTTACAAGCAATATCATATATCTTTTAAATTGTTTGCAACATCCTTTTCTTAACTTCATATTTTCAAAACATGCATTTTTCTCTTAACATAATAATTAACCTAGGTTTGAACGGACGAACCGCAAGTTAGCGGATCTTAGAGGGTGTCTAACCTCTTCCCTTTAGGATAATAAAGAATCCTTGCCCAGAATCTCAAATAGTTTTGTAGACCATTAAATGGAGTTAGTGTTGACTTTACTTGGTTAACATTTAGGTGTCCTAATTCACTCAATTAATTAGGTGGCGACACCGCGAACCCTTTTAGCACCCTTTAGCACTTTTTAGCACACTTTTTGCATTTTATTTTCTAACAGGCAGGATTCGCTGAGAATAATAATGTTGCGGTCGAAATCTGGCACGACACTACCTCCTAATCTTTTATAAATTCATGTTCTTTAAATTCTTACTTTTAAATTCTTTAAATTACTTCACTTTGAATTATGGTTTCCTTAAACATGAACTTTAATTTGTAAGTTAATCTTGCTTTACTTCTGTATTTCATTACTAACTATTAGTTATTCAATCCCTTATATATCAATTTCTTCCCCTTTTATTATCCCCTTTAGGTCCTCGAGCTAACTTGGTATCAGAGGTCGTATATCACAGAATATATAATATATTTAACACACCCCCGCAGTCATAGTGCGCGGTCTTTGAACGCTGATATTGTCCCTAAAATATTCAAAAAGGACTGAGGGAAGACCCTTTGTAAAGATGTCTCAATTTGATACCTGGAAGGGATATGACAGACGTGTACTTGTCCACGAGCTACCTTTTCGCGAATAAAGTGAATGTCTATCTCGATATATTTAGTGCGATAGTGCTGAACCAGATTTTTCGAAAGGTAGATTGCACTAACATTATCACAGTAAACCAAATTCGCTTTCTAAATAAGACATTGAAGCTCTAAAAGAAGATTACGTAACCAACAGGATTCAGAGACCACATTGGCTACCCCTCGATACTCAACATCTGCACTAGAGTGGGATAACGTCGACTGGCGCTTGACACACTAAGAAATTAAGTTATTACCAAGAAACATACAATAGCCAGATGTAGACCGTCTAGTATCCGGACAGCCACCCCAATCAGCATCTGTATACGAGACAAGTGTAGATGTCGACGACGGATATAAATGTAAGCCATAGTCAAGTGTCCCCTGGATGTAACGAATAATGCATTTGAGCGCATTTATGTGCTCAACCCTGGGATCATGCATAAACAAACATACTTGTTGTACGACATATGTAATATCCGGTCTCGTGAATGTAATATACTGAAGGGCCCTTGCAAGACTGCGATAGTGGGTCGGATCCTCATACAATGAGCTAGCCGCAACACCCTACTTGGGTTTAGTATCAATCAGAGTGGAAGTGGACTTACATGATAACATCTCAGCCCTCTCAATGATCTCAATTGCATACTTCCTCTATAATAAGAACAACCAACCTGCTTGATGAGTGACAATAATCCCCAAAAAGTAATTCAAGGGCCCCAAGTCTTTCATAGCAAACTCAGAACTGATGTTATACCTCGTAGTTTAGGCCGTGCGTATGGGGCCATACGAAAGGAGTTAAGACTTAAGTAGGTTGATGAAAATCGCGTCAGGCCTCAGCGCCAGCGCGGCGATTGTAGGGCCGCGCGCCAGAAGACAGGCCGCGACCGAAGATCCGGCGGGTCGCTGGTTTCAGCCGCGGCCGGAAGCTGTGGCCGCGCCGAAAGTCCTAAGAAGGCGGCAGAGCTTCAGCGCGCGCCGACCGCAGGCCGCGCGCCGAGGCGGATCTCGCGAGAGTTAGTGGAAATTTCTCACCGCTTTGTTTTAAAAGAGGTCACGCGGGTGACAAGTGTCCCCATCTGAAATGTCAGATGTTTATATTGACCAAGTCTTCAAGACTTGGTCATCTTTCATCTTTCTCTCTCTCTCTAAGCTAAAAGCTCTCCCTTCTCTAGAAAATCAAGAGAAACTCCAAGATTAAGGAAAATCAAAAGTGGTGTTAAGAAGGAAAGTTATTTGCAAGATCGCGAGGTTATCGGTGGTATTCTTGAAAAGGAGACTAGCAAAATTGTTGAATAGTTTTGGCTAAAGCTCCAAAGGTAACATTTCTTCTCAGAGCTAGTTATTGGTGTCGCATGTGAAGAATAAGGAATTTGTAGTAAATAATGCTCTTAGAATCATCGCATGTAAGAAAAATGGTTCGATATGAAAGATTCGTTAAAGGGATATTATGAGCACGTTGTAGCCTACAAACTACTTTAGAATTGTTATGTATTGTTTTACCTATCAGTAGAATTTTACACACCTAAATTTGGTCAGTAATCCCTTTGAAATGTGGGATTGTTGGGCCTTAAATGTGGCGCTTGATATTGAATTCTACTTTGAAAAGGTGGCAAAGTATGTAGAAACAAAGTAAATGCTGCCCAAATTTCCTTAGGAATTAGTAACTTGAACTTGGAATATTTCTACATTGAAATTAGGTTAATAAACGACATGGTCATTATAGGTTGACATATTACGTATGGTATTTCGACTTAGCAAGTGGACTAACCAAGAGGTATGTGGAACTTTCCTATCCTTCGAGTACGAGTAGTTGTACCTATGTAGTACGGTAGACGACAAGATTTGATATCTTTCACTTGTTTAAAAGATATGATACTTGTTTCATTTCAAAAGTATAAGTCCTTCGATTTAGGAAAATGTATTTGACAAAGGGATAACGCTAATATAATGACTTTATGGGAAGTTGGTTATATTAATTTTTTTGAAAGGTTCACAAGGAAATGTTTACTCTAATTAAAACAAGTACGAGTAAAGGATTTGAAAATAAGAAAGGTGAATTGATTTGTAGGCATCGTTGCCTAAGGTTTTAAAGGAAATGGTCACTTGATTTAAGCCTATTATATTTCTAAAAGGAAACGTGACTTGTCTTGAAAAGAAATCGTAACTCGATACTACGGTGATTAGTATCTTGGAACTTTGTATAAAAATAGTTATTTCTTAAAAGTTAAGTATACGGTACTTGGGTTGAATTCTGATTTTCTATTAAAAGACATACGCAATACTTTAGATACTAAAATGAGAGGATATATTAATAATGTTAATAAGAAGTTAGGATTTCTTAACTTGCTTATGTTATGATGTTTGAAGGCTTATGTTATGATAGGCCTAAGGCTTATGCTGTGATACGACAGGCCAGAAGGCTTATGTATGATATGACAGTTTAGAGTGTTTATGTTACGTATGATAGCTTGATGAGCTATGTTATATATTTATATTATTACTGGTAAACCCCGTTATTATTATCTATGCCATGGATTTGCTACCCATGACGCGAAAGCGCGCCAGACTCACGCGATCCGAACCACGTGATCCACGCGCGAAATAGTCTCACGCGAGTACGGCGACGGTACTCACGCGTCCACAGATCCACGCGGTGAAATAGTCCCACGCGGTGAAATAGTCCCACGACGAGGCGGATGACCTCACGCTGGTCCACAGACCCACGCGGTGAAATAGTCCCGCGAGTAGGATCGCTTAATGATACTACGCGCAGGTACCCGCTTTGATCGCGAGCCTCCTATTTTTACGCTATAAGATTTATACTTGTTACTCTCATCGTTAGTAAGGCACAGGCAAGGAAATTGATTTTTATCTACGACTCCAACTTATTTTTGACTTATGATATTACTACGATTTTTCCGCTTTACATACTGCACGTCAGGTAATCGACTCCCTTCCTGGTCGCGCTATGCCACGTAAGAAAGAGTGGAGATCCTCATTCCTAGGATCTTTTACTCAGTGTCGTGAGCTCCATTTCTTCTGAGGCTCGACTTTCGTACGGTTCTCCCGCGTTGTCGATGTTTTGTACATTCTGGCATACGACGGCCCCGCCCCATCATAGCGATACTCCTTCTGTGAGGCCCGTAGTCTTGTCATAACTTCGTTTGTTTAAGGATGTAACTGCTCGATTTTTATGTATTTTGGTAGCCATTTTGGGCTAGACTATTTATATCATTACGGTTGTTTATTATGAGTTTATATTCCGCGTTTTCTCGACGTTAGGTCACAGCGGTGCCCGTTAAGGCACCGGCCACGATCCGGTCTGGTCGTGACAAAAGTGGTATCGAGCGCTTAATCCTGGAAAGCGGGTCTACAAGCCGCATCTAGTAGTCTTGATTATCGCGTGTTGTGCACCACATCTATAATCGTGAGGCTACAGGATATTTAGGATTGGTTTCATTCTTCTCACTCGAGATCGCGCGATGAGCCGCGCGGTTGTGGTCGCCTCCCTAACGAAGTTACGTTGATTGCACCGCGAGAAAGCAGCAGCGACCCAGAAGGATTATGTGGATCGCGATCCGTGTTGGTCAGAATTGTCAGATAGTTGGTATAATGACGATGATTATACTGATTAACGTATAAGGGTTATATACGGTCGCCTAGAATGATTTTAGATTACCGTGAATCGTAGGGCTAATTTAGTACCGAAGGTATGAAACGTTTAATAAACTCACATCAAGGTTTTACGACTAAATTGAGATAATTAGAGACGATGAATTGTCCGGTATGTAATAGACCTTAAGAAGTTTAATTAAGGGACCTAATGAGACTACGGTTGTAAATTAAGCCACGCGTACGCTAAGAGATAGTACGGATTAGATCCGCGGGTAAGTAATGGTTGTCGTGATCAAGACGACACGACTATGGTATTACGAGAAGTTAGTGTACCCATTTACGGGCGGATCGCTAATAGTAGTCCCGCCACGCGACACGGTCACGGTACATGCCCGAGTCTAATTAATCGCTTTACGAGTTCGCAGACGATTCCACCTAACCGTGTCGCGAGTGCTGAAATGGCCTTATATTGTTTAACTTAGTAACTCCAAGATCAAGGCCAGCTTTATTATGGAAGTTATGACGTAAGCTAGAATAAGTTTGGAATTACTAAAAGAATAATGCCGAAGGGTAGTGAACAACTGGTGTGAAAGAAATGGATCCGTAATCCATGGTAACCTTTACGAGGTAACTACACCCGCGAGTGTTGGTAGCCGAGCGGTAGATAATAATTGTCGTAACGATACAAATGCTGACCCCAGCAGACTCCAGCGCAGCCGCATGACGCACGCCGAGGTCATTATGAGCACGCTACCGGGCCTTGTTATGCCAACGCGGACTACGTAAGAGAGATTGATTCGCACGCCTCCGCAAGCCTGCCATCGAGCGGAGAGGAAGAGAAGCGGTAGAACTAAAGGAATTATCCTTCCTTCTTTGGCATCATTGTTTTTAATAAGTCCGCGTGACTTGTTCATCGAGGAAAATTGACGCAGAAAGTAAGTGATACTCGAATTTGAAGGAATTTATGTTAAGCGCCCTCGAGGTACTTCGAGTTGGTTCGCGTGGCGGTCGGCCACGACCTTCCTGATAATTTCAAGGAAATGTGCAAGGCAAGAATAAAATAAGTACGGCAGAAAAGTCGAGGCATCTTTGGTAGGTTTTGAAAATCTACACGATTTTAAGGCGCATGCATAATGATTAGATATTTACAGACCACGAGAGACCTCGTGATTAGGTTTGGACGCCAAGGAAAGTTTATCAAGGGAGATAAGTTCTCTCCCCTACATAAAAGGATAGTCTTACGACATGGGTTATGGTACCCATGTCATTAGACGAACGACGGAGACGTAAGGTCTTTTGTATCGCCATGCCATAGGTTACGCTTTAGATAACCGGAAAGGTATCAGGTTGGGAAATTAAGAACGACGCTACGAAATGGTCGGCGAAGTGTCATAAGGAAAATGCCAATAGTACGCATGTATGAAACCGTATGATCATGGATCAAGATAGAAATACTTTTGTTAATAATAAGCATAAGATAAGGTCATGACCAGAATGATAAAAGAGAATACGACTATGGTTATGTAAGTTGCACGAGATACAATTACCCCGGACTAGTGTAAGACCATTAGTAAATAATGGACAGTAAGAACACCTCAAGTTAAGGTGGTAGCATCGACACTGACAAAAAAGATAAGAAGAAAATACTAAGGTAAGGACCCCGTGACAACTTGAAATAACTTATAAAGGAAAGACGAGTAGACACTGAACGATAAGAAATCTCGACAAGTCATCGGATTATGTAATACCGGAATCGAGGTTGAACACATGACTATAAGCTCTACGAAATGAGAGAGAATGATAGGATTACTACTTGACGAGATCAGGAAGTTCCCCTAAATCGTGATTCGCGTGAAGTCTCAAAGTGGCAAAGGAATCAGATCTAAGTATAGTAACCAAGTTTGGTTGCAACAAAGAAAGGGAAACAGGAACCATAATTGAGATTAAGGATGCCCGCAAATTTCGCAAGTACAAGGAAGGCTTCCAGTTATTGGAAGAAAAGTTGACCACGACTAGCTTCTAACCTTCTCATGCGACTGGAGGTTAGGGTATTATTGTAACACGTCGGGTGTTGGGCTAGGTAGGTCGACGCAATATGATAAGGTTAGAGCTTATGTTTTCCGCGTTAGGGAAGCAAGAAAGGAATTACGCTACTCACGATTTAGAGTCATGCGCTTAATCGCACTCAAGTTTTGAGGCAATTCCTTATATAGATTTCATGTGATATTTGTGCACCACCGTAGACTCCAGATATCTTCGATCGAGGCAATTGAATTTGCGGCAGACGTGGTTGTGGTTACTCAAGGATTGTGATATTGATATCCTATACCACCCAGCAAGGCCAACGAGCCGCAGATGCCCTTAGTCGCAGATCGACGGGTAGTCCGTCGCCGTGCAGCAAGGAAGAAGGTCACGGTCCGTAGTTACATCACTAGCGAGCCTTGGGGTTCGCTTGTTTGATTCGATAGCGACGGAGTTCGGTTCAAGAGGTTGCCGAGTCTTCCATCGCCGGCGAGCGAAGAGGCGACGCATGAGGATCCGACATGGCGCGGTATCGACGCCGCCGAAGAGAAGAGTCTATTCGAGGTAGCGCCACGGGTGCTAAGATTTGAGGCCGGCTGTGTGCTCCCGATGTGACAGACTCGCCGCCAGATTCGTGAGGCACACGTTGCTCGTTATTCTATTCATCCGGTCGACTAAGATGTATAATGACCTCGACGCGTGTATCAGCGGACGGCTCGAGAGGACGCCGCGAGTTCGCGCGCAGCGTCTCGAATCGCCCAGTTAAGGTTGAGCACCGTGGCCGGTGTCAGCAGTTATCGACATTCCGACTGGAAGCCGGAGGTTGTAAATATTGATTTTATTACAGGATTACCTTCCACTCAGAGGAATCATGATTCCATTTGAGTTATAGTCGACAGTCTGAAGAAATCAGCCCACTTTATTCCACAGACGACTTTTCTACGAGGATTATGCTAGATTGTATATCGTGAGATTGTGAGATCGCACGAGTTCCTATATCGATTATTTCGCATGAGGAGCCCGCTTACGCTAACTTCTGAGGTCTTTCCGTGGCGGATTAGGGACACATGTGAGTCTCAAGACGGCTTTCATCCTCGTGACCGACGGACAAGCCGAGCGCACTATTCGCATACACTCGAGGATATGTCATGGCTTGTGTTTTGATTTCGTGGTAGCCGAGGATCATTTACCTCAGGAGTTTGCTTATAACAACAAAGCCTACCATTCTAGTATCCGCACGGCGCCTTACGAGGCCTTATACGGAGAAAGCGTAGTCACCGATAGTTGGTTCGAGTGGGAGAAGTTCGCTTAGTCGGGCCGCACTTGGTACAACAGTGCGGATAAGGCGGTTTATCCAGAATGGTTATTGTCAAGATGTAGTCGATGTAAGTCGACGCAGATCATCCGCCGACACTTGGAGTTCGAGGTAGATGATCGGGTCTTCCTCAAGGTATCACCCACGGCGGTGCGATGAGATTTGGGAAGAAGGGAAACTTAGCCCAAGGTACATCGGGCCTTATCGATTATCCGTAGGTAGGCAAGGTCGCCATGAGTCGATCCGCCGTCCGATCCGGGAGGCAAGACATCCACCTTTCACGATCTATATTGCGGAAATGTGTCGAGACCCATCTAGAGTACATCCGATTCACGAGGTTCAGTAATGAGGAGTTATCGATGGCGAGAGTCCCATACGATACCGATCGCCGTTAAAGCGACACTTTACAAAGCGACGTGGCTTCCGCAAGGTGTTATGGCGAACGAGAACAGAGAGGAGATGACGCGAAGCGTAGGATGACATGATGAAGAAATATCCTCACTTATTCCCTATACCTCTAGGTAACCCACGCTCCTAAATTGTTGGTCTTTAAATTTAGTAATTATGCTGAGTTTTCAGGCGTCATAAGAGAGTCTATGTCGATATTGTGACTCGAGTAAGTTTGTAGGAACATTCGACGAATGTTTCGGGGGAGAATGTTATACCCTCGTAGTTTAGGCCGCGCGACGGCCATACGAAAGGAGTTAAGACTTAAGCAGGTTGATGAAAATCGCGGCTGTGGCCTCGCACGCGCCAAGCCAAGCGGTGATTGTAGGCCGCGACGCCGTAAGATGGGCCGCGCGAAGATCCGGCGGTCGCTGGTTTCAGCGCCGCGCCGAATGTCCTAAGAAGGCGCGCAGAGTTTCAGCCGCGCGCCGATCGCAGGCCGCGCCGAGGCTGGATCTGCGAGTTAGTGGAAATTTCAGACCGCTTTGTTTTAAAAGAGGTCACTGGGTGAAAAGTGTCCCCATCTAAAATGTCAGATGTTTATATTGACCAAGTCTTGAAGACTGGTCATCTTTCATCTTTCTCTCTCTCTAAGCTAAAAGCTCTCCTTCTCTCTAGAAAATCAAGAGAAACCCAAGCTTAAGGAAAATCAAAGGGTGTTAAGAAGGAAAGTTATTTGCAAGATCATGAGGTTATCGCGGTGGTATTCTCGAAAAGAAGACTAACAAAATTGTTGGAATAGTTTTGGCTAAAGCTCCAAAGGTAACATTTCTTCTCTCAGAGCTAGTTATTGGTGTCAGATGTGAAGAATAAGGAATTTGTAGTAGTAAATAATGCCTTAGAATCATCATGTAAGAAAATGGTTCGATATGAAAGATTGGTTAAAGAGATATTATGAGCACGTTGTAGCCTACAAACTACTTTAGAATTGTTATGTATTGTTTTACCTATTGGGGCAGAATTTTACACACCTAAGTTTGGTTGTGTAATCCCCTTTGAAATGTGGGATTGTTGGGCCTTAAATGCGGGCGCTTGATATTGAATTCTACCTTGAAAAAGGTGGCAAAGTATGTAAACAAAGGAAATGCTGCCCAAATTTCCTTAGGAATTAGTAACTTGAACTTGGAATATTTCTACATTGAAATTAGTTAATAAACGATATGGTCATTATAGGTTGACATATTACGCATGTATTTCTGACTTAGCAAGTGGACTAACCAAGAGGTATGTGGAACTTTCCTATCCTCGAGTACGAGTAGTTGTACCTATGTAGTACGGTAGACGACAAGATTTGATATCTTTCACTTGTTTTAAAGATATGATACTTGTTTCATTTCAAAAGTATAAGTCCCTTCGATTTAGGAAAATGTATTTGACAGCGGATAACGCTAATATAATGACTTTACGGGAAGTCAAGTTATATTAGTTTTTTGAAAGGTTCATATGAAAGGTTTACTCTAATTAAAACAAGTACGAGTAAAGGATTTGAAAATAAGAAAGGTGAATTGATTTTTAGGCATTCGTTGCCTAAGGTTTTAAAGGAAATGAAGTCACTTGATTTAGAAGCCTATTATATTTCTAAAAGGAAATGTGACTTGTCTTGAAAAGAAATCGTAATTTGATACTATGGTGATTAGTATCTTGGAACTTTTGTATAAAAGTGTTATTTCTTAAAAGTTAGAAGTATACGGTACTGGGTTGAATTCTGATTTTCTATTAAAAGACATGTTAGTGCCTTAGGATACTAAAATGAGAGGATATATTAATAATGTTAATGAAGTTGTGATTTCTTAACTTGCTTATGTTATGATAAGTTCTGAAGGCTTATGTTATGATAGGCCTAGAAGGCTTATGTTGTGATATGACAGGCAGAAGTGCTTATGTATGATATGATAGGCAGAAGTGCTTATGTTATGTATGATAGCCGGACGAGCTATGTTATATATTTATATTATTACTGGTAAACCCCGGTTATTATCTATGCCATGGATTTGCTACCCATGACGCGAGCGCGCGCCAGACTCACGCGATCCCACCACATGATCCATGCGGTGAAATAGTCTCACGCGAGTACGGCGATGGTACTCACGCGTCCACAGGATCCACGCGGTGAAATAGTCCCACGACGGCTGATGACCTCACGCTGGTCCACAAGACCCACGCGGTGAAATAGTCCCGTGAGTAGGATTGCTTAACGATACTACCGCGAGGTACCCGCTTTGATCGCGAGCCTCCTATTTTTATGCTATAAGATTTATACTTGTTACTCATTGTTAGTAAGGCACAAAGGCAAGGAAATTGATTTTTATCTACGACTCACTTATTTTTGACTTATGATATTACTACGATTTTTCCGCTTACATACTTGATACGTCAGGTATCGACCTTCATCTGGGCCGCGCTCATGCCGCAGTAAGGAAAATCGTGGTAGATCCTCATTCCTAGGATCTTACTCAGTGTCGTGAGCTCCATTTCTTCGAGGCTCGACTTTGGTACGGTTCTCCCCGGCGTTGTCGATGTTTTGTACATTCGTGGAATGACGGCCCCGTCCCGCCATAGCGATACTCCTTCTGCAGGCCTGTAGTCTTGTCATAACTTGGTTTGTTTAAGGATGTAACTGTTCGATTTTTATGTACTTTTGGGGTAGCCATTTTGGGCTAGACTATTTATATCATTATGGTTGTTTATTATGAGTTTATATTCCGCTGGTTTTCTCTGATGTTGTATCACAAGGGTGCCCGGGTTAAGGCACCGGTCACGGATCCGGGGTCGGGTCGTGACAACTGAGCATTATCATGATAGACTGGTGTAATACATCAGAAGAGGCAGTCAAGATATCATCCACATACAAGAGTATATAAGCCAATGAAGAACCACGATGATATATGAATAATGAATTATCAGACCTGTTGTGAGAGAATGCAATAGTCGAAACATAGTTTGCAAACCGCTTATACCACGCCCGTGGAGACTGCTTAAGTCTATACAAGGACTTCTTCAACAAACAGATATGATGAGGTTATTTGGGATCCCTAAACCCCAAGGGCTGATGCATATAGACTGTCTCCTTGAGATCACCATGTAAGAAAGCATTCTTCACATCTAATCACGAACGCCCATGATTTTGAAAGAGCTGCCGAGCACACGCGAATGGTAGCCGGCTTGACCACCGGACTAAACGTCTTAGAACAATCCACACCTACCTGCTGAGTCTTACCATTACCTACAAGTCGAGTCTTATGTCTCGCAAAAGAACCGTCAGAGTTGTCCTTATGAGTAAAAATCCACATAGACCTAATAATATTAACAACAGATGGATGGGGCACCAACTCTCACGTATTATTATCAATAAGAGAATTATATTCGTCGGTCATATCAATTTTCCAATTTGATTCATTTAATTCTGACATAGGGATACAAGGCGGGGGGGGGGGGGGGGGGAGGGATTTAATAACATTATAAGTTAAATTAAAATTTTTTTTTGGTTTAAAAATGCCCCGTTGACTACGAGTGACCGGTCTATGACTCGAGGGAGAATTGAGATGATTTTGGGAATTATCGACTCAGATGCATCGCCAACAGTGCACCGGCCGTCCAAAGATGACAACTAGACTCGGTCGGGCGTAATTAGGCCGCATTGGTTAGTGGAACCGGCGCATCGGGCCGACCTGGCACCGTGATGGCCCGCCGACCTAGTCCTCAGAGGACGCCGCGATCGAGGGTCCAATGGGAAGTGGGCTCACGCGGATTTTGGCTACGGGATAGTTCCGAAAAATGGTGTATAATATATGGGAATATACCATCATCCAAAAAATTATACGAACTAGGCACGAGATTACTAACCTTAGCAAACGAAAATTAGGATTCATAAAAAATTACATGATGACTAATGATAATTTTATTTGAGGATATATCAAAACATTTGTAACCACAATGATTTGATGGATAACCCAAAAATACACAAGGGGTAGACCGGGCCTGAAGTTTGTTAATTGTGATGGACGGAAATAGTGGATAATACAAGCACCCAAAGACCCTAAGATGTGAATATATCAAAGTTTTGATGGAATAATGTTAAAAATGTATGTAGCCATTTGTAAAGCATGATGCCAGAAAAAAAGGGGGGTACGGAAGCATGAATCAATATAGTTCGGACAATGTTATTAATGGTACGAATTTTGCGTTCGGCTTTCCCATTTTGTGAAGATTTATGCGGGCATGAAAAATTAAAATTGATCTCATTAGTAGCACAAAAATCCCTAAACATCCCATTATCATACTTTTTGTCATTATCACATTGAATATTTTTTATTTCCCGTTCAAATTGGTTCTAATGAATGCTCCAAATTTTAAGAAGGTGGAAAACTGTTGACACCCAATTTTGTCCATCCCTTTCGATTAATAATCAATAAATTAAACTAATTCTTTAAACACCACAAAAATAATTTTAATAATAATACATACATATATAAGCATATACATACATAAATAAGGAATTTAATAATGGTGTCATACTTATATAGAGCATTAAGCATTCTTAAAAAAATCATGTCCGCGTATGTTATTTTTTAATAATACTCGAGCAATTTTATTATTAATAATTCAAACCATTTTTTTTTACTAAAACCATTTTTATAAGTCCCAAACCTTTTATATTCCCTTACACTCTAAACATCCAAATTCCCTTAGCCCAATACTTAACCCAGCAACCCAATTCCCACGTCTAAAAAAACGCATGGCCCATCACCCATAAGCCTAAATCGCTCAAGCCTTTTTCAGTCGTTCTCCCCTTCCTTTTCTAAAACAAAAATCCACAAATATCTTAAACCTACACACTGAACCACCACATTAACCAAATCAATCTCACAAATCATGCGATGATCTCTGTAATCTGTCAAAAACAATGTATCAAGACTTACCAAAAATCGAAGAAAAAAAACCGTCTCCGATCTTACTCCAAAATCTCTTTGAAATGGTAACCACAATCCCTCCAAATCATCCCAAAAATAGCGTTAAAACCTTACCAAAATCGTCTCAAATCTAATCGTTCCTGGTCCAAATTCAGTCACAAATCTTCCCAAAAAATAAAATTACCATAAATCAAAAGCTTACCAGAATCAATACAAAAAGCAGAACCCAAAACTGGGACTATATAAACCAAATCGATTTACACATCCAGTGGGCCTCGATAGAATTTTCAATAGAAAACAACTCCTAAATCTTAATTACTATCAGTTCTTATGGAGAGAAAACACAACAACAATAACAAAGAGAAAATCAGTGGTTCCCAAACCCCTTAAAAACAATCAAAAATAGCAGCAAACAACAGAAAATCGATGGTCCAGATCGAAAATCAGCTTTCTTGGGAGACATATAGTCAATACAACATTAAGCCCCAGCGTTTCGTCATGGCCGCTGTCTCAAACTCAACTACGAGATTTGTTCAGGTTGTTTTTATCCTTTGCTCAACATACATTTTTGCACTCGCTTGTTCACGACACTTTATTCGAGCCTCGACTACTGTTGGTTTGTTGTTATTACTTTGCCTCGTCACGTTGTTTCCTCCAAACCGCCATCGAAGTTCTACATGTTTGGCAATTGACAATTACTTAAGTTTGATCTCCACTTGCATTTTTATCTGAAGCATGCCTAAACTAATTACCCTCGTAATTTCCATGTGTTTTAGTCTCCTTACATAAAATAGTTGTTAATCTCCAAAAAAATGAAATTTACAGCTGATGTTTTTTCCTCTCTTTGTTTGTTAAAACCACCACCCATCCTTTGTTATTAATTGGGGTGGTGTGCCTTTTTCCGAAAATCACAAGCTAAATTATATATACTTCTCCTAACCAATATTTAGTGGGAAGTAAAAAGAGATTAAGAGGTCTAATCCCAAATTTTCAAACTAAGCCAACCCGTTCCCCAGAAGTAACAGCCACCAAAATTGCAAAAGAATTATGTGCGTCTATGTGTTTGTATATTTATGTGCTTTCATTCAAAAGATTCAAATCTTTTACTTGTTTTCTAAAATATCACTACTATATTTTAATAACTTAAGACCGACCTCCAATCAAAATGTTACTAAGATCAAGGATATAAGATTTACAATGTCGTGTTATCCTCCTGATAAAGTAACAAACATTTTAATTTTATAATAAAATCTCCGCGTTCTCATCTCTTAAAATGGTAATGTATTTTACTTTTAAGCTAACTATACAAGTTTAATATCTATCATAATATATTTATTTTACTTTGTTTCCATTGTTTTGGGTGTAATTAAAGTTTACGTTATGTGGGAATTGTAATAAAATCACTTAAAGCAAAATTGTATACTTAACGATGAATAGGAATGTCTTATGCCTATATTCTTTGGTTAAGTGCATATATACGTGTCTAAAATTGTCTATTTGAAGCATGTATGCATCATACCCAGATTTCAGTTCCAGAATGAATATTCAAGTGTCATATGTATGTCTCATGACTATTGAATCATCATATGCATATTTAATCCTATTAGGGCCAACAGAGCTAACATATGACATGTTTTAGGATCTTAATGCTCAAGCATGACCTGGATACTCCGTTATATTTATGACTCTTTATCTGTTTATCTAGTTCTGCCTATTACGCATTTAAGAACATATACCAGTCTCTGCTGATTGACTAAACTGTTTAAGAATAAGCATATATGTCTCTATTCCATTCTGAAATTGTTTATCTGCTAGTTTCAAGTAAACTAGAAATGTATAGGTTTGGTATTTGGTTTCTTATCCTGTCTTGCTGTCTAAAGGTCTCCTTTTATATTTTGAGTCATGGTCTCTGTTTTACATGTTCATCTTATAGTCACTTCATGTGGTAAGGTATGATTTAGACATTATCTATCCTAATGTCTGTATCCCTGCATAATTCCCTGTTAGGACGAATATTTGCCTTATTCGTCTAAACCGCCTACTTTGTGCTGTTTTGATTGTCTCATCCCAAGCTTAAGATATATTAGTATGTCTTCTTTCATCTCCTAGAACAATAATTGAGTGTGCAGAGAAGGTTAGAATCTTCTTCCAGTATTTCATTAAGGTGTTATAGTCGGCTGAGATCAGTCTCCTGGGATTTTATACAAGATTCTGAAATATGGAGATCTCCCTCTAGTCTGTCACAACAAAATTGACCTGTATACTTTCCCCCTATCAGTTTATTTCTCTCATTAAATGCACATGATGGGATACGATAAGACAATGTTCATATAGGCTTCCATTTCTAGCTTTAGTTTTACAGGTTTTCTTTCTTTAACTGTTGACTGATTAAGTGCATATATCTATTTGTTTGTTTCTTTATAATGGGTTTACATGTTGTTTAGCATTGCCAATAGAATTAATATCAATTGGGCCTGCTCAACATTCAGTTTACATCATGTCCTCATCCTAGGATACACTGCCTATTCGGTTGTTACTTCTGGTCCATTTTGACTTGTCAATATGAAATGCTCCACGTGTATCATAAATCTATGCCAGTATTGTATGTTATTGAATAAAGATCTGAACATCACTAAACCTTTTCCTTTCTTTCTTATTTTTTACATGACATGCATCTGGAGCTAAATCAAGAGTCTCGGCGCGAGACTCATCATGATCTCCACTTCGCGCCCTCACATCGCTTCTAACTTTCAACGACATCGGACGGGATGACGCCGCCATCCATCCTAAACACTACATCAACTACAATCCCATTCTTTCTTTGTCTATTTTTTTTATTTGCTCTAATTATGTGATTAATAGGATATCTAAGAACCATTAGCCTTTGAATAGATAAATTGGGAGGATAGTTTTAAAAATACTTCACTTGCCTTTTAGAATTGACATATATATTTAAAATTTTCTTATCAATTGCATAATAAATGTTGATTCCTTTTACTAAAACTGTTTAAATAATTTATTTTTCTTATACAATATATACTTTGTTTATAAAGCACTTTTATATGTAATTTACATAGATTTTAGTCTCAACTCTTTTATGTTATCAAAACTGCATCTTTTTCTTTTATTATTTGTAAACATCTTTTAATATTTTCTAAAACATGCATTTCTTAGCCAAATAATTTAACTTAGGTTTGACTGGACTGCCGCAAGTTAGCGGATCTTGAACGGTGCCTAACCCCTTCCCTTTAGGATAATAAAGAATTTGTCACGCCCCCAACCCCGGGCCCGTGACCGGTGCCCTACCTGGGCACCCTTCTACCCATACAATATAAGTAACTCACAGAAGGTAAATAATACTCATTTTTTTCTCTTAACAAAGGAAAAGTCGGAAAGACTGTCATGATATATAACACCCGAATGGGTCTACAACCGTACAACCATGTAAATATAACTCTCACCAGTCCAGCCCACATATGAATACAGACCTCTAAGAGTTTGGATAAATACTATGATGGGACAAGGCCCCGTTGTACCTCTGAATATACCTAGCCATAATGACAAGCTCCGAAACATCGGAGCTATCCCAAAATGCTAAACAAGGATCCTAAGCTCGCGGATCCACACCTGAGTACCTAGACCTGCGGACATGAATGCATCCACGCTAAGGGGGTCAGTACAACAGGTACCAAGTATGTAAACATGAAGTACAGTAGACATGATCATAATTGTACAAAAAAATGACAGGAGCAAGTATGAAATCAAATACCAGATCCAACCGTGTCATATAAAATAGAGCCAGTTGTACCTTTCACAAGTATGAGAGTCATTTTAAAACCACAAATGTCTTTTCATATAATCATATAATGTTATGGGTATCTATACCCGCATTATAGCAACCTTGTGTAATTTAACTCATCTTTTTACCCTCAAAGGAAATAAACTAAGGTACCAACATCTCATGTACCAACCATTAAAATGAACTTTCCTTTTTAGAAAAAACCAAGCGACCAACATCTCATGTACCAATCACATATACAAACTTTCATTTCAGTTATGCCAAGGTACCAAAACATCATGTACCAAACACATATAAAATCTTCCATTTAACTATGCCAAGGTACCAAAACATCATGTACCAAACACATATAAAATCTTTCATTTAGCTATGCCAAGGTATTTCTTTGAGTCAATTTTTTGCAGAACAACAAAAACAAGGAGAACAACAACATTCCAATACAGTGGATTCGCTCGTAAAGTCAAGTTGCAACAAGTCTACATCAAAATACAGCTCGCAAAACTACATCTTCTTTACTCAGGCTACATCATTTACACTTTAATTACTTTATCTAGTTTTGATTATGCATGAATTACAATACAATAATTCCACATAGAGGTCGAAACCATTTTATCTACCCCTTAGGGGACATCATTTGCATTCCGTCCATACAAGGCGGTAACGTCTATACAAGACGTCATTTGCACAACGTCCATACAAGGCGTCATTTGCATAACGTCCATACAAAACGTCATTTGCATAACATCCATACAAGACGTCATTTGCATTCCATTCATGCAAGGTGGTAACGTCCATACAAGACGTCATTTGCATAACGTCCATACAAGGCGTCATTTGCATAACGTCCATACAAGACATCATTTGCATAAACGTCCATACAATACGGTAACGTCCATATAAGACGTCATTTGCATTCTGTCCATACATATGGTAACGTCCATACAAGACGTCATTTGCATTCCGTCCATACAAGACGGTAACGTTCATACAAAATGTCATTTGCATAACATCCATACAAGACGTCATTTGCATAACATCCATACAAGACGTCATTTGCATTTCGTCCATACAAGGCGGTAACGTCCATACAAAACGTTATTTGCATAACGTCCATACAAGACGTCATTTGCATTCCGTCCATACAAGGAGGTAACGTCCATACAAGATGTCATTTGCATAACGTCCATACAAGACATCATTTGCATAAACGTCCATAGAACACGGTAACGTCCATCAAGACGTCATTTGCATTCTGTCCATACAAGGCGGTAACGTCCATACAAGACGTCATTTGCATTTCGTCCATACAAGGCGGTAACGTCCATACAAGACGTCATTTGCATAACGTCCATATAAGATGTCATTTGCATAACGTCCATACAAGACGTCATTTGCATTCCATTCATACAAGACATCATCTACATTTCGTCCATACAAGACGGTAACGTCCATACAAGACGTCATTTGCATAACGTCCCTACAAGATGATAACGTCCATACAAGACGTCATTTATATAACGTCCATACAAGGAGGTAACGTCCATACAAGACGTCATTTGCATATCGTCCATACACGACGTCATTTGCATAACATCCATACAAAACGTCATTTGCATTACGTGCATACAAGGAGGTAACGTCCATACAAGACGTCATTTTCATAACGTCCATACAAGACGTCATTTGCATTCCGCCCATACAAGGCGGTAACGTCCATACAAGACGTCATTTGCATTTCGTCCATATAAGAAGACACACCATCACATCACTTAATTACATAGTATATACGATTTGACTACAAAACAACACAAAATTCACATTCTTACATTGTTTTTTTTTTACAGTTATGCACTAATGTTTTTATCTTAGCTTCAGTCTACAGGAACTTTACCAAATTGCAGAAGCTGGAGCACAACACGGATCAACCTCTTACAGCGAACTGAGGTAATTTGTTGGGGAGCCAGACTTTCCAACAAAGGGCAAAGGTGGCCCCGAACGTCGACCCACTCTCCCCCAACATCCTACAATACCAATAACCCTAGTGTTATCATAATTCGACATTGAGATAATTTTAAATATGTGCCAAGCCTTGCCTTTAATTTTCAACATCAATAACCCAATGTCATCATAATCCGACACTGGGACAAAATTTTGAATCAACGTAAGCCTTACCTTTAATCTTCAACATCAATAACCTAGTGTCATCATAATCCGACACCGAGACAAAATTTTGAATCGGTATTTGCCCTTACTTTTCTTAATCTTTGTGCTAATTCCGATGAACGAGACAAAATTGGCTATAATTCAACGTCTTTGTCTGAAGACTCTTTCATCCTCTCCATACAAAGAGGGATAGCTGTTGACACCCAATTTTGTTCATCCTTTTCGATTAATAATCAATAAATTAAACTAATTCTTTAAACACCGCAAAATAATTTTAATAATAATACATACATAAATAAGCATATACATACATAAATAAGAAATTTAATAATGGTGTCATACTTATATAGAGCATTAAGCATTCTTAAAAAAATTATGTCCGCGTATGTTATTTTTTAATAATACTTGAGAAATTTTATTATTAATAATTCAAACCCCATTTTTTTTTTACTAAAACCATTTTTATAAGTCCCAAACCTTTTATATTCCCTTACACTCTAAACATCCAAATTCCCTTAGCCCAATACATAACCCAGCAGCCCAATTCCCATGTCTAAAAAAACGCATGACCCAGCACCCATAAGCCCAAATCGCTCAAGCCTTTTTCATTCGTTCTCCCCTTCCTTTTCTAAAACAAAAATCCACAAATACATTAACCCTACATACTGAACCACCGCATTAACCAAATCGATCGCACAAATCATGCGATGATCTCTGTAATCTGCCAAAAAACGCATCAAGACTTACCAAAAATCGAAGAAAAAAAATAGTCTCCGATCTTATCCAAAATCTCTCTGAAATGGTAACCACAATCCCTCCAAATCATCCCAAAAATAGCGTTAAAACCTTACCAAAATCGTCTCAAATCTAACCGTTCCTGGTCTAAATTCAGTCACAAATCTTCCCAAAGTATAAACTTACCATAAATCAAAAGCTTACCAGAATCAATACCAAAAGCATAACCCAAAACTGGACTATATAAACCCAATCGATTTACACATCCAGTGGGCCTCGAGGGAATTTTCAATAGAAACAACTCCTAAATCTTAATTACTATCAGTTCTTACGGGGAGAAAACATAACAACAATAACAAAGAGAAAATCAGTGGTTCCCAAACCCCTTAAACACAATCACAATAGCAACAAACAACAGAAAATCGATTGTTCCAGATCAAAAATCAGCTTTCTTGCGAGACATACAATCAATACAACATTAAGCCCCAAGAGCCATTACGGCTGCCTCAAACTCAACTACGAGATTTGATCAGTTGTTTCTATCCTTTGCTCTAAACATACATTTTTTCACTCGCTTGTTCACGACACTTTATTTGAGTCTCACGGCCAAGGTTGTTGGCTCATTGCTATTACTTTGCCTCGTCACGTTGTTTCCTCCAAATCGCATCGAGTTGTACATGTTTGAAAAGTAACAATTACTTAAGTTTGATCTCCACTTGCATTTTTATCTGAAGCATACCTAAACTAACTACCCTCATAATTTCCATGTGTTTTAGTCTCCTTATATAAAATAGGTGTTAATCTCCAAAAAAATGAAATTTATAGCTGTTGTTTTTTCCTTTCTTTGTTTGTTAAATTCACCACTCATCCTTTGTTATTAACTGGGGTGGTGTGCGTTTTTCCGAAAATCACAAGCTAAATTATATATACCTGTCCTAACCAATAGTTAGTGGGAAGTAAAAAAGAATTAAGAGGTCTAATCTCAAATTTCAAACTAAGCCGACCCGTTCCCCGGAAGTAACAACCACCAAAATTGCAAAAGAATTATGCTGCCTACGTGTTTGTATATTTATGTGCTTGCATTCAAAAGATTAAAATCTTTTGTTTTCTAAAATATCACTACTATATTTTAATAACTTAAGACCGACCTCCAATCAAAATGTTACTAAGATCAAGGATATACATTTACAATATCGTGTTATCCTCCCGATAAAGTAACAAACATTTTAATTTTATAATAAAATTTCCGCGTTCTCATCTCTTAAAATGGTAATGTATTTTACTTTTAAGCTAACTATACAAGTTTAATATCTATCATAATATATTTATTTTACATTGTTTCCATTGTTTTGGGTGTAATTAAAGTTTACGTTATGTGGAAATTGTAATAAAATCACTTAAAGCAGAATAGTATACTTAACGATGAATAGGAATGTCTTATGCCTATATTCTTCGGTTAACTGCATATATACGTGTCTAAAATTGTCTATTTGAATCATGTATGCATCATACCCAGATTTCAGTTCCAGAATGAGTATTGAAGTGTCATATGTATGTCTCTCATGACTGTTGAATCATCATATGCATATTTAAACCTATTAGGGCCAACAGAGCTAACATATGGCATGTTTTAGGATCTTAATGCTCAAGCATGACCTGGATAGTCTGTTATGTTTATGACTCTTTGTCTATTTATCTAGTTCTGCCTATTACACATTTAAGAACATATACCAGTCTCTGATGATTGACTAAACTGTTTAAGAATAAGCATATATGTCTCTATTCCATTCTGAAATTGTTTATCTGCTGGTTTCAAGTAAACTAGAAATGTATATGTTTGGTATTTGGTTTCTTATCCTGTCTTGCTGTCTAAAGGTCTTCTTTTATGTTTTGAGTCATGGTCTCTGTTTTACATGTTCATCTTATAGTCACTTCATGTGGTAAGGTATGATTTAGACATGATCTATCCTAATATCTGTATCCCTGCATAATTCCCTGTTAGGACGAATGTTTGCCTTATTCGTCTAAACCGCCTACTTTGTGTTGTTTTGATTGCCTCATCCCAAGCTTAAGATATATTAGCGTGTCTTCTTTCTTCTCCTAGAACAACAATTGAGTGTGAAGAGAAGGTTAGAATCTTCTTCCAGTATTTCATTAAGGTGTTATAGTCGGCTGAGATCAGTCTCCTAGGATTTTATACAAGATTCTGAAATATGGAGATCTCCCTCTAGTCTGTCACAACAAAATTGGCCTGTATACTTTCCCCCTATCAGTTTATTTCTCTCATTAAATTCCCATGATGGGATACGATAAGACAATTTTCATATAGGCTTTCATTTCTAGCTTTACTTTTGCAGGTTTTCTTTCTTTAACTGTTGACTGATTAAGTGCATATATCTATTTGTTTGTTGCTTTATAATGGGTTTACATGTTGTTTAGCATTGACAATAGAATTAATATCAATTGAGCCTGCTCTACATTCAGTTTATATCATGTCCTCATCTTAGGATACACTGCCTATTCGGTTGTTACTTCTGGTCCATTTTGACTTGTCAATATGAAATGCTCCACGTGTATCATAAATCTATGCGAGTATTGTATGTTATTGAATAAAGATCTGGACATCACTAATCCTTTTTCTTTCTTTCTTATCTTTTACATGACATGCATCGGGAGCTAAATCAAGAGTTTCGGTGCGAGACTCATCATGATCTCCACTTCGGCGTCCTCATTCCTGCTTCTAACTTCCAACGACAATGGGATGGGATGACGTCGTCATCCATCCTAAACACTACATCAACTCCAATCTCATTCTTTTTTTGTCTATTTATTGATTTATTTATTATTTTATTTGCTCTAATTATGTGATTAATAGGATATCTAAGAACCATTAGCCTTTGAATAGATAAATTGGGAGGATAGTTTTAAAAAATGGAAATATACTTCACTTGCCTTTTAGAATTGACATACGTATTTAAAATTTTCTTATCAATTGCATAATAAATGTTGATTCCTTTTACTAAAACTGTTTAAATAATTTATTTTTCTTATACAATATATACTTTGTTTATAAAGCACTTTTATATGTAATTTACGATGCATACTTTCATCCAAAATAGACTTTAGTCTCAACTCTTTTATGTTATCAAAACTGCATCTTTTTCTTTTATTATTTGTAAACATCTTTTAATATTTTTTAAAACATGCATTTCTTAGTCAAATAATTTAACTTAGGTTTAACCGGACAACCGCAAGTTAGCGGATCCTGAAGGGTGTGTAACCCTTTTCCTTTAGGATAATAAAGAACCCTTACTCATAATCTCACATTAGTTTTGGAGACGATTAAATGGAGTTAATGTTGACTTAAATTAGTTAGCATTTAGGTGTTCTAATTCATCCAAACTAATTAGGTGGTGACTCCCTTAACTTACACATTACATTTTACTTTTAGGGGGATAACCATTCTGTCGCGCATTTAAACCCGAGAGTTCAAAATCGGGTGCGACAGGTACATCCTTCGTGCCAGGAGCCGGAGGAATTATGTGGTGGAGGTCTTGATGTGCAAGTGCATGAATTTTGAATAACTCTACCCACGTCCCATATTAGATGTTTTATATGTCAAGAACAATAGGAATAACGTTCTTGTGTTAGAAATCGTTAGTAAGGTGATGAAATATGTTTTTATCAGTCATAGTGAATAAAACAAGAAATTTGGGCAAGAAAATTTGGAAGGGAAGTGTCACGACCCGACCCGACGGGCCGCGACTAAACGTCCTAATTGGACGTCATTACTGACTTGTCACTCTTAATCTATTTAAAACCTAGATCTATAGAAATTTTGGCCGCACAACGCTGCTTTTACAACATCTCCCCAAAATGGGCGAGCCGACAAGGCTGCCAAATCAACAACAGAACAACAATCATAACAGGCTAGCCGACTAGGCTGCCACCAACCAACATTATGTACACAAAGGAATAGTCAAAATAAGCAAGCCGGCAAGGCTGCCACTAGATAACAACAGGAATAATCGGGAACGCCCCAACACAGAGTACAACAACATTACAACCCAAAACAAGGTACAAACGTCCAACCCACAACTGTCTACAAACCTCTAAGAGTGCAATACGGACATATAACGAGACAGGACCCCGTCGTGCCCAAAATATGCATAAGTCTGAAAGATAAAGGTCTGTACCAAAATAGCTGGCTCCGGAACAAAGGAGTTTCCAATCGCTGTAAATCTTAGATCATGGTCACCTATTCAACACTGAACTCGCGGCATTTAACGCATCCCCGAGGAAAGCGGGTCAGATTTAAATAATGTACTGAGTATATAAAACATGAAATACTAAAAATGAAATCACAATTGTGTCAGGTAAAGATAGATAGTCATCAAGCTTAACAAAAATGAGAGTCATGTCAGAAATCATGAATGCTTACTCATACTGTCACTATGTCTATGTATGTATATCAATCAGATAACATGTCTCGCTTCTCTAGCGAGGGACTCACGGAAGTCTCAGATATACAAGATATCATGTCTCGCCTCTATGGAGGACTCGATAAAATCAGATATATGTATATAACGTGTCTCGCCCTCTAGTGAGGACTCGATGAATTCAGAAAGACGCGCATCGAACATGATCCGCCCGACTCATGAGTGAAACAATAATACATAGCACGATTAGATATCATGAGTAACCATATGCAATTAAAAATCATCTTTTACTCTCGATAATATCATCATAATAAACTCTTTTACTGAAAATCATAGACACTAATCGACAATTATCCTTTAAAACTGAACTTATAGGAATTACGTACGTCTGCCGTACTTTCATTAAAATCATGCCAAAAAGAAGGAAGGAAGAGTTTTACATAACTCTTAGTCGCTCAACTAATGTAAAACTAGACGCGCTGCCTAATATGTCACCATAACAACAATGATACAATCATTAATTCTAGGATTTCTAACTTAAGTTATATCAATATCGCTTCCTATTTCTATAAAAATCACAAAGATTTCTCCGCTTATGCTACAGATCCACAATTAATCAACAATCCAAATTAAACCAACAATCACAACCATTTCAATATGTAATCTAATTAGGCCCCATATACTACATATACGCCATCATACAATCTCCTTTCTCTATATTTATGAAAGACAACAATTCAACAACCAAGATGATTAACACACCTATTTACCAAGTTCATTAAATCCTTTAGTCCATATTTAAGTAGTCCATGAAAGTAGCCCATACTTCAATCAACAACGAGATACAATTCAAGGATACACCGAAACAATCTCAAATACTCCATTTACGTCACTAATACACATTCCTTCCCTTTTCATATTTATGCACTCCAATTACCGTAACAACAAGTAGTGCAAGTCCTTCAATTTTCAACATAATATCCTTTTACTCCTTAATCCTTGAAGACGGGTATTAGTAATTATCATGACACATATATACATGTTTCTAATCAAATCTCCAACATTTAAACTTCACAAAATCAGCCCATAACTTAACGCAACAAAATCCAACAATTCCAAAATTGGTCCAACAACATTACAACAATCGCATGCATATTTAATTTCCACTTTTCCCTTAATCACAAATTCATTTTTCTTAATCCTAACAACATGCATTCCAACTATATCATAGAAGAAAGAATTTCGTACCTTGAATTGATGTCATGGAAGAGCTCAAGCTCACGTCTCCAATGGTGTTTTCACAACGAAGCTTAGTCGAGCAGCGGGGTTAGTATATTATGGTAGTATGGCTCAAAGCGAGTTGATTCGCACCGCCCCGATGTTCAAACCACCGAGCTGGCCTAATTTGAGAAACGATAGTTGTGGTTTGTCCAAATCGTGATTTGGTCGTTTGACCTCTGTGGGACGAGTCGACAGATGGCGTTGGTACCAAAATTACCGTGAGATGGCGGTAATAATGGTATATCCTTCACAATGATTTCAACTCAGAGACCGGAATTTTAAAAACTAAGCTTCCGCGGATCGATTTTTCGATCCAAATTGGTCGCGATATAGGAAGAATTAAGGGTCATGGTTAGTATGGAAATGACGGCTCGACAAGACGGTTAACGGTATAAGCCCCGCCCCGCTGATGTCCGAGTCGGCTGTAATGCGACTACCACTAAACACTGCTCACTGGTAATAATCAGAATGCGCGATTTCATTTCATATGTGCATCTTTTTTTTTTTTTTTTTTGCTTTTAAATTCTAAATGGGAGAATAAAAGGGTTTAAAAGAGTTTTTAGGGACTCAGAAATCTGAACATCTATTTGCAATTTGATCCACTTCTCACAATTAATCAACCTTATGTCTCACTCTCTTTAAATCTTAAAAATCTCACTAGACCTTGTATCTTTAATGTCATAATTTTATAATACAATACTATTTCATAACTCCAGTGGAACAAATTCGACTACTGAGTATTAATTCTTGTCGTCACATGTATAATACTCAAAAACTATTCCGGGATAATATCCGTTTATACACTAATTTTCCGTATTAATATTTTAAGTATCCTTTATATTCAATATCCGAATCTTACTTCCTTTATGACGTTCTTAATTATCCTCTTAACTTACGAGGTGTAACATCATTCCCCCCCTTAGAAACATTCGTCCTCGAATGTTCATAACAAGTCTTATGCTAAAAGAATTTCAGCAGAGTCTCCTCTATAACTGTGTCTATCCATCTATATTCAACAAACCAACAGATGTCTCGCAGGGCCACAATATAACACACATGCAATTCACCAATTCAAAATAGTTAAGTAAGGAACCAAATTACCTGTGAATATTCAACTGAATCTTATGTAATACCTTGAACAAAGTTAAAGAGTCGATATGCGGTGCTATATTCCACTATTTTCGAATTTGCTACAACATTCCAGCTGGTACTACCTTGTACACTTGCTTCAATTTGTAATCGTATGTAATGTTTCCCCCATATCTGTAATGCATGCTTAACATAACAACAATTCATGTGCATGCCTGCTGCATTGTTAAAATAGTTCCATATAGATTTGATAAATTCCCTTGTAAGAAACAAGTGACCTATCATTTCTTGATGTAAAACATTATATCAGCAACATCTTGATACCATATTAATTCCAATATTTTGCAACACTTTATCCACTTGAAATTTTAAATTTCCACTTCGTCCATAGGAAGAATTATATCTTGTATGACACTCTTTTAACCAACAATTACTTATATACACCAGAAGGATATGATCTTTATCTTAACAAATCTCATACACTTGGCACAGTAAATTTACTAGAACTTATCCTTATCCACCAAGGATTATCTACATGGTATATATCAAGTATGTAGTGACACGTGAGACAATGTCATCCAGGTAGATACTAACCTAGTCTTGACAAACCTCATCAATCCCCACGTAGCAGTTTCTTTACATCCTCCACCCTTTCATCAATAAGAAACTCTGATAGTAGTATATAGTGTAATGTTTCCAATTTGGTGCGATTACCGATTCAAACCACTCTTTGTTTCCTACCATATTTCTTGTTCAATGTTATCCTTTACCTCAACAACCATTTTCAAGGTCTGAGAACCGTCTTCCCGTTGCACATATTGAGGGTAATGCTTCAGAGTACATGTCCCTAAAAAGTTAACCCATAGAGAGTTGGTGGTCCTAGATTTCCATCATAGTTTTTTACACAATGCATTTAATATATCCAAAATGAGGTCTGAACCCCAATCCACTATCATCCTTAGGCAAGTACATTTTTAACCATGTAAACCAATGCTTAGCCTTAACATCATCCTTACTGTATACCAGAAGAAAATTACAACTATTTGTATGTATATCTTTGATTACACATTTTGCAAGTCTTATAACAGCAAGATGTGTATAGGCACACTTGTGACACACTAGTAATCAACACCGCTTACCTCACGGTGACAACAATTTTTCTTCCCAAGCCTCAGAATTGTCTCGTAATCTTCTTAATTAATTCAAAGATAAGATATCTTCCTCTTTCTAACATGTAATATCGACATCCTAAATACATGAATGGAAATGTTCCTCTCAGGAAACCAAGAATATCTTTTCTTGTTGAATCAAGTTACTAGGAGTCTTAATATGCATATAAACAGAACTCTCCTTTTATTGATCAAATGGCCAGAAGCTTCTTCATACTCTTTCAAAGTCTGCCTTAGCTCTTTGTAAAAATCATTCTATTTGCTTCTGTTGGAAATTCTTCAAACAACTCCTCTTTACGTCTAACAATATCCTCCCTAAAACTTAGTTTCTTAAAAATATCTTCAAAAGTTTCCTTACTCCATAATAATAGGGCAGTCTTGACATTCTTCAGTTTCGGTATAAAAGAAACGAAATCATCTTAAAAGTACAGTCATTATTGGCACCTTTCATTCCACTACTTAAAAGGACTCCCTTTAAATTCAATTTCAAACATACCACATGAATTGGTACAAAATGCAAAAATCCTCACGCTCCGCAGGATATATATGAAGATCGCCTATTGTCTCCCTTCCATTTATAATAACATTTAAATCCCCACTAACTAGTCAAGGATCCCTCATATCGTCAACAATATAGTATAAACTATCCTAGAGACAACTTTCCCAATACATCACTCTTTGCATATACCATAGTATATCTACCTAGTTCATGTAACTCCTTCACCAGTGAGTCCTTAAGTTTGTCATGTTAAGAATCCCTCATATTATCTCTCGACAAGTTTCTCCACATTAATATATTTAGGATAGACATATCCTCTTCCACTGCCATATTTTGCTCCACATTGGACATCATTATCCCATCTTCCTTTAATATTAATACGTTACTATTATTAGAGTTGTTATCATTTGGTACACACCTCCTCACTCTTGTCAACATTCCGCTCCTCGTTAACCTTTGCTGCTACAAAAACTCATTCAACTTGTTCTTTGGTAGTAAGAGTTGCCTTTGATTCTTCTATCAATTGTGGATCCTTAATGAGTTGTTTTACTTCTACCACCTTACTATCGTCGTCTTTCTTATTCTATTTATTTCCATATTCTTCCACAGTATCTTTTTGTTCCTCCTTATTTGCATTATTACCGTTTGTCTCCTCAAGTGGCATTTGGTTTATCCTCTCGTTGGTCTTACTAACTTAGTGGTGTCTTTGGCTGCGTCAACATTTGTCACTTTGGCTACATCACACTGAATATCTATTATCACTTCGTTGAATTCATCTATATCTTTGTACCTCTCTTATAAGTTTTCCATCCTTCTTCCAATTAACCCAAGAGAATGTTCATATAGACCTGGTTTCTTGAAAGGCACCTTAGAAACATGTAAGTTATCATCTCATTCTTGATTAGTAAGTGTTGCTATACACCCTGCTTGCCACTCAATTCACCATAATCTGCTACCTATTGCTTAAGATCTCTTATCTTTGTCTTAGCAACATGACACTTCACTCTTCTATTCCATTTTAATGCCCAAATAAATCACTCATCATGCTTTACGGTCCTCAGATCCGCCATGTAACCTTCCAATATCTATCCACAATTCCTTTTTAAGAGCCACGTCATTAAACGCATTCACCAAGGTCATATGAAAACTTTTCTTTGTACCCCTATGTGTTACCCCGCAGTACATCAACTATTCTGTACAACTTAATATCTACCTCATAGAGACGAGGCTTCCACCATAACCATATTCCTCCATTTGGATGCTCGGTAAGATTAGTACTTAGAAGATCACCCCATACATAAATTAAGCGAGGTATTATGAGCTTCTTCTATCTTTTAACCTTTGGTTCCACGAGATCAAATAGCCTCATCTTAGCATTCTGCGTGAACTAATGCATTGAAACTGTGCATGAATGCATACATTGGTTACAAATCCTTCAAATAACTTCTTAACTGAAAATATGAACTCCAGAGGTTCGCTGCACGTCCTTGCTTTGCTTTTTCAACCCCCCCTTTTTTTCCTTGTGCATTGAACACTACTCTTTACGATATTTAAAATGTCTGGCACAACTATACACCAATAGGATGCTTATCATTTCCAACTTCTAAGTCATTTGCGAAAGAAACCCAAATAGTCCCTAAGTCCAATACTTTCCAGTACACTGTCCAAAGTAGGAAAAATACTTTCATTCCCTTATATCAATCTTTTGCAGTTTCCTACCTTCACATAGTCCAGCAACATGGTATACCATAAAATCGTCACAGATTCTAACAATTAGAGCTCAACATTTAATTAAAGGTATGAAGGAGAAAATAGTAGGCTTCATTTTCTATCTTTGGAAGGAAAAGTTCAAACTCCGTAACTATAGAGCAGATAAAGTAGCATAACAGAATCGTAAGATAGAGACTACTGCAATTCATTTCACAAGTCGACACCTCATGGTCTGAAAGGGATCTCTTCACTACTCGTAATTGTAATCAACTCCACTTTTTTTAACACGTATTCACTTATTTCTTACTTCTCATACTTTTCATAATTCCAACATATTCTAGTATAAATACGTAACCTCGGACATTGCTCCTGGTCTCAATCTTTGACGATATCATCCCTTATTCAGTATATAGAAGATTCTGAAGAGTTACCTTACCTGACGTGGACCTAGTACCTCCAAACCTGGTCATCATACTTCTCTTCAAACTCTTTCACTTCCCTTATGGATTGACGCACCAATTCAAGTCCGAATAACTCTGATTTTCCGTTCCGAGCTACTGTCGATGTCTTTCGAGACATAGCTGCAACCACAATAATTATTAGGAAGAGAGGGGATTATCCTAATGACATAGCTCTATTGCACGATCTACGAGATGAAAGAGTGGAAACCAATCCTAAATGTCCGGCAGCCTCCTGTGTATAAGTATGATGCACAACATACCCACACACAAGACTCTACTAGACACGGTCTGTAGACATTCCGAGGACTAACCGCTCTGATACCACTTTTGTCATGACCAATTCGACGCCACTTACTAAACGCCCTAATCGACGCCACATCGACTCACTCTTAATCCATTTAAACCGAGATCTATAGAAATTTCGGCAAAGACAACGCCGCTTACAACATCTCCCCAAAATGGGCGAGCCGACAAGGCTGTCAAATCAACAACAGAACAACAATCATAACAGGCTAGCCGACTAGGCTGCCACCAACCAACATTATGTATACAAAGGAATAGTCAAAATAAGCAAGCCGGCAAGGCTGCCACTAGATAACAACAGGAATAACCGGGAACGCCCCAACACAGAGTACAACAACATTACAACCCAAAACAAGGTACAAACGTCCAACCCACAACTTTCTACAGACCTCTAAGAGTGCAATACTGACATATAACGGGACAGGACCCCGTCGTGCCCAAAATATGCATAAGTCTAAAAGATAAAGGTCTCAGACTAAAATAGTCGCTCCGAACAAAGGAGTTTCCAACCGCCAGACATAAATCTTAGATCGAGGTCACCTATTCAACACTGAACTCGCGGCATTTAACGCATCCCCGAGGAAATTGGGTCGCATTTAATAATATATCGAGTATATATAACATGAAATACTGAAAATGAAATCACAATCGTGTTGGCAAAGATAGATAGTCATCAAGCTTAACAAAATGAGAGTCATATCGTAAATCACGAACGCTACTCATACCGCTACTATGTCTACGTCAGATATCAATCAGATAACATGTCTCGCCTCTAGTGAGGACTCACAAGCTCAGATACGTGCAAGATATCATGTCTCGCCTCTATCGCGGACTCGATAAAATCAGATATATGTATATAACGTGTCTCTTCTCTGCGAGGGACTCGATGAATTCTCTAAAGTCGCGCACTAACACGATCCGCCCGACTCATGGAGTGAAACAATAATACTTAGCACGATTAGATATCATGAGCAACCATATGCAATTAAAAATCATCTTTGACTCTCGATAATATCATCATAATAAACTCTTTTCAAAATCAAAGACACTAATCAACAATTATCCTTTAAAATCGAACTTATAGGAATTACGACGTCCGTCAGATTTTCATTAAAATCATGCCAAAAGAAGGAAGGAAGAGTTTTACATAACTCTTAGTCGCCAACTAATGTAAAACTAGACGCCTCGCCTAATATGTCACCATAACAACAATGATACAATCATTAATTCTAGGATTTCTAACTTTAGTTATATCAATATCGCTTCCTATTTCTATAAAAATCGGGCAAGATTTCCTCTGCATGCTATGTATCCACAATTAACCAACAATCCAAATTAAACCAATAATCACAACCATTTCAATATGTAATCTAATTAGGCCTCATATACTACATATACGCCATCATACAATCTTCTTTCTCCTTATGTATGAAAGACAACAATTCAACAATCAAGATGATTAACACACCTATTTACCAAGTTCATTAAATCCTTTAGTTCATATTTAAGTAGTCCATGAAAGTAGCCCTTACTTCAATCAACAACGAGTTACAATTCAAGGATACACCGAAACAATCTCAAATACTCCATTTACGTCACTAATACACATTCCTTCCCTTTTCATATTTATGCACTCCAATTACCGTAACAACAAGTAGTGCAAGTCCTTCAATTTTCAACATAATATCCTTTTACTCATTAATCCTTGAAGACGGGTATTAGTAATTATCACGACATATATATACATGTTTCTAATCAAATCTCCAACATTTAAACTTCACAAAATCAGCTCATAACTTAACACAACAAATCCAACAATTCCAAAATTGGTCCAACAACATTACAACAATCGCATGCATATTTAATTTCCACTTTTCCCTTAATCACAAATTCATTTTTCTTAATCCTAACAACATGCATTCCATCTATATCATAGAAGGAAGAATTTTGTACCTTGAATTGATTCCATGGAAGAGCTCAAGCTCACGTCTCCAATAGTGTTTTCACAACGAGGCTTAGTCGAGCAGCGGAGTTAGTATATTATGGTAGTATGGCTCAAAGAGAGTTGATCGCACCGCCCCGACACCAAAACCACCTGAGTCGGCCTAATTTGAGAAACGACAAATGGTTTGTCCAAATCGCGATTTTGTCGTCCGACTTGTGGGACGAGTCGACGGACGGCGTTGGTACCAAAATTACCGTGAGACGGCGGTAATAATGGTATATCCTTCGCCGATTTCAACTCAGCGACCGGAATTTGTAAAAACGAGCTTACGCGGATCGATTTTTCGATCCGAAATCGGGTCGTGATATAGGAAGAATTAAGGGTTATGGTTGGTATGAAAATGACGCTCGACAAGATGAAACTAACGGTATAAGCCCCGCCCTCGCTGACGCCGAGTCACCGAATGCATCATCACCGAACACTATTCACTACGCAGAATCAGAAATCGCGATTTCATTTCATATACGATCTTCTTCTTTTTCTTTTAAATTCTAAATGGAGAATAAAAGGGTTTAAAAGAGTTTTTAGTGACTCGTAAATCAACATCTATTTGCAATTTGATCCACTTCTCACAATTAATCAACCTTATGTCTCACTCTCTTTAAATCTTGAAAATCTCACAAGACCTCGTATCCTTAATGTCATAATTTTATAATACAATACTATTTCATAACTCCAATGGAACAAATTCGACTACTAAGTATTAATTCTTGTCGTCACATGTATAGTACTCAAAAACTATTCCGGGATAATATCCGTTTATACACTAATTTTCCGTATTAACATTTGTAAGTATCATTTATATTCAATATCCGAATCTTACTTCCTTAATGACGTTCTTAATTATCCTCTTAACTTACGAGGTGTAACAGGAAGCTCGGGTTTGGGGAAGAAAAACCGAGAGTTATTTGGAGAGAAAAAAGCGAAGCTTTTAGACCTAGTCTCTTGATAACATGAAAGAAATAATCTCTTGATTATTTTCATTAATTGAAAAGCAATATATACAATTTACATATTTCCATAAAAGGAAAATTCTATTCTTATTATAATATCAAAACCCTATTCTAGTAGTACAAGATTTCAATAATTATGGTAAGTGTACAAGACTAATTAATGTAATTACAATGCTAATTTTCGGACTCCTAATTAAGGTAATACACCGTTGAAATTATGTACACAACAAGGACTGAAAATATACACAAAAACTCGTGATATACCGTATGTGTATATCACGGAATATCTAATATATTTAACACTCACAATTAGTCAATTTTCAGCTCGTTTAATTAAAAAATAACTACTATTATTTTTCAACCTCTCCAAAAAAAAACTTCAGAATGATAACTATTTCCTAAATATAGGACCGTAAAGTGGTAAGTAGATACAATTTGTACATTAGTTAAGGCTTAAGAGACAAATATTAGGTATACAAAAATTTAGATTTTCGGATATCTGATATATAATTTCCCGAATCAGAAATCAAATCCAAAACTTTTCAAAAATTAAATAAAACATCTTATTCATAATCCGATATTTGAATCAAAACTTTAAAATTTCTGGACTTCGATTTCACCCAAACTATACCCACCTTACAACATTATGAATGGATGATACTCATATATGACATTTAATTACTTTTACATCTTAAAACAAATTAATTAATATATTCACGCTTACTAATTGCTATTTTCGACCTAATTATTTCTTCTTCTTTTTTAATGCTTTCTCCTTTTTATATATTTTTGGTGTCTATCTTTATCGTTCAGAACTTAACTTAGTCAATTTTTGCACAGTTGAAAATTTACCTAGCGGGATTGAGTTTATTCCGTCCTTAATGATTTGAACATATGGGGCCCCGCATGTCGAAAATATTATTTTCACGCACATGCATACGTCGCTAAATTTCAAGTAGTGAAAGAGATGTTGGTACACAAGTTAAGAGTTCTTAATACATGTACGGATGGACGATTAATTGGCCAAATTTATGAGTCTCCCACGACGGTATGAGAAAAGAAGAAATGTGCAAAATACAAAAATTGGGGAAGAGCTGTGGCGCCGTAACAGGGCCGCGACACCGAGCCACGCAGACCCAACGTCCTTTGGCAGTGAACCAAAAACCAAAGGTTTTTCTGAAAGTTTGAGCTCACTTAGAGGCCATGAATCTACCAACCTTTGGCAGATTCTAGGCACTCTTTGAAGTGCTCAAGACACCCCATTTAGTGCATTCACATAGTATGTGAATGGCCATGTTTTGCACTATAAATAGAGGTCTCAGCACTCATTTGAAATCATCCAAAACAAATACAAAATCTGGAGATTATTTGAGAGCCTCTCATTCTTCTTCTAGCAATCTTGAGTTCTTAATTCTTCTAGAGATTCACAAGTATTTGGCATGTACTTGTGAAAGTTGTTGTTGTTTTATCTTGGGAGGCTATTACCCACTTTCCGTAAGTCATTATATACGGGGGTAATTTTTCCTTAAAGAGAGAGTGTTCACTCGACTCAGCAAACGTTGCTACCATTGTTTCTTGTCTAACCTTTCAGTTCTTTCATCCCTGTTCACATTACAAAAATTCCAACAGTTTAAGGCAAAATTATTATTGTGAAGAATTAAAGATGGTGAATGGAAAAGATCCAGTATATGTCTCTACTCATGCCACCTCCTCTGGCACTGCTACTCCGGGAAATGATACTGCCCCAGTTGCTGGTTTCAATTTTGGAGCCATTGAAAATGTCATGATTCCTCCCAACTTTCAAGATGAACGTCCTGAGACGTTTTCGGGTGTTAATTTCAAAAGGTGGCAGCAGAAAATGTTGTTCTACCTCACTGTGTTAGGTATGGCTAGATACCTAACTGATGATCCTCCTCCTAACTGAGATTTAGACGGACACTCGCCGATAACACGGCTGAGGCGACCAAGGTACCCAGGATGTCAATGGCCTTATGATGAAGTTTGACTCTTGGAGACAAAATGACTTCATGTGCAGGAATTACATCCTGAATTTTCTATGCGATCTGCTCTATACGATATACTGTGCAACAAATACCGCGAAGGAGTTAGGGGATAAATTGTAAAAGAAATATAGTGCACATGATGTTGGCGCTAAGAGGTTTATTGTCAGGAAATTTCTAAAATTTCAGATGTTGAATGACAAGTGTTACACCCCGTAGTTCCAGAACACGTATGTAAGGACGTACGTACGAATGTATAGCCCTAATTAGGTTAAGGATGAAAAATTAGAAATTCCAACGGAAAATATTCCGAACTTCGTGAAGGAAAAAGGTTTTTTTATTAAGAATTGGACTCTCAACTTTGGTATTTAAGACTTTAAGAATTTATAAGAATTATGGATTTTATTTTCCGGAATTGGTCACGCGACCCACTGAGGAATTTACGCTTAGGGGCCCACTTTATTTTCGCGATTTTTGGCATTACGGATATTTTCGAGATGAAATATTTTGATTTAGCAGTGAGATGACACACGGCACTCTACGTGGCCCTACGGCCGAAATAGCGACACTCGCCCTTCGATCGTTAGTGAGACACTGGCTAGCCACATGTCTCAATTTTGTGGTGGACATATGGTTGGTAGAATCCACACACACATGTCCCTAATATATACCATACACATGCTTGAATCTCGCCATCAATGTCCTATAAATACCCCTTAAGTTGCAAGACTTCTTCATCACTTACTAAATAATTCTAAGTTACAAAATACTCCCTTTGTAGAAGTTCTCGCCCAACCCCTCTTGTGAAAGATTTCTTCAAGTGTTGTTATTATCCCAAATACCTTAGCCAAAAATCCCTTGTAGTATTCCAAAGTTATCTCTATACTAAGAGCCCGGAAATACCACTTTATTTCTTTAGTCGCAAAACGAAACCCTAGGAAAATCTTCATAGTTGGATGAAGTGTTAGGAGAAGTTGTTTAGAAACTTCTAAGGGTTTCTTGGAGAGGATTGAAGCGTACATATTAGGAGCTAAACGTTGCTCAGGATCGACTTATAATCTTGGATAATTTTGGGCTTATCGAGGTAATGATCTTTGTCCTTCTATAGTAATAGCAGACATATATCAGAGTAATCTAGAATTGAGTATAAGTTATATGGAAGGATGATTAAAAAGAATTGAACTGTATTTACAGTAGACTTGTGTAGTATTGCGAGGAGGGAGGTGCTGCCCAATTTTCCGTAGAATAAGGAACTTTATGCTTAGAATATTCTACGAAGTAGTCTAGACGTTGATAGACGTATTTGACTATTATGGTTGATACTCTGCGCGCGACATATTCGACTTGACAAGTGGATTTAGCTGAGGAGGTATGTGATTCTTCCTATCCTCTTGAGCATGATATTTGTAAAATATATATAGTACGGTAGACGTACATGTGTTAACTGAATTTGGTTTCACTCTGATGTCTTTTGACTTGAGTTCTAAATATTAAGAATCTTGAAATATTTCAAAAAGATTTATGAATCATTATTCGGAACGAAACAAATACTTGGTTTTAAAAGAATAAGTTCTCTTGGTTTTCCAAACAAATGTGATTGTTCGACGTATTAAAAGGTTTAAGTGTTATACTAGCTTTATGGGAAGTTAGGTATAACGACTTAAGGAAGATAAAAAGAACGGTTTACTCACTTGTTTATAAAAGCCTTGTAATGATTTCTGAAGGTGTAGTAAGTTGGTTTGATAAATAAACATGTTATGATGCTACGCGTGTTAGTGTCTTGTGACGCCAGGTAAGCGGGTTTTTCTTGTCAGGCTTATGTTGTTTACGATAAGTTTGTGTTGGTATTATATCACTCACCCCGACTTGTTACGAGTCGCGTTAGCTACCCTCGATGCGAGGAATACCTCACGCGGTCCACGACCTACGCGGCTACTGTAGTCCAGAATAACTCCGTGTGTTACGCCGACGCGAGGAATACCTCACGCGTCCAAGTGGCTACGCGGATTGCGGAGTCCGTGAAGATGCCGCGTTAGCTACCCTCGATGCGGCGAGTACTCACGCGTCCACAGGACCTACGCGATCGCGGAGTTCAGATTAGGCTCGCACAATGATACTACGGGCGAACGGCCCCGCCGATCATTAGCGCCTAGAAAAGACCGGTTACGCTACACCTATTTGCTCTTGTTTATGATGTGGCACCGTGCGTTAATTGGTTTTTCATACATATTTATGGATTTGTTTTGGAAATGTTATGATTTCATTACGCATTTTTACGCTTCACATACTTGGTACCTATCAGATCGACCTCCTTCGGTGTGTTCATGCCACGGCAGAGGTACTCTATTGCTGATCCTCGCCATAGGATCACCGCTCGCTTTAGGGAAAGCTCCGCTTCTCCGAGGCTTATCTTTCGCATGATTCCTGTCATTGTAGGTTATGTACATTCTGGGTACGGCGCCATGTCCCGCCATAGTTGTTATAAACTCTGTATGTCTATAGTCCTGTTGTAAATGGGTTTGTAAAGGATGTAATCGCGACTTTGATATATATATACCTGCTGAAAGGCAATCTCTTTATGGGTTAGACGATTTCTTATCTTACATTGTTCGATGTTGTACGTTTATTTCCGCTGGTTACTCTGATGTATATCTACTAGGTGCCCGTAGGCACTACCACGCCCGGATCGGTCGTGACAAAAGTGGTATCAGAGCGCTTAATCCTGAAAAGTGTCTATGCATCGTATCTAGTAGAGTCTTGATTATCGGCGTGTTGCGCACCACACCTATAATCGTGAGGCTACGGATATTTAGGATTGGTTTCATTCTTCTCACTCGAGATCGTGCAATGTAGTTGTGTTATAGTTTGAACTCCTCCGACATATTCTTATGTACCGCTTATGCCTCCACGCAAGGCAACCCGACCTGCGGCAAGGCAAACGAGGAGCCGCTAGTAGGACGCAGAGGGTTACGAGGCACAGCCCGCCTTTACCCGAGGTGATGCTATGACGGCGAAGTTCCACAACGCCGCCCCAAAGAAAGCTTAGAGCCACAAAGCTGCCATCGAGACCACGCACTGAGCCTCCCGCCTGCACCAGGAGCAGAGGATATGGGTTACAAGCGAGATGACCCGCTTATTAGCCGTGATCGTGGCAAGGAATGAGGATAGGCAGAGACAAGCTCCGGCCAGACCGTAGTTCACCCCAGATCCGGAGCTTGAGACTTCTGGACTTTTTGTGTTGCAGCCACCGTAGTTCTACGGGTCGAGGACCGAGGATGATCCTTAGAGTTTATCCGAGCAGTTGCAATGATCATGAGAGTGATCAAGGCCTCTGAGACCGAGTCGGTAGTATTGTTCACATCGATCGCGTGATACGCAGCCGATCGTTTGATTCACGGAGCCGCCCCGGAGAGCATACGCTTACCGCTTTGGGACGAAGTTCTCGAGGCGCTTAGCCACTTCGCCTCCGCAGATGAGGAGAGCTCGGGCCGATAGATTTTTGATGTTGAGACAGAGCGGGCGGACGGTTCGGGAGTACAACGTAGAGTTTGACTCGTTGGCTCGGTACGTCCCCGCGTTAGTAGCAGACATGGAGGACAAAGTGCACCACTATGTCACAGGGCTCGATGATTACTTAGCAGAGGCTTGCTCGGGTGTAGCTCTTCAGCCGGGCATGGACATTGCCCGCATGCAGGCTTATAAACTTGGGTGTGAGGAACGTAGAGGCCAACGGATTGACAGATATCGCCAGGCGCCAGACGCAGGTCCTTTGGTAGCTCTCGGGGTGGACGACCTCAGCAGCAGACTAGATTTGCACCTCAGCCAGCTCAGAGCACTCCTCCACCGTCTTCAGGACATCCATAGTATTCGGGCGTGTCGTGGCCCTGTGGCTTCGGGCTTCCAGGGAAGAAGGGCTACTAACCGATCGAGACCACCCTCCTCTCGGTGTGGCCGATGTGGTAGATCCCATTACGGGAGTTGTGGTAATACTTCAGGAGCTTGTTACACTTGCGGCCAGCAGGGTCATTTTTCGAGGAACTGTCCGACCAGAGGCAACACGATGGTGGTTCACCACGTGGTCTTTCGCCGGTCTTCATCTCCTACGCTACTCGCCCGAGGCGTGGTGCTCATGGGCCAGCAGGTCGCAGAGGTCGTGGCAAGGGTCCTAGTTCCGGGTCCTCGTAACCGCATTTATGCCATGTCCGGGCCGCCAGACCGTGAGGCGCCACCGGATGTCGCCACAGTACATTATTGGTTTCATGTTGGACGTATGCCTTGATAGATCCGGTTCTACCTTGTACTATATATCTCCTCATATTGCTGGTAGGATAGGGATGAGCCTAAGTCCATAGACCCTTTTGAGGTAGCTACGCCGCAGGTGATTCGGTAGCGAACGTATATAAGGCTTGCCCAGGACTATATGTAGTCGCGACCCAGCCGACTTGATAGAGTCAGATATGAGACTTTGATGTTATCATGAGTATGGATTGGTTGGCTTCTTGCTACACCAATGTGGATTGTAGAGGGAGATTGGTACGGTTCCAGTTTCCTGGGGAGTCGGTTATCGAGTGGGAGGGGAACACTGTGTCGCCGAGGGATAGGTTTATTTCTTACCTCAAGGCTAGGAAGATGGTGCAGAAGGGGTATATCTACCCTCTCATTCAGGTATTTGATACTGAGGCTGTGTTGCCATCTATTCGCCACCCGTGGTTAGGAGTTTCCGCACGTATTCCCGCATTTAACTCCCGCATCCTCCCGAGAGGAGATCGAGTTTTGTATCGACGATTGTGCACACTCGGCCTATATCTATTCCGCCGTATAGGATGACACCTGCCGAGTTGAGAGAGTTGAAGGACCAGCTGAAAGATTTGCTGGAGAAGGGCTTTATCAGGCCTAGTGTTTCTCCCTGGGGAGCGCCGGTTTTATTTGTGAAGAAGAAAGACGGGACGCTGCGCATGTGTGTTGATTACAGGCAGCTGAACAAGGTCACCATTAAAAATAGATACCCCCTCCCCAGGATTGATGATTTGTTTGACCACCAGGTAGGTGCGAGGTGTTTCTCCAAGATAGACTCGCGATCCGTTATCATCAAAGTAGTTGGGGAGACGGATGTCCCTAGATCGCATTCCGACCAGATGGGCACTATGAGTTCGTGGTTATGTCTTTCGGCTTGACGAACGCCCGCAAAGATTTATGGATTTGATGAACCGGTGTTCAAGCCATTTTTGAATACGCTTGTTATAGTATTCATTGATGACATCTTCGTTTATTCTCGCCGAGGCGAGCACGCGAGCATTTGAGGACGGTGAGAGTCTTCCAGACCGCGGTTGTATGCCAAGTTCTCGGCGTGAGTTTTGGTTGGCCGGTGGCATTCTTAGGGCACATTGTCGGGCCGACGGTATTCGGTGGATACGACAAAGATCGAGGCAGCCAAGACTTGGCCTAGACCTACTACACCGGCATGCATGCGCAGCTTTGGGCCTCATGTTATTATCTGAGGTTCAGGAGAAGTTTGCTTCTATTTCAAAGACCTTTGACTAAGCCGACTCGAAAGCAACCAAGTTTCATGGGACGGATGCTTGTGAGGAGGGCTTCCGCCATCGAAGGAGAAATTGACGACCGCTCCAGCCTTACTCTTCCGCAGGTCTAGACGGCTATGTGGTTTATTACGACGCGGGTGCATCGGGCTTGGATGTGTGTTGATGCAGCAGGTAAGGTTATAGCTTACGATCTCGACAAACCAAAAGCATGAGAAGAACTACCCCACACATGACTTAGAGTCAAAAGCAGCGATTCATGCCTCAAGATCCGAGACATTATTTGTATGGAGTTCATGTGGATATTTACACAGACCACAAGAGCCTCCAAGATATCTTCACTGCAGGAGTCGAACTTGCGCAGAGACGGTGGTTAGAGCTACTTAAGGATTATGATGTCGATATCCTATACCACCCAGGGAAGGCCAATGTAGTTGCAGATGCCCTTAGTCGTAGATCGATGGGTAGTCCGCCGATGTGCGCAGAGAAGGGGCATGGTCCGCGCGTTACATCAGCTAGCGAGCCTTGGAGTTCGTTTGATTGATTCTGATAGTAGTGGGGCTCGGGTTCGAGAGGTTGCCGAGTCTTCCATCATCGAGGAGGTGAAGAGGCGATAATATGAGGATCCGATTATGACACGGTATCGAGATACGGCTCTTCGAGAGGGGAATGGTCCATTTGAGGTAGAACCTGATGGGGTGCTAAGATTTGAGGGCAGGTTGTGTTCCCGATGTAGCAGACTTCGCCAGGTTCTAGGGAAGCACACGCCAGCATTTCTATCCATCCGGGGTCGACAAAGATGTACCACGACCTCAGATGTGTGTATTGGTTGGATGACCTGAAGAGAGACGTTGCAGAGTTTGTTGCTCAGTGCCCGAGTTGTCAGCAGGTCAAGGTGGAGCACCAGAAGCCTGGTGGGTTGTTGCAGATGATAGAGATTCCGACATGGAAGTGGGAGGTGATCAATATGGACTTTATTACAGGGTTACCTCGCACTCGTAGGAAGCATGATTCCATCCGTTATCTTCGACACGACGAAATCAGCCCACTTTCTTCCAAATGATGACTTTTTCTACGAGGATTACGCTAGACTTTACATCCGAGAGATCGTGAGACCGCATGGGATCCCTATATCTATCATATCGGACAGGAGCCCGGGCTTTACGCTAATTTCAAGGTCTTTCCGTATGGATTAGGACGCAGTGAGCCTCAAGATCGCATTCCATCCTCAGACCGACGGACAGGCAGAGCGTACTATCCAGACACTTGAGGATATGCTGCGGGCCTGTGTTATTGATTTCAGGGGTAGCTGGGAGGATCATTTGCCTCTAGTGGAGTTTGCGTATAATAACAGCTACCATTCTAGTATCCAGATGGCGCCTTATGAGGCCTTATATGGGAGGGAGTGCAGGTCATCGATAGGCTGGTTTGATGTGGGCGAAGTTCAGTTGATCGGGCCGGACTTGATTCAGCAGGCGCGGATAAGGCGCTTATCCAGAGCGTTATCACCGTAGTCGATAGAAGTCGATGCAGATCATCGGCGCCGACACTGAGTTTGAGATTGATGATTGGGTTTTCCCGAAGGTGTCATCCATGGCGGTGTGATGAGGTTTGGGAAGAAGAAACTCAGCCCAAGGTACATCGGGCCTTATCGATTGTCCGTAGGTAGGCAAGGTTGCCATGAGTTGGATCTGCCGTCCGATCTGGAGGCAGTACATCCGGTTTTTCATGTTTCTATGTTGCGGAGATGTATCGGGGATCCATCTAGAGTGCACCCGATTTGTGATATCCAGGTGACAGAGGGGTTATCGTATGAGGAGAGTCCCATAGCGATACTCGATCGTCAGATTAGGCGATCATGACAAAGGACGTGGCTTCCACAAGCGTCTTATGGCGGAACGAGAACAGAGAGGAAATGACATGGGAAACAGAGGAGGACATGAGGCAGAAGTATCCTCACTTATTCCCCACACCTCCAGGTAACTCACTTTCCTACTTGTTAATTTTAATTGACATATTTGATTAAGTGTTATTTTGACTATGTATGGCATTCTTGTTTAGATGGGATATAGTGTGAGGAACTATGTCGATAGCTGTGTTGATTGAACGTAGAAGGAACATTCGGGACGAATGTTTTTAAGGGGGAGAGAATGTTACACCTCGTAGTTCCAGAACACGTATGTAAGGACGTACGTACGAATGTATAGCCCTAATTAGGTTAAGGATGAAAATTTGGAATTTCCAACGGAAAATATTCCGAACTTCGTGAAGGAAAAAGGTTTTTTTATTAAGAATTGGACTCTCAACTTTGGTATTTAAGACTTTAAGAATTTATAAGAATTATGGATTTTATTTTCCGGAATTGGTCACGTGGGGCCCACGGGAGGAATTTACGGTTTGTGGGGCCCACTTTATTTTTGAGATTTTTGGCATTACGATATTTTCGGGAGATGAAATATTTTGGATTGCAGTGAGATGACACATGGCACCCCACGTGGCCCTATGGCCGAAATAGGTGACACTCGCCCTTTGACGCAGTGAGACGTGGCTAGCCACATGTCTCAATTTTGTGGTGGACATATGGTTGGTAGAATCCACACACACATGTCCCTAATCTACACCATACACATGCTTGAATCTTGGTCATTGAATGTCTTATAAATACCTCCTTAAGTTGCAAGACTTCTTCATCACTTACTAAATAATTCTAAGTCACAAAATACTCCCCCCTTTGTAGAAGCTATCGTCCAACCCCCCCCCCCCTCTTGTGAAAGATTTCTTCAAGTGTTGTTATTATCCCAAATACCTTAGCCAAAAATCCCTTGTAGTATTCCAAAGTTATCTCTATACTAAGAGCCCGGAAATACCACTTTATTTCTTTAGTCGCAAAACGAAACCCTAGTAAATCTTCATAGTTGGATGAAGTGTTAGGAGAAGTTGTTTAGAAACTTCTAAGGGTTTCTTGGAGCGGATTGGAGCGCATGATTAGAGCTAAACGCTGCTCGTGATCGACTTATAATCTTGGATAATTTTGGGCTTATCGAGGTAATGATCTTTGTCCTTCTATAGTAATAGCAGACACATATCAGAGTAATCTAGAATTGAGTATAAGTTATATGGAAGGATGATTAAAAAGAATTGAACTGTATTTACATTGGACTGTATTTACAGTAGACTTGTGTAGTATTGCGGGGAGGGAGGTGCTACCCAATTTCCGTAGAATAAGGAACTTTATGCTTAGAATATTCTTCGAAGTAGTCTAGACGTTGATAGACGTATTTGACTATTATAGGTTGATACTCTGCGCGTGACATATTCGACTTGGCAAGTGGATTTAGCCGAGGAGGTATGTGATTCTTCCTATTCTCTTGAGCATGATATTTGTAAAATATATATAGTACGGTAGACGTACATGTGTTAACTGAATTTGGTTTCACTCTGATGTCTTTTGACTTGAGTTCTAAATATTAAGAATCTTGAAATATTTCAAAAAGATTTATGAATCATTATTCGGAACGAAACAAATACTTGGTTTTAAAAGAATATGTTCTCTTGGTTTTCCAAACAAATGTGATTGTTTTGATGTATTAAAAGGTTTAAGTGTTATACTAGCTTTATGGGAAGTTAGGTATAACGACTTAAGGAAGATAAAAAGAACGGTTTACTCACTTGTTTATAAAAGTCTTGTAATGATTTCTGAAGGTGTAGTAAGTTGGTTTGATAAGTAAACATGTTATGATGCTACGCGTGTTAGTGTCTTGTGACGTTTGTGTAAGGGGGTTTTTCTTGTTGTGCTTATGTTGTTTACGATAAGCCGGTTGTGTTGGTATTATATCACTCACCCCCCTGACTTGTTACGAGCCGCGGGTTAGCTACCCTCGATGCGAGGAATACCTCATGCGGGTCCATGAGACCTATGCGGGCTACGGTAGTCCAGAATCACCCGTGTGTTACGCTGCGCGAGGAATACCTCACGCGTCCAAGTGGCCACGCGGATTGCGGAGTCCGTGAAGATGTCGCGTTAGCTACCCCCTATGCGGCGAGTACTTCATGCGGGTCCACTGACCTATGCGGATCGCGGAGTTCCAGGATTAGGCTCGCACAATGATACTACGGGCGAACGACCGCTGATCATTAGCGCCTAGAAAAGACCGGTACATGCTACACCTATTTGCTCTTGTTTATGCTGTGGCACCGCAGCGTTAATTGGTTTTTCATACATATTTATGGATTTGTTTTGGAAATGTTATGATTTCATTACAAGATTTTTACGCTTCACATACTGTGACTGTGATCGACTCTCCTTCTGGGCCGTGGTTCACGCCGCAGTAGAGGTACTCCATTGTTGAACCTCGCCATAGATCACCGCTCACTGGGAAAGCTCCATTTCTCCGAGGCTTATCTTTTGCATGATTCCATGTCATTGTAGGTTTTGTACATTCGTGGTACGGCGGGCCCCGTCCCGCCATAGTTGTTATAAACTCTGTAGGTCCGTAGTCCTTGTAAATGGGTTTGTAAAGGATGAATCACGACTTTGATATATATATACGCAAAGGCAATCTCTTTTGGGTTAGACTATTTCTTATCTTACATTGTTCTATGTTGTAAGTTTATTTCCACGTTACTCTGATGATATCTACTAGTGGTGCCCGTAAGGCACTACCACGCCCGGGATCGGGTCGTGACAACAAGTCTGTCATGTCACAAGTTCAAGAGTTTCAGTTTATCACTCATGATCTGGAACTAGAAGACATGAAGTCTAACAAAGCATTCTTGGTTGCTTCTCTGATTGAAAACTGCCTCCCTTGTGGAGCGAGTTCATGAGTTATCTCAAGCTCAAATCCAAGGAGATGACTCTTGAAGAACTTGTTATCAAGCTCCATATTCATAAGGATAACAAGAAGACCTTATTTAAAGGCAAACAATTCGTCGAGGTCAAGGCGAACATAGTTGAACTCAGAGGCAATCTGAGTAAGAAACAAAAGTTTCCGAAAGATGGTAAGAGTCAGGCAGCCGAAAAGTTCAAAGGAAACTGTCATCACTGTGGCAAGGCTGGCCACATGGTTAAGACTGCCGCCAACTTAAGCACGAGCAGCAAGAGAAGGCCAAGGAAAAAGGCAAGAAGAAAGCCAAGGCTAACGTCGTTGCAGACAAAGATCTCAATGACATGATTGAAGACTTCTCAGTCGTGGTGCTAGAAGAAAACTTGGTGGATAACCCTGCAAGTGGTTAGATACGGGTGCTACCCGTCATATATGCCCGACAGGAATGCTTTCTCCACCTATACTGCAGTTGTCGACGAGAAGCTCTATATGGGCAAAAATGCTTCTTCAGATGTGTTAGGAGAAGGCATAGTGGTTCTCAAGATGACTTCCGGCAAAGATCTCAAGCTGAAGAACGTGATGCATGTTCCAGACATCCGAAGAAATCTGGTCTTAGGAACAATGCTAGTGCATGCCGGATTTCGAATCCGGAAAATTTGTAATTACTAAGAATGACATCTTTGTAGGAAGAGGATTTGCATGTGAAGGCCTCTTTAAATTGAACACCATGTTTGTAATCCGCAATATCAATGAAAATGATAATGTCTTCTTACTTTCTTGAGTCATCCAATCTATGGCATCATAGATTAGGACACGTAAACTACCAATCAATTCAACTATTGGTAAAGTTGGCATTGTTGCCATCTGACGCTATAAACCCTCACTCTAAATGTGAGGTATGTGTAGAAGAAAAACTCACCAAGTCGTATTTCCGTTCCATATAACGAGATACCTCTCCTCTAGAACTCATTCACACGGACATCTGTGATTTAAAGTTCGCTCAAACTAGAGGGGGAACAAGTACTTTGTGACCTTCATTGATGATAGCACAAGTTATTGTTACCTTTACTTACTCAAAAGTAAAGACGAAGCGTTTGATGCCTTTAAACGCTATAAAGTTGAGGTTGAAAATCAATTGAGCCTATGGATCAAAGCGATTTGTAGTGATAGAGAGGGAGAATATATAGCTCTATTTGAGGAATATTGTGCCCAATCCAGCATAATTCATCAACGACTACACCATACTCTCCTCAGTCAAACGGTGTTGCTGAACGCAAGAACCGTACGCTAAAGGAAATGATGAACGCCCTGCTTCTCAATTTTGGCCTTGCACAAAACATGTGGGGAGAGGCAGTTCTTACTGCTAACATGATTCTTAATAGAGTCCCTCATAAAGGCACGGAGAAAACTCCATACGAGCTATGGAATGGTAAGGCAGCCTCTTACAAATACTTAGGAGTATGGGGTTATTTGGCTAAGGTCGAGGTACCTAAATCAAAATAGGTCAAGATAGGACCTAAGACTGTAGATTGCATATTCATCGGCTAAGCAAATAACAGTAGTGTTTATCGCTTTATGGTACATAACTCAAGAGTAACATATATTCACGGGAGTAAATACTAGAATTAAGCAATGATCTAATATTTGAAACAATCTTTCCTAAAAAGAAAAATGAAGTCACTTCGCGCAAACAGAGTCATGATTCTTCGAAATCCGATGACTCTGACCAAGTGGATACATATGTGAATGATAAACCAACTGATCCTGAGGTTAAACCTAGGCGAAGTAAAAGGGTCAGGAAAGAGAAATTCTTTGTGAGAGACTTTCTAGCTTATCTGGTTGAGAATGAACCACGGACAATTGTTGAGGCAATGACAACTCCAGAAGCACCGTTTTAGAAAGAAATTATGGAAAGTGAGATAGAATCCATCATCACAACTGGGTGTTGGTTGATCTTCCTCTGGGAAATAAACCACTAGATTGTAAGTGGGTACTTAAGCGAAAGTACAAAGCTAATGTATCTATAGACAAATACAAGGCTAGGTTGGTAGCTAAGGGATACCGACAAACTGAAGGCCTTGACTACTTTGATACGTACTCCCCGATATCTAGAATGACCTCTATAAGGGTGTTCATTGTCATCGCAGCACTGCATGACTTTGAAATATATCAAATGGATGTTAAGACTGTCTTCCTAAATGGAGATTTGGAAGAGGAAATATACATGGAACAACCCGAGGGGTGTGTAGTTTCAGGACAAGAGAAGAAAATTTATAGACTTGTCAAATCTCTGTATGGGCTTAAACAAGCTCTCAAACAATGGCATGAAAAATTTGATAGTACACTACTATCAAAAGGTTTCTCCATTAACGAATGTGATAAATGTGTTTACGTGAAAGGAAACTCTGACTCATTTGTCATGATTTGCCTCTACGTAGACGACATGTTGATCACAGGTAGTAGTCGAACCTTGATCCTGGAAACAAAGAACATGTTAAAATAATATTTTGACATGAAGGACATGGGTATCGCAGATGTCATTTTAGGAATTAAGATTTCTAAAACATCCGACGGACTAGTGTTGTCTCAGTCTCATTACATAGAGAATGTTTTGAGAAAGTTTGAGATGTTTGATTGTCCGCCATTAAAGTCACCAATAGATATGAATCAAAGCATTGATAAAAATTATGGTGCACCCGCGCTTCAGAAGCGATATGCGCAGGTAATCGGCAATTTGATGTATGTAACAAACTATACCCGACCTGATATCGCTTATGTTGTCAATAAATTGGCGAGGTTTACATGTAATCCCGGACATGACCATTGGAAAGCGCTTAATTGAATACTACAGTATTTGAAATAGATTATGTCATACAGATTACATTACTCGAGGTATCCAAATTGCATTTGCAGGGTACAAAGATGCAAACCGATATCCGATATAAGGAACACCAAGTCCACCAATGGGTACATTTTTACAATTGGTGGTGGGGCTGTGTCCTGGAAGTCCTCCAAACAAACTTGCATCTCCCGATCCACTATGGAATCGGAGTTCATCGCTTTAGACAAAGCATGTGAAGAAGCTAAGTGACTTCATGACTTCTTGGAGAGTATCCCTTTTTGGGATAATCCGTACCTTCAGTAATGATCCACTGCGATAGTCAGTCGACATTAGGAAAGGCACGAAGTAACATATATAACGGCAAGTCTCGATACATTCGTATGAGACATAAGACTGTTAAGCAATTGATCTCCACGGGTATCATCTCCATCGATTACATAAAATCTAAGGAGAATATAGCTGACCCTTTGACTAAGGGATTACCCAAAGATCTGATGTTCTGCATGTCTAGGGGAATGGGCTTAAAACCTAAGCAATAAGAGCTGATACGGTGGTAGCCCAACCATATTGACTGGAGATCCCATAAATTTGGTTCAATGGGAAAATTAAGTTGTAAAGGCTCAGCTGAGCGCTTCGAGAAAAGCAAGAGAACTTCTAATATTGATTCCTTATGGAAACACAAATCTAGAGCCTTCCCGTGATAGACATTAAAAGTGCTACCTGCATGGTGGGTACCGGTTAAGTGTCAAAGTCTTAACATAACCCTCGGGAGTCGAGGTTAAGATAAGGACACTTTTAATAATTCCTAACACTCGTATAGTGGGGTACGACATGGTACCTTGTAGGAGATCACTTATTTAAGTGCAAGGACAGGCCGCCTCAATCGTACGCACTTAAGAATCCAAGTGTGTCCACGACCACAACGGATAAAACAATAAAGAAGAAACAAGAGATTGTATAGTTATTGTGTCTTTATCATTGTCTTGGCATATACTAAATACTGACGGTTCAAGACATCACGTTCACCACGTAGTAAATATATCTGATGGTATTCGACTAAGGAAGATTCAAGGTCGTAGGCTATCCAATGCAATACACTTCCGTTGATAGATTGCTAATGGTTAGCACCTTGCGTGCACCAACACCTCATTCAAGAGGGATTGTTGGAAATCTACCTAGTGGGATTGAGTTTATCCCATCCTAAATGACTTGAACACATGGGGTCCCGCATGTTGGAAATATTATTTTCACACACATGCATGCGTCGTACAATATCGCTAAATTTTAAGTAGTGAAAGAGATTTTGGTACATAAGTTAAGTATTCTTAAGACATGTAAGGATGGACAATTAATTGGCCAAATTGATGAGTCTCCCACGACGGTATGAGAAAGAAGAAATGTGCAAATTACAAAAATTGGGGAAGAGTTGTGGCGCCGTATGAGAAAGAAGAAATGTGCAAATTACAAAATTGGGGAAGATTTGCGGCGCCGTAACAGGGTCGCGGCACCGAGCCACGACGGCCCAGCGTCGCGGCGCTACCTGGACAAGGGTCGCGGTGCTTGTCGTCCAGTAGCTCAAAGTTTGGTTCAGCCTATTTTGCGCTGCAGCGCCTCCCAAGGCGGCGCGGCGCTACGCATGTAGTGAACCGAAAACCAAAGGTTTTTCTGAAAGTTTGAGCTCACATAGAGGCCATGAATCTACCAACCTTTGGCAGATTCTAGACACTCTTTGAAGTGCTCAAGACACCCCATTTAATGCATTCACATAGCATGTGAATGGCCATGTTTGCACTATAAATAGAGGTCTCAACTCTCATTTGAACTCATCCAAAACAAATACAAAATTTGGAGATTATTTGAGAGCCTCTCATTCTTCTTCTAGCAATGAGTTCTTAATTCTTCTAAAGATTCACAAGTATTTGACTTGTACTTGTGAAAGTTGTTGTTGTTTTATCTTGGGAGGCTATTACCCACTTTCTGTAAGCCATTATATACGGGAGTAATTTTGCCTTAAAGATAGAGTGTCATCAGTCGACTCAGCAAACGTTACTACCATTATATCTTGTCTAACCTTTCAGATCTTCCATCGCTGTTCACATTACAAAAATTCCAACATGCACAAACGAAAGAAACGGTCGTTTTAGATATTTCCCAGGCTAATTAAGTCCATTGAATTTTGTTAAAGTAGAGAAGATGTGTAAGTAAAACTACTTAATTATACAAATGAACAAAGTTGTGATTTTGATGCATTTCAAAGCTTTCTAATTATAGTTATTTGTCAAATCAATTTTAACTAAATATAGTATCCAGATAGTTCTATCTAAAGTGGTCCATGTTAAAGTATATGGGCCAGCAGCCCACGGAAGTTGCACAGCAGTGGGGCCACCGGGGGGGCCTTTCCCTTTCCTTGTATATTTGGTGAATATTAGACTTAGGTTTGTACCTTAATTAGTAGTGTAATATTACCATAATTGTAAAGTTAGTCTTCAAATAGAATAGGGAGTTCTAGGTAGAATATGAAGAGGATCTTCCTAGTGTAACTTGTATATATGTCTTTCATTAATAAGAATAATCAAGGGATTATTTCTTTCATGGTATCAAGAGTCTAGGTTCTCTTTACCTTGCCTCATCTCCTCAAATTTCCTCTCTAAATCTCTCGGATTTTGTCCAAAATGCTCGATTTTTTGTTCTTCTTTCTTACCAAAAACCGAGTATCTTCTCTTCCAAAATCCTCCCTCACAAATTCCCTTCTCTGAATCTTGTTGTTCTATTCCCTATGGTTGATAAGAACAATTTTCATCCTGCCCTCACAGTATCTAACATCAAGAGTGTCATCCCTATCATTCTTGACCTAGAAAATGTCCAATATGCCACTATCTCCTTGGATCTTTTATAGACGATTATGGAACCCAACTCCACAGCTATGGCGGCGGGGGATCGATTGCGAGACATATTCCAAGATAACAATCATTCTAGAATTGTTATCCTTGAGCAGGAATTCTCACAGGTGGCTATGGAGAATTTTCAAAACGTTTCTTCCTATTGCAAACACCTCAAGGACTTGGCAGACCAACTCAGCAATGTGGGTTTTCCTATTTCTAATGGTCGTCTAGTTCTTCAGATGGTTGCAGGCCTGTCAGAGTCTATAGAGGTGTTGCTTCGATTATTCGTCAGAGTAACCCCCTGTCAGGATTTTATCAAGCTCGTTCTATGCTTACTTTGGAGGAAGTCGGATTGGATAAGAAAGTAGCGATTGGGGCCAGCCTTGTCGTCATGATGACTGCTTTCAATTTTTCTCCTTCCAATCCAACCAACGTGACCCAAAATCACAACAACGGGGGTGGTAAGAAGGGCCAAAATCGGAAGAATAATGGCAAGAATCGTGGCGGCAACAACGGGGGAAACCGTCAGCAATAAGAGCGCTTCCGAGCCCAGGGCCCCAGATGGCGCTGGTTCCGCCTCACAGTGTCGCGGCTCAGCCTTACAGCGCCGCGGCGCCTCAGTATCAATCAGCCAGTGTGTTATACCCCGTATTTCCAGTGTATGTACGTAAGGACGTACGTAGAAAAATTTGGGCTTTAAAGTGGCTTGGCCGATTTTACTTTGTGCACAACACCCGGTTAGAGTCGTTTTTCGACGAAACGTTTTACATAACTTGCGAAGGGAAAATTCCGGCTATGTCATTTTTATTTTTTGCGGATTTTTCCGAGAGACGAAACATTTTGGACCAACGAGAGGGCGACACTTGTCACCCTCAAGTTGGTGGAGTGTGGGGCGGTAGCTTGGCCGAAAGTGGTGCCATAGTTGGTAGGATATTTTGTGAGGGTTTTAAGGAGTAGGGACTAGGGGGGCACTTGGGCATATCTTGGCCCTACACTTGCATAGCACTTGGCTAGATCTTGGCCATTGGTTGGCCTTTGCTTGCCCTATAAATACCCTCCCCCTTTGAAGACTTCTTCATCCAAATAAATTTCCTAAGTCTAAAAACCTCCCCCCCTCTCTTGTAGTGTTCTCGTCCCTCCCCCCTTGGTGAGGCCCCTTGGCCGAGAGTTCCCTTCCCTTGGCCTAGAGTACCCTCCTAGTGGGGTTGGTAGGTATACACCCCTCATGGTGTCATGTCTCGTATAAATACCCCTCTGGTAGAAATACTCTCCAAATTATTGTTACTATACCCAAAATACCTTGGCCCTAATACCTTGTAGTATTCCAAGGTTATACCTATCTGAAAGCCGTAAATACTATTACACTTTCCGTCACTCCACAAAACGAAACCTTAGGAAAATCTCCATAGTTAGTTGGAGTATTACGTAGAAGTTGGTTAGAACTTCTAAGGGTGGTTTGGAGCGGTTGGAGCACCGGAGTAGGAGCTAAACGTTGCTAAGGACCGCATTTATACTTGGATAATTTTGGGCTTACCGAGGTAAATATCTTGTCCCCTATTGTAATTGGAAATTACATGTTGTAGGAATATATAGTTGTAGTATACTATATATAGAATCAACTTAGTTTTACTGCAATGTCTTTGGACTTAAGCCCAATTTAAAGAAGAGAATGACAGAATTACATAGATCAGACATGAGACTTGTGAAGTTTGTGGTAGGAAGAAGGTTGCCCAAATTTCCGTAGAATCTTGTATCTAGATTTATTCTACCGAGTAGTCTAGACTTTGATAGACTTGTATAACCTTTATAGGTTTAATGTTCTGTGAGTAGCATGTGCTACTTGAATGGTGGACAAGGCTAGCGCCGTTATAGCGTGGAGCGTTTTGCTAATAGTCGATAATCGTCGCGAGGTATGTGATTCTTCCTGTCCTCTTGAGCATGATATTTTAAAGAATATATATATAGTACGGTAGACGTACGTGTGTTAACTGAATAATAATTACGGCAATGTCTTTTGACTTAAGCCCTAATAATCTTGAAGTATTTCAAAGAATCAATCATTTTAATGTAAGAGCAATACTTGGTTTTAAAAGCTTAAGAGTTATACTAGCTTTATGGGAAGTTAGGTATAACGGCTTAAGAGAGATAAAAAGAATGATTTATTGATTTAAGAAGTTAAGAGACTTGATCTAAAAAGATAAGAGACTTGACTTAATTGAATTTTGTTAAAAGTGTGAAACCTCATTCGTGAGTAATGAGTACTTGGTTTTCAAAAGGAATTATGTTTTACTGATTTCGGAAATCAGAATAAGTATCGAACAAACCACAGCAGCGCTAATAAAGGGAAATGTTTTGACTAATAAAGTATTATTAAAACCAGTAGAAACTACCATCTGCATAGAAGCTAAGATGAGACAAAATGATATTACATTTCCTAGATCATGGCTGTTGTATCGAGATTGTTATGAACAAGAATAACCTACTCACACATAAGGTATATGTTTCTCAAATTGTTTTAAAGGATTAAAACTATGAACTACAAACCTTTCGAAAATGAGAAACTTGAGTAATTGAAATTAGGCAAACTTGGAACGTTTGGAAAAGAATGTTGTTACTTGATTTTACAAAGAGAAGTGTTTTGATTTACTTCAAAAGATAATCACTCTATTTTCATATACTACGGGTATTGTGTGACTTTTGTGAAAGTAACGTATCTTTTAAAGAGTTAATGTATGAAGTACTTAGGGATAAAAACCCGATCTTGTTAATCATATAGTAGAAAGTACCTTGTGTGTATAACTTGATTGTGTTGGTTTGTGATAGCCTTGTAATACTTTCTTGTTGATTTGTTAAGTAAATATGCTAGGATGCAACGTGGGTTAGTATCTTGTGATGTTTGTGTAAAGGGGTTTCCCTTGATTGTGCTTATGTTGTTTAAACGATAAGGTTATGTTAGTGTGTATCACTCATGATTCGGGGTTGTCGCCTCCGCACGGGGTAGACTCGAGCAGTCATGTGACCTATGATTCGAGAATACCTTATGCGGGTCAGTGTGGCTATGCGGGCTGCGGGAGTTCCGGTTAGTGTGCGGCCTTTGGGGTCATGCGGTCTATGTGGCGCGTGGACGGCGAGTCGGGGCGCTGGGAGTAGCTACCCTCGTCGCGGAATACCTCATGCGGGCCATTGGGTGGCCCATGCGAGCTACGAGAAGTTCGTGGCTAGACGCGCATTAGATCTGCGGGCGAGTGGCGGCTTTGATCATGTGACGGTGCAGACAGATCATGATACGCTTTATGACCTTGTTATCTTGTAGGTTTTAGTAGTCGGCTATGCGCCGTACTTACCGTGCGGTTTTATGATGACACAGTTGGGACCTGGTGTTCATGTTTATTTCTTGGTGCTTTTATATCATAGATCGCCGAAATGGTGAGAAGGTATTCCACGCATGATTGATGTTGTGGGCGTGAGACCCATTGTTATATTTGAGTGATGACTTTGAGGCGTGAGTCAACGACTTGACATGACCGCTATTTATTGTGAATTGTAGTTTGGTTATCATACATGTCTCCGCTTTATATAGACTACTATGATTTCATTTCTGATATTTTCGATTTCACATACTTGGTACTGTTGTCGACCTCGCCCGGGCCGCGTTCATGCCGCGAGTAAAGGTACACCGATCGTTGATCCTCGCTCTTAGGTCACAGTTCGGCGTTTGGGAAGCTCCGTCCTCGGAGGCTTATCTTCGTATAGTCCCTGTTGTTGTAGGTGCTACATTCGTGGGTATGACGAACCCGTCCGTCGTCGTTGTCATATCATTCGTAAGTGCAGAAATCTTGTTGTGGCGGGGTTGTCATGGGATGTAACTGTTCGGATTGAAGTTTTATATATTATGCGAAAAGCGAATTTTCTCGATAATTGTTTTACACTTCTTGATATTTCATGTCTTGTTTTATGTTCGTGATTACTCGATGTATGTCTACTTGGGTTCGGGGTAAGGCACGATCACGGGCCGGTTGGTCGTGACAAAAGTGGTATCGAGCGATTAATCCTCGGAAAGTGTCTGAGCCGTATCCGATGAAGTCTTGATTATCGGTGTGTTGTGCACCACACCAATAATCAGGAGGCTATAGGATATTTAGGATTGGTTTCCATTCTTCTCACTCTGAGATCGTGCCTTAGAGCTGTGTTGTAAGTTGGACCCTCTAACGTATTTCTTTCCCTTACCGTTATGCCTCCGCGTAGGGCAAACCCGGGCCCAGGAGGGCAAGGCAGCCGAGGGAGCTGCGAATAGAGTTCAGAGGGTTACGAGGGCACAGGCCCAGTCATCACCTGGGGTGGTGTTTTCATTCGGGGAGTTATGCGACGTCACTAGCCCCAGCAGAGTTTAGCACGGCGGCGGCAGTTCCTACTGCGGCCATGATATTTGAACCTTCAGTTCCACGACCGGGAACAGAGAATATAGATTGCAAAGAGGCGACCCTGTTACTAGCTATGGATTTGGCTGCCAGAGAGTATACCGATGTACCGCGAGTCTTGATGACTATCTAAGAGAGGGTTGTGCAAGAGTAATTCTTCAGTTAGGCTTGAGCATGGCCTGTGTACGGGCTTATGCGCAGCAGGCCAAGTAACGTAGAGATCAACGGGTTAACCAAGGATAGCAGAAGAGGCGAGCAATGAGGTCCTTTGGTAACTTTCGAGGCGAACCGCCTCAAGAGGATTAGATATGCACATCCACCGGATTGAGGAGTTAGTCGAGCTCGAGTTTCGGTTCACGCTACGTGGCTCCGGCCCGGCGGATTCGATTTCCCTCGGTATTCACAGTGTGGCGGTCATCGTCGGGAATGTCGTCTTTTGTTGGTGCTTTCGTTTCTGAAGCGGTCGAGCCATGTGTCGTAAGGATGTCCTAGTAGGAGGGATGCAAGTAGGAGGACTCAACCTTCATGATCAGTGACCAGTTCGTCACCTTCCTTATGTGCCTACGCAGGCGGGTTTGATTAGAAACGACATAGGGAGTGAAGCGATAGATCTGAGTTTATCCTTAACCCTCTGAGATCGATGTGTGTTAAGATGGGTATATCATAAGTGCTATGTTACGATAGCGGTGTGTTGGTGTGATTAGAAATCATGGTTAGTAATCGGGAAAGATTGGGGGATAGGAAAGGTGTGAACCTTAGAATGTTATACGTGGAGACCTTAGAGGTAAGGTCATCTTGGGTAAAGATGTATTGCTATGTTTGACCCGTATCGGAGTGCGTAGTGCACGTGAGCTATGTTTGGGATAAGTCCCTAAGTAGTGTGGAATGAAAGGGGGTAGTTGAGCTAAAAAGACCGCTAGGTTTTCGTAACGTGGATTAGTGAGATGGTTCGCCCGGGAGCTAGTGTTTTTCGCGGCGTTCTTGGGTGGGTTGAGGCCGTGGCGGGTCAACGCGGCTGTTTGGTGGTGGGTCGGTTGTGGTGATCCGCCTTGTGATAGGGTCACGAGGGTGTTAGGCCCAAGTTTAGTTAACCAGCGTACGAGTTCGTGGATGCGTTCGACCAGTAGTCGGGCCGGGGAGGTTAGCCCGTCTTGCCTTCTAGCAAAGATCGCTCGGCGAGAGGTTATGTGAGCGTTATATCGAAAGGTTGTAAGGTTGCGGGGTGCCTACCTTCACCTTATGACGATGGAGCCTGTTCACGTGTTTACATTATACCCGTAGTTCCGGGGTATATAGGTGAGGATATGCGTGCGAGATTACGGCAGAAATTTTGGAAAGAAAGAAAGATGTGATTTTTCGCGGAAAAGTTTCCGGTTTTGTGAAGAAAAAGGTTCGTTAATGGGAATTGGATTCCCAGTTTGGTCGGACTTCTTAGAATATTTGAGAATTATGGAATTTTATTTTAGGAAATGGTCACGTGGGGCCCACGGGTGAAATTTACGGTTTGTGGGCCAGCTTAGTTTTTGAGATTTTGGCCATTATGGATATTTTCGGAGATGAAATATTTTGGGCCAGTAGGAGGCGACACGTGTCACCCCTAGGTGGCCCTTGGCCGAAATTAGCTAGCAGTGGCGAGACAAGTGGCAAGTCTTGCTAGATATTTTGTGTGGACAAGTGGCTTGTGGGTCCCACCCACACTTGTCCCCAATCTCAACCACACACTTGCCTTCATCCTATCCCTTGGTTGTCCTATATATGCACTTAGTTGATGAAATCTTCCACACTTAGACATTTGAAGACTTGAAAAACCCTCCCTTCTCCTCGACCTAGAGCTCTCGGTTTTGCCCCATTTCTTGAGCAAAATTTGTCCAACAATTCTTAAACTCTCAAGTGTTCTTCCCTAAGGTGTTAGGAAGATTGTGTACCAAGAGTTGGAAAAGATTTCACACCCCAGCCTTGAAGGGATGCCTTGGCGAAAGTTGTCATCTTGAAACCCTAAGTGTTCTTCACTTTTTGGAGTTGAATCTTGAAGAGAAGTTGGTTAGGAGCTTCTATGGGTTGCTTGTAGCATTGGAACGTAAAGATTTGGAGCTAAGACTTGCTTGGAGCGACTTTAAGAACTTGGATATTTTGGGCTATTTGAGGTAGTGGAACTTAAACCTCTTTGTGAATTGGTTGTTATACATATATTATAAGTATATTATGGATTATATAATATATGGAGTAAGTTTGGAAGAGTTGGATCTTGTTAACTTGTTAAAAGAAAAGGATTGGCCGTTTGCCATTAAAATGGTAAACGTATCTTACTTGCTAAGAAGCTAATAACAAAGTAACTATAACTTATATTAAGAATGGAAATATAAGTTGGGTGACTAATGAGTAAATTGGATAAGTAAAATGGACAAAGTTGGCCAAGGACCCCAACTTAAGGACTGTATTTACTTTGGACCGTATTTACTTTGGACTGTATTTACATTGGGTATGTATTTACATTTCATTAAGGAAGATTTTTCAATCGCGTTCCGTTTGGGCGTGTGATCCTTTTTAATTATTGTATTGTTATGAAGCGTGATAGTAAACGCGTTCTGGTTGGCGCGTAATCCCTTCTTTTACTTATTGTTGTTATGGAGGCGTGATAGTAAACCGCGTTACCGTTTGGGCGTGTAATCCCCTTCTTTATGTTGTTTAATTATTACGCCTTATATATATATATGGTATATATATTACGGTTATTCGAGCCTTGGTAAAAGATGGAAAAGTGAGTATAAACGGGAAGTCACTTGAATTTTCCGTAGATTTTGAGGGCTTTTATTGGTATAAGTCTTCAATGATAAGAAAGGTTTGATAAGTACTATGACCATTTTAGGAGTGGAGTACTACGTGTGGCGTGATCTACTTGGCAGGAGTAGCCGACGGGTTGAAGTACTTGGGCGTTTTGCTTATTGTCGATAAATCGTCGCGAGGTATGTGAACCTCTTCCTATCTTTTCTAGCATGATTGTTGTGAACTATGTAAATGCGGTAGACGTCGTGTGCTAAGTGATTTGGTTGGTTTAAAACATAGGGTGTTATAATAGCTTTATGGGAAGTTAGTTATAACGACCTTATGTAGTGAAAATGGTTTCTTGATGTTAGCAGTTAAGCGACCTGATCTTATCAGATAAGAGACTTAACTTATTTGTTTTAATGTGGATGTTTGTGTGAAACCTCATTCGTGAGTAATGAGTACTTGGTTTTAAAGGGATAATGTTTCTTGATTTCGGAATCGAGAATGTGTATCGACAGGACCATTGCGGCGTTAATAAAGGAAAATGTATTGAATAATGATGTGTTGTATTAAAACCAGTAGAAACCTCCATGCATAGAAGCTAAGATGAGACAAAATGATATTACATTTTCTAGATCATGCTTTGTAATAAGATCGTTATAAACAAAGAATAAACTACTCACATATATGACATATGTTACTCAATTGTTTTAAAAGAGATTAAGACTATGAGTTATGAAACCTTTCTAAAATAAGTGACTTGAGCATTTGAAAATGAGAAGTTTGAGTAATTGAAACTAGGCAAACTGGAACTTAGGAAAGAATGTTGTTACTTGATTTTGAAAAGGAATGTGGGTTGGTCATTCTAATACTACGGGTATAGGGTGACTTTTATAAAAGTAATGGATCTCTTTTAAAAGAACTTAACGTATGTAGTACTTTGGGGTTAAAAACCGAACTTTGGCATAAAATGAAAGTACTTTGAGTTGTGTGAAACTTGCCTATGCTTGTTGTTGTGAAACTTGCCTATGCTTGTGATGATAGCCTTTGTTGTGCAAATGTGGTATTTACGTATTCTGGCGCTCTCGATAGAGGCGGTCGACTTATCGAGAACTTACTTGGACGTCTTTGGCGGTGATGGAGAATTCCACGGGTATGTTTCCATTTGATTCTTGTCTTGTTGTTGATGTCACATGGACATGTCTGCCGTCACGAATTCGGGGCATGCGGCCATGCGGTCGGGTTGATTACCGATATATTGTTATTGTGGTTACATGGACATGTCTACACCGGAGGTAGAATTAGGGGCATGTGGCCGTGCGGCGAGTTGATCACCCGGTGTATTATTGTTGATGTCACATGGACGTGTCTGCAGGGTAAATTAGGGCATGTGGCCATGGGCATTGGTATTATTGTTGCATCATGGACATGTCTACACCGGCGCAATTAGGGCATGCGCCATGATCACGAACATGATTGATGTTGTGGGCGTGAGACCCATAGTTATATTTGAGTGATGACTTGAGGCGTGAGTCCACTGGACATGAGTTTTTATGTTGTGATCAGTAGTTTGGTTATCATACATGTCTCTGCTTTATATAGACTAGTATGATTTCATTCTGATATTTTCTGATTTCCATACTTGGTACTGTTATGCTTGACCTCCTTGGGCTGCGTTCATCTGCGGTAGAGGTACATCGATCGTGGATCCTCGCTCTTAGGATCTCGATTCAGCGTTTTGGGAAGCTCCGTTTCTCCGAGGCTTATCTTTTGGTATGTGTTCCCTGAGTTGTAGGTTCTTGTACATTCGTGGTATGGCGAGCCACTGTCCGTCATAGTTGTTGTAAATCTTAAGTGCAGTAATCTTGTTGTAGGCGGGGTTTGTAAAAGGGATTAAACTGCTCGTTTTGAAAGAGTTGTATTTATTATGTTATTGGAAGGTAAGTTGGGTTGGCTTTGTTTATGTTCATATATCTGTTTCTTGTTTAAGTTTTATTTTCGCTGGTTTTCTCGATGATTGTATCACCAGGGTGCGGGATAAGGCACCGATACTTGGCCGGGCAGTCGTTACAAAAGTGGTATCGAGCGATTAATCCTCGGAAAGTGTCTGACCGTGTCTAGTAGAGTCTTGATTATCGATGTGTTGTGCACCACATCTATAATCGGGAGGGCAGAGACATTTAGGATTAGTTTCCATTCTTCTCATTCGAGATCGTGCCTTAGAGTTGTGTTGTAAGTTGGACCCTCCGACGTATCTCGTTTTTACGATTATGCCTCCGCGAGCAGCGAGCCACGAAGGGCAAGACAGTAGGGAACCGCTAGTGAGATCTGAGAGAGTGCGAGCGCGAGCCCGAACGATACACGAGGTTGTGCTTGACGGCGGGTTTTGTACGCCGCCCGGCCCAGCCAGAGGTTAGAGCGCGGCAATGGCTGCCGAGACCGCGATAGACTGAGCCTCGATCCACATGCAGGCGAGAGGAGATGGGTTATAAGGAGATGGCGATTCTTGGCGAGTCGTGGCAGATATGAGGATAAATTTGGATCGGCGATTCGATTCGGTGCAGATGGATTCACCCCGAGCGAATAGTTTGAGGCTACGGGACTTTACGAGTGTAGCCGCGAGTTTTATGGGTCGAGGCACGAGGATGATCCGCAGGAGTTCATCCGGCGATTCTGACCGGATCATGCGGGTGATCAAGGCTTCAGGACCGAGTCTCTGACCTTTGGTTCGCGTCGGCCGCGTGATACCGCGATCGATTGGTTTGATTCATGGGAGCTTTCGGGAGAGCATGCCTCAGCAGTATGGGATGAGTTTTGGGCGTTGCTCACGCACTTCTGCCTCGCGAATGAGGGCGCGGTAAACAGATTTTTGATGCTTAGACAAAGCGGGCGTGCGGTTCGGGAGTACAATGTGAGTTCGACTCATTGGCGTGACGTCGAGCGTTAGTAGCTAGTATGGAGGATCGAGTGCACCGATATGTTACAGGCTCGATGATTACATGTCGAGGCATGTTGAGTAGCTCTTGTAGGCATGGACATTGCCGCATGCGAGCTCATCTGCAGGATGTGAGGCACGGAGAGGTCGACGGAATGACGAATCGCGAGAAGAGGGCGAACAACGGGTCCTTTGGTGACTTTCGAGCGGACCGCCAAGCGATACTAGTTTTGTACCTCGCCCGGTCGAGTGGTCCTCCACAACCTTCAGAGTATTCGGAGCGGTCGGGCTCGGGTTGAGTTTCGGAAGTAAGGGTGTTGGCGGATCGGTCACCCTACCTCGGTGGTCGATGTGGTAGACCGCATTTGAAGTGTCGTGGTGCCGGGAGCTTGTTATTTTTGCGGCCAGCGAGGCCATTTGCGGCGTCAGGCCAAAGGGTAGCACGGATGTTCTGACTCGACCCAGGATCGATGGTGGTTCATCGCCTTCTACGATTATCGCCTGCAGCGTGCCTATGATTAGAGTGGAGCGGTAGCTTCGTATATCCTTAACCCTGCAGAGTTTGGTTTTGCGCGATATGATGATCTTATTATTGTGTGCTATGCGGATAGCGTTGTGTTGTTTGTAAGTTAGAAAACATGGTTAGTTGGAAGGATAAGTGTGGGGCATGGAAAGTGTGAACCTTAGAGTTTTATACGTGGAGACCTTAGAGGCGAGGCCGTCTTGAGTGGGTGATTTTACGGTTGGTCTTTGCGATGTACTTGGTATGCGGGGAAATATTGTGGGATAATTACATGGGTAGTGTGAGATGGAAGTGGTAGCTTTCATGGCGTGAATTAGTAAGATTGTTCGGATCGGGAACAAGAGTTGGCGCGTTTAGGGAGTCGGGTTGAGGGCCATTTGCGGGTCAACCCGCAGCCCATATTGAGGTGGGGTCGGTTCGAGGTGGTCGCCGGTGGTAGGTCCGCGGTGCTAGGCAAGTTTAGGTAACCATCGTGCGAGTTCGTGGATCGTTCAACGAATCGGATCGTGAAGGCGGGAATGGCCTTAGAGTAAATTGAAGCTAGTGGGAGCGTTGTAAGATTAGAAATGATTCCTCGTTGGCTTGGATTTGAGTTTTGCGCGCATGTTATATTCTCGCCATTGGTGGCGTGATCGGTTTTGTAAGTATAGTAGTGAAGACTATCTGAGCACAAATGCGTTTGGAGACTTAGAATGAACATTCGACGAATGTTTCTAAGAGGGAAGAATGTTATACCCGTAGTTCCAGGTATATAGGTGAGGATGTGCGTGCGAGATTACAGCGAAATTTTGGAAAGAAAGAAAGATGTGATTTTTAAACGGAAAAGTTTAGGTTTTTGTGAAGAAAAAGGTTCGTTAATGGGAATTGGATTCCCAGTTTGGTATTCGGACTTTAGAATATTTGAGAATTATGGAATTTTATTTAGGAAATGGTCACGTGGGCCCACGGGTGAAATTCTGGTTTTGTGGGCCCGCTTAGTTTTGAGATTTTGGCCATTATGGATATTTTGGAGATGAAATATTTTGGGCCAGTAGGAGGCGACACGTGTCACCCACAGGTGGCCTTGCCGAAATTAGCTAGACAGTGGCAAGACAAGTGGCAAGTCTTGCTAGATATTTTGTGTGGACAAGTGGCTTGTGGGTCCCACCACACTTGTCCCCAATCTCAACCACACACTTGCCTTCATCCTATCCCTGGTTGTCTATATATGCACTTAGTTGATGAAATCTTCCACACTTAGACATTTGAAGACTTGAAAAACCCTCCTTCTCCCTCGACCTGGAGCTCTCGGTTTTGCCCCATTTCTTGAGCAAATTTGTCCAACAATTCTTAAACTCTCAAGTGTTCTTCCCTAAGGTGTTAGGAAGATTGTGTACCAAGAGTTGGAAAAGATTTCACACCCCAGCCTTGAAGGGATGCCATGGCGAAAGTTGTCATCTTGAAACCTAAGTGTTCTTCACTTTTTGGAGTTGAATCTTGAAGAGAAGTTGGTTAGGAGCTTATGGGTTGCTTGTAGCGGATTGGAACGTAAAGATTTGGAGCTAAGACTTGCTTGGAGCGACTTTAAGAACTCGGATATTTTTGGGCTATTTGAGGTAGTGGAACTTAAACCTCTTTGTGAATTGGTTGTTATACATATATTATAAGTATATTATGGATTATATAATATATGGAGTAAGTTTGGAAGAGTTGGATCTTGTTAACTTGTTAAAAGAAAGGTTGGCCGTTTGCCATTAAAATGGTAAAACGTATCTTACTTGCTAAGAAGCTAATAACAAAGTAACTATAACTTATATTAAGAATGGAAATATAAGTTGGGTGACTAATGAGTAAATTGGATAAGTAAAATGGACAAAGTTGGCAAGGACCCCAACTTAAGTATGTTACTTTGGACCGTATTTACTTTGGGTATTTACATTGGACCGTATTTACATTTACATTAAGGAAGATTTTTCAATCGCGTTCCGTTTGGCGTGTGATCCTTTTTAATTATTGTATTGTTATGAAGGCGTGATAGTAAACCGCGTTCTGGTTGGCGCGTAATCCCTTCTTTTACTTATTGTTGTTATGGGCGTGATAGTAAACGCGTTACCGTTTGGGCGTGTAATCCCTTCTTTATGTTGTTTAATTATTACGCCTTATATATATATATGGTATATATATTACGGTTATTCGAGCCTTGGTAAAAGATGGAAAAGTGAGTATAAGCGGAAGTCTTTGAATTTTCCGTAGATTTTGAGGGCTTTTTATTGGTATAAGTCTTCAATGATAAGAAAGGTTTGATAGAGTACTATGACCATTTTAGGAGTGGAGTACTACGTGTGGCGTGATCTACTTGGCAAGGAGTAGCCGACGGGTTGAAGTACTTGGGCGTTTTGCTTATTGTCGATAAATCGTCGCGAGGTATGTGAACCTCTTCCTATCTTTTCTAGCATGATTGTTGTGAACTATGTAGTGCGGTAGACGTCATGTGCTAAGTGATTTGGTTGGTTTAAAACATGGGTGTTATAATAGCTTTATGGGAAGTTAGTTATAACGACCTTATGAGTGAAAATGGTTTCTTGATGTTAGAAGTTAAGAGACTTGATCTTAAAAGATAAGAGACTTAACTTATTTGTTTTAATGTGGATGTATGTGTGAAACCTCATAAGTGAGTAATGAGTACTTGTTATTTAAATGGATAATGTTTTACTGATTTCGCGAATCAGAATGTCTATCGACAGAACATTGCAGACTTAATAAAGGAAAAAGTATTGAATAATGATGTGTTGTATTAAAACCAGTAGAAACCTCCATCTGCATAGAAGCTAAGATGAGACAAAATGATATTACATTTTCTAGATCATGTATCTTTGTAATAAGATCGTTATAAACAAAGAATAAACTACTCACATATATGACATATGTTACTCAATTGTTTTAAAAGAGATTAAGACTATGAGTTATGAAACCTTTCTAAAATAAGTGACTTGAGCATTTGAAAATGAGAAGTTTGAGTAATTGAAACTAGGCAAACTGGAACTTAGGAAAAGAATGTTGTTACTTGATTTTGAAAAGGAATGTGGGTTGGTCATTCTAATACTACGGGTATAGGGTGACTTTTATAAAAGTAATGGATCTCTTTTAAAAGAACTTAACGTATGTAGTACTTTGGGGTTAAAAACCCGAACTTTGGCATAAAATGAAAGTACTTTGAGTTGTGTGAAACTTGCCTATGCTTGTTGTTGTGAAACTTGCCTATGCTTGTGATGATAGCCTTTGTTGTGCAAATGTGGTATTTACGTATTCTGCGTCTCGATAGAAGGCGGTCGACTTATCGAGAACTTACTTGGAGCGTCTTTGGCGGTGATGGAGAATTCCGGGTATGTTTCCATTTTGATTCTTGTCTTGTTGTTGATGTCACATGGACATGTCTACCGTCTGATCGGGGCATGCGGCCACGTGCGGTCGGGTTGATTACGATATATTGTTATTGTGGTTACATGGACATGTCTACACCGAGGTAAATTAGGGGCATGTGGCGTGCGGCGGGGTTGATCACCCGTGTATTATTGTTGATGTCACATGGGCGTGTCTCAGGAGGTAGAATTCGGGCATGTGGCCATGGGGCATTGGTATTATTGTTGCATCATGGACATGTCTGCCGATCACGAGTCGGGGCATGCGCCGTGATGCGAACATGATTGATGTTGTGGGCGTGAGACCCATAGTTATATTTGAGTGATGACTTGAGGCGTGAGTCCACGATCGACATGATTGCTTTTATGTTGTGAATCGTAGTTTGGTTATCATACATGTCTCTGCTTTATATAGACTAGTATGATTTCATTCTGATATTTTCTGATTTCCATACTTGGTACTGTTGTCTTGACCTCCTTGGGGCTGCGTTCATCTGCAGTAAGTACATCGGTCGTGGATCCTCGCTCTTAGGATCTCGGTTAGCGTTTTGGGAAGCTCCGTTTCTCGAGGCTTATCTTTTGGTATGTGTTCCAGAGTTGTAGGTTCTTGTACATTCGGGGTATGGCGAGACCTGTCCGTCATAGTTGTTGTAAATCTTAGAAGTGCATGAAATCTTGTTGTGGGCGGGGTTTGTAAAAGGGATTAAAGCCTTCGTTTTGAAAGAGTTGTATTTATTATGTTATTGGAAGGTAAACTGGGTTGCTTTGTTTATGTTCATATATCTGTTTCTTGTTTAAGTTTTATTTTCCGCTGGTTTTCTCTGATGATTGTATCACTAGGGTGCCCGGGATAAGGCACGATGCGCCCCGAACAGGTCGTTCTGATTTCTTTCTGGAAGTTTTACCAGCGGGGTTAGGAACTCGCGTGAGTCTCGACCGCATTCGCCACCGGGCGGTGTTTGGATTTCAGGGGTAGTTGTGGGGATTGTTGTCTCCTGTGGTGGGAGTGTTTAAGCTACCATTTCAGTGTTCGGTTGTCGCCTTATAAAGCCTTGTAGGGACGGAAGTGTCAGTTGCCGGTCGATTGGTTCGATGTTGGCAAGGATTCTGATAGTTGGTTTATACTTGTTCAACAGAAATGTGGTAGGTTATGAGGAAGAGTTCGAGTGTGCAAGAAGGGTACGACACGTAAGGGAAGAAGCGAGCATGTATGGCGAGCATAGATGTGATCATTTCTTTTGTAAAGAGAAGGTGCGAAGGAAGTATATTTTAGACCCCGGAGAGAGGTATTTGTGGTGAAATTAGAGGTGTTTCCTCGTAGACTTGGATGGAAGTATTTTGCGCGGGTGTTTCTGTGGCCAGATGTGGCAGGTTTGTTCTTGTAAGTATAGTGGTGAAGACTATACTGGCGCGCGTTTGTTTTGAGACTTAGAAGGAACATTCGGGACGAATGTTTCTAAGGAGGGGAGAATGTTATACCCCGTATTTCCAGTGTATGTACGTAAGGACGTACGTAGAAAAATTTGGGCTTTAAAGTGGCTTGGCCGATTTTACTTTGTGCACAACACCCGGTTAGAGTCGTTTTTCGACGAAACGTTTTACATAACTTGCGAAGGGAAAATTCCGGCTATGTCATTTTTATTTTTTGCGGATTTTTCCGAGAGACGAAACATTTTGGACCAACGAGAGGGCGACACTTGTCACCCTCAAGTTGGTGGAGTGTGGGGCGGTAGCTTGGCGAAAGTGGTGCCATAGTTGGTAGGATATTTTGTGAGGGTTTTGGGAGTAGGGACTAGGGGGCACTTGGGCATATCTTGGCCCTACGCATAGCGTAAGACTTGGCTAGATCTTCGTCATTGGTTGGCCTTTGCTTCTATAAATACCTCCTTTGAAGACTTCTTCATCCAAATAAATTTCCTAAGTCTAAAAACCTCCCCTCTCTTGTAGTGTTCGTCCTCCCCTGGTGAGGCCCAGCCAGAGTCCCCTTCCCCGTCGAGAGTACCTCCTGAGTGGGGTTGGTGAGGGTATACACCCTGTGGTGTTGTCTCGTATAAATACCCCCTCTTGGTAGAAATACTCTCAAAGTATTGTTACTATACCCAAAATACCTTGCCCTAATACCTTGTAGTATTCCAGTTATACCTATCTGAAAAGCCGAAATACTATTACACTTTCCAGTCCACAAAAACGAAACCATAGGAAAATCTCCATAGTTAGTTGGAATATTACGTGAAGTTGGTTAGAACTTCTAAGGGTGGTTTGGAGCGGTTGGAGCACCGGAGTAGGAGCTAAACGTTGCTAAGGACCGACATTTATACTTGGATAATTTTGGGCTTACCGAGGTAAATATCTTGTCACTATGTAATTAGAAATTACATGTTGTAGGAATATATAGTTGTAGATACTATATATAGAATGAACTTAGTTTTGCGGCAATGTCTTTGGACTTAAGCTGAATTTAAAGAAGAGAATCGAATCAGAATTACATAGGTGTATTCTGATGAGACTTGTGAAGTTTGTGGTAGGAAGGGCTGCCCAAATTTCCGTAGAATCTTGTATCTAGATTTATTCTCAGAGTAGTCTAGACTTTGATAGACTTGTATAACCTTTATAGGTTGAATGTTACGTGAGTAGCATGTGCTACTTGAAAGGTGGACAAGGCTAAGTTATAAGCCATGGAGCGTTTTGCTAATAGTCGATAATCGTCGCGAGGTATGTGATTCTTCCTATCCTCTTGAGCATGATATTTTAAAGAATATATATATAGTACGGTGAGCGTCGTGTGTTAACCGAATAATAATTACGGCAATGTCTTTGACTTAAGCTGAATAATCTTGAAGTATTTCAAAGAATCTTGAATCATTTTATGAAGAATAATACTTGGTTTTAAAGCTTAAGAGTTATACTAGCTTTATGGGAAGTTAGGTATAACGGCTTAAGAGATAAAAAGAATGATTTATTGATTTAAGAAGTTAAGAGACTTGATCTTAAAAGATAAGAGACTTGACTTAATTGAATTTTGTTAAAAGTGTGAAACCTCATTCGTGAGTAATGAGTACTTGGTTTTCAAAAGGAATTATGTTTCTCGATTTGAATCGAATAAGTATCGAACAAACCACAAGCGCTAATAAAGGGAAATGTTTTGACTAATAAAGTATTATTAAAACCAGTAAAACTACCATCTGCATAGAAGCTAAGATGAGACAAAATGATATTACATTTCCTAGATCATGGCTGTTGTATCGAGATTGTTATGAACAAGAATAATCTACTCACACATAAGGTATATGTTTCTCAAATTGTTTTAAAGGATTAAAACTATGAACTACAAACCTTTCGAAAATGAGAAACTTGAGTAATTGAAATTAGGCAAACTTGGAACGTTTGGAAAAGAATGTTGTTACTTGATTTTACAAAGAGAAGTGTTTTGATTTACTTCAAAAGATAATCACTCTATTTTCATATACTACGTATTGTGTGACTTTTGTGAAAGTAACGTATCTTTTAAAGAGTTAATGTATGAAGTACCTTGGGATAAAAACCCGATCTTGTTAATCATATAGTAGAAAGTACCTTGTGTGTATAACTTGATTGTGTTGGTTTGTGATAGTAACTTGATTGTGTCGGTATGCCTTCGTACTTACCGTCGGTTTTATGATGACACAGTGGGACACGTGTTCACGTATTCCTTGGTGCTTTTATATCATAGGCTGGCGGTGAGGAAGGTATTCCACGCATGATTGATGTTGTGGCGTGAGACCCATTGTTATATTTAGTGATGAATTTGAGGCGTGAGTCCACGACTTGACATATCGCTATTTATTGTGAATCGTAGTTTGGTTATCATACATGTCTCTGCTTTATATAGACTACTATGATTTCATTTACGATATTTTCATTCACATACTTGGTACTGTTGTCGACCTCGCCGGGCTGCGTTCATGCCGCAGTAAAGGTACACCGATCGTTGATCCTCGCCTTAGTGGTCACAATTCGGCGTTTGAAGCTCGTCCCTCCGAGGCTTTTCGTATAGTCCCCTATTGTTGTAGGTGCTACATTCGTGGTATGACGGGGCCCCATCCGTCGTCGTTGTCATAGCATTCGTAGAGGTATGTAATCGCTTATTGTGGCGGGGTTGTCATAGGATGCAATTCGGATTGAAGTTTTATATATTATGCGAAAGCGAATTTTCTCGATAATTGTTTTACACTTCGATATTTCATGTCTTGTTTTATGTTCCACGATTACTCGATGTCTACTGGTGCGGTAAGGCACGATCCACGCCCGGTTCGGGTCGTGACACGCTGCGCGTCGTGGCCCGGCCTTCTTCCCGTGTCGACTCAGGTTTCGCATCGGTGTATAAGCTACACCAAGAAATCCGGATACTTGGGCCTCGCCCCCATCAAGCCCACCACGCAATGGGCCCCACTCATACCGACATTGAAGCAGTGATGCACACACTTGGCTTGACTCAACTGAACCCTAATTGGTACATGGACACCGGCGGCACTACCCACATGACATCCGACCATGGTACTCTCTCGTCTTATTCCAATTTGAGCACTAATCGTGGTATAACTGTTGGTAATGGCAATTCTATTTCAATTAAGGGTTATGGTAATAAAACTTTGTCCCCTCCTCATCCACCACTTGTCCTGAAAAATACCCTTCATGCCTCAAATTTGATTAAAAAATTGGTGTATGTCCGTAATTCACCACTTATAATTGGGTTTTTATTAATTTTGATCCATTTGGGTTTTCTCTGAAGGATTTCAAGACGGGGAGTCATCTCATGAGGTGTGATGAGGGGGATCTTTATCCAATCACACCGAAGTCTCAAAGATTCTCGTCAAGCTATGACATCCACTTTTGTAGCTCTTGCTCCTTCCTTGTGGCATGTTCGTCTAGGTCCATCCGGGCTCGTCTACTTTATCTTCTTTAGATAGACATAAGTTTATTTCTTGTAAGGGTACGCGTAGTACTCCACTTTGTCAATCCTGTGCTTTGGGAAAAATAATTATGTTACCATTTGTAGCTTCGAATTACAATACTTCAATTCCATTTGACATTATTCATAGTAATTTATGGACATTTCCGGTTCTCAGTTCTATGGGTCATTGTTATTATGTTTTATTTTTATATGACTATTCTAAATATTTATGGACGTTTCCAATTGCGAAAAAATCTCAAGTTTTTTCCATTTTCATAAAATTTAGAGCTTTCATCAGAACTCAATTCGAACGAAAAATAAAGAACATTCAATGTGATAATGGTAAAGAGATGACAATGGGGAATTTAGGGAGTTTTGTGCACAAAATAGGATAAATTTTCATTTTTCTTGTCCTCATACGTCCTCACAAAACGGGAAAACAGAACGCAAAATTCATACCATTAATAATATTATTCGCACTTTATTGGTTCATTCTTTTGTCCGTCCATTGTTTTGGCATCATGCGCTACAAATGGCTACCGATCTACTTCATATTCTCCCTCCAAAGGTTTGACATATTCATCCCCTCTCCAAGTGTTAACAATAAGACTCATTCGTATTCTCATTTTAGGGTCTTTGGATGCTTATGTTATCATTTGTTTCCATCCACTACAATCAACAAACTTCAGGCACGTTCTACTCCTTGTGTGTTTTTGGGTTTTCCATCAAATCACCGTGGTTATAAATGTTTTGATTTATCTTCTAAACGAATCATCATTAGTCGTCATGTCCTCTTTGATGAATCCCAATTTCCGTTTTCAAAAGTAGAAATACTCGTGCCTAGTTCATATGATTTTTTGGATGATGATATCTCCCTATATGTTCAACATCATTTTCAGATTTTTTACAAAAAATGTCGCCAGCGTCGCGACCCTTAGGGGAGACGCCGCGGCGCCTGCCATCCAAAATGGTAGAGAATGAAATTTCACGACAAATGTCGCGACCCACGCTTCACCGCAAAGACCAAAACTTTAGAGAGCTCTACAACTCTTCTGGCGCCGCGACCCTTGATCCCTGCGTCGAGGCGCCTTCGACGGTAATTCCAAAAAAAATCCAAATTTCCCAAAATTTACCCAATCCAGCCCATATTCTTGGTCGAGTCACTCATAATCGTGGTATTTTTAAACCGTAAAGACATTTTAATTTGAATTCTACTGTTCTTAAATTCCCCTTACCCCGTAATCATGTGTCTGCCTTAAATGGCCCTAATTAGAAAATTGTCATGACCGGGGAATATAATGCTCTTATTGACAATAAGACGTGGGAGTTGGTACCCCATCCATCTGGTGTTAATTTATTCGGTCTATGTGGATTTTTGTTCATAAGGATAATTCGATGGTTCATTCATGAGTCATAAGGCTCGACTTCAGCGATGGGAAGACTCAGCAGGTTGGTGTGGATTGTGGGGAGACATTTAGCCTGGTAGTCAGTCCGGCTACCATTCGTATTGTGCTCGGCTTGGCTCTTTCCAAATCCTGCCCATTCATCAGCTAGATGTGAAGAATGATTTTCTATACGCGATCTTCGCAGAGCAGTGTATACGCATCACCATTGGAGTTCGCGGATACAAGATATCCTAATCATATGCCTATTGAAGAAATCTTGTATGGGCTTAAGCGATCTCGGCGGCTTAGTATAAGAGGTTTCTTGACTATGTTTCGACTACGGGTTTTTCGCACGAGATCCGATAATTCATATATCGTCGATTCTTCCATGGCTTATATATTGTTATATGTTGATGATATTATCTTGACTGCCTCTTCTGATGCTTTGCGAAAGTCTAATATAACAATGCTCAGTTCTGAGTTTGCCATGAAATACTTTGGCCCATTGAGTTATTTTTTGTGGATTGCAGTCACTCGTCATGCATGCGGATTGTTGTTATCACGAGAAGTATGCGCAGCAGCAGATCATCGAGAGGTTGGGATGTCATCCCGTAAGTCCACTTACCTCCGCTTAATACTAAACCTGTTGCGTCGCGGTAGCTCTCCTACGGATCCGACCTATCGCAGCTTTGCAGCGCCTTCAAGATTCGACGTTCGCAACCTGATATTACATATTTCGTACATCAGGTGTTTTTGTTCACGTGATCCTGAGTTGAACATATGAAGATATCATGTCCTTCAAGATATCAAATTGCGACATCTTTACAAAGTCTTCCTCTGGCCCTTTGAAGATTTGCATGCTTAACATACGGCACTGCTATGAGCTGAGGGTGTGTTAAAGTATATGGGCCAATGACCCGACCTAAAGTTGCACGTGGGGCCACCGTAGGGCCGTTCCTTTCCCTCAGATATTTGATTAATATTGACTTAGGTTTTACCTTAATTAGTAGTGTAATATTATCATAATTGTAAAGTTAATCTCAAATAGAATAGGAATTTCTAGGTAGAATGAAGAGGATCTTCCTAGTGTAACTTGTATATATATGACTTTCATTAATAAAAATAATTAAGAATTATTTCTTTCAATCCAGATGTCTTATGATTGTTTAATAACAATATACTATGAAATTAGATGGATATCATTTCCCTGATTTTTCCAAATTTGACTTGTAGTGTAATATTTCTTATGTCTGTTTCCAGTTTTCTTTTATAAATATAATACAATGCAGACCAAGAATATTATTAAGGGATTATTTTCTGTTCTTTTAAAATTTTAAAGATCTGAAAATAAATTACATAGCAGAAAGTGTTAATAATTGACTTGGTCTTAATGGCAAACAACTTATAATTTGGTGTGAAAGTGGGGCCTTTTGCCAGATAAAACCCCAAATTATTATGCATTAGATGCTATGTAAACAACATACATGTCACATGGGGTAGTCCCATTTTCTTTTTCACTCCAAAACAAGAAATAACACCACTAAGACCAAAAGCCAAAAACAATCTAAAAGGAAATGAAACGAGTTTTCTATTTTATTTGACACTTGGTATTCGGTATTACTTTTGGGATCCGAATATTCCACATTCACTCTGTAAATCTCATTTTGTATGGTAAATACATCATATCAATTCAAACTCCAAAACATCATATTATATTTACTACTCCACTGCCATCTTTTTCTGTTATATAAACGAGTTGTGTCTTAATTGTCCTACATATACGACACACCTCACCAACAACATTTTTTCCAAAGTCTTGATTCCATTTTGTTTTCTTATTTCTTTTTCCTTATATTTGCAACAATATGAGTCAGAATGATGGACTTTTACAGCTTAGTGGCCTTTCTTTTTCCTCATTCCGTATTCTTCCAAAAAAATTATTTGTTTCCAAGGAGGTTTAGAAAGAAAAAAAAAGTAAATTAAAGGGAAACAAATTTAATAAATTATCTCTTTGAGATAACAATGAGTAAATAAGAAAAGGAAACCTAAAAGCAAATAAAGTGAAAGGAAGAAAGTCAGTTTTCATTCCTTTGTCATGTATTACGTATTATTTTCTTGTTTCATATGCTTATTCTTTTACTTTTCCGTCCTGCATCGCTAAGATGATATTAATCTTTTTTTTGGGAGTTTTTTCGTTAATATCAAAGATATATAAGTCTGATGTTAAATTCATTCCTTATAGGAATTCTAAGTCTATACAAAAGAGGAATCCTAGTCTTACCATAATTATATTTACACAATATATGAAAATATTCTAATTATGGGTAAGGATACAATTGTTTGTATAATATACATGTTTACACACCCTCACGGAGCGAGGAGGCGGGCCGAGACGGATCTAGTCGAAATAATCGTGCAGGAAGTCCTTTTGGTAAATATATACGATACCGACAGGATGATAGAACATGTAACACTCGACATGGCTGAGTGCAACTTTCTCACGAACAAAGTGTAGGTCTATCTCAATGTGCTTGGTTGATGTTGAACGAATTATGAGACAGATAGATGGCGGAGATGTTATCACGACACAATTGATGTCGACGCGAAAGGACATCAAGTTACAACAAGAATTTCTTAGCCAACAAATTTCTACTACATTTGCAACGCCTCAGACTTTCGGCCTCGACCGAGCGAGATAGGGTAGCATGTCTCTCGCGACCAAGAAATCGTTATCCCCAAAAACACAAAAGCGGAGGTGGGCGTCGCGTGTCAGGACACGCGCAATCTGCGTCAGATACGAAGCAACTTGTTTGGTGCAGAGGGTTAGGTGCAAACCATAGTCAAGAGTTCCTTAATGTATCGAATGATACACTTAAGAGCGATGAAACGAGACTCATCGGGGCGTCGTTAATAAGCACATCTGTTCAACAACATAAGCTATATGCGGCACCGTGAAGTGAGATCTTTGGAGTGCACTGCAAGGCTCCTATATAGAGTAGGATCAGAGACTAGAGCATCATCCATGGCACTGAGCTTAGATTTGGAATCAACTGGAGTAGGCACCTCTTTACAGTTCGCCATCTTAGCCCTGTACACAATCTACTCTGCATACTTACGCCGCACAAAACATATGATTGGCGGACACAGTCACCGATATCCCTAAAAATAATTCAGCTTCCTCAAATCAGTCGTTGCAAATTCGGACTTAAGCAAGACAATAATCTCATTTTTCAATCCGTCAGAGGAGGCAGTAAGAACAATATCATCCACGTAAAGTAATAAGTAAGCAGTGCTACTACCCCGATGAAAAATGAAGAGTGATGTATCACTCTTACTGCATACAAACCCAATATGCAAGATATATCTGGCAAAACTGTTACACCCCGTAGTTTCAGAGTATGTATGTAAGGAGTACGTACAAGAATATAACACTAAGTATGACAGGGAAGAAAATTTTGAATTTCCGACGGAAAATATTCCGAACCTCGTGTAGGAAAAATGGTTGTTATTGGGAATTGGATTCCCAATTTGATATTGGACTTCTGGGAATATATTAGAATTATGGAATTTTATTTCAGATTTGGTCATATGGGCCCACCCGAGAAATTTTTACGTTTTTGTGGGGGCCACAAGGTTTTTGAGATTTGACCAATTCTTGAGATTTTGGGGAGATGAAATATTTTGGACCAATATGAGGGCGACACGTGTCACCCCAAGTGGGCCCATGTTGGGCGTGTAAGGTGTCAAAGTTGACAAGTCTTGTGCAAGATATTTGTGTGGACAAGTGGACTAAGGGACCCACACACTTGTCCTAATCTCAACCACACATGTTTTAATCCTAACCTTTGGTGGTGTTATATCATCACACTAGTAGGATGAAATCATCTCACACTTAGAATTATTTCTAGACAACAAAACTCTCCGCTTGAATGGAGTTTCAAGAATGGCCAAGATCCTTGACCAAGAGTTGTCCAAAAATTCTTAAACTCTTAAGTGTTCTTCCTGATGTGTTGGAAGGTTATTAACCAAGTGTTAGACAAGATTTCACACCCTAGCCTAAAAATCACCCCTTGGCGAAACTCAAGGTTTGGAACCTAAAGTGTTCTTCACTTTTGAAGTTGGATCTTGAAGAGAGTTGGTTAGTGAGCTTCAGGGTTGCTTGGAGCGGATTGGAACGTATGAATAGGAGCTAAACTTGCTACGGATCGACTTTTAGTTCTTGGATTATTTTGGGCTTTTTGAGGTAATGAACTTTGTCTTGTGAAGTTGGATATTATATACGCTGTAGTATATAAATGAGTATGTGATACATGGAAGGAAAATGGAAAAGATTTGTACCTTGTTAAGTTGCTAAAATCGAGAAATTGGCACGCTAGCTAGCCATTAAAATGGTAAAATATTACCTATTACTTGTTGACATGAAGGAATCTTGCTGGTAACAAGTTAAAGAAACTTATATAAAGATTGGAATATAAGTTGGAAGATTAAAGAATAATTCGACGCCAGCCTAAAATTCGATAAGTTTGATTGTAGTAGTTGGCCAAGAACACTAACTAATGGATCGCTTACTTTGGACAACGGATCGCTTTTACTTTGGACTACGGACTAGTTAGTGGCGGTTTTTGTAGATTAAGGGGCAAAATTTTACACATCCGTTGCGTGTAATCCCCTTTAGTATTGTTGTATTATTGCGCCTTAAATGTGGCATATTGGTTATTGAATTTCGCCTTGAAAAGGTGAAAAAGTACGAAACAAAGTACTGCTGATTTTCCGTATAATAAGAGACCTTATACTTAGAAATATTCTACGAAGAAATCTAGACGCTGATGACGTATTTGATTATTATAGGTTGATATTTTACGCGGCATATTCGACTTTAGCAAGTGGATTAGCGAGAGGTATGTGATTCTTCCTATCCTCTCGAGCACGATTGTTGTGAAATATATAGTACGAGACGACGCAGTGTTAAATGAATTTGGTTTCACTTTGATGTCCTCGACTCGAGTTCTAAATGTTAAGAACCTTGAATTATTCTAAAAAGTTATGACTCATTATTCAAGGAAATTGATATTTGGTCTTTAAAAGAATAAAGTTCTCTTAATTTCATAAACGAGTGTGGTTGTCTTTGGTTGGTTTAAAACATAAAGTGTTATAATGGCTTTATGGGAAGTTAGTTATAAGCGACTTTACGTAAGATAAAAGAATGGCTTAATTATTTAATTTAAACTTGAGACTTGATCTTGAAAGATAAGAGACTTGATTATTTTAAAAGATATGAGACTTGATTTTGAAAGTTAAGAGGCGTGATCTTAAAAGTTAAGAGACTTGATCTTGAAAGATAAGAGACTTGATTTATAAACGACTTGATTTTGGGAAAGGAAAAGTAATTTGATTTAAAAATATAGGTTACTTGGTTTGAAAAGAGTAAGTTACTTGAGTTTAAAGGTCTAGTAACTTGGTTTGAAAAGTATACGTGTCTGATACTACGTATTAGTATCGTGGTTTTTACGTGAAAAGGATCTTTTAAGAGAGTTGAAGACGTAGTACTTTGGGTTTAAAACCCGATTGCTGGCATAAAATGAAAGTACCTTGAGTTATAAAATGGTGAATCGGTTTACATGTTAACGAAAGTCTAAGTATGGTAACTTGCCTACGCTTGTTTGCTTGTGATAGCCTTGTGTGCAAGTGTTGTATTCTTATGATACCGCCTCTCGATGGAGGGTGGTCATCTCACTATATCGTTCGACATACCGACACGCCAGCGCCCACTGATATGCTTCCACTATATCGCTCCGCTTGGACATACCGACATCGTTGGGTGGCCCACGTATTCTTCCACTATTATCGATCCATGGACACGTTCGCACCGGAAGGTTCCGGCACGGGCCGTGACGCGTGCAATTCTGGATGATATTGTTATTCCATGGACTAGATCTCCATGAGGTTTAGAGACACAGGCATGACCTGGTAGTTAGCTTCCGTACTTGCCGCCGATTCTTGCCGACGCAGTCGATCTCGTAGTTGGCTTTCGTACTTGCCGGTTCTATGGTACGCTTTGGTATGGAAGACTGTAGATGGCTCCGCATTTCTTGGCCATATATCTCGCGACGCAGCCGATCTCGTAGCTGGCTTTCGACTTGCCCTTGCTTGTCGACGCAGTCGGATCCGCAGTTTGCTGCATTTCGTACCTACCGCTTTATGACGCAGCCGATCTAGTGGTTGACTTTTCTACTCGCCCGCATGCTTTTATGTCACACGCGACTCGTGTTCATGTATACATATTTATTTTATATTATATCACGGATCGCAGACAGTGAGAAGGAATTCCACTGCACGATTGATATTACGCGCGAGACCCATGGTTATATTTGAGTAATGACTTTGAGGGCACGTGTCCCCGACTTGACACGATCGCTTATATATCAGGTATCGTAGTTCGTTATCATATATGTCTCATGTTTTATATGCATCGTTATGATTTCATTACGATTTTCGCCACATACTGCACTGTTGATTGACCTCCTCGGCCGCGTTCATGCCGCAGTAGAGGTACACCGGTTGTTGATCCTTGCTCTTGTGGTCACGATTCTGCGTTGGGAAGCTCCGCTTTCTCGGAGGCTTATCCTTTGGTATGGTTCCCGACATCAGAGGTTCTGTACATTCGTGGTATGGCGAGTCTCCGTCATAGTCATATAAAAACTCTGTAAGTCTGTAGTCCCGCTGTAAGTTGGGTTTTGTAAAGGATAAATGTTGTATTATATATATACGTTGAAAGGCAACCTTCTGGCCTGCTTTTATTTTACATCGTTACATGTTTATTTTTATTGAAAGTTATGTATGTTCCACCGATTATCTCTCGATGATACCTACTTGTGGTTCCCGTAAGGCACGAGCGGCCCGAAGTTCGTCATGACAAAAGCGATCATACCACGACGGGCCTGCTTGCACTATAGTGACTTACGGAGACACACATAATGAGGAACCTGGACGGGCGAACCCCGCGCGTGACGACGATCGCTCTCTCGATCCTTATGTAAGAATGCATTGCTCACATCGTCGATGGATCGCCGGTGTTTGCCCGTGGCAATGCTCAAAATCGTGCGAATGATAATGGCTTGACAACGAATCACATTCACCCTCGTGTCTTATACCTCAAGAACTCCAATCTCTCCGAATTTGCACGAAATAGCCACAGACAACGAATCACATTCACCCTCAAGTCTGTGTACTAGATCTCATGTGTCGCTTAGTTAAAGCATCAATTCCTCGAATATACGCATTCCACCATTGGTCGTGTTTAGCCAATATAGGTTCTTAGGAATCGTGAAATGGTTTGACAGCATGTTAAATTGGACTTCGGGTTTGAAAATTACATGTTTTGCACGAGTTTCCATTTGGTGAGTTGGGATATCGAGCCTCCGCGCGAGGAATTTGTTGGATATGGAGGCGAGGAGGCCGACGCCGGAGCGTCGTGGTGCCTAGATCATGGACTCGCATCTTTGGAAGGGGTCGGGCGGCGCCGTGATCGCGGTCGCGACCGAGGGTCGATCGACCTTCGATGTTTATAGCCGCGCGCCAAGATTGGTCGCGACATCGCCGACGGTGAATCGTGACTGCTCAAGGAGTTTTCGCCGCGGCGTTGAACCTTAGGGCCGTGGGCGCCGACGTCAAGAGGAATCGCTATGCTCTAGCCGATCGAGGATGATGGGAGAGATGGCAGGCTCGTTAAGAAAAGAGTAGTCCGGTTTTTTGAACTTTTTAAGATTCGAAAACGGGAATGTGGTTTCGTCGAATGTGACGTGACGAGAGATATGGATCTGACGAGTGGACAAGTCATAGCATAGATAACCCCTATGGTTCGGTGAGCCTGAGTATGTCTGCCTGCAACTCATCTAGATCTTCCTCTGGAACCTGTGGGTTAAGTTGTTGTTGATGACTCCACTGCCCCTGATAGAAGTAGTAGTCCATGGACCTGTATATTTTTATTTTTTATTATTCGTTTTTTTTTTCTTTTTCGAATTTAACCTGCAAAATAAGAAAAACAACAAAAGGTGATAAAAAGATGCTCGCAAAACAAGTTAGAAACTTGTTCTTGGAGCAACCAAATTAGAAATAAGAATAGATAAATCGATATTGAAAGTACGTCAATCCCCGGCAACAACGCCAAAAACTTAATGCGCGATTTATGCACACACTTACGCAAGTGCACGTATCGTGACAAGTAATATAGTCTAGGTAAGACCGAATATCGTCCTCAGGGACTGGTTTTCAAGTACCGATTATCTATCATATGGTATCTATTTGGTTAACGTCAATTGAATTGGAATTCTAAACTAATAATGCAAGAACTAAACTAATTATGAAAATACTTTGATTTAAATCAGTTATGATGGAGAATTAGGGCTTCCAAGATCATCAACTATCCACTATATTCAATCTTTAATACAATTAGACTGACTTCTTCTTCTACGTTAAGATAGCAGGTTAACTAGACCATTTTATATTCCTGTTAAGGTAATATAAACACTCAACCCCAATGTAGAACCCTTCTACCTTTCGGTGACAAGATTGACTACAAAGGAGGATTAAGAGCAATAACCTATTAAGCTACACAAGTATCGGGATACTTTCGTCCACGATATAAACCTATGTTTATTCAACTATAGCATATTCACAATCTCCCCTTTCGCCTTTCGATTAGAAATCATATAAGTTATGATAATTAGTGATCAATTAATTATCAAGCAATCAAAACAACTATTGAATAAATCTTAAATAAGTGAAGAAGAAACCAAACTAATATATTAATTCATGAATAGAGTTTCAAGTGAATCACAAGGAAATCTTTAATAAAGTAATTAGCTCCCAGCCATAGTCACGCTAAGAACTAATACAATCTCCATACATGAATCAAATAAATAAAGCAAAAGAAAGAAACGAACAATACTCAAGAACAAGTCTCCAAGCCTTCTAGCATCCAAGGATTGTGTTGTGGAATATTTACAAGATGAATGGAATGGAATGGTGGATGGAGAATGAGATGGGTGATGGATTGTAGGATGGGTGGATGTAGAATTCTTCTAATGATGTAGAGACTATTTATAGCCCAAGAATTCTTTAGGTAAAGGGTTAGGGATTATGTAGGTAGGAAAGGTTATGGAATCCTTTTAGGTAAAGGGTTTAGGAAAAGTTATGGAATCCTTTAGGTAAAGGGTTTAAGGAATATTTAGGTAGGAAAAGTTATCCCTTTCGACTCAAAATGTGTCAAATTCGCCCAAAATCGTGAATCCCGCACGGCGCCGCGTTCGCAGATCAGCCGCGCTACCAAAAATCGAGGCTTTGAATATCTGGATTCACAAGTGGCGCGCCATGTGATGGCATTCTTCCGTATTTTTCGTTTCTTCGTCCTTTGTTCGTCCGGTCTTCGTCTGATTTCTTCTATATTTTCCGGAACTTCTTAGGCTTCATTTCTTGGCTCTTTTAGTGTGCAATTCCATCTCATTTATGCTCATTTCATCTCCTTTTCGCCATTTCTCCATTTCCGACTGTTGTGACACAAAAGAAAGGAAAACAACCCTAATATTATACTAAACATAAATGAAATGAGTAAAATACTAACTAAAAATGACTCAAAAGGTGTATATAAAATACACCAATCAAACACTTTAACTTAACCTTTGCTCGCCCTCGAGCAAAGATCAAAAATATAAACAAAAACACGAAAGAAAGGAAAATAAAATGACTCAAAGACATTGATCAAATTGCTGCATCATTGTTACTTAGAAAAGCATGAAGGTTAGTAAAATAATATGCAGGAACATATAGCATGGATTTTTAGCATTCTAAACACTCAAGTCAGATATTTCGCAAATTCAATTTAATCATGCTCAATGGAAGTAAGAATACCTAACTATGCATGTTAATTTAAAAATCCTATGGCATGTTTACTTGCTATTCTCACTAATCATGGATACATATTAGAGATCTTCATGGCTTTTCGTGGTTGTAATGTAGGCTTAGCGGGGTAGGTAAAAATAGACATTTAGGCTCAATTTACGTACCATGCTCTTTTGCTTTAAATTCTTCCCTTTCTTTTGATTCTTTTTCACTTCATACCTATCTTTTCCTTCTTTTGTTTTGAGAGAATGATGTGTATTATGAATAACAAGACCCCAAACTTAGGCTTTTGCCTATTTATTATTACTTTTTCATCGTGCATAAAAATTATTCACTCTTTTTGTCTTTTTTAACACTTTATATTCCAATCACCTCAATTTTTCACTTATGGCACAAGTGTGGAATTATAGGTGTCAAAGAAAGATCTTATTTTTAGGCTAAAAAAGGGCTGACTAGGGATACAATTTATTGTGGATAGGCAAAAAATGGTAAAAAGGGCTAACAAAGAAATGTCTGAATCATCTCCTAACATGCATATCTTAACTATTTCGCCTCAAATAGCAATCAAGGCATACATAGGTTTAATCACTAACAATGCATAAATCAAGTACGATACCAAATAGTTCGATTTCATGAATTTTTGGCATATCTAACCTAAGTGTTTAGATGGTTGCTTTAATTCCATTACATTATTCCACTTTACTTCATTAGGCGTTTTCAAGTAACGACAGCGTGCATGATCATAAAAAAATTATGAATCAAAAATTACTCAAAAATACCAAAAAAAATCAAAAAGACTCAAAATAATAAAACATTCCCCAACTTAAATCACACATTGTCCCTAATGTGCGCAAGACTCAAAAAAATAGGGACAACTTATCGACACAACACAAATGGCCATAATGGAGGTCCGGGAGGAAAAATTCGAATTTGCACGAATATGACTTTCAAGTTCCGCCACGACCACGAATTCGCGCCGTGGCGCCCTACTGGCTCTCGAAGTTCCGGCGCCACGACGCGATTCTCCAGTGGGCCGCGTGACGACAGCTTTTCCTTTTTTCAGCGTTTTACTCCTTTTCCTGATTTAGCTTTCAATCCACTGCCATCCAACAACACAAAACAAGAACCCAAGACCATGAGATCGCCAAGACAAATAAAACAACTAAAATAAAAATTAAAATAACATAATTAAAAACATTGGGTTGTCTCCCAACAAACGTTGTCTTTAACGTCTTTTAGCCGGACGCAGTTAACCTTTACGAGTGCCCATCGATCCTTCTCGCGAATCGCTTGCAATCCGCATAGTTATTATTTGCGAGTCTCAGCTTTTCTTACAACACTCTTTTTCAACTAAGGCTTCGGATATAAGATTATCCCCAAGTACACAAGACATACTTGTCTCTAAGCTCTCTATAATGTAGGGACTGAAATTCCCTACATCTTCAACCTGCGGTGCCTGATGGTATGGAATTCCTATTTGGGGATCAACAGTGACCGCTGGTGGTATTTCTTTTGCAATAGGTACATGAAAAATAATTTCCAAAGAATCCAAAAAGGTGAATAATTGGATCTCAGTAATATTTTCCTTCTCTACACCAACTATCTCGCTGCATTCTCAACAACCGGGGTGTGTTTCAGTTCCTCAATTTGCTTATCACTTTCCACAATGGTGTCACTAGCGGACTTTCTTGAAGTGTATTGCTCATCCTATCCATTAGTTGTCCTATTTGTGTCTCCAAATTTCTGAGGGACACTCTTGTCTCATCCATAAACTGAGCTTGACACTTGACGGCCCGGTATATACGCCATAACTCATCTAGATCTTCCTCCGAACCTCGGGTTAAGTTGTTGTTGATGACTCCACTGCTGATAGAAGTAGTAGTCCATGGACCTGTATATTTTTATTTTTTATTTATCGTTTTTTTTTCTTTTCCGAATTTAACCTGCAAAATAAGAAAAACAACAAAAGGTGATAAAAATATGCTCGCAAAACAAGTTAGAAACTTGTTCTTGGAGCACCCAAATTAGAAATAAGAATAGATAAAATATCGTCTATCGGCACGCCAGCTACGCCAAAAACTTAATCTGCGATTTATGCACACACTTACGCAAGTGCACGATCGTGACAAGTAATATAGTGCAGTAAGACCAATATCGTCCTCATGGACTGGTTTTCAAGTACCGATTATCTATCCTATGATATCTATTTGGTTAACGTCAATTGAATTGGAATTCTAAACTAATAATGCAAGAACTAAACTAATTATGAAAATACTTTGATTTAAATCAGTTATGATGGAGAATTAGGGCTTCCAAGATCATCAACTATCCACTCTATTCAATCCTTAATACAATTAGATTGACTTCTTCTTCTACGTTAAGATAGGTTAACTAGACCGCTTTATACCCTGTAGGTAATATAAACACGCAAGCCCACCGTAGAACCCTTCACCTTTCGTGACAAGATTGACTACAAAGGAGGATTAAGAGCAATAACCTATTAAGCTACACAAGTATTCGGTACTTTCGTCCACGATTTAAACATATGTTTATTCAACTATAGCATATTCACAATCTCCCCTTTCGGCTTTCGATTAGAAATCATACAAGTTATGATAATTAGTGATCAATTAATTATCAAGCAATCAAAACAACTATTGAATAAATCTTAAATAACAAGAAGAAACCAAACTAATATATTAATTCATGAATAGAGTTTCCGTGAATCACAAGAAAATCCCTAATAAAGTAATTAGCTCCCAGCCATAGTCACGCTAAAAACTAATACAATCTCCATACATGAACTGAAATAAATAAAGCAAAAGAAAAAAAGAAAAATACTCAAGTATGGATAAATAACATGCTGTTATTATTTAACGTCATATTTGATCCCGATCCCCTAATGCTCTTGTGTGATTGCACGCGTGATTTTCGCAAATACAAAATTTCTTCGATGGAACTCGCTTTTCTTTAACAGCGTGCCTTGTAGCGACATGTGAAAAATAACAAAGTTATTTAATCATGTGAAAACTTTTAGTCCATCGGTTAAACCGCCAACTCATTTCACTGCCTGCCTAGTTTCTCCATTCAAAACAATGGTCGTCATAACTAGATGTCAAAAATACATTTCTCCATAGAGAACTAAATGAAAACAAGATACATCACCTTTGGGATTCCGAGACCCACTTATCCAAATTACGTACGTCATGAAAAATTATTATACGGGCTCAAAAGAGCCCCGATCCTATTACAAGAGTTTTCAGGGATTGTTTCATATCGTTTTCTAACCGCCGTTTCGATCATTTTTGTTCATCTACCGTCAGGAAATAATATTTACCTTCTTTTTATACGTGGGATGATATTATCTTAATTGTCATCCGATGCTCTTCGCAGTCATCATGTCACCGTCGCTCAATTTGCTATGGCGATCTGTAACTACTAAGCTACTGTGGATACGATGACACGCGCACGTGGTTTATTTTTATCCCAGTGACAGAGATTTTAACGCGGCCGCATGTCATCATGTAATGATAACTCCCGATACTAAACCCAAGTCGAAGCTCCTCCTCCTAAGAAGTCAGCGACGCCTCATTATCGTACAAATCCAGAGGCCCCGCAATATTTTTACATTCACAAGGCGAGACATTTCTACAACAGGCCATAACCGCTTATTCACGATAACCCGATGAGGATCACATACATTCTTACCGCTTGTTGTGTTATATTCGTACTATAGTATGACTTCGCATTTACATCCATCATCAACATCCACCCTTATTTCCTTACACATACGTCTATCGATGCCGTGATACAAGACGATCCACGCCCGGTTATGGTATTTTCTCGTGATAACTTGACATTCGTCCTCCAAACGGCTCGACGTTGTCCGCCAAAGGTACACCGTAGGTGTCGCAGTAGTGTCTAAATCTGTTGCTTCGAATCCTTTCTTGCTCGAGCTCCACCGTGTCCGATTCAAAGCAACATTGGTGCGAATCGCGGATAATGTTAGTCCGCTATTTATCTCTCTTAACTGCTAACCATCAACACTAAACATATTGAGATTTAATATTCACTTTGTCCTCCTCCAAGGTCGCACTACAAGTACACGCCCCGTCACGCCATCGGACGATATTTTTACAGCGCTCCGCTGATTTTATTTGAAGATTTTCGACGCCGCCACAGACACCTACCTCCGCTGATCGAATGCGTGCGATAGAATAATTAATTAATAGAATATTGTAATTATTTAGTCATAATTGTAATTGATTTTTAGGATCATGTGAATACATAGATAAGTTAGTCAACTAATAGTCTAATCCTAATCTAATCATATTTTAATCTTAGCCTAACCCTAATCTTAGATGATAATGTTATTTATGGTATAATTAACACATCTTTGGAATGTTACTGAAAATATTCTTACAAAAACCCACTGACCTTATTTAAAGTGAAGAGAGGAATAATATAGATAGAATTGTAAATTGATATATGATTTGGGTGTCATCTCTCTTTTGCCGTCAATGTCATGTCAGGGCAATTGTGGTCCTGTTTGTGTTTGAGCCCATCAAAGAAATACTCTATATATATTTCACGAAAATTACTTTAAATAGTTGTTTCTCCGAAAGTTTAAACTAAGGCTGTCCAATGAGGTATGGAGAACAGGTCCTGTGGACGGGAAGGTTCGTTCCGGCAGGACAAAATTACTTTAAATAGTTGTTTTTCCAGTTTAAATTGAATACATATAAAAGTTTAGCCTCTAGTAAAACTCGTCGTCACTTTCTTTCTATTTTTCAAGCTACTATAATGTAGTATATTAAATCAGAAAAACAGATTTACCCTTGTACTGTAATAGGCTGTATTTATCCTTCATTATAAAACTTTGATATATTTGTCATGCTCATCCATCTTTAGGACCATATTTACCCTTATACTCTAAAAAGTCATATTTACCCCTATTATGTTAAATCTCCATTTCTGGAGAACAGAATTTTTAAACCCGTTTTTAGTTCTGGAAAATTGGTATTTTAATAAAAAAATCTGAAATTTGTTTTTTTTTCAAAAATTGTCCTAAAAATCCAGATTTTTATCATTAATTTTTAGGACACTTTTAAAAAAATCTGATTATGTTTTTAAAGCTGGAAAAGCTGAATTGTTAAAAAAACCTCAAAAACTGGATTTTAAAATAAATCTAGAAAACTATTTTTATTTTCTTAATCTGAAAACTGATTTTAAAAATCTGGAAAAATGATTACTTTAAAAAAATCCAAATTTAAAAACAAATCCAGTTTTCTAGTTTTTTAAAGAAAAACAGATTTCCACATTTATTTTAAAAATACCCAGTTTTCCAAATAAAAAAAAAGAAGATTTTACTAGCTTTTTTATTGAAAGTATTACCACATAGAAATAGGAAACTAAGGTGGAAATGAGGATTTAAAGAAATAGGGTAAATATGACTTTTTAAAGAGTACAGGATAAATATGATTCTAAAAGTTGGATGAGAAGGACAAGTATATCAAAAAGTATAACCAATGATAAATATAGCTTATTTTGTAAAAGTACAAAGACAAATCTGACCTTTTCCAATATTAAATAGTCAACTTTGGGGAAATTGATCATGCAATTTAATAAGCGACAATCCACAGACTGTTTCAGTGCATGATCCTAGAAGCTATTTGACCACAAGCGATTGTTTGCACGCATCCTTACCTTACATTTCATCAATGATCATTACAACTCGAACTCTAATCTATCACACTTAATAAATAATAATAATTATTATTTTTCATACCCTTACAAATATTTGTTACTCATGAAAATTGATCAGATTTATATGTAAAAGAACTTTCATTCGCAAAACTTTAAAACAATTCAAGTAGATCTTAATTCATGTTCAAACTACAACATCAAATTTCAAAAATCAAAACATCAAAACTTATATTTAATTCCATCAGTTTTAAGTTTCAACTTCGCTAAAATCCCACACATCAGCGGACTTAGTTATAAACGAGGTAGCGTGCTTTCCTGCTTTTGCTTTTAGGTCAGTTATATTACATGTATGTCTCCAATGGGTAGGACAGAAAAATTACTTTTAGTTGGCTATGCTGAAGCAAGCTTTCAAAAGTCATAGCCTAACGCTGGGGATATGAAAGCAACTTCAATTTAGGGCTGGCCAGTGGGCTGGACGCCCACCGGTCGGGCTTCATGGAGCTGACGACTTCGGGCCTGCAAGTGGGAAAATGGGCGGTCGAGTCAAGGCCCGGAGGGGTCTGCCCGGCGACCATACATGTCCCGCCCCGATCCCGATCCCGCTGGCAGGGCCTGACTGCCTGACGGCCTGCCTGACTGACGGTTGATGGTTTTGTGTTTTTTTTTTTTTAATTTTTTCACTAAATTAAAAATACTAAATTACTAACAAAGTATAATTTATAGACTTATAGTATTATAATTTATAATTATAGTATTATACTCATATATATAATATATTTATAAAGTATAAACTATAAAGTATAAACTATAAACTATAAAGTATAAAGTTATAAACTAAATAATTAAATTAAACAAAGACAAGAATAGTGTAAAAACATCCTGCATTGTTGGCCTTTATATTATTAATTTCATTGAAATATCAAATATCAAATATACAAGATTCAAAATTACATCAGAGATTGTAATCAGATTGTTGTTGAAAAAATTGCAAAAGAGTGAAAGACATAGAAAAATTTAAAATTGCAATGAAATAAATTACCAATTTGAAAATACTTTTTCTAATTTCTTTATAATTTCGTGGCTCTTCTACGGAATCGATATCTCGATCAAATTGTTCCACGCCGCTACTCATGCCTTCAGATAAAATGTCGCTGTAGTTGTCGCCATCTTCTTCGTTAACTCGTCGATCGCGACTCCTTCGCCCGCCAGATCCAATCTCAATAGTACCGCCATCTCCAAGCCGCTCCCGCTAACGAGCGTCAGGTTTCCTATTTGAAATCATCGCGTAAAAGCGCCGTGTCGATCGACGACGCCAATGTTCAAAATATCTCGCCATCATCGAAAGTGTCTAAATGTCTTCTCATTCGCTCCAATATTTCAAAAGTCTTCCTTTCCTTCTTCATCGACATCGCTGTAAGGTAAAGTACCGCAAAATAAAAACATCGAACTCGCTTAATTTGGTTAAGTGCTACCACCGCACATTCTATTTCGAGGCTTTCAATAGAATTAATACTAGGCCTAGCCACGTAAGAAAGTGCTTGTCTTTTTAGGTTGTGTCACAAGACGGTACAAAAGTCATTGGTTACTAGCACTTTCTCACGGTAACGCCGATATACTTTTTGCATTCATCTTCTACGCTATTCAACACTTCTTCTAGCGTTAGTTCAATAGTGGCTCAACATTTAAATTTTTGGGAGTCGAGGTAGTACGCCCATACATGTATAAATATTTGTAATAAGATTTTTACAACCATCTACTTTAATAGTCTTTAAAACAAAGACCAATAATATAAATAGGGAATAGGAATAAAATATTTCTTTAATTTCATAAACATTTTTTAATAGCCACAGATAAGCAGGTTTTTCCATAAATTATTTAATAAGTAAAAATATTATAGCTATATAAAAAAACATATTTGAAATAGTAGTATAATATAAAGTAGAAAATTCTATTGTTGCTCTTTGAAAATTTTCTAAAATTAAAATAAGTTCTCTAATTTTGTCTCAATCATTATCCACAATCATATCATTTGGATTTTGATTACGCTAAAAATAAAGTAATAGGTTTTCTATACTCATAAGCAAATAACTAGTTGGTCATATAAAGATTTACACCTATTTTGTAATTCTTCGTGAATTTTTCTATAAGTTTGTCCTTTATCGTTAGAAATTTTTTTATAATCTTTTTTCCGTTGTATTATATTAATTTTAAAAATAAATTGTATAGCAAATTGTATTTTTTCAAGAATATCTTGAAAAAGTGAAAGCACCATCCTTTACAACTAAGTTATAAATATGGCACGCATTTTATATGAAAATGTTTTGGAAAAGAATGAGTTAAAACATCTCTTAAAATACTAATAGCCAATTGTTAAGATGCATTATCTAATGTAATACTCATAACTTTATCATTATTCCGTAATAATCTGAGATCGAATAAATATTTTCTCAAATAAACTCACCAAATGTTTACTATCTATATATCTATATGCTAAAATACGCTTTTGCATAGACCATTTATAGTCTATCCAATGACATGTTACAGCTTAAATAATCATGATCATAGTACTACTACTTATATCGTAAGTTAGAGCGACTTTGCAATTTAAATGATATAATGCATAACGAATATCGTTGATATTCATGCAAATTTAAATACATCTCTTTTAACAAATGATCTAGGAAAACCTTTATGCTAGGATTATACATATCTCTAATATAATGAATAAAACCAGAGATTCGAAATGAAAAGTGCAAACCTCCACAAAGAACTAATTTTGCTAAGGCTTCCTATCTTTATGTTTATCGATTAGTGGCCTACAACTTCCCCGCCATGTGGTTAATTTGACTCAGATTTCTCCGACAAGAGTATGTGAACCTTGTCCCGATTGAGAGGACGCTTGCTCACCGCTTTTTCAATCATGTATCAGTATACAAGGCTTTGTGTTTTTGCAACAGTGTCTTCCTAAACCCCGTCCCACCATGACCTTGTCCAGCTTTAAAAGAATAAACATTTTTACAAGTTTTACATACACTACTGATTAGCTACGCCCTCACAAAATATTTCCATACAACCGATTTTAATGGTCGCTTTTACGACTGCCTCATAAGAGTGGATATGAGGCATTTCACCAAATGGTGTATCGTCATCTTCATTAGAGGTGTATCATCAACTAGAGTGTCATCTAAATTAAAATCTTCTTCATTTTCGTGATAATCATTCAGGTTCAGATCATACGGTATTTCAGAAACATTTCAGATCTATAAAATCATCTTGTTTAGGAATAATGGAACAGAATACTGTGTTAAGCACTTGTCCTTCATACCACCCCTACTGTAAGCTCCGACCCTTTACCCTTACCCAACACGCTCTTAGTCCTTTCATTTTAATTATGCTAATAAATAGTTAAAGATAATGAAATTAAACGTGCTAAATGAAATAAAGACAAAATAATAATTTAACGAGAACGATCACCAAACGCCGACGCAGTCGACGTAATCGAGAGGTTGAAAATCAAACTTTGCTCGATAGATAATCCTCGCTAGTCACTAACTTCACTCCCAATTCTCAAATTAATAAATAGATTGAATACGTAGACAATGTTGTATAGAATTAGAGATCGATTGAGAGATTAGAGCGTAAAGATTTGTGAAAATAATAAGAAGAGAATGAGATTTATAATGAAAATCAAAGCGGCAGGGGTCGTGGAGGAGGCCGAAACGGACGCCGTCTAACGCCAAAATAAACGGCCGCTGACAACCGCTATTTTCTCGCAGCGGTCGAATCATGCGGATCAAGCGGTTTGGCGGGTCGACGGTCGGCGGATCGTTCGGCGGAGCGCCAAAGTGACCATACTCGCCCCGCCTGCCGAGCCCCTGGCCCCTGCGAAATAACAATGGTGTCGCTGCGGTTTGCGGTTTGCCTGACCGATGGAATGCCTCCGCCATCGCCACTTTTACAAAAGTGAAAGTGGTCGACGGTTCTCAAACTTAAAAAAATGGTCATATTTATCCTCGACAAAGCTCGTCAAATATGTCATCCGTTAATCTAAATTTATCAGATTTCGCTCATTTTTAATGTGAATGCCACGCGACGCCACGTAAACTCTACATGGGCGAAACCATTTCATTAACCCAAACCCGATAACAAACCAGATACCTAGATCTTTATTTTTTTACTTTTTCTTTTCTTTATTTCTCTCCATCACCAACAGTGGCTACCTTTCTTCTTCCATTAGCATCAATGGAGCTCTAAAAACCAGAAAAAATCAGCAAAAATCAAACTAAATCACTTAATAATTATGAAGATATTCGCCATAATCGACCCCAGATGAAAATAGATTTTGCTACAAAAACCAAAAAATGAAATTGGATTTGTTCAAACAAAATCAAAAGCTTGAATATTTAAGCTTAAGATGCTTATTTTTTTTTTTACCTTAACGTTTTTATCAATGCTTGTATCGATTGGTAATTTTTTGTGGTGATACTTTATCGTTATTGGTGTTATTAATTCAATGGTAGAAAGAACAAAATTGCATTTTGAGTAGAAATCTGAATCTTGCTTTTGTTTTTCAAAATTGAAGCTTTGATTTTTTCCAGTTCAGCTCTTATAGATTTGGCTATGATGGGTTGAATCTAATTTGTCAAACGTATTGTTCCATAGCATTTTGCTCTAGCTTGATCTTATATTAAGTTAGATGTGATGGTGGCTGAAGCTTGTCAGAGCTCCGGTGTCACGAGCTCGCCTGTAGTGATGGATGTGGAGCAAGCAGTGGGGAGGTGATGTGGGTCCCATATGCTGACGTGTCACCCACATAGTGTCCACGTGACATTTCTGTTAAAATGGATATATACAACAAGTTTAGACTAACGAATGACATATTTAACCTCAAACATTAACGGATGACAAATATAATCTTTTTCCTTAAGTTTGAGGACAAATATGACCATTTTTCAAATAAAAAAATACGAAAATTCTGTCCAAGTCAATGAGTGGTAATAGACTATAGAGGAAGATTTTGTGGTGGCTTTTCGAAATTAGTACTACTTGTAGTAGTAGTAGCAGCAGTAGTATAATCTTTTTAATTATTATTAAAAACAAATAATCAAAAATTAATAGTGTAGTTAGGGTATTTGGGCATGGTAAACTGTGCTGTGGGTTTAATTATTGTATAATTTTTGTGAGTTGCGATTAGTTCTTTCTCACCATCCAATAATGCTTCACATGTGTCTTCCGGGGCATAGTCCAGTGACAAAAGTTCACGCTATAAGACGCCCGATACTGACAAATAGCTCGATTCCCGCAAAGACGAAGAAATTCCGCATGTCGTGACCAGATCTGTCTCATCGATCACCAGATGCCCCGTAAACTTGGCCACGTAAGACATCACGCGATTTACTGCTGATAGTATTGAAGGACCGCTATTACTCTCTACGCCCCAGAATACCAAACAAGAAATGTGACGCAAGACTGAAAAGATAGGTTATCAAAAAAAATGCTCCACATGTCCACACGTCTTTATATAAGTGGCTAAAACGTGGAGGGATACTATTGGACAGAGAATACCTCGATCCATGAGGGTTTTGATTATTATAAGTGCTTAGTGCACGCCAGAATCTTTTATCTTTTTATAAATTATATTAATATTTTTTTCCTTTTTGTTTTGTGGATTTGGGATAGCGGAGTTGCTTGGTTTTGAAGTTTATTTTTATTATTTTGTGCACGTGGCCGTGTATTGTATTTTTAGATTATCATGTTCATTCCAAATCCTCTCTACTTTGCCATTCTATTTTGTTAATACTCCCCTAATCCTAAAATATTTAATGTTTAGATACGATTTCTCATACAAGCAGCTACCACACGGAACTCCCAAGCACCTAGATGCCAAAGAGGTTATTCATAGTATTTTTACAATTATTTTTTACATGATTACAGGTTCTTGCTCAGCTCGTTGGATGAATTGCAGCTGTAACATGTCTACAGAGAGCAAAATAGGATTACAAATAATTGGCACGACATGAATATATAGACATGTCTGATAACTCTATCACTATTTTGTATGAACATCCAATTTTGTGAACGACAATCTATAGGAAGATCTCTCTGGGGAGCTCTATCTTCGTTTTTATTTCCATTTCATGTGCACTAAAAGGAAGGAAGATCGGTGAGTCTATAATAATGCCAAGCATAACAACAGAGGACTCTACCTATATCATATTGGTGTAGCTAACTATAACTCTACCTAATATCACTGAGAAACTGAGTGCTCTCTCGAATATACTTTCGAGGAATGAATCCTAATCTCGGCTCAACTACCACCTTTAATCCACATCGTATTGTACTCAATACAAGTCATATCTCAACCTATAAGGCATTCGAGCTTAGGACAGATCAAAGTACATACTCTGTAGATAAGATGCGTATCGACCTCAAGTCTAAGGACTTCTATCTCCCACACGCTGATCATACTTTAGACATGTATAACAAATAGTATATCAGCAGGGTATACCAATACTTTCAAAGTATCAATGTGTCCATCACGAGTATCTGTAACTCATAGCAGGTGAGACATACTATATCTTCTAAGGATATGATGAAGACCACATGTTGACTTATCACATATCATCGATATCTCATTCTCGATGATCATTAGTCGATGTTATTTTAAGAGTTACATTATAATATTAATAGCTCACACTATTAATAACATTGTAACCTCTAAGGATGCATATTATAGAATATTATAAACAATCAACTAATAATTTAATAATTGTAAATGCCAAAATATTAATATCCATTAATAATAATACGAATGTGTATAAAGTACATTTGTCCTAATACAGATTATCTCTAGGACATAAATATACTTTCAATCTCCCACTTGGCCTAGAGCCAATCTCCAACATATCTAATGTCCATATTCTCAAAATGATCATTATGCTTAACTAAACTTAATGATTTAGTGAATGAGTCAGTTAGATTATCGTCTGTGGGAACATAGTCTAGTCTAATCTCTTCATCCTTCTCATCTCTCTGAATATGTGGTACTTTCTTGGTACATGCTTGTTTTTGTTTATTGATCTTGGTTACTTAGCATGTGAAATCGCACCAGTGTTGTCACAATAAATAGTTATTGGACGATCGACACTCAGAACTACCCCTAGTTCCTTCAGGAACTCAGAAATCATGACAGCAAAATCCGAATGGACTTAATCTTAGCAACAGGTGAAAAGATTTGATCATAATTGACGCAGGTCGTTGATTATAACATTTAGCCACCACCCTTGCTTTATAAGTCTGTACCTTGCCAAATGCATCGATCTTCTTCTTGAAGACCCATTCGCATCTCTTGGGTTAACCCCACCTGGAAAATCAACCAAGTTCCACACTTAATTGATGTACATAGATTCTATCTCAGATTTTATGGTTTCTTGCCATCTCTTCGAATCAATATCCAACATTGCTTCGCTATAGGTCATAGGCTCATCATTATCGGAAATATCTATCTCACTGTGTGTTTTCACAAGTAGATTTAGTCTTTCAGGAGGACGATGGGTCCTACTGACCGCAGAGTCGATTGTTTTCGCTTTAGTGCTTGATATGTTCGACTATGCAGAGGGTTCTCAGGCTGGTTAACCCACCAACTCGAGAGCTTTCAAGAATATCATTTTCACGTTTTTCCCGAACGGAATGAGGTGCAACTATTGCATCTACTCCCACGGTCAGGTAATGAGGATCTTGCATTGTATTATTCATCGTAACACTCCCACCGGCGGCGCACTAAATACCCAATATTCGCTAAATACTCCCACGAATTATTGCTTCGTCATTCGACGCGATTCATCCTCTATGTTATCTCGTGGTTCTGAATTTCTTCAAGTTCTATCTTTGTACAACTCGTCTTTGTAGACATATTCTTCTTCAAGGAAAGTTAAGTTCTCGAAACAATGACCTTACGTTCTCCAAGATAAAAGTAGTATCCCTTAGTTTCGCTTCGATACCCCAAGAAGTAACATTTCTCACTTTTAGATTCCAACTCACAAAAGCATCTTCTTAATATACGCAGGCACCCTGTGGTCTCATATGTTTAAGAGTTGCTTCTTATCACACCATATCTCATAGATGTATTTTCATCGACTGGAAGGAACCCTGCTCGTAACATATATCGAGATTTGTATAGCATGCCCCAAAGGTATGTCGAGTCGAGAAGCTCATCACGGATCGAACCATATTCAATAAGGTTCGGCTTTCTCCTTTCGCAACACCATTCATCCGGGTGTTCCGTGAGGTGTCCATTCGAACGGACTACGTAGTTTTAAGTAATCTAGAAAATCCTTGCTCAAGTATTCACCTTCTCGATCCGATCAAAGCGGTTTTGATACTTATTACGAGTTGTTTCTCCACTCGCACTCATACTTCTCGATATTTTCAAGGCCTCGATTTGTGTTTCATAAGATATACATATCCATACATTGTCAAGTAGTCAAGAAAGTAATGATGTAAGGAAACCTCCTTAGCTGAGTCGATAATGGTCCACATACGCCCTGCGCAACTTAAGCACCTCTTCGCTCGCACACCTTCCTAAAATGGCTTGTTGGTCATCTTACCTTTAAATAGATTCATAGTTACCATAAGACTCCAAGTCAAACGGTTCGAGAGTCAAGGTTCCTCAACCTTAATATTCTTGCTTCGCTGATATGACCAAGTCTACAATGTCATAGTAGGCAGAGTTTCAATTAATTTTCTTAGCTCGCTTATTTTGTACATCAATATTTCTCGACTACGCTTTAGTGATATAATCCATCCACAAGAGGCATAGTTCCATGTATAATATTATCAAAGGACAATATTTGATTGCCATTATAAATATATGAGAAAAACCCCTTCATGTCTAAAACAGGGATAAAAATGATATTCCTCGTTAACGAGAGTACATAGTAACAATCATTCAACACTAAACAACAACCAGAAGGTAAATTTAATCTACAAGTTCCTATGCGCCATCATCTACTCAGGCTCTATTTTCAACGCGTAGTCCACCTCTCTCGTTCAACTTTTTTCACAACACCGCAAATTTGTACAAATGTGCGAGCCATGCGTGATCCAATACCTGTGAATGAGAGTCATGATAGACATATTTATTTCAATGGCGCACATACCTTGTCCACTGCAGGTAGAAACACACCGTGCTTTTCCTTCTCCCGCGGCGCTTCTTCTTCCAATGCCCCTTTTGTTACACCGAGGCAAACATCCTTGCCTGATTCACCTTTTCTTCTTCACTTAGGTTTCATAGCTGAGGGCGCAGCGATTGCTTTGCCCTTCTTCTGTCATTCCTTACTTTTCGGCTTGGGCCGGCTAGAAGAGCTCACCATGAGCACAATTTTCCCTTTGGTAGTTTAAGATTCAAAGGTCTTGAGCATGTTGTGTAGCTCCAGCAGACTCGCCTTATTTCCGTTCATATTGTATTTAACAATAAAATTCTTAATAGAACGAGGGAGAGAGTTCAGGATGAGGGTGGAAGCGACATTATTCTGCAGCTTTATACCGATCGAGGCTAGCCTTTCTATCAGCCCTATCATCTTCAACACATGCTGAGATACTTGGCCCCCTTTAATCAGCTTACACTTGAAGAGTTCTATTAATAACTCATATTCCATAGTTTGGGACTAATAGTCATAGAGACTCTTTAAGTGTTCGAGCATCTCGTTAGTGGCCCATGTTCTCATGTTGTCTCTGAAGCTCCACTGGCATGGAAAACAACATCATGCACTGTGCTGAAGTGACGTCATCTAGGTTCTTCTGGTAGGCCACCTATCAAATATGCCATATTCTGCAGAATCTTTGGCATGGATTACGGAATACATCATTCAACATGTATTCAATCTTTTCTCGCCTCGTGACAATTCTCGATTCCTGCCGCCTAAATAGTTTGGTGTAGTGAGTTTATTCATTTATCAAGATTTTCAATGAAGGCTCGACATTTTGATAATCTGAAGAGTTATATAGATAGGAAACTACAATCAAATTTATTTCGTATTACACACATTCATTTAGGCTAATCAATATGGTCTTTTGTTTAATTAGATCCCACTATTTTAACATACTTCTACGACCCCATGGTAGAATACAGACCTATATTAATATAAGGTCATAATAGGCCAAGATCCAAGCCTATGTTATCTACGCGTTTGCTTTGGTTGATAACTTCAATAACACATCTTGGTAGGTTCTAAACCAATTGCAATACTTATTTGCAACTTTTGGTTGATCAAATATTTTATTTAATCTTGCATCATTAGATTAGTCCGACATTTTGGCGCCAAGATTTGTCTAAGAAAGTCAACCTCATTACACGGCTGCGTTTATGTATCTAAGTAAATTTGGCCTTTGTGAGCAAACACTTTGGTGTAACTACCCACAAAAGTTTATTATCTACCTTTACATTTAAACACATCTATGAAAGAGTCTGAGTCCTCGTAGACATAGAGCAAATGCTTTGGCATAAATACTCATATCGTCGAAAAGGATTTTGCATTATAAAATTATAATGGACGACGCGTTTTAATTTAGACTTGTATTTAAAATTTGGGGAACATTTCAATTTCGGGGATTTTAACCAAGATCAACAATTTCTGTCATATCCAATACGACATCTTATCATGCAATTTCTAAAACACATTTAGTTAGGAACTATCAATCCAATAGGCATGACATTAAGAGGGTTCTGATTCCGATTTTTTTTTTATTTCTAGAGCCTCGACTTAAATCGTGCCGCCGCGCGCCTGCAGAAAGTTGCACAAAAATATTATTTTACGCTTCGGGATGAACGGCGTCGCGACGCCTCACCAAACCCTATGTGGCGCCACGGACTAATCGCGAGCAAAGACGTCGTCACGACCCGACTCAAGCTTCGCGATCGTGCCTTACCCCGGGCACCCTAGTGATACAACATCAGAGAAAATCAGCGGAATTAAAAACTTAAACATATGAACAATATGAAAAGAAACAGGCTAACCAAAACGGTCACCTTTCTGCATAAATATATATATGAAAATCGAACAGTTACATCCTTTACAAACCCTTCACACAACAGTACTACAGACCTCTAAGAATGTAACAACAACTATGACGGGACAGGGCCCCGCCATACCCCTGAATGTACAAGAACCTACAATCTCAGGGAATCATACCAAAAGATAAGCCTCCGGAGAAACGGAGCTTCCCAAACGCTGAACTGTGATCCTAGGAGCGAGGTTCAACAACCGGCAGACTTCTACCGCAGATGAACGCACTCGGGCGAGGTCAAGACAACAGTAACAAGTATGTGAAACCGAAATATCAGAAATGAAATCATAATAGTCTATAAAAACAGAGACATATATGATAACCAAACTACAAGATACACAACATGTAAGCAAATATGTCAAGTCGTGACTCACGCCTCAAAGTCATCACTAAATATAACCGTGGTCTCACGCCCACCATATCAATCATGCCCGTGGAATTCCTTCCTCACCGCCGGCATTTATGATATAACAACACCAAGGAGTACATGAACACCAGTCCCACGTGTCATAAGAACCGTGACGGTAAGTACGGCGCATAGCTACTGATCCACCTCGCATCATCAATCGACCGGCAAGTACGAAAGACAACTACCGTAACCTACCGTACAACAATAATATATAATCAGATCAATGGTCGACCGGGCAAGTACGATAGCCTCTACCAGATCCATCATGCATCACGTCGCTGACCGGGGCAAGTACGTCAGCTAACTACCAGATCCACCCTGCATCACGAAACTTCGGTCTAAAATCGAAAATCGTGGTCACGGCGACCGGCAAGACGATAGCCTCTACCAGATCCACTCGCATCACGCCGGCCGACCGGGCAAATACGTAGGCTAACCACCAGATCCACCCTGCATCACAAGACTTCGTCCTAACACTGACCGGGGCAAGTACGTAAGCTAACTACCGTAACCAGATCAAGAACGACGGCAAGTACGATAGCCTTTACCGATCCACTCGCACGCGAAACCTCATGGAGAGCTAGTCCATGGAATAACACTATCGACAGGGAACGAACCTCATCACGGCCAGATACCCGACCATCCATCGAGTCAAGATGTCCAAAAATGATTATGATAACATGACCGCCCTCCATCGAGACGCAGAGCATAAGGATACAATACTTGCACAACAAGGCTATCACAAGAAAACATTGGCAAGTTACTCACACTCAAAGTACTTTTATTTTATGCCAAAAATCCGGGTTTTAACCCCAAAGTACTACATACTTTAACTCTTTAAAAAGATCCATTTCTTTCACAAAAGTCACATGATACCCGTAGTATCAAAACAGAGTAACTGTCTTTTTAAGTAAACCAAAACAATTTCCATAACTTCTTTTTAAACCATCTTAAGACAAAACCATGCCTTTCTTTTAAACCAAACACTTCAAATTCTTCAAGTCTCTTTTCTTTTAGAAAATCAAGTTCCTTACTTTGGAATTTAAGAAAATCAAGATTTGTTATTAATGATCTTTTAGAGCAAATGATCTAGGAAATGTAATACAATTTTGTCTTATCTTAGCTTCTATGCAGATGGAGGTTTCTACTGGTTTTAATAATAATTAATTAGTCAATACATTTTCCTTTATTAACGCTGCAATGGTTTGTTCGATACTTCTTCTCATTTCCGAAATCAATAAAACTTATTCCTTTTAAAACCCAATTACCCATTTCTCATAAATGCGGTTTCACAACTTTTTAACACAAACCAAGTCCTTAATAATTCACATTAAGTCATTTATAAGTCAAGTCTCTTATCTTTTAAAAACCACAAACCATTTCTTTACCTACATAAAGTTGTTATAACAAACTTCCCATAAAGCCGTTATAACACTTTATGTTTTAAACCAACCAAATTGCTTAGCACACGACGCTCACCGTACTACATAGTTCACAACAATCATGCTAGAAAAGATAGGAAGAGGTTCACATACCTCGCGACGATTATCGACAATTAGCAAATCGCTCCAAAGTACTATAACCCTGCTAGCCTTTTCCAACCTTCAAGTAGAATACGCTACTCGTAGAACTTCAACCTATAAAGGCCACAAACGCCTATCAACCTCTAGATCTCTTCAGAGAACAATTCTAAGTACAAAGTTCCTTATTCTACGTAAAATTCTAAGATTTTCCTCTCTCTCCCGCCCGCAACCACATAAATCTCTCCTCTATCAAGGCCCGCTACTAAGCCAAAACCTGCGAGTGTGGGGGTTACACGCCTAACCTGACGTACAATTCTACTCCATAATAATACAACATGCTCATCAGAATACACCCAATGTAAATACAGTTCAATTCCTTAGAGACATCCTTCCAATATATCTTATACTCAATTCTAAACTACTACAACATGTAATATCCAATTAAAATAGAAGGACATAGATCATTACCTCGATAAGCCCAAAATTATCCAAGATTATAAGTCGATCCTGAGCAACGTTTAGCTCCAATTCCTTACGCTCCAACCCGCTCCAAGCGACCCTTAGAAGTTTCTAAACAACTTCTCTTAACACTTCATCCAAGCTATGAAGATTTTTCTAGGGTTTCATTTGCGACTAAAGGAATAAAGTAGTATTTCCGGGCTCCTAGTATTGAAATAACTTTGGAATACTACTAGGGATACTAGGCTAAGGTATTTGGGATTTATACAACAATACTTAAAGTATTTTCTACACAAGTGGGTGGACGAAACAACTGGGAGTGAGTATTGCCTTGGAAATTATTTCGTGTGGATGAAATAAGTCTCGCTTATCAAGGGTATTTATAACAATCAATGACCAAGATTAAAGCAAGCGCGAGGTCTAGATTTCGACACGCGCGCGTGGGTCCCACCCTCCAAATGGCTACACAAAACTTGGGACAAGTGGCTTGTCCCACCATTTCGGCCAAAGCCGTTGTCAACAAGAAACGGCCAACCATGGCCACACGGGCGACACGTGTCGCCCCTACTCGATCCATGTAACATCGCGGATCGCAACTTAAGTCCAAGTCTCCAACTATTGGCTCGGGTGCACTACCGCACCACCGCCCCGTCGCCCTCAAGTCTCGCCATAAACCTAACTAGTAATCGGTCATTGACGGCGTATTTTATATACACCTTTGAGTCGCTTTTAGTTAGTCTTTTGTCCCATTTTGCACATATAAGTGTCGACAGGATAGTTTTTCTTTCTTTTGAGTCAAAGTGGTTAAAATGGCCAAATGGCGGAAAAGGAGCAAAAAGAGGGCAAAAGAGGAGATGCCAGACGCAAAACAGAAAGTGGCGAACGAGGCTAAAATCTGCATCAGGCGCGCCTCGCAGCCCAAAAGTGCCGCGCGCCCACTATTCGAGAGGCAGACCTGGCACGCGGGCGCTCATGCCAGATGCAGGGTCGCGCGCTAAACATCCGAGGAGCTACAGAAGATACAGCATGGCGCCTCGCATAACAGATATCGGCCGCGCCAAAACACCCGACGGATCGCAGATCTCCGGGCGCGCGCTATTCTCAGGGTCGCGCCGACGCGGAAAAATTAGGTCTTTGACGGATTTTTGGGCCAGCCCGCAGGGAAAAGAATGAGGCGTTTAAACCTATATGCTTAGAACTCCTAGGCGCTGAGGTTCCCTTCCGCACAACTCAAGACTTTTGCTCGAGATCGATACCATTAATTTAGTAATTTCTTTTCCTTTTCTTTACTTTATTTCGCTTTGTATGATGAATACGGAATTAGTTCTCATGTCAACGGCTAGGAACTAATTCTCTTATAGGCTTTCTACGTCAATTGCTTGAAACTTACGCTATAAATTAACGCACGCTTATGGTTGTTTTCCTTATCGAGAGATCTATCCAATAATTGAGTTGAATTCTGTAATTAATCGACAACTAATTATCACTATATGATTTCTAATCGATTCAAAAGTGGATTGTGAATACGCAGAAGTTGGGTCATGTGCTTGAATCGGGGATTAAAATACCTCAATTAGTTACGTAGCGCTGATGCAGAGGCTTAAAACCCTAATTTTGGCATCAGGCGTGACGGCCAACTAGGTTTTTGTTCTTAATCCTCCTATAAAGTTACCCTTATCAACAAAGTTGTGTAAGGAACGACATGGGTCGAGTGTTTATATAACTAACGGAGTATAAAACGATTTCAGAAACCCGCTTTCTCCAAAAGAAGAATACCATAAGTAATGCATTAGTAAGTAGCATAAGCGGATAATGAGGATACATAAGCCCTATTCTCATCACAACCAAGTAAACCTTATAGTTAAAATAGCTTTTATAATTTTAGTCATAAACAACCAATCAATCATTAATCCACCAAATAGATACTAGAAAATAGATAATCGTACTTGAACCCTAATCCCGAGGACGATATTCGGTCTTATCTAAGACTATACTACTTGATACGATAACGCACTTACGCTTAAAGCAGCGATCTTAACGCGCATCAAGTTTTGGCGCCGCTGTCGGATTAGACATTAGTTCAATATCAAAATTATCTATTTTTAATTTCTAATTTGGTCTTTAATTTTTAATTTTTATTTTTACGTTCGCTATTTTTTCTGAAATCGTTGCCGTGATTTGTTTTCTCGCTTTTGATCTATTTCGTGCAATCATTATGCGAAGGAGAAGAGAGCGTACACTCTGCTCCCTTCAATCCGTAGATCGAGAAAACCCGCAAAATGCAATGCAAAGAATCAACGGTTGCAACTTTGATGTAGATGGACGGTAATCTAAACAATAACAGATGAGAGAAGCGGTTAGTGAAAATCAACCTAACCTGTAAGATCCTCATCAGCCAATAGACGCGAGGATAGAGTCCGAATCCACCGAAAGAAGTTTGGGAGATTATGTCGCCAAGAGTAAATGGAGCACAGATTGCATTAGGCTCCCTACAAGAGGAGCCAACAACTTCGAGATAAAACCAGCATTCGAGTACGGCAAAGACACGTTGAAATTCGAGGATCGCCATCTGAGGATCCACATACGCACATAGCTAATTTCGATCTACGTGCCACTTTCGTATATAACTGCATCGATGATGCTGTCAGATTGAGGCTCTTTCCTTCTCACCGTGGATAGAGCAAAAGTATGGTTGAATTCCCGCCACCGATTCGATATTCACATGGTACGAAATGGCACAAAATTCCTAGCCAAGTTCTTTCCCATGTAAAGCAAAGAAATCATGAGGAGTTGAACAACTTCTACCGTCATTGGAGAGTCCTTATACGAAGCTCGGGAAAGGTTCAAGGATCTACAAAGGAAGTGTCCACACCATCGCATCGAGTCAGGAACTTGGTCCACATCTTCTACAACGGGCCGAGCAAGACAACCGTAACCATCATAGATGCAAAGAAAGCGGAGCATTCATGAGGAAAATGTACCACGACGCCATGAGTTATTAGAAGATATGGCCACTAACAACCATGTCATCAAGAGAGGGCGACTAGCTGGAGAAGAATCGCTGGAGTCCACGAGATAGATGCTATTGTCGCCTTGAATGCCCAAGTGGCTCTTCTAGCGAAACAATGCAAAGAACACACAAAGGTCAAGAATGCCGCATGCATGCCTAAAAGTCGCGAGATACGCGGTGGCCCACATACATTTGATAGGTGTCCTTCAATGATCCCAACAATATACCAATGGAGCAGCAGAGTGTCAAGCGAGGTAATTACGAGGCAACAGAACAACCCCTACTCAAACACTTATAATCCAGTGGAGGAATCACCCAAATTTCTCATGGAAAGGAGATCGTGCGTGTCAAGAAAATCAATATCGTGGCAGATCAGATCGCACTGGGTAGCAAAACCAATATCGTGGCAAAAAATATCATAGGATCGTAACCAAAGAAGACTGTAATCAATGCCTCTTCACTCAAGCCCCGCAAAGATCAACAGCTCAACGCACTGCTCAGAAGAAAAGCCGACGAGCCGTAGCAAGGACAAGACTTGCTAATGCCTGCACTCCGCCTCATGTGGCTAGATCCTCATTCAGAACTTGAAACTCATGGTCACCGCAAAGCAAGCAAACATCAGCCACGGGGCATTGCTAAGCAATACAGAGGTAAATCCGAGAGAGCAGTCAAGCAAAGCTTGAGAAGTTGGAAGACAGTTGGAGCAAATACCTCAACCAAGAGTCGAGAAGCAAGCGAGCTAGAAAAGAGAAGGTGATTAAGCCTAGCCTAACAATAGAGAAAACTCCAGATGAGTATACGAAAGATTCCTTTCCCAGAGATTACAAAAGTTAGGCCGATAAACAATTTTCCAAATTCTCGAGGTATTCAGAAGTTCGTATATCAACATACCTTTTATAGAGGCTTTGGAGCAGATGCCGCCCTATTTCAAGTTCATGAAAGAAATCTTGGGAAAAAGAGGAAATCAAGGAATATTGAGATAAGAGCACTAATGTAAGAGTGTAGTGCTATCTTACAAAAGAAATTGCCACCAAAGCTAAAGGATCCTCGGAAGCTTTACACTACCGCACAGCAAGGCGTGACACGCAATGTAGCTCTATGCGATTTGTGGCGAGTATAAATCACGCCCTTATCGCCAAAAGATCGAGTCGGGAGAGGCTAAACCAACCACCGCGGAGTCCGCAACTAGCCGACAGATGTGGGTTCATCCACGAGGCAAGATTGAGGACGTGATTGCGGGCGTAGGAAAATTTTTCTTTCCCGCAGATTTCCTAATTCTTGATATGGAAGAAGACGCGAAATCCCTATCATATTGTGAGGCCATTCCTAGCAACGGGAGAGCTGATTGATGTTGAAAACGGAGTTGACATTAAGGGCGGAGAATGAAGAAACGGTGTTTAAAGTGTTTAAACATGTCATCGAACCACCACCTAAAGTAGTGCTTTGCAATCAAGCACCATCAAACCCCACGCGAGCCATTACAAGTCAATCAAAGAGTGATGAGCCCAAGAAAGGTGCATGGTTAGTAAATGCCACTAAAGCGAGGTAAGTTGTTCCGAACTCCTATTACCGATAATGCTAAAAGAAAAGAAGAAAAGAAAACGCCAAACGCGAGGAATGGATAGTCGGGCTTAATGCCCCAAGGTTATTAAGGCTATGAACTTGGTCCGCTAAAAGACGTTAAAGACAAATAATTGGGAGGCAACCCAACGTTTTCAATTATGTCATTTTAATTTCTCTTTAGTTTATTTTAATTTTTTTAGAACAATCTCACTGCTGGCTTGTGTTTGAGCTGTGATTGACAGGTACAGGGAAATAAACTGAAGAAAAGCAAGGATTTCCAGAAAGCGGTGTAGCCATGCGCCCAAAGAGTGGCCGCGCCAAAAGAACCGAACAGCATGGTTTAAGAGCCGCGCGCTGAAGCAGGCCGGCTGTAATCTGCAAAATTTGCCGAGTTTAGGCCGCGCGCTCAGAGCAGGCCGCGCAGAAGTCCCGGGCGAGCGCAGAGTTTGCGCCGCACGGCCAAGCCGGGAATCCGTAAACTTAAAACGCCCAAAATCGATTTTCCCAATTCCAACTTGAAAACCTAACCTTCCTCTCCAAAACCCACGAAATTTCAAATTTTCTCACAAATCCTCCACAAATCCAACCCAACCACAACCTAAACTCTTAGATTCCCAAAAACCCTAACTATCTCAAACAACAAAGCTCCATTCCATAGCCTCAACACACCAATTGAAACAAGAACAAGCTCAATCTTCTCATCAAAAGGTAATCCCTATCTTTGTTCTCAATCCTTTTATCAAGTCATAGGAGGTAGTAGTTGGGAAGAGTATTGTAGTTGGAGTAGTTTAGGTATTGAAAAGTTGATCGTAAGTCGAGAAAAGAGTAGAAAAATAGCGCAGTATCATTAAGCTCAAAGTGCTCGGCTGTCATTGAGCACAGTAGAGACATTATGCCAAAAAAAAATTACAAGCTGCAGATTTTGTTTAAAAATGGCCACCAGAAAGAGAAGAGGATCCACATCCACCCCAACCCCACAATACGATGAAAATAGATTTGTGAGTTACCAGGCCTTCCAAAGATACAAAAGACTTGATATCAGGCCCGTAATTCCATAAAGGGGAATGGATTACCAAAGGGGATCATATGGGGAGGAAGACATTTATGAGCCCATCCGGCATGATAGAGCTAAGGGGTGGAAGAGATTTGTCAATCCGAGAAGATAACACCATGAATACAACAATGGTGCGGAATTTTATGCAAACTTTCCTAGATGACAGAAGCGGTGCTTTGTGGTGGAAATTATATGCCCGTGACGGCGAAGCAATAAATGTGACTCTAAAAACAAGGACGAATACGGTTCAGAGCACCGACAACATCAAACGATACCGCAGAAACACCGCCACCACCGCGAGCCGCTGAGATTGGAAGAAATGGATCTAGAGCACTGAGCAGGTGCCAATTCAACAAGGCAGCAAAGGCTTGTCAGATTTCGCCGCGTTCGCACGATTCCATCTACGACTTCACCAGAGTGCCGTAAGATACGACACGCTGATTTATGGAATTACGAGGGCCGATAATTGATGTGGGAAAAGAGATAGTGCAGAGCATCAAGAAATAAGCAGTTGGTGACAACAGTGGATTGGGACACGGTTCACTTATTACCGCCTACGCCACACGAGCGCGGTCCCACAACTACCTACGATACTCATGAAAGAAACCAATCGCCAAGATCCTACGGATAGTGCACTCTTTCCTGCACTTAGCCCTCAAAGAGCCTGACGAAGAGTACAACCACCAAAGAGCAGCAGCAGCAGAGCCGCCACATTGGATGAAGATGAGCCCAAACAGGGCTCACATGAGGCGGCAGACCCACCCACCGCCAACCACAAGAGCAGTAACCTTCAGAGCCCACAACGGGCAATTGTACTCAACACCAGACGGAGATGATGCACCTTGCAAACAGAGTACAAGGACAGAAGAAACAAGGCAACAAATCGACGAGCCGAGTGCCTTGTTCAACCAACGGTCGATGATTATCCGCCGCCACCACCACCATTTTAGCCAAAGTCCTGTAGTGTCTTTTCTTTTATTTTCTTTGATCTTGCACACATCGGGGGACAATGTGTGATTTAAGTTGGGGGTGTTTTATTTGTGTCTTGTTATGTTTCAATTAAGTCTTTTTATTTGTTTTGTGTTTATTCTCGAGTCACAATTTTTTTCTTCTTTTAAGTCATAATTGCCTCACAAAGATCATGTATGTCAGTCTAGAAACACCTAGCCAAGAAAGGTGGAATAATGTAAAGGAATTGCAGAACTATCTAAACACTTAGGTTAGATATGCCAAAACTCACGTAACTGCCTATTCGAGTTTCGTCAATTACGATGCTAAATGATAAATGCTTATGTGTTATGATTGCTTGCTATTTGAGGCTAAATAGTTAGATATGCATGTTAGTGAGACGACTCAGCATTCCTTTGATAGCCAATTCTTACCATTCTTTTCTATCCTCAGACTTTAAAAATATCCCTACACCTATCGAGCCTAAATTTGAAACTTTTTCTTTGACACCCTATATTCCCACAAATTGTACCATAAGTGAAAATATGAAATAATGAGTACATCAGGTTAAAAGAAGAAACCAAAAGAGTGAATGTTAACGCACCCCAATGGAAAAGTAATAAGAAAGAGGCAAAAGCCTAAGTCAAAAGATATTAGTATAATACACTTCACTCTCCCAAAACAAAAGAGGGAAGGATAGAATTGAAGTCAAGGAAAGAATCAAAAGAAAAGGGAAATTGAAAACCCAAAGAGCTTATGGTACGTAAAAACGAGCCTAAATGTCTATCTTTACCAACCCCTACCTAAGCCTACATTACAACCCTTAAAGTCCTCAAGATCTCTTTATGCATATCCGTAATTAGCGGAGAATAATGAGTAAGCATGCCATAGGAATTCTTGAATTTATATGCATGATTTAGTATATTGACTTCCATTAAGCATGATGAATAGAGTTTATAAATATTTAGCTTCATGTGTTTAGTGTCAAAATTTCATGTTATATGTTCCTCAGATATTATTCTCGCTAACCTTCATGTTTTTCTAGTTAACATTTACGCAAAGAAAAGTGATTAATGACAGTGAGTCTTTTAGTTTTTCGCTCTTCGAGTCTTTTATTTTATTTCTTTTCTATCTTGCTCGAGGCAGCAAAGGTTAAATTGAGGTATTTGATCTGTATTTTATATACACCTTTCGAGTCGCTTTTAGTTAGTCTTTTGTCCCATTTTGCACATATAAGGTCGACATGATAGTTTTTCTTTCTTTGAGTCAAAGTGGTTAAAATGGCCAAACGGCGAAAAGGAGCAAAAGAGGGCAAAAGAGGAGACGCCAGAGCCGAAAAACAGAAAGTGGCGAACGAGGCTGTAATCCGCACAGCACATGGCGCCTCGCAGCCTAAAAGTGTGGCGCGCGCCCACTATTCGTGAGAGGCAGACTGGGCACAAGGCGCCTCGCATACACAGATGCAGGCCGCGACGCCTAAACATCCGGCGAGCTAGAAGATACAGTGGCCGCGCGCCTCGACATGCCAGATATCGGCTACGGCGCCAAAACACCCGACGGATCGCAATCTCCGGCCGCGCGCTATCTCAGGGTCGCGGCGCCGACGCGAAAAATTAGGTCTTTTGACGGATTTTTGGGCCAGCTCGCAGGAAAAGAACGAGGCGCTTTAAACCTATATAAGGAGAACCCTAGGCGCTGAGGTTCCCTTCCGCACAACTCAAGACTTTGCTTGAGATCGATACCATTAATTTAGTAATTTCTTTTCCTTTTCTTTACTTTATTTCAGTTTTGTATGATGAATACGGAATTAGTTCTCACATGTCAACGGCTAGAACCAATTCTCTTATAGGCTTTCTATGTTGAATTGCTTGAAACTTATGCTATAAATTAATGCACGCTTATGGTTGTTTTCCTTATCGAGAGATCTATCCAATAATCGAGTTGAATTCTTCGTAATTAATTGACAACTAATTATCACTATATGATTTCTAATCGATTCAAAAGTGGATTGTGAATATGTCGTAAGTTGGTAGACAGCTTGAATCGGGGATGAAAATACCTCAATTAGTTATGTAGCATTGATGCAGGCTTAACAACCCTAATTTTGCGCACAGGCGCGACTGGCCAACTAGGTTTTTGTTCTTAATCCTCCTATAAAGTTACCCTTATCACAAAGTTAGGTAAGGAACGAGCATCGGGTCGAGTGTTTATATAATCTTAACGGGAGTATAAACGATTTCAGAAACCCGCTTTCTCCAAAAGAAGAATACCATAAGTAATGCATTAGTAAGTAGCATAAGCGGATAGCGAGGATACATAAGCCCTATTCTCATCACAACCAAGTAAACCTTATAGTTAAAATAGCTTTTATAATTCTTAGTCATAAACAACCAATCAATCATTAATCCACCAAATAGATACTAGAAAATAGATAATCGTACTTGAACCCTAATCCCAGAGGACGATATTCGGCCTTATCTAAGACTATACTACTTGATACGATAACGCACTTGCGCTTAAAGTGCGTGCATCTTAACGCCGCATCGCCATCTCCTTGTAACCCATATCCTCTGCTCGCCGCGGACCGAGGCTCGTGCATCGTTGCCTCGCAGAGACCGCCGCCGTTTACTCGCAGCCTCCTCTCGCCGCTTTGCCTTCTCGCCCCGGCCGCTTCGCGCGAGGCATAATCGCACATAAGAATACGCCGTAGGAGTCCAACTCATAACATGCATCTAAGGCATGATCTCGTAACGAGAAGAATTGAAACTAACTTAAATATCTCGTAGCCTCCTCGACATAAAGTGGTGCACAACACGCCGATAATCAAGACTCTACTAGATACGGTCCAGAACACTTTCCAAGGATTAATCGCTCGATACCACTTTTGTCACGACCCGACTGCCCGCATCGTGCCTTAACCCGCACCCTAAAGGATACAACATCGAGAAAATCACGAATTAAAAACTTAAACATATGAACAATATGAAAAGAAACAAAGCAACCAAAACGGCCACCTTTCTACATAAATATATATATAAAATCAACGCTACATCCTTTACAAACCCCGCCACAACAATATTACGCACTTAAGAATGTAATAATAACTATGACGACAGGCCTCGCCATACCCCCGAATGTACAAGAACCTACAATCTCGTGGAATCATACCAAAAGATAAGCCTCCGAGAAACGGAGCTTCCCAACGCCGAATCGTGATCCATGAGCGAGGATCAACAACCGGTACCTCTACTCATGCAGATAACGCAGCCGGGCGAGGTCGCATAACAGTACCAAGTATGTGAAACAAAATATCAGAAATGAAATCATAATAGTCTATAAAAACAAGAGACATATATGATAAACCAAAACTACCAAACTACAAGACACAACATGTAAGCCATGTCAAGTCGTGACTCACGCCTCAAAGTCATCACTAAATATAACCGGTCTCACGCCCACCATATCAATCATGCCCGTGGAATTCTTCCTCATCACGGCATTTATGATATAACAACACCAAGCGAGTACATACGAACACTGTGTCCCACTGCGTCATAAGAACTGACGGTAAGTACGGCGCATAGCTACCAGATCCACTCGCATCATCAATCGACGGCAAGTACGAAGCCAACTACCGTAACCTACCGTACTCAACAATAATATATAATCAGATCACGGCCGATCGGGCAAGACGATAGCCTCTACCGATCCACCGCATCACGCCGACCGGCAAGTACGTAAGCTAACTACCAGATCCATCCTGCATCACGAAACTTCGGTCTAAAATTGAAAAACTACGTCACGAAGCTGACCGGGGCAAACACGATAGCCTCTACCAGATCCACCCTGCATCACGCCGACCGGGCAAGTACGCAGCGAACCACCGATCCACCGCATCACGAGACTTCGCCCTAACACTAACCGGCAAGTACGTGCTAACTACCGTAACCACCGCATCAAGAACGATCGGGCAAGTACGATAGCCTCTACCAGATCCACCCTGCATCAGTAAACCTCATGGAGAGCTAGTCCATGGAATAACACTATCGACAGAGAACGAACCCTCATCATGGCCGCATACCCGTGGACCGTCCATCGAGTCAGTATGTCCAAAAAAATGATTAAGGATAGCATGACCGACCCTCCATCGAGAGACGCGGTAGCATAAGGATACAATACTTGCACAACAAGGCTATCACAAACAAACATAGGCAAGTTACTCACACTCAAGGTACTTTTATTTTATGCCAAAAATCCGGGTTTTAACCTCAAAGTACTACATACTTTAACTCTTTAAAAAGATCCATTTCTTTCACAAAAGTCACATGATACCCGTAGTATCAAAATAGAGTAACTGCCTTTTTAAGTAAACCAAAACAATTTCCATACCTTCTTTTTAAACCATCTTAAGACAAAACCATGCCTTTCTTTTAAACCAAACACTTCAAATTCCTCAAGTCTCTTTTCTTTTAGAAAATCAAGTTCCTTACTTTGGAATTTAAGAAAATCAAGATTGTTATTAATGATCTTTTAGAGCAAAATCATGATCTAGGAAATGTAATACAATTTTGTCTTATCTTAGCTTCTATGCAGATGGAGGTTTCTACTGGTTTTAATAATAATTAATTAGTCAATACATTTTCCTTTATTAACGCTGCAGTGGTTTGTTCGATACTTCTTCTCATTTCCGAAATCAATAAAACTTATTCCTTTTAAAACCCGATTACCCATTTCTCATAAATGCGATTTCACAACTTTTTAACACAAACCAAGTCCTTAATAATTCACATTAAGTCATTTATAAGTCAAGTCTCTTATCTTTTAAAAACCACAAACCATTTCTTTACCTACATAAAGTTGTTATAACAAACTTCCCATAAAGCCGTTATAACACTTTATGTTTTAAACCAACCAAATTCGTTTAGCACACGTACGTCTACCGTACTACATAGTTCACAACAATCATGCTAGAAAAGATAGGAAGAGGTTCACATACCTCGCGACGATTATCGACAATTAGCAAATCGCTCCAAAGTACTATAACCCTGCTAGCCTTTTCCAACCTTCAAGTAGAATACGCTACTCGTAGAACTTCAACCTATAAAGGCCACAAAACGTCTATCAACCTCTAGATCTCTTCGTAGAACAATTCTAAGTACAAAGTTCCTTATTCTATGGAAAATTCGGCAGCACCTCCCCCCCCCCCGCCCGCAACCACATAAATCTCCTCCTCTATCAAGGCCCGCTACCAAGCCAACAACTCCAAGGGGGGGTTACACGTCTAACCGGACGTGTACAATTCTACTCCATAATAATACAACATGTCTACTGTAAATACAGTCCAATGTAAATACAGTTCAATTCCTTAGAGACATCCTTCCAATATAACTTATACTCAATTCTAAACTACTACAACATGTAATATCCAATTACAATAGAAGGACATAGATCATTACCTCGATAAGCCCAAAATTATCCAAGATTATAAGTCGATCCTGAGCAACGTTTAGCTCCAATTCATTACGCTCCAACCCGCTCCAAGCGACCCTTAGAAGTTTCTAAATAACTTCTCTTAACACTTCATCCAAGCTATGAAAATTTTTCTAGGGTTTCATTTGCGACTAAAGGAATAAAGTAGTATTTTCGGCCTCCTAGTATTGAAATAACTTTGGAATACTACTAGGGATACTAGGCTAAGGTATTTGGGATTTATACAACAATACTTGAAGTATTTTCTACACAAGCTGAGTGGGGACGAAACAACTAATGAGTGGAGTATCATTTGGAAATTATTTCAAGCTGATGAAATAAGTCTTCATATCATGGTATTTATAGAACAATAAATGGCCAAGATTAAAGAAAGTGTGAGGTCTAGATTTGGACATGTTTGTGTGGGTCCCACCTCCAAATGGCTACACAAAACTTGGGGATGCTTTGTCCCACCATTTCGCCAAAGCCAAGTCATTAAGAAACGCCAACCATGGCCACACGGGGTGACACGTGTCGCCTCTACTGGCCCAAAATATCTCATCTTCAAAATATCCAAATGCCAAAATCTCTAAAACAAAGTGGGCCCCACAAAATCAGAATTTCCCGGACTCCACGTACAATTCCGGAAATAAAATTCCATAATTCTAATATAATCCAGGAAGTCTAAATACCAAATCTGGGAATCCAATTCCCATTAACGAACCTTTTTCCTTCACAAAAACCGGAAACTTTTCCGTCGAAAAATCACATCTTTCTTCCTTTCCAATATTACTGTCGTATTCTCGTACGTATGTCCTCACATACATACCCTGGAACTACGGGGTGTAACAGCGCCGCCACAAAAATCCTAGGCGGCGACGCGACGCTCTACAATGGAGTCGCAGTGCCTCCGTCTCAGAAACACAAAATCTGCATTTCTGAAATCCTAAAACTGGTTCAAGGTCAGATTTGCATATTCATCTTCGTCACCTTTCACTATCAAACAACACGTTCATCGACCATAATCCAATCTCTTCTCGTTCTTCGTCTCCGTGCACATCCACTTAGAATAGTTAGATTGGAGTGACTTTCTCGATTATATCATTATTTTATAGTACGTGAGATAAGGATTATGCGCTCTTAAGATATTAGGTTTTCAAGCTTCAAAAGACATAAAATATAGATCTAAACAAATTCTAACTCATATTATTATTAACGATTACTACATAATCACACAACACAAATTCTGCACTGATACCACCGTAGGTTTTGTCAAGTTCGCACGCATGAATTTGAAAATTTGTGTTTCAAACCCAATAAACGATGAACTGTATGATGATTATGCAGTAATATAAAACACACGTAAATCATAACATGTATGTATAACTGTAATGCATCGAAAGAACACTTACGGTTTGAATAAATCTGGAGTCTTTTAGTAATCTAAGGGTGCACACACAATTGATCCTTGATTGCAAGTTCCTAGAACTCTGATGTACACATCATTCGAACAGCTAGGAAATTCGGCAGAGGTTTGAGAGAATTTTGATTCTAGGTCTGTAAGACTTAGAATAATATATCAAATGATGTGTTATGAATTGAACCCCCTATTTATAGCTGCATTTTAGGTCTAAAACACAGCTAGGGTTTCACGTGGGTCAGGCCCAGAAAATGAGGTGCAGTGGGTCAGTCAGACTGGCACACTGCCTTAGCGGCGTCGCGACTCTGTGTCCCATGCACCGCGGCCCTAGTCCAATGTGGGACGTCGTCTCGTTTTTATTTTAATTAAATCTGGAATCCAATCTCGACTTAATTAAATAATCATTATTCATTCAAATGTCTCAATCATAAATCGAACATTTATATTCTCTCATTATATCCTTAGATCGAAGAAATAATTGACATAGCTTTACCCTAAAAGCATTCACATATCGACACTAATCATATTAGGGTCTACTCGGAACTCCTAGCCAGCGTCGGAAGAGGAACTCAATATGTGAAGTACCTTTACTCGAATATGGTAAACTGAACCTCTATGTTGTAAGATAAATCCTTTCATTCACGACACACTCGATCAAGCTTAGAATTTGCCAAGTGTCTATCCAAATGGCTTGATCATTATATCTCATCTATATTAGTTGACAACAAGACCATATCCTAGATATGTCTATTGCGTTGGCCAACAACTTAGTCAACCTAATATCACTGAGAAACTGAGTGCTATCTCGAATATACATTCGAGGAATGAATCCTAATCTCGGCTCAACTACCACCTTTAATTCACATCGTAATTGTCACGCCCCGACTTTTTCTAAGCCTTTACTTAGGGCGTGATGGCACCTGGACAATTATTTCCCACCAGGAGCACCATTTAATTCTCTTTATTTAGAAATTTAAACTTATATTCAAATACGGAGCTATTAATAAAAATAACGATAAAGAAATCTGTTTATGACTTTATTGAAAACATAACGCGAGCCTATGCTCGTGCAAATATTATTTCTACATAGACATACTGACAAAGATTATTCTAAGTTGGAAGGGAGACCATTCCACATGGGCATTTCCCGAGACATCAGAATCGACATTCTCGACTGACGAGTACCAAGCCCAAGCAATGGACTTGGTATGACAAGAGGTCGCAGGACGATCGCTAGCCTCGCGCCGAGCCTTTCCTCTATCACGCTTTTCAAACATGTTAAATAAAGAGTCACCACCTACCATTCGTGAGTGAGAACCTTACCTCGCAATTCAAAGCAACACCACAATATTCCAAGTGCAATCACATTATAACGTAATAAGCATATTGCAAAAACATATCAAAGTTACAACATTTTTAAATATGCAAAGAACTCCTCATAGAAATTCTCGCTTAACTAACACTTCATTTTATCTCGTATAATGCTAGGACATTCCCCGCATTTCCATATGTTTGTTACATTTATATATTTGTGAACGCGTATTCACTTTCCATATTTATATATAGGTGAACATGTATTCATTTTTCATATTTGTTGTGGCGCAACCCGATCCATTATATTTACGATTTGTGAACACGTATCACTTTACGCTTTGTTGCGCGCAACCCGATCCATTATGTTTACGTATTTGTGAACGCGTATTCACTTTACGCTTGTTGCGCGCAACCCGATCCATTATATTTACGATTTGTGAACACGATTCACTTTACGCTTTGTTGCGTACGCAACCCGATCCATTATGTTTACGATTTGTGAACGCCAGATTCACTTTACGCTTTGTCATGCGCGCAACCCGATTCATTATATTTACGTATTTGTGAACACGTATTCACTTTACGCTTTGTTGCTGCGCAACCCGATCCATTATGTTTATATTTATATATTTATGTGAACACGTATTCACTTTTCATATTTTTCTAAGATTGAATAAATAATATTCTCTTTCCCAACATTCTGTCATTCATACTTGTAACGATTATAACTTTTTAACCATAACTCCAACTAAGGTGTTTCTCAAGTGGAAACTAAGGTAAGACGGGGATCTTTCACTGTACCAAATTTCATTAAAACTACTTTGGGTAACTAACACAAACTTATCCTCAAAACAGCCATATGAGATTTGTTTCGGCAGAATTTTTATTAAACAGAACCCAATCTTAGAATAGTCATAACTCCTAATCTGTAAACCCGTTCAAGTCCCATAAAATCTCAAAACGACGAGAACAGAGAGCTACACGTCTCCATTTGAACCATCCTTTCATATTCTGTACCATTTGGTACAGTTTTACACTTTTATTCGCTGCCCTTCCTGGATCTCGATAGATCCGAGGCAGAAACTTTAAACAGCGATAACTCTCAATACGTAAGTTGGATAGACCCCCGTAAGGTCTCAAAATGTCCAAAACAGAGAGATCGAGAACTTTCATTTAGCAACAATTTTCATATTCCCCACAGATTAGTACATTTTTATGTTTCAACGTCCCGCCTTCCGATTCCGGCGAATCCGAGGCAAAGAATCTTCAAACTACAATAACTCTCAACTCGTAAGTCCGTTTTAATAACTCTTTATCTATATATGTCCGTAACAGAGAGATTTACAACCATGTAAATGTTCATATAATTCTAATAAGTAAAACTCAATAAAAACATTCCGTAATTATGCCTTTCCGAATTTCGGCCAAATCTAAGGCAGGAACTTTGAACTATGATAACTTTCAAACCGTATGTCCATTTTACCTCATTTTTGGTTCTATATGATCATAATATAGAGATGTACCACTCTTCCGAATTTCATCAAATTCTAACAATTTAACTCAGTGAGAACAGTTCGTAAAGTTCATGACGCAACTAGTTGTCTAAACAATCAAAAGTTCAATATTTCTTTTCAACACTCAATTCTTATTCTAACATGTATTGAACTTAAAATAAAGGATGTTATCAAGAATTTCTGAGTGAGAAAACTCACATTGTATGTGTGAAATGATTGTTATTCGGTTGCTACAAGGGACCCTTGCTCCCTAGTATTTCTTTTATTGTTGTTTCTTATTGATTTCTTGTTTTTTTTCCAGAATTTTCCTCTTCTTCTTCACTTGTTTTTTCCTGATTTTCTAACATTTATGCTATGTACTTTGTTTGTGTGTAAATACAATGTATAAGTGGAGGTGATTGTATAACTTATGGGAGGAAAGCCAAAAGATCAAGGAAAATGAAAAAGAGGAAGGGTAAAGTGGAAGGGTGGGACGTGCATGCTGCATGTTACAACATTTTTTTTTTCTTTTATTTTATTTTTTTTCTTATTTTCATTTCATCTATTTATTTATCCAACTTTAACACTAACTTTATCCCATGCAATTTATTCTTTATTTTCTTATATATATATATATATATTTTTTTATTAACCCAACCACAACTATATATTATTATTATTTTTTCCGGATTTTACAGTAATGTACCCAATACAAGTCGTATCTCAACCTATAAGGCATTTGAGCTTAGGACATGATCAAAGTACATACTCTGTAGACAAGGTGTGTATCGACCTCAAGTCTAATGACTTCTCTCTCCCACACGCTGCTAATACTTTAGACATGTATAACAAATAGTATATCAACAGGGTATACCAATTCCTCCAAAGTATCTATGTGTCCATCACGAGTATCTGTAACTCGTAGCAGGTGAGACATATTACATCCTCTAAGGATATGATGAAGACCACATGTCGACTTATTGTAACACCCCATTTTAACCGGAGTCGAAACAAGAGTACTACGTATGGTTGATTCCTAGATGTATTTAAAGGAGTCGCCACCTAATTAATTAAGTGAATTAGGACACTTGATTTATTGCAATAAAGTACTGCAATTAATCTCCATTTAATGGTCTGCGAAATTAATGAGATTCTGGATCAGGGTTCTTTATTATCCTAAAGGGAAGGGGTTAGGCATCCTTTAAGATCCGCTAACTCATGCTATCCGCTCAAACCTAGGTTAATTATATATTGACTTTTATTCTACCTATTCTAAGCATTTTTATATAATTTACAATTAAAATAAAATGCAATACAAAATAGTAAAAACTAAAATTTAAATGCGACATAAGATAAAACTCCGGGACATCTTTAGCCCTTTTTAGGCCTTCTGCACAAAATGATCTTCGGGTACCTGCATAAACACTTAGTAAAAGTGTTAGTGATAAAATAAACAATTTTAAAGTGATAGCAATAATTAATAAACAAAGCCAAAAATAAATCCGTCTTTTGTACTAGGAAGGCCTTGGAAATCGACGAGATTCCTTCATCGGCCGATATTGCTAAAAATAATAAAATAAATAAAACCTTCGGATCCGCGCCAAAACATTAGTAGCTTTAAACACGGAGGGCTCAGATATAAAAATATATAAAATGGGACAGCCTAAACAAGTGCGGCCATGAAGGTCACTTCACAATGCATGTTGGTTATCCGGTGTAAGTGGAAGAAATCATCCTTGCCCAGAAAGCTTCATTTATTTTATTTTTCCGTCTTTGCAACTGTGGAGGCCTCAAAAATCGACGGATAACTTTTTCATTGGCCATGTGCAAATGAAGTATCATGTTCAAATCAGAGTACAATCTGATAAGTGTGCCAATGTTCAACAACAATTTAACAAAGTCATAAAGAGGGCAGCATTGCCGAAATTATAGCGGTATGCGCGGACAACGGAGTTGCATCTCCCGGTGAAATCAAAGCAGTGCTCACTAAGTGAATGTGAAATGAATCAACAACCCGTAAACAATGCACAGAGAAATGATACTCGCCCTGGCTGCAAATATCAAACTAGATTGCCTTGCCAAGATACGGGTCAGAATTCTCAATACAATGGGAGGAGTAGAATATTATCCCTGAAATACAAGGTAAGCCGCCAACACCATTCATGCTCCGATGCCGCAACGAGATCAAAAGGTTTCTAGAACCTTAAGCAGGGCACACTATCGGAAAGTTTAAATGGTCAATACCAAAGATGCAACCAACATGCCGCAAATTCGATTCAAATTTGGTCCGAAACAGCCCATATATCAGCCCGAAATGCAGCAACACAGTCCCAAATAATGCACCAAAATACCATGATTAATGCCAAAACAATTTCAAAACGCAAAGAAATGCAGACCTTAAAATGCAGAAAATATCCCTTAACAAATAAGCAAAGAATAGCCCTCAAAATGCAGCAAAACGACCCTTAAAGTGCAGTAAAACAACCCTCAAAACGCAGCAAAAACAGACCTTAAAATGCAGTAAAATATCCCTTAACAGTGCAGCAGCCATAGCAAAGGATAAACAACAGTAATAATTCAACTCGAATGTGGTAGAAACTTAGTTCATAATGGATCAGGCATCTTCTCAAGGTAGCAGCCACTTTTACGCATTAGTTTGCCTTGGAATGTAGCCACAACTTTACTCAAACTGGGGAATAATACAACATAGATGGTGGGTGCAGCTGACAACAGCAACAAGATAGCAACAGGGCAGCAACTCAAAGAGACTTGGGCTATAAACTTTACAAGTCATGCAAAGGTAACAGAGGGATGAAGGAGAGTATCAAGAGATACATGGCATGTCACAACTTACAAGAACATGACACGACTTGAAGAGAAACTTCAAGATTGATCCTAAACAGCGCGTCAAACATTAAGCTTGGAAGACAAAACAGTAAAGGGGGGCTACCACCATTTATATTTTCGATGCCGCATCAAGATCAAAAGGTTTCTAGAACCTTAGGCATGGCAGGCTATCAAATGAGGCTAAGCCAAACCCAAAGCTTGTCTTGGCTTTCAACCAGCATAACAATATGATATAAAATTGCATAAGGATAATCAGTGAAAGAAAAGCATTCAATTATGCAACATATTAGATTTTTTATCAGTGCATTACTCAGGAGAACAATTTTAGGAGTTCAGAAACATATCTCAACAAGACTAAGATGCATTTGTAGAACCATGTCTAGGCAGTGAGTATTTTTTAACTTAGACACCTAAATGGACTTACTATTCTCTGGAAAGTTAGACGTAAGAAGGTACACTTAGTTCATTCTATGAAGGAAGATCACTTTGTTTTCATGAATAAAGAGAGAAGATGACTTGCTATCAAAGATTCTGGAAATAACAACACAGATACCAGATTTAAGCAAGTATCAACAGAGAACAAGTGTTGACATCAAAATTATAGCAAATAATCGATGCATAACAAGTCACGAGTAAATAAGAACATAAGGACATGAAGTAAGAAAATAAGCTCAAACTTTCAGAATACCGCCAGTAACATATGAGATCAACATTCACTATTTACTAATATCAATCACTTAAGAGAAGAAATGCTCAACAGATGTTAAAAGAGTAAATGACACATAAATAAGCATAATAGAGATAATAGAGACATTGAACCATAACATGCGAGTCAAGAACAATACTTAAAACACATATATGAAGCCAAATATACTAATAACACACCCAACAAGATAGAGACAGAGTGGTAATTGCAGAGGTTAAGAGAAAGAGCTAAAGGAGTAGAAACACCTAGCCCTGGAAACAGACGATGTTATGCAGTCGTGGAGAAGAGAGTGAGGTTCTGCAGTTTTTAAAGAGGGTTCCGGTGATGCTGCAGTGCTGTGATCTCGAGAGAGAGAGAGGCGCATTGATGTTAATTAGGGGTTCGATGGTGGGAAGGAAAATGAGGGAAAGGGTCAGTGACAGTGAGGGTTAGTGGGATATGTGCTGGATACTGGTCGAGGTCACAGAGAGGGAGAGGGTGAGGAAGGGTGATGGGTGTGAGGCTGAGGGAGAAGATGAGTGAAAGAGAGAGAGGGGTGCTGAGGGTTTAAGGTTAAGGAGAAGGGGGTGTGCGGCTGAAGGGTTGCCTGAATTAGGGTAGCCGCTGAGGGTAATGTAGGGTAGGGTTTTTTAAATGGGGGGTAAGGTTTTATTTATAGGGGGTATTTAGGTTTAGGGTTTTGGGTATTGGGCTTTGGGTATTGGGTATTGAGTATTGAGTATTGGAGAGAAAAGATGAAAGGTGTATTGGGCCTCAGTTTGGGCTTCGGTTTTTTGGCGGATTGGACTGGTTTGGCAAAAATGCAAAATGGATTAATTATTTAAAAGAAAATTATTTAAAGATACAAAATTATTAAAATGCAAATGCCGATGCAATAATAATAAAAATATAATATTTAGCAAATATTTAATGTCTGATTAAAAGTAAAGACGGGATGTCAGTTAATTATTTAAAAAGATGCAAAATTAGTAAAACAAAATGATCGTGCAACAATAATAACATAATATTTAAAAATGTTTAATACCTAATTAAAGTAAAAACATGATGTCAATTTACAAAAAATAAAACAACATAGAATGTTAGGTAAAAAATATACAAAAATGTCAAAAATGGTGATAAAATGCGGTGTCCTAAAATGCTTAAAATTGCAAGAAATGACTAAAAGATGGGTCAAAATTGGGTGTCAACACTTATCACATATCATCGATATCCCATTCTCGATGATCATTAGTCGAGGTTATTTTAGGAGTTACATTATTATATTAATATCTCACACTATTAATAACAGCATAACCTCTAGTGATGCATATTATAGAATAATATACACAATCAACTAATGATTCAATAATTGCAAATGCCAAAATATTAATCTCCATTAATAATAATACAAATGTATATAAAATACATTTGTCCTAATACAGATTGTCTCTAGGACATAAATATATTTTCGCCCCAAACCCACCCATTGGCTCCAACATGAGTCCTAATCCGTTTTTGTAGTATGAATACACTTCAAGGAATGACTTCCACTACTTGTACTTCTTCTATTGATTAATATAATGTGCTTCTTATGGACAAAAAAGTTTCAATTTCTCATTAAATGAAAAGAATTCTATAATTTACAGTTCTGGTGATTGAGTTATTAAAAAATCATCAAATATTATAATTAAAAAATGGCCTTTCCAATAGTAAATATATCATACAAAATGAGATAGAAGAAATGTCATTTATTTTGAATCAAAATTCTTGTTGTTAAATATATCAAACGTCATGAACTTGAGTCTTAAAATTGAATTGGAAGATGATTAAATTATCTTTGAAAACAACGTACTATTCAATTGTTCTACATCATTATACTTGTCATTAAAAAAATTATTAAATCTTAACTTGTTTCAGCCTACATTAGATCGTAAAATATTATTGTTTTTTTTCTTCTTTATGAATTATGACAAAGAATAAAGATCACTACATAAAATGTCGAACTGCACTTCTACAACACTCATCTTTTGGTGTTAAAGCAGCCTTTGTTACGAGGGAAAAATTAGAAAGAAAAACAAGTAGATAAAATCGTCACCTTAAATAAAGTAAAGAAATATGTTCCTTCATTCTATTTATCAATAATATACATATAATAGTACAAAAATATTTAAACTAGATAACTAACCAACCTAATTATAATAGGAAATATAATTTTACCTAAAATAAGAGATATACAATTAATAAAATAATATTCGAGAAATATTCTATTACACCCCCCCCCCCCCCATAGTCGAAGCGGAAGGTTCACGAACACTGAGACTGACTCGAAAATTATCTAATAGTATGCGCTGAAGTCCTTTGGTGAAGATGCCGACAATCTAATATCTGGAAGGAACATGAAGGACGCGAACTTGACCACAAGCCACTTTTTTCACGAACGAAATGAATGTCCATCTCAATGTGTTTAGTGCGCTGATGTTGGACGGGATTGACGAAAAGATATATCGCACTAATATTATCACAGTAGACTCGTGTTGCCTTTTGATCAAACAGTGAAGCTCAAGTAGAAGGTTACGGATCCAACAAGACACGGAGACGACGTTGGCGACACCTTTGTACTCTGCTTCGACACTGGATCGGGATAATGTAGGTTGCCTTTTGGAATACCAAGACAATAGGTTATCTCCGAGGAAAATACATTAACCAGGCATCAGAATAAGTAGTGAAACCAGTGAGCGAGGAACTGTATAGATGTAATCTGAAGTGAAGTGTACCTTGGATGTATCGTAAAATACGCTAGGGAACGATGCGCCTGGCCGTCGTATTGTGCATGTGTAGGCAGATTTGTTGCATGACATATATGTCAGGGCTCGTAAATGTGAGGTACTGTAGGGCCCTAGCCAGGCTACGATAGTGAGTCAGATCTGAATATGGGAGGGGCTAGAATCAACGATGAGCTTGGAATGTGTGTCTATTGACGTGTGAGATGGTTTGCAAGATGTCATATCTGAACGGTCAAGGATCTCTTCGGCGTATTTTTTTCTGACACAGAAATAGGCCGCTAGAATGTCGAGTGACAGAGGTGCCCAAGAAAAAACAAAAGGGGGCCCATATCCTTCATAGCAAACTTAGAGGAAATGAGAGACATAATAGACCAGCGGAGAGCATCAGATGATGTGGTGATGATAATGTCATCAACATATAATAATAGGTAAGTCATGTCTGTACCCTTTTGTAGATGAACATGGAATGATCGGATCTGCTATGTGAAAAACTGATAGAAGAGACATAGTCGGCGAACTACTGGTACTATGCTCAAGGAGTCTATTTTAGTCCATAAAGTGATTTCCGCAACAGACACACATAATTTAGATGAATATGATCCTTAAAACTCATAGGTTGATGCATATATACCGTTTCATGAAGATCTCTATGTAAGAAAGCATTTTTGACATCAAGTTGATGAATGGGCGAAGACTTGGATAGAGCAATGATGAGGACGGTCCGGATGGTTGTGGGTCTTACGACCGGGCTGAGAGTTTATCACAGTCCACTCCCACTTATTGAAACCTTTCATCACCTACAAGACGAGTCTTGTACCTCTCAAAAGAACCATCAAATTTCTTTTTATGTCTAAAATCCATATAGAAAGAATAATGCTAGCATCATGTGGACGGGGTGCTAGATCCCACATCTTATTATCAATAAGAGCATTATATTCGTCAATCATTGCGGCTTTTCAATTAGGGTTGGATAAGGCATCCTTTGAATTTCGAGGGACAGAGAAAGGGACAAGTGAAATGGATAGGTTAAACATCCATTTAGGTTTATGAATGTCATACATGGCATGAGTTTCCATTGTTTGAGAGCATATCTCGGGACACGAAATGGGAGAGGTGTGTGTGGTAGGACTACAGGGAAGAGGAGGAAGGGCAATGTTGATGGGACAGGCTGATCGAAACTCGGTTTGTCGAGAGGTGGCTGCGGAATCACCATGAGGTGGGCTATTCTAGGCCACCGTAGGTAGAACCGGGTGGGCAGTGTATCCTGTACTGTCCGAGGTGGGGGCGAGTGTCGGGGTCTGGGACGACGGACTATGTAAATGATGAATTATAAGAGGGTTCAGACCATCATCTAGGAAGTTGTAGGAATGACGATGTGGTGAGTTTAGAGAGGAAAAGAGGAATTGAGACTCATCAAATAAGACATGATGTGAAATAATAATTTTACGGCTTGACAAGTCATAGCATGAGTAACCACGATGATTGGTGGGGTAACCCAGAAATATTCACGGGCAAGACCAGTGTTAGAGTTTGTGAGTGATCGAATGGAGAGGATAACAGAGACATCCAAATATACGAAAGTGTTGGTAGGAGGGGTTCCTATGAAACAGAACTTGAGTGGGAGATCGTTGAGCTAGAGACTTGTTTGAGATTATATTTAGGAGATATGTGGTCATGGAGAATGTGTAATACCACAATTAAGGGAGAATTGAGGCGTGGGCAAGTAGGAAACGAACTAGGTTATTTATGGTTTGGATTTTTTGTTCGGCCTTACCATTTTTTGAGGAGGTATGAGGGCATGAAAAATGAAAGGTAAGACCGTTATTGGAGCAAAACTATTTGAATTGATTATTATTGAATTCCATGTCATTGTCACATTAAAAACATTTAATGTTCTTTTCCAATTGTGTTTTTACGAGAGCACTAAATGAGGAAAAAATGGGGTAGACCTGAGATTTATTGCCAATTAGAAAAGTCCATAGAAAGTTGAAATAATTGTCCAAAAATAACACATAATATCGATGGTCAGCCATACATAAAATAAGGGACGTCAACAAATCACTATGTATGATATTGAAAGGTAGTAAAATATAATTTGTGGATGCAGAAAATGGTAATTTAACATATTTTCCAAAAACACAGGATTCACATATAGGAGTCCTAGAAATACGGTTGTAATTAATAAAAATATTTTTTCTAAGGGAGCGTAAAAAATATCTTATGGATGTCCTAATCTAGAGTACCTTAAGGAAGACAAGAGAACAACAAAGGTTGATGGAACTGAGGCTGGATTGTTGACGACGTTTAAAATAGGATAGAGATCTCCAATGCTGTCACATCTCATTATTGTTGCGATATTTTTGTATGCTTACGCAAGTGTACGTATCGCTCAAGTAATATAGTCTGTAAGACCGAGTTATCGTCCACAGAGACTAGTTTATCAAGTACCGAATATCTAATATATGGTATCTATTTGGTAACTGTTCTTTTGCTTGAGATTTTAAACTAAAAATTAATACTAAGCAAAGTGTAGAAAATAAACTAAAGTGATGATACTTAGGGTTTAAAACAGTTATGAAGGAAATAGGGCTTTCAATCTCCTCAACTATCCACTCTTTCACTTGTTAATGCAATGCTAATGACTCTTCTTCTTATTAAGATAGCAGGTTAACTAATCTGTTTTATATTCTGGTTAGGACATATAGAAACTCAACCTTATGCAGAAACCGTCTATATTTCTATGATAGATTTTACCACACATGAGGATTAAGAACAATAACCTTAATCACTACACAAGTATCGGGGTACTTTCATCTGCGATTTTAACCTATGTCTAGAAAACTACAGCATATTCAAATCTCACCTTTCAGAATTTTGATTCGAAATCATATGAGTTATGAAAATTAGTGATCAGTTAATTTTCAAACAATCATAGCAATGTTGAATAGATTTTAATATAACTGAAGAAGAAATCAATAATTATGCATTAACTTATGAAAGAGTTTCAAATGATTCAACGGAAAACCCTAATAAAGAGATTAGCTCCTAGACATTGTCATGCTAAGAACTAATACAAAATCCAACATAAACTGAAATAAAAATAAGTGAAAGAAAAAGAACTTGAACAAGAGTCTCCAATTGTGTCTTGCCTCCTTTCTTTGCCTCTTAAGTATATCTCAATAATGTGAGGGTTTCAGGGTTTTGTATCTAAGAAAAAATGCGTTTCAGATACTTTTACCCTTCTGAAATTCGGCCCAGTTTCGGAAAATCCCGCGTCGACGCCGTGGCCCTGCATTTTGGCGCTACGGCGTCGAAACTACCGCATCTCTCTGAACTTCCAGCGTCGTGGCCCTGCATTCTGGCGCCACGACGCTTTAAGCCTGTAGACCCCGTGCGGTTGACAATGTATTTTTTTGTCCGAATTTCATCTGATTTCTTCTATGCTTCCCGAGACTTCTTAGGCTTTATTTCTTGGCCTTTATTATGCAATTTCATCCTCAAAAGCAATACTTTCTCCTTTATGACCGCTGTAACACAAAAGAAAGAAAAATACACCTAACACTATACTAAACACAAAAGACAAGAGTAAAATACTAACTAAAAAGGACTCAAAATTGTGTCTAAAATACACTCAACAATTATTCGTCAACCTGTCGTAAAATCCTTCACAGAAAAACCAAAAGGATCAAAGTCAAGGAAAACATTATTATCAGTTGTGAAACATCGTACATAGATTAAATTCTTAATGAGTTTAAGGGCATGAAGTACATTTTTTAAGATTAGTGGTGGATGTGGTACAAATAAGAATGAATGACCAAAATCGTGAATGAGAATGTCTTGTCCACTACTAACAATAATATTCCGATTTAAATTACTTAAATTGGAATAAGATGAGAGAGTACCTTGTGATGCCATCATGTGAGATGTAGCGCATGTATCTATATACCAAATTTTGTCTGGAGTGTTGAGTGACATTGTGCTCATAGTTTCTTCAATGCCAATCGGTGCATAAGCTGAGGGCGGGGCCCTGTGTTGTGTAGGCCTATTAGGGAAGTAGGCTGAGTATAATAGTGTAGGCATATCGGTTCTAAGGTGGAGTCCACGAGGATGTCAAATACGGGCTAGGAGGAGAGACCTATGATGGTGGGGCCCACGTGTCACATGGCGGGTAGGCAGCCCACGGTGGAGGTTGTTGTCACTGCCACGGTCGCTGCTGGTTGTTTCCTTCCGGTGGGGATTGCCCCTCACTACCTTCGTTGTTGCTGGAATTCCATTCGCGATGACTCTTGTCGAACTACCTGCTCCGACAGTTGTTGCGGGTGGATGCGGTTTTCTGTATGTCCTCTGGCTGGTGGTTCTGATTGTCGTAGTTGGAGTCCCTGCCGTCGGCGAAGTGCCCGACGATGGTGGTGAGGGAGGCATCGGCAATACTGGCCTGAGTGGTGTTGCGCGTGATTTTTCCGAATTTCCTCAAGAATAAGCTTTGAATGGGCCTCATAAAACGAAGGTAACATCGTGCATTGCTGAAGTATGGTGACAATAACGTCATAGGATTCGTTCAAGTCTGGAATAAGTTGCATGACCAATCGCTAATTAGTGACTGGTGCGCCGATGTTGGAGAGTTGATCGGCAAGCATCTTGAGTTCTTGACAATATGCAGGCATGTTTGAAAAATTATCCCGATGAACATTCTTGAACTGATTTTTGAGCTATAACACTCATTGAGTTTTGTTATCGTGGAAAATACTTTTCAAACGTTCCCATGTTTGGCAGGCAGTGACATCGATCTCAATGATGGTGTGCAACAGATCATTAGAGATTGTGTCGTATATCCACGAGAAGGCGGCTGCGTCCAAACGAGATCAGAGTGCATCATCAGACGTCGAAGCCGAGGGTAGGTCTGTGGACTTCAGTGTAGGAGGGATGATGTGGTCGATAACTTCGTAAAAATGATAATAGATCTTAAAAAGCTCCGCCCACGAGGAGTATTGACCCTTGTCCATCTCAAGGGTGATAGGGATGAAGTTTTTGATGTTGTTTACTGCAAGTGCATGATGAAATTTGATTTTTTTAGCCATGAAAGATGAGATTTAGGAGGAGAAGGGAGAGAGAATGGCTAGAAAAAAGACACTAGGGTTCCGTGGGGGTGACGGCCGAGAGCTATGATCATCGGCGGTGGATGTATTTTTAGGCTACTGATACCATAGAGGAATATGTTTCTTTATTGTATTCATCAATAATGTACAATATATATAGTAGTATAAGAATATTTAAACTAGATAACTAATCAACCTAATTACAATAGAAAATATAATTCTACCTAAAATAAGACATATACAATTAATGAAAGAATATTAGAAAAATATTCTAATATAAAGCACACCTATATAATTCTGGATTAACTTTGGATCAGGTTAGTTAATTAATCCCCCAGAGTATGAACGAACCTAATGCAATAAATCAAAAAAAGTTTAGCATGTATTTCAAAAAATATATAGAAAAATAATATAATACGATATTCTTAACGTGAAGTATAATGAAATAATCTGGAGTGCAGAAAGGATCTTGTTTGATCTTCCATTTTGATTTTATTGACAATCTATTTTGTCCATCAAACCTTATCTGATCTTTTTATCATGTTTTCGCTTAAGTTGAGGGTTTTTCGGAAATAACATGTCTACCTTCCAAGATAGATGATCGTACACTCTACAATCTTCAAAGCCACCGTGTGAGATTACACTGGGTATGTTGTTGTTGTAATAAAAGGATATATAAAATGACGTTCTTTTTATATAGTCGTGTTTAGATGTATCAAATGGGCGGTTTGAGTTGAATTTGAGCGGATGAAAATGAGTTGAGTTAATTAATGTGCGGGTTGTTGACCCATCCAAAAGTTACTCGGACGAGTTGGGCCAAAATGGACTAAAATGTGGGTCATAACTCAACCCGCTCAATTCTTACTAACTTTTAATTACTTTATTTGTTCTTTTATAATATTTAGTAACCTATAAAATTATTACTTTTCTTTATTATGGTACATATAACATATAAAATAATAAAATATTTTGACAAGATTTTTCATTAGTCAATTTAAACTACATATTATTTTAATTTTTTATGGATTGAAATGGACTGAGCTAATAGATGTGCGGATTAATAATCCGCCAAAACTTGAACGGATTGAGATTATGTTTTGATGGCTAATTTGACACTCTAGTCGTGTTAAGACTTAAGAATGACTTTAAGCTATTCAGTAATATTTTTATTAACTTGTTAAAAGTATCGGAATTCATTTTTTGTTTAAATATTATATCCACAAACAGCGGATGGATCAGAAGCGGTGGTGCGATTACACCACGAATTTTTAATATTTTTACTTTTTAGGGCATAAAAAAATTGCTACGCAAAAAGTATTACTTCGTATGTTTGCACCACCAAATTTTGTTGTCTGGATCTGCTGCTGTACACAAATCATTACATACATGTATATAGCTCCTTTAATTATTTTCAAACATAATTGTTGACTTTGGCCCAGATTTTCTTGACAAGTGGCTATACAAGTCAATGAAATGAATGCTTTGAATAAAGTTAATATAGTGGTGATTATTATGAGAAAGTCAAATTCAACTAAAGTGAATTCTAAAAGCATTCTAATGTGACTTATGTTTTAATATGTGTTAAAGTATTTATTTAATATGAACTTAAAATAGTAATTTCTACTATTTCATGCATGTAATAGTGATAGCTTTTATAGTATAAATACCACCTTTTGGTTGATTTAAGATTGGATAGGTGAAAAAAAGAACTCTCTCATTCTATTTCTCTTTCTCATTTCTTATACCTTTTAATATAATTGTAGTAGTACTTTATATCATCATATTAGTTCATAAATATTGTGTCAAGACCCGACCCCGGGCCGCGACTGGTGCCCTACCTGGGCACTCTTCTATTCATACAACATAATAAACTGCGGAAGATAAATAATACTCTTTTTTTTTCTTTTATAAAAAACCTTAGCCAAGCCGATAAGGCTGTCATAACATAAAAACTTCCTGAAAGGGTCTACACTGTTTAACAATGTAAAAACAACTCTAGTCAGTCCATCTCACAGATGAATACAGACCTCTAAGATTTGGACAAATACTATGACGGGACAAGGCCCCGCCGTACCCCTGAATATACATAACCATGACAAACTCCGGAACATTGGAGCCATCTCAAATCTTTGAACCGGGATCCTAAGCTCGCGGATCCACAATCGTGTACCTAAACTGCGGACATGAACGCGGCCCGAAAGTCGATAACAGTGCAGAATATGGAGCGGAAAATAAGGTACAAGAACAAATCATAAGCGTATAAAAGAATGACAGGGGCAAGTATAGAAAAGGGTAAATACCAGATCCTACCGTGTCATTACCAGATCATACCGTGTCATTACCATCTCGTGAACTTAATCGTACCTTATTATCTTTTCCCATTTTTCCATAAGAGTATAGTCAAATTCTTACGTACATACTTAAGAAAATCATCAAGTTCATAAACATATAACTTACGTATCTTGCATAACCTAATTCGCCGCTTTATGGAGGAACGCCTATACTGTCGGCCCAATCTGGGACGCGATAGAGTCACATAAGTCTGCCCATAAAGGTATACTGTCCGACCCAATCTGGGACGCGATAAAATCACATAAGTCTGCCCATAAATGTATCTTTGCGTAAAAATAGGAAGCTTATGATCAACTTAGGGTCACCGCCCGTATTATCATTTAGCAATCCTACTCGGGACTATTTCACCCATGAGCCGTATGGGCCAGCGTGAGGTATTCCTCGCATCATGGGTAGCAAATCCATGGAGTGGTATAATGTCTTGGGGTTTACCCGCAATCATACTCGGAAGGTGGTATAACGTCTTGGGGTTTACCGCGTTTATACTCTTACCCCGCAATCATACTCGGAAGGTGGTATAACGTCTTGGGGTTTACCCCACGTTTATACTCTTACCCTCAATCATACTCGGAAGGTGGTATAACGTCTTGGGGTTTACCCGCGTTTATACTCTTACCCTCGATCATACAGAAGGTGGTATAACGTCTTGGGGGTTTACCCCACATCTATACTCTTACCCCTCAATCATACACAGAAGGTGGTATAACGTCTTAGGGGTTTACCCCGCATTTATACTCTTACCCCTCAATCATACTCATAACCTAGCTCAACCGGCTATCATACATAACATAAGCACTACCGGCTTATCATACATAACCTAAGCCTACCGAACTTATCATACATAACATAAGCAAGTTAAAAAATCCCCTAACTTCTTATTAGCTTGTTCATATACACTCTCATTTTAGTTTACTTAAGGCACTAACATGTCATTATAAAATCCGGGAATTTAACCCAACGTACTACGTGCCTCTACTCCTTTAAAATGATTCTCTTTCAAATAAAACTTCCAAGATACTAATAACCGTAGTATCAAGTCATATCTACTTTTCAATACAAGTCAAAATACTTTTTAGAAATACATTTATAGGATTCTAAATCAAGTGACTTCTTTCTTTAAAACCTTAAGCAATTGGTACCTTTAAAACAATTTGCCCTTCTTTATTTCAAATCATTTCTTTGCTTACATTACTGAAGAAAACCATTCTTTTAATCTTCCATAAAGTTGTTATAACCAACTTCCCATAAAGCCGTTATAACTCTTTATGTCTTAGACAAATTCATTCCTTTTATAACCAAGAGACTTATACTTTCAAATCAAATCACATAGCTTTCAAAATACTTCAAGTCTCTTAACTTTTAAAAAAACAAGTTTCTTAACTTTAGAATGACAAGAAATCAATACTTTTCAAATCAAGTATTCTATGCTTTTAAATCAATTCATTTCTTCCTTGAAAAATAAAGTCTCTTAACCTTTTAAGAATTTGAGGTTCATAGTCTTAAAACCTCATACGTAAATTCTGTTGACACCCAATTTTGTCCCATCTTTACTGAACATTTCATTTAGATCGTCTTTTTATCTCCAATTAATTTTACTATGTTTCTCAGTCTTGAAAATCGTCAAAAAATAAGTAGTTTTAATATTCTTCACTAATTATCGAATAATTTTACAATATCGAGTATTACATTTTTTATAATTAAAATATAAGCAAAACAATTTTAATATCTAAATAACGTATTGATGATCGATTTTCTCTTAATATGTTCTTCAATTACTAAATTAATCATTTTTTATGAATATTATATTCAAAATTAAATACATGTATTAAATCTTTTGTATCGTGTTTTATGCGTGTGCATTTTTAAATTAATTAAGTTGAAGGAAGCATATTTTAATTAATTGAGAGATTTGTACTAATTATCTATTAATCTCCCAACAATAAAACACCTATTTTTACCCAATTCTCATTCCCTAAATTAAATAACTAAATCTACCCACAACACATATTTTCTTTTTCCTCAGTTGAGCCCACTTTTAATTCATTCCCACCCAATTACCATCGAAATCGCCCAACCGCTTTTCTTCAATACCCAAACTAAACCAAAGCGACATTTTCGTCCATCTCCAACCCCAAAACTAATCAGCCCGAACAAATTAAACTCCGGCCCTGACATCCCTTGCACCCTTATTTTCGTCAAAAAACCCCGTTTCTTTAATCCTCTTAAACCTAAAATCCTTTACCTTTCCCAACATACCACTAAAAATCAAGAAACCCCGGATCGACGAACTCACGGCGACCATCATCCGCGCCGCATCTCCCTTTACTCCGCGGATAAGCGGCATCGCGCCATGCCATCCATCACCTCCCATCACCCACCTTTTCCCTTATTTACGAATCATTTTGAACATTGGGACTCATGTAAAATCGCCTGAACCATGAGGATTCGTTTTTAACCCTTGAATCGAAGCATGCAGGATGGTCTGGCGGTTTGCTGACCTTTCCTCTCTTCGATTCAGTGGATAAAATACTGATTCGATTTCGTTCAAAGTTCAATCCAAAGGATAAAAATCTTATCCCGTCCAGCGTTTTCTTCTCCTCAAATCAGACTGAGAAAGCAATATGTTTCAATATGTCCATCACCACATCTGTCAAATGTCACACGTTTCCCCCCTCTCTTTTGAATTCGAAATTCAAAATGAAGAGCTTCTTGAAGAAGCTGTTGAAGGCTCTGAATTTTGGGCTATAAATACAACCATCTGGTTGTGTTTGAGGGGAGGTTTTTCTCCTTGAAAAAAAAAGCCAAGAACAAATTTCAAATTTTAACTTGGAAAGAGCTCAGAAAAATCAGAAACATATATTCCTAGAAAACAGACTTAAGCGCATTTTTATTTCTAGTATTAAAAAAATCCGAAAACACCAAGTCTTTCTTCGCTTTAGTCGCACACACGTATACTCTCCGAGCGGAATCAACGAGTCGAGACAGCGCTTCGGTTCGTCACTCGGAGAAGGTAACCCCTTTCCCTTTTAATTTCCAGTTTAATATGCTTGATATCACATGTATCGTTTATTCACGTGTCTCTTAATTGTTATTTGAATCCATTTGATTAGTTATTAAGTCTGTATGATCGTGTTGTGACTGTTTAAGACCATTATGTGGAGTATTAAGCATGTTTTATTAAAATAGATACTCTTAATGTTCATTATTAAAGCTGTGTCACTCGTTACGTACCAATCGATTATGCGTATTTAGTTTAGTTCTAAATGAAGTCTAGATTCCTTCTTGAGCTTACGATTAGCTAAATATGTGTCATGAGTACTTAGAAATGGGTGTCTCATGAGATTTTCCATGTATCACATCCTGTTTTGAATTCATTTAGTTCTTATATGTGTTCATATTAGATTATTGCACTTCTAAGTCACTTTGTGTCCAAATCATTCTTTGAGTCATTTAGACGACTCTATACCAACATTTTATATTTACATGGACTGTTTTGTGTCACACCGAGACCATCACCATTGCGTCACTAATTAGCATATAGGAAGGATAGTTTGGTACTAATATATTTTGAACCAAATGAGAAATGCAGACACGTGATTGGAATAGGTGTTTAACTAGGAAATTAATTTACTTCAATTCTAGCCCATTGCTTTGATTTTGAATCATGTTTCTTAAATTGGACTAGTATGCTTGTGTTCTCTCATGTTGGATTGTATTAAGTATGGTAGCTTGTTGATTAATTTTTCCTAATGCGGTCAACCCATTCTGTTCAGCTCGAGATTAATACGACATTTTGTGTATCGTGAAGAAAATGATGTTTAATACATGTTTAAAGGAATTGAAATGTTGATTAGCTAAACACCAGGTGATATTGTTGGTTTGGTCGATTATTTATACCTCGAATAGGTTGTATTGGGTTTATATTTAGCATTAGGTGATAAGGGTCTTTGCTTGAGAACTGCGAGGGTATTTAACACTCTCTAATGGAGCATGTGCGACCCGTCTTAATTGCCTAAGTCTATCATACCAAGAGCATAAATTCATTTAATCTTATACTTTAAATTTGTTGTGTGTGTGCATTGTATCTATTCCAAATACCAGTGTCCAAATCTTTGCAACATGGATCCATTATGGAAGTTAATTTAGTTTTAAGTTAATATGGTGGTTAACCATCGTATGTTGAGATCCTCTGTTTAGCTAAAGCTATGCATGTCTTTGTGCTAATATTTAAATCATGCTTAGATTACTACCTGAGTATGTATACTCTCTGTTAAGACCCACTACTTAGTGCACGAGCTATTACCTCTAGTCCGTCGTTCTACCATGAACAACTCTTACGGGAGAGGATATCAAACCTTGTTTACCTTTTCTGCAATCTCGGTTTACTCCTACAAAAGAAATTAACACAACAAGAGCTAAGCCCACTTTCAGAAGGGATTACTGATAGTCATTCTCTAATTTTTAAACTTGAAAAACTATAATAAAAGCTTTAATTTTTCAATAGACAACAAATGTGTAATAGAAAGTAAATGCACTAAGATTAATGATTCCATTAGTTGCTAAAACCTGCCTATTGCAGAGTTCTATTTTCACTCATTAATGACACTTCCATGTAGTTACTAGTTTATACAATTCATTTTTGCTTTATCTCAAGTTGGTAAAATTTCAGTAGTAAGTGAAGTGGTTATATTAGTAAAGACATTTTGATTTAAGTGTTATATGTGTTTGGGCCAATCTTCTCTTTTCAATCAAAATCTGGAAAAGTATGAATCATTTGGGTCTGTCTGGGCCTTACATGTATAAATCCGTATGACTGTTTGGACTTGCTTGTTCTCCCTGAAGTATGCATGTGTGTATTTGGGATTCTTATTGCCTCTGTATAGTTCACCTCTTCATAGCCCAATAAGAATTATTTGCATGCTTCACAGTTAGGGCCTGTCTTTCTCCATTTTATTCCTAAAAAAATCTGGAGACTATTTTGGGCCGTTTTTCTCTTGGAATGAAAGTGTTAAATTTTTTATGTCAATGTTTGTTTATTATTTGACAAGGTTTGGAACATATACTAATCATTTTCCTTTCTTTTATTTTACATGAAATGCATTGGGAACAACGGAGAGTCTTACTATGGGACTCCTGGCATCCCTCGTCAAACGAAGACCCGCATCTATATTCCTTACATCCTCCGATCTCGGGACCTTCGAAACTAATAGGGCAGGATAATATCTTCGCCAACCCTAGTCATTTTATCTCCTTTCTTTAACTCTGTCACTTTACTTTTATTTGTATTTTTGTTGTCTAACCTTATACAATTATTGAAAATGCTTAGAATAGTTAGGCCTAGAATTATTAAAGGTGGGTAGTTAAATAATAAAATGTGTCGCTAGTTTAATCTATCTTTAGGCCGTTATGCATTTTCAAAACTTTTTAAAATAACTTAGCCCTTTCATTGATATTATAGAAATAAATGAGTTCCTAATTCTTATTAAACTTCATAAAATGACAATCTATTTTTTCTATAACAAAGATCTATTTTCTTATTACCAAGTGCAAAAGAGGAAAATCTTTCTACTCATTTGCATACCCTTTATAAAGATTAATTTTACATATAATATGTGCTTTTAGTAAACCATCTTTTTTATTATTTTGCATTTTTATGATAAACCTCTTTAGAATATTTTCCTTGCATTTTACAAATAAACTTCATGCAATTCTATGGAAAATATATATACATACATATCTTTTAAATAATTATTTGTAAATATCTTTTTAACCCATGTCCTCCTAAATATACATTTTTTAAAATAATACTAACCTAAGTTTGACCGGACAACCGCAAGTTAGCGGATCTATAGGGTGCCTAACCCATTCCTTTAGGATAATAAAGAACCCTTACCTAGAATCTCACGTAGTTTCACAGACCTTTAAATGGAGATCATTCGTAGTATTTTATGCTACATTTTAGTGTCCTAATTCACTATAATAATTAGGTGGCGACTCCTTAAATACATTTAGGAATCAACCATGCACAGTAATCCCGTTTCCGACTCCGGTTGAAATGGGGTGTTACGTACATGTGACTCATTTGGGGACTTTAAGTTCTTAACCACAACAAACATAGGTTAATTTATTGTGCTTTATTTTCTTTATTTTTGCTTAAATTACTTCCTTTATGTTTTACACTTATTTGCTTTTATTATTTTGCCTAAATTATTCTGCTTTACATATAAATATTTGCATATTGTCTTAACCGCTATTTGTTACCGCTTTCCTTAAAATGGCATTTCGTTCATATTTCTTCCGCTCTGGAAAATTCACACTATCACACACTACACGCGATGGTGTGCTTCGCGCACCCGCAAATTTCTTTCAAATACCCAAAATTTAGGAGAGTTGGCGCCTGCGCGGAGTTAGATCGGTTCGTCTGGTCAGCCGCGTAGCCTTCTCACTCGAGTTGTCCGCTCGGGAACCTTGCGTCTAGTAAAGCCAAATCTTAGCAAAACTTAAGATAGAGCTATACCACCTTTTATGTTAGGGCATGCATACATTTACCCTAGGTGGGTCGATCCTTGGTATTGACACCACAATTAGGAAGACACCAAATTGGTCAACGGGTTTCACAACCCCGCGGCTCAACAACATGTTATGTGTTGCATGATCGTGATAAAATGAAACTTAGCCTAAGATTCGAAATGCCAAAGTTGGAAGATGCATATTCATTTTTTTTGTATTATTTATTTTTAGATGGAACATGTCCCTCGGATCAGGATGGTGAGTGGAACTCCGAGTAAATTGAAGTTGTGGTGGTCAAAATTCGACTTGGGTAGTCAAATGGCAATCAGAAGGAGATTGGGGTGTCTCATCTCATTATTTGACATCTCTCCCGATCAGCATTTGGTCAGAGCATTGATCCAATTTTGGGACCCGGATCGAGTCGTCTTCAAATTCAGGGATTTTGAGATGACCCCCACCTTAGAAGAAGTTAGCTACTTCACCGATTTGGCATATCATGACAGAAAACCAGTTATTCCGCATGGCCAGTCTGGGAAAAAGCTCCTCCGTTACTTGGGTTTAAAGAATACCAGAGAGTTGCGATGTTTTGAAAACAATTGGGTCTCTCTAGACTACCTTTATGAGAGATATGGTTGCCAAGACGGTTACAAGTTATTTAAGAATGAGTTTTGTTGCTGCGGACCATTGGAGGGTTAGGCACCTATCGCATTTGCTAAGGCTTTCCTAGGATTCTTTTATTTCCACTTGAGCATGGAAGGATTAGTATGTGCATATATTCGATAGTTAGGCGGTGTTTGATGGAGTCGGTGACAAGCGACTCGCGTTAGCGCCGTGATCTTAGCGGAACTATTTAGAGCCTTGAACAAATGCAAAAAGGGTGAGTCGAAGCTTCTTTGAAGGTTGTAATCTTATTTTGCGATGTGGCGATGAAGCATTTCTATCGGTAGCTCAAACATGACGGATATATGCCACACAAAACAATAAAATCTCCACCTTTACGATGGGGCGAGGCGTTATGTGTCACCGGTTGGCGTCGAGGATTGATGCAGTACTTAACATCTTGCAACAATAGTCAGATTCAGTGGAAATATATGTTGCTCCATATTGTCAAGAAAGTCTATATAAGATATAAGAGACTTTATTATATCCAGCTTATAGGTCTGAAATGACTCCAGCCGTATGCCCCATTACGCGTACTCCGATAGTTCGGCCATACGCAAGTAATCCCTCTCAGAGCTGACATGAGAGCCTCTGAAATTCAGTTCGGACAGACTTCATCGTTCCCGAAGCCAAGCAAATTCTCTGTGAATGGAACCACATTGATCAAATAGAGGTTGGAAAGGACCAAGCAGGCAGCACTCCCGAATACCAGACATGGCTTCAAGAGGATCACAGCAATACAGGTCCTAGTCCGGAAGGAGAGCAGGGTCTCGAAGACGTGGGTGCGAAGGATTGGATAAAGGTTCGTCAGCTTAAGAAGACAATTACCCCAGACATGTGGGCCCAGATGCAAAATGTAGTGCAGTATCTCGATGGCATAGGAGCAGGACCAAGCAGTGCCGGGGCTTCATCTTCAGGAACATAAGAACATTCTAGCATAGTCTTAGGAGTTTTGTTGTCTTACTTGTAAAAGTTATTTTCAACTAAAGGCATTAATCTAAAAACTTAGACCAATCTATCACAATTTTGTGTATTTGTCGTCTAGGCCCACCTCTGGCATTAAAAGAGGTCCCTATGCATATTAGGACGCGTTTACAACTTTCATACAATTTGCCTGATATTATTACCCAACATATATTATTTTACAGTTACTAACAGTACTAATTTGGTTTGTCTCAATGTTTTAGAAGAAGGTCGCTTATTTACTTTCTCAAGTGTTGATTCGTGTTGACTAAAGCTGGCAGATCACCCTTATTTCACCAGATCAAAAGCGCACACTTCAGAAAACATGGACGATTCAGAATTACGCAGACGGGCTTAAGACTGCATCACTATTCCTAGGGATGAGCGGAGAAGTCGGGGAGGAAATCTTAATGCCGGGATGAGTATCTTGCTCGGTGCTACGGATGGCGGCGTGCAATCCGAGATGGAGCAGTTGCGAGAATCTCACAAATTTGTCTATTAGTCTCAACACTCCATTTCTGAGCAGAGAACGACTACAACGACTCCACGAACCCGCGCTTCCCGAAACCCCTCGAAACCTTCCACCAAATAACCCCGATCCTCGACATACTAATCCACGCCCGTTAATCCACCGGTAGCCCACAAAGAAGCCAACCACGAAATAACCCTCTATCCTCATCAATCCCACATATACTGACCACCGCCCATCCAAAATACCTACCGTCCCCATTATTGGACTACGAGCACATCTGGCGTCACACATTGTCAACCACAATAAGCAATATGTTCCACCGGTATATGCAGTGAGCTCAACTTTGTCGTTCAAATCCCACCCACCGGGAGGTTGACCAATACGAGAAATGGAGCGGAGCGAGGAAAGAAGCGTAACGTGGCGGAGATCCATAACTGAAGGAAGCGCTGAGGAACATGCAAACGACTAAAGGGCATGAGGGTTTGGAGTATGAAGACCTCTGCATACATCCAGATGTAGAACTACCGCTCGGTTATAAGGTACCAAAGTTTGATATGTTTGATGGGAAGGGCAACCCCCGAGCACATTTAAGATCCTACTGCGACAAGTTGGTGGTCGGTGAGATCGAGCCATAATCATGAAGTTATTTATAAGAAGTTTGGTAGCGGCGCTAGATTGGTACAGGTCAAGATCGCGAAATGGCATAATTGGGGCGCAATGGCACAGATTTCGTAAGCGAGTTTAGGTTCAATCCGATACGGTCTTGGGCAGATTTTATTTGATGAAACTTGAGAGAAGTCTACAAAGACCTTTCGAGAGTTTGCCACTGAGATGGAGGCGAAGCGCCAAAGTTCAACCGGCCGTGGCGAAAGCGAGATGACCACCCTCTTTGTACAATCGATGAAAGATCCCGCGTATTATGAGAGGATGATAGGTGTCATAGGGCGGAGTTTCTCTGAAGTTGTGAGAATGGGAGACTTCATAGAAGAAGGTATGAAGACAGGAAGGATCACCAACCTGGCCGCACTACAGGCAACGAGTAAAGCAATTCAGTCGGATTCGCTCGCGGCAATCAAGAAGAAGAGAGATGGAGCATCTCCTGTCATGTCGGTACAAGGATACGGTGGAAATCAGCGTTCAAACTATCAAAACCATCAACCTTCCTACTACAACCCACACACTCGAAACTGCCAATCCTCTTACTATAACCAGCACACGTAGAACCATCACCCTTTCCACTATAGCCAAGACAACCAAAACCCTCCATCATACTACCAACCCTCGCCAGCTCCTTACCCCGTATACCATACTCAGCCTACGTACTGCCTACCCCGAGCAACTACCTATCCAAACCCTCCATGAAACCAACCTACATACCCACCCCGACCACACGGACAACCACAAAATGCGCCTAGACCCCGGTCCAACTTCGAAAGAAGACCCGCAAAAACCTACACACCCTTGGCTGAACCCATAACCCATCTGTTCGAAAGATTAAAGGCTGCGGGCATACTATTACCGATCCCAGGAAGAATTTCTAATCCTCTGCCTCAGTCATATGATGTGAACAAACGTTGTATGTACCATTCCGGGATCACGGGACATGATACCGAGGATTGTTTCAACCTCAAAGACAGAATTGAGGCACTAATCAAAGATGGGACCATCCAGCTAAAGGAAGCTTCCCCTAATGTGAACAATAATCCTCTGCCGAATCACGACAACGCCCAGGTGAATGTGATCACATTTGGCGAAGAGAAAAGTCTAGAAGGGACCATTGTGCCGGTCCAGAAGGAGGAAAAAATAGAATCAGCAGCCCTGGTCACTCCAGTAATTACCGTACAAGCAAGAGCACCGTTCGAGGTTGAAGTGCTCACTCAAAAATCCCGAATGGTGGCACCATTTGTTGTAACAAAAGTTGGCCCTCGAAATCATTCACTCGGAGAAGGTAGTCGGGAAGGAGGGAAAAAGATCATTGAAGCCGTCGTCGCAGGATTGACGAGGTCTGGACGATATTATGCCCCGTTAGAAGCAGCGCGAGGAGCGCTAAGAAAAGAAAATGTTTTGAAGAAGGCCGTGAGGCGAAGTAGAAGAATTACGGAGGAAGATGCCAGCGAAAGAATGCTCTGTCATAGGCGGTGGACAAAACTCACGCGGATATCCTTATTTTCCTTGTTGATGAATTCTGCCGCCCATGGGCGGGCATTATTGGAAGTATTGAAGGAAGTGTATGTCCCACGGGAAACCACTGATGAGAAACTCTCCGCCCTGGTCGGGCACATTTTGGAAACTCACAAGATTTCATTCCATGATGAAGAATTGCCTCTCGAAGGTTTGGGGCATAACCAGGCTCTGAACATACTTGATGAAATCACGAGGATAAATTTGTGTCTAAAGTGTTGATAGATGGAGGCTCTGCGGTAAATATATGCCCAACAACCACTCTCCAAGCCTTGGGATTGAATGTCGACAAGATTCGGGGAAGCTATGTCAGAGTCAAAGGTTTCGACGGAACTCAGAGGCGTCGTGGGAGAAATTGATTTGATCTTGGAAGTGGGACAGTGGAATTCAACGTGGAATTCCGGTGTTAGATATCTCTACTTGCTATAACTTTGTTGATGGGAGGCCTTGGATACACATGGCGGCGATCCATACTCTACACCAAAGTTTGAAGTTTATCAGGAAATCGTTGTGTATGGAGAGGGGAGTAGTCTCGCAAACCAGATCCCTGCAGTCAAAAGTGTAGATAAGTTGGATGGTTCGGTCTTCCACGTCAGAGAGATTGTATGTGTTTCAAAAGCTGAAAAGTTGGAGTTATCTCGGGCCCTCACAATGGTAGCCTAAGAAATGTTGAGAAATGGTTTCCGGCCGGTAAAGGCCTCGGATTGAATCTAGGTGGTATATGAGCCAATTGACACCTGACAAGAAGGATACTTTTGGACTTGGGTATGAGCCCACTCACGAAGAGGTATCATCAGCGAATTCAGGAAGAAGAGGCATTCCTTTGCTAAGCATGTTCACTTTGAATCGGTCTTTTGTCAAAGCTTGCACGACCCATGAATCAGAAAAGGAGGATACAGACGATCTCGCCGAAGGACTCAAAAGCCTTTTTGTTGCAGAAGAAGATGTAGATTGCAATATGATTCTGAATGATCATGAGGAGACGCCAACCATTTGGGATGCCAAGCAGGGAGATGTCCTAGGAAATTGGACTTGTACCCCGGCCATGTTTCTCCGGGAAGCTTGGTAGAACTTGTATTAGATTTTTATGAAACAATGCGATTTTGATTGAGGCCTGAATCTCATATATGTTTTTCCTCCCCTTTTGAAAGCTTAAATGACAAATCGCCAGTGCTTTGCTATTTTAAAAAATAAAATAAAAATTGTTGTTTTGCTTAATGACTTTCTTTTCTTTTGATACTGAAGCTAATAAATCATCGATAATGTGAATGTGACATGTAGTGAAATGAACAAACAAAACCCAAGCAACGAGCGAGACTTTGAGGATTATGGGGGGACCCATGACGGAAGGTTTGGTCAAAGAATTAGAGCATTTTGAGAACAGGCCGAAGCCAAATTTGGATGAAACAGAAGTAGTGAACATGGGAGGCACATAATTCGTAAAGGAAACAAGAATCAGCGTCCATCTAGGCGACGCACGAAAGGAAGACTTGGTAGAATTGCTGAAGCAATATGTCGACATATTCGCATGGTCTTATGACGATATGTCGGGTTTGAGTCTGAATATTGTTTCACATAGATTACCCGTTGATCCGTCTTGCCTCCGGTAAAGCAAAGCCAAGAAAGATCAAGCGATATGAGTTTGAAGGTCAAAGAAGAAGTGTCCAAGCGGTTCGGCGCAAAGTCATCCGAGTTGCAAAGTACCCCACTTGGCTAGCCAACATCGTGCCCGTGCCAAAGAAGGATGGGAAGGTAAGAGTATGTGTAGATTATTGTGATCTCAACAAAGCTAGCCCGAAGGATGATTTTCCCCTCCCAAATATCCACATACTCATTGACAATTGTGCAAAGCATGAGTTGCAATCATTTGTCGATTGTTTTGCTGGTTACCACCAAATTCTGATGGACGAGGAAGATGCAGAAAAAACAGCGTTCACCACGCCTTGGGGAGTATACTATTACAGGGTTATGCCATTCGGACTCAAGAATGCGGGTGCCACTTATATGAGAGCCATGACTACTATCTTTCACGACATGATCCACAAAGAAATAGAGGTCTGACGTTATTATCAAATCACGAAGGGCGTCAGATCACTTGACTAATTTGAAGAAGTTCTTTGACCGGCTAAGGAAGTACAATCTGAAGTTAAACCCTGCAAAGTGCGCCTTTGGTGTCCCTGCCGGGAAGCTATTGGGTTTCATTGTAAGTAGAAGGGGGATTGAATTGGACCCCTCAAAGATAAAAGCCATCCAAGAGTTGCCTCCTCCAAAGAGTCGAAAGGATGTGATGAGTTTTCTTGGACGACTTAATTACATCGGTAGTTCATAGCTCAATCTGCGGTGATATGTGAACCGATATTCAAGCTACTAAAGAAGGATGCTCCAACCAATTGGGCGATCGATTGCCGTGAAGTTTTGATAAGATCAAAGAATATCTGTCTAATCCACCCGTTTTGGTACCACCAGAGCCCGGAAGACCTTTATTATTGTATTTTTCTGTGTTGGAGAATGCATTCGGATGCGTGTTGGGGCAACATGATGAAACAGGAAAGAAAGAGTAGGCTATTTATTACTTGAGCAAGAAGTTCACGCCGTATGAAGCCCGGTATACTGCGCTCGAGCGCACTTGTTGTGCTCGACTTGGGTAGCTCAAAAGTTTAGACATTACTTGTCTGCGTACACTACTTACCTCATCTCGAGGATGGACCCGCTCAAATACATCTGCGAAGCCCGTGCCTCTGGGAAGCTAGCAAAGTGGCAAATCTTGCTAAGTGAATTTGACATCATATACGTCACTCAAAAGGCCATCAAAGGGCAAGCACTCTTGCAGAAAACCCCGTGGATGAGGAATACATGCCTCTCGGGACTTATTTTCGGACGGAGGTATTATTTGTCGGAGAAGATATCTCGAGGATTATCGGGTTGGAGATTGTTTTTGATGGAGTCGTAAACTTCAAAGGAGTTGGAGTCGGGCGGTTTAGTTTAGAATCGGTCGACTACCCGATTTCACAAAACTCGATTTCCATGCACTAATAACATGGCGAATCTGAAGCTTGCATACTTGGACTCGGAATGGTATCGGCGTGAATATCAAGAGTTATTGGTTATCGGTGATTCGGATCTATTAATTCGTCAGTCTGAGGAGATTGGGCCACGAAGCAGGGAAGATACTCACTTACCGCGATGTGTCAAGGAATTGTGCAAAATTCGTCAAGATAGAAGTCAAGCATATCACGAGCTCGAGCGAATTTGCGATGCTCGCAGCTCTTTCCTCTATGATTGACATCCGGATAAGAATTACATTGATCCTATCAAAGTGGATTTGTTGGACCAACCAGCTTATTGTCTCCACATAGACGAAGAATCAGATGGAAAACCATGGTACCACGACGTTAAGAGGTATCTTCAGGTCAACGAATATCTGGAAGACATAACTACCATTCAAAAGATGACACTACGGAGGTTAGAAAACCATTTCTTTCTAAACGGGGAAATCCTTTATCGGAGGACTCCAGATTTAGGTTTGTTAAGATGCATCGACGCCCAGGAGGCGAATAAATTGGTTGAAGAAATACACGGAGGTACGTGCGGGCCCCATATGAATGGTTTTACTTTGGCAAAGAAAATTCTACGAGCAGGATACTTTTGGATGACCATGGAAACAGATTGTTGTCGTTTCGTGCAAAAATGTCATCAATGTCAGATTCACGGAGACATGATCTGTGTGCCTCCGAATGAGCTCAACGTAACAAATTCCCCTTGGCCGTTTGCAGCTTGGGGGATGGACGTTATTGGTCCTATTGAGCCCACATCGATGAGCGCAGATTCATTTTGGTGGCAATCGATTACTTCACAAAGTGGGTGGAAACATCGTCGTACAAATCCGTAGCGAAGAAGGTAGTGGTTGATTTACGTGCGCAACAACATCGTTTGCGATTTGGAATTCTGAGTCAATTGTAACAGATAACGGGCCAATCTCAGCGATAACTTGATCGTGAGATATGTGAGAATTTTAAGATCACTCGCGTAATTCCACTCGTATCGACCTCGGATAGATGGGCGATGAAGCGACCAGCAAGAACATTAAGAGGATATTGCGGAAGATGGTGATAATTACAAATATTGGCATGAGCATTTGCCTTCGCACTTTTGGGTTATCGCACCACAATTCGGACTTCTACAGGCCACGCCATACCTTTTGGTTTATGGAGCGAAGCGGTGCTACGGTAGAGGTAGAAATACCATCGTTGGGAATTATCCAGAAGCCGAGTTGGCGGCCGAATGGATCTGGTCGGTGTGAACAATTGATGTTGATTGATGAGAAAAGGTTGACTGCAGTATGTCACGGACAGCTTTATCAGAACAGAATGGCTAGAGCTTTTAAAGAAGGTAAAGTAGAGGTTATTCAAGTCGGGACAATTGGTTTTGAAGCGCGTATTTCGAATCAAAGTGAAGCTAAAGGAAAGTTCGCACCTAAGCGGCAAGGACCCTACATGGTTCATCAGTCTTGGCCGGAGGAGCATTGATCTTAGCTGAAATGGGCGGTGAGATATGGCGAAAGCAATCAGCGAATCTTTGTGAAAAGATACTATGTCTAGGATTTTTCCATGTAATGCTTTTCTTTCATATTTTATAAAAATTATCAATTATTTGTAATTGGAACTACGTTATGACCTGATTCCCTCGGTGGGGATACGTAGGCGGCCATATCGGCTTCGGTCACACTCTCAGAAAATTCTGTCATTCCATTTTTGTAATTTGAACTACGTTATGACACGATTCTCTCGGTGGGATCGTGGGTGGCCTCGTCGGCTTGGTCGTATTTTAGAAAACCTCATAATCCTCCACTTGTAATGAACTACGTCATGACACGATTCCTCGTGGGGATCGTGGCGGCCTAAATCGGCCGGTCCCACTATTTGAAAACTCCTGTTTTGCTTCACGTGGCGAAATACACTCGTATGTTTAAAGTCGACAAGCGATGCGCGAGTTCGATCTCGCAAGCGAAAGTTCACGATCTTACGTATTTGGGGTGAAATTCAGGATTATTGCGAGGAGAAACTTATAGATTTGGACAAGGGCGTTTGTTTTGTTTAGCTACGTATCACTATTAAAGTAATTCGAGAAATTCTTATGCATATTTTCTCATAAATAAATTATTTTCAAAAAAATATTTTCGTCAATGATTAACCAAGGCGGAAAAGCAGCGGGGTTCTGAGTCCAAGCCATTTCGAACAAGCATCAAGCACGAAAGCTGCAAAGTCAACACGAATCAACCACCCTCCCCGAACTACTAAATTTCTTTGAGTGCGTGTCTTGATTGATAGAAACAAGAGAGTCTCCAACACTTATTATTTGATTCACAAGGAATTTCTACATCACGGATCGGCCCCACGAGGATCATACCGCACATTCGTCCGTGCAAAGCGTCGTCTCGACCTAATGGTCGCAACGCGCTTTATCCCCGATAACATTATTTATTCATCATGCAATGATGATCTGCGTCACGTCTATGCAATAACGTCCCTTTTATTATGCCTATGCAGCGGCCGTCAGCGATTCATCTATGCAACGATGATCTCTGCATCACGTCTATGCAACGACGTCTTTTTCATTATGCCTATGCAACGGCTTCATCAACAGTTCATCTATGCAACGACGTCCCTTTCATTATGCCTATGCAACGGCTTCATCAACAGTTCATCTATGCAACGATGATCTCTGCATCACGTCTATGCAGCGACGTTATTTCATTATGCCTATGCAGCGGCCGTCAACGGTTCATCTATGCAGCGATGATCTGCGTCACGTCTATGCAGCGGCGTTATTTCATTATGCCTATGGCGACTTCGTCAGCGGTTCGTCGATGCAGCGATGATCTGCATCACGTCTATGCAGCGGCGTCCCTTTCATTATGCCTATGCAACCGTCAATAGTTCATCTATGCGGCGATGATCTATGCATCACGTCTATGCAGCGGCGTTATCTCATTATGCCTATGCAGCGGCCGTCAACGGTTCGTCTATGCAGCGATGATATCTGCGTCACGTCTACGCAGCGACTTCCCTTTCATTATGCCTATGCAGCGGCTTCGTCAACGGTTCATCTATGCAGCGATGATCTGCGTCACGTCTATGCAGCAGCGTTATTTCATTATGCCTATTCAGCGGCCGTGACGGTTCATCTATGCAGCGATGATCTGCGTCACGTCTATGCAGCGGCGTCTCTTTTATTATGCGTATGCAATGGCCGTCAGCGGTTCATCTATGCAGCGATGATCTGCATCACGTCTATGCAGCGATGCTATTTCATTATGCCTATGCAACGGCCGTCAGCGGTTTATCTATGCAGCGATGATCTGCGTCACGTCATGCAGCGGCGTCCTTTTATTATGCCTTGGCGGCCGTCAGCGATTCATCTATGCAGCGATGATCTGCATCACGTCTATGCAGCGGCGTCCGCTTTCATTATGCCTATGCAGCGGCCGTCAACGGTTCGTCTATGCAGCGATGATCTGCGTCACGTCTATCAGCGGCGTCCGCTTTTATTATGCCTATGCAGCGGCCGTCAGCGGTTCATCTATGCAGCGATGATCTCTGCATCACATCTATGCAACGGCGTCCCTTTCATTATGCCTATCAGCGGCCGTCAGCGATTCATCTTTGCGGCGATGATCTGCGTCACGTCTATGTAGCAGCGTTATTTCATTATGCCTATCAGCGGCTTCATCAGGTTCATCTATGCAGCGATGATCTCTGCATCGCGTCTATGCAACGGCGTCCCTTTCATTATGCATATGCAGCGGCCATCTGCATCGCATCTACGCAACGGCGATCATTTCATCTCGTCTGCAGCTACGTCTGCTTAGGGCGACATCTTTTCTCGCATGATCACATTTCTCGTATATTCATGCTTTATCTTTTTTTTTTTGTGTCTTATGATTTATGCACTAATTTTTATCAATGTTTTAGCCTCAGAACCATAATTTACGAGGTAGAGCCTGGCGTGGAACTATCTCTTACGGCGAACCGAAGCAATTTGTACTTCGAATGTCGATCCGCTCTCCTCCAGCATCCTGCAATGTCAATGACCCTAGTGTCATCATAATTCGACACTGGTACAAAATTTTGAATCAGCATCACAGCAACCCAGTGTCATCATAATTCGACACTGAGACAAAATTTTGAATCTACGTCTGTCCGCCTTAATTTTCTAGCATCACAAGCAACCCAGTGTCATCGTAATTCGACACTGGGACAAATATTGAATCAGCATAAGCTTTACGCTCAAGTTCCTAACATCAGAGATCCCCTTTCTTCCTGAAAATTTCCTTTTGCCCTTGCATTTCCTGATTTTTGACGAGTAAGACAAAATTGGCTACAAGTCAACGTCTTTGTCCAAAAAATCTTTCATCGTCTTGATCAAGAGGGACAAGCGTTGACACTCAATTTTGTCCCATCTTTCTTGAACATTTCATTAGATCGTCTTTTTCTCTCCAATTAATTTTACTATGCTTCTCAGTCTTGAAAATCGTCAAAAAATCAGTAGTTTTAATATTCTTCACTAATTATCGCATAATTTTACAATATCGAGTATTACATTTTTTATAATTAAAATATAAACAAAACAATTTTAATATCTAAGTAAATCGGTATTGATGATCGATTTTCTCTTAATATGTTCTTGATTACTAAATTAATCATTTTTATGAATATTATATTCAAAATTAAATACATGTATTAAATCTTTTGTATCGTGTTTTATGCGTGTGCATTTTTAAATTAATTAAGTTGAAGGAAGCATATTTTAATTAATTGGGAGATTTGGACTAATTATCTATTAATCTCCCAACAATAAAACGCCTATTTTTACCCAATTCTCATTCCCTAAATTAAATAACTAAATCTACCCACAACACGTATTTTCTTTTTCCTCAGTTGAGCCCACTTTTTAATTCATTCCCAGCCAATTACCGTGGAAACCGCCCAACCCCTTTTCTTCAATACCCAAACTAAACCAAAGCGGACATTTTCGTCCGTCTTCCCAAAACTAATCGGCGAACAAATTAAACTCCTGGCCCAAACATCCTTGCGCTTATTTTCGTCCAAAAAACCAGCCCGTTTCTTTAATCCTCTTAAACCTAAAATCCTTTACCTTTCCCCAACATACCACAAAAATGCAAGAAACCTCCCGGATCGCGAACTCACGACCGTGATCGCGCCACATCTCCCTTTACACGCGGATAAGCGGCGTCGCGCCATGCCATCCATCGCTCCGTCACCCGGCCTTTTCCCTTCTTACGAATCATTTGAACATTGGGACTCGTGTAAAATCGCTGAACCATGAGGATTCGTTTTAACCCTTGAATGAAGCATGCGGGATGGTGCAGCGGTTTCTTGACCTTTCCTCTCTTCGATTCAGTGGATAAAATACTGATTCGATTTCGTTCAAAGTTCAATCCAAAGGATAAAAATCTTATCCCCATCCCAACGTTTTCTTCTCCTCAAATCAGACTGAGAAAGCAATATGTTTCAATATGTCCATCACCACATCTGTCAAATGTCACACGTTTCCCCCCTCTCTTTTGAATTCGAAATTCAAAATGAAGAGCTTCTTGAAGAAGCTGTTGAAGGCTCTGAATTTTGGGCTATAAATACAACCATCTGGTTGTGTTTGAGGGGAGGTTTTTCTCCTTGAAAAAAAAAGCCAAGAACAAATTTCAAATTTTAACTTGGAAAGAGCTCAGAAAAATCAGAAACATATATTCCTAGAAAACAGACTTCAAAACTGCATTTTTATTTCTAGTATTGAAAAAAATCCGAAAACACCAAGTCTTTCTTCGCTTTAGTCGCACACACGTATACTCTCCGAGCGGAATCAACGAGTCGAGACAGCGCTTCGGTTCGTCACTCGGAGAAGGTAACCCTTTCACTTTTAATTTCGGTTTAATATGCTTGATATCACCTGTATCGTTTATTCACGTGTCTCTTAATTGTTATTTGAATCCATTTGATTAGTTATTAAGTCTGTATGATCGTGTTGTGACTGTTTAAGACCATTATGTGGAGTATTAAGCATGTTTTATTAAAATAGATACTCTTAATGTTCATTATTAAAGTTGTGTCACTCATTCTGTGCACCAATCGATTATGCGTATTTAGTTTAGTTCTAAATGAAGTCTAGATTCCTTCTTGAGCTTACGATTAGCTAAATATGTGTCATGAGTACTTAGAAATGGGTATCTCATGAGATTTTCCATGTATCACATCTGTTTTTGAATTCATTTAGTTCCTATATGTGTTCATATTAGATTATTGCACTTCCTAAGTCACTTTGTGTCCAAATCACTTTTGAGTCATTTAGGCGACTCCTATACCAACATTTTATATTTACATGGGTGTTTTGTGTCACACGGACCATCATTGTTGCGTCCACTAATTAGCATATATGAAGGATAATTTGGTACTAATATATTTTGAACCAAATGAGAAATGGGCACGTGATTGGAATAGGTGTTTAACTAGGGAAATTAATTTACTTCAATTCGCCCGCTTTGATTTTGAATCATGTTTCTTAAATTGGACTAGTATGCTTGTGTTCTCTCATGTTGGATTGTATTAAGTATGGTAGCTTGTTCGATTAATTTTTCCTAATGCGTCGACCCGTTCTGTATTTCGAGATTAATACTACATTTTCTTTACCGTGAAGAAAATGATGTTTAATACGTGTTTAAAGGAATTGAAATGTTGATTAGCTAAACACGGGTGATATTGTTGGTTTGGTCGATTATTTATACCTCGAATAGGTTGTATTGGGTTTATATTTAGCATTAGGTGATAAGGGTCTTTGCTTGAGAACTGCAGGGTATTTAGCACTCTCTAATGGAACATGTGTGACCCGTCTTAAGCACCTAAGTCTATCATACCAAGAGCATAAATTCATTTAATCTTATACTTTAATTTTTTTGTGTGTGTGATTTGTATCTATTCCAAATACTACTGTGTCAAGTACTTCAACATGGATCCATTATGGAAGTTAATTTATTTTTAAGTTGATATTGTGGTTAATCATAAGTATGTTCATATCCTCTGTTTAGCTAAGTATACATGTCTTTGTGCTAATATTTAAATCATGCTTAGATTACTACAGTATGTATACTCTCTGTTAAGACCCACTACTTAGTGTACAGAGCTATTACCTCGAGTCCATCGTTCTACCATGAACAACTCTTACGGGAGAGGATATCAAACCTTGTTTACCTTTTACTACAATCTCGGTTTACTCCTTGAAAAGAAATTAACCAACAAGAGCTAAGCCCACTTTGGAAGGGATTCTTGATAGTCATTCTCTAATTTTTAAACTTGAAAAACTATAATAAAAGCTTTAATTTTCAATAGACAACAAATGTGTAATAGAAAGTAAATGCACTAAGATTAATGATTCCATTAGTTGCTAAAACTGCCTATTGCGAGTTCTATTTTCACTCATTAATGACACTTCCGTATAGTTATTAGTTTATACAATTCATTTTGCTTTATCTCAAGTTGGTAAAATTTGAGTAGTAAGTGAAGTGGTTATATTAGTAAAGACATTTTGATTTAAGTGTTATATGTGTTTGGGCGATCTTCTTTTCAATCAAAATGCGGAAAAGTATGAATCATTTGGGTCTGTCTGGGCCTTACATGTATAAATCCGTATGACTGTTTGGACTTGCTTGTTCTCCCTGAAGTATGCATGTGTGTATTTGGGATTCTTATTGCCTCTGTATAGTTCACCTCTTCATAGCCCAATAAGAATTATTTGCATGCTTCACAGTTAGGGCATGTCTTTCTCCATTTTATTCCTAAAAAATCTGGAGACTATTTTGGGCCGTTTTTCTCTTGGAATGAAAGTGTTAAATTTTTTATGTCAATGTTTGTTTATTATTTGACAAGGTTTGGAACATATACTAATCCTTTTCCTTTCTTTTATTTTACATGAAATGCATTGGGAACAACGGAGAGTCTTACTATGAGACTTCTGGCATCCCTCGTCAAACGAAGACCCGCATCTATATTCCTTACATCCTCGATCTGGGACCTTGAAACTAATAGGCGAGGATAATATCTTACTTTGCCTAGTCATTTTATCTCCTTTCTTTAACTTTGTCACTTTACTTTTATTTGTATTTTTGTTGTCTAACCTTATACAATTATTGAAAATGCTTAGAATAGTTAGGCCTAGAATTATTAAAGGTGAGTAGTTAAATAATAAAATGTGTCGCTAGTTTAATCTATCTTTAGGCCGTTATGCATTTTCAAAACTTTTTAAAATAACTTAGCCCTTTCATTGATATTATAGAAATAAATGAGTTCCTAATTCTTATTAAACTTCATAAAATGACAATCTATTTTTCTACAACAAAGATCTATTTTTTTATTACCAAGTGCAAAAGAGGAAAATCTTTCTACTCATTTGCATACCCTTTATAAAGATTAATTTTACATATAATATGTGCTTTTAGTAAACCATCTTTTTATTATTTTGCATTTTTATGATAAACCTCTTTAGAATATTTTCCTTGCATTTTACAAATAAACTTAATGCAATTCTATGGAAAATATATATACATACATATCTTTTAAATAATTATTTGTAAATATCTTTTTAACCCATGTCCTCCTAAATATACATTTTTTAAAATAATACTAACCTAAGTTTGACCGGACAACCGCAAGTTAGCGGATCCTATAGGGTGCCTAACCCCTTCCCTTTAGGATAATAAAGAACCTTTACCTAGAATCTCACATAGTTTCACAGACCTTTAAATGGAGATCATTCGTAGTATTTTATGCTACATTTTAGTGTCCTAATTCACTATAATAATTAGGTGGCGACTCCTTAAATACATTTAGGAATCAACCATGCGCAGTAATCCCGTTTCCGACTCTGATTGAAATGGGGTGTTACAAATTCTTATAAATTAAGTAACATATACTTTGGTGCGTTGTGAATAAGTTATACTTATTTATAACGATCTTAATCAAGTATCCATGATCTAGAAAATGTAATACAATTTTATCTTATCTTAGCTTCTATGCAGATGGAGAATTCTACTCATTTTAACTTAATTGATTGTCATTACATTTTCCTTTATTAACGTTGCAGTGGCTTGTTCGATACTTATTCTCATTTGTACCGTAACTTAGCCAAGTCAACTTGGCTCCAAATACCTCCTAACGACTCTTACCAACATCCCCCATAAGACTTGGTAAGAACTTAGGATAACTTAGACATAACCTTTACGTAGAGTAAATCAACATACATACCTCTTAACTTCTAAGAGTAGAAGGAATCATGAAATAGTACCACATGTATATTCCATACATAGAATCATGTCAAAAGAAGGAAGAGGTTCACATACCTCGCGACGATTATCGACAATTAGCAAAATGCTCCGAAGTACTTCAACCTTGATAGTTATTCCATCCTTCAAGTAGAATACGCTATACTTAGTACTTCAACCTATAATGGTCATGTCGTCCATTAACCTCTAACGAGCGTAGAATATTCTAAGTGCAAAGTCACTAAATTTTACGGAAAATCGGACAGCACTTCCTTTGTTTCTACATACTTTGCCACCTTTTTCAAGGCCTAATTCAATAACCAAACACGCCACATTTAAGGCTCAATACAACAATCAATCAAAGGGGATTACACACCTTACAATACGTGTAAAATTCCGCCCCACAATTAATACCAACTAAGTCCTTAATCAAGGTCATTCTCGGCTAACTTATTCAATAACACAAAGTTCTTTCCAATTCTTTTTCAATCCAACTTCTTAGGCCTAACATGTTATATAGTCATAAACAACTTAACAATTATAATTCCTTCTTTATATAACATGTGACGATTAAACTAATAATCCAATTGAATTGAAATCTCAAGGCTAAACATACTAGTTTTCGGATTAGGGTTCCAATATCCATAACACTTATCAACTTCATAATATATATCTCATACTTGCTAATATCCATAGCTACAACAATAAGTAATCTTAATTACTAAAACGACAAGAATTTTACCTTTACAAGCCCTTATAATTTCCAAGATTCAATGTCGCTCCTTAGCAATTCTTAGCTCATTTCCTTTACGCTCCAATCCGCTATTTGAAGCCTTTAGAAGCTCACAACCAACTTCTCTTCCATTTCCAATCAAAACCTATGAAAATGCCTTAGGTTTTCGCCTTGCGACTAACGTGAAAACACCGTTTTTCCGAAATCTTTCTATTGAGATATCCTTACAATACCCTTAGGGACATTGGGTTAAAGTCTTGTGAATATTGGACAACAATTGAAAATTTTCTTCCCCCTCTTTTCTCCAAACCCGAGAGCTTTTGTGTCAAGAACAAGTGTTCTTCAATTTTTCTAAGTGTAAAATAGCATTGTATTGCTACATGGATGATTATATAACACATTGGAGGGTCTAGATTACAACACATGGTAAGTTTGGATGAAAGGGATCAAGACAAGTGGCTCTTGACTTAGTCAACTATCTCAAGCTCAAGCCTAGCAAGACTTGCTCATCTTTACAATGGTCAAATGACCATTTTGCCCTTGCATTAATTCGACCAAGCCATGTGGGGGGGGGGTGTGCCACGTGTCGCCCTCCCATTCGTCCATAAAATTCTGTAACCCTCGTGGGTCCCACAAAACGTAAAATTCCTCGGGTGGGCCCCACATGACCAAATCCGTAAAAATAAATTTCCATAATGATAATAAGTTCCTTACTCTTCAATTAATGCATTTTGAGAATCTAATTCTCACCAACGAACATTTTTCCTTTCCGACGTTCGGAATATTTTCCGCCGGAAAAACAATTCTTCCTTTCGTACCAATTTCAAGTCTTGTGTTCCTTACGTACATTCTCTTAAACATGTCCTTGAATTACGGGGTGTAACATATTGTCTTAGAGGTGTTCAAATATCTAATTCCATAACACGCTATCAGCACGAGAAGCTCTGTCGGCTCTATTGCATTCCATAATCGGTTTATTAGCAACATCTCTAAATTAAGGTATGCTACATAACCATCTAAAAATGTGTACCCTTTTTTTTTAATTTGCAATAATGCTTATATAAGAATGCTTACATGTTGTAGTAATATATTATTTGTGTTAATAATTTAAGTTATGGGATGTATTTTGTAATTTCTAAAATTATGTGAATCCCATGCACAATATACTCTCGGACTTTTTGCTACCTACGTACTTGTTTAATGTCTATATATAAAGGAGAATGAATGAACTTACTAATTGCATGAAAGTATTACTTGACTCATTAAATGCGCATGATATATTATGGTTATCATCAAAATATAAATCGATATTTTTTCTTATTTAATGACATTTTGGACTATAAACTATTGATGGACCATACTTCATTATTTGACAACATTTTTGGACTTGTGGTTACCTATGTACTATTGGACTATATCCTAATACCTTGACGATACATTTGGACCATGGATTATATTAAGGACCTAAATAAAATTTGACACTAACTTGTATGAAGTGTAAAAATCTTCACCTATTGACTATTATTTGCGTGAAGAGTAAAGATATTCACCTATTGATTATTATTTATGTGAAGAGTAAAATCTTCATCTCTTCTTTATTATTTGAGTGAAGAGTAAAAATCTTCACCTATTAATTATTATTTGTGTGGAGAGTTAAATCTTCATATTGTGTTCATTTATTTAATTACTATTGTTTATTATTCGTGTGAAGAGTAAAAATCTTCACCTATTGCTTATTGTTTCAGTGAAGAGTAAAAATCTTCATTTATTGTCTATTACTTTTGTGAAGTGTAAAAATCTCCATTTATTGCTTATTATTTGTGTGGATGATTAAATCTTCCATCTTGTGTTTATTTATTTAATTACTATGTGGATGTACAAATTCCCCACTTATATCATTATCTCACGAAAGATTATATCGAGTAGTGACATTAAATTATTATGTAATTTGTGGAGGTACTAAATTCCCACTTATATTATTATCTCACAAAAGATTTTAATCTAGTAGTGATACTTAATATTTCTATATAATCTCATTTTCTTTTATTTCAACGGTTAAATGATACTAAAATATTTTCTCCCTAATTCTAACGGTTATGAACAGTAATATTAACACTTTCTCTCCTCTCACCCAACGGTCATAAACGGCCATTTTTATAAAATTCTACTCTATAAATACTCCATTCTTATTCTTATACTATTACATCTTTCTTAAAAAATACTTATCCACACTAATAAAATTGGCAAATTTTTCCTTGCAATCCTCACTCTAGTTACCATTATTAACTTCTTTATCGGTTATACTTTAGATGAAGAATCTAGAGAAACTAGCAAACTGATGATGATAGTCACCCTACCTTTTTAAATTTTAGCCTGGGCTGTAACACTTAGATTTGGTAAATGATGTATTAAAACTCTTATCTTTTCTTTGTTTAAGTTTTATTCATTATGATTATATGATGAGTAAATTATGTCATCTTTGTTATTTTATTTTTTTGTTATTATAGATATGACAATATCAAACTTAAAGCTCGAATTCACCCCCTTAAGCCTAAATGGGGATAACTATATGTCTTGGGCCAATGATGTCCTGATGAACCTCAAGTGCGAAGGACTCGAAAAGATTCTATCAGGAGTCAATAATGGGGAAGGATTAGATGATTTGTCAATAAAAAGAGTTAAGGCCTTAAAGTTAATGAAGCAACACCTGGACGAGGGTTTAAAATTAGAGTACATGAATGCACAAGATCCCAAAAATCTATGGGATAACCTTAAAGAAAAATTTGGATACCAAAAGCAAGTGTTATTACCCGCACTAATTGATGAATGGAACAAATTGAGGTTACAACTGGAATTTTGTGGAAAAATTATATCTGAAGGTGAGAAGTTGGAAAAAATGTATGTCACGTTCCATGCATCACATTTGGTATTGCAAGAGCAGTACATGATGCGGGGGTACACCAAGTACTCTGAATTAATTGCAGCCCTTCTACTTGCTGAAAAAACAATGATCTCCTTATTAAAAATCATTAGTCTCGCCCTACGGGGGCAATGGCATTTCCAGAAGAAAATGCCATAAATATTAACCAAGGGCGTGATGGTTATAGTCGGTTTAGAGGACGAGGAAGAGGTCAAGGACAATTTCGCGATCGTGGCCACTTTCGTGGTCAACGTCGTGGACGTGGTCTTGGAAATTATTATCGTCGTGTACATGGTTCTGGAAATTATCGTATGACTAGAAATGATACAATTAATATAAACTGACATAAAAAAGGTAAATCTGTCCAAGAAGGATCATTTAAGAATTCTGAGGATTCCTGCTACAGGTGTGAAAAAAGGGACATTGGTCAAAGGCATGCATAACGCCTTACCACTTGTGCAAAAACTATAAGGCACCTGTAAAGGAAAAGGGGAAAGAAGCAAATTTTAATGAATATGAACCTGAGGACGATTTAGTTTACCTCGAGGTCGCGGATGTCACGACCCGACCTCGGGCCCGCAACTGATTCCTTACCCCGAGAACCCTAGTGATAATATATCAGAGAAAATCAGCGGAATAAAACTCATAAACATGGAACAATATAAAAGAAGAAATAGGCTAACCAATAAGGTCACCTTTCTGCATATATATATATATATATAAAACCCGAACAGTTATCCTTTACAAGCCTAATTCACAACAGTACTACAGACCTCTAAGAGTTTTTATAACAATTATGACGGGACAAGACCCCGCCATACCCCTGAATGTACAAGAACCTACAATCTCAGGGAATCATACCAAAAGATAAGCCTCGAGAAGCGGGCTTCCCAAAGCTCAATTGTAACCCTAAGGCGAGGATCAACAACCGGTGTACCTCTGCCTACTGCATGATGACGCAGAAGGAGAGTCGATGACAGTACAGTATGTGGCGAAATGCGTAATGAAATCATAACAGTCTATATAAAACAGGAGACATATATGATAACCAAACTACAGTACACAATATTGTTACACCCCGTAGTTCAGGTCATGCGTATGAGAGCATACGAAAGGGAGTAAGATTTAAATTTTTTCGAAAGAATAGGTTGACGGATTGTTTCGGACGGATTTTAGTCAACTTTGAGGCGGTTATGACCCGGTGCATTGAAGTTCTAAGTGTTTCAAAGGCCTAGGCGTAGTTCGTTGAGTCTAGTTTCCAACGCAACCAACCGTTCATCGATAGGACATCGGAGTAGGAAGTTATGAGAGTTACAAGTTCGGTCTTGTGACGGACAGAAATGCGTTTGAGCAAAGCGCGACGGGCCGGCGCGGATGCGGGCAGCGGCACCGGAAATCGAGGGTCGCTGAAGTTGCAGCCGCGCGCCAGAGGCAGCGAGGCGCGCGAAGTTCGAAGAGGCTGCGGAGGTTTCAGCGGCCGCGAAGCGAGATTTTTGGGCGAAAAACTTAGGAAAGTCGATTTCTCTTTTAAAAGGCCATGGGAGGGTGACAAGTGTCCCCACAATCTGATTTTCTTGCATGCCTTATATTGACCAAGTCTTGAAGACTTGGTCATCTTTCAAACCTCTCTCTCTCTAAATTAGCTCCTCATTCTCTCTACGTTTCCGAGAGAAATTCTAGCCTTAGGAAAAATCTGAAAAGTTAAGAACAAGAAGGAAGCTTGTGGCTAGCTTGTTGGTGTTGTTGTGGTGGTGTTCTTGGCAAGGAAGCTAGCAAAATATTTGGAATAAATTTGGCTAAAGCTCTAAGGTAATGATTATTCCTTTATAATTAGTTTTTAGTGTTGCATGTTAAGAAGAAAGAACTTGTGGTAGTGAATATTGCACTTAGAGTCCTTGCATATAAGAAATGTGGTTTGGATATGAAGGATTGGTTAAGAAAAGATATTATGAGCATGTTGTAGCCTAAAAACTACTTTAGAATTGTTAAGTGTATTGTTGTACCAAATGGGGCAGAATTTTACACACCCAAGTTTGGAGGTGTAATCCCCTTTAAAATGTTGGATTGTTGAGCCTTAAATGTGGAGTTTGGATGATAAATTCGGCCTTGAAAAAGGTGGCAAAGTGAGTAGAAACAAAGGAAATCTTGATTTTCCATAGAATTTAGTGACTTTGAACTTGGATTGTTCTACTTTGAGGTTAGAGGTTAATAAGCGTATTATGGTCATTATAGGTTGGCGTATTCGTGCGATAGTTGGAATTAACAAGTGGATTGACCGAAGAGGTATGTGGAGCTTTCTATCTCTTGAGCATGAGTAGTTGTATCTATGTAGTGCGGTGAGCGTCAAGATTTGATATCTTTCACTTGTTTTAAGTATGTGATACTTGTTTCATCTTAAAAGTATAAACCCTTGGATTTAGGGAAAAATGTATTTGACTAATGTATAAAGCGAATATAATGACTTTATGGGAAGTTGATTATATTAGCTTTATGGAAGGTTAACGAAAGGAGATTTACTCTAAGTAAAGTAAGCACGGAAAAATGTTTTGAGTTGGGAAAAGGGTAAACTGATTTTGAGGCATTGATTGCCTAAGGTTTTAAAGGAAATGAAGTCACTTGATTTAGAAGCCTACTATATTTCTAAAAGGAAATGTGACTTGTTTTGAAAGTAAATCTTAACTTGATGCTATGGTGATTAGTATCTTGGAATTTTTGTATAAAAGAGTTATTTCTTAAAGGGTTAGAAGTACATGGTACTTGGGTTGAATTCCCGGATTTTCTATTAAAAGACATGTTAGTGCCTTGGGTATACTAAAATGAGAGGATATATTAATAATGTTAATAAGAAGTTAGGGGATTTCTTAACTTGCTTATGTTATGATAAACCGGTAGCGCTTATGTTATGATATGATAGGCCGGTAGTGCTTATGTTATGTATGATAGGCCGGTAGTGCTTATGTTATGTATGATAGCCGGATGAACTATGTTATATAAATATTATTACGGGTAAACCCCGGGTTATTCTTGTTATTTTTCCTTTGGATATACTGACATGATGGGTGGCCCACGGGTATGCTCCAATAGGATGGTTTACTACTTATGTCATGGATTTGCTACCCATGATGCGAGTGCGGCGCTTGTACTCATGCGGATCCGGTCCACATAATCCATGCGGGTGAAATAGTCCCATGCGAGTACGGCGATGGTACTCATGCGGGTCCACAGGATCCATGCGAGTGAAATAGTCCCATGCGGGTGAAATAGTCCCATGCGAGGCGGATGGCCTTATGCGGATCCACAGGATCCATACGGGTGAAACAGTCCCAGGAGTAGGATTGCTTAATGATACTACGGGCGAGAGATCCTGTTTTGATCATGAGCCTCCTATTTTTATGCAGTATTATACTTATACTTGTTACTCTCATTGTTAGTAAGGCACAATGCAACATAATTTGATTTTTATGTATAACTTCAGTGTATTTTGGACTTATGATATTACTAAAGTATTTTCCAGTTTTACATACTTAGTACGTCGTGTACTGACCCCCTTCCCCGGGGGCTGCGTTCATGCCGCAGGTAAGGGAAAGCAGGTGGTAGATCCTCATTCCTAGGATCTTTTACTCAGGTGTCAGGAGCTCCATTTCTTCGGAGGCTCGACTTTTGGTATGGTTCTCTCTGGTGTTGTTGATGTTTTGTACATTCAGGGGCATGACGGGGCCCTGTCCCGTCATAGTGTTACTCCTTCTTAGAGGCCTGTAGTCTTGTCATAACTTGGTTTGTTTAAGGATGTAACTGTTCGGTCTTATGTACTTTTGGGGTAGCCATTTTGGGCTAGACTATTTATATCATTATGGTTGTTTATTATGAGTTTATGTTCCGCTGGTTTTCTCTGATGTTGTGTCACAAGGGTGCCCGAGTTAAGGCACCGGTCACGGATCGGGATCGTCGTGACAAAAGTGGTATCGAGCGATTAATCCTCGGAAAGAGGTCTCTGAGCCGTATCTAGTAAGTCTTGATTATCGGTGTTGTGCACCACATCTATAATCGGGAGGCTGCAGGATATTTAGGATTGGTTTCCATTCTTTCACTCTAAGATCGTGCAATGAACATGCTATAGGTTGAATTTCCTCGACATATTTTTCTGTATCGATTATGCCTCCACGCAGCAACCGCGCCGGCGGCAAGGCGATGATGGAACTACTAGTAGGGCACCGAGGGTTACGAGGCACGAGCCCGCCTTACGGATGAGGTGTTTGGACGGTGAGTTCTCGTCGCCAACCCGATGAAGTCCGAGGCAGCGGCGGCCATCGAGACCGCGATACACGAGCCTCGATCCAGGCCGGCGAGAGGATATGGGCTACAAGATGGCCCGATTCGGCGGGATCGTGGCGAACATGAGATAAGTGGAGGCAGCGGTTCTGCACCGTAGTTCGACTGAGGCGCTAGCTTGAGGCGAGGACTTTTGAGTTGCAGCCACGAGTTTTATGGGTGAGGCACGAGGATGATCCACGGGAGTTCATCAAGCGATTCTGACGGATCATGAGAGTGATCAAGGCCGAGACCGAGTCGGTGGTCTTAGGTTCACGTCGGCTGCGTGATCTGCGATCGGCGGTTTGATTCATGAGCTGTCCCGGGAGCATGCACTCCGGTGGTTGGGACGAGTTCTCGAGGCCTTTCTTGCACACTTCTTGCCTTCGCGGATGAGGAGGGCGCGGCGGATAGATTTTTGATGTTGGTGAGCGAGGCGGGCGGTTCGGGATTACAATGTGGAGTTTGATTTGTTGGCCCGATATGTACCCGCCTTAGTGGCAGACATGGAGGATAGGGTACACCGCTATTTCACAGGACTGGATGATTACTTGGCCGAGAGTTGCACGGGAGTAGCTCTTGGTGGGCATGGACATTATCGTATGCGGCGTATGCACTCGGGTGTGAGGCGTAAGTCGCGGAATAACGAAGATCGCGAAGAGGGCCAAGACAGTAGGTTCCTTTGGTAACTTTCGAGGCGGACAGCCGCAGCAGCAGGCTAGTTATGCCCCTCCGCCAGTTCTGAGTGGTTCTCCACGATTGGGGCGTTCGGGATATTCACGCGGTCGGGGCTCGAGTTTGAGTTCTCGGGAAGTGGGGTGCTAGCGGATGGGGCCACCCTATCTGCGTCGGCCGTTGTGGTAGGCTCCGTGGTGGAGAGTGTCGTCTTTGGGTTGGGAGTTTGTTTTACATGCGGCAGCGGGCTATTTTGCGAGGAATTGTCCGACCGGAGATAACACGGATGAAGAGATTCGACGCCGGGATCGATGGTTGGTTCATCGCCTTCTTTTGCTATGCGCGTGCGGGATCATGATTAGAGCGTCGAGGAAAATGAAGCCATAGTTACAGGTATATCCTTAACTCTCTAAAGATTAGTAGGTGTGATAAGATGGTTACATGTTAAGTATTATGTGCGGGTAATCTTATGTAAATTGTGACTTAGAGAGCCTGGCTTGTAGAAAGGGTAAGTTTGGGGACATGGAAGTTGTGAGCCTTAGGATTTTTGAAAACCGTAGGAACCTTAGCTACATGGCTATCGTGAGTGGAAGATTTTACGAGTGATCTTTTTCGAGGAATATAACATAGTGGGTATTGTGACATGCAGCTATACGGAATTATGTATGAGGGTCAGACGCGTGTTGCCTAGAATGATATTGGAATACCAAGGATTGATAAGGACTAATTAGATACCGGGAAGTTATGGAGTGGTTTGATGAACTCTCATCAAGGTTGTACGTACTAATTTGAGATAATTAGGAGATGATGAGTTGTCTGAGAAATAAATGGACCCTTAAGAAGTTTAATTAAGAGACCTAATGGGAGACTATGTTTGTAAATTACGCTACGTGGTATGCTTAAGGGGATAGTACATATGAGATCCGGGTGGAGTAAGTGATGGGATTGTTGTAAGATTTAGTATCATGAACGAGGGATATTGAGACTATGAACATGTGATAGAATCAGTTGGTAATTACGAGCGCACTTCATAGCCATGAACGGTAGTAAGTGGTAATGGTTCATATCTTGGGTTCGTTTTCTGTTTGACTTATGAGGAATGATTAAGCGTGTGCGATATCTTAGGGTCACAAGTGGCATAGTAAAGTTCCATTAGTGTAAAGTACGAGGAAGTACCGAGGAATATTAGATTGGCTCCAAAAGAACATTCGGGGACGAATGTTTCTAAGGGGGGGAGAATGTTACACCCCGTAGTTCAGGTCATGCGTATGAGAGCATACGAAAGGGAGTAAGATTTAATTTTTTTCGAAAGAATAGGTTGACGGATTGTTTCGGACGGGTTTTAGTCAACTTTGAGGCGGGTTATGACCCGGTGCATTGAGAGTTACTAAGTGTTTCAAAGGCCTAGGGCGTAGTTCGTTGAGTCTAGTTTCCAACGCAACCAACCGTTCATCGATAGGACATCGGGTAGGAAGTTATGGAGTTACAAGTTCGGTCTTGTGACGACAAATGCGTTTGAGCAAAGCGGCATGGCGCGGCGCGGATGCAGGCCGTGGCGCCGAAATCTTGAGGGTCTCTGAAGTTGCAGCCGCGCGCCACAGCAGGTCGCGCGCCAAGTTCGAGAGGTGCGGAGGTTTACGCCGCTGGCGGCAAGTGGGCCGTGGCGCCGAGGCGGGATTTTTGGGCGGAAAAACTTAGGAAAGTCTGATTTTTCTTTTAAAAAGGCCATGGGAGGGTGACAAGTGTCCCCCCCCCCCCCATCTGATTTTTCTTGCATACCTTATATTGACCAAGTCTTGAAGACTTGGTCATCTTTCAAACCTCTCTCTCTCTCTAAATTAGCTCTTCCTTCTCTCTACATTTCCAAGAGAAATTCTAGCCTTAGGAAAAATCTGAAAAGTTAAGAACAAGAAGGAAGCTTGTGGCTAGCTTGTTGGTGTTGTTGTGGTGGTGTTCTTGGCAAGGAAGCTAGCAAATATTTGGAATAAATTTGGCTAAAGCTCTAAGGTAATGATTCTTCCTTTATAATTAGTTTTTAGTGTTGCATGTTAAGAAGAAAGAACTTGTGGTAGTGAATAATGCACTTAGAGTCCTTGCATGTAAGAAATGTGGTTTGGATATGAAGGATTGGTTAAGAAAAGATATTATGAGCATGTTGTAGCCTAAAAACTACTTTAGAATTGTTAAGTGTATTGTTGTACCAAATGGGGCAGAATTTTACACACCCAAGTTTGGAGGTGTAATCCCCTTTAAAATGTTGGATTGTTGAGCCTTAAATGTGGTGTTTGGATGATAAATTCGCCCTTGAAAAGGTGGCAAAGTGAGTAGAAACAAAGGAAATCTTGATTTTCCATAGAATTTAGTGACTTTGAACTTGGATTGTTCTACTTTGAGATTAGAGGTTAATAAATGTATTATGGTCATTATAGGTTGGCGTATTACGTGCGATAGTTGGAATTAACAAGTGGATTGACCAAGAGGTATGTGGAGCTTTCCTATCTCTTGAGCATGAGTAGTTGTATCTATGTAGTACGGTGAGCGTCAAGATTTGATATCTTTCACTTGTTTTAAGTATGTGATACTTGTTTCATCTTAAAAGTATAAAACCCTTGGATTTAGGGAAAATGTATTTGACTAATGTATAAAGCGAATATAATGACTTTATGGGAAGTTGATTATATTAGCTTTATGGAAGGTTAACGAAAGGAGATTTACTCTAAGTAAAGTAAGCACGGAAAAATGTTTTGAGTTGGGAAAAGGTTAAACTGATTTTGAGGCATTGATTGCCTAAGGTTTTAAAGGAAATGAAGTCACTTGATTTAGAAGCCTACTATATTTCTAAAAGGAAATGTGACTTGTTTTGAAAGGAAATCTTAACTTGATGCTATGGTGATTAGTATCTTGGAATTTTTGTATAAAAGAGTTATTTCTTAAAGGGTTAGAAGTACATGGTACTTGGGTTGAATTCCCGGATTTTCTATTAAAAGACATGTTAGTGCCTTGGGTATACTAAAATGAGAGGATATATTAATAATGTTAATAAGAAGTTAGGGGATTTCTTAACTTGCTTATGTTATGATAAGCCGGTAGCGCTTATGTTATGATATGATAGGTCGGTAGTGCTTATGTTATGTATGATAGGCCGGTAGTGCTTATGTTATGTATGATAGCCGGATGAGCTATGTTATATAAATATTATTACTGTAAACCGGGTTATTCTTGTTATTTTTCCTTGGATATCTGACACGATGGGTGGCCCGGGTATGCTCGATAGAATGGTTTACTACTTATGCCATGAATTTGCTACCCATGATGCGAGTGCGGCGCTTGTACTCATGCGGATCCGATCCACATAATCCATGCGGGTGAAATAGTCCCATGCGAGTACGGCGATGGTACTCATGCGGGTCCACAGGATCCATGCGGGTGAAATAGTCCCATGCGGGTGAAATAGTCCCATGCGAGGCTGATGGCCTTATGCGGATCCACAGGATCCATGCGGTGAAACATCCAGAGTAGGATTGCTTAATGATACTACGGGCGAGAGATCCTGTTTTGATCATGAGCCTCCTATTTTTATGCAGTATTATACTTATACTTGTTACTCTCATTGTTAGTAAGGCACAGTGCAACATAATTTGATTTTTATCTATAACTTTAGTGTATTTTGGACTTATGATATTACTACAGTATTTTCCAGTTTTACATACTTGGTACGTTGTGTACTGACCCGCTTCGCCGCTGCGTTACATCTGCAGTAAGGGAAAATGTGGTAGATCCTCATTCCTAGGATCTTTTACTCAGTGTCGTGAGCTTCATTTCTTCGGAGGCTCGACTTTTGGTATGGTTCTCCCTGGTGTTGTTGATATTTTGTACATTCAGGGGCATGACGGGGCCCTGTCCCGTCATAGTGTTACTCCTTCTTAGAGGCCTGTAGTCTTGTCATAACTTGGTTTGTTTAAGGATGTAACTGTTCGGTCTTATGTACTTTTGGGGTAGCCATTTTGGGCTAGACTATTTATATCATTATGGTTGTTTATTATGAGTTTATGTTCCGCTGGTTTTCTCTGATGTTGTGTCACAAGGGTGCCCGGGTTAAGGCACCGGTCACGGATCCGGGATCGGGTCGTGACAAATATATAAGCAGTCATGTCAAATCAGGGACTCATGCCCTCAAAGTCATCACTCAAATATAACCATGGGTCTCACGCCCACAATATCAATTATGCCCGTGGAACTCATTCCTCACTACCGACAGTCTATGATATAATATAACACCAAAATGTACACATGAACACCAGGTCCCACCTGTGTCATAAAAATCGTACGGGTCAAGTAGAAAAGCTAACCACCAGATCCAGCATGCATCATAAAACTGACCGGGACAATTACAAAGGCATAGCTACCAGATCCATCCTGCATCATCAACTGAACGGGGCAAGTACGAAAGCCAGCTACCAGATCCAGCCTGCCCCCACGAGATATGACCGGGGCAAGTACGGAAGCCATCTACCAGAGCCTACCGTACCAACTATGCTATAAAACTGACCAGGGCAAGTACGAAAGCCAACTACCAGATCCAACTCAGACAAGAATCGACCAAGGCAAGTGCGGGGCTAGCTACGGATCACTGCTGCGTCAACCTCATAGAGAGCTAGTCCATGACATAACAATAATAATGGAAGCATACCCGTGGGCCACCCAACGTGTCAGTATGTCCAAGTAAATAACACGATAACAATCATAGTAGAAGCATACCCGTGGACCATACAGCAACGTCGGTATGTCCAAGTAAACAACAAGATAACCGGCCCTCCATCGAGAGACGCGGTAACATAGAAATACAACACTTGCACAACAAAGGCTATCACAACTAGCATAGGAAAGTTTAACATACTCTTAGACTTTCATTTTATGCCAACAATCCGGGTTTTAACCCCATAGTACTACATACTTCAATTCTCTTAAAAAGATCCCTTTTAAGTAATAACCACACGATACTAATACCCGTAGTATCAAGACACTTTCACGTTTAAATCAAGTACTTTATACTTTTTAAATCAAGTGGCTTACACTTTTAAAACAACGTCAAGTATACTTTTAAAACCCAAGTAACTCACTCTTTTAAGATCAAGGCACTCACACCTTTTAAAATCAAGCCACTTATACTTTTCCAATCAAGACAAGTTCAATATTTAAAAACAAGTTACTTATACTTTTAAACCAAGTTACTTCTATTTTCCCAAAATCAAATCATTTATAAGTCAAGTCTCTTATCTTTCAAGATTAAGTCTCTTAACTTTCAAAATCAAGTCCCTTAACTTTCAAAATCAAGTCTCTTAACTTTCAAAATCAAGTCTCTTAACTTTCAAAATAATCAAGCCATTCGTTTATCTTCATAAAGTCGCTATAACTAACTTCCCATAAAGCCATTATAACACTTTATGTTTTAAACCAACCAAAGACAACCACACTCATATCTGAAATTAAGAGAACTTTATTCTTTTAAAGACCAAGTATCAATTTCCTTCCGAATAATGATTCATAACTTTTTAGAATAATTCTAGGTTCTTTAACATTTAGAACTCAAGTCAAGGACCTCAAAGTGAAACCAAATTCATTTAACACACGTACGTCTACCGTACTATATACAACAATCATGCTCAAGAGGATAGGAAGAATCACATACCTCCTCGGCTAATCCACTTGTCAAGTCGAATATGCCGAGCGTAGAATATCAACCTATAATAATCAAACACGTCTATCAATGTCTAGATTTCTTCGTAGAATATTTCTAAGTATAAGGTCTCTTACTCTACGGAAAATCGGGCAGCACTTTGATGCGCGTTTTTGCACACACTTTAAACGCAAGTGCACGTTATCGTATCAAGTAGTATAGTCTTAGATAAGACCGAATATCGTCCTCTAGGATTAGGGTTCAAGTACCAGTGATCTATTTTCTAGTATCTATTTGGCGAATTAATATTTGATTGGTTGTTTATAACTAAGAATTTCAAAAGCTATTTAAATGTAAAGACTTACTTCAGGTGTGATGAGAATAGGTCTTCTATGTATCCTTACTATCCGCTTATGTTACTTGTTAATGCATTACTTATGGTGTTCTTCTTTTGGAGAAAGCAGGTTTACGAAATCGTTTTATACTCCCGTTAGGGTTATATAAACACTCAACCCCAGTATTGTTCCTTACCTAACTTTCGCTGATAAGGGTAACTCTATAGGAGGATTAAGCACAAAAACCTAGTTGACCGTCACGCACAATGCGCAAAATTAGGGTTGTTAAGCCTCTCATCAACGCTACAAATCTAATTGAGGTATTTTCATCCCCAATTCAAGACCGTCTACCCAACTTACAGCATATTCACAATCCCTCCTTTTCAGAATCTGATTAGAAATCATATAGTGATAACTAGTTGTCAATTAGCTACCAAGAATTCAACTCAATTATTGGATAGATCTCTCAATAAGAATAATAACCATAAGCATGCATTACTTTATAACATAAGGTTCAAGAATTCAACATAGAAAGCCCTATAAGAGAATTAGTTCCTAGCCATGAATATGACAAGAACTAATTCAAAGTTCATCATGCAAAAACTGAAATAAATAAAGGAAAGGAAATTACTAAGCTAATGGTATCCAAACTCCAAGTCAAGAATCTTGAGTTGTGCAAGAAAGGGGAACCCCCAAAAACTGCCTAGGGTTCTCCTTATATAGTTTTAAAACGCCTCCCTTCTTTTCCTTCCAGGCCTGGCCCAAAAATCCGTCAAAAAGACCTAATTTTTCCGCGTCGGCGCCGCTGCTGTCGGCCATGGCGCTAAAGTTCTGCAATACCGGGTGTTTTGGCGCGCGCCCGATGCTCTGGCATAGGCGCGCGTACTGCAACTCCTGTGGCTTCTCGGATGTTTAGGCGCCGCGCTGCTTTCGTCTCTGAGGCGCGCGGCCTGAATCTTCTGCAGCTTCTGAATAATAGCGCCATGCCCCGCTTCGATTGCAGGAGGCCGCGCAGTCTGATTTCGGCCTCATTTGCCACTTTCTCCGTTTTGGCTCTAGTACTCTCTTTTTCCTCTTTTCGCTCCTTTTCCGCCATTTGGCCACTTTAGCCACTTTGACTCAAAGGAAAGAAAATCTATCCTAATACGACACTTTGTATGTACAAACGGACAAAAGACTAACTAGACTGACTCAAAAGGTGTATATAAAATACACCGATCAAATACCCCCAACTTAACCTTTGCTCACCTCGAGCAAAGATAAAAAGAAAGAAATAAAATGACGGACTCAATAAATAAGAAAATCAACAAAGAAAATAAACAGACTCCTGCCATTGATCACTTTTTGCATGAATGTTAACTAGAAAACATGAAGGTTAGCGAATAATATCTTGCAGAACATATAGCATGGAATTTCAACACATTGAGCTAGATATTTCGCAAACTCATACTTATCATGCTTAAATGGAAGTCGGTGTACTCAGTATGCATATAAATTCAAAAATTCCTATGGCATGCTTACTTGCTATTCTCCACTAATTCGGATATACATAAAAGAGATCTTCGGACTTTGGGGTTGTAATGTAGGCTTAGGTAGGGGTTGGTAAAGATAGGCATTTAGGCTCATTTTTCGTACCATAAGCTCTTTGGCTTTTCAATTTTTCCTTTTTCTTTTGATTCTTTACTTCACTTCAATTCTATCCTTCCCTCTTTTGTTTTGGGAGAATGAAGTATATAATAATGACAAGCACCCCAAACTTAGGCTTTTGCCTATTTCTTATTACTTTTGTATTGGGGTGCAACAGACTTTATTCATTCTTTTGTTTTCTTTTTAACACAATGTACTCCTACTGTTTCATAATTTCACTTATGGTACACTTTGTGGGAATATAGGTGTCAAAGAAGAAGTTTCAAATTTTAGGCTCAATGGGGCTAACTAGTGATATTTTTAAAGTGCGGGATAGAAAGAATGGTAAGAATTGGCTATCAAAGAAATGCACGAGTCATCTCCCTAACATGCATATCCTAACTATTTCGCCTCAAATAGCAAGTCATAACACATAAGCATTTATCATTTAGCATACATAACTCAAGCAAGAGACTCCAAATAGGCGATTCTGTGAGTTTTTGGCATCTCTAACCTAAGTGTTTAGATAGTTGCTTCCATTCCTTTACATTATTCCACCTTACTTCACTAGGTGTTTCTAGCAACTACAAAGATACATGATCTTTGACAGCAATTATGACTCAAAAGAAAAATTTTGGTGACTCAAAATAAACATGAAACAAATAAAAGACTTAAATAAAACATAACATGACACACAAATAAAACTAAAACACAAAACACACCCCAAACTTAAATCACACATTGTCCCCAATGTGTGCAAGACTCAAAGACAATGAACGAAAATAGGATACTTACAGACTTTGGCTAAAATGGTGGTGGCGGTGGATAATGCATCGACCATTGGTTGAACAAGGCACTCATTGTCGATTTGTTGCCTCGTTTCTTCGTCCTTGTACTAATGTTTGCAAGGTCTGCATCATCTCCTCCGATGTTGGTACAATTGTCCTTGTGGGCTCTGAAGGTTCTGCTCTTGTGGTTGGCGTGGTCGGGTCACCCTCATGGTTGAGCCTATTTCGTGCTCATCTTCATCCATGGTTGCCTCTGCTGCTTTCTTGTGGTGGTGCTCTTCGTGCCGTCACGGGGCCGAGGTGCGGAAAAGAGTGCACTATCCCATAGGACACCGGCGGTGGTTTCTCTCATGAGTGTCGATGGGTAGGATTGGGACCGCATTTATGCCGCACAAATTTGTGATAAGTGAGCCATGTCCCAACCCACCGTTGTCACCATCCTGCTGATTTCTTCAATGCTCTGCACTATTTCTTTCCCAACATCAATTTGCGGCCTCATAATTCCATAAATCGGCTTAATCGCGTGTTCGGCACTCACGGTGAAGTGCGTGGATGGAATCACGCGGCATCGACAAAATACAGCCAAGCCTTGGTCGCTTGTTGAATTTGCACCGCCGGCTCGACCCATTTCTTCCTATCTCAAGCGACCCGCAGGTAGCTGCGTATTGCACCGGCATTCCGATCGATGTGGTTGGTGCTTCTAGACCGTGTTCTAAAGTGATTCCAATCACTTCCTACTTCAACATCAACTGTCTTGAGATCTGCATTTATCGCGTTTCTTTACTGCATATATCGCCCTTACGAAGCACCCTTTCGATTCTCTCGGAAAGTTGGCATAGAATTCACGTACCATTGTTGTATTCATCGTACTATCTTCTCGAGATTTACAAATCTCTTCCATCCCCTTAGCTCAATCATGCCGGATGGGCTCATAAACGTCTTCTTCCCCATATGATCCCCTTTGGTAATCCATTCCCCTTTCTGGAATTACGGGTCTGGTATCAAGCCTTTTGTATCTTTGGTAGGCTTGATAGCTCACAAACCTATTTTCATCGTATTGTGGGGTTGGGGTAGATGTGGAGCCTCTTCTCTTCCTGGTGGCCATGGTTCTGGGGCTTTCAATTTTAAGTGCACAAATGTTTCCTATACACTCAACAACTAGCAGCGAAAACAACACCCCCAAACTTCAACAATGCCCACAACCTCCTTTTCTACTCTTTTCTCCAACTTCACAACAAACTTTTCAGTGTCCAAACTATTTCAACTACAATACTCTTCCCAACTACTACTTCCTATAACTTCAGTAAAAGGATTCAAGAACAAAGATAGGGATTACCTTTTGATGAGAAGATTCAAGCTTGTTCTTGTTTCAATTGGTGGGTTGAGGCTATGGAATGGAGCTTTTGTTGTTTGAGATAGTTGGGGATTTTAGGGAATCTAAGAGTTTAGGTTGTGGTTGGGTTGGATTTGTGAGAAAGTTTCTGAAATTTCGTGGTTTTTTGGAGAGGGAAGGTTAGGGTTTTGAAGTTGGAATTGGGGAAAATCTGATTTTTGGGCGTTTTAAGTTTCTGGATTCCCGCTTCGGCGCCGCGGCGCTTAAACTCCTGCGCTCCTTCGGGATTTCATGCGCCGCGGCCCTGTTACGGGGCGCCGCGGCGCCTATCTTGGCACATTTTTTCGATTTGCCGCCGCGCTCGCTTCCCGGGCGCCGCGCTAAACTTCAGCACCTTTTCAGATATTTCGGCGCCGCGCTCGCTCTGGCGCGCTACCCGCTTTTGCGAAATCCTCGCTTTTCTTCAGTTTATTTCCCTGTACCTGTCAATCCCATCACAAAACACAAGACTCCAAGACCGTGAGACTGTTCTGAGACAAAAATAAAATAAACTTAAAGACAGAAATTAAAATAACATAATTGAAAACGTTGGGTTGCCTCCCAACAAGCGTTGTCTTTAACGTCTTTTAGCCGGACGCAAGTTCCTTAGACTTACTAGCCCTGGGGTGGATTAAGTCCCCAACGATCCATTCCCGCCACATTTGGCTTTTCCTTTTTCTGCTTTTCTTTTTAGCTTGTTCGGTAGTAGGGAGTTCCGGAACTATGACCTCCTTTTGTGTCATCTGAGCAAACCATGCTTGCTTTCTTGGGGTCATCACTCTTTGGTTGCATTGCAATGGCTCGCATGGGGTTTGGTGGTGTTGATTGCAAAACACCCACTTACGCTTCTTGGCTCGATGGCGTGTTTAAAGACTTTAAACACCATCTCTTCGTTCTCCACTCTTAGCGTTAGCTCTCCTCTTTCAACGTCAATCAAGGCTCTACCCGTTGCTAGGAATGGCCTCCCAATATGATCGGGATTTCTGATCTTCTTCCATATCCGAATGAAATCTGCAGAAAGAAAAATTTTCCTACCTTCACAATCACATCCTCAATCTTCCTCGTGGATGAACCAGCATCTGTCGGCTAGTTGCGGACTCACGGTGGTGGGTTGCTTCTCCTAACTCCAATCTTTTGAAAACCGATAGGGCATCAAATTTATACTCGCCCCTAAATCACACAAGAGCTCATTGCAAGTCACCCCGCCCATCGCATGGTAGTGTAAAGCTTCCAGGTCCTTTAGCTTTGGTGGCAATTTCTTTTGTAAGATAGCACTACACTCTTACATTAGTGCTACTATCTCATATTCGCCGGTTCTCTTTTTCCCCAAGATTTCTTTCATGAACTTGAAATAAGATGGCATCTGCTCAAAGCCTCTATAAGCGGTATGTTGATGTGCAACTTCTGAATACCTCCAAGAATTTGGAAAATTGTTTATCGACCGCCTTCCTTTGTAATCTCTGGGAAAGGAATCTTTTCAGATACTCCTTCTCCGAGTTTTCTATCACCGGGCTAGGTTCACCACCTTATCTTTTCTAACTCGCTCTCTCAACTATTGGGTGGCGCTTGTTGCTCCAATTGTTTTCCACTTCTCAACTGCACTGCCTTACATTGCTCCCTTGGATTTACCTCAGTATTGCTTGGCAATGTCCCCTGTGGCCTGATGTTTGTCTGCTTTGCTACCGCCCTACTGTGTTTCCAAGTTTACGAGCGAGGATCTAGATTCTCGTTATAAATCGCGTCAGGCGCGCGTGCGCGCGTCATGGCTGCTTTAAGCTCATCTGGTTTTTCTTGGCCGACTGGTGCTTGAGGTCGGGGCTTGAGTGAAGGGTCATTGATTCTGCATCGCTGGTTCTGCATCGCCCCTATACCGATTCTCGCCGCACGATATGGTTCTGCTGGCCCTGTACGATTTTCTGCCCCTGTATCGATTTTGTGTCACACCCCGAAAATCGGGCCCGTGACTGGTGCCTTACCCCGGGCACCCTAGTGATTCATACATCAAAGAAAATCAGCGGAACATAAAACATGAGTCATTAAACAAGAGATATAATAAATAAACAGGTCAACCAAAACAGTTGCCTTCAGTATATACATAAAAACCCGAACAGTTATCCTTTTACAAACCCTGCCCACAATACAAGGCATGCACTTAAGAGAGAATAACAACCTATGACGGGACAGGCCCGCCATACCCCGAATGTACAAGAACCTACAACTCGGAAACCTACCAAAGATAAGCCTCAAGGAACTGAGCTTCCCAAAACGGCAAACGTGATCCTACAAGCGGGATCGACGACAACGATTTCTACTGCGGATGAGCGCACTTCCGAGGTCGATAACAGTACCAAGTATGTGAAATCAGAATATCTGCGGTTAAATCATAATCTATATAAAGCGGAGACATGTATGATAACCAAAATACGACGCAACATAAAAGCGGTCAGTCGTGACTCACGCCTCAAAGTCACCACTCAAATATAACTATGGGTCTCACGCCCACCACATCCATCATGTTCGCATCATGGCCACATGCCCCGGAATCGCGACGGTAGACATGTCCATGATGCAACACACAATAAGGCCGCGTGGCCACATGCCCGGAATCTGCGACGGTGTAGACATGCCCATGTAACCTCGATAACAATATATCGGGTGGTCAACTCGCCGCACGCCATGCCCCGGAATCGTGACGGTGTAGAACCGTCCATGTTGCGGTAATAACCATATATCGGTAATCAACTCCGCACGGCCGCGTGCCGGAATCTTGCGACGGTAGACGTCCACGTGACATCAACAACAAGACCAATCAAAATGGAAACATACCCGTGGAATTCTCCATCACCGCCGGACGCCCAAGTAAGTTCTCAACAAGTCAACCGCCTCTATCGAGAGCGGTATACGAAATACCACAATTGCACAACAAAGGCTATCATCACAAGCATAGGCAAGTTTCACAACAACAAGCATAGGCAAGTTTCACAACAACAAGCATAGGCGAGTTTCACACAACTCAAAGTACTTTCATTTTATGCCAAAGTCCGGTTTTCAACCCCAAAATACTACATACGTTAAGTTCTTTTAAAAGAGATCCATTACTTTTATAAACGTCACCCGATACGTAGTATTAGAATGACCAACCCACATTCCTTTTCAAAATCAAGTAACAACATTCTTTTCCTAAGTTCGGTTTGCCTAGTTTGATTACTCAAGCTTCTCATTTTCAAATGGTTTCATAGTTCCCAAACTTAATCACTTGATTCCTTTTTAGAACAATTGAGTAATATATGTCTCACGTGAGAGTAGGTTATTCTTGTTTACAACATTCTTATTACAGCAACCATGATCTAGAAAATGTAATATCATTTTGTCTCATCTTAGTTTCTATGCAGATGGAGGTTTCTACTGGTTTTAATACGATACATCATTATTCAATACATTTTCCTTTATTAACGCTGCAGTGGTCTGTCGATACACATTCTGATTTCCAAAATCAGTAAAACATTATCCCTTTAAATAAAACCAAGTACTCATTACTCACGAATGAGGTTTCACACAAACATTCACATTAAAACAAATAAGTTAAGTCTCTTATCTCATAAGATCAAGTCTCTTAACTTCTAACATCAGTAAACCATTTTCTTTACCTTTCTTAAGACATTATACCTAACTCCCCATAAAGCTAGTATAACTCTTTTTAAAACCTTTAAAACCAAGTGTTACTCTCCCTTCAAAACGATTTATAAATCTTTTGAAATACATCAAGTTCTTTATTATAACTAGCCAGTTATAATTCACATCAGTTACCTTTTAAAACCACAAAGTATTTTCTTACCTACATAAAGCTGTTATAACCAACTTCCCATAAAGCCGTTATAACACTTTATGTTTTACAACAATCAAATACAATTAACACATGTACGTCTACCGTACTACATAGTTCACACATATCATGCTAGAAGAGATAGGAAGAGGTTCACATACCTTGCGACGATTTAACGACAATAAGCAAAATGCTCCAAGTACTACAACGCTCATAGCCCTTTCCACTCCTCGAGTAGAATACGCTACTCTTAGTACTTTCACCTATAAAGGTCACAAACGTCTATTAACCCCAAACACAAGTTTCTATCTTTCTACAGAAAATTCGCAAGACCCAACACATGAAGAAATCTCCTCCTCTATCGACGCCGGCTATCTAGCCAACCAGGGGGGGGGGTTAACACATCTAACCGGACGAGTACAATTCTACCACACAGTAATGCTACACAAGTCTCATCAGACATACCCCATGTAAATACGATTCGATTCTTGAGCTTAAGTCAAAAGACATTGCCACAATCGAATTTAGTTCTATATATAGCATACTTCAACTATATAATCAACAAATGTGTAAACTCCAATTACAATAGGGGGACAAGATTATTTACCTCGATAAGCCCAAAATTATCCGAGATAAAAGTCGATCCTGAGCAAGGTTTAGCTCCTACTCCGAGCGCTCCAAACAACCCTTAGAAGTTCTAACCAACTTCTACTCAAATCCTTCAACTAACAATGAAGATTTCCTTAGGGTTTCGGTTTGAGACTAAAAGGACAAAAGGTAGTATTTCTGACTCTACGATAGAGGTATCTTTGGAAAACTACAAGGTATAAGGCTAAGGTATTTGGGGCATTATAACAATACTTGGAGGAGTATCTCAAGACCCCACCGGGGGGGGACCACACGAGAACAACCCCCTACGGGAGGGGGGGGGTTCTCGGCTTAAGGCTCTCAAAGGGGGAGGGTTTCGGCCAAAGGCCAACTTCAAGGGAGAGGGCTCTTGACGAGAGTCAACAAGAGGAGGAGGGTTTCTCAAGACTTAGGCAAGTGAAGAGTGGATGAAGAAGTCTTCAAAGAGAGGGGGTATTTATAGCAAAACCAAAAGCCAACCAATGGCCAAGATCAAGCCATGTGCAAGGCAAGTGTAAGGCCAAGATCAAGCCAAGTGCACCCACAAAACACTCCACAAAACACTCCACAAAACAAGCCACAAAACAAGGCACAAAAGAGGGAGCCAATCGGCGAGGCCAACCAAGGCTCTTGACGCCCAAATCGTCCAAGCCAATCCATTTGCTTTCGATGTGAGGTGACACACGTCACCTCCCGTTGGTCCAAAATGTTTCACACCGGAAAAATCCGCAAAATTATAAATGACATAGCCGAATTTTCTACGAAAGTCGTGGAAACGTTTCGTCGAAACGACTCTCATCGGCACTTGTGCCCAACGTTCGACTCCAATGCCTACCTTAAGGCTCAAATTTCTACGTACGTCCTTACGTACATACTCTGGAAATACGGGGTATAACATTCTCCCCTCCTTAGAAACATTCGTCCCGAATGTTCCTTCTAAAGTCTCAACACAAACATGCGCTAGTATAGCCTTTCATCGCTATACGCATCGAAACGATCATGCTACACCGCCATAAAATAACAAACGCACTAATACTTAAACCCAAGTCAACGAGGAAACACCTCTAATCATCACAAAACCCTTACACGAGGTCTAAAATATACTCCTTCGCACCTACATTTCACAAAAGAAACGATCACACACGTTCACTTCTCCCTATCTCGTCGCACTTCTTCTCAACACTCGAGCTCTTTCTAGTATCCGTACCACACTTCCGTCAACGTTTCTGTTTCCAACCCTTGGAGTTACTACCTCCAAACTTGGTCATCTTACTAGCCGTAATACCCCCTAAGGCCATTCCCGGCATTCACGAACGATTCTGGTCGAACACATCCACAAACTCATACGATGGTCATACAAACTTGGGCCTAGCATCCTCGTGACCCTACCACTGGCGGGACCACCTAACCGACCCCACCCCAAACCGGTTACGGGTTGACCAAAATGGTCCTCAACCCGACCCCCAACCGCGCCAAACTCTTGTTCCCCGATCCGGAACAATCTTACTAATTCACATCATGAAAGCTACCACTTCCATCTCACACTAACCAGATTTTTAAATCACACTATAGCACAAAGCTATCCGAACATAACACTTAACACATCATTACCATCAATACATACAAGTATTTACAGGGTTAAGGATATACGCAAACTAGGCGGTTCGAGGACCGCTAAATCGAACTTCCACCGCGACTTACCGTGGGCCCGCAATCGCTCTAGTAGTGCAGGCTATCCTACCACACTCGCCTGACAGTCTCGTCATATGGCCTGTTGGCCGCAAGAATAACAAGCTCCTCGTACTACGACACTCCCAAATGCGTCTACCACATCGACCACACCGGTAGGGTGATCGTGATCCGCCAACACCCCTACTCCTCAACATCGAAACACGAGCCCGACCGCTCCTGAATATCCTGGGTCCCGGCTGCGGAGGACCACTGCAATGGCGGAGGTACATAACTAGTCTGCCGAGGCGGTCCGCCTCGAAAGTTGCCAAAATATCCGGCCGTCTTGGCCTTCTTGTGGCGGTCCACCTGCCGATCTCTGCGCTCGCACCAAGTGCATGAGCTCGAATGCGGCAATGTCCATGCCCTGAAGAGAAACACCCGCACAAGACTCGCCATATAATCATCTAGCCCGTGGCGTAGCGATGCACCCTATCTTCCATATCTGCAACTAGCGCGAGGACATATCGAGCCAAAGAATCGAACTCGACATTGTACTCGACAGCGGCGCTCTCTGCCTCAAGAACAAAAATCGCCGCGTGCTCCTCATCTGCGAGGCAAAAGTGCGTGAGAAAATCCCCAAAACTCATCCCATACCGGAGGTGCATGCTCTCCCGAAAGCTCCCACGAATCAAACCAATCGATCGCGGTATCACGCACCGATGCGAACCGGCGTCACAGACTCGGTCTCAAGCCTTGATCACCGCGTGATCCTTCAGAATCGACGGATGAACTCTCGGATCATCCTCGTGCCTCGACCCATAAAACTCAAGCGCTACAACTCGTAAAGTCCTGAGCCTCAAACTATTCGCTCTCGCGCACTACAAAGCCGCTGAACTGGAACTACCGCGATCCACTGCCTCATATCCGCCACAACGGCCAAAATCGCCATCTCTCGTGACCCGTCTCCCGCCTGCATCGCGGATCGAGGCTCGAGTATCAGAGTCTCGGCACCATCGCTGCGCTCTAAACTCTGCTGTGCCTGGCGGCGTCGCAAAACTCGCCGTCAAGCACTACTCAGTCTTGATCGCTCGCGCTCGCATTCTCTCAATCCCACTAGCGCCTCCTCGCTTTGCCCTTCCGGGCCACGGTTGCCTTTCGCAGGCATAATCGTAAAACGAAACACGCCGAGGGTCCAACTTATAACATGCCTCTAAGGCACGATCTCGTAATGAGAAGAAATGAAACCAATCCTAAATGTCTTATAGCCTCACGATTATAGATGTGGTGCACAACACACCGATAATCAAGACTTACTAGACACGGTGCTCAGACACTTTCCGAGGATTAATCGCTCGATACCACTATGTCACACCCGAAAATCGGGCGTGGATCGTGCCTTACCCCGCACCCTAGTGATTCATACATCGTAGAAAATCAGCGAACATAAAACATGAGTCATTAAACAAGAGATATAATAAATAAACAGCCAACCAAAACAGTTTTCAAGATATACATAAAAACCCAGCAGTTATCCTTTTACAAACCCCGCCACAACAATACATGCACTTAAGAGAGAATAACAACCTATGACGGACAGGGCCCGCCATACCCACAATGTACAAGAACCTACAACTCGTGGAAACCTACCAAAGATAAGCCTCAAGGAACGAGCTTCCCAAAACGAAACGTGATCCTACTGGGGATCGATGCGGCACGATTTCTACTGCGGCGTGAACGCGGCCCGAAGGAGGTCGATAACAGTACCAAGTATGTGAAATCAGAATATCGCAGCTTAAATCATAATACCATATAAAGCGAGAGACATGTATGATAACCAAAATACAAGACGCAACATAAAAGCGATCAAGTCGTGACTCACGCCTCAAAGTCACCACTCAAATATAACTATGGGTCTCACGCCCACCACATCCATCATGTTCGCGTCACGGCCACATGCCCCTGAATCGTGACGGTGTAGACATGTCCATGATGCAACACTAATAACAAGGCCGCAGGGCCACATTCACCCGGACGACTGAATCGGTGTAGTCAGGCCCATGTAACCTCAATAACAATATATCGGGTGGTCAACCGCCGCGTGGCCACATGCCCCGAATCTTCAGACGGTGTGAACCGCCCATGTTGCGTAATAACCATATATCGTAATCAACCCGCCGCGTGGCCGCATGCCCGAATCTCGTGACGGTGTAGACATGTCCATGTGACATCAACAACAATACAGAAATCAAAATGGAAACATACCCGTCCAATACACCATCAATGCAAGCACGTCCAAGTAAGTTCTCAACAAGTCAACCGGCCCTCTATCGAGACGCAGAATACGTAAATACCACACTTGCACAACAAAGGCTATCATCACAAGCATAGGCAAGTTTCACAACAACAAGCATAGGCAAGTTTCACAACAACAAGCATAGGCAAGTTTCACACAACTCAAAGTACTTTCATTTTATGCCAAAGTCCGGGTTTTCAACCCCAAAATACTACATCGTTAAGTTCTTTTAAAAGAGATCCATTACTTTTATAAACGTCACCCGATACCGTAGTATTAGAATGACCAACCCACGTTCCTTTTCAAAATCAAGTAACAACATTCTTTTCCTAAGTTCCAGTTTGCCTAGTTTCAATTACTCAAGCTTCTCATTTTCAAATGGTTTCATAGTTCCCAAACTTAATCACTTGATTCCTTTTAGAACAATTGAGTAATATATGTCTCACGTGAGAGTAGGTTATTCTTGTTTACAACATTCTTATTACAAAGACCATGATCTAGAAAATGTAATATCATTTTGTCTCATCTTAGTTTCTATGCATGGAGGTTTCTACTGGTTTTAATACGATACATCATTATTCAATACATTTTCCTTTATTAACGCTGCAGTGGTCTGTCGATACACATTCTGATTTCCAAAATCAGTAAAACATTATCCCTTTAAATAAAACCAAGTACTCATTACTCACGAATGAGGTTTCACACAAACATTCACATTAAAACAAATAAGTTAAGTCTCTTATCTCATAAGATCAAGTCTCTTAACTTCTAACATCAGTAAACCATTTTCTTTACCTTTCTTAAGACATTATACCTAACTCCCATAAAGCTAGTATAACTCTTTTTAAAACCTTTAAAACCAAGTGTTACTCTCCTTCAAAACGATTTATAAATCTTTGAAATACATCAAGTTCTTTATTATAACTAGCCAGTTATAATTCACATCAGTTACCTTTTAAAACCACAAAGTATTTTCTTACCTACATAAAGCTGTTATAACCAACTTCCCATAAAGCCGTTATAACACTTTATGTTTTACAACAATCAAATACAATTAACACATGTACGTCTACCGTACTACATAGTTCACACATATCATGCTAGAAGAGATAGGAAGAGGTTCACATACCTCGCGACGATTTAACGACAATAAGCAAAATGCTCCAAGTACTACAACCTTGCTAGCCCTTTCCACTCCTCGAGTAGAATACGCTACTCTTAGTACTTTCACCTATAAAGGTCACAAACGTCTATTAACCCCAAACACAAGTTTCTATCTTTCTACAGAAAATTCGGCAGCACCTCCCCCCCCCCCGCAACAGCGCAAATCTCCTCCTCTATCGAGGCCGGCTATCAAGCCAACCAGGGGGGGGGGTTAACACATCTAACCGGACGAGTACAATTCTACCACACAGTAATGCTACACAAGTCTCATCAGACATACCCCATGTAAATACAGTTCGATTCTTCTTGAGCTTAAGTCAAAAGACATTGCCACAATCCAATGTTTAGTTCTATATATAGCATACTTCAACTATATAATCAACAATGTAAACTCCAATTACAATAGGGACAAGATTATTTACCTCGATAAGCCCAAAATTATCCGAGATAAAAGTCGATCCTGAGCAAGGTTTAGCTCCTACCCGAGTGCTCCAATCCGCCCAAACAACCCTTAGAAGTTCTAACCAACTTCTACTCAAATCCTTCAACTAACAATGAAGATTTCTTGTGGTTTCGGTTTGAGACTAAAGGACAAAAGGTAGTATTTCCTGACTCTACGATAGAGGTATCTTTGGAAAACTACAAGGTATAAGGCTAAGGTATTTTGGGCATTATAACAATACTGGAGGAGTATTTCAATACCACAAAGGGGGTACCACACGAGAACAACACCCTCAGGGAGGGGTTCTCGCTAAGGCTCTCAAAGGGGAGGGTTTCGCCAAAGGCCAATTTCAAGGGGAGAGGGCTCTTGGACGAGAGTCAACAAGAGGAGGAGGGGTTTCTCAAGACTTAGGCAAGTGAAGAGTGGATGAAGAAGTCTTCAAAGAGAGGGGTATTTATAGCAAAACCAAAGCCAACCAATGGCCAAGATCAAGCCATGTGCAAGGCAAGTGTAAGGCCAAGATCAAGCCAAGTGCACCCACAAAACACTCCACAAAACACTCCACAAAACAAGCCACAAAACAAGGCCCAAAAGAGGGAGCCAATCGGCCAAGGCCAACCAAGGCTCTTGGACGCCCAAATCGTCCAAGCCAATCCATTTGCTTCCAATGTGAGGGTGACACATGTCACCTCCCGTTGGTCCAAAATGTTTCACACCGGAAAAATCCGCAAAATTATAAATGACATAGCCGGAATTTTCACGAAAGTCGTGGAAACGCTTTCGTAAAAGACGACTCTAATCGGCACTTGTGCCCAAATTTCGAATCCAATGCCTACCTTAAGGCTCAAATTTCTACGTACGTCCTTACGTACATACTCTGGAAATACGGGGTATAACATTTTGCTGGCCCTGATCTCCTTTCCATGAGAAGTTTGGGTGATTCCTCCACCCTGGATTATAAGTGTTTGAGTAGGGGTTGTTCTGTTGCCTCTGGTAGTTACCTACTGCTTGACACTCTGCCTGCTCCATTGGGATGTTGTTGGGATCCGCTGAAGGACACCTATCAAATGTATGTGGGCCGCCACATATCTCACGATTTTCTGGCTGCACAAAGATTCACCGACACGGTATGTTCTTGCAATTGTTTCGCTAGAAGAGCCACTGTGCGCTCAAAGCGGAATAGCATCTACTTCATGGACCCCACGGTTCTTCTCCCACCGGTTGCCTCTCTTCGTGACATGGTTGTTAGTGGCCATATCTTCTAATAACTCGTGGCGTCGTGGGCTGTTTTCTCATGAATGCTCCACCTACTACGCATCTATGATGGTTCGGTTGTCAGATCGCCAAATTGTAGAAAATATGAACCAAGTTCCACAACTCAATGCAATGGTGTGGACACTTCCTCCAGATCCTTGAATCTCTCCCATGCTTCATATAAGGACTCTCCATCACGATAGAAGTTGTTCAACTCCTCTTAATTTTGTTGCTTACTGGTGGAAAGAACTTGGCTAGGAATTTACGCGCTCGTGCCATGTAAATATCGAATCACCGGTGGAATTCAACCATACTTTTGCTCTATCCCCGAGTGAGAAGGAAAGAGCCTCAACTGACGGCATCATCGCGAACGCCGTTATATTCGAAAGTGGCACATAGCTCCAAGAAATTTGCTATGCATATGTGGATCCTCAGATGGCGATCCTCCGAATCGCATCACAGTGCCGCACCATGCTCGAATCGCTGGTTTTATCTCGAAATTGTTGGCTCTTATAGGGAGCCTAATGCAAGTCGTGCTCCATTCACTCTTGGTAGCACATAATCTCCCGCACTTCTTTCCGCCGGATTCGAACCCTATCCTCCATATCTATTGCACTTGCCGAGGATCTCCCAGGTTAATTTGATTTTCACCTAACCCTTCTCTCATCCTCGTTATTGTTGGGAGCACCGCCCATTTCTATCAACGTTGCAATTGGCCGATTCTTTCTGCTCGCTTGCGAGCTTTCAATTTCCGGATTGAAGGGAACAAGAGTGTCGCCTCTTCTCCTTCGCATAAACCGATATCACGAGAAAGATCAAAACAAACAAAGAATCACGGCACTGATTTTCGTAGAAACTAAAAAAATAAAAATAAAAATTATATCCAAATTAGAAATTAAAAATAGATAATTTGATATTGAACTATTGCCTAATCCGACAGCGCCAAAAACTTGATGCGCTTTTGCACACACTTTAAACGCAAGTGCACGTTATCGTATCAAGTAGTATAGTCTTAGATAAGACCGAATATCGCCCTCTAGGATTAGGTTCAAGTACCGGTGATCTATTTTCTAGTATCTATTTGGCGAATTAATATTTGATTGGTTGTTTATAACTAAGAATTTCAAAAGCTATTTAAATGTAAAGACTTACTTGGTGTGATGAGAATAGGTCTTCTATGTATCCTTACTATCCGCTTATGTTACTTGTTAATGCATTACTTATGGTGTTCTTCTTTGGAGAAAGCGGGTTTACGAAATCGCTTTATACTCCCGTTAGGGTTATATAAACACTCAACCCCGATTGTTCCTTACCTAACTTTCACGATAAGGGTAACTCTATAGGAGGATTAAGCACAAAACCTAGTTGGCCGTCACGCACAATGCGCAAAATTAGGTTGTTAAGCCTCTCATCAACGCTACAAATCTAATTGAGGTATTTTCATCCCCAATTCAAGACCGTCTACCCAACTTACAAAGATATTCACAATCCTCCTTTTCGTAACTGATTAGAAATCATATAGTGATAACTAGTTGTCAATTAGCTACCAAGAATTCAACTCAATTATTGGATAGATCTCTCAATAAGAATAATAACCATAAGCATGCATTACTTTATAACATAAGGTTCAAGAATTCAACATAGAAAGCCTTATAAGAGAATTAGTTCCTAGCCATGAATATGACAAGAACTAATTCAAAGTTCATCATGCAAAACAAATAAATAAAGGAAAGGAAAAAGAAATTACTAAGCTAATGGTATCCAAACTCCAAGTCAAGAATCTTGAGTTGTGCAAGAAAGGAACCCACAAACCGCCTAGGTTCTCCTTATATAGTTTTAAAACGCCTCCTTCTTTTCCTTCCGTGCTGGCCCAAAAATCCGTCAAAAGACCTAATTTTTTCCGCGCCGCGCCATTGCCACGCGCCAGCGCTAAAGTTCGCAATACGGGTGTTTTGGCGCCGCGGCCGATATTCGCTGCGAGGGCGCCATGCGGCAACTCTGCGTGGCTTTCGGATGTTTAGCGCGCCGCGCTGCTTTCGTCTTCGAGGGCGCGCCAATCTTCGCAGCCTTCTCGAATAATAGCGCGCCGCCCGCTTCGATTGCAGGAGGCGCGCAGTCCGATTTCAGCCTCGTTTGCCACTTTCTCCGTTTTCAGCTCTAGTACCTCCTCTTTTTCCCTCTTTTCGCTCCTTTTCCGCCATTTGGCCACTTTAGCCACTTTGACTCAAAGGAAAGAAAATCTATCCTAATACGACACTTTGTATGTACAAAACGGGACAAAAGACTAACTAGACTGACTCAAAAGGTGTATATAAAATACACCGATCACACTTCCCCTGTTTTTACGTACTTTTTCACCTTTTTCGAGGTCCGAAATTCAATAACCAACATGCCACATTTAAGGCGCAATAATACAACAATACTAAAGGGGATTACACGCCTAACTGGGCGTGTAAAATTCTGCCCCACAATAAACAAAACAGTCCATTAATCCAAAGTAAATACAGTCCAATGTAAATACAATCCAATGTAAATACAGTTCATTAGTCCATTAGTTCATTAGTTGGTGTTCTTGGCCAACTACTACAATCAAACTTATCCAATTTTTTGGCTGGCATGCCGGAATTACTTATTTAATCTTCCAACTTATATTCCAATCTTTATATAAGTTATAATAACTTTGTTATTAACTGTCAACAGGTAATAGGTACGTTTTTACCATTTTAATGGCTAGCATGCCAATTTCTTGATTTTAGCAACTTAACAAGGTCCAAATCTTTTATATCTTCCTTCCATGTACCACATACTTATTTATATACAACCAACATATATAATATCCAACTTCACAAGGAGGACAAAGTTCATTACCTCAAAGAGCCCAAAATAATCCAAGAACTAAAAGTCGATCCGTAGCACGTTTAGCTCCTATTTCTTACGTTCCAATCCGCTCCAAGCAACCCTTAGAAGCTCCTAACCAACACCTCTTCAATATCCAACTTCAAAAAGTGAAGAACACTTTAAGCTTCAAACATGTAAGATTTCGGCCAATGTAGGGTTTTTAGGCTAAGGGTGTGAAATCTTGTCTAACACTTGGTTAAAAACCTTCCTAACACATCAAGGAAGAACACTTAAGAGTTTAAGAATTGTTGGCCAAATTTAGGTCAAGAAATTGCCCTAAAGCCGAGAGCACCAACTCAAAGGAGAGAGTATTTGTTGTCTTGAAATAATTCTAAGTGTGGAAGATTTCATCCTACTAGTGTGATGATATAACACAACCAAGGGCTAGGATTAAAACATGTGTGTGGTTGAGATTAGGGACAAGTGTGTGTGGGTCCCACTTGTCCACTTGTCCAACAAATATCTCACAAAATATCTAGCACAAGACTTGTCCAATTGCCATCATTTTCGCCCAACATGGGTCCACTTGGGGTGACACGTGTCGCCCCCCTATTCGTCCAAAATATTTTCATCTCCCAAAAACATCCATATTGGCCAAAATCTCAAAAATAATGTGGGCCCCACAAAACCATAAATTTCTCCCGTGGGCCCCACGTGACCAATTTCGGAAAATAAAATCCATAATTCTCTAATATTCCAAGAAGTCCAAATACCAAAATTGAGAATCCAATTCCCATTAATAAACATTTTTCCTTCACGAGGTTCGGAATATTTTCCGTCGGAAATTCAAAATTTTCTTCCCTTTCGTACTTAGTGTTATATTCTCGTACGTACGTCCTCACATATATACTCTGGAACTAAGGGGTATAACATTCTTCCCCCCTTAGAAACATTCGTCCCGAATGTTCCTTCTAAGTCTCCAAAAACACACGCGCCGGTATAGTCTTCACTACTATACTTACAAAACCAATTATGCCACATATGGTCTTAATATAACACACACGCAATACTTAAATCCAAGCCAATGAGGAATTACCTCTAAAGTATATAACATCACTATTACCCATGGTCTAAATGATACTCTCTTCGCACCTTCACTTCACCTAAATAATCACTTCCATTCTTTTAACACATGTTCGCTTCTTTTCTTACTCGTCGTACCCTTCTCGTACACCCGAACTCTTTATAGTGTACGTACCATATTTCAGTCATCGCTTCAGTTTTCAAAACCTTGGAGTTACCACCTCCAAACTTGGTCAATACTAGCTTCAATTTCCTTTAAGGCCATTCTCGACCTTCACGACCCGGTTCTGGTCGAACGCGTCTACGAACTCGTAAAATGGTTACCTAGACTTGGGCCTTGCACCCTCGTGACCCTATCACTTAGCGGGACTACCTCAAACTTACCCCACTTCATTTCGGGCTGCGGGTTGACCCGTGATTGGTCCTCAACCCGACCCATTATCGCACTAAATCCTCATTCCTCGTCCGGAACAAATCTCACTATTCAAGTCATGAAAACCTAGTGACCTTCTTAGCTTAACTAGCCACTTTCATATCACACCACCTATGGAATTATCACACTAATATACTCCACGTATACAATGTACTTCGACAAAGCTCAACCGTAAAATCTTTCACTCAAGACGGCCTTGCATCTAAGGTCTCTACGGTTATCAATATTCTAAGGCTCAGAATCTCCATATCCCCAAACTTACCTTTTCTACTAACCAGGTTTTCTTAAACACAATTTAACACAATACTATCCGAGTACAACACTTAACATATAACCACCCTAACAACACATACTAGTCTCTAAAGGGTTAAAGATATACATGTAACTATTGTTTCACTTTCCCTTCGTCACTCTAATCATAGTCCTGCCCTGCAGGGCGCATAGCTAGAGAAGGCGGTGAACCAACCACTGATCCCGAAGGCTGAGTCTTAACATCCGCGCTACCTCTGATCGGACAATTCTTCGCAAAATGGCCCTGCCGGCTGCAGGTAAAGCAAGCTCCCTGAATACTATGACACTCCCCAGTATGAAACCTATCAAAATGGCCACACCGAGGTAGGGGTGGTCTCATCTGACTAACATCCCTGTTCCCCCGAAAACCTGAAACCTTGGAGCCCTGACCTGCTCCTGAATACCCAGACGTCCTGAAGACTGTGAAGAAGTACTCCGTACTGGCTGTAGTGTATATCTAGCCTGCTGCTGAGGCTGTCCGCCTCGAAAGTTACCAAAGGACCCTGCTGTCTTGGCCCTCTTATGCTGATCTCGGTCATTTCGTCGACCTCTACGTTCCTCAATCCCCCGTGCATAAGCCTGCATGCGAGAAATGTCCATGCCCGGCTGAAGAGCTACTCCTGTACAACCCTCTGCTAGATAATCATCCAGTCCCGTGACATATCGATGCACTCTATCCTCCATGTCTGCCACTAGAGTGGGGGCATACCGATCTAATGAGTCGAACTCTATGTTGTACTCCTGAACTGTCCGCCCATTCTATCTCAACATCATAAAACTATCCACTCGGGCTCTCCTCATCTGTGGAGGCAAGAAGTGGTTAAGAAACGCCTCCGAGAACTCGTTCCAACCAGCTGGAAACGCATGCTCCCTCTGGGACAGTTCCCATGAATCAAAACCGATTGATCGCAATATCCCGCACCGATACGAACCCAAGATTCACCGACTCGGCCTCGAGGCCTTAATCACTCTCATGATCCGTCAGAGTCGTCGAATAAACTCCTGAGGATCATCCACAGCTATCGATCCATAAAACTCTGGTGGATTGCAACTCAAGAAGTCCCGAAGCCTCAAACTATCAGTTCTGGGGTGCGCCACCGGTACTACCAGAACTTTCGACTCTCGTCTGTCCTCATGCCTAGCCACGATCCTAGCTAGTAACTGGGCCATCTCCTTGTAACCCATATCCTCTGCTCCTGGTCGTGGAACTGGAGGCTCAGATATCATGGCCTCAGTAGATACTGCTGCCGCTGCACTAAACTCTGCTGGGGGTGGCAGCGTCGCAGAACTCCCCGTATGAAGTACCACCTCAGGTAATGACTGGGCCTGTGTCCTCGCAACCCTCTGTGTTCTACTCGCAGCTCCCTCTGCTGTCTTGCTCTTCTGGGCCCTGGTTGTCTTGCGTAGAGGCATAACTGATACATAAGAATACGTCAGAGGGAGTCCAACTTATAACACAACTCTATCGCACGATCTCAGAGTGAGAAGAATGGAAACCAATCCTAAATATCCTATAGCCTCCTGATTATAGGTGTGGTGCACAACACGCCGATAATCAAGACTCTACTAGATACGGTCTGTAGACACTTTCTGAGGACTAACTGCTCTGATACCACTTTTGTCACGACCCGACCTCGGGCCCGCAACTAGTGTCTTACCCCGGGCACCCTAGTGATAATACATCAGAGAAAATCAGCGGAATAAAACTCATAAACATGGAACAATATAAAAGAAGAAACAAGCTAACCAATAAGGTCACCTTTCTGCATATATATATAAAACCCGGACAGTTATCCTTTACAACCCAACTCACAATAGTACTACAGACCTCTAAGAGTTTTTATAACAATTATGACGGGACAGGGCCCCGCCATACCCCTGAATGTACAAGAACATACAATCTCAGGGAATCATACCAAAAGATAAGCCTCCGGAGAAACGGAGCTCCCCAAAACGAAGAACTGTGACCCTAAAAGCGAGGATCAATAACCGTGTACTTACTGCGGCATGAACGCATTTCCGGGCGAGGTCGATAACAGTACCAAGTATGTGAAATCGAAAATATCAGAATGAAATCATAACAGTCTATATAAAACAGGAGACATGTATGATAACCAAACTACAGTACACAATATATAAACAGTCATGTCAAATCAGAGACTCATGCCCTCAAAGTCATCACTCAAATATAACCATGGGTCTCACGCCCACAATATCAATTATGCCCGTGGAACTCCTTCCTCACTGCCGACAGTCTATGATATAATATAACACCAAAATGTACACATGAAAACCAGGTCTCACCTGTGTCATAAAAACCGTACGGGCCAAGTAGGAAAGCTAACCACCAGATCCAGCATGCATCATAAAACTGACCGGGGCAAGTACGAAGACATAGCTACCAGATCCAGCCTGCATCATCAACTGACCGGGCAAGTACAAAATTCACTACGGATCCAAACACCACGAGATATGATCGGGCAATCGTAAGCCATCTACCGTGAGCTCATCGTACCAACTATGCTATAAAACTGACCGCGGCAAGTACAAAAACCAACTACCAGATCCGGCTGCAAGAATCGATCGGGCAAGTGCGGGGCTAGCTACGATCCCTGCGTCATCAACCTCATGGAGAGCTAGTCCATGGCATAACAATAATAATGGAAGCATACCCGTGGGCCACCCAACGTGTCAGTATGTCCAAGTAAATAACACGATAACAATCATAGTGGAAACATACTCGTGGACCATCCAGCAGCGTCGGTATGTCCAAGTAAAAAACAAGATAACCGGCCCTCCATCGAGAGACGCAGTAGCATAGAAATACAACACTTGCAAAACAAAGGCTATCACAACTAGCATAGGCAAGTTTAACATACTCTTAGACTTTCATTTTATGCCAACAATCCGGGTTTTAACCCCAAAGTACTACATACTTTGTCACGACCCGTTCCGGGGCCCGTGACTGGTGCCTTACCCGGGCACCCAAGTAGTCACATATCAGAGAAAATCAGCGGAACATAAAACACAACATGAAATAATGCAAAGGAAACACATGTTTATCTGAAGAAAAGTTGCCTTTCGGCATATATATATATATAAAAACTTAGATCCGACGATTCATCCCATTACAACCCCGCCACAACAAGATTTATAGACTCACGAATGATATGACAACAACGACGGACAGGCCCGCCATACCCCGAATGTAAGCACCTACAACAACAGGGACTATACGAAGATAAGCCTCCGAGAAACGGAGCTTCCCAAACGCCGAACTTTGACCCTAAGAGCGAGGATCAACGATCGTGTACCTTTACTCGGCATGAACGCGGCCCGGCGAGGTCGATAACAGTACCAAGTATGTGAAATCAAAATATTGTAAATAAAATCATAGTAGTCTATATAAAGCGAGACATGTATGATAACCAAACTACGATTCACAATAAATAAGCGATGTCAAGTCGTGACTCACGCCTCAAAGTCATCACTCAAATATAACAATGGGTCTCACGCCCACAACATCAATCATGCCCATGGAATACCTTCCTCACCGCTGGCGCTATGATATAAAAGCACCAAGGAGTACACATGAACACCCGGTCCCACCTGTGGCATCATAAAACCGTACAGGGTCCGTCCGAAGGCATAGCCGAGTACTAACACCCATCGGACTCACAAGGTCAGAAACTGTATCATGAGATCTGTCTAGACCGTCACATGATCAAAGCTGGCCACTCGCCCGCAGTATCTAATGTGCGCGTCTAGCCCTGGAACTTCCCGCAGCTCCGCATAGGCCACTCCAATGGCCCGCATGAGGTATTCTCCGCATCGAGGGTAGCTACTCCCCGACATCCGCCTGGACTCGCAGTCCGCATGGCCACATAGACCGCATGACCATAAAGGCCGCACACTAACCTGGAGCTCTCGTAGCTCCGCATAGGCCCCCGGGACCCGCATGAGGTATTCTCGAATCATAGTCACACAGACTACCGAAGTCTACCCCAGACGGAGGCGACAACCTCCGGAATGATGTCAAGGTGAGTGGTACAATACCAACATAACGGCTGATAGTTAAACAACTTAAGCGCAATCGAGGGAAAACCCCTTTACACAAACATCACAAGATAATAACACACGTAGCATCCTAGCATGTTTACTTATCAAATCAACAAGAAAGTATTACAAGGCTATCACAAACCAACACAATCAAGTTATTCACACAAGGTACTTTCTACTATATGATTAACAAGATCGGGTTTTTATCCCCAAGGTACTTCATACATTAACTCTTTAAAAGATACGTTACTTTCACAAAAGTCACACAATACCCGTAGTATATGAAAATAGAGTGATTATCTTTTGAAGTAAATCAAAACACTTCTCTTTGTAAAATCAAGTAACAACATTCTTTTCCAAACGTTCAAGTTTGCCTAATTTCAAATGTTCAAGTTTCTCATTTTTCGAAAGGTTTCGTAGTTCATAGTTTTAATCCTTTAAAACAATTTGAGAAACATATGCCTTATGTGTGATTAGTTTATTCTTGTTCATAACAATCTTATTACAGCAGCCATGATCTAGGAAATGTAATATCATTTTGTCTCATCTTAGCTTCTATGCGGATGGAAGTTTCTACTGGTTTTAATAATACTTTATTAGTCAAAACATTTCCCTTTATTAGCGCTGCTGTGGTTTGTTCGATACTTATTCTGATTTCCAAAATCAGTAAAACATTATTCCCTTTTTTTTTTAAAACCAAGTACTCATTACTCACGAATGAGGTTTCACACTTTTTAACAAAACTCATATTAATTAACCAAGTCAAGTCTCTTATCTTTTTAAGATTAAGTCTCTTAATCTTCTTAAAGTCAATAAACCCTTCTTTTTATCTTTCTTAAGCCGTTATACCTAACTTCCCATAAAGCTAGTATAACTCTTAAGCTTTTAAAACCAAGTATTACTCTTCTGTTAAAAATGGTTCAGTATTCTTTTGAAATACTTCAAGATTATCCAGGCTTAAGTCAAAAGACATTGCCGTAATTATTATTCAGGCTTAAGTCAAAAGACATTGCCGTAATTATTATTCAGGCTTAAGTCAAAAGACATTGCCGTAATTATTATTCAGTTAACACACGTACGTCTACCGTATTATAAATACTTTAAAATATCATGCTCAAGAGTATAGGAAGAATCACATACCTCGCGACGATTATCGACTATTAGCAAAAACGCTCCAAAGTACTGTAGTCCGGCTAGCCTTTTTCACCCTCCGAGTAGAATACGCTACTCGCAGTACTTCAACCTATAACGGTTATACAAGCCTATCAAAGTCTAGACTACTCGGTAGAATAAATCTAGATACAAGATTCTACGGAAAATTGGACAACACTTCCTTACCCGCCAAACTTCACAAGTCTACTGTAAATACAGTCCTATGTAAGTACAGTTCAATTCTCTTCTTATATACTTTCCTTGTATATACCTTATACTTAATTCTTATACTTCAATAGTATATACACAATTACAAAAGGGAGACAAGATATTTACCTCGATAAGCCCAAAATTATCCAAGTTTAAATGTCGATCCTGAGCGACGTTTAGCTCCTACTCCGGGTGCTCCAACCCGCTCCAAACAACCCTTAGAAGTTCTACGCAACTTCTTCTTAATACTTCAACCAACTGTGAAGATTTTCCTTAGGGTTTCGGTTTGAGACAAAAAGGACATAAGGTAGTATTTCCGGGCTCTACGTATAGAGGTATCTTTGGAATACTACAAGGTATACGGCTAAGGTAATTTGGGTATAGTAACAATACTTTGGAGAGTATTTCTACCAAGAGGGGGGTGTATTTATACGAGACAACACCACAAGGGGGGGTGTACCCCTCGGCCAACCCCACTAGGAGGGGGGGTACTCTCGGCCAAGGGGGAGGGGACTCTCGGCCAAGGGGCCTCACAAAGGGGAGGAGGCTAGGGCGAGAACACAAGAAGAGGGGAGGATTTTTAGACAGGAAAGTTTTTAGGATGAAGAAGTCTTCAAAGGGGGAGGGGTATTTATAGGGAAATCAAGGGCCATGATTTAGCCAAGTGGGGGGCAATTGGAGGGCCAAGATGTGCCCAAGTGCCCCCCCCCTAGTCCCTACTCCTTAAAACCCTCACAAATATCCTACCAACTTCAAGTTGAGTTCGTCCCATGTGCCACCCCACACTCCACCAACTTGAGGGTGACAAGTGTCGCCCTCTCGTTGGTCCAAAATGTTTCGTCTCTCGGAAAAATCCGCAAAAATTAAAAATGACATAGCCGGAATTTTCCCTTCGCAAGTTTTGTAAAACGTTTCGTCGAAAAACGATTCTAATCGGGTGTTGTGCACAAAATAATTTCGTCCAAGCCTACTTTAAAGTTCAAACTTTTCTACGTACGTCCTCACGTACATACTCTGGAAATACGGGGTATAACATTCTCCCCTCCTTAGAAACATTCGTCCCGAATGTTCCTTCTAAGTTTCAAAACAAACGCGCGCCAGTATAGTCTTCACTACTATACTTACGAAAACAAATCCTGCCACACCTGGCCACAGAAACACCTGCGCAAATACTTACTTCCAAGTCCACGAGGAAACACCTCTAGCAACACAAAAGCCCTTACCCGAGGTCTAAAATATACTTCCTTCGCACCTTCTCCTTACAAAAGAAATGATCATATCTATGCTCGCAATACATGCTCGCTTCTTCCCTTACGCTGCCGCACTTTCTCGTACACTCGAACTCTTTCTTACCATATCTCAGAATCGATTCGGTTCCAAATCTCTGGGTTACTATCTCTAACTTGGTCATCATTAACTGGGAACACTCTGGATGGATCTCCGATACTTTCCCGAACATAGCAACATGAAAGACCGGACATACTGCCTCCTAAGTCGGACGGCAATACTAACATATAGGCAACCTGGCCTACTCTTCACATAATCTGAAAAGGCCCAAAGTAACTCGGGCTAAGTTTCCTCTATTTTCCAAAACTCGTCACACCCTTCCGGGGTGGTACCTTCGAGAAGACCCACCGTCAACCTGAACTCCAAGCGTCGTCGCCGATTATCCGCACGACTTCTGTTGACTCTGAGCTGCCGATAACCTCTCCTGGATAGGCTTCACCCTAACCACATCCTGCCGAAATAAATATGAACCAACTATCTGCACTTTGCCAACATCGAACCAATCGACCGACAACTTACGCTTCCGCCCCTACAAGGCTTCATAAGGCGACATCCGAATACTGAAATGGTAGCTATTAAAACACTCCCTCAACAGGAGACAACAATCCTTACAGCTACCCCTGAAATCCACACACTGGCCCGAGGGCGAATGCGATACTGAGACTTACCTGAGTTCCTAACCCTGCCTGGTAAAACCTTCAGAAAAGAAATAGCCGTAACCTGGGCTCCACTGTCTGTCATAAGGTGAAGGTAGGCACCCCGTGCAGCCTTACAACCTTTCTGTTATATCATCACTGCCATGTAACGTCTCCGCTGTAAAGACATGATGGCTGACCCCATCGCCCGACTCTTCGTGAATCGTCCACGAACTCGTGCGATGGTTAACTAATCTTGGGCCTAACACCTCGTGACCCTACCACCGCGGGACCACCACAACCGACCCAACATAAAACAGGTCGCGGGTTGACCCGCGGCATGGCCTCAACCCGACCCACTCTCGCGTAAAACACTTGCTCCCCGATCCGGAACAATCTCACTAATCACGTTACGAAAACCTAGCGGTCTTCTTAGCTCAACTACCCTCTTTCATTTCCCACAACTCAGGGACTTATACCAATATATCTCACGTGCACTATGCACTCCGATAAGGGTCAAACACGAATGTAATCTTTTACTCAAGATTGCCTTGCCTTCAAGGTTTCCACGTATAAAGCTCTAAGGCTCACATTTTTCCTATCCCCCAATCTTCCCCGGTTTCTAACCATGATTTCTAATCACAATTTTTCACTTATGTTATCTGAACATAATACTTATATACTCATCTTACACGTACTAATCTCTAGAGGGTTAAGGATATACATGTATCTACTGCTTCACTCCCCTTAGTCGTTCTAATCAAACCTGCCCCGTAGGGCGCATAGCTAGGGAAGATGATGAACTGGTCACTGATCATGAAGGCTGAGTCCTCCTACTTACATCCCTCCTACTAGGACATTCTTTCGACACATGGCCCTGACGGCCGCAGGTAAAACAAGTACCAACTAAAAGACGACATTTCGGGATGGCGTCACACACCGCGAACACTGGGAAAATCGAATCCGGTGGCCGGAACCTACGTGTAGCCGTGAACCTAAGCTCGAGCTCACCAACTCCGCTTACCCGAGCGTTACAACCCCGCGGAGGACCACTGCGACCTTTGGTGGATGTGCGTATCTAATCTGGTGGTGAGGCGATTGGCCTGGTAAGTTACCTTAGGACCTTGCTGCTCGCCCTCTTCTCGCCCTGGTTAACCCGTTGATCTCTACTTTTCTTGGCTCGCTGCGTAAGCCCGCATACGTGCCATGCTCAAGCCTAATCAAGAATTACTCTTGTACAACCTCTCTTAGATAGTCATCAAGACTCGCGACATCGGTATACTCTGCGGTAGCCAAATCCATAGCTAGTAATGTGGTCGCTTTGCAATCTATATTCTCGTCCCCTGGCCGCGAACGAAGGTTCATATATCATGGTCGCAGAGGCACCGCTGCCATGTAAACTCTGTTGGGCCGGGACGTAGCATAACTCCTCGAATGAAATACCACCCTGGTGATGATTGGGCTGTGCCTCGTAACCTCTCCTCAGATTTACTCGCGGCTCCTCGCTTGCCTCATGGGCGGGTTTGCCTACGCGAGGCATAGCGGTAAGGGAAAGAAATACGTTAGAGGGTCCAACTTATAACACGGCTCTAAGGCACGATCTCGAGTGAGAAGAATGGAAACCAATCCTAAATATCCTATAGCCTCACGATTATTGGTGTGGTGCAACACACCGATAATCAAGACTTCATCGATACGGTAGACACTTTCCGAGGATTAATCGCTCGATACCACTTTTGTCACGACCGTTCGGGGCGTGGATCGTGCCTTACCCGCACCCAAGTAGTCACACATCGAGAAAATCAGCGAACATAAAACACAACATGAAATAATGCAAAGGAAACACATGTTTATCTCAAGAAAAGTTGTCTTTCGCATATATATATATAAAAACTTAGATCCAACGTTACATCCCATTACAACCCCGCCCACAACAAAGTACTGCACCTCTACGAATGATATGACAACAACGACGGACAGGCCGCCATACCCTGAATGTAAGCACCTACAACAACGAGGACTATACCAAGATAAGCCTCCGAGAAACGGAGCTTCCCAAACGCTGAATCGTGACCCTAAGAGCGAGGATCAACGATCGGTGTACCTTTACTGCGGCAGAAACGCAGCCCCGGGCGAGGTCGATAACAGTACCAAGTATGTGAAATCGAAAATACGTAAATGAAATCATAGTAGTCTATATAAAGCGTGAGATATGTATGATAACCAAACTACGATTCCAATAAATAAGCGATATGTCAAGTCGGGACTCACGCCAGCAAAGTCATCACTCAAATATAACAATGGGTCTCACGCCCACAACATCAATCATGCCCGTGGAATACCTTCCTCACTGCCGGCAGTCTATGATATAAAAGCACCAAGGAATACACATGAACACCAGGTCCAACCTGTGTCATCATAAAACCGTACGGGGTAAATACGAAGGCATAACCGACTACTAACACCCACAGTACAAACAGGGTCATAAACTGTGTCATGAGATCTGTCTAGACCGTCACATGATCAAAGCCGCCACTCGCCGCAGATCTAATGTGCGCGCGTCAGCCCCGAACTTCCCGCACTCGCGTAGGCCACTCCGATGGCCCGCATGAGGTATTCCCGCATCGAGGGTAGCTACTCCCGGCATCCGCTGGACTCGCGATCCGCATGGCCACACATGACCGCGTGACCATAAAGGCCGCACACTAACCCGAGCTCTCGTAGCTCGCGATAGCCCCGACCCGCATGAGGTATTCTCGAATCATAGGTCACACAGACCCGCCTGAGTCTACCCCGCATCGGAGGGCAGCTTAACCTCCGGGATGATGTCAAGGTGAGTGGTACAATACCAACATAACGGCTGATAGTTAAACAACTTAAGCGCAATCGAGGGAAAACCCCTTTACACAAACATCACAAGATAATAACACACGTAGCATCCTAGCATGTTTACTTATCAAATCAACAAGAAAGTATTACAAGGCTATCACAAACCAACACAATCAAGTTATTCACACAAGGTACTTTCTACTATATGATTAACAAGATCGGGTTTTTATCCCCAAGGTACTTCATACATTAACTCTTTAAAAGATACGTTACTTTCACAAAAGTCACACAATACCCGTAGTATATGAAAATAGAGTGATTATCTTTTGAAGTAAATCAAAACACTTCTCTTTGTAAAATCAAGTAACAACATTCTTTTCCAAACGTTCAAGTTTGCCTAATTTCAAATGTTCAAGTTTCTCATTTTTCGAAAGGTTTCGTAGTTCATAGTTTTAATCCTTTAAAACAATTTGAGAAACATATGCCTTATGTGTGAGTAGTTTATTCTTGTTCATAACAATCTTATTACAGCAGCCATGATCTAGGAAATGTAATATCATTTTGTCTCATCTTAGCTTCTATGCGGATGGAAGTTACTACTGGTTTTAATAATACTTTATTAGTCAAAACATTTCCCTTTATTAGCGCTGCTGTGGTTTGTTCGATACTTATTCTGATTTCCGAAATCAATAAAACATTATTCCCTTTTTTTTTAAAACCAAGTACTCATTACTCACGAATGAGGTTTCACACTTTTTAACAAAACTCATATTAATTAACCAAGTCAAGTCTCTTATTTTTTTAAGATTAAGTCTCTTAATCTTCTTAAAGTCAATAAACCCTTCTTTTTATCTTTCTTAAGCCGTTATACCTAACTTCCCATAAAGCTAGTATAACTCTTAAGCTTTTAAAACCAAGTATTACTCTTGTTAAAAATGGTTCGATTCTTTGAAATACTTCAAGATTATCCAGGCTTAAGTCAAAAGACATTGCCGTAATTATTATTCAGGTTTAAGTCAAAAGACATTGCCGTAATTATTATTCAGTTAACACACGTACGTCTACCGTACTATATATACTTTAAAATATCATGCTCAAGAGTATAGGAAGAATCACATACCTGGCGACGATTATCGACTATTAGCAAAAGCGCTCCAAAGTACTGTAGTCCGGCTAGCCTTTTCCACCCTCCGAGTAGAATACGCTACTCGCAGTACTTCAACCTATAACGGTTATACAAGCCTATCAAAGTCTAGACTACTCGGTAGAATAAATCTAGATACAAGATTCTACGGAAAATTGGACAACACTTCCTTACCCGCCAAACTTCACAAGTTCATCAGAAATACGGTCTAAGTAAGTCTGATTCGATTCTCTTCTTATATACTTTCCTTGTATATACCTTATACTTAATTCTTATACTTCAATAGTATATACACAATTACAAAAGGGAGACAAGATATTTACCTCGATAAGCCCAAAATTATCCAAGTTTAAATGTCGATCCTGAGCGACGTTTAGCTCCTACTCCGGGTGCTCCAACCCGCTCCAAACAGCCCTCAGAAGTTCTACGCAACTTCTTCTTAATACTTCAACCAACTGTGAAGATTTTCCTTAGGGTTTCGGTTTGAGACAAAAAGGACATAAGGTAGTATTTCCGGGTTCTACGTATAGAGGTATCTTTGGAATACTACAAGGTATACGGCTAAGGTAATTTGGGTATAGTAACAATACTTTGGAGAGTATTTCTACCAAGAGGGGGGGTGTATTTATACGAGACAACACCACAAGGGGGTGTACCTACCAACCCCACTAGAGGGGGTACTCTCGCCAGGGGAGGGACTCTCGCGAGGGCCTCACAAAGGGGGGAGGGGGAGGCTAGGACGAGAACACAAGAAGAGGGGGGAGGATTTTTAGACTTAGGAAAGTTTTTAGGATGAAGAAGTCTTCAAAGGGGGAGGGGTATTTATAGGGAAATCAAGGGCCATGATCTAGCCAAGTGGGGGGCAAGTGGAGGGCCAAGATGTGCCCAAGTGGGCCCCCCCCCGAGTCCCTACTCCTTAAAACCCTCACAAATATCCTACCAACTCCAAGTTGAGTTCGTCCCATGTGCCGCCCCACACTCCACCAACTTGAGGGTGACAAGTGTCGCCCTCTCGTTGGCCCAAAATATTTCGTCTCACGGAAAAATCCGCAAAAATTAAAAATGACATAGCCGGAATTTTCCCTTCGCAAGTTTTGTAAAACGTTTCGTCGAAAAACGATTCTAATCGGGTGTTGTGCACAAAATAATTCCGTCCAAGCCTTCTTTAAAGTTCAAACTTTTCTACGTACGTCCTCACGTACATACTCTGGAAATACGGGGTATAACATACTTCAATTCTCTTAAAAAGATCCCTTTTTAAGTAAAAACCACACGATACTAATACCCGTAGTATCAAGACACTTTCATGTTTAAATCAAGTGTTTTGTACTTTTTAAACCAAGTGGATTACACTTTTAAAACAACGTCAAGTATACTTTTAAACCCAAGTAACTCACTCTTTTAAGATCAAGGCACTCACACCTTTTAAAATCAAGCCACTTATACTTTTCCAATCAAGACAAGTTCAATATTTAAAAACAAGTTACTTATACTTTTAAACCAAGTTACTTCTCTTTTCCCAAAATCAAGTCGTTTATAAGTCAAGTCTCTTATCTTTCAAGATTAAGTCTTTTAACTTTCAAAATCAAGTCTCTTAACTTTCAAAATCAAGTCTCTTAATTTTTAGAATAATCAAGCCATTCGTTTATCTTCATAAAGTCGCTATAACTAACTTCCCATAAAGCCATTATAACACGTTATGTTTTAAACCAACCAAAGACAACCACACTCATATCTGAAATTAAGAGAACTTTATTCTTTTAAAGACCAAATATCAATTTCCTTCCGAATAATGATTCATAACTTTTTAGAATAATTCAAGGTTCTTTAACATTTAGAACTCAAGTCAAGGACCTCAAAGTGAAACCAAATTCATTTAACACACGTACGTCTACCGTACTATATACAACAATCATGCTCAAGAGGATAGGAAGAATCACATACCTCCTCGGCTAATCCACTTGCCAAGTCGAATATGCCGCGCATAGAATATCAACCTATAATAATCAAACACGTCTATCAACGTCTAGATTTCTTCGTAGAATATTTCTAAGTATAAGGTCTCTTACTCTACGGAAAATTGGGCAGCACTTCCCCTGTTTTTACGTACTTTTCCACCTTTTTCAAGGCCCGAAATTCAATAAGCAACATGCCACATTTAAGGCGCAATAATACAATAATACTAAAGGGGATTACACGCCTAACTGGGCGTGTAAAATTCTGCCCCACAATAAACAAAACAGTCCATTAGTTCAAAGTAAATACAGTCCAATGTAAATACAGTCCATTAGTTCATTAGTTGGTGTTCTTGGCCAACTACTACAATCAAACTTATCCAATTTTTCGGCTAGCATGCCGGAATTACTTCTTTAATCTTCCAACTTATATTTCAATCTTTATATAAGTTATAATAACTTTGTTATTAACTGTCAACGGGTAATAGGTACGTTTTTTACCATTAATGGCTAACATGCCAATTTCTTGATTTTAGCAACTTAACAAGGTCCAAATTCTTTCCATCTTCCTTCCATGTACCACATACTTATTTATATACAACCAACATATATAATATCCAACTTCACAAGGAGGACAAAGTTCATTACTTCAAAGAGCCCAAAATAATCCAAGAACTAAAAGTCGATCCGTAGCACGTTTAGCTCATATTTCTTACGTTACAATCCGCTCCAAGCAACCCTTAGAAGCTCCTAACCAACACCTCTTCAATATCCAACTTCAAAAAGTGAAGAACACTTTAGGCTTCAAACATGTAAGATTTCGGCCAAGGTAGGGTTTTTAGGCTAAGGGTGTGAAATCTTGTCTAACACTTGGTTAACAACCTTCCTAACACATCAAGGAAGAACACTTAAGAGTTTAAGAATTGTTGGACAAATTTAGGTCAAGAAACTGCCCTAAAGCCGAGAGCACCAACTCAAGGGAGAGAGTATTTGTTGTCTTGAAATAATTCTAAGTGTGGAAGATTTCATCCTACTAGTGTGATGATATAACACAACCAAGGGCTATGATTAAAACATGTGTGTGGTTGAGATTAGGGAAAAATCTGTGTGGGTCCTACTTGTCCACTTGTCCAACAAATATCTCACAAAATATCTAGCACAAGACTTGTCCAATTGCCATCATTTTCGCCCAACATGGGTCCACTTGGGGTGACACGTGTCGCCCCCCTATTCGTCCAAAATATTTTCATCTCCCAAAAACATCCATATTGGCCAAAATCTCGAAAATAATGTGGGCCCCACAAAACCGTAAATTTCTCCCGTAGGCCCCACGTGACCAATTCCGGAAAATAAAATCCATAATTCTCTAATATTCCAAGAAGTCCAAATACCAAAATTGAGAATCCAATTCCCAATAATAAACTTTTTTCCTTCATGAGGTTCGAAATATTTTCCGTCGAAAATTCAAAATTTTCTTCCCTTTCGTACTTAGTGTTATATTTTCGTACGTACGTCCTCACATACATACTCTGGAACTACTGGGTGTAACAGCGGACTTCGTTGAAGGTCCATCTGATATGAACGTGGACTAGAAATATGTGATAACTACTTGTATTACAAATAAAGTTTGTGTGTTCGGTTTGCAGTTTGCTATGCTTGTATTTTTCTTTTGTGTGATGATGTGTGCTATCTTACCTTATGTAATAATAATGCTAATTATATGTTGTGTTGATTTACTCTCTTTTAAGTCTCTTATTTTTTAAGGCTCAATATGAAACGTGTTTGAGATATTTGTATTCCAGACAGTGCAACAACCCACACGATCCTCAAAAGTAAGAAATATTTTACTATTTTAAAGTCCACTAAAGCATTAATAAATATAATTTCAGGTCCCGCAGACTTGAATGAAGGGACAGGTAATGCTGAGTTTGTATTACCAAAAGGGATAAAGTTTGTCATCAATAATGCTTTGTTCTCTCCGAAATCAAAAGAAACTTGTTGAGTTTTAATGACATATACAACCAAGGGTATGATACTAAAACAGTAACTGAAGGTAATATAAAATATATGTATATTACTAATAGTAATATGGGGAAGGAACATATATTAGAAAAACTATCAAAAATGCCTTCGGGATTACATTATACATACATTCATGAAATTGAATGTAATTTGGTAGTAAAAGAAGACCCCAAAATTTTGTCTTTATGGCATGATCGTCTAGGTCATCCTGGTTCCACATTAATGAGAAAAATAATTGAAAGTACACATGGTCATCCGTTGAAAGGTTTAAAGATTGAAAAAGGTTGATTGACCATGTGAAACATGTTCTCTTAGAAAACTAATAACAAGGCATTCACCATGCAAACTTCAAATTGCATCACCCGCATTCCTGGAAAGAATTCAAGGGGACATATGTGGACCTATTCATCCACCATCCGGACCTTTCAGGTATTTCATAGTATTAATTGATGCATCTAGTAGATGATCACATGTTTGTTTATTGTCAAGTCGTGATATGACATGTGCAAGGTTTCTTGCACAAATAATTAAACTAAGGGCACATTTTTCGGATTATATCATAAAGAAAGTTAGACTTGACAATGTTGGTGAATTTACATCTGAAGCATTTAATGATTATTGCATGTCAATTGGAATTACAGTTGAACATCATGTTCCACATGTGTATACACAAAATGGTTTAGCTGAATCATTAATAAAACGTCTCCAATATATTGTTAGACCATTGATAATGAGAACTAAATTACCAGTTACTGTTTGGGGTCATGCAATATTACATGTTGCATCATTGATTCGTTTAAGACCAAGTGTTAATCATAAGCATATCACTCATCAACTTGCACTTGGTCAAGTACCATACATTTCCCATCTAAAGATTTTTAGTTGTGCAGTGTATGTCCCAATTGCTACACCACATAGAACAAAGATGGGACCTCAAATAAGGTTGGAAATATATGTTGGATATGAAACACCCTCTATTATTAGATATCTTGAACTTCTAACGGGTGATGTTTTTCAGGCAAAATTTGCGGATTATCATTTTGATGAGAAAATTTTCCCAACCTTAGGAGGAGAAAATAAACAGTTGGAAAAGGATATAAAATGGTATGTACCTTCCTTATTACATCTAGACCCACATACTAAATTGTGGGAAGAAAATGTAAGGAAAATTGTTCACTTACAAAGTTTAGCTAATCAATTGCCAGATGCATTTACTGATGTGAAAAGGGTGACAAAGTCACATATACCAGCTATTAATGCTCCTACTTGGATTGAAATTCCGAAGTAAAATGATGTGGAAAGTACATCAAGGCACGCCTAAATCGTGGCCGACCTGTTGGTTCCAAAGATAAAAATCCTCGAAAAAAAAGGAGCAGCAAATATGAATATAAATGAGAGTGCTCCCGAAGGAGAAAAAGATGATAAAGATAGTGTGATCGTTGAAAATGAAACTGAAAGTAACAACGATCTTGAAATCTCTATCAACTATGTTAATACGAAAAATTTATGGAATCGAAAATGTAAGGATATTGATGAGGTATTTTCATTCTCAATTGCATGTGAAATGATGAATGAAAATGATGATCCTGAACTCAGATCTGTCATCGAATGTCAACGTAGACCCGATTGACTGAGTTGGAAAGATGCAATGGATACTGAGTTAAAGTCTCTAAGAAAACGAAATGTGTTTAGACCCATTGTCATTATACCTGAAGATGTGAACCATATTGGGTACAAGTGGGTCTTTGTAAGAAAACGAAATGAAAAATGAGGTTGTAAGATACAAGGCTCGCCTTGTTACACAAGATTTTTTCTCGAAAGACCCTGAATTGATTATGAGGTAACATACTCTCCCGTTATGAATGCCATTACTTTTCGTTATTTAATTGATCTATCAGTATCTAATAATCTGGATATGCATCTTATGGATGTTGTTACAGTATATGTATATGGATCACTCGATAGTGACATATATATGAAAGTTCCGGAAGGATTTAAAATGTCTAAAGTATCAAACCCCAAAGAAATGTATGCAATCCAATTACAAAGATTCCTATATGGGTTGAAACAATCCGGACGCATGTGGTATAATAGGTTAAGTGAATATTTGCTTAAAGAATGCTATATGAATAACCATATTTGCCCTTGTGTATTCATAAGAAAAACAACATCTGGATTTGTAATCATTGCTGTCTATGTTGATGATTTAAATATAATTGGAACTAATAAAGAAATTCAAGAAGCAATGAATTACTTTAAAAAGGAATTTGAGATGAAAGATCTGAGAAAAATAAAGTTCTGCATTGGTTTGCAAATTGAGTATACTAAAAATAGAATAATGGTACATCAATCTAATTATACAGAAAGGGTACTAAAAAGGTTTAGTATGGATAAAGCAAATCCTTTGTGTACCCCAATGATGGGTAGAACTCTTAATGTTGAAAAGGATTCATTCCGACCAAAAGAAAAAAAATTATGAGGACCTTAGCTCTGAAGTACCGTACCTTAGTGTCATTGGAGCCCTCATGTATCTTGCTAATTATACAAGGCCTGATATACCTTTTGCTGTAAATCTACTAGCAAGATTTAGTTCATGTCCTACAAAGAGACATTGGAAAGGGTTAAAACATATATTCAGATATCTACGAGGTACGTATGATCTTGGTTTGTTTTATCCTAACAATATAGAACCAGTTTTGCTTGGTTATGCAGATGCGGGTTATCTATCGGATCCACATAATGCTAAGTCACAGACTGGATATGTGTTTACATATGAAAACACTGCAATATCTTGTAGATCACAAAAGAAGACACTTGTGGCCAATTCTTCAAATCATGCTGAAATTATAGCCCTTCATGAAGCTAGTAAAAAGTGTAAATGGTTGAGGTCTGTAACACAACATATTCAAGAAACATCTGGACTACCAGTCAATAAGGATCCAACAATATTATTTGAAGACAATGCTGCATGTGTTACTCAGATGAAAGAAGGTTATATCAAAAGTGACAGAACCAAGCACATTCCTCCAAAGTTCTTCTCATTCACTCAGGAACTTGAAAGAAACAAAGAGATTGACATCCAATATGTTCGTTCGAGTGAAAATGTGGAAGATTTATTCACAAAGGTGCTACCAACATCAGTGTTCAAGAAACATGTACAAAGTATCGAAATGCGCAAACTTCGAGACCTTTGAAGAAGCTTTACCCATGTTTGATTGAGGGGACGCATACTGTTGTACTTTTTTTCCCTTATAAGGTTTTTATCCCACTGGGTTTTTCCTTATAAGATTTTTAACGAGGCAACATGTGTTCCCGTCAGATTCTCCTCAACAAGACTTCAAAAGAAGCATCATGATAGATATTTCAAAGGGGAGTATTATGTGAAAGTCAAATTCACCTCAAGTAAATTCTAGAAGCATGCTAATGTGACAAATGCTTTAATATGTGTTGAAATATCTATTTAACATGTTAACTTGAAATAGTAATTTCTAATATTTCATGCATGTAATAGTGATAACTTTTGTAGTATAAATATCACCCTTTGATTGATGTAAGATTGGATAGGTGAAGAAAAGAAACTCTCTCATTCTATTTCTCTCTCATTTTTTATACCTTTTAATATAATTATAGTAGTACTTTATATCATCATATTAGTTCATAAATATTGTCTGTTCAAATATCCGATTCCATAACAGTGATATTAATTAAATGACATTTGGTAGTGCTTCTTGAGGAAAAAAAATTAGAAGTACTAATTAATAAGTTTCATTATGAATTAAAAAAAGATAATGACTAATTAATGAAAGCAAAATGGAAGCAAAAGCCGGCACAGGCGGACATTCTCACACCTGTAACCCTACTTAATTTTTTTCCTTTTTGTTTATTACCGTAAAATAAAACGGAAAAATTAATTAACGGAAGTGATTATCCATAAAGTTACACTGGTGGGGTCCTCTCAAAAACTAGATAAAACAAACTATAAAGGTGAACGGTTTGGCAGTTTAGTTAAGTTTTTTTTTAGGTAAATGCAAATATTATAAAAGAACAAACGAAAAGTAGTCTACCAATGAATAATAAGTAGTCCCTCCGTACGTGCTGTTTACCTTTTGGTTAGAAACCGATTCAAATAATAAATTTAATCAAATAAATTTATAGTTGTTTGAGTTTGATTTAATTTGTATTTTAGTTATTAAAAATGATAATATTTGATTTGATTTTGATTTTATTAAAAATAAATTGAAGAAAAAATCAACCGAACCGACAAATCATATCTATAATTTTTATAACAATTTTAAATATTTTGTTTACTTTTTATCAAATTGTCTTTATCTCTAATAGGCTAATGAACTTTACACATTAAGCTTATTTCTAACTAAAATAGATCCATGAAATCCAATCACATTAATTCAAAGAAATATTTATGAGATTTACCTAAAAATATTGTGTTTCTTATAAACTTTATTCACTTGATTAAAACTTAAAAATCTTAAGATATTTTCTCCATAATTCAAGAAAAGTATAGCTCCCACAATGCAAAAAAATAAAAATAACAAATTATAAGTTGGAAAAGAATGAAAATGTCTTTCTTAATCGTAGGAAAAAAATGAAAGACAGAACTACCATTAAGTTTCTTAAAAATGAAAAATCAAATCAAACCGACAACAACCAAACTGATGGATATTTATTATATTTGAAATGGTTTGATTTTAATAATTAAAAAATGGTTTACATTGGTTTGATTTTGGTTTTAACCAAAAATCGATCCAAACCGACCCATGAATACCCCTACCCTCTTTTACATATTACTTTGTCACTTTTTCTTTTACATGCCCCTTAAAAATCATAAATAAGAAGTGTATTTTTACTACATTATTCTTATCTCTCTTCAATAAATTGCACTCTAATCAATATTGATTATTTTAAAAATAATTAATATTAAGAACAAAGTAGAAAAAACTTAATTAATTTTATATTATTTTTAGAAAATGATTAAATAATTTGAAACATATATTTTTAGTAATATAGCCAACTAATATGGGACGGATGAAGTACAATGGAGTAGTAAGTAATATTTAGTTGGCAGTTTAGAAATTATAAATAAAAAAATTCAGTTGGGAATCAATGAACCAGGCAACTTAAATAACTCCAAATTAGTGTTATAGATTCGAGATCTTATACTTTCAAAAAATGGTGTGCACGAGGAAAGGAATGAAAAGGGGAGCTCGAAGTGAGAATTGAACCGTTGATTTGTCAATCACTCAATTAAAGACGTATTTTCATATCGATGATCGAATTAAAAAAAGAATAATTACATTCCATAGCTAATTCTATGATATTTTAATTTTTCATAATTATTATTTAAATAAATTACATAGCATAACTATAATGTGTATTTGAATTATCCATCATAGTTATATTATATATTTAAAATAGAATACTTTTATTATTTTTATTCTTGACTGAGGCAAATACGATCCCAAATTCACTGAACACCACTGCTCGCCGAAAAATACGATCCCAAATCGATCTGCTACTGTCACTGTCGCTGTCGTCCACCACAAACCGTCGGCGCCTCCCTCCATATCTGCTGCTGTCACTGGTTCGACGGTGGAGTAGGTTCGGGAGGAGCGACGGAACCGATGGGAGAGTAGACGAATGTTGAGGTAGCTCCCCGGAGGGAGTTTCCGGTCATTTTTCAGTTACGAGTTCATCCTAAAATATAGCTTTCTACTTCCGAAAGTGAAATACTTTTTTCTTTGATTCACGTACAAGACTAGATAAGTGTGGGAGATTCCAGAGGTTGTCTTTCCACATGAGTCTGGTGCTGGAAGCTGCACAGATTCTCCCATAACTGCAACTTCACGAGTGTCTTCTTCCCTCTTCAATACCTTCTGACAGCTTGCAGATGACTCTGTTGCATACAATTGGTCGTTTCCCGGTCGTTTTTCGCTCAGATCCGTGGTTATTCGTCTGTATTTCGAAGGAGATCTTTTTGTATATAAATGAATACAATGAATTTGAAGTGCATTTTAGAGTGTATTCATTTTTTCTAGTGTAAATTCAATTTTTCGTCATGTATTTTATTTATTGTATTCAGTTTTTGAGTGTATACAAATAAATGCGGTGAATTTGAAGTGTTTTTTAGATTGTATTCATTTTTTTCTAGTGTAAAATTCTACTTTTTCGTTATGTATTTTATTTCGTATTGAGTGTATTCGTGATTTTTATGTGTAAAACCCAGTGTATTTAGGTGTATTTTATTTCTTGTATTAAGTTTTTGGTTGTATTTTGTATTTTGAAGGAGATTTTTCTATTTTGAATACACTTTATTGAGCAGATTTTTATCTGACAAGACCGTTTTACGAATATATCGAGCTATTTTATGAATATAGTGAGGCTGTAGCAATTAAAAAGTAGCTACACCCTGTAAATACTAAAATTATAGCTATGAAAAATTTAAATTCCCTAAACTATAGTCATTTATGTAAGTTTTAGTATGTGATTATTATTAGTCTATAAATTCAAATATAAATTTTGTGATCGATAAATTATATAAAAGTGGAAGTTTAATTAAAAATAATGTAGGCGGGTCATATTTATTATATTATCATTTTTAGTAAGTAACTTTTATGAATCACCAAAGCGACTAATTACAAATGCATAGCATCCTTAACCTAGTATTGCTATCTAAAGAGAAAGAAAAATAAGCAATGACACAAATAGCTTAAATAGACTATTTGCTGCAACCTAGTTGTATTTATTAACTTCGTTAAATATTTTTAAATTCATTCTATTAATTAGATCAAAGGTACTCTGCTCAAAATTATATTTAAGGGATAAAAATAGACGTAATCCCATAAATAATGGACTTCTAAAACTCGAAGATGAAAAAGGGCAAAGATTAGGTGTTAAGTATTTTACGTAATAGAGAGATTAGTAACCCACGTGGCACTGGGAACGAAGGCGGATTGGCACGTGTGGCCACTGACGAAATAGGGAACTTTGTCGTTGTGGAAAAGCCGCTATCACATGCGCCGCACGAGCGAATCCCCACACACACACCCACTTTTAACACTACAAATCTTATTTACACACGTACGGAAGAAATGACTTATAATAATTCTATAGTCTTTACTATTTGGAGAGTTTACGAGGTTATTATTTGTTCAAGTTTTCTTTTTTAAATTATTTGAATTATAAATTATCATAACTTATAGTATTTTAATGTAGTTTTTAAATATATAAATTTTATTTTTATAAATTTGAAAAATCTATGTCAAAATTAAGATTAAAGTTATAAAATTTGACCCTCGTACTTTGAAAAGGTTAATATAAATTGAAACCGAGGGAGTAACAATTACACCTTAATTTTAAGCAAATAAATATAAATTAACTTAAGGTTATAAATCAATATGAAACTAGGTTAATTTATAATATTAGATGAAAATTTTACTTAGAAGTACACATTTTTAGATTTATAATTTAAGTAAAAATATACGTTAATAACTAGAAGTATTTAGCGAACAGAAAATATTTCAGTCTAACTTCTAAGAAGAAAAAGTTTATTGCTAATCTTATTTAGTGATGAATTACCAAATCTGATTTAACGCGTGATAATTAACGGCAAATTTCTCCTTTATTTTCATATATATTTTTTAAACTGCTTTGAATTGTGTTATTTGAGTACGAGGGTTTATCGGGAATAACTTCTCCATCTCCACAAGGTAGTACACTCTACACTTCTAAGACCCCATCTAGGGATGACAATTGGGGTAGGGCAGGGCAAGCTCTTAACGGGGCAGGACAGGGCGGGACAGGGCAGGACATGACAAAATTAGTTTTGTTAAAAATTAAAATAGGGCAGGGCAGATGGTGGATTTTGTTAAAAATTCCAGTAGCAGTTTGGTTATTCATTTTTACTATTGGAAATGAAAAATAAATTTAAGCGGTGTATAAAAGACACTAAATAAATCTAGCTATATAAATGAAAAATAAGAGGCATGTTAGCTATTTTAACAGATAAATACATTGACTATGTAAAATTTCTTACATAACTAGTATATATGAGTTAAATTCATAGATTCAACATAACGTAAATGTTACAAACAAGAATAAAACCTAAACTGGAATGTTCTATCTCCAGTCTTCTCACTTTAACAAAGTTTCATATAAGAAAATAGTTGTAGGTGAATTGAGTTAAAACAATAGCAACCACCAATTTAAGTAATTGTGTGGCTAAACTTATAAATGTTTTTCCTAATCTCTCTTATAGTCAAAATACTCAATTCAAAATTTTAAGTAGAGAAAAAATGTAAATGTTTTTTCTAAATGTTTGTTTATTTTCCGGTAGCAGTTTGAACATGGTCTAAGGCTAGCTATATAAATGAAAAATAAAAAATAAATATCAAGTTGAAAGTAAAAAATAAAAAATAACATAAACGGGACGGAACATGACTTAGCGGGGCATGACATAGTAGGTCATATTTTCTAAAAATTGTTAAGAAGCGGGCGGTAGTCGAATCCTTGCAGTCAAGCATACTTACTCTAACCTACCCAATTGTCATCCCTAACCCCACCTATAAAATTACTATGAGTATGTTGTTGTATTTAAGGACAAATTGATGATGGATCAATAGCTATAATTACTATATTTTTATCGTAGTGATTGATGTAAGACTAGATATGATGTAAAACAGTTTAATTTATGAGTAAAATAGACATCAAGTCGTACACGATACTTACAAAATAGATATGGCACGACCATTGTTTAGTTAAGCTCTCCTAGGACACTATTTGTCCCTTTCTCAACCTCCCTCCTTTCAACCCCTTTAAGTTCCTCTTACCCTTTATTGATTTGTTTTCATTAGCTTAAGTTAACTAAAAGTATTCTTTTTCATCATAATACCCCTAGTTTATTACATGAAAATAGGAATCACCCCTTAATCGGGATTCTCAAATTGAGTTTTGGGAATGAATAAATTTTTAGGAATTTTCGTTAGATTATTTTTTTGGGATAGTTGTTTAGTTAATGATCATTTTTTTATTTATCTTTTTAATAATTTATAGACCTTTGAAACAATAACTATTACGATAACATCAACAATATATCTAGTGTAATTCACATGCGAGGTTTGACGAGGGTATAATCTATGCTGACATTACCCTACCTCGTGGAGGTAGAAAAATTATTTTCGAAAGACACTCGACTCATGTAAGGGCCTTTTAGATCACAAAGTTACAGATTAAAAATTTCTTTTGAGCTAACTGAAATTCATACAAAAAAAAAATACTAGATATGAAATTTCGTAGATGTAAGACGACAGTTTAACATTTCATTGGTCCCAAAAATTTTTTTGACAATTTTTCTAAAAGAAACAAAATCTAAATGATAGTCTAAAAAGAGATATTTGCGTAAATTAAATGAGCTTCTCCTTTACTGTGTCATATAAAAGGTGAGCTCCGATTATTTGTGTTAGTGAATATCAAAATTCAAATGGTTATAATAAAAACAAAATAGATGTAAACACTTCATTCCATTGTTCCAATAATTTTCTACAATTTTTTTGTTCCTGAATTTCTTAGTTCTTTTATTACCTTTAAATAGTAAAAAAGGAGAAAGTTTAAAGAAAAACAATAGAATGATTTTGATTAGATTTATTTAGTCATTTAATTGTAAGTTACGGTTGCTCAAAAGAAGGATACATTATGATGTTTTTTTTTTCTAAAAGTCAAAAAGGGCTACACAGATTCGAAATTGCAGCAACCAATCTTAATGATATATCTTTTCTTCTTTCTGTATATTCAATAAATGGTCTGGTATTCTACTTTAATTTTAGCTTATAAAATCCGCAAGATGATATTAATCTTTATTGAATTTTTCTCATTAATATTAATATATATAGTATATAATATTCATCTCATATACAAAAGGAATCCTAGTCTCATATACAAGAGAAATTCTAGTCTTACCATAATTATATTTACACAATATTCTAATTATGATTAGAGATATTATTATACTACTATACACGTTTACACACCCTCTTAGTCGGAGCGGGAGGAGGTCGGACGCTGAGACTGGATCTGAAGTCAAGAAACAACTGTTTGGGAAGTCCTTTGGTAAATATATCTGCATACTGATATGATAAGGGAACAGTAACACTCTGACATGGCCTAGCACAACTTTATCACGAACGAAAGGTATGTCCATCTCAATGTGTTTGGTTCGCTGATATTGAACCGGGTTGTGAGAAAGGTAGATTGTAGAGATGTTATCACGATTACCTGATAGATGCACGCAGGACATGAAGTTCTAACATGAAATTTCGAGCCAACAAATCTCAGCTACCACATTTACAACGCCTCTGTACTCGGTCTAACCTTTGGAACGAGATAGGGTGCTTTGTCTCTTGGCGCACCATGAAATCGATTATCCCAAAAACACAAAAAGCGGAGGTGGGCGTCGTATGTCGGACACGCGCCTATCTGCGTTCGTATCACGAGCAACTTGTTTGGGACAGAGGGGTAAAGGTGCAAACCATAATCAAGTGTGCCATTAATGTATCAGATGATACGCTTAAGGGCGGTGAAATGAGACTCCATGGGGGCATGCATAAATAGGCATACCTGCTGAACAACATAATCAATGTCTGGCCTTGTAAATGTGAGATACTAAAGTGCACCTGTAAGGCTCCTATACAGAGTAGGATCGGAGACTGGAGCACCATCCATAGCACTGAGCTTAAATTTTGAATCAACTGGAGTAGGCATAACTTTGCAATTCGTCATTTTAGCCTTGTACACAATCCCCTCTGCATACTTACGCTGACACAAGAACATGTAGTTGGCAGACCTGGTCACTGATATCCCAAGAAATAACTCAGCTTGTCCAAATCAGTCATTGCAAATTCGAGCTTAAGCAAAGTAATAATCTCATTTTTCAACCCATCGGAGGATGCAGTAAGAACAATATCATCCACATACAGTAATAAGTAAGCAATGCTACTACCTCGATGAAAAATGAAGATTGATGTATCACTTTTGCTGCATACAAACCCAATTTGCAAAATATACCTGGCAAAACGATCATACCATGCACGGGCCTGCTTTAGGCCATATAGTGACTTACGGAGACGACACACATAGTGAGGGACTGCTGGATGGGTGAACTCAGGCGACTGATACATGTAGAATGTTTCTCTCAGGTCCCCATGTAAAAATGTATTCTTCACATCAAGTTGAGGTATCAACTAGTGTTTGCCTATGGTTATGCTCAGAACTGTGCGAATGGTAGCCGGTTTGACAACCGGACTGAATATCTCACCACAATCAATGTCTACTTGCTGATTTGTGCCATTAGCCACAAGTCGCGCCTTATATCTCTCAAGATCTCCACAGTCTCTGAATTTGTGATGAAAAATCCACATGCAACGGATCACATTCACCCCCTCTGGCCTAGGTACTAGATCCCACGTGTGTTGCTTAGTCAAAACATTGAACTCCTCACACATTGCCGCATTCCAATTAGGGTCTTATTTGACCAATTTGGGATTAGAGAAGGTGATTTTTCAGCAGTGCGATGATCTAGTTGACTGAGAATGAGAGGAGAGATGGCAGACTCGTCAAGAAAAGAGTAATCCAATTTCTGGAATTTCTGAGGATTCGAGAACGGGAATGTGGTCTCGTCGAATGTGACGTGACGAGAAATATGGATTTGACGAGTGAATAAGTCATAGCAGAGATAGCCCCTATGGTTCGGCGGAAAGCCTAGGTAGACACATGGAGTGGACCGGAGGGCTAGTTTGTGAGGGGCGGTAGAAGAAAGGTTAGTGTAACATAGACAACCGAATATCCGCAAATTATCATAGGTGGGGACTCTGTGATAGAGAATTTCGGTAGGGGTCATATTGTGAAGAGTGCTAGTTGGGAGAATATTTAGAATGTATTCTGACATCTTAACATCATATACCCAGAATGATAGAAGGAGTGAGACATGAATCAATAGAGTGCAAATCATATAGTTGATGGTGCGAATGATTCGTTCAACTTTACTGTTTTGTGGGGAAGTGTGGAGGCATGAGAAGCGATAGACCATGCCATTATTAGTACAAAAATGATGAAACATAGAGTTGTTGAATTCACGACCATTATCGTACTGAAATAATTTTGTACCTTTTTCAAATTGTGTTTGAATGAATATTTGAAACTCAAGAAATTTAGCAAACACTTCCGATTTAAATTTGAGAGGATATAACCAAACATAGTGGGAAGAATCATCTAGCAAGACAAGATAATATTTATGACCGAGGGAACTAGCACTAGGTGATGTCCATAAATTGACATGTATAATATCAAAAGGTGCAAAGGTAACACTGGTAAATGATTTAAATGGAAGACGAATATGTTTGCCTAAGAAATAAGAAACACAATTTTGGAAAAACTTTCCATTATTACAAGTAATGAAATTATTGCCTCTAAGAAAATTAAAAACTGGTGCTCCTGGATGAACAAGCCTATTATGCCATGTGGATGAAAAAATAGCCGCTAGAGAGACGGGAGAGCGAGATCCGGCAGCGGAGGTAGATGAGAATGGATAGAGATCCTCCGTGCTATTGCATCTCGTAAGAGGTGTCCCCGTATAAAGATTCTTCACATTGAAATTAAAAGGGTCAAAGTCAACAGAGACAGAATTATTACGAGTAAATTTGCGGACATAAATTAGGTTCTTAATGACGTGTGGGTCATATAGGACATTCTTAAGGGACAAGGGTGGACGAGGAGGTTGTGTGTAGGATGTACCATAGCCCTTTATTGGAATGCGGTGGCCACTACCAACTATAATATATTGAGGATGCTTTAAACTGAACAGTTTGGGAATATTACCTGCAGACCGAGTGAGGTGAGATGTGGCACCGGAGTCCATGTACCAATTGTTGTCTGGTTGTTGCAGATTGAGGCTGCTGAAAGCCTGACCCAAATCAGTGGGGTCCATGCTGGATGCGGGCTGCTGGAACTGGTCTTGCATGAAGTGGGCTTGCTGCAGGTACTGGGCTAGCCGAGGACCTGAAGCTAGGCCCAATAACCCCGTGTTGTGAATACTGGTTGAAGAAATTGCGGTAATGGAATTGTGGCGCGCCTTGTGCTATCTGGTAGCCGCGACCATTTATCTTGATGCTTGTTGAGGCGCCGCATCCCAATTGTTCTGCGAACCTTGTTGTTGCTGCTGGTTCTGCTGACCGAGACCCTTGCCGTCGCGGTTGAGAGTTTTCTGGCGGCGCGGGTCTTGGTTTTGCGTGTGGACAGCTAACGCCTGCTCATTGTGCTCAAATTTCTTAGCATGGCGTATTTCTTTGAGAAACAACTGCGAGCGAGCTTTGTTAAAACTGGGTAACAGATCTGCCTGTTGAATCATGGTGGCGAAAGTATCATATTCACCTTTAGGAAGGGCTGCAATCATTTGTAACACCATTTTAGTTTCAAAGACAGGGGTGCCGACGTTGGAGAGTTGATCCGTCACAAGTTTTAGCTGCTTGCAGTACTCAGTCACGTTAGAAAAAATTTCAAGACGTGTTTTGTTAAACTGTTCCTCCAAATACACAGCACGAGTGTGTTGGTTATCCTGAAAAATTTCCTCCAAACGAATCCACAATTCACTGGCGGTGGCGCCAGATTTCATGATAGTCAGGAGAAGATCCTGAGAGATACTACCATATATCCACTGTTTGACGGCAGCGTCGAGACGATGTCATGTATAATCATCAACCTCCGGGGGGCGAGAAATAGTGTTATCGATATGATCGAGCACATTATAGACACATGCATGAATGCGAAACAATTCAGCCCAAGGAGAATACTGACCGTTTTTTTGATCAAGAAGAATGATAATGCAGTTCTTGATATTGGTAACAGTTAGGGCTGGGTGAAAAGATGATTTGGTGTGTCGGGAGTGATATCACTGGAGGAGGAGGTTGTATGGGATTCATGAGGAGTCATGATAGTGGATGTAATTTAGGAGAGAAGAAAAGAACCCTAGAAATCTTGAGATAGCGCCGTGGCCGAGAAGGAGAAGAGGGGGGGAGGGGTCGGCGGCGCATGGAAAAGATTTAGAGAGAGGGTAGGGTTTTGGCTCTTGATACCATGTAAGATGATATTAATCTCCCTTGGGGAGTCTTTCTCATTAATATCAATATATATAGTGTACAATATTCATCCCTTATACAAGAGGAATCTTAGTCTCATATACAAGAGGAATCCTAGTCTTACCATAATTATATTTACACAATATTCTAATTATGGGTAGGGATATTATTATACTACTATACAGGTTTACAAAATCTTTCGAGAGTCCGTTTGTCAAAATATATGTGCATAAATTCAAAAAAACAACTAAATCAAAATGATACAATGAAAAAAAAATTAGAAGCAAAGATGATAATCAAAATCTAGAGACGATAATCTCGAATTAAAGTTAAACAACATGAATCAAAGTGTGAATTTGTCTTATAAAAAAGAGAGTGTTCATATCATATACAAAATTACAAAAGGTATATTAGTCAAAAAGAAATCTCACCTTATCTGGAGATATTCAAAATTGTTAATGTCATGATTGGTGTTATGACATTTTCCCTAACATATCATTTTTTAGGAAATGTCAGAGCAATTGTCTTGACATTTGGACTGACATTCTGACAACAGTTTTTCCTATCTTCATGGACAGTTTTCAGGTAACTGTGATTTATTTATCACATGGAAAATTGACTTACAAGGAGTAATTGGAGCTGATTAGGATCGATGAAGACTAATTCCAAGTCAAGCATAACTTGAGGAGCAAGACGTGGAAGAAATAATCCACGCTGTTGGAGAGTTTTCAGTCGTAAGCCACTGCAACATGCTCCATATTTGGCTCAACCTCCACAACAAATTGAGGAGTCTTTCAAATGAACTCTATACTATAAATAGAGAGGTCACTTCAAGGATTCGACATCCAGAAAATTAGAAGAGAAAAGATCGAGAGAGCTCTCCAGATTTTAAGATCGAAAACTGGATCAACAAGTGTTGCCTGTATTTGTGACGACATTCTGTACGACATTACAAGTGCTGCCTAGATTCTAGATTTGTTCTTTCATTGAAGCAATTGTAATGAGGTGTTGATCACTTCTATTTTAGATAGATTTTTCAAGCATAAGTCATCTGCAACTTAACCTTTTTTTATTCCTTTTGTATCTACTTGTAACATTGTAAAGAAGGAATATTTCAATTGTATATAAATATATACAATACCTTTGGTCATTGACCATCATAGATTATTAATATATAACCTATGAAAATTAAACCTTTATGTTCTTTATTTTATTCCGCTGCATTTTAAACTCTTACAAAAGTTTTTCTTAAGTTTTATCTTAGTGTCGCCAGTTGTGTCAGACGACATTTTTGCTGACATTCGACACAGTTTCAACATACTGTTTGTGAGTGTTTTGTTGTTTGATTTTAATTAGTCCATAGTATAATCCACTGGACCCCAATAAGTGGTATCAGAGCCGACACTTATCATAATAAGTGCTAAGGTCCTTTTACTTTAATTATGGATCCGGCTAATCCAAATATTGGTAGACTTCCTATTCTAGATGAATCAAATTATCCTTATTGGAAATTTGTCTACGTTCTCATATCAAATCCATTCATGTGGGAGCATGAAGATCAATTATCAATGGATATATTGTTCCTATGCTCCCACCGGACGAGGAAGGCGACATATTACCTAAGCCTGAGGCCGAATGGAGTGTAGAAGAAACCGATAGTGCAAGCTTCAATGAAAAGGCTCTTAATGCTATTTTTGGATGGGTAGATCTTTATATATTCAAACTCATCCAAAATTGCTCAACTGCCAAGGATGCTTGGGATACCCTACAAACCCATTGTGAAGGTAGCTCAAGTGTTCGTAGAACGAAGCTCCGCATGCTCATGAGTAAATACGAACGTTTAAGGATGGAAGAGACGGAGGATATCAAAACTTATTTTGAAAAGTTAATCGACATTTCTAACGAATGTCAAGTGCTTGGGTCTCCACTGACCAACAATCAACTTGTTGAAAAGGCACTTCGATCTCTTCCTGAAAAGTTCAATATTAAGATATGTGCGATTGAAGAAGCCCACAACCTCTCTACAATAGACCTCCATACGCTAATGAGCATTCTCACAACATATGAGATGAATATGGAAAACCAAAAGACATTTTATAGAGGCAAAAATGTTGCACTTCAAGCAAAATCCTTAGAGATGCAAGTCAATGAAGAGGACAAAAATCTTGAGGAGACTGGGGATGGTGCTAACGTTGCCCTTCTCACTCAAAAATTCAATACGATGTTAAGAAGGATCAACGGTGACAATAATAAATCTAAAACCAAAGAGCATCAAAGTCAAGGCTTTAATCCACGATTCACTAAAACCATTCCTACAACCCAAAAAGGAAACCAACTTAGGAGAACCAACTCAGACCGAACTAGGTTTGATCCCAAGCAGCTCGAAAGTGTACAATGTCATGCGCGTTCGGGATGGGACCATTATGCCAACGAGTGCGCAAACACATTAAGGAAAGCTGGGAAAAGTTTATGGATTTCTCTAAGTGACGATGAAGGTGAAGAGGAAGAGGATCCAGAAATGGAGTCACTGCTATCTTGACCATTGTTTTGAGCGATCAACATTAGATGATGAAAATGCATTGTTGTATTGTCCCGAATGTCATTACATTTTCGGCAACATCAGCAATGACATCTGTAGATCCAGTAACATCCGACAGGTATGAATTTTTTAACTATCCCGATGTCAATTGCTTTAGTGGTTTTATTTCTAATTGTGAATCTGACCCTGAGACTCAAGTCGACTCGAAGGATGACACGATTAAAGAATTGCAAAATTTTTGCAAGGACTTAATTGTTGAATCAAAACAACTTGACTCAAAGGTAAAAAGTTTAACTCTTGAGAATGCAGGTTTGAAAGGCACAATAACCCGACTAGAGGTTACCCTTACCAAGAAGGATCTTGAACTTGGTAAGGTCAGTACGAAGTTGGATCTGGCTGAAGCTACCTTTCGAAAGCTGAACACATGTACTTCCAAACTAGATGAAATCCTAAGTGTTAGTCAACCACAACATGCAGGTTTGGGCTACAAGAACTCCCTCAATGTGATATGCTCCAACTTATTTGACAAAAACGAGACAATGGGCTTCATAAAAGAAATGAATTACATGTGCCATCACTATAAGAAGGCTGGCCATTTAAAACCTTACTGCTTTAAGTTGCACAAGTCCAAGAGTAGAATGTCGTCGAAAATGTTGTCTGACATTTCAGACAACACTCGAAGCGACATTCCAGAAATCAGAAATCGCAAAAAGGTAAAGAAAGCTTGGAGGCCCAGAATGAATGTATGATGTAATGTTGCTTTAGCTGCTTTGAGGATGTCACGACCCGAACCGGGGCCCGTGACTGGTGCCTTACCCCGGGCACCCTAGTGATACAACATCAGAGAAAATCAGCGGAACATAAAGCATAAATATGAAACAAGAGACATGATAAATAAAAGCAAATAGGCGACAAAAGCGGTTGCCTTCCAACATATATATATAAACATTTGAACAGTTACAATCCTTACACCCTGCCCACAACAGTGCTACAGACCTCTAAGATTTATACAACAACTATGACGGGACAGGGCCCCGCCATACCCCTGAACGTACAAGAACTTACAGACTCAGGGTAACATACAAAAGATAAGCCTCCGACGGAACGGAGCTTCCCAAAACGCTGAAATGAGATCCTAAACGCGGGGATCGACGGTAGATGTCTTACTGCGGCGTGAACGCAGCCAGGAGGTCGATCAACAGTACCAAGTATGTGAAATCGTAAATCATAAATGAAATCATAGCGATCTATATAAAGCGGGAGACATGTATGATAACCAAACTACAAGATGCAACATATAAATAGTCATATCAAGTCGTGGACTCACGCCTCCAAATCATCACTCGTGCGTGGAATTCCTTCACACGCATGGCGATCATGATATGATAACAATAAGACAGCAATCCAAAAGGGAGCATACCCGTGCGCTACGCATCGTGTCAGTATGTCCAAAGGGAACAAATAAGACAACATTCCAAATGGAAGCATACCCGTGCGCTACGCATCGTGTCAGTATGTCCAAAGGGAACAATAAGACAGCATTCCAAATGGAAGCATACCCGTGCGCTACGCATCATGTCAGTATGTCCAAAGGGAAACAATAAGACAACAAGGCGGTAATCAAAGTGGAAGCATACCCGTGCGCTACGCATCGTGTCAGTATGTCCAAAGCGATTAACAAAAGTAACACTATCAACAGGAACGTACCCGTGGAATTTATCCGTCACTGCCGGTCACGTCCAAGTAAGTTCTCAACAAGTCAACCGACCCTCCATCGAGAGACGCGGTAGTATAGAAACACAATTCTTGCACAACAAAGGCTATCACAACAAGCATAGGCAAGTTTCACAACAACAAGCATAGGCAAGTTTCACAACAACAAGCATAGGCAAGTTTCACAACAACAAGCATAGGCAAGTTTCACAACAACTCGAAGTACTTTCATTTTATGCCCAAGTCCGGGTTTTAACCCTAAAGTACTACGTACGTTAAATTCCTTTTAAAGAGATCTATTCCTTTTATAAAAGTCACCCGATACCCGTAGTATAAAAAAATAGAGTGACTTATATCTTTTAAGTAAACCAAAACAACTTCCATACTTTCCTTTTTAAAACCAAATTAAGGCAACACCATGTCTTCTTTTTTGACCAAAACACTTCTCTTTTTAAAGTCAAGTTACCACATTAAAACCAATGATAAAAACCTTTCTTTTGTTTTCATAAGGTCGTTATAACCAACTTCCCATAAAGCTGTTATAACACCTTATGTTTTAAACCATTTTAAGACAACACAATGCCTTTCTTTTCCCTAAAGTTCCAGTTTGCCTAATTTCAATTACACAAGTCTCTTTTTTTGAAAAGTTTCATAGTTCAATGTCTTAATCTCTTTTAAAACAATTGAGTAACATATGCCATAGGCGAGTAGGTTATTCTTGTTCATAACCAATCTTACTAAGCAGCCATGATCTAGAAAATGTAATATCATTTTGTCTCATCTTAGCTTCATGCGGATGGAGGTTTCTTGGTTTTAATAATACTTAATTATTCAATACATTTTCCTTTATTAACGCTGCAGTGGTTTGTCGATACACATTCTGATTTCCGAAATCAGTAAAACATTATTCCTTTCAAAAACCAAGCACTCATTACTCACGAATGAGGTTTCACACAAACATCCATATTAAGTCAAGTCTCTTATCTTTTAAGAATAAGTCTCTTAACTTCTAAACCATTAAACCATTCTTTCAAAAAGGTTTCTTAATCTTTTAGAATACTTGAGTTCTTTATTATCACACATCAAGTCGGTTATAAGTCAAATCGATTATCTTTAAAAAGAAACCACAAAGCATTTCTCATTTACATGAAATTTATTATAACAACTTCCCATAAAGCCGTTATAACACTTTATGTTTAAAAACAATCAAATACATTTAACACGTATGCGTCTGGTACTACATAGTTATACACATATCATGCTAGAACAGATAAGAAGAGGTTCACATACCTCGCGATGATTATCGACTAATAGCAAAACGCTCAAGTACCTCAAACCGCTCGGCTCTAAGCCAAGCGGATCACTCCACACGTAGTACTACAACCTATAGAGCCACAAGGCGCCTATTAATATCTTTAGATCGGCGTAGAATATTCTACAAAAAATTCGCGACACCTCCCCAAATGGCGTAATTCTCTCTCTCTATCGGTGGCTACCAAGCCAACCGTGGGGTTTACACGCTTAACCGGGCGTGTACAATTATACTTCACGAGAATGCTATACAAGTCTCATGTCTGATCTAAGTAATTACAGATTGATTCTCTTAAAGTTCGGGCTTAAGTCGCAAGACATTAGTAAGTATTATTCGAGCTTAAGTCAAAAGACATTGCCGTAAGTATAATTCAATTCTATATATAGTATACTTCAACTATATATTCCAACAACATGTAATTTCCAATTACAACAGAAGGTTAAGAGTGTTTACCTCGATAAGCCCAAAATTATCCAAGTTATAAGTCGATCCTGAGCAAGGTTTAGCTCCTACTCTCGTGCGCTCCAACCCGCTCCAAACAACCCTTAAGTTCTTACCAACTTACTTAACACTTCAACCGACTATGAAGGTTTTCCTTAGGGTTTCGTTTAGTGGCTAAAGGAAGTATAATAGTATTTGGGCTTTTGTATAAGTGTAACCTTGGGAATACTACAAGGTATTTGGGCCAAGTTATTTGGGCATTATAACAATACTTGGAGAGTATTTCTATACCACAAATAGGGGGTATTTATACGAGACAACTAGGCTAGTGGGGTATACCCCACGCCAAGCCTCTACAAAGGGGAGGGAGGCCTCTCGGCAAAGCTTCACAAGGGAGGGGAGGGGCTTTGGGCCGAAGCAAACAAGAGGAGGAGTAGTGTGAGACTTAGAAAGATTGCTCAAGTTTGGATGAAGAAAGTCTTCAACTTAGATTGGTATTTATAGGTCAAGGAATGGCCAACCAATGGCCAAGATTCTTCCAAGTGTTAGGCAAGTGTAGGGATAGGATTAAGCCATGTGCACCTTATCCATCTACCACACAACTTGCACAAAATATCCTACCTAACCATGCCACCTATTTTCGTCAAAACCGCCCACAAGTCCTTCCAATGTGAGGGTGACACATGTCACCCTCCCGTTGGTCCAAAATGTTTCGTCTCTCGGAAAAATCCGCAAAAATTATAAATGACATAGCCGGAATTTTCCCTTCGCAAGTTTAGTAAAACGTTTCGTCGAAAAACGATTCTTTTTGGCACTTGTGCCCAAATTTCGAAACTAGCCAACTTTAAGGCTCAAATAATAATACGTACGCCCTCACGTACATACTCTGAAAATACGGGGTATAACAGAGGACTAACATTTCAGGTTCGTGGTACTTCGACAGTGGATGTTCTCGTCATATGACGGGGACAAAAGAGTGTCTAAAGAACTACGAGACTCTAAATAGAGGTAATGTTACTTATGGAGGAGGCGACAAAAGTAAAATCATAGGCAAGGGAATCTTGAATGTTCCAGGGATCTTGGCCTTGAAGAATGTCTTGTATGTCGATGGTTTAATGGCTAACCTTGTTAGCATAAGTCAATTGTGTGATGACGATCTAGAGGTGAAGTTCAATAAGTATGCTTGTAAAGTTACAAATGAATCTAACCAATATGTAATGTCAGGTACAAGAACATGCGATAATTGCTATCTTGTTGGAGAACAAGAGATTTACAATAATGTTAGGACGGATGACACAACCTTATGACATAAAAAATTAGGGCATGTTAACTACCGTAATCTTGAAAGATTAATTTCTCATGAGGCTATACGAGGCATCCCTAAACTCAGTCCTAAAGATAAAACAATAGTTTGTGAAGAATATCTCAAAGGTAAGCAACCCCGTGTCTCCCATAATGTTGTCCAAAATGATGGGCAACATTCAGGTACATCTCACTGTTTTCAACTTTTACATATGGATCTTATGAGTCCAATTGAGGTAGACAGCATAGGAGGTATGCGGTATTCTTATGTAATTGTGGATGACTTTTCCAGGTATTCTTGGATATTCTTTTTGAAGGAAAAGTCTCAAACGTTTGGCATGTTTAAAGTACTATACTCTAGGATAAGAAATCTATATCATTCCTCTATTTTTCGGATTAGATCCGACCATGGAAAAGAATTTGAGAATAGTCAATTTTTTACATTTTGTGAAAAAAAAGGTATTTTCCATGAGTTTTCTACTCCCATAACCCACAACAAAACGGTGTAACAGAGAGGAAGAATAAGACTTTATAAGAGATGGCTAGAGTAATGCTTAGTTCTAAGAAGTTGTCTAAACGTTTTTGGGCAGAAGCTCTAAATACTGCAAGTCACATTTCCAATAGAGTCTATCTTAGGCCAGGAACTAAAATGACACCCTATGAGATACTTAATGGGAAGAAACCAACGGTGCGCTATTTCTATGTTTTTGGGTGTGTGTGCTACATCTTGAATGACAGAGAACACCTAGCCAAGTTTGACTCTAAAAGTGATAAGGGGATTTTTGTAGGCTATTCTCAAAATAGCCACGCTTACCGAGTGTATAACCTTAGAACCAAAACCATACAAGAATATGTTAACATTGTTTTCGATGACTATGCTGATCTTACAGGAAACAATCCAGAAAACAATGTTATAATTACGGTGGAAGAGCCGCAAGATGCAGGAAAATTAGATGTTGCCCCAAATGTCACGACATCTGCAGCAACACCTGAAGCAGAACCGGAGGACACTGCAGTCTCGGATGAGGAAACAGAAGCTGAAATTCATGACCCAGTGCGTCGGGATCCCTCATCCAGAATCAGGAAGAATCCAACTGGCCAAGTAATAGGAGAAGTACATTAAGGAATGAGAACAAGAAGGAAAGAACTACTGATTTACCAAGACATGGTGAGATATGTGTATATGTCTACCATATATCCTAAGGTAAGTCTTTCTTGTTATATATCTACCTTGGAACCTAAGAATGTCAATGAAGCACTAAAAGATAGATGGTGGATACAAGCTATGCAAGAAGAATTAGAACAGTTCACTAGAAATGAAGTTTGGGATTTAGTTCCTCGCCCCAACAACACTAATGTTATTGGAACTAAATGGATCTTCAAAAACAAATCAGATGAATCTAGAACTGTTGTGAGAAATAAGGCTAGACTAGTTGCTCAAGGAAACTCTCAAGTGGAAGGGATTGACTATGAGGAAATCTTCGCTCCAGTTGCTAGAATTGAGTCAATTAGATTGTTGCTTGCCATAGCTTGCTGTTTAAAGATCACTCTCCATCAAATGGATGTAAAAGGTGCTTTTTTGAATGGGTATATGGATAAGGAAGTGTACGTTGAACAACCTAAATGATTTGAAGATCCCCACCATCCACAATTTGTATACATGCTGAAAAAGGCCTTGTATGGATTAAAACAAGCTCCACGTGCATGGTATGGTTGTTTAACTCAATTTCTTCTTGAATTTGGTTTCAAACGTGGTGTAGCTGATTGTAAATTATTTATTAAACACCATAGAGTAGATATGATCATTGCTCAAATCTATGTAGATGACATAGTTTTTGGTTCGACCTCACAGTCCCACCTTAAGACTTTTGTCGAAGCTATGTCCTCAACATTTGAGATGAACATGATAGGGGAATTAATCTTTTTTTTAGGCTTGTAGATAAAGCAAAATGAGGAGGGAATCTTCATCTCCCAAAGCAAGTATGTCAAGAATTTGGTCAAGAAGTTTGGATTGGAGAATGCTAAACATATGAAGACTCCAATGGGATCAACACAGACTATATGCAAAGATGAGGTTGGGGAAAATGTCGACCCAACTTTATATAGTTCTATGATAGGTAGTCTCTTGTATCTCACCGCGAGTCGTCCTGATCTAATGTTTAGTGTGTGTGTGTGTGTGTGCTCGATTTCAAGCCTGTCCCAAAATCTCCCACTTAAATGTCGTTAAACGTGTCATCAGATATGTCGCCAGCACATGTGAGTTGGGAATTTGGTATTCCAAAGACACTAATCCTAATCTAATAGAATATAGTGACTCAGATTGGGCTGGTGATGTGGAGGACAGAAAGAGTACTAGTGGAGGATGTTTTTACCTTAGCAATAATCTGGTTTCTTGGTATAGTCGCAAACAAAACTGTGTTTCACTCTCAACTACTGAATCTGAATATGTAGCAGCTGGGAGTTGTTGTTCCCAATTGATATGGTTAAGACACATGTTAGACGACTATGATTTTTCAAATTATGTCTTAGTTTTGTATTGTGATAATATGAGTGTCATTAACATTTCAAAAAATCCAGTTCAGCACTCTCGTACAAAACATATATATATTAGACATCATTTTCTAAGAGATTTGGTTGAAAAACAACTAGTGCGAATTGATTATGTTGACACACTTCATCAACTAGCTGATATCTTTACAAAAGCTTTGGATCATGAGAGATTTTCCAAATTGAAAAGCTCTCTTGGTCTCTGTTCTGTCTAAATTTGGCACTGTTGGGCGAATGTCGTCTGAAATGTCACTAACATTTCAGGTGACATTTACCCTTGTAATATCAGAATCTGATTTTCAGTATTTTGTAATGGCTGATTTGTGTTCACACAGACGTCTTTTTAAGTAAGAACATGGTTTTAATGTGATACCGTTCTCTGCGATGATATTATCATAAAAAGGGAGTATAAAAAATAAGGCAAAGCCTTTGTTCAAGTCTCGACAACTGAGAAAAAAACAATTGGTAAAACCCTTGAGAGTTGATACTGTTCCTATTTTATAGGAGTATCAAAGTGCTTAATCAAAAAGATATTATGAGAATATTAAATAAGTATTTTTGTATTTTTGGCACGAAAATTATTTTGTATGTATTTTGTGATTAGATTTAGGACTCAATGGGAAAATGTTACATTGGTCTGAAGATTAAACTCACGAAATCATGTACAAAACGTGTCTTGATTTATTGCCGATAGAAATATGTTCTTAAGAAATAAGGATACTTGTGTTGTCCAAAATGTTGCCAACATTACTGATGACATTCTCAGATTATGATATTTTTGGGATGCAGTGTGTAACTGATTTTTGAAAATTCTATTATTTTTTCCCTGTAGACGTGCTGCAGTTTTCTTTAATAAAAAAATGCTTTTGTTGATAAGTGTAAAATCATGATGTCTATCATTTTATTTCTAAGATTTAGGAACAAGTATTGGAATAGAATTCAAATTCCTAAATTCAAGGAACAAAAATATTTTGCCAAGTGTATAAATGTAGCTTCATTTGTTATTTTTTTCTAGTCCAAGTTTTTTTTTCCGTCCAAAAACAAAAACAATTTTTTTTTAGGGGGAAACCATCATCTCTTTGTATAAGAAAACCGATGTAATCAATTGATAAGTCTCAAAGCACCCAATACACTCCACTTTCTCAAATTTTCAAAAACCTTAACCTGAATCCTCCTTCATCTTCTTCACCTTTTTCACCCATGGATATATCACCTATGTCACCAAAAATATCACCAAACATTCTGGAACCAACCCCCATGAGTACAAGTCCACCGCAATGCAAATAAATAATAGTGAGTGAGTTTCAAGATCCACTTGCTACAGCTTACCCAGGGGAAACAAATAACCCAATAGATGTAGATCTGACCCCGATGTTCTTGAGTTACCAAGAGGAAGGACTTCAAAATTTCCACGCGTAGGTCCAATCGACCGTTTGAGAAGGAATTCGGCGAGGATGAACCAACAATAAAGCGACGAAGGTCGATTCCACTCCTCAAGTCGATCCCACTGCCGCGAAGTTTGACGGTGAGTGGAGGAGTTCCGACTTCAGTTGGACCAGCAATGATGATGCTGAGAGAACACCATCAGTCGAACAAGCTGAAGAAGCCCCAGCTTCACCATCATACTCCAACCTTTTTGTTCCCAACACTATGAACTCAAGTGAAGAAAGGGAAATTCCAGATGATACACCACTGAAGAGGTTTCAGCCCAGAAAAGAAGTGAAAAAGTCAGTGATTGAAGAATCCTCTGCAGAAATACCAAATATTGTCGAAAATATCACAACATCTCCTGTAACATCACGTCATGTATCTTCTCCAACCTCATCAAGCAAATCAGCAGATTCAGAGAATGAGGTAAGTCCTTTCTCGGACAAATTTTTGACCCAAAAGAAATCTGTAAACTGGTCATGGTACAGAAATAGGTTAATCAGAACTGAAAAAGTTGTGGACATCGCGTCATGTACAGAATACGACTTGATGGATTTCTTTACCAAAATAAATCTACTAGGCTTCGTTAATAACAAATGTCCGTATGTTGAAGATTGTGAGGTTATTTTATGCAAATCTAGACACAAAAATGGAGAAAATCAAGTCAAAGAAATTTGGCAAAGTTTATCTCTATAATAGGTTCTATGACTTCACACCTGCCATGATTAACCAGTGTATGAGTCTAAGTGATGAAATGGTGGAAAAAGAAGAACATGATGTTGTAAATAACAGGGATGAAGTGATAAACTATATCACTGGTGGTATGTTGAAGAAATGGGTAGCAAGAGTTCCAGCATTAAAGCTCACGACATTGTATGCAATTGTACACAAAATACTCATATACAATTGGATTCCCTCTATGAATGAGTCGATTGTTACAATAGAGCAAGCAATAATATTGTAAAAGATAGGAAAAGGGCTAAAAATTGATCTGGAAAAAACAATCTTCCAACAGGTTGTGAACCTATCCGAAAAGAAATCAAGCCTGATCCTACCTTTCCTCTCTTTGATTTTTAAAGTGCTCACATCTCAAGGTTTCAAAACACCAAGAAAAGATATGCCCAGAAAGGAACATGAGGTGTATGTAGTCAACAAAACAGTTTTAAGGAGCCCCAACAGAGTAATTGATCTCCCTTGGAAAGAAAATGTTGACAAAAATGTTGGAAAACATTTTTGGCAACACTGAATCGGGAACGTATCCTATGACAGCCGATTGGATTGTAAGACAAATTGCTAGGATCAATGAACAGCTATTTGAAATTGACAATGCGAGACTAGCTCTACTCGAAGTCAGGGATCACTTTCTGAGTTTGCTTTGTTCCTAAAAAGGAGGAGATGATATGGGTGATGAACGATCTGAACTGAGCGAGGAAGAAGGAGCGGAAGTGAATGATGAAGAACCCGAAGCAGCGGAAGCAATGACACGAAAAAGAAGTTCTCGTCGAAGACCTGGAGTTGGTGCAGGGGGAGCAAGGTAGTTAAGCTGGAAAAAGTAGAAAGATGATGAATCTACTACTTTTATCAACTTCGCTGAGGCTAACGACGACGTCTTGATCTTTGAGAAAATTCTTCTTTGTGATGATGATGCTTGCTGAAATAGGGTTACTGGAAATGTGTTTTGTTCTGTACTATGGGATAATGTTTTCATTTTATTAAATTGGAATGTAAATGACACTAATCTGTTTTTATTTGTTTTGCTTGGATGATGATTCGTGTTGATTATTTAAGTTGGCATTATGCCAATTTCAGGTTGATGGGGAGCAGTTGTAAAAATTTGTCATTGTTAGATCACCTATACTTAGTTGTTTAAGTTTTGTGAAGAAATGCAAAGGGGGGGGGGGGGGGGGAGAATGTTAATTTCAGGATTATTGTTATGACATTTTTCCTAACATATTATTTTTCAGAAAATGTCAGAGCAAATGTCTTGACATTTTGACTGACATTCTGGCAACAGTTTTGCCTATCTTCATGGACAGTTTTCAGGTAACTGTGATTTATTTATCACATGGCAAATTGACGTAGCAATGAGTAATTAGAGCTGATTAGGATCGATGAATACTAAGTCCAAGTGGAGCATAACTTGAGGAACAAGACGTAGAAGAAACAGTCCACGCTGTTGGAGAGTTTTCAGCCGTAAGCCACTACCACGTGCTTCATATTTGGCTCAACCTCCACAACAAATTGAGGAGTCTTTCAAGTGAACTCTCTACTATACATAGAGAGATCACTTCAAGGATTCGACATCCAAAAAATTAGAAGAGAAAAGATCGCAGATTTTAAGATCGAAAACTGGATCAACAAGTGTTGCATGTATTTGTGACGACATTCTGTACGACATTACAAGTGCTGCCTAGATTCTAAATTTATTCTTTCATTGAAGCAATTGTAATGAGGTGTTGATCACTTATGTTTTAGATAGATTTTTCAGGCATAAGTCATCTGCGACTTAACCTTTTTTATTCCTTTTGTATCTACTTGTAACATTGTAAAGAAGAAATATTTCAATTGTATATAAATATATACAATATACCTTTGGTCATTGACCATCATGGATTATATTAATATATAACCTATGAAAATTAAACCTTTGTGTTCTTTATTTTATTCCGCTGCATTTTAAACTCTTACAAAGGTTTTTCTTAAGTTTTATCTTAGTGTCGCCAATTGTGTCAGACGACATTTTTGCTGACATTCGACACTGTTTCAGCATACTGTTTGTGACTGTTTTGCTGTTTGATTTTAATTAATTTATAGTATAATTCATGGACCCCAACAAAAATGTCGTGAAATAAAATAAAATAAAATAAAATAAGACTAACCATTGGCCGTTAGAAGTGATTATCTAACACATGGAAAAGGACCACAAACAATTAGGGAATTGAAAGATAATTTAGAACCACATTCATGACCCTACCATCACGTTCTATCTTTTGGTGTTTGGTCATTGGTAGAAGATCATCTTGAAGTTGCATAATGATCATTTTCACAATTAAGGGATTGTGACTCAAATCCAAAGTTTTAGCTCTCTATTAAAAATGTAATCCCATCATATCTTAATTTGTTATCAAACGAAATAATTACCAAAATATCATTATCGAATTCAGTATCACAAAAATGTAGTAAAAACACGGCGATACGATCGTATTTAATGTTCTCTCTGACTTAAAGTGTACATATAAAATGAAAACTGTGAATTAATCTTTGATCTATATTTGTTTTCTCAAAATTGAAAAATTCTTTAAATATCACTTTAAAGTTTAAAATGCCGATACTGTCCATGATGTTCAAGGTTTTCAACAATGTAGCAACTGGATAAAGTTTAAAGACTAATAAGGGGCAAAGTTGGACTTTGAAAAGTTTCTCTTTTGATTATGGCTTAATTTGAGGGGGGGGGGGGGGGGGGGCTAATTTTACAAAAAATATGATCAAAAACAAATGGGTCAATTATAATAATGATGGAAGACCTAAATTTCTATTGGAATTGGGTAACTTAGCAACGTTTTTAGTAATTGACCCTTGTTTGATCAAAACAATTGACCAAACAAAATATTGGGGATTCTTTATATTTTTTAGAAAATTAGTGGACATTCTAAGATAAAAAGAAAATAAGAGAGAAATAAATAAAGAAAAATAATAATCAAAAGTTGCATGAGCAAACAAAGAGACGACTAGACAGCAGTTGAGTGATTAAATTGGAGAATCTTCGTACAGTTTTAAAGCATGTGAAATTCTTTTAAGTCACATTAATTAATCCTTTATTTGTCTAGCTTGATTTGTTTCTTTGCGTTCACGAGCGGACATTTGAATAGCAATCGGTAAAGGAATTGTAGGACTAAATGATATATTACTAGTTTTTTTGCCATGAAAAATTACAATAAAGATATACCTCTATACTTTAGGATTACATGATATAATATGGTCTATGTTGGAAATATTTATTAAACGTGAAATAAAGTAAATCTTATTAATTATTAATCGAACAATTGGGGCCCCGCACGTAGAAAATTTTGTTTCCACACACGTGCACACGTAGTGTCAAGGATCAAAATTTCCTTAATGGAAAAGATATTGGTACGTATACGAATTGTTTGAGACATAAGGTAATAGACGGTTATTGACCAAATGACGAATGATTTCACGTTGGTAAATGAAGGAAGAAGTGTATAATGTGTAAAGATGAAATGAATCAGAAATCACCACGAAGCAGAAAGTCGCGGCTCCCAGTAAGGGCGCGGCGGCGAGCGCGACTCTAATTGACGTTTCAATTTCAGTAACTCACTGCAATTGAGGGCCGCGGCGCCTCCCCGAAGGGTCGCGACTGTTGACACCCAATTTTGTCCATACCCTTTAATCAATAACCAATAAATTAAACAATTTTCTTTTTTAAAAAAACTGCAATTTTTACATCGCAAAAAACAATCTCTACACCAATAATATATGTATAATAAACATTAATACATGCATAAACAAGCAACTTAATAGTGGCACCGCGTCTAGTGTCTCGCGCCCGCATTTATTAAAGCCCTGTCATAATTCTTAAATGATAATTAATAATAAGTACGTAAATAAATAATTTAGCAATGACGTCGTAGTCACATTTATTTATACGCAAAGCAATTTCATAATTCATAACTTAAATTAATTTCAATCTAATACATGCATTTTAATAATAGCGTCGCATTTTTATGTAGAAGCATCAAGCAATCCTTAAATATCATATCTGCATTAGCATTTATATAATTTAATCTAAACTCCATTCAATTTTAATTTAACATCGCAAAATACACATAATAAATAAGTTTTAATAATAGCGTCGCATTATAAAGTATTAAGCACTAATTAAACAACACGTCCGTCTTTATTTTTTAATCTCAAGCTTAGACTAATAATACACCTAAATAATCTAATCACAATTTAAATAACTTACCACTAATTAAATAACTAATTCCTAAAACTAATAACACACTCAAGTTAAACCTTAAAAAAACGCAGCCCACAACCCCATTACTTTACCAGCCCAACCCGCAGCCCAAATTCCCGCGGCCCAACACCCTTTATTTTCCCCTTATCAGCCCTCAGCCCTTCTTCACCTTCATTTCCCCCCCTGTCGACTAAACCTTCTACACACCAGCACCCTAAACCTAGCACAAATCCGAGCCGCCTCTGCACACCCCTCCCAAATTGGTTCAAATGCTTAAATCACGCCCAAATCTTCCGAAAATCGCAACAAATCAACCTCAAATCACATACCATAACAAGAACAGTACGAAGTCTTAACAAAATCAGTACAAATCGTCCCCTCAAATCAAGTCCAAGACTACCATATTGGGAATCAAATCGCAACGAATCAACTTCAAAATCGCACCAAGATTAGTCCCTAAAAGTTGTCCTAAACTTACCATAAATCAAAGCCTAACTAGGAACTATAAAGACCGACGTTAGACATGCAATAAAGATCATCGAGAATACCTACAGTATTGAGCCTAAAACCCCTCTCTTTTCTATTCAATTTCTCGATATCCTTCATGACCGCTTTTCACGAGCTTTCCTTCGACGATTCTGGGAACGCTTGCCGTCACCTCAGGTTCGCCACATACAAAAGGTAAAACAATTACCCTTTACTTTATTAGTCAATTAGTTGATGCGATTTATATCATATGTTCGAATGTTAATTAAGTGTGTAGGTTCTGAACCTACTATACTTAAATATGAGCCATGCTTAATTAGATTATAGTTTGTTTCTACGATACTTATCTGCCTGGATATCAACAAATTTAAGTCTCATTGTTAGATTTACTTTTGGTTCAACATCCGCTGCGAGTTAGGTTTGTTTAGATTCAACTATTCCTTTTTTTCAGTGCGAATAGCTGGATTCTCCACTGTTGATTTAGTCAGTCGCTCGAAAATGTGTTAAAAGTTTGTATTTGTCTACTTGTATGTCCACTAACAAAGCCGTAGCATGAATGGTTAGTTTGATAGCCTGGTTTGCTGTGGGGATCCTGTCATAACTGGTTCAGTCCGCTGATACATCTTTCCTGTCTTATTTTTGGCTTTATGTAGGATTGTATTGATTATCTTCTATTAATTTATGATTATCTAAATGTTGATTTGGATATTCTATTTTGTATATTTTATGTCACATGAGTGTGCATGTTCATGTGAACATTTAGATGCATGTTTAATATTGTGTTGTGTGGGATCTTTTATGCTATCTCAGGGTATTTATGGTTAGTTAAGTGAATAATATGATATTGTTTCAGCTTCAAGATCACGATCTGTGACATTTGAATATCTGTTTGTTAACTCATTCAAACGCCCTTATAATTGAATGAAATAGTTTGTCCTGTCTCTATAGTCCTTTAAAAGTTTCATTGAATTATGTAGAAATGTATGCTACCTGTTAAGAGTCAAGATATTTACCTATTCTACATAAAGGACCCATGAGTCATTTTGTACCACTGTCCTGCCTAGTTTGGCTCCACTTAGACCATGCCTATGCTACCATTTGAACCATTTATGTATGTTGGCTATGTCTAATAAGCTTATTATACCTCTGCCTTTTTCTGCTTGAGTATAAACTGCCTCTACGCTAGCGTGCTAAGTCATCTAAATGATATTGCGTCATACCTTGATTGTTAAGTTGTTTACATGCTGTCTAATTTGTTCCTATCTTAAAACTGTCACTATGATGGCCTACGATGTTTCTTAGTATCATCTATAGTATGAAAGAATAAGTGAGTTGATTGAGAGTATCTGTGCCAGTATCTTGTCTGATGAAACCATGTTTATAGCAGGTTAATTTTAGTCATCTTCTGCATATAACCTGTAATCTTGTTTATCTCATGCAAAATTTATAGAGGTAGTTAGGATAACTGAGAATTGCTTAAAAGATTCATAGAATGACGTGGTTAACTAATTCCAGGTTTAGTCGAAATACCCATTTTGTTTACTCTTGATGATATGTGAATTTGTCCCCAATTGGACGTCTTTTCCTTCTTTAAATTTTCTTCAAGAACAAAATGGTATATCTCAATATTATACAGGGAATATGCATCTGAGTATACATCCGATGTGTATCCAAATCATATCATTTCGTATACATTCGGGTATACCACGTATCTCATGAATATCCTTTATATATCAACTTCCTTGGACTTGCATGTCTGCTTAATGTTAAGAATTGGATTGACCCGCATTGGGCATGTCTCTTGTTCTATATCTTTTCAAAAAAAAAAACTGAAAGTTGTTGTTGTGTCGGTCTTTATTGCTGTGTGTAATGTATTTTGTTGAAGCCCAATTTGTGCATGAAAGTATTTTGGGCCAACATTATATTTTCCTGATTTTGGGTATATCCTGAAGCCCGTACCTTATCAAAATTGTTTAGACCATCTATTTTTGGGTCTGCCTGTCTTTTGAACAATAATAAAAAGAGGTGATTGATATGTGTTTAAATTTTATGTCTGTATTTGGTAAGTTTTGGGGTGTTTACTAATCCTTTTCTTTCCTATTTTACATGACATGCATCGGGAGAATAATCAAGAGTCTCGGTATGAGACTCATCATGATCTCCATATCGCCGTCCACACTTTTGCCGCAGGGCTTCCAAACAACAATGGGATGGAATGACGTTGTCATCCACTCTAGACATTACATCAACTCCAATCTCATTCCTTCCTTGCCTATTTGTTTATTTATTATTGTGATAAATATATTTTTTAACCTTGTAATTAATAGGATGACTAACTCTAATAGTCTTTGAATACATTGGAAGGGTAGTTTAAAAGATGAATCCATTCCTTATTTATTCTAGGTTAATCATATAAATCTAAATATAAAATAATTCAATTAACCCTAGCTATGCTTTAGTCATGTAGTCAATATATCACTCCATATCTAATTCTTAAGAAATAAATTTTCTCATAAACTCTTCATAAATATCATAAGAGTAATTTATCACTCTTCTTATTATCACCAAACGTTTTACATACACTTACAAAAGTAATTTCATAATTAACTTTATATATAAGAGTCTTAACCTTACATATACTTATAGGAGTAATTTATCATTTTTTACTTTTGTCAATAAAGTAATCTCATGTCTTACAAATGCATAATTAACTTTACATATTTTTGTGAGTCTTATAAAACCTTTTTTTAAGTTATCAAAAATACATTCTTTTAGATATTTGCCACATCCTTTTTTACTTAAATAATTTTTCTAAAACATACATCTCTTAGCCAGATAAATTAACTTAGGTCTGAACGGACAACCGTAAGTTAGCGGATTCTAAAGGATGCCTAATCCCTTCCCTTTAGGATAATAAGGAACCCTTACTCAGAATCTTATTTAGTTTCACAGACCATTAAATTGAGTTAATGTTGACTTTAATCGGTTAGCATTTAGGTGTCCTAATTCACCCAATTAATTAGGTGGCGACTCCCTTAACACTTAACATTTTACATTTTTGGGGAGGATAACCATTCTGTCGCGCATTCAAGCCTGTGAGTTCAAAATCAGGTGCGACAGCGACTCTAATTGACGTTCCAGTTCCAGTGAGTTACTGGAACTGAAGGGCCGCGACTCCTCTCCGAAGGGCCGCGGCTCCTCGACTTTTTCAATCCGTTGAAGGTGAATTAAAAACTGATTCTTGGGCAGACTTTGGAGTAGTTACTCTCCATTATTTTGCTCATGAATTCAGTCATTACTTGGCTGACTTGTAACTCCAAATTCAAGGCATTAACATGGAATTCATGGCCATTATTTAGCCATTTGGAGAGTCATCATCTACACACTATATAATGAGACACAGGACTCATTTGGAAGAACACACTTAACATCTTATACTCAACAATTCTCTGAAATTGTCTTCCTCTCTTGCAATCACAAACACTCAAAGATCTTTCTTCCAAAGCAAACACTTGAGTTCCCTTTGCTCATTTGTTTGATTGCTGTTTTATCTTGGGAGATAAGTTGTCATAACAACCGTTGAAAGGATATACAAGACAATATTATCTTAAGGATAGATCAAGAATTTGGTCGACTCAGCAAACCCTCATACTTGATCATTTCCAGATTTCTAACAAATAGTTGTTGTTGTTATTTTCTCGTTCTACATATTACTACTCACAAGCTTAAGATAATATTCGTTGTTTCAACAACAACATGTAAGAATGAGATCTTGGTTGTTGATAGTCATGCTTGTAAGGATAAAGGAAGAATTGTTGTCACCGCTCCCGAGAGTGGTGGAAACAAGTGTCCACAAAATGTTTGAGGATATCAACTGAGACACGAGGAGAATGCTAAAGATAAGAAGCCTCCATCTTATGGTAAGGAGGATTTGGACACGTGACTAACGTGGTCCAGATCCCAAAGGTATGAATTGATTATTTTCCTTGTCTAAAATGAGATTAAAAGATAATTTCTGAATAAAAGTGAACAAAGTAAGGCTAGGAATATAAAGGGTTTTCGTTAAAATATATATTCCCTACACTTTAAAATCAGAAGGTTAATCTCACTTTCCTTCCCGGTTATAATTGGACTGGTATAAACAAACGGCCTAAAAGATCTGGACTTAGATTGTAATAAAATGAATTTATGGACAATCCTAAGCATGAGAAGAGGACTAGAGAACTAAAGACAAGGACTAGAGGACTAGAGACAATCCTGTCACCGTTTCCGACAGAAGATCCGTCTTTTGACAGGATAGTATTGGACACTCAGTCATATAAAGCCTACGGGCGACTGGAGTGGGTCAAGAGTTTCCAGATCTTGAATAATCTGAAGTCCAAAAATAAAGGCAGAAAAGAAATAGGACACTCAGTTTGCACAACTGGAGTGGGCCAAAGAATCTAGATCACATATGATCAGGTTACGCCCTAACCATGGGCAAGAGATTGCTTATGTGAAGCAACGCTACCTTCAAAGTAGAAGAAATTGACGAGGTTGTCCTCAAAATGACTTAAGGAATGGGATCACTCTTAAACGAGGTGATACATGTCCTAAACTTGTTGTCAAGGATGTTGTTGGACAATATGGCTTGAATTTTTCGCCTCATGTCCCAAAGGTCGATAATAACCAAAAGTGGTACAGTAAAACTGTAGCCAAGTGGATGATATATTTTGTAATCCGTGCATCTATGCCATTATAGATTAAGACACGTTAAATAGAAAGTCATTCCAAAGCTAACAAAGTTGAGATTGTTGTCGTCTATCGACATAAACTCTCAACGTGAGTGTGAGGTGGGCGTAGAGGCAAGAACTCTCCAAAAGCTTCCTTAGATTTGTCGAAAGGGAAACTGCTTCTCTAGAACTCACATATATCAATAGATGTTATTTAGAACTAGAGGGGGGAACAAGCCCTTTGTGACTTTCTTAGATGATGGCATAAGGTTTTGCCACGTTACTTACTTAAAGTAAAAATGGAGCCTCTGAAACATCTAAGCATCACAAAGCAAAGTTGAGAACCAACGATGCCAATGGGTCTATAGAAAAGTACAAATCTAGACATCCATATGTATGTTCATAACTATCGCTGCCTTGCGGGATCTTGAAATACATCAAATGAATGTCTAGAGAGCATTCCCAAATGATGATTTGGAAGAAGAAATATACATAGACCAATTAGAGGGGTATGCGCTTCCAGAACAAAAGACAAAGTTTGTCGGCTTGTTAAATTGTGGTACGAACTGATACAAGCCCTAAACAATGGCACGAGAAATTTGATAGTACTCTACTATCAAAAGGGTTCGCCATTAATAAATGTGACAAATGTGTTTACATGAAAGGAGATGTCGATTCATTCGTCATGATATGCCTTTATGTAGATGACTTGTTGATCATCGGTAGCAGTCTTAGGATAATCCTAAAGACTAAGAACATGTTAAACAATGTTTTTATGGGTGTCGCAGATGTCATCTTAGGGATCAAGATCTCTAAAACATCTAATGGACTGGTCTTGTCTCAATCTCACTACATCGAAGATGTGCTGAAGAAGTTTGATATGTTCGACAATTCACCAGTGTCGACACCTTTGGATAAAAGTCAAAAGATTGACAAGCATCTTGGCGTACCTATACGCCAGGAGCGATGCACACATGTAATTGAGAGTTTGATGTATGTCATAAACTGCACTCGACCAGATATCGCTTATGCAGTCAATAAATTGGATAGATTCACACGTAATCCAAGTGAGGATCACTGGAAAGCATTGAATAGGGTACTACGGTTCCTGAAGTTCACGCTAAAGTTCGGGTTACACTATTCGAGATATCCAGCGGTACTAGAGGGGTACAGTGGCGCAAATTGGATATCTGATAGTGACGACATCAAGTCCACCAACGGATATATTTTTATAATCAGTGGTGGAGCTGTGTCTTGGAAATCCTCTAGGCAAACACTTATTTCCCGATCCACGATGGAGACGGAATTTATCGCTTTAGACAAAGCGGGAGAAGAAGTTGAGTGGCTTCATGGTTTCTTAGAGGATGTCCCATGTTGGGATAAACCCGTGTCTTCTGTAATGATCCACTGCGATATTCAGTCGGCTCTAGGAAGGGCATGAAGTTCAATATACAACGGTAAGTCTCGTCATATTCGACGGAGATATGAGTCTGTTAGGCAGTTGATCACCTCAGGTATTATTTCCATTGATTACATAAAATCTAAGGAAAATATCGCAGATCCCTTTACGAAGGGAATAACCAAAGATCAGTTGTTCTGCCTGTCTAGGGGAATGGGCTTAAAATCTAAACAATAAGAAGCGTCATATGGACACCCAACCTTATGCATCGAGATCCGGGAATAAGGTTCAATGGGAAAACTAAACTGTAAAGGTTCCGTGAACGCTTCGGTGGAAGCAATAGCACTTCGGATAATGTGTCTTTATTAAGAAATATAATCCAAGGCCGTTCATGTGATAGACAAAAAGTGCTACCTGTAAGAGGGGTAAAAGATAAGTTTCCAAACTTTTAATGATCCTCAAAAGTTGAGGTTAGGTTGGTGAAATTTTTAATAGTTCCTAACGCTTGTATAGCGGGGTATTACAGGATACCTTGTAGGAAACCACCTATTTAAGTGCGACTGACCGCTTCAAATGAATGCACTTAAGAATCCAAGGGTGTCCACGGCACACAATGGACAAAACACTAGAAAGATTGAGTATGAAAGGTGTTGTGTTGGTACCATTGTCTTGACATATACTAAACACTGACGGTTCAAGACATCATGTTCACCGCGCAGTAAATATGTCTGATGGTATTCTACTATGGAAGGTTCAAAGCTCCGGCTACCTCTCCGGATGCAACATCGTTCCGCCAAGTGATTGCTAGAAAGACACCATGTTCGTGCACCAAAATCTCTTCCAAGAGGGGATTGTTGGAAATATTTATTAAACGTGAAATAAAGTAAATCCTATTAATTATGAATCGAACAATTGGGGCCCCGCACGTAGGAAATCTTGTTTTCACACACGTGTACACGTAGTGCCAAGAATCAAAATTTTCTTAATGAAATAGATATTGGTGTTATACCCCGTATTTCCAGAGTATGTACGTAGGGACTTACGTAGAAAATTCGAACTTCAAATAGGCTTGGCCGAATTATTTTTGTTCACAACACCCGGTTAGAGTCGTTTTTCGGCGAAACGTTTTCACAGCTTTCGTAGGGAAAATTCCGGCTATGTCATTTCTAATTTTTGCGGATTTTTCCGAGAGACGAAACATTTTGGACCAACAAGAGGGCGACACTTTGCACCCTCTCATTGGTGGGCTTTGGGGCGGCAAGTTGGACGATTGCTTGACATTTTTGTCAAGTAGTAGGTAGGATATTTTTGTGGTAGATGGATAAGGTGCACTTGGCATGATCTTGGCCCTACACTTGCACCACACTTGGCTTGATCTTGGCCATTGGTTGGCCTTTGCTAGACCTATAAATACCCTCCCTTTGATGAACTTCTTCATCCAAAATCTCTAAGTCTTGAAAGCTTCTTCCTCCCCCAGTGTAGTGTCTTGGCGAGAGCCCTCTTCCCCCTTGGCGAGAGTTCCCCTAGTGGGGTAGTAGAGGGTATGCACCCTCCTTGGGGTGCTAGCTGGGGTACCCACTGCTAGTTGTTTTCGTATAATACCCCCTCTTGGTAGAAATACTCTCAAAAGTATTGTTATAATGCCCAAATTACCTTAGCCGTATACCTTGTAGTATTCTAAGGTTATACTTATACAAAATCCGTAAATACTATTATACTTCCCTTCATCAAAGCCAAAACCCTAAGGAAAATCTCCATAGTTAGTTGGAGTAATATGTAGAAGTTGGTTAGAACTTCTAAGGGTTGTTGGAGGCGGGTCGGGCGCGGAGTAGGAGCTAAACCTTGCTCGTGATCGACATTTAAACTTGGATAATTATGGGCTTATCGAGGTAAATATCTTGTCCTATTGTAATTGGAAATTACATGATTGTTAGACTATATAGTTGAAGTATATTATATATAGAACTAAACGTTGTTATCGGCAATGTCTTTTGACTTAAGCTGAATAATAAGAAACCTTTTGAAAGAAGAATCTTGATCGTATTTACATAGGGTGTATTACAGAGACTTGTGTAGCTTTTACGTGGAGTAGAATTGTACCGTTCGGGTTAGATGTATAACCCACACGGTTGGCTTGGTAGGCCTCGGTAAGGAGGAGATTTCTGTTGTTGCGGGGAGAGTCTTTGCAATTTTTGGTAGAATGTTCTACGATGAGGTCTAAATGTAATAAGCGCCTTGTGGCCTTATAGGTTGAAGTACTACGTGTGGCGCGATCTACTTGGCTTAAGGAGTAGCCGACGGTTGGAAGTACTTGGAGCGTTTTGCTATTAGTCGATACTCGTCGCGAGGTATGTGAACCTCTTCCTATCTCTTCTAGCATGATATGTGTGAACTATGTGTAATGCGGTAGACGTCATACGTGCTAAATGTATTTGATTGGTTTAAAACATAAAGTGTTATAACGGCTTTATGGGAAGTTGGTTATAACAGCTTTATGTTGGTAAGAATATACTTGTGGTTTTTAAAAGGTAACTGATTTGAACTATAACTGGCTTGTTATGTGTTAATAAAGAACTTGAAGTATTTCAAAAGATTTTTGAATCATTTTGAAAGAAGTAATACTTGGTTTTGAAAACTTAAGAGTTATACTAGCTTTATGGGAAGTTAGGTAATAACGGCTTAAGAATGTTTCTTGATTTGAATCGAAAGTGTATCGACAAACCATGCGGCGTTAATAAAAGGAAATGTTTGTGATTAAGTATTATTAAAACCGGTAGAAACTTCCATGCATAGAAGCTAAGATGAGACAAAATGATATTTCCTAGATCATGGTCTTTGTAATAAGATTGTTATAAACAAGAATATCCTACTCACATATAAGGCTTATGTTTCTCGGATAGTTTAAAAGAGAATTATATTCTTAAATGAATAAGACTATGAACTACGAAACCTTTCTAAAATAAGAAACGTGAACATTTGAAATTAGGCAAACTTGGGCGTTTGGATAATAATGTTGTTACTTGATTTTACAAAGATAAGTGTTTGATTCACTTCAAAAGATAATCACTCTATTTTCATATACTACGGTATTGTGTGACTTTTGTGAAAGTAACGTATCTTTTAAAAAGTTAATGTATGAAGTACTTTGGGGATAGAAACCGAACATGTTGACATAGAGTAGAAAGTACCTTGTGTGTATAACTTGATTGTGTTGGTTTGTGATAGCCTTGTAATACTTTCTTGTTGATTGATAAGTAAATGTGCTAGGATCTACGTGTGTTAGTATCTTGTGATGTTTGTGTAAAGGGTTCCGCTTGATTGTGAACTATCGATCGTTATGATAGTATTGTACCATTCATCTTGACTTATTTCGGAGGTTAAGTCGCCTCCGTCTGGGGTAGACTCAGGCGGTTCTAGTGACCTATGATTCGAGAATACCTCATGCGGATCCAGTGATCCATGCGGAGCTACGAGAGTTCCAGGTTAGTGTGCGTCCTTTATGGGCATGCGGTCCATGTGGCCATGCGGACTGCGAAGTCGGGGCGATGCCGGAGTAGCTACCCTCGATGCGGGAATACCTCATGCGGGCGATGAGATTGGCCTATCGCGGCTGCGGGAAGTTCGTGGCTAGACGCGCGCATTAGATACTGCGGGCAAGTGGCGGCTTTGATCATGTAATGATGCAGACAGATCTTATGATCTGATTCATGACCTTGTTGATGCGTGGGTGTTAGTAGTCGGCTATGCCTTCGTACTTACCCCGTACGGTTTTATTATGGCATAGGTGGGACCTGGTGTTCATGGGTGTTCCTTGGTGCTTTTATATCATAAACTGCCGGCAGTGAGGAAGGTATTCCACGGGCACGCTTGATGTTTTGGGCGTTTGAACCATTGTTATGTTTGAGTGTTGACTTGAGTGCGTGTGTCGCTGACGTGATATGACTGTCTATTTATTGTGAACTGTAGTTTGGTTATCATACATGTCTCGCTTTATAGACTACTATGATTTCATTTACGATATTTTTGATTTCACATACTTGGTACTGTTATCGACCTCCTTGAGGCTGCGTTCATCCGCGAGTAAAGGTACACGATCGTTGATCCTCGCTCTTAGGGTCACGATTCGGCGTTTGGGAAGCTCCGTTCCTCGGAGGCTTATCTTGGTATAGTCCCTGTTGTGGTAGGTGCTTACATTCGGGGTATGGCGGCCTGTCCGTCGTTGTTGTCATATCATTCGTAGAAGTGCAGAAATCGTTGTGGCGAGAAATTGTAAGAGGTTTGTAAAAGGATTAATCTGCTCATGTTGAAAGAGTTGTTGTATATATATATGCCGAAAGGCAACTTTCTTCGAGATATCGTGTCTCAATTTATCTTTGTTTCATATCTTGGTTATTTTATGTTCACTGATTACTCGATGTATGACTCTTTGGGGTGCGGGTAAGGCACGATCACGCGGAGCCGGGCAGTCGTGACAAAAGTGGTATCGAGCGATTAATCCTCGGAAAGTGTCTCTGACCGTATCGATGAAGTCTTGATTATCGGTGTGTTGTGCACCACACCAATAATCAGGAGGCTATAGGATATTTAGGATTGGTTTCTATTTCTTCTTACTATGAGATCGTGCCTTAGAGCTGTGTTGTAAGTTGGACCCTCTAACGTATTTCTTTCCTTACCGCTATGCCTCGCGTGGTGCAACCGGCCCAGAGGGCAAAGCGGAGGCTGCGAGTAAATCTGAGAGGGTTACGTGGGCACAGCCCAATCATCACCGGGTGGTGCTTCATTTGGGAGTTTTGCGACGTCACTAGCCCCAGAGAGATTAGCACGCGGCGGCAGCTTCTTCGCGCCATGATATTTGAACCTTGATTCGCGGCCAGAACAGAGAATATAGATTTCAAGGAGGCGACCACGTATTTGACTACGAGAGTATACTGATGTACGCGAGTCTTGATGAATATCAACGAAGGTTGTGCAAAAGTAAGTTCTTGATTAGGATTGAGCATGGCACGTATGCGGGCTTATGCGCGCAGCCGAGAAACGTAGAGATCGACGGGTTAACGAAGGGCGAGAAGAGGCGAGCGGCAAGGTCCTTTGGTAACTTTCGAGGCGAAGTCACCTCACGGATTAGATTATGCGCATCCACCGGTGCGAAAGGTCCTCACGGGGTTCGGGGCGTTCGGTATGCGAGTTGGTCGAGCTCGAGCTTCCGGTTCCTGATCACACGAAGGTTCCAGCCATCTGGATTCAGTTTTTCTCAGTGTTCACAGTGTGGCAGGCGTCATCTCAGGGAATGTCGCCTTTTAATTGGTACTTGTTGTACCTATGACCGTCAGTGCGATGTCGAAAGAGTGTCCTTGCGGGAGGACTTAGCCTTCGTGATCGGTGGGTAGTTGTCATCTTCCAGCTATGCGCCTACGGGCATGTTTGATTAGAAACGACTAAGGGAGTAAAGCGATGGGTCGGTATATCTTTAACCCTCTAGAGCGTTGTATACGTGATAAGGTGAGTATACCTTAAGTGTTATGTTCAGATACCATGAGTGTTTTTGTGATTAGAAATCTTGGTTAGTTAACCAAGGAAGATTTGGAGGATAGAGAAGGTGTGAGCCTTAGAGTTTTATACGTAGAGACCTTAGAGGTAAGGCCTGCCGAGTAAAAGACGTATGTTGATGTTTGACCACTTATAGGAGTGCATAGTGCACGTGAGCTATGTATGGGATAGGTCCTAAGTAGTGTGAAATGAAAGAGGTAGTCGAACTAAGAAGACCGCTAGGATTTCGTAACGTGATTTGAGAGATTGTTCGGATCGGGAGCTAATGTTTCGCGATTGCGGGTCGGGTTGAGGCCATGTTGCGGGTCAACCCGGCTTTGTTTAGTGGTAAGTCGGTTGTGGCGGTCCCGCCGGGTGGTAGGGTCACGAGGGTGTTAGGCCCAAGTTTAGTTAACCAGCGTACGAGTTAGTGGATGCGTTCGACCAGTAGTCGGGCCGATGGGGTCAGCCCATCGTGTTTTTCAGTCAGGACCGTTGCTTGGCAGTGACGTTATATCAGAAAGGTGGTAAGGCTGCACGGTGCTTGCTTTCACCTTATGAGCGAACGATGGAGCCAGTTACGCTGTTTCTTTCGGAAGTTTTACCAGCGGGGTTAGGAACCCAGTGAGTCTCCGTGACGCATTCGCCTCGGGCCGATGTTTGGATTCGCGGTAGTTGTAAGGATTGTTATCTCCTGTTGGGGGAAGTGTTTTATAGCTACCATTTCAGTGTTCGGATATCGCCTTGTGACGCCTTGTGGGGGCGGAAGTGTAAGTTGCCGGTTGATTGGTTCGACGTTGCGCGTTCGAGATAGTTGGTTCATACGTGTTCAACGTGACGTGGATAGGGTGAAGCTTATCGTAAGAGGTTTTTGGTAGCTCGGAGGAATCGTGCGGATTATCGGCGCTTAGAGTTCGAGTTGGTGGTCGGTCTTCTTGAAGGAACCACCGGATAGGGTGTAAGAGAAACTTAGCGAGTTACTTTGGGCCTTTTGAGTTCATGTGAGGATAGGCGGGTTGCCTATATGTTAGCATTTGCCGTCCGACTTAGGAAGCGTGCGTCGATCTTTCGTATTATGTTCGAGAAGGAAATCGGAGATCCATCAGTGTTCCCGATTAATGATGACCACGTTAGAGATAGTAACCGAGTTTTGGAAACCAAGCGATGATTTAAATGTGGTAAGAGTTCGAGTGTACAAGAAGTATCACGACCTCGTGGATCGCATGCGGCCTGTACCATTTGTTAGTCGCGGAGTGACACTAGAACCTCGCGCAAAGTGACAAAAGTGGTATTCTTTATGATGTTAGAGGTGTTTCCTCGTGGACTTGGATATAAGTATTTTCTTGCGATTGTTTGGTGGCCGTGCGTGAGATTGTTCTCGTAAGTATAGTAGTGAAGACTATCTTGGCGCACGTTTGTTTCGAGACCTAGAAGGAACATTCGGGACGAATGTTTCTAAGGAGGGGAGAATGTTATACCCCGTATTTCCAGAGTATGTACGTAGGGACTTACGTAGAAAATTCGAACTTCAAATAGGCTTGGCCGAATTATTTTTGTTCACAACACCCGGTTAGAGTCGTTTTTAGTGAAACGTTTTCCACGACTTTCGTAGGGAAAATTCCGGCTATGTCATTTCTAATTTTTGCGGATTTTTCCGAGAGACGAAACATTTTGGACCAACAAGAGGGCGACACTTGGCACCCTCTCATTGGTGGGCTTTGGGGCGGCAAGTTGGACGATTGCTTGACATTTTTGTCAAGTAGTAGGTAGGATATTTTTGTGGTAGATGGATAAGGTGCACTTGGCATGATCTTGGCCCTACACTTGCACCACTCTTGGCTTGATCTTGGCGATTGGTTGGCCTTTGCTAGACCTATAAATACCCCTCCCCTTTGATGAACTTCTTCATCCAAAAATCTCTAAGTCTTGATAGCTTCTTCCTCCCCCCTTAGTGTAGTGTCTTGGCGAGCCCTCTTCCCCAGCCGAGAGTTCCCCACAGTGGGGTAGGCGAGGTATGCACCACTCCTTGGGGTGCTAGCCGGGTACCCCACTAGCCTAGTTGTTTCGTATAATACCCCTCTTGGTAGAAATACTCTCAAAAGTATTGTTATAATGCCCAAATTACCTTAGCCAGTATACCTTGTAGTATTCTAAGGTTATACTTATCTGAAAAGCCGAAATACTATTATACTTCCCTTCATCAAACCGAAACCCTAAGGAAAATCTCCATAGTTAGTTGGAGTAATATGTAGAAGTTGGTTAGAACTTCTAAGGGTTGTTTGGAGGCGGTCGGGCGCGGAGTAGGAGCTAAACCTTGCTCGGGATCGACATTTAAACTTGGATAATTATGGGCTTATCGAGGTAAATATCTTGTCCTCTATTGTAATTGGAAATTACATGATTGTTAGACTATATAGTTGAAGTATACTATATATAGAATGAACGTTGTTATCGGATGTCTTTTGACTTAAGCCTGAATAATAAGAAACCTTTTCTAAAGAATATTACTGACCTGTTTTTAGATAGGAATGTATTACAGTAGACTTGTGTAGCTTTTATTTTGAGTAGAATTGTACCATTTCGGGTTAGTTGTTTAACCCCCCCCCCCCTGGTTTGCTTGGTAGCCGGCCTCGGTAAAGGAGGAGATTTCTGTTGTTGCGGGAGAGTCTTTGCCAATTTTGGTAGAATGTTCTCGATGAGGTCTAAATGTAATAAGCGCCTTGTGGCCTTATAGGTTGAAGTACTACGTGTGGCGCGATCTACTTGGCTTAGGAGTAGCCAGCGGTTGGAAGTACTTGGAGCGTTTTGCTATTAGTCGATACTCGTCGCGAGGTATGTGAACCTCTTCCTATCTCTTCTAGCATGATATGTGTGAACTATGTAGTACGGTAGACGTACATGTGCCAAATGTATTTGATTGGTTTAAAACATAAAGTGTTATAACGGCTTTATGGGAAGTTGGTTATAACAGCTTTATGTTGGTAAGAATATACTTGTGGTTTTTAAAAGGTAACTGATTTGAACTATAACTGGCTTGTTATGTGTTAATAAAGAACTTGAAGTATTTCAAAAGATTTTTGAATCATTTTGAAAGAAGAAGTAATACTTGGTTTTTGAAAACTTAAGAGTTATACTAGCTTTATGGGAAGTTAGGTAATATGACTTAAGAATGTTTCTTGATTTGAAATCGAATGTGTATCGACAAACCAACTGCGGCGTTAATAAAAGGAAATGTTTGTGATTAAGTATTATTAAAACCAGAGAAACTTCCATCTGCATAGAAGCTAAGATGAGACAAAATGATATTTCTAGATCATGGTCATTGTAATAAGATTGTTATAAACAAGAATATCCTACTCACATATAAGGCTTATGTTTCTCAGATAGTTTAAAAAGAGAATTATATTCTTAAATGAATAAGACTATGAACTACGAAACCTTTCTAAAATAAGAAACGTGAACATTTGAAATTAGGCAAACTTGGACGTTTGGATAATAATGTTGTTACTTGATTTTACAAAGATAAGTGTTTGATTCACTTCAAAAGATAATCACTCTATTTTCATATACTACGTATTGTGTGACTTTTGTGAAAGTAACGTATCTTTTAAAAAGTTAATGTATGAAGTACTTTGGGGATAGAAACCCGAACATGTTGACATAGAGTAGAAAGTACCTTGTGTGTATAACTTGATTGTGTTGGTTTGTGATAGCCTTGTAATACTTTCTTGTTGATTGATAAGTAAATGTGCTAGGATGCTACGTGTGTTAGTATCTTGTGATGTTTGTGTAAAGGGGTTCCCTTGATTGTGAACTATCAGTCGTTATGATAGTATTGTACCATTCATCTTGACTTATTTCCGGAGGTTAAGCCCTCCGTCACGGGGTAGACTTCGGGCGGGTCTAGTGACTATGATTCGAGAATACCTCATGCGGATCCGGGTGATCCATGCGGAGCTACGAGAGTTTCGTGTTAGTGTGCGTCCTTTATGGGCATGCGGTCCATGGCAGCGTGCGGTGCGAAGTCGGGGCGATCTTGGAGTAGCTACCGATGCGAGGAATACCTCATGCGGGCGATGAGATTGGCCTATGCGGAGTCTGCGGGAAGTTCGAGGCTAGGCCGCGCATTAGATCTGCGGGCAAGTGGCGGCTTTGATCATGTGGCGATGCAAGCAGATCTTATGATCTGATTCATGACCTTGTTGGTGCGTGGGTGTTAGTAGTCGGCTATGCCTTCGCACTTACCGTGCGGTTTTATTATGGCAGGTGGGACCCGTGTTCATGTGTGTTCCTTGGTGCTTTTATATCATAAAGCTGGCGGTGAGGAAGGTATTCCACGCACGATTGATGTTATGGCGTGAGACCCATTGTTATGTTTGAGTGATGACTTGGCGTGAGTCACGGCGTGATATATTTGTTTATTTATTGTGAATCGTAGTTTGGTTATCATACATGTCTCCCGCTTTATATAGACTACTATGATTTCATTTACGATATTTTTGATTTCACATACTTGGTACTGTTATCGACCTCCTTCGGGCTGCGTTCATCTGCAGTAAAGGTACACGATCGTTGATCCTCGCTCTTAGGGTCACGATTCGGCGTTTGGGAAGCTCCGTTCCTCGGAGCTTATCTTGGTATAGTCCTGTTGTGGTAGGTGCTACATTCGGGGTATGACGGGGCCCCGTCCGTCGTTGTTGTCATATCATTCGTAGAGTGCATGTATCTTGTTGTGGCGTAAATTGTAGAGGTTTGTAAAAGGATTAATCTGCTCATGTTGAAAGAGTTGTTGTATATATATATGCCGAAAGGCAACTTTCTTCGAATATCGTGTCTCAATTTATCTTATTTCATATCTTGGTTATTTTATGTTCGTGATTACTCGATGTATGACTCTTTGGGGTGCGGGTAAGGCACGATCCACGGGCCGGAGCAGTCGTGACAATTAGTGCGATATCTGGTGTTTGAGACATAAGGTAATAGCGGTTATTGGCCAAATGACGAATGATTTCACGTTGGTAAATGAAGGAAGAAGTGTATAATGTGTAAAGATGAAATGAATCGAAATCACCACGAAAGCAGAAAGCCGCGACTCACTCAGTAAGTAAGTCGCGGCGCTTGTAGGGCCGCGACTCTAATTGATGTTCGGTTCGGTGAGTTCTTTGGGCGAAGTCGCAACTCATGACTGTTTACATTACCCGTAATTCGGGACATGTATTTGAGAACGTACGAAAGGAAATAAGATTTGAATTTGGAAAGATAAGTTAACAGAATGTTTTGGACAGATTTTCAGTCAACTTTGAAGCGGTATGTCTCCTAGTATATAAGGAGTTTTTAGGTGTTTCAAAGGCCTAGTATGAAGTTCATTGAGTCTAGTTTCCAACACAACGAGCCACTCATCAATTGGACATCGGAGTAGAAAGTTATGGACGTTACAAGATCAGCTAGCAGAAGAGAAGGAAAAATGTTTCAGACAGGCACCACAGCGCCATGGCGCCGGCTGCAGGGCCGCGGCGCCGTAAGTCCTGAACCTCTCTGAAGTTGCAGTGCCACGGCGCTGGCTGTAGGGCCGTGGCGCCGAAGCGGGAATTTCTGCGAAAAAAGGGTTAAATTAAAAGATATTTGTGTAGAGGACTTATGGGAGGACGACAAGTGTTCTTCACAACTTGCATAACAAGATAGAGGCTATATATGACCAAGTCTTGCAAGATTAAAAATATTTACAAGATTTCATCCAAATAGGATTCTCTTCTCTTCTCTCTTCTAAATGGAGAAAAAGCTTAGGCCTAGATGAAATTTTGGAAGGGCGGCAAGAAGATAAGATGTTGATAAACTTGTAGAGGGTTCGTGTGGATGATTTTGACGTGAAAAGGAGTTGCGGAAAAAGGGCTACAGTGGGCGAGATTTTGCCGGTTTGGGCGGAATCCTAAAGGTAAATTCCCTCCTCTTGGAAGTAAATTAAAGATTACATGTTATAGTAGTTGGTAAATGAACATGTGGTAAATAGATTGAAGTTTGAAAAGATTTGGATCATGTCGACTTGTTATAAACCGAAAATGGGCATGTTAGCCATTTGTGTTGTAATCAATTTAGTCGATAGTTACAATCGTCGCTTGTTAAGAAAGAAAGGATTTGTAGTTGTTATAATTGTTATAGGGTATATAACATGTTAGAATAACAACTTGGATTAAAAAAGAATTGAAAGGAAATTGATATTGTTGTTGATATTGATAGTTGCCGAGAATGAGGCTTAAGTTGTTGGACTGTTTTGTATAAATTGTGGGGCAGAATTTTACACGTCCTTTTAAGGTGTGTAATCCCCTTTGGTTAGCTGAACTATTGAGCCTTAAATGTGGCATTTGGTTATTGATTTCGGGCCTTGAAAAAGGTGGAAAAGTATGTAGAAACAAAGGAAGTGCTGTCCAATTTTCTGTAGAATTAAGTGAGTTTACACTTGGGATATTCTACGTTTAAAGTTAGAAGTTAATAGACGTATTATGGTCATTATAGGTTGACATACTACGCATGACATGTTGGACTTAGCAAGTGCATTGAACCGAAGAGGTATGTGACACTTTCCTATCTCTTGAGCATGAGTAGTTGTAAATGTATAGTACGGTAGACGTACGAGATGTAAATGAATTTAGTTTCATTTGATATCCTTGACTTGTTTTAAGGATGTCCAAGTTGGTTGAGTTAGAGAATTAACTCACTTGTTTTAAAGGATAGAAATGCCTTGATTTCAAAAGCATAAAGTTGGTTAATAACTTTATGGAAAGTAAAAAAAAGAATGGTTTATTCTAATAAGGTAAATAAGGATTTCTTGACTTGAAAATGTATAGAATACTTGATTTGGAAAGTATTGATTCCTTGAGCTATTCTAAGGATAAGAAACTTGATTACTAAGGTTAAGAGACTTGAAGTATTTTAAAAGTATATGATACTTGGTTTAGAAAGTATAAGTCTCTTGGTTAAAAAAAAGAATGAAAGTGTATAAAGCATAAAGTTAGTATAACGGCTTTATGAGAAGTTGGTTATAATAACTTTATGGAAGGTTAAAAGAATAGAAGTACGTAGTACTTTGGGTTAAATTCCCGAATTTTATAATGACATGTTAGTGCCTTAAGTAAACTAAAATGAGAGTATATATGAATAAAGCTAATAAGAAGTTAGGGGGATTTCTTAACTTGCTTATGTTATGTATGATAAGCCGGTGGTGCTTATGTTATGTATGATAAGCCGGTGGTGCTTATGTTATGTATGATAAGCCGGTGGTGCTTACGTTATGTATGATAAGCCGGTGGTGCTTATGTTATGTATGATAAGCTGGTGGTGCTTATGTTATGTATGATAAGCCGGTAGTGCTTATGTTATGTATGATAGCCGGTTGTGCTAGGTTATGTTATTCTTGCGGGGTAAACCCCCGGGTTACTACTTATTCCATGAATTTTCTACCCATGATGTGAGTGTGGCGTTTGTACTCATTGCGGGCCCACCGGGCCCATGCGACTGAAATAGTCCTATGCGGGTGAAATAGTCCCATGCGAGGCGGATGACCTCATTGCGGGTCCACAGGACCTATGCGGGTGAAATAGTCCCAGGAGTAAGATTGCTTAATGACACTACGGGTGGGTGGCCCTACTTTGATCATGAGCCTCCTATTTTTATGCAGTAAAGTATACTCTTGTTTACTCTCATTGTTACTAAGGCACAATGTACTGTTGTTTGAGTTATCGTACATGTCTCCAGCTTTATTTAAGACTTTATGATTTCATTACAGTACTTTCAGTTTCACATACTTGGTACATGTTGTACTGACCTCCTTGGGCCGCTTCATGCCGCAGTAGAGTATCTGATTCTTGATCCTCACTCTTAGGATCACGGTTCAACTGTTGAGAAGCTCCATTACTCCGAAGGCTTATCCTTGGTTCAGATCCCTGGTATTGTCGGTTGTTGTACATTGAGGTATAAGCGGGCCTGTCCATCACGATTGTTATTCTTAAGTGCGTAGTCATTTCTTGTGGATTAGGTTGTAAAGAAAGTAAAAAAAAAAAGGATGATGTAACTGTTGTTTTTGAGTTATGTATATTTCGCAGAAGGTGGCTGTTACACCCCGTATTTACATGACATGTTTTAAGAACGTACGTAAGAACTCACAGTGTTAAGATTTGAGACTTGTAAAAATTTATCGGAATTATGAAATTGTCGGAAAACGTACTATTGTGACGAATGGGAGGGCGACACGTGTCACCCCCCTTATTGATGCCTTGGTCGAATTTGGCATGGCCAAAATGGTCATTGACCATAGTCTTGGATGACTAAGTCTTGCAACTTGAAGCTTGAGAAAATTGACTTGGTCAAAGGACCCACAAAGTTTTGATTTTTTTGCTAAGACCTTATCCTAGCCACCCAATTGTTCATATCATGACCTTCCAATGTGCTTTATATTATTACTAGTAGCAAGAGAGAGCTAAACACTTACAAAATTTCACAAAAAATTGGAAGAGCACAAGCTTAGCTCTCGGGTTCCATAGAGAAAAAAAAAGAAAATTTTTTGTTCCTTGTTCTTTTAGCTCCCCACTTTAAACCAAGGTTCTTAAGTGTATTGTGAACATATCTCAATAGAAAAATCTTGGAAAAAGATAGTTTACGGGTTAGTCGCAAAACGAAAACCTAGTTGTCTTTCTAGGTTTTGGATTGGAATTTGAAGGAAAGTTGTTGGTATGGTTCTAAGGGTCTCAAGTAGCGGATTGTAGCGTCTTGATGAGGTTCTAAGTTGCTAAGGAGCGACTCCGGATACGGAATTTGGGTTAAGATTCGTTGAGGTATAATCTTGTCTCTTAGAAGTGTTACAAGATTATTTATATTGTTGTTATCTTTACATGTTGCTAGCTTGAAGTATATGTATTGAAGTTTATAAGGATTATGGATTGATTGTAGCCTTGGAAATCTGAAATGTAATGTAAGCCATGATAAGTTGGATTGTAATTTAGTCGTTATTAGAATCGTCGCATGTTGTTGACTTGAAGATTATAGTAGTTATAGTCGATTGCGACTTGATATCATGTATTGCTAACAACTTGGATTGAAATGGAATTTGGATAAGAATTGGTATTGTTGAAAACAATGTGGCCGAATTTGGGCATGTAGTTTGTATTAGTTGATATCTTTTGTGGGGCGGAATTTTACACGTCTAGTAAGCGTGTAATCCCCTATTGATAATTGCACTGTTTGGGCCTTAAATGTGGCGTGTTTGGTTATTGTATTCGGCCTTGAAAAAGGTGGCAAAGTACGTAAAAACAAAGGAGGTCTTTGTCAGATTTTCCGTAGAATTTAGTGACTTAGCACCTAGAATATTCTACGTTTGAAGTAAGAGGTTAATGGACGTATTGTGACCATTATAGGTTGAAGTACTAAGTATAGCGTATCCTACTTGAAGGATGGATTAGCTATCAAGATTGAAGTACTTTGGAGCATTTTGCTACTTGTCGATAATCGTCGCGAGGTATGTGAACCTCTTCCTTCCTTTGGCATGATTCTATGTATGAAATATACCGGTGGTATCATTTCATGTTTCCTTCTACTCTTAGAAGTTAAGAGGTAGTTGTGTGATTTGCTCTATGTAGAACTTTTTCTATCTTTTGAGCATGACTAGTTGCATTGTATGTAGTACGGTAGACGTACAACACCTTGATATCCTTTACTAGTTTTATAAATAGCCAAGGCAGGTGAGTTAGGAGATTAACTCATTTCTTTGAAAGAATAAAGGATGTCTTAAGTTTTATTAAAGTTAAGGGACTTGAAGAGTTTTAAAGTATGTGATACTTGTTCCGTTTTAAACGTATAAGTCCCTTGGATAGGAAATTGTATTTGGCTAAGGCATAAAGTGAATATAACGGCTTTATGGGGAGTTGGTTATATTTGCTTTATGGAAAGATAAATGACTTGATTTTAGTAAAAAGGAAACTTGATTTTAAGACATCAATTGCCTAAGGTTTTATAATAAAAGGAGTCACTTGAGTTCAACAGGTTAAGAGACTAATTGTATTTTTGAAAGTTAAGAGAATTGAGTTGAAAGTATATAATACTTGGTTTCAAAAAGTAGAAGTCTCTTGGTTAGAAAAGGAATGAGTTTTGTCTAAAACTATAAAGGGTTATAACGGCTTTATGGGAAGTTGGTTATAACAGCTTTATGGAAGGTAAAGAGAATGGTTTTCTCTAATAAAGAATTCAAAGAATTAACTTGTATTAAGGAAGGGCAATGTGATTTAAAGGTATCACTTGCTTAAAAGTTTTAATGTATGGGTCACTTGATTTAGAAGCCGAGAAATGTATTTCTAAAAGTATCGTGACTTATGTGAAATGTACACAAGCCTGGATACTACGGGTGTTAGTATCTTGGGGTTTTACACTAAAAGGAGTCTCTTGAAAAGAATGTACGTACTTAGTACTTTGACCTGTTTAATTGAGAATAATTCTATGTGATGCCTTGATTGGTACTTTGGCTTGATTAATTGAGAATTAGTCTAAGTGTGCCTTGATTAGTACTTTGGCTTGTTCAATGAGAATTATTCTAGTTATGCCTTGATAAGTACTTTGGCTTGATTAATTGAGAATTAGTCTAAGTGTGCCTTGATAAGTACTTTGGCTTGTTAATTGAGAATTAGCCTATGTGTGCTGGTGATAGCCTTTGAGTGCAAGTATTATGTTTTATTACGTTGCCGCGACTCTCGGTTGGAGGGTCGGCTGCCTTGTTGTAAGTACTTGGACGTACCGACAGTGATGTGGGATTCCACGGGTATGCTTCCGTTATTTGTAGTACTTGGGTTAAATTCCCGGATTTTTTATAGAAGACATGGTAGTGCTTCTGTTTGTTTGACGGCCGGTCGAGATAGGGTAAGAGTATAAGTGAGGGGTAAACCCCCAAGATGCTATACCACCTTCTCCAGGGTAAGAGTATAAGTGAGGGGTAAACCCCCAAGACATTATACCCCCTGCTTGTTTTGTTTGATGGTCGGTCGAGATAGGGTAAGAGTATAAGTGAGGGGTAAACCCCCAAGATGCTATACCACCTTCTCCAGGGTAAGAGTATAAGTGAGGGGTAGACCCCCAAGATGTTATACCACCTGCTTTACCACCTTCTCCAGGGTAAGAGTATAAGTGAGGGGTAGACCCCCAAGACGCTATACCACCGGTGGGACTTGGTGTTCATGTATGCCTATTGGTGTATTATTATATCACAGTGCATCGGCGGTGATGTGGGATTCCACAGGCGGGAGATATATATATATATATGTTGTGTATGTGTCTGCCGAGCGGTGAGGTGGGATACCACGGGCGCGTCACATGATTATATTTTACACTTATAGCTGTCGGCAGTGATGGGGGATTCCACGGACACGCTTGATATTTGTGTGACTTGATCGCGTCCCAGTTGGTAGGGTAGTAAATGTGCCCTCCTTAAAGGGCCGGATTATACTTATGGAAGATAAGTAAGTTATATAGAAATGAACTTAATGATTTGTCCTAGTCATGTGCGTAAGAATGAGGCTATAACCTTTATTGAAAATGGGAAAAGATAATAAAGTGCGATTAAGTTCATAAGTGGTAATGACACGGCAGGATCTGGTATGTATTTTTATACTTGTCCCTGTCTTTCTTTTGTACAGTTATGATCCATTTCTTATGACGTTATTTCGCTCCATATTCGCAATTTTTGTTATCGACCCTGGCCGTGCGTTCATGCCGCAGTGTTAGGTGCACGAGTTGGTGATCCTTGCTCTTAGGATCTCGGTTGATTTTGAAAAAGCTCCATTTGCTCCGAGGCTTATCTCTTACGCAGTTTCCACGAGGTAGTAGATTCATGTATATTCGTGGTATGGCGGGGCCACTGTCCGCCACGCTTGTTCCGTTAAAAATTCTTAGAGGTCTGTAGTCACATGTTGTGGGTCAGTTTGTAAGGGAAAGGAGGCAACTGCTTTGGTTGTATATTATATGTCCAGGAAGGTAGCCCTATCGGCTAACCTGTTGTTTTACTTCTGCTGTTTATTTTTTATAGTTTCATGTGTGTTCCGCTGAATATCTCTGATGTATACCTGGAAGGGTGCCCAGGTAGGCACCGATGCGAGCTTCGGGTCGTGGTGATGGCTATATCGGCTAGCCTGTTGATACTTCTGTCTAGGTATTTTTTTATGAGATTTTGTATGTTCTGCTGCTATTCTCTGATGTATACCTGTAAGGGGTGCCCATGTAGTTTACCTGTCGCGGGCCCGGGGTCGGGTCGTGACAAAAGTGGTATCAGAGCAGTTAGTCCTCGGAAAGTGTCTACAGATCGTGTCTAGTAGAGTCTTGGTTATCGGTGTGTTGTGCACCCCATCTATAACCAGGAGGCTGCAGGACATTTAGGATTGGTTTCCATTCTTCTTACTCTGAGATCGTGCGATAGAGCAGTGTTGTTAGGGTTGTATCTCCCTAACGAGTTATGTTGATTGCAGCTATGCGAAAGGCAGCAGTGACCCAGGAAGGATTATGTGGATTGCGTATCCAGGTTGGTAATACTTGTTGTATAGTTGGTATAGTGACATACAGCTATACGGATTTATGTATGAGGGTCAGACGCGTGTTGCCTAGAATGATTTTGGATTACCAAGGATTGGAAAAGATTAAATAGATACCGGGAAGGTATGAAACAATTTAATGAATTCTCATCAAGGTTTTACGTACTAATTCGAGATAATTAGGGATGATGAGTTGTCTGAGAAGGTAATGGACCCTTAATAAGTTATAATGAAGGGACTTAATGGAAGACTATGTTAGTAACTTAAGCTACGTGGTATGCTTAAGGGAATTGTTCGAATGAGATCCGTATGGAGTAAGTATGGTTGTTATGATTAAGACAACACGATTAAGAGCTTATGAAAAGTTATTTTACCCGTTTACGGGGGGGACTGATAAGGTAGGCTTGAAACATGGAAAGTGCGAGCCTAAGAATATTGATAACCGCCGAGACCTTAGGTATATAAGGCCTTCTCGGCTATAAGATTTAAATCAGACTTATGGTAAGAGTTAAGTACGACGGTGGGTCGGGTTGAGGACCTATTACGGGTCGCACCATAACCTAAAATGGATTGGGATCAGTTGGTAGTAGTCCCGCTACGTGACAGGGTCACGAGGATGCCAGACCCAAGTCTAGTTAAATGGTTTTGCGGATTCGTGGACGCATTCCACCGGAACCAGGTTGTGAGAGCCGGAAATGGCCTTATATTGTTTAATATAGTAACTTCAAAGATTGGAGGCCAGATTTAGTATGGAAGTTATGTACGTATGCTAGTATAAGTTTGGAAATACGGAAAGAGTACGACCAGTGAAAAAGAGAGCAACCAAGTGTAAAGAAATAGAGTCTGAATCCATGAGAACCTTTCGAGGTGACTACACCCGTGAGTGATGGGTGGTAGCTGAGCGGGTATATAATAATTGCCCAGTGACGATACAGTCGTCGGACCCTAGCAGACCTAGCAGAGCTGTTATGACATACTTTGAGGACATTATAGGTACAGGCTAGTTGGCCTCTTGATATGCCAACGTTGACGGCAGAGAGAGATTTGTTCAATTCCAGTTTTCCGGTTTGCCGATTATCGAGTGGAAAGGAAGGGAAGTGGTGGTAACCAGTGAATTATCCTTCCTTCTTTGACATCATTGTTTTTAATAAGTCTGTGTGACCTGTTCATTTGAGGTAAATTGATGCAGAAGGTAAGTAATACTGGAATTTGAAGGAGTTTTATGTCAAGTTGTCACGCCCTTTTCCGACCGCGACATTATAAAACTCCTGCTTAGTAAAAATGTTAGGAAATAAATAGAAATGCTAAATGTTAAAAAGGGTGCTTAAAGTGCTGAGAGGTGCAAAAAGGGGTTGCTAAAATGCTAAAGGGTTCGCGGAGTCGCCACCTAATTTATTTGGGTGAATTATGACACCTAAATGTTAACTAGTTTAAAGTAAACATTAACTCCATTTTAATGGTCTGCTAAACTTAATGAGATTCTGGTTAAGGGTTCTTTATTATCCTAAAAGGAAGGGGTTAGGCACCCTAAAGGATCCGCTAACCTGCGGTTATCCTGCCAGACCTAGACTGATTATTATGTTTTTTTTTTTAAAAAGATGCTGCAAGTGTTTATAAAAGAATGCATTTTTTATAAAAATATTTATAATACTAATGTTACAAAAATATATGCGTAAAGTTTTAAAAAATCATGCATATAAAAATGATGCGAAATTGATGTATCACTAAAGATATGCATTTCACTTACGAAATCAATTTTGATTAACATATACCAGGTATGATATAAAAAGTGCTATTTTTTTTTTTACAATGTATAATAAGAAAATAAATTTATTATGAAATGAATTATAATGCTCTTAAGTGGTTTGTGAGAAAATCAATTCCTTTGTTATGCATTAACTTCATGCTTGGATCTGCGATTTTAATTGTTAGGCAAAAGATTAGACATGTCAGACAAGCCTAAGATAGATAAATTAGAAGTGTGTTTCCAGTTTTAAAACTAGCCACCCAATTTCATATATTCAAGGATTAATTGTTCTAGACAACCTATTAATTACAAAGTTAAATAATTAGGCAACAACTAAATAAATAAGATAAAAGGGTGGATATGATCGCGGAGGCTTTCAAGATATGTGGCGACATCATCTTATCCTATTTTGTCTTAGGAATACTGAGGCGGGAATGCGAATGCGGATGCACATAGACGTGGGTTGTCATTTGGAGTAGCTCGTGATGAGTCTCGCCGTGAGACTCTTTATTTTGCTACGATGCATTTCATATAAAATAAAAGAAGATAAGGATTAGTATACACTCCAACTTTGTCAATTAATAAATAAGCATTTAGCAAACTTCAACACATAATTTATATCAAAACCCGTATAACCGTGAATAAACAGTGAGGATCAGTAGGCAGAGTAGGCAATAAACAGTGAGGATCAAGTAGAGTGGACTTAACCCAAATATACACGTGGGCCAACTAATAATGCAGAGGCAAGAATGAACATTCATAGGCCTAGGAAGTCCTATTACAACTTCGTTAGGACATCTTAAGGGTCACAGGTATGGGCTAAGCCCAGTATGCATATGTACGGTAGCCAGGTATGAATGTTACAATGATATACCTAAGGTTATTGAGCAAGACAGTCGGTGCATTCAGTGTATATTCAGAGCAAACATAGAATCAGTGATAGAAGTTGATGTCCAGAATCATCTTAAAAAGGAAACAGAACAAGATATAATATCAATCAAGCAGCGAATAAATCACGACCCTAAAAATCACACTGGATCGAGTCTAATTTAAAAGAAGCAAATGATACCGGTATTTGACAGGGATCATGTTGTGTATTCCTTAACCTCTTTATCAACTTAGCCAAATTTAAGCTCATAAGGACACTTGATAACCTCTCCGGGGTTTAATACAGTTATAAACTAGCATGATATGTCAAATCCCAATTGTTGCGTCTCAAGGAAACGCACAAGCCTAGATATACAGTATTACTTATATAAACCAGATGAGAACTTTAGGTTTTTGCAAGAGATGTTTAACAAAACAATATTATGATTTCGATGAATCAGTACCACATGACTTTATGTTAAGGCGCTAATACTATATTGACCCAAATAAACTTCTGCACTTCATATATATGCTTCTCTGGCATTACTAATCTAAAATACTTCAAAGCAATAATTGACAGCAGGTCACTTTGCATATAAATCTATTGAATTGTATAGATTCCAGATTTATACGTTCCTTTACGAGATACAAATTCCGACATTTTTAAGCTTAGTGAAATGAGATCAACACATTAATACCAAAAGAGGTCACTCAAATATGCAGGGATTCCCAATAAGTAAACTAAATGGATACACACAACTACATCATATTAACATCTTAACGAGACACGGTAAGATCAGATATTATCTGTCATAAATACAAACATGCTACCGATACTAGTATTAAACTAATCACATTAACAAACATACTTACGAATACCAATAGCGATTAATTCTGACTAAACAGGTTCAACAAAAACAAATGTACTTCAAATCATATACAAATGACATTAAACATAACTAACGGAACACATCATTCAAACAGATTATAAAGTGTAAATCGCATAAGAAATCTGAAAGAGAACGGATTTACCTTCTCCGGACAACGACCCGAGGCAGCGTATCAAGTCGTCGATCCGCTCGGAGGTTTTATGCTATGCGATTGAAAGCGATGTGGTTTGTGGTCGATTCTAGGCTATTATTAAAAGAAAGGTTTCAGATTTGTGCTTTGGATTCCTGATTTTGCTGGTAAGAACCCTCACTGCTGGTTTTCGATTGATTCCGGGAATTAGTCGATGCTGCCCCCTCCTCTGTCTAGCATGTCTATCCATCGACTTTTTTCTGTCAAGAGGGGGTCTGGATTGATGACCCTTTTTTCCTCCTCTTATTGCATGTGCGAATCGCCTATTTATATAGTCCCGATGTTCAGCTATTCTTGCTCTTGTCTGCTACTGTTTTTACTCGTTTTATTTTATGATTTCCTCATGCTCCCTGCTGCCCTTTGACTGTATAAATCGTTCAATTTATATAGTCACCATTTTGGGTTTCAATTTAGGTTCTAAGTTTGGTAGCTGATTTTAGACGATTTGTTACCGTTCTTTTGGAGTATCAATGTTAGGAAGATTTTGGTACTGATTTGTTACGATTTTTTGTGATATTTGGTCTTGATTCGGTTCCATTTCTATGGTAAGAAGGGGGGTGTCGATATGGTAGTGGATTCGTGGGGTGATTCGCCGGATTCTCCGGCGAGAATCTCGGCATGGGCGATGGGGCGAGGTGGCATCGACAGGTTAAGGAGGATGAAGGCTTAGGACGTTTTTTAGGGCATCTATTTTTTAGAGAGAGATAAAGGGCTGAGGGAGTGGGCCGCGGGAGCTGGGCTGCGGGTAAGGACTGGGGCGAAGTAGAGGGGAAATGGGTTGTGATGGCTGGGCTTGGTTTAGGGAATTGGGTTAAAGTGTTAGTTTTAGGTAGAGTTTAAGTGTGTTATTAGTTAATTAGTGCTAATAAATGGAATCTGAATTGTGATTAAATTATTAGGTGCTTTATTAGTCTAAGCTTGAGTTTAAATTAATAATAAAATTAACGACGGTCATGCTATTTAATTAGTGCTTAATATTTTATAATATGACGCCGTTATTAAAATCTTATTTATTATGTATATTTTGCGATGTTAAATTAAAAATTTAATGGGGTTTAGATTATTACTAAATTATTTAAATGCTAAATGCGTATATGACATTTAAGGATTGCTTAATGCTTTTATAAATGCGACGCTATTAAAATGCATGTATTAGATTAAAATTGATTTGAATTACAAATCATAATTATGAAATTGCCTTGTTTATTAATAAAAATGCGAATATGCTATTTAATACGACGTCATTGTTAAATTATTTATTTTATGTATTTATTTATTTATTTATCATTAAGAATTGTTTGAGTTTTAATTAGTGCGAAATAGGGCTTAAATTACGAATAATATTAATAAAATTATTTGTTATTAAAATGCCGAGTGCGGACGTGAGACTCAAGGTGTGCCTAATATTCTACGTAAGACGCGATGTCATTATTTTATGCATCTATTAACGTTTTATTGTCGCATTTTATGTTATAAAACTGCTAAGATATTTTTTTTGGGAAAATTGGTGTAACTTCACAGTTAATGACTGGACGGGAGGGTCAAAATTGGGTGTCAACAACTTGTCCCTCTTTGTATGGAGATGATGGAAGAGTCTTCGGACAAAGACGTTGACTTAAAGCCAATTTTGTCTCGATCCTCATAAAAAATGTTGGGCAATTAAAACAAGACTGATGCAAATTCAAAATCTGTCCCAGTGTCGAGTTATGACGACACTGGGCTACCATGGTCAAATACCAAGGCGGGATAACGCGGACTCAAAATTTGTCCCAGTGTCAAGTTATGACGACACTGGGCTACCATGGTCAAAACACCAAGGTGGGCTAATGCGGACTCAAAATTTGTCCCAGTGTCGAGTTATGACGACACTGGGCTGACATGATGTTAAAATAAAAATAAACTAGCTTGACCCTAGGGGTGTACCAGTATCGACTTATGTTGTTGGGTTTATGGTGATGCAGAATGAGTGGACCGACGCTTGAGGCCACTTCTGCCATTCTTTGGGGAGGTTGGCCCCCCAACAAATTGTCCCGGTTCGCTGTAAGAGAAAATCCACGTTGTGCTCCTGCTCCTGCATGCTAAGACTTAAGCAAACGGTTAGTGCATAACTGTTACGTCGAAATGATAACGCATGAATTTATTGATAATGTAACTGTATGAGTAGAAAATGCTATTCTGTAAAAATGTGATGCCTACTGCAAATGCTGTGATTTCGCCCTTGCACGGGCGTGTTGCGATTGTGAATGCGGATATGTTGTCCTTGCTGCAACTGCCCCTGTATACTAAAGCTCAAGAAAGAATTAGTGCATAACTGCTAAGACAGAATAATAAAGCATGAATAAGAAATGCAATTTTGAGAGTAGAGAAATCGTTCTTGCGTAGATGTGGTATGTTGATGATGTCATTTTGTACGTGGCATCGTTTTCGTACGGACGTCATTTCGGACTCGGCGTCGTTTTCGGATGGGCGTCGTTTTCGGACTTAGCGTCGTTTTCGGACTTAGCGTCGTTTTCGGACTCGGCGTCGTTTTCGGACTCGGCGTCATTTTCGGACTCGGCGTCGTTTTCGGACTCGGCGTCGTTTTCGGACGTGGCGTCGTTTTCGGACTTGGCGTCGTTTTCGGACGTGGCGTCGTTTTCGGACTTGGCGTTGTTTTCGGATTTGGCCGTCGTTTTCGGACTTGGCGTCGTTTTCGGACGTGGCGTCGTTTTCGGACTTGGCTTCGTTTTCGGACGTGGCGTCGTTTTCGGACGTGGCGTCGTTTTCGGACTTGGCGTTGTTTTCGGACTTGGCATCGTTTTCGGACTAGGCGTCGTTTTCGGACTCGGCGTCGTTTTCGGACTCGGCGTCGTTTTCGGACTCGGCGTCGTTTTCGGACGTGGAGTCGTTTTCGGACTTGGCGTCGTTTTCGGACGTGGCGTCGTTTTCGGACGTGGCGTCGTTTTCGGACTTGGCGTCGTTTTCGGACTTGGCGTCGTTTTCGGACTCGGCGTCGTTTTCGGACGTGATGTTGAGGGCGTCATTGCGTAGACGTAATGCGTGGCGTCGTTACTGGGCGTGTTCTTTGCTGGCGTCGTTGCGTAGACGTAGTGTTGCTGGCGTTATTGCGTAGACATAATGCTGATGACGTCGTTGCGTGGACGTGATCTTGATGGCGTCGTTGCACGGGCGTGTTCTTCGCTCCGTAGAATAAATGCTCCTGCAAGCTAAGCTTGAGAAAAAGTTAGTGTATAACTGTTAAAACAGAATGATAAATATATGAGAAATGTGATTTTGTGAGTAGGGATGTCGTCCCTGTATGATATGTGGGGTGTTGCGAATGCCGTATGGATTGTCATGTTGTCTTTTGTTGTGCGTTTGTGCACTGCATGGGTTGCAATTTGACTCTAGGCCCGAGCTGATGCGCTAGACTTTGTTGCGGGATTTGAACTCTGATTGTTGATGTCTGTCTGCTTCTGCTGCTTCTGAAGAATTTTGTTGTATTTTCTGCTTCTGCTAATATGAAGAACTTTGTTGTATCTTCTGCTAATATGAAGGACCTGCGCTCAAAGAAAAATTTGTGAGTTTGAGGGGGGGGCTGTTGATTCGCGTTGACTTTGTAGTTTTGACTCTTGATGCTCGGATGTCTGCCTTGTTTGGACTCATAACCCCTGCATGGTTTCCTACCTTGTCCCAGTTCTGAATATGCAAAGGGTGTTTGGCCTAAAATGGGTCTCAATGGGGTTGTTTTGTATATTATGTGTATTTTCGTTATTTTCAAAATAAGGGAAGGTTTCCTAATGGTGTGACTGAAGTCGATTTAGGCCGCCTACGTATCCCCATGAGGGAATCAGGTCATGACGTAGTTCATTACAAGCGAATTTGGGGTGAAATTAAAATTTCTAGAGTTGGGACCGAAGCCGAAACGGCCGCCTACGTATCCACCAAGGGAATCAGGTCAAACATAGTTCCATTTTATTACATATAAAGAGAAAATGTATTAAACTAACTATTTCAGGACTCCGCGGGCCAAAGCAGGGGCACGAGTCCACTTCTTCTTGCTCAGTGTCTTCAATGGCTGAGTCTTCAACAGGATCATCTCTTGCAGCACACAACTAAACGAATGACTTATTCAATGGTTAAACAATCTCCGGCAAGGAGCACCCCCTCTTCTCTGACGGTTGGTCGATGATTCAACTTTCTTCCATTTTCGGGCTGACGTAATAGTCCTTTCCAGACTGTTTTCTCCATCTTTAACTATCATGCTCACATGGGCATCTTCATAGCCGGGAAGAAGGTTATTGTTTACCCTGAGATGGGCATCTTTCAGCTGAATGACTCTCTCTTCGATTAACTCCTCTATTTTGTCCTTGAGTGTATAGCAATTTTCGATGTCGTGCCCCTCGACACTGGAGTGGTATGCACAATGTTTGGTTTTATCGTGCCCTCGGGAAGTAGGCCTGGGGGTATTTCTGGGAATTGGCTGGAGTATTCTTGCGGCTTTCAGCTTCTCATACACTTAGGCTATGGGTTCGGCTAAATGTGTATAGGTTCTGGTTGGCTTTCTCTCAGCATCTATGCGGGGGTTGGGTCCGTTTGGTGTGCGGGTTCGTGATTGTGGTGAGTATTTTGGATATGCCGGTTGGGTATGGTAAACAGGATATGGGGTAGCACAGTGCTGATAATATGACTGTGGATTTTGAGTGTTTTGGTTATAGTAAGAAGGCGGTGAGCTTTGATACACTGAAAGTTGTTCTGGCCTATGTTCCTGAATGACCATGACAGAGGGTTATGCATCCATTTTCCTCTGTGAGGTACCTCCTATGGAATCTGACTGCATTGCTCTGCTAGTTGCTTGTAGGGCTGTCAAGTTTGTAATCCTGCATGTCTTAATGCCTTCTTCCACGAAGTCGCTCATTCTTACGACTTCTGCAAAACTTCGCCCAATTACATTGATCATCCTTTCATAATACGTCGCGTCTTTTAACGACTGCATGAACAAGGTGGCCATTTCGCTCTCTGCCATTGGAGGTTGGACCTTTGCTGTTTCTGACCGCCACCTCAGGGCGTATTCCCTGAAAGTTTCTGTGGATTTATTCTCAAGTTTCATAAGATAAAATCTATCCGGTACAGTGTCAGTGTTGAATCTGAATCTGTCCATGAAATTTTGTGCCATGGTATTCCAACCTTCCCATTTTCGAGGTTCTTGATATGTGTACCAGTCCAGCGCCTCGCCGGTTAGACTCCTGATGAATAATTTCATGATGATTGCTTGATTTTTCCCAACTCCAATCAATTTATCGCAATATGACCTTAGATGAGCTCGAGGATTCCCCTTTCCATCGAACATGTCAAATTTGGGCACATTGTATCCCACAGGTAATTCAACGTCGGGGTGCATACATAAGTTTTCATATTTTAATTCTTCCTCTCCCTTGTTCATTTGAATGCTTTTGAATGCCTCTTTCAAGCTACGAATTCCTTTTGCCACATTTTCATCAGTTCTAGCTCGAGTCTGCCGCTCTACTTCCTTGTATTGATCTGTCTCTTGAGAGGATAAATGCACAATAAATGGTTGGCTTTCGGTCGGATGTGCTGATGCCCCATATTGTTTGTTAGGACTAGTGATGCGTGTCGTCTGCTCGTATTGGGTGGTTTGGCAATTTGGGCTGAGTGGGGAGATATAAGTAGGTGGAGGTTGAGGTATGTATGTAGTAAACGGATCATTTTGGAGGTCGGCTTGCAAATTGACTGGGCGAGTGACATTTTGGTGTGAGCTGGTATGTTGCGGCCTTTGTGGGGAGCTTTGGGGAAGTGGAGGCTCAAGGGCTTGTGACACGATTGCATTTGTCCTTTGCTCTGAGAGTGGTGCATTCAAGCTAATAGACAGGTTTGTGATATTTCGGAGCCCTTCTATTTCGGCTTGCATGATTTCCATTTGTTGCAATAATTTGGCAAGGTGTTGATCATTGGTGTTTCTCCTTTCTAACGTCTCTGCATCCTCTACGAGGACGAGTCCTAAGTTGTTTCATTCTGGTGCCTCTGGATTAGTCATTTATTGGATGCTTGTGCTTCTACCAGTCAACGCGAATCAACCTTTTGGGGATAAGCTAGGCAAAATAACCCTCTAACAAATGAAGCAACCAAGTTAGTATGATATGCAAAGAGTTGCAGACAATATATAATAATAAGCAAATTGCAAGTCAAGTTCGTGCTTTAACATGTTTGGGTCCTCTTTTATGCCTGAGGGAGGCCTAAACGTCACATATGCGAGGTTGTGATAGATTTGTCCAAGCCGTCCAACTGTAATGCTTTCGTTGGAAATGACGACCAAATGACGGTGCATTTTTTTCCAATTTCGGCACGTCATGATTAGGTTTGGATTTGTCTATCATTGTCATGCTACACACAATATGGTGGTTGGTCGTTGGGTTGAGAAACCCGTCGACAAGTTTGGTGTCTTCCTAATTGTGGTGTCGATACCAAGGACCGACCCACCTAGGGTAAATGCATGTATGCCTTAAAATAAGGGGTGGTATAGCTCTATCCTAAGTTTCTAAGATTTGGCTTTACTAGACGCAAGGTTCCCGAGCGGACAACTCGAGTGAGAAGGCTACGCGGCTGATCAGACGAACCGATCTAACTCCGCGCAGGCGCCAACTCTCTTAAAATTTGGATATTTTGAAGATATTTGCGGGTGCGCGAAGCACACCAGCGCGTGAGTGTGTGATAGTGTGAATTTTCCAGAATGGAAGAAATATGAGCGAAATGTCAGTTTAAGGAAAGCAGTAAAGCAAATAGCAATTAAAAATACAGCACACAAAAATTAAATGCAAAAAATAATGCCGAATAATAACCCTAGGTCTGTTGTGGTTAAGAACTTTAATCCCCAGTGGAGTCGTCATTTCTGTCACGCCCTTTTCCGACCGCGACATTATAAAACTCCTGCTTAGTAAAAATGTTAGGAAATAAATAGAAATGCTAAATGTTAAAAAGGGTGCTTAAAGTGCTGAGAGGTGCAAAAAGGGGTTGCTAAAATGCTAAAGGGGTTGCTAAAATGCTAAAGGGTTCGCGGAGTCGCCACCTAATTTATTTGGGTGAATTAGGACACCTAAATGTTAACTAGTTTAAAGTAAACATTAACTCCATTTTAATGGTCTGCTAAACTTAATGAGATTCTGGTTAAGAGTTCTTTATTATCCTAAAAGAAAGGGGTTAGACACCCTAAAGGATCCGCTAACCTGCGGTTATCCTGCCAGACCTAGACTGATTATTATGTTTTTTTAAAAAAAAAGATGCTGCAAGTGTTTATATAAGAATGCATTTTTTATAAAAAGATTTATAATACTAATGTTACAAAAATATATGCGTAAAGTTTTAAAAAGGCATGCATATAAAAATGATGTGAAATTGATGTATTCACTAAAGATATGCATTTCACTTACGAAATCAATTTTGATTAACATATACCAGGTATGATATAAAAAGTGCTATTTTTTTTACAATGTATAATAAGAAAATAAATTTATTATGAAATGAATAATAATGCTCTTAAGTGGTTTGTGAGAAAATCAATTCCTTTGTTATGCATTAACTTCATGCTTGGATCTGCGATTTTAATTGTTAGGCAAGAGATTAGACATGTCAGACAAGCCTAAGATAGATAAATTAGAAGTGTGTTTCCAGTTTTAAAACTAGCCACCCAATTTCATATATTCAAGGATTAATTGCTCTAGACAACCTATTAATTACAAAGTTAAATAATTAGGAAACAACTAAATAAATAAGATAAAAGGGTGGATATGATCGCGGAGGCTTTCAAGATATGTGGTGACATCATCTTATCCTATTTTGTCTTAGGAATACTGAGGCGGGAATGCGAATGCGGATGCACATAGACGCGGGTTGTCATTTGGAGTAGCTCGTGATGAGTCTCGCCGTGAGACTCTTTATTTTGCTCCGATGCATTTCATGTAAAATAAAAGAAGATAAGGATTAGTATACACTCCAACTTTGTCAATTAATAAATAAGCATTTAGCAAACTTCAACACATAATTTATATCAAAACCCGTATATCCGTGAATAAACAGTGAGGATCAGTAGGCAGAGTAGGCAATAAACAATGAGGAGCAAGTAGAGTGGACTTAACCCAAATATACGCGTGGGCCAACTAATAACGCAGAGGCAAGAATGAACACTCATGGGCCTAGGAAGTCCTATTACAACTTCGTTAGGACAGCTTAAGGGTCACATGTATGGGCTGAGCCCAGTATGAATATGTACGGTAGCCAGGTATGAATGTTACAATGATATACCTAAAGTTATTGAGCAAGACAGTCAGTGCATTCAGTGTATATTCAGAGCAAACAAAGAATCAGTGATAGAAGTTGATGTCCAGAATCATCTTAAAAAGGAAACAGAACAAGATATAATATCAATCAAGCAGCGAATAAATCACGACCCTAAAAATCACACTGGATCGAGTCTAATTTAAAAGAAGCAAATAATACCGATATTTGACAGGGATCATGTTGTGTATTCCTTAACCTCTTTATCAACTTAGCCAAATTTAAGCTCATAAGGACACTTGATAACCTCTCCGGGGTTTAAATACAGTTATAAACTAGCATGATATGTCAAATCCCAATTGTTGCGTCTCAAGGAAACGCACAAGCCTAGATATACAGTATTACTTATATAAACCAGGTGGGAACTTTAGGTTTTTGCAAGAGATGTTTAACAGCACAATATTATGATTTCGATGAATCAGTACCACATGACTTTAGGTTACGGCGCTAATACTATATTGAACCAAATAAACTTTTGCACTTCATATATATGCTTCTATGGCATTACTAATCTAAAATACTTCAAAGCAATAATTGACAGCAGGTCACTTTGCATATAAATCTATTGAATTGTATAGATTCCAGATTTATACGTTCCTTTACGAGATACAAATTCCGACATTTTTAAGCTTAGTGAAATGAGATCAACACATTAATATCAAAAGAGGTCACTCAAATATGCAGGGATGCCCAATAAGTAAACTAAATGGATACACACAACTACATCATATTAACATTTTAACGAGACACAGTAAGATCAGATATTATCTGTCATAAATACAAACATGCTACCGATACTAGTATTAAACTAATCACATTAACAAACATAATTACGAATACCAATAGCGATTAATTCTGACTAAACAGGTTCAACACAAACAAATGCACTTCAAATCATACACAAATGGCATTAAACATAACTAACAAAACACATCATTCAAACAGATTATAAAGCGTAAATCGCATAACAAATCTGAAAGAGAACGGGTTTACCTTCTCCGGACAGCGACCCGAGGCAGCGTATCAAGTCGTCGATCCGCTCGGAGGTTTTATGCTATGCGATTGAAAGCGATGTGGTTTGTGGTCGATTCTAGGCTATTATTAAAAGAAAGGTTTCGAATTTGTGCTTTGGATTCCTGATTTTGCTGGTAAGAACCCTCACTGCTGGTTTTCGATTGATTCCGGGAATTAGTCGATGCTGCCCCCTCCTCTGTCTTACATGTCTATCCATCAACTTTTTTCCGTCAAGAGGGGGTCTGGATTGTTGTCGACCCTTTTCTCCTCCTCTTATTGCATGTGCGAATCTCCTATTTATATAGTCCCGATGTTCAGCTATTCTTGCTCTTGTCTGCTACTGTTTTTACTCGTTTTATTTTATGATTTTCTCATGCTCCCTGCTGCCCTTTGACTGTATAAATCGTTCGATTTATATAGTCACCATTTAGGGTTTCAATTTAGGTTCTAAGTTTGGTAGCTGATTTTAGACGATTTGTTACCGTTCTTTTGGAGTATCAATGTTAGGAATATTTTGGTACTGATTTGTTACGATTTTTTGTGATATTTGGGTCTTGATTCGGTTCCATTTCTATGGTAAGAACGGGGGTGTCGATATGGTTGTAGATTCGTGGGGTGATTCGCCGGATTCTCCAGCGAGAATCCCGGCATGGGCGATGGGGCGAGGTGGCATCGACAGGTTAAGGAGGATGAAGGCTTAGGGCGTTTTTTTAGGGCATCTGTTTTTTAGAGGGAGATAAAGGGCTGAGGGAGTGGGCCGCGGGAGTTGGGCTGCGGGTAAGGACTGGGGCGAAGTAGAGGGGAAATGGGCTGTGATGGTTGGGCTTGGTTTAGGGAATTGGGTTAAAGTGTTAGTTTTAGGTAGAGTTTAAGTGTGTTATTAGTTAATTAGTGCTAAATAAATGGAATCTGAATTGTGATTAAATTACTTAGGTGCTTTATTAGTCTAAGCTTGAGTTTAAATTATTAATAAAATTAACGACAGACATGCTATTTAATTAGTGCTTAATATTTTATAACATGACGCCGTTATTAAAATCTTATTTATTATGCGTATTTTGCAATGTTAAATTAAAAATTGAATGAGGTTTAGATTATTACTAAATTATTTAAATGCTAAAATTCGGATATGACATTTAAGGATTGCTTAATGCTTTTATAAATGCGACGCTATTAAAATGTATGTATTAGATTAAAATTGATTTGAATTACAAATCATAATTATGAAATTGCCTTGCGTATTAATAAAAATGCGAATATGCTATTTAATACGACGTCATTGTTAAATTATTTATTTTATGTATTTATTTATTTATTTATCATTAAGAATTGTTTGAGTTTTAATTAGTGCGAAATAGGGCTTAAATTACGAATAATATTAATAAAATTGTTTGTTATTAAAATGCCGAGTGCGGACGTGAGACTCAAGGTGTGCCTAATATTCTACGTAAGACGCGGTGCCATTATTTTATGCATCTATTAACGTTTTATTGTCGCATTTTATTGTTATAAAATTGCTAAGATTTTTTTTTTGGGAAATTGGTGTAATTTCACAGTTAATGACTGGACGGGAGGGTCAAAATTGGGTGTCAACACAAGTGCCCTTAGGGGTACTTGGAGTTGGTTTGGTGTGGCGGTCAGAGCCACGACCTCCCGGATAATTTCAGGAAAGCGCGCAAGCAAGAATAAGATAAGTACGAGTGCTTCCTGCGGAAAACAGAAGACATCGTTGGTAGGTTTTGAAAATCTATATGATTATAAGGTGGCGCTTGATGATTAAGATTTTCTAAGGGAGATAAGTTCTCTCCCCCACGTAAAAGGATAGTTTTACGTATTTTGGGGTTATGTGTACCCATGTTGTTAGACGAAGAATACGATACTAATAAGGTCTTCAGTATCGTCATGCCATAGATTATAGTTTTAAATAACCGTGGGGAAAGTATTGTGTTGAGGTAATTGAAAACGACGTTAGGAAATGGTCTAGGAAGTGTCGTAAGGATATAAATGCAGGTAGTACGCATGCATGAAACTGTATGATCATGAATCAAGATAGAAATACTTTTGCTTAATAAGCATAAAGAAGGGTTATGACCAGAATGATAAAAGAGAATACAACTATAGTTATGTAAGTTGCACGAGATATGATTACCCCAGACTAGTGTAAAGACCATTAGTAAATGATGGGCAGTAAGAACACCTCGAGGAAAGGTGGTAACATCTGTACTGACGAGAAGGATTGTAGGAAAATACCGGGGGGGGGGGGTGTAAGGGACCCCAGGACAACTTGAAATGAATTATAAAGGAAAGACGAGTAGACACTCGAACGATAAGGAATCTTGACAAGCCATTAGATTATGTAATACCATGAATTGAGGTTGAACACCTGATTATAAGCTCTATGAGCCTAGAGAGAATAATAGGATTACTACTTGACGAGATCGAGGAAATCTCCCCCCCCCCCCCTAAATTGTGATTGACAGGAAGTCTTAGCCATGAGGCAAACAAAGGAATCGAATCTAGGTATAGTGACCAAGTTTGGTTGCAACAGAGAAATGGAAACATGAATCATAATTGAGATTATATCCCCGAATATTTCGGAAGTATGAGACAGGTTTCCAGTTATTTGAAAGTAAGTTGACCACGACTACAGTTCTAACCCCTCCTGAGAGACTAGAGTGTTAGGGTATTATTGTAACACTTTGGGTGTTGGGCTAGGTTATGTGCTGACGCAACACGATAAGGTTAGAGCCTATATTTTCCGGCGATTAGGGAAGCATGAAAGGAATTACGCTACTCACGATTTAGAGTCGGCGGCAGTTAATCGTACCTGGAAGATTTGGAGGCATTCCTTATATAGACTTCATGTGGATATTGTGCAGACCACAAGAGCCTCCGGTATATCTTCAGACAGAGGCAGTTGAATTTGCGACAGAGACGGCGGTTAGAGTTACTCAAGGATTGTGATATTGATATCCTCTACCACCCGGGAAAAGCCGAGACGGTTACATATGCTCTTAGTCGTGGATTTATGGGTAGTCTGTCAGATGGGCAGCCAGATAGATAGGACGTGGTCCATGAGATTCATCAGCTACCGAGCCGAGGGGTTCGATTATTTGTTTCCAAGGTTAATGGAGTTTAGATCCGAAAGGTTGCCGAGTCTTCCGTCGTTGAGGAGGTAAATAGGCGACAGTATGAGGATCCAGTTATGATACGGTATCGAGATACGACTTTTCGAGAGGAGGAGAGTTTATTTGAGGTAGCGCCTGATGGGGTGCTAAGATTCGAGGGCAGATTGTGTGCTCCCGACGTTACAGAACTTCTTCAGCAGATTCTGGGGGAGGCACACAGTGCTCGTTACTCTATTCATCCGGGGTTGACTAAGATGTATCATGACCTCAGATGTATGTATGTGTAAGATGACCTGAAGAGGGACATAGCGGAGTTTGTTATTTAGTGTCCGAGTTAGTAGCAGGTCAAGGTGGAACACCAGGAGCCCTTTGGGCTACTACAGGCGATTGAGATCCCAACTTAGATATGAGAGGTAATTAATATGGATTTTGTTACAGGATGGCATCGTACTCAGAGGAAGTGCGACTCCCTGAGGGTCATAGTAAACAGGCTGACGAAACCAGCCTGTGTTCTTCCGGTTAGGACCACTTACTCGGCTGAGGATTATGCTAGATTATATAGCAGGGAGATTGTGAGACTGCACGGGGTTCCTACATTTATGATATCAGACAGATGAGCTCAGCTTACGGATAACTTCTGGAGTTTTTCCAGAAGGGGTTAGGGACACAGGTGAGTCTCAGTGTGGCATTTCACCCTCAGACCGATGGACAGGCAGAGCGTACTATCCATGCACTTGAGGATAGGTTGTGGGCCGGTGTTATTGATTTCAGAGTTAGTTGGAAGAAGTATTTACCTCTTGTTGAGTTTGCGTATAACAAAAGCTACCATTCCAGTATCCAGATGGCCCTGTATGAGGCTTTGTATGAAGAAAGTATAGAATCGTCGATTGGTTGGTTCAACGTAGGCGAGGTTCAGCTAATTAGCCTAGACTTGATTCAGCGGGTTATGGATAAGGAGAAGCTTATCCAGGAAAGATTATTAGCAAGCTCAGAGTCGGCAGAAATCTTATGCAGATGATCGGCGTCGATATTTGGAATTTCAGGTGGAAGGTTGGGTCTTCTTGAAGGTATCACCCACGAAGGGTGTGATGAGGTTCGGAAAGAAGGGGAAACTAAGCCCAAGGTACATTGGGCCTTACCAGATTGTCCAAGTGACAGATGGATTATCATTGAGGAGAGTCCCATAACGATACTTGATCGCCAGGGCAGGCGAATACGGACTAAGGACGGGGCTCTCGTCAAAGTCTTGTGGCGGAATGATATTGAAAGAGAAGATGATTTGGGGAGCCAAGGAAGACATGAGGAAGAGTACCCTCACTTTCCCTACACCTTCTGGTAATTCAGTCCCCTTACTTGTCGGTTTTAATTTAAGTAATTGTTTAAATGTTGTTATGTGGCCAAGTTGTGGCACAATTGGTATGTAGGGGTTGTAAAAGGAAACTATGACACTACCTGTTAGATTGACTCCGAAAGAACATTCGGGGACGAATGTTTCTAAGAGGGGAAAAATGTTACACCCCGTAATTCCAGAACATGTATTTGAGAACGTACGAAAGGAAATAAGATTTGAATTTGGAAAGATAAGTTGACAGAATGTTTTTGGACAGATTTTCAGTCAACTTTGGAGCGGTATGTCTCATAGTATATAAGGAGTGTTTAGGTGTTTCAAAGGTCTAGTATGAAGTTCATTGAGTCTAGTTTCCAACGCAACAAGCCACTCGTCGATTGGACATCGGAGTAGAAAGTTATGGACGTTACAAGATCAGCTAGCAGAAGAGAAGGAAAAATGTTTCAGACAGGCACCACAGCGCCACGGCGCCGGCTGCAGGGCCGCGGCGCCGTAAGTCCTGAACCTCTCTGAAGTTGCAGCGCCACGGCGCCGACTGCAGGGCCACGGCGCCGTGGCGGGAATTTCTGCGAAAAAGGGGTTAAATTAAAAGATATTTGTATAGAGGACATATGGGAGGGCGACAAGTGTCCCTCCCAACTTGCATAACAAGATAAAGGCTATATATGACCAAGTCTTGCAAGATTAAAAATATTTACAAGATTAAAAATATTTACAAGATTTCATCCAAATAGAATTCTCTTCTCTTCTCTCTTCTAAAGGGAGAAAAAACCCTAGGCCTAGATGAAATTTTGGAAGGGCGGCAAGAAGTTAAGATGTTGATAAACTTGTAGAGGGTTCGTGTGGATGATTTTGACGTGAAAAGGAGTTGCGGAAAAAGGGCTACAGTGGGCGAGATTTTACCGATTTGGGCGGAATCCTAAAGGTAAATTCCCTCCTCTTGGAAGTAAATTAAAGATTACATGTTATAGTAGTTGGTAAATGAGCATGTGGTAAATAGATTGAAGTTTGAAAAGATTTGGATCATGTCGACTTGTTATAAACTGAAAATGGGCATGTTAGCCATTTGTGTTGTAATCAATTTAGTCGATAGTTACAATTGTCGCTTGTTAAGAAAGAAAGGATTTGTAGTTGTTATAATTGTTATAGGGTATATAACATGTTAGAATAACAACTTGGATTAAAAATGAATTGAAAGGAAATTGATATTGTTGTTGATATTGATAGTTGCCGAGAATGAGGCTTAAGTTGTTGGACTGTTTTGTATAAATTGTGGGGCAGAATTTTACACGTTCTGTTAAGGTGTGTAATCCCCTTTGGTTAGCTGAACTATTGAGCCTTAAATATGGCATTTGGTTATTGATTTCGGGCCTTGAAAAAGGTGGAAAAGTATGTAGAAACAAAGGAAGTGCTGTCCAATTTTATGTAGAATTAAGTGACTTTACACTTGGGATATTCTACGTTTAAAGTTAGAAGTTAATAGACGTATTATGGTTATTATAGGTTGACATACTACGCACGGCATGTTGGACTTAGCAAGTGCATTGAACCGAAGAGGTATGTGGAACTTTCCTATCTCTTGAACATGAGTAGTTGTAAATGTATAGTACGGTAGACGTACGAGATGTAAATGAATTTAGTTTCATTTGATATCCTTGACTTGTTTTAAGGATGTCCAAGTTGGTTGAGTTAGAGAATTAACTCACTTGTTTTAAAGGATAGAAATGCCTTGGTTTCAAAAGCATAAAGTTGGTTAATAACTTTATGGAAAGTAAAAAAAAGAATGGTTTATTCTAATAAGGTAAACAAGGATTTCTTGACTTGAAAATGTATAGAATACTTGATTTGGAAAGTATTGATTCCTTGAGCTATTATAAGGATAAGAAACTTGATTACTAAGGTTAAGAGACTTGAAGTATTTTAAAAGTATATGATACTTGGTTTAGAAAGTATAAGTCTCTTGGTTAAAAAAAAGAATGGAAGTGTCTAAAGCATAAAGTTAGTATAACGGCTTTATGGGAAGTTGGTTATAATAACTTTATGGAAGGTTAAAAGAATAGAAGTACGTAGTACTTTGGGTTAAATTCCCGAATTTTATAATGACATGTTAGTGTCTTAAGTAAACTAAAATGAGAGTGTATATGAATAAGGCTAATAAGAAGTTAGGGGGATTTCTTAACTTGCTTATGTTATGTATGATAAGTCGGTGGTGCTTATGTTATGTATGATAAGCCGGTGGTGCTTACGTTATGTATGATAAGCCGGTGGTGCTTATGTTATGTATGATAAGCCGGTGGTGTTTATGTTATGTATGATAAACCGGTAGTGCTTATGTTATGTATAATAGTCGGTTGTGCTAGGTTATGTTATTCTTGCGGGGTAAACCCCCGGGTTACTACTTATTCCATGAATTTGCTACCCATGATGCGAGTGCGGCGTTTGTACTCATTGCGGGCCCACCGGGCCCATGCGGGTGAAATAGTCTCATGCGAGGCGGATGACCACATTGCGGGTCCACATGACCTATGCGGGCAAAATAGTCCCAAGAGTAGGATTGCTTAATGACACTACGGGTGGGTGGCCCTACTTTGATCATGAGCCTCCTATTTTTATGCAGTAAAGTATACTCTTGTTTACTCTCATTGTTACTAAGGCACAGTGTACTGTTATTTGAGTTATCGTACATGTCTCCAGCTTTATTTAAGACTTTATGATTTCATTACAGTACTTTCAGTTTCACATACTTGGTACATGTTGTATTGACCTCCTTCGGGGGGCTGCGTTCATGCCGCAGGTAGAGTATACAGGTTGTTGATCCTCACTCTTAGGATCACGGTTCAGCTGTTGAGAAGCTCCATTACTCCGGAGGCTTATCCTTGGTTCAGTTCCCTGGTATTGTCGGTTGTTGTACATTCAGGGGTATGGCGGGGCCCTGTCCCGTCACAGTTGTTATTCTTAGAGGTTTGTAGTCATGTCTTGTGGATTGGGTTGTAAAGAAAGTAAAAAAAAAAAGGATGATGTAACTGTTGTTTTTGAGTTATGTATATTTCGCGGAAGGTGGCCTTATCGGCTAGCCTGTTGATACTTCTGTCTAGGTATTTTTTTATGAGATTTTGTATGTTTCGCTGCTATTCTCTGATGTATACCTGTAAGGGGTGCCCAGGTAGGGTACCAGTCGCGGGCCCGAGGTCGGGTCGTGACAGTTTCAATTTGGAGGTGAATTAAAAACTGATTCTTGGGATGACTTTGGAGTAGTTACTCTCCATTATTTTTGCTCATGAATTAAGTCATTACTTGACTGAATTGTAACTCCAAATTCAAGGCATGAACATGACATTCATGACCGTTACTTAGCCATTTAAAGGGTCATCATCTACACACTATATAATGAGACACAAGACTCATTTGGAAGAACACACTTAACATCTTACACTCAACAATTCTCTGAAATTGTCTTCCTCTCTTGCAATCACAAACACTCAAAAATCTTTCTTTCAAAGCAAACACTTAAGTTCCCTTTGCTCATTTGTTTGATTGTTGTTTTATCTTGGGAGATAAGTTGTCATTACAACCGTTGAAAAGATATACGGGGTAATATTATCTTAAGGATATATCAAAAATTTAGTCGACTCAGCAAACCCTCATACTTGATCATTTCCAGATTTCTAACAAATAGTTGTTGTTGTTGTTATTTTTCCGTTCTACACATTACTACTCACAGTCTATTGGCTATTGCTAAAGGAATTGGTAAAAAACTAATTTACTACTCCCCCTCTTTCAATTTATGTGGCGTTTTTCACTTCTCGAGATTCAAATTACATGTATTTTGATCAACATTTTAATTTTTAATCATATTAACAATGATAAAAATTACAAGTTATAGTACTTATCATACAATTTTTAATCTAAATTTTAATTTGAAAAGTTTGTGTTAATTTAATCCAATTTTACTTCAAAATTAATCAAATTGATTCTCGAAAAGCAAAATCACTACAAAAAAGGCCGTTCGTGACGATTTTTCTAAGTGTCACGGTAGGTACTATCACAAATTTGTGACGGTTATTGTGACGGATTTTTGTGACGGTTTTTGTGAGGGTTATAAAAACCGTCACAAAATGTGATGTTTGGCTTTGACTTTTCCCTCTTTTTTTTTAAATTTTCCCGCTAAATTATTAATTAAATAATATTTTTTGAGGGAAATTTTGATATAAAATTAATTTAAATTGGCGGAATTTTTGTATTAATTTTGATGTAAATTGGCGGGAAAATTAGATTTTGACATTTTTTTAATATTTTAATTTATTAAATAAAAATATATTAGAATTGTAAATATATTAAAACTAAAATGTCACCCACATAATGAAATTGTTCTATTACATTAAATCGAAACATTACAAATTATTTTTCAAAACATCTAATGTTATCATCAAATACAACAAGAAAAACATAATATGAGAATCCCAATCATTGGAAACTTATACGATTCCAGCAAATCTTCATCTCTGTAGAATCCACTTTGATATGTCGTATTGTTCGAATGTTCCTCGCAAAGTGTAAAAGAAAGGAACTTAGAAAAATAAATAAATGCGAGTAAAACCTTCAGATCCGTATAAAACAACAGGAGTTTTAATCTAACTAAATAAAGTCAACATTAAACTCCATTTTTAAGGGTCTGCGAAATTTATGAGATTCCGGGTAAGAATTCTTTATTATCCTAAAGGGAAGTGGTTAGACATCCTCTAAGATCCGCTAACTTGCGGTTATCCAGTCAAACTTAGGTTGGTATTATTGTGCTAACATGTATTCTAAAGAAGTATTCGGTTATTGGGGAAAAATCAATATACTTCTAATGTCGATATTCTACAATTATTAAACTAACTAAAAAATATTTAAACTAGGCATGCATATATTTAAATTAGATATATATTTAACAAGGTTGTAACGAAAGCAAAAATCACATAAGGAGGGAGTGAAGAGAACTTAGCTGTATTTCACTTTTATTTTCCTTTTCTACGCTTAACATCGGGATGCGTCTCTGGGTACCTGCAAAAACACTTAGTAAAATAATAAATAAATGCGAGTAAAATCTTTTGGATCCGTATAAAACAATAGTTCTTACAGAGGGCTCAGATCTATATTTTTTGTAAAGGGACATTCCAATAATGTCGTGGTTGTGAACTAGTGACTCGTCAGTCAGTTTAGTCACCTTGCCAACACATGTTGGTTTCCCGTAGATGTGTGAAAGAATCCATAAGTCTCATCATCACCCTTTTCAGAAGAAAAGAAAACCGAGGGACAACCTTTCCGGAAGGGTCATGGCCTCAAATTAATTATTCTCATCGGCCAAGTATAGTATCATGTTCAAATCAGTAAATAACCAAAATTGAAGGGACGCGGCCTCAATTTCAATTTCATTGGCCTAAGTGTAGTATCTTGTTCAAATCAGTAAATAACCAAAACCAAAACCAAAGGGACGTGGCCTCAATTTCAATTCATTGGCCTAAGTGTAGTACTCGTTCAAATCAGTAAGTACCATAAGTAATAGTCTCCGTTTGGAACATCTTCAAGACAACAATATGTTAGCCAAATCATAGCAACAGTAGGCTGAAATACTCAGCAGAAATGGCCTAAAAACTATAGTAATAAGATGCAACATTAGTCTGCTATGAAAGCAACAATATTAAAGGTAGCAGTTGTTCTGCCCAAAGGAACATCTCAAGTGTAGTATTGTTTTCATCCTCAATGTAATTACTCACAAAAGTACGACAACCAATGGCATCAACGGGACAACCAGTATTTTGACTCAAAACTGTCTCAAAATGCAGCAATGTGCCTTAAAACAGACAACCGTTGTTTGGCCTTAAATCTGGACCAAATGCATAGTGACAATGTGACTTAAGCTTGTTCAAAGTGGAGCAAGTTCTCAACCAATGTGGTATTTGTTCATTTGATAGCAACAACAAGATAACAAGGGACCAACAAGCAAATATGTCTCACAGATCAGCATTTGTTTGTCTCGTTAGGTGTATCACAATAGCTTAGTCAACCCAAATATGGCAGCAACCATTTTGCTTAAACATAGTGACAATTATCAACACTGCCTTCGAAGTGATGGTTGTAGCTAAAGTGTGCATTTTGTTTAAGAAATATAGCAGCAGTGACTCAATGTTCAGCAACAACTCGAGAGTGCAATAAACATTCATCAGCAACAGAGCAAAAAACAATAGAAACAATGGAAGCAAGGTAGCAGAAGGTAGTAATAAGCAAGTAGCAACAAAGCAACATCTCAATGGGTTTTGGGATGTAAACTCCCCAAGTCATGCAAAGAAGAAGAGAGAAAAGCGAAGAAGAATATCAAGAGATACAGGGGATGTCACAACTTAAAAGAAATATGACACAATTTAAAAGAGAAAATTCAAGATTGATCCTAAACAACATGTCAAACATTAAGATTGAAAGACAAAACAGTAAAGGGGGCTACCAGTCATATAAGTTCTAATGGCAACTCAGCAGCAACAAAATAACAACAGGTTTAAACCTCAAGGTGCCAAGAAATTAGTCACCATTCATAACAGTAATAATTAAACTCGAAGGTGACAACAATATCAAGGTATGAGCATCAACCAAAAGATTTGCGATGTAAACTCCCTAAGTCATGCAAAGAAAAGATAGGGGTAAAGGATGAGTATCCAGAGTTACACATCTTTGGCAAATAATCAAACATGCTTGAGGGACATTGTACTCTTTACCGAATTACCAAACATGCTTCCTAAATGTGCTAAACATACTTATAACTATATGCTACGCTCGGATCTCTTGAACATTATCGAATAAGTACATATAGCATTTTAAAGCGACTACAATTGACTTAACATGTTGATTTGAATTCCTTTAACTAATCAGAATTAGTGTATGAACACATAATTGATTAAAAACTGATTAAACATGTTTGAAAACTACAAATTATGTTCAAGTCTTCTTAATAGAAAGATATAAATAACGTCTTAAGCTAATTGATCTAAATCAGAATACTAGTTACGCTTAGTTAACTAATTGTAGGCAACTTATGAGCACACACAATCAATAAACCAACCAAACATGTTAGTAATCATCAAATACATATATAACAGATTATAACAACAGAATTTAAATAAATGAAATTAAAAGGAGAATGATTTACCTTTTCCGGACAGCGAACCGAGGCGTGTTTCGACTCGTCAATTCCGCTCTGAGATGTTTGTAGTTTATGCGATTGAAAAAGGCGAAAGTTTAAGAATACTTTTGTGATTTTTTGATTGAGCTAAATTGAGAGTAAAAGAACAAGGTTTTGGGAGGTCTGTTTCAACAAATCACAATACATAATTAACTTTTTCCATGAATCAAAATAGAAAGAATGATTCAACAATAATAATAAAAATATATATATTGACCCAAATATAAAAATGCTTGACTTCCTTAATATATCAAGATAATGCAAAATTGCTTGGCTTTAAGGTGCAACATCTGGCTGCTTTAAAAAATGTGAAAATAAGCCAAGTATAGCAGTCGTTATTCTTCAGACACAACAACAAATAATTTTACAGAGTTGCAGCAAGTCATTCTTATCAGGATATTAAGGCAGCAACAGTAGGCTAACAACATCACCTCAGAAGGATAGCACTTGCTTACTCCAAGTGCAATATCTTCTCATAACAAGGCATCAGTAGGCAATCAAAAACTTAATATTTTAAGAGACAATGAATTTAGGGACTGGTCATATTCAAACTATGCCTCAAACATGAAAGACAAGAAAAGCAAGGGGGCTACCACCATCCATATTCTGAATGTTGCAACAAGATAAAAAAATGTTTCTAGAACCTTATGCATGACAAACTATCGGGGAGGCTAAACCAACCTAAAGCTTGCTTTGGCTTTCATCCGGTAAAGACATAAAATAGAAAAAGTTCAAATATGCACAGATATAACCTGAAACAGGGTTGCAGGTAAACTTGTACATGCTTACTACGATGAAACAGGATTGCAAGTAAGCATAAGATGCAGGTAAACATCGGATTGCAGGTAATCACATGATGTTGATATGGACATTAACATAACACGACGCAAACTAGTTCAAATACCTACAAAATGCTAGTACAGGTATTATTCAACAACCTAGTAAATAGAAATATGACATGAGATAACTTAACAGACTTTAATATGATAATATGGAGGCATTTAGTCAAGTAGAGAAGAATTCTTAGAGTGCAAAAATGTGAATTGACACACTCTATTCATTTTAGTCCTTATCTAAACACAATTAAACATCCATTTGTATTCTCAAAACAGTCTCAAGATTAGTATTTAGATGAGAAACACTGAAGCAAAAGCAACGTACACTGATCGGTTGCCATTTTTGGCGTGAAGACGAAGGTCCAAGAGAGAAACTAGGGTTCTACACACAAATGAGAAGGGAAAATGGGTATTAGGACTGTTTTATGCGTATTGAAGGGGATTTAGGCCGGGTCGCATTACATTTGGGTCGGGCCTGGTCGTTTTAAAAAGAAATAAGAGGTCCATCTTGTATTTTAAATTAAAATAAAAGTAATAATTGGTGTGGTCTGGTATAAATTATTATTTTTAAAAAATAAATTCGTATTTTAAAAACCGTCACAAAAACATGTGACTGTTGAAATAACCGTCACACAGCTGTCACAAAGCCGTGACGGTTAATAAAACCATCACACATCGTCACGAACGCCCATTGACCAGAAAGTCAATGCTAAAACCGTCATAACGTGTGACAGTTTTTAATACCGTCACACCCAAACTGTCACGATAAGTCCTTTTTTTTTGTAGTGAATGTGCTATATCAATTAGGACAGAGGGAATATTTAATTATTCTCATCACATTCATTAAAAGTATGTATGTTCTAGAGACAATCATTATTAGAGACAAATGTACTTTAACACATTCGTATTGTTAATAAGATTAATATATTTATGGTATTTGCGATTATTGAATTATTATTTGATTATTTATAATTATTCATTGATGTGCATCCCTTGAGCTTACATTTTTATTAATAGAGTGAGATATTGATGATAGAGCGTAACTCTCAAAGTTGTCTCGACTAATGATCATCAAGAATGAGATATCAATGATATGTTATCAGTCGACATATGATCTGCATCACATTCTTGATAAATATAGTATGTCTCACCTGCTACTAGTAATGGTTACTAGTGATGGACACGTGGATACTTTGGAAAATTGGTCATACTCTGCTGATAAACTATTTGTTATACATGTCTAGAGTGCTATCAACGTGTGGAAGATGAAAGTCTTTTGATTTGAGGTTAATACGTACCTTGTTTACAGAGTAATATACTTTGACACTGTCCTAAGCTTAAACTCCTTATAGGATAATATACGACTTGTGTTGGGTACATTCCTCGATTGAATATTCGAGAGAGCACTCAACTTCTCAATGATATTAGGTCGACCAAGTCATTGGCCAATGCAAGAGACATATTTAGAATATGGTCTAGTTGTCGACTAATATAGATGAGATAAAGTGATCAAGTCATTTGGATAGACACATGACGAATCCTAAGCTTGATCGAGTGTGTCGCGAAATTTATCATCTCACATAAAGGTTATGTTTGCTGGATTCATGTAAATGTATTTCACATATTGATTTCATCGTACGGTGCAGTCTAGGAGTTTCGTATGGACCTTAATTGGATTAGTGTCAATACGTAAAGGACTATTGGGTCACACTATGTCGATTGTCTCTTCGATCTAAGGGTGTATTGAGAAAGTATTAAATATTTGATTTGGATCGAGATATTTAAATTGATAATAATTATGAGATAATTTCTATTTGATGAAAATTATTTAACTAAGTCAAAATTAAATTTTGGATTTAATTAAACGTGTTGAATATATATTAACGAAATGGGATGAAAGGAGCCGCGACACCTACCATGCTGAGTCGCGGTGCCGACCCGGTAGTGGGCCCAGGCAGACTGGCCCACTGCACCTCAATTTTTTGGGTCAGGCTTGGAGCCCAACCCTAATCTGATTTGTGACCTAATCTATCCTATATAAACATCACTACCTCATAAGTTTTATAGATTGATTCTAAATCAATTCCAGACTTAGAGTTTGGAATAAACTTTTCTCAAACTTCTACCAAAATTTCTTGACTTTCTTGACAGAAAAATACACTTCAGCATTATGCTTGCAATCGAAGGGACAACCGCGTGTAATCCCTAAGTAAAGATTCCAGATTAAACAACCTATACATTTTATTGTTTAAAGTCTTTACAGGTTTGATTGTCATATAATCATGTCAGAATAAATTGTTGGAGTAAGGAAGAAAAAAAATTAAACTTCCGATGTGCCTTACTTATATGTTTTAAACCCAACAAAACCCTATAGTGGTATCAAAGTCAGGTTGGTTCAATGGTTACATAACAATTGAATAACATAATAATATGGGTTAAACATGAAATTGGTTTTCAAACTGAATTAAAATAAGGATTCTTGAAATCCTACATACCTTGACTGAACCGCTAACCTTTTGATGTCACCCTAAATTATAAACTACGTTAAATCAAGGAAGTCATTTCATTCTATCTCGAACTAATCTAAGTGCGGATAATCGGTTCATTGCGAACAAGGTGCACGGTGAAGAACGGGTATGATTGGATGATGGTCGATATGTGTGTTATTAATATTGGCGGGTGATGATAAAGGACCGTAATCTGATCACTAAATTGGATTTAGGATTTGGACGATTTTTAGAAAATCAACACGGATACATTTTGTCAAGACGTCAGTGCCAATTCAGCTGTCTAACATTGTTGCCCTACATCGTAGGGCCATTCGTGAAAACGTACGTCATGACAGACGACAATCCAAAGTGAGCCTGAATTAGTTTCTGGGCCATGTTGATCTGCCCATACTGCAGACTTGCTTGGTCAGTCATTATGGTTGGACCTTCAGATTGACCAGAGTCTTCCACTACTTGGGTTGATGGAGGAAGTGGAGGGGTATCCACCGATGTAGGCATACTCGAGAAGGGTGTCAGTTCGTTGTTCCTTCAGGGAGGATTTTGCTTAGGATGTGGACTAGACTCGAGGTTCATTTTCTTACCGGATCTTAGGCGCATACGCCAAGAATGATCCTGACCTGGATTCACTATTAATTCACCTACGGTCCCACTGGGCGTACCTAATTTGTTCTCACCCCGTTGTTTTGCTCATGTCGTTTTATCGGCTGCTGAAATCGGGAGAAAATTTGATTCTTTAACTCAAACGATTTGAGTTGGAAATGGAACTCTAATTTACAGTAGTGAGTTCCCCAACTACTCCAGAAAGCGTTAGGACAATGTGATTAACTAAGAGGTAAGACGACATGAATACAGTCGAGTAAAGTAAAGAAAAATGTAAAGGATAAAGTAATGATAGATAAAATATTTGATTTGATTTGAATTGTGTGTGTAATCTGTACAAAGAATGAGTATTTATAGTACAAAAATAAAAAAACTGTACAAAACGTGCCCCCCATGTCGGTCGTCAAATAACTCACTAAGTACCACAACTGAATATGGGGGAGGTGGTGCCGATTTTCTCGCCCTCTCTCCTCTTGCTCGGATAATGGCCCTTCCATTTAGTTGTTGTTGGCCGTTACCGCTTTTGGGGGTCTGAAAACCCTTTTGACTCGGTCGTTGAGGCGTCTGCATTTGAGTGGATCCCAGTCATGCCTCTAACTGATAGCTTCGGCTAAGATATCTTGGTAGCCGATGGAACTCTTGTCGTCGAGGATTAGGAGTAAATTCGGCTCCTGAATAATTCGGCTGTCAGTTACTTCGACTAAACACTTAAATTATATTTTGAGTGTTAACAGAGATCTTCAATGTCCACTCACTCGCCTCCCTCTGCGCATTGACAATTCATTCTAAAGATTATCATCAGGTTCACTCTCCTTACTTTTTATCTCGCTCCTTCATTTTTGTATATGATTTTACGGAATTACATATATTCAATTGTTTACGTTCTATCCGTTATTGATATAATGTGACAAAGCAAATATATATCGACGCAGACAAAAACACAAACTTGTATCTTCTGGATTTGTTTAACGTGTTGGTTCATTTTGCTTTCTCAATCACTTGAATTAGTTCTTTTTTCTTTTTATATTCGTCTTCAAAAAGAAATGGACGTGCTTCTATATTTACACATTATTTCTGTGTAAGATTCTTACTATTTTACTGTTATTATCATAGAAACACTTTTGTGTTTTTTTTCATATTTTAGTTTATTTTCACTTACGGTTTCTTGCTTAAATTTTGAATCCAAATGATACATGTCAAGCTAATTGTGTTGATAGAGATCTATTTTACTTTGTTGTGAGTAAAAAAAATCCTTGAACTTTATTCATATTTTACGTGATGTATCTTTTATCTTTTTTCTTAAATTTAGAGTTTCATAAACATATGTCAAACAAACTTTATCTAAAGAGTTCTATTTCCTTCGCAATGGTTTTGATATAATCACTTTTATATTTTACTTTATGCATGTCTTTAGTTTTCCTATCTTAATTTTGTAGTGCAATCAATATATACCAAAGAAATTGTGTTCTTTTGGTGAGTCAAATATTTATTTTCTTTGTCAATTGTGTTATAATTTGAAATATATTCAACTCAAAAATTATGTATTTAAAACCTTTTATTTCAAAATGCTATCTTTTTTTTTTTCAACATGGAGAGGTTAGGTATCTGCCACATGATTGATTTTTTGCCATTTGCTTTCAGATGAAATATGACTTGACTAAAATAAAATTCAAGAGTGAACCAATTTCTAATAAAAGCAAAATATTGCATGTGTGACTATTTTTTTTAGCTATCTCTCTAATTATTTCAAGCTTCTTCATGTGAAACAAAATTACAAGAGAACTTTGTTGAAATTATAGAAGAACACAAGTATAATTTATGATGCTTAGAGGAACGGAGATAGAGTCAGTTGAGAGGTATATTTTTTGACTTTATATACAAAAGATCTTAAGGTAATACGAGAAACAAGCTTTTGGTATATTTAAATTTAAAATTTATTACTAAATTAAATGCTTTTAAAATTTGTATGCACTAACTGTTTTAAGTTTATATATTCGGTAAAACATTAATATGATATACACGTGCAACTAACGTGCAGTGAGATTATAGTGAAAGTTATCACCTTTTCTTGCAAATACAAAGATTTTTCACCAAAAGAGTGCGTTGAATAGATGAGATCTCTCCATCATTAATTAAATCTATGAGCTCCAAGCGTTGAGAAACAAAGTTTTTCATAAATAAGCATTAAGCGGCTAATTGAATTAGTCGAACGGTAAATTTCAAATAACAGATTATTAAATTCAATTTTTTTTTATAGTTTATGTATTTTGTCTTTGTGCACTTTTCACCTCATGAAATCAAAACCCAATAAGAATTTTCTTGATTTATTTGAGAGATTTTCATTTTGTTGACATATATATGGTGTACACAAACAATTATATGGTGCTTTGACATTTATATCGTTTGCTGTCGAGGTGAGAAAGAAAATCAGAAGCTTATGGATGGTTAACCAATTTTTATGACTAAAAAGGCTATGTTACTTAGTTGATGCATGATATTCACGAGGCTTTACTCACTAGTTGTCCAGATTCATTCTTATGAGATTCCACTTTCATGTTTCCTAGTTATGCATCCCTTATCTCGTATAGTTTCCTTCCGATTTCTCCCTATAAACGTGTAAATAGAAATAATATTATTTCCTATTCATAATTAAAATATTTTCATATATTGTGTAAATATAATTATGATAAGACTAGAATTCCTCTTTTGTATAGGTTTAGGATTCCTATTGTATAAGGGATGACATTATACTCTATATGTACTTTGATATTAATGAAAGACTCCCAAGGGAGATTAATATCATCTTACATGGTATCAAGAGCCAAAACTTAAACTTTTTTTTCTTCCTCGACTCTTCTGTTCTCGAGAACAAATTTTTTTTAGACAATCTTGTCAGACAATTGTTGCTTCTCAATTACTTTCTCAATTCCCGAATTGCAGAATAGAGAAATAGTGCTTTCCTTTGTGCTTTCGAACACAACTTTCTCTGTCTCTCTTCCTTTAACAGAGAAGACCAACAAAGCCTTTTCCCCCCCTTTTTAGACAATCATGTCAGACAATTGTTGCTTCTCAATTACTTTCTCAATTCCCGAATTGCAGAACAATGACTTCTTTCACTTCCTTTGTGAATTTGGGTCAGGCTTTCGCCACATCTGTGAATCAGTTCAGCGTCTTGGCGCCACAACAAGATGCCAAGATGCCACGCGGCGTTGCGATTCGATGCAGCAACCCTACAACCAGTTCTCCCACCACGGGTTGTTGGGCCTGCTCCACCGCCGGCAAGTCCAAAGACACGCAAAGAAACCCACTTACGCGACCAGTTCAGCGGCCCCTCGTCCATCATGACACCCATTGAGTTGGGTCAGGCCTTCAGTAGTCTCAATATGCAACAGCCTGACAACAACTGGTACATGGACTCCGGAGCCACGTCTCACCTCACCCGGTCTGCAGGTAATATTCCCAAACTGTTTGATTTAAAGCATCCTCAATTTGTGACAGTTGGTAGTGGCCACCGCATTCCAGTAAAGGGTTATGGTACATCCTACACACCACCTCACAATCCATGTCCCCTTAAAAATACCCTATATGCCCCACATGTGATTAAGAATCTAATCTCTATCCGCAAATTTACTCGTAATAATTCAGTCTCTGTTGAGTTTGACCCTTTTGGTTTCACTGTGAAGGATCTTCATACGGGGACACCTCTTATGAGATGCAATAGCACGGGGGATCTCTATCCATTCACTCCCACCTCCGCTGCCAGATCTTGCTCTCCCGTCTCTCTAGCGGTCATTTCTTTTTCCACATGGCATAATAGGCTTGGTCATCCAGGAGCCCCAGTTTTTAATTTTCTTAGAGGCAATAATTTCATTACTTGTAATGGAAAGCTTTCCCAAAACTGTGTTTCTTGTTCTTTAGGCAAACATACTCGTCTTCCGTTTAAATCATCTACTAGTGTTACTTTTGCACCTTTTGATATTATACATGCCGATTTATGGACATCACCTGTTGCTAGTTCTCTCGGTCATAAATACTATCTTATCTTACTGATTTTTCTCACTTTGTTTGGTTGTATCCTCTCAAATTTAAATCGGAAGTGTTTGTCAAATTTCTTGAGTTTCGAACATTCATTCAAACACAGTTTGAAAAAGGTATAAAATCTTTTCAATGCGATAATGGTCGTGAATTCAACAACTCTATGTTTCACCGTTTTTGTTCTAATAATGGCATGGTATTTCGCTTCTCATGCCCTCACACATCACCACAAAACGGTAAAGCTGAAAGAATCATCCGCACCATTAACAATATGATTCACACCCTATTGATTCATGCCTCCCTCCCTCCATCCTTCTGGGTATATGCTGCTAAAATGTCATAATACATTCTCAATATTCTCCCTACTAGCACTCTTCATAACATGACCCCTACCGAAATCATCTACAATAGAGTCCCCTCCTATGATCAACTACGGATTTTCAGTTGTCTGTGTTATCCTAACCTTAGCTCTACCGCCCCTCACAAGCTTGCTCCTAGGTCCACTCCATGTGTCTTCCTAGTCTTCCCACCGAATCATAGGGGCTATCTATGCTACGACCTGTCCACTCATCAAATCCACATCTCTCGTCACGTCACATTCGACGAGATCACATTCCCATTTTCGAATCTTCAAAAATTCCAAAAACCGGATTACTCTTTTCTTGACGAGCCTGCCATCTCTCTCATCATCCTAAGTCAACTAGAGCATATCAGTTCTTCTTCAGCGTCAGCGCCGCGGCGCCAAAACTCCTGCGAACAGGTCCCTGATTCACCGTCGACAGCGCCGCGGCCCAGTGCTGAGAGGTCTGTCAGTCCTCCAGCGCCGCGACACTTGATCACAGCGCCATGGCGCCGCCGACGGTTCCCTCCAGCGCCACGGTACCTACTACGACGTCTGTCCCTCCTTCTCCGTATCCAACAAATTTCTCCGCCTTGGAACCTCCCACTATCCCCACTCACCAAATGGAAACTCGTGCAAATCATGAAATCTTCAAACCCAAAGTCCAATTTAACTTGTCTACCCAAACCATTTCACCAATTCCCAAGAACCCTATATTGGTCAAACAAGACCCTAATTGGAATGCGGCTTTGACTGAGGAATTTAATGCTTTAACTAAACAGCACACATGTGATCTAGTACCTAGACCTGAGGGGGCGAATATGATTCGTTGTCTGTGGCTATTTCGTCACAATTCAGAGACTGTGGAGTTCTTGAGAGGTATAAGGCACATCTTGTGGCTAATGGCACAAATCAGCAAGAGGGCATTGATTGTGGTGAGACCTTCCCGTTTGTCAAACCGGCTACCATTCGCACAGTTTTGAGCATTGCCATGGGAAAACACTGGCCGATCCATCAGCTTGATGTGAAGAACGAATTCTTACACGGGGATCTGAGAGAGACAGTCTACATGCATCAGCCGCCAGGGTTCACCCATCTAGTAGTTCCTCACTATGTGTGCCATCTCCGTAAGTCACTACATGGCCTGAAACAGGCCCCCCGTGCGTGGTATGATCGCTTTGCCAAGTATATCTTGCAGATTGGGTTTGTATGCAGCAAGAGTGATACATCACTTTTCATTTTTCATCGAGGTAGTAACACTGCTTACTTATTACTTTACGTGTATGATATTGTTCTTACTGCCTCCTCCGACGGATTGAAAAATGAGATTATTGTCTTGCTTAAGTCCGAATTTGCAATGACTGATTTGGGGAAGCTGAGTTACTTTTTGGGGATATCAGTGACCAGGGCTGCCAATCATATGTTCTTGTGTCAGCGTAATTATGCAGAAGAGATTGTGTACAGGGCTAAGATGACGAACTGCAAAGAGGTGTCTACTCCAGTTGATTCCAAATCTAAGTTCAGTGCCATGGATTGTGCTCCAGTCACTGCTCTTAAGCGTATCATTCGATACATTAAGGGCACTATTGATTATGGTTTGCACTTATACCCCTCTGCACCAAACATGTTGCTTTCATATACGGATGCAGATTGGGCAGAGGTGTCTGGATATCTATTGTGTATTGTGATAACATCTCTACCATCTATCTTTCTCATAATCCGGTTCAACATCAGCGAACCAAACATATTGAGATAGACCTACACTTCGTTCGTGAGAAAGTTGCGCTAGGTCATGTCAGAGTATTACATGTTCCATCATCCTATCAGTATGCAGTCATATTTACCAAAGGATTTCCCAGACAGTTATTTCTTGACTTCAGATCCAGTCTCAGCGTCCGGCCTCCTCCCGCTCCGACTGAGAGGGTGTGTAAACGTGTAAATAGAGACAATATTATTTCCTATCCATAATTAGAGTATTTTCATATATTGTGTAAATATAATTATGCTAAGACTAGGATTCCTGATCTGTATAGGCTTAAGATTCCTATTGTATAGGAGATGAACATTGTACTCTACATGTACTTTGATATTAATGAAAGACTCCCAGAGATTAATATCATCTTACACTCTCTTATATGGGTTACCTAAATTCGCGCCACAAAAGAGAATAAAAATATTTATTTTGAATGCCTATCTTTAACAGTTATATTACCATTTATTACGTGATGTACCTATACAATCATATAGCAATTTATTCCACGATTGCCCCTTTTTGTCACTCTGCTCCAATGCCATATAGATATGATTCATATCATCGGTCCCTTCCCGTGCTGCAAGATTACATTTTTGTAATTTAAAATTATGGACCGCTTTGTCTAAACTTCTTTGTTGTTGGTGAATTTTATGTATTCATTAGAGAAATTATCACAGGTTCCACGTCTTGATTACGTTTATATCAAAGCTCAAGCAGTCAGTTCTCTTGGTTTTATATCTCCATCTTTTTTCGATCGTCGTTCACAGATCTCTTTTTCAACCCACCCCCTCCTCCACCCACCTAATTTCACCAAAAATCTAATCAAATATAAAAGAAAAATTAACTGAAGAAGACAATCAACTTAATATGAATTTTTAATGAATATCCCCATATTATTCAAGATCGATTCAACAATAAAATGAACCTAAAATATGATAATTTTAAGATTTAACAGAGATAGAGTTAGTTGAAAAATATTTTTTTTTTACTTTATATACAGAAGATCTTAAGGTTACACGAGAATACTATCTTTTGATATATTTAAATTAAAAATTTATACCTAAAATGCTTTTGAAATTTATATGTACTAACTATTTTTGGTTCCTTTTGTCACGACCCGACTCGACGGGCTGCGACTAAACGCCCTAATAACGTCATTCTACTAACCTGTCACACATAATCCAACTAATACTAAGGAAAGTATGAAATCCGGCAGCACAACGCCGTAACAACAACATATGTCAGAATAGGCGAGCCGATAAGACTGTTTTTACACAAGACTGTACCTGTCTCCTGAGGAGTCACAACTAGCCAACATAATATAATAAGCAAGCCGACAAGGCTGTCACCAAATAATATCACGTATACACGGAAACATCCCAACACGGTGTACAATGACATGATTGACCAAAACAGATTTACAAGTCTACATACGTACAACCCACAACTGCCTACAGACCTCTATGAGAAAGATACGATATAAGACGGGACATGACCCCGTCGTGCTCCTAAATATATACATATCTAAATAAGAGGTTCTGTACCAAAATGACCAAACTCTGGATCAAAGAAGCTCTCCAAAACAGCTGAGTGAAAACCCTAGACTGGCGGACCACCAAATTGAGTACTTGTACCTGTGGGCATGAAACGCAGCCCCCGAGGGAAGGGGGTCAGTACGAAATAATGTACTGAATATGAAAAACATGAAATACTGTAAAAGGGATCATAACTGTGCCATGTAAAATAGAGAGTCATATCAGTAATCGTGAATGCTTACGCATAGAGTCATCATGTTCATATATAAGTATATATATATAACGTGTCTCGGCCCTCTAGTGAGGGACTCGATGGAATTATCAATATAGCATGTCTCGGCCCTCTAGTGAGGGACTCGATGAAATTATTAATATAACATGTCTCGGCCCTCTAGTGAGGGACTCGATGAAATTATTAATATAACATGTCTCGGCCCTCTAGTGAGGGACTCGATGGAATCATCAATATCCTGTATGTACATATAACGTGTCCCGACCCTCTAGTGAGGGACTCGGTAAAATAAAGTTATTATAATAAACTCTTTACTGAAAATCATAGACATTTCTCATGACTAACATCTTTAGGAAATAGACTGGGTAGAAATCATGTACGTCCGCCGTACTTTTATAAAAACCATGCCAAAAGAAAGAAGGAAGAGTTTCACATACCTCGTCGTCTATATCAACTCGATAATCTAATAATCGTCTCGACTAGCACCTTGACCTATAATAATAACAATATGCCTTGTCAACTCTATGATTTCTAACGTAAGTTATATTGAAAGGCGACTCTCTTATTCTATAAAATTTCGGGCAACATTCCCCTGTTTATATGTACATCCACAATTCCCAAACCAAGCCAGCAATACCAACAACAAGTCATAACTTAAGAATATAACCATAATAAAATCAGATATTCTATTACGTCATCATAACGTATTTCTTCTCTTTTATTTTTAAGTAATATCACAACTACAACAAACCAGGTGATTACTACACCTATTTCTCATGTTAATCCACATTAGAACAACCTTAAAACAGTCCATCAATTCTAGCGGCAACAACAAGAGTCCGAGTCCTATAATTTGCAACATAACACCCTTTTCACCCTCTTCACAGTTTCACCATTTCTAATTTAGATTTCTCTCTTCTCCTCTCTCTAAATCAGCTAAATACACCCACTCTATAATAAATTTAGGATTCAATTCACTTCATTTTCAAGATTAAAAGTTACTCTACAAATTTCCAAACCAAAAACCCAATAGAAAAATATTGAAAAGGAAAAAGACACAAAAAAAAAGAGAAAAAAAACGTCAAAATAGTGGGGACGAAATTCTGGACAGTTTTTTAAAGTTTTTGGACACAATTTTAAAAGAAAAATGGGTAAGAAATGATGGATTAAAATAGATACTGTAAAAATTTGATATGTTATACACGTGGAGCGAGACTAGTAAACACTAAACACAAAATTCAAAATGTTAGAAAGATTTTAGATTTTATCATTTTTTTCTTGCAAATACAAAGATTTTTCAAGTGGCATATAATTATTTTCACCCAAGAGCATGGTTAATGAATGAGATTTCTCCATCATTAATTGAATCTACGAGGTCCAAAGATTCAGAAACAAAAAATTCTAATAAGGATCGTTTTTCATAAATAAGCATTACACGATAAATTGAATTAGTCAATCAGTAAATTTCAAATAATAGATTATTAAACTAACTTATTTTTGTATTTTATGTATTTTGCCAAATTTGTGCACTTCGCCATGTGGAGTCAAAACCCAATAAGATTTTTTTATTCGGTTAGCCACTACCAACCTGCGAGAATTTTATTTTGTTGAAAGCTAGTACGAACGAAATGAACCACAAACGTAAAAAAATGTAGACCCCCTTATTCACGCCTCACTTTCCTTTTTCGAACTCAAACACGTATCTCCGTCTTTTTTCGATCGTCCGTCACCAATCACCTCTTCAACCCCCCACCTAATTTTCCATTATCAACAAAAATCTAAAAAAATCAAACATAAAGAGGAAATATAAAAGAAAAATTAACTTAAGAAGATAATCCAACGTCTTAAAATGAATTTTTTTTGCTTCTTTTTCTATTTTGCTTACTTAAGACCTTGCTTATTCAATAAAAGGGCCCACGAGGTCGAAATTTATTTTATAAAAAAAATATTAATATGAATTTTCAATTAATGCTCCCATATTATTCAAGATATATTCTACGATAAAATTAACCTAAAATAGGATATTTTTCACATGTATTTTACCAAATTTATTCACCTCACCGCATGAATCAAAACCCAATAAAATTTTCTCGATTTATTCGGTTGGCCGCTGCCATCGTGCTATATTTTCATTTTGTAGAAAGCTAGTGTTAAAAATTTACTAAACATGAAATAAAATTAATCCTATTAATTATGACCCGAACAATTGGGGCCCCACACGTCGGAAACATGATTTCCACACACGTGCACATAAAGTGCCAAAGATCGTAATTTCCTTAAATGAAAGAGATATTGGTACGTATACAAATTGTTTGAGACGTAAGAGAATAGACGGTTATTGGCCAAATGACAATAGTTTCACGTTGGTAAACGGAGGGGATACATATAAAATGTGTAAAAGATGAAACGAGTCTGAAAAGGTCGTGGCACCAGAGCGCCACGACGCCTCCCTGCAGGGCCACAGCGTTGCGGAGCCCGAAACTCTCTGAAGTTTCGGCGCCGCGGCGCCAGCCTGCAGGGCCACGACGCTGCGGACGTTTCAGACCGTTGGAAGATGAACGAAAACTGTTTTTTGGGCTGACTTTGGAGCATTAATTCTCCATTATTTGGCTCATGAATTCAGCCATTATTTGACTGAAATATTACTCCACATTCATGGCCATTACATGGTCTTTATTGGCCATTACTTGGCTATATGGAAGATCATCTTCTCTACACTATAAAATGGAGCCTTGGGCTCATTTGGAAACTCACCTTACACTTAACAATTCTCTGAAATTGTCTTCCTCTCTTGCAATCACAAAACACTAAAATATCTTTCTTCCTAAGCGAACACTTGAGTTCCCTTTGCACATTTGTTTGATTGATGTTTTATCGTGGGAGATAAGTTGCTATTACACCGTTGAAAGAATGTACGGGGCAATATTATCTTAAGGATAGATTGAGAATTCAGTCGACTCAGCAAGCCTATCATTTGTTTACTTTCAGATTTCTTACATACTTGTTGTTGTTGTTACATTCCCATTTCTTTGTTTTACACTTTGTTCCCACAAGCTTAAGATAATATTCGTTAGTACAACAACAACACGACTGAACAAGATCAATTCAACCAATTCAACATTGAAATTCCACCGATGCTCAAGGCAATCCCACTGCCTTCAATCCCACTGCTCAAGGCTGCCTTCAACTCTACTGCTTTCGGCACTTCAAGTGTCTCCACTGATCATGACATTCCTAATGCCTTTCAAACTACTGTGTTTGGCATTTCTAGTGCCACCACTATTTTTGGAACAACTAATGCCTCCACTGCTGCTCCGGACACTTATAGTGCCTATGCTACTGCCCAAGGCATCCAGAATGCCTATGCTCATGTTAAAGGCGTTTCCAACGCCTTTGCAACTGCTCAAGGGGGCGTCACTGCCCCTACACCCGCTGGTTTTCACCATGAGCTTCCTGAAAAGTTCATGGATGCTCACTTTAAGAGATGACATCAAAAGATGCTGTTTTTCCTGACGGTTATGGGAATGTCACGTTTCCTAACCGAAGACCCTCCACTAGTTGGGGAAGACGTGGACCCTCAGTCAAATGATCTGGCGGGAGGGGGCCAAGGTAACCATGTCGCTGACGATATGAGGATGGTTTGCGAAGCATTAAAACATAGCGATTTCATGTGTAGGAACTATATTCTAAACAGTTTGTCCGATCCTCTCTACACGGTATATTGTACCGTTGAAACTGCCAAGCAGTTATGGGACAAACTTCAGAAGAAAGACAACACCCAAGATGCGAGTAGTAAGAAGTTCATCATTGGGAAGTTCCTGAAATTTCAAATGGCGGACAACAAAAGTGTGTCATCCCAAGTCCAGGAATTTCAAATGATTCTACATCACTAGGATTTGGAAGGATTGAAGTCCAACGAGCAATTCTTGATTGGGGCATTAATCGAGAAGTTGCCTCCCTCGTGGACTGAGTTTATGAACTATCTGAAACTCAAAACGAATGAGATGACCTTAGACAAACTTATTGTCAAACTCCATATTCAGGAGGACAATAAGAAGGCCATGCCAAAGGGGAAACAACCCGCTGAGGCTAAGGCGAACCTGACGGAAGTCAAAGGGAACTCAAGCAAGAAGCGAAAGTTCCAGAAGGAAGGCAAGCCCCAAACAGCTGAAAAGTTCAAGGGAAAGTGTAACTACTGTGGTATAGTTGGTCACATGGCCAAAGACTGCCGCAAGTTCAAACGTGAGAATAAGGCCAAAGGCAAAGCCAAGGCTAACATCGTCAAAGACACGCTCGTCGACGATATGATTGAGAAGTTCTCAGCGGTGGTTCTTGAAGCTAACCTCGTTGAGAATCCGGTACAATGATGACTAGACACGGGTGCTACTCGTCACATTTATTCCAATAAAGATGCCTTCTCCACAAATACACCAGTCACAGTTAAGAAATTATTCATGGGCAACAATTATTCTTCAGAGTTGCTGGGGTAGGAAAGGTGACCCTAAATATGACGTCCGGGAAGGAGCTGATTCTGAAGGAAGTGATGCATGTCCCAGAAATTCGAAGAAATTTAATTTCTGGACCTTTGTTAGTAAACACTGGTTTTAGGCTAGTGTTAGAGGCTAACAAGTTTGTAATCACTAAAAATGGAACTTTTGTAGGAATAAGTTTCGTCTGTGAAGGCCTCTTTAAGTTTAATGTTGCACCTGTAATGCCTTATGTTTCAACTATCAATAAAATTGAGCCTTCTACCTACTTGATTGAGTCATCTAATTTATGGCATTATAGATTAGGACATGTTAAGTATCAATCTATCCAAAGATTGGTAAAGTTGGAATTACTGTCGTCTATCGACATAAACCCTCAACGTAAGTGTAAGGTGTGCGTAGAGGAAAAACTTTCCAAGAATCCCTTTAGAACCGTCGAAAGGGAAACCGCTCATCTAGAACTCATACATACTGATATATGTGATTTAAAGTTCGCTCAAACTAGAGGGGGGAACAAGTACTTTGTGACTTTCATAGATGATGGCACAAGGTTTTGTTACCTTTACTTACTAAAAAGTAAAGATGAAGCCTTTGACGCATTCAGAAGCTACAAAGAAGAAGTTGAGAACCAACTAAGAGGACGAATTAAAACAATCCGTAGCGATAGAGGGGGGATAATATGTAGCACCTTTTGAAGAATTATGTACCCAATCGGATATAGTTCATCAAACGATGGCTCCTTACTCACCTCAATCAAACGGTGTTACTGAACGCAAGAACCGAACACTAAAGGAAATGATGAATGATTTACTCATCAATTCGGGCCTCCCTCAAATTATGTGGGGAGAAGCTGTCCTTACCGCGAATAGGATTCTTAATAGAGTTCCACACAAGTGTAAAGATAAGACTCCATACGAGCTATGGAAAGGAAAGAAACCTATCTACAAATATTTGAAGGTATGGGGTTATCTGGCAAAGGAAAAAGTACCTACGCCAAAGCAGGTCAAGATTGGACCTAAGAATGTGGATTGCATATTCATCGGATATGACAATAACAATAGTGCTTATCGTTTCCTAGTGCATAAGTCGGATGCACCGGACATTCATATAGGTACGATCATGGAATCAAGGAACGCGAGTTTCTTTGAAGACATGTTTCTGTATAAGGAAAATAACATAACCTCTCGCAAACGAAGTTATGATCAAATCTCTGAGGATCAAGGGGTTGAGGACTACCTAGATTCGAACGGTTCAGATCTAGTGAATTCTGAAGTGGTTGATTATCTGGAATCCAGTATTCCAGATTCTCAGGACTTGGAAGATTCAGAAATGGAACTAAGAAGAAGCAAAAGGGCCCGGAAGGACAAGTCCTTCGGTCCAGACTTTGAAGCTTATTTGGTTCAGGATGAACCACAGACAATCGCCGAAGCATTGTCAACTCCAGAAGCACCGCTCTGGAAGGAAGCTTTAGAAAGTGAGATAGAATCCATCCTGCATAACCACACCTGGGAGTTGGCTGAACTTCCCCCGGGACACAAACCTTTGGGTTGTAAGTGGATCCTTAAACAGAAGTTAAAGGCAGATGGATCTATCGATAAATACAAGGTTAGGTTGGTAGCCAAGGGCTATCGCCAAAAGGAGGGCCTTGATTACTTCGACACCTACGCTCTGGTGTCTAGAATGACATCTATACGTATGTTCATAGCTATCGCCGCCTTGCGGGATCTTGAAATACATCAAATGGATGTTAAGATTGCCTTCCTAAATGGTGATTTGGAAGAAGAAATATATATGGACCAACCCGAGGGGTATGTGGTTCCAAGATAAGAGACAAAAGTGTTTCGGCTTGTTAAATCATTGTACGGGCTGAAATAGGCCCCTAAACAATGGAACGAGAAATTTGATAGTACTCTACTATCAAAAGGGTTCACCATTAATGGAAGTGACATATGTGTCTACATGAAAGGAAATGTCGAATCCTTTGTCATGATATGCCTTTATGTAGACAACTTGTTGATCACTGGAAGCAGTCCTAGAATAATCCTAGAGACTAAGAACATGTTAAAATAATTTTTTGACATGAAAGATATGGGCATTGCAGATGTCATCTTAGGGATCAAGATCTCTAAGACATCTAATGGACTGGTCTTGTCTCAATCTCCCTACATCGAGAATGTACTGAAAAAATTTGGGATGTTCGACAGTTCACCGGTATCGACACCATTGGATATAAGACAAAAGATTGACAACCATCTTGGTGAGCCCGTACGCTAGGAGCGATATGCGCAGGTGATTGGTAGTCTGATGTATATCACAAACTGCACTCGACCCGATATCGCTTATGCAGTCAATAAATTGGCTAGGTTCACCCGTAATCCAAGTGAGGATCACTGGAAAACGTTGAATAGGGTACTACGGTTCCTAAAGTTCACGCTAAATTTCGGGTTACACTATTCGAGATATCCAGCGGTACTAGAGGGGTACAGTGATGCAAACTGGATATCTGATAGCGACGACATCAAGTCCACCAGCGAATATATTTTTACAATCGGTGGTGGAGTTGTATCTTGAAAATTCTCTAGGAAAACTCTTATTGCCCGATCCACGATAGAGTCGAAATTTATCGTTTTAGATAAAGCGGGCGAGGAAGCTGAGTGGCTTCATGGTTTTCTAGAGGAAGTCCCATGTTGGGATAAACCCATGTCTTCTGTAATGATCCACTACGATAGTCAGTCGGCTCTAGGAAGAGCACAAAGTTCTATATACAATGGTAAGTCTTGTCATATTCGACGGAGACATGAGTCTGTTAGGCAGTTGATCACCTCGGGTATTATTTCCATTGATTACATAAAATCTAAGGAAAATATCGCATATCCCTTGACGAAGGGAATACACAAAGATCATGTCACGACCCGAACCCGGGCCCGTGACTGGTGCCTTACCCCGGGCATCCTAGTGATACAACATCAGAGAAAACCAGCGGAAATAAAAACTTAAACATGCAAAATAGACATGGATCATGATGAAATAAATTAGGCCAACCAAAACGGTTGCCTTTCAACATATATATATATAAAGACATTTGAACAGTTACAATCCTTACCACACTTGCAGCGGTCTCTGAGACCTCTAAGATTTATACAACAACTATGACGGGCGGGGCCCACCATACCACTGAGCGTCTGGAAGCGGACTCGGGTAACATACCAAAGATAAGCCTCGGCGGAACGGAGCTTCCCAACGCTGAAATGAGATCCTAAGCGGGATCGGCGGTAGATGTCTACTGCGGCGTGACGCGGCCACGAGGTCGATGCAGCAGTACCAAGTATGTGGCGTAAAATCACGTAAATGAAATCATAATAGTCTATAAGCGAGAGACAGTATGATAGCAAACTACGATACACACATATGATTATATCAATTCGGTCTCACGCCACAACATCAATCCTGCGTGGAGTACCTTCTCACTGCCGCGATGCATGATATGATAACAACAAGACAAAGAATCCAAATGGGAGCATACGTGCGCTACGCATCGTGTCGGTATGTCCAAAGGAACAAATAAGACAACATTCCAAATGGAAGCATACGTGCGCTACGGCGTCGTGTCGATGAGTCGAAGGAAACAATAAGACAACATTCCAAATGGAAGCATACTCGTGCGCTACGCGTCGTGTCGGTATGTCCAAGGAAACAATAAGACAACAAGCGGTAATCAAAGTGGAAGCATGCGTGCGCTACGCGTCGTGTCGATATGTCCAAAGCGATTAACAAAAGTAACACTATCAGCGAGCGTGCGTGGAATTTATCGTCACACGCTGGTCACGCCCAAGTAAGTTCTCCACAAGTCAACCGACCCTCCATCGAAAGACGCGGTAGTATAGAAACACAATTCTTGCACAACAAAGGCTATCACAACAAGCATAGGCAAGTTTCACAACAACAAGCATAGGAAAGTTTCACAACAACAAGCATAGGCAAGTTTCACGACAACAAGCATAGGCAAGTTTATACACAACTCGAAGTACTTTCATTTTATGCCCAAGTCCGGGTTTTAACCCTAAAGTACTACGTACGTTAAATTCCTTTTATAAAAGTCACCCGATACCCGTAGTATAAAAATAGAGTGACTTATATCTTTTAAGTAAACCAAAACAACTTCCATACTTTCCTTTTTAAAACCAAATTAAGGCAACACCATGCCTTCTTTTTTGACCAAAACACTTCTCTTTTTAAAGTCAAGTTACCACATTAAAACCAATGATAAAACCTTTCTTTTGTTTTCATAAGGTCGTTATAACCAACTTCCTATAAAGCTGTTATAACACCTTATGTTTTACGCCATTTTAAGATAACACAATGCCTTTCTTTTCCCTAATTATAGTTCAGTTCTCTTCTTTAAATTCAGGCTTAAGTCGCAAGACATTGCCGTAAGTATTATTCAGGCTTAAGTCAAAAGACATTGCCGCACAACTATGTTCAGTTCTATATATAGTATACTTAACTATATACTCCTACAACAGGTAATTTCCAATTACTGTGAAGGTTAGGAATGTTTACCTCGATAAGCCCAAAATTATCCGAGTTTATATGTCGATCTGAGCAAGGTTTAGCTCTACTCCGTGCTCTCAGGCCGCTCCAACCAACCCTTAGAAGTTCTAACCAACTTCTACTTATAACTTCAACTACGGGTGAAGATTTACTTAGGGTTTCGTTTTTGTGGTGAGGAAGTATAATAGTATTTTACGGGCTTTTGTATAAGTGTAACCTTGGAAAACTACAAGGTATTTGGGCGAGGTATTTGGGCATTATAACAATACTTGAAGAGTATTTCTATACCACAAAGGGGTATTTATACGAGACAACTAGGCTGGGGTACCCCTACCAAGGCTTCATGAGGGAGGGTGTGGTGGCTCTCGGCCAAGCACCACTAGGAGGGGGGGAGAGGGACGAAAAGCTCATGCTAAGAGGGGGGAGGAATTTACACTTAGAACATATTTTGGATGAAGAAGTTCATCAACATAGAGGGGTATTTATAGGTCAAGAAATTGCCAACCAATGGCCAAGATTCATACAAGTTTTAGGCACTTGTAGGGATAGGATTCAACCATGTTTCACTTATCCATCTACCACACCAACTTGCACAAAATATCCTACCAACTACATGACACCTTTCTCGTCCAAATTGCCGTCAAGCCTTCCAATGTGAGGGTGACATGTCACCCTCGTTGGTCCAAAATGTTTCGTCTCTCGGAAAAATCCGCAAAAATTATAAATGACATAGCGGAATTTTCCGCCCATGAAGTTTAGTAAAACGTTTAGTCGAAAAACGATTCTTTTGGCACTTGTGCCCAAATTTCGAAACTAGCCAACTTTAAGGCTCAAATTATAATACGTGCCTCACGTACATACTGCGAAATACGGTATAACATTCTCCCCTCGTAGAAACATTCGTCCCGAATGTTCCTTCTACGCCTCAAAACAAACATGCGCCAGTATAGTCTTCACTACTATACTTACGAGAACAATCCTGCCACACCTGGCCACAGAAACACCCGCGCGAATACTTACATCCAAGTCCACGAGGAAACACCTCTAACATCTCAAACTTTTGTCACCTTGCCGCGAGGTTCTAGTGTCACTCCGGCGACCCAACAAATGGTACCGGACTGCATGCGATCCCTGAGGTCTAAAATATACATCCTTCGCACCTTCTCCCTTCACAAGAAATGATCATATCTATGCTCGCAATACATGCTCGCCTCTACCCTTACTCGTCGTTCTCTTTTCGAACACTTGAACTCTTCTAGAATACGTACCACACTTCGGTCCTCGCTTCAGTTCTCCAAACCTTGGAGTCACCACCTCCAACTTGGTTATCTTACTAGCCTCAATCTTCCTTAAGGCCATTCCCGGCCTTCACGATCCGCTTATGGTCGAACATATCCACGAACTCATACGATGGTCATCTAAACTGGGCCTAACACCGCGTGACCCTACCACTGGCGGGACCACCCGGTGACCTACCTCGAAGCAGCCGCGGGTTGGCCTCATCATAGCCCTGACCCGACCCACTTAACGCGTCACGCTCTTGTTCCCGATCCGAACAATCTTACCTCTGGTCATGAAAGCTACCACTTCCATTGCACACTACCCGGGGACTTTATCACACAAAAGCGTTCTAGGCATAAAAATGCGCTCCGCAAGGATCACTTGCAAAATGCGGTACTCAAGACGGCGCACATCTAAGGTCTCAACTGTAATATTCTAAGGTTCATCATTTTCTCACCCCCAAGCTTACCCTTCTCACTAACCAGGTTCTACATCACGTTTTAGCACAAAGCTATCCGAACATAACACTAAACACATCATCACAACATCAATAAATACAAAACTCTAGAGGGTTAAGGATATACCTGAAAATAGGCGATTGAGAGGACATAAAATCGGGAACTTCACGCGACCTCTACCGTGGCCCGGTGTATGAACATCTGCTGGCTATGGAAGGTGAAGGACCCATGGCCCGATCCGTAGTGCGTGCTATCTACCAGTACCACAGTGGACAGTTTCTCCCAAAATGGCCTGCTGTGCGTGTAAAACAAACTCCGGACTAGCACGACACTCCCACTGTGGAGTCTACCACAGTGATCCAACGAGGTAGGGTGGCTTGGTGGTTAACACCCTGCTCTCCGAAAATCTGAACCGCTTGGAGCCACGACTGCTCACGAAAACTCGACGCTCAAGATTGTAGAGGACCACTGTCTTGGCGGAGCGCATAACTAGTCTGGCTGGCGAGTCGGTGCGCCTCGAAAATCACCAAAGGACCTGCGATTCGGCCTCTTCTGCGACTTTGGTCATTCCGTCGATTTCTCGCTCCTCACCTCCAGTGCATAAGCTGCGTGCGAGCGATGTCGTGCACGGTGAAGAGCTACACGAACAACTCTGCTAGGTAATCATCGAGCCACGTAACATATCGGTGGACTCGATCCTCCATACTAGCTACTAATGCGGGGACGTCACGGGCAATGAGTCGAACTCCACATTGTACTCCGCGCGTGCGCGGATTCTGCCGCAACAACAAAAATCGCCGGCCGAGCCCTCATATGCGTGGCGGCAAGAAGTGTGCAGAAATGCCTCACGAGAACTCGTCCCACAAATCGGAAGTGCATTCTCTCCCGGACGGCTCACGAATCAAACCAATCGACTGCGGTATCACGCAGCCGATGCGAACCCAGGACCACTGACTCGGTCTCCGAGGCCTTGATCACTCTCATGATCCGCTGTAACTGCCGGATAAACTCCTGCGGATCATCCGCAGGCCTCGACCCATAAAACTGCGGGTTACACCTCGAGAAAATCCCGTAGTCTCAAGCTATGCGCTCGGGGTTGAATTACGGGTGCTCTGGGCTGGAACTGCTGCGTCGGCTTATCCTCAAGTCCGCCCTGACCACGGCCATTAATCGGGCCATCTCCTTGTAACCCATCTCTGCCCGGCTGTAGGGTGGAGGCTCGGTCTTGTGGTCTCTGTAGAGGCTGCCATTGCTACTCGTATCTCCTCCTGCTTTGCCTTGCCGCCCGGGCGGGTTGCCTTGCGCGGAGGCATAACTGGTAAAAATGACGAGATACGTCAGAGGGGTTCAACTTACAACACAGCTCTAAGGCACGATCTCAGAATGAGAAGAATGGAAACCAATCCTAAATGTCCTATAGCCTCCTGATTATAGATGTGGTGCGCTGACACCGATAATCAAGACTACTGAACACGGTGCGTAGACACTTTCCGAGGATTAATCGCTCGATACCACTTTTGTCACGACCGAACCACGGCGTGGTCGTGCTTACCGGGCATCCTAGTGATACAACATCGGAGAAAACCAATGAAATAAAAACTTAAACATGCAAAATAGACATGGATCATGATGAAATAAATTAGGCCAACCAAAGCGGTTGCCTTTTCAATATATATATATAAAGACATTTGAGCATTTACAATCCTTACAACCCCGCCCAATGCTACTGGACCTCTAAGATTTATCTAACAACTATGACGGGACGGGGCCGCCATACCTGAGCGTCTGGAACCGGACTCGGGTAACATATCAAAGATAAGCCTCCGACGGAACGGAGCTTCCCAAACGCTGAAATGAGATCCTAAGCGGGGATCGGCGGTAGATGTACTTACTGCGGCGTGAGCGCAGCCGAAGGAGGTCGATCTGGCAGTACTAAGTATGTGAAAGCGTAAAATCAGTAAATGAAATCATAATAGTCTATAAAAGCGAGAGGCGGTATGATAACCAAACTACGATACACATACACATTATATCAATTCGGTCTCACGCCCACAACATCAATCCTGCGGTGGAGTACCTTCCTCGCTGCGGCGATGCATGATATGATAACAAGACAACAATCCAAATGGGAGCATACGTGCGCTACGCGTCGTGTCGGTATGTCCAAGGAACAAATAAGACAACATTCCAAATGGAAGCATACGTGCGCTACGCGTCGTGTCGATGAGGTCGAAGGAAACAATAAGACGGCATTCCAAATGGAAGCATGCATGCGCTACGCGTCGTGTCGATATGTCCAAAGGGAAACAATAAGACAACAAGGCGGTAATCAAAGTGGAAGCATACCCGTGCGCTACGCATCGTGTCAGTATGTCCAAAGCGATTAACAAAAGTAACACTATCAACAGGAACGTACCCGTGGAATTTATCCGTCACTGCCGGTCACGCCCAAGTAAGTTCTCCACAAGTCAACCGACCCTCCATCGAAAGACGCGGTAGTATAGAAACACAATTCTTGCACAACAAAGGCTATCACAACAAGCATAGGCAAGTTTCACAACAACAAGCATAGGCAAGTTTCACAACAACAAACATAGGCAAGTTTCACGACAACAAGCATAGGCAAGTTTATACACAACTCGAAGTACTTTCATTTTATGCCCAAGTCCGGGTTTTAACCCTAAAGTACTACGTATGTTAAATTCCTTTTATAAAAGTCACCCGATACCCGTAGTATAAAAATAGAGTGACTTATATCTTTTAAGTAAACCAAAACAACTTCCATACTTTCCTTTTTAAAACCAAATTAAGGCAACACCATGCCTTCTTTTTTGACCAAAACACTTCTCTTTTTAAAGTCAAGTTACCACATTAAAACCAATGATAAAACCTTTCTTTTGTTTTCATAAGGTCGTTATAACCAACTTCCCATAAAGCTGTTATAACACCTTATGTTTTACGTCATTTTAAGATAACACAATGCCTTTCTTTTCCCTAAAGTCCAGTTTGCCTAATTTCAATTACACAAGTCTCTTTTTTGAAGAGTTTCATAGTTCAATGCCTTAATCTCTTTTAAAACAATTGAGTAACATATGCCATAGGCGAGTAGGTTATTCTTGTTCATAATCAATCTTATTAAGCAGCCATGATCTAGAAAATGTAATATCATTTTGTCTCATCTTAGCTTATGCGGATGGAGGTTTCTACTGGTTTTAATAATACTTAATTATTCAATACATTTTCCTTTATTTACGCTGCGGTGGTTTGTCGATACATTCGATTTCCAAATCAAGAAACATTATTCTTTTCAAAAGCCAAGTACTCATTACTCACGAATGAGGTTTCACACAAACATCCATATTAAGTCAAGTCTCTTATCTTTTAAGAATAAGTCTCTTAACTTCTAAACCATTAAACCATTCTTTTTAACTCTCTTAAGGCGTTACACCTAACTTCTCATAAAGCTGGTATAACTTTTATGTTTTCAAACCAAGTATACACTTCTTTCAAAAAGGTTTCTTAATATTTTAGAATACTTCAAGGTTCTTTTACATCAAGTCGGTTATAAGTCAAATCAGTTATCTTTTAAAAACCACAAAGCATTTCTCATTTACATAGAGCTGTTATAACACTTTATGCTTAAAGACAATCAAATACATTTAACACATGTACGTCTACCGTACTACATAGTTATACACATATCATGCTAGAACAGATAGGAAGAGGTTCACATACCTCGCGACGATTATCGACTAATATCAAAACGCTCCAAGTACCTCAAACCGTCGGCTACACTCTAAGCCAAGCAGATCACTCCACACGTAGTACTTCAACCTATAGAGGCCCTGGCGCCTATTAATATCTTTAGATCCCGACGTAGAAAATTCTCTGAGAAAATTCGGCGCCTCCCCCATGCGGCGTAAATCTCTCCTCTATCGAGGCCGCTACCAAGCCAACCGGGGGTTAACACGTCTAACCGGGCGTGTACAATTCTACTACACAAGATGCTACACAAGTCTATGTCTGATCCTATGTAATTCTGATTCAGTTCTCTTCTTTAAATTCAGCTTAAGTCGCAAGACATTCTGTAAGTATTATTCGGGCTTAAGTCAAAAGACATTGCCGCACAACTATGTTCAGTTCTATATATAGTATACTTAATTATATACTCCTACAATGTAATTTCCAATTACTGTGAAGGTTAGGAATGTTTACCTCGATAAGCCCAAAATTATCCGAGTTTTATATGTCGATCCTGAGCAAGGTTTAGCTCTACTCGTGCTCTCAGGCCGCTCAACCAACCCTTAGAAGTTCTAACCAACTTCTACTTATAACTTCAACTACGGGTGAAGATTTACTTAGGGTTTCGTTTTTGTGACTGAGGGAAGTATAATAGTATTTTCTGGGCTTTTGTATAAGTGTAACCTTGGGAAAACTACAAGGTATTTGGGCCAAGGTATTTGGACATTATAACAATACTTGGAGAGTATTTCTATACTACAAAAATGGGGTATTTATACGAGACAACTAGGCTAGGGGGGGGGGACCCCTCGGCCAAGGCTTCACAAGGGGGAGGGTGTGGTGGCTCTCGGCCAAGCACCACTAGGAGGGGGGGAGAGGGACGAAAAGCTCATGCTAAGAGGGGGGGGAGAGGATTTTACACTTAGAAAATATTTTGGATGAAGAAGTTCATCAACATAGAGGGGTATTTATAGGTCAAGAAATGGCCAACCAATGGCCAAGATTCATCCAAGTGTTAGGCAAGTGTAGGGCTAGGATTAAGCCATGTGCACCTTATCCATCTACCACACCAACTTGCACAAAATATCCTACCAACTACATGCCACCTTTCTCGTCCAAATTGCCGTCCAAGCCTTCCAATGTGAGGGTGACACATGTCACCCTCCCGTTGGTCCAAAATGTTTCGTCTCTCGGAAAAATCCGCAAAAATTATAAATGACATAGCCGGAATTTTCCCTTCGCAAGTTTAGTAAAACGTTTCGTCGAAAAACGATTCTTTTTGGCACTTGTGCCCAAATTTCGAAACTAGCCAACTTTAAGGCTCAAATTATAATACGTACGCCCTCACGTACATACTCTGGAAATACGGGGTATAACAGATCAGATGTTTTTCCTGTGTAGGGGAATGGGCTTAAAACCCAAACAATAAGAACCGATACAGTGGACACCCAACCTTACAGACTAGAGATCCCAGGAATAATGTTCAATGGGAAAACTAAATTGTAAAGGTTCCGTGAGCGATTCAGTGGAAGCAAGAGCACTTCAGATAATGTTTTCTTCTTAAGAAACATAATCCAAGGTCGTTCCTGTGATAGACATAAAGTGCTATCTGTAAGAGGAGTAAAAGATAAGTTTCCAAACCTTTAATGATCCTCAATACTTGAGGTTAGGTTGGGGAAATTTTTAATGGTTCCTCACCACCTATTTAAGTGTGAGGACAGAACGCCTCAAATGAACGCACTTAAGAATCCAAGTGTGTCCACGACCCACGATGGACAATAACATAAGAAGGATTGAGTAGGAAAGGTAATGTGTTGATACCATTGTCTTGACATGTACTAAACACTGATGGTTCAAGACATCACGTTCACCGCGTAGTAAATATGTCTGATGGTATTCTACTATGGAAGGTTCAAAGCTACGGCTACCTCTCCAGATGTAACATCGACCCGCCGAGTGATTGCTCGAAAGGAACCATGTGCGTGCGGCAAAATCTCTTCTAGGAGGGAATTGTTGGAATTTACTAAACGTGAAATAAAATTAATCATATTAATTATGACAGGAACAATATGGGGCCCCACACGTCGGAAACATGGTTTCCACACATGTGCACATAAAGTGCCAGTGATGGTAATTTCCTTAAATGGAAGAGATATTGGTACGTATACGAATTGTTTGAGACGTAAGATAATATACGGTTATTGGCCAAATGACAATGGTTTCACGTTGGTAAATGTTAGCGACTTTCCAAATGCTCACGCAAGTGTACGTATCGTTATAAGTAATATAGTCTGGTAAGCCCGAATATCGTCCTCAGAGACTGGTTTTCAATTACCGAACATCTACTCTATGCTATCTATTTGACTAACGATAGTTTGATTTGGGTTTTTGTCTAAAACTACTATAGTAATTGCGAGAATTAAACTAAATATGATGTGATGTAAATCAGTTATGATGAAATTAGGGTTTCAATATCCTCAACTATCCATAATGCAATAATAATGACTTCTTCTTCTACGTTAAGATAACAGGTTAACTAGTCTGTCTTATATTCCGGTTAGGATATATAAAAGCTCAACCCTAGTGCAGAAACCTTCTATATTTCTATGATAGGTTTTACCACATAGGAGGACTAAGAACAATAACCTAAAGTGCTACATAAGTATCGGGGTACTTTCGTCCGCGATTTTAGACCTATGTCTATTCAATTACAGTATATCCAAATCTATCCTCTCGGTTCTTGATTCGAAACCATATAAATTATGATAATTAGTGATCAGTTAACTATCAAATATTCAAACCAATATTGAATAAATCTTAATCAAGTGATTAAGAAACCAAACTAATGCATCAATTCGTGAAAAAGAGTTTCAAGCGATTCAAAGGAAAGCCCTAATTAAGTGTTTAGATCCTAGCCATAGACATGCTAAAAACTAATACAAATCCAACATGAACTGAATTGAAAATAAAGAAAAGAAAAGAGAAATAATTAGAACTATGTCTCCAATCTTGTAGCCTCCGAGATTTGTGTTGTGAAATATGTACAAGGTTGTCCAAGCTGTCTAATAAGGTTAGGGTTTAGGGATTTTATAGTTGAGAAAATATAGATTTTGGACCCTAAAAACCGTGTCAAAATCGGCCCAGAATCTCAAAATTCCACCTTGGAGCCGCGACCCTGATGGGTGGCGTCGCAGTGCCTGAAGTCCTGCAGCCAATCAACCCTCACAGTAGTTTGGGTGTCGCGGCCCTGCGACGTCCTTGGCCCAAATTTTCAGATTTTTGTCATTTTCTCATCCGGACTTCATCTGATTTCTTCTATACTTTCGGGACTTCTTAGGCTTCATTTATTGACCCTTTTAGTGTACAATTACACCTCAATTAAGCTCATTTCATCTTCTTTTTGCCATTTCTCCATTTAGGACCGCTGTGACTCAAAAGAAAGAAAAACAACCCTAACACGATACTAATTTTAACAAAAATGGGAAAAATACTAACTAAAAATGACTCAAAAAGTGTATATAAAATATGCTTAACAAACCCCCAAACTTAATCTTTACTCGCCCTCGAGTAAAGCTCTAAACAAAAAATAAAAATGAAAACAAAATCAAATAAAAACTCAATAAAATGGATCAAATAGTTATAGCAATGCTCTTTCCAAATCATGGATGAAAGATGTGATAATATGTTAGAACATATATAGCATGGATACTTAGCAATCTAGAACTTCAAGTTAGATATTCCGCAAATTCACTTGGATCATAGTCACTGGAAATACAAACACCTAACCTATGCATGTCAATTTCATTCCATCTTCCCCAAAATTCTATAGACTTGTTTACTTGCTATTCTCCACTAATCATAGACATACACATTAGAGATCATCAGGACTTTCAGGGGTTGTAATGTAGGCTTAGGCAGGGGTAGGTAAAAGTAGGCATTTAGGCTCAATTACGTACCATAAGCATTTCCCATTCAACCTTTTTTCATTCTTTTTAATCTCATACCTATTTTCCCCCTCTTTTCTTTTGAGAGAATGAGATATATTATAGATAACAAGCACCCCCAAACTTAGGCTTTTGCATATTTTGCATTGGGGTGCATCAAATTTTCACTCTCTTCTTGTTTCTTTTTCAACACTTTTCATCCCACTAACTTTCAATTATTACTTATGGCACAAACAGAGAATCATAGGGTGTCAACAAAGATCTTATTTTAGGCTCAAAGGAGCTGACTAGTGATACAATTTATGTCAGGATAGGTAATGAATGGTCAGAAGGGCTATCAAAGAAATGTCTGAATCATCTCCCTAAACATGTACATCTTAACTATTTCGCCTCAAATAACAAGCAAACAGATTTTCTAGACATTTTTCAACTTTCTTTCCATAACTGACACACATAGGCTGAGCAAGAATATCCCAAATAATTAGATGTTATGAATTTTTGGCATATCTTACTTAAGCACACATATTTTTGCTTTCAATTCCATTACATTATCTCACTTTATCTACTCAATATCGTTAGCAACTACAACATATATGATCCATAAAAAAATTATGACTCAAAAACACATAGACAAATAAAAAAGACTCAAAAATAAAATAATAAAACAAAATAAGACACCCCCCAAACATAATCGACACATTGTCTCCAATGTGTGAAGACTAAAAATGAAGGACACTTACTGACACAACACAACGGTCATAACGAAGGTTTGAGAGGACATTCTTGAAATTGCATAGGCCTGGGACTTTCTGAATTTCTGGCGCCGCGGCGTTGCTGCCAATTTTTCCTATTTTCAGCGTTTTTGTCCCTTTTTCCGCTTGGGGTCAGTCCCTTGTCCACCTGCCATCTAAAAACATAAGACAAAAACCAAGACCGTGAGACTGTTTAAGATAAAATAAAATAAACTAAAACAAAAATTTAAAATAACATAATTAAAACATTGGGTTGCCTCCCAAGTAGCGCTGTCTTTAACGTCTTTTAGTCGTACGCCGTTAATCTTTACTAGTGCCCAGTGGATCCTTTTGCGAACTGCTTGTAATCCGCACATTTATTGTTGCAGGTCTCACTTCTCCTACAACTCCCTTTTCAAACAAGGGCATCATATCTAAGATTATCCCCCAATTACACAAGATAGACTTGTCTTCTAGGCTCTCTATAATGTAGGGATCAGTGAAACTCCCTACATCTCTCAACTTTAGGGGGTGTCCTTGAGGGTATGAAGTTTCTGGTTGGGGCTCAACAATGATAGTTGGTGGTGTCTTTTCTGCAACGGGTATAGGAAAAAGAAATTTCAAGAAATCCAAAAAGGTGAAAAATTGGATCACAGTAACCTCTTCTTTCTCTACACCAACTATCTCTCTCAATTCCTCATTATTCTCAACAGCATGTTGTGGTTCAGGTTCCTCACTCTGCTTACTCCCCACAACTGTGTCGCTAGACAGATTTTCTTGCGGTACATTGATCACCATATCCATCAACTGCCCTATTTGTGTCTTCAAATTATTGAGGGACACCCTTGTCTTAGCCATAAACTGAGTCTGGCACTTGGTGAGCCTGAGTATGGCTGCCTGCAACTCATTTTGATCTTTCTGTGGAACCTGTGGGTTAGGCTGTTTTTGATGATTCCACTGCCCCTGATAGTAATAGTAGTCCATAACTTTACCTACAAAATAAGAAAAACAACAAAAAGTGATAAAAAGATGCTCGCAGAAGAAGTTAGAAACTTGTTCCTGGAGGAACCAAATTAGAAATAAAATAACATAACCAAATATATACAAACCAAATTAGAAATAAGAATAGATAATTCGATATTGAAAGTACGCCAGTCCCCGGCAACGGCGCCAAAAACTTGTTATCGATTTTCCAAATGCTCACACAAGTGTACGTATCGTTACAAGTAATATAGTCTGGTAAGACCGAATATCGTCCTTAGAGATTGATTTTCAATTACCGAACATCTACTCTATGTTATCTATTTGGCTAACGATAGTTTGATTTGGGTTTTTGTCTAAAACTACTAGAGTAATTGAGAGAATTAAACTAAATAAGCTGTGATGTAAATCAGTTATGATGGAAATAGGGCTTCCAATATCCTCGACTATCCACTCTTTTCAATCCTTAATGCAATAATAATGGCTTCTTCTTCTACGTTAAGATAACAGGTTAACTAGTCTGTCTTATATTCCGGTTAGGATATATAAAATCTCAACCCCAGTGTAGAAACCTTCTATATTTCTATGATAGGTTTTACCACATAGGAGGATTAAGAACAATAACCTAAAGTTCTACACAAGTATCGGGGTACTTTCGTCCGCGATTTTAACCTATGTCTATTCAATTACAGCATATCCAAATCTCTCATCTCGGTTCTTGATTTGAAACCATATAAATTATGATAATTAGTGATCAGTTAACTATCAAACATTCAAACCAATATTGAATAAATCTTAATCAAGTGAAGAAGAAACCAAACTAATGTATCAATTCATGAAAAAGAGTTTCAAGCGATTCAAAGGAAAGCCCTAATTAAATGTTTAGCTCCTAGCCATAGACATGCTAAGAACTAAAACAAAATCCAACATGAACTGAATTGAAAATAAAGAAAAGAAAAGAGAAATACTTAGAATTAGGTCTCCAGTCTTGTAGCCTCCGAGAGTTGTGTTGTGGAATATGTACAAGGTTGTCCAAGCTGTCTAATAAGGTTAGGGTTTAGGGATTTTATAGTTAGGAAAATATGGATTTCGGACCCTAAAAACCATGTCAAAATCGACCCAGAATCTCAAAATTCCGCCTTGGCGCCGCAACCCTGCTGGGTGGCGCCGCGGCGCCTGAAATCATGTAGCCAATCAGCCCTCGCAGTAGTTTGGGCGCCGCGACCCTGTTGGCTGGCGCCGCGGTGCCTGCGACGTCCTTGGCCCAGATTTTCTGATTTTTGTCATTTTCTCATACGGACTTCGTCTGATTTCTTCTATACTTCCCGGGACTTCTTAGGCTTCATTTCTTGGCCCTTTTAGTGTGAAATTACACCTCAATTAAGCTCATTTCATATTGTTTTTGCCATTTCTCCATTTAAGACTGCTGTGACTCAAAAGAAAGAAAAACAACCCTAAGTTCAGAGGCTCCTGGCCGAATAATGAAGGGCCAAGGCGCATTATTACCGCCGACGGCGCCGCGGCGCCAAAAGTTCAGAGGCTCCTGTGAAGTTTTCGGTTGATTTAGCGCCACGGAGCCGAATATTGCGAAAAATCCCAAATTTCAAAAGGGCAAAAAGGTCTAAAGCGAGAGGGGATTGATTTTTAAGCCCTAGGAAACATATCTCCATGGGGATCATCATACTTTGGAGGCAGAGAACAGAGTCTAGAACACCATTAGAGACATCTACTGTTCAAGTTCTTTTCTTTTTCCTTACTTTAATTCAGTTTATGTTAAAGACAATTAGTTTCTTAGCATGACAATGTCTTTGAGCTAATTTCTTTATTAGGGTTTTCCATCGAATCAACTTGAAACTCTTTTCATAAGTTAATGCATTGTTAGTGATTTCTTCTTCATCTATTTAAGATCTATTGAACTTGTATTGATTGTTTGATAATAAACTGACCATTAATTGTCATAACTTATATGATTTAGAATCGAGATCTGAGAAAGGAGATATGAATATGCTATAGTTGATTAGACATAGGTTAAGATTGTGGACGAAAGTACCCCGATACTTGTGTTGTATTTAAGGTTATTGTTCTTAATCCTCCTGTGTGGTAAACTTATCATAGAAATATAGAAAGTTTTTGCATAAGGTTGGGTTTTTATATATCCTAACCGAAATATAGAACATCTTAGTTAACCTGCTATCTTAATAAGAAGAAGAGTCATAAATCTTGCATTGACAAGTGAAAGAGTGGATAGTTGATGAGATTAGAAACCCTAATTCTCTACATAACTGTTTTAAAACCAAAGTATTATCATCCTAGTTATTATTGCTTATTTCTTAGTTTTAATTCTTAGTTCAAAAACCAAACACAATTAACGTTAATCAAATAGAAACCATAGATTAGTTATTCGGTAATTGATAAACTAGTCCCTGAGGATGATAACTCGGTCTTACAGATCTTTATTACTTTAGCGATACGTACACTTGCGTAAGTACATAGAAATATCGCAAACAACAGCCTGTCCTCGCACTTAAATAGGTGGTCTCCTACAAAGTTTCCTGCTATACCCCACTTCACAAGTGTTAGGCAACATTAAAAGTTTCCTCAAACCTAACCTCAACTGGTGAGGATCAATTAAGGTTTTGGAAACTTAACCTCTACCCACCACGCAAGTAGCACTTTAAGGTCTATCGCGAGAACGACTTTGGATTCATGTTATTTTATAGAAATCATCATCCGGAGTGCTCTTGCTTCCACCGAAGCGCTCAACTGAACCTTTACGGCTTATTTTTCCTATTGAACCTGATTCCTGGGATCTCCAGTTAGTAAGGTTGGGTTTCCACCGTATAAATCCTTTTGTTTGGGTTTTAAGCTCATTCCCCTAGACATGCAGAACATTTGATCTCTGTGTATGCCTTTAGTCAAAGGGTCTGCTATGTTCGCCTTTGATTTTACATTTTCAATGGAAATAATACCCGTAGTGATCAGCTACCTAACATGCTTATGTCTCCGTCGAATATGACGAGATTTGTCGTTATACATAGAACTCCATGCCCTTCCTAGAGCCGACTGGCTGTCACAGTGGATCATTACAGAAGGTACGAGTTTATCCCAACACGAGACATCCTCTAAGAAGTCATAAATCCATTCAGCTTATTCTTCTGCTTTGTCTAAAGCAATGAACTCTGATTCCATCGTGGATCGGGAGATGCAAGTTCGCTTAGAGTAAGACACAACCCCACCACCAATTGTAAATATATACCCATTGGTGGACTTGGTGTTCTGTATATCAGGTATCCAGTTTTCATCATTGTACCCCTCTAGTACAGCTGGATATCTCAAATAATGCAGCATGTAAGTTAGCGTGTATTTTAGGTACCGTAGTACCTATTTCAACGCTTACCAATGATCATCACTTGGATTACGGGTAAACTTAGACAACTTGTTGACTGCATAGGGAATATCAGGTCGGGTGCAGTTTGTTATGTACATCAAACTACCAATCACCTGCGCATATCGCTCTTGGAATACGGGTGCACCACGATTTTTTTCAATCTTTTGATTTATATTCAGTGGTGGCGTTATCAGCGAACTATCGAACATCTCAAACTTTCTCAACACATCCTTGATGTAGTGAGACTAGGGTTGTCCAACAGGGCGAGGCTACCGACCCGACCCCACGACCTATCTGGGAGATCGAATAACGGTTTTCAATATCGGTTTGATGCGGTCGAAATTTCCCGACCACCCCCCCGCGCCGATCAGGCCAGGCCTTCCCAACCATTGCATAACGACTATACAGAATTTGGCAGTTGTGCAACGGCCAAATCCCCCCTCCCCCCCCCCCCCCTCACACCCCACATCCCCTACCCCTTTAATATTTATTTTTAACCCCAAAGTTATTATATTTACACTTTAACCTAATTTTTCAACTATAAATACCTTATTTTCTCTTCATTCTTTTTTCACAAATCTTTCTACAATCTCTCTAATAATCTCTCAATCTCTCTACATTGTCTACTAAATATTTAATTTTATTTATTCATTTGAGAGTGAAGTTAGCAACTAGCTTGAGGATCATCCATCGAGCAAAGTTTCAATTTTCAACCTCTCAATTACACGTCGACGTGACGTCGTCATTTGGTACAATCGTTCCTTCGTTAAATTATTGTTGTTTCTTTACTTTAATTAGCACACTTAATTTCATTATCTTTAATTATTTATTTGCATAATTATAATGAAATGACTTAAACGTATGATTACGGGTAAGGGTAAGGGTGTTTTTACTAGTAGGGGTAATAAGGGTAAGAGTACTTCTTCTAGTCATCCTATTCCTCCTAGACATGATGATTTTGTTGATACTGAATTATTTCCTGAAGTAACCATTAGATTTAGACGAGGAGCTATTTTCTGGAACTCAACAAGACTTTAATTTAGAAGATAATCTAGATGACACACCCACTAATCTAGATGACACGCCCACTAATGCACCTCAAACTGCACCGCCTCCTATTTCCCCTAGTATGAGACGAGGCCCACGACAACGAAAATTAACATCAGATGTATGGGCTTTTTTTGATAGGGACGCAGAAAATCAAGTAGCTAGATGCACAATTTGTAAACATGTTTATAAATTTAAAGTAGGAAAAAGGTCAGAGCGGGACGGGAGGTTTAACTACGCATTTGAATAGATTTCACAAAACTATGTGGGAGAAATATAAGGCTAAAAGGCGGGTGCGTCAATGTCCTCTCAGTCGGGATAAGGTTCACATACTGTCCTGGACCAGGTACAGGGTCAAATTGACCCTATGACGGGGGAAATTGTAGGCCCTATATATGATAAACAAAGAGATAGGGAAGTATTATCAAAATTAGTTGTAGTGGAGGGTTTGCCTTTTTCATTTCCTTCCTCTCCTGATTTTATTCATTACATAAGAGATATGTATAATCCTGCTTATAACGGTGTTCCTAGATCAACTGTTAGGAGATATGTTTTTAAATTTGCACACGAATTTCAACAATATTTATGTTATTCATTATATCATTTCCCTGGCAAAGTATCTATTACGTCTGATAGAGGATGTAGTACTAACGACCATGATTATTTAACTGTAACATGTCATTGGATAGACTATAAATTTTCTATGCAAAAACGTATTTTAGCATATAGATATATTAAGAGTAGGCACACTGATCTTTTTATTTCAGAAAATATTTTTTCAGTTTGCGATTATTATGACATAACTGATAAAATCATGACTAATACATTAGATAATGCTTCTTCTAATGTTACTGCTGTTAGATTATTAAAAAATGTTTTAACTCCATCTTTTCCAGATCATTTTCATATAAAATGTGCATGTCATATTTATAACTTAATTGTAAAGAATGGTCTATCACGTTTTGAAGACATTCTTGAAAAAATACAATTTGCTATAAATTTTATTTTTAAAAGTAATAGAATACAAAGAATATAAAAAAACTTGTCACGATTGTCAACTACCTTACAGAAAAATTCCCGAAGAAGTATGCATTAGATGAAATTATTTATACAACCAACTACGTGTTTCTTATGAGTATAGAAGACCTATAACCCAATTTTTTAACGCCCGTAATCGAAATTATATTGATATGATTATTGATTCCGATTGGGATACAATTTCAGAACTTATTACATTTAGAGAAATTTTATCTAGCTACTAAAGAATTTTTCGGTATATATTATTCTACTATTTCATCAGTTATTTTATATATCTCTAATATTTATATTACTTAGTGAATATATGGAAAAACCATCTTATAAGGCACATATTAAAAAATGTTTCTAAAAATGAAAAAATATTTTATTCTTATTTCCCCAATTTATATTATTAGTGTTGTATTAAATCTGTCTATTAAATAGACGGTTGTAAAGCACTTACTCAAACTATTTATGATTGCATAGATAAACTTCCACCTCCATCTCCTAAAAATTCAAATGACCCACCACCTATTGAAAAAACTAGAGAATAAATGTTGTCTAGCATACGAGATGAATGTAAAAAAGTATATACGCATTACCAACAAGAATGTGCTAGCAACCAACCGACTTCCATGCCATCTTCTTCTTCTTCAACACAACCTAAAAAACGACATGATGCGGCTAGTATTTAAAGCCTCAGACATAGAATGTTTAGTGGTAACATTTCTAACCAAATTAGCGAGTTTGATGTTTTTATTTTGCAGGGTGTTGTACAGTACGAAGCAATTGAAAATGAAGAGGAACATGAAGACTTGCTAAAATACTGGAGGGAGAATCAGAAGACATTTCCAACACTATCTAAGATGGTCCGAGATGTGTTGAACATTCAAGCGTCATCAACAGTTCTATTCAGAGACTGAATTCGTGCAGAGTGTAGGAGGTGCGGCCAACCGGAGATCAATGAAGAAGAAGACTACAACTACAACGAAATTTTATCCGACGGAGGTGGAAGCGATGTTGACCAATTTGACCAACAAATACCAATTCCAACTGAAGAACCACAAGAAATTATAAAGAAACTAGAAAACATATTTCTTATCATATAATTCTTTTAATTGTAATTTTATTATGTTATTTATTTGCAACTTTCAATATCATGAAGTTGTAATTTTGAAATTGTATTACCAAAAAAAATCATACTTCTATTATAATATAAGAGTCACAAAAACTGTCTTGAGATATTTTTATTAAACTATCTTGTTGTGTGTGTGTGTTACTTTTTAATTTAAGGGGGGAAAATGACCCACCCTGACCCCGACACCTCGGGATCGGGATGGGACGACCACAGACCCCGCCGGACCTGACCCCGCCAGCCCCGCCAAACCTTGACCCCGCCTGTTATACCCCGTAGTTCCAGGGTATGTATGCGAGGACGTACGTACGAGAATACGACATTGAAATTGGAAAGGAAGAAAGAGGTGATTTTTCCACGGAAAAGTTTCCGGTTTTTGTGAAGGAAAAAGGTTCGTTAATGGGAATTGGATTCCCAGATTTGGTATTCGGACTTCTTGGAATATTAGAGAATTATGGAATTTTATTTTCGGAAATGGTCACGTGGGGCCCACGGGAGAAATTTACGGTTTTGTGGGGCCCACTTTGTTTTCGAGATTTTGGCCATTGTGGATATTTTCGGAAGATGAAATATTTTGGACGAGTAGGAGGGCGACACGTGTCACCCCACTGGGTGGCTTGGCCGAATATTATTTGTCTGACCCCGATTAGAGTCGTTTTCGATGAAACGTTTTACACAACTCGCGTAGGATAAATTCGGCTATGTCATTTCTAATTTTACGGATTGTTCCGAGAGACGAAACATTTTGGACCAACGGGAGGGCGACACGTGTCACCCTCCAATTGATCGACTTGAGGCGTCCATTGGGACGATTTGGATAGCCATTTTTGTCTTGGAGTTGGTAGGATAGGTTGTGTGCAAGTTGGCTAGGTACACGTGCCCAAATCTTGGCCTTACACTTGCCTTGCACTTGGCATAATCTTGGCCATTGGTGGGCCATCCCTTGACCTATAAATACCCCTCTTGTGATGAAGAGTTCTTCATCCACAAACAAACTTTCAAGTCTAAAATCCTCTCCTCTCCCTTAAGCCTTTTCGTCAACACACCTCCCCCGAGAAGCTTAGCGAGGCTAATCCCTCTAGCCTGGCGAAATCTACCCCCTCCTTGGTAGAAAAGTTGCCTTCTAGTATTGTTATAATGCCCAAAATACCCTAGCCCAAATCCCTTAGTCCTTAGTAGAAGTTTTGAAGAACTTCTAAGGTTTTCTTAGACTCTGGGAGCGTATAACTTAGGAGCTAAACCTTGCTCAGCGCGACTTTTATCTAGGATATTATTGGGCTTACAGGGTAAATAACCTTATCCTCCTTTGTAATTAGAAAATACATCTTGTAGAAGTATAGGAATAAGTATAAATACTTAGAAGGATATTGAAGAATAGAATTGAGCGATATCACGATGAAGGGTTTAAAAGAAGAATAATAGAACTGTACTTACATAGGACTGTTTTCACAGTAGACTTGAGTAGCTCACCGGGTAGGGAAGTGCTGACCAAATGTCCATAGAATAGCGAACCCTCTGCTTAGAGCTTTGTACAGTACAGTTTAGACGTTGATAGACGTATTTTACTGTTATAGGTCGATTCTCTGCGCGCGACATATTCAACTTGGCAGGTGGATTTCGCCGAGAAGGTATGTGATTCTTCCTATCCTCTTGAGCATGATATTTTAAAGAATATGTATATAGTACGGTAGACGTACGTGTGTTAACTGAATAATAATTACGGCAATGTCTTCGGACTTAAGCCTGAATAATAATTACGGCAATGTCTTCGGACTTAAGCCTGAATAATAATTACGGCAATGTATTTTGACTTAAGCCTGAATAAAAAGAATCTGAAGTAGTTCAAAAGAATTAAGAAACCTTTTTAAGAGTAACACTTGGTTTTAAAAGCTTAAGAGTTATACTAGTTTTATGGGAATTTAGGTATAACGGCTTACGAGTGATAAAAAGAATAATTTATTGATTTAAGAAAATAAGAGACTTGACTTAATTATACTAATGTGAATTTTGTTAAAAAGTGTGAAACCTCATTCGTGAGTAATGAGTATTTTTGGTTTTCAAAAGGAATGATGTTTCTGCGATCGAATGAATGTCGAACAAACCACAGTGTTAATAAAGGAAATGTTTTGACTAATAAGTATTATTAAAACCAGTAGAAACTTCCATCTGCATAGGAGCTAAGATGAGACAAAATGATATTACATTTCCTAGATCATGGTCTTTGTAATAAGATTGTTATGAACAATAATAACCTACTCACACATAAGATATATGTTTCTCAAATTGTTTTAAAGGATTAAAACTATGAACTACGAAACCTTTCGAAAATGAGAAACTTGAGTAATTGAAACTAGGCAAACTTGAACGTTGGGAAAAGAATGTTGTTACTTGATTTTACAAAGAGAAGTGTTTTGATTTACGTCAAAAGATAATCACCCTATTTTTATACTACGGGTATTGTGTGACTTTTGTGAAAGAAACGGATCTTTTAAAAGAGTAATACATGAAGTACTTTGGGGCTAAAAACCCGAACTTGTCAACATAATGTAGAAAGTACCTTGTGTGAATAACTTGATTGTATTGATTTGTGATAGTCTTGTAATACTTTCTTGTTGACTTGATAAGTAAACATGTTAGGATGCTACGTGAGTTAGTATCTTGTGATGTTTGTGTAAAGGGGTTTTCCCTTGTTGTGCTTAGGTTGTTTAACGATAATTTATGTTAATATTATATCACTCGTGATTCCGGGTTAAGCTCTCCGTCTGGGGTAGACTCGGTAGTGCAGTGACCTATGATTCGAGAATACCTTATGCAGGTCTGTATGGCCTTTGCGGAACTGCGGGAGTTCCAGGTTAGTATGCGGCCCTTGTGGTCATGCGGTCTTTGTGGCCATGCGGACGGCGAGTTCAGGACGCTGCCGGGGAGTAGCTACCCTCGATGCGGAGAATACCTCATGCGGGCCATTGGAGTGGCCCATGCGGAGCTATGGGAAGTTCCAGGGCTAGACGCGCGTTAGATCTGCGAGGCGAGTGGCGGCTTTGATCATGTGACGATGCAGAGCAGATCTCGTGATCTGATTTACGACCTTGTTTGTACTGTGGGTTTTAGTAGTCGGTTATGCCTTCGTACTTACCCCGTACGGTTTTATGATGACTTTGAGGGCGTGAGTCCCTGACTTGACATGACTGCTTATTTATTGTGAACTGTAGTTTTGGGTTATCATACATGTCTCCTACTTTATATAGACTACTATGATTTCATTTACGATTTTCGATTTCACATACTTGGTACTGTTATCGACCTCCTTCTGGGCTGCGTTCATGCGCAGTAAAGGTACTCCTGTTGATCCCCATTCTTAGGATCACCGTTTCAGCGTTGGAAAGCTCCGTTTCTCCGGAGGCTTAGCATTTTGGTATGGTCCCCTGTCGTTGTAGATATTTGCATTCAGGGGTATGGCGGGGCCCTGTCCCGCCATTGTTGTTTTAAACTCTTAGAGTCCGTAGACTGTTGTAAGGTTGGGATGTCGTTCATTTTGGGTATTTATATACATATATGCGAAGGCAACTTTTTCCCAGCGTGTCTTAATTATCTTGTTTCATATCTTGGTTGTTTTATATTCCGATTTCTCGATGTATGACTACTTGGGTGCGGGTAAGACACGATCCACGGGCCGGGCGAAGTCGTGACACCGCCTCTACCCCACTGCACCGACCAGGCCCGCTAGACCCGCCCGCCTTGCCCGCCCATCCTTAAGTGAGACTGAGATAAGACCAGCCCGTCAGACGTCTTAGAGATCTTGATCCCTAAGATGACATCTACAATACCCATATCCTTCATGTCAAAACATTATTTCAACATGTTCTTAGTCTCTAGGATCAACCTAGGACTGCTCCCAGTAATCAACATGTCATCTATGTAAAGGCATATCATGGTGAACACGTTAGCATTACCTTTCACGTAGACACATTTGTCACACTCATTAATGGCAAAACCCTTCGATAGTAGAGTACTATCAATTTTTTCGTGTCATTGCCTCGGGGCCTGTTTCAGCCCGTACAGAGATTTGACAGGCCAAAAAACTTTCTTCTCTTGCCCTGGAACCACATACCCCTCGGTCTGGTCCATATACATTTCTTCTTCCAAATCACTATTTAGGAAGGTTGTCTTGACATTCATTTGATGTATCTCAAGGTCCCGCAACGCGGTGATCGCAATGAATACTCGTATGGATATCATTCTAGACACTGGAGATTACGTGTTAAAATAGTCAAGGCCTTCCTTTTGTCGATTCCCTTGACTATCAACCTGGACTTTTACTTATCTATAGACCCATCTGCTTTATAATTCCATTTGAGTATCCATTTACAACCCAACAGTTTGTTTTTCGGATGAAGATCAACCAACTCCCAAGTATGGTTGTGCAGGATGAAGTCTATTTCACTCTCAATAGCTTCTTTCCAGAGCGGAGCTTCTGGAGTTGACTACGCTTCAATAATTATCTGTGTTTCGTCATGAACCATATAAGCCACAAAGGCATGACTGAAGGGCTTATCCTTCCGGGCCCTTTTACTTCGTCTTGGTTCCATATCTGGAGCCTCCAAGTCCTGAGAATCTTGAATACTAGATTTCAGATATTCAGCCACTTCAGAGTCTGCTAGATCTTAACCACCTAGATCCGGGTAGTCAACGACTCCTGGATCCTGAGAGCTTTGTTCATAACTTCTTTTGCGAGAGTTTATGTCTCTTTCCTTTCTAAGAAATGTATCCTCAAAGAAATTGACATTGATTCCATGATTGTACCCCCATGGATGTCTGGTACATTTGACTTATGCACTAAGAATCGATAAGCACTACTATTATTTGCATATCCGATGAAAATACAATCTACAGTCTTAGGCCCAATCTTGACCTGCTTTGGCTTAGGTACTTCAACCTTTGTCAAATAACCCCACACCTTTAAGTATTTGTAGGTGGGTTTCTTTCCCTTCCATAACTCATATGGAGTTTTGTCCTTACCCTTATATGAGACTCTATTAAGAATCTTATTAGCGGTAAGGACAACTTATCCCCACATGATTTGGAGAAGACCAAAATTAATGAGCAAGACATTCATCATTTCTTTCAATGTACTGTTCTGGAGTTCAATGACACCGTTTGATTGAGGTGAGTATGGAGCTGTCGTTTGATGAATAATGCCCGATTAGGCACAATATTCTTCAAATGACGCTAAGTATTCTCCCTCTCTATCGCTACAAATTGATTTAATTCATACGCTTAGTTGGTTTTCAACTTATGTTTTGTAGCGTTTGAACGCTTCAAAGGTGTTACACCTCGAAAATTTTAAAACAATGATTGAGAACGTAATTAAGAAAATAATATTCGAGTATTGGAAATTAGTATACAAAGGATGTAATCACGGAGTAATCCTGAATACAACAAATGCGACGAGGAGAATTAATACCAGTGGTTGAATTTTTCCAATGGGGTTAAGGACTATGTCGTGTAAAATAAAATTGTGACATCGAGAAATATGAGGTCTATCGAAAATTTTAGGATTTTATTAAGTGTGAGATTAATTTTAGTGAGGAGAATAATACGTGGGAAAACAAGTGGCACCTTGTGCCCTCCAAGTGGCGAAAAGCACCACATGCATAGGCTAAAATCTGCTCACTTATACCTATGTTCCTCTCACTTTCCTCCCCTCTTGTTCGAAAACCACCCCCTCTCCCACATTTTTCTTTCAACAGATTTTCCTCCATTTTCATAGCTAAGTTAAAGACTAAATTAACTCCCCCTTCCAAGATTAACTTCTTCTACAAAGTTCCAAGCCATGGTAAACTTCCCAACCAGTGGGTCACGGTAATGCTGGCCGAGAAACTGCTCCAGAAATTAGCCCAACAACTTTAGTTTTGAAGATGAGCTATTTGGAAGAAAAACATGTAACTAAGATGGTTTAAATTTGTAAAGAATGCATGCATGTCATTGAAAGTTGAAGAAATTGTGCAAATTGGAGCAGTGAGTGTCGAATGCAACTAGGGACTGTTTTGGCTAAACTAAGGTAAGATTTATTCTTCTTATAGCGTAATTGGAAATTAAATGATGTTGTAGTTAAGAGATGAACTTGTGTTTAGAGAAATTGGAAGTAAGAAAGTACATGTGATTGTATTGGTGTGTAGTTGAGCCGATTGGAATTGTTTTTACCGATTTTGGGTTATTTTAGTTACATTGGGTTTGATTGTTGTTGTTGTTGTTGTTATCGTTGTCATTGGTTACATGTTAAAATTGAAGGAAATCTTGATATTTAAAGTTATAGTTGTTTATATGAAGGTGTTGAAATATGAATTGGATTTTAAGGAATTATGAGAAGAGTTATGGTGTTATGTTTGGTGAAGCCGTGACACCCATGAAATCGTGGGCATTGTTGTATGGTATTTAGGGGTTGTTCTTGTTGGTTAAAATGCTGGAATTTTAGTTATGAATATGCATGTACGTTGTTGTAGTTGCGGATATATATCCTAAAGGAATAAAGGTGTAGAAAAGTCTTACATTTCATTCTTGTTGTTGCGGGAGTATGGACTATTTTTAATGACAATTTTAATATGGTAAAGAGGCTGGATTAACAAGAGAAATAGGTGTATTAATCACCTTGGTTGTTGTGGTTGTTGTATTCCATGGATGTAAAGAGAAAGAGTGTATAACGATGGCGTATATGGAGTATTTTGGACTGTTTTGGTTATATCCTTGAGTTATGTCTTGTTATCGATGTTGTCGACTTTGTGGTGAGTTGCGGATGTGTGTATAAATAGGGGAAGTGCTGCCCAAATTTTTATATAAAAAGAGAGTCATCATTCGATATATATAACGTATGCTAGTAATCATAGAGTTGATGGACATGTTATTATTGTTATAGGTTGAAGTGCTAATTGAGACGAATTCTAATTATCGAGTTGGTATAGACGACAAGCGGTATGTGAAGTTATCCCTTCCTTTTTTTTGGCATGATTTACATAAAATGAGCGTACGGCGGACGTACGTAATTCCAATGAATCCTAATTCCTAGTGACACTTGATATGATAGTTGCTATTGATTTTACAGTGATAGTTCATTCTAATTATGTTACACCCCGTAGTTCCAGGGTATGTATGTGAGGACGTACGTACGAGAATACGACATTAAGATTGGAAAGGAAGAAAGATTTGATTTTCCGACGGAAAATTTTCCGGATTTTGTGAAGGAAAAAGGTTCGTAAATGGGAATTGGATTCCCAGATTCGGTATTCGGACTTTTGGGAATATTAGAGAATTATGGATTTTATTTTCCGGAATTGGTCACGTGGGGCCCACGGGAGGAATTTACGGTTTTGTGGGGCTCATATTGTTTTCAAGATTTTGACCGATTATGGATATTTCGGAAGATGAAACATTTTTGACCAATAGTGTCACGACCCGATCCCGGGCCCGTGACTGGTGCCTTACCCCGGGCACCCTAGTGATACAACATCAGAGAAAATCAGCGGAAATAAAACTTTAAACATGAAACAAGAGATAAGATCATAAAACAGGCCAACCAAACGGTTACCTTCCAATAAATATATGTATACAAATCTTTCAAACCGAACAGTTTAATCCTTTTACAAACCACACGCCATACTACAGACCTCTAAGAGTTTTTATACAACATGACGGGACAGGGCCCCGCCATACCCCTGAATGTACAAGAACCTACAACTCAGGGTAACATACCAAAGATAAGCCTCCAGAGAAACGGAGCTTCCCAACGCTGAACTGTGATCCTAAGAGCGAGGATCAGCAATCGATGTACCTCTACCTGCGGCATGAGCGCGCCGGGGAGGTCGATCTGGCAGTACCAAGTATATGGCGAAAAATCGTGAATGAAATCATAGCGATCTATATAAAGCGGAGACATGTATGATAACCAAACTACGATTCACCATAAATAAGCGATCGTATGTAAGTCGAGACTCACGCCTCGAGTCATCACTCAAATATAACTATGGGTCTCACGCGCAACATCAATCTTGCGTGGAATATCTTCCCTCACGCCGATCTATGATATAATAACACCACAGAGTACACATGAACACCAAGTGCGTACTAACAATACTATACAACCAAACCACGGGCGACCGCGGGCAAGTACGAAAGCCGACTACCAGATACCAAGGCCGTGTCACGTAGCTGACCGGGGCAAGTACGAGGGCTAACTACCAGGTACCAAGGCCGTGTCACGAGACTTCGTCACTACACTGAACGGGGCAAGTGCGAGGGCTAACTACCAGGTACCAAGGCCGAATCAGCCACGAGACGAGGCAAGTCTGGCCGACCACCAGATACCAAGGCCGATCAGTAAAAACCTCATGGAGAGCTAGTCCATGGAATAACACTATCAACAGGGAAACGAACCCTCATCATGACCGCATACCCGTAGACCATCCATCGAGTCAGTATGCCCATGTACTATCATAGTAGAAGCATACCCGTGGGACACCCATCGTGTCAGTATGTCCAAAATGATCAAGAATAACACGACCGGCCCTCCATTCGAGAGACGCGGTAACATAAGAATACAACACTTTGCACAACAAGGCTATCATACACAAACATAGGAAAGTCACACACAACTCAAGGTACTTTCATTTTATCAGAAGTCGTGTTTTAACCCCAAAGTACTACGTATGTTAAACTCTTTTAAAGGATCCATTTCTTTTACAAAGGTCACCCGATACCATGATATAGAGTGACTAACATCTTTTAAGTAAACCAAAACAATTTCCATACTTTCCTTTTAAAACCAAATTAAGGCAATACCATGCCTTCTTTTTAGACCAAAACACTTCTCCTTTTAAAGTCAAGTTACCACTTTAAAACCAATGATAAAACCATTCTTTTGTTTTCATAAAGTCGTTATAACTAACTTCCCATAAAGCTGTTATAACACTTTATGTTTTAAACCAATTTTTAAGACAAAACAATGTCTTTCTTTTGAACCAAAAACTCTTTAATTTCCTCAAGTCTCTTTTAGAAATCAAGTTCCTTACTTATTCTCATTTCCGAAATCAGTAAAACATTATTCTTTTAAAAACCAAGTACTCATTACTCACGAATGAGGTTTCACACTTCTTAATAACTTTCACATCAATTCAATTAAGTCAAGTCTCTTATCTTTTAAGATCAAGTCTCTTAACTTCTTAAAAGCAATAAACCATTCTTTTTATCTTCTTAAGTCGTTATACCTAACTTCCCATAAAGCTAGTATAACTCTTAAGCTTTCAAACCAAGTATTATTCTTCTTTCAAAAAGGATTCTTAATTCTTTTGAAATACTTCAAGATTCTTATTATTCAGGCTTAAGTCAAAAGACATTGCCGTAAAACTATATTCGCTTAACACGTCACCGTACTATATATATATTCTTGTAAAATACTTCCAGATTCTTATTATTCAGGCTTAAGTCAAAAGACATTGCCACACGTACGTCTACCGTACTATATATATATTCTTGTAAAATACTTCCAGATTCTTATTATTCAGGCTTAAGTCAAAAGACATTGCCACACGTCGCTCTCGTACTATATATATTCCTTTAAAATATCATGCTCAAGAGTATAGGAAGAATCACATACCTCGCGACGATTATCGACTATCAGCAAATAGCTCCAAAGTACTGTAGTCCTGTTAGCCTTTTCCACCCTTCGAGTAGAATTCGCTACTCGCAGTACTTCAACCTATAACGGTTATACAAGTCTATCAATGTCTAGACTACTCGGTAGAATAAATCTAGATACAAGATTCTTACGGAAAATTGGCGAAGACTTCCCTACCACAAACTTCACAAGTCTACTGTAGATACAGTCCTATGTAAGTACAGTTCAATTCTCTTCTTATATACCTTCCTTGTATATAACTTATACTTAAATCTTATACTTCAACAGTATGAAAACTCTAATTACAAAAGAAGGTCAAGCGTATTTACCTCGGTAAGCCCAAAATTATCCAAGTTTAAATGTCGATCCTGAGCAACGTTTAGCTCCTACTCTGGGCGCTCCAACCCGCTCCAAACAACCCTTAGAAGTTTCTAAACAACTTCTCTTAACACTTCAACCAAGCTTATGAAGATTTCCTTAGGGTTTCGGTTTGAGACAAAAAGGACATAAGGTAGTATTTCCGGGCTCTACGTATAGAGGTAACTTTTGGAATACTACAAGGTATAAGGCTAAGGTATTTTGGTATAGTAACAATACTTGGAGAGTATTTCTCTACCAAAAAGGAGGTATTATACGAGAACCATACAAGGCAAGGGGGGTGTACCCCTCGGCTTAGCACCACTAGGAAGGGGGTACCTCTCGCCAAGAGCCTAACAACGGGGGCGGGGGAAGGCTAGGACGAGAAGCTCACAACGGGGGGGAGAAGGGATTTCAAGACTTGGAGATTTGTGGAGTGGATGAATAAGTCTTGAAGGGGTATTTATAGGGAACCAAATGGCCATGCTCAACCCCAGGGGGGGGCAAGTGGAGGGCAAGATTTGCCCAGTGCCCCAACCTACTCCTCAAATCACTCCACAAACAATGGCCCAGGTTTAAGGCCCCAAATTCATGCCATTCGTCAAGGCAAACCGCCTCTTTGGCGTCACTTGAGGGTGACAAGTGTCACCCTCTCGTTGGTCCAAAATATTTCATCTCTCGGAAAAATCCGCAAAAATTATAAATGACATAGCCGGAATTTTCCCTTCGCAAGTTCTGTAAAACGTTTCGTCGAAAAACGATTCTTTACGGGGGTTGTGCACAAATTTCGAATCTTGCCTAACTTTAAGGCTCAAACTTTTCTACGTACGCCCACACGTACATACTCTGGAAATACGGGGTATAACATTCTCCCCTCCTTAGAAACATTCGTCCCGAATGTTCCTTCTCAAAACAGATAATGATCAGTTCCTCATAACTTAAACCAGTTGCCAATGCCACACCTGGCCACAAAATAACACACGCTCAAATATTTAATCCAAGTCCACGAGAATTCACCTCAAGCATAACAAAAGCTCCCACCCAAGGTCTAAAAGATATTCCCTTCGCACCTTTACTTCACAACAAAATTATCACTTCTATTCTCTTAACACATGCTCGCTTTTTCCCTTACTCGTCGCACCCTTCTCGAACACTTGAACTCTTCTAGTATACGTACCATACTTCAGTCGTTACTTCAGTTTCCAAAATCTCTGGAGTCACTACCTCCAAACTTGGTCATCTTACTAACCTCAATCTCGCTAAGGCCGTTCGGCCTTCACGATCGATTCTGGTCGAACATATCCACGAACTCATATGATGGTCATCTAAACTTGGGCCTAGCACCCTCGTGACCCTACCATCCGGGACCACCCGAATCGACCCACCTACATCCGGACTCGTTGACCCGCAATACGCCCTCAACCCGACCCTCCGTCGCGCCAACTCTTGCTCCTCGATACGGAACAATCTTACTAATTCACATCATGAAAGCTACCACTTTCATTTTACACAACTCACGGAATTATCCCACAATACATTATACGCAAACCAAGTATTTCGACAAAGACTAACCGTAAAATCTTTTATTCAAGCCGGCCTTACATCTAAGGTCTCAACGTGTAACATTCTAAGGTTCATATCTTCCCTGCCCCCATACTTATTCTTTCAACTATCCATGTCTCTAAACCACAATACACACAAAGCTATCTGTACATAGCACTCAACATACAATCATCGTATCACGCATGCAAAACTCTAGAGGGTTAAGGATATACCTGAAAAGATAGGCGGTTCAAAGGACCGCTAAATCTGAACTTCCACCGCGACCTGCCGTGGCTCACGGTGTATGACCATCCGGCCTAGCCATGGAACGTGAAGACCCCGCAATCGATCTCAGAATGTGCTATCCTACCGATTGCTACCCAGTCGGACGATCTATCGCCGATGGCCCTGCTGGCGCAAGAATAACAATCTCCCGAGTTAGTACGACACTCTCCCTTGAAGTTTTCCACAACGCCACACCGAGACAAGGCGACCTCATCCGCGAGCACTTACTCCCTAAAAATCTGAAACACAGGAGCCCCGACCGCTCCCGAATATCCCGGCGTCCCGGAAGGCGTGGAGGACCACTGCATCGACGGAGGTACATAACTAGTCTGCTGGCGAGGCGGTCCACCTCGAAAGTTATCAAAGGACCTGCTGTTCGCCTCTTCGTTGATCTTGTTCATTCCGCCGACCTCTACGCCTCACATCCAAGTGCATAAGCTGCGTGCGGGCAATGTCCATGCCGGTGAAGAGCTACACCAACAAGCCTCGCCAAGTAGTCATCGAGCGGTGGCGTGGCGGTGCACTCGCCCTCCATATCGGCTACTAACGCGGGACATACCAAGCCAATGAGTCGAACTCCACATTGTATTCCCGAACCGTCGCTTCTTCTCGCTCAACACCAAAAATCATCGGCCCGAGCCCTCTCGCCTGTAGAGGTAAGAAATGTGCAAGAAATGCCTCGAGAACTCGTTCCATACGGTGGAAGTGCATGCTCTCCCGGGACGGCTCACGAATCAAACCGGATCGCAGATCACGCGGCCGATGCGAACCAAGACCACTAACTCGGTCTCCAAGCCTTGATCACTCTCATGATCCAGAATCGTCGGATGAACTCCTGCGGATCATCCTCGTGCCTCGACAGTAGAACTCGCGGGCTACTGACTCGAAAGTCCGTAGCCTCAAACTATCCGATCTCGGAGTGAACCACGGTGCTTTGGGCTGCTGCGTCCGGCTATCCTCATGTCCGCCACGATCACGGCGATGGCGGGCCATCTCTTTGTAACCCATCTCCTCTGCTCGGTGTGGACCGAGGCTCAGTGCATCGTCGCCTCATCGGCCCATCTGCGACTCTAAACTCGATGGGTGGCGGCGTCGCAAAACTCGCCGTCAAGCACTATCTCAGTCTTGGCGGCTGCGCCCTCGTACTCCTCAGATCTCACCAAGCTCCTCGTGCCTTGCCCACTGGGCGGGTTGCACTGCGGCGGGCATAATCGTAAAAACGAGATACATCGGAGGGTCCAACTTACAACACGCCTCTAAGGCACGATCTCAGAATGAGAAGAAGGGAAACCAATCCTAAATGTCCTGCAGCCTCCTGATTATAGATGTGGTGCACAACACACCGATAATCAAGACTCTACTAGACACGGTCTGTAGACACTTTCCGAGGATTAACTGCTCTGATACCACTTTTGTCACGACCCGATCCGGGCGTGATCGTGCCTTACCCCGGGCACCCTAGTGATACAACATCAGAGAAAATCAGCGGAAATAAAACTTTAAACATGAAATAAGAGATAAGATCATAAAATAGGCCAACCAAACGGTTACCTTCCAATAAATATATGTATACAAATCTTTCAAACCGAACAGTTTAATCCTTTTACAAACCACCTTACAAAGATTACATGCACCTCTAAGAGTTTTATACAACATGACGGGACAGGGCCCCGCCATACCCCTGAATGTACAAGAACCTACAACTCAGGGTAACATACCAAAGATAAGCCTCCGGAGAAACGGAGCTTCCCAACGCTGAACTGTGATCCTAAGAGCGAGGATCAACAATCGATGTACCTCTACTGCGGCATGACGCGGCCCCGAAGGAGGTCGATAACAGTACCAAGTATATGGCGAAAAATCATGAATGAAATCATAGCAGTCTATATAAAGCAGGAGACATGTATGATAACCAAACTACAGTTCACCATAAATAAGCAGTCATGTAAGTCAGGGACTCACGCCCTCAGAGTCATCACTCAAATATAACTATGGATCTCACGCCCGCAATATCAATCATGCCCGTGGAATACCTTCCTCACGCTTGCGATGCATGATATAATAACACCACAGAGTACACATGAACACCAAGTCTGTACTAACAATACTATACAACCAAACCACGAAGCTGACACGGGGCAAGTACGAAAGCCGACTACCAGATAACAAGGCCGTGTCATGTAGCTGACCGGGGCAAGTACGAGGGCTAACTACCAGGTACCAAGGCCGTGTCATGAGACTTCGTCACTACACTGAACGGGGCAAGTGCGAGGGCTAACTACCAGGTACCAAGGCCGAATCAGCCACGAGACGGCAATCTGAAGCGACCACCAGATATCAAAGCCGATCAGTAAAAACCTCATGGAGAGCTAGTCCATGGAATAACACTATCAACAGGGAAATGAACCCTCATCATGACCGCATACCCGTGGACCATCCATCGAGTCAGTATGCCCATGGACTATCATAGTGGAAGCATACCCGTGGGGCACCCATCGTGTCAGTATGTCCAAAATGATCAAGAATAACACGACCGACCCTCCATTCGAGAGACGCGGTAACATAAGAATACAACACTTTGCACAACAAGGCTATCATACACAAACATAGGAAAGTCACACACAACTCAAGGTACTTTCATTTTATGCCGAAGTCCAGGTTTTAACCCCAAAGTACTACGTATGTTAAACTCTTTTTAAAGGATCCATTTCTTTTACAATGGTCACCCGATACCCGCAGTATAGAGTGACTAACATCTTTTAAGTAAACAAAAACAATTTCCATACTTTTCTTTTAAAACCAAATTAAGGCAATACCATGCCTTCTTTTTAGACCAAAACACTTCTCCTTTTAAAGTCAAGTTACCACTTTAAAACCAATGATAAAACCATTCTTTTGTTTTCATAAAGTCGTTATAACTAACTTCCCATAAAGCTGTTATAACACTTTATGTTTTAAACCAATTTTAAGACAAAACAATGCCTTTCTTTTGAACCAAAAACTCTTTAATTTCCTCAAGTCTCTTTTAGAAATCAAGTTCCTTACTTATTCTCATTTCCGAAATCAGTAAAACATTATTCTTTTAAAAACCAAGTACTCATTACTCACGAATGAGGTTTCACACTTCTTAATAACTTTCACATCAATTCAATTAAGTCAAGTCTCTTATCTTTTAAGATCAAGTCTCTTAACTTCTTAAAAGCAATAAACCATTCTTTTTATCTTCTTAAGTCGTTATACCTAACTTCCCATAAAGCTAGTATAACTCTTAAGCTTTCAAACCAAGTATTATTCTTCTTTCAAAAAGGATTCTTAATTCTTTTGAAATACTTCAAGATTCTTATTATTCAGGCTTAAGTAAAAAGACATTGCCGTAAAACTATATTCAGTTAACACACGTACGTCTACCGTACTATATATATATTCTTGTAAAATACTTCCAGATTCTTATTATTCAGGCTTAAGTCAAAAGACATTGCCACGACGCTCACCGTACTATATATATATTCTTGTAAAATACTTCCAGATTCTTATTATTCAGGCTTAAGTCAAAAGACATTGCCACACGTACGTCTACCGTACTATATATATTCCTTTAAAATATCATGCTCAAGAGTATAGGAAGAATCACATACCTCGCGATGATTATCGACTATCAGCAAATAGCTCCAAAGTACTGTAGTCCTGTTAGCCTTTTCCACCCTTCGAGTAGAATTCGCTACTCGCAGTACTTCAACCTATAACGGTTATACAAGTCTATCAATGTCTAGACTACTCGGTAGAATAAATCTAGATACAAGATTCTTACAGAAAATTGGGCGAGACTTCCTACCGTCAAACTTCACAAGTCATTGTAGATACAATCCCATGTAAGTCTGATTCAATTCTCTTCTTATATACCTTCCTTGTATATAACTTATACTTAAATCTTATACTTCAACAGTATGAAAACTCTAATTACAAAAGAAGGTCAAGCGTATTTACCTCGGTAAGCCCAAAATTATCCAAGTTTAAATGTCGATCCTGAGCAACGTTGAGCTCCTACTCTGGGCGCTCCAACCCGCTCCAAACAACCCTTAGAAGTTTCTAAACAACTTTTCTTAACACTTCAACCAAGCTTATGAAGATTTCCTTAGGGTTTCGATTTGAGACAAAAAGGACATAAGGTAGTATTTCCGGGCTCTACGTATAGAGGTAACTTTTGGAATACTACAAGGTATAAGGCTAAGGTATTTTGGTATAGTAACAATACTTGGAGAGTATTTCTCTACCAAAAAGGAGGTATTATACGAGAACCATACAAGGCAAGCGGGGTGTACCCCTCGGCTTAGCACCACTAGGAAGGGGGGGTACCCTCTCTGCCACAAGGCCTAACAAAGGGGGAGAGGGAAGGCTAGGACGAGAAGCTCACAAAGGGGGGGGGGGAGAAGGGATTTCAAGACTTGGAGATTTGTGGAGTGGATGAATAAGTCTTCAAAGGGGAGGGGGGGGGGTATTTATAGGGAAACCAATGGCCATGATCAAGCCAAGTGGGGGGAAAGTGGAGGGCCAAGATTTGCCCAAGTGCCCCCTAACCTACTCCTCAAATCACTCCACAAACAATGGCCCATGTTTTAGGCCCCAAATTCATGCCATTCGTCCAAGGCAAACCGCCCCTTGGCCGTCCACTTGAGGGTGACAAGTGTCACCCTCTCGTTGGTCCAAAATATTTCATCTCTCGGAAAAATCCACAAAAATTATAAATGACATAGCCGGAATTTTCCCTTCGCAAGTTCTGTAAAACGTTTCGTCGAAAAATGATTCTTTATGGGGGTTGTGCACAAATTTCGAATCTTGCCTAACTTTAAGGCTCAAACTTTTCTACGTACGCCCACACGTACATACTCTGGAAATACGGGGTATAACAAATAGGAGGACGACACGTGTCACCCCTAGGTGGGCCATATTGGCCGAAATATGGAGGACAAGTGGCCAAGACAAGTGGCCAAGTCTTGCAAGATATTTTGTGTGAACAAGTGGCTTGTGGGGCCCACACACACTTGTCCCCAATCTCAACCACACACATGTTTTAATCCTAGCCCTTGGTTGTCCTATACATACACCTCTAGTTGATGAAATCTTCCACACTTAACCATTTCAAGACTTGAGAAAAATACTCCCTCTCCCTTACATTGCTCTCGGCAATGAGCCCTCACCTTGACCAAAATTTGTCCAACAATTCTTAAACTCTTAAGTGTTCTTCCTTAAGGTGTTAGGAATATTGTGAACCAAGAGTTAGACAAGATTTCACACCCCTAACCTCAACTTGATGCCTTGGCCGAAACTTGCTAGAATTGGAACCCAAGTGTTCTTCACTTTTTGGAGTTGATTCTTGAAGAGAATTTGGTTAGGATATTCTAAGCGTTGCTTGTAGCGGATTGGAACATAAGGATTTGGAGCTAAACTTGCTAAGGAGCGACTTTAAGTTCTTGGATAATTTTGGACTTTTTGAGGTAATAACCTTTAACCTCCTTGTGAAGTTGGATATTATATATGTTGGAAGTATATAAATGAGTATGTAATATGTGGAAAGAAGCTTGGAAAGATTTGGATCTTGTTAAGTTGCTAAAATGGAGAATTGGCATGTTAGCCATTAAAATGGTAAAAACGTATCTATTACTTTTTGAAAGCTAATAACAAAGTAACTATAACTTATATGAAGATTGGAATATAAGTTGGAGGATTAAGAAGTATTTCCGGCATGCTAGCCGAAAAATTGGATAAATATGATTATTGTAAGTTGGTCAAGAACACCAACTAATGAACTAATGGACTGTATTTACATTGGAATGTATTTACATTGGACTGTATTTACTTTGAACTGTATTTACATTGGACTGTATTTACATTGGACTGTCTTTACTTTGGACTATGGACTTGTTTCCATTTCGGTTTTGGTTGTTTAAAGGGGAAGATTTTTATACGTCCGTTTAGGCGTGAGATCCCCTTCTTTAGTTGTTAAATTGTTGCGCCTTAAATGTGGCATGTTGGTTATTGTTTTCGGGCCTTGAAAAAGGTGGAAAAGTACGTAAAAACAGGGGAAGTGCTGCCCAATTTTCCGTAGAATTAGAGGGCTATTAATTGGTATAAGTTGTTACACCCCGAAATTTCAGGTCATGTATTTGGAGCGTACGAAGGGAAATAAGAATTGAAATTGGAAAGATAAGTTGACAGAATGTTTTTGGACAGTTTTTGAGTCAACTTTGGAGCGGTATATCTCCTAGTTCATTAGGAGTTTTTAGGTGTTTCAATAGCCCAGTATGAAGTTCGTTGAGTCTAGTTTCCAACGCAACAAACCGCTCGTCGATAGGACATCAGAGTAGGAAGTTATGGAGGTTACAAGTTCAGTGGGCAGACAAACAGGAAAGTGTTTTCACTCAGGTGCCACAGCGCCGCGGCGCCGGATGTGCTGGTGTATTCTGAAGTTGCAGCGCCGGCTGCAGGGCCGCGGCGCTGAGGCGGGAAATTTCACGAAAAACAGGGGAAAATAGAAGATATTTTTGTTAAAGGCCTATGGGAGGGTGACAAGTGTCCCTCCCATCCTTTTGACCCAGAAAAGACCTTATATTATGACCAAGTCTTGAATACTTGGTCATTTGCAAAGGTTCCTCCTAAGAAATCCCCTCTTCTCTCCCAAAAAAGTGATAAACCCTAGGTGTGATGAAATTTTTGGAAAGACGACAAGAAGGAATTATGTTGGCAAGCTTGTAGAGGGTTCGTGTGGGTGATTGTAACGTGAAAAAGATTTCAGAAAGAGGGCTTATTGAGGTAAAACCTTCACCTTCTCATGTAATTGAAGATTACCAGTTATAGTAGTTAAGAAATGAGCATGTGGTTTAAATATTAAAGTTTGAAAAGATTTGGATCATGTCGACTTGTTGAAAACCGAAAATGGGCATGTTAGTCACTAATGTTGAAATCAATTCGGTTGTTAGCAAAAATTGTTACATGTTATATATAGAAGGGTATGTCGTTGTTATAATTGGTTATGACTTATATAACATGTTGAATTAACTAGTTGAATTGAAAGGATTTGAAAAGTTGATATGTGAGCATGTTATAGCCAAGGAGTTACCCTAAACTAGTTGGATTGTTTTACTATGAATTGTGGGGCAGAATTTTACACGTCCAAGTTAGGCGTGTAATCCCCTTTGTATTGTTGGATTGTTGGTCCTTAAAAGTGGCGTTTGGATATTGAATTCGAGCCTTGAAAAATGTGGAAAAGTACGTAGAAACAAAGGAAGTGATGTCCAAATTTTCCGTAGAATAAGGGACTTTACAATTAGAATATTCTACGTTGAAGCTAGAAGCTAATGGACGTATTCTCGTCGTTATAGGTTGGCATACTACGGACGGCATATTGGACTTGGCAAGTGGATTAAGCCGGAGAGGTATGTGGAAACTTTCTTATCTCTTGAGCATGAGTAGTTATAACTGTATAGTACGGTAGACGTACGTGATTTAAATGAAGTAAATACATTCGATATGCTTGACTTGTTATAAGAATGTCTAAGTGGGTTGAGTAGAGAATTAACTCACCTGTTACTAAGGAAAGGTTACAAGAATGGTTTATTCTAATAAGTTAGACAAGGATGTCTTGATGTGGAAAGGTATGGAATACTTGATTTGAAAGTATTAATTATGGAAATATTCTAAAGATAAGAAACTTGTTTTCTAAGCTAAGAGACTTGAAGTATTTGAAAGTTGTGTAGCTCGGTTTGAAAGTGTAAGTCTCTTGGTCATAAAAAGAATAAAGTTATCTTGGTTAGTTTAAAACATAAAGCGTTATAATAAGCTTTATGGGAAGTTAGTTATAACGACTTTATGAAAACAAAAGAATGGTTTTATGATTGGATTTAAAATGGTAACTTGACATTTGTTTCAAAAAGATATGAGACTTGATTTCCCACGTTATGGGACTTGAGTTAAAAGTAAGAGACGTGATAATTTGAAGTTTTGAAACTTATATTATTTTGAGAAGTGATTTGGTTTAAAAAGAAGGCATGGTATTGTCTTGGTTTATTTAAAAATAAAGTATGGAAATTGTTTTGGTTTACTTAAAATAATAGTTACTCTATTTTGATACTACGGGTGTTAGTATCATGTGACTTTTGTGAAAGAAGTGGATCTTTTTAAAGAGATAAAGTACATAGTACCTTGGGATTAAAAACCCGGACTTTTGGCATAAAATGAAAGTACCTTGAGTGTGAGTAACTTGCCTATGTTTGTTGTGATAGCCTTGTTGTACAAGTATTGTATCCTTATGCTACTGCGTCTCTCGATGGAGGGCCGGTCATGTTATTCTTGATCATTTTGGGCATACTGAATCGATGGAAGGTCCACGGGTATGCGGCCATGATGAGGGTTTGTTCCCTGTTGATAGTGTTATTCCATGGACTAGCTCCCCATGAGGTTTCCTGATGTAGGTGGTATCTGGTAGTTAGCTTTCGTACTTGCCCCGGTCGTAGCTGATGCAAGCGGTATCTGGTAGTTGGCTTTCGTACTTGCCCCGGTCAGTGTTATGGCGAAGTCTCGTGATGCAGGAGGTATCTGGTAGTTGGCTTCCGTACTTGCCGATCGTGACGTGGCGAGAGGTATCGGTAGTCGGCGCCCGTACTTGCCGTCGACCGTGAGTTGTGTATAACAGTTTTATGACGAAGTCTCGTGATGCAGGCGGTATCTGGTAGTTAGCTTTCGTACTTGCCCCGGTCAGCGACGTGATGCAGGTGGTATCTGGTAGTGGCTTTCGTACTTGCCCCGGTCAGCTTCGTGGTACAGTTATATAGTATTGTTGGTACGGTAGGTTACGTAGCCGGCTTTTCGTGCTTGACGGACCAGTTGATGATGCAGGGTGGATCTGGTAGCTATGCCTTCGTACTTGCCCCGTACGGTTCTTATGACACAGGTGGGACCTGGTGTTCATGTGTACTCCTTGGTGTTGTTATATCATAGACTGCCGGCAGTGAGGAAGGAATTCCACGGGCATGATTGATATTGTGGGCGTGAGACCCATAATTATATTTGAGTGATGACTTTGAGGGCGTGAGTCCCTGACTTGACATGACTGCTTATACATTGTGTACTGTAGTAGGTTATCATACATGCCTCATGTTTTATATAGACTGTTATGATTTCATTCTGATATTTTGATTCACATACTTGGTACTGTTGTCGACCTCCTTGAAGTGCGTTCATGCCGCAGGTAGAGGTACACCTGTTGTTGATCCTCGCTCATAGGGTCACAGTTCCGCATTTGGGAAGCTCCGTTTCTCCGGAGGCTTATCTTTTGGTATAGTCCCCTGTCATTGTAGGTACTTGTACATTCAGGGGTATGGCGGGGCCCTGTCCCGTCATAGTTGTTATTACATTCTTAGAAGTTTGTAGTACTGTTGTGGGCAGGACTTGTAAAGGATAACTGTTCAAGGATTATTTATGTATATGTACAGTAAGGTGACTTTTGGTCAGCCTGTTTTTGTATCACTGTTTTTTTTTTTCATGAGTTTTATTTTCCGCTGATTTTTCTCTAATATTTTATCACTAGGGTGCCAGGGTTAAGGCACCAGTCGCGGGCCCGAGGTCGGGTCGTGACATAAGTCTTCAATGGTAAGTAAGGTTTGATAGAAGTACTATGACCATTTTAGGATTGAAGTACAACGTGTGGCGTGATCTACTTGGCTTAAGGAGTAGCCGACGAAGTTGAAGTACTTGGAGCGTTTTGCTACGTGTCGTAAGGGTTAGTTGTCGCGAGGTATGTGATTCTTCCTATCCTCTTGAGCATGATTATTGTGAAATATATAGTACGGTAGACGTACGTGTGTTAAATGAGTTTAGTTGTCTTTGGTTGGTTCAAAACATAAAGTGTTATAATAGTTTTATGGGAAGTTAGTTATAGCGACTTTATGAAGATAAAAGAATGGCTTGATTATTCTAAAAAGATAAGAGACTTAATTTTTAGAATTAAGAGACTTGACTTATAAATGATTTGATATGAAATATTAAGGACTTGAATTGTGTTAAAAAGTTATGAAACCTCATTCGTGAGTAATGAGTACTTGGTCTTTAAAAGAATAAGGTTATATTGATTTCGGGAATAAGAATAAGTATCGAACAAGCCATTGCAGCGTTAATAAAAGAAAATGTATCGACAATCAATTAAATTAAAATGAGTAGAATTCTCCATCTGCATAGAAGCTAAGATAAGACAAAATTATATTACATTTTCAAGATCATGGTTGCTTTAATAAGATCATTATAAACAAGTATTGATTTTCCTAAAATACAAAGTAAGGAACTTGATTTCTAAAAGATAAGAGACTTAGTTTATAAACGATTTGATTTTGGGAAAGGAGAAGTAACTTGATTTAAGAGTATAGGTTACTTGTTTGTAAGTAACTTGTTTTTAACTTGTCTTCATTTGGTTTTAAAGGAAGGTATGAGAATTGTTTTGGTTTACTTAAAATAATAGTTACTCTATTTTGATACTACGGGTATTAGTATCGTGTGATTTTTTGTGAAAGAAATGAATCTTTTTAAGAGAGTTGAAGTATGTAGTACTTGGGGTTAAAACCCGGATTTTTGGCATGAAATGAGAGTCTAGAAGTATGGTAATTTGTCTGTGCTTGCTTGTGATAGCCTTGTAATGCAAAAGTTGTATTCTTATGCTACCGCGTCTCTCAATGGAGGGCCGGTATATTGTTATTGTTGTTACATGGACATGTCTGCACCGATGAAGGAATTCTGGGGGCATGCGGCCATGCGGCGGGTTAAACTCCCGGTATATTGTTATTGTTGTTACATGGACATGTCTGCACCGATGAAGGAATTCCGGGGGCATGCGGCCATGCGGTGGGTTAAACTCCCGATATATTGTTATTGTTGTTACATGGACATGTCTGCACCGATGAAGGAATTCCGGGGGCATGCGGCCATGCGGCGGGTTAAACTCCCGGTATATTGTTATTGTTGTTACATGGACATGTCTGCACCGATGAAGGAATTCCGAGGGCATGCGGCGGGTTAAACTCCCGGTATATTGTTATTGTTGTTACATGGACATGTCTGCACCGATGAAGGAATTCCTGGGGCATGCGGCCATGCGGCGGGTTAAACTCCAGGTTTATTATTATTGCACCATGGACTTGTCTGCACCGATGAAGGAATTCCGGGGGCATGCGGCCATGATGCGAGCATGATATATATGTAGATATATATTACATTGGCGCCTGCCGGCAGTGAGGAAGGAATTCCACGAGCGCGTTTGATATTGTGGGCATGAGACCCGTGGTTATACTTGAGTAATGATTCTAAGGGCATGCGTCCCTGACTTGACATGACTGCTTATATTGTGAAATGGTCTTTGTAAAGATGAAATTGATTTCATTACTCTTGTTGTTAATCAGGCATTGTGCACTGTAGTTTGGTTATCATACATGTCTCCTGTTTTATATATAGACTGTTATGATTTCATTACAGTATTTTCAGTTTCACATACTTGGTACCGTTATCTCGACCTCGCCCGGCTGCGTTCATGCCGCAGGTAGAGGTACACCGGTTGTTGATCCTCGCTCATAGGATCACGGTTCTTCGTATTGGGAAGCTCTATTTCTCCGGAGGCTTATCTTTTGGTATAGTCCCATGTCATTGTAGGTACTTGTACATTCAGGGGTATGGCGGGGCCCTATCCCGTCAAAGTTGTTGTTACATTCTTAGAGGTCTGTAGTACTGTTGTGGGCAGGGTTTGTAAAGGATGTAACTGTTCAGGTTTATATATATATATACAGAAAGGTGACCGTTTTGGTTAGCATGTTTCTTATTTTGTTCATATCTTTTGAGTTTTTATTTCCGCTGATTTTCTCTGATGTATTATCACTAGGGTGCCCGGTAAGGCACGATCAGCGAACAGGTCGGGTCGTGACAAAAGTGGTATCGAGCGCTTAGTCCTCGGAAAGTGTCTGAGCCGTATCTAGTAAGTCTTGATTATCGGTGTGTTCGCACCACACCTATAATCGTGAGGTCGCAGGATATTTAGGATTGGTTTCCATTCTTCTCACTCGAGATCGTACCTTAGAAAGTGTTATAAGTTGGACTCCTCGACGTATTCTTATGTACCGCTTATGCCTCTACGCAAGCAACCAGGCCCGTATGGCAAGACAGCAGAGGAGGCTGCGAGTAAGCACGAGAGGTTACGAGGCACGCACCAGTCTTTACCTGATGTAGTACTTCATACGTGGAGTTCTGCGACGCCGCCCGGCCAGAGTTTAGCGCGGCGGCGATTTCACGAGGCCATGATATCTGAGCCTCCAGCTCCACGACCAGGAGCAGAGGATATGGATTACAAGTTGATAGTCCAGTTACTAGCTATGATCGTGGCTAGGCATGAGGACAGACGAGAGTCGGAGGTTCCGGTAGTACCAGTGGTTCACCCTAGATCCGATAGTTTGAGACTTCGGGACTTCTTGAGTTGCAGTCCACCGGAGTTCTATGGATCGAGAGCTGAGGATGATCCTCAGGAGTTTATTCGACAGTTGCAGCGGATCATGAAAGTGATCAAGGCCTCAGAGAAAGAGTCGGTGGTATTGGGTTCATATCGGCTGCGTGATACTGCAGTCGACTGGTTTGATTCATGGGAACTGTCCCGGGGAGAGAATGTGCTTCCAGCTAGTTGGGACGAGTTCTCAGGAGCATTTCTTACACACTTCTTGCCTTCGCAGATGAGGAGAGCTCGGATAGATAGATTTATGATGTTGAGGCAGAACGGGCGAGCGGTTCGGGAGTACAACGTAGAGTTTGACTCATTGGATCGGTATGTCCCCGCTTTAGTGGCAGACATGGAGGATAGATTGCACCTCTCTGTCACGGGACTTGATGATTATCTAGCAGAGGGTTTTGCAGGAGTAGATCTTCAGCCTGGCATGGACATTGCCTGGCTTATACGCAGCAGACTGAGGAACGTAGAGGTCGATAGAATGACCGAGATCAGTATAAGAGGGACAAGACAGCAGGGTCCTTTGGGAACTTTCAAGGCGGACCGCCTCAACAGCAGGCTAGTTATGCGCCTCCGCCAGTACAGAGTGGTCCTCCACATTCTTCAGGGCGTCCAGGGTATTCAGGAGCAGGTCAGGGCTCCAGGGCTTCAGGTTTCCAGAGGAGAAGGGGTGCTAGCCAGATGAAGCCACCCCTACCTCGGTGTGGTCGATGTGGTAGACCCCATTTTGGGGAGTGTCGTTCTACTAGTGGAGCATGTTATATTTGCGGCCGTCAGGGCCATTTGGCAAGGGACTGTCCGACTAGAGGTAGCGCGGGTGTTACGACTCAGCCTTCAGGATCTGTGGCTGGTTCATCGCCTTCTCTAGCTATGCGTCCTGCAGAGCAATACTATGATTAGAGTGACGAAGGGAAAGTGGAGCAATAGTTACAGGTATATCTTTAACCCTCTAGAGACTAGTGTGCGTGATAAGATGTTTTATATGTTAAGTGTTATATTCTGTTAACATTGTGTAATTTGTGTTTAAGACACCTGGTTAGAAGGAAAGGTAGGTTTGGGTGCATGGAGATTGTAGGCCTTAGAATATAGATAATCGTGGAAACATTAGATGCAAGGCCGTCTTGAGTGAAAGAGTTTACGGGTGATCTTTGTCGAAGAACATAGTATACGTGGGGTATATTAGTGTGAAAATTCCATGGGTTGTGTGAGATGAAAGTGGTAGCTTTCATGACGTAAATAGTAAGATTGTTCCGGACCAGGAACAAGAGTTCGGTGCGTTTATGGGTCGGGTTGAGGACCAATCGCGGGTCAACCCGCAACCCGGAATGAAGTGGGGTACGTTTGAGGTGATCCCGCTAAGTGGTAGGGTCACGAGGGTGCAAGGCCCAAGTCTAGGTAACCATTGTACGAGTTCGTAGACGTGTTCGACCAGAACCGGGTCGTGAAGGCCGAGAATGACCTTAATGGAAATTGAAGCTAGTATTGACCAAGTTTGGAGGTAGTAACTCCAGGGTTTTTGAAAACTGAAGCAATGACTGAAATGTGGTACGTGTACTAGAAAGAGTTCGGGTGTACAAGAAGGGTGTGACGAGTAAGAAAAGAAGAGAACATGTGTTAAAAGAATGGAAGTAGGTATTTATGTGAAGTGAATGTGCGAAAAGAGTATCCCTTAGCCCATGGGTGGAAGCAAATAGTGATGTTACACTTTAGAGGTGATTCCTCGTTGACTTGGAGTTAAGTATTGCACGTGTGTTATATTATGGCCATGTGTGGCATAATTGGTTATGTAAGTATAGTAGTGAAGACTATACTGGCGCATGTATGTTTGGACTCTTAGAAGGAACATTCGGGACAAATGTTTCTAAGGGGGGAAGAATGTTACACCCCGTAGTTACAGGGTATGTATGTGAGGACGTATGTACGAGAATACGACATTAAGATTGGAAAAGAAGAAAGATTTGATTTTCCGACGGAAAATTTTTCGAATTTTGTGAAGGAAAAAGGTTCGTAAATGGGAATTGGATTCCCAGATTCGGTATTCAGACTTTTGGGAATATTAGAGAATTATGGATTTATTTTCCGGAATTGGTCACGTGGGGCCCACGGGAGGAATTTACGGTTTTGTGGGGCCCACATTGTTTTCGAGATTTTGACCGATTATGGATATTTCAGAAGATGAAATATTTTTGACCAATAGGAGGGAGACACGTGTCACCCCTAGGTGGGCCATGTTGGCTGAAATATGGAGGACAAGTGGCCAAGACAAGTGGCCAAGTCTTGCAAGATATTTTGTGTGGACAAGTGGCTTGTGAGGCCCACACACAGTTGTCCCCAATCTCAACCACACACATGTTTTAATCCTAGACCTTGGTTGACCTATACATACACCTCTAGTTGATGAAATCTTCCACACTTAACCATTTGAAGACTTGAGAAAAATACTCCATCTCCCTTACATTGCTCTCGGCAATGAGCCCTCACCTTGACCAAAATTTGTCCAACAATTCTTAAACTCTTAAGTGTTCTTCCTTAAGGTGTTAGGAAGATTGTGAACCAATAGTTAGACAAGATTTCACACCCCTAACCTCAACTTGATGCCTTGGCCGAAACTTGCTAGAATTGGGACCCAAGTGTTCTTCACTTTTTGGAGTTGATTCTTGAAGAGAAGTTGGTTAGGAGCTTCTAAGGGTTGCTTGTAGCGGATTGGAACATAAGGATTTGGAGCTAAACTTGCTAAGGAGCGACTTTAAGTTCTTGGATAATTTTGGGCTTTTTGAGGTAATAACCTTTAACCTCCTTGTGAAGTTGGATATTATATATGTTGGAAGTATATAAATGAGTATGTAATATGTGGAAAGAAGCTTGGAAAGATTTGGATCTTGTTAAGTTGCTAAAATGGAGAATTGGTATGTTAGCCATTAAAATGGTAAAAACGTATCTATTACTTGTTGAAAGCTAATAACAAAGTAACTATAACTTATATGAAGATTGAAATATAAGTTGGAGGATTAAGTAATTTTTTACATGCTAGCTAAAAATTGGATAAATATGATTATTGTAAGTTGGTCAAGAACACCAACTAATGAACTAATGGACTGTATTTACATTGGACTGTATTTACATTGGACTGTATTTACTTTGGACTGTATTTACATTGGACTGTATTTACATCGGGTATGCTACTTTGGACTATGGACTTGTTTCCATTTCGGTTTTGGTTGTTTAAAGGGGAAGATTTTTACACGTCCGTTTAGGCGTGAGATCCCCTTCTTTAGTTGTTAAATTGTTGCGCCTTAAATGTGGCATGTTGGTTATTGTTTTCGGGCCATGAAAAAGGTGGAAAAGTACGTAAAAACAGGGGAAGTGCTGCCCGGTTTTTTGTAGAATTAGAGGGCTATTAATTGGTATAAGTCTTCAATGGTAAGTAAGGTTTGATAGAAGTACTATGACCATTTTAGGATTGAAGTACAACGTGTGGCGTGATCTACTTGGCTTAAGGAGTAGCCGACGAAGTTGAAGTACTTGGAGCATTTTGCTACGTGTCGTAAGGGTTAGTTGTCGCGAGGTATGTGATTCTTCCTATCCTCTTGAGCATGATTATTGTGAAATATATAGTACGGTAGACGTACGTGTGTTAAATAAGTTTAGTTGTCTTTGGTTGGTTCAAAACATAAAGTGTTATAATAGCTTTATGGGAAGTTAGTTATAGCGACTTTATGAAGATAAAAGAATGGCTTGATTATTCTAAAAAGATAAGAGACTTAATTTTTAGAATTAAGAGACTTGACTTATAAATGATTTGATATGAAATATTAAGGACTTGAATTGTGTTAAAAAGTTATGAAACATCATTCGTGAGTAATGGGTACTTGGTATTTAAAAGAATAAGGTTATATTGATTTCAGGAATAAGAATAAGTATCGAACAACCCATTGCAGCGTTAATAAAAGAAAATGTATCGACAATCAATTAACTTAAAATGAGTAGAATTCTCCATCTGCATAGAAGCTAAGATAAGACAAAATTATATTACATTTTCTAGATCATGGTTGCTTTAATAAGATCATTATAAACAAGTATTGATTTTCCTAAAATACAAAGTAAGGAACTTGATTTCTAAAAGATAAGAGACTTAGTTTATAAACGATTTGATTTTGGGAAAGGAGAAGTAACTTGATTTAAGAGTATAGGTTACTTGTTTGTAAGTAACTTGTTTTTAACTTGTCTTGATTTGGTTTTAAAGGAAGGTATGGGAATTGTTTTGGTTTACTTAAAATAATAGTTACTATATTTTGATACTACGGGTATTAGTATCGTGTGACGTTTTGTGAAAGAAATGGATCTTTTTAAGAGAGTTGAAGTATGTAATACTTGGGGTTAAAACCCGGATTTTTGGCATGAAATGAGAGTCTAGAAGTATGGTAATTTGTCTGTTCTTGCTTGTGATAGCCTTGTTGTGCAAAAGTTGTATTCTTATGCTACCGCGTCTCTCAATGGAGGGCCGGTATATTGTTATTGTTGTTACATGGACATGTCTGCACCGATGAAGGAATTCCGGGGGCATGCGGCCATACGGCGGGTTAAACTCCTGGTATATTGTTATTGTTGTTACATGGACATGTCTGCACCGATGAAGGAATTAGGGGCATGCGCCATCTGGCGGGTTAAACTCGGTATATTGTTATTGTTGTTACATGGACATATGCTCGCAGATGAAGGAATTAGGGGCATGCGGCTGGTTAAACTCCCGGTATATTGTTATTGTTGTTACATGGACATGTCTGCACCGATGAAGGAATTCCGGGGGCAAGCGGCGGTTAAACTCCCGGTTTATTATTATTGCACCATGGACATGCCTACACCGATGAAGGAATTCCGGGGGCATGCGACCATGATGCGAGCATGATATATATGTAGATATATATTACATTGGCGCCTGCCGGCAGTGAGGAAGGAATTCCACGGGCACGCTTGATATTGTGGGCATGAGACCCGTGGTTATACTTGAGTAATGATTCTGAGGGAATGCGTCCCTGACTTGACATGACTGCTTATATTGTGAAATGGTCTTTGTAAAGATGAAATTGATTTCATTACTCTTGTTGTTAATCAGGCATTGTGCACTGTAGTTTGGTTATCATACATTTCTCCTGTTTTATATATAGACTGTTATGATTTCATTACAGTATTTTCAGTTTCACATACTTGGTACCTGTTGTACTGACCTCGCCCGGGTGCGTTCATCTGCGGTAGAGGTACACCGATTGTTGATCCTCGCTTATAGGATCACGGTTCTGCGTATTGTGAAGGTTCGTTTCTCCGGAGGCTTATCTTTTGGTATAGTCCCATGTCATTGTAGGTACTTGTACATTCAGGGGTATGGCGGGGCCCTGTCCCGTCATAGTTGTTGTTACATTCTTAGAGGTCTGTAGTACTGTTGTGGGCAGGGTTTGTAAAGGATGTAACTGTTCAGGTTTATATATATATATACAGAAAGGTGACCATTTTGGTTAGCCTGTTTCTTATTTCATATTGTTCATATCTTTGAGTTTTTATTTCCGCTGATTTTCTCTGATGTATTATCACTAGGGTGCCCGGGGTAAGGCACCAGTCGTGGGCCCGAGGTCGGGTCGTGACAAATTATTCTATTGAGAGTCAGATGATGATTTAATTTGTATATGGTTACTCATGATACTCTATTCGTGCTTGGTGTGATTATATCATTTCACCGGGTCCCGGGTTGGGTATGTTCGTGCGCAGTTTCATTGATTATTTCACCGAGTCCCATGATGGGTCGGGTACGGTTGATGTGCGATTTATACACACGTTAAACGCAAGTGCACGTATCGTTACAAGTAATATAGTCTAGAAGACCGAATTATCGTCCTCAGGGATTAGTGCTCAATTACCAACTGTTATTCTATGGTATCTATTTGGTGATCGATGAGTTGATGATTTGTTTATATCTATGTTTATAGATGCTAACTAAATTACTTTACTTTACTTCAGATATGGTGGAAATAGGGCTTCCAAATCTCCTCAACTATCCGCTCGCTTTTAATCGTTAATTCAACAATTAAGGTTCTTCTTCTATATTGAGATAGCAGGTTAACTATGCCGTTTTACACTCATGTTAAGGTAATATAAACACTCAACCCCAATGGAGAACCTTTCTATCTTTCGATGACAAGATTGACTATAAAGGAGGATTAAGAGCAATAACCTATAAGCTACACAAGTATCAGGGTACTTTCGTCCACGATTTAAACATATGTTTATTCAACTATAGCATACACAATCTCCCCTTTCGGATTTCGATTAGAACTCATATAAGTGATGATAACTAGTGATCAATTAATTATCAAGCAATCAAAACAATTATTGAATAAACCTCAGCAATAATAAGAAGAAACCAAAACATGCCTTAATTCATAAGAACGAGGTTCAAGCGATTCGACATGGAAATCCCTAAATTAATTTAGTTCCTAGCCATAGACATGCTAAGAACTAAAATAATATCCAACATATACTAGAAGGAAATAAAGTAAAGAACAAGAAAATTACTCAAAACTGAGTCTCTAATCTTGAAGTAATGCTATGATGAATGATAAGGTGTGCAACCCCCAAAACTGACCTAAAAGGCCCTATTTATATCCCAAAAAATGTGTAAAACCTTTTCCTCTTTGGTCTTTGCCTAGTCCTATTCGTATTTGTCAAATTTCCCGCGTCGGCGCCACGGCCCTGCAACCGGCGTCGTGGCGCCGAAACTTTTGCGGCTGGTCTGCTTCTTGGGCGCCGTGGCTCCGCCGGTCCTAGTTGGTTGGCGCCACGGTGCCGCCATGTTCAGCGCCCGGTTTGCCAACTTTTCAGCTCTTTGTGCTCTGAACCCTATGTTTCTGCCTTCTTTTCGCTCCTTTTCACCGATGTGCCACTTTAAACCACTCTGACTTAAAAGAAAGAAAATCTATCCTAACACGACACAAATTTATACCAAAAGAAGCAAAAGACTAACTAAAAATGGCTCAAAATGTGTATATAAAATACACCGATCAAACACCCCCAAACTTAACCTTTGCTCGCCCTCGAGTAAAGATCAAAAAGATAAGAATAAGGACACGAAGAAAGGAAATAGACTGACTCAAATACACTGATCACTTTGATGCACAGTAGTTACTCAGAAAAGCATGAAGGTTAGTAGAATAATATGCAGGAACATATATCATGAATTTTTAGCATTCTAAACACTCAAGTCAGGTATTTCGCAAATTCAATTCAATCATGCTCAATGGATGTAAAAATACCTAATTATGCATGTTAATTTCAAAATCTTATGGTATGTTTACTTGCTATTCTCCACTAATCATGGATACACATATTATAGATCTTCAGGGCTTTTCAGGGTTGTAATATAGGCTTAGGCAGTGGTAGATAGAAATAGGCATTTAGGCTCAACTTACGTACCATAAGCTCTTCTTGCTTTCAATTCTTTCATTTTCTTTTGATTCTCTTTTTAATCGCATACCTATCTCTCCCCTCTTTTGTTTTGAGAGAATAAAGTGCATGATAAATACTAAATAGTAGGCACCCCAAAACTTAGGCTTTTGCCTATTTATTATTATTTTTTATTGGGGTGCAACAAAATTGTTCACTCTCTTTTGTCTCTTTTTCAACACTTTATATTCCAACAATCTCAATTTTTCTTTACTTATGGCACAAGTATGGAATTATAGGGTGTCAAAGAAAGGTCTTATTTTTAGGCTCAACGGGGCTGACTAGGGGTACAATTTTAATGTCAGGGATAGGCAAAGAATGGTAAGAAAGGGCTAACAAAAAAATGTCTGAGTCATCTCCCTAACATGAATATCCTAACTATTTCGCCTCAAATAGCAAGCAAGCAGACACATAGGTTTAATCACTAACAATACATAAATCAAGCAAGATACCCCAAATAGTTTGATTTCATGAATTATTGACATATCTAACCTAAGTGTTCAGATAGTTGATTCTAATTCCATTACATTATTCCACTTTACCTCACTAGGCATTTTAAGTAACTACAGCATGCATGATCATATAAAAAAACTTAGACTCAAATAAACATAGAAATAACAACAAAAGACTCAAAAACACATCAAAAATAAACTAAGAACTCCTCCCAAACTTAAATCACACATTGTCCCTAATGTGTGCAAGACTCAAAAATAAAAGAAAGACGGGACAACTTACAGACTTGTGGTTTAAAATGGTGGCGGTAGCGGCGGGTAATGGTTCCGGGCAGCTATCTTTCAAAAATCCCTTCACGGCGCCACGACCCTGAGATTGGCGTTGTGGCGCCCAAACTTCCGCAAGTTTGGAGTAATTGAGGCTGATTTCGTGGGTTTTTGGATAAAAGGAAAGGTTTTGGGTTTTGATTTGGAGAGGGGAAATCGAATTAGGGCTTTTATGTTTCAATTTTTCCGTGCGGTGCCACGACCCAGAGACCGGAGCCGTGGCGCCCAAACTTCCGTAGCTTTCTGGACTTCCGGTGCTGTGGCGCTCTGATTTGGCGCCGTGGTGCCTAAACTTCAGAGATCCTCTGGACTTTCAGCGCCATGGCGGTCTGAGATTGGCGTCGTGGCTCCCAACTTCCTGCGGCATTCTGATTTTTCGGCGCCATGGCGCTCTGATGGGCGCCGTGGCGCCGAGCCGATTTCTTCCCCTCTCGCACTTTTTCATCCTCCAATTTGCCCTGTACCTGTCATCACAACATGCAAACAATATCTTCCGTGAGACTATTCTAACTAAAACTAAATCACATAAATTTAAAAACCTTGGGTTGCCTCCTAAGTAGCGTTGTCTTTAACGTCTTGTAGCCGGACGCAGGTTCCTTATCGAGAAGTTTGGGGTAATTTAACCCCACAGCCTACCCATTTCATAATCATCTTTCTTATCCGCCTTCTATTTTTCTTTTTCTCCTTTTTCTCAAGAGGCGGGTTAGAATTACATACCGCATTTGTGATCGCTCACTTGGTTTGGGCCCTTTCGCTCACCGATGAGCTCACAAAGCGATCTTGGCACAACACTTGCTTATGGCTGGCGGTTCGACGGTGTGTTTAAACACCTTGAACACCATCTCCTCATCCTCAACTCTGAGTTTCAGCTCGCCCTTTTCTACATCTATCAAGGCCCTTCCAGTGGCCAAGAATGGTCTTCCCGAGATGATATGGATTTCATCATCTTCCTCCATGTCAAGGATGAGGAAGTCTGCTGGGAAGAAGAACTTCCCCACTTTGACGAGCACATCTTCAATGATGCCTAAAGGATGCACCACTGATCTGTCCGCTAGATGCAGATTCACCGTAGTTGGCTTGATCACTCCCAAACCTAGCTTCTTGAACACGGATAGGGGCAATAAGTTTATGCTAGCCCCTAAATCACATAGTGCCCTGTTACAAGTTACATTCCCTATCGTGCAAGGTAGGGTGAAACTCCCCGGATCTTTCAACTTTGGGGGCAGCTTCTTCTGCATTATGACACTACACTCCTCAGTTAGTGCTATGGTCTCATACTCCACTAGCTTCTTCTTCTTCCCAAGGATCTCCTTCATAAATTTGAAGTAGGTAGGCATTTGCTTCAATGCCTCAATGAAGTGGATGTTAATGTGCAGCTTTTTAAACACCTCCAAGAACTTGGAGAATTGCTTATCAACTGCTTTCCTCTGCAATCTCTGAGGGTAAGGGATCTTCTCTACGTACTCCCTTACTGGAACTGGTGGAGCCTTCTCTAAGATAGGGCGGTCATCAGTAACCCCCTCCTTCTCTGTATCAACCATCTGCTCAACTCTCTGTTCTACCACAGGTTGGGCTATGGGCTGTTCCAACTGCTTCCCACTTCTCAACTGTACTGCCTGACACTGCTCTCTGGGATTCATCTCTGTATTACTAGGAAGAGTGCCCTGCGGCCTGTTATTTGCCATCTTTGCCAGCTGTCCCACCTGAGTTTCCAAGTTCCTTATAGAGGACCTTGTCTCTGCCATGAACTGGGTTTGTGAATTCGTAAGTGTCAACAAGGCTGCTCGCAATTCGTCTGGCTTCTCTTGTGGAGCAGGTGTACTGAACTGTTGGGAAGATGAGGCCTGGTTAAATGGTTGATGATTCTGGTATTGGCCTCTGAACTGGTTCTGTTGCCCTTGATCACCCCTCCATGAAAAGTTAGGGTGATTCCTCCACCCTGGATTGTAAGTATTTGAATAGGGGTTGTTCTGGGGCCTTTGGTAATTCCCCACTGCCTGACATTCTGGTTGCTCAATAGGGATGTTGTTGGGGTCTGCTGATGGCACCTATCAAAAGTATGAGGACTCCCACAAATCTCACAATTAATTGGCATCTGAACAACATTTACTGACACTGTGTTCTGCTGCAGTTGCTTGGTCAAGAGAGCAACCTGCGCATTTAACGCTGTAATGGCATCGATCTCATGAACTCATATCGCTCTCCTTCCACTTACCCCTCTATCATCTGTCACATGGTTATTGGTGGTCATGTCTTCTAGCAAATCATGGGCCTCATGTGCTGTCTTCTTCATGAAGGTTCCACCTGCAGCTGCGTCAATGATGGTTCTTGTGGTCCCACTTAGCCCATTATAGAAAATATGGACCAAATTTCACAACTCAATGCTATGATGTGGACATTTTCTCTGCAGATCTTTAAATCTTTCTCAAGCCTCATAGAGTGACTCTCCATCAGCCTGGTAAAAATTGTTCAGCTCTCCTCTCGGCCTTTGTTTTGGGCCAGTGGAAAGAACTTTGCCAAGAACTTCTGTGCCAACTCCTGCCACGTGAATATAGAATCTGTAGGCAGGGAATTCAACCAAACCTTTGCTCTATCCCTGAGTGAGAAGGGAAAAAGCCTCAACCGGATGCCGTCATCAGTAACACCGTTATATTTGAAAGTTGCACACAGTTCCAAGAAATTTGCTATGTGCATATGAGGGTCTTCAGATGGCAGCCCTCCAAATTGAACTGTATTCTGCACCATGCTCAGGATCGCAGGTTTTATCTCAAAATTATTCACTCCTATTGCTGGGAGCCTCATGCAAGTTTGTGCTCTATTAACCCTTGGCAACACATAATCTCCCAAGCTTCTCTCAGCTTGGACCTGGACCCTTTCTTCCACATCCATTGGTAACCTCTGGGGCACTCTCTGGTTAGGTTGATGATCACCTAACCCTTCGTTCATCTTATTATTGTTCTGCAAGCCTCCCATGGCTATTAAGTCTAAGATTTGTTTGTTTCTCCGATTCTGTTTGCAAGTCTTTTCAATCTCCGGGTTGAAGGGAACAAGTGTATCTGCTCCTCTTCTCCTTCGCATAAACTAGATATCTGCACAGATCAAAATCAACAAATGGATCATGGCACACGGTTCCACAGATAAAAATAAAAATAAAAATAAAAACCAAAATATAAATTAAGAATAGATAGATTGATATTGAACTACGCCAATCCCCGGCAACGGTGCCAAAGACTTGATATGCGATTTATACACACACTAAACGCAAGTGCACGTATCGTTACAAGTAATATAGTCTAGATGACCGAGTTATCGTCCTCAGGGATTAGTGCTCAATTACCAACTGTTATTCTATGGTATCTATTTGGTGATCGATGAGTTGATGGTTTGTTTATATCTATGTTTATAGACGCTAACTAAATTACTTTACTTTACTTCAGATATGGTGGAAATAGGGCTTTCAAATCTCCTCAACTATCCGCTCGCTTTTAATCGTTAATGCAACAATTAAGGTTCTTCTTCTATGTTGAGATAGCAGGTTAACTAAGCCGTTATATACTCCTGTTAAGGTCATATAAACACTCAACCCCAATGGAGAACCCTTCTATCTTTCGATGACAAGATTGATTACAAAGGAGTATTAAGAGCAATAACCTATTAAGCTACACAAGTATCGGGGTACTTTCGTCCGCGATTTAAACCTATGTTTATTCAACTATAGAATATTCACAATCTCCCCTTTCGGATTTCGATTAGAACTCATATAAGTTATGATAACTAGTGATCAATTAATTATCAAACAATCAAAGCAATTATTGAATAAACCTCAACAATAATAAGAAGAAACCAAAACATGCCTTAATTCATAAGAACGAGGTTCAAGCGATTCGACATGGAAAGCCCTAAATTAAGTTAGTTCCTAGCCATAGACATGCTAAGAACTAAAATAATATCCAACATAAACTAGAAGGAAATAAAGTAAAGAACAAGAAAATTACTCAAAACTGAGCCTCCAATCTTGAAGTAATGCTATGATGAATGATAAGGTGTGCAACCCCCAAAACTGACCTAAAAGGCCCTATTTATATCCCCAAAAACGTGTAAAACCTTTTCCTCTTTGGTCTTGGCCCAGTCCTATTCGGATTTGTCAAATTTCCCGCGTCGGCGCCACGGCCCTGCAACCGGCGCCGTGGCGTCAAAACTTCTGCGGCTGGTCTGATTCTTGGGCGCCGTGCCTTCTCCGGTCCTGGTTGGTTGGCGCCACGGCGCCGCCATGTTCTGTGCCCGGTTTGCCAACTTTTCAGCTCTTTGTGCTCTGGACCCTCTGTTTCTGCCTTCTTTTCGCTCCTTTTCACTGATGCGCCATTTTAAACCACTGTGACTCAAAAGAAAGAAAATCTATCCTAACACGACACAAATTTATACAAAAAGAAGCAAAAGACAAACTAAAAATGACTCAAAAGGTGTATATAAAATACACCGATCAACGGTATGTGCACAGATGATGATTTTATCGAGTCCCAGAATGGGCCGGGTACGATATATATGGACAGGTATTCATGGATATGACTTCACTCACCAAGTCCCTCACTAGAGGTCCGGGTACGATATGTATATGTATATGATTTCATTCACCGAGTCCCAGGATGGGTCGGGTACGGTATATGATATGGACATGTTTGACTTTTATTTCATAAGGCTCAGGTGCATTGGTACCTTGATTTTTATACTTGTCTCATGTTATCTTTTGGGCATTTATGATCTTCTTTACAGTACTTCATGTTTTATATACTCGGTATATTTTTTCGTACTGACCCCCTTTCCTCGGGGGGCTGCATTTTATGCCCGCATGTACAGATACTCAGTTTGGTGGTCCTCTAGTCTAGGATTCCTGATCAGCTATTTGGAGAGCTCCATCGTTCCGGAGCCTAGTCATTTTGGTATAGATCCTTAATATAGACTTATGCATATTCAGGGGTACGGCGGGGCCCTGTCCCGTCATGTTTCACTGTTATACTCTTAGAGGTCTGTGGACATGATATGTGTGGATTGTAGACGTGTTTTGGTCAGCTTTACTGTTGTAGTTCATTTTGAGAGATTCCCGCGTATAGTGACAGCCTTGTCGGCTTGCCTATTTTGGTATGGTTTACAAATTTCTACATTATCCTTGGTATCAGTCTGATTATGTTTAATAGGTTCGTATACGGGTGTCCAGTTAGGACACCAGTCGCGGCCCACCAGCCTGGGTCGTGACAAAAGGCTTCATCCTTACTTTTCAATAAGTAAAGGTAACAATATCTTATGCTATCATATATGAATGTCACAAAGTACTTATTCCCCCCTCTAGTTTGTGCAAACTTCAAATCACATATATTTGTGTGAATAAGTTCTAGAGGAGCGGTTTCCCTGTTGATGGATCTAAAGGGAATCTTTGTGAGTTTTGTCTCTACGAACACCTCACACTTACGTTGAGGGTTTATGTTGATAGACGGAAACAACTCTAACTTTACCAACCTTTGGATAGATTGATAGTTTACATGTCCTAATCTATGATGCCATAAATTAGAAGACTCAAGAAAATAAGAAGATGCTTCAATTTTATTGATAGAACGCATTACATACATAGCGTTAACTTTAAAGAGGTCTTCACAGACGAAACCCCTTCCTACAAAAGTTTCATTCTTGGTGATTACAAATTTATTGGACTCAAACACTAGCCTAAAACAAGTATTAACCAATAAAGGACCTGCAATTAAATTTCCTTCTAATATCAGGGCATGCATCACCTCCTTTAGAGTAAACTCTTTTCCAAAAGTCATCTTTAGGACCACCGTTTCTACCCCCAACACATCATAGAAAGTGTTGTTTCCCATGAACAACTTCTTGCTTGTAAGTGGTGTATATGTGGAGAAGACTTCTCTATTAGAAAAGATGTGACGGGTAGCACCTGTGTCCATCCACTACTGTATGGGATTATCAATGAGGTTTGCTTCAAGCACAACCGTTGAGAAATTCTCAATCAAATCATCAAGAAGTGTGTCCTCGACGACGTTAGACTTCGCCTTGCCCTTGGCCTTCTCTTTATTCTCATTCTTGAGTTTGCGGCAGTCCTTGATCATGTGACCAAGTTTCCCATAGTGGTGGAAGATCCTTTAAACTTCTCCGTCGTTGGGGCCTTACTATTTTTATGAAACTTGCGCTTCTTGCTTGTGTTCCCTTTGGCCTCAGCCAGATTTGTCTTTGCCTCAGCAGGTTGCTTTCCCTTAGTCATGACCTTCATATTATCCTCCTGAATCTGGAGTTTGATAATAAGTTTCTCAAATGTCATTTTCTTTGTCTTGAGTTTTAAGTAACTCGTGAACTCATTACACGAGGGAGGTAACTTCTCAATTAGTGATTCAACCAAAAATTTCTCATTTGGTTTCATTCCTTCAAATCTAGGTGATGTAGAATCATTTGGAATTCCTGGACTTGGGACATCACATTTTTGCTATCCACCATTTGAAATTTTAGAAATTTCCCAATGATGAATATCTTAGTAGCAACATCTTGTGCGTTGTACTTTTTCTGCAGTCTTTCCCACAACTTTTTGGCTGTGTCTACGGTGCAATAAACCGTGTAGAGAGGGTCAGACAGACAATTCATAATATAATTCTTATACATGAATTCAGTATGACTCCATGCATCAAGAACCATCTTCATGCCATTAACGACATGGATACTTTGGCCCCTCCAACCGTTTCACTTGGCTGAGGGTCCATTTCATCTCCAGCTTATGGAGGATCTTCTGTTAGGAAACGAGTCATTCCCATAACAGTCAGATAAAACAGCATCTTCTGCTGCCATCTCTTGAAGTTGGAGCCCATGAACTTTTCTGGGCGTTCATGGTAGAATCTAGAGGGTGGTGGAACGGTAACATTCCCTTGAGCAGCAGAGAAGGCGTTGTGTGAGCCTTGAGCAACAGTGGGGAAGGCATTGAGTGTGCCTTGAGCAGCAGTGGATTCATATGCAAACTGTTCTCTTCCAGTCATCTTTCTTAGTACTTACAATGAATATTGTCTTAAGATTGTGAGTACAACAATTGATAGGAACGGGAAGTAAGTAACTATTACAATGATTTACAAACTGAAAACAAGAACAAATATAAGGTTTTGCTGAGTCGAGTGATGTTCACTCTATCCTTAAGACAATATTTCTCCGTATAAATCTTTTTACGTTAATGGGCGACTGTCTCCCAAGATAAAACAATAACTAACAAATGAGCAAAGGAAACTCAATTATTTACTAGAAGAAGAACCTTGAGTGTTTGAAAGAATGCTTAGAGAAAAAGAAGTTCAGAAAATCTGATTGTGGTGTATCTCCAATTGAGCCAAAGGCCTCAATATATAGTAGTGTAAGAGAGTCTCTTCAAGTGCCCATGTAATGACCATTTAAATTTCATGTAACGACCATTCAATCCACCAAGTAATGCAGCCAAATAATGGCTGAGTTATGGAGGAAAAACTGTCATTTCAATGCTCCAAAAAGTCCCCATAATCAGCCAAACTTTTGGACTTCCGTCGCACAGACACTACCTGGGTAGCGCCGCGGCCCTGATGGTGGTGGCGTCGCGGCGCCCTGGCTCCGCAGTGACATCGCGACCCTTTTCCAACCCGTTTCAATCTTACACTTCAGACACTTCTTCCTTCATTTACTAATATGGAACACTCGTCCTTTAACTAACAACCGTCCATCATTCTATATCTCAAACATTTTACTTACATACCAATATCTCTTTCACTAATGAAATTTACGATACTTAGCACTACGAGTGCACGTGTGTGGAAATGAGATTTCCGACGTGCGGGGCCCCAATTGTTCGAGTCATAAATAACAGGATAACCTTAATTCCACATTAGTAAATTTCCCACATAATTTTCTCTTGATTATTTTATATGTTATATTTTTAAAATTTTACAGAGAAAATGTGTTACACCCCGTAGTTCCAGGGTATGTATGTGAGGACGTACGTACGAGAATACGACATTAAGATTGGAAAGGAAGAAAGATTTGATTTTTCGACGGAAAATTTTCTGGATTTTGTGAAGAAAAAAGGTTCTTAAATGGGAATTGGATTCCCAGATTTGGTATTCGGACTTCTGGGAATATATTAGAATTATGGAATTTTATTTCCAGATTTGGTCACGTGGGGCCCACGGGAGAAAATTTACGGTTTTGTGGGGCTCACATTATTTTCGAGATTTTGGCCATTATGGGTATTTTCGGAAGATGAAATATTTTGGACGAGTAGGAGGGCGACACGTGTCGCCCGTGTAACGTGTTGGAATTGTTGTGCCAAGTGGCTTGTAGCCGAAATGAGAAGACATGTGGCTAGCCACTTGTCTCAAGTTGTCTTGCTTGGACAAGTGGCTTATGGCACACACACTTGTTCCCCAATCTCACCACACACTTGCTCACATCCTAGCCTTTGATTTCCCTATAAATACCCCCCCTTGATGCAAGACTTCTTCATCCCACACTTAGAGATTTCCAAGGCAAAAATACTCCCTCCCCTTTGATGATGCTCTCGGCAATGGCCCTCCCCCCTTGACCAAAAGTTGTCCAAAAATCCTTAAACTTCTAAGTGTTCTTCCTTAAGGTGTTAGGAAGATTGTGAACCAAGTGTTAGAAAAGATTTCACACCCCTAGCCTTAAATATACCCCTTGGCCGAAAGTTGGTGGTGTTGGAACCTAAGTGTTCTTCACTTTTTGGAGTTGAATATTAAAGAGAAGTTGGTTAGGAGCTTCTAAGGATTTCTTGGAGCGGATTGGAACGTAAGGATTTGGAGCTAAACTTGCTAAGGAGCGACTTTAAGTTCTTGGATATTTTTGGGCTTATCGAGGTAATGATCTTTGTCCTTCTATTGTAATTGGAGATTACATGTTGTAGTAGTGTATAATTGAGTATTTGATATGTGGAAGAAAGATTGAAAAGAAATGGAATGTATTGTATATTGTGGGGCAGAATTTTACACGTCCAGTTAGGCGTGTAATCCCCTTTGAGTTGTTGTATTACTGTGCCTTAAATGTAGCATGTTGGTTATTGATATCAGACCTTGAAAAAGGTGGAAGTACATAGTTACAGGGGAAGTGCTGCCGAATTTTCCATAGAATAAGGAACCTTATACTTAGAAATATTCTACGAAGGAACCTAGATATTGATAGATGTGTTGTGGTTATTATAGGTGGATGTTCTACGCGCGGCATACTCGACTTGGCTTGTGGATTAAGCCGAAGAGGTATGTGATTCTTCCTATTCTCTTGAGCATGATTATTTGTGAAATATATAGTGCGGTAGACGCACGTGTGTTAAAGAAGTTTGATTTCCTTTTTTGTGTCCTTGACTTGATTCTAAAGTTAAGTGACTTGATGTGAAATGTTAAGGACTGAATTGTGTTAAAAAATTGTGAAACCTCATTCGTGAGTAATGGGTACTTGGTCTTTAAAAGAATAAAGTTATCTTGATTTCGAAAATGTGAGTAGTTGTCCTTGGTTGGTTTAAAATGTAAAGTGTTATAATAGCTTTATGGGAAGCTAGTTATAACGACTTTATGAAAACGAAAGAATAGTTTTATCATTGGATTTAAAACGGTAGCTTGATATTTTTAAGAAGTTATGAGGCTTAAACTATTTTGAAAAGTATATTGTTACTGGACTTTAAAAAGGAGAAGAGATTTGGTTTTAAAAGAAGGCATGGTATTGTATGATTTGGTTTTAAAAGAAGGCGTGGTATTGTCTTGATTTGGTTTTAAAAGAAGGCATGGTATTGTCTTGATTTGGTTTTAAAGGAAGGCGTGGTATTGTCTTGATTTGGTTTTAAAAGAAGGTAGGGAAGTTGTTTTGTTTTACTTAAAAATGATAGTTACTCTATTTTGATACTACGGGTATTAGTATCGTGTGACTTTTGTGAAAGAAATGGATCTTTTTAAGGAGTTAAAGTACGTAGTACTTTGGGGTTAAAACCCGGATTGCTGGCATAAAATGAAAGTACCTTGTGTGAGTAACTTGCCTATGTTTTGCTTGTGATAGCCTTGTAATGATTTCTGAAGGTGTGGTAAGTTGGTTTGATAAGTAAACATGTTATGATACTACGGGCGTTAGTGTCTTAAGACTTTTTGTGTTAAGGGGTTTTTCTTGTTGTGCTTATGTTGTTTACGATAAGCCGGTTGCGCTTGTATTATATCACATACCCCCCTGACTTGTTATGTTGTCGCGGGTTAGCTACCCCCGATGCGAGGAATACCTCATGCGGGTCCATGTGACCTATGCGGGCTACAGTAGTCCAGGAATCACTCCGGGTGTGTTACGCTGATGCGAGGAATACCTCATGCGGGTCCATGTGGCCTATGCGGATTGCGGGAGTCCAGGAGATGACGCGGGTTAGCTACCCCCGATGCGAGGAATACCTCATGCGGGTCCACGTGACCTATGCAGACTACGGTAGTCCAAGAGTAGGACTCGCACAATGATACTAAGGGCGAATGGCCCAATTTCGATCATTGGCGGTCTAGAAAGACCCGGTCAGCGTCGTGATACAGTTTTATAGCATTGTTGGTATGGTAGGTTCTGGTAGCTGGCTTTCGTAGTTGCCCCGGTCAGTTGATGATGCAGGCTGGTTCTGGTAGCTATGCCTTCGTACTTGCCCCGTACGGTTTTATGACACAGGTGAGACCTGGTGTTCATGTGTATTCCTTGGTGTTATTATATCATATACTGCCGGCAGTGAGGAAGGAATTCCACGGGCATGATTGATATTGTGGGCGTGAGACCCATGGTTATATTTGAGTGATGACTTTGAGGGCGTGAGTCTCTGACTTGACATGACTGGTTATATATTGTGTACTGTAGTTTGGTTATCATACATGTCTCCTGTTTTATATAGACTATTATGATTTCATTATAGTATTTTCAGTTTCACATACTTGGTACCTGTTGTACTGACCTCCTTCGGGGGGGCGGCGTTCATGTCGCAGGTGTAGGTACACCGGTTATTGATCCTCGCTCATAGGATCACGGTTCTGCGTATTGGGAAGCTCCGTTTCTCCGGAGGCTTATCTTTGGTATAGATACCCTGTCATTGTAGGTACTTGTACATTCAGGGGTATGGCGGGGCCCTGTCCCGTCATAGTTGTTATCAAACTCTTAGAGGTGTGTAGTATTGTTGTGAGTTGGGCTTGTAAAGGATGTAACTGTTCAGATTGTGATATATATATATATATATGCAGAATGGTAACCGTTTTGGTTAGCCTATTTCTTATTTTGTATTGTTTCATGTCTAAGAGTTTTTTTTCTGCTGATTTTCTCTGATGTATTATCACTAGGGTGCCCGGGGTAAGGCACCAGTCGCGGGCCCGAGGTCGGGTCGTGACAAAAGTGGTATCAAAGCAGTTAGTCCTCGGAAAGTGTCTACAGACCGTATCTAGTAGAGTCTTGATTATCGACGTGTTGTGCACCACACCAATAATCAGGAGGCTGCAGGGTATTTAGGATTGGTTTCCATTCTTCTCACTCTAAGATCGTGCCTTAGAGCTGTGCTATAAGTTGGACTCCCTCCGACGTATTCTTTTTACCAGTTATACCTCTACGCAAGGCAACCAGGGCCCAGAGGGGCAGGACAGCAGAGTGAGCTGCGAGTAGAACACAGAGGGTTATCAGGGCACAGGCCCAGTCATTACTTGAAGTAGTACTTCATACGGGGAGTTCTGCGACGCCGCCAGCCCCAGCAGAGTTTAGCACAGCGACGACAGTTTCTACTGAGGCCATGATATCTGAGCCTCCAGTTCCACGACCAGGAACAGAGGATATGGGTTACAAAGAGATAGCCCCGTTACTAGCTAGAATTGTGGCGAGGCACGAGGACAGACGGGAGCCGGTAGTACCGGTGGCGCACCCCAGAGCCGATAGTTTGGGGCTTCGGGATTTCTTGAGTTGTAATCCACCAGAGTTCTATGGGTTGAGAGATGAGGATGATCCTCAGGAGTTTATTCGACAGCTGCAGCGATTCATGAGAGTAATTAAGGCCTCAGAGGCCGAGTCGGTGGTACTGGGTTCTTATCGGCTGCGGGATATTGCAGTCAACTGGTTTAATTCATGGGAACTATCTCGGGGGGAGCATGCGTTTCCAGCTGGTTGGGACGAGTTCTCAGAGGCGTTTCTTAACCACTTCTTGCCTCCACAGATGAGGAGAGCCCGAGTGGATAGTTTTATGATGTTGAGACAGAATGGGCGGACGGTTTGGGAGTACAACATAGAGTTCGACTCATTAGCTCGGTATGCCCCCGCTTTAGTGGCATACATGGAGGATAGAGTGCACCGCTATGTCACAGGGCTCGATGATTATTTAGTAGAGGGTTGCACGGGTGTAGCTCTTCAGTCGGGCATGGACATTGCCCGCATGCAGGCTTATGCGCAGCAGATGGAGGAACGTAGAGGTCGACGGAATGACCAAGATCGGCAGAAGAGGGCCATGATAGCAGGGTCCTTTGGTAACTCTGGAGACAGGCCGCCTCAGCAGCAGGCTAGTTATGCGCCTCCGCCAAGATGAGTGGTCCTCCACGCCTTCGTGGCGTCAGGTATTCGAGCGGTCGGGGCTCCAAGGTTTCAGGTTTTTGGGGGAGTAAGAGTGTTAGCCAGACGAGGCCACCCCTACCTCAGTGTGGCCGTTGTGGTAAACTCCATTATGGGGAGTGTCGTGCTAGTTTGGGAGATTGTAATACTTGTGGCCGACGGGGGCCATTTTGCGAAGGATCGTCCGACCAGAGGTAGCGCGGATGTAGACTCGACGCCGGGATCGATGGGTGGTTCATCGCCTTCTAGCTATGCGCGAGACGTGATTATGATTAGAGCGACAAAGGGAAAGTGAAGCAATAGTTACCGGTATATCCTTAACCCTCTAGAGACTGTAAGCGTGATAAGATGATTATATGTTAAGTGTTATACTCGGATAGTATTTGCGTTCAATTGTGATTTAGAAAACCTGGTTAGTAGAAGAGGTAAGTTTGGGGACATGGAGATTATGAGCCTTAGAATATAGATAACCGTGGAGACCTTAGATGCGAGGCCGTCTTGAGTAAAAGATTTTTACGGGTGATCTTTGTCGGAGTACGTAGTATACATGGAGTATATTTTGTGTGATAAGTCCAAAAGTAGTGTGATATGATAGTGGGTAATTAAGCTAAGAAGACCACTAGGTTTTCATGACTTGAATAGTGAGATTGTTCCAGACCGGGAACAAGAGTTTGGTACGAAATGGGTCGGGTTGGGGCCAGATTGCGGGTCAACCCGCGGCCCAGAATGAAGTGAGGTAAGTTTGAGGTGGTCCCGCTAGGTGATAGGGTCACGAGGGTGCTAGGCCCAAGTTTAGGTAACCATTGTACGAGTTCGTGGATGCGTTCGACCAGAATCGGATCGTAAAGGCCGGGAATGGCCTTAAGGGAAATTGAAGCTAGTAATGACCAAGTTGGAGGGTGGTAACTCCAAGGTGCTGAAAACTGAAGCAATGACGGAAAATGTGGTACGTGTACTAGAAAGAGTTCGGGTATACGAGAAGGGTACGTCGAGTAAGAAAAGAAGCGAACATGTGTTAAAAGAATGGAAGTGATCATTTTTTGTGAAGTGAAGATGCGAAGAGAGTATCATTTAGACCATGGGTGAGAGCTTATAGTGTTGTTATACGCTTTAGAGGTGATTCCTCGATTGGCTTGGATTTAAGTATTTCGCGTGTATTATATTATGGCCATATGTGGCATAATTGGTTTTGTAAGTATAGTAGTGAAGACTATACCGGCGCATGTGTTTTTTTTTGGGAGACATAGAAGGAACATTCGGGACGAATGTTTCTAATGGGGGGAGAATGTTACACCCCGTAGTTCCAGGGTATGTATGTGAGGACGTACGTACGAGAATACGACATTAAGATTGGAAAGGAAGAAAAATTTGATTTTCCGACGGAAATTTTTCCGGATTTTGTGAAGGAAAAAAGTTCGTAAATGGGAATTGGATTCCCAGATTTGGTATTCGGACTTCTGGGAATATATTAGAATTATGGAATTTTATTTCCAGATTTGGTCACGTGGGGCCCACGGGGGAAAATTTACGATTTTGTGGGGCCCACATTATTTTCGAGATTTTGGCCATTATGGATATTTTCGGAAGATGAAATATTTTGGACGAGTAGGAGGGCGACACGTGTCGCCCCCATGTGGCCATAATTGTTGTGCCAAGTGGCTTGTAGCCGAAATGGGAAGACATGTGGCTAGCCACTTGTCTCAAGTTGTCTTGCTTGGACAAGTGGCTTGTGGCACACACACTTGTTCCCCAATCTCACCACACACTTGCTCACATCCTAGCCTTTGATTTCCCTATAAATACCCCCCCTTGATGCAAGACTTCTTCATCCCACACTTAGAGATTTCCAAGGCAAAAATACTCCCTCCCCTTTGATGATGCTCTCGGCAATGGCCCTCCCCCCTTGAACAAAAATTTTCCAAAAATTCTTAAACTTCTAAGTGTTCTTCCTTAAGGTGTTAGGAAGATTGTGAACCAAGTGTTAGAAAAGATTTCACACCCCTAGCCTTAAATATACCCATTGGCCGAAAGTTGGTGGTGTTGGAACCTAAGTGTTCTTCACTTTTTGGAGTTGAATATTAAAGAGAAGTTGGTTAGGAGCTTCTAACGGTTGCTTGGAGCGGATTGGAACGTAAGAATTTGGAGCTAAAATTGCTAAGGAGCGACTTTAAGTTCTTGGATATTTTTGGGCTTATCGAGGTAATGATTTTTGTCCTTCTATTGTAATTGGAGATTACATGTTGTAGTAGTGTATAATTGAGTATTTGATATGTGGAAGAAAGATTGAAAAGAAATGGACTGTATTGTATATTGTGGGGCAGAATTTTACACGTCCAGTTAGGCGTGTAATCCCCTTTGAGTTGTTGTATTATTGCGCCTTAAATGTAGCATGTTGGTTATTGATATCAGACCTTGAAAAAGGTGGAAGTACATAGTTACAGGGGAAGTGCTGCCGAATTTTCCGTAGAATAAGGAACCTTATACTTAGAAATATTCTACGAAGGAACCTAGATATTGATAGATGTGATGTAGTTATTATAGGTGGATGTTCTACGCGCGGCATACTCGACTTGGCTTGTGGATTAAGCCGAAGAGGTATGTGATTCTTCCTATTCTCTTGAGCATGATTATTTGTGAAATATATAGTGCGGTAGACGCACGTGTGTTAAAGAAGTTTGATTTCCTTTTTTGTGTCCTTGACTTGATTCTAAAGTTAAGTGACTTGATGTGAAATGTTAAGGACTGAATTGTGTTAAAAAGTTGTGAAACCTCATTCGTGAGTAATGGGTACTTGGTCTTTAAAAGAATAAAGTTATCTTGATTTCAGAAATGTGAGTAGTTGTCCTTGGTTGGTTTAAAATGTAAAGTGTTATAATAGCTTTATGGGAAGCTAGTTATAACGATTTTATGAAAACGAAAGAATAGTTTTATCATTGGATTTAAAACGGTAGCTTGATCTTTTTAAGAAGTTATGAGGCTTAAACTATTTTGAAAAGTATATTGTTACTGGACTTTAAAAATAAGAAGTGATTGGTTTTAAAAGAAGGCATGGTATTGTCTTGATTTGGTTTTAAAAGAAGGTGTGGTATTGTCTTGATTTGGTTTTAAAAGAAGGCATGGTATTGTCTTGATTTGGTTTTAAAGGAAGGTGAGGTATTGTCTTGATTTGGTTTTAAAAGAAGGTAGGGAAGTTGTTTTGTTTTACTTAAAAATGATAGTTACTCTATTTTGATACTACGGGTATTAGTATCGTGTGACTTTTGTGAAAGAAATAGATCTTTTTAAGTAGTTAAAGTACGTAGTACTTTGGGTTTATGTCACGAAACGACCTCGGGCCCGCGACTGGTGCCTTACCCCGGGCACCCTAGTGATACAACATCAGAGAAAAATCAGCGAAAATAAAAACTTAGACATGAAACAAGATATAAAACAAGAAACAGGCTAACCAAAACGGTCACCTTTCTGCATATATATCAAAAACCCGAACAGTTACATCCTTTACAAACCCTGCCCACAACAAGCATTACATGCACCTCTAAGAGTTTTTATAACAACTATGACGGGACAGGGCCCCGCCATACCCCTGAATGTACAAGTACCTACAATGACAGAGGACTATACCAAAAGATAAGCCTCCGGAGAAACGGAGCTTCCCAATACGCAGAACCGTGATCCTATGAGCGAGGATCAACAACCGGTGTACCTCTACCTGCGGCATGAACGCAGCCCCCCGAATGAGGTCGATAACAGTACCAAGTATGTGGCGAAAAATCAGTAATGAAATCATAACGACATATAAAGCAGAGACATGTATGATAACCAAACTACGATACACCGTATATAGCGATTATGTCAAGTCAGGGACTTACGCCCTCAAAGTCATCATGCCCGTGTAACTCCTTCCTCACTGCCGGCAGTCTATGACATAAATCATAATCATGTGACGCGCCCGTGGCATCCTACCTCACTGTCGGCGTACACATATACAATACATATATATATCTCCTGCCCGTGGAATCCTCCATCACTGCCGGCAGCCGTAGGTGTAACATATAACTATGTGACGCGCCCGTGGCATCCTACCTCACTGTCGGCGTACACATATACAATACATAATCGTATATAACATGCCCCCGGAATCCCTCATCGGTGTAGACAAGTCTTCATGGGGAGCAAGTCTATGGAGTAATAATCGTATATAACATGCCCCCGGAATCCCTCATCGGTGTAGACAAGTCTTCATGGGGAGCTAACCCATGAAGTAATAATCGTATATAACATGCCCCCGGAATCCCTCATCGGTGTAGACACGTCTTCATGGGGAGCTAGCCCATGGAGTAATAATAATGGCCACATGCCCCCGGAATCCCTCATCGGTGTAGACATGTCCATGTGACAATAATAATATACCGGGAGTTTAACCCGCTGCATGGCCGCATGCCCCCGGAATCCCTCATCGGTGTAGACATGTCCATGTGACAATAACAATGGAAGCATACCCGTGGAATCCTCCGTCACTGCCGGTACGTCCAAGTAAGTTCACAACAAGTCAGTCGGCCCTCCACCGAGAGACGCGGTAACATAGTAATATCACCCTTGCACAACAAAGGCTATCACATCTAGCATAGGCAATTTTAACATACTTTTAGACTTTTATTAACATGTAAACTGATTCACCATTTTTATAAAATCAAAGTACTCCCATTTTATGCCTACAATCCGGGTTTTAACCCTAAAGTACTACATACTTTCATTCTTTCAAAAAGACCATTTTTTACGTAAAAGCCACACGATACTAATACTCGTAGTATCAAAACAGAGTAACTATCATTTTAAGTAAACCAAAACAATTGTCGTACCTTCCTTTTTAAATAAACCAAGACAATACCATGCCTTCCTTTTAAACAAAAACACTTCTCCTTTCAAAGGTCAAGTAACAATATACTTCTCAAAAATAGTTTAAGCTTCATAACTTCATATTCTCAAGTCTCTTCTCTTTTAGAAATCAAGTTTCTTACTTTAGAATGTCATGAAATCAATATTTGTTTATAACAATCTTATTAAAGCAGCCATGGTCTAGAAAATGTAATTCTATTTTGTCTTATCTTAGCTTCTATGCAGATGGAGAATTCTACTCATTTTAATTTAATTGATTGTCGATACATTTTCATTTATTAACGCTGCAATGGCTTGTTTGATATTTATTCTCATTCGTGCCGTAAATTTGCAAAGTCAACTCGACTCCAAATATTTCCTAACGACCCTTACCAACATCCCCCATAAGACTTGGTAAGATCTAGGATAACTTTATTCTTTTTAAAGACCAAGTACCCATTACTCATGAATGAGGTTTCACAACTTTTTAACACAATTTAAGTCCTTAACATTTCATATTAGGTCACTTAACTTTAGAATCAAGTCAAGGACACAAAAAGGAAACCAACTTCTTTAACACACGTGCGTCTACCGCACTATATATTTCACAAATAATCATGCTCAAGAGAATAGGAAGAATCACATACCTCTTCGGCTTAATCCACAAGCCAAGTTGAGTATGCCGCGCGTAGAATATCCACCTATAACAACCACAATACATCTATCAACTTCTAGTTCTCTTCGTAGAATATTTCTAAGTACAAGGTTCCTTATTCTACGGAAAATTGGGCAGCACCTCCCCTAAATTTACTTACCTCCACCTTTTTCAAGGCCCGATACCAATAGCCAACATGCCACATTTAAGGCGCAACAATACAACAGTCAAAGGGGATTACACGCTACTGGACGTGTAAAATTCTGCCCCACAATATACTAAACAGTCCATTTCTTTTCAATCTTCTTTCCACATGTCATATACTCAATTATAAACTACTACAACATGTAATATCCAATTACAATAGAAGGACAAAGATCATTACCTCGATAAGCCCAAAATTATCCAAGATTATAAGTCGATCCTTAGCAACGTTTAGCTCCAATTCCTTACATTCCAACCCGCTCCAAGTAACCCTTAGAAGCTCCTAACCAACTCCTCTTCAAGATCCAACTCCAAAAAGTGAAGAACACTTAGGTTCCAACACTACTAACTTTCGGCCTAGGGGGTGTATATAGGCTAGGGGTGTGAAATCTTTTCCAACTCTTGGTTCACAATCTTCCTAACACCTTAAGGAAGAACACTTAAAAGTTTAAGGATTTTTGGACAACTTTAGGTCGAGGGGAGGGCTAATTGTCGAGAGCTACAACAAGGGAGGGAGGGAGAATTGCCTTGGAAATTATTTCAAGTGTGGGATGAATAAGTCTTGCATTCAAGGGGGGTATTTATAGAAAAATCAAAGGCTAGGATTAAAACAAGTGTGTGGTGAGATTAGGGGACAAGTGTGTGTGGGTCCCACCATCCACATGGCCACACAAAATTTGAGACAAATGGCAAGGCCATTTCGGCCAAGCATGGACAAGTGGCTAGCCATTTGTCCCACCCATTTCGGCCACATGCCACCTAATGGGGTGACACGTGTCGCCCTCCAATTCCTCCAAAATATTTCATCATCCGAAAATATCCATAATGTCCAAAATCTCGAAAACAAAGTGGGCCCCACAAAACTATAAATTTTCCCCGTGGGCCCCACGTGACCAAATCCGGAAATAAAATTCCATAATTCTATTATATTCCCAGAAGTCCGAATACCAAATCTGGGAATCCAATTCCCATTTACGAACATTTTTCCTTCACAAAATCGGAAAATTTTCCGTCGGAAAATCAAATCTTTCTTTCTTTCCAAACTTAATGTCGTATTCTCGTACGTACGTCTTCACATACATACCCTGGAACTACGGGGTATAACATTTTTCCCCCCTTAGAAACATTCGTCCCGAATGTTCCTCCTAAGTATCCAAACATACATGCGTCTGTATAGTCTTCACTACTATACTTACAAAATCAATTATGCCACACATGCGCAAAACTCAAATTCGAGCCAACGAGGAATCACCTCTAACATGTAACATCACATAAGCTCCCACCCATGGTCTGAAGGACTCTTTCTTCGCATCTTTCACTTCACAAAGATGAAAAATGATTACTTCCATTCTCTTAATACAGGTTCGCTTCTTTTCTTACTCGTCGTACCCTTCTCGTACACCCGAATTCTTTCTAGTACACGTACCACACTTCAGTCATCGCCTCAGCTTTCAAAAAATCTTGGGTTTACTACCACCAACTTGGTCATTACTAGCTTCAATTTCCTTTAAGGCCATTCCCGGCCTTCACAATCCGATTCTGGTCGAACGCATCCACAAACTCGTACGATGGTTATCTAGACTTGGGCCTAGCACCCTCGTGACTCTATCACCTAGCGAGACCACCTCAAACTTACCTCACTTCATTCCGGGCTACGGGTTGACCCGCGATCCGGCCTCAACCCGACCCATTCGTACCAAACTCTTGTTCCCGCCGGAACAATCTTACTATTTAAGTCACGAAAACCCAGTGGTCTTCTTAGCTTAATTACCCACTTTCATTTCACACCACTCATGGACTTATCACACAAATATACCCCACGTATACTATGTACCTCGACAAAGATCACCCACAAAATCATTTACCTAAGACGACCTCGCATCTAAGGTCTCCACAGTTATCTGTATTCTAAGGCTCACAATCTCTACGTACCCAAACTTACCTTTCCTTCTAACCAGATGTCTTAACACAATTACACAATGTTATCCGAACATCACACTTAACATATAATCATCTTATCACGCATACTAGTCTCTAGAGGGTTAAGGATATACCTGGAATCAAATAGGCGGTTCCAAGGACCGCTAAAACTGGGAACTTCCACCACGACCTCTGCCATGGCCTGTCGTGTATGAACATCCTGCCTAGCTATTGAAGGCGAAGAACCCGCAACTGATCCAGTAGACTGTGCTATCCCACTAGTACCATCTCTGGTCGGACAGTCTCTCACCAAATGGCCCTGTTGGCCGCAAGCATAACAAGCTGTCGAAATAGTACGACACTCCCCGAGATGGGGTCTACCACATCGACCACACTGAGGTAGAGGTGGCTTCATCTGACTAACACCCCTTCTTCCTCGGAAACACGAAGTCTCAGAGCCACGACTCCGCTCCGAACATCCCGAACGTCCTGAAGACCGTGAGGAGCACTCAGTCGGTGAGGTGCATATCGGTCTGCTGCGAAATTTGCCGCCGCCGAAAGTTACCAAAGGACCTCTTTGTCACGCCTCTTCTGGCGATCTTGGTCATTCCGTCGACTTACGTTCTCACCTGCTGCGTATAAGCTGCATGCGGGCAATGTCCATGCCCGGCTGAAGAGCTACTCCTGGGCAACCCTCCGCTAAATAATCATCGAGTCCTGTGACGTAGTGGTGCACTCGATCCTCCATGTCTGCCACCAAAGCGGGGACATACCGAGCCAACGAGTCAAACTCTACGTTGTACTCCCGAACCGTTCGCCCGTTCTGCCTCAACATCATAAATCTATCTACCCGAGCTCTCCTCATCTGCGAAGGCAAGAAGTGTGTAAGAAATGCCTCTGAGAACTCGTCCCAACCAGCTGGAAGCGCATGCTCTTCCCGGGACAGTTCCCATGAATCAAACCAGTCGACTGCAGTATCACGCAGCCGATGTGAACCTAATACCACCGACTCTGTCTCTGAGGCCTTAATCACTTTCATGATCCGCTACAACTGTCGGATAAACTCTTGAGGATCATCCTCAGTCCTCGACCCATAGAACTCTGGTGGACTACAACTCAAAAAGTCCCGAAGTCTCAAACTATCGGATCTAGGGTGAACCACTGGTACTACCGGAACCTCCGACTATCGTCTGTCCTCACGCCTAGCCACGATTCTAGCTAGTAACTGTACTATCTCCTTGTAATCCATATCCTCTGCCCCTGGTCGTGGAGATGGAGGCTCAGATACCATGGCATCAGTAGAAACAACTGCCCCTGCGCTAAACTCTGCTGGGGCTGGCGGCGTCGCAGAACTCGTCGTATGAAGTACCACCTCAGGTAATGACTGGGCCTGTGCCCTCGCAACCCTCTGTGTTCTACTCGCAGCTCCCTCTGCTGCCTTGCCCTCCCGGGCCATGGTTGCCTTGCGTAGAGGCATAACTGGTACATAAGAATACGTCAGAGGGAGTCCAACTTATAACATGACTCTAAGGCACTATCTCAGAGTGAGAAGAATGGAAACCAATCCTAAATATCCTGTAGCCTCCTGATTATAGGTGTGGTGCACAACACGCCGATAATCAAGACTCTACTAGATACGGTCTGTAGACACTTTTCGAGGATTAACTGCTCTGATACCACTTTTGTCACGACCCGACCTCGGGCCCGCGACTGGTGCCTTACCCCGAGCACCCTAGTGATACAACATCAGAGAAAAATCAGCGGAAAATAAAAACATAGACATGAAACAAGATATAAAACAAGAAACAGGCTAACCAAAACGGTCACCTTTCTGCATATATATCAAAAACCCGAACAGTTACATCCTTTACAAACCCTGCCCACAACAGTACTACAGACCTCTAAGAGTTTTTATAACAACTATGACGGGACAGGGCCCCGCCATACCTCTGAATGTACAAGTACCTACAATGACAGGGGACTATATCAAAAGATAAGCCTCCGGAGAAACGGAGCTTCCCAATACGCAGAACCGTGATCCTATGAGCGAGGATCAACAACCGGTGTACCTCTACCTGCGGCATGAACGCAGCCCCCCGAAGGAGGTCAGTACAATAGGTACCAAGTATGTGAAACTGAACAATACTGTAATGAAATCATAACATTCTATATAAAACAGGAGACATGTATGATAACCAAACTACAGTACACCATATATAAGCAGTTATGTCAAGTCAGGGACTTACGCCCTCAAAGTCATCATGCCCGTGGAACTCCTTCCTCACTGCCGGCAGTCTATGACATAAATCATAATCATGTGACGCGCCCGTGGCATCCTACCTCACTGTCGGCGTACACATATACAATACATATATATATCTCCTGCCCGTGGAATCCTCCATCACTGCCGGCAGCCGTAGGTGTAACATATAACTATGTGACGCGCCCGTGGCATCCTACCTCACTGTCGGCGTACACATATAAAATACATATATATATATATATCTCCTGCCCGTGGAATCCTCCATCACTACCGGCAGCCGTAGATGTAACATATAACTATGTGACGCGCCCGTGGCATCCTACCTCACTGTCGGCGTACACATATACAATACATAATCGTATATAACATGCCCCCGGAATCCCTCATCGGTGTAGACAAGTCTTCATGGGGAGCTAGCCCATGGAGTAATAATCGTATATAACATGCCCTCGGAATCCCTCATCGGTGTAGACAAGTCTTCATGGGGAGCTAGCCCATGGAGTAATAATCGTATATAACATGCCCCCGGAATCCCTCATCGGTGTAGACACGTCTTCATGTGGAGCTAGCCCATGGAGTAATAATAATGGCCACATGCCCCCGTAATCCCTCATCGGTGTAGACATGTCTATGTGACAATAATAATATACCGGGAGTTTAACCCGCTGCATGGCCGCATGCCCCCAGAATCCCTCATCGGTGTAGACATATCCATGTGATAATAACAATGGAAGCATACCTGTGGAATCCTCCGTCACTGCCGGTACGTCCAAGTAAGTTCACAACAAGTCAGTCGGCCCTCCACCGAGAGACGCGGTAACATAGTAATACCACCCTTGCACAACAAAGGCTATCACATCTAACATAAGAAATTTTAACATACTTTTAGACTTTTATTAACATGTAAACTGATTCACCATTTTTATAAAATCAAAGTACTCCCATTTTATGCCAACAATCCGGGTTTTAACCCTAAAGTACTACATACTTTCATTCTTTCAAAAAGACCTCTTTTTACGTAAAAGCCACACGATACTAATACTCGTAGTATCAAAACAGAGTAACTATCATTTTAAGTAAACCAAAACAATTTTCGTACCTTCCTTTTTAATTAAACCAAGACAATACCATGCCTTCCTTTTAAACAAAAACACTTCTCCTTTCAAAGGTCAAGTAACAATATACTTCTAAAAAATAGTTTAAGCTTCATAACTTCAAATTCTCAAGTCTCTTCTCTTTTAGAAATCAAGTTTCTTACTTTAGAATGTCAAGAAATCAATATTTGTTTATAACAATCTTATTAAAGCAGCCATGGTCTAGAAAATGTAATACTATTTTGTCTTATCTTAGCTTCTATGCAGATGGAGAATTCTACTCATTTTAATTTAATTGATTGTCGATACATTTTCATTTATTAACGCTGCAATGACTTGTTCGATATTTATTCTCATTCGTGCCGTAAATTTGCAAAGTCAACTCGACTCCAAATATTTCCTAACGACCCTTACCAACATCCCCCATAAGACTTGGTAAGATCTAGGATAACTTTATTCTTTTTAAAGACCAAGTACCCATTACTCATGAATGAGGTTTCACAACTTTTTAACACAATTTAAGTCCTTAACACTTCATATTAGGTCACTTAACTTTAGAATCAAGTCAAGGACACAAAAAGGAAATCAACTTCTTTAACACACGTGCGTCTACCGCACTATATATTTCACAAATAATCATGCTCAAGAGAATAGGAAGAATCACATACCTCTTCGGCTTAATCCACAAGCCAAGTTGAGTATGCCGCACATAGAATATCCACCTATAACAACCACAATACATCTATCAACTTCTAGTTCTCTTCGTAGAATATTTCTAAGTACAAGGTTCCTTATTCTACGGAAAATTGGGCAGCACCTCCTCTCAATTTACTTACCTCCACCTTTTTCAAGGCCCGATATCAATAGCCAACATGCCACATTTAAGGCGCAACAATACAACAATCAAAGGGGATTACACGCTACTGGACGTGTAAAATTCCGCCCCACAATTTACTAAACAGTCCATTTCTTTTCAATCTTCTTTCCACATGTCATATACTCAATTATAAACTACTACAACATGTAATATCCAATTACAATAGAAGGACAAAGATCATTACCTCGATAAGCCCAAAATTATCCAAGATTATAAGTCGATCCTTAGCAACGTTTAGCTCCAATTCCTTACGTTCCAACCCGCTCCAAGTAACCCTTAGAAGCTCCTAACCAACTCCTCTTCAAGATCCAACTTCAAAAAGTGAAGAACACTTAGGTTCCAACACTACCAACTTTCGGCCAAGGGGGTGTATATAGGCTAGGAGTGTGAAATCTTTTCCAACTATTGGTTCACAATCTTCCTAACACCTTAAGGAAGAACACTAAAAAGTTTAAGGATTTTTGGACAACTTTAGGTCAAGGGGAGGGCTAATTGCCGAGAGCTACAACAAGGGAGGGAGGGAGAATTGCCTTGGAAATTATTTCAAGTGTGGGATGAATAAGTCTTGCATTCAAGAGGGGTATTTATAGAGAAATCAAAGGCTAGGATTAAAACAAGTGTGTGGTGAGATTGGGGGACAAGTTCGGTGAGATTTGGGGACAAGTGTGTGTGGGTCCCACCATCCACATGGCCACACAAAATTTGAGACAAATGGCAAGGCCATTTCGGCCAAGCATGGACAAGTGGCTGGCGACATGTGCCATTCGACCACGTGCCACTGGGAGGTGACACGTGTCGCCTCTGATAAATCTAAAATATTTCATCATCCGAAAATATCCATAATGTCCAAAATCTCGAAAACAAAGTGGGCCCCACAAAACCGTAAATTTTCCCCGTGGGCCCCACGTGACAAAATCCGGAAATAAAATTCCATAATTCTATTATATTCCCAGAAGTCCGAATACCAAATCTGGGAATCCAATTCCCATTTACGAACCTTTTTCCTTCACAAAATCCGGAAAATTTTCCGTCGGAAAATCAAATCTTTCTTCCTTTCCAAACTTAATTTCGTATTCTCGTACGTACGTCTTCACATACATACTGTGGAACTACGGGGTGTAACAGGTTAAAACCCGGATTGTTGGCATAAAATGAAAGTACCTTGTGTGAGTAACTTGCCTATGTTTTGCTTGTGATAGCCTTGTAATGATTTCTTAAGGTGTGGTAAGTTGGTTTGATAAGTAAACATGTTATGATACTACGGGCGTTAGTGTCTTGAGACTTTTTGTGTTAAGGGGGTTTTCTTGTTGTGCTTATGTTGTTTACGATAAGCCGGTTGCGCTTGTATTATATCACATACCCCCCTGACTTGTTATGTTGTCGCGGGTTAGCTACCCCGATGCGAGGAATACCTCATGCGGGTCCATGTGATCTATGCGGGCTCTGATGATCCAGAATCACTCGGGTGTATTCGCCGTCACGAGAATACCTCATGCGGGTCCATGTGGCTATGCGGTTGCGGAGTCCAGAAATGTCGCGGGTTGGCTACCGTCGAGGAATACCTCATGCGGGTCGCGTGACTATCACGGACTCTGGTAGTCCAAGTAGGACTCGTGATGATCTTAAGGCGAATGGCCCAACTTCGACATTGGCGGTCTAGAAAGACCCGATCAGCGTCGTGATACAGTTTTATAACATTGATGGTACGGTAGGTTCTGGTAGCTGACTTTCGTACTTGCCCCGGTCAGTTGATGATGCAGGCTGGTTTTGGTAGCTATGCCTTCGTACTTGCCCCGTACGGTTTTATGACACAGGTGAGACCTGGTGTTCATGTGTATTCCTTGGTGTTATTATATCATAGACTGCTGGCAGTGAGGAAAGAATTTCACGGGCATGATTGATATTATGGGCGTGAGACCCATGATTATATTTGAGTGATGACTTTGAGGGCGTGAGTCCCTAACTTGACATGACTGCTTATATATTGTGTACTGTAGTTTGGTTATCATATATGCCTCCTGTTTTATATAGACTATTATGATTTCATTACAGTATTTTCAGTTTCACATACTTGGTACTTGTTATCTTGACCTCGCCGGAGGCTGCGTTAAATCCGCAGGTAGAGGTACACCAGTTGTTGATCCTCGCTCATAGGATCACGGTTCTGCGTATTGGGAAGCTCCGTTTCTCCGGAGGCTTATCTTATAGATACCCTGTCATTGTAGGTACTTGTACATTCAGGGGTATGGCGGGGCCCTGTCCCGTCATAGTTGTTATCAAACTCTTAGAGGTCTGTAGTACTGTTATGAGTTGGGCTTGTAAAAGATGTAACTGTTCAGATTGTGATATATATATATATATATGCAGAAGGGTAACCGTTTTGGTTAGCATGTTTCTTATTTTGTATTGTTTCATGTCTATGAGTTTTTTTTTCAGCTGATTTTCTCTGATGTATTATCACTAGGGTGCCCGGGGTAAGGCACCAGTCGCGGGCCCGAGGTCGGGTCGTGACAAAATGATATGTTTTTATCTATTTTATGCTTAGTATAATTATACTGGGTATGTTATTATTACACTTAGTGTGATTAGTTTGATGCTTTGTTCACTTCTTTTATTTTGTTTATAAAAAATATCCTAATTATCTTTTCTAGATCATAATAATAATTTTGCACATCATTCCTAAGTTTGTTGATATCAATATATGAATTGTCACTAGCTATTTCGATCGATTTAGTGTCCGTTTGGTTGAGCTTTTGAATGGTCGTATTTTTTTTTTGCCAAAAGCACTTTTGACATTTTTTTGAGTGTTTGGCTGGAAAGACCAAAAGAGCTTTTGGCTGAAAAAAACACTTTTAGCCTCTATTTTCAAAAGCTCAAATTTTGGGCTTTTAGAAGTAGAGACATAATCTCTTTTGTCCTTTTTCATTTTTAAGCTAAAAATACTTATTTTTATTGACAACCAAACACCTAACAACTTTTTGATAAAAACTCTACTCCTAAAACCTCTCATTCTATAAACTCCTTTTAATAAGCTGCACCAAACGGGCCCTTAAACTTGTTCATTTCAATATCTAATAATTTAATCATTTTACATATCACGTAGAGAGTATATATTTCTCCCTCTATTTTACGCTCAACATAATTAGTTTTATCTATTGAACTACGTATCAGCATAAACGCTAAAATTAATATATTTTGCTTAAATATAACTTATCCACATAACCAAAACTAATATAGTTTTATTCTTGCTTGTTTTTCTTTTTGAATTCAATTTATATTTTAAAAAACTTTTAAGAAGTAGAAGTGAAGAAGAAAACCTCAACTAAGCTGTAAAGTGGGACCCACAACCTTACTCCTCCACGCTTATCCTCCTTTCTTCCCACCTTTCTCTTTGTCTTTTCTCTCATTTGTATTTTTTTGATTTAATTATAAACATCCAAATATACATACACACATACAATTATACACACATATCCAGCTGTCTATGTATTAATATGTAAACAACTGTTCTATGGTATGATCACCCTTCTTTATTTATTTATATACTATATACTTTTTATATTCAAGAAAATCTATTTAAAGTTAGTTGAAATAAAATAGTTGTGGAGAGATAAAGGTGTTGTTGTCCTTCAAAGATTATTATGCCCCAAACCTTTGATTTTGTGAGAGAATCCAAAGGCCTTTCTTAGTTGTAACTTGTAACCAAAAACCCCCCACATAAACAAGTAACTGCCCTTATACTAGTACAAACAGAAAAACAGAAAGAAATAAAAACTATATAGATATAGATAGAGAGATAGGAAAATCAAGAAAACTATATAGAAGAAAAAAGATTGTTCTTTTTCAGTTCATTTCAATCACCTTATCCAATCTGTAAGTCTTCTTTTTTGCTTTATGTGTTGCTTTTTTAATTGTTTGTAACTGTTTTTCTGTTGATTGTTATTTATATGTGTTTTTGTGCTGTTTAAGTATTGATAAAGTGATCTATTTGAATTGGTAGCAATGCAAGATTAGATTTTTGGTTCTTGATTGATTGGTGTTTGGTGAATTTGAGCAAAAGGGTGTTGTTATTTATATGTGGTTTTTGCTGTAAAAGTATTGGCAAAGAGATCTATTTGAACTGGTAGCAATGCAAGATTGGATTTTTGGTTCTTGATTGATTGGTGTTTGGTGTATTTGAGCAAAAGGGTGTTGTTTGATCTGAATTTAGGAGATCTGCGGGTGATAAGGTTTGAATCTTGCATGTTTATTTGATTGAAAGTTTTGATTTTTAGGCTGTTTTCTTTGAGTTTTTTTGGTTTTGGGTTTTTGTTATTTGATTGTTTTCAACCGGGGAAGGGCAGGACCACAAAATTCTGTTGTACCAGCATTATCTGGCAGAAAAACATTTCTGCCAGTTTCCACGGCTTGAACCCATGAGAAAAACACATAAATTCAAGGATCTGATGTGACTTATTCAGTTATGATATGTATTAGATAAGTTGATCTGGTTGTTTTTTTGTGCTTTGAATCGAGATGCCATAGATGTTTGCCGATTTGTTTTTTGTTTGCTGTCAAAAATTCTTGCATTTGCGTTATTAGAATTGTCTTTATCCATAAAAAGGTGTTGGCGTTACTGGGATTTGCTTTAATTAATGATCAAAACTTATGTTGAATGATATACAGCTATCGAAGATTTCTTTTTTTGTGCTTTGGTGATTGAAAAATAATTTCTTTTTCTGTAGTTTCTTTATTTTCCTTGAATTTATGAGTTTTGATGATTCTTTTTTCTTGAATGGATATCAGTGTTGTGAGGAAGAGCAAGCACAGGGTTTAGGATCCAGATCAGAAAAAGGCCGCGGAATTGGTGCTTCTTTTAGGGGTGAATCTGGACGACATGTTAGATGACCGGTCCTGTTTGGTTACAAGGGATTATTGGACAGAAAGTAAATGGGCGGCTTGCATGAGTTATCGCCTTGATAGGATTGAAGTCCAGAATGGCAAAAGGCCGTTGGAAAATGACGAGGAGAGTGAACAACACGTGCAATGCAAGTTGCAAAAGCAGTCAAATGGTTTTAATCGATCGGGAGTGGCATTATCCGTGGGTGATTCTTCGGCGTCCCCTGATGAGCAAGCTGGCAATCAGCGTCATGCTGGTGATAATTCTGATTCGAGCTCGCTTATTCATTCCATTGGCCGTGACAATTCTATCAGTTGTCTCATTCGTTGCTCTAGGTCGGATTATGGCGCCATAGCATCTTTGAATAGTAGCTTTCGCTCATTAATTAGGAGCGGTGAACTTTATAGATTGCGGCGCCAAAATGGGGTAGTTGAGCATTGGGTTTATTTCTCTTGCCAGTTGCTCGAATGGGAAGCTTTTGACCCTACTCGCTGCCGTTGGATGCATCTGCCGACCATGAATCCCAATGAATGCTTTGTGTTCTCTGACAAGGAATCTTTGGCGGTTGGTACGGAGCTGCTTGTTTTTGGAAAGGAGGTCTTGGCGCATGTCATTTATCGTTACAGCTTATTGACAAACACTTGGTCATCTGGGATGCGGATGAATGCACCGAGATGTTTGTTTGGTTCTGCCAGCCTCGGGGAGATTGCGATCCTAGCTGGCGGTTGTGACTCACAAGGTAAAATCTTAAGCTCAGCTGAACTTTACAATTCGGAGGCAGGCACCTGGAAGACTTTGCCAAGCATGAACAAGCCACGTAAGATGTGTTCCGGGGTATTCATGGACGGTAAGTTTTATGTGATAGGTGGCATTGGAGGAGCCGAAACAAAGCTGTTGACATGTGGGGAGGAGTATGATCTGGAAACGGGAACGTGGACGGAAATCCCGAATATGTCTCCTGTGCGAATTAACCCGGCTAGGAACGATATGCCAGCGACATCTGAAGCACCTCCGTTGGTGGCAGTTGTAAATAATGAATTGTATGCTGCTGATTATGCTGACATGGAGGTTAGAAAGTATGACAAGGAAAATAAAACATGGATTACCATTGGACGGCTGCCTGAAAGAGCAGCTTCCATGAATGGTTGGGGTTTGGCTTTTCGGGCATGTGGTGATAGGCTAATTGTAATTGGAGGGCCGAGGGCCATGGGTGAAGGATATATTGAAGTGAATTTGTGGGTACCAAGTGAAGGGCCTCCACAGTGGAACTTGCTTGGCCGAAAGCGATCTGGTAGCTTTGTGTATAACTGTGCTGTCATGGGATGCTGAAGATTTGTGGCAGCCCCATGTGTTGTACTGTAGTGGTATTGGGTGCCGATAGATACAAAATTGGTTTCTGGGGCAACAGGATTCTTGCTAATGGGTAATTTATCCCAACTTCTTTTTTCTTGTTTCAAAATATTTATTTTTTAACCTTTTCAGAGTGGGGGAGCACAAACTGGGCTCAAGATTCAACAGCATAGTTTTCTATGGAAAGGTCTTGAGTACAATTTTCTTTTCCTTTTCAATTTAAGTATCCAAAGTTCGTTCCAATTGAATTGTCTTCTCCCATTTTCAGTAACATGATATTTCCAAAGGTGGCCATCAAATAGCTAGAGGTAGGTGAAATAACATCAGGGAACAATACAATGATAGATTTTGGTTAGTGTTTGCTAAAAGCTTCTCTAGGAAAGTCATAGAACTTGGTCTTTTTGGGTTTTGCGATCCTTATTTTCTTGACTTTGTTGAGGAGAGAAATAAGGTTCTGCAAGGTTGTTCATTGGCCTCTTGGCTTGTGTACTCAGTAAATTTGTTCTTGCAATTGATGGTCCACAAATTGAGCTAACGTTCATGATAGTTGGCAGCTTTGGAAATGAAAGTACTTTGTTCCAACCTTTCAGTTTCATACATGTTATTTTGCAAATTCTTTCCTTTTATTGTGACAGATATCATTGAGGGCACAATCATAATCTGATTGCGTACTGTTTTATTTGTGGAAACATGAATAACGGTAAAAAGGTGTATGCAACCAATTATATGGTGCTTTGACATTTATATCATTTGCTGTTGAGGTGAGAAAGAAAATCAGAAGCTTATGGATGGTTAACCAGCTTTTATGACTAAAAAAGCTATCTTACTTAGTTGATGCATGATATTCACGAGGCTTACTCATTAGTTGTCCAGATTCATTCTTATGAGATTCCACTTTCATGTTTCCTAGTTATGCATCCCTTATCTGGTATGCTTTTATGACTAAAAAAGCTATCTTACTTAGTTGATGCATGATATTCACGAGGCTTACTCACTAGTTGTCCAGATTCATTCTTATGAGATTCCACTTTCATGTTTCCTAGTTATGCATCTCTTATCTGGTATAGTTTCCTTCCGATTTCTCCCTTGTAGGCGTTACCTAAATTCGCGCAAGAAAGTTGTCTGTCTGTAGAATAAAAGGATTTATTTTGGATGTGTATCACCAGCTTTTATGACTAAAAAGCTATGTTACTTAGTTGATGCATGATATTCACGAGGCTTACTCATTAGTTGTCCAGATTCATTCTTATGAGATTCCACTTTCATGTTTCCTAGTTATGCATCCCTTATCTGGTATGCTTTTATGACTAAAAATGCTATCTTACTTAGTTGATGCATGATATCCACGAGGCTTACTCACTAGTTGTCCAGATTCATTCTTATGAGATTCCACTTTCATGTTTCCTAGTTATGCATCTCTTATCTGGTATAGTTTCCTTCCGATTTCTCCCTTGCAGGCGTTACCTAAATTCGTGTCTGTCTGTAGAATAAAAGGATTTATTTTGGATGTGTATCCTTAACAGTTATATTACCATTTATCACGTGATGTACCCATACAATCATATAGCCATTTATTACACGATTGCCCCTTTTTGCCACTTTGTTCCTATGCAATATATATATGATTCATACCATTCGGTCCCTTCCCTTGCTTCAAGATTACATTTCCGTAACTTGATGTTATGGACTACACCTTGTCTAAACTTCTTTCTTGTTGGTGGATTTTATGTATCTGTTAGAGAAATTATCACAGGACGTTCCACGAGTCTTGATTATGTTTATATCAAAGTTCTAGCCTCCAGTTCTTTTGGTTTCATTTGCCATCATGGGCAACATATGTAGGGCTGAATTCTGAATCCTTGAACATTGATAGAAAGATGTTTGCTTGATCATTCTTCTATAGCTGAAAGTTTTGAGCTCCTTTTTATAGTTCTCTTCTGCCACATACTTCCCATGTTCCAAGTAAAAGATATAACCTTTTTTGGCATCTCCCTTTTTAACTCTTCCTGCTTAAACTCTCCTTATTTGTATATAGTCCATCTTTTCCTTTTCTGAGTTGTCTTGTTAAATCTAGTACTCATTGGAGATGTCTTTCTAACTTGAGGCTTGTTTTAGGTCCTCTTGTTGACAAATATGTATAATCTGGGAACTCTTGCATAAGTTAAACTCTATGTCATTTAGTGATCCAGAATATGCTGTAAAGTAATGCATGGGAAAGGAGTTGGAAACTATGTCGGTCGAACTCTACAAAAATGTTGCCGTACCTGTTTTGGATCCTCCAAAAATGCACTACTTTTGGAAGATTCAACACGCATCCGTCGGCATTTTTGAAGAGTCCGAGTAACATAGGTTAGAATGAGAGATAATGCTAAGTAATAAACATGATGATTGAGAAACTTTTTGGCTCTCAATGAAACTGCAAATGGAGAACTGATTATTTATCATAACAGATCTTGATTGCTAATCTTTACCGATTTTTTTTATGTTATAATTCGTAGCGGTGGCACAAGTTCAAATCCCGGTACCCTCTTGGCTATTGTTTGCCAATTCTACATTTTTACTGTGTTAACTACTACAACAAAAAATCCAGTGTAATTTCACAAGTGGGGTCTGTGTTAACTATGTGAAGATAACAATATAACAGTATCTATTCTAACTCCAACCTTTTATGTTGATACAAACTGGTGTGGTGAATGTTTGGAATTTGACCAGTGAAGAATTGTTCCTTGTAATGCGATCTGAACTCACTAGTAGTTGATACTTGCACAGCCACACCCACTCATCCACAAGAAAAGGATATACTGCATATTATGCTGTATAATGCTGCAATGGAATATTGGCAGAGACCAGGTTCAACTTCTCGCAAAGATGAGAAATGCTATTTGATTTTTTCCAATATGCTTAAGCTTTAGGGTGTGTTTGGTTCGAAGGTTACCAAATAACTTATGGGGGGAGCATTACTCATTGCATGTCATGTTCATAATAGAATTACCTCTTTAAAAATACATGTATCTCCCTATGAAATTTGGAAAGGAAGAAAACAAAACTTCATGTATTTAAGGGTGTGGGGTTATTTAGCCTTTTATAGAAAACATGACCCAAAATCATCTAAGTTAGATGTTAGAGGTATTAAAAGTGTTTTTGTAACAGGCCCACAGTCCAAATGAACCGAACGAAGCATTCATTTTTTTGCACGGATTTCCTTCATATGGATTGGTCTTAATTTTCCCCCCCTCAAATCGGTGGTCTTTAATTTTTGCCCCTCTTCTCATTTAATCAAAATTTGTGGGCTAAAATATCCTTATTCGTGCGTTTACAAAACCATAAATTCTGGTTTGAACTCCAGCTCAGTAAAAAAAACAATTTCTCAAGGCAATGCCTTAAGACATAACTTCTATATAACTTGCCTGAATAGGCATAGTTTGCTCCGAAATTTTGCCTTGCGAATTTTCTTCCTTTCGTTGACTATGATGGGGTTCGAACCCGGAACTTCAAGAGATATTTTCGTCCATTTTTTAAGCAAAGGCAAAATTAAAGACCACCCCAAAATAGGGGCATTTGTGCGAATGACCCGAAGCATTTGCTACGACGATCAACACTTTCATGATGAAGTCTTTTTTTGGTGCTTGGTTGCTGAAAATCATTTTTCACTAAAAAGAGAAAGTGACTTCTTTCACTTATTAGCACGGAAGTAATTTCCCTTTATGAATATCGCAACACTTAATATATTGACCTGCTTCAAACCAACACTTAATATATATATGAAAATGTAGAGTTTCGAGCACTTTTATGGATATCCTCTATATTATAGTAATTATTTTTTAAGGAGAAAACAGAAACAAACTACATATATTCTGCCCCGGTCCCGAATGTTTTGATAAAGTCTAAATGAAGAAACCCAACCCAATATTTATGAAAACTATTCAAGTTGGGACTCCTCAATAAGTTGGTTTGAGGGAAGTGTACGGATACTCGAGTTTGACGTCACCAATTAACTTATGACTTTTTTTTTTCATGTATTTATTTTGGATAACTTTAGAAATGTGGTGTCTGAAGTTCGTTTTGACAAAGTCTAAGTTCAGACACATATTGCTGAAGTTCAACTATGTTTTCTTGAACGTCATTATTTTTTTGGTCAAGTTTAGTCATTTTTGTTTAGCTTTAGTCAATTCTATTCAAATTTCATGCACATATGATGAAAGATCAAGAACAATACCTAAAGTCAAAAATAAATGACCGAACTTCAATCTTATATGGTTGAAGTTCATGCAAAAATAATTGTAGTCCAACCATTTTTGGTTGAACTTCAGACAGAATTGCAAGAACTTCACTCATCTATAACTGCATACAAAATGTCATAAGCTTGATTTTGTCAAACCTAACTTGAAACACTGCATGTCTGAAGTGGATTTATTAATTTGTTTTAAAAAGGTGAACATAAATTAAATGGCGGTGTAAAAACATAATGTCCCTTGAAAATTTTACGTTAGGTTTGGACATCGAAATGGCACCAGACTGCACATGAAGGGGAATAAGCGCTCTTGGAGGATATATAAATCATAAAACGAGGGGAATACTAAATAGTTGATATAGTTAATGTACGAGCAGGAGAGAGTCAAAAGGCAGATGAGCCCTGCTATTTAAATATGAAAAAGGTCCAAAATTTCCTATGGTCTATTGGTTAGGGGTTAAAAATGCCATTTGCTTATCGATTGGACGTTAAACATACTCATTGTTATATTATTTGTCAAATATACTTTTGAATAATTAAAAATATTGAAAGTATATGTGTGTCCTAGAGACAATCTGTATTAGGACAAATGTACTTTATACACATTCTTATTTATATTAATGGAGATTAATATTATGGCATTTGCAGTTATTGAATTATTAGTTGATTGTTTATAATATTCTATAATTGCATCCCTAAGAGGTTACGTGGTTATTAATATCGTGAGAGATTAATATTATAACATAACTCTTAAAATTGCATCGACTAATGATCATCGAGAATGGGATATCGATGATATATGATACGTCGACATGTGGTCTGCATCATATCCTTAGGGATGTAGTATGTTTCACCTGCTACGAGTTATGACAACTCGTGATGGACACATAGATACTTGTTGAAGTATTTGTATACCTTGCTGATGTACTATTTTTTTTATATATGTCTAAAGTGTCATCAGCGTGTGGGAGATAGAAGTCCTTAGACTTGAGGTCGATACCACCTTGTTTACAGAGTAATGTACTTTGATCTTGTCCTAAGCTCAAATGTCTTATAGGTTGAGACGCGACTTGTTTTGGGTACATTGCGAAGTTGATTAAAGGTGGTAGTTGAGCCAAGATTAGGATTCATTCCTCGAATGTATCTTCGAGAGAACACTCAGATTCTCATATGGTATTAGGTTGACTAAGTTGTTGGCCAACGCAGTAGACATATCTATGATATGGTCTTGTTGACAACTAATATAGATGAGATATAATGATCAAGCTATCTGGATAGACACTTGGCAGATCCTAGGCTTGATCGAGTGTGTCGTGAATGAAAGGATTTTATCTACCCATATAGAGGTTCAGTTCACAGGTTTCGTGTAACTATACTTCACATATTTAATTCGTCTTCCGGTGCCGTCTAGGAGTTCTGTGTAGACCCTAATGATATTAGTGTCGATATGTGAAGGCATGTAGGGTAACACTAAGTCAATTGTTTCGTCGATTCAAGGATGTAATCAGAGAAAGAATATAAATGTTCGGTTTATAATCGAGACATTAGAATAAAATTGAAAATGAGGCAAAATAGGAACAGGGGCGCGACGCCACTTACTCAGCGTATCGGCGCCACGTGTCTAGTGGGTCTGAATGACCCACTCTGCTTCCGTTTTCTGGCCCTGGCCCATTTTGGGAACCCTAGCTGCATTTAGCAGCTATAAATAGAGGGTTAAGCCACATATTTTACACACCGAAAATTAAGAGAATTAATCTCTGCTGGATTTCCTAACTTTCCAAAAGAAAAATTACATCGAAGTCTTGAACTTGCAAATCGAAGGACGGTTGCGTGCTCACCCTCGACTATACACTTTAAGATTCAAGAAGAAGATTCCAGATTGCAAAGTGTTCTATCGAAGCATTACAGTTCTTATGTGTTTACATTATATAATCATCCTACAGTTTGACCGCCCGTCGGATTTGAAACATAAATTTTCAAATTCTGCTGCGTGTACGAACCCGACAAAACCCTACAAAGATTTTAAAATACTCTTCAAACTAACGACAATAGCATATGACAATTTGGACCTTTTTAATTGTCTAGAATATATTTGAATTATTTCAATTATTTAAGGGTATGCTTCAAATTGTTACACTTATTGATGAATATGTATACTTTACCCACTTGGCATAACATTTGAGTTGTTTCTTCTCCCTCTTCTTCGTCTCCCTTCTTCCTCCTTTTACTTTATCTTCCTCGTGCTCCTTCTTCTCATAAATCCAACTTATTTCTTATTTACCATTGGATTAATTTAATTGAAGAAAATTATAGAATATCATTATTGGGTTAAGTTTGACAAAGTTGGTATATTGTTTTTTGAAGACTTGAGTTGAATTTGATCATTGATAATTATTGGGCTTACCTTAAAAAAATGGATATTGTATATAAAATTTGAAGTTATTTTAAGTTGATCTGGATCAATAAGTAAAAACGTGTTGGTGAATTTATATACCGCAAATGATAGTGATCGTCAGGATTTTGATCACAAACCTGGCGAATCGTCAGGATTTCTTCAGCAACAAAAGCTTAAATGATTCTCGTTATCCGTCAGTTGTTGACTAAAAATTCTGACGGTTATCATAACTTTCTATTAGACAAGTCTTCAATTTTTCACATTATAGAAAAAAGTTGAGATAGTGGAGGAATGGAGAAGGAGAAATGATGTAGGTATTCAGATGAGTATGGTCCAAATTCATCAGGTTTTAAGGAGTAGTGGAACATCAAGTGTGATGGAGTCTCCAGCTCTACATCTATCTACTATTAAAAAAGGAAGGGAAATGGGGGCCCTAGTTCCTATGACTTTTGTGTGAGAAATTGGAATGTGGATCTTATACATGCCCAGTGTCAGAAATTTGGGCAAAATACTAATGTGATGGCTGAAGCAAGAGGGATGTTAGAGGGGTTGTTGTACTGTGTGAAAAGGATGTGCACCCTTTAATTTGGAGACTGATTCTATGATGATGAAGAACATAGTAGAAGAAATGTGGGAATTCCCATGGTGTATTATACAAATTTGGCTTTTGAGCTATTCAATCAACGAGCCTAAAAATATTTGTACCATTTGAACTTGTATTGTGTTTTATAAAGTTTTTCATTTTCCACATACATTATTGTCCTGAATTTTCTACATTATTTGAAGTTTTACTTTAAAACTGTTTTCTTGGTGAAAAATGTTTTCTTTATGAAAAAGAATTTTATCATTTTTTTTCTTGTATGAGTAGTTTTAGACTTCTATAAATATGAGATACTTTCTTCTCATAGACAACATAATAACATCCATAATGTAGTCATTTAGAGAGTTTTGTTTAGTGGAAAATTATTCTCTCAATTGTTTTAATGATTTATATTATTTGTTTTTCGTATCTAGATCAATTGATCAAACATATTATAGTATTATGTCTCTTTTAAAATAGTCTTCTTTGTCGTCTGATTTATCGTCGTTCAATGTTTGCAATTATTAGCTTATGTATGACGCTCTAGTTATTTCGATCCAAACAAGTGGTATCAGAGCCAATGGTTAACAATATTGAAGAAGGTTCAAGGCCAGTACAAATTAAGCTGCAACTAATATCACGATAATAAAGATTTTATCCAGTGTACTACATATGGAGATGAATTTTTAACCATATTTTCAACATCTTTGTTGGTGCATCTTTAAAAATAAAGCAAAATATTTGTAACCATAATATTTATAACCATGGTAAGCAACAATGATGAAGACTATGTGAAGAAAAAGAATTAAGATTAATTTCCCAGAAAATTTAGGCCAAGGGGAGATTTGTTAGGATTTGCCCTGAATTTTCTACTTTATTTGAATTTTACCATAATTCCGTTTTACTTCAAAAATGTTTTCTTGGTGGAAATGGGTTTCTTTGTGAAAATGAATTCTACTATATTTATCTTATTCTTGGATGAAAAGTTTTAGACTTCTATAAATAGGAGATTCTTTCTTCTAGACAATAATAGCATTCACAATGTAGTCGTTTAGAGAGTTGTGTTTAGTGGAAAATTATTTTCTCAATAGTTTTAATGGTTTATATTAGTTTTTGTTTTTCATATGTAGATCAATTAATCAAACATATTATAGCATTATGCCTCTTTTAGAATAGTTTTATTTATTGTCTGATTTATCATCATTCAATATTTGCAATTATTAGCTTTCGTCTTGGTTATTTCGATCCAAACATGATTCACCCAAAGTATCATGTGAACGACTTAGCTTCTTCAGAAGCTTGTCAGTCCTTAATGACCTACCCTCAGTCATGGACTTCACATATAACCCATTAAGGACTCAGAGTCATCGCTGAGGTTTACCCCATCATCTTACTAAGGGAGTGTTCAACTCTAATACTATATTTGTCACAACCATGCCCATAAACGTATTGTCCGCTTTTAGGCCTCGTGGATTTTTCCTTTGTTGTCATCATCAATCCCAAAAGCGAGCATATCATGTGAATTTGTGATATGTCTTATAAAGATTTTCACTTTCCTCTCTCACTCCGATATGAGATTCGCCTAAGATATCATTGCACACCCTTTCTTCAGAATTTGCCAACCTAGAAGTATGCTAATCCTTATCTGTGACCCCTCTGTCATGGGCGTCACAGAATGGTTCGAGGCTTTTTAATGAAGAATATCATTTCTTGGAAACATGAAATCAGTTAATTAGCACAAATAAGCCGCATAAAGCGTCATTAGGTTAATTACTAGAGATGCCAGTCCATTAAAGCTGACAAGAGATCTCAAGGACTAATAAGAAGAAGAAATATGAAAGAAATAATCCCTTGAATATTCTCATTAATGAATGAGGTATATATACAAGTTACATATAGAAAAATTATTTTCCTATTATACATCTAAAACCTTATTCTATTTGTAGAATAACTATTCAATTATGGTAATAGTACAAGTCTACTTATGCTACAATATAAATATACACAATATATAATTACGTATATTTAACACACCCCCGCAGTCATAGAGAGCGATCTTCGTATGATGAGACTGTCTCTGAAATCTTCAAAAAGGACCGAGGGAAGACCCTTTGTAAATATGTTTGCAATTTGATATCTGGAATGGATATGACAGATGTGTACTTGTCCACGAGCTACCTTCTCTCGAACAAAATGAATGTCCGTCTCAATATGTTTAGTGTGTTGGTGTTGAACTGGATTTCCAGAAAGGTAGATGTAAAATCCGGAAAAAATAAATAATAATATATAGTTGTGGTTGAGTTAATAAAAATATATATATATATAAGAAAACAAATAATAAATTGTATGGGATAAAGTTAGTGTTAAAGTTGGATAAATAGATAGATGAAATGAAAATAAGAAAAACAAAAACAAAACAAAAAAAAAAAAAAAAAAAGAGAAACAAACATGCAGCATCACGTACACCACTCCTTTACCCCTTCCCCCCTTTTTCATTTCCCCTCCAACTATTGTCATTTCACCTCTCATAGGTTATAGAAAACTCTCCACTTATACATTGTATTTACACACAAACAAAGTACATAACATAAAGGTTAGAAAATCAGAAAAAAACAAGTGAAAAGAAGAGGAAAAAAATACCAAGAGGACAAGAAGAACAAGAAGCAAAATACTAGAGAGTAAGGATAATTTTAGCAACCACACAACAATAATCTTCACACTTACAAGGTGAGTTTTCTCACTCAGAAATTCTTGGTAACATCCTTTATTTTAAGTTCAATACATGTTAGAATAAGAATTGAGTATTGAAAAGAAATATTGAACTTTTGATTGTTTAGACAACTAGTTGCGTCATGAACTTTACGAACTGTTCTCACTGAGTTATAATTGTTAGAATTTGATGAAATTCGGAAGAGTGGTACACCTCTCTATTATGATCATATAGAACAAAAAATGAGGTAAAATGGACATACGGTTTGAAAGTTATCATAGTTCAAAGTTTCTGCCTTAGATTTGGCCGAAATTCGGAAAGACATAATTACAGACTGTTTTTATTGAGTTTTACTTATTAGAATTATATGAAAATTTACATGGTTATACATATCTCTGTTACGGACAGATATATATAAAGATTTATTATAACGGACTTACGAGTTGAGAGTTATTGTAGTTTGAAGTTGCTGCCTCGGATTCGTCGGAATCCAGAAGGGCAGGATGTTGAAACGTAAAACTGTACTAATATGTGGGTAATATGAAAATTATTACTAAATGAAAGTTCTATATATCTTTGTTGTGGACATTTTGAGACCTTACGGGGGTCTATACGACTTACGGATTGAGAGTTATCGCTGTTTAAAGTTTCTGCCTCGGATCTATCGAGATCCAGGAAGGGCAGCGAATAAAAGTGTAAAACTGTACCAAATGGTACATAATATGAAAGAATGGTTCACATGGAGACGTGTAACTCTCTGTTCTCGTCGTTTTGAGATTTTATGGGGCTTGAACGAGTTTACAGATTAGGAGTTATGACTATTCTAAGATTGGGTGCTGTTTAATAAAAATTCTGCCGAAACAAATTTTATGTGGCTGTTTTGAGGATAAATTTGTGTTAGTTACCCAAAGTAGTTTAAATGAAATTTGGTACAGTGAAAGATCCCCGTCTTACCTTAGTTTCCGCTTGAGAAACACCTTAGTTGGAGTTATGGTTAAAAAGTTATAATCGTTACAAGTATGAATGACAGAATGTTGGGAAAGTGAATATTATTTATTCGATCTTCTGAAAAATATGAAAAGTGAATACGTGTTTACATAAATATATAAATATAAACATAATGGATCGGGTTGCACGCTGCAACAAATATGAATACATGTTCACCTATATATAAATATGAAAAGTGAATACGCGTTCACAAATATATAAATGTAATAAACATGTGGAAATACAGGGGAATGTCTTAACGTACAATACGGGATAAAATAAAGTGTTAGTTAAACCGAGAATTTCCTATGAGGAGTTGTTGCATATTTAAAAATGTTGTAACCTGATATGTTTTTGCAATATGCTTATTATGTTATAATGTGATTGCGCTTGGAATATTGTGGTGTTACTTTGAATTGCAGGGTAAGGTTCTCACTCAGCCCCAGATGGTAGGGCTGACTCTTTATTTAACATGTTTCAGGAAAGCGTGATAGAGGAAAGACTCCACGCCAAGGCTAGCGATCGTCCCACAGCCTCTTGTCATACCAAGTCCATTGTTCCGGGCTTGGTACTCGTCAGGTTCAGAATGTCAGTTCCAATGTCTCGAGAAATGCCCGTGTGGAATGGTCTCTCTTCCAAATTAGAATAATCTTTGTCAGTATGTCTATGTAGAAACAATATTTGCACGAGCATGGGCTCGCGTTATGTTTTTTCTTATAAAGTCATAAACAGATTTCTTTATTGTTATTTTTATTAATCGCTCCGTATTTGAATATAAGTTTAAATTTCTAAATAAAGAGAATTAAATGGTGCTCCTGGTGGAAAATAATTGTCCAGGTGCCATCACGCCCTAAGGAAAGACTTAGGAAAAGTCGGGGCGTGACAGTAGATGACTACCCTCGATACTCGACCTCTGCACTAGAACGGGACAACGTTGACTGACGTTTTGCAGATCATGAGACCAAGTTATTACCAAGAAACATACAATAGCCAGACGTAGACCGTCTGGTATCAGGACAACCACCTCAATCATCATCTGTATATGAGACAAGTGTAGACGTCGACGAAGGATATAAATGCAAGTCATAATCAAGTGTCTCCTGGATGTACCTAATAATGCGTTTGAGCGCATTCATGTGCTCAATCCTGGGATTATGCATAAACAAACACACCCATTGTACTACATATGTAATATCTGGTCGCGTGAACGTAAGATACTGAAGGGGATCAGATACTCTAATAGGGAGCCAGCCGCAACACCAACTTGGGTTTAGTATCAACTGGAGTGGAAGGGGACTTACATGATGACATCACATCCCTCTCAATAATCTCAGATGCATACTTCCTATGTGATAAGAATAATCCATCTGCATGACGAGTGATAGCAATCCCTAAAAAATAACTCAAAGGTCCTAAGTCTTTCATAACAAACTCAGAACTGAGCATTGTCATGATAGACTGACGTAATGCATCATATGAAGCAGTCAAGATAATAGCATCCACATACAAGAGTATATAAGCCACTGACGAACTACGATGATATATGAATAACGAATTATCATACCTGCTGTGAGAGAACCTATTAGTCGACACATAGTCTGCAAACTACTTATACCACGCCCGTGGAGACTGCTTAAGCCCATACAAGGACTTTTTCAACAAACATACATGATGAGGATATTTAAGATCCTTGAACCCCAATGGTTGATGCATATAGACTGTCTCCTTGAGATTACCATATAAGAAATCATTCTTTACATTTAGCTGATAGATGGGCCATGCTTTTGAGAGAGCTAAGCTCAGCACCATTCGAATGGTAGCCGGCTTGACCACCGGACTAAAAATCTCCCTACAATACACACCAACCTGCTGAGTCTTACCATCACCTACACGACGAGTCTTATGCCTTGCAAATAAACCGTCAGAAGTGTCTTTATGAGAAAAATCCACATAGACCGAATAATATTAACACCAGATGGATGGGGCACCAACTCCCAATAGGAGCATTATATTCATCAGGCATAACAATTTTTCAATTCAGGTAATTTAAAGCAGACACAAGATTACAGGGTAGTGGTGATTTAAGAGCATTAGGATTTAAATTTAAATTTCTTTTGGTTTAAAAATACCCCGCTGACCTCGGGTGACTGGTCCATGACTCGGGGCAAGATTGGGTGAATTTTGGGAAATTTCGGGATACGAGACGGGCTGGCCAGCAGGCAGTGGGCCAGATGGCCCAGAACGAGAAACAGACGACTCGGGAAACACAGAAACTGGACCAGTTCCAATATTGGACTAGACTGGCCCAATATCGACCGCCCAATAACGTTCTCGGGACGGTGGGGTGGGGAGTTTGTGGGACTGGCGATGGGCCATTGGAGAATTTGTGGTGCGGGACCTATCCGAAAAATAGTGAATAAGATACGGGGATATAAGATCATCCAAAAAGTTATATGAACTAGGCACGGGACTATCTACCTTAGCAAAGGGAAATTGAGACTCATCAAATATTACGACTAATAATGATCTTTTTAGACAATAAATCAAAATATTTATAACTACGATGATTTGACGGATAACCCAAAAATACACAAGGGATAGAACGGACATGAAGTTGTTAATTGCGATGAATGGAAAAAGTGAGTAACACAAGCACCCAAAGACCCTAACATGTGAATATGAAGGAGTCTTATTATATAAAATTTGAAGAGGGAATGAATATGTCAAACCTTTGGAAAGAAGAACGTTAAGAATATCGGTAGCCATTTGTAGAGCATGATGCCAAAAAGACGGGGTAAGAAAGCATGAACCAATAAAGTTCGGATAATGTTATTAATGGTATGAATTTTGCGTTCGGCTTTTCCATTTTGTGAAGACGTATGAGGACAAGAAAAACAAAAATTGATCCCATTTTAGCACAAAATTCCCGAAACTCCCCATTGTCATATTCTTTGCCATTATCACATTGGATATTTTTTATTTCTCAATCGAATTGGTGTCTAATGAAAGCTCTAAATTTTTGGAAGATGGATTTTTTTTTAGATTTTTCACTATCGAAAATGTCCATAAAAATTTAGAATAATCATTCAAAAATAGAACATAATAACGATGACCCAATGAACTAAGAACATGAGATGTCCATAAATCGCTATGAATAATAACAAATGACATTAAAGTAGTAGAATTAGAGTCCACAAGTGACAACTTAACAATTTTTCTAGAGAAACAAAATTGACAATTCGGATTACTATGCGTACCCTTACATGAAATAAATTTATTTTTAGTTAAAGAAGATAAAATAGCAGACCCCGGATGACCTAAACGAGCATGCTACAAGGAAGGAACAAGAGCTGCAAAAGTTGAAGGCATAACTTGACTCGAAAAATTGAATCGTGACGTGATAGGATAAAGATCTCTCCTACTATCACATCTCATGAGAGGGCTCCCCGTTTTGAAACCCTTCACAGAAAACCCAAAAGGATCTATATCAATAGAAACCCGATTATCAGTGGTAAATTTACAGACAAACACTAAATTTTAATCAATTTTGGGGCATGAAGGGTATTTTTCAAGACAAGTGGTGGATGGGGGAGAGACAAAGATTTATGACCATAACCACGGATTGGAATTGAATTACCATTACCAACAATTATAACACGATTAATGCACAAATTGGAATAAGACGAGAGAGTACCTTGGCCGGATGTCATGTGGGTAGTGGCATCGATGTCCATGTACCGATTTGGGTTCGTGGGATTCAATCCAAGTGTGTGCATTGCAGCCTCGATGTCGGTAAGAGTGAGTCCCATTGTATAATGTGCATGTGGAGGCCTTAGCCCAAGAACCCTTGCTTGCTGCCTCAGCCCAGTTGAATTACTGAAACTGGACTGCCCACTGTTGGGCCACTAGCTAGTGTTGGGCCGATAATTGTTCTGGCCAGCCCACTGGCTGGGGACTGGACAAGGCGGGAATTGGGTCCAGTGGTTGTTGGGCCACTGCCCACTGGTCCAGGCCCACGACCAGTTGGCCCAAGGCTGGGACCAGTTGGGTCGTGGCCCACTGCTGCTGGAATTGGGCCCGTTGCGGCATTCTTTGTTATACCCGTATTTCAGTATGTACGTAGGCGTGCGTCAAAAGTTTAGCCTTAAGATTAGGCATGGGGCGATTTTGGGCAACTCACAAAGCGAATGGTTTTCCACGAAGCGTTTTACAAAACTTGCGAGGAAAATTCGGCTATGCCATTTCTAATTTATGCGAATTTTTCGAGACGAAATATTTTGGACCGAGAGGGTGACACTTGTCACCCTCATTGATCGCAAGAGGCCACGGATGGCATTGTTTTGGGGCTTAATTCTTGGGTCGATGTTTTGTGAGGATTTGTGGAGTAGGTTAGTGCACTTGTGCAAATCCCACCATCCACTTGCCTCCACTTGCCTCATCCTAGCCCTTAAAAGCCTTATAAATACCCCCACTTGATGAATAGTTCTTCATCCACAAATCAAACTTTCCAAGTCTAAAATCCCTCTCTCCCTTTGTGTTGTGTTCGTCCAAGCCTCCCCCCTTCCCTCTTGATAAGGCTTTTGCCGAAACCACCCCCCTCCCCCTTTGTGGTGTTCTAGCCGAGGCCTACCCCCCCCTCCCCCCTTGGTTGAAAGTTGTCTTCCAAGTATTGTTACTATTCCCAAATACTTTAGCCTATACCTTGTTGTATTTCCAAAATCACCTCTATACCAAAAAAGCCTAGAAATACTACCTTATCTCCATTGTCACTAAACGAAACCCTAAGAGAAACTTCATTGTTGGTTGAAGTAGAAAGTAGAAGTTGTTAGAAACTTCTAAAGGGTTTCTTGGAGCTATCGGAGCGTGCAAATTAGGAGCTAAACCTTGCTCAGGATCGACATTTAACTTGGATAATTTTTGGGCTTATCGAGGTAAATACTCTTGTCATTCTATTGTAATCGGATATTGCATATAAGAATAGTTAAGACTTGAGTATAAGATATAGAAGGATATTAAAGAATAGAATTAAACTGTACTTACATAGGACTGTATTTACAGTAGACTTGTATAGTTTACCGGGTAGGGAAGTGCTGCCCGATTTTTCGTAGAATAGAGAACCCTCTGTTTAGAATGTCCTACAGAGTAGTCTAGACTTTGATAGACGTCTTTGACTATTATAGGCTGTTACTCTGCGCGCGACATATTCGACTTGGCAGGTGGATTTCGCCGAGAAGGTATGTGATTCTTCCTACACTCTTGAGCATGATATTTTAAAGTATATATATAGTACGGTAGACGTACGTGTGTTAACTGAACGTAGCTTTACGGCAATGTCTTTTGACTTAAGCACTAATAATAAAGATTTTAAAAGTCTTTCAGAAGAATTATAAATCAGTTTTGAAAGAAGAAGAATATTTGTTTTTAAAAAACAAGAAGCTTAAGAGTTATACTAGCTTTATGGGAAGTTAAGTATAACGACTTAAGAAAGATAAAAGGAACAGTTTACTTATGTGTTTATAAAAGACTTATATTGATTTATGGAAAGTATAATAAGATGGTTTGTTAAGTAGACATAATATGATGCTATGTGTGTTAGTGTCTTGTAACGTTTGTATAAGAGGTATTCTTGTCGCTTATGTTGTTTTAACGATATCTTTGTTATGTTAGTATTATATCACTCACCTCGACATGATACCGGGGTTGCTCGCCTCCGACGCGGGTAGACTCAAAGTGTCCGGGACCATGATTCGAGAATACACGCGGGTCCAGGGACCTACGCGAGCTACAGAGTTCCGTGTTATTAGTGACGCGTTACACCGTCTATATTAGCGCGACTACGAGTCCGGTGATCGACGCCGAGGGGAGGAAGCACCGGGATGCTGTGCTACTGTGACCATGCTGGCCTACGCTGAATAAATAGCTCGCCTACGCGACCAGTACGGAGTCCGTGATTAGGCTTCAGACGTGATACTAATGCGCAATTGGTCCCGCTTCGATCATTCACACTCAGAAAAGACCCTTCCGCGCTCTCCGACGCCGTGGTGACTAGCGTACGACGGACCTATGATTCGAGAATACCTCATGTGTCCTATTTGCGCGCGAACTACGAGTTCCAAAGTTAGTATCGCCCTTACGGGTACGCGTCTCGCGCCATGCGACCGCTAAGTCCGCATTTACGCCGGGAGTAGCTACCTCGACATGTGGATGCCATCGCCGACGAGATTGGCCTACGCGAGTCGGGCTGAAACGCAGACTAGACGCGCACATTAGATCAAGTGCAAGCGCTGCGCTTTGATCATGCGAATGGGTTTGTGATGCATCTTATGATACAGCTTCCATGACCTTGTTGGTACCGCGGTGTTAGTGTATCGCCATGCCTTCGCACTTCACCTCGTGACGGTGTTACTTTCTAAGGGTACGTGGGACCGTGTCAGCGTGTTCCTTGGAACTTTTATATAACCGCCAAGAATAGGAACGTCCCACGCACGATCATGGCCGCGGGCTGCCGAGACCCATCATAAGTTGTTCTATTGGTGACGACTTTAGAGGCGCTGTAGTCCCGACTTGATACGATCATGAAGTTATTGTAAAATCAAGTAATTGTCATCATACATGTCTCTCGGGCGAGGACTATTATGATTCTCATTTGCAGTGATTTTTAGTTTCATATACCGGCACTGGCTGCATCGACCTTCCTTCGGGCCGCGTATTCATGCCGCAGTCGAGGTACACCGACGTTGATCCTAGCTCGTGCCCCCGTCAGCAGTCACGCTTGAAGCCTGCCACGATTTGTGCAATCATGCGAAGTAGTCCTCTGTCGTAGTGATAGCCTTATTCGTGGCTCAAGTGGGCTACCGCTGCCTCGACGGAGGGCCATCGTTGTCAAGTATCATTGCTTAGACGGTCCGCGGCAGACTGCTGCTGCGGCATGGTTTGTAAAAACCCGGATTAAACTGCTCATTGTTGTTACAAACGTTGTCGATGAAGAATTATATACGCCAAAGGCAAAGCTTTTCACCCGAGCAGGTCGCTATTGTTGTTATACTGCTACGCTCTCATACGCAGACTCAGGTTCGTGGCTACGCGTGGTTGATTACCCTGCTAGTATGTATTGCTGTTGCTTACATGGGTGCTCCGGCACCGGGCCACGACTTCGTTCGGTCGACAAAGTGGTTGATTATCCGGAAAGTATATCACAGACGGCTGCTATCCACGGACACGCCCGACATCTACGATGATAGCACTCACATCAATAATCGTGACAGGCTGATAGGATATTTGCTGATTGGTTTCTATGTCTTCAATCACTCGACGGAGATCGTGCCTGTAGGCCAAGCGTCGTAAGATCGGACATTGCGGGGCTCCACGAAATCCCTTAGTTCCTTATCATTATGACTCACAGTAGCGCGAACTCGCGAGCACGCAGGAGGCGCGCAACAGGAGCTCGCCGTCAGTTCAGAGGCACGAGGCTTTATTGTAGACCCACTATGATTTACTCTAGGGTAAGGCTTCATTCAGTTTCGCGACGCTTCTGGTACCAGCCCTGCCAGAGTTTAGCACAATGACGCGCCTCATCAAGGCCGCACGCAGTTCAACCTTCAGCTGATCCACGCATCGAACAAAGAATATAGATTTCAAAGACATTTTCGTACAGCCTGCTACTAGCTATGTGATTTGGCTACTGTGAGATTATACCGATGTACTACCAGTCTTGATGACGCCCCGCCATTTTTGTTATAACACTCTGGGTTACGAAGAGCAATTTTCATTGGTTGAGATGGCCTGCACGGGCTGTAATCGCTCACAAAGAGTACGCAAACGAAGAGATCGACTTTGTCAGCACCAAGGATCAAATCTCTTGCAGGTTATGCAGCAGTTTTATGTCCTGTGAATTTTCAAGTGAGGGCCATCACTAGGTGCCCGTTATGTTCTGGGCAAGGTGTTAGCGTCGTGATTAGAATCATGTGGGTTAAGGCCGAGTAAGATTTGGGGGATGCAGGCGCGTAAAAGCCTGTCGAAAAGTGTTATACTTGAAAGCACCTGAGGTGCGCCATCTCGAGAGCGTAGTTGTTAGCGTTTGACCCAGGAGTGCCGATAGCGCAACGCAGCGTATGTCTAAACTCGTGGGATGAAGTCCCGCAGTAGCTGAATGTACCGCATGTAAGGAAGGTAGTACTGGAGCCATAAAAACAGCACGCCAAAACAGTTTCGTAGACATTGTGTTTAGTAAGATCGTTCTTCAAGACGCATTTTGCGCCTGCCGGGCCATATCAAGTCGTGATCGAGGCTACGCTACGTCAACCCGCCGGTAGGCCTTTTTACGGGTAACAACGAGTATGGTATAGTAGCAAATCCACCTAAACATGTTAGGGGTCATGAGGGTGTTAGGCCCATGTTTGGCTTAGCACGCCGCGTGTTCGGTGGATGCGAGACCACTGATAGCCGACGCAGAGGCATCTGTATCGTGGTTCATACACCTCATTTGGCCGTGTCGCTCCTGGCAGTTGTTGATGGTGGTATCCTATCTTAGATACAGGCCGCGAGGTCGTACGGGTCAGCCTTCACCTGATGACGGATGTCGTATCGTGGATACACCCCGCATTTCTTCGAGTTTGTACCCCGAGCAGGCTATGTAGTAACGATCGTGCGCGTAGTTCCAGACTCTTTCATTCTCGCCTCTCGCCAAGAGAAATGATTTCGTGGAAAGGTAGCCGCTATAACGATTGCGAAGAGAAATTGGCTGCGGCGTTTATAGCTCTACCATTCAAGAAATTGAGGCTAAAAGCCAGAGGCGTAATGTTGCCTACGATTGGTCTGATGTTGGCGTGGTCAATCAAGGGGATCATATATTACAGCTTGTTCCAGCAGACACAATAAGTACGGTTAAGCTCGCACTGTATTAGGTTCCGGCATATACTGCATAATTGTGCTTTAATCGGCGATGACGCATTAGTTCAGCCGACGGTCGGTCTTCTTGAGTACCACTGCCCGCAGGTGTGACGAGTATATTATACATGTATAAAGAACGTTAGCCCGAAAGTAATACTTGGCCTTGCGAAGTATCATGCGGGCATCTAGGCCGTGCTGGGTTTATATTGTGTAGCCTTTGCCGTCCTAAAGTGAGGGAAGTGACGTCCTGGCCTTTCAGATTGTTATGTTCAGAAAGTATCAAGATCACTTATCCGTAATGATCCCGCTTTTCTAATGACAGACCACGTATAAAGAAAGTAATAGTAACATCCCGAAGCTTACAATACGATTTACGTACTCAGAGCAAAGACGTAAACGTGATGTTAACCGAGCTGCCATAACCAAATTTACACGAGGTGATGCAACATCCTGCAGACCATACCAAAAGTTGGGCCTCGTTTGGTAAGACGCGTTCTCGACACCAAAGTGACAAAAGTAGTATTATTTGTGCGTGATGTAGAGGTGTTTCTTTGGGACTTAGATGTAAGTGTCGAAATACGTATTTCAAGACAACAAAAACGCGGCCGTGTAAACCAGGGCACTCAAGAAAATCAAAGCATTGCATTTGCAAATAAGAGTCAACCGCACTATAATCGCGCACGCTTGCAAGACTTTAGAAGGAACATAACTTCGGACGGTTGCTCTAGGCCGCTGAATGATCGCAAGCAAGGCCAATGCTATACCCCGTAGGTTCCAGTGGTATGTATGCAAGGACTTGCACGCGCACGGTGAATAATGACATGTAAAGATCGGAAAGGAATAAAGAGCGCACTTTTCCAATAAAAGCTCCTGGTTTTCGAAGGAAAATGTCATGACTTATGTGGAATCGATTCTCGTGACGCAGGTCTGGACTTCCTCGAATATTAGAGAATTATGGAATTTTATTTTTCGAAATGGTCACGCTGGGCCCACTGAGAAATTTACTGCTTTGTAGCCCGCTGATTTTGGAGATTTTGGTCAAGCTGATATTTTCTAAGACTAAATATTTTGGACGGATCGCGCTTACACGCATTACCCCATGCCAAGACCTTTGGGCCGAATATTGCTTGTGCACAACAATCTTGCTAGCTGTTGACGCAAACGCCACGCCTTCGCAGGAATTCGCTATGTCATTAAGTATTTTTATGATTTTTCCGAGACCTAAACATTTTGGACCAACGGTAGTGGCGCACTCTCGCAGACCCTCTCAATGCATGTGGGCAAAGGCGGTACGGACGATTTGGGGAGGCAAGTGGGAGATATTTTTGGTAGATATTTTGTGTGCAAGTTGGCTAGGACACTGGGTGAATCTTGGCCCTACAACACTGGGCAACGGCTAGATCTTGGCCGTTGGTTGGCCTTGGCTTCTTTATAAATACCCTCTCCTTTGATGAACTTGCACGTCCAAAATGCCTAAGTCTTGAGAGCCTTCCCTCCCCTCTTTTGAGGCCCACTGGCGAGAGTTCCCTAGTGGGGTAGGCGAAATTGTAGCCACCTTTGTGGTGTGGCGTGGGAAGGTACCCCAGCCTGGTTGTTTTCATATAATACCCACTCTTGGTAGAAATACTCTCAAAAGTATTATAATGCCCAAATTACCTTAGCCATATACCTTGTAGTATTCTAAGGTTATACCTTTAAAAGCCGATTATACTATTATACTTCAAATCAGTCCATAAACCGAAACCACTAGGAAAATCTCCAGTAGTCAGTTGGAGTTTGTGTAGAAGTTGGTTAGAACTTAAGGGTGGTTTAGAGCGGGTTGGGCGCTCGGAGTTGGAGCTAAGCGATTGCCCGGGATCGACTTTAAACTCGGATAATTATGGGCTTATCGAGGTAATTATCTTGTCCCCTATTGTAATTGGAAATTACATGTTGTTAGATTGTATAGTAGAAGTATACCATATATAATCTTGACTGTAATTACATAGGGTGTATTCAGTAGACTTGTGTAGTAATCTAGTGGAGTAGAATTGTACCAGATTGGGGTTAGATGTATAACCCCCGTTGGCTTGGTGGCAGGCCTCGTTAGAAGGAGGTTTACGCTGTTGGGGAGAGTCTTTGAAATTTACGTGAGAAAGTTCTCACGATGAGACCTAAATGTTAATAAGCGCCTGTGGCCTTATAGGTTGAAGTACTACGTGTGGCGCTCTACGGCTTAAGGGTGGCCCGACGGCCATCATTGAGGTACTCGGACATTTTGCTATTAGTCGATAATCGTCGCGGTATGTGGAACCTCTTCCTATCTCTCTGGCGTGATATGTGTGAACTATGTAATGCGGTGAGCGTACGTGCTAAATGTGTTTGAATGGTTTAAAACATTAAGTGTTATAACGGCTTTATTGGAAGATGGTGATAACAGCTGTATGTTAGTAAGAAAATCCATGTGGTTTTTAACAGGTAACTGATTTGAACTATAACTGGCTTGTTATATGATAAGAAAGAACTTGAAGTATTTTCAAAAGATTTTTGAATCATTTTGAAAGGAGAAGTAATACTTGGTGTTTGAAAACTTAAGAGTTATACTAGCTTTATGGGAAGTTAGGTATATGGCTTAAGAATCTTTCTTGATTTGGAAATCGAATGTGTATCGACAAACCACTGGGCGTTAATAAAAGGAAATGTTTTGAATAATTAAGTATTATGAAAACGGGAGAAACTTCCATCTGCATAGAAGCTAAGATGAGACAAAATGATATTTCCTAGATCATGGTCACGTAATAAGATTGTTATAAACAAGAATATCCTACTCACGTATAAGGCTTATGTTTCTCAGTTGTTTAAAGAGAATTATATTCTTAAATGAATAAGACTATGAACTACGAAACCTTTCTAAAAATAAGAAACGTGAACATTTGAAATTAGGCAAACTTGGGCGTTTGAAAAATAATGTTGTTACTTGATTTTACAAGAGAAGTAATTGATTTACTTTAAAAAGGATAGTCACTCTATTTTATACTACTATTGTGTGACATTGTGAAAGTAACGATCTTTTAAAGAGTTGATGTATGAAGTACTTTGGGGATAAAACCCGATTTTGTTAATCATATAGAAGGTACCTTGTGTGAACAACTTGATTGTATTGGTTTGTGATAGCCTTGTAATACTTTCTTGATTGCGTTGATAAGTAAACGTGTTGGGATGCTACGTGTGTTAGTATCTTGTGATGTTTGTGTGAAGGGGTTTCCGCGATTGTGCTTATTAACTATCGTCGTTATGATAGTATTGTGGCATTCATCTCTTGAGATGATTCCGGGTTAAGCCCTCCGACGCGGTAGGCTCAGCGGTCGATGGACACATGATTGAGAATACCTAAATGCAGTCCCGGCCTATGCGAACTCTGAGAGTTCGAGTTAGTGTCACGCCTTTATGGGCATGCGGTCCTTGGGCTACGCGGCTGCGAAGTCGAGGGCGATGCCGGAGTAGCTACCGACGGGGGGATGCCATGCGGGCGATGAGATTGGCCTATCGCGGCTGGGAAGTTCGGGACTGACGCGCACATTAGATACTTCGCGGGCAAGTGGCGGCTTTGATCATGTAATGATGCAAGCGATCTTATGATCTGATTCATGACTTGTTGAGTGCGTAGGTGTTAGTAGACGGCTATGCCTTCGCACACCGTCGGTGTTATTATGCGCAGGTGGGACACGGTGTTCATGTGTGTTCCTTGGAACTTTTATATCATAAAGCTACGCGATGAGGAATGTGTCCCACGCACGATTGATGTTGTGGGCGTGAGACCCATGTTATGTTCTTTGGTGATAACTTGGCGTGAGTCCACGACTTGATATATTTGCTTAGTTATTGTAAAGCAGTAGTTTGGTCATCATATGTCTCTGCTTTATAGACTATTATGATTTCATTTGCGGATTTTTAGTTTCACATTTGCACTTTTGTCGACCTCCTTGAGGTTGCGTTCACGCCGCAGGTTGAGGTACACGATGCGTTGATCCTAGCTCTCGGGTCACAGTTCATTGGGAAGCTCAGTTTCTCGAGGCTTATCGGTGGTGTAGTCACCGTCGTAGTAGTGTTTACATTCAGGTTTGGCGAGGCCCGTCCCGCCATTGTTATCATATCATTCTTAGAGTCTGTAATCTTGTTGTAGGCATGGTTTGTAAAAAGGATTAAACTGTCATGTTAAAAGTTGTCATTTATATATATGCCGAAAGGCAAGTTTTCCTGATTATTGTTTTATACTTACGTTATCTCATATGGTTGTGTTTGTTCGCTGATTACTCGATGTATGTCTACAGGTGCCCTAGGCACGATCCACGTCCCCGCTCGGGTCGTGACAAAAAAGTGGTATCGTGAGCGATTAATCCTCGGAGAAAGTGTCTACGCCAGTATCGCAGAGTCTTGATTATCGGTGTGTTGTGCACCACATCAATGTCGAGGCTATAGGATATTTAGGATTGGTTTCTATTCTTCTCACTCGAGATCGTGCCTTAGAAGTCAGTGTTGTAAGTTGAACCTCTGCGAAATCTTTTTCCTTATCATTATGCCTGGCGTAGGGCAACCCGAGCCCAGAGGGCAAGGCGGCGGAGGCTGCGAGTAGAGTTCGAGGGTGGCGAGGCACAGCCCAATCATTACCTGGGTAGTGCTTCATTCGGGATTTCTGCGCGTCACTGCCCCAAGCAGAGTTTAGCAGTGTGGCGGCGTTCCTACTGCGTCCACGATATTTGAACCTTCGCCCACGTCGAGCAGTGAATATAGATTTCAAAGATACGACCACTGTTACTAGCTATAGATTTGGCTACGAGATTATACCGATGTACCCACGAGTCTTGATGACTACCTAAGAGAGGTTGTGCAAGAGTAATTCTTGATTGGAAGCTTGGCATGGCCACGTATGCGGGCTTATATGCAGTGAAAACGTAGAGATTGACTGTTAACCAGGGCGAGAAGAGGGCGAGCGAAGGTCCTTCGGTAACTTTCAGGTGAGTATACCTTAAGTGCTATGTTACGATAGCGTGTGTTAGTTGTGATTAGAATCATGGTGGGTTAACCGAGTAAGATTTTGGGGGATAGAAGGTGTGAGCCTTAGAGTGTTATCGTAAAGACCTTAGAGGTGGCCATCTCGAGAAAGGTGTAGTGTTATGTTTGACCCTTATAGGAGTGCATAGTGCACGTGAGCTATGTTCGTGGGATAAGTCCCGAGTAGCGTGATTTGAAGGAAGGTAGTCGAGCTAAGAAGCGCGGGGTTTTCAGAACGTGTTTAGTAAGATTGTTCCTTCGGGGAGATGGTATTTTCGCCTTACTTGGTCGTGTTGAGGCTACGCGGGTCAACCCGGTAGGTTTCGTGGTGAGGTCGGTTGTGGTGGTCCCTCTTTGTGTTAGGGTCGTAGGGTGTTAGGCCCGTGTTTAGTTAGCCGTGCAAGTTCGTGGATGCGTTCGACCAGCTGGTCCGCCGATGGGGGCACCTATCGTGTTCTTCGGTGGTCGCTCGGCGGTGTTGATGTTATCCGAAAGGTTGTGAGGTTGCACGGTGCCTACCTTCACCTTATGCCTTACGGAGCCAGTGGTACCGGCTGTTTCTCTTCCGAGTTTGTACGAGCGTGGCTAGAACTCGTGAGTCTCAGTGTCGCATTCGCCTCGGCGATGTTTTGATTTCGCAGGTACCGTGAGGATCGTTGTCTCGGTTGAAGTGTTTAAGCTACCATTTCGGTGTTCGGATCGCCTTGCGGCGCCTTGTAGGCGTAAATGCAAGTCTTGGTCGATTGGTTCGATGTTGGCGGGGTTCAGATAGTTGGTTCAGCTTGTTCCAAAGGATCGCTGGATGGTGAAGCTTATCTAGAAGAAGTTACGCACTGCAGAATTGTCGCGGATAATCGGCGGCAACGCCAGAGTTGAGTTGACGGTCGGTCTTCTTGAAAGTACCACCGGCAAGTGTGACGAAGTTTTGGAAACGAAGGAACTTAGCCCAGTTACTTTGGCCTTTGTGAGTTCATGTGAAGAATAGGCCGTTTCTTTTATATGTTAGCATTTGCCGTCCGACTTAGGAGGAAGGACGTCCGGCTCTTCGTATTGTTATGTTCGAAAGTATCGAAGATCCATCCGTAATGATCCTGTCGCTTAATGATGACCACGTTAGAGATAGTAACCCGAGTTTTGGATACTAAGCGATGATGTAAATGTGATAAGAATCCGAGTGTACAACAGCCTTCGTTGATCGACGCAGCCTTGGATTTGTTGGGTCGTCGAGCAAGGCTCGCGACAAAGTGACAAAAGTAGTATTATTTGTGGTGATGTAGAGGTGTTTCCTCGTGGACTTAGATGTAAGTGTTGCGCGGTATTTACGTGGCGGTATGGCAGATTGTTTAAATGTAAGTATAGTAGGAAGACTATTTGGCGCACGCTTGTTTTGAGATTTGAAGGAACATTCTGACGAATGTTTCTAAGGAAGAATGTTATACCCGTAGTTCCGTGGTATGTATGCAAGGACACGCATTTGAGAATCACGACATAAAAGATTGGAAGGAAGAAAGAGGTGAATTTTCCACGGAAAAGTTTCCGGTTTTGTGAAGGAAAAAGGTTCGCTTATGGAATTGGATTCCCAGTTTGGTATTCGGACTTCCGGAATATTAGAGAATTATGGAATTTTATTTTGAAAATGGTCACGTGGGCCCACGGAGAAATTTACTGCTTTGTGGGGCCCGCTTTGATTTTGAGATTTTGGTCGTTTGGATATTTTCTAAGACGAAATATTTTGGATTTAATCGGGGCGACACGTGTCACCCCACGTGGCACCTTTGGGTCGAAATATGTTTGTGCACAACACCCTGCTAAGTCGTTTTTGACTAAACGCTTTCACACTTTTCGTAGGGAATTTCCGCTATGTCATTAAGTATTTTTATGGATTTTTCCGAGAGACTAACATTTTGGACCAACGAGAGGCGGCTTGGCACCCTCTCATCAGTGGGCAAAGTGGCGCATGGACGATTTGGGAGGCAGTGGGAGATATTTTTGGTAGATATTTTGTGTGCAAGTTGGCTAGGACACTTGGGTGAATCTCGCCCTACACTTGCTAGGCACTTGGCTAGATCTTGGCGTTGGTTGGCCTTGGCTTGTGCTATAAATACCCTCTCCTTTGATGAACTTCTTCATCCAAAATGCCTAAGTCTTGAGAGCCTTCCCCTCCCTTTTCGTGAGGCCCTTGGCGAGAGTTCCCCACTGGGGTAGGCGAGAGGTAGCCACCCCTCCTGTGTGGTGTGGCCGGGTACCCCTGCCTAGTTTGTTTTCATATAATACCCCTCTTGTAGAAATACTCTCAAAAGTATTGTTATAATGCCCAAATTACCTTAGCCATATACCTTGTAGTATTCTAAGGTTATACCTTACAAAAAGCCCAGTTATACTATTATACTTCCCACTACAAAACCGAAACCCTAGGAAAATCTCCATAGTCAGTTGGAGTTTTGTGTAGAAGTTAATTAGAACTTCTAAGGGTGGTTTAGAGCGGGTTGAGCGCTCGGAGTCGAGCTAAACGATTGCCCAGATCGACTTTAAACTCGGATAATTATGGGCTTATCGAGGTAATTATCTTGTCCCCTATTGTAATTGGAAATTACATGTTGTTAGATTGTATAGTAGAAGTATACTATATATAGTAATCGAATCAGAATTACATAGACCAGATGAGACTTGTGTAGTACCGTGGAGTAGAATTGTACCCGTTAGGGTTAGATGATAACCCCCGTTGGCTTCGTAGCCTACTGTTAGAGAGGAGGTTTACGCTGTCATGGGGAGGTCGCCGAAATTTAAAAGTTGTACGATGAGAGCTGAATGTTAATAAGCGACTTGTGGCGGTATAGGTTGCATTACTACGGGTGGCGGGTTCTACGTGGCAGGAGTAGCCGACGCTTGAGGTACTTCAGGGCGTTTTGCTATTAGTCGATAATCGTCGCGAGGTATGTGAACCTCTTCTATCTCTCTGGCATGATATGTGAACTATGTAGTACGGTGAGCGTCATACGTGCTAAATGTGTTTGAATGGTTTAAAACATAAAGTGTTATAACGGCTTTATGGGAAGTTGGTTATAACAGCTTTATGTTAGTAAGAAAATACATGTGGTTTTTAAGAGGTAACTGATTTGAACTATAACTGGCTTGTTATATGATAAGAAAGAACTTGAAGTATTTTCAAAAGATTTTTGAATCATTTTGAAAGGAGAAGTAATACTTGGTGTTTGAAAACTTAAGAGTTATACTAGCTTTATGGGAAGTTAGGTATAACGGCTTAAGAATGCTTTACTGATTTCGGAAATCAGAATGTGTATCGACAAACCACTGCAGCGTTAATAAAAGGAAATGTTTTGAATAATTAAGTATTATGAAAACCAGTAGAAACTTCCATCTGCATAGAAGCTAAGATGAGACAAAATGATATTTCCTAGATCATGGCTGCTGTAATAAGATTGTTATAAACAAGAATATCCTACTCACATATAAGGCTTATGTTTCTCAGATTGTTTAAAAGAGAATTATATTCTTAAATGAATAAGACTATGAACTACGAAACCTTTCTAAAAATAAGAAACGTGAACATTTGAAATTAGGCAAACTTGGACGTTTGAAAAATAATGTTGTTACTTGATTTTACAAAGAGAAGTAATTGATTTACTTTAAAAGGATAGTCACTCTATTTTATACTACGTGTATTGTGTGACATTGTGTAAGTAACGTATCTTTTAAAGAGTTGATGTATGAAGTACTTTGGGGATAAAAACCCGATTTTGTTAATCATATAGTAGAAGGTACCTTGTGTGAACAACTTGATTGTATTGGTTTGTGATAGCCTTGTAATACTTTCTTGATTGCGTTGATAAGTAAACGTGTTGGGATGCTACGTGTGTTAGTATCTTGTGATGTTTGTGTGAAGGGTTTCCTTGATTGTGCTTATTAACTATCGATCGTTATGATAGTATTGTGGCATTCATCTCTTGAGATGATTCCGGGAGTTGTCGCCTCCGTCGCGGGTAGACTCAGCGGTCGATGGACCTATGATTCGAGAATACCTATGCAGTCCCGGCCTATGCGGAACTACGAGTTCGAGTTAGTGACGTCCTTTATGGGCATGCGTCCTTGTGGCCGCGGATCGCGAAGTCGGGGCGATCGCGAGTAGCTACCCTCGTCGGGGATGCCATGCGGGCGATGAGATTGGCCTATGCGAGGCTGAAGTTCAGGACTAGACGCGCGCATTAGATATCGGGCAAGTGGCGGCTTTGATCATGTAATGATGCAGACAGATCTTATGATCTGATTCGCTGACCTTGTTGCGTAGGTGTTAGTAAACGGCTATGCCTTCGTACTTACCCCGTCACGGTGTTATTATGGCAGGTGGGACACGGTGTTCATGTGTGTTCCTTGGAACTTTTATATCATAAAGCTGCCGTGAGGAAATGTGTCCCAGGCACGATTGATGTTGTGGCGTGAGACCCATTATGTTCTTTGGTGATGACTGGCGTGAGTCCACGACTTGATATGATTGCTTAGTTATTGTAAAGCGTAGTTTGGTCATCATACATGTCTCTGCTTTATAGACTATTATGATTTCATTTGCGTATTTTTAGTTTCACATACTTTGTATTGCGACCTTCGGTGCGTTCATGCCGCAGTTGAGGTACACGATCGTTGATCCTAGCTCGTGGTCACGTCTCGTTTGGGAAGCTCCGTTTCTCGGAGGCTTATCGGTGTAGTCCTGCGTAGTAGTGTTTACATTCGTTTGGCGGGCCCTGTCCCGCCATTGTTGTCATATCATTCTTAAGTGCAGAGTAATCTTTATTGTGGGCATGGTTTGTAAAAGGATTAAAGTTCATGTTAAAGTTGTCATTTATATATATGCCAAAGGCAAGTTTTCACAGATTATTGTTTTATACTACATATCTCATATGGTTGTGTTTGTTCCGCTGATTACTCTGATGTATGTCTACTTGGGTGCCCGGGGTAAGGCACCAGTCACGGGCCCCGGTTCGGGTCGTGACAGATATTGCATATAAGAATAGTTAAGACTTGAGTATAAGATATAGAAGGATATTAAAGAATAGAATTAAATCAGATTTACATGAGAGTGTATTTACATGAGACTTGTATAGTTTACCGTAGGGAAGTCTGCCCGATTTTCCGTAGAATAGAGAACCTCTCGTTTAGAATGTCTCTGAGTAGTCTAGACTTTGATAGACGTCTTTGACTATTATAGGCTGTTACTCTGCGCGCGACATATTCGACTTGGCAGATGGATTTCGCCGAGAAGGTATGTGATTCTTCCTACACTCTTGAGCATGATATTTTAAAGTATATATATAGTACGGTAGACGTACGTGTGTTAACTGAACGTAGCTTTACGGCAATGTCTTTTGACTTAAGCCTGAATAATAAAGATCTTAAAGTCTTTCAAAAGAATTATAAATCAGTTTTGAAAGAAGAAGAATATTTGTTTAATAAAGAAGCTTAAGAGTTATACTAGCTTTATGGAAAGTTAAGTATAACGACTTAAGAAAGATAAAATGAACAGTTTACCTATGTGTTTATAAAAGACTTATATTGATTTATGGAAAGTATAATAAGATGGTTTGTTAAGTAGACATAATATGATGCTATGTGTGTTAGTGTCTTGTAACGTTTGTATAAGAGGGTATTCTTGTTGCGCTTATGTTGTTTAACGATAAGTCGTTATGTTAGTATTATATCACTCACCTCTTGACAAGATACGGGGTTAAATTTGCCTCCGACGCGGGTAGACTCAGCGATGCAGGACTATGATTCGATAATACCTCATGCGGGTCCAGGGACCTATGCGAGCTACGAGTTTCGTGTTAGTGTGCGGGGTTATACCTGCATGCGGTGCATGTGGCCATGCGAGTACGAGTCGGGGCGATGTCGAGGAGTAGCTACCCTCGATGCGGGGAATACCTCATGCGGGCCTATGTGACTGGCCTATGCGGACTACGGGAGTCCAGGATTAGGCTTGCATAATGATACTATGTGCGATTGGCCCTGCTTCGATCATTCGCGACCTAGAAAAGACACATTACGATTGCTATTACTCTTGTTTGTGATGTGGCACTATGCGGTTACATTGGTTGTTTCGTACATATTTGTAAAATTGGTTTTAAAATGATATGATTTCATTTAAGTACTTTCTGATTTCACATACTTAGTACATGTATCGACTCTCTGGGAAGTGCGTTCATCGCCGGTAAGGCAAGCAGTGCTAGATCCGCATCCTTAGGATCTTTTGCGTTGGTGTCGAGCTCCATCTTCCCGAGGCTCGACTTTTGGGTATGATCTCACTGTTGTAGATAGTTTTATCTGATCGAGGTATGGCGGGCTCATTCCGCCATAGTTGTTTATTTCTTAGAGGTATGTAGTCCTATTGCAGTTGGGATGTAAGCGCGATTTTGATATATATATATATGCCGAAAGCGCCACTTTCTCAGATAAAATGTGTCTCTTTTACAATTGTTTCACGTCTTATGTTTTTATATTTCGCTGATTTTCTCTGATGTATGATCATTGGTGCGGGTAAGGCACGATCCACGCCCCGAACGGGTCGCGTGACAATCGCCACGGAACCACCACGTTTTTCCACCATAATATTTCCTGTTATTTTACGATTATTTTTGCCGTCACCTTGAGCACGGTTTTGGCTCGAATTATCAATAAAACCTGGAGAAGTTGTGGAGGACGTCATCATGACTACGGGGCTAGAACCGGTAGTCGCCTTTTTAGCCAACCTGCTTCTTTCAACGTGAGCATGGAGAGGGCTTGATAGAATTCCGAAAGAGGGTTACTTTGATGAAGGATCGAAGCAACACTGTTATAGGCCTCGGACAGGCTTGCAACCATCTGTAGAACGAGACGACTATTACTAACAGGAGCACCCACGTTGCGAAGTTGATCCGCCAAGTCCTTGAGTCGTTTGCAATAAGATGAAACGTTTGGAAAATTCTCCATAACGACTTGAGAAAATTCCTATTCAAGGGTGACAATGCGGGAATGATTGTTATCTTGGAATATATCACGCAATCTATTCCAAACAACCATAGCTGAAGAGTTAGGTTTCATAATCGTCTGTAAGAGGTTCATGGAGATAGTGACATAAATCCACTGGAGAACTTTTGCGTAAAACAAGACCCATAATTTTGGATCGTCCTCTTTGGTGGGCACACTCTCTGTATTAGGAACCGAAGGGATTATGTGGTGGAGGACTTGATGTGTCATTGCATGAATCTTGAACAACTCTGCACGCGTCTCATATTGAACGTTTTCTAGATCAAGAACAATAGGAAGAACACTCTTGATGTTAGAAACTGTTAGGGCCGGATGAAATGTGTTCTTATCAGTCATAGTGAAGAGAACAAAATTTGGACAAGAAACTTTTTTTTAGGGGGGAGGGTCTCGAGTTATAAAGAAACAGAGAGGGGGGTGGGGTAGGTAGTTGCACGGAAATCAAGAAAAAGAGAAATTTTTGCGGAAGCAATGAGAAGAACCTAGACTTTTGATATCATGAAAGAAATAATTCCTTGAATATTCTCATTAATAAATGAGGTATATATACAAGTTACATATATGAAAATCTTTTTTCTATTATACATCTAAACCCCTATTCTATTTGAAGACTAACTATACAATTATGATAATAGTTCAAGTCTACTTATGGTACAATATAAATATACACAATATATAATTATGTATATTTAACAAAATCAACTTGGTGTTGCAACTCCAGTTTAAGTTGATAACTTAATCAAAGATTTATGGAAGTACCTTTTCATGCCAAATGCCACATAGAATTCACCTTTTACGAGGTTTTGATATCAAGCTTGACCTTAACAAATTTAATTGTATTATTTTGCAAACAATAAGAAGAAGAAAAAAACAACACGCCTAAGATGAGTTGACAGATGCCATTTTAATGGGGAAATCCCTTTTTATTTGATGCCTTAGTAATCACTTCCATGTCAATCTTTTACTGATTTTTCAACCTTATAATAAACAAAAGTAAATCTTATTAATTTCTTTTTTAGGTTGTCTTCCGCAAAACCATCATCACAAAAGCAATTATTACAAAATAAATGAACTTTTTCGAGTAAAGTGATCCCTTATCTTATGTAGTTGGTATTTGGAAATATTATCCTAAATTCTTGGACTAAAGCATCTATTCCTTTAAATAAAAAATTGAAACCACATAATCCTATTGATAGACAGCCGAAAAAACATCAATTCTTTGAGCCAGTAAAATCAAAGATAAGAGCTTATTAATAACATTTGGTATATAACAAAGATTAGTGCTTTTGTGATCTTGAAGAGATTTGGTAGATATCATTATGCTTTGTTCAGTCATTATGTTAATCAGATAATTTTCCACTATAGAAAAGACACACAATTAATAGCTGAGAAATAAAAAATGAAAACTGGAATTTGGTGTATGATTGCTCAAGTATATAAATTCAGATATTAACTGTTCAGTTTTTTTTCTGAAGTAAAGATAAATATAGTACTTCTTTTAGTTACCATTTATATTATTAAAAAATAGGAAAAAAGTTTAATTGTGTCCTTGAACTATGCAAAATGATCTAGCTTTGTAATTTTTTAATAGTTGGGACCAAAGCTATCCTTATCGTTAAAATGATGATCAGGGTTAAACTTGGATCATTTTCATAGTTCAAGGACAAATTTAACCTCTTTTTCCTTGTAAAAATGTGTCACGTGTTGGACATGTGGCATTGTCGTGGTGCTAAACACTAACGATAGAGACTAATAGTTAGTTTGGCCAAACTTAAAAGTGGTTCTTTGAAAAAATTAAAATGTTAAATCAAACATGCTATAAATTTTTAATTTTAGTTAATAAGGGCAAATCTAATCCATTATTGTAATAACCACAAAGGTAAATTTCACCCCATCTATTAATGATGGGAAACTCCAAACCATTTTGGATTGTTCAAGAGCAAATTGAATATTTTTCATCATCAAACTTACTATTTTAAAAATGGAAAGCCTCAAAGTCGAAAGTTGGATTAGAAAAATACCCTTCAAAAGTTTATCGACTAAATTATTCCTCAGCCATACACTCTACTTCTATAATATTTTAGTAAATTGACCCTCGAATAAATAGAATAAATAAATGATTAAATGAAAAGTCATTAGCTTGAAGTTATTGTATTTCAAGCACGTCTTACTACAGTCATTAATTAGTATTGATCATCTACTTTTAGGGAATAACTTTCAGTTTCCAGTAATTATTGTGTCCATTCATTGTCAATAATTGTTAGTAGTTTTTCTATTTTTTCGCAAGAAATTTTTGTACAAATTTTTTGTTTGTTGAAGTTATTAGAGTAAGTATATAGTTGAAATAAATATTTATGTTATGCTTAAACAAATTACTTTTCTTTATCATTAATGTACATAAATGTAAAAGCATTAATTCCCAAGAAAAAAATCATATACTAAATGCAATTGAGTCCTAGAGAATAATTTCTTGATTATTTTCATTAATAAATATATATATATATATATACATGATATACAAAATCTAATTAAGGAAATTAAATCTACCTTTTTTTAATATAAGTCTAATAGTTTTTCCTACTATAAAATTACTACCATAATTATACATGTACAAGAGTTCTACTAATTATGGAACATACTTACAATATTATTACCAAAGTGATATACATAGTATCTTGACCGTGTATATCATGGTCGTTTACACCCCGCAGTCATAGCAGGCGGTTGTCGTACGCTGAGACTGTCCCTAAACTCTTCAAACAGAACTAAGAGAAGACTCTTAGTAAAGATGTCAGCAATTTGGTACCGTGACGGAATATGCAAGACACGTACTTGTCCACGAGCTACCTTTTCGCGAACAAAGTGAATATCCATCTCCATATGTTTATTGTGCTGATATTGGATCGGATTCCCAGAGAGATAGACTGCACTAACATTGTCACAGTAGATCAAGGTAGCTTTCTGAATAAGAAAGTGAAGCTCTAATAGAAGATTACATAGCCAACATGACTCAGACACCACATTGGCTACCCCTCGATACTCGGCCTCCGCACTGGATTGCGATAAAGTAATATGGCATTTTACCGACCAAGATACCAAGAAACATACAATAACCAGATATCGAATGTCTGGTATCCGGACACCCACCCCAATCAACATCTGTATAAGACACGAGAGTAGATACAGAGGATGTATATAAATACAAATCATAATCAAGAGTGCTCTGTATGTAACACACGATGCGTTTGAGAGCATGCATGTGCTCGTCCCTCGGATCATGCAAAAATAAGCACACTTGGTGCACTGCATAAGTAATATCGGGCTTCATGAAAGTAAGATACTGAAGAACCCATGTAAGACTGCGATAATGGGTGGGATCCGCGTAAGGTGTGCTAGAAGTAACACTCAGGTTCAGTTTGGTATCAACTGGAGTAGAAGAGGACTTACAAGATGACATGCCAACTCTCAATAATCTTAGTCGCATACTTCTTTTGTGATAAAAATAGACAACCTGCATGACGTGCGACAGCTATACCCAAAAAATAATTCAAGGGCTCCAAGTCTTTCATGGCAAATTCGGAACTGAGAAGAGACATGATAGGTTTGCGCAAATTATCAGAAGAGACAATCAATATAATTGTCACGACTCGACCTCGGGCCCGCGACTGGTGCCTTACCCCGGGCACCCTAGTGATAAAACATCAGAGAAAGATCAGCGGAAATAAAACATATAGACATGAAACAATATGAAATAAGAAATAGGCTAACCAAAACGGTCACCTTTCTGTATATATATATATATATATATATATATATATATAACCGAACAGTTACATCCTTTACAAACCCTGCCCACAACAGTACTACAAACCTCTAAGAGTTTTTATAATAACTATGACGGGACAGGGCTCCGCCATACCCCTGAATGTACAAGTACCTACAATGACAGAGAGCCATACCAAAAGATAAGCCTCCGGAGAAATGGAGCTTCCCAAAACGCAGAACTGTGATCCTATGAGCGAGGATCAACAACCGATGTACCTCTACCTGCGGCATGAACGCAACCCCGCGAAGGAGGTCAGTACAACAGGTACCAAGTATGCGAAACTGAAAGTACTGTAATAAAACCATAACATTTCCAAACCAAATCCACAGATATGTATGAAAAACCAATTAACCGCACATAGTGCCACAACATAAACAAAAGCAAATAGGTGTAACGCAACCGGTCTTTTCTAGGCTGCTAATGATCGAAGCAGGGCCATTCGCCCATAGTATCATTGTGCGAGCCTAATCCTGGACTCCCGTAGTCCGCATAAGCCACCTGGGCCCGCATGAGGTACTCCTCGCATCGGGGGTAGCTAACCCGCGGCATTTCCCTGGACTACCGTAGTCCGCATGGCCACTTGGACCGCATGAGGTATTCTTCGCATCAGCGTAACACACCCGAAGTGATTTCTGGACTACCGTAGCCCGCATAGGTCACGTGGACCCGCATGAGGTATTCCTCGCATCGGGGGTAGCTAACCCGCAGCACATGTATCAAGTCAGGGGGGTAAGTGATATAATACCAACACAACCGGCTTATCATAATCAACATAAGCACAACAAGAAAACCCCCTTAACACAACAAGTCTCAAGATACTAACGCCCGTAGTATCATAACAGTCTATATATAAGCAATCATATCAAGTCAGGGACTCACGCCCTCAAAATCATCATGCCCGTGGAACTCCTTCCTCACTGTCGGCAGTCTATGATATGATATAACACCAAAAAGTACACATGAACACCAGGTCCCATCTATGCCATAAAACAACCGTAATAACCGGCCCTCCATCGAGAGACACGGTAGCATAGAAGTAAAACACTTTCACAACAAAGACTATCACAACTAGCATAGGCAAGTTTAACATACTCTTAGACTCTCATTTTATGCCAAAAATCCGGATTTTAACCCCAAAGTAATACATACTTCAACTCTCTTAAAAAGAACTTATTTTAAGTACAAAATCACGCGATACTAATACCCGTAGTATCAATCATAGAGTAACTATCATTTTAAGTAAATCAAAACAATATCATGCCTTCTTTTTAAACCAAAACAAGACAATACCATGCCTTCCTTTAAAACAAAGACACTTCTCATTTTTAAAGTCAAGTAGCAATATACTTATTAAACCAAGTGGCTTACACTTTTTAAAACAACGTCAAGTATACCTTTTTAAAAACCCAAGTAACTCACTCTTTTCAAAACAAGTAACCTATACCTTTAAATCAAGTTACTTCTCCTTTTCCAAAATCAAGTTGTTTATAAGTCAAGTCTCTTTATCTTTAAAAGGAGTTAGAGAGAAGTTGCTCTCACTAAGGAAAACGCTCTCAACGTTTTTCCTTGGCTGCTCTTTACGGTTTCGGTCCTTCACTCTCTTCCTAAACTCTCACTCACAATTGATTCTTCATCAATCGAAGTTTAAAGTTCATGTCATGAGAAAGACGAAATGTTTTACACGTTCTAGCAATGATTCCGGGGGTTCCGGAGGCTCTTCGAAATCTAGATCCAAGAAAAAGAAAAAGAATGGTGGAAGTCCAACAATTGTTAAAGAGAACTTAATTACAGCAATCTCAGACCCCACAGTGTTAGTACATGTCACGCCTGATATGCGTATTCCACTAGAAAATGTGGTGGATGATATTACGCTACGAAAGATTCATGATTGGGGAAAAAATATAGATGTTAATAGCCCGGACCGATGCATGTTTGAAGGTGAAGATACTATGAATGATACTCCTATCACTGTTAACAATCCTATGGAAAATGCTCCCTCCAAAACTTTCGGCAATACTTTAGAAGTTCAATCAACTATAGACACTCCTTCCTCTTCTAGGAATGGCGATGCAAATGCGGGTAATTTGGTAAACTCCGGGACTACTACGGAGGACAATGGCAATCACGGGAGCATAAGAATCTCATCACTTAGAGGTAAATTTCCCAGACAAGCCAGAAAAGCTAGAAATTTTGGGACTGGATTTACAATCGGAAAAACTTTGCATGAAGGCATCCTCGGGTCTAAACCGGGTCGGGCGGCGGGTCAAATGGACAAGGAGGGTCAGGAGGGTATCTATGGGTCTATGATCTCTACTGGTGCTCGAGGTACAATGCATGTTGGAGATACCGAAGGGTCATCTATTCCCAAGGAGCCTAGTAACTTTCCTTTCTTAATTAGCGCGGGAGTCAAATAGCCTCTTGTCTTTAATGAGTTGCCTACATCCGCGGATACCAAAGAGTAACACATCTCTAATTATCAGCATTCTTTAAGTCCATCTAGAACCACGATGTTGACAGTCAATTTTGACCCGTTTTTTGTATATTTCGTGCAATTTTAAGTATTTTAGCACACCGCATTTTAATCAACATTTTTTTTGCATTTTTACATAATATTCTATGTTTATTTTTTCACAAAACGCATTGCATCTTTTTATTTTAAAATTAAGCATTATGTCTTTGTTAATATTATGTTTTTATTTTAATAATATTTGCATCTCTTTAAATAATTAATCGATACCGCGTTTTTACTTTTAATCAGGCATTAAACATTTCTTAAATATTGCATTTTAGTATTATTGCGTCGGCATTTGCATTTTAATAATCTTGCATCTTTTTAAATAATTTTGTTTTAAATAATTAACTCGCATTGCATTTTGTCAAACCACCATCAAGACACAATTTGAATCAGTCCAAGCCAACACTATTTTTAATATCACCCAAACACCCGCTTTCATTTCCCAAAACAATACCCACATTTCATTTTCCCATTCTTAAATTTCAAACCCTCACTTTTCATTTCCCCCCCAAACCCAAACCCTAAAACTACCCTATAAATAAAACATTATACCCACTTTCCCCCCAACACATTTTATCAACCCTCAGCCGCAACCCACATTTCAACATCAGCCCCTTAACCCTAGCCTACAACATAACCACCCCCCCACTCTCTCCTCAACATCCCGTCTACCCCTCACCCTCTCTGTCCCCTCACCTCGTCGCCAGCTCCCTGCCCTCTCCCCCACTAACCCTAGCCGACACCCCTCAGCCCACATAACATATCCTCAAACCCTTTTCCAGCCACACCTCTCTATCAACACCTACCGTCGACACCCCCTCCCCTCATTCACTGCTCCCGTCGAAGACCCTCAACCCACTGTCCGCCATCATCGCCGGAGTTCAGAGCTCCGGCGAACCTCACCATTATTCCCGTCGACGTCGACACCCCCCACTGTCCCACATCACCGGCGAAACTCACCCCATCACCGCACAACCTCACACACACACACAACCCACTGCTCCTGCACCCCCATCACTGCCCGCCACCATCGCTGCCTGGGTTTGGTTCCATTTTTAGATTTATTGGCATATTTTTCTTATTTGGACTGATTTCCTTTATTTTTGAATCTCGCCGGAGTTTGAGGAACTCCGGCGGTCGTTGGTTACTGTTCCTGTTGTTGTTTTGATTTGGAATGATGTCTTGTATTTTTGCCGGAGTTTTTAAACTCCGGCGAACCTCTGACTTTTCGGCGAACTCGCTGCTTGTCTCCACTGGTTTCTGGACCATTATAGTTTCCTATATTGTTGTCAATGTTTCTGATTTTGTTGGGTTGATTCTGCATTGTGGGGATTATTCCGGCAACTCCCATTATTTTATTCGGATTGCAGCTGATATTATGCTATGTTGTTATTTTGGTTGTTGCATTGATACTCAGATTTTTATCTCTGAAGATTTTTCAGATCCGGCGAATTTTGGCCACTGTTTACTATTTTTCGGATCGGTTTTTGATTACTTGGCTACTGATTTTCGGCTGATTTTCCAGTGAACTGCTCCCACTGATTTTTGCTATGATGCTGGACTGATTGTTTAGGCTATTTTGCTACTGATTTTAGGCTGGTTTTACTGATTTTGAACATGTTGCTACACTTGTTGGTATTTTACTGATTTTTGAACAAGATGCTACACTTGTTTGGCCAATGAAAAAGTTATCCGTCGATTTTTGAGGCCTCCACAGTTGCAAAGACGGAAAAATAAAATAAATGAAGCTTTCTGGGCAAGGATGATTTCTTCCACTTACACAGGATAACCAACACGCACCGCGTATGAATTCTCGCAGCCGCACGTGTTTAGGCTGTCCCACTTTACATTTTTTATATCTGAGCCCTCCGTGTTTAAAACTATTACTGTTTTGGCGCGGATATGAAGGTTTTATTTATTTTATTGCTTTTAACAATATTGGCCGATGAAGGAATCTCCGTCTGATTTCCAAGGCCTCCTCTGTGCAAAAGACGGATTTATTTATTTTTGCTTTACTTATTAAATTCCTGTCATTACTTTAAAATTATTTATTCTGATACTAACACTTTTACTAAGTGTTTATGCAGGTAGCCGGAGATCATCTTGTGCAGAAAGCCTAAAAAGGGCTAAAAGATGTCCCGGAATGTTATTTTATATCGCATTTAATTTAGTTTTATTATTGTGTAGTGCACTTTATTTTAATTATAAATGCTTAGAATAGGTAGAATAAAAAGAGCAATAAATAATTAACCTAGGTTTGAACGAACAACCGCAAGTTAGCGGATCTTAAAGGATGCCTAACCCCTTCCCTTTAGGATAATAAAGAACCTTGATCCAGAATCTCACTAATTTCGCAGACCATTAAATGGAAGTCAATTGCAGTATTTTTATTGCAATAAACTAAGTGTCCTAATTCACTATAATAATTAGGTGGCGACTCCTTAAATACATATAGGAATCAACCATAAGTGGCACTCCCGTTTTCGACTCCGGTTAAAATGGGGTGTTACAGATGGCGACTCCACTGGGGATATCAGGTTCTTGATCATAACATACTCAGGTTAATTAAATATTGCACTTTATTTTGCTTTTATATTTGTTGTAAATATTTTATATTGTTTGCTTTTATTTTGTAATTAACTACTTTAATTGCTACATTCTTTTATTGCTTTCCTTAAATTGTCATTCCGTTCATATTTCTTCCACTCTGGAAAATTCACACTATTACACACTACTCGCGAGGTGCGCTTGGTGCATCAGCAAAATTCTTTCTTCAAAACCTAAATTTAGGAGAGTTGGCATTTTACGCGGAGAATCCGGTCCAACCGGTGGCCGCGTAGCCTTCTCACTCGAGTAGTCCGCTCGGGAACCATTGTGTCTAGTAAGCCAAATCTTAGAAAATTTAAGATAGAGCTATACTGCCCTCTTTATTATAAGTCATGCATGCATACACCCTAGGTGGGTCGATCCTTGGTATCGTCTCCACGATTAGGAAATCCACCAAACTTGTCGACGGGTTTCACAACCCAACGACCCATTAGCATACTATGTGTAGCGTGATGATGATAGACGGATCCAAGCCTGGTTATGACACATCGAAATTGGAAAGAGTGCACCGTCATTTGGTCGCCATTTCCAACAAAACATTGCAGTTTAACGGCTTGGACTTATTTATCATAATCCCGTATATTTGGCGTTTAGGCTCACCTCTGGCATAAGGGAGGTCCCAAGCATATTAGGGCACACGCTTAATTTGCATGCTTTTTTGTTTACTATTGTTTGTCGCTAGCAACTCTGTACATATTTTTTAATGCAATAATTATCCTTTTGTGATTCCGGGCTCGAGAATTTGTATCTTTTGCACTTTTGTCACATTGCAATCGGGACTTCTCACAGAATCACTCTTGAATAGCGCGACTTGGACTTTGTGAAGCATCAACCACCAGTCCGGTCGAACCAATCAGGGGAGTCTCTGACTATATGGTCACACCCCTTCATTTTATTATTTTGTCACTTTCCTACTCTCACCTATTTCTCATATTTTTGCAGGAAAACAGTCCTCGCAAATAATCGAGGGCAGTCGAAGAAAAAAAAATCATCACAAAAATGAGCATTAGTTATGTTGACTAATAGAAGCCAGTCTATACCATATTCAAGAAGACATCGCTCTCAGTTCTTTTATACTTTGTATTTTTATTCATATTTTGCAAACTCAATTGATATGTTTAGCGTTAATTACATAGTTCTTTCATATCATGCATTTTTACAACATAATCATTCCGAACTACGCGTGTCTGATTCTCACCACACGATGTGATACGTAGGCAACCCATCTAGGGTTCGACACCACCACATAAAAAAAAAAAAGATGATATATTTGGTTCACTCATTCATTGCATTCATCCAATCACGGACATTCATTATTGCATTTCAATCATTCTAGCACATACATTCATTCATGCATTTCATTCATTCTATCACAATCATTCATTTTTCATTACATTCCTCTTTATTTGCATTAGTCTTATAGTGAACAATCATTTATTTTGCACAGCTTTTATTTTGCATTTCTTTCATGAATAAATTCTTGTGAATCATACGTTTTATAACATATCTGAACGAACTACGCACACCTGATTCTCGTCAAAGATGAGATACGTAGGCAGCCCTATTCGGGTTCGGTATCCTTTATGTCACGACCCGATCCCGGGCCCGTGACTGGTGCCTTACCCCGGGCACCCTAGTGATACAACATCAGTGTCACGACCCGTTCCAGGGCCCGTGACTGGTGCCTTACCGGGGCACCCAAGTAGTCACACATCAGAGTAATCAGCGGAAATATAAAGCAAGACATGAAACAGTTTATAAAATAAGACACGCTTATGCGAAAACATCGCCTTTCGGCATATATATATAAACATGGTTTAGCGACATCCGACATCGCATAACCCGACTCTGCACTCTAAGGAAATATACAACTATGGCGACAGGGCCCGCCATACCCGATCAGACAAAACTATCTACAACAGGGAGATCATACCCAAAAGTAGAGCCTCCGGAAAGGATGGAGCTCCTGACACCAACGTAGAGATCCTAGGAATGTGGATCTAGCACCTGCTTGCCCTTACCTGCGGCATGAACGCAGCCCCCCGAAGGAGGTCAGTACAACAGGTACTAAGTATGTGAAACTGTAAAGTACTTAAATGAAATCATAACACTTTTTAAAACCAGTTTACAAATATGTATGAAGCAATCAAGGAAACCGCACATAGTGCCACATCACAAACAAGAGCAACAATAGGTAAACTGTAATAGGTCTTTTCTAGGCTGCGAATGATTCGAAGCAGGGCCACTCGCCCGCATTATCACTCTGCAAGCCTAATCCTGGACTCCCGGAGTCCGCATAGGCCACTCACATGGGCCCGCATGAGGTATAACCCCGCATCGAGGGTAGCTACTCCTCGGCATCGTCCTGGACTCGTTGTCCGCATGGCCACATAGACCGCATGAGGCATAACCCCGCATACTAACCTGGAACTCTCGTAGCTCCGCATAGGCCCCCTGGACCCGCATGAGGTATTCTCGAATCATGGTCCTGCATCGCTGAGTCTACCCCCAGACGGAGGGCGACAACCCCCGGTATCATCTCAAGAGGTGAGTGATAGTACACTAACATAACAGCTTATCTTTAAACAACATAAGCACAACAAGGATACAAACGTTACAAGATACTAACACACATAGCATCATATCATGTCTACTTATCAAACCATCTTATTATTCTTTTCACAATTCAATATAAGTCTGTTATAAACACATAGGCAAACTGTTTCTTTTATCAATCTTAAGTGGTTATACTTAACTTCCCATAAGGCTAGTATAACTCTTAAGCTTCTGTTTAAAAACCAATTAGTTCTCTTACATAAAAATGATTCAAGATTCTTTTGAAATACTTTCAGATCTTTATTATTCAAGCTTAAGTGAGGCATTCTTAGTAAGTGTTATTCGGGCTTAAGCCAGGCATTGCCGTAAGTATTTATTCAGCTTAAGTCAAAGACATTGCCGTAGTTATATTTTAGTTAACATACGTACGCTCACCGTACTATATATATTGTAAAATATCATGCTTTAGGAAGAATCACATACCTTCTCAAAAACCACCGCCAAGTTGAATATGTCGCGCACAGAGTCACTATAATAGTCACGGACATCTATCAAAGACTACTCGGAGGTCATTCTAAATAGAGGGTTCACAATTCTATGGAAAGTTGGGCACTTCCCTACCCTGAGCTATATAAGTTCATTGTGAAAGCAATCCTATGTAAGTCAGTTTGATTATTCTTCTTTAAACCCTTCACTGTGGTAAATCAATTCTATTCTGTGATAATCTTCTAAGTATTTAATACTTATTCTAATACTACAAATGAAGTATCATCTAATTCAAAAGAGGTTAGGATTTGTTACCTCGGTAAGCCCAATAATATCCTAGATAAAGTCGCTACCGAGCAAGGTTTAGCTCCTAAGTTGTACGCTCCGGTAGCTCCAAGAAACCTTAGAAGTTCTTCACAACTTCTACTAAGGACTAAGGGATTTGGGCTAGAGTATTTTGGGCATTATAACAATACTAGAAGGCAACTTTTCTACCAAGGGAGGGGGGTAGGTTTTGGCTAGGCTAGGGAGGAAGCCTCGCCAACTACTCGAAGGGGGAAAGGTGTTTGGACGAAATGGCTCAAGGGAGAGGAGAGGATTTTTAGACTTGGAAGATAACTTTGTGGATGAAGAATTCTTCATCTAAAGGGTATTTATAGCTCAAGCCTTGCCAACCAATGGCCAAGATGAAGACAAGTGCAAGGCAAGTGTAGGGTGAGGATTAACTAAACACAAATATCCTACCAACTCCTTGACTTTGTGCGAGGCACAAAAACGTGCCCAACCTCTCCATTTTCGCCCAATGGACGATTCAAGTCCATCAATGGGAGGTGCCAGTGTCGCCTCCCGTTGGTCCAAAATGTTTCGTCTCTCGGAAAAATCCGCAAAATTAGTAATGGCATAGCCGAATTTTCCTACGAAGCCGTGGAAACGTTTCGTCGGAAAACGATTCTTTAAGCGAGTTGTGCACAATTTCGAACTTGGCCTAATTTTTAAGGCTAAACTTTTGTCGTATTCCTTACGTACATACTGCAAATACGGTATAACATTCTCCCACTTAGAAACATTCGTCGAATGTTCCTTCCCAAGACGATTAACGATAAGATTCTTCAACTTAAATGATTGCAAAGCCACACACGGCCACAGAACAACACTTAGGCATAAATGATAATGAAAAATTTTCAAGTAGGAAAGTGAATTACCTGGAGGTGTGGGAAATAGGTGAGGATACTTCTGCCTCATGTCCTCCTCGGCTTCCCACGTCATCTCCTCCCTGAGCTCGTTCCGCCACAAGACTTTGACGGAAGCCACGTCCGTCCGCAGACGCCTAACGACGATCGACTATCGCATGGAATCTCCTCATACGATAACCCCTGGTCACTGGACATCGTCAATCGGGTGTACCCTAGATGGATCCCGATACATCTCCTCAAAGATAGATACGTGAAAACCGGATGCACCGCCTCCGGATCGGACGGCGAGATCCAACTCGTAGGCAACCTTGCCTACCTCGCGACAACTGAAGCGCCCGATGTACCTAGGGTGAGTTTCTTCTTCCCGAATCTCATCACACCTTCATGGGTGACACCTTTAGGAAAACCCAATCATCAACCTCGAACTCCAGATGCCGACGACGATGATCTGCATATGACTTATGTCGACTCTGAGCTGTCAATAGCCGCCCTCGGATAAGCTTCACCTTATCCATCGTCATTGTATCAATCGTCCCACTAGCCGCACCGCCCACATCGAACCAACCTATAGGCGTCTGCACTTCCTCCCATACAAGGCCTCATAAGGCGCCATCCCATCTTGAGTGGTAGCTATTATTATACGCGAACTCAACTAGAGGCAAATGATCCTCCCAACTACCACTGAAGTCAATAACACAGACTCGCAGCATATCCTCAAGAGTCTGGATAGTGCGCTCTGCTGTCCGTGCATCGTGGATGAAATGCGATTCGAGGCTCACTCGCCCCTAAACCCTCTGGAAGGACCTCCAGTTAGCCAAACAGGCTCCGTCTGCGATATGATCGAAGTAGGGACTCCATGCGATCGGCGATCTCTCGGATGTAAAGTCGGCATAATCCTCACCGAAAAAGTCGCCCTGACGGAAGAAAGTGGGCTGATTTAACACTGTCGACGATAACCCATATAGAATCATGTCTCTCCGAGTGCGAGGTAATCGTGATGAAGTCGTGTTGATTACCTCCCACTTCAGTCGGGATCTCAATCGTGCAACAAACCACCGGGCCTCCGTGCTCTGCCTTCACGCCGACAACACGCACCGAGCTACGAACTTTGCAACGCCTCTTCGCCATCCCACCAATACACGGTCTAAGGTCGTGGTACATCTTGGTCGACCTCCGGATGGATGAGTAACGCTACCGTGCTTCCCCAAGAACTTTTCGCGAAGTCACAAACATCCGAACACGATACCGCCAAACCTTAGCACCCCAGGTGCTACCTCAAAGGACCCTTGCCCTCACGAAGAGCAGATCACGATATCGAATCAAAGTGGATCTCGAATCGTTGCCTCTTCACCTCGCCGGCGATGGAAGACTCGCAACCTCACGAACTCTAACCCCATCGCTATCGAATCAATCAAGCGGACACCAAGGCTCGCTAAGCGATGCAAATCACGAACCATGTCCTCCTCTCTGGCGCGCATCCGATAGGCTCCCATCGACCTACGACTAAGGCATCCGCCACAACATTGGCCTTCCGGGTGGTACGGGATATCAACATCGTAATCCTTAAGCAACTCTAACCACCGTCTGCCGTGAAGTTCACTCCTCCGTGAAGATATACGGAGGCTCTTGTGGTCCGTAAAAATATCCACGTGAACCCCATACAAATAGTGCCTCCGCATCTTGGCGTGAATCACACCGCCAACTCCAAATCATGTGGGTAGTTCTCTGCGTGTTTCTTGGTGTCGGGATGCATATGCTATAACTACGCCATGCCGCATCAACACACATCCTAACCCGATGCACGGCGATCACAATACACAACATAACCGTCTGACCTGCGGAAGAGTAAGAAGCGGGCGGTCGTCCTCTCTTTCAAGAATCGAAACCCCGCCACAAGCATCACCATCGGAACTTGGCCGCTTTACGAGTCACCTAGTCAATGGTGCGAGATAGAAGCAAACTTCTCCACGAACCGCCGATAATAACCTGCAAGGCCTAAAACAGCGAACCTGCCGGAGTAGTAGGTCTCGCCAAGTCCTCGATCGCTTTCGATCTTGCCGTATTCACTAATGCCATCACCCGGCAATATGCCCAAGAAACGCCATCAAGTCAACCAAAACTCACATTTGGAAAACTTGGCGTAAATCACTGGTCTGGAGAATCGAAGATCCTCAAATGCTCCGCATGCTCCTCGCCTCTGAGCGAATAAACCAAGATATCATCGATGAACACTATCACAAGCGTGTCCAAAATGGTTTGAACACTCGGTTCATCAAATCCATGAATACCGCCGAGCATTGGTCAACCCAAAAGACATGACTAACTCATAATGCCTGCATCGTCCGAATGCGATCTAGGGACATCCACCTCTCTCGACTCGCACTGATGATAGCCCGATCGCGAGATCAATCTTGGAGAAACATCTCGCACTCGCAATCGTCGAACAAATCATCAATCACAGGAAGGGGTATCGTTTAATGGTCACCTTGTTCACCCAGAGTCAACACACGCGCAGCTGGCCCCGCCCTTCTTCTTCACGAACAATACCGCGCTTCGCGAGAAACACTAGGTCCGAGAAAACCCTTCTCCAGAAATCTCTCACCGTCCTTCACTCTCTCAACTCGGCAGTGCCATTCAGATGGCGGAATGGAAATAGGCCGAGTGTCCGCAATATGTCTATACAAAACTC